>CM077674.1:322544749-325472249 GCA_039707655.1 Elymus sibiricus | reverse complement strand
GAGAAGAAATACGGCACCCACGATTCCCAGTAGTAAGTCGTCGGCATATCGCGCGTAACAAATCCTTATTAATAAGGAATGGCTTTTAAAGGGGGCCAGCTTACGGGCCAGGCCTCTCTCTGACCTGATAACTAGTATCGCCTCCCCGCCCAGCTCTATCAGCAGGCCCCTTCTTTTGCAATACTTAAGAAGGTCTCTCATGGCCAAATTCTTATTAAAGCCTTCTCTACCATTGAATTCGGCCTTCGGGGTCAACCCAGCGGCTTCTATGAGGAAGGCGGCGCAAAGGAGGCTCGAGGGCTTGTTAAGGAAGGCGGCTAGGGCCGCTGAAGGGAGGAAAACGAAAGGCGTTTTCTGGTCTCCCCTTCGCCTGGGGGTGCTTGTGGGGGGGGTGTGCCACGACGAAACAAGGGAATGAAAGGTCGCTTTGCGTTGGATGCTCTTTACCCTCCCCACTATGAGGGCTCTGTTGTCTTGGGGAGCGTTGAAGCTTGCTTCTTTTCCATACTTTTCTTGGTCATCAATACGACGACCTATTCTTAATAGAACCGATCTTATTTTCACTACAAGAGGAATTTCGTGCTTCTGCCGGATCCTCCCTATCTCCTGATCGAGCTTGTGTAGGTAGATATTGCCTGGTAGGGCCGATAGTAGTACACTGACAAGCCTTGAATTTACCAAAAGTGAAGTTTCCGGAGCTTCTAGGCTCATCAATCACTAAACCAATAGAATCTGAGTAGATAAACCCTCTTCTAACTGGTATGTATGTGTACTGGGCATAAAAACTCATCTTGTTAGCACTTACTTTTCCGTGCTACCCATCCATTCATTAACGTGAATATCTGAATATTACGGATATCTTTGCCGGTGGAAGGTGAAAAGCACAAAACTAAGCCTTCTTAACCTTCCCCATCCGCTGGTCTAAAGTTTTTTCGAGGCAGATACCTGTAATCATTCCAGTTGCCGACATTCTCCCTCTTCATGTAAATCTTGCAAATTAAGAGAGAAAAGGCATAAGAATTGTACCATAAAGTGAAATAATGATCAAAAACATAATAAATAATAGTAGGAAATCATGATGCAAATTGGACGTATCAAACGCCAGGTCGGACATCCGGCCCTGAGCCCCGGACATCCGGCACCCCCACGAGCCGCCGGACATCCGGCCCGACGCCTGGACATCCGTTTCCCGCGCATGTGTGACGGCTGTGATAGCCTTGTACCTCTCCAATTCGCCCCAACTTTTACTAGCACTATATATAGACCTCCTCCTCCCCTCTTCTAAGGTTAGCAAAGTATATGATATGATCTAGAGAGAGCTTTGCTCATCTACCCCCTCTCCCATGGAGACCAAGACCTCCTAGGAGAAGATCCCCTAGTGGATATCAAGACCCCATCTAGGGAAGGATCCCCATCATAGGATCATCAAGACCTCAACTCCTCCACGGATTGGGATGAACTAGTTACCTTTGTATCCTCTTGTGTTGACTTTGGATCTTGTATCTCTCTTATGTGTTTGTGGATCTAGTGCATGTGTGATTGGATCTTGTCAATTGAGTGTTCTTGTTTGTGTTTCTCTCTTGATTTGCTCCTTTCCACCTCCAAGTGTGAAAAGATCACCATCTTAGGGTTCCACCCTACATCAATTATGGAGGCCCTAGTGCGATTGAGACACAATAAACCTTAACAGAATAACATATATATACTTTCAATAATATATATCGTATATCATGAAAAATATAAAGGCATAAACATTAAAAAAACATGATTTTGGTTTGCAAATAAAGTCTCAGTACACCGTCTATATGTGATTATATGATGCAAATAATGATTATATGATACATGTACTCAATTATAAATAACTATTAAATAAATGCAACGTGGTAAAGTGCGCCGGGGGTCAATTGCCCCCGTTCCACGTTGATTTTATGTTCTTTTTACATGCCCTAGGGCTGGCCCTGGAAGTAGGCAGGCAAGAAAACTTACTCGCTGATTGCCTCGTAGACTGAACCGAATGATCCACTCCCGATAAGCCCTTGCTTGGTTTAGGATGTGATGGTTCTCCTAAACCACCTGTTTGGATGCTCAATGTCCCTTGTGGCCTCAACAACCACTTCTATTTCAGGAAACTCTGACGGTGACGCCGCAGGGAACGACTACTCGAGCGAGGCGCGGCGGCGGGCGACGTTGGGGAGGTGGGACATGGCGGCGCAAAAATTACAATAGGCCAGGTTTTGGAACTGAACCTGACTATTTGCGACCAATGCAAAAATTACAATATAAGCTACGTAACTCGCTGTGAAGACAATCATCTCCTGATTTTTGCGCAATTCGTGAATGGTCATGTTTACTCTTCAAAATTTACATGCACATACTTGTATCCTCATTTACATGCAAGTTTTTTTAACTTTTTTGAAACTTAAATACGTGGATTTGCTAAAATTTTGAGCTAGGATCATATGGAGCCAAGTCCAAATTATGACTTTACAGGCATACTTCAGAATTTTAGTAAAGAAAAGACAATCAAAGAATAGGATTAAAGAGATCGGCTGCTTTGGTGCACATGATTTAGACTTAATATCCTTTGTTTATACTAATTTTCAAATATCAATGTTATAATACTTGATTGGCCAAAGAAAGATCAAAGCCCTTATTGCAGTGCAATAAGGTGCTTCATAACCAACAATTTGAGTTGTGTGAATCTCGGTCACATCCTTGCTCTGTGCTTGATGGTGTCGCCCTCGTCGGTCCATGATCAAGTACTCCCAAGTCCAAATTGGGATGCACGACCTGAATTGTGTCCTTCCTGATCATATGCACAAGGTGGCCCGATGTTTCATCGATTGTGTTGGAGGAGACTTTTATGACCCGACTACGATGAACACTCAGTGGTGTTTCTTAGCAAAGCCAACTCCGGTATGATTATTGACGGTATGGAAACACAGTCAACCTGCTTACAAAGATCAATCCATGCATGCAACCGAAGAACTAGCAATACTTTGAGATATGCAATCTGATTTGGGATATAATATGAAGTACTTGTTTACCACACTTGGGTTCCGGTGACGCATAGTACATGAGGTTTCGCTGACTCTCGTGTCTGTGGCATAGAGTAACAAATACTAAAATTCAATCAAACAAAACCCAAACACTAATTCAATGCCCTAAGGGGGGTGTTTAAGGAGGGACAAAGGTGAGATTCGGCCAGAAGAAGGAGGGGGGGGGGAGCGAACCCAACCTTAAGTCGGACACCTACCTAAAAACGGACACTAAAGCCTACACGTAGTCTTTACTTCGAAAATACATGGGTCTGGCCCAAAACTAACGCGACGGAACACCTATAGATGACTATGGATGAAATTATAAAGTTTCATCTTGTATATTTTATCCATGTCCCTGATACGTCTCCAACGTATCTATAATTTTTGATTGTTCCATGCTATTATAGTATCAATCTTGGATGCTTTATATACATTTACAAGCAATTATATAACATTTTTTGGGACTAACCTATTAACTTAGTGCCCAGTGCCAGTTGCTCTTTTTTGCGTGTTTTTGGTTTTCCAGAATATCAGTACCAAACGAAGTCCAAATGCCACGAAACTTTTTGGAGATTTTTTTCTGGACATAAGAGACACTAGAAGCTTCGGGAGAGGGCCAGAAGACAAAGGAGGTGGCCACGAGCCACCAGGGCGCGCCCTGGTGCCTCGTGGGCCCACCTCTGCTCCGTTTGACCTAATTCCACCTCTATATATTCTCTAAAATTAGGAAACCAACAGAGGAGTCCACGAAATACTTTTTCCGCCGCCGCAAGTCTCTGTTCTCGCGAGATCCCATCTGGAGGCCTTTTCCGGTACTCTGCCGGAGGAGGAATCGATCATGGAGGGGCTGTACATCAACCTTGCTGCCCTTCCGATGATGCGTGAGTAGTTTACCACAGACCTTCGGGTCCATAGTTAGTAGCTAGATGGCTTCTTCTCTCTATATGATCTTCAATACAATGTTCTCCTTGATGTTCTTGGAGTTCTATCCGATGTAATCACTTTTTGCGGTGTGCTTGTTGGGATCCGATGAATTGTGAGTTTATGATCAGATTATCCATGAATATTATTTGAGTTTTCTCTGAACTCTTTTATGCATGATTGTTATAGCTTCGTATTTCTCTCCGATCTATTGATTTGGTTTGGCCAACTAGATTGATTTATCTTGCAATGGGAGAGGTGCTTTGTAATGGGTTCGATCTTGCGGTGCTCAATCCCAGTGACAGAAAGGGACATGACACATATGTATCGTTGCTATTAAGGGTAAAAAGATGGGGTTTATTCATGCGTGAGTTTACTTTGTCTACATCATGTCATCTTGCTTAAGGCGTTACTCCGTTC
Source organism: Elymus sibiricus (assembly GCA_039707655.1). Classification (NCBI taxonomy): domain Eukaryota; kingdom Viridiplantae; phylum Streptophyta; class Magnoliopsida; order Poales; family Poaceae; genus Elymus; species Elymus sibiricus. Next base: position 325,467,867 of record CM077674.1, on the reverse strand, counting down.
TTTATGAACTTAATACTCTAGATGCATGCTGGATAGCGGTCGATGTGTGGAGTAATAGTAGTAGATGCAGGCAGGAGTCGGTCTACTTGTCTCGGACGTGATGCCTATATACATGATCATTACCTTGGATATCTTCATGATTATTTGCTTTTCTATCAATTGCCCAACAGTAATTTGTTTACCCACCGTATGCTATTTTCAAGAGAGAAGCCTCTAGTAAAAACTATGGCCTCCGGGTCTACCTTTATCATATACTAAAACCCTAAAAATACCTTGCTGCAATTTTACTTTATTTATTTTATTTTGTATTTTTGTTCGATCTATCTATGTATCACCATACAATTTAATCTTGTAATTAACCGCCAAGGGATTGACAACCCCTTGTTCGCGTTGGGTGCGAGGATTTGTTATTTTGTGTGCAGGTGCTGTTAACGAGGTGTTGCGTGATTCTCCTACTGGATTGATAACCTTGGTTTCATAACGGAGGGAAATACTTGTCTCTATTGTACTGCATCATCCCCTCCTCTCCGGGAAAAACCAACGCAGATCACAAGTAGCAGGAAGAATTTCTGGCGCCGTTGCCGGGGAGACATCATCAACATCTACCAAGTACCTACGCATAAAATTTCATCTCCTCGCATTTATTTTATTTGCCTTTGTCTCTTGTTTTCATCTCCCCCACTTCTAAAACGTTTTCACAAAAACATAAAAATATTTTCGTTTGCCTTTTTTGTTTGCTTGCTTTGCTTGTGTTGCCATGTGCCTTCTATTTGCTTGCATCTTCGCTTGCTAAAAAGCTATTGATATGGATCCTCATCCACTTGCTAATGTTTTCAAAAGATCCAGTTATGTTGAACCAATTGCTAGTGAGTTGAGTACACTTGATTATCTCTATGAAGTTTTGCTTGAAAATCATGAATATGAAAGTTGTGATGAAGTATTGAAAGAAGAAATTTATAAAGTGATTCATGATAACTCCTTGAACGAAAAGCATAATTGCAATGATGTTATTATTAATTCTATTAATGTAAATTGTGCTAATAGTATGCAAAACTACAAGCTTGGGGATGATGATTTCGTTATGTCCACTACTTATTGCAATGATCATGATTGGGGTGATAATGCTTCTTATGATCTTGAAAATTTATTTAAGCCGCATGATGAATATGTTATTGATAATGATGTTTGCAAAAATATTGTAAGTGGGTTTGGAAGAGTGTCAACTGTAGGTAATAATGATCCCACTACTTTGGAGAATTATCAATCTTGTGAATTTTTTGAAAAAAGTGGGTTCGGAGAGGTCATGACTTTAGTTGATGTTAATCCCACTATCTTGGAAAATTATAAAACTTTTATGCATGTGGATCATGAAGAGAAAAATTTATATGATAGCTATATTGTTGAATTTGATTATGAGATAGGAAAATATTGTTGTAGAAATTTTCATGTTACTAAATTACCTCTCGTTATGTTGAGATTGCTATTGTTTCTTTCTTCTTCCTTGCATATGCTAGTTTTTGCTTGCCTTGATAATTTGTTTAGTTATAAAATGCCTATGCATAGGAAGTATGTTAGACTTAAATGTGTTCTTCACATGCTACATGATGCTCTCTTTGTGCTTTAATTCTTGTTTTTCATGTGAGCATCATTAAAATCTCAAGCCAATCTTAATGGCTATAAAGAAAGAGCTTATTGGGAGACAACCCATTAAACTTTTTATTTCTATTCTTGTGTGTTTACATAATTTTAGCCTCTGTTATGATTGTGTTTTTATGTTTTAATTAGTGTTTGTGCCAAGTAATGCCGTTGGGATGATTTGGAAGATAGTATAATTGATGCTGTTTGGAAAACAGAAAGTTTTGTGTCCAGTGCTGGAATTTTAGTTCTGTACTGGAGCTTCATAAAAATCTGAAATTTTTACAAAGTATTGGTATATGAATTTTCCACGTTGTCCTAATTTTTCAGAATTTTTGGAGTTACAGAAGTATAGCTTTTAAATAGATCTTTACAGACTGTTATGTTTTAGACAGATTCTGTTTTTGTTGCATAGTTTGCTTATTTTGATGAATCTATGGATCGTATCGGGGGGTATGAGTCATGGAGAAGTTGGAGTACAGTAGCATTATGCCAATATTAAATATGAATCAATTTACTACAGTACTTAAAGTTAAAGATTTGTTTGTTATACTAACGGATCTCACGAAGGTTTTGTTGAGTTTTGTGTGATTGAAGTTTTCAAGTTTTGGGTGAGATCACGATGGATGAAGGAATAAGGAGTGGCAAGAGCCTAAGCTTGGGGATGCCGAAGTCACCCCAAGATAATATTCCAGGAAGACTCAAGCAACTAATCTTGGGGATGCCTTCCGGGGCATCCCCTCTTTCTTCTACCAACTATCGGTAATTTTACTTGGAGCTATATTTTTATTCGTCACATGATATGAGTTTTGCTTGGAGCGTCGTGTATTATATGAGTCTTTGATTTTTAGTTTGTCACAATCATCTTTGCTGGACACACTTATTTGAGAGAGCCACACGTTTATCATGATTTGTTAGAATGCTCTATGTGCTTCACTTAAATCTTTTGAGCAAGGCAGTTGCTCTAGTGCTTCACTTATATCTTTTTTAGCACGGTGGTGATTAAATTTTGAAGAAATATTTGCACTCTCATGCTTCACTTATATTATTTTGAGAGTTGATAAGACTAAATTTTGAAGAAATATTTGCACTCTCATGCTTCACTTATATCTTTTTGAGAGTTGATAATAGTAATGGTAATTTGCACAAGATATGAATTTGGTCCCAAAGTGATGAATATTCAAGAGGGATATAATAAAAACTTTCATATAGATCATTGGATATGATAAGTTTGATTCCTTGCAATAGTTTTGCGATATGGAGATGATAATATGTGAGTCATGTTAGTGAGTAATTGTGGTTTAGTAAGAATATTGGTGTTAAGGTTTGTGATTCCCTATGCATCCACATAAAGTCAATAGTTATGCAACGAAATTATATCCTACTTATGGTGCATTATTCGGTGTTAGTTATGTTCAATGCATGTTTATGACCGTTTTCGCTTTTTGGTTGGTCGCTTCTCAATCTATTTGCTAGCCTTCATTTGCACTAAGCGGGAATGCTGCTTGTGCATCCAACTCCTTAAACCTAAAGTTGTGCCAAATGAGTCCACCATACCTACCTATATGCGGTATTTTCGTGCCGTTCCAAGTAAATTTGCATGTGCCAACTCTAATTTTTCAAAAATAATTTTCTGTTTTGTGTGCCCGTACCGCTCATGAAGCGGCAGGGGGTGACCAATATTTTCCATGCTAGGTGTGTTATTCTCACGATGAATGTTTATTCACTTGTCATTGCACGAGAGAGTGGCAGGTAATAGGGATGCCCAATCCCGAAATGCAAAAAATATTAATATGATGTTAATAATAAATTCCTTGGAAAGTGTTGGTATGGAGGGCACCCGTGAATACGGCTAGCCATGGATTGTGAAAGAATGGTGGAAAGGAAATAAACTTTATTTTCTGTTTGGGAACCGCCTATGATGTGTCTAGCATGGAAGATATTGGGAATTCTCGGTCGTTTTCGTTGACAGGAAAAACATGCCTCTCAAAATAATTTTATCTCTCTAATTTAAGCCTTAAGCTCTGGCACCTCTGTAAATCTATGCTTCCCTCTGCGAAGGGCCTATCTATTTACTTTTATGCAATTTTTATTTTGAGTCTCCATCTTCTCTTACAAAGCACCAACTAAAGAGCACTATTGTCATTCTTGTGCATTGGGTGTAGCTAATATTGAGTGTGTTTCATGAATGGACCAATGGTTGAGCATAATGAGCTAGGGATAACTTTCTTTAGCGTTGATATTCTGAAAGACATGGTTGCTTGTTAGTATGCTTGAGTATTTATGTCTTCATGTCAAATTATAGACTATTGCTTTGAATCATTCAAGTCCAAATGTCCATGCCACAAAGAAAAGAGTATATGATGAATATGATAGGTAGCATTCCACATCAAAAATTCTGTTTTTATCATTTACCAACTCGAGGACGAGCAGGAATTAAGCTTGGAGATGCTTGATACGTCTCCAACGTATCTATAAATTTTTATTATTTCATGCTATTATAGTATCAATCTTGGATGCTTTATATACATTTACAAGCAATTATATATCATTTTTTGTGACTAACCTATTAACTTAGTGCACAGTGCTTGTTGCTGTTTTTTGTCTGTTTTTGGTTTTCCAGAATATTAGTACCAAACGAAGTCCAAATGCCACGAAACTTTTTGGAGATTTTTTTTCTGGACATAAGAGACACTAGAAGCTTCGGGAGAGGGCCAGAAGACAGAGGAGGTGGCCACGAGCCACCAGGGCGCGCCCCGGGGGGGTGGCGTGCCCTGGTGCCTCGTGGGCCCACCTCTGCTCTGTTTGACCTAATTCCACCTCTATAAATTCTCTAAAATCGGGAAACCAACAGAGGAGTCCATGAAATACTTTTTCCGCCGCCGCAAGTCTCTGTTCTCGCGAGATCCCATCTGGAGGCCTTTTCTGGTACTCTGGCGGAGGGGGAATCGATCACGGAGGGGCTCTACATCAACCTTGCTACCCTTTCGATGATGCGTGAGTAGTTTACCACAGACCTTCGGGTCCATAGTTAGTAGCTAGATGGCTTCTTCTCTCTATTTGATCTTCAATACAATGTTCTCCTTTATATTCTTGGAGTTCTATCCGATGTAATCACTTTTTGCGGTGTGTTTGCTGGGATCCGATGAATTGTGAGTTTTATGATCAGATTATGCATGAATATTATTTGAGTTTTCTTTGAACTCTTTTATGCATGATTGTTATACCTTCGTATTTCTCTCCGATCTATTGATTTGGTTTGGCCAACTAGATTGATTTATCTTGCAATGGGAGATGTGCTTTGTAATGGGTTCGATCTTGCGGTGCTCAATCCCAGTGACAGAAAGGGACATGACACGTATGTATCGTTGTTATCAAGGGTAAAAAGATGTGGTTTATTCATGCGTGAGTTTACTTTGTCTACATCATGTCATCTTGCTTAAGGCGTTACTCCGTTCTTTATGAACTTAATACTCTAGATGCATGCTGGATAGCGGTCGATGTGTGGAGTAATAGTAGTAGATGCAGGCAGGAGTCGGTCTACTTGTCTCGGACGTGATGCCTAAATACATGATCATTGCCTTGGATATCGTCATGATTATTTGCTTTTCTATCAATTACCCAATAGTAATTTGTTTACCCACCGTATGCTATTTTCAAGAGAGAAGCCTCTTGTGAAAACTATGGCCCTGGGCTACCTTTATCATATATTAAAACCCTAAAAATACCTTGCTGCAATTTTACTTTATTTATTTTATTTTGTATTTTTGTTCGATCTATCTATCTATCTATCACCATACAATTTAATCTTGCAATTAACCGCCAAGGGATTGTCAACCACTTGTTCGCGTTGGGTGCGATGATTTGTTGTTTTGTGTGCAGGTGCTGTTAACGAGGTGTTGCATGATTCTCCTACTGGATTGATAACCTTGGTTTCATAACTGAGGAAAATACTTATCTCTACTGTACTGCATCATCCCCTCCTCTTTGGGGAAAAACCAACGCAGATCACAAGTAGCAGTTCCTCACATGTCACCATGGTAGCTTCACAGTCTTGAAATCATCAGTTGAACCTTTGTCTTCACTCCTTGTACTCTTGTTGCCTTCACTATGCTTGATCATACTCAAATGACTGCCTGAAGGTGCAAGACTAGTATTGAACCGGTGGATATAACCAGGGCGTTACAGTATGATATTTTTAACTACAAGTTTTAATATCAACGCAAATTAAAAAACCTACAAGTTTTAATAAACCAATTAATATATTGTATTGATTGTCTTAACAAATTTGTTTTGTGCAGAGTTTATATTTTGATGACATTGAAAAGAAAAATCACCACTGGCATGAAAGTGCAAAACAGAGCAACGAGCGTGATGCGTCGTTGCGCCACAGCTTGTAATGTCCCCTGAAAAAAGCGATATCCCGGTGGCGGGACGGGGCAAATCGGGTGCGTGCGTGGGTTCGGTCTGAAACAAACGACGGTGGAGAAACAGATGCGAGTGGAGTGGGCACATTCTGCAGTGACGGAATGATTGCCACAGTAGTAGTATCCACGAGACGAGGATGATTGCTCCAGTGCCACTGAACGAAATGCAGGCTATGCCAATCATGGTGTCAACCGACGCGATTTACCCGATCCCAAACCGCTGCTCACGCTCAAGCATCGGCATTCGTCGCCGGGCCACGTTCTTTGAGGAGCGAGCTTTCGGTCCGTTGAACAAATGGGAAAAATTGAAGAGAAACCAAAGGTGCCGCTGCTGCTCCACATAGGGCATCTTAAATTAGTGGCCGTATCCTACATTATCTCTCTCTCTCGGGTGGCTCGGCGGCCATTTCCAACAACCTTATCCTGCGTCCTCCAATTGCGCAGCCTACATCCATTCGGGTGCTCCGCTTTTGCCAGATCCACCGCTGCAAGCACGAAACCAACCTCTCCTGCTCCAAGATTGGCGCCCACCTGCACGTCTTTTCCCTCTTTGCTAACCTTTTTTTAGAGGACTAGAACAATGCCCGTGCGTTGCAACGGGATATAAATCTTCTAATACGTCGTCTTGTGATTTACCTGTCTATAATAATGCGATTGTGTAAATAAATGATCATCAAATTCTGCCCATGAATTATCTTATATTTTGATCCGAAGTTTGGTAAATAAATTAAAGTGGAACTGGTTCAGAAGGTAAGTAAATTAAGTTGATTTATTATCATACAAGGATGGTTGGACGAAGGGGTGATGGAAAGAAAGGTGAAATGGAAACCTTACGTTTTTTTTAAGTAGTAGAGAAATTATCTTATATTTTGATCCGAAGTTTGGTAAGTAAATTAAAGTGAAACTGGTTCAAAAGGTAAGTAAATTAAGTTGATTTATTATCATACAAGGAAGATTGGACGAAGGGGTGGTGGGAAGAAAGGTGAAATGGGAACCTTACGTTTTTTTTTTTAAGTAGTAGAGATTTCCATTGTTAACCAACCCCAAAGTCTGTATGCCTTATCAGTTTCAGTAATGAAATTTTGAAATTGGGGCGGGGGGCAACCCCTTATAATTTTAAAAGAAATGGGCCTTTCAGAGCTTTTTCGATTGGTTGGTCGCTTTTTCAGCTGCGAATATGCGGCCTTTCAGAGCTGGTAGGTAAAGTAGTAGTACGAGTCGGTTTGTGATTTGTCTGGCTCCTCGGTTCGGTTAATTAGCAGAGGTAGTGTGGCCTGTGGTGAGAGACAGAGCTGGAGGAGGCGTGAACTGAAGCCAGGTCGAATGCAACAGCTGGTGCACCCACGGCCACGGGCCACCGGCCACGGGCGCTTTCTTTCCGCGACGGGATCATCGATCACGGGACGGAACGGTGGACGCACGACGAACCGAGAAATCTCAGCGATTGATCGGCGGTTGGTCTCAGTCGCAACGCAGGTGAAGTAATCGGTAGCTGGCAACGCGATGGGGCATCATTACTCTGGCACGCACGGACGGGAGGGACGAGTCGTCCCGTCACTGGATCGGAAGGAGCGAGAAAATTACACGTTTCATCCTCAACTTGCTGACGCACAACATGTTTACCCCTTACCTGAAAAACACTTCAATACGGTTTTTATATACGAAAAGACGTACTCCCTCCGTTCCAAAATATAGTGCGTCCTCGATTTCCGCGCTTCAACTTTGACCATAAATTTAACCAACGAGACCGACCGCGGCGGGAGCAAAAATTATACCAATGAATTCGTATTCGAAAGAAGTTTTGAATTATATAATTATTGCTCCCGCCGCGGTCGGTCTCGTTGGTTAAATTTAAGGTCAAAATTGAACCTCGGGAAGCGCGGGCGCACTATATTTTGGAACGGAGGGAGTAGCATCTAAGGTCCGAGTATAGCGTTTTGGTGGACGAGCTCCATGGAGCTCGTTCTTTTTTTGAAAAATTAAAAAGTCAAATTTTAAAGTTACAAAAAATCTGAAAAAAATTCTACACGTTCACTTGGATGTGTTCTAATGTGTATAAAGTCTGGTGATGAAATACATTATGAAGAGAGCTACAGAAAAAAGACAATTTGGTGCATTTTTAATAGTGAACACTACATGTACTGTTCATCATTTTCAAAATCACGATTTTGAGTGTAGTTCTCACCATAATGTATATCATCTTCAAATTTTACACACATGTAGTATACATCGGCCCGAACGATTTTTTTCAGAATTTTTTGAAACTACGAAATGTGATTTTTGAATTTTCTGAAAAAAACGAGCTCCATGGAGCTCGTCCACCATTTATCATTTTCGCTAAGGTACTCTATACATCCCTGATACGCTGGAGCGCTGCCGTTAACTCTGTGCATTTGGATACGATTTTCTGGTTTGTACGGTATTACACTTTGGTAAATACGGTATAAAATTAAGATACAGTTCGGCTTTGGTATATATTAAATTATTTCGGTATGGTTTCGGTATATACCTTAATAATCAAAGTTGACGCGAATTTGAAAATGATATAATAAGAATTTACAAATTTATGACTCAAAACACATACGTTTTTATACAAATACTACATAACTATATATAATTATATATATTTTTCGCGAATACGCAAAGGTTGCTTATCTTTTCATTGATAGAAGAAGAGTAGCACAGCATGGGATTACATCAACTCACTAAGCCATGTACACAAGGAGGCGTGGAAGTGAACTAGGAACACGACACACACGGGGTTGCTCAGCCCCGAAACCACAATGACTAGCCCTCGGGGATGATGTTTTGGATTCCGGTGGCGTCGGCCTTAGCCCACAGGCACGCTTTTGTCTCTGATGATGTCAGATAGGCGGGAGATAGATGGCTGCTCGCCATCGAAGATGGAAGCATTCCGGTGCTTCCAGAGGCACCAAGCCGTTAGGATGATTAGGGAGACCAGTCCTTTACGCGTCGGGGTCGGTGCACGGTCGCAGGATGTGGCCCACCAAGTATAGAAGTCGGTGTCGTCGCTTGGCAGCTCGGCGGTTGATCTAACCCAGCCGAGTATCTCATGCCAGACTTGGCGGGAGAAAGAGCAACCCACCAGCAGATGCTGCATCGTTTCCTCTTCTTGATCACAGAAGGCGCAAGAGTCCTCGTGAGGTAGGCCATGATGAGCGAGGCGCTCAGCCGTCCAGCATTGGTCTTGCATCACTAACCGGATGAAAAATTTGATGCGTAGCGGCGCCCAAGGCTTCCAGGTGAGCCTCCAGTGTGGGTCCTCGCAGGCACCCAGAAATAGTGCCTGGTAACATGAGCTTGCTGAGTACGAAGCCGACGAGGTCCAACGCCATCGGAAGGTATCTAGCGAGTCGGAGACACGCAACGCCAATGCTCCACGTACTGAACCAAGGCGGTTGGGGCCTAGAGCGCCCTGAATGTCTTGCACCCAAGAGCGTAGGTGCAGCCCCTCGAGCGTGGTACGGGTCTTGCGCCGCCGAAGAGGCACAAGAGCGAAGACAAGAGGTGCGATCTCAGCCACGGATCGCCCGTTGATCCAGTGATCACTCCAGAACTTGCAGGTGTTTCCGTCGCCTAGAAGCAAGGTACTGGACGCGTGGAAGATGGCGTTGACGGCCGGGTCCTGGGGAATGTGCAGGTGGCTCCATGGCCGCGTGGGACTTTCAGTCAACTCGTCGGTAGCGTAGTTTCCTTCTGCTCGTGTGGTTTCGGGTTGGAGTGCCAAGTGCCGGTGGATCACGTCACTTGTTGTGGTGTTGGCGACTTTCGGGCCGAAAAAAGATGAAACGTGCACCCGCTCGTGCTATGGGCTCCCACCGCGTGTATTCTGGGACAACTCATGTGTGGTCTGGGCGCCTCTTTTTTCAGTTTTTGTTTTCGACTTCGAGAACTGTTCATGAATCTCAAATTCGATTCTTTTCAGGATTTCGAAAACTGTTGATGAATTTGAAAAATTGTTCAAAATTCCAAAAAATGTCCGGTATTTCATAAAATAATCAACAATAGGAAAAAAAGTTTGGATTTCAAAAATTGTTCGCAAAGGTGACTTTTTTCCTGAATTCAAAAAATATGTGCGAATATACAAAACATGTTTGCCAGTACAATAATTGTTCACAAATTTGAAAATAGTTCGCGCATATGAAAAATGTTCACCAAATACGAAAAATGTTTCCCAGTACAAAAATTGTTCATGAATTCAAAAAATGTCCACGAATTCAAAAAATGTTCGCAATTTCAAAAAATATTCATGAATTCATAAAATGTTTGTGAACTCCAAAAATGTTAGTGATTTCAAAAAATGGTGGCGAATTGGAAAACTGTTTGCATTCATAAAAGTCTTCGCAAATACAAAAAAAATCGCGATTTGGATGTTCATAATTTTAAAAATATTCACAAATTTGAAAAAGGGAGTAATAAAACGTCCATGAAATTTTTCCAACATAATAACTAATAGACCAGCCACTATAAAGGTTCGTTGAGACGACGTTGTAACACCCCTGAGTATTAAGCTACAGTGATCCACCATGTTAATGCCAAGTCACTTTGATTTGCAATATTGGATCATCATTAGTTTCTTATCTCATTTCAAATTCCTCTTCAAATTAAAAGTTGGATTGCAAGTGAAATTTGAAGTTGCTCAAAAATTGCTGCAAAAATGTTCATCATTTAGCAAATATTCCCTAACTAATATTTGTTAAGAAAAACAACATCACCTATTTTCCTAAAATGGGCTAGAGCATTAAAACAGTGCAAAAACAGCAACTTTAATGCCTTTTCCATTTTTGAAAAATTCAAATGGATTCAAAAATTGCCCAAACTTTTTGTGGCAGAGCAGAAAATTACATTGTATTTATGTGGCTGATTTCCACATTTTACAAAAGTGATTTGGCAGCTTGTTTATTTTGCAAAACCTTCTGTAAAAATGAAAACAGAAAAAGAAATAAAAAGGCCTAACCGACTGGGCCGGAGTGCACAGTGCACTCGGCCCAGCCCAGCCGGCCCCCTTCTCCCTCCTCTCTCTCTCTCCCTCGCTGTGTCGGCCGCGCCGTGGCTGGGCGCGCGCGCACCGACCAGCCGGCGACACGGCGACGCCCGAGCCCGGCCGAGGGGATAAGGATGTTCCCCTCGTCCTCCCCGTCCTCCCTCATCCACTCGCCGCTCTCCCTCGCCTCTCTCTCGCCCGTTCCCCACCACCACCGAGCGCCGCCGTCGCCGCACTGCCGCGCCACCGCGGCCACTCGCCTCGCCCCACCTCGCTCACCGTCGAGCTCACCCGAGCCCGTGGCCGTGCTCAGCACCACCGTAGGACCCCAACGCGCTCGCCCGCGTCGTTTTCCGTGCCTCACATCGCCGTAGCCGTCTCCGCCCGATTCCGGCCGCCGCTCGCGAGCTCGCCGCCGTCGCCATAGGCCATCTCCGGCGGCGCCACCGCCGCAGATCGATGCGGCATCGAACGCACGTTCGAATGCCGCAAACCGCGCGCCAAATGGTCGCCAGAGCGCGATTTCCGGCGGCCTCCTGAACGCGCCGCCGCGTTTTATCGTCGCCGGCGGCGAGTCGCCGGCCACCGCCGACGTGGCGGCCACGCTGGCAACCCCTGGGTCGCTGCCAGTGGGCCCAGGGGCCCCAGTTGACCGAGTTGACTTGGTCAACTCGGCTGACTGGGCAGCTACTGCCACTGACATGCAGGCCCCACCGTTTAATCATCGTTTAAAATAAATAAAATAATTAATTATACTAAATAGTCACTGACACCTGGGGCCCACACTCTAATTAGTTTCTGTTTAGATTAAACTAACACTAATTAGCGCTGAGTCACTGACCAGTGGGACCCACTGGTCAGGTTTGACCTGGCCAGCTCAGTTGACTCGCTGTCGTCATTCTGACGTCATGCTGATGTCATCAGTCACTGTTTCGGATAATTTGGATTTAAATAATTAAAACAATTCCAGTAATTCCAGAAATTGTTTAAATCTTTGAAAATTCGTAGAAATTCAACCATAGCTCGGATCGAAAAGTTTTCAGCATGAAAGTTGATCAGAAAAATGAGACGAATCTGAATACGTGGTCAAAATGCTTGACCATCACTCCTAACTACCTGAACATGGATCCTTCCCCTCCGGTTCAGAATACCGAAATCTGCCTAAACGCCGAGAAAAATATCCCAGATATTTTCCCGCTTCGTCTGCGACATGTAGCATTGCATTAGGGCACCACCAGCGCTGCATATCGTCATGTCATGCATCTGTATTGCCTTGCTTGCTTTTATTTACTGTTCCTTCCCCCTCTTTCCCTCCGTTAGACACCGAGACCGACGCAGCTCCGGAGATCGACTACCTCGTTGATGACCCCTCCTTTGTCGCAGAGCTTCCAGGCAAGCAACCCCCTTGACGCATGCCTATATCACCTATTCTTTCTTCCTTCTGCTTGCATTAGAAATTGCTACTGCTTTGTTTTATCCTATTCTGATGCATAACATGTTCTTGTAACTGTTATTGATACCTGCCAGATATCCAAAATGCTTAGTATAGATTGGTAGTAATCCATCTGTGGCCCCTCTTCCTTGTCCTAGTTGCCCCGCTTAGTTACCAGTGCCCCATTCAATGTGATCGACGGGCTGAGACCTGCACATCACCGCCCACCCCCTAAGTTGCTCGACTCTGCAAAGCTACCATCGAGTGCCGAGGGTGATACCTCTTATCTCACTCCTGATGATGCCTCTGTGGTACAGCTAGTTGGTAGTGGGTTACCGAGGGTGATTCCTCTTTCACCACCTCCGACGAAGCTTCTGTCGTGCAACTCCGCAAGTGTGGATACCATCGAGGGTGATACCTCCTGGTTCACCTTGACGGTTGCATCGAGTGGGAATCCAATGAGGGTGATTCCTCGGATTCCTTCTTGGTGTTAAAGACACACGGTTACCTGGGTTTTACTACAGATACCTGATAAAGTCGGGTCGACCCTGAGGGGTACCCGCGAGAGATGTGCAGCCGGGTTGACCATGAGGGTACCCGCGAGATGATTACGTGGCACGGCCGGGCATTCTGAGCCATTGCCGTAAGTCCACGAGACGGGGCGACGGGGTCACATGTTTCGTGGATCTCTGCTCGTTTCCGCGAGCTCCCAATGCGCTTAACGGATTTGGGTATTTGATCTGAGTTGGCCACTGGCCTATACGCACTACCACCACGCGGGGTAATGGTTTAATGGGGCCCTCGACGCCGTATGTATCAGCCGAAAGCTCTGTCAGACGTCCAATTCAACATTGTGGCCGGGCCGGGTCGGCGCCATCCATGACAGAGGTGGTGCCTGGATCGCCCTGCTCGCAATGACCCAGAGTGCAAAAGGCGATGGGCCCAAGAACCCTGAGCACTTAGGATGTAGACCGGCGGGGACCTCTGTGCTGAGCTCTAGGTAGGGCTGCAGTGTGTCGATCAGCCGAGGCCGGGCATGACCCAGGAAAGTGTGTCCGCCGGAGTTAATCGAGTGTGTTGGGTAACAGTAGTGCACCCCTGCAGGGAAGATATATCTATTCGAATAGCCATGTCCACGGTAACAGGACGCTCAGTAAAGTATCCCGATCTACTACTTGAACTGATTACATGTTAATTAATTTGTAAGCTCCGGGATCGCTTTCTCGTAGGGAGTCGAGGAAGGATCTCTAGGCTTTGATACTACAAGCTTGTTACGTTATGTTATGCTACTAATCTGCACTCTTCTAATGCTGCAAGACGCTGAAGATGCTAGTCTTCGATAGGCTAGGCCTCTCTCTCTATTCTGGCATTTCTGCAGTCCAGTCCACAGATACAGCCATTCCCTTTGATACCAAAGCATAATTAGAATAGTTCTGATGTAAGTCTTGCGAGTACTTTGGATGAGTACTCACGGTTGCTTTGCTTCCCTTTTTTCCCATACCCGATTGCTGCGACCAGATGGTGGAGCCCCAGAGCCAGATGCCCCAGTCGACGACTACTACTACCCCTCTGGTGGAGCCTACTACTACGTGGAGACCGCCGACGATCAGGAGTAGATAGGAGGCTCCCAGGCAGGAGGCCTGCGCCTTTCGATCCAGTGTTTTTGTTTTGCCCCGCCTTCATAAGGCTTATCTGTTTATCTTTTATATCTGTACTCAGATATCTAATGCTTCCGCTAATGCTTGTTTGATTCAAGCTTATGTATTCGAGCCCTCGAGGCCCCTGGCTTGTAATATAAAGCTTGTATGACTTTTATTTGTTTAGAGTTGTGTTGTGATATCTTCAAGTGAGTCCCTAGGCTTGATCGTGTGCATTTGCGTGTATGATTAGGGCACGATTAAGTCGGGGGCGTTACAGACATGAAGGTCCGTCTAGCTAGAAGCTAGAGACGCATGGACGCGTCCCACTTAGAGAGCTCCTCCCCAGCGCCTTAAGTGCCAGGGAGCGCAGCGAGCACTCACACGCCCCTCAACATGGCCCGACCCAACACAGGAGGCGAGCAGCTTGTGCGGGGGCACGCCGTTATTTCCGATTCGCTAGTTCGCGTTGACATTCACCGGTTGACTGTTGACTTTTTGTGAAAATATGATTTTTTTAATAAAGAAAACACGAATTTGAAAACAATTATGAGTTTCAAAAAAAAGTTCACAAAAAATCAAAAAGTTCATGAATTCGAATAAATTTTATGATTTTGAAAAAGAGGTCGTGGATTTTAAAAAAGTTCATCGATTTTGGATTTTTTTTGAGGATTTGAAGAAAGTTCATCAATTTTGAAATAAAAAATAACTAATTTGAAAAAAGTTCATCAATTTTGAAAAAAATGTCACTAAATTGAAAAAAGTCCGCAAATCCAAAAAAGTCCATGAATACAAAAAAAGTTCGCGGTGATTTTGGAAGAAAAAAAGTTCCCAGATTTGAAATTTTTCGTCAATTTTGATAAAACACAGAAATTTGAAAAAGTCATCGATTTTGAAAAGAAGTCCACTAATTGTTTTACGAAAAACTGAATATAAAAAAGAAAAATGAAAAGAAAAGAAATAGAAAAAGAAAGAAAAAGAAAAAAACCGAACAAAACTGGTCCAGAAAAACCTAAGTGAAAAAAGAAAAAAAATCAAAAGCTTCCAGAAGCTTCCCAAAACTGGGAACAGCTCTCTCCATTACAACCTTATATGGGTCGATCCATTAGTATCGAAGGAAGAGGTGGGGGTATGCGCCCCTTTGCAGGATAGCCTGTAACGGGCGCTTATGGCATTGATTTGGCGTTGGGTCTTAGTCATGCCAACGTCTAGTTGCCTCGACGGCCCTCAAGGCCGACAATTCCTATTTGCCGCTCATTGCGGCAAATTGCCACTGAATGAGGAAGGGAGCGCACGACATTAACTGGGCCGGCCCGTTTTAGCTAGGTTCTTCGTTTCCAGATTCTTGGTTTTGGGAACCCCCTAGAAGGTTCCGACCTTGTTTTCTTGGGTTTTTTTTGCCCTTTTTTTCTAGTTTAGTTTTCTTTTTCAGAATATGTTCTTAAATTTTAAAAATGACCGCATTTTTATTTTTTGCCTTTTATTTAAAAATTTGATATTTCTGAAAAATGTTTGGAAAATTCAAAAAATATTCACACTTTGAAATAATGGTTGCGTTTCAAAAACAATTAGGACTTTCAAAAAATGTTCGTATTTTCAAAATTGGTCCGCATTTTCAAAAATTGTTTTTTCTTTTGGGGGGGGGGGGGGGGGGGGAGGGGAATCGTGTTCCAGAAAACTGTTCAATTTTTTTAAAAAAACTGACCGAAAATACGGTGCTGGAGTACTCCCCGGATAGCTGCAGTTTTCTGTGTCGTTCGCTACAAGAAAACCGTAAGTTTTTTTTAGGGGGACAAGAAAACCGTAAGTAACGAAAAGCAGCTGGGTGGCGACGGGCTGTAACGAGCGACTGGGCCGGCCCAGTCGAAGCGCCTTGTGGGTTTCTCGGTCAATTTGTCGCAGACAGCGAACGCACATTTCTCTCTCTCTCAAAAATAAAAAATAAAAATTGAACGCACCTGATCGTCACGCGCACCCGCGACCTCTGGAGAACGCCACATGGGTGGATGCTCGCCAGAAGCACCAATAATTCATCGCACCCTCCTCCATCGATCAGGCCCTGATTGATCCATTCCGGGGACCGGCGCGCGCACTGTTGCCCGAAGTGACGAAACCATGTCGATCAGGTGGACGTCGATCGATCGGGCCGAATCATGCCGGCAGGAGTGCCAAGTACGCTGCAACTTTTGTAAACCAGTTGTCTGACACACGTTCGTGCCGCTCTCGGATGTGCGGGGCTAGTATTACAGAGCACATCTTCTTCTCTCTCACTTCATTCATTCTTTATTTGTTTTGCACCAAGAGAAAAGGCGTCCAGGTAAAAGTCCCGTCCTTAAACTGGTCTCGAAAAAAAAAAAAGAACCCCTGTGTGTTCGACTGCGAATTTCAAGTTTCAACGGGAGGACTGGAACCTGGTTGAGCATATCTACACGCACAAGACCGCAGTACGCATCCCATAAGATACATAGCGGCTGACTCCTGGCTCTCTCATAGCTTAGCGACTCTCGGCCGTCCGATCGAGTTGCTTGATGCGTTCTGCGCCGTCGGATCGAGCCGCTGGAGAGCCTCGGCCGTCGGATCGAACCCGTGCTCCTGTAGCAATGAATAGTTTCACTCTCGTTCGTGCCACCGCGCGTAATTGCAAGTGCCCCGCCGAGGGCATTCTCGTCATTTCGCACACATGCGTATAAAAGGCAGCACGCCCGTGGTGAAACCCTAGCCGCCTCTCTCCTTTCCCACTCCTCAGTCGTCACCCCGACTCCCCTCTCTCTTCCTCAAGCGCCTCACGCCGCCACCCCGATTGAACCCTAGCCGCCGCTCCCCGCCAGCCATCCTTCTCGTCCACCGCCGCCGCCGCCGCCTATACCGTCGACCTCCTCCTCTACCGTGTCTCCCCTCGTTGGTCGTCACCTCAGATCACGAAGGAGTCGGCGCAGCTGCCCCGTCCGCCCCAGATTTGATGCAAGAGGATGGAGGCGGCCACCTGCCGGCGGCTCCGACGCGGGAGGATAGAGAAGGGGAGGGTGAGCTCATGGCCACACGAGGGAGGAAGATTGGCGGGCGGGTCTGGTGGGGCCTTCCGTGCGGGCCTTTTCTTCTTCCTCGCGCTGCTCGCCATCTCTCTCGTCATCCTCGTCGGCTCCTGCGTTGCTCTTCTCGGCTGCCACTCCTTGATGGCCACACCCTCGCCTAGCGCGAAGAAGGCGACGGAGGCCGACCCGCTGCAGCCACAACATGTGATGCAGGTGCTCCTCGCCCCCAGCTCTCGTCTCCCCTCTCTCTCCCTCCCTCTCTCTCTCTTCTCTCCTGGTCTTAGGTCTTTCTCAACTGTTTGCTATGGTATGTGGGAGATCCATTCAGTTAATCATTCTATATGATTGCCGATTACTTGTGGTGTTCTGCACAATCAACCTGGGAAGTGATAGGGTTGCCTTCCATTTTCTTGCTGGAAAGTGGCACTGATATTGTGGTCAGTTCAGGTGATTATAATTACCCTCATTCTCTTTTTTCAGTTTCCTCGGTAATTGTTGGCAGCACCCAGGATGTTATGATATGTTTCTTGTTCTGATAATAAGCTAGGAATTTTCGGAATAGGATTTTAATCAGTCAAGGTTTCTTCATTTCATCTAGATCCCTCTCTCTACCCCTCTGTTCCTTACCCAAAAATCGTTTTTTACCTTGTAATACTTGTGATTTGGACCGATTTGTGTTTTGGGGGGCATCAATTTGGTGCTTCCCTTGTCCATGTGCAGAGAAAAGGAGAAGAAGGGGATGGATGAGCAAGGAGCAGAAGGATCAGAAGAAGAAGGGCAAGGGAGGTGGGGCGATATGCATGTCCATGGAGGTCCGTCCCCCTCTCTTCCTCTCTTATCTTTCCTTGTACTGCAGCAGCCCTTAATCCCCTTTGATTCGATTTGTTCAGTTGTGTTACTTGTTGTCTCCTAAGAAAAACTAGAAAACCTGAAGAAAATCTTATTGAAAGTAGTTGAACTTCCAGACTGTACACGTTTTTGTTGTGGATTAGGTAGTCAGATTTAACAACTATTGGCCATACAGGTAGTTGAAAGTATTACCTCAGCTGGACAGGTTTCTTAGTTACACGGTTCCCATTAAGTACGGCAAAAGGGCTCCTGAATTTTAGTGTTTATATATGAACATTGTTTTTCTGCTATTCTACTATGGACCTGTGTCAGTTTTTTCCAATCTTTTTCTTATCAAATTTTTATTGCAATTCTCTCCAATTGTTATTTCTGTGACACATATATAGAGCATCATGCTATATTTATAATTTTCATCGGGTATATATGTTAATGTGATATTATCATGTGAGAACCTTTGATCCATGTTCAAACCACTGTGAAAAGTCTGCACAATTTTTTGATTTTGAAAATTTGTAATCACATCGCCTTTGTAATATGATGCGCCAACGTGTTCGAGTTGATATGGTTTTCAGTTGCATTTCTTAATAAATGATTGACTGATATATTAAGTTCAATTGGTCAAATTTACATTTGTTTATAGATTCAAGAATGGCTTTGTGAACTAAAAACAGAACAGTTATGTTGATTAAAAAATTATCCAAAAAACCTGTACAAATATTCAACATGTAATCTGGATTGAGAGGAAATTATACATATGGCTTTGTAGTTAGTGATGATAGATACATTTAGTTTGTAATCCCTCTGGGCCATTGGTGTTGTGACACTACTTTTTATTTTGAACAACAATGCCAATGCCTTCTATTTTTAATGGCAAGCATACATCTATAATGTTCTAGGGTCCACCAACCACAACAAGTTTATCCGCAAAAAAAAAACCCACGACAAGTTCGCTGGACTACATAATAGCTGGGATGCTGCATGTTGACCATTTTAGTTACCGTTCAGAAACAAAGGTTCATCTATGATCAGTGCAAAATTTGCTGCAAATTATATGCTAAGATAGAATCTCTGCTCTCCTAGAAAATAAACTATGTTGCTATGTTTATGTATATGATTATGACATGGAACATTTTTTGTTAATTCTCACCACTCATTCTTTTGTGTAATCCCTTGTTGACGGTGAAGAAGGAGGACAAAGAGCATATAAGAAGGTTAAGAGTAGAACCCTGCACCTCTTCTCCATCTATTGTTTAATTGAACACTGCAGCTCTTCTGTGTTGATTTAGAAAACGAAAAAAATTAGGAAGAGGATTAGGAAGAGTATCTGTAGATCTATTTTGGTGCTCTCAGTCTCATTCATGATTTATCTTGTAGCTAAATCTCTTTCGTGTGCATATCCTATGTTATTGAATCACCTGCTAGCTGTTGATTTACTCTTTGTTGTGAATTGGTTAGAAAAAATACTTTCTTATCATGGTTCTGATTGTGCACCTTTTTGGCTTTGAAAAAAAGAACAATTTCTTGAGCATGAGCAACTGATTCCCAGGCTGCAGGTACTGATTTCCGTCTTGACTCCGGGCAACGACTCAATGATCGATTCGATCCAATTTTCTGAGCTCATACCAAAATATTTGTTGAACAACTTGCCTCAAGTATATTGGGACCCGTTTGTGATCTATATCAGGTGAGCAAATCATGCTCAGTAATATAATTATGTTGTAAACTATAGAAAAATGGCGATGTTTTAATTATCGAGGTTGTACACCTGTATAGCTAATGATGGTGTATTCTTATGTCAGCTAAAACTGCTTCTGCTATGTAGTTCGTCTAACCAAATTTGTAGGGACATAAAAACATAAATTGATATGCGATACTGTACTAATTACAAAAACAGCATCAGCATGGCAGACTGCCATATAAGATATATAAGATAAAAGGACAGTCTGTTACTTCTCTCCGATTGCACATGGATGGTTTGATCTTGCGGTGCACGTGTAGTTTATTCATGGCTGGCTGTATAAGCATAATTCAGTAACGGATTGTTTATTTTCTCCCTGGGAATACTAACTGCTAGCATATACATTTATTTGCTGATTCTAACAAGATGCATCGCTATAACGATAATATAGTAAGCACCTCCTGAAGTTCTGAACTGTCCGGTGGTGCCCTTACATAGTTGGCTGATTGACCCTGATGTCCTTCTCCTGCGGAAGATGATGCACCGCAGATTGGTCTCGACGGCATGCAATATTTAGTTTTTAGTTTTATTGTGAGCTGTTTCTATTTTTCTGGTTTTCCATTTCTCCTAAAATGTACTTCAAAATGAGTCTGCGTGTATTCAGTATTCAGTGAAATGGGGTACTATGTAGACATTCATTGTATTTGTTATGTACCTGGTTGCTTAATAATCATTCTGTCAGTTACTGTTACTTTGAAATCCTTCTCTTAATAATCATTCTGTTCGACAGGTGCACGAGCTTTCAGATCTAAGGTTCACCGGCACACAAGGTATATCCTAAGCCATTAATCGGTCCTACTCTACTGCAGATCTTTGCTATTGTTGTTCAGTGTCTTGCTTGCAATACGAATGGGTGCCTCCAGATAGGAACATATGTAGTTTCTTGATTTACTGACATGTCTGTGGATCCCAATGCGCATATTCTTGATGAAAACTATCCTTTAACCCTGTAGCGTCCTGTGGCTTTATCAAAGTCAGGCCATTAATTGGGATTTTAACAAAACACATTCCATTTGACTTACAAATATATCTGCAGTGACATACTATTATTAGCAGTCATCTAAATACTCTACAGTTCCAGTGATAGATGAACTGGTCTATCAAATATGCATTACTTTCTGTATTGCCTAGCCCCGCTTCGATTACATTGTTCTGTTATACTAGATGTTTATTCGCCTGTTGTGATAGCATATCTGATTGTTTATATTGTTTGACATGTATTCTGTGCATAGAGTCACTTGGTTGTTTGATGCGTTCGTGCTCGTCGGCGGGACGGTGCAAGGCGCAACTCCGACGCGGTTCCTCGCCGGTTGGACGGCGTTCAGGCGCAACCCCGTCGCCCACTGAGTACTGCCTCGGCTACAACCTCCCTCGGTGAGCTCCATCTTCCTCCTGCTCCTCTGCTTCGACTACTGTATGGGACATGGCCGTGGCTATATTGATGTGGTGCTCGTCTGGTTGATGCTCTATGCCCTACTCATGCATCGGTTCCTACTTGAGCTTTGTAGTTGTGGATCCATGCTATTTTAGGGTTTGCAGGCTGCTGTTCATGTTTAGTTGCTATCATAGGAGCTCATGTGATGCTCTGGTTTACATGTGGATGCCCTGGTCCAATAGCTATGCTCCTGGATTTGCTAAATTGATCAGTGGCGTCCGTGCTAGGGCGATGATGATTAACCGTGGCTGAAATAAGTGTGCCTTTGAGCAATCCAGGCACTTGTGGGTATCAAGTTGGATCCTCCCTCTTGTCTCTAGAATCCTTTTTGATCCCGTGATACCTATTGTTCTGTCCTAGGATGGTCATTCATGTTGAGTGATAACCAGGGCAGCTCCACTGTATAAACAGATTGATCTGTGATAAGAGATGACGGGGGTAGGTTATATGATCGAGGAAAGGCGAATCTGAGCCCACTATGCAATGAACCCTGAACCCTTTTTATTTGTATATAAAGGTGTTGCTTATTTATGTTCTAGTGTTTATAGCCGTCTTATGTGGTTTACATGTGGATGCCCTGGTCCTATAGCTATGCTCCTGGATTTGCTAGATTGATCAGTGGCGTTCGTGCTAGGGCGATGATGATTAATCATGGCTGAAATAAGTGTGCCTTTGAGCAATCGAGGCACCTGTGGGTATCAAGTTGGATCCTCCCTCTTGTCTCTAGAATTCTTTTTGATGCTGTGATACTTGTTGTTCTGTCCTTGGATGGTCATTCTCGTTGAGTGATAACCAGGGCAGCTCCACTGTATAAACAGATATCCAGAAAAACGAATCCAGGCAGACGATGGGCGCTCTCAGAGCTCAGGGACTCTCGGCCATCCGATCGAGTTGCTTGATGCGATCTGGGCCGTCGGATCGAGCCGCTGGAGAGCCTCGGCCGTCGGATCGAACCCGTGCTCCTGTCGCAATGAACAGTTTCACTCTCGTTTGTGCCACCGCGAGTAATTGCAGTGCCCCGCCGAGGGCATTCCCATCATTTCGCATATAGGCGTATAAAATAACGGCGCACCTGTGGTGAAACCCTAGCCACCTCTCTCCTCGGCTACAACCTCCCTTGGTGAGCTCCATCTTCCTCCTGCTCCTCTGCTTCGGCCACTGTATGGGACATGGCCGTGGCTATATTTATGTGGTGCTCGTCTGGTTGATGCTCTATGCCCTACTCATGCATCAGTTCCTACTTGAGCTCTGTAGTTGTGGATCCATGCTATTCTAGGGTTTGCAGGTTGCTGTTCATGTTCAGTTGCTATCATAGGAGCTCATGTGATGCTCTGGTTTACATGTGGATGCCCTGGTCCTATAGCTATGCTCCTGGATTTGCTAAATTGATCAGTGGCGTTTGTGCTAGGGCGATGATGATTAACCGTGGATGAAATAAGTGTGCCTTTGAGCAATCGAGGCACCTGTGGGTCTCAAGTTGGATCCTCCCTCTTATCTCTAGAATCCTTTTTGATCATGTGATACTTATTGTTCTGTCCTTGGATGGTCATTCTTGTTGAGTGATAACTAGGGCAGCTCCACTGTATAAACAGATTGATCTGGTGATAAGAGATGATGGGGGTAGGTTATATGATCGAGGAAAGGCGAATCTGAGCCCACTATGCAATGAACCCTCAACCATTTTTATTTGTATTTAAAGATGTTGCTTATTTATGCTCCAGTGGCTTTCGTGATAGGGCGATGATGATTAACCGTGGCTGAAATAAGTGTGCCTTTGAGCAATCGAGGCACCTGTGGGTATCAAGTTGGATCCTCCCTCTTGTCTCTAGAATCCTTTTTGATCCTGTGATACTTGTTGTTCTGTCCTTGGATGATCATTCTTGTTGAGTGATAACCAGGGCAGCTCCACTGTATAAACAGATTGATCTGGTGATAAGAGATGACGGGGGTAGGTTATATGATCGAGGAAAGGCAGATCTGAGCCCACTATGCAATGAACCCTGGACCCTTTTTTATTTGTATTTAAAGGTGTTGCTTATTTATGCTCCAGTGTTTATAGTCGTCTTATGTAAAGATTTCTTCTCTCTCATACCTTTATTGCATATGAGTTGTTCTTGATCTTTTATTGTTTGTTGTTGGTCCTTGATTTAATCTGGTTAAGAGTAAGCTGCACTTTGTTATACTAGAAAGACTCGCTCCCAGCAAGTTATCGGTTGAATGGCTTGTTTTAATTCATTGTGATACTATTACTTCTATTTTGTTGTTAACTTTTTTTTAGTTCGGGGCCTCTCTTGCTGCCTTAAGTTTGTATGGTAAAGTATGCATCATGTGTGCCTCTATTTTGTTTCTCTCTTGTATTCCTATGTCTTGCTTCACATATCATGGCACTTGATATATGCAATGACATGATACCAGGAGATGCCATCAGCGCTATTTTAGGTGCCGGAAAGAAAAAGTAACCACGTGAATTTCCAGTATGGAAGGTTGGTTTTAGAATGATTTATAGTATCTAAACTGCTAAACTGTAATCTTGGTAGTGATTATATGGTGTGGAGAAACCTATAGTTCACTAATTGATGCTCTATAATTGGGTGTCATAAGCTTTGTGTCACTGTATTGTCAGTATTTTTTTTAAATTATCAACCTTATCTCGGTAGATTGGTAAACTATTTTTCATTATTTTTCTTCGGGTGATTTGTTGAGACAGAGAAAATATGTGTGCCTGTGGTATTTTTCTGTATCTACATTATGGTCGAGAGTAACCTAGAGAACAAGCATAATTGTGTAGGCCTACTATTGAATACAAGCAATATGGTTGATTGGTCCTCCTTCTAGACTGAACGACATATTTCAGTAGAATGGACATCTCAAAGGACACAGGAAAAGGAACCTGTGCTATTGGTTTTTAAGACTTGAATATTCTGTTAGAGTGAACTGAGTTGTCAGAACCTTTAGTTTAGTCGCTCATAGCTTTCTTGTTGATGCTTCAGTATATTTAAGCACTTTCTATTTTCTATGCTCTTCTACAAGACGAATTAGGAGATGGAAATTTATTTATTTTATCTGCCTACAAAATAGCTTGAAAATTATAATATGTTTTACCATCCATTTTTTAACCATGTTATCCTAAGAAATAGAATGTCTTTCCTGCTTAATGCTTAGTTAGTAGATATACGTTCTTTGATTTGATCTCAAGCCAGAACTAATTTCCTTGACTCGGTTTTCTTTTTCCCTCGGTTTGCCTACAGTTAAGGTACACCTGGATGTCCAACTAATGGATAAATTATGGCAGATCCTACTGTATGTAATGTACTTACCAACTTTTATAGCCACTGATGTAACTCAGGTCCTTTTTAAGCATCTGATCAAGTTGAGGGAGAGGGTAGCCCTGTAGCAAATATTTATTTGTTTGTTTCATAGTTGTGTCGTAGCCCTGTAGCAAATATTTTAGTGCCTCAAGCTAAGCTTACTGACTGTGATTCTTTCTTTCATCTCACTACCAAGTTTAATCCCTCTGCTCCCTGCAGCCCCTTCTCTGGACAAGCGATAACCATAGCCATGATTCCAGCGGTATCACTTGCCATGATGAGCTACATCATTGATTCATTTTGTGTACTTTCAAGGCTACTATCTGATTTTGTCACTTGCCTTTTGTAGTCTTTTGTATGCCTTGCTTTGTCCAGCTGCCCTGTAATGTCCTACTTGGTTTTCAGTCCCTTTCTTTGTAAACGACTTGTGGGATGTGTTGCTTTCTATATGAACAACTTGCTGTAATCCTGATCCATTCAACTGTGTCGCTTTTTTGTCTATTTATTTATGCCAAACTTGATACATCTCAATCATACCGGGCAATATTTACTTTGACTGGACTCATAGGATCAAATATTTGATGCATTGCCGTTCGGCGTGGAACCGTTCACTAATGTAATGTTTTGTAACTATTAGTAAGTGTTTACTATTTATTGCTTTTTGAGATGTTTCCTTTATAGTGAATTTGCTTTTGGTATAAATTTAGCATGTAATGGGTAGCTGCCTTGCTTATATATATATGGATATGTTGCAAACTTTGTTTAAGATTAGTACTTCCTCTCATGTTTGCGCTCTTAAACCTAAACTTAATGTCTAAGTGGTTATCTTTTGATGTCTTGCTTCTATTACAAGTTAATGTTTCTTCTTTCTTTTATTTTGTTTTCTTGTTTGAATACATATGCTAAATGTAGATTCTTACTACCATTACTTGCTTGACCAAAACGGTGGGACCGGCACCCTCGCGCCAAGGCGCGATCCCGATCTAGTGGATGATATTGTAGGCAGGCATGGCCGCCCGTCGTGCACATGAACGCTACAGTATTCGGTGACAAAAGGACACTACATTAATCGTATCCGTACAATCGTAATCTCTCTCACTCATTGATGGGGCAAAATGGACAAATTTGACCTTAGGACGCAACTATTTCACAAAGTGAACTGTTAGTGAAAAAAAATTCACCCAGCTGACCCTTTTGTGTAGCGCCCGACAGACATGCGCTGCACTACACTGTGCAGCGCCTGACGGTCAGGCGCTACACAAATGGCCAGCATGGCATCCCTGGGCCAGGTAGGGCCCCACCCCCGGAGGTGCAGCGCCTAGCAGGCAGGCGCCACACCACCATGTGCAGCGCCTACGCGTTAGGCGCTGCACACTGGCTTAGTTGCCGCCGCGCACTGGCCCTCCCCCACCCACCCCATTCGTTCCAGAGGCAAACAGAGAGCGCGGCGGCGGCTCTCTCCTCTCCCCCTCTCAATCCTCTCCCCAAAATTCTTCAGATCTGACGATTTCTTCCGTGGATTTTTTCCCCAATCCCTCCAAGAAGGTAATCTCCTCCGATCCCCTTCTTTCTATCCGAAAAATCTTACACATTTTTCAGATTTGTGCAAGTTAGGGTGGAACCCTTATTTTGCTTGGATTTGAAATTTGTATAAAAAATGAAATAGCTTTGTGCGATTTAGGATTTGTAGATGAGTATGAAAAACCTAGATGAGTATTTGAATGAGTATTTTCTAGATGAGTATTTAAATTAGTATCCTAGATGAGTATTCCTATTCTTAATCCTAGATGAGTATTCCTAGATGATTTGTTGATTTGTGGAACCCTAGTGTGGAACCCTATTAGATGAGTATTTTAATTCTTTTTAATGCGTATGTATGATTGTTGAGAACTAGATGATCATTTGAAATCCTTTTAGTACCTATTGTAGATCATGGTCCTAGGAGAATTGGTATGCATGTATGGAATATTGCTTGCATATAAAATAATTCGTAGAAGTGTTTTGCTTAGCTTATATTTGGTTAGGAACCGAAGCAATGCTCACATATGAAATAATGCTCATATGTGTCTATTGTTTGGAATATGTAGGATGGTGTGGCTTCTCGATAATTACTATGACGTTGAACACCGGGCCTACTTGATGTCGGTGAAGAAGATGGTAATAAGCATACTACTTGTTAGTTTGTATTTGTGTTTATTTCAAATAGACATGCCGTAATACTCTCACTTGTATGTTTGCAGAAGCTTTCACCCTTGAAGATTCGGTCACAGGGGGCTTCGAGGGGCATGCGGTACGATGAGCGGTACACACCGTACATCGAGATGACTGGACTTCTCCCTTTCATTCAACTTGTGAGCCGGTCGACGCCATACCTGAACGTTGCGGCAATCACCTCACTTGCGGATTGTTGAAGGCCGAAGACGCACAGTTTCCACCTCCGGACCGGGGAGATAACCGTGACACTTCAGGATGTTTCTATGATCCTTGCACTTCCTATAGAGGGGGAGCCTTTGTGTATGAGCACATATTCTAATGGGTGGCGCCAACAGATGGAGGCCCTTATTGGTATGGCTCCTCAAGAGGCGGCGCCAGGAGAAGGAGAGAAGAAAGAAAGAGTCGCAGCCGGTGCTCCTTACACGTGGATCGTAGCGAACTTTGCGAATTGCCCTGAGGACGCTAATGATGAGATGGTCCAGACGTATGCTCACGTGTACATGTGGTATGTTATCTCCAAGACTTTGCTTGCTGACGGCGGTGGCAAGACCGCTCAATGGATGTGGCTCAAGGCGTTGACTGTCTTCGACAACAAATTTAGCTGGGGTTCGGCGGCACTGGCCTACTTGTACCGGCAGGTAATCAATTGTTCGTAGTCATTTCATTTCTACATTACCAATGAAACTTTGCCCTTAGCTGAACCTTGTTTGTCTTTACGTGCAGTTGGACGATGCTTGTCATAGGTCCTCAAAAGATGGCTGCATTGGCGGTTGTATGCTCTTGCTTTCGGTATGGAGCTGGGAACGCCTGCCAGTTGGACGCCCGAAAGAGGTAGGGTACAAGGCTTGGGACGAACGGGACAACCCTCTACGGCTTCCCACCTGGGCTTACAAGTGGGACGTGGTTTCGGAGATGACGAGCGATGTCGAGGTCATGTACGTGCAGTACACCAGCGATATGGATACGCTAACCGCTGAGCAGGTAAACATTGAGACAACATGACTCATTCTCATGCTCTCATCAAAACTCAACATCACTGTTGCCTTCTTTTGCTATGTTGCAGGTGGAATGGGAGCCATATGGTGCCGGGATAGATTTGGTGTAGCACACACATTCGTGTTGAATCCGAAGTGCTTGGAGGAAAGGCGGCTTTGGCTTATGCGGTGCCCACTGATATGCAATTGGGCGGTTGAGCTTCACTTGCCACATCGTGTGTACCGACAGTTTGGCAGGGTCACCCGCCGGAGTGAGAGGACACGGACCGTACGCTTCACATGTAAGAGAGCATGAACTCTGTCCATTTACCATCGTTATGTCCTTTTTGATGGTGCTAATAGTGTGCTATTTAACATGCAGGTTGGATAGGAAAAAGCAGAGGAAGATTAAGGATTGGGATAAACATCATAAGAAGTATGTCTCCCAGTTCGCGCTTTGTGTGGAGGAAGCTAAGACTAGGGCAGCGTCTCAGCTACGCAGTCATTGGCAACTTGCATTCAACAACTACCTTCGATGGCTTCATGAAAATACTCGTGTGGAGATATGCCCACCGGCTTATGAGGAGGAAATTTTGGAAGAGCCGGCCGTATTCGATGAAGTTGCACAGAGCCAATACAACAAGCTTATCAAGGAAGGGAGACAAACCCCTTTTGCTCTAGTGCTCAACTTTGTGGTAAAGTGTGCCGTTCTGCTCTTTCGTATTTGGACTAGTACACTTCCTCGCATTGCCTAACATGTTGAATCCTTTCATCCATAGCGCAACCAAATCAAGAAACAAGCCAATGAAACCGAGGATATTCTAGACACAACCCCAGTGGGAAAAAAGGGAGAACGAAGTCTTCGAGATTTCATGAAGGTACGTAGCCACAAAATCGCCTACTTGCATATTCATTGCAAAGTTTGACGTCTCCTTCACTTGTCAATGTGACAGCGCCAGGGCCAACGGTTATGGCAGTTATCCAACCTGCTAGGTTGTCGTGACCCCGAGTATACAATGCCGTCGCACTCTAGGTCCGGTACACCATCTGACAACGCGGCTAATATGGAGGATGAGTGTGACGCCCCCGACTCGACCGTGCACTAATCATACACGCAAATGCGCACGATCAAGCCCAGGGACTCACGGGAAGATATCACAACACAACTCTAGACACAAAAATAAAATAATACTAGCTTTATATTACAAGACAGGGGCCTCGAGGGCTCGAATACATAAGCTCGAGTTACACAAGAGTCAGCGAAAGCATCAGTATCCGAGTACAGACATAACTAAACAAGTTTGCCTTAAGAAGGCTGAGCAAAACAACGACATCTAGATCGAAAAGGCGCAGGCCTCCTACCTGGGAGCCTCCTAAACTACTCCTGGTCGTCGGTCTCCACGTAGTAGTAGGCTCCGTCGGGGTAGTAGTAGTCGTCGGCGAGATCAGCTGACTCCGGGGCTCCGTCATCTGGTCGCAGCAATCGGGTAGAGGGGAAAAAGGTAGCAAAGCAACCGTGAGTACTCATCCAAAGTACTCGCAAGACTTACATCAGATCTATGCTAAGTATGCATCGGTATCAAAAGAGGGGCTGTATCTGTGGACTGGATTGCAGAAATGCCAGAATAGAGGGGAAAGGCCTAGCCTATCGAAGACTAGCATCTTGCAGCATTAGAAGAGTGCAGATTAGCATATAACAAAGTAATAAGTAATATTAGTAATGCCCAGAGATCCTTCCTCGACTCCCTACGAGAAAGCGATCCCGGAGCTAACATATTAATTAACACAGGTATCCAGTTCTAATTGTAGTAGATCGGGATACTATTCCGAGCCTCCTGTTACCATGGACACGGCTATTCGAATAGATAACTTCCCTGCAGGGGTGCACCAACTTACCCAACACGCTCGAGTAACTCTGGCCGGACACACTTTTCCTGGTCATGCCCGGCCTCGGCTGATCGACATGCCGTAGTCCTACCTAGGCTCCGCAGAGAGGTCCCCGCCGACCTACATCCTAAGTGCTCAGGGGTCTTGGGCCCATCGCCCTTTGCACTCCGGGTCGTTGTGCGACGAGCCGGGATGAGCACCACCTCATCCTGGATGACACTGGCCCGACAGGCCCACAATGCTGAACTGGATGTCTGACAGAGTTTTCGGAAGAAACGTACGACGCCGAGTGCTATCCCGAGTGGTGGTTAGTGCGAAAAGGCCAGAGGCCTACTCAGATCCCATATCTAAACAGTTAGTGTGTTGGGAGCTCGCGGAGACGATCAGTGATCCACGATCAGTGATCCTGTCGCCCCGTCTCTCGGACTTACGGCAAGGGTCAGGACCATCCCTCTCCTGGGGCGGTCTACCTGCCCGGCTATGCCGCGTAATTATCTCGCGGGTACCCTCACGGTCAACCCGACTTCACATCTCTCGTGGGTACCCCTCAGGGTCGACCCGACTTCAGCAAGGGACTGAGGTAAAATCATGGTAACCGTGTGTCCATAACATCAAGGGGAAATCCAAGGAATCACCCTCGATGGATTCCCACTCGATGTATCCATCAAGGTGAACTTGGAGGAATCACCCTCGATGGGTTCACACTTGAGGGGCTGCACGACAGAGGCATCATCGGAGGTGGTGAAACAGGAATCACCCTCGGTAACCCACAACCGACTAGCTACGCTACAGAGATATCATCAGGAGTGAGATAGGAGGTATCACCCTCGGCACTCGATAGTAGCTCTGCAGAGTCGTACAACTAAGGGGGTGTGCGGTGATGTGTCGGTCTCTGCACGTCGATCACCTTGATCAAATCTTCCGGTAGTAGAGCATGGCAACACGGACAAGGGTGTAGGGCCTCTGATGGATCTCTAACCAGCCTATATTAAGCATATAGGGCAACAGGTAAAGTATCAACAGCAGGTTACAAAATCAGGCTATGCATCAGAATAGGAGCAATCGAATACAGTAGCAAAACCTAATGCAAGCATGGGAGAGAAAGAATGCGTGATATAGGAATGATCAAGGGGGTTTGCTTGCCTGGAAGCTCTGCTGAAAGGGGCTGGACGTCTGGGGCGTAGTCGTACTCGGGAGCAGCGTCAGTCTCAGAGTCTACCGGAGAGAAGAGGGGGAAGAAACAATAAATACAAGCAAACAAATGCATCACAATGCATGACATGACAATATGTTGTGCTAGGGGTGACCTAATGCAAAGCTACACGTTACAGATGGAGTGGGAAAATACCTGGGATATTTTCCCGGCTCTGGGCAATTATCGGACAGACGATCCGGAGGGGAAGGTTCCATGTTTGCAGTGTTGGAGGCATGTGACGGGTATGTGGATGGCATATTCGGATTCGTCTTATTTTTCTGATCATTTTTCATATAGAAAACATTTTCATCCAAGCTACGGTTTATTTTCTACGAATTTCCAAAGTTTTAGCAATATTCTGAAATTACTGGAATTATTTTATTCGAAATTAAAATAGCAAAAAGCTAAATATACCCAAAAGGGTACCTAGCAGACCAGCACAGAGGCTGACTGGTGGGGCCTGTTGACAGAGTCAACCGGCCAGTCAGCAGAGGCTGACATGTGGGCCAGCCAGCTGACTCAGCAGGGCCTTATCCGAAAGAATAGTGGGCTGGCCCCACATGTCATACACAGTGGAGCTAACAGTGCTTAATTTAATTAAACGTGGATTTAATTAGGGGGTGGGGCCCCAGTGTCAGTGGCTATTTAGGGTAGCTTAATTAGGGCACTAATTAACACGGTCGGATTAGCGAGTTGGGGCCCACCTGCCATCCTCACAGGGGCGAGGTTAGCATCTACTGAGGCTGGACAAGTCAGCCGGCCGGCGTTTAGCCGCCGGCGACCATCCTGCGTGGCGGCGGTCCTCGAAAACGGCCGTCCGGCCACGGATCGAAGCGCGAAACGGTGCGTTCGAACGCCTACAAGGTCCCGCGCGCGTTGGTTGCACTGGTTGGGCTCGGGGAGGCCAAGAACGACGGCGATGACAACCGCAGCGGGCGTCGGAGTACGGCGAGGTTGGATCCGTCGAGGCAGGGCACGACAAACGATGGGGCTAGGTGCGTTGGGTTCCTGGAGAGCCCAGGAACTCGCCGGCATGCTCGGACGCAGGTTTGGCATGCGGTGGCCACGACGGTCAAGCAAGCAGCGGCGACGCGGGCACGGTAATGGCAATGGTGAGCTACGGCAGGGATTCATGGCGCAGACAGGGGGTTTTCGGGGCGGAGCTCACCACGGAGAGGGAGCGCTGATCAGTGGGCTCGGGGGAGCGCCGGAGACGACGATTCGAAGCGGTGGAGATCTGATACGTCCATTTTGCATCATGTTTTCCTACTGTTATTTATAGTGTTCTTAATCAATATAACACTTTCTGGAGCAATTCTAATACCTTTTCTCTCTTAATATGCAAGATTTACACAAGGAGGGAGATTGCCGGCAGCTGGAATTCTGGACCTGAAAAAGCTATGTCAGAGATACCTATTCTGCACATCTCCAAATGAGCTGAAATTTCACGAAGATTTATTTTGAAATAAATGAAAAATACTGGAAGCAAGAAGTACCAGAGGGGGCCACCCAGGTGCCCACGAGGCACCAGGGCGCGCCACCCCCTCAGGCGCGCCCTGGTGGCTCGTGGGGCCCCTGGCCAGCCTCTGGCCCCCATTTTCTGGTATATAAGCCCATTTGCCCTAGAAAAAATAGAGAGGAGACTTTTGGGACGGTGTGCCGCCGTCTCAAAACGAACTTGGGCAGGAGCACTTTTGCTCTCCGACGGAGAGATTCTGCCGGGGATACTTCCCTCGGGGAGGGGGAAATCGAAGCCATCGACATCACCAACGATCCTCTCATCGTGGGAGGACCAATCTTCATCAACATCTTCACCAACACCATCTCATCTCAAACCCTAGTTCATCTCTTGTATCCAATCTTTGTCTCAAAACCTCAGATTGGTACCTGTGGGTTGCTAGTACTGTTGATTACATCTTGTAGTTGATGCTAGTTGGTTTATTTGATGGAAGATTATATGTTCAGATCTATTATGCTATTTAATATCCCTCTGATCTTCGACATGAAGATGATTTGTGAGTAGTTACTTTTGTTCTTGAGGACATGGAAGAAGTCTTGTCATAAGTAATCATGTGAATTTGGTATTCGTTCGATATTTTGATGATATGTATGTTGTTGATTCTCTTAGTGGTGTCATGTGAACGTCGACTACATGACACTTCACCATCTTTGGGCCTAAGGGAATGCATTGTGGAGTAGTAATTAGATGATGGGTTGATAGAGTGACAGAAGCTTAAACCCTAGTTTATGCGCTATTCCGGAAGGGGCTGATTTGGATCCATATGTTTAATGCTATGGTTAGAGTTATCTTAATTCTTCTTTCGTAGTTGCGGATGCTTGCGAAGGGGGGTAATCATAAGTGGGAGGTTTGTTCAAGTAAGAACAACACCCAAGCACCGGTCCACCCACATATCAAATTATCAAAGTAGCGAACACGAATCAAACCAACATGATGAAAGTGACTAGATGAAATTCCCATGTGTCCTCGAGAACGCTTTACTTATAATAAGAGATCGTTCCGACTTGTCCTTTGCTATAAAAAGGATTGGGCCACCTTGCTGCACTCTTTGTTACTATTGCTACTTGTCACTTGTTACAAATTATCTTGCTATCAAACTACTCGTTACCGATAATTTCAGTGCTTGCAGAAAATACCTTGCTGAAAACCGCTAGTCATTTCCTTCTGCTCCTCGTTGGGTTCGACACTCTTACTTATCGAAAGGACTACGATTGATCCCCTATACTTGTGGGTCATCAAGATCCGGCAGCCGGAGGTGGATGACGACAGCGTTCCGGCGATGGAGACGCTCCTGGCTCGAGCAAGAGGTAGGGAAGGAAGTAGTCGACAACGGCGGTCTCGTCTGACACGGAGAGGCGGCGAGGAGGGCACGGTGGCCGCGGTGGTGTCAAACAATGGCGACGACGCCGCTCGGCCGAGGGAGGAGTAGGAGAATGGCGATGGAGAGCGAGGGAAAGTGAGCGGAGGTGTCCAGGGGCTCGAGGGGAGGCTTCGGCCTTATCCCCTCGCCAACCACTCGTCGCGGTGGCGGCCAGCGGCCGGAGGGAGCGCGCGCGGCCACGGGCGCGGTGACACGCACAGGAGAGAGAGGGAGACGACGGTGGTGGTGGGCTGGGCTGTGCACTATGGACTTAGAGCCCAGATGCACAGTAGGTTTCTCTCTTTTTCTTTATTCTTTTTCTGTTTCTTTTTACAGAAACTGTTTTGCAAATTATATAGCCACCAAATGACTTTTGTAAAATATGGAACTTGGCCATATAAATGCAATGCAATATTTGGCACTGCCACAAAAAGTTTGGGGGCCCAATGATTCCATTTGAATTTTCCACAAGTGAAAAGGCATTTAAAATGCTTCTTTTGGCACTGTTTTAATTGCTAGAGCCCAATTAAGCAAATAAGTGATGTGGTTTTCCTTAACAAATAATTATTATGGAATATTTGCTAAACGATGAACTATTTTGCATCAACTTTTGTGCAACTTCAAATTTCACTTACAATTTGAATTGAATCCAGTGATGGAATTTGAAATGAGATATGAATCCACTATGATCAAGCATTGCAAATCAAGGTGACTTAGCATAATCATGATGGATTACTATAGCTTAATACATGGGGGTGTTACAATTCTCCTCCTCTAAAAGAAATTCTCGTCCCGAGAATTTAGAGGTAGAAGGAAAGAGATCGGGGTATTCCTGGAAGTCCTTCTGGGAAAACATCTTGGAAGTCACGAATGACTGGAACGTTTTCGATTCCCCAAGAGGAGAAGCGTTCAACGCATCCAGGGAATAAATTTGGGCTTCGGAACTTTGAATAAGACGAGCATAGTAGTTTACTATCTCATCCGAAGGATGTCGGAGTTGGACGGTTTTAGAGGCACAATCGATTGAAGCAGTATGAGCTTTGAACCAATCC
Organism: Elymus sibiricus; assembly: GCA_039707655.1. NCBI lineage: Eukaryota > Viridiplantae > Streptophyta > Magnoliopsida > Poales > Poaceae > Elymus > Elymus sibiricus. Next base: position 325,433,168 of record CM077674.1, on the reverse strand, counting down.
ATTCCCAGAATGAGATCAATATTGGAAGACTTCAAAATAATGGGAGAGACATGGAATTCCAACCCTTCAATTTCAATGGTGACGTTGTGGCTAACCATGGAGGCTTGACATTGGCCCGCGGGAGTGTTTACCATTAACGGATTGTGCAACTGCTCACACCTAATGTCATGCGTGTATGCAAAATCTTTTGACATCGACAAGTGTGATGCTCCCGAATAATTAAAACAGGAGCTGGTACTGAGTTAACAAGAAGAGTACCCATCACAGTAGCCGACTAGTCTTGAGCTTCATTCAGATCAACATGGTAAGCTTGACCACGACCATAAGAAGGTCTGGCATTGTTGTTGCGGGGCTGGTTGTTACCACGGCCAGCAGAAGGGAGTGCAACCTGATTCTGATTCTGAGGGCATTCTCTGGCACGGTGACCTGGACGACCACACTTGAAGCAGAGCCCGTCATTGGGACGGGGAGCAGGAGCTCGAAGTAGTGGAGCCTGAGGTCTTGGCTGCCTCGGTGGTGGAGGAGGCAGACGAGGTGCAACATAAGATGGCATTGAAGCAGGTGCATCTGGGCGGTACATGCTGTGAGGAATCCATATACGGCACTTCTGCGAGGACGAGCCCGAAGATGAGCCCGCGTCACGGGTGCGCTTGAGTGCGTCCTCGTGTTCCTTCAGACCAGTCTCAACTTGAATGGCCTTGTTCACCAGGATGGCAAAGTCGGCGAAGTCTTGGACAAGGAGTGCTAGCTTGATATCAGGGTTGAGCCCTTCACGGAACTTCTCCTGTCTGCGGGCATCAGTAGCGATGTCTTCCTCAGCATAGCGAGACAAGTCAAGGAACTCCCGCTGGTAAACATCCACAGTTTTACTTCCCTGAACAAGGTTGCGGAACTCACGTTTCTTCCGGTCCATGATTCCCTAGGGAATGTAGCGGGCACGGAAAGCAGCATGGAATTCCAGCCAGGTGATGATTGTTCCAACTGGCAGTGTGCGTCTGTGGCTGTCCCACCATTGAGCAGCGGGACCCTTCAGGAAGTAGGATGCAAAGGTGACATAGCTGTCAGGGGCAACATTGGCTGACTCCATCTCATAAGCGATGTCACGGAGCCAGTCATCAGCATCAAGAGGCTGAACGGAGTTGCGGAACATAGCAGGGTTGAGGCAAACAAAGTCTTGCAAGGTTATTGGAAATGGCTGCTGATTCACATTCGGATGTGGAAACTGGTCCATAATCCCTTGCATGAATTGGCGGTTCAGTTCAAACTGTTGCATCATTGCGGCCATATAGTCGGGCGGTGGTGGATTGTTGGCACCACGGCCACGACCACCTGGTCTATCCATCCTGCTAAAAATTAACAGGGGGTAGTTTAGCAACGAGCAATTGCAGAAGTATGGAATCATTCATGAAGTAACATGCACATTAAGGGGAGTGCAATAGATACATCACAACAGTCAAACATGACATACAAATCCATACATAGAGTCGGTTACAAGCCAGCGTTACAAGAACGGAAAGGAAAGCTAGACACACTAGGCGGCACGCAGGCTCGCGGTGGAAGGATACAACAACGAAACATAGCGATAGCTACATCAACGTCGGTGAAAACCACTGAAGCCAGGCAACTACAAGTGACGACGTAGGGTGCCCTCGACACGAGGATCCTGTGCTCCATAAACACTCTGGTGCAGAACCTGGTCCCGAACTGGGAGAAGAGGTCCACGTGGGGGAGTACAACCACCAACAGCAGGCAACTCAAGACCTGGTGGCATCTCTGTCCTGCGCGGGTAAAGGATGTACTCAAGATGCATCCCTGCACTGACTGCTGGCTGTAACTATGTCAGAGCGTTGTAAAGACGAGCACGAGTGGCGTACAACTCGATAGCAAGAGCTCGAGCAGTGCGATCCAGAGCCTCAGTGTACTGAACCAAAACCCGCGGGTCGTAACGACGTCGCACGTAAGGTGTACAAACAACAGTGTAGTAATCACTCTCATCTGTAGCAGTGGTATACGGGATATATCTGAACCCAGTCTCCTCCAAGCGGGTGTGCTCTCCACGGAGATGGGCAATAGCAGCATAGGCAGCATCATGGACTGCCATGTCAACTGTCACTCCAACACCATGAAATGTGTGCAACTCAGTGATGGAGTTATCCTGTCGATCAAAGATTCGAAGCACGGCGCGGTACTGCTCCTGGTTGAACTCACGGTAGTCCTCGTAAACAGTGTACTCAGGGTACCGGCGATATCCCAGCCTGGTCAAAAGGTCGACCAGAATAGAAGGGAACCCAGTCGCATCAACAGCCATAGTCTGGCGTACGAGCTGCGTTGCGGGACGCATCTGAAACAAAGGAGTTCAAAGATGTCAAATGACAGTGTGTGTATCATACATCATACATTCAAAGGAATAGTTGCAGATAATCCAGCTCTCCGGGTGGATGTGATTACGAGAACCTAATGTTAGAGTTAGTAAAATCTTTAACCCGAAAAGAAGAGAGATCAGAGTCCCAGAGTAAGGAAGAGGAATAAAAGATCCTAATCCCACCCATTTGCGACGTGGGCCCGTAAGCCACACAGCCATGTTAGTAAAATAGTTTTGGAGACTAGACTCAACTTCGGCCAAGGAGTTGGAAAGGGGCTACCTACAGGCAGTCGGCTCTGATACCAACTTGTGACGCCCCCGACTCGACCGTGCACTAATCATACACGCAAATGCGCACGATCAAGCTCAGGGACTCACGAGAAGATATCACAACACAACTCTAGACACAAAAATAAAATAATACTAGCTTTATATTACAAGCCAGGGGCCTCGAGGGCTCGAATACATAAGCTCGAGTTGCATAAGAGTCAGCGAAAGCATCAGTATCCGAGTACAGACATAACTAAACAAGTTTGCCTTAAGAAGGCTGAGCAAAACAACGACATCTAGATTGAAAAGGCGCATGCCTCCTTCCTGGGAGCCTCCTAAACTACTCCTGGTCGTCGGTCTCCACGTAGTAGTAGGCTCCGTCGGGGTACTAGTAGTCGTCGGCGGGATCAGCTGACTCCGGGGCTCCGTCATCTGGTCGCAGCAATCGGGTAGGGGGGAAAAAGGTAGCAAAGCAACCGTGAGTACTCATCCAAAGTACTCGCAAGACTTACAGCAGATCTATGCTAAGTATGCATCGGTATCAAAAGAGGGGGCTGTATCTGTGGACTGGACTGCAGAAATGCCAGAATAGAGGGGAAAGGCCTAGCCTATCGAAGACTAGCATCTTGCAGCGTCTTGCAGCATTAGAAGAGTGCAGATTAGCATATAACAAAGTAATAAGTAATTGTAGTAATGCCCAGAGATCCTTCCTCGACTCCCTATGAGAAAGCGATCCCGGAGCTAACATATTAATTAAGTAACACAGGTATCCAGTTCTAGTTGTAGTAGATCGGGATACTATTCCGAGTGTCCTGTTACCGTGGACACGGCTATTCGAATAGATAACTTCCCTGCAGGGGTGCACCAACTTACCCAACACGCTCGATTAACTCTGGCCGGATACACTTTTCCTGGTCATGCCCGGCCTCGGCTGATCGACACGTCGTAGTCCTACCTAGGCTCCGCAGAGAGGTCCCCGCCGGTCTACATCCTAAGTGCTCAGGGGTCTTGGGCCCATCGCCCTTTGCACTCCGGGTCGTTGTGCGACGAGCCGGGACGAACACCACCTCATCCTGGATGGCACTGGCCCGACAAGCCCACAATGCTGAACTGGACATCTGACAGAGTTTTCAGAAGAAACGTACGACGCCGAGTGCTATCCCAAGTGGTGGTTAGTGCGAAAAGGCCAGAGGCCTACTCAGATCTCATATCCAAACCGTTAGTGTATTGGGAGCATGCGGAGACGATCAGTGATCCACGATCAGTGATCCCATCGCCCCGTCTCGCGGACTTACGGCAAGGGTCAGGCCCATCCCTCTACTGGGGCGGTCTACCTGGCCGGCCGTGCCGCGTAATTATCTCGCGGGTACCCTCACGGTCAACCCGACTTCACATCTCTCGCGGGTACCCCTCGGGGTCGACCCGACTTCAGCAAGGAGCTGAGGTAAAAACATGGTAACCGTGTGTCCATAACATCAAGGGGAAATCCGAGGAATCACCCTCGATGGATTCCCACTCGATGTATCCATCAAGGTGAACTTGGAGGAATCACCCTCGATGGGTTCACACTTGAGGGGCTGCACGACAGAGGCATCATCGGAGGTGGTGAAAGAGGAATCACCCTCGGTAACCCACAACCGACTAGCTACGCTACAGAGATATCATCAGGAGTGAGATATGAGGTATCACCCTCGGCACTCGATAGTAGCTCTACAGAGTCGTACAACTAAGGGGGTGTGCGGTGATGTGCCGGTCTCTGCACGTCGATCACCTTGATCAAATCTTCCGGTAGTAGAGCATGGTAACACGGACAAGGGTGTAGGGCCTCTGATGGATCTCTAACCAGCCTATACTAAGCATATAGGGCAACAGGTAAAGTATCAACAGCAGGTTACAAAATTAGGCTATGCATCAGAATAGGAGCAATCGAATACAGTAGCAAAACCTAATGCAAGCATGGGAGAGAAAGAATGGGCGATATAGGAATGATCAAGGGGGTTTTGCTTGCCTGGAAGCTCTGTTGAAAGGGGCTGGACGTCTGGGGCGTAGTCGTACTCGGGAGCAGCGTCAGTCTCAGAGTCTACCGGAGAGAAGAGGGGGAAGAAACAATAAATACAAGCAAACAAATGCATCACAATGCATGACATGGCAATATGCTGTGCTAGGGGTGACCTAACGCAAAGCTACACGTTACAGACGGAGCGGGAAAATACCTGGGATATTTTCCCGGCTCTGGGCAATTATCGGACAGACGATCCTGAGGCGAAGGTTCCATGTTTGCAGTGTTGGAGGCATGTGACAGGTATGTGGATGTCATATTCGGATTCGTCTTACTTTTCTTATCATTTTTCATATAGAAAACATTTTCATCCAAGCTACGGTTTATTTTCTACGAATTTCCAAAGTTTTAGCAATATTCTGAAATTACTGGAATTATTTTATTCGAAATTAAAATAGCAAAAGGCTAAATATACCCAAAAGTGTACCCAACAGACCAGCACAGAGGCTGACTGGTGGGGCCTGTTGACTGAGTCAACCGGCCAGTCAGCAGAGGCTGACATGTGGGCCAGCCTGCTGACTCAGCAGGGCCTTATCCGAAAGAATAGTGGGCTGGCCCCACATGTCATACACAGTGGAGCTAACAGTGCTTAATTTAATTAAATGGGGATTTAATTGGGGGGTGGGGCCCTAGTGTCAGTGCCTATTTAGGGTAGCTTAATTAGGGCACTAATTAACATGGTCGGATTAGCAAGTTGGGGCCCACCTGTCATGCTCACAGGGGCGAGGTTAGCGGCTACTGAGGCTGGACACGTCAGACGGCCAGCGTTTAGCCGCCGGCGACCATCCTGCGCGGCGGGGATCCTCGGAAATGACCGTCCGGCCACGGATCAAAGCGCGGAACGGTGCGTTCGAACGCCTACAAGGTCCCGCGCGCGTTGGTGGCACTAGTTGGGCTAGGGGAGGCCAAGAACGACGGTGGTTGATGTCTACTACACAACTTATTCTTCTAGACTCGTGTTGGGCCTCCAAGCGCAGAGTTTTGTAGGACAGCAGCAATTTTCCCTCAAGTGGATGACCTAAGGTTTATCAATCTGTGGGAGCCGTAGGATGAAGATGGTCTCTCTCAAACAACCCTGTAATCAAATACAAGAAATTTCTTGTGTCCCCAACACACCCAATACAATGGCAAATTGTATAGGTGCACTAGTTCAGCGAAGAGATGGTGATACAAGTGTAGTATGGATAGTAGATATAGGTTTTTGTAATATGAAAATATAAAAACAACAAGTTAGCAAGTGATAAAACGGAGCACAAACGGTATTGCAATGCTTAGAAACAAGGCCTAGGGTTCATATTTTCACTAGTGCAATCTCTCAATAGTGCTAACATAATTGAATCATATAACAACCCCTCAACATGCGACAAAGAATCATTCCAAAGTTCTTATCTAGCGGAGAACATAAGATGAAATTGTTGTAGGGTACGAAACCACCTCAAAGTTATCCTTTCCGATCAATCTATTGAGCTATTCTTATAAGTGTCACAAACAACCCTAGAGTTCGTACTAGAATAACACCATATGATACGCATCAACCAACTCTAATGTCATCTAGATACTCCAATGTCACCACAAGTATCCGTGAGTTAATTATACGATACGCATCAAACAACTTCAGATTCATAATATTCAATCCAACACAAAGAACTTCAAAGAGTGCCCCAAGATTTCTACCGGAGAAAGTAGGACGAAAACATGCATCAACCCCTATGCATAGATTACCCCAATGTCACCTCGGGAATCCGCGAGTTGAGTGCCAAAACATATATCAAGTGAATCAATACAACACCCCATTGTCACCACGGGTATCCATATGCAAGACATACATCAAGTGTTCTCAAATCCATAAAAGTATTCAATCCGATAATAGTGAAACCTCAAAGGTAAAAACTCAATTCATCACAACAAGATAGAGAGGGAGAAACACCATATGATCCAACTATATTAACAAAGCTCGCGGTACATCAAGATCGTGGCAAATCAAGAACACGAGAGAGAGAGATCAAACACATAGCTACTAGTACATACCCTCAGCCCCGAGGGTGAACTACTCCCTCCTCGTCATGGAGACCACCGGGATGATGAAGATGGCCTCCGGTGATGATTTCCCCCTCCGGCAGGGTGCCGGAAAAGGGCTTTAGATGAGATCGTGGAGGTACAGAGGCTTGCAACGGTGGAGTCGAAGTTCTAGGGTTATTTCTAGGGGTTTTGGTATTTATAAGAATTTTTGGCGTTGGAATCACACGAATAGGGGCCAGAGGGGGCCCACGAGGCACCAGGGCGCTAGGTCAATATGTTAGTCCATAAAAATCATACAAAAGCCATAAAAAATGCACCAAAATCATACAAAACTATAATAAATATGGCATGACTATTTCATAAATATAGATACGTTGGAGACATATCAGCATCCCCAAGCTTAATTCATGCTCGTCCTCGAGTAGGTAAATGATAAAAGAAATAATTTATGAAGTGTGAATGCTAGCATAGTGCATAAGTTTGATCAATGATAATTTCAATCACTTTTCCTAGCATCATGACAACAACCTTTTCTCATAAAACTCATCAAGATAAAGTAGCAATCAATTCACATGTTATGGTTCAACCAATGCATTCTCTTGAAACTTAACAACCTATGTTCTTAGTCACCAAACAATTGCAATTCAACTTATCTTCAACAAAGTCTAAGTAAGAGCTCCACATACTCAATTATCATTTAGTCTTCTATGATTGCTAGTACTCAAAACATATTTTAGAACAAATAGCATCCATCGAACACAGAGAAAGATAGGGGCTTAATGTTTCGCCTCCCAACTTATTTATCATAGAGATAATTGTCAACAATAATAATTCATGATCAAATATATTTGACTGGCCATATGTGCCTGGATCTTTCCCCACCACATGATGCTTGCCAACTAAAGAAAAGGTTGGAATAATAAGAAATACTATTGACTCTTGCATGAAAGTAAATACTGAAAAGTAAATGATAGGCCCTTCGCAGAGGGAAGCATGGATTTGCAGAGGTGCCAGAGGTCATTGCTTAAAACAGAGATGGATATAATTTTGAGAGGCATGCCTTTCCTGTCAACGTCACGACCGAGAGTTCTCAATATCTTCCATGCTAAACACATTATAAGCGGTTCCCAAACAGAAAGGTAAAGTTTACTCCCCCTCAACCATTCAAACACAAGCCATGGATAGCCGAATCCTCGGGTGCCCTCCATACAATCAACTTTCCGTGGGAGTTTGTTTCATTATTTTTCGTTTTGATCATAGGACTGGGCATCCCAATTACCAGCCTCTCTCATGCAATGACAAGTGAATAAACACCCATCGTGAGAAAAACCCGCTTAGCATGGAAGATACTGACCACCCCCTGCTGCTTCATGAGCGGTATGGGCACACAAAACAGATGTTTATTTGAATGTTTAGAGGTGGCACATGCAAATTTACTTGGAATGGCAGGGTAATACCGTATATAGGTAGATATGGTGGACACACGTGGAAGAAACTTGGCTCAAGGATTTTTTTGATGCACAAGTATTATCTCTACTTAGTATGATTTTTTGGCTAGCAAAAGATCCTAAGCAAACACCACATGTTAGAGGATCCATAACAATATAACTTCTATGCAAATATACCCAAACATAACTCATTATGTTGTCTTCCTTGTCCAACTTCAACTAATTTGCTCAAGCTTGAAAATAATTAATGGGTATTCACAATCATAAAAGATGTCCAAGATAATATATTTATATGTGAAAGTTCTCTTCCTTATACTAATCATTCATGAATTGCTTGTATGACCAATATTGTGATTGTCAAGCTTCAATAGATTTTTCCTTCTAAACCCAATGTGAAGCTACTACTAGGCATGATACAAGCATATGAAGCTCATATTATTTCAACTTCATGATATTTAATTTATTCAACAATTTACTCATAGGATATAAGTGAAGAACAAGAGTAAATGACAAACTACTCCAAAAAGATATAAGTGAAGACCAAATGAGTAGTTAAGTAAATAGGTAGCTATGTGAGGACTCTCTCTCATTTAATTTTTTTAGATCTTAAGTATTTTATTCAAACAGCAAAGAAATAAAATAAAATAACATTCCAAGAATAGCACATCTCATGTGAAGAAGCAAAAACTTAGGCTCAACCAAGACTAACCGATAATTGTTGATGAAGAAAGGTGGGATGCCTACCGGGGCATCCCCAAGCTTAGATGCTTGAGACTTCTTGAAATATTAACTTGGGATGCCTTGGGCATCCCCAAGCTTGAGCTCTTGTGTCTCCTTAATTCCTCTCATATCACGGCTTCTCCTAAATCTTAAAAACTTCATCCACACAAAACTCAACAAGAACTCGTGAGATAAGTTAGTATAAATCAACTCAAAACCTTAACATTATCTACTGTAAAAAATCACTAAAATTATAATTAAACATTGCATAATAAATGCCTCATCATATTTAATACTCCCATCCACAAATAGAAACATTAAACAAGCAACATATGCAAACAATGCAAGTATAACAGCAATCTGCCAAAACAGAACAGTCTGTAAAGGAGGATTTAAAATTCAAACTTACCTAAATTTAAAAATTCTGAAAAATCACCACGTGACATAGAACTCATGCATGCTTACTGTGTAAAAATTTCAGATTTTTATCATGTTCTGAATATTCAGGAATATTCTGGACATAACAGAAAACTTTCTGTTTTCAAACAGCAACACATAAACTTGCAAACTGAGCATGGTAAAGGCTATACTTGGCATTTTATTGAAATAAAAGATACAAAAAATTATTCTAAATAACAGAAAGAAAATCCAACTAAAATAAAATGACTATCCAAGCAAAACACATATCATCTGACGAATAAAAATATAGCTCCAAGTAAGATTACCGATAATGTTGAAGACGAAAGAGGGGATGCCTTCCGGGGAATCCCCAAGCTTAGTTGCTTGGTTCTTCCTTGAATATTACCTTGTGGTGCCTTGGACATCCCCAAAATTAGGGTCTTTCCACTCCTTATTCTCCTCATATCGATATCTCACCAAAAACTTGAAAACTTCAATCACACAAAACTTAACGGAACTTGTGAGATAGGTTAGTATGATAAAAATAAATAATCCACTTAGGTACTGTAAAGACAAGATTCATAATTGTTCTCACATAATTCCTACTGTATTATATCATTTCCACAATTTATATTGCTCAATATAAGCTATGGAAACACTAAAACAAGCAAACTATGCATCGAAAACAGAATCTGTCAAAAACAGAACAACATGTAGTGAGCGATTTAAAAACCATACTTCTCTACCTGAAAAAATTCTGAAAAATTAGTAAAACATAAATTTTTTGTAACCCAATGCTCTGTAAAAATTTCAGAATTTTCTCACGCTCCAGTACAGAATAGAAATTCCAGCACTGGACACAAAAGTTTCTGTTTTTGCACAGAATCGAATCAACAAGTATCCACACTATCCCAAAGGCTTTACTTGGCACATTATTGAAAGAAAACATATAAAACATGATTAACACAGTATCTTAATCATGTGAACACACAAAAACAGAAGGTATAAGTATTGGGTTGTCTCCCAACAATCGCTTTTCTTTAATGCCTTTTTAGCTAGGCATGATGATTTCAATGGTGCTCACATAAAAGTGAAGAATTGAAACACAAAGAGAGCATCATGAAGCATATGACTAGCACATTTAAGCCTAACCCACTTCCTATGCATAGGGATTTTGTGAGCAAATATTTTATGGTAGCAAGAATCAACTAGCATAGGAAGGCAAAACAAGCATAACTTCAAAACTTTCAACACATAGAGAGGAAACTTGATATTATTGCAACACCTACAAGCATATGATCCTCTCTAATAATAATTTTCAGTAGCACCATGAAGTAATTCAACAATATATCCATCACACAAAGCATTCTTGTCATGATACATAAGCATAGAATTTTTATTACTCTCCACACAAGCAATTTTCTTCTCATTCATAATAGTGGGAGTATCATGTGAAACTCGAATACTACAAATTGTTTCCACATTAAATGAGTAATGTTCAGTAAAAGGATATTCATAATTATGACAAGTTTTATAAAGATAATCATCACTGCTTTTTATAACATAAGTATCATCACAATAATCATCATAAGTAGCAACTTTGTTCTCATCATAATCAATTGAAACCTCTTCCGGAATAGTGGAATCATTACTAAATAAAGTCATGACCTCCCCAAATCCACTTTTATCACTATAATAAGATTCAACACCCTCCAAAATAGTGGGATAGTTATTATCTAAAGTTGACACTCTTCCAAACCCACTTTCATAAATATTGCAATCATCATAAATAGGAGGCATGAAATCATCATAACAAATTTGATCATTCAAAGTAGGGGGACTAAAAAGATCATCTTCATTAAGTATAGCATCCCCAAGCTTGGGACAAACATCAATTGCAGCAAATAAATTCTCAAACATGTCATTCTCATCAAACATAGCATCCCCAAGCTTGTGGCTTTGCATATCATAAGCATAATCACTTTCATCATTAATACTATGAATAGCACCAATAGTATAACAATTATCATCATAATTTTCTAAGTTGGTGCCAAAAAGATTCTCAAGATTATAAGAAGTATCATTATCTTCCCAATCATAATTATCACAACAAGTAATAGGTATAATAAAATCATCATCATCAATAGCTCCTTCGGACATTATGCCATAAGACAAAGAAGCAATATCATCATCAAGTGTATCATCTTCCACAATTATTTTTGATTCATTCTCATGAGGCACAACAATAATAGGAGTAACATTATTTGGGAGAGATACCTTTTTACCTCTACTTTTTCTTCTTTTCTTCTTCTTTACCACATCATGTGTGGGTTTAATCATTTTTTCCGAGCTTCTTATTGATGAGATTGGTTGAATAGGAAGCTCCTCCTCCTCACCTATTTCATCATGAGAGACAATAGGAGGGAAAGTGGAAATCTTTACCCTTTCATTAGTGTTCCTTTTATATTCTATTGGTTTTCCCGTCTTTCTATAGTTGGCAATATAAGCATTCTCATTGCAATTTACCATACAAAACATATAGATTTCTTTCAAATTAGTTTCAGCATGGTCTGTGAATATGAATGCTTCAAACCAACTATTTTTATGTGACAATTCCTCACACCCCAAAAATAAACAAAGTTCATTATAAAGTTCAAGGGTGATCAAGTTATTGCAATATTTGGACACGATTCAATCATGAAAAAGCATGCATTGGAAATTAAGGTGACCAACTTTATTCCAAAGTTCACAAGTAATAGGATAAATAGAACATAATTTTGTAGCAAATTCATCTATCACTTTGAGCAAAAAATTGGTTCTATCATGTTTATGCTTCTTACAAAATCTATCATCCCTATAAGGCATGTCTTCACAAACTTTATGCACTCCACAAAAATTGACATGCTTATAAGAAACTTTTTTGTCATGACTAGTGCAATCAACTTTAGTATTTTGGATATTCATAGAATTCATACTAACAACATTGCAATCATGCTCATCATTCAAAGATTTTATGCCAAACATTTTATTGAATTCTTCTTCTATCAATTGAGCACAATTTTTTGCTCCATCATTTTCAAGAAAGACATTATAAAGATGAATAATATGAGGCAACCTCAATTCCATTTTTTTTGTAGTTTTCTTTTATAAACCAAACTAGTGATAAAACAAGAAACTAAATGATTCAATTGCAAGATCTAAAGATATACCTTCAAGCACTCACCTCCCCGGCAACGGCGCCAGAAAAGAGCTTGATGTCTACTGCACAACTTATTCTTGTAGACTCGTGTTGGACCTCCAAGCGCAGAGTTTTGTAGGACAGTAACAATTTTCCCTCAAGTGGATGACCTAAGGTTTATCAATCCGTGGGAGGCGTAGGATGAAGATGGTCTCTCTCAAATAACCCTGCAATCAAATACAAGAAATCTCTTGTGTGTCCCCAACACACCCAATACAATGGCAAATTGTATAGGTGCACTAGTTCGGCGAAGAGATTGTGATACAAGTGTAGTATGGTGAAAGCATATTTGCTCCCTTGGTGGTTTTGGTAATTCATAACAACATATATCTCATTGAACTAATGTCCATTCAAGTTAAAGATTTCAGGATGTTCAATGATTGGCATGGAATGGACTAGAGATGTGGACCCCTCAAAATGCTAAGGACAAGAATTGGCAAAGATCAAGACTCTACATTTTCGGTTTAGTGATCCATGATCACATTGAGTCCATAGGAAAGCCAATACTATTAAAAGGAGATGAGGTGTTGCTTAATGGTCTTTTTGCTCAAGTGTTTAGTGACAGTACTCCTAAACCCTCAACCACTATCTCTAGCCAAAGTTGTCCAAAACCCATATTCCAACTCGGCCCCACCGATATTTCCTATCCGGAGCCACCGAGTTCACCTAGACTTAGCCACTGCCAAAACCCTAACAAATCGGATCCACCGATATCGATCTCGGTCCCACCGAGATGGCCTTACCAACTCTCTATAATCGTTTGCACTCACTTCGGTCTCACCAAGTTTTGCAAATCGGTCTCACCGAGATGGCTTGCCAACTCTCTGTTGCCTTATTGCTTCACTTCGGTCTTACCGAGTTGATGCAATCGGTGCCACCGAGATGAGGTTTGCCCTAGCCATTGCACTTCAGTCCATCCGAGTTGTTCCTATCGGTCCCACCGAGATTCCTAAAGTTCATATCTTTTACACAGTTCGGTGTTGCCAAGATTATGGTTTTGGTGCCACCGAGTTGGGCCAAAAGTGTGTAACGGTTGGATTTTGTGTGGAGGCTATATATACCCCTCCACCACCTCCTTCTCAGTAAGGAGAGCCATCAGAACGTGCCTACACTTCCACCATACATTTTCTGAGAGAGAACCACCTACTCATGTGTTGAGATCAAGCTATTCCATTCCTACCATTTGAATCTTGATTTCTAGCCTTTCCCAAATTGCTTTCCACTCAAATCCTTCTTCCACCATAGCCAAATCTGTGAGGAGTTGTTTGAGTGTTGGGAAGACTATCATTTGAAGCACAAGAGCAAGGAGTTCATCAACAACACACCGTCTATTACCTTTTGGAGAGTGGTGTCTCCTAGATTGGTTAGGTGTCACTTGGGAGCCTCTGACATGATGTGGAGTTGAACCAAGGAATTTGTAAGGGCAAGGAGATCACCTACTTCGTGAAGACTTCGTGGACGTAAGCCATGGTGGAATAGACAAGGTTGCTTATTCGTGGACCCTTCGTGGGTGGAGCCCTCCGTGGACTCGCGCAGCCGTTACCCTTCGTGGGTTGAAGTCTCCATCAACATGGACGTACGATAGCACCACCTATCGGTACCACGTCAAGAACCACCGTGTCTTCATTGCGTTTGAAATCTCCGATCCCCTCCTTTACTTACATATGTAATTGTTTACTTTCCGCTGCTATACTCTTAGAATTGCATGTGTAGGGTGATGCTTGACTTGTATTCTTGCTAAAATCTTCCCACAACTAAAATTGGGAAAAGGTTAGGTTTTTTATTTGGTCAAGTAGTCTAATCACCCCCCCTCTAGACATACTTTCGATCCTACAAGTGGTATCAGAGCTTTGGTCTCTGTAAGCCTTGATTTCCATTGCTTTGGTGATCATAGCCTTGGTTTCACAACCTAGGAGAGTATGGCGTCTAGTGAGGGGAACTATCACCGTAGAGGTCCATATTTTGATGGTACAAACTTTGCTAGTTGGAAACATAAGATGAAAATGCATATTCTTGGTCATAACCCTGCCGTTTGGGCTGTTGTCCGTATTGGCTTGCAAGGTGACTTCTTTGAGGATGGCAAGGAACTGGATCATGAAGCAACCCCGGAAGAATTGAAGATGTTGCAATACAATGCCCAAGCTTGTGACATTCTATTCAACGGTTTGTGTCCCGAAGAATTCAACAAAATTAGCCGCCTCGAGAATGCAAAGGAAATTTGGGATACTTTGGTTGATATGCATGAGGGTACCGAGTTCGTCAAGGAATCTAAGTTGGATGTGCTTCAAAGTCAACTTGACAAGTTCAAGATGAAGGATGGTGAAGGAGTTGCTGAGATGTACTCTAGGCTTGCTCTCATCACAAATGAGATTGCCGGCTTAGGAAGTGAAGAGATGACCGACAAATTCATCATCAATAAGATACTTAGAGCTTTGTATGGAAAATATGATACCGTTTGCACATTGATTCAAATGATGCCAAATTACAGAGATCTCAAGCCTACGGAAGCCATTGGAAGGATTGTTGCTCATGAAATGTCACTCAAGGACAAAGAGGAGCTACACAACAAATCAAGTGGTGCTTACAAAGCGTCAACCGATGCTCCAACAACTCCAGGTGACAAGCTAGTATCCAATGAAGAGATAAGCCTAATGGTGAAAAGGTTCAATAAGTTTACAAGAACAAAGGGAAAGAAAGAAGCTCTAGCTCAAGACACTATGAGAGAAGATCATCAGGTCGTGACCGTAATTGCTACAATTGTGGAAAGCCTGGACACTACTCCAATGAGTGTACGGCTCCCTACAAGAAAAGAGATGAATCACCAAGAGGAAGACATAGAAGAGATGAATCACCTCATAAGGAGAGAAGGAGTAGAGATGATCTTTATGAACGAAGACACTCTCGAAGAAGCAAGGATTCGGAGAGGAAGGACAAGTCATCCAAGAGCTACACAAGAAGAAGACATCAAGCTCATGTTGGTGAATGGGTTTCCGGCTCCGACTCCGACAACCACTCCGAGAGAAGTTATCACTCCAACTCCGACTATAGTCAAGATGAAGGTGTTGCCGGACTTGCTCTTGTGTCATCCAACTCCTATGATCTATTTGACTCACCAAACGAAGGAATTGGAAGATGCTTCATGGCAAAAGGCCCCAAGGTATCAGACCCCGAGTATCTTGATTTCAATAGTGATGAAGATGATTTGCTTGGTGATGATGATTTACTTGTTGATAAGGATAGTGATGTGAGCTATAATGAAAATGCTAGTAATCATGATAGTCAAGAGGAAACGAGTGACAATGCTATGAAGGAGATTGAGCATCTAACTAAAGAACTAAATGCTCTTAAGTTAGCTCATGAAACAACTCAAGAGGATCATAGAGAACTTCTAAGAACTCATGAGAAGCTACGCTTCGAGAAGCTAAATTTAGAGCAAGAGCATGAGTTTCTTAAAGCTATCAATGACGATCTTCGAAAGAAGAGTTCTTCATATCTTGCCAAACGTTTACTCTTGTCTACCTTTATGCCACAAGTTAAACCTAAGCAAACTAGCAACAAGGGTAAAAAGGGTTCTACCTCTAGTAGTAACAATAACAATGCTAAATCCAATGTTGTTGCTTCTAGTAGTTCTATTGATTCCACTAATGATTCTCTTAGCCAAGTTACACTTGAGCAAGAAAATATGCTATTGAAATGAATTATAGAAAAATGTGTCTACAAGAGTCTTGCCGGGAGTAAGCAATTTGAGGAAATTGTACGCAAGCAAGGAAGGCACCGGAAGAACCAAGGTGTTGGTTTTGAACGAAAGTTCAATGCCAATGGAGTTGAGTGGGAGGAAGATCAATACCCCAAGACGAAGTTTGTTCCTCAACAAGAGAAGTATGATCCTACTTCCTTCAAGGGAACACAAGCTCAAGAAGATCTTCCACCACAAGACCAGAAGCTAAAAGGCAAGGACAAGCTTCAAGAAGAGATTGATTCATTTGAAGAAGCTCCTCAAGCCATGGTCAAGTGGGTTCCCAAGACTTCATCAAGTTCTACTTCATCAAGTGCTACTACAACTCCAAGGATTCCCATCAAGTTGATGTGGGTCCAAAAGAAGAGGAACTAGAGAGTTTTTGAGGGTGACTCCTCCAACAAACTTCACTCATATTCTTTATGGCAAGAACTTGTGCAACCAACTTCCACATTTTGCACTAGTTCATGGAGTCACAGACCCTCTTGTTGGTAAGACAAGGGACAAGGTATTCAATGCATTCATGGACATCATCCTATGTGTATTTCACTCTATGTCTATGGATATCCTTGTATGTTCCTTGTGTGGGACTAACCCATGTAGGTATTGAAAGCACAAAACTCCAAAGGATTGCTCCCAACTCTTGATGGTCTACATCAACATTGAGCATCCACATGTTCAACATCTACATGAAGTCATCATCGACAAATCACAAGGTTAGTTCATCCCTCTTAGGGGGGACATCACATCTAGGGGGAGCTTTGCTATAAACAATTGAGCTAAAGCAACTCTAATGGTGTGAACACATCAATGCTTTATGTAAAAGTGGCAACCCAACTTGTGCTTAAACGATGAGTATGACCTATGATCAAATGTTTTCATTTGGCTCCTAAGTCAATATACTCATATATGGATGACCTAGTCATCGCCATTGCTTGATAGATGCTAGAATTGGTTGTTCATGTTTGACACATATTTCATTTGCTATCTTATTGTGTGAGCATGTTGATTTGCATGTTTTCATCATTCGAGGACATCCATTTGTTGTTTTGATTGTCTTAATTTTTCTGGCCAAGTGGATATACAAGAATGCCTAAGTACCTTCTCTAGCTATCTATGCTTTCTTGTCTCAAATTCTATTCTTGTTGCATCACAAAAATTGAACAAGTCATTTTCGGACCCTCCGGGTGAGGAGCACTCGGAGCCACCGATCTGAAAAGGCTGAACCTCCAAAACCTTCTATCTAATTTCAGCCGAACCAATTCACTCAAACTCGGTCTAACCGAAATCACTTAGATTGATCTAGGTTTTCCATCTCGGTGCCACCGAGTTGAACCACTTCGGAGCCACCGATGTGCTAATCTTCGTGGACTTACACATATCGGTGCCACCGAGTTGTCCAACTCAGAGCCACCGACAGCGTACATGTATATATATCGCGCGGGCTCGAACGGTTGAAATTTCTCGACTCTTTCGCTCCCGCACCCCGTTGCTGCCATCGCCCTCGTCTCTGGACTTCGTCGTCGTCTCCAGCGCGCCCTCGCCGCTAGATTCCGTCGCCGTCAACGGCAATCCGCCCCGCCGTTGCCGCCGTAGAGAATCTCCACCGAGTTAGGGTGAGATTCGATCCCTCTCGTGGTCCATTTTCAGATTCAATGCACGATAGGATTGCCATTATTCTTGCCACAGATTGCAATGCTTATTCCACCAGAAGAATTTCGTAGATTAGATTCGAGCAAAAATTTTAGGTTTAAGTTTCCGCCGAACGCATCTCGGACCGACCGATTAGAAATTTTTGGTCCCACCGATTTGGCCTCAGGCCATAGCACTAGTACGTCTCGGTGCCACCGAGTTGTACGAATCGGTGAGACCGAAAGTAAAATCTCAGTGAAACCCTAGCATCTCGGAGACACCGAAACCCATCTCGGTTTGACCAAAATGGAGTGCAAGGTTTCTGTAGAGTGCTTCGGTATCACCGAGATGATCAACTCGGTCCATCCGAAATGCCTTCTGTGAAAACTTGAAACTAAGAATTGAACTCAATTTTTTATGAAAAAACTTCTGCTTTTTGTGATGACTCATCTACTATGCCCATACCCATCTATTCACAGGGTCAGCTCAGCAAGATGTCAGATGACAGCGACAGCCAGAACAGGTCAAAGCAGCATGCAGAACTCAGTGAAGGATCAAGTCCTGCAGAAAGTTTCTATGAGGGAGAGAGGAGCTCTCCAGATCTTCCTAAGGCTGCCACTAGAACAAGGAAGAAGAGAACCTCAGACAGTGAGGATGAAGATTTTGTTGCTAGTGAAGCAGCAACAAAGAAGAAAAGAGTCGTGCTTGCTAAGGAGTATAGCACCAAGCCTACTACTGCCAAAGAGAGAACTGCTGTGAGGAAAGTTCCTAGGCAAACAATGCAATTCACACTTGAAGAGCCAAGTGACACAGAACCAGCTGCAGGAGCAAAGAAAAAGAGAGCTAGGAAGACTACTACTCAGGTGCTTGGAAGGCCCTCCATGAGGAATGATTCAGAGGAGGAGGAGGAGCCAGCAGCTAATGCACCCCCAACAAAAGCTCAGAAGCTCATGTCAGATGCAATCAGGACTGCTGCCCCCACCAAGTACAAACCAAAAGCTCCAGCACCCAAGAGGTCTACAAGGAATATTTCTGCTGCTGAGAAGAACAAGGCCCCAGTGCCTGAGGCAAATGTTGATGAAGAGCCACTAGTGCTCAGGAAATTGAAACCCAAGATTCCAGACCATGGTGATGCACACCCAGTTGCAGAAAATATGATGCTAAGGAAAGACAAAGGACTATGTCAGTGGAGACTGTCAGATCCTTATGCTGCAAGGAGGAAAACAGCATGTGACTATCGCTTTCACACACGAGAACAGCAAGACTTTTATGAAACCGTTCTGTTGGATAAGAAGCCCATTGTTAGTGACACGAGATGGGTGGATTGGGAATACATTGATGAAAAAGAGGATTATTTCCCCCATGTTCATGAGAGCTTCAGGATTGCAGGTGTTGATGACTTTGTTGGATAGAAGTTGACGAAGTGGAATGATGAAATGGTCATGCATTTCTACTCCACAACTCATTTCTATCCAGATGGCCGAATTGTGTGGATGACTGAGGGTATCAGGTACCAGTCAACCATCTCTGAGTGGGCAAGTCTTCTTGGTGCTCCCAAGGAAGAGGATGATGACTATGATATCTATGCTAAGCTCAAGATGGATCACAACTCCATGGCCAACATGTACACAACAATACCCCAGAAGGACATCGAGACACATAAGCTTGGATCAGTGAAGCATCTGCTGCTAGGACTGGCCACCACTAACACTATCTTGCGGTATACTCTATTACCCAAGTCAGGTGATGATAAGATGATACGTGGCCACTCCATCAACTTGCTGCATTTGTTTGATACACCTCAGAAATTCAAGGTGATGAGTTTGATTGTGGAAACTATCAAGAGGACTGCAGCTGATCAGAAGAGATCGTGCGGATATGCTCCACACATCTAGATGTTGATCAATTCCAAGGTTGGAACCAGCACTTATCTTCTTGATCGTGAGCATCTGCCACTGCGTCCAGAGTTTGAGGATAATGTTATCGTGATGGATCCTTCGCATCCTACTTCTGCTCAAGCTCAGCAGAAGATTCGAGAAGCCAAAGAAGCCAAAGCAGCCAAGGAGGCAACAGCTCCCAATGCTCTAGTTGCAAATCTCAAGTCTAAGTCTGACCAAATGACATATCTGCTAGAAGCCACCCTGAGGATTGAGCGAAGTCTGGCCAACCTCACCCAGCACCAGGCTAGCTTAGAGCGGATAATCGAGACAAAGTTTCATGATCTAGATGTCAAGGTCACCGAGATCCAGACTACAGTGGAGAAGCTGTAGAGCGATGTTGATGCTGTCAGGACAGCCCCTTCTGATGATAGTGGAGATGACAGACCTACCACCGAGAGATTTCAGACTGTGCCCAGAGCAGCCAGATCTGCTGCAGTGTCAGTTGTGGTTCCGAGGACCACAGTCTCTGCACCTGCTGCTGCTGCTGCTGCTGCAGTGCCACCTCAGGTCTCCACTCCACCAGTCCAGCAGACATCTGCAGAAGCCTTCGCGGACGCTCTTCTATCTACGCCGTCTACGCACACCGGAGTTGCTAGCAGGAGATCGCCTTCAGGAGCTTCCGAGGATCGTGCTTAGAGAGCCGCATTAGTCCTATACCTATTCGATCTTTTTGGTACTTGTTGCCAAAGGGGGAGAATTTGTATAGATCTTAGCTTCGAGAGAGAGAGTTTCACTTTGCTTTGCCCGTTGGATTTCTCTCGCGTTCTTTTGCTACTATTTTTTTTGGTACTTTGTTTGATGTGTGTGCTTGATACTATGCCTATGAGTACTATGCTTCTTGTGATTGATCAATGCTTATCTTTATTATTATCTTGTATGATCACTTATTTGTGTTGGTGATGTGTGCTTACCATTCCACTCATATCATTTTGCGCGCTCCACCAAGATGTATGTGACATGGAAGAGTGACCCATGAGCCTAATCAATTGTGCATTTGCATTCAAACGCAAATGCTTAATAATGCACAAATTTAAGGGGAGCTCTTGCTTATCACATACTTCTCAAAGCGACGACGTATTCCATTCATTTAATCACTTGTCGAAGCTTTGATCTATATGTTGTCATCAATTACCAAAAAGGGGGAGATTCAAAGCACATTTGCTCCCTTGGTGGTTTTGGTAATTCATAAAAACATATATCTCATTGAACTAATGTCCATTCAAGTTAAAGATTTCAGGATGTTCAATGATTGGCATGGCATGGACTAGAGATGTGGACCCCTCAAAATGCTAAGGACAAGGATTGGCAAAAGATCAAGACTCTACATTTTTGGTTTAGCGATCCAAGATCACATTGAGTCCATAGGAAAGCCAATACTATTAAAAGGGGATGAGGTGTTGCTTAATGGTCTTTTTGCTCAAGTGCTTAGTGACAGTACTCCTAAACCCTCAACCACTCTCTCTAGCCAAAGTTGTCTAAAACCCACATTCCAACTCAGCCCCACCGATATTTCCTATCCGGAGCCACCGAGTTCACCTAGACTTAGCCACTGCCAAAACCCTAACAAATCGGATCCACCGATATGGATCTCGGTCCCACCGAGATGGCCTTGCCAACTCTTTGTAATCATTTGCACTCACTTCGGTCTCACCGAGTTTTGCAAATCGGTCTCACCGAGATGGCTTGCCAACTCTCTGTTGCCTTATTGCTTCACTTCGGTCTTACCGAGTTGATGCAATCGGTGCCACCGAGATGAGGTTTGCCTTAGCCATTGCACTTCGGTCCATCCGAGTTGTTCCTATCGGTCCCACCGAAATTCCTAAAGTTCATATCTTTTACACAGTTCGGTGCTACCGAGATTATGGTTTTGGTGCCACCGAGTTGGGTCAAAAGTGTGTAACGGCTGGATTTTGTGTGAAGGATATATATATCCCTCCACCACCTCCTTCTCAGTAAGGAGAGCCATCAGAACGTGCCTACACTTCCACCATACATTTTCTGAGAGAGAACCACCTACTCATGTGTTGAGATCAAGCTATTCCATTCCTACCATTTGAATCTTGGTTTCTAGCCTTTCCCAAGTTGCTTTCCACTCAAATCCTTCTTCCACCACAGCCAAATCTGTGAGGAGTTGTTTGAGTGTTGGGAAGACTATCATTTGAAGCACAAGAGCAAGGAATTCATCAACAACACACCGTCTATTACCTTTTGGAGAGTGGTGTCTCCTAGATTGGTTAGGTGTCACTTGGGAGCCTCCGACATGAGGTGGAGTTGAACCAAGGAGTTTGTAAGGGCAAGGAGATCGCCTACTTCGTGAAGATCTACCCCGAGTGAGGCTAGTCCTTCGTGGACGTAAGCCATGGTGGAATAGACAAGGTTGCTTCTTCGTGGACCCTTCGTGGGTGGAGCCCTCCGTGGACTCGCGCAGCCGTTACCCTTCGTGGGTTGAAGTCTCCATCAACGTGGACGTACGATAGCACCACCTATCAGAACCACGCCAAAAACCACCGTGTCTTCATTGCGTTTGAAATCTCCGATCCCCTCCATTACTTACAAATGCAATTGTTTACTTTCCGCTGCTATACTCTTAGAATTGCATGTGTAGGGTGATGCTTGACTTGTATTCTTTCTAAAATCTGCCCACAACTAAAATTGGGAAAATGTTAGGTTTTTTATTTGGTCAAGTAGTCTAATCACCCCCCCTCTAGACATACTTTCGATCCTACATATGGATAGTAGATGTAGGTTTTTGTAATCTGAAAATATAAAAATAGCAAGTTAGAAAGTGATAAAACGGAGCACAAACGGTATTGCAATGCTTAGAAACAAGGCCTAGGGTTCATACTTTCACTAGTGCAATCTATCAACAGTGCTAACATAATTGAATCATATAACAATCCCTCAACGTGCGACAAAGAATCACTCCAAAGTTCTTATCTAGCGGAGAACATAAGATGAAATTGTTGTAGGGTACGAAATCACCTCAAAGTTATCCTTTCCGATCAATCTATTGAGCTATTCCTATAAGTGTCACAAACAGCCCTAGAGTTCGTACTAGAATAACGTCATATGATACGCATCAACCAACTCGAATGTCACCTAGATACTCCAATGTCACCACAAGTATCCGTGAGTTAATTATACGATACACATCAAACAACTTCAGATTCATAATATTCAATCCAACACAAAGAACTTCAAAGAGTGCCCCAAGATTTCTACCGGAGAAAGTAGGACGAAAACGTGCATCAACCCCTATGCATAGATTACCCCAATGTCACATCGGGAATCCGCGAGTTGAGTGCCAAAACATATATCAAGTGAATCAATAGAACACCCCATTGTCACCACAGGTATCCATATGCAAGACATACATCAAGTGTTCTCAAATCCATAAAAGTATTCAAACCGATAATAGTGAAACCTCAAAGGTAAAAACTCAATTCATCACAACAAGATAGAGAGGGAGAAACACCATATGATCCAACTATATTAACAAAGCTCGCGGTACATCAAGATCGTGCCAAATCAAGAACATGAGAGAGAGAGAGAGAGATCAAACACATAGCTACTAGTACATACCCTCAGCCCCGAGGGTGAACTACTCCCTCCTCGTCATGGAGACCGCCGGGATGATGAAGATAGCCTCCGGTGATGATTTCCCCCTCCGGCAGGGTGCCGGAAAAGGGCTTTAGATGAGATCGTGGAGGTACAGAGGCTTGCGGCGGCGGAGTCGAAGTTCTAGGGTTATTTCTGGGGTTTTGGTATTTATAAGAATTTTTGGTGTTGGAATCACACGAATAGGGGCCACAGGGGGCCCACGAGGCACCAGGGCGCTAGGTCAATATGTTAGTCCATAAAAATCATACAAAAGCCATATAAAAGTGCACCAAAATCATACAAAACTATAATAAACATGGCATGAATACTTCATAAATTATAGATACGTTGAAGACGTATCAGCGCCGCGGCGGGCGTCGGAGTACGGCGAGGTCGGATCCGTCGAGGCAGGGCATGACAAACGATGGGGCTAGGTGCGTTGGGTTCCTGGAGAGCCCAGGAATTCGCCGGCGTGCTCGGACGTAGGTTTGGCGTGCGGTGGCCACGACGGTCAAGCAAGCAGCGGCGATGCGGGCACGGTAATGGCTACGGCGAGCTACGGCAGGGATTCATGGCGCAGACAGGGGGTTTTCGGGGCGGAGCTCACCACGGAGAGGGAGTGCTGATGAGTGGTCTCGGGGGAGCGCCGGAGACGACGAGTCGAAGCGGTGGAGACTGATACGTCCATTTTGCATCATGTTTTCCTACTGTTATTTATAGTGTTTTAATCAATATAACACTTTCTGGAGCAATTCTAATACCTTTTCTCTCTTAATATGCAAGATTTACACAAGGAGGGAGATTGCCGGCAGCTGGAATTCTGGACCTGAAAAAGCTATGTCAGAGATACCTATTCTGCACATCTCCAAATGAGCTGAAATTTCACGGAGATTTATTTTGAAATAAATAAAAAATACTGGAAGCAAGAAGTACCAGAGGGGGCCAACCAGGTGCCCACGAGGCACCAGGGTGCGCCACCACCCCCCAGGCGCCCCCTGGTGGCTCGTGGGGTCCATGGCCAGCCTCTGGCCCCCATTTTCTGGTATATAAGCCCATTTGCCCTAGAAAAAAAATAGAGAGAAGACTTTTGGGACGGTGCGCCGCCGTCTCGAAGCGGAACTTGGGCAGGAGCACTTTTGCTCTCCGGCGAAGAGATTCTGCCTGGGATACTTCCCTCCGGGAGGGGGAAATTGAAGCCATCGACATCACCAACGATCCTCTCATCGTGGGAGGACCAATCTTCATCAACATCTTCACCAACACCATCTTATCTCAAACCATAGTTCATCTCTTGTATCCAATCTTTGTCTCAAAACCTCAGATTGGTACCTGTGGGTTGCTAGTAGTGTTGATTACATCTTGTAGTTGATGCTAGTTGATTTATTTGGTGGAAGATTATATGTTCAGATCTATTATGCTATTTAATATCCCTCTGATCTTGGACATGAATATGATTTGTGAGTAGTTACTTTTGTTCTTGAGGACATGGGAGAAGTCTTGTCATAAGTAATCATGTGAATTTGGTATTCGTTCGATATTTTGATGATATGTATGTTGTTGATTCTCTTAGTGGTGTCATGTGAACGTCGACTACATGACACTTCACCATCTTTGGGCCTAAGGAAATGCATTGTGGAGTAGTAATTAGATGATGGGTTGATAGACTGACAGAAGCATAAACCCTAGTTTATGCGCTATTCCGTAAGGGGCTGATTTGGATCCATATGTTTAATGCTATGGTTATAGTTATCTTAATTCTTCTTTCGTAGTTACGGTTGCTTGCGAAGGGGGGTAATCATAAGTGGGAGGTTTGTTCAAGTAAGAACAACACCCAAGCACCGGTCCACCCACATATCAAATTATCAAAGTAGCGAACACGAATCAAACCAACATGATGAAAGTGACTAGATGAAATTCCCATGTGTCCTCGAGAACGCTTTACTTATAATAAGAGATCGTTTCGGCTTGTCCTTTGCTATAAAAAGGATTGGGCCACCTTGCTGCACTCTTTGTTACTATTGCTACTTGTCACTTGTTACAAATTATCTTGCTATCAAACTACTCGTTACCGATAATTTCAGTGCTTGCAGAAAATACCTTGCTGAAAACCGCTTGTCATTTCCTTCTGCTTCTCGTTGGGTTCGACACTCTTACTTATCGAAAGGACTACGATTGATCCCCTATACTTGTGGGTCATCAAGATCCGGCAGCCGGAGGTGGATGACGACAGCGTTCCGGCGATGGAGACGCTCCCGGCTCGAGCGAGAGGTAGGGAAGGAAGTAGTCGACAACGGCGGTCTCGTCTGACACGGAGAGGCGGCGAGGAGGGCACGGTGGCCGCGGTGGTGTCAAACAACGGCGACGACGGCGCTCGGCCGAGGGAGGGGGAGGGGAATTGCTATGGAGAGCGAGGGGAAGTGAGCGGAGGTGTCCAGGGGCTCGAGGGGAGGCTTCGGCCTTATCCCCTCGCCAACCACTCGTCACGGTGGCGGCCAGCGGCCGGAGGGAGCGCGCGCGGCCACAGACGCGGTGACACGCACAGGAGAGAGAGGGAGACGACGGTGGAGGTGGGCTGGGCTGTGCACTGTGGACTTAGAGCCCAGATGCACAGTAGGTTTCTCTCTTTTTCTTTATTCTTTTTCTGTTTCTTTTTACAGAAACTGTTTTGCAAATTATATAGCCACCAAATGACTTTTGTAAAATATGGAACTTGGCCATATAAATATAATGCAATATTTGGCACTGCCACAAAAAGTTTGGGGGCCCAATGATTCCATTTGAATTTTCCACAAGTGAAAAGGCATTTAAAATGCTTCTTTTGGCACTGTTTTAATTGCTAGAGCCCAATTAAGCAAATAAGTGATGTGGTTTTCCTTAACAAATAATTATTATGGAATATTTGCTAAACGATAAACTATTTTGCAGCAACTTTTGTGCAACTTCAAATTTCACTTACAATTTGAATTGAATCCAGTGATGGAATTTGAAATGAGATATGAATCCACTGTGATCAAGCATTGCAAATCAAGGTGACTTAGCATAATCATGATGGATTACTATAGCTTAATACATGGGGGTGTTACAATGAGAGTACCTCGACAGCTCTCTACGATGATGACGATATGGACGCCACAGAGGTATGACAGTAACATGCATTCATCTATTCGATACATTCCTCACTTCATTATGACGCACGATATTGACCATAGCGTGTACTATTATGAAAGGTTGCGGACGACATGACATTGCAGGACTGTCAAGTCCGCTCGGCTTACATGTTGAAGCCAAAGAAGGAATTCAAGCGTTACACATCGGACGACTTGCACCGCAGCCAGTTGTGAGGGAGAAGATTCCTACTAGGAGGGGACGAGGCAAGAGCACGCGAGGAAGGACGGAGAAGTGAAGATTCCTACTAGTCGTCGGTTTCGTATGATGTTGAACTTGTATCCATCTTGAAGTTGTAGCGATGTTGAGTTGATGTTGAACTTGTAGGGATGTTGAGTTGATGTTGAACTAGTAGCGATGTTGACCTAATCCTCTTTGTTAAATTTGAATTGATGTTGAACTCGTTGTCATGTTCATCCTGATTGATTATGTGAAATGCATTTGTTGAATACTGATTGTCAAAATTGATTCACACAAAGATACCATACTATTTTGCTAGTTCAGTAGGTTAAAATAGTGTAGCGCATGAGGATCAGGCGCCACACTACACACTGCAGCGCCTAAGACTCAGGAGCTGCACTGTGTAGTGTGGCGCTTGATCCTGAGGCGTTGCACAATGACTTAGTGGTTTCTGGGGGCTCAGAGGTTTGCTGGTTTAATATGTGCAACGCCTAACGCGTAGGCGCTGCACATGGTGGTGTGGCGCCTGGTGCAGCTGTCTGCTAGGCGCTGCACCAGGCGCCACACCACCGGGGGTGGGGCCCTACCTGGCCCAGAGATGCCACGCTGGCCATTTGTGCAGCGCCTGACCGTCAGACGCTGCACAGTGTAGTGCAGCGCCTGTTTGTCGGGCGATATACAAAAGGGTCACCTGGGTGAAATTTTTTCACCAACAGTTCACTTTGTGAAATATAGTTGCGTCCTAAGGTCAAATTTGTCCATTTTACCCATTGATGGGTCCGGTTTATCGGAGCCCTCCTGGGGAACGGCCCTACTGCACGGGAGCGGCGCATGGGCCGCGGATCCGCCATCTACCTGATCTCCTCTCGCTTTTTTTAGTAGTGCTCTTCTCTCCTTGGCCGTCTCTCCTCCAGCTTTCCCGGGGGATGGATCGAGATAGTAGTACGAGACTATATAAATTTCCCCGAGTACAGACATCGGAGGCCATGATTGATTTCCCAAAAAAGAGAGACGTCGAGAAAGTTGGGCTGGTTGGTGCAGGGATAAGATGATGAGACTGGCCACATATATATCTTGCTACGTACGTACACCAAGCTCGTTCGGTTTCGTGTGGATCGCATTTTGAATGTCTTCTGAAGTTACAATTGCCACGCGTTCAGATTCTCATTCTGATGAGCTCTAGTTTGTCATGTCCGGAAGAAAAGTTGCAGGTGTGTTTGCGAAGAAACTTGCGCGGCTAAAGTAGTGGTCACCTCTCATGTGCTAATGCATTTGTGCAATCACGTCCGGCCATCTTTGGCCATAAATAATTTGTTGCGACTGTTTTAAAAGAAAGATATTGCATATGCGTCAGTGGTGCGGAGGCCAAAATTCTACTGTCGTCATCAGGCACTACCTAATTACTTTCTCGATCCCTACCTGGAATTCCCGCCAAGAGGTTAACAGGAGCACATATGCAAATATTGTTTGCATGCGCCTGCAAGAAGGCAAAGTTATTCGGCCACTACTATAACTTGCAAGTGTTAGTATTTGCCACACGGATAATAAACTAGACGAAGCTGCTGCGTTTGTTCACAAGACGAACAATTGATCCTTATCCGCAGGGAATCGCATCAAGCATTCTACTTTTCTAAAGCGATCTGTCATAGAAACAGGAGAAGAAATTCCGTTCATAGTTACGTTGCCCGATTAAGGTTTGTGTGTGTGATCTGGGAAGGACACCGGCAGCAGCCCCCCATGACGGATTAGATTTGGATTCCCGGCCGTTTGCAAAAGTTTTTCCAGGACTAAAGCTAGGCAGCAGCAGCATATGTACCTAGAAATATATATATCACAATCAGAGAAATCTCACGTGCTTATACTTGGCCTGCAACCAACTGAAAGAAAGGTGTACGTCGCATAGGGATCGAATATGTTTTTGGACCATCTGGCTGTACAAGTATCGAGTGGATTCCCATGCAAAAATATTAATATCGAGTGGGTTGATTAAGAATATATTGGGCGCACTGAAGGAGAACACGCACAGCTCATTCGTGCGACGGTGAGAGAGGTGTTTGGACGTGAATGTGGCCACCAGCATGCTGACACGAAGTACGGCTACGACGAATTACAAGCCTCTAGCTAAAGGCATCTCCAAAAGTTACCCAACATCTCGCCCAAAGCGAGGGGAAGAATAGGGACCTCAATATCTACCATGTCCCGTCTCTCTAACAGTCCCGTCTCTCTCACCCTCCGCCGCCTAACCAAGCAATAGCTCTCGCTCACCACCCTTCCCCCGTTGTAGCCGCGCCGCGATGGTTTGCAAGATAGCCGTGGAGGAGCGCAAGGGCTGTCAGGCTATGTGGATATTCGGTGGATACAAAAACCGTTCAGCTGCCGCCCCGACGGTATGACACTTCTGATAGCGAATCGGGCTCCTGTTCGCGCTGCCGCTTGTCGCCGAGCCCTTCCTCCTTGTCTGTGTGGCTGTCGTGCTGTAATATACTCAATTTTTTTTTTTTGAAAAGAAGGATTACCCCCGGCATCTGCATCTGGACGATGCATGTACCCATTTTATTAATTATTCACAAAGACCTTACAAAGTAAATAGTACATTAGGTAGTCTGAAGCCACCATCTTAGCAACAACTGTCGCTACTCCTATCCACTTGATGAAGGGGTGCCGATAGTCCAAGCCTAATACCAAACAGATATCGCACCAAAGCCTAACATCTAAAGCCGGAGGCCCCAACCGAGCCACATACTGGGTTTGGGGTACAAACCGGTCCGACGCACTCTCATGTGTCGCCACCGCCGTTTTCCACCAATTCATCTTCAGAGTAGAAACTAACGCACCGACCTTGCCAGGCCTCTCTGCCATCGACGCCACCATGACGCCAAACAGCGACCTCCTCCTGCGCGAGTCCATCTCCGCGCATCGGACGCCGAGTCTCCACTGCGCCACGCCGCCGAGATCCGCCGCCATCAATGAGTAAGATGAAGCACTGCTCCACCAAAGAAGCCGTCCACTGGTCCCTCGAGCTCGTGTACACCTCCAAGAATGACGCCCTCAAGGGGGAAACGACACCAGAGCACCGCCGTCATCCGATCTACCGATCTAGGGTTTCCCCCGGAGATAGTGGACAGAGGTCTGGAGCTTTTCCACGGCGATGCCTTCAAGAAGGTAACGACACAAAAGAGTGCCGCCATCGCCGGTCTTGGCAACAAGCCGAGAACGAGGTTTTCACCCGGATCCGCTCGACAAACCTCCATCTCGCATCGTGCGCACGGACCACCACCGATCTCCGACGCCGCGGAGTGAGCAAGCCACTCGGGCCAGATCAGATCTGACCGGAGGGCCAACCACGCCCGCAGCCGACCAGTCCACCAAAGCCCTCCACGCCGCCGCCGATCCGAGGTGTCGCAGCGCCGCGGCCAGGTGCATCAGCTCCACCACTAGTCATCTGCCACCGCTCGCTGCCGGGAGCGAGCCACCGCCGCAGAGGCTCGGATCCGGGGGCGCACTTCCGCTCGCCCGGGTGCCCCGCGTCACCCTCGCGCGCGAGAAGGAGAGGCTCCTCCGCCACCGCCGTCAGCCGCCCGGGCTTAGCCCGGCGGCTTCCTCCAGCGGCGGCGGAGGGGAGGGATGGGAGGGGGAGTGACCCGTGGCTAAGACTGGGGCCCCTCGGCTGCCCGCGCGGGGGGCGACGAAGGGGAGAGGAAGGGAGGAAGCAGCGGGCGGCGGCGCTGCTGTGTGGCGGCGGCGGCGCTAGGTTAGGTCGCTAGGCTAGGTTGTAGGCTAGGTTGTAATATACTCAAATATAGTTTGAAATTTTGAAACACATTTGAATAGTTTGAATATCAAAAGATACTGATGTGCGGCCTCTGGCGGGGCATTCGTGGACCCATCCGAATCGTGTCTGCGAACAAATGAGTGTGTCTGCAAGCAATAATTGTCGTATGTACACTGTCATCCTCCACTGCCCACTTGATTACTTGTAGATCTCCAACGAACAATGCTGACGCGCAAATTGAAAAAGACGATATCATCAATGCACAAGAAGCTAGCATTTCTTGAAAGAACGGCGCCCAGTGCAATCCATGTACAGTACACATGTATGTTGAGGTTTTATTTAACTTGCCACTTATACCTTGCCGACAACACAGCAAACGGATGAACTCTTCGGGTCAGGTCTCCATCCATCTTAACGTTACGTCCTGCACGTGTACGTACTCAAGTACAGCAGTAGTACCAGCCATCGCATCAAACGCACGCGACCTGTAAACTAATAAACGTGAAGCGGTCGATCTTCTTCCTCGTCGTGGTATGAACGAGCCGCCGAGGAAGCGGTCAACCATGGCCGGAAACCTTTTGTCGTTCTTCATCTGGTTTCGCTGTCGATCGGACTGTGCGGCCTCACGCCTGCTTCTGCTCCGTGACCGATTGACGAGGGCATCGCCTCGAATCCTCGACGTGTACTCAGTACTGTCCGTCAGCGTGCCGTGAACAATTGTTATCTCGTCGATCTCGATCTCTTTCGGTTGCGATCTCCCCGGCTAGCTTGCCGTGGATTCCATGGGAAGATCTTCCCGGCGTCGTCGTTAGATCATCCTCTTTGTTTTCTCGCAGTGGAATTATAATGATAAGGCCCACTTGAGCTAGCTAGCGGCCAAGATGCAAATGATCAAGACCGTCCATCCATTGCACCTCTCGCCTGACTTCTTCGGTTCTTCCCGGAGTACGTAGTACAGCAGATGCCGCCACTTTGGCATGCTATCAGCCAGGAGCCCGTGATCTGAATCTTTGACTCCTGCGCACGCTGATCCGATCCGATATCGTGCTGCAAAATCAGATCTGCACGTACGTTCGTCTTGCTCGATCGCTTGATCAACTGGGTGGGTCATGCGCGCGTGGAAAAATGGCGTCGAGACTCGCGGCCAAAGCGGATTCGAGAGAAACTCGATCGCCCAATATAAAATAGCCATGCACGCGTGCACAACTTTCACCGGCCAGAGACTTGCAGTCCCGCGCGGCCGTACGTGGAGCCGCTCACGAGTGGTGGACGGACACGCGAGTGCGCTCTCCGCAACGTCGCCATTCCGATCCCCACACTGATGCGAGCTACGTAGACTCCAAAGCGGCCAGCCGAGCTCACTGCTTTGCTCGACCACTACGTGTCCCCCGCAAGTACCGTCCGTGCGTGTAGATGCCAGTGTCCGGCGACGTATTTTGTGTGATCCGTTGGTTGGTGACGCGGACGCCGACGCGACGGCGCAGGCGACAAGCGCCCACTTGCGGCCGGCCATGCCTCTGCATGACACCCCCATCATTCATGAACCGGCAAGCCAAACAGTAGAGCTACCTAGCAAAAGCAAAGAGATAAACCCATAAAGTCCGTTAAAACGCCTAAGCTTGATAGCCTGGATTGCGACGGCTCGACGGGAAGCTCGGAACGGAACAGCTCTGAACTAGACCTAGCTAG
Organism: Elymus sibiricus; assembly: GCA_039707655.1. Taxonomy (NCBI): domain Eukaryota; kingdom Viridiplantae; phylum Streptophyta; class Magnoliopsida; order Poales; family Poaceae; genus Elymus; species Elymus sibiricus. The sequence continues at coordinate 325,400,939 of CM077674.1, read as the reverse complement.
CTGCAAGTCTGAAGCTGGATTCCATTTGATCCACATATCTGGGCGCGCGAAAACCCAACTAATCAGTTAACTCATTGTGTAATTGCGTATATAATGACTAAGAGGTGGGGTATTTTTGCGAAGAACCAACGTGGTATATGTGGGCAATGCGGCCGCGACTGCCCTTGCATGAACATATATGTGTCGCGTTTCTAGCCTGTTATTGGGATTCGTTTACGAGAAAGTGTAAGACGGTTGTTCAGGACATGGATTATCTGCATCCGAGCTCGAATACTCCCGTATGAACTGTAAATTCTGAAAAAATTAGTAAAAAAAATCTGAAACTTTTCGTGGGTAAACATTAATAATTGTTTTAATATCCTGCAATTCTACCATGAAAAGACATCCGTGAAGGCCTGTACAAGAAAACGGCGCTCAAAAAGATGCATTTTGGAGCACCTTGTTTAGTTTTTTTTTGGCACACACACCTCTACTGATGTATTTTTGTGGCGAAATTTTGAAGGATGTTAGAACATTTGTTCAACCACAAAAAATCTCAATTTTTTAAAACTTCTTCTTTTTTACTTTCGGAATATACTGTTCGTACGGGTGCATTTGTGATCGGGATTAACACTTTATTTTTACCTTTTTAGTAAGACATTTTTTCCTTTTTTGTATTTGGCAGATGTGTGCATCATGCTATGCAAAGATCGAGTATTCACTAATGGTTTCATACTATCGTTTATTGCGCAAAATACCATATGCTAAAAACATGAGGCAACTATTCTATATATAAATACATAGCCCCCCACTTAAATTCTGAACACGCATGCTTCCACATCATCTCAATTATAGATAGCCATCCGATTGAAATTGCATGACATCAAAAGTCATGCAAGTACTCATATGCAAACCATACCATCTCATCAAGTCATGTACCTAACCTATATCATGATAGTATGTGTTTTTTCAAGCGGAATCAAATCATGCATGTCAGCTAAGAGTTTTTTTTTTTTTTTTTGCATTTTTTTCTGATAACGAATGATATATTTGTTGAATGCTTGGAGCAAAAAATATATAGTTCAAGCTTCACACATTTGTTAAAAGTTGGTTAAAAGAGCAAAGCAGGCTCTATCTTCGGCACTCATGCATCTAGTGCACAAGTTGTAGGGGGGGGGGGGAGATTTGCACAAACAACAAGGATATGCCAACAGAAAGATGCACAAAAGAGGAAGAAATCACCCCAACCGAGCTCTATATGTTGAATACATTGTACTTCCAAGAGATGGTATCCGGACAAAGGACAACGGTGGAAAGGAGACACATGTTGTATATTTTTTTTTTGATTGCCACCAAAGTTTACACTATCAACGTGCGGCTTTCCCCGTCTCTCCGGTGCCTTGTTTTGGGTGACTGATGCATGGAGTGGTGCTTGGTAGCGGGTAGCGGCAATCCATCGCGGCGGTGTGGTGTCGCGGAGGTGGTGCGCGATGGCTGCGCCGATGATGCAGGTCGACTATGCGGATGGCCAGGCAATTGAGCCTCATGCTAGACGGAGTTGGTAGTGGCCATGGCGATGAAGTGACGACTCGTGGTATGTTGTCTAGGGGCAAGCTGCAATGTCCAGATTTACCACTGACGTACACTAGTGATGTAGGCGTAAGATGGCCGACGCGTTCCCAATGCGGGTTTTGGCGGTCCGTTTTCTCATCAGTTTAATCGCGATCATGCGTCGATGGATGCTCTTGGCTCCAAAGACGGTTCTCGGCGGCCAGATTGTCTGCTTCATGTTTGCATGACTTTCAGTTAGCGTGGTTGTGTCCACTTCCGAATTGTGTGCACTTAAACATCTTTGTTGTGTCAACAACTGTTCGACGTGGACCTTCGTTACTTTTTTTCTCTGTCTAGACAAAGCTTCGGTCTTGTACTGTATGACTTTGTTTTTTTGTCGACGTGATACTTTGTTTGTGTGCGTTACAATTGGCTGTGTGCACCATAGTAGTGCAAAGGTCGGATACGTACTCATCGTGTTTTGTATCCGCTCCTTTATGAGTGAATAAAAATGTCATTTATAAAAAAACATTTTTTGTACATGACCAAAACGTGATCCTTGTTTGGATGATACCAGTTTTGTGGCATGTCAATGGCAACTCTACTTCATGCTTTTTGCCAATGTTAGCAACTCGTGGTAATCAAAACCTCAACCAAAAATTTAGCCAGCTAATTTTTGGCATGGTAAACTTGGCCACAGACCAAACACACTCCCATCCCACGGGAGGTATTTAAGTCATGTGCTCGTGGTGGGTTTCCCGGTGATGCGTAGAACTTGATCCTTCCTTTCCCCCCTACCTCTACTGTTTTCGTTTAGGATGTGACTAGCTCACATCTAGAGAAAAATGACTCAGTCTCGTCTAACTCGTACAACATTTGATTTTATGCGAATATTTATGAAGATTTTTTCTTTTCCTTTTTTATTTGTTTAACTAAAGGATGTAGGAGTTAGATTAGGTTTTGTTAATTCTCATCTAGATGAGAATTTGTCAATTCTAATCTAGATGAGAATTAGCAAATCCGTTTCTTTTAATCGCTCGAGCCAAGTTGTCAGACAATGTCATGGGTCCTAGTGACTGTAGAACCGAACTTTAACCCGGCCCCTGCCATGAGGAAAAAAGGAGAATGGAAAGGTTACACGCACGGAGAAGGAAAAGTTTTTTTTTTGAAAGACGGTCCCTACGGGCCCGATTCATTAATTAAGATAGAAGAGAGTTGCCCGGTTAATTAACGGAAACCCGGGCGAAAACCGTTACAACACGCCCCACATGGCACCAACCACACACGCCGACCCCGAAGCCGCGCACCAGGCGAGCCGCCGGCTCCGTCACCCTACAACCAAGCCCGAAGCCGCCGCTCCGGCATCCACGCCGACCCCGAGGCCGCGCACCAGGCGAGCCGCCTGCCCTGCTGCCCAAGCAACCGGAGCCGACGCCCTACATCTATCTCCGGAGCCGCCGCTCCGACTTACAAACTGTGACCACACACGCCGACCCCGAGGCCGCGCACCAGGCTAGCCGCCAGCTTCATCACCCGAGCGATCGAAGCCGACACCATACAACCATATCCGGAGCCGCCGCTCCGACATCCACGCCGACCCCGAGGCCGCGCACCAGGCTGGCCAACGACACTGTCACCCACGAGACCAATGCCGACACCCCTCCATGACGATGAGATTCGGAACCGCCGCTCCGACTTCCACGCCGGCCCCGAGGCCGCACACCACCCGAGCCGATGGCTCACGCAGGCCAAGATCACTCCAAAACGAAGCCTTCAAGAAGGAACGCGACACCGGAGCGCCGCCATCGTCCGCTCCAGGAACCTGGAACAGGGGTTTCCCCTGGAGTGCGGGAGAAGAGGTCTTAGGCCCTCGACGAAGACGCCTCCAAGAAGGTGTGCGGCGCCCACAGGCGTCGCCGTCGTCGACTCCGGCCAAGGCCGAAGCAGGCTTTCACCCCGAGCAGCCAAAAGAAGTCTTCCCCACGAACTGGCATGCGAGAGCCACCGCCCGCCTGAACCACCACCCACCACCAGAGCCCGGAGCCATCGATTGGAACATCCCCGCCATCGCCGCCTGCACCACGCAGAGATGCTGACCAGGCTACCCCAACATCACCGCAGGAGCAAGAACAGGCCACGTCTGGTCAGATCCGGCACCCCGCACCACAGCCACAGTCCGCCCACCGGCCAGCACCAAGCGTCCCTGGCATGACCGAGAACCGATGCGCTGTCGCAGATTCCGATGCACCCGAGCTCCAGCCATGGCGCTGCCCACACAGCCACCACGGCCGCCATCGCCGAAGAAGAGATCCGGGGCCGCCGCCCCGGCGTCCGACCATCACCCGCTCGCCAGATCCGCCCCGCAGAACCCGCGTCTCCTCGCCAGCCATCTCCAGCGCAGCAACCCGCCCGCGCCCGGCCGCCCGTCGTGGTCACCTCGCGTCTCCTTCGCCAGATCTGGCGACTCCGCAGCAGCTGCAGGCAGCAGACCCCGAAGCCGCCGCCCTCGTCCAGCCATCGCCACGGCCGTCCCGTCGCATCCCCGCCGCGAGCGCCCACCGCGCGCCTCCTCCCAACGCCCGAAGACGCGCCGCAGGAGGCCCTCGCGCCCACGCCTCATCTGCCCGCCGGACGAAGCCATCCCGCGCCGCCGCGCCATGGACCCCAGATCCGCCGCGCCCAGCACCGCAGCCACCGACATGGGAGCCCCGCCGCGCCCAGCCCCGCAGCCATCACCGCCGCCACCTCGCCCGCCAAGCCCCACGTCGCCGCCCCGACTGCAGGTCGCGCGAGCACTGGCCGCCGCCCCCAGCCGCAGGAGCCAGCCTCCAGCGGAGCCAACGGAGACCCCGCGCGCGAGGAAAGGCAGCAGGCCACAGCGGCCAGCTCCCAGCCAAGCACGCCGACGGGCACATCCGAGAACCGCCGCCGCCCCAGATTCGCCCGGGCACGCGAGTCAAACGGCCCCGCCGCCGCCGCTGCCGGCCGGGCTTTGCCCGGCGGCGCTCCCAGGCGGCGGCGAGGGGAGGAGGGCAGGAGGGGAGCGGCGGTGCCGGCGAGCTAAGGCTCCGCCCGTGCCGCTCCTGGGAGAGCGACGCGGGGGCGGAGAAGGAAAAGTGATGGACACGCTGGTGAGAGTAGAGACCAGGCCAGGGCGATGAAGGCGCTAGCTCGAGCCGTCCATCCATGGGTGGATCTGGGACAGGGCCGGGGTCTGGTGGTCCAGCTGCGATGCACCATGCAGCTTGATGCGTGCAGGAGTGCTCCCATTCCCACTTTGTGTCGACCGGCACACAGGAGTCTGGACAATAAGTGATCTGCATGCCATTTAGCTACTGCTGCTGGCTGTCGCTGAGTAGGACAGACAACGCCCATCCGGTAAACACCCGAAATTTTGCTAGCTCTAGCTAGCTATCCATGGATAGATCACGGTACGTGCCATGTTTCAGACACAATCGACCGGTGTCCCCGGACAGCAGCACTCAAGCGATCGATGTTGGAGTACTACAAATATATCTGTTGACAGCAAAACTCCACTATATGTGGCCTGGGTCAGGTGCACTACGCCTAATCTTGTCATTATCAGCCTGTAAAGTAAGAGACAACTCCATCCGTACGATATAGAGTTCATCAACACTATACTTAGGTTAGGTATACATGAAATAGTGGCTAGCGTAGACTAACAGCCTATCAGTTAGTGCTTATCATACTGCTCCGTCTCCATCAGAGCATATTGATTCGCATAGAAGGAAACGATATTCTTGGAGACAACTTAGTTAGAGTATGCATGTCGATCAGGTAACCTACACGAAGTTGCGGCGCGCACGAACGCTGATCCGATCGGCTAACTGGGGGCATATCTCGGTTGCTTTTTTTTTTTTGCGGGGTATATCTCGGTTGCTTTGGCCCCTGTTGTTTTGTACGTCCAGACAGCTTTGTTCCCCGTTCCATATTTGATTGACCAAAGTAATCTTACATTATTAAGAAGTTGGTCCCAATTCTCTCAGCATGCAAAGTGTCCACATCATTGTCCCCACTAAGGCCATGTATTTAAGTCTTCTCTCCCACTAAGCCATGCAAAATCTGCCACATAAGCAAACTTATAAACTACAATTATTTTTGCATTAGTCTATGCATGTAACGTTGCCACATCATACATGCATGTTAGTCATACTTCACATTTTTGTTTGAAATGATATTTTTAACAGTAATTCAAAAGTTTATATTCTAATTTTAGAGACTTCCTTTTATTGATTTTCAAGCTTATACTTTCTTTTATTGGATTTAGTTATTTTTTAGCAACTATCTACGCATTTTTTAACAAAGTTACCGCAGCAACGCGCGGGGTATCATCTAGTTAACTAATTAAGTTGTGTCGTAATCTCCTACGTCCCGGCTAGGTCATTGCAGTTAGGTGCCATCCGGCGGGCCTTCTCTCTCGCGCGGCTATAAATTGGGCACTCCACACCGGCCTCAAAGCGCACACTCAACACACTCTCTGCTTCAGACACGCATACAGAGTTACAGACAGCGCGAGGGTGAGAGAGGGAGAGAGGCATCAGATCGAGAGCGATGGCAATTCCTGCTAATGCTGCTGTCTCGTTGAACTTCCCGGTGATCAACATGGAGAAGCTTGAGACCGGGGAGAGGGGCGCCGCCATGGAGGTCATCCACGACGCCTGCGAGAACTGGGGATTCTTCGAGGTGCCACTGCCACACACACATAGAATTCTCTTGTAGCAGAGTGATTTATGAACGTAGTGCTTGATGATTCTTGATATTACATGATTAACTGACGGTATATGTGTGCAGCTGCTGAACCATGGCATCTCGCACGAGCTGATGGACGAGGTGGAGCGGGTGAGCAAGGCGCACTACGCGGCGTGCCGGGAGGAACAGTTCAAGGAGTTCGCGGCGAAGACGCTGGAGGCCGGCGAGAAGGGCGCCGACGTGAAGGACGTGGACTGGGAGAGCACCTTCTTCGTCCGCCACCTCCCCGCCTCCAACCTCGCCGACCTGCCCGACCTCGACCACCGCTACAGGTACGCACGTACGCCTGATTCCATAATAATCAAGTACTGCTAGTTGGTCACTAACTAATACTCCTAATAACATAAATGACCAAGAGATAGCACCAGATTCGACAGAATTATTTAACTAGTATTAGTTACAAAAGCACAGAGACGATTCAACTCTAGCTTGAAGATTTGGGACTTCTTGATCGGCTTTTTGCTGACGAGGCAGCCTATTGTTAGGCCTCCTGACCGAACATTTTGTACTGTCACAAAGTCATTCCTGATACAGCCGCTCAAAACAATGCAGCAGATATAGTACTGCTACTAGGATATCAACAGGAGATAAGATTGCTTGCGCACATCAGAATCCTAAATTAAGCACAGTAGTGACCAACACGATTGGAATCGCTTTTTTTAGCAAGTGACACTTGTTTGTCTGTTATTCTTGATAACAAAAGCTGCTTTTTTCGTGTCGTCGTTGCAGACAAGTGATGAAGGAATTCGCGGCGGAGATCGAGAAGCTGGCGGAGAAGGTGCTGGACCTGCTGTGCGAGAACCTGGGTCTGGAGCAGGGCTACCTGAAGCGGGCGTTCGCCGGTTCCAGGGGCCCGACGTTCGGCACCAAGGTCAGCAGCTACCCGCCGTGCCCGCGGCCGGACCTGATGGACGGACTCCGCGCGCACACGGACGCCGGCGGCGTGATCCTGCTGTTCCAGGACGACCAGGTCAGCGGGCTGCAGCTGCTCAAGGACGGGGCCTGGGTGGAGGTGCCGCCCATGCGCCACGCCATCGTCGTCAACATCGGCGACCAGCTGGAGGTGATCACCAACGGGCGGTACAAGAGCGAGATGCACCGCGTGCTCACCCGCCCCGACGGCAACCGCATGTCCATCGCCTCCTTCTACAACCCCGGCGCCGACGCCATCATATTCCCGGCCCCGGCGCTCGTGGGCGCTGCCGACGCCGCTGAGAGGAACGAGGGCGAGGAGGGCACCACCGTGTACCCGAGGTTCGTGTTCGAGGACTACATGAACCTGTACGTGCGCCACAAGTTCGAGGCCAAGGAGCCACGGTTCAAGGCCATGAAGGCAGACGCCGCGCCCATCGCCACCGCGTGAAGGAACGTGCTCGTACACGCCCGGACCCGGACAAGAGTATTTTGAGACGTGTTTTATTTTCTTTTGGGAGTGCCATGCGTCCGGTTAGCTTTATTGCTTATCAAAAATCATGCATGGATAATGTTATTCAGCGAATGTTCGATGGATGACAATGGCGAAACAAACGTTTTTCGCGGCAATTGATATGTCGGCACTATGACAACTCCTTCAAGCGAACACGGCAATTTTCACAACAAATCCTGTCTGCCAGAATTTATACAATCGAATAATAGAGGGGGGGGGGGGGGGGGGGGGGGGGGGGGATTATCTGTCTCGCCCATCCGTGACTTCTTGACAACGCCACATGGATGTTCGCTTGTAACGCAGAGGCGGCACTACGGCATGATTCATGGCTAATTTTTTTTTAAATAATACATTTTTTTAATAAATTTGAGAACAGTTTAGAAATTTTACGAAAATAATACGGCGTCGGCTTAGGCTAAACCGATTGGATCCAGTCGGCCACGGCGTAGCCGATTAGGATCCAGTCGGCTTAGCGAAAGCCGACTAGGACCCAATCGGCGCAGGCTAGGCCGACTGACCACTCGGCCACACTGATTGGCGCCAGTCAGTTTTAGCTAAGCTGATTAGTGAGGGTGTCCCGGACTAGGGGGCACTCGGGCTGCCGGCCTATCTCTCATGGGCCGGACTGGTGGGCCGCTCTCTACACGTCGATGGAAGGCTGGATTGGGGACGACCCCGTATGAGAGAAGGAAATCTCTGAAGTCTTGGCGTCTCCTCCAAGGAATAGATGGCGTAAGCGACATGTTATCCCTGATGGTAATCGACCATATGTAACCCTAGGGCCCCCCTGGTGTCTATATAAACCAGGAGGTTTAGTCCGTAGGGGAGAGACTCATAATCTAGGGTTTAGCCCATCTGATCTCGAGGTAGATCAACTCTGTAACCTTCATACAATCACATCAATACAATCAAGCAGGACGTAGGGTTTTATCTCCTCGAGAGGGCCTGAACCTGGGTAAATCGCTGTCCCTACGCTCCCTGTTACCATCAACTCCTTGACCCATAGTTCGGACCCCCTACCCGAGATCTGCCGGTTTTGGTACCGACATTGGTGCTTTCATTGAGAGCTCCGCCGTGGGACATCAAGGATCAATGGCTCGTCTAATCATCAGCAACAGCGCTAGCCGCGGGGACACTTTTGTTCCCGGCCAGCTCTTCGCGTTCGGAAGCGTCGTGCTACACGCCGATCCGGCCGGTCACCTTGGCCGGGTCGACAGCTTCACCCCCGACCAGGAGATCAGGTTTGGAAGCTTAGCATTCGTCGCCGACTCCCGGGGAGATCTTATCCTCACGGGGTCCTCAGCTTCGCCTGATGGACCCACGAATCCTGAAGCGCCGGCTTCGAATACGGCCAACCCCGCCGCCGAGACGGCAGCCGCTGCAGATTCAACCTTGAGCCCGGATCTGACCTCCGTGCTCGGTTGTCGAACTCTAGCCTCGGCAGAGCGTAACTTCGGGACAAATTCTGACACCCCCGTCACGGACATACTGCGGGTCGACCCCGCAAATTACCCGAACCTGGAATCAACCGATCTCTCGTCATTAAACGGGATACTAGATCGGATCCAAGCTCTGGGAATCGCCGATGGCCAGTCCTCGGTATACGATCAGATCGGGCTTAAAACCGACGACAGGGAAATTTATACCCCCGCCACTACTCACTTGGTCGCCACTATCGAAGGCCCCTCAGAGGCTTCACCCGTTACCTCCGAACCAAAAACACATGAGGTGCGGGTTTTCGACCAACAGGCTTCGCCTTCCAGCTCGGCAGCCGAATTCCTCTCCGGAGAGGGTTTAGAGCCGGAGTCCGGCTCAACATGCAAGTCCGGATCCGCTCACCAGCGCCTGGTCAATTATCCAGGTCTCGGCGAACCGGATTCCACGACAATCCAGGATGCGGCCCCCAAAACTCCGGACTCACACTCCGCTGGGATCAAGTTTTTTATCCCGCCCACCCCCCACATTGAGTATTGTCCGGATAACACAGGATGTCCCGACATGTGGGACCTGATGTACGTTAAGCAGCAGCCCGGAGAGACAGTCCGGCACTTCTGGGCCAGATTCCTTATCATCAAAACTAAGATGACGGACGGCTGCGACAAGGACATTCTAGAGATCTTCCGGCAAAACTGCAGAAATGAGGGCGTCTTAAACACCCTCGCCCGCCGCCACATCCAAAATTTCTCTGATTTATCGGATCGGGTGTCCAAATATTGCGCCATGGAGTACGCTTGGCAGGCCCAGCTTGAGCAAAGGGAGTCAACCTGCACAGAGGAACTAAACCGAGCTTGGGCGAAACGCGCGCTCCCTCACCGGACACGCCACTATGAGCCGTCCGAGAAAAAGATGAAACCCCTGACGAGGTTCAGAACGGTCCTTAACAGAATACTGGATAAACCATGCCCCATACACTCTACAAATCCAACCCACAGCCTTCGAGCTTGCTGGGTGGTCAGGCAAGTCGCCAAGAGCGGCGAGGCCATTCTCGGAGGCCCGCACTCCACTAAAAGTCCAGTTATGCCCCTTGACGACGACACCGAAATCTTAACAATCTACGAGACTTACTCTTTGAAGAATCAGAGGAAGAGAGCCCTTCGAGAGCTCGCCCAAATTCACCACGTGGCAGAGACAGACTCCTGGACAGATACACCCATCACTTTTAGTGAACAAGACCAGCCGAGATCCTGTCCTACTCGAGCCGCTGCCGCCCTTGTCCTTGACCCCATAGTGGATGGATTCCGACTAAAAAAGGTGTTGATGGACGGCGGCAGCGGGCTCAACCTCATCTACGAGGATACCTTGGATAAAATGCAGTTCGACAGATCCCGCATAGAGCAAAGTCACACTACCTTTCGAGGGATTATCCCCGGAAAGGAGGCGGGTGCCAGTGGCCGCGTGACTCTTGATGTGGTCTTCGGAACTCCCGAGAACTACCGGTCCGAAGAACTGCTTTTCCACATCGTGCCCTTCCGCAGCGGGTATCAAGCCTTACTAGGGCGCGATGCCTTCACACGATTCCATGTTGTGCCACATTACGGGTACATGAAGCTTAAAATGCCAGGGCCAAACGGTATAATCACGGTAATAAGTGATCCGGACAGAGCCCTGCGAGCCGAGAATAAGACGGCATCGCTCGCCCTCGAAGCGTTGTCCGAAGCCCTCGCGGCCGAAGAATTAACCGCGCTCCGCTCAACGGTGGACAAGGACGATGTCATCCTTGATAAAAGGCAAAAATCCACGTCCTTTAAACCAGCAGATGAAATCATTAAATTCCAAGTGCACCCAATAGATCCCAACAAGACGGCGTCCATCGGAGCCCAGCTGGACCCCGCGGTTGATGAAGAATTGCGCCAATTTCTGCGCGCAAACTGGGATATCTTCGCCTGGCACCCTTGAGACATCTCCAAAATGCTCGCAGGACTGGGGGCTGGAGTGGTCCTCACATCCCCCACTGTCGACAATATTTGGTACATACTCCAGATCATGTACACCGACTCCAACAACGCAGCCGAATACGAGGCTCTGCTGCACGGACTTCGGATGGCAGTGTCAATGGGCATACAACGGCTCGAAGTACGGGGAGATTCTAATCTTGCCATCTCTCAAGTTAACGGCGAATTCGACGCAAAAGACCCAAAAATGACAGCATACCGCAACGCCGTCCTGAAGATCTCCGCCCGCTTCGAAGGACTGGAGTTTCACCATATACCTCGTGACAACAATCAAGCTGCGGATATCCTGGTTCGAATGGGCGCTAAACGCGACCCCGTCCCCGAGAACACCTTCTTGGAACGACTTTTCAAGCCGTCCGTGGTGTGGCAGGAGAACGCCCAGGGCTCGGACACCAATACCGCAGGAGGGTTCGTTCCTCCGCCTATTGAACCAGATAATGGAATTATCGGGGGCTCGGCCATCGCAATGACAACTTCGGCTCACGAAGTCATGGCGGTAATCGCGCCATGGACCGAGCCTTTCCTCGCCTACCTCCTCCGCCAAGAATTACCGGCTGACCAGACTGAGGCCAAGTGTATCCTTCGACGATCTAAAGCCTATAAAGTCCACGAGGGAGAGCTATATAAGAAAAGTACTACTAGCGTCCTCCAGAGATGTATCTCCGAAGAGGAGGGAAGGCAGCTTCTGGCCGAGATTCACGCTGGCATGGGCGGTCACCACGCGGCAGCTCGGGCCCTGGTCAGCAAGGCTTTCGGAGCAGGGTTCTTTTGGCCCACTGCCCGAACAGACGCCCAGACATTGGTCCAACATTGCGTTGGATGCCAGCTCTTTGCAAATCAGAGTCATATGCCCCCCACGGCCCTTCGGACGATCCCAATTACTTGGCCTTTCGCGGTCTGGGGGCTGGATATGGTTGGACCACTTAAAGGGGGGACCAAGAAAAAGAAATATCTACTCGTCATGGTAGATAAATTCACTAAATGGATCGAGGCAAAGCCGGTCACTTCAGCCAAGTCAAAGCCGGTCATCGACTTTATATCCGGCGTCGTACACCGCTATGGTGTTCCCCACAGCATAATAATGAACAACGGATCCAACTTTACCGCCCAGGAAGTCAAAGATTGGTGCGCTAATGTAGGCATTAAGCTCGACTACGCCTCGGTGTATCACCCACAGTCTAATGGACAGGTCGAGAGAGCGAACGGCCTGATCTTGAGTGGCATTAAGCCTCGTTTGGTCTGATCTTTGAAAGACTCCGGCTGCCATTGGGTTGAGGAGCTCGACTCCGTACTGTGGGGCCTACGCACCACTCCTAATCGATCCATGGGCTACACACCATTCTTCATGGTATATGGGGCAGAAGCCGTCCTCCCCTGCGATCTTATTCACGACGCCCCTCGGGTGCGTATGTACGAAGAAAAGGAGGCCGACCTGGATCGGCAAGATGACCTGGACGCCTTGAAAGGCGAGCGCGACATAGCTCGGGCTCGTTCTGCTTTTTATCAGCAGCAGGCCAGACGCTATCAGAGCAGGGAAGTACGGGCGAAGGCCTACAATGTTGGCGATTTAGTCTTGCGCCTCCCGGAGAAGCAGAAGCATAAGCTGGCGCCCAAATGGGAGGGGCCCTTCATAATCGACCAAGTACTCACGGGCGGGGCATACCGCCTCCGCGACCCGACGGACGATCGCCTCGAACCCAACCCATGGAATGCAGCTCGGCTGCGATGTTTCTACGGCTAGTCCCGCAAACTTACCTTGTTCGATTTATCCTTTTCGGATCTTCATCTTTCTAGTCAATAGTCTCTCCCGGGTTGTGTTCGGAAATGCCGAATTACGTTAAATTCTTCTTCGGCAAACATCTTTGAATGTACCACACTTTGTTACCTGGGGGCTTCTTTTACGAAGCTCGTCAAATTTCATTTATGCAATCATCCATTTTTTACGTGTTTGCAACCTTCCTGCGTCGTTCTCAAGCCACTATATGCATCAACTTGACTTAAGATTTGGCCAAGCTGGGTTGCCTCGCTCCTGTGTTTACCCCTTACGTTCCCGATTGTTCGGCTAGGGAGTAAAGGGAGCACCTCTGCGATTGTTATGTCCGGATCTCCCGGGTACGTACCTCAGACGGGTGAAGCCGAAAGCTAGAGTCTTAAGACAACAAGTTGGTCGGCCACGGGGGGAAGTGAAAATAATTGATACCTATCACCAAGTTTCCGGGGTATTTTCCCGAAGTAACCGTCCCCGTCTAAATTCGGGTACTCGGTTATCCATCCACGGATAACGTGGTCACCTGACGAAAGGAACCCATAGCGGAACTATTTTCGTCAGAAGATGTTTCTTACGTTAATCAGTAATATAACATAACTCCCCGAGCACGTTTTTGTCTGTTTGCACCAAATGGCCGGATTGCCTGGTTTTCCGAAGTATCTTTCCGATGTTCTCGGATTACATAGTAGGAAAACACTCCTTGGCTTCTGGTCGAGGAGGCGGAAGCCGATGGCCGGTTAAGACAATGTTTTTTATGCACGGTTTGGAGACTACCCGATGTAAAGTACTTAGGTACATAGAATCAACCTATCAATCTTGATCTAGACCATCTATTATGGTCTCCAGAGCACAATCTGCTTGGGACAGCCGAGCTGCGGGCATAACCTGGTCATATACCAGATGCACGGGCACTTCCTGCCCATCTGGCCCTACCGGCCCAACTCTCGCTAAATGCTCCGGTTCCAGCCTGGTGAATCGGGTCTTGATCATCGCCCACGCTTCCCATGCTCCTTCATGACAAGATGACATCTTCCATAACTCAAAGCGGCGCCGAGCTCCTTTGAAGCGACTCGCGAGTTCGGCCATCCCTTCCGGAGCCACTTCGCCAGGCCACAGTGCTTTGAACATGCTCTTCATGGCTCTCCGGGCCCGCTCATGTACGGCGGATAGCTCCTTCAGCAGGTCCCGCCCTAAGGAACCGGCTTCCTCTTCGGGACGCCCGGTCAGCAGAACTACAATAAGACGTGGCATTGTTCATCTAGCTACCGTATACGTTCGGTTATTGAACGGGCGACTTAGATTGCACTTACCGAACATGCCTGTTTTCAGTCTTTGATTCTCCTCTTGGGTTACAGTCAGTTGAGCTTTTAAGCTTTTGATTTCTTGGACCTGTTTTTTGCCTTCCGCCTTAAGCTTATCCCTCTCCTCATGACTTCGGGACAGCACCCGGTAGCCAGCCTCTTGCTGTGACTCCACATACCTTTGGGCTTTCCTGGCCATATCCAGGTCCTTCTGTAACTGATTTATCATCTCGGCTGCTATGGAAACATTTTTCATTAGTGGAGATGTTCCACCCCATTTTCTCTTTAATGAACTTTAAATTCGGCACTTACCATGTGCCTCTCTAGTGAATGTTTTCACCCCCTCTAGCTCGGTTTTCACAGACTTTAACTCTGTTTGAGCCAGCTTCAGGTCCTCGGACAGCTTTTTGTTCTGCTCCCGAACAGTCTGCACAAATAGCAGGGCAGCATGGATATCAGACCCTTAAATCGGCCGTCCCGCCCAAATTAAGGCTCGGAGGCTACTGGGTTAGGTACTAGTTGTCAAAACTATTACTATGCCTGCATATTCGTAGACATGAGCCTCACTGCGCCTTCAAGTCCCGTTCGGGCGGCGCCGAGGTATGCATCTACCGAGCTAAGAGCATTGACCTCCTGATTAGACAACACGGTTTGCCGAAGTGATGCCTTGCGCCGCCGATGATTCATCACACTTTCAACTTCGGAATTAGTGACCGAGACGTCTCCCGAGTCCTCGGGATTTTGGTCCTCGGTAGTGGCTCCCGGAGTAACTCCGGTTACATCTGGCGACCTCGGATTTGAGTCACCCCTTGGCACCTTCTCAACATCCTCGGCCGCGCGCGGTTCCACACATCGTCTATCGAACACCATGGAACAAATTATTTGCATATGCGGTGGATGTTGACGATAGAGGCCATAACAGTACAGTGAATACATTACCTCTTCGGGCGGGGCGCCGATGATGTAGCTCCCGTTGGGGCCACACGTGGGGTCACCCCATGACTACTTGTCGTCGGAGCCGCTGGTGCCGCCTTTGCGGCTGTTCGGCATGTCGTGCGGCGGCCCTTGGGAGTAGGTGTCAGTGTGTTCGGGCCTGTAGC
The DNA here is from genome assembly GCA_039707655.1 of Elymus sibiricus. NCBI lineage: Eukaryota > Viridiplantae > Streptophyta > Magnoliopsida > Poales > Poaceae > Elymus > Elymus sibiricus. The sequence goes on along the minus strand of CM077674.1, from coordinate 325,385,592 downwards.
GGCTGAGCGTTTCTTTCGAGAGGAAGCCCATTGGCCACTTACCACGGAGGAGGGAAGCGCCCCGGGATGATCGGCCAACAGGGCCACCTTGGAGCCATCAAGGCTCTCCTGGTAGAAGACCCCGTCCTCGAAATTAATGGATGTTTCAGGGTCGTCATGGAACCCAGGATCGTCATCGCGAGAGTAATTCTCCGGTTGAGGAGCCGGGCAACTCACCGTTTCGATCCATTGCCTCCAACTCTGTTCGGACAAGATGAAGATCCGATTATGAAAAGTCTGGGGTAATATCCGAACTAAAAAGAGTGGTCGAACTCACCATTTCGATGGGATCATACATCGAGAAGCCTTTCTTGAGCTTTAGTCAAGCGAACTCTTGCTCTTCCCCCTTGAACAAACCGGCTAGTATGGCGGCTATCGCCGCCTGATTGGCGGGCCCCTTCTTGGTGTACCGGGCAGCGTCGTCCTCCCCATTGTAGTTCCATAGCGGATGAATTCTCTGTTGGAGAGGCTGGACACATCGAGCAATGGCTATTGCCATCACATCAACGATGGTTAGTCCGTTATGAGCTAACCACCTCACTTGAGCAGCCAGACGAGCTACTTCGGCACTTTCCTCTTGAGAAGGACTCTTCGGGTGCCAGTTGAACTGCTTCGTTGGAGAAGCCAATGAAAATTCCGGTAGACCCCTTCGAACTGGATCGAATAAAGGGATGTCTTCGATATAAAACCATTCCGAAGTCCACTCTTCGGCATCCTTCTTCGGAGTCCCAACGGGGTATCCGGTCCCGGCAATGCGCCATACTTTGGCTCCGCCGACCTCGTAGATGACCCCTTCCCGGGTGCGGGGGACTAGGCAGAAGAATTTCCTCCACAACTCAAAGTGCGCCTCACAGCCCAGGAACATCTCGCATAAAGCGACGAAGCCCGAAATATGGAGGATCGATCCGGGGGTAAGGTGGTGGAGCTGAATCCCGTAGAACTCTAGTAAACTCCTCAAGAAGGGATGAATGGGAAAACCCAGGCCTCGTAGCACGAAGGGCACGAAGCAAACTCTCTCCTCCCCGTGAGGGGAAGGGAAATTCTCCACAAGGGCCTTTCCGTCTGCGGAAGTTAATCCGGGGCGGGTGGATGTGAGATCTGAGGCGGGCAGATACCCCTGCGCCTCAAGCCTACGTAGTCGCATACAAGATACGGAGCATCCTGCCCAATCACCTTGACGGGGGCCATGAGGGAGTGAGGTAGGGCCTGGGGCACTTGCCATTGTTTGTTGACTTTGGCTTTGCGAGGATGTGGAGAAGAATGGAAGGGGGTGGGGTGCGTTAACCTCCACGCCCTTGGCCTATTAAAGGGACATTTTTGTAAGAACCCATCGGGCCACTCGCATTCCGTGGGCGCGAAGAAATCGAGGGTCGTCATTTAATTCTATCTCTGAAGATACCTCGGTAACTGACTTATTGGTGGCCGAATTATTGTTAATCCAAATATAGGTAACGGGAGGAACTCGCCATCCAAGCCGAAGACTTCTGAAGCATGAAGCTACCGAAGACCGTAGACCTCGGCATTGAAGGCTAGTTCGGGGGCTACTGAGGGTGTCCCGGACTAGGGGGTACTCGGGCTGCCGGCCTATCTCTCATGGGCCGGACTGGTGGGCCGCTCTCTACACGTCGATGGAAGGCTGGATTGGGGACGACCCCGTATGAGAGAAGGAAATCTCTGAAGTCTTGGCGTCTCCTCCAAGGAATAGATGGCGTAAGCGACATGTTATCCCTGATGGTAACCGACCATATGTAACCCTAGGGCCCCCCTGGTGTCTATATAAACCAGGAGGTTTAGTCCGTAGGGGAGAGACTCATAATCTAGGGTTTAGCCCATCTGACCTTGAGGTAGATCAACTCTGTAACCTTCATACAATCACATCAATACAATCAAGCAGGACGTAGGGTTTTACCTCCTCGAGAGGGCCCGAACCTGGGTAAATCGCTGTCCCTACTCTCCCTGTTACCATCAACTCCTTGACCCATATTTCGAACCCCCTACCCGAGATCTGCCGGTTTTGGTACCGACAATTAGTTCTAATCGGTTTAGCCAAAACCAATTAGTACTAATCGGCTTTGCCGAAACCAACTAGCTCCAGTCGGCTTAGGCAAACTCGACAGCTGCATGAGACCAAATTTTTCACCCGACGGCTGCATGGAACCATATTTTCGACCAAAATTTTATCCCGCCACCCTCTCCCGAGTTAGCCGCAATTTTATCCCTCCACCCTCCATAAGTTCCCGGCATTATCATTCCCGCCAACCCTTTCCCGCCATTCTTTTCCGCCAACCCTTTCCCGCCATTCTTTCCTGCCAACCATTTCCCGCCATTCTTTCCCGCCATCTTCTTTCCCGCCATTTTCTTTCCCGCCATCTTCTCCTCTCAACCTATGAAACCCCCTCCACACACTAAGGTGGGTAAGCAGTGCAGTGTAGTCTCGTCAAGATGTTCGATTATCCTTTCGATCGTAGTTTTCACCCTAGTATGTCCAAATATCTTCTGAGGTTAGCCAGCGATTTCAAGATAGACAATAGGATAGTTCCATGGGACGAACTACTCAGTAGTGACACCGTACTGAATGAGTTGGGTCACGCATTAAGTAGGTGTGGGTGGCCTACATGGACCTTTGAGGAGATACGGAAAGAACTTCTCAGATTGCATGGAAGATGGAAAAAACAACAACATAAGAGTGAGTCCTACTTAAAGTTTGCAGCAGAAAATACTTTTCTATGGAGTGCCGACAGCGACGACGAAGACGATATCTTCATGCCGAGCACCAAGGCCAAGACACCCGCATCGTCGAAGGGCAAGAGTACCGCATTGTCGAAGGGCAAGAGTAGTGCATCGTCGAAGGGCAAGAGTACCGCATTGTCGAAGGGCAAGAGTGCTGCATCGACGGAGGATGATGATGATGTCTTCATGTAGTTTGTATGTTGTATTATTTAAGTTCATTCGTACCGTTTAATTCAGATGTACTTGCATCTTAATTTTCGTTGCAGTCTCTCTGGAAATGTAACTCAAATAACAATGCAAATTAATAGTAATTTGTCTCTCGCATACATAGGTAGAAATATGTCTGTCGCATACATAGGTAGATATAAGTCTCTGGCATATATAGGTAGAAATATGTCTCTTGCATACATAGGTAGATATAAGTCTCTCGCATACATAGGTAGATATATACCACACAAGTATCAACCACGTCGTCCGCCACGTCGTGGAGGTGGTGGAGGCGGTGTTGACCACATATACCTGTGGGGTGGCCTAACGTTACGAGGAGGAAGCTCGGACCCGTCCTGGTCATACTGTGTATCCTGTGTGGGGCCTGGTGGAGGAGTCAAATACATGTCCATCCATTCGTTGTGCTGCGACATGTAATCCTGTGTGTTCTGCCCACCTTCATGGTCACTACTCCACGCGGATCCGGACATAGACGCCATATCTCCGTAGGTATGACGCCCCCGACTCGATCGTGCACTAATCATACACGCAAATGCATACGATCAAGCCCAGGGACTTACGAGAAGATATCACAACACAACTCTAGACACAAAATAAAATAATACAAGCTTTATATTACAAGCCAGGGGCCTCGAGGGCTCGAATACATAAGCTCGAGTTACACAAGAGTCACAGAAAGCATTAGTATCTGAGTACAGACATAATTAGACAAGGTTGTCTTAAGAAGGCTGAGCAAAACAACGACAACTAGATCGAAAAGGCACAGGCCTCCTGCCTGGGAGCCTCCTAAACTACTCCTGGTCGTCGGTCTCCACGTAGTAGTAGGCTCCGTCGGGGTAGTAGTAGTCGTCGACGGGGTCAGCTGGCTCCGGGGCTCCGTCATCTGATCGCAACAATCGGGTATGGGGAAAAAGAGGTAGCAAAGCAACCGTGAGTACTCATCCAAAGTACTCGCAAGATTTACATCAAATCTATGCTAAGTATGCATCGGTATCAAAGGGAAGGGGCTGTATCTGTGGACTATACTGCAGAAATGCCAGAATAGAAGGGAAGGCCTAGCCTATCGAAGACTAGCATCTTGCAGCATTAGAAGAGTGCAGATTAGTAGCGTAACATAAATTAATAAGTAGTAGTAGCAAAACCCAGAGATCCTTCCTCGACTCCCTGCGAGAAAGCAATTCCGGAGCTAACATATTAATTAAGTATCACAGGTATCCAGTTCTAGCTGTAGTGGATCGGGATACAACTCCGAGCGTCCGTTACCGTGGACACGGCTATTCGAATAGATAACTTCTCTGCAGGGGCGCACCAACTTACCCAACACGCTCGATTAACTCTGGCCGGACACACTTTTATCGGGTCATGCCCGGCCTCGGCTGATCGACACGCCGTAGTCCTACCTAGGCTCAACAGAGAGGCCAGCACGCCGGTCTACATCCTAAGCGCTCAGGGGTCTTGGGCCCATCGCCCTTTGCACTCCTGCGCGTTGCATACGCGGCCGGGAGTAGACCCACCCCCTTAATACAAGCGCAGGCGGTTCCCGTCCAACCCGGCGCGCGCCGCTCAACTGCTGATGTCTGGAGAGCTTCGGCTGATACATACGACGACGAGTGCCCATACTTATTCCCGCGTGGTGGTTAGTGCGAAAAAGGCCAGAGGCCTACTCAGATCACATATCCTAACCCATTAGTGTGTTGGGAGCTCGCAGTGGCGATCAGTGCTCCACGATCTGTGGTCCCGTCGCCCTGTCTCGCGGACTTACGGCAAGGGTCAGGTCCAATCCTCTCCTGGGGCGGTCTGCCTGCCCGGCCGTGCCGCGTAATTATCTCGCGGGTACCCTCCAGGTCAACCCGACTTCCCAAGAGACTGTCGGGAACTCAGGTCCACCTCTACCGGGGTGGTACCGCCTGTCCCTTCAGTCCCGCAGTAACAGTACATGGGGGGCAACAATTAAAGGTATCCGTGTGTCCGTAACATCAAGGGGGAAATCCGAGGAATCACCCTCGATGGATTCCCACTCGATGTAACCGTCAAGCTGAACTTAGAGGAATCACCCTCGATGGGTTCACGCTTGAGGGGTTGCACGGCAGAGGCATCATCGGAGGTGGTGAAAGAGGAATCACCCTCGGTAAGCCACAACTGACTAGCTACACTACAAAGATATCATCAGGAGTGAGATAGGAGGTATCACCCTCGGCACTCGATAGTAGCTCTGCAGAGTCGTACAACTAAGGGGTGTGCGGTGCTGTGTCGGTCTCTGCGCATCGATCACGTTGATCGAAACATCCGGAAACAAAGCATGGCAACACGGACACGGGTGCGGGGCCACAGATGGATCATTAACCAGCCTATACTAAGCAAATGGGACAACAGGTAAAGTATCAAAAGCAGGTTACAAAATCAGGCTATGCATTAGAATGGGAGCAATCAAATACAGTAGCAAAATCTAGTGCAAGCATGGGAGAGAAAGAATAGGCGATATATGAATGATCAATGGGGGTTTGCTTGCCTGGAAGCTCTGCAGTAAAAGAGGGTTCGTCGGTGGTGTAGCAGTCCTCAGGGGTCTCGTCAGTGTCGGGGTCTTCCAGAGAGAAGTGGGGGATGAAACAGATAAATACAAGGCATAGAAATTCAATCACAGAGCATGACATGGCAAAAATCAATGCATGAGTGACCTAATGCATCTCTAAACCATTTTAGTTATTTTAGGATTTAAGTTGGAACTAATATCCGGTAGTCAGGCACTATTCATCTATCAGAAACAGGCAAAAAGTTACAGGTTCACCTACTTAGAGAGTCCTGACATGAATGCAGATGACACAAATGGATTCGTTGGATTTTTCTGATCAACTTTCATGTAGAAAACTTTTCCATCCGAGTTACGGTTGAATTTCTACGAATTTTCGAAGTTTTAGCAATATTCAGGAATTTCTGGAATTATTTTTAATTTGAATTATCCAGAATAGTGCCAAAACCTTTTTATACACAGCAGCAGCTAGCCACTGTGTATGACAGGTGGGGCCAGGGGGCCTAGTTGACTTAGTCAACAGCCCAGTCAGCAGTCAACTGAGTTGACTGTTGACTGGTCAAACTGGCAAGTGGGGCCAGGGTGTCAGTGACTCAAAGGCTAACTAAACTGGTTAAACTAATTAGACTAACGGTGGGGCCACATTGTCAGTGTAACTAACAGTAGATTAGCACTAATTAATCAAACTGACATGCGGGACCCACATGACAGAGTCAGCAGTGCACAGTCAGCACGTTGACCACGGTCAACGTGGTCAACGGGACCCACCGGGGCAACTGGCAGCGACCCTGGGTGGACCCCACGTCGAGCCAGGTCAGCGGGCGGCGCCGGAGTTGCTCCGGCGGAGCTTCGCCGGAGGTGCTCGGAAATCGTATACGGTGGCTCAAAATGCGCGCGGTTGGGTGCTTTCGAACGGGCAAAGCATCGCGCGTTGTCTGGTGGCGTTAGTTTGAGCGGGGGTGGCCGGCAAGGGCGCCGGCGACGAGCCGTGGCGGCGGTTGCTCTCGGACCAGAACGGGCGCGCGTCTATGGGGTGCTAACGAGCAAAGCAAAGGGCGGGGCGGCCTCTGCAGCTCACCAGGAGCACGTCGGTGCTACTGGACCGAGCCAAGCGGCTCTGGGAGCACGAGCTGGCTGGCCATGCCGACGGCCAAAGCTCGGAACGGCGGCAGCACTGCACAGGCCTGAAGGCGAGCAGGGAAAGGAGAGAGGAGAGGCGAAGCTCACCGAGTGGCTCAAGAAAGGCCGACGACAGGTTAGTAGCAGCAGACGGCGGCGAGATCCGCTGGAGATGTTGCGGGACCGAAGGTGGGGGCGAACTCGATTCCTCGACTGCGGTGCGCCCCGACTCTAGCTTAAGGCACCAGACGAAGGGGAAGAGGCAGGCGGAGCCCGGGGACAAGATCGGCGGGCGCGGGAACGCTGGTGGCCGCGTGACCGAAGCGACGCGGCGACGGCAGCGCTCTGGTGAGGTAGAGAGGGAGCGAACGAGTGAGGGAGAGGGGGAGAGTGACGGAGGGCGTCCATGGGGAGTGGTTGGGGGCCGCCCTTATCCTCCCGACGGCCTGTGGTGGCAGGTGGCGAGCAGTGGCCGGAGCCACCGTGCTCTGGCTATGGCGGCGTCGACAGCAAGGCGGGTGCAGGTAGGGGACGGCTGTAGCTGCGGGCTGGGTCGGCTGGGCCTTCGGCCAGGTAAGCCAGGTAAGTTTTCCCTTTTCTGTTTTTCTTATGTTTTTCCATTTAAATAAAAACAGAGACAGTTGGGGAATTATTTGGGCCACCAAAAGACTTCAGAAAAATGTGGGACTAGTCCACTTAATTTCCTTGCAATTTTTGGCACTGCCACAAATATTTTGAGAGGCAACTGAATCCAAAAGGATTTTTCACAAATAAAATGGCATTTAAAAATGCTGAAATTGCACTGAATTAATTGCTACTGTCCATCATAGCTTAGAGATGATGTTGTTTTCCTTAACAATCATTTGTTATGGAATTTTTGCTAAATGATGAACTATTTTGCAACCAAGTTTGTGCAACTTCAAATTTCACTTACTATTTGAATTAATTTCAGTGATGGAATTTGAAACGAGATATGAATTCACTGTGATCAATCCTTGCAAACTAAAGTAGTTTAACATTAATATGAAGATCACTGTAGCTCATTTACACAGGGGTGTTACAGTAGGCTCCTGCAGGAGGTAGGAAACGTAAGTAGTGACAAAATACGTCGGCCCAATTGATACTGAAAATAATAAATATGAAGGTACATACCTGTAGGCTGTGGTTGCACCACGAAGCCCGGCGTGGGACCATGATGGTGTGGGGGTGGCTGAAACACGTAGCCCGACGTGGGATCCTGCTGGTGCTGCCACGCCGAACTACCAGCCTGGTCAGGAGGGGGTGGCCTGGCCGTCCACTGCTCTGCTAGACGTGGACGTGGCTCATGCCGGTGCTGCGTGGGTTCTTACTGATACGTCCATTTTGCATCATGTTTTGCTACTGTTATTTATAGTGTTTTAATCAATATAACACTTTGTGGAGCAATTCTAATGCCTTTTCTCTCTTAATATGCAAGATTTACACAAGGAGGGAGATTGCCGGCAGCTGGAATTCTGGACCTGAAAAAGCTATGTCAGAGATAACTATTCTGCACATCTCCAAATGAGCTGAAATTTTACGGAGATTTATTTTGGAATAAATAAAAAATACTGGAAGCAAGAAGTACCAGAGGGGGCCACCCAGGTGCCCATGAGGCTCCAGGGCGCGCCTGGGGGGTGGCGCGCCCTGGTACCTCGTGGGGCCCCTGGCCAGCCTCTGGCCCCCATTTTCTGGTATATAAGTCCATTTGCACTAGAAAAAATATAGAAAAGACTTTCGGGACGGTGCGCCGCCGTCTCGAGGCGGAACTTGGGCAGGAGCACTTTTGCTCTCCGGCGGAGAGATTCTGCCGGGGATACTTCCCTCCGGGAGGGGGAAATCGTCGCCATCGACATCACCAGCGATCCTCTCATCGTGGGAGGACTAATCTTCATCAACATCTTCACCAGCACCATCTAATCTCAAACCTAGTTCGTCTCTTGTATTCAATCTTTGTCTCAAAACCTCAGATTGGTACCTGTGGGTTGCTGGTAGTGTTGATTACACCTTGTAGTTGATGCTAGTTGGTTTATTTGGTGGAAGATTATATGTTCAGATCTATTATGCTATTCAACACCTCTCTGATCTTGGACATGAATATGATTTTTGAGTAGTGAATTTGTTATTCGTTCGATATTTTGATGATATGTATGTTGTTGATTCTCTTAGTGGTGTCGTGTGAACATCGACTACATGACACTTCACCATCTTTGGGCCTAAGGGAATGCATTGTGGAGTAGTAATTAGATGATGGGTTGCTAGAGTGACAGAAGCTTAAACCCTAGTTTATGCGCTATTCCGTAAGGGGCTGATTTGGATCCATATGTTTAATGATATGGTTAGAGTTATCTTAATTCTTCTTTCGTAGTTGCGGATGCTTGCGAGAGGGGGTAATCATAAGTGGGAAGATTGTTCAAGTAAGAACAGCACCCAAGCACCGGTCCACCCACATATCAAATTATCAAAGTAGCGAACGCGAATCAAACCAACATGATGAAAGTGACTAGATGAAATTCCCATGTGTCCTCGAGAACGCTTTACTTACTATAAGAGATCGTTCCGGCTTGTCCTTTGCTATAAAAAGGATTGGGCCACCTTGCTGCACTCTTTGTTAATATTGCTACTTGTCACTTGTTACAAATTATCTTGTTATCAAACTACTCGTTACCGATAATTTCAGTGCTTGCAGAAAATACCTTGCTGAAAACTGTTTGTCATTTCCTTCTGCTCCTCGTTGGGTTCGACACTCTTACTTATCGAAAGGACTACGATTGATCCCCTATACTTGTGGGTCATCAAGACTCTTTTCTGGCGCCGTTGCCGGGGAGTGAAGCGCCTTTGGTGAGTGGAATTTGGTAAGGAAACATTTATATTACGTGCTGAAATTTACTGTCACTTGTCACTTTGGAAAGTAATCCTTTGAGGGGTTTGTTCGGGGTATCTTCACCTCGACCGGAAACACAAATAGTTGCTCCTCAACCTACTGCACCTACTGAAAATATTTATTATGAGATTCCTCCGGGTATGATAGAGAAACTGCTAGCTAATCCTTATGCAGAAGATGGAACAGTACATCCTGATATGCACTTGATCTATGTGGATGAAATTTGTGGATTGTTTAAGCTTGCGGGTTTATCCGGAGATGGAGTTAAGAAGAAAGTATTCCCTTTATCTTTGAAGGGAAAGGCATTAATGTGGTATAGGCTATGTGATGATACTGATACATGGGACTGGAATCGATTGAAACTAGAATTCCATCAGAAATTTTATCCTATACATTTGGTTCATCGTGATCGGAATTATATATATAATTTTTTGCCTCGTTAAGGAGAAAGCATCGCTCAAGCTTGGGGGAGGCTTAAGTACATGATGTACACATGCCCCAATCAAGAGCTCTCAAAAGAAATTATCTTACAGAATTTTTATGCTCGGCTTTCTCATGTTAATCAAACTACGCTCGATTCTTCTTCGACTCGCTCCTTTATGACGAAAACTATTGAATTTAGATGGGATCTTCTGGAAAGAATTAAACGCAACTCTGAAGATTGGGAACTCGACAAAGGTAATGAGTCAGGTATAATACTTGAGTTCGATTGTGTTAAATCTTTTATGGCCACCGATGCTTTTCATAAGTTTAGCACTAAATATGGACTTGACTCTGTGATAGTAGCTTCCTTTTTTGAATCATTTGCTACTCATGTTGATCTCCCTAAGCAGAAGTGGTTTAAATATCACCCCCCCTGTTAAAGAAAAGATTGAGGAATCTGTTAGTGTTAAAGAAGAAACAATTGTTTACCATGTTGATCCAGTTGTGCCTACTGCTTATATTGAGAAACCACCTTTTCCTGTTAGGATTAAGGAGCATGCTAAAGCTTCAACTGTGGTTAACAAAAGTAATATTAGAGCACCTAGACCCTCTGAATAAATTAAAGTTGAACCTGATGTTGCTATGGTTAAAGATCTCCTAGTCGATAATATAGATGGGCATGTTATTTACTTTTGTGATGAGGCTGCTAGAATTGCTAAACCTGTTAGAAATGAACGAGATATGTTAGACAAGAACAAGCCCGTAGTTGGCATGCCAGTTATTTCTGTTAAGATTGGAGATCATTGCTATCATGGTTTGTGTGACATGGGTGCTAGTGTGAGTGTTATTCCATTTTCTTTATATCAAGAAGTAATGCATGAAATTGCACCCGTTGAGATTGAAGATATTGATGTTACTATTAAGCTTGCGAATAGAGATACTATTACACCACTTGGGATTGTTAGAGATGTTGAAGTCTTGTGTGGAAAAATCAAATACCCTACTGATTTCTTAGTACTTGGTTCACAATAAGATAATTTTTGTCCCATTATATTTGGTAGAACTTTCTTGAATACCGTTAATGCTGAAATTGATTGTGTTAAAAAAAGGTTCGAGTTAAGTTTGGTGATATATCTCATGAGTTTAATTTCTCCAAGTTTCGTAGACAACCTCATGATAAAGAATGGCCTAGTAAAGATGAAATTATTGGTCTTGCTTCTATTGCCGTACCTCCTACTGATCCGTTAGAACATTATTTGCTAGACCACGAAAACGATATGCATATGAATGAAAGAAATGGAATAGATAAGATGTTCTTTGATCAACCACCTATCCTTAAACACAATTTTTCTGTTGAAACTCTTGGAGGCCCTCATCCACCTAAAGGTGATCCTGTATTTGAATTGAAGCAATTGCCTGATACATTGAAATATGCTTATCTTGATGAAAAGAAGATATATCATGTTATTATTAGTGCTAACCTTTCAGCGCATGAAGAAAAGAGATTACTAAAAACTTTAAGGAAGCACAGAGCTGCTATTGGATATACTCTTGATGATCTTAAGGGCATTAGTCCTACTCTATGTCAGCACAAAATTAATATGGAGCCTGATGCTAAACCAGTTGTCGACCACCAACGACGATTAAATCCTAAGATGAAAGAGGTGGTAAGAACCGACATATTAAAACTTCTGGAAGCAGGTATAATCTATCCCATAGCTGATAGTATATGGGTAAGTCCCGTTCATTCTGTCCCTAAGAAAGGAGGTATTACCGTTGTTCCTAATGATAAAAATGAACTCATTCCACAAAGAATTGTAACTGGTTATAGGATGGTAATTGATTTTAGAAAATTAAACAAAGCTACTAGAAAAGATCATTACACCTTACCTTTTATTGATCAAATGTTAGAAAGATTATCTAAGCATACACACTTCTGTTTTCTAGATGGTTATTCTGGTTTTTCTCAAATACCCGTATCACAACCCGATCAAGAGAAAACCACCTTCACTTGTCCTTTTGGAACTTATGCTTATAGACGTATGCCTTTTGGTTTATGCAATGCACCTGCTACCTTTCAAAGATGTATGACTGCTATATTCTCTGACTTTTGTGAAAAGATTGTTGAGGTATTCATGGATGATTTTTCCGTTTATGGAACTTCTTTTGATGATTGCTTAAGCAAACTTGATCGAGTTTTGCAGAGATGTCAAGAGACTAATCTTGTCTTGAATTGGGAGAAGTGCCACTTTATGGTGAATGAAGGCATTGTCTTGGCGCATAAAATTTCCGAAAGAGGTATTGAAGTCGATAAAGCTAAGGTTGATGGTATTGAGAAAATGCCATCTCCTAAAGATATTAAAGATATAAGAAGTTTCCTAGGTCATGCTGGTTCCTATAGGAGATTTATTAATGACTTCTTTAAAATTTCTAGGCCTCTTACCAATCTTTTGCAAAAAGATGTTCCATTTGTTTTTGATGATGATTGTCTAGAAGCCTTTGAAACACTTAAGAAAGCCTTAACCACTGCACCTATTGTCCAACCACCTGATTGGAACTTGCCTTTTGAAATTATGTGTGATGCTAGTGATTATGCTGTTGGTGCTGTTCTAGGACAGAGAGTTGATAAGAAATTAAATGTTATCCATTATGCTAGTAAAACTCTAGACAGTGCCCAAATAAATTATGCCACTACTGAAAAAGAATTTCTAGCATTGTGTTTGCATGTGATAAATTCAGATCTTACATAGTTGATTCTAAAGTAACTGTTCACACCGATCATGCTGCTATTAAATATCTTATGGAGAAGAAAGATGCTAAACCTAGACTCATTAGGTGGGTTTTATTGCTACAAGAATTTGACTTGCATATTACTGATAGGAAGGGAGCAGAGAATCCCGTAGCAGATAATTTGTCTAGAATGGAAAATGTTCTTGATGACCCACTACCTATTAATGATGATTTTCCTGATGAACAATTAGCTGTCATAAATGCTTCTCGTAATACTCCATGGTATGCAGACTGTGCTAATTATATTGTTGCTAAATTTATACCACCTAGTTTCACATACCAACAAAAGAAAAAGTTTTTCTATGATTTAAGACAATACTTTTGGGATGACCCACATCTTTATAAAGAAGGAGTAGATGGTATTATTAGACGTTGTGTACCTGAGCATGAATAGGAACAAATCCTACGGAAGTGTCATTCCGAGGCTTACGGAGGACACCATGCAGGAGACAGAACTGCACATAAGGTATTGCAATCTGGTTTTTATTGGCCTACTCTTTTCAAGGATGCTCGTAAGTTTGTCTTATCTTGTGATGAATGTCAAAGAATTGGTAATGTTGGTAGACGTCAAGAAATGCCTATGAATTATTCACTTGCTATTGAACCATTTGATGTTTGGGGATTCGATTTTATGGGACCTTTTCCTAAATCCAATGGGTATACTCATATTTTAGTTGCTGTTGATTACGTTACTAAGTGGGTAGAAGCTATTCCAACTAGTAGTGCTGATCATAACACTTCTATTAAAATGCTTAAAGAAGTTATTTTCCCGAGGTTTGGAGTCCCTAAATATTTAATGACTGATGGTGGTTCACATTTTATTCATGGTGCATTTCGTAAATTGCTTGCTAAATATGATGTCAATCATAGAATTGCATCTCCTTATCATCCTCAAACTAGTGGTAAAGTAGAATTGAGTAATAGAGAAATAAAATTAATTTTGCAAAAAACCATCAATAGATCTAGAAAGAATTGGTCTAAGAAACTTGACGATGCATTATGGGCTTATAGAACTGCTTATAAAAATCCTATGGGTATGTCTCCTTATAAAATGGTTTATGGAAAAGCATGTCATTTACCTCTTGAGTTAGAACATAAAGTGTCGGGGATAGACCCCGCGGTATGACCCGGAATGATTATGACCCGGTTACAGTTCTAACCCGGCAGACAATTGTAACCCGGCAGACAGCTAACCCGGCTGCTACAGTGCCAGGATGCTAACCCGGCTGCTACAGTGCCAGGATGTTAACCCGGCTGCTACAGTGCCAGGATGTTAACCCGGCAAACAGTGTTTACCCCGGTGAACAGTGTTTCCTGACAGACAGTTAAGTCCCGGAGACGAGTCCCCGAAGACGAGTCTCGAAGATAAGCCCGGTTGTAAGCCGCCCGGCGATAAGTCGCCCGGTGTAAGCCGCCCGGGAGAGTTAAGAAGCCCGGGACTCAGAAGCCCATGAAGAGAAGCCCACGACGGGAAGTCATAGTAAGTTAAGTCTCAATCCGACTTAGACTCTACATGTAAACCGCCCCTTCAGCCTTTATAAGGAAGGGCGGGTCACCCCGAGAGGGTTAAGTTTAGACGTCTCCATAGATAGGTCTGAGAGACAGGTCAGAAAAGATAGTCAGATTAGAGGTTCTCGAGATTAAGAGGTAGCGACTCCGCACCCTTGTAACCGAGATTGTCATCGTCATCAATATAAGACAAGCAGGACGTAGGCTTTTACCTCCATCGGAGGGGCCGAACCTGGGTAAAAACTCCGCGTCTCTCGTCCCGCTCAACCCCTCTCAAGCTACCAGTTAGATGCGTTGGCCTCACGACTAAGTCCTTACACTAGGACATCTGCCGTGACAAATCCACGACAGTTGGCGCCCACCGTGGGGCCACGCGCTGTGGTGTTGAGTTCTTGGAGGGATCTCTCTCAGGGATCGAGTTAGCAATTTTTCCGGAGGAAGAAGAGCCGGTTTTGAAGGATCTGTATCAACTTCAAGCTCATTAGTTGAGAGTTATAATTTATGAGATTTAAGTTCCAGAGAAATTAGGGTTGCGTTCTGTCCGCCCCGGCTGTTTTGGGATTCATCCGATTGTTTTAAAGTCGCCAAGATCGACAGAATTCTGAAGAAGACGCGTCCGATCGGCCAGTGTATGAGCCGCCGCAATCAGACGACCGTCCAAGCTGGAACGACTTCTGCTGGGCCGCTGTCAAACCGAGTCGAAACCTGCTGGATGAGTGCTACACACGTGAGGAATCAGGACACTTCGTGAGGCAACATTGACCTGCTACCCTGCCCGCGACCTGCCACTATCTTATTTAATTCCTACTTTGAGCCGGACCACGGCCAGGATACTATTTCCAAAGTTGCTGCGTACATACTATTAAAGTGCCGTTACTAGATGGCCAAGGAATATATGCATTGTACTCAGAAATTTTATTATGATCCGCTGCTACTGCATGTTTGGCAAAGACTAAAGAAAGAAGGAAAACGTCCATGGAACAGCCCCATGTGAAGTTCATCTAGTCTAATACTAGAACACCACAAGTCAGATTCCTAATTCAGCCGATGCCTGTTGCAATTGCCCACGACCCGGAGGATGTGGACGCGGATTAGTCAAACCAACTACGACTCGGCCCCTAAGTCGTCGCCGAACGCACCTCCGCCGGTCAAGCCGCTGCTTGCCAGAACCGTCACAGCGCCTATCCCTGCTGGGCGTCGCCTCCGCTTGCGGTTGCACCAGTCGCCGTTACCGCAGCCGCGGCCTCGCCTCCGGTAAGCCGTCCCGTTTCCGCCGGCTTCTGCGTGCCTGTACTGGCCGCCTTTCGCATGCGGCTGCTTCACCGCCGCCCTTCACCTAGCCGCGGGCTCGCCTGAGTTTCTTCTTCGGCCGCGCCACGAGTCGGCTGCGGCCTTGTTCAGCTGCACCCGCTGCCGGGTTGGGCCGGACCTGTCGCCACGAGCCGCCGCCGTTCTTAGGCCGCCCCTCGCTTGACTTCGCGCCGAGCCGCCGGTCGCCGTCGTCACGGCTGCAGATGCCGCGGTGCTACCTCAATACGCCTTTGTGCTCTGTCGTCTACTACAAGTACGGAGCGGTAAAATTTCAGATACCTGCGATTGCAGTTCTTACACATTGATGGCAACAATATAGATGGCACCTACGTCAATGCTTCATAGATGATCAACAAATCGTGATTCAAGAAGGCAGACTGCTGGTCAATTATGTGACTATGAATACTATTGCTATTCATACAATTTTCAAGAAATATGACAAACAGCGCCAGGTGTGAAAATTCCTCAAAGACAGCAGGTTTGACCCATTGACTGCTAATCTGCTACTGAGTGTTAGTACCAGTCCGTCACCGTCGCTGGCTCCGAGCCGCCGTATCCACCACCGTGCTGTCGAGCCGCCGACGTTTCGGTGCCACCTCCAAATCGCCTCGCTCCTCTTCTGTGAAGGCCGGCCTTGCCCATGTCCGTGCTACCTCTCAGGGCTGTAACTCGCCGCGCGCCTCCACGAGCTGCGCCCCCATCTCGGATCGATCTTGCACATGCCTGCAAAGCCTGATGAGTTACATAGCTCCTCCATGAGCTCTCAACTAGTACAATCAGTATATATGCATGGATTCCAAGGAAGGATTTAATATAAGTCAGCAGCCACAACTAAGAGCCGCCTGCTGTTTTTGATCCGCCGCCCTAGCCAGGCTCCACCTTGCCCCGGTTGGCTCCGCCTTGCCTCCGCCTTGCCTCTGCAGCTCCACCTGCGAGCCGGCCGGTCGCCGTGGCTCGTCCTGACGGGTCAATACCGCTGCTGTGGCCGGCTCCTTCCTCACCTTCGCCCCGAGCTCCTGCACGCCTTCCGCCTCGCCGCTCTTCCCGCGTCGCCTGAGCTGCCGGCCGCCTCGTCGCTCCTCCGGCCGCCGCCTTGAGCCGCCGTCCGAGACAAGCCGCCCTCGCCTTCCTCTAGCAGATTCTGAGCCGCCCGCGGCCGCTGTCAATTCACCCACCTCCGCCCCGTCACGCCCACTACGTCGCGCCGCCGCGCGCCTGCTCGCCGTTGTCGTGCCGCGTTCTGGGTCGAGTTCGCTCCGCCGCCACGGTTACTTGCCCCTGAGCCGCCCCCGTGCCGCTGCTCACCTACCTGCGGGCCACGCCAGCTTGAGCCGCCAACGCCCAGCTTCGCGCTGACCTGCCCTACCTCCACGGTCGAGTCGCCGCCGCGGCCTCAAACCAGCTCCGAATCGCTTCCGATCTGGACCGACTCTACACCTCCAAACAGCATCCGAGCCGCCCCTGGGCAATTCCGCCGTTGAGTCGCCGTTTTTTGTTCGACGGGTCTCCGTCACCTCAGCCTCGCGCTTATCGGACTTAGCCTCCGCCATAACTTAAAACAGCCATTGAGCTGCGCCGGCCTCTGTCGCCTTGGCCTCGCTCCTCCATTGCCGAGCCGCCGCAATGGTCAAAGCCAAGCTTCTGCGATTGGGGACGCCTTTGAGTGACACCGTCACGGCTCGCTTCGTTCCGCTTCGCCTCCGTGGGCCTGCCTCAGCCGTTGCTCCGGACCGCCCTCGCGAGTGGCCTCGCTGCCCCGGCCGACGAGTGGCCTCCGCCTGCAGGCCACCGTTGCGGCCTGCCTCTGCTTCGAGACGCCCGCGCCAGGCCGGCTTGCACATGCTCAAGCCGTCTCCACCTGCAAACCGGCCTCTGTGGCCTCACCTCCAAGTCGCCGCTCCGAGCTCCACCGCCGCCCACCCTCCGTGCGGCCTCACACCCAAGCCCTCCGTCTTGGGTCGCCTCCGCCATGGCCAGCCTCGGCCGCCGCCTCCGCCGTGATTTCGCCTCCGAGTCAGCTGCCCGCGGCCTCGCTTCGGTCGCTGCGAGTCGCCGCGGCCTCCGCCTCGAGCCGGCCCTCCGCCACCGCGGCCTCAGCCTTGAGCCACCCGGACGCCTCCGCTGCCGTACCTCGAGCCGGCCCTTTCGCCTCCGCCTCGCGCCGTCGCCTCGAGCTGCCGCCTTCGTCTCCGCCTCGCCGAGTCACCTCGAGCCGCCGCCGAGCCGCCGTTGTGGCCTCCACGGCCTCGCCTTCAAGTCGCCTGCCGCCTTGCCCCTGTCGCGAGCCGCCGTGTTGATCCGCCGTCCGAGCCGCCCTTGCCTCGACGCTCACCACCGTCGCCTCGAGCTGCCGCCTCCGGCTGCGCCCCTGCTTGCTCTCTTGCCGGGTGAAGAAAGGGGAAGTGGGGAGCCGGCTGGAGGGTTGAAAAAAAAGGTGGGGTCAGCTCAAGTTTTATCAGAGTACACACGCAAATTACTATGAGTATCTCCAACTCGCCCGCGGTTGACTACAACTCCACCGCAGTTATTATCAATCCTGCGGCAGATAATTTCCGACAAATATATCAGTTGAAGTCAATCCAGTCAATTTTTTATTGATGCATTTTTCATCCTTTCGAGAACAATTACTCTCGTCTGCATGTCTTTTATGGAGGACTGCCAAAGTGACAATCGTACTGCGGATAAAAAGCTCACGTCAGCGCCCGCCTGTACGAGCTGTCCAACAGACGTGCGGAAGCCGCCCATAGTCTGATTCAACGTCAACATGCCGTTGCCGACTCGTGTTTCTGTGCCGTCTTACAAACACCGTCGCCGACACGCCGCGGCCGTCTCTCGCGACCGCGCCGGCTTACAACGCCGTGGCCGTCTCTTACGACCGTACCGGCTCACAACGCCGCGGCCGTCTCTTCCGACCATACCGGCTTACAACGCCGCGGCCGTCTCTCGCGACCGCGCCGGCTTACAACGCCGTGGCCGTCTCTTACGACCGTACCGGCTCACAACGCCGCGGCCGTCTCTTCCCACCGTACCGGCTTACAACGCCGCGGCCGTCTCTCGCAACCGCGCCGTCTTCAAACACGCGGCTGACTCCTACATCTACATCAACATACTGGTGCTGTGCTTGCCTGTTCAAGCCGCCCAATGGACGCTCATGAGTCGCCGCCCTGCGGTCTGATCTACATCAGCATATCGGTGCAGTGCTCGCATATACGAACCGCCCAAATGGACAGGCGCACAAGTCGCCCCCACTGCAGTTTGGTTAACTTCAACAGCCAGCCGGGACGATCCATCGACCGGATCATTGAAACAATTCATACAGGATCATCTATAACCCGCCACGATCGACCTCAACCTTAAGTGGAGACTCTCAAGCCGCCTCTTCGAGTCAACTTAAAAGACTCGGGGGCTACAGACATGGCGAGATACATTTTGGTCATTTTCAAACGAGAACCCCGGGTCATTGCAAGGAAGTTAACTTGGTTCCGGGGGCTACTACATTATTGGCGGAAGGATTAAAAGTTACCCAAGAAGACGAGCCGCCATGATGCACCGTTTAGCTTGGGGGCTTCTGCTATTTCTTCATACAACATGGCGGCTTACAAGATGCTGCAACAATGTTGATACTTCAACAAGGTCGTTTGGGGGCTTTCAACCTGCCGGGTTAAGCTTCAACCCTCTCGATCAGGCTCTTCAGCCACTGTAAGGCGGGTCGTGGACCCAAACGTTGACTCCGTCAACAAAGATCACTAGGGGTGCAGCGAGTTGTGAACTTACCCCCTTTTCGATCTGCAAGGCCGGGTTATACCTGCCTGTAAGTAGCTGCCGTTTTGCCAGGGGTGCAGCGAGTTCTAAAACTTACCCCCTGCAAGGGCCTCTTACAGCGGCGAGGATAAACTTACCCCCTCTTTCGATCTGTCAGGCCGAGTTATACCTGCCTGTAAGTCGCTGCCGCGTTGCCAGGGGTGCAGCGAGTTCTAAAACTTACCCCCCTGCAAGGGCCTCTTACAGCGGCGAGGCAAACTCTCCCATCTGTTGCGTACTCTCCGCCAAGTGGCCCGTCGTTCCCTGGAGGTTCAAATGACGGATTTACGTCACGTGAGAAGTAGCTTATGGGCTCTAAGGGTACTCACCCCCTGCTGTGTCTCTCTCTGGTTCATTGCGCTCTTATCAGTTAATCTTGCCTAGAGACCCTGAGCCGTTCAAAGGAGTTGACGGCCACTCTCGTTAGAGACCCTGCACTGGTATGAGTTCAAGCATCGAGTCCACCCAGAAGAACCATCATATGAATTTTTTGGAAGGCAAAGCAAGAAACATCATACATTGCATCATACATTGCATTGCATCATACATTACATCATGCATTGCATCATATTTACATATCATGCCGGTTTGCCAAACCGGGTCAGAGCAAGATTGTGAAAGAAGAAGCAAGGCTATACGAGATTCTAACATCTCCGGGTTGTGCTTTTTCAAGCCGCCCTTACAACAATGCAGAATATACTCTGTTTTGTTTATTTTTGCAGGTCTTGTCTCCTAAGATAAGCCGCCAGAACAAATAGATCTTTAATAGCCAACATGGCTGGATCTTCATTATGGATTTCTCAAACATATATTCGCCGGGTTGCACCGCAACCACGAGCAGGGATTTCATATCAAAGAGGAATTATTTCAGGATATTCATTCCGGGTTATATTACAACCACGGTCAAGGATTCATTCAACAAATTATGATGAGTCATATCATTCTCACACAGTCCCGAGTCGCCGCAGGCAGACGACCCGGCACTTGGGGGCTACATTATTCAAGTCCAGTTTATATCAAGTATGCAAAGTCCCATGTCGCTGCAAGCATGCATCACGGCACTTGGGGGCTAATGCAAGCTGGTTTTCAAATCATTACATTGTCAACAAGACCCTGTTATCTCAAGGAGATGAGCCAGCCTTTCAATATTTTTCTAAGTCCCAGCCCAGTACTTCTTGCTGACCCGGCACTTGGGGGCTACACCGCTCAGATCAAAATTTTCTAAAGGTCCCAAGTCGCTGCAGGCATGCGACCCGGCACTTGGGGGCTACAGTACTCAGTTGTTCAAATAGATTATAAGGTCCAAATTGAAGACCCGGCGCATCAAACACTGATGAGCCGGCCCTTGGGGGCTACACTAGCCGAAGTTTTATAAAGGTATAAGACGGTTACAAGTCCCAGGTTGCTGCAGGCAAGACAACCCGGTACTTGGGGGCTACATATGTGGAACATTCAATTTATGACTGGTGACTCAGATGAGCAATCCAGGTAATATGAAGCAAGTCTTAAGGCTATCACTATGTTTCCTTTCTTAAGACTTGGGGGCTACAGATAATATGGATATGAGGAAGATATGTCTTCAAATTCTCAGTTATGAGGAACCAAGCAAATTTATCAAGCCAAGGCAGTTGATAATAAGGGTTATTTTTTCTTCAAGGAGCCAACGTCAGTATATTGATATGACAGAGTTTCAGAATTTTCAGGAGCTGATCAACTGGTATTTTTGAGTGAACTGGTCCCTTTACATATTCTTATTTCAGGAGGTTACCATGAATAAATTCAAGCTAGCCTGGGGGCTAATGTCGGGGATATACCCCGCGGTATGACCCGGAATGATTATGACCCGGTCACAGTTCTAACCCGACACACAATTGTAACCCGGCAGACAGCTAACCCGGCTGCTACAGTGCCAGGATGCTAACCCGGCTGCTACAGTGCCAGGATGTTAACCCGGCTGCTACAGTGCCAGGATGTTAACCCGGCTGCTACAGTGCCAGGATGTTAACCCGGCAAACATTGTTTACCCCGGTGAACAGTGTTTCCTGACAGACAGTTAAGCCCCGGAGACGAGTCCCCGAAGACGAGTCTCGAAGATAAGGCCGGTTGTAAGCCGCCCGGCGCTAAGCCGCCTGGTGTAAGCCGCCAGGGAGAGTTAAGAAGCCCGGGACTCAGAAGCCCATGAAGAGAAGCCCACGACGGGAAGTCATAGTAAGTTAAGTCTCAATCCGACTTAGACTCTACATGTAAACCGCCCCTTCAGCCTTTATAAGGAGGGGCGGGTCACCCCGAGAGGGTTAAGTTTAGACGTCTCCATAGATAGGTCTGAGAGACAGGTCAGAAAAGATAGTCAGATTAGAGGTTCTCGAGACTAAGAGGTAGCGACTCCGCACCCTTGTAACCGAGATTGTCATCGTCATCAATATAAGACAAGCAGGACGTAGGCTTTTACCTCCATCGGAGGGGCCGAACCTGGGTAAAAACTCCGCGTCTCTCGTCCCGCTCAACCCCTCTCAAGCTACCAGTTAGATGCGTTGGCCTCATGACTAAGTCCTTACACTAGGACATCTGCCGTGACAAATCCGCGACATAAAGCATATTGGGCAATTAAAGAACTAAATTATGATTTTAGACTTGCCGGTGAAAAGTGGTTATTTGATATTAACTCATTAGATGAATGGAGAACCCAAGCTTATGAAAATGCCAAATTGTTTAAAGAAAAAGTTAAAAGGTGGCATGATAGAAGAATTCAAAAACGGGAATTTAAAGTAGGTGAGCAAGTTCTATTGTACAACTCTCGTTTGAGATTCTTTGCAGGAAAACTCCTCTCTAAATGGGAAGGACCGTATATCATCGAAGAAGTTTATCGCTCCGAAGCCATCAAAATAAACAACTCCGAAGGCACTAATCCGAGAGTGCTGAATGGGCAAAGAATTAAGCACTATATTTCAGGTACCCCCATTAATGTTGAAACTAATATTATTGAAACAATTACACCAGAGGAATACATAAGAGAGACCTTCTGGAACACTCCAGAACCCTGAAAAGGAAGAGGTATGTGATACGGTAAGTAAACTGACTCCAAAAATTCCATAAAAATATTTTCTGTCAGTTTTGGAATATTAGAAAAATAAATAAGAAACAACCGAGGGGCCCCACGTGAGCCTTCCCGACTCCGTTTTCTTCTGGATTTCTTGTTTTGCAAGATAAAAAATCTTTATATATACTCCCGAACGTTTTGACCACCGTATCGCAGAAGTATCTTCTGTTCTTGTTTTCTGCTATTTTTCTGCAGATCTAGATCGCCATGGCTCCCCAAAAGCTCTGTGCCAAGCACCGCACTGTGCAACCATCGCCGGGCAAACGCCCCTACAGCAAGGTCTACTACGAGTTGTCGTCGGGAGAAGAAGACAATGGTAAGGAGGACAAGGTCGAGGAAGTTGCAGGAGCCCAGGCTGCGGGAGAAGGGCAAGCGGTTCCCATGGAGGAGACCACAGAGATGGGAGATATACTTCAACCCTTATATGATCATCTCTCCCCATCCGTAATTGAAGCCTTAAGAGTCTTTGAAATAGTTTCTGTTCAGAATACATCTCTCACTAGTGAAGTTATTTTGCTGGAAGAGCAAAACATCGCCGTTCGGAGCATCAACCGTAGATTGATGTACCTGATACAGTTGAAGGACAAGCTTGCCACTTCATCATCACCACCATCACCGAAGAAGGAGACTTGAGCACATGGGTATGGGCACTCCCCTTGGCTTGTGCCAAGCTTGGAGGAGGTGCCCCGGTATCGTATCACCATCACTTTTATTATCTTTACCTATTTTTAGTTCGATCCTTAGTTATTTTGTGATTTAGTTGAATAAAAGTTTAGTATGATCTATTTTCGAGTGTTAGCTTCGTGATCTATCTATCTATGTAATCGAGTTGAGAGTTATATAATAAAGAGTAGTTTGAGTTTTTGTTTCTTTACTTTCAAGTTCCAATCCTAGCAATGAAAATAATGAAAAAGATCATATGCTAATCTTATGAAAAGTAATGACATTACATAAAGAAAAGTATAAGTGGTAAAATTTATTGGAAGTTAACAATCATAGCATTAGTCAATGATGCAATTCATGAAAAAGTTAATAAGGGAACAGAAGATTCACATGCAAATAAACTATCTTGGACATCTTTTATGATTGTGAGCCCCCATTAAGTATTTTATGCCAAATTGTTGACGTTGGACAAGGAAGACAACGTAATGAATTATGTTTGTTCATATTCATATAGAAGTTATATTGTTATAGATCCTTCAACATGTGGTGCTTGCCCAATATCTTTACTAGCCAAAAATCCGCACCAAGTAGAGATACTACTTGTGCATCCAAAACCTTTAAACCCAGTTTCATGTCATGAGAGTCCACTATATCTACATATGGATTGAATAAGATCCTTCAAGTAAATTGTCATCGGTGCAAAAAGCAATAAAAATTGCCTCTAAATATGTCTGAACTTTTATTGTAAGGGAAATAAGCTTTGTACGAACTTGTGATGGTAAAGAAATAAAAGCGACAGACTGCATAATAAATGTTGCTATCACAAGGGGCAATATAAAGTGATGTTCCTTTGCATTAAGAGCTCTTGCATCCAACAACAAAAAGCGCATGACAACCTCTGCTTCCCTCTGCGAAGGGCCTATCTTTTACTTTTATCTATTTACTTTTTATGCAAGAGTCAATAGTGTTCTCCTCTACTTCCTTTCTATTTTTCTCTTTTGTAAGCATCATGTGGTGGGGAAAGATCTAGGCATATATATCCAGTTGGATATGAGTGATCATGAGTTATTATTGTTGACATCACCCTTGAGGTGAATAAGTTGGGAGTCAAACTCACAAGCCCCTATCTTTCTATGTGTCTGGCTGAATTTTTTTGCTCCATATATATGTCGTGAGTGTTAGCAATCATAGAAGACTAAATGATGATTGAGTATGTGGACTTGCTAAATAGCTCTTACATGAGACCCTTCCTGAAAATATGATGAATTGCAATTGCATTGTTGACTGAGAACATAGTTTGTTAGTTTTCAAGAAAGTTTATGCCTTATACTCCATTGGTGTGATGAATTGTTACTTGCTCATGAGAAGTTTTCTGATAATAAATTTTGCTATTATAATAATGATCATGATGCTACTATGTCCGTATTTTGTTTTTATCGACACCTTTCTCTCTAAACATGTGGACATGATTATCGATATCGGCTTTCGCTTGAGGACAAGCGAGGTCTAAGCTTGGGTGAGTTGATACGTCCATTTTGCATCATGTTTTGCTACTGTTATTTATAGTGTTTTTAATCAATATAACACTTTGTGGAGCAATTCTAATGCCTTTTCTCTATTAATATGCAAGATTTACACAAGGAGGGAGATTGCCGGCGGCTGGAATTCTAGACCTGAAGAAGCTATGTCAGAGATACCTATTCTGCACATCTCCAAATGAGCTGAAATTTTATAGAGATTTATTTTGGAATAAATAAAAAATACTGGAATCAAGAAGTACCAGAGGGGGCCACCCAGGTGCCCACGAGGCACCAGGGCACGCCACCACCCCCGCAGGCGCGCGCCCTGGTACCTCGTGGGGCCCCTGGCCAGCCTCTGGCCCCCATTTTCTGGTATATAAGTCCATTTGCCCTAGAAAAAATATAGAGAAGACTTTCGGGACGGTGTGCCGCCGTCTCGAGGCGGAACTTGGGCAGGAGCACTTTTGCTCTCCGGCGGAGAGATTCTGCCGGGGATACTTCCCTCCGGGAGGGGGAAATCGTCACCATCGACATCACCAGCGATCCTCTCATCGTGGGAGGACTAATCTTCATCAACATCTTCACCAGCACCATCTCATCTCAAACCCTAGTTCATCTCTTGTATTCAATCTTTGTCTCAAAACCTCAGATTGGTACCTGTGGGTTGCTAGTAGTGTTGATTACACCTTGTAGTTGATGCTAGTTGCTTTTTTGGTGGAAGATTATATGTTCAGATCTATTATGCTATTCAGCACCTCTCTGATCTTGGACATGAATATGATTTGTGAGTAGTTACTTTTGTTCTTAAGGACATGGGAGAAGTCTTGTCATAAGTAATCATGTGAATTTGGTATTCGTTCGATATTTTGATGATATGTATGTTGTTGATTCTCTTAGTGATGTCGTGTGAACGTCGACTACATGACACTTCACCATCTTTGGGCCTAAGGAAATGCATTGTGGAGTAGTAATTAGATGATGGGTTGCTAGAGTGACAGAAGCTTAAACCCTAGTTTATGCGCTATTCCGTAAGGGGTTGATTTGGATCCATATGTTTAATGCTATGGTTAGAGTTATCTTAATTCTTATTTCGTAGTTGCGGATGCTTACGAGAGGGGGTAATCATAAGTGGGAGGATTGTTCAAGTAAGAACATCACCCAAGCACCGGTCCACCCACATATCAAATTATCAAAGTAGCGAACGCGAATCAAGCCAACATGATGAAAGTGACTAGATGAAATTCCCTTGTGTCCTCGAGAACGCTTTCCTTACTATAAGAGATCGTTCCGGCTTGTCCTTTGCTATAAAAAGGATTGGGCCACCTTGCTGCACTCTTTGTTACTATTGTTACTTGTCACTTGTTACAAATGATCTTGTTATCAAACTACTCGTTACCGATAATTTCAGTGCTTGCAGAAAATATCTTGCTGAAAACCGTTTGTCATTTCCTTCTGCTCCTCGTTGGGTTCGACACTCTTACTTATCGAAAGGACTACGATTGATCCCCTATACTTGTGGGTCATCACTTGCTGCTGCGTGGAGTGACGCGGGGGGGGGTGCGTTGTAGGGGCTGCTGGTGAACAACGTCCGAAGTGCGGGTGCACGTGATAGCCTGATAGACAGCTCGCTGCTTCCCCTCAATGCGCGTCACCCAGTTCAGGACCTGACGCCGAGGAACGAGTAGAGGTCCAGACGATAGTGAACGCTGAAAGTTGGACATCTCCTCGTGAAGATCGCGTGTCAAGTCAGCCTGAAATTGCCATGATGATTAGTAAGTATGCACTACAAAGTATGTAACAACTAGAAGCATTAGATGAGTTGAATATATGTTACCGCGTACTGTCTGGAATGCAACTACGGTGGAAATTGGGCAAAAAAACGGTGGAAATCAGGCAAAAAAACGAGATCACCAACACCACCACGAGCTATCCCATCACGAGATCGAGGTTTCACGAGCCTCCCCCAACCCTCTAGAATGCAACTACGGTGGAAATCAGGCAAAAAACGGCGGTGGCGCGCGGGCAGGGGAGTGCGGTGGCTGGCTTTGCGGCGGGCGCGCGGGCAGGGGACTGGTGGCTGGCGGGGCGGCCGGCACGCGCGAGCAGCGGGGCGGCGGCCGCGCGCGGCGGCGGGTGGCTGGGCGGCGGGGCGCGCGGGCGGGGAGGCCGCGGCGGCTTGCAGGGCAGGCGCGCGCGTGGCGGCGGTGGCAGGGGTGGCGGCGGCTGGCAGGGCGGGCACGCGCGGGGGCTGGGGATGAGATAGAGAAAGAAGAGAAGAAGAGAGAAGAGGAAGGGCTGGCCCGATGGTCAGGGGCCGCCTATCGGCTCAGCTGTAGACGACTGGCCAGTCGGCCTCGGCGTGGCCGACTGGTGGCCGGCCAGCCCGACTAACGACGTGGCTCAGCCACTAGTTGGTTGCTGCGTGGACGAATGCTCCGTATCGGCTTTGCCTGCGCCAATTGGATCCTTGTCGGCTTTGGTTAAGCCGACTGAAGCCGACTAGGATCCTAATCGGCTAAGCCGTGGCCGACTGGATCCAGTCGGCTTAACCTGAGCCGACGCTGTATTATTTTCGTAAAATTTTGAATCCGTGTATTATTTCTCAAATTTATTAAAAAATGTATTATTTAAAAAAAATTAGCTGATTCATGTGTATTCACTTGAATACGAAAGATCCAACCTTGAAAATTCAACATAGTAATATAATATCAGGTACTTCCTCCGATCCAAATTAATTGACGCTGCTTTAATATAAAGTTGTTGTACTAAGCAACGTCAATTTATATGGATCGGATGGAGTATTTTTTTTTTAAAGATCCAGCATGGCTGGCGTTCATTTCATTAGCAGAGAGAGGGCGGAAAACAAGTGTTGATCAAGTGATCGGTGGTGTTGAAAGAGAAAAGGGTACAAAGCCAGCCTAGGATTTCCTATGCTGGCACCAGTAGTACAGCTAGTGATCTCTCAGGGCACGTCCCGGAATGGGTGCTCGATGCAGGCCGCTCCTGCAATCCTCCACTGCTCCATGTCCCGGCGACAGGCTTCGGTGATGGCACGGAAGCATGGCAATTTTCTCCTGAAGGTGCACGCATTACTCTCAAGCCAGATGTGCCAGGCAATGAGCGCAAGCATGGATCTGATTCCCTTCGTGGCGCCTGGAGCGGCCGCGTTGATGATCATCTGCACGCGCTCTGTCGTCGTGGTTCCGGAGCTCCAAACCGCGTGTGCCAGGGAGCGGCATCCACGCCATGTTGCCGCCGTGTTCCAAGCCTGGATGGCGATCGGGCATTCCCAGAAGAGGTGAGAGGAGGACTCCAAGTTCCGAAGGCAAAGCTGGCAGAAATAACAATTCTCCCAACCGCGCCTCTGCAGCCGGTCGTTGCACCACAACCGGTCAAGGTGGAGCAGCCAGAGAAACATCTTGAGCTTGCCGGGCGCCCAGATCCGCCAGATGGTCTTGGAGAAGCTAGTCGCCGGGCTGGCCGCGAACTGCACGGAGTAGGCCGACCGCGCGGAGTACTGCCCAGAGCTACTAGCAGTCCAACGAATCGTGTCATTTCGTCCCTCCTGAAGGATAATGCCCGCATTCCGGATCTCCCTTGCCAGCTGGAGCACGCTGTGCATGATACTGCCATGGTCACCATGGCGGAGATCAAGGATCCAGCGCCCCTCATGCAGCGCGGCGCGGACAGACCTATTCTTCCTGATGGAGCGGGCGAAGAGAGTGGGGTAAGCCAGGCGCAGCTGCCTGCCACCCAGCCACGAGCTTGTCCAGAAGGAGGCCGTCGCACCGTCGCCGATGGTGACCACCGTGTTGGCGGCGAAGAGGGTTTGATCAGCCGTGTTGCATGGCGTGCATGTGCCAACCCACGGCCGTTCTGGGTGTGTCCAGGAGAGCCAGAGCCAGCGCGGCCGGAGGGCGCGAGCGAACTTGTCCAGGTCATGGATGCCAAGTCCGCCACAGGACTCCGGCGCGGTTACCGCGCTCCATCGGATGGAGTATTAATTATGCATGCCAACAATTGATCAATTGTTGCACAATTTTTTCACAATAAATACCAAGGCGCAAATTTCTGGCTACGCCAATGCAACGCCAACAATTCATCCCACCTCCTCGATGAAGTAGGTCCTGGCTGGGTCCGGCGCACCTACTTGTACCCAAAGTGACAAAACCATGTCGATCAGGTGAACGTCGATCCGGTCGAATCACGCCAGCAAGCAGGAGTGCCAAGTACGGCTGCAACTGTAGGAAACTAGTTGATGCATCATGATCATATACGAATAAAGCTAAGCAACTCGAGCCTTTACGGTCGAGTAGAACGAGTGGTGTGTCGTGATCAGTACGTCGCGCATATATACGTACGTACGTACGTACGTACATACCTCCTGATGCGCGCGGTTAGTACAAAGCACCTCATCTGTTCGTTTCATATCTTACTTGTTATGCACACGAAACATGGTAAACATATACTCCCTCCGTAAAGAAATATAAGAGCGTTTAGATCACTAAAGTACATAGACAATAGAAAAGGCACCCAGGTAAATCCATGTGTATTTGTGGTGTACACTACCAGTTTAGCTACATGTCAGTCAGCTGAATTTCGAATTCGGGTCAGTCGATTTTGAATGAAGGAAGGAGAAGGAAGGGCCTCGCCGGAGAGAAGGAAGGGGCTCACCGCCATCACCCCATTATCTATCTTAGGGTTCAGGGTGGGGACGGTGGTGGGGCTTCGGTAGAGCAAAAACTCGGCACGCGCGCGCGCGGGGGGGGGGGGGGGGGGGGGCTAGAGGGATGGCTGGGGGCGGGGAAGACAGGTGGGGTGGGGTGGTTCAGGGGAGGGCGGGCCGGCGGGGTCCGGCGGTTTAGGGCTGGGCTGGATCGGCGGGTGAGAGGAAGAAGAGAAACAGTGTTGTCTGAGGTTGAAGACGACCAGCGCCCGTTGGATCTTGATCGAACGGCCGAGACAGGAGGAGGAGAATCGACTGACCCTTTCTCGATTTTTTTTTGATGGAAACAGCAGGACTCTGCTGCATATTTTTATTGATTTTTAAATAAATAATACAAGGTTCGGGAAACAAAAGAATAAAACAGCAAAAAGTAAATGAAAAAAAAAATTACAACAACATGAATACTGGCATAAGCCAGTATTGAGGTCCACTGTATATGATATAAACGAGCAAACTTGTCATCTGAACGATTCCACCCACTGAGGCAGGGAAGCAAAAGACTTCCTCTTGGCTCGGTGAGTAAGCATCTTCAGTTCTTCTTTTAGCCTGCGCCTGCATGCATATAGACTTGGACTTACATCATTGAAGATGAAATCATTCCTTGTGTTCCATATGGCCCAAGCAACATGTATCAGCAAGTGGCATAACCTGGCCACCTGTGCTTGCACATCCGAATGAATTGGGCTCCATTCTCGATTTTCAGTCAACTGTCGCCTAGCCGCTCCCCTATACTACTGCATCTAATTTCACGTTTCAACTGAAAGACTGGAACCAGTTGAACGTGCACAAGGCATGCATGATATTATATATATGCAGGCACACACAACACAGTCTCGCGGATGGGGGACGGAACGCGGCCGCCCGACGCGGCCGGACTCCCTTCACGGCCGGCGATCCATTCCTCACCGGACGGACAGGCGGTCTTGTCGCCGTCGCCGACTCGCACTTCGCCACCACTTGCTCGTGCGGCGGCGCCGCCGGGAGGAAAGGAGGAGCGAGAGGGATCGGGAGGAGCGGATCACGGCGACACCGCAGATGGTGAAATCCGGCGAGAGAGGTCAAGATCGGGGCAGTGGCAGGTCCAATTCTCCGACGGGACGGATCACGTCACTTGGATCGTGGGTCGTCTCCGTTTTACCCCAGCGTCGCGTTGGATGGTGCTGTTGGATATGGAGAACGACGTGCTAGCCGGCAACAATCTCCCGAACGACGCCCGGATCGAGGTAGGGTCCCGTTTCATGATTGATGACTATGATGTAGTTGTTGGTCATTGCGTGCAGGTAGATCAGGTCCCGGAGACGACGGATCTCGTTGATTTGACGGAGACAACAAAGCTTGAAAAGCCGGGAGGACGTTTCTGGGTCCTCGTTGAGAGTGATGACGAAGAAGAGGTCGAGAAAGAACATACCCCGAGGAATCTTCTCATGGTTTCGAAGGATACGGGACCGGAGAGGCCGCCGGAGTTTAAACCGGCACTTGATCGTCGTCGGTCCAAAGTTCAGAGCTCGAAGAAGATCGTGAAACCATGGATCGGGCCGATCCCTAAGGTATCTCGCGCACCCGTTACATTGTCAGATTTCATTCCGGAGACATGGACATTAGTCACTAGGAAAAGGAAAGGAAAGAAAGGTCGGCCATCGGGGCCGCCGCCGCAGCGGAGGGCGGCTAGCGCAATTCGAGCGGCCAGAAGGGCACGCTTGAATTCGCTGCTGGGCCACTATAACGGATCGGGAGGGGCGATGGTTGTGGGCTCTCTGGACTCGGGGCATGAGGCCCAGTCGGAAGCCCAAGCCACGTCCGCGATCGTTTCTACGTCCCTGCATGAGGTGCCGATGCCCGAGTCGTCTATCCTGGTTGCGGCTAGGGTTTTTCGATCACCAGGTTTCCCTTCGCTTGGTGCGGGGAGAGCAGTCAGAATCTCCGGCGCCGGCGTGATGGCTGGGCGCGGAGGACCACCGCCCGCCAGGCAAGGGCCGCCGCCCGCCGCTGGAGCCGGTCGAGGTGCTCCGCCTCCTGCGAGACAAGGGCCGCCGCTGCCCGCTTCGGGTCCGCAGGCATCGGGACCGCCGGCGAGAGCTGCTAACGGCCGGCCTAACGCGCGGCTGCCGGAGGAGCCGGCACAGCCGCCGGCGGCAAAAGCGCAGGCTGTGGGACGTGGTCGCGGTGTTAGCACGGGCTGGGATAGCCATGGCCAAGACGGCTACGGCAGAGAAGGTCAACGATTCAACCGGTATGGACAGTGGGGCGACGATGGCTACGACGTGTATGGCGAGGGTCAGCACCGTGGGTCATCTTCTGGTGGCGCCCGAGGATACAACTGGCACAATGGCGGTGGCCCAGGACGTGGCTTCCAGGGTCTGCCCGGAAATTTTGTTGAAGGAGTTGCCGGCCCTAATGACCGTTTCCGGGGTGGTCTTCGCCGCGGCGGGAGAGGGGGTGGGAGGCGCCCACCTCCACCGTGTCCACCTCCACCACCACCACCGACGGCTGTCGAGACACACACGCCCCCGGGGGCGGCGGCTTTACCTGCTTTGCCCGCGGTGGCTGTAGACACAGTCAGGGCCCTGGCAGCGGTCACTATTCCGGCGGCCACTGGAGCTACTAAGATAAATGATGGTGGGGCGGACAAAGGTTCGGACAAAGCGGATGGAGAAAAGCTTTCGAAGTGGGCCATTAAGAAGAAGAAACTACCTTGCTATAGATGTGGCGAGCCGGGACACTTCGTCGCAGAGTGTACTAATGAACTCTGTGACTACTGCCTCAGATCGCAGCATGTGACCGGTGACTGCCCACTCCTGTCCGGTCCTAAGCCAGGGGTTAATATTTTCGGAGTGTGCTGCAAAGAGTTGATGTTTTTTGAGTCACCTGATGTGGCACCTTTGACCCAGGTGGTGGAGAGCTCTTTCCCAGCACTGGTTAAGGTTACCAATGGGCATATGACAGAGGCTCAGATTGTGAGGCAATTGCGAGAGTTGGTACCGGGCAATTATCAGTGGCATATTGACAAGTTGGAGAACCAGACTTACAAGGTGGATTTTCCCACTAAAGAGGATCAATTGCATATTCTTAAGTGGGGTATGTGCAGAGTTCCGAGTACCAACATTATCATGGCATTCGATGAGTGGAAGCAGCAACAACCAGAGGGTACACCTTTAGAGAAGGTATGGGTACGGTGCTATGGCGCACCACCCAAACCGATTAATCACTTTCTGGTAGCCTGGAGCTTGGGATCTTTGATTGGCAAGACGGAATAGGTTGACATGCCTTTCACTCGTGCACAGGGAGCCGCGAGGTTACTTGTCAGTGTAGTTAGTGTTGAGTTTGTGCCGGATGTAGTCAAGTGGACACATGCCGGAGTCACATACTTCCTAGAGATCGAGATTGAGGACACACCGATTTCTCAGGAGGGGGATGAGCATCAGGATATGGACACAACTGAGGGAGACGGAGCTCCCGGGAATCAGGATAAGGGGCCCGAGAATACGCCACGGGAATCGGCTAAGGGGCCGAATTCGCAACCGGATAAGACGGATATGTCTGCCAAGGAGGCGCCACCGTCCACAACTCCGATGAACACACTTCGGTTTGGTACTTTTGGAGCGAGGTCAGCACCTAGTCGGTTATGGAGCAACCGAGTAGAGGCGGACGATCCGGCGGAACTTGAGTTACCACCGGTGATGCTCCCTGACGGTGAGTCGCCGACGGTTTCTGACGTTGGCCTGGTCACGGTGGGGACGAGTGCTCCGATGATCTCCACGACCGCTGGTTCCGATGGCACTGGTATGCTGACCGCGAGTGGGGGGGTGGCATGGGCAGGAGGCCCGCAGCGCCCGCCCACCCGTGACGGCCTCGAGCTTCTCTGGGGAGGGGCCCGGACAGGAGGTCCACGGAGCCCTTTCTCCTCCGGCGGTTCCGAGCGAGCTGGGGGAGGGACGCGGGCAGGAGGCCCGCGGCTTCTCCTCTACGCGGGACTTCGCCGAGCAGCACGGACGGGGGCCATGCCGCGTTGATGGTGAGGGGGGGGGAGTGGGACTATCGAGCAGGTGGCTCCACGGTCTCCTTCCCCCGTTACTACCGTTGGCGAGACCCGCTCGACCGCGCCTTACCCTTCTTCACCGGCACTAAGGGAAGGGTGTGGGAGTCGGGTGCATCCGCCTCGAGAGAGGACGGCAGAGGAGCTTATCGCTTTCGGTGGGATCACGGATCCGGTGACGGCTGGCAGGCGTGTCAGCAACCGGATCCAGGGACAGCCGGATGCAGATGACCTGCAGCTAGCGCGCGCCAAGAGGGCGGTCATGCTTCGAGATGTCGAGGCAACTACAGGTATGTCATTCGATAAGAGTTGTTCAATTATGCATTTCACCGAGCATGAAATTGTTGATAAGGCAAACGACTTAGGTATAGCTTTGGGTTCAAATGAGAAGGAGGTTGCGAAATCCGTAAATGATCTTTTAGACTTAGAAGCAGAGCGGGCTTCAGAAATAATTCGGAATCTTGCATCAGTCAAACCTATGAATGACGATGACATGAAGATTTTAGGAATGGTTGCTCTTGAAAACATTTGTAATAATCTCTTGCCTAGTGTGGAGGCCGAAGATGAGGAGGGGTCGGAGACTGCGGACACTGTAGAACCTCTAATGATGGAGGGCACTGTCTCGTGTTCTGCCAATCCTACTTTCCCGAAGGGTGATGGGGAGAAGCCCAAGAGACCATGGAAACGGAAAATTTATCCTACTTCGGCGGTTCGTAGAAGTGCTAGGGTTAAGCTTAAGACAAAATTCCATGATGACTTATGATAGGAATCTTTTGGAATAGCAGAGGTCTAGCTGACTTGGCTAAACGAAGGTTCTTGGCTGAGACAACGATAGAGCAACAATTAGATTTTATTGCACTTTTGGAAACACGACGAGATAACTTCACCTCACAGTTCCTTGGAACTTTATCCGGTGGAATTGATTTTGATTGGCACGTCTTAGCTCCTCGAGGAAGATCTGGTGGGATATTACTAGGGGTTCGGTGTGAAACACTTGAGGTGCTTAACGTGGTTCGGGGAGATTTTGCGGTCAAGTTTCGGGTGAGATCAAAATTGGATGGTTTCCGATGGTCTCTCGTGGCTGTATATGGGGCAGCACAACCTGAACTCAAACCAGATTTTTTAGCCAACTTGGTGCGGATCTGTGGAGATGAAACTCTGCCAATCCTAGTCGGTGGGGACTTTAATATAATTCGGAGGAGAGATGAAAAGAACAATGACAATTTTGATGGACGGTGGTCTATGATGTTTAACATGATTATCGAGAGTCTTAATTTGAGAGAAATTGAGCTCACCGGTAGACAATTTACATGGGCCAATTCGTTGCCCACTCCGACTTATGAGAAGTTGGATAGGGTACTCGCTAGTACGGAATGGGAACAAAAGTACCCATTGGTGTCGGTTCATGCGATGCAGAGAGCGATCTCAGACCACACACCACTTCTTGTAGACTCGGAAGAGGCTACGCATGTTGCGAACAAGAATGTTTTCTCTTTCGAACTAGGTTGGTTCGAGAAAGAAAACTTTTTGGAGATCATTGCACGCGAATGGGCAGAGCCGGTTAGTGGAAGAACTAGTATTGAGAGATGGCAAAATAAAATCAGACATCTGAGACAGTTTTTGCGAGGTTGGGCCAGAAACGAGACTGGGATTTACAAACAAGAAAAAGAGCGACTCACTCAATTAATTGAAGCGCTAGATCTAAAAGCTGAAAGTAACCTTCTTACGGTTAATGAGCAATGCTCCAAGTCCGAAGCTGAGCAAGGCTTACGAGATCTTCTTAGAGAAGAGGAGCTCAAGTGGGCATTGCGTGCTAAAGTGCTTAAGGTTGTCCAAGGGGATGACAATACACAATTCTTCCATATGATTGCGAATGGTAAACATAGGAAGAAGAAAATCATACAGCTTGAACAGGACGAGGGGACGATTGTGGGGCATGAGAATCTGAAAGCTTATATCTCTAATTACTATAAACAACTTTTTGGGCCTCCGGAAGCAAGCACGGTGGCCTTAGATGAATCTGTTATTGGAGATATTCCTCAGCTCCAGGTAGAGGAGAATGATATTCTATCTGCACCGTTTACTGAGAAAGAGGTTCTGGATGCAATCTCACAAATGAAACCGAATAAAGCACCGGGACCAGATGGGTTTCCAGCTGAATTCTATAAGAAATGTTGGCATATTATTAAGGATGATCTTATGCCTATGTTCCATGATTTCTTTAACGGTCATTTAGAGCTGTTTCATCTTAACTTTGGTATGATTACGCTGTTGCCAAAGAAAGAAGAGGCAGTTCGGATCGAACAATTCAGGCCCATATGTCCTCTTAACGTCAGTTTCAAAATTTTCACAAAGGTGGGTACCAATAGATTGACACAGATTGCTCATTCAGTGGTACAACCGAGCCAGACAGCGTTCATGCCAGGGCGACACATACTTGAAGGGGTGGTCGTTTTGCATGAAACGCTACATGAAATTCATTCGAAGAAGCTAGATGGGGTTATCTTCAAAGTGGATTTTGAGAAGGCATATGATAAAGTTAAGTGGCCTTTCCTTCAGCAGGCAATGCGCATGAAAGGATTTAGTGAGGCCTGGCGGAACCAAGTGGGTTCTCAAGTCCAGAAGGGTAGTGTCGGAATCAAGGTTAACGATGATATCGGTCATTACTTTCAGACGCACAAGGGTTTGAGACAAGGGGATTCCATGTCTCCTCTCTTGTTTAATATAGTGGCCGATTTGTTGGCCATTCTTATTGGCAGGGCCAAGCAGCATGGTCAAGTGGAGGGGTTAGTCCCTCATCTGGTCGATGGAGGAGTATCCATCTTACAGTACGCGGACGACACTATCTTATTCATGAAACATGGCATTGCTAAGGCGCGCAATATGAAACTTATATTATGTCTCTTCGAACAATTGTCTGGTTTAAAGATAAACTTTCACAAGAGCGAATTGTTCTGCTTTGGGAAGGCCAAAGACGAGCAAGACACTTACAGACAACTGTTCGGATGTGAATTAGGTTCTTTACCATTTAGTTATTTGGGCATACCGATTCATCACCGTAAGTTATCCAATAAAGAATGGAAGTGTATCGAAGATCGAATTGAAAAAAAGCTTAGCTGCTAGAAGGGCAAGCTTATGTCATATGGAGGTCGGCTAGTGCTGATTAACTCGGTACTGACTAGTATGCCGATGTTCCTACTATCGTTCTTCGAAATTCCGAAAGGGGTACGGAAGCGACTTGATTTCTTCAGATCTCGGTTCTTCTGGCAGTCAGATGAGGCCAAGAGGAAATACCGTCTCGCGCGATGGGATATCCTTTGCCGACCAAAAGACCAGGGGGGTCTCGGTATTGAGAACTTAGAAATCAAGAATAAATGCCTTATGAGCAAATGGCTCTACAGGTTAGAGACAGAGCCGGAGGGCATGTGGGCACAGATTTTGCGTAATAAGTATTTACAGACAAAAACGCTCGCCCAGGTTACCATGAGACCAACTGACTCGCCATTCTGGAAGGGACTTATGAGAACGAAGGACTTGTTCTTTCGTAGGGTCAAATTCTTGGTTGGCAATGGGATGTCAACAAGATTTTGGGAGGATACATGGTTAGGAGAGACACCCCTGGCCGTACAATATCCCACCCTTTATAACATTGTGCAACGTAAGGAGGATTACGTTGGCACAGTGTTCCAAACGATTCCCTTGAATATTCAGTTCAGACGCGCGTTAGTTGGTGAGCGATGGACTGCCTGGATGCACTTGGTTCGGAGATTGATAGATGTTCAACTCTCCGACCAGCCAGATTCGATGCAATGGAAATTAGCTAAAAATGGGGTATTTACGGTGAAATCTTTCTATATGGATTTGATTAATTCTGGCCCAATCTCAAGATCGTTGCATATTTGGAAGGTTAAGGTTCCTTGCGTATTAATTTTTTTTTGTGGTTTGTCCACAAGCAAGTAATACTCACCAAGGACAACTTAATCAAGAGGCGATGGGTAGGTAGTTCACGTTGTTGTTTTTGTGATCATGATGAAACAATACAACATTTATTCCTTGAATGCCCACTCGCCAAATTGCTTTGGAGAACGATTCATATATCCTTCAACATTAATCCTCCAGTTGACATTGAGTCG
Organism: Elymus sibiricus; assembly: GCA_039707655.1. Classification (NCBI taxonomy): domain Eukaryota; kingdom Viridiplantae; phylum Streptophyta; class Magnoliopsida; order Poales; family Poaceae; genus Elymus; species Elymus sibiricus. Next base: position 325,348,041 of record CM077674.1, on the reverse strand, counting down.
TTGTTTGGAACGTGGTTAGCTGGGGTTGAGCATAATACTGCGGCTCGTATTCGGATTGGAATATGTGCGCTTCTGTGGGCTATATGGAACTGTAGGAATGATTTGATTTTTAACAGACAACACAATTTAACTTTCTTGCAGGTCATCTTCAGAGCTACCGCATGGATCCGTACGTGGTCCTTACTCACTCCTATGGACTCCAGGGAGCCTTTGGTTACTGGCTGCAACCAGTGGGAGATGGTAGCACGGGCTATATTCAACCGGTTCGGATGGCGGTCGCATAACAGGATAGGAGTCTAGGGAGCTTATCCTTCATATTGCCGTACCGGTTGTGACTGTCAGCACGTTCTTTTCTTTTTTTTTCTTTTTTTTTTCGCTCCGCTTGCGAGCTGTAATACTTTTATGACTTTGTGCTACTGCGTGGATTTTTTAATAAGATGGTTGCATGCATCATTATGATGCAGAGGCCGGGGGTACGCCTCCATTTCCAAAAAAAAAAATATATGCAGGCATGGCCGCCCGTCACGCACATGAACGTGCACATGGCCGCGCGTCATGTGTACTCTATGTCCGTGACAAAAGGACACTGTATCGACCATATCCGTACCACCGTAATCTCACTCACTCCATTATGCATGGGTCATGGGTGTGTCCATGTACTTGGATCACGCCCCTGCATGTCACATGGCCACCGGGTGTGTTCGTGTGAGGGCTGCAGTGCGCGACCACATGCTAGGCTACAGTACGTACGTAGTAGAGCCATTGCTGCGTAGTGCCCCTGCTCTCATATCTTCTCCAGAGCGCATGGGCCGCAGATCCGCCATCAAAAAGTAGTATAGTGCTCTTCTCTCCTTGGCCGTCTCTCTTCAAGCTTTCCCGGAGGATTGATTGATGATAGTGGTATGGAGGCGATGATTGATTTCCAAAAAAAGGAGATCCCGAGAAAGTTAGGCTGGTTGGTGCAGGGATAAGATGATGAGACTGCTCACATATATACTCAATCTCGTTTGGTTTGGATTTTTTTTTACTTTTTTTGTGAAGTTAAAATTGCAAATTTCCACGCGTTTATATATTCTAATTCACGGCTCGGTTGAAAAGTTGCAGATGTGTATGGGAAATGTTTAAGAGATTTGCGCGGCCAAAGCGGGTATATGTGCTTTTTTTGCGGGTATATGTGCTACTAATGCATGTAGCCCCTGATCCAGTCATGTCCAACCAATCATTTGTTGCGACTGTGTTTATAAAAGAATTCATATGCCTATTGGCGCAAAAGCCAAAATTCTACTGTCATCATCAGATACTTAATTACTTTCTCGATCCCCATCTGGAATTCCCGCCAAGAAGTTAACAGGAGCACATATGCAAATATTATCTGCATGCGTCTGCAAGAAGGCAAAGTTATTCGACCAGTACCATAACATTAAGGGCCAGCTCTTTTGGCCGATTCTCCCAGAATCACCACCCTCCCCAGCTTCTCCCAGAATCGCCACTTCATATATTTTTTTTTTACAATCCTAGCTAATTAGACATTAACTAGATAAGATTGTAAAAAAAATATGAAGTGACGATTCTGGAAGAAGCTGGGGAAGGAGACGATTCTGGAAGAATCGGTCAAATGAACTGGCGTGTTGGCATGCATTTGCCACACAGATAACAATACTAGACGAAGCTACCGTGCTTGTTCACAAGAGGAACAATTGATCTTATCCGGAGGGAATCGTCGCTAGCACTCTAGTTTTGTAAAGCGATCTGTTATAGAAACATGAGATTGAATTCGTTTAAGTTATGTTGGCCGATTAAGGTTTGCGTGCGCTGTCTGGGAAGGAGGCCGGCAGCAGCCCAGCAGGACGGGCTAGATTTGGATTCCCGGAAAAGTTTTTCCTGGACTAAAGCTAGGCATATGTACCTAGAAATATGTAGGAGTAGATCACAACCCCAGAAATCTCACGTGCTTATACTTGGCCCGCATAAACTGAAAGGCGTAGGTTCCTAGGGGATCGAATTTTGTTTTTGGACCATCTGGCTTTACAAGTATCGTTTGGCTGGTTGTAGAATATATTGGGCGCACTGAAGCCGAACTCACACATACAGCTCACGGCTAGATTCGAATGTGGCCAGCAGCAGGCTGACACGACGCCGTACGGGTACGACGAAATTGCGTGCGTCTAGCTAAGATAGCTAGTGTCGATCTATCTAGAGCCTAGTGAAAGCTTGCATGCATACACGCTGTATGCTGTGTCATCCTCCACTGCCCACTTGATGACTTGTAGAACAATGTACATCGTTAACGAACAATGCTGTAATCCAAAAAAAGTTAACGAACAATGCTGCTGACATGAAATCGACAAGGACGCAATCAGGACTCGTTTCATCTGAGGTTTTATTTTTACTTATAACTTGCATTGTTTTCTTTTTTTTTTGCATGATAATACGTGTCTCATTCATATCATAAAGAACAAAATACAAGTCACGTAAGGATCGATATGACAAAACTGAAAAGATAGCAGAACATCTCTGAGCTTGACACCAACGCCCGTCACCTGTCTCCGGCACCACCACAGCAGCCACCGAAGAAACGAATGACGGATCACCACCTCACCCGAGCTCGACGCGGCTCCATTGCTAATATGCAGTTTTGCGGACCTCCAAGGTGGCTCATCAAAAGTGAAGCCCTTGCCGTTAAACGAATCAGACCGGGGCAACACCCCGGACACGCCATCGAACTCCAGATCTGGAACCCCACCACGACTAAGACGCCGAAGGAATAAACCATACCTGTCATCCACGAACCACGAACCCAGCACACGTTCCATCTTTCAGATGTCGTCGATACAGACCACAATCTGCATCCGCTCATGGACTACTTCCCAAGCTCCGCGCCGACGCTGGAGCAAACGCCGTCGCAACGGCGGAGCCCAAGGACACAGGTCCACCACTAGGATGCCGCCACCGCCACGCCATCCTTGCTTTAACAGACTGGTTTCCAAATCCATCCCCAACTATAGGACCGATGGCCTCGTCAGGGAAGGATCCGAAGAATCTTTATTCAGCGCCGACATCGTCGCCGCCAAAGCCAAGACGATGAACAGACTAAAAACCTAGACTAGGAGGGACTAAAAACGATCCACGCGCGTGGATCCGGCGACCCCCTCACCATCGACGACCAAGGTCGCCGGTGGAGGGGAGCCGCCGGAGGACGGCGTTGGAAGATTGGCCTCTCCTGGCGGCGGCTAGGGTTCCAGCCGCGAGGGACGAGAGGAAAACTAAAGAGCACACAGCACTCTGTCCCAACTCCTCGGGTACGTCAGGTCTCCGTCTTAGCATACATCAATGTACTGTACGTACAGCAGTCGTACCAGCCATCCTCGTCGTGGTATGAACGAGCTGCCGAGGATGCGTTCAACCATGACCGGAAACCTTGTCGTTCTTCATCTGGTTTCGCTGTCGGATCGATCGACGAGGGCATCGCCTCGAGTCCTCGATGTCGTCAGCGTGCTTTGAACACTTGCCATCTCGTCGATCCCGACCAATTTCAGTTGCGATCGATCTCGATCCCTAGCTTGCCGTGGATCCCAAGGGAAGATCTTCCTCGACCCGGAGTCGTCGCAGTTAGATCTCCCTCTTTGTTTTTTGCAGTGGATTATACAATGACCACTTGAGCTAGCTAGCTAGCGCCCAGGATACGAATGATCAAGACCATCCGGCTGTCCGTTGCACAAGACGATGCAGTCACTTCAGGCGCAATAGCAGGCAGCTCCAGTCATACAGTACGTACTAGTACTACTGATGCCGCCAGTTTGCATGCGATCGGAAGCCCGTGATCTGAATCTTTGACTCCTGCGCACGCTGATGGGATCCGATCCATATCGTGCCAGCCTGCCAGGAAATCAGATCTGCTCCTACGTCTCGCTCGATCGCTTCCCCTGCTGGGTCATGCGCGCGTGGAAAATTGCGTCAGGGCTCACGACCAAAGCGGATACGAGACGAACTCGATCGACCAATACAGTATAAAATAGCCACGCACGCGTCCGCAACTTTAACCGGCCAGAGACTTCCAAGCAAGCCAGCCAACGATTCTTCTCTTCGGCCGGCCGTACGTGCAGCCGGCCGTTCACGAGTAGTGGACGGACACGCGAGTGCCGAGTGCGCTTTCCGCGACGTCGCCACACTCCGATTCCCCCACTACCAGACTGGCTAGCTAGTCTACCTAAGCTCCAAAGCGGCCGCAGCCGAGCTCGTCGCTTTGCTCGACCACTACGTGTCCTCCGCAAGGACCGTCCGCGCGTGTAGATCCAACGTCCGGCGACTTATTTTGTGTGACGCCGACGCCGACGCGACGGCGCAGGCGACCAGCTGTTCCCATGGGCAGAGCCGATGCGACACGCGCTCACTTGCGGCCGGCCATGCTGACCCATCATTCATGAACCGGCAACCCAAACAGCAGCTAACTCCACCTAGCAAAGAGATAGATAAACCCATAGAGCCTGTTAAAATGCATAGCTTGATAGCCTAGACTAGGGGTTGGGGCGCCACGCTGTGGCGCCTCTTGAGAGGAAGCTGGGCGTTGCCAGGTTGGCAAGCGCCCATTTCACTTGCTTTTTTGCTATCTTGGTAACACATACATGGCATGTAAGAAGTTGCACTTCAAATTTCGAAAGAGCTAAATAAATGACACTCTTTACAAGGAGATTAGGGCATCTGAAACAACAAAACACCGGACGGCATGAGATAGAGCCAGAGAAAGGGATAGAGTTCACACATACTCATGAAGTAATGAATCAGTATATGCTGCAAGTTTCTGCAGTAAGAATTCAACATTCAATTGTGACATGAAGTGCTACACCAAAACAATAAGAGCATAGCGATGGAAAGTTTAAAGGGTATTCAAGCTGAATGCTCTAATTGTAAAATCACCACGAAATATGTGACGAAAATGCCACCCGGTTCCATGGAGATCTTTGGCTACCAGTTCTTGACATGGTGGATATGTCTTGCAATGCAACCATACCACTCAATAAGCCAGAAATTGTTTAGACATCAACTGGAGTAAACATGCTTTCAATGCCAACCGGTGGAGAAAGACACTCTTCAGCATGTCTCCGAAGAACAGAGAAACCACCATGGGCACTCGTATCCGAAGTTGTCAGTGTCTTGCAGAAGGAATGTATGATGCCTTTCTCGAGTTCTTGTGGCTCAGGACCCAAGCTTGTGAGCTCACCTTACTAATTAAGGGGATTCAAACGGGAAATTAATGAATGTACATGTAAACAGGAACATGGAGCAGAACTAACGAAAGTAGACTGCTACATGAAAACATGAACATGAAACAAAACTAACAGGACCATTGGACCATCTCGTGGAACATCTGACACAGCTTGGGACAATAATGAGGTCAACTCAAATGCCTCCTACAGAAAATAAAAAGCCTCCAAGCATAAAAATGTAATGAAAAATGAAACCTTTAACCGAATCAGTCAATAACCAAATGAAGTGGCATATGGAACAGGCTTAAATGTTTGAAAATCAGAAGATGTTTATTGAATCATCTGACTAACTTCTTCCTGGTGAGATGACAGATGAATAATTTCATGGCCTGGAGTAGGGAGCAACGGTGCAGTAACAACAGATGATGCTATATGTACCTTCGTGTCCCTACAATGAAAATGAGTCAGTTTCCTAAAATAGATTGCTAAAAACACTGGCTCAATGATTTTGGAAGCTTCATTTTTTATTAGTCACCATTTTTTTTACAAAGCAACGAGTTCAAAAGTTATCTACCTGATGCAGATTAACTGCTCTTTGCAGACGAACCAAATCTTCCACGACGGATCAACTCTCTGCATTATAGATGTTGCTGTCCTCCAAACAGGTCTGTCCAGTTTTCTCAAACCCAAAACAAGAAACTTGCAGTCTGAATAATTATGTCTTTACAACTTAAATTCCTACCAAAAAAATGCAGAGCATGTCTGAATTTGCATGAAAATGAGTTCAGTCAGAGTCGGGAGGATATCATACGTCAAGTACTGCATGTCCGCGGCAGCCAACTTATAGTCAATTTTCTGCAAAAACAGATTTAACTTGTAAGTGGGACCGGACAGGTTGTAATTACACAAGATCAAAAGCAAGTTAGAAACCTAACTGGCAGCTTCACTCGCATTTCCATCTATACTATGCTTCTGTAAAAACCTGTGCAGACCCTGCTAGACTTGCTATCAAACAAATATAGAGCCAAAATCAGAGGGACCAAATGTATCCTCAAACCTGTCCAAAGCCTTAAGTTTTTTTTTTTTGCGAGAAACTTCCAATCTATTCATCTTCAATCATGGCAGTACAAAGATGCTATGTACACATTCTTATCCTATATGGTGTCTATCCAGTAAGGAAAGTACATCCTATTCTGAAACAAAATGGAATATATCTTTGATTGACCATAATTTTCAGAAATCAAAGTAATCTAAACAAATACTTTAAGTTATTCAGACAAAAATTTCTATAGAGATCTTAAGAAAACTATGCCAGGTTTACAGTTCATCAATATAAGAATCACAAGTCAAATAGCCACCAAACTACAGGAGGGCCCCACAAGATTTTATTTGCATCTGATGGCACACATGGCTCCTATATGAGTGCATTGTACTTCCTAAAATCTTGTGAAACATGTATCCAATAACTCCATTATGAAAAAAAAGAGGCATTGTATTAATCACCCACCTGTGCAAGCAGTATACTTGGACAGTCTCCACAAAAAGGCATCCTAGCAAAGTAGCATACACACATAAGAAACTAAAACGAAACTAAAGCATGCATTTTCGTTATAGCACATAAGTGGGATTGCATCAGTAACTTATGTGGATACAGTTACGTTTCCACCGAACAAAACAAATAATACATGGCGTCTAATGGAAGGCCAGTAGTAATTGTAACCCAAATAATACCAAAAGAATAATCCTACAAAAGATAATACCGGACACCAAACCTAGTATTTGATTAGGGCGACATGGCTGAATGTCACTGTCCTCTCGCAAATGCAACATCCAGAATAGTGGACATAATTTGACTACATAAATCTCTATCTATAAATAGGATCAGGCTCACCTCAGATCCTGTCATCCGTCCCTGTGGTGGCGCCGGTGGCAGATCACAAATCGAAACCGCCGCTGTCGCCTTCTCCTCCCACTCAATCCTCCCTCGAGGTGCATGGTCGGCGGCATGCTCGTATCTTGTCCCCTCCTCCTTCTCCTCCGCCCTACCTTCTCCTCCACCCCACCTTCCCAGGCGCTGGCAGCTGCTCTGCTGCCCCCTCCCGATGGCCAAGAATGGGAATGACCAGATTGGGGAAAGAAGAGAAAGGAGCTCTTCCACGCCATCTCCCACGCATAGTTGAGCATCACCTCTAAACGTTGCCGCCGCAGTGCCCATCAACGAGAACTTCCTCCATTGGAATGACGAGCCGAGAGGAGCAGGTGGAGGGTGGGAAGAAGGCGTGGCTGGATCTAGTGGTGAGAGGTTGCGTGTGTGGATAGAGAGGAAGCGTGGGGAGTGGGACGGGTCCTCTCATCTTTTTCTTCTGGTAAAGCAAACGAGCGGCGAATCAGGGCGATCGTCTTTGTCTTCTTTTTTTTTCTTGCGATCGTCTTTGTCTCCTAGCTAGTCCGATGTGGACATGCCCAGTGAGCTCTATTCTCCCGCAGCTTATTGTGTTGGATGGCGACGGCCGCTCGACCGGAAACTCAGAACGGAACAGCTCTGGACTAGGCACTGGCGCACGGTGAGCTAACTGCTCTGTTCCTACGCTAGCTACCCAGATAGATGCAAGTTCGAAAATTGCTGAAGTTTTAAAAACTTGTCAAAACGTTGGAGCCCCACACGGTTTTAAGTTTTAGTTCTGAATCTTATGATTTTACTGTTCATTTATGCTAACTTTCAAAAATTTAAAAACATGTCGAAACGTATTCAAAATTGGTCTAATTTCAAAGCATTCATCACAAGAAAACTGAATATGCAAGAAATATAAATTAAACTTTCAGTTCAAAAGATATACTCCCTCCGTCCTACCATGAGGGAGAAAGGAGAAAGGAAAGATCATAGCGGAGATCAGACCAGGGATGACGAAGACGCTAGCTCGAGCTGTCCATCCATGATTCATGGGTCGATCTGGGACATGGCCGGGGTCTGATGGTCCAGCTGCAAAGCACCATGAAGTTTTGATGCGTACAAGAGTGCACCAGCTGGTGCCCCCATTCCCGCTTTAAGTCGACCGGCACACAGGAGTCTGGACAATAAGTGATCTACATGCCATTTAGCTACTGCTGCTGGCTGTCGCTGAGTAGGACAGACAGAGCCGATCCCGGTAAACGCCCGAAATTACTAGCTCTAGCCACCTATCCATGGATAGATCATCGCGTGCCATGTTTCATATGCATGTCCCTGGACAGCAGTCAGGTGATGTTGGAGGAGTAGCGTATATTTGATTAGTTTTATGCCCCTAGTTGTGTCCCACCTGACTGTTTTATCCCTAATTTTCAAAAGTCATCGGTTCTATTCAAGTCACTTCGCTCCTCTTATGCTTTTGCCCTTTAACCGTTTGACCGTTATTTTGAAAACTTCATAACAAATTCATACTAAATCAGAAAAATACAAATAAGATATCAAAATGTTCGGAAAAACATTACCTATATGTCAATGTCATTTGCATTCATGACAAAAGTGTTGGAAAGTGCCCATCCGAGTTTTAGCTCTTATGATACCACCATGAACAGTAAACTCTAAAAAATTCAAAAAAATCAAAAAGAAATTAGGTGGTGAAGAATGACAAATGTTTTAAGTGCTTGCTAGGTTTCATCGGGGAAGGACATTTGTGGAAGTCGTGGCAAAAAAACAATATATTTTGGAGTGCTGATTGTTTTTTTTTGCGACGACTTCCACGAATGTCATTCCCTGATGAAACTTGGCAAGCACTTAAAACATTTTTCATTCTTTGCCACCAATTTTTGTTTGAATTTTTTGAATTTTTCAGATTTTACTGTTCATGGTGGTATCATAAGAGCTAAACTCGGGTGGGCACTTTCCAACACTTTTGTCATGAATGCAAATGATATTGACATATAGGTGATGTTTTTCCGAACATTTTGGTATCTTATTTGCATTTTTCTGATTTAGTTTGAATTTGTTATGAAGTTTTCAAAGTGACGGTCAAACGGTCAAAGGGCAAAAGCATAAGAGGAGCGAAGTGACTTGGACAGAACCGATGGCTTTTGGAAATTAGGGGTAAAACAGCCGAGTGGGACACAACTAGGGGCATAAAACTAATTATTCCTATATTTGTTGACAGCAAAACTCCACTACATGTGGCCTGGGGGATCTCGAACCACACGATCCCATCCCATCCCGACCCCTCCCATGTCGCCTTCCCCGCGGGCGATCCGAGAGCGCGCCGCTGCCGCCGCCTAGGGTTCCCTCCCCCGCCGCCTCCTCCCTCGCCGCCGCCGACGAGAGCCACGGGGCAAAGCCCTTGTGGTGCTGGCGGCGGCGGGGATCTCCTCTGTAGGCGTGAGGGTCAGGTGCGGGGCCTCCTCTCTTCTGCATGGTCGGGCGTCGCGACGTCCTCTTCCCTCGACCCCTCCACGACGAGCTCGCCGGCAGGCATCCCCATGGCGTGGTGGCTCGGGTGTGCCCCCGGAGTGGGCGCTCGCCTTCGTGGCTGGAATGCCCAGATCCAATCTGGGATGGCGGCGGTTGGGTTGGGGTGGACGTCGGCCCCGTGGGACTGTGGTGGTGTCGCACCTGTTCTGGTTGCGCACTGGCCAGGGCGTGGAGGCGCTTGGTGATGTGGCGGTTTGGCCCTAGCGATCTTCGTCCGCCATGGCGTCTACTGTCGGACGTCAACCTCTTCGACCTGGCTGCTGACAAGTTCCGGTCTTCATCGTCACAGATATATACGGATTGGCGTACGTCGCCCCTGAATATCTTGATCGGAAAAGCTCCGGTTGATGGGGTCACCTACCACCGGTAGGGACAAGGACCCGACATCCAGGGCCCACCTAAGGCCCACACTATTATTCAGAGACCCCTGGGTCATAAGCGCAACCGGATGAACACCGCGAAGGACTCACTCGGACCCTGCACGGACAGCACTCGGACGGACGTCTACTCTCCAGTCGGCCAGTCATCATAACTCGGACAGAGCAGACGTGCCGACAGCGTGCAGCTGCAATGGTCGGGTAGTTTTCAACTAGACTTTAATCATAGTTATGGCTACCGTTACCAGTAACTGCCATAGTCATAGCTGTGTTAATCAGTGTTAAATGCCCTTAACCACTGTAATTAATGTCATAAAGACCCAAGCGACGTGGTGGCGGGGAAGCTGCAGCGAACTCCTATATAAGCTGCACTCTCCCTCCCGTCGCAAGGTTAAGCACTCATTGTAATCAGATACCCCTAGATAAAACAAGCCTCAGGGCACGAGACGTAGGGCTTTTACCTCCTCCGAGAGGGGCCTGAACTCCCTAAGTCTGAGTGTCACACTTGTGCTGTAGCTAGGCTTTGCTCCTCATTCGTACCCCCAGTACTTACTGTCAGACTAGTAACCACGACAGTTGGCGCCCACCTTGGGGCTGAGCGTCTAGCGACTTTTAGCAGTGCAGGTGGAATCCCATCATCACCATGTTAGTCGGCGGCGAAATCTGTTTCGGGGCTCTCAGCTTCATCGCCAATGACTCAGCGTGGCTCCCGGAGGCCCCGCTGGACATGGAGTCGCTGCCCATCCGCGGCGCGGCGCACTTCCGCGCATCTTCATTCGGAGTTCTCCTTCGACAGCCATCGGTTCCGTACCGAGTGGCTTCCATCCTTCCCGCTGGATGTCGCCACAAGCGCTCCGGGCCCTCGCGGCTCCAGCGCTGGATCAAGCACGCGGTGGCCGTTCAAGCCGCGGCGGAGCATGTGGCGGCTCTTGATCCTGACGAGCCCGCCCTGGACCTCTTCGCTGAGCTCCACGAGGACTCTGTCAGCGAGTCCGAGTGCGAGAGCGTAGAGTCCACCGCCGAGGTTCTCATGGCCGGCACAGAGCAGCGCGGCCCTCTGGGTTATTTCGGTACCCGCAACGGGCACGTGGGCACTTCGCGCGGGAACGACAACGACAATCACGGTAGCGACCGTTCGCCTCATCACGATCCTTACATCCCGCAAGCTCTCACTCGGGAGAAGAGTGACGAACTCCGACGGGTGAACGAGCAAGCTTTACTCACTCCCGTCGCAGGGACGACTCCTCAGGCCCTGGCCATGGAGTCGGCGCGTTTGGCCACTCTGGCCGAACGAGACCGCCTCGAGCGGCTGCAGAGGGAGTTGGACGATCGCACTCGCCAACAACCCAGTTCCAGTCAGCACAAGTGCCGGCTGTTCCTGAGCGACCAACCTTGAAAATACCAGGTGCTAAACACTCCTCTGCAGAACCTGGCGGCGGCTACCAGGATCGCTGATTCCATTCAGCCCTCTGATTCCGCAGCCGGAGAAGGGATCCGTCAGATCCAAGCGCTCCTGAAGACGGCCCTGTCGCAGAACACGGCAGTGTCGCAATGCCGCGATCGCATCCACAGCGCATCAGTGCGCGCCGAGACTGTCCAGTCGGCTCATAGCCCACTAGGTTCGGGAAGACGACGGGCTTCACCTTCCTCCAGGGATCACCACGGGGAGCGAGGCGCGACCGAGTCGTTTCGCCCCGGTGATACGATGATTACGATCGGACCCGGATGCCCCCTCCGCGGGACGTCCCATACGGGCGCCAGCCTTATGGTGACAGGCGCTCTCTCAGGAATGATCGCAGGCCGAGCCCCTCGTACCGTCCAGGTAACCTCCGGGACCCCCAGTTCAATGCGAGATCCGTCCTCGCTCAGAACTTGCTGGACAGAGGGCGGGCCCTGAGGGAAGGTCTTGACACTGGTGTTCTGAGTGGTTCCGCACCCTCCGGACCCGAGTGTTTCAGTCGGTATATTCGTGCGGCAAACATCCCGCACAATTTCAGATTGGCAGCAGGCATCAGCAAGTTCACCGGTGAGTCGAAGCCAGAGATTTGGTTAGAGGACTACCGAGTGGCCGTCCAGATCAGCGGTGGCAACGATAGTGTGGCCATGAATCATTTTCCATTGATGCTCGAAGGGTCGGCCAGGGCGTGGCACAATCAGTTAGCACCCGGCAGCATATACTGTTGGGATGAATTGGCTCGAGTCTTCATCAAGACTTTCGAGGGCACGTACAAGCGCCCTGGTGGATTGTCAGAGCTGCAACATTGCATCCAGAAGCAGAATGAAACTCTCCGAGAGTACATCCAGCGGTAGACCACCCTTCATAACACAGTGGAAAACATCACCGAGCACCAGGCGATCTGCGCCTTTAAAGCTGGCGTTAGGTATCGGGAGTTGGCCCTGAAGTTCGGCCGCACTGATATCCCGACTCTCAGTCGGGCGATGGAAATAGCCAATCGGTACGCCAACGGCGAAGAGGAAGACCGGCTGAGAAGCGGCAAGGGCCGAGCCGGAGATGCAAATCAGTCGGACAGCAACAAGAACAAGAAGCAGAAGCGCAAAGCTGAGGCAGCCAACAATGCAGAGGCCGCGGCTCTGGCTGGCCAAAGCAAAGGCAAGGGCCCGCCGAAGCAGAAGAAGGAGTGGGCTGGCAAGAAGAAGGCCGCCCCAAAAAATGACATCCTTGATCAGCCCTGTCAGATTCACACGAAGAAAGATGAAGAGGTCAACTTGATTCTACCGAAGCATACCACTCGGGAATGTCGGCTGCTCAAGCAAGAGATGCGGCAAGACCCCTCCGAGGGGAAGGATGAGGACGAGGACGACGATGGGGATAAAGGCACCTCTGGGTACCCCCACGTCGAGAAGGTTCTGATGATTTTTGCTGACGTTGAAAGCAAGAGTCGCCTCAAGGTGATTAACCGAGAAGTCAACATGGCAGTTCCGACTGTCACCAAGCTCCTAGATTGGCCCCAGACCCCTATCACCTTCGATCAGTCGGATCACCTAGCTCACATACCGACCCCCGGGCGGCAAGCGTTGGTAGTCGATCCTGCTATTGGAAGAGTCCGACTGCGTAAAGTCCTCATGGATGGCGGCAGCGGGCTCAACATCATTTACGCTGATACTCTACAGGCAATGGGCATCCCGATGTCCCGACTGAGTAAGAGCAATATGCAGTTCCACAGGGTTATTCCTGGGAAAAAAGCAAAGTCTCTCTGGCAAATTGCCCTCGACGTCGTGTTTGGCGGAGAAAAGAACTTCAGAAAAGAGAGGTTAACCTTTGAGGTGGTGGACTTCAAGAGTGCCTATCATGCCATCCTGGGTAGGCCCGCCTACGCACGATTCATGGCCAGACCATGTTGCGTGTATCTTAAGCTTAAGATGCCGGGTCCGAAGGGCGTGCTCACCATCACAGGGAATCGGAAGATAGCTGAAGAGTGCTGGCAAAAAGGCTCTCATATCGCTGACGAGCAGATGGCGTTGGCGGAGTTAGACGAGTACAAGAAGACGGTTGATTCAAGTGATCTGCACAAGAGCAAGAAGCCGACTGTGGAATCCGCTTTCCAGTCGGCTGGCGATTCGAAGCAGGTTCACATTCACCCGGAGGACCCGAACGCTGCCCCGACCAACATATCAACGACGCTCGATAGCAAATAGGAAAGCGAGCTCATCCAGTTCCTCCGTGAGAACTGGGACTTCTTCGCATGGAAACCCTCTGACATGCCGGGTGTTCCTAGGGGACTGGTTGAGCATCGTCTCAGAGTAGATCCGAAAGCGAAGCCTGTCAAAGAACATCTTCAACGCTCCACTACGGAGAAGCGCAAGGCGATTGGCGAGGAGATCGCGCCTCTCTTGGCCGCCGAGTTCATCCGTGAAATTTACCACTCCGAGTGGCTCGCCAACGCCGTGTTAGTTCCCAAGAAAGATAAATCTCTCCGAATATGTATTGACTTCAAACACATTAATCGGGCCTGCCCGAAGGACCACTTCCCTCTCCCCCGCATAGATCAAATCATAGACTCTACTGCGGGGTGCGAGCGCCTGTCGTTTCTGGATGCGTACTCCGGGTACCACCAGATCCGAATGTACGGTCCGGATGAAATAAAGACTGCATTCATCACTCTATTCGGGTGTTTCTATTACACCACAATGCCTTTCGGATTGAAGAATGCCGGTGCAACTTTCATGCGCATGATCTAGAAATGCTTACTGAAGCAGATCAGTCGAAACGTGGATGCTTATATGGATGACATCGTGGTCAAGTCTAGGAAGAGTTCCGACCTCCTGACTGACCTTGCCGAAACCTTCGCGAGCTTGCGCTAGTACGGCATCAAACTCAATCCGGCCAAGTGTACTTTCGGACTGCCCGCAGGCAAGTTACTCGGCTTCCTTGTTTACGAACGAGGGATAGATGCTAACCCTGAGAAGATTGGCGCCATAATCCGAATGAAGCAGCCGCAACGTCTGCATGATGTTCAGAAACTCACGGGTTGTCTGGAAGCCCTGAGTAGATTCATTTCATGACTCGGTGAGAAGGCCCTGCCACTCTATCGACTCATGAAGAAGTCAGAAAAGTTCGAGTGGACGACAGAAGCCCAGGCCGCGTTCCAGGTGCTTTCCACCCAGCCGGTGCTTGCTGCTCCGGGCAGCCGAGAGCCCTTGCTCTTGTACATCGCGGCCACTGACCAAGTTGTTAGCACCGTGCTCACTATGGAACGTGAGGAACAAGGCAAGGCTTACAATAGTTTATTACATCTCTGAAGTTCTGACCCCTTCCAAGCAAAGATATCCACACTACCAGAAGCTAGTGTACGGGATTTACCTGACTGCGAAGAAGGTGGCACATTACTTTCAAGAGCACTCAGTCATGGTGATAAGCGATGCTCCCATGTCGGAGATCCTGAACAACAGAGACGCCACAGGCCGAGTAGCCAAGTGGGCTATCGAACTCCTCCCTTTGGAAATCAAATTTGAGGCTAAGAAAGCTATCAAGTCGGAAGCTTTGGTAGACTTCCTGGCCGAGTGGATTGAACAGGAACAACCAGTCCCGAGTGTCCCCGAACACTGGACTATGTTCTTTGATGGTTCCAAAATGCTGAATGGCTCGGGGGCTGGTGTCGTCCTAGTGTCCCCCAAAGGCGACAGGCTCAGCTACGTACTTCAGATTCACTTTGACTCTTTGAACAATGAGGCAGAATATGAGGCCCTTCTACATGGGTTACGTATGGCAAAAGGTTACCAGGGCCGTGTATCCAACCCATGCAGTATGACAAGGCCAACGCATTAGATTTTGAAGAAACGTGAAGGCAAAAGGTTAAAAAAGAGTAAATGCACTTACTTCTCCCCATTAGGCGCAATCAACCACCTCTGCTCGCGGGTCGCCGGCACGGGCGGGAGCTTTGTACCACCACGCTGGTAGACGTTGCCCCCCTCAACCAGCTCGCCCTCGCTATAGCTATCATCCGAAAAGTGATCCTTGCCACCATCAGCATGGCCACTCACCTCCGGCGGCCAGTCCCCCCATCGGGTTGACTGCGACGTAGCCTGATCCATGCTCTGCTCCAGAGTCTCGTGGGACGAAGCCTCTGGGACCGGAGTCTCGTGGAGCGAAGGCTCGGCGGCCCGAGGCTCAGCGGCCCGAGGCTCGTGTACCGGAGTCTCATGGGGCGAAGGCTCGGCGACCCTAGGCTCGTCGGCCCGAGGCTCGTGGACCGGAGTCCAAGACGGGTCCACCTCAGACGGAGCACTCCTGTGGTCGGTTGAATCAGCTGGGGGTGGCGGCGAGGAAGGCGTAGCAGCCTTCCTACCTCTCCCGCCGCCACGGCCACCTCTAGTACCCCTCTTCTTCCCCCGACCTCTCCCGGCCGAAGAAGAAGCGCCCGCCGGTGGTGTCTGCATACTGAGATGCAGCGCTCTCCGGAGGTGCTGGGGTGGAATGGAAGCACCCCTCCCACCACGCGCCGAGGAAGGAGCCTTGGAGCGCTCTGGACCCGCGCCCACCATCTGTCAACACCTGCAATGACAAAGAGTAAACGAAATTAGTATAACATAAAAAAATTGAATACCTGACATGAATAATAATATGTATATAATTTAAGTCATGCATCGAGTACATGTACCACACATGCATTAGGAAGTTTTTTTTTGTAGCGGCGTCGTATGTCTTGATCCCATTATCCCAAGCTTCTTGCAATTCATCCTTAAGCGGCTGCATGTACACATTCATACTCTTCCCCGGATAGTTGGGCCCCGGAATTATCAACGTCAGGAAAATGTTCTTTCTTTGCATAATCTGTCCGGGGGGGGGGGGGGAGATTGAGTGGAATGACAAATACAGGCCAACAACTGTATTGGGCTGCCATCATACCAAACACATTGAACCCATCCGTGCTGATGGCAACTCGAGGATGACTTGGATCTGCCGCTTTATCATGATGTATTGCATCGAAGTGCTTCCACGCAAAAACGTCCGATGTGTGTACCAACATCTGATTCCCATCTACATCTAGTTCGGTTCTTTTGCCCAATTTGTGCCATGTCATCTGTCTGGCCGTCTCTTCGACCATGAAAAGACGTTGAAGTGTTGGTATGATTGGCATATACCGAAGAACATTAACTGGGATTTTTGTCTGACTCTTCTCACCCATACCGTTGTCTACCACAACATACCTGGAAGACTTGCAAATGGGACAATAGTTCAAGTCCGCATACTCAAGCCTAAATAAGGCACATCCATTCTCACAGGCATCTATCTTCTCATAGGGCATCTTAAGTACACGAAGGATTTTGTCCGACTGGTACAGGTTTGTAGGCATTACATGGCCTTTGGGTAGAAAGCGTCCAAATAGTGTCATCATCGCGTCGTAGCATTCTCTGCCCAAGTTGAATTGAGCCTTCAGAGCCATTACTTGTGAGATGGCATCCAGCTGACAAAGCTCAGTGTGCTCGTGGAGAGGACGTTTTGAAGACTCCAACATATCATTGAAGGCCTTTGCAGATTCCTCCATCTCATCGTCCGAATCCCGAGCATCATCAAAGTCTTCCACCATGTCTTCGATCTCGGTACCATGCTCGTCGGTGCGACGACGGCCCACCTCAGCTCTGGCACGTTGGGCAGACTCACCATGAAATGTCCAGACCGTATAAGCAAGCGTAAAACCCCACTTCTGCAGGTGTTTACTCATTTCAAGCTCTGTCCTCTTATGATAGTTGTCGCACCGGACACAGGGGCACCGGGTTTTTCTCTGGCCATTTGCAAATGCGGCTCTCACAAACCCCTTGGTTTTTGTTAACCATTCATCGGTCCTGTCTTTCTGACTAGTGTGACCGGTGTACATCCACGCACGATCACTCATCTTGCCTAGCTACTGGACACACAAGAAATATATACATAATTCAACAAACCATATTCATCAGTTAATGGGGTTTGTCAGTTTTATTACGTCCATGCAACCTAGATGCTAATAGGTAAAGATAGGTCCTAATCCCACCCGAGTATGTGTAGATTGGGTTCGTTTTCCCATGCTCTGCTCCGGATCCGACGCAAAATTTTGGCAGCACCTCCCCGCTGTTCTCCTGATACACGTCTCGGCAATAAGCAGAGAGGATGTGTACCCGGAGAACAACAGGCAGGCACTGACGAAATTCTGCATCGGATCCGGAGCAGAGCATATGGGAAAACGAACCCAATCTACACATACTCGGGCTGTCCATGGATAACGTTGGACAATTCGAAAGAATCACGGTTATAAATATGCAAATGCATGCATATTTATAGATGTAACCCTTTCGAACAGGAGACGCATAGTGGTGACGTATACTGATGATTGAAGACACCTATAGCTAGCAAGTTTCATCGGCACGAAGACCGGAACAGAGCAAATGGAGGGGGGAGGAGGAGATGTCATTTGTGCTCACCCACGAACGCAGGGGCGGAGCTCGTCGAACACCAGACCCTTGCAGCGACGAAACAACTGCACATTTAAATCCAAAGATGAGTAACATAGCATTATTGATTTTTCCGTCAACCTACCTAAATATTTACAACAAGATGCCACCGCCAAGTTGTAAAAAAATGATTCGCACAGCTCGTTCCCCGCAACAACCCCTAACCTAAAGAGTTATCATTTAGGGTTCCATCCACGCGGAGGCACCCCTACCCGAAATAGCTGTCATTCAGGGTTCCGTCGACGTCAAGGCACCCCTAACCTAAATACCCGTCATTTAGGGTTCCATCGACGCAGAGGAACCCCCTAACCTAAATAGCCGTCATTTAGGGTTCCATCGACGCCGAGGAACCCCCTAACCTAAATAGCTATCATTTAGGATGCCACGCTCGGGATTCCCTCTCCATCTCCCTCCCTCTCCCTCTCCCTCCGACGACTACTCCTAAATATATAGTAGCAATTCCTATATAGCCGGCCAGCGGCCACGCTCGGGATTCCCTCTCCCTCTCCCTCCCTCTTCCTCTCCCTCCGACGACTACTCCTAAATATACAGTAGCAATTCCTAAATACAGTAGCAATTCCTAAATATACAATATACAATATGCTACTCAAAATACAATATAGCTATAGCATAGAAGAAATAGTCAGGGTAGCACCCAATTGATCATCTGCTTCTGCAGAACACAGCACCACACTACCCCTAGATCACAGCCACCAAATCCGCACTAGCATGATCCTAAAAAAAAATCCCCACTAGCAACAGAGCACCAACACAGCCACGGCCATGTCCATGGATTAGAGAAGAGTAGAAGAGCTCACATTGGCGGGCGGCGGTGCGGCAGGCCGGGGCGCAGCGCGCGCGGACGGCGGGGGCGACGGAGGCCTCGGCTGGGGCCCGTCGGTGGGTGAGGGGTGGGGAGGAGGGGCCAACGCGGCGGCGGCAGCGGGGGGGGGGGGGTCGCTGGCTTCGTCCTCGGGGGGGGCAAGTGGTGGGGCGGCGGCTGGCGTCGGGGCGGCAGGGCCGGGGGGTGGGCGTCGGCGGCGACGCGCGCGGCGGCGGCGACAGAGAGCGAGAGAGAGAGAGGGCGCGGGGGGATGAGTGGGCGAAGTGGGGGATTCCGGGCGCGGGGTAGCCGTTAAGGCAACCCCCGCTTTGCCGTCTGCTAGCGGACGACATATCGCTCTTTGCCGTCTGCTAGCAGACGGCATAGTGGCCGTTCGTTAGCCCTCACCGGTACCGCCCGGCGGGTGGGGCCCTTTGCTCTTTTTGCCATCTGCTATGTCATTCTTTGCCGTCTGCTAGCGGACGGCAAATATCCAGCAGACGGCAAAGAGTTGACCTAGCCAACGCCGCGCTTCTGCGGGGCCCGCCCTCCTCTTTGCCGTCTGCCTTTTTTCTCTTTGCCGTCTGCTAGCAGACGGCAAAGAAAGGACTGATGGCAAAAAACCTCTTTGCCATGAGTCATTTCTTTGCCATCTGTTTCACCAAAGCTGACGGCGAAGAGGTTCTTTGTCGTCCGCTGGCTGACGGTAAAGAACCAGCAGACGGCAAATTCTCTGTTTCCAGTAGTGTTTCCAGTGCAACCACATCTACCGGAATGGGACAGCCTTAACTTGGTCTAACCTTGTGCTCTTTTATCAGTACCACCAAAGAGGGAAGGTTATGCGTGCGTGCTACCCTGATCAGGTAGACGGCGGTAATCTTGTGAGCCCGGTTTGGTTATTGAGCTCAGGTCCCCGTTTGGGACAATTTGGTTTGGCCACGACGGTGGCAGGTGTCAGAAGTGACATAGGGGCCACCCAGGGCATGACCTCAAAGAGGACGTGTCGGTGGTACAATAGAAGGGTCACAGGTTGGGTGGGTTTCGTTGGACGAATGTCCATGGTGTGCGTAAAGTGCGCAACCTCTGCAGAGTGTAAGAATCTATTCGAATAGCCGCGTCCACGGTATTGGACACAGTTTGCACTAAGTCACACTGTCTGATTAACACCAATGTTGGAATGACTTGTTAATGATGGAAGAACTCGTCTTGCTATAGTGGGGTAACCGCTTGGCAGAAGGCCGCTGATTATCTTGGAGATGATCTCGAGAATGATCGTTAAATGATCTTGATCATGAATTGATCAAGAGAGTAGATGGTTCGACTGGATAACCAGGAGTAAGACGGTCCCTGTGACCTTAAACACTGGTGATTATTGCAGATAGTTCAGAGATAACATGTTTAATATCTTCTTCCACTCCTTTAATAACAACTGATCCTGATATAATCATGATTACTGTGATGTTGCTTTGCCTTGATGCTTTTGTTTGTTGTGAGCTTGCGGGTACATTCAACGTACTCACCTAGCGTGTCATGCCAATTTGCAGGAGCTGCCATGTTTGCGTAGTCCGAGGATTCCGAGTTGCGAGCTAGGACGTGTCCCAGCCAGAGTCCCTGCGGAGTGGAGTCCATCACCGTCGTCATTATTCCGCTATTACGGGTTAGACCGCTGCTAGCATAGAGCTACCTTAGCAGGCATAGTGTCGCCATGCCAATGTAATCTTGGGTATTACCCCAAACCCTTGTACACTAATTATTTGTAATAAAGAGCTGATTTGTTCCATGTCAAGCAGTGTCGTATTCCAGAAGACTTGAACTCTGGGCTGGAATACGGGGTGTTCCGGTTCCTCTGAGCCAGGGTGCCACAGTGTAGGCTTGGGAGGCGGCGCGGTGAGTACCAACGAAGAGCTGGCCCGAGCCGGAGTACTTGGGCCGACTGGTTCCTTGGCTGTCTTCGCAGGAGAAACATGAGTCTTCTGACCGGACGAAGCCTCCCGCATGACAATGTCAGTTCCAGTCGGCACCCCCTTGTCGGCCTCCGGGTTCGGCAGGTCGGCCCTGTCGTCATCATCCAGATGGATGATTTCAGCTGGGCCTGCACGGACATTCGACAGATAACATCAGGCTACAAACCACTCAGACAAGATTCAAGTCGAATGGCAGTCGATAAAACCTTACCCTTGGAAGTAGCGGCGTCGGCAGCATCACCCTCCGTATGGCCTCGCTTTGGAGCATCCGGGTCCGGTGAAGTCATTGGCATCTCATTGCTGCAAGATAGGAGATCACTAGGCAACTCAGACGAATGAAAATGAAAATTACGTGGGAAAGAGAGCTGGTCTCGAGTACTTACGTTGAAGCCAGTGGCACCGCCACTTTGATCTTTGGCACCGCCGCCTTCCGGGGCTTGGCGGAGACTTGTTTCGGCTGTTTGGGTCGCTTCTCTGCCGAGTCAGCAGCCTCCGCCCTCAGGTGCTACTCTCCGCGCGAAGAAGTCGAAGCAGTCGGTGATACGTCCATTTTGCATCATGTTTTACTACTGTTATTTATAGTGTTTTTAATCAATATAACACTTTGTGAAGCAATTCTAATGCCTTTTCTCTCTTAATATGCAAGATTTTCACAAGGGAGATTGTCGGCAGCTGGAATTCTGGACCTGAAAAAGCTATGTCAGAGATACTTATTCTGCACATCTCCAAATAATCTAAAATTTCACGGAG
Organism: Elymus sibiricus; assembly: GCA_039707655.1. Taxonomy (NCBI): domain Eukaryota; kingdom Viridiplantae; phylum Streptophyta; class Magnoliopsida; order Poales; family Poaceae; genus Elymus; species Elymus sibiricus. Next base: position 325,326,538 of record CM077674.1, on the reverse strand, counting down.
ATTTATTTTGGAATAAATAAAAAATACTGGAAGAAAGAAGTACCCGAGGAGGCCACCCAGGTGCCCACGAGGCACCAGGTCGCGCCACCCCCCTCCCCCCCAGGCGCGCCCTGGTGGCTCGTGGGGCCCCTGGCCAGCCTCCGGTGCCCATTTTCTAGTATATAAGGCCATTTGCCCTAGAAAAAATAGGAGAAGACTTTTGGGATGGTGCGCCGCCGTCTCGAGGCGGAACTTGGGCAGGAGCACTTTTGCTCTCCGGCGGAGCGATTCCGCCGGGGATACTTCCCTCCGGGAGGGGGAAATCGGAGCCATCGACATCACCAACGATCCTCTCATTGTGCGTGGACCAATCTTCATCAACATCTTCAACAACACCATCTCATCTCAAACCCTAGTTCATCTCTTGTATTCAATCTTTGTCTCAAAACCTCAGATTGGTACCTGTGGGTTGCTAGTAGTGTTGATTACATCTTGTAGTTGATGCTAGTTGGTTTATTTGGTGGAAGATTATATGTTCAGATCCATTATGCTATTTAATACCCCTCTGATCTTGGACATGAAGATGATTTGTGAGTGGTTACTTTTTTTCTTGAGTACATGGGAGAAGTCTTGTCATAAGTAATCATTTGAATTTGGTATTCATTCGATATTTTGATGATATGTATGTTGTTGATTCTCTTAGTGGTGTCATGTGAACGTCGACTACATGACACTTCACCATCTTTGGGCCTAAGGGAATGCATTGTGGAGTAGTAATTAGATGATGGGTTGCTAGAGTGACAGAAGCTTAAACCCTAGTTTATGCACTATTCCGTAAGGAGCTGATTTGGATCCATATGTTTAATGCTATGGTTAGAGTTATCGTAATTCTTCTTTCGTAGTTGCGGATGCTTGCGAGAGGGGGTAATCATAAGTGGGAAGATTGTTCAAGTAAGAACAGCACCCAAGCACCGGTCCACCCCATATCAAATTATCAAAGTAGCGAACGCGAATCAAACCAACATGATGAAAGTGACTAGATGAAATTCCCATGTGTCCTCGAGAACGCTTTGCTTATTATAAGAGATCGTTCCGTCTTGTCCTTTTCTACAAAAAGTATTGGGCCACCTTGCTGCACTCTTTGTTACTATTGCTACTTGTCACTTGTTACAAATTATCTTGCTATCAAACTACTCGTTACCGATAATTTCAGTGCTTGCTGAGAACCGCTTGTCATTTCCTTCTGCTCCTCGTTGGGTTCAACACTCTTACTTATCGAAAGGACTATGATTGATCCCCTATACTTGTGGGTCATCAAGACTCTTTTCTGGTGCCGTTGCCGGGGAGCAAAGCGCCTTTGGTGAGTGGAATTTGGTAAGGAAACATTTATTTTACGTGCTGAAATTTACTGTTACTTGTCACTATGGAAAGTAATCCTTTGAGGGGTTTGTTCGGGGTATGTTCACCTCGACCGAAAGCACAAATAGTTGCCCCTCCACCCACTGCACCTACTGAAAATATTTATTATGAGATTCCTTTGGGTATGATAGAGAAACTGCTAGCTAAACCTTATGCAGGAGATGGAACGGTACATCCTGATATGCACTTGATCTATGTGGTTGAAATTTGTGGATTGTTTAAGCTTGCAGGTTTATCCGGAGATGGAGTTAAGAAGAAAGTATTCCCTTTATCTTTGGAGGGAAAGGCATTGACATGGTATAGGCTATGTGATGATACTGATACATGGGACTGGAACCGATTGAAACTGGAATTCCACCAAAAAAATTATCCTATGCATTTGGTTCATCGTGATCGGAATTATATATATAATTTTTGGCCTCGTGAAGGAGAAAGCATCGCTCAAGCTTGGGGGAGGCTTAAGTACATGATGTACACATGCCCCAATCATGAGCTCTCAAGAGAAATTATCTTACAGAATTTTTATGCTCAGCTTTCTTATGATAATCAAACCATGCTTGATTCTTCTTCGACTAGCTCCTTTATGAAGAAAACTATTGAATTCAGATGGGATCTTCTGGAAAGAATTAAACGCAACTCTGAAGATTGGGAACTCGACAAAGGTAATGAGTCAGGTATAATACTTGAGTTCGATTGTGTTAAATCTTTTATGGATACCGATGCTTTTCGTAAGTTTAGCACTAAATATGGACTTGACTCTGAGATAGTAGCTTCCTTTTGTGAATCATTTGCTACTCATGTTGATCTCCCTAAGGAGAAGTGGTTTAAATATCATCCCCCTATTAAAGAAAAGATTGAGGAACCCGTTAGTGTTAAAGAAGAAACAATTATTTACCATGTTGATCCAGTTGTGCCTACTGCTTATATTGAGAAACCACCTTTTCCTGTTAGGATTAAGGAACATGCTAAAGTTTGAACTGTGGTTAACAAAAGTAATATTAGAGCACATAGACCCTCTGAACAAATTAAAGTTGAACCTAATGTTGCTATGGTTAAAGATCGCTTGGTCGATAATATAGATGGGCATGTTATTTACTTCTGTGATGAAGCAGCTAGAATCGCTAAACCAGATCCTAAAGATAAAAACAGACGTGTAGTAGGCATGCCTGTTGTCTCTGTTAAAATAGGAGATCATTGTTATCATGGCTTATGAACAAATTAAAGTTGAACCTAATTAAAGTGTGAGTGCTATTCCGTTTACCTTATATCAAGAAATTATGAATGATATTGCACCTATTGAAATAGAGGACATTGATGTTACTATTAAGCTTGCAAACAGAGATACCATTACACCGCTTGGGATCGTTAGAGATGTTGAAGTCTTGTGTGGAAAAATAAAATACCCTACTGATTTTCTAGTCCTCGGTTCTCCACAAGATAATTTTTGGCCCATTATATTTGGTAGACCTTTCTTGAACACTGTTAATGCCAAGATTGATTGCGCTAAAGAAATTGTTAGTGTTAATTTTGGTGGTATGTCTCATGAGTTTAATTTCTCCAAGTTTCGTAGACAACCTCATGATAAAGAATTGCCTACTAAAGATGAAATTATTGGTCTTGCTTCTATTGCCGTACCTCCTGCTGATCCGTTAGAACAATATTTGCTCGACCATGAAAACGATATGCATATGAATGAAAGAAATGAAATAGACAGGATGTTCTTTGATCAACCACCTATCCTTAAACACAATTTGCCTGTTGAAACTCTTGGAGGCCCTCCTCCACCTAAGGGTGATCCCGTATTTGAATTGAAGCAATTGCCCGATACATTGAAATATGCTTATCTTGATGAAAAGAAGATATATCATGTTATTATTAGTGCTAACCTTTCAGAGCATGAAGAAAAGAGATTATTGAAAACTCTGAGGAAGCACCGCGCTGCTATTGGATATACTCTTGATGATCTTAAGGGCATTAGTCCCACTCTATGTGAGCACAAAATTAATATGGAGCCTGATGCTAAACCAGTTATCGACCACCAACGACGATTAAATTCTAAGATGAAAGAGGTGGTAAGAACTGAAATATTAAAGCTTCTGGAAGCAGGTATAATCTATCCTAGAGCTGATAGTAGATGGGTGTGGCACCCCACCTGAATACCACTGTAGCCAGACGGTCACCACACATACCAGCCTAGGAAATCACTCTCGCATGCGCTTTTACAACAAGTATCATGAACACAGACTTTTCTATTAATGGATATATCAGTCTTACATGATATATTTTACAAGGGTGATGGCAGCGGAAAAGCTCTATCTAAGGCAGCAGGGTCTTGGTGCGGCTCCTATCCATAGGGATCTGACTGGGTTACTCTTCTAGCCCGCGAACACTCCGGCTTCTCGGTAGTGGACGTCGAATCCTTAGGTGAACCTGGCCACATTGAAGGCCGCTGAGTACTTTTGAATGTACTCGCAAGCAACCAAACCAACATATACACCAAGCAAAGCAATCCATGGCATTCAAGCATGCATCAATTATTAGAGCAATATTGATTATCATGGCATGGCATAACTAGCTAGCAATATAAGTTATCATGTCATAGCAGGATTATCAGCATGATAACTACTGAAGTAAATACAGTCTGACGTAGATAAAGCATATCCAGTAAATAATCCATACTCCGAATATTCTCATGATCCGATCCAAATCCGATCCAAATCCAAAACCAACTCTTTCGGTCATACGACCGTTTCTCTCTTAGCCATCCCATGGCTAACATCTCATATTCCTGACATCATCTGATGTCCATGCCTCTGTACTGCAAGTCTGATAAACCTTACCCTACTCTGATTCATTATTAACATCATATGGTTTGTTCCTCCAGACTCGACACAGACCAAATAGTGTGACCTAGTACGAACTGTGTCCCATGACCGAGGACGCGGCTATTCAAATAGATTTACACTCTGCAAAGGTTGCGCACTTTTCCCACACTATGGAGCTCCTGGCCTCATGCTCCCATTCGGGTGGACCGGTGCTGCTCCAACAAAACTTGTCTATTGCCTGGCACTCTTACGATCCCACCGACAATCATACCCTCCCAGGGTCATGTCCTGGGTGGCCCTTGTGTCACCCCGTGACACCTGCCACCATCGTGGCCAAACAAACTGTCCCAAACGGGGACCTGGTACCATATAACTAAACTGGGCTCACAGGATTATCGCCGCCTACCGGGCCAGGCTAGCACGCACGCATAACCCTCCCTCTTTGGAGGTACCGACAAGAGGCAAGACAATAGACCAAGTTAGGGCCTCCCCATCCAGGCAAGTGTGGTTGCACTCGATGAGCTCGGTTCGGTGGCACTATGACTCGATCCAGCCGACGGAGGAGGTTGTCATTATTAAGTCACATTCTTAATTATTGCAATAACAACAGTAATGCATGATGAAAACATAACAACCTATCTCCATAATGTTACCTACGAGTCACTAGTGCGATAATATGATGAGCATTAGCAAGTATTGCAAATAGTAATACAAACTATCAGGAATTGAATTATTTCTAGCACAAACATATTCATTAATTAAACACGCAAGAATAACACAGAGCAATGCTTTAGGGCACATATCAGATGGTCGGCTTGCCTGGGGGTCAACGGATTCACCGGAGAGGAGTGCGATCACCTCGCGGAAAATTCACCGGAAAAGGTTCCCTCTCGGAGGGGCTGAATAAAGGGCAGGGGCAAAATGGTCATTTTCAGAAAGTTTCAACCTCATGAAAATGATACCATCGGAACGGGCTCGATGAACTGAGGAAGTGGGCTTTGGATTCACTTGATTTGGAGTTGCGCATAAAAAGATAGAAGAGTTTAAAGACTAGGGACTTATCTGAAAATAAAGTATTTACCACTGGGTCCCTGGCCGATTTTTTGTGGGAAAAGAAAAACGGCACTGTCGCCCTGGGCTGCACGGGCCGAAAGTGCTGCGGCTGCTGCTGCTGTTCTACTGGGCCGGCCTACTCCCCTACTGGCCGATGGCGCTTCCGAGGGATTGCGCTTCCCTTAGAGGGAAGCGTAAAATCTGGAGTACGCCTCCACTTATAGGGGCAGGCCCGTCGACTGAGCCACTTACAGCCGGGCCCCGCCAGCTCCTTCTCCCTCCTCCTTCCTTCTTTCTCTTGACGGCGGCAACAGAGAGCCCGGGCGCTCGCCATGCCGGCAGCTCCGATGGTCGAGAGCTCCGTCCGAGGGTGGGAACGGAAGCAGCAGTCAAAGCCGCGCCCTCCCGTACCCGTGGTGAAGGTGGGGATGGACGGAGGCGGCCGGACGGTAGATGGAGGCGGACGGCGGCGGGGTGAGCTCGAGGCACGGGGCTGCGGTGGTGGAGAGGTGAGGAGAAGGTTGGGCAGGGCTCCGCCTAGGTCAGGGGAGCTCTCTGATGGGAACAGGAGGGGAGAGGGGCGATGGCTTGCTCGAATTCGAGCAGAGGCCGTCAGCGTCCATGGCAGTGATGTGGAGAGATTAGGGAGGGAGAGCTCGAGTGGGTCGTCCAGGAGGTAGTTGGGAGGGAGAGGAGAGCTCATCGGATAAGCTCGGCCGCTCGGTGAGCTGGACGGCGTTCTGGAGGTTGCGGGCGACGTGGCTGGAGTCTTGCTGGTGTCGCGGTGCTGCCGACCTGACGAGATGCGATGGCTCGGGAGGAAGAAGCCATGGGAGGGAAGTGACAGAGGAGGTTCACGAGGAAGACAGTGCCGCGGCGGCGCTCGCCGTGGCGTGAGGAGGAAGAAACTAGAGGGGAGAAGGTGCGGGAGAGGGGTACGTGGACGGTGCGGAGCTAGTCGGCATGCTCAGACAAGCTCGGGCTAGCCGAAGCTATCGGGCTGACGAGGACAGTGCCGCAGAGCACCGTTTCTGCACGGTGGCTGTGTGGTCACCTCGCGCACCACATGTCCAGGGCACCTTCTCGACCTCAGGATATGTCACGTAGGTGAGTTAATGCCTCTGGAGCTGAATGGTGAGGTTTTGGAAGCAAGGGGAGACAAGATATTAACTGATTTGAGCTCACAAGGGTGCTGACATGAAACTTGGGTGGACTTTTCTGGAGAAATGACTAAATAAATGGAGTTGGATCCTTGTCATACTGACTTGTGGTAGAAAGGAGTAGGTTCTGGAAAAATATGAGGCCATTTGGATCTTGTTTGCATGCACTTCCTTCACAAAGTGGAAATCTGGACAGAACTGGATTTGAATTTGCTGGGACAAATTGGCTACATGGATTTGGCTCAAATTTGGTGTAGAAAGATTATTTGGATATATGGAGGCACTGGAAAAATTTCAGCTCATTTGAATGCCATATGAAGGTACTTCCTTCACAGAGCTTTCTGCTGGACAGAAACTAGATGGAATCTTTGGGAGAAATTGGCTTGGCAAAATGGTGTGAATTTTTGCATGGTCACATCATATAGGGAATTTGAGGTCCTGGATTAATTTCAAGATTTTTGAAGCAATATAAAATATAGTTGCTTCACAACCCCAAAATAAATCCAGAGACAAGAATTGGATGATGTGCTCAAAATTTGAACTATGGAACTTGGGTTCTTGATGGAAATGGTGAAGATATGGATAAGAGAAGGTCCAAAAATTATTTGGGATTTTTCCTGGCTACCAAAATAGTAGCTCCTTTGGAAAGTGCCCAAAATGCAATATTGGCTTTAAATTGGAAAATACAATTTCCCTTATTTATTTATGGCCAATATTTTTTATGGGAGCTCAATATGATCACAAAGAATATCTCCACAAGTTTTTATGAACTTTGGAGATGGATAGATATTTTCCTAGATTTAATTCCTTTAACTGGCAGAAAAAGGAATTAATTTTAAATGACAAATATTGCAAATGACTTGGCAATATTTTTGCATATCCAGGGTTTACAGAGATAGGATGATCACTGGGAAAAGTTTGGGAGGCAGTAGATCAAAGGAAATTGGGGTTCCTTTGTAACTGCCAGAATTAGGATTTCCCTTCCGGCAACTCGGAAGGTAGGGTTTCGGGGGCAAAATCCTAAGAATAAATCTTGGGTGGCAAAGTTGGTCTGGAGAGAATCTCTGGTTGGATAGGAAAGGGTAAGGCTAAATGACCATCTTCATATACCCAAGAGCGAGAGAAAATCCGATAACACCGGAAAAAAAGACGGGAGTCAAATCCCGCGAAGGAAAAAAAAACAAGGAGCGAAAACCAGGGTGTTACAATGGGTAAGTCCCGTTCATTGTGTCCCCAAGAAAGGAGGTATTACCGATGTTCCTAATGATAAAAATGAACTCATTCCACAAAGAATTGTAACTGGTTATAGGATGGTAATTGATTTTAGAAAATTAAACAAAGCCAGTAGAAAAGATCATTACCCCTTACCTTTTATTGATCAAATGTTAGAAAGATTGTCTAAGCATACACACTTTTGTTTCCTAGATGGATATTCTGGTTTCTCTCAAATACCGGTATCACAATCCGACCAAGAGAAAACCACCTTTACTTGTCCTTTTGGAACTTATGCTTACAGACATATGCCTTTTGGTTTATGCAATGCACCTGCTACCTTTCAAAGATGTATGACTGCTATATTCTCTGACTTTTGTGAAAAGATTGTTGAGGTTTTCATGGATGATTTTTCCATTTACGGAACTTCTTTTGATGATTGCTTAAGCAACCTTGATCGAGTTTTGTAGAGATGTGAAGAAACTAATCTTGTCTTGAATTGGAAGAAGTGCCACTTTATGGTGAATGATGGTATTATCTTGGGTCATAAAATTTCTGAAATAGGTATTGAAGTTGATAAGGCTAAGGTTGATGCTATTGAGAAAATGTCGTGTCCTAAAGATATTAAAGGTATAAGAAGTTTCCTAGGTCATGCTAGTTTCTATAGGAGGTTTATTAAAGACTTCTCTAAAATTTCTAAACCTCTTACCAATCTCTTGCAAAAAGATGTTCCATTTATTTTTGATGATGATTGTGTAGAATCCTTTGAAACACTTAAGAAAGCCTTAACCACTGCACCTATTGTTCAACCACCTGATTGGAACTTACCTTTTGAAATTATGTGTGATGCTAGTGATTATGCTGTTGGTGCTGTTATAGGACAGAGAGTTGATAAGAAATTAAATGTTATCCATTATGCTAGGAAAACTCTAGACCGTGCCCAAAGAAATTATGCTACTACTGAGAAAGAATTTCTAGCAGTTGTGTTTGCATGTGATAAATTCAGATCTTACATAGTTGATTCTAAAGTAACTGTTCACACCGATCATGCTGCTATTAAATATCTTATGGAAAACAAAGATGCTAAACCTAGACTCATTAGGTGGGTTCTATTGCTACAAGAATTTGACTTGCATATTATTGATAGAAAGGGAGCTGAGAATCCCATAGCAGATAATTTGTCTAGAATGGAAAATGTTCTTGATGACCCACTTCCTATTAATGATGATTTTCCTGATGAATAATTAGCTCTCATAAATGCTTCTCGTAATACTCCTTGGTATGCAGACTATGCTAATTATATTGTTGCTAAATTTATACCACCTAGTTTCACATACCAACAAAAGAAAAAGTTCTTCTTTGATTTAAGACATTATTTTTGGGATGACCCGCATCTTTATAAAGAAGGAGTAGATGGTATTATTAGACGTTGTATACCTGAGCATGAGCAGGAACAAATCCTACGGAAGTGTCATTCCGAGGCTTATGGAGGACACCATGCAGGAGACAGAACTGCACATAAGGTATTACAATCTGGTTTTTATTGGCCTACTCTTTTCAAGGATGCTCGTAAGTTTGTCTTATCTTGTGATGAATGTCAAAGAATTGGTAATGTTGGTAGACGTCAGGAAATGCCTATGAATTATTCACTTGCTATTGAACCATTTGATGTTTGGGGATTTGATTATATGGGACCTTTTCCTAAATCCAATGGGTATACTCATATTTTAGTTGTTGTTGATTACGTTACTAAGTGGGTAGAAGCTATTCCAACTAGTAGTGTTGATCATAACACTTCTATTAAAATGCTTAAAGAAGTTATTTTCCCAAGGTTTGGAGTCCCTAGATATTTAATGACTGATGGTGGTTCACATTTTATTCGTGGTGCATTTCATAAACTGCTTGCTAAATATGATGTCAACCATAGAATTGCATCTCCCTATCACCCCCAATCTAGTGGTCAAGTTGAATTGAGCAATAGAGAAATAAAATTAATTTTGCAAAAAATCGTCAATAGATCTAGAAAGAATTGGTCTAAGAAACTTGACGATGCATTATGGGCTTATAGAACTGCTTATAAAAATCCTATGGGTATGTCTCCTTATAAAATGGTTTATGGAAAAGCATGTCATTTACCTCTTGAGTTAGAACATAAAGCATATTGGGCAATTAAAGAACTCAATTATGATTTTAAACTTGCCGGTGAAAAGAGGTTATTTGATATTAGCTCATTAGATGAATGGAGAACCCAAGCTTATGAAAATGCCAAATTGTTTAAAGAAAAAGTTAAAAGATGGCATGATAAAAGAATTCAAAAACGGGAGTTTAAAGTGGGTGAGCAAGTTCTATTGTACAACTCTCGTTTGAGATTCTTTGCAGGAAAGCTTCTCTCTCTAAATGGGAAGGACCGTATATCATCGAAGATGTTTATCGGTCCGGAGCCATCAAAATAAACAACTCCGAAAGCACTAACCCGAGAGTGGTGAATGGGCAAAGAATTAAGCATTATATTTCAGGTACTCCCATTAATGTTGAAACTAATATTATTGAAACAATTGCACCGGAGGAATACATAAGAGAGACCTTCCAGAACACTCCAGAACCCTGAAAAGGAAGAGGTACATGATACGGTAAGTAAACCGACTCCAAAAATTCCATAAAAATACTTTCTGTCAGTTTTGGAATATTAGAAAAAATACAAAAATAAGAAACAGCCGAGGGGACCCACGAGGTGCACACGAGGCACCAGGGCGCGCCCTGGTGGCTCGTGGGCCCCTCGTGAGCCTTCCCGACTCCGTTTTCTTCTGGATTACTTGTTTTGCAAGATAAAAATTCTATATATATACTCCCAGACGTTTTGACCACCGTATCGCAGAAATATCCTCTATTCTTGTTTCGTGCTGTTTTCTGTCAGATTTTGAGGCCAGGCATCATGTCCTCCTCTTCCTCCAACAATGTGGGAGACGACGCTTAGTTGATGCAGATGGAACTCAGGAGGGGGGAGGAAGGAGAGATCACCATAGAAGAGGATGATGGAGATTCGCTTGAGGTTCACCCTCCGGCTTCCGAGAGGGGCACCCTTGCCGGCATCTCCACGATTCCGAACCCTCATCAAGCCGTGAGAAGCACTACAGGCCATGGGAATCCAGAGGTACAAGAAGGGCTTCCCCCTAGAAGGCCCTTACACAGGTTACATTGGAACAATTTTCATAATTTGGTTCACAATTATGGGATTGAAAATACTCCTCGTATGCACATACCCACCAATTGGGACATCTCTCATCCAAGTGAAAGTGATGCAGGAAAGAATGCTTGGGGGCCAGAGAATAAGCATATTATGGCTGAAGTCCAAAAGAATACAGAGATGATATAGCATGTGCTTCGGGAAATCCAGAGCCTAAAGGAGATCCTAATTAATGTCATGTAGGACAAGCCCACTACTTCATCATCACCACCATCACCGAAGAAGGAAACTTGAGCACATGGGTATGGGCACTCCCCTTGGCTTGTGCCAAGCTTGGGGGAGGTGCCCCAGTATCGTATCACCATCACTTTTATTATCTTTACCTATTTTTAGTTTGATCCTTAGTGATTTCGTGATTTAGTTGAATAAAAGTTTAGTATGATCTATTTTCGAGTGCTAGTTTCATGATCTATATCTATCTATGTAATTGAGTTGAGAGTTATATAATGAAGAGTAGTTTGAGTTTTTTCTTCTTTACTTTTATGTTTCAATCCTAGCAATGAAAATAATGAAAAAGATCATATGCTAATCTTATGGAAAGTAATGACATTACATAAAGAAAAGTATAAGTGGTAAAATTTATTGGAAGTTAACAAACATAGCATTAGTCAATGATGCAATTCATGAAAAAATTAATGGGGAAGAGAAGATTCACATGCAAATATACTATCTTGGACATCTTTTATGATTGTGAGCCCCCATTAAGTATTTTATACCAAATTGTTGACGTTGGACAAGGAAGACAACGTAATGAATTATGTTTGCTTATATTCACATAGAAGTTATATTGTCATAGATCCTCCAACATGTGGTGCTTGCTCAATACCTTTGCTAGCCAAAAATCCGCACCAAGTAGAGATACTACTTGTGCATCCAAAACCCTTAAACCCAGTTTCATGTTATGAGAGTCCACTATATCTATCTATGGATTGAATAAGATCCTTCAAGTAAGTTGTCATCGGTGCAAAAAGAAATAAAAATTGCCTCTAAATGTGTATGAACTTTTATTGTAAGGGAAAATAAGCTTTGTACGAACTTGTGATGGCAAAGAAATAAAAGTGACGGACTGCATAATAAAGGTTGCTATCACAAGGGGCAATATAAAGTGACGTTCCTTTGCATTAAGGGCTTGTGCATCCAACAACAAAAAGCGCATGGCAACCTCTGCTTCCCTCTGCGAAGGGCCTATCTTTTACATTTATGTATTTACTTTTTATGCAAGAGTCAATAGTGTTCTCCTCTATTCCTTTTTATTTTTCTCTTTTGCAAGCATCATGTGGTGGGGAAAGATCTAGGCATATATATCCAGTTGGATATAAGTGATCATGAGTTATTATTGTTGACATCACCCTTGAGGTGAATAAGTTGGGAGGCGAAATTATAAGCCCCTATCTTTCTATGTGTCTGGCTGAAACTTTTTGCTCCATATATATGTTGTGAGTGTTAGCAATCATAGAAGACTATATGATGGTTGAGTATGTGGACTTGCTAAAAAGCTCCTACATGAGACCCTTCCTGAAAATATAATGAATTGTAATTGCATTGTTGACTGAGAACATAGTTTGTTAGTTTTCAAGAAAGTTTATGCCTTATACTTCATTGTTGTGATGAATTGTTACTTGCTCATGAGAAGTTTTATGATATTAAATATTGCTGTTACAATAATGATCATGATGCTACTATGTCCGTATTTTGTTTTTATCGACACCTCTCTCTCTAAACATGTGGACATGATTATCGAAATCGGCTTTCGCTTGAGGACAAGCGAGGTCTAAGCTTGGGGGAGTTGATACGTTCATTTTGTATCATGTTTTACTACTGTTATTTATAGTGTTTTTAATCAATATAACACTTTGTGAAGCAATTCTAATGCCTTTTCTCTCTTAATATGCAAGATTTACACAAGAAGGGAGATTGCCGGCACCTAGAATTCTGGACCTGAAAAAGCTATGTCAGAGATACCTATTCTGCACATCTCCAAAAGAGCTGAAATTTCACAGAGATTTATTTTCGAATAAATAAAAAATACTGGAAGAAAGAAGTACCAGACGGGACCACCCAGGTGCCCACGAGGCACCAGGGCGCGCCACCCCCCCCCCCCCCCGGCACGCCCTGCTGGCTCGTGGGGCCCCTGGCCAGCCTCCGGTGCCCATTTTCTGGTATATAAGGCCATTTGCCCTAGAAAAAATAGGAGAAGACTTTTGGGACGGTGCGCCGCCGTCTCGAGGCGGAAATTGGGCAGGAGCACTTTTGCTCTCCGGCGGAGCGATTCTGCCAGGGATACTTCCCTCCGGGAGGGGGAAATTGGAGCCATCGACATCACCAACGATCCTCTCATCGTGCGAGGACCAATCTTCATCAACATCTTCAACAGCATCATCTCATCTCAAACCCTAGTTCATCTCTTGTATTCAATCTTTGTCTCAAAACCTCAGATTGGTACCTGTGGGTTGCTAGTAGTGTTGATTACATCTTGTAGTTGATGCTAGTTGGTTTATTTGGTGGAAGATTATATGTTCAGATCCATTATGCTATTTAATACCCCTCTTATCTTGGACATGAAGATGATTTGTGAGTAGTTAATTTTGTTCTTGAGGACATGGGAGAAGTCTTGTCATAAGTAATCATGTGAATTTGGTATTCGTTCGATATTTTGATGATATGTATGTTGTTGATTCTTTTAGTGGTGTCATGTGAACGTCGAGTACATGACACTTCACCATATTTGGGCCTAAGGGAATGCATTGTGGAGTAGTAATTAGATGATGGGTTGCTAGAGTGACAGAAGCTTAAACCCTAGTTTATGCGCTATTCCGTAAGGGGCTGATTTGGATCCATATGTTTAATGCTATGGTTAGACTTATCTTAATTCTTCTTTCGTAGTTGCGGATGCTTGTGAGAGGGGGTAATCATAAGTGGGAGGCTTGTTCAAGTAAGAACAGCACCCAAGCACCGGTCCACCCACATATCAAATTATCAAAGTAGCGAACGCGAATCAAACCAACATGATGAAAGTGACTAGATGAAATTCCCGTGTGTCCTCGAGAATGCTTTGCTTATTATAAGAGATCGTTCCGTCTTGTCCTTTGCTACAAAAAGGATTGGGCCACCTTGCTGCACTCTTTGTTACTATTGCTACTTGTCACTTGTTACAAATTATCTTGCTATCAAACTACTCGTTACCGATAATTTCAGTGCTTGCAGAAAATACCTTGCTGAAAACCGCTTGTCATTTCCTTCTGCTCCTCGTTGGGTTCGACACTCTTACTTATCGAAAGGACTACGATTGATCCCCTATACTTGTGGGTCATCAATCGGCCTTGAATCACTCGGCGCCCGAGTGTTCCTTGCTCTAGTACTCGGGTCATTCTTTTCCTTGGTGTGGTGCTCCCGGGGAACAGTCTCGGACGGGGATGACTCAGCCTCCTCGCCCTCTGATGTCTACTACACAACTTATTCTTGTAGACTCGTGTTGGGCCTCCAAGCGCAGAGTTTTGTAGGACAGTAGCAATTTTCCCTCAAGTGGATGACCTAAGGTTTATCAATCGGTGGGAGGCGTAGGTTGAAGATGGTATCTCTTGAACAACCCTGCAACCAAATACAAGAAATCTCTTGTGTCCCCAACACACCCAATACAATGGTAAATTGTATGGGTGCACTAGTTCGGCGAAGAGATGGTGATAAAAGTGTAGTATGGATAGTAGATATAGGTTTTTGTAATCTGAAAATATGAAAACAGCAAGGTAGCAAGTAACAAAAGTGAGCACAAACGGTATTGCAATGCTTAGAAACAAGGCCTAGGGTTCATACTTTCGCTAGTGCAATCTCTCAACAATGCTAACATAATTGGATCATATAACAATCCCTCAACGTGCGACAAAGAATCACTCCAAAGTTCCTATTCGCGGAGAACATAAGATAGAAATTGTTGTAGGGTACGAAACCACCTCAAAGTTATCTTTTGCGATCAATCTATTGAGCCATCCCTATAAGTGTCACGAATAGCCGTAGAGTTCGTACTAAAATAACACCATATGAAACACATCAACCAACCCTAATGTCACCTAGATACTCCAATGTCACCACAAGTATCCGTGAGTTGATTATTCAATATGCATCAAACAACTTCAGAATCATAATATTCAATCCAACACAAAGAACTTCAAGGAGCACCCCAAAGTTTCTATCGGAGAAAAGATAATGAAAACGTGCATCAACCCATATGCATAGATTACCCCAATGCCACTGAGGGAATCCGCGAGTTGAGTGCCAGAACATATATCAAGTGAATCAATATAATACCCCATTGTCACCACGCGTATTCATATGCAAGACATACATCAAGTGTTCTCAAATCTGAAATATTCAATCCGACAATAAAGAAACCTCAAAGGGAAAAGATTCGATTCAGCACAACAAGGATAGAGAGGGGGAAAACACCATATGATCCAACTATATTAACAAAGCTCGCGGTACATCAAGATCGTGCCAAATCAAGAACGCGAGAGAGAGAGATAAAACACATAGCTACTGGTACAAACCCTCAGCCCCGAGGGTGAACTACTCCCTCCTCATCATGGAGACTGTCGGGATGATGAAGATGGCCTCCGGTGATGATTTCCCCCCTCCGACAGGGTACCGGAAAAGGGCTGTAGATGAGATCGTGGAGGTACAGAGGCTTGCGGCGATGGAGTCAAAGTTCTAGGGTTATTTCTGGGGGTTTATCTATTTATAGGATTTTTCAGCGTTGGAATCAGGTCAGACGGAGCCATGGGCCCCACGAGGTACCAGGGCGCGCCTGGGGGTGGCGTGCCCTGGTGCCTCGTGGGCACTGGGTGGCCCCCCTCCAGTGGGTCTTGGTTCCAGTATTTTTTATTTATTCCATAAAAAATCTCCAAAAAGTTTCATCCAATTCCAAGGACTTTTATTTCTACATAAAAAACAACACCATGGCAATTTTGCTGAAAACAGCGTCAGTCCGGGTTAGTTCTAATCAAATCATACCAAAACCATATTAAATTGTTATAAACATGGCATGAATACTTCATAAATTATAGATACGTTGGTGACGTATCAGCATCCCCAAGCTTAATTCCTGCTCGTCCTCGAGTAGGTAAATGATAAAAGAAATAATTTATGAAGTGTTAATGCTAGCATAAAGCATAAGTTTGATCAATAATAATTTCAATCACTTTTTCTAGCATCAATATATATCATAATCAGTAGCTCATCTCATAAAACTTCTCATGATCAAGTAGCAAGCTGTTCACATGTTTAAAGTATAGGCCATAAACTTTCTTGAAAACTAACAAACTATCTTCTCAGTCATCAAACAATTGCAATTCATCTTATTTTTAGGAAGGGTCTATGTAAGAGCTTTGATCTAGCAAATTCCACATACTCAACCATCTTTTAGTCTTCCATGATTGCTGACACTCAAAGCATATTTTTAGAACAAACCGTTTCAGTCAAACACATAGGAAGATAGGGGCTTAATGTTTTGCCTCCCAACATATTTATCTCAGGGATAATGTCAACAATAATAACTCATGATCACCTATATTCAACTGAATATATGTGCCTGGATCTTTCCCTACCACATATTGCTTGCCAACTAAAGAATAAATAGAGCGGAATAGGGATGAACATTAATGACTCTTGCATAAAAGTGAATTCAGAAAAGTAAATACAGAAAAGTAAAAGATAGGCCCTTCACAGAGGGAAGCAGAGGTTGTCATGCGCTTTTTGTTGTTGGATGCACAAGCTCTTAATGCAAAGGAACGTCACGTTATATTGCCCCTTGTGATAGCAACCTTTATTATGCAGTCCGTCGCTTTTATTTCTTTACCATCACAAGTTCGTACAACGCTTATTTCCCTTGCAATAAAAGATCATACATATTTTAGGAGCAATTTTTATTGTTTTTTGCACCGATGACAACTTACTTGAAGGATCTTATTCAATCCATAGGTAGATATGGTGGACACTCATGGCAAGAAACTGGGTTTAATGGTTTTTGGATGCACAAGTTGTATCTCTACTTAGTACGAATTTTTGGCTAGCAAAAGATCCTAAGCAAGCACCACATGTTAGAGGATCCATGACAATATAACTTCTATGTGAATATAAACAAACATAACTCATTACATTGTCTTCCTTGTCCAACGTCAACTACTTGATCAAGCTTGAAAATAATTAATGGGGGCTCACAATCATAGAAGATGTCCAAGATAGTATATTTATATGTGAAATTTCTCTTCCTTCAAAATTCTTTCATGAATTGTTCAAGTGACCAATGCTATGTTTGTTAACTTTCAATAAATTTTACCACTTATACTTCTTGTATGTGAAGTCACTACTCCCCATGGGACAAGCATATGAAGCATATAAATTTCAAATTTATGATATTCAATTCATTTCAACAATTTACCCATAGGATATGAGTGAAGAACAAGAGTAAATGACAAACTACTCAAAAAGATATAAGTGAAGATCAAATGAGTAGTTAAGTAATTAAGTAGCTATGTGAGGACTCTCTCTCATTTAAAAATTTCAGATCTTATTATTTTATTCAATCAGCAAGAGAAACAAAATAAAATGACATCCCAAGAATAGCACATATCATGTGAAGAAGCAAAAACCGAGGCTCAACCAAAACTGCCCGATAATTGTTGATGAAGAAAGGTGGGATGCCTACCGGGGCATCCCCAAGCTTAGTTGCTTGAGACTTCTTGGAATGTTATCTTGGGATGCCTTGGGCATCCCCAAGCTTGAGCTTTTGTGTCTCCTTAATTCCTCTCATATCACGGTTTCCCTAAATCTTAAGACTTCATCCACACAAAACTCAACAAGAACTCGTGAGATAAGTTAGTATAAATCAACTCAAAACCTTAACATTCTCTACTGTAGCAAATCACTAAAATTATAATTAAACATTGCATACTAAATGCCTCTGCATATTTAATACTCCTATCCATAAATAGAAACATTAAACAAGCAACGTATGCAAACAATGCAACTATAACCGAAATCTGCCAAAACAGAGCAGTCTGTAAAGGGTGAATAAGAATTCATACTTTCCTAAATCCAAAAGTTCTGAAAAATTACCACGTGACAGAGAACTCATGCATTCTTACTGTGTAAAAATTTCAGATTTTTATCATGTTCTTTCTATTCAGGAATATTCTGGACATAACAGAAAACTTTCTGTTTTCAAACAGCAACACATAAACTTGCAAACTGAGCATGGTAAAGGCTATAATTGGCATTTTATTGAACTAAAAGATACAAAACATGATTATTGATAACATCAAGAAAATATCAATAAAATAAAATGACGCTCCATGCAAAACTCATATTATGTGACGAATAAAAATATAGCTCCGAGTGAGGTTACCGATAGTGTTGAAGACGAAAGAGGGGATGCCTTCCGGGGCATCCCCAAGCTTAGTTGCTTGGGTCTTCCTTTAATATTACCTTGGGGTGCCTTGGGCATCCCCAAGCTTAGGGTCTTTCTTCTGCTTATTCTTCTCATATCGATATCTCACCCAAAACTTGAAAACTTCAATCACACAAAACTTAACGGAACTTCGTGAGATAGGTTAGTATGATAAAAATAAATCATCCACTTAGGTACTGTCAAGACAAGTTTCATAATTGTTCTCACATAATGACTACTGTATTATATCATTTCCACAATTTATATTTCATAATATATGCTATGGAAACACTAAAACAAGCAATCTACGCACCGAAAACAGAATCTGTCAAAAACAGAACAGCGTGTAGTAAGCGATTTAAAAACCATACTTATGTACCTCAAAAATTTCTGAAAAATTGAATTTTCTCACGCTCCAGTACAGAATAGAAATTCCATCACGGACGCAAAAGTTTCTGTTTTTGCACAGAATCAAATCAACAAGCATCCACACTATCCCAAAGGCTTTACTTGGCACATTATTGAAAGAAAACATATAAAACATGATTACTACAGTAGCTTAATCATGTGGACACACAAAAACAGTAGGTATAAGTATTGGGTTGTCTCCCAACAAGCGCTTTTCTTTAATGCCTTTTAGCTAGGCATGATGATTTTAATGATGCTCACATAATAAGTGAAGAATTGAAACATAACGGGAGCATCATGAATCATATGTTCCTCTATCATAATAATTTTCAGTAGCATCATGAATGGATTCATCAATATAGCTATCATATAAAGCATTCTTTTCATGATCCACAAGCATAGGATTTTTATTACTCTCCACACAAGCAATTTTCTTCTCATTCATAATAGTGGGAGTATAGTATGAAACTCGAATACTATAAATTGTTTCCACATTAAAAGAGTGATGTTCAGTAAATGGATTATAACAAGTATTATAATAATAATCATCACTATTTTTCATAACATAAGTATCATCACAATAATCATCATAGATAGGAGGCATGAAATCATCATAACAAATTTGATCATTCAAAGTAGGGGGGCTAAAAAGATCATCTTCATTAAGTATAGCATCTCCAAGCTTGGGACAAACATCAATTGCAGCAAATAAAGTCTCAAACATGTCATTCTCATCAAACATAGCATCCCCAAGCTTGTGGCTTGGCATATCATTAGCATAATCACTATTATCATAAATAGTATGAATAGCACCAATAGTATAACAATTATTATCATCACAATTTTCTAAGTTGGTGCCAAAAAGATTTTCAAGATTATAAGAAGTATCATTATTTTCCCAATAATAATCATCATAATGAGTAATAGGCATAATAAAATCATCCTCAATAGTTCCTTCGGACATTGTACCATAAGACAAAGAAGCAATATCATCATCAAGTATATCATCTTCCACAATTATTTTTGATTCGCTCTTATGAGGCACAACAATAATAGGAGCAACATTATTTGGGAGGGATACCTTTTTACCTCTACTCTTTCTTCTTTTCTTCTTCTTCACCACATCATGTGTGGGTTTAATCAATTTTTCCGAGCTTCTTATTGATGAGATTGGTTGAATAGGAAGCTCCGCCTCGTCACCTATTTCATCATGAGAGACAATAGGAGGGAAAGTGGAAATCTTTACCCTTTCATTCGTATTCCTTTTATATTCTATTGGTTTTCCCGTCTTTCTATAGTTGGCAATATAAGCATTCTCATTGCAATTTACCACACAAAACATATAGATTTCCTCTAGATTAGTTTCAATGTTGTCTGTGAGAATGAATACTTCAAACCAAATATTTTTATGTGTCAACTCTTCACACCCCAAAAATAGATAAAGCTCATTACATTGTTCAAGCGCGGTCAAGTCATTACAATATTTAGCCATGATTCGATCATGAAAAAGTATGCATTGAAAATTAAGGTGACCAACTTTATTGCAAAGTTCACAAGTAATAGGATAAAGAGAACATAATTTTGTAGAAAATTCATCTATCACTTTGAGAAAAAAATTGGTTCTATCATGTTTATGCTTCTTACAAAATCTATCATCCCTATAAGGCATGTCTTCACAAACTTTATGCACTCCACAAAAATTAACATGCTTATAAGAAACATTTTTTGTCATGACTAGGGCATTCATCATTAGTATTTTGGATATTCATAGAATTCATACTAACAACATTTCAATCATGCTCATCATTCAAAGATTTTATGCCAAACATTTTATTGAATTCTTCTTCTATCAATTGAGCAAAATTTTCTACTCCATCATTTTCAAGAAAGACATGATAAAGACGAATAATATGAGGCAACCTCAATTCCATTTTTTTGTAGTTTTCTTTTATAAACCAAACTAGTGATAAAAGAAGAAACTAAAAGATTCGATTCCAAGATCTAAAGATATACCTTCAAGCACTCACCTCCCCGGCAACGGCGCCAGAAAAGAGCTTGATGTCTACTACACAACTTATTCTTGTAGACTCGTGTTGGGCCTCCAAGCGCAGAGTTTTGTAGGACAGTAGCAATTTTCCCTCAAGTGGATGATCTAAGGTTTATCAATCCGTGGGAGGCATAGGTTGAAGATGGTATCTCTCGAACCACCCTGCAACCAAATACAAGAAATCTCTTGTGTCCCCAACACACCCAATACAATGGTAAATTGTATGGGTGCACTAGTTCGGAGAAGAGATGGTGATAAAAGTGTAGTATGGATAGTAGATATAGGTTTTTGTAATGTGAAAATATAAAAACAGCAAGGTAGCAAGTAACAAAAGTGAGCACAAATGGTATTGCAATGCTTAGAAACAAGGCCTAGGGTTCATACTTTCGCTAGTGCAATCTCTCAACAATGCTAACATAATTGGATCATATAACAATCCCTCAACGTGCGACAAAGAATCACTCCAAAGTTCCTCTTCGCGGAGAACATAAGATAGAAATTGTTGTAGGGTACGAAACCACCTCAAAGTTATCTTTTCCGATCAATCTATTGAGCCATCTCTATAAGTGTCACAAATAGCCCTAGAGTTCATACTAAAATAACACCATATGAAACACATCAACCAACCCTAATGTCACCTAGATACTCCAATGTCACCACAAGTATCCGTGAGTTGATTATTCGATATGCATCAAACAACTTCAGATTCATAATATTCAATCCAACACAAAGAACTTCAAGGAGCACCCCAAAGTTTCTATCGGAGAAAAGATAATGAAAACGTGCATACAAACATATGCATAGATTACCCCAATATCACCGCGGGAATCCGCGAGTTGAGTGCCAAAACATATATCAAGTTAATCAATATAATACCCCATTGTCACCGTGGGTATTCATATGCAAGACATACATCAAGTGTTCTCAAATCTGTAATATTCAATTCCACAATAACGAAACCTCAAAGGGAAAAGATTCAATTCATCACAACAAGGATAGAGAGGGGGAAAACACCATATGATCCAACTATATTAACAAAGCTCGCGGTACATCAAGATCGTGCCAAATCAAGAACGCAAGAGATAGATAAAACACATAGCTAATGGTACAAACCCTCAGCCCCGAGGGTGAACTACTCCCTCCTCGTCATGGAGACCGCCGGGATGATGAAGATGGCCTCCGGTGATGATTTCCCCCCTCTGACAGGGTGCCGGAAAAGGGTTGTAGATGAGATCGTGGAGGTACAGAGGCTTGCGGCGACGGAGTCGAAGTTCTAGGGTTATTTCTGGGGGTTTCTCTATTTATAGGATTTTTCAGCGTTGGAATCAGGTCAGACGGAGCCACGTGGGCCCCACGAGGTACCAGGGCGCGCCTGGGGGGGTGGCGCGCCCTGGTGCCTCGTGGGCACTGGGTGGCCCCCCTCCAGTGGGTCTTGGTTCCAGTATTTTTTATTTATTCCATAAAAAATCTCCAAAAAGTTTCATCCAATTCCAAGAACTTTTATTTCTGCACAAAAAACAACACCATGGCAATTCTGCTCAAAACAGCGTCAGTCCGGGTTAGTTCTAATCAAATCATACCAAAACCATATAGAATTGTTATAAACATGGCATGAATACTTCATAAATTATAGATACGTTGGAGACGTATCACCCTCCTCAGTGTCGCTCGCGTCTTCGTCGCTTTCCTCGTCTTCCTCGTCGTTACCCTCTTCCTCCTCGTCGATGTCATCCGGGTGCTGGCGCTCCGTGTCGCTCGTCACGTCCTCTGGGTCACGATCGACGGCCGGCACCTGCGAAAGCATCTTCTGGAAACTCTGCGAGAAGAAGTCACTCGTCAAAACATAAACAGGCGCGAAAGAACTGTCATATGGGGCACTCGGATGAAGTGTGAACTTACGTCGATAGGCTGATTGTCCAAGTTGTACGGGGGCACCCTCCTGGCTCCGCGCGGATTGTCACGTCCTGAGGTGATCGCCTTGATCTTGCCCTCGAGGGCCTTTGTCGACAAGATGCCGGGGTGCACACGGGTGGGGTCACTCGGCCCCTGGTACAACCACATGGGGTGCGCCCTATCCTGCAGCGGCTGGATCCGCCGACTGAGGAACGCCTCCAGCAGGTCCATCCCATCAACTCCGGCCCGCACCACTCCCACCAAAGCATCCACCAAGATTCCCACGTCCACTTTCTCCTCCTTAGCGACTGTGAGAGATGGAGGAGCAGTGATACGTCTCCAACGTATCTATAATTTTTGATTGTTCCATGCTATTATAGTATCAATCTTGGATGTTTTATATGCAATTATATATCATTTTTTGGGACTAACCTATTAACCCAGTGCCCAGTGCCAGTTGTTGTTTTTTGCTTGTTTTTGCCTTTTCAGAAAATCATTATCAAAAAGTGTCCGAACGAGAAAAAAACTTTGGATTAATTTTTTCTGGACCAGAAGAGACCCATGAAGCTTCGGGAGAAGACCAAAAGAGCCACGAGGAGGCGACAAGCCTGGAGGGCGCGCCCCCCAGGCTTGTGGGCCCCTCGTTGCCCCTCCTGACCTAATTCAGCGCTATAAATTCCCAAATATTCCCAATATACCAAAAAGACAGAAGAGAAAACCTTTCCGCCACCACAAGCCTCTGTTCTTCCGCGATCCCATCTGGAGGCCTTTTCCGGTACTCTGCCGGAGGGGGAATCGATCACGGAGGGCTTCTTCATCCACCTTGGTGCCCTTCCGATGATGTGTGAGTAGTTTACCACAGACCTACAGGTCCATAGCTAGTAGCTAGATGGCTTCTTCTCTCTCTTTGATCTTCAATATCATGTTCTCCTCGATGTTCTTGGAGTTCTATCCGACGTAATCTTCTTTTGCGGTGTGTTTGTTGGGATCCGATGAATTGTGAGTTTATGATCAGATTATTGATGAGAAATATTTGAGTCTTCTCTGAACTCTTTTATGCATGCTTATTATAGCTTTGTATTTCTCTCCGATCTATCGATCTGGTTTGGCCTACTAGATTGATTTATCTTGCAATGGGAGAGGTGCTTTGTGATGGGTTCAATCTTGCTGTGCTCAATCCCAGTGATAGAAGGAGACATGACAGGTATTTGTATTGTTGCCATTAAGGATAAAAAGATGGGGTTTAATCATATTGCTTGAGTTTACTTTGTCTACATCATGTCATCTTGCTTAAGGCGTTACTCTGTTTCATACTTAATACCCTAGATGCATGTTGGATAGTGATCGATGGGTGGAGTAATAGTAGTAGATGCAGGTAGGAGTCGGTCTACTTGCCTTGGACGTGATGCCTATATACATGATCATTGCCATGAATTCGTCATAATTATTTGCTTTTCTATCAATTACCCAATAGTAATTTGTTTACCCACCGTATGCTATGTGTTCGAGAGAGAAGCCTCTAGTGAAAACTATGGCCCCCGGGTCTACTTTATCATATAAAAACCTAAAAATACCTTGCTACAATTTATTTACTTTTATTTTATTTAGTATTTTAGTTTATCTATCTACCACTATTAGAATTAATCCTTGCAAATAACCATTAAGAGGATTGACAACCCTCTTATTTGCATTGGGTGCAAGTGTTTGCTTTTGTGTGTGCAGGTGCGCTTAATGGAATTTTGCTTGGTTCTCCTACTGGATTGATAACCTTGGTTCTTAACTGAGGGAAATACTTATCTCTACTATACTGCATCATCCTCTCCTCTTCGGGGAAATACCAACGCAGTCTACAAGTAGCAAGCAGCGACCCTCGCCGCCGAGTACGGAGCCAACCCAATCGGGCTCCCCTCACTCGGGACATCCTTGCAATAGAACCAGCTGTCCTGCCAGCCCTTGACGGAGTCGGGAAAGCTCATCATGGGGAAGGCCGAGTGCCCCCTGAGCTGGATCCCTAATCCCCCGCACTGCTGCGTCACACTGGTCTTGGCGCCCCTGGGCGAGTCCTTCTTCACCGTCATCGACCGACGGATGAAAATATGGTTGAACAACCCCCAATGGGGGTAGCAGCCGATGAAATTCTCACACAGCGAGACGAACGCTGCCAAGTAGA
This sequence comes from Elymus sibiricus, assembly GCA_039707655.1. Lineage (NCBI taxonomy): Eukaryota > Viridiplantae > Streptophyta > Magnoliopsida > Poales > Poaceae > Elymus > Elymus sibiricus. The sequence continues at coordinate 325,301,690 of CM077674.1, read as the reverse complement.
CCACCGCATTTGGCGGAAGGTGGTGGAGCTACGCCCCGAAGAAATCTAAGAACGCGCGGAAGAAAGGGTGTGGAGGCATCGAAAAACCTCGCTCGACGTGGGTGACGAGGAGGACTCGCTCGTCGGTGTTCGGAGCAGGCTCGACTTCGTCCGCCTCGGGCAGCCTCCAGCCGCCCACGGGGATCAGTCCCTCGTCTTCCAGCTCCTTCAGCCGGCCCTCCGTCACCCGCGAGGGGACCCAGTCCCCCTGGACGCGGCCTGCCGCCGCACCGCCACTCGAGGACGTGCCCTTCCCCGCCTTCTTCGCCCTCTCTAACCTGGCCGCCGTGTCCTTCACCATGGTTTCGGGAGCTCGGGAGCTCAAGACGGAGGAGCGAGAGGAAGGGGACAGTGGAGGACGTGAGAGGAAAAGGGGATCTGGAATTTACCCTGGCCCACACAGGCTTTATACCGCGGGTAAAAATTCATCAGGTGGAATCCCGGCCGCAGATCTTTGGATCGAACGGAGCTTGCGGCAGGAGTGCGTGCAGACATGTCGGGACACGTAGCGGTTGTCAGGGCAAAAATCGAGGCATCACGCCCCACTTTCCCCACTAGCCACGACGTAACCGCTTCTGCGCGCGCACGCACGATTTCGAATCCCGAAAATCCTGCAGTGAATCGGCCTGACAGATCGCATCCGCATCGTTTCCTAAGAAACACCCGTCGGCCCGACCGACCGCCTTCCACAGGCCTCCGTGCACTCGGACACGTTAAACACCCGACTGGAGTCACCTCCAGGATTGCGAAAGGACGAGCTCGACGCCCCTCCGCGGGTTTACTTGGCCCTTTCACTAGGCTCCAAGGCGCGTGTCTCGTAAATTTGGACTCGGAGTTGGCCCGCGCCGGTGTTCCCCAGGGATACAGGGTGGCATCTCCCCGAAGATTCAGTCCACGCACCGGCGCCGTCACTCGAGTTTCATGGCATGCCTTCACTCGGCCTTAAGTTCATCTCTCCTGAGAGACACATGGATGCCACCAAGTTTTGCCTAGCAACCGACACCATCCGATCACTCGGAAGTCCTCTAGTCCAGAATCCGTTGCGGCTTCTCCCGAGGATAACCGCGGGAAGAGCGGAGGCCGAGTGCCCCTGAAGCACTCGGACCGCTCCGAAAGCTCAACCCACCCGTCATGTTAAGCCTCAACCGATTCGGGGGCTAATGATGGGGTCACATACCACCGGTAGGGACAAGGACCCGACATCCAGAGCCCACCTAAGGCCCACACTATTATTCAGAGACCCCTGGGTCACAAGCACAACCGGATGAACACCGCGAAGGACTCACTCGGACCCTGCATGGACAGCACTTGGACGGACGTCTACTCTCCAGTCAGCCAGTCATCATCACTCGGACAGAGGAGACGTGCGGACAGCGTGCAGCTGCAACGGTCGGGTAGTCTTCAACTAGACTTTAATCATAGTTATGACTACCAGTAAATGCCATAGTCATGGCTGTGTTAATCAGTGTTAAACGCCCTTAACCGCTGTAATTAATGTCATAAAGACCCAAGCGACGTGGTGGCGGGGAAGCTGCAGCGAACTCCTATATAAGCTGCACTCTCCCTCCCGTCGCAAGGTTAAGCACTCATTGTAATCAGATACCCCCGGAGAAAACAAGCCTCAGGGCACGAGACGTAGGGCTTTTACCTCCTCCGAGAGGGGCCTGAACTCGCTAAGTCCGAGTGTCACACTTGTGCTGTAGCTAGGCTCTGCTCCTCATTCGTACCCCCAGTACTTACTGTCAGACTAGTAACCACGACACCGGTCGCGCGCGCTCATATTATCAGCCGACACGGCTTCAAGAGGGTGCGGTGCGAAGCTTCGCTTTCTTATCGGAGTCATGGGACATGTCTAATTCAAGATTCCCATGGCATTGATAGAGGTGGAGAAAGTCATGGCAGCTGCGATTGGAGGTATTGAAGCGTTGGCGGAAAGGTGTACTGGCTGCGATGAAGACTGTGTGCTAGGTGTTTGGTGACTTGCAACAGCGGCATCGGCAAGCGGGGGCGGCAACACTGGAGGTCTACAATTTTGGTGGTGCTCCTCGAGTACCGAGTCTCGATTCCCAGGGTGAAAACTCAAGGTCTGGCCTTCATTGGTTGGTACCTGGCAATGGCCTTGTTGAAGGCATTGTTTTTGGGTGAACTCGGACTTTCTCTAGGGTGAAAACTCAAGATCTTCAATCGGGCAACGACAACGCCTGTACATTGTTTCCTTCTTGAAGGTGTTGCTTTCGGAGAACCTTTTTTGTATGCCGGGTGTTGTCTTCGGTGGTGGTTAGAGTGTTGTTGTTGCTAGTGACTGATCACTGTGGCGGGTTTTTTCTATTTTTTATTATTATTATTTTTTGGCTGTGTGTATCCTTGATGTCTTTGGACAACTTGTTGGTATAGAGGCCGGGGGTAAGTGATATCTTTCCGATATTAATATATTCCCTTTCTTTGGACAACTTGTTGGTATAGAGGCCGGGGGTAAGTGATATCTTTCCGATATTAATATATTCCCTTTCTCGAAAACATGTGGCCTGGGTCAGGTGTACTACGCCTAATCTTGTCATTATCAACCTGTAAAGTAAGAGACAACTCCATCCGTACGCCACAAAGTTCATCAACACTGGCAACTTGTCCGCTTAGGTTAGGTACATAGAATAGTGGCCAACGTAGACTATCAGCGCCTATCTATCAGCTAGCAGTACTTATCATACTGCTCCGTCTCCATCAGGGCATATTGATTAGCAAGAGGCGATATTCTTGGAGACAACTTAATTAGTCAGAGTATGTTTTTTTTTTAGACAATTAGTCAGAGTATGTACTACGTCGATCCGGTAAGCTACACGAAGTTGCGGCGCGCACGCATGCTGATCCGATTAGCTAACTAATAATTGGGCCATATCTCGGTTGCTTTGGCCCCGGCCTTTGTACGTCCAGACAGCTTTGCTCCATGTTCCATATTTGATTGACCAAAGTCTTTATCTTTATCTTTACCTAATAATAAAGCAAATTGGGTTTCTGGTCGTCCGTCATCGAAATTGCCCTCGAAGTTGGCAGATATTTACCCACCAATACCACCCGTAAGTGACAAAAAAACGATTCGTTTTTATTAGGTGGCCGCCTATTGCGTTTATGTAAATCTAGACCCTCATATTGTCAAACACTGTGTAAGTGGCCGGTTGGCAAGGGCGCGACTCTCCCAGCCAGGAGACCTGGGTTCGATCCCCAGCGCCCTGATTTTTCTGCAATTCTCGTCGATTTTGGGCCCCATTTTTCTGCCATGCTCTCAACGGCCCAGCTCTTTTTTTTTTAACGTTTTTTCCGCAGATTCAAGTATTATTTGAAATATTCATATCTTTTACATGCTAACTCCAAATTTAGCATGTTATATATGAAAATCTATCAGAAAAATGTGTAGATTCGAAATATGATATTGTCTTGGCCCAGCTACTTTTTAAACTTTTTTTCCACTGATTCAAGTATTTTTTTGAAATATTCCTATCTTTCAAACGGTAACTCCAAATCTAGCATTTTATATAGTTAAATTGCTCAAAAAATGTGTTTATTCTAAATATGATATTATCTTATATGTTAGTAATTTTTAAAATTCTGTTTATGGTGCACATTTAATTAGTATTTTTCTATACCTAACGCATGTTTCTTACTTCCGTTTTTTCATACGTAAAGAGTAAAAACAGAAAAAAAAAAAACATCCATCATTCGGCTTCAATTTTTTTGGCCCATCGGTCGCACGTCTCGCGCATAGGCAATGGGCCCGACCCTCTGCCCAGTGTCGTTGAGTATTATTTCTGCATGTGCCGCCCATGGTAATTATACGACAAAGAATTCTGCCACAGGAAAAAAATTAATTTATTCCATTGGTCTTGAACCCGAACCTTAAACAACGTTTAGAAGGTTGCAGCCAAATGAGTTGGGCTATGTATTAATAAAAAAATGAATGCTCAGTGTGGGACCGTAATGTGCAACAAAAATAATGCTACCAGGAAGGTGAGAGGCGCTATGTAAGCGTCGAGTTGCATGCAACGAACTAGGGTCGTTTAGCTCAGACGTAGACATTCTTTTATTGATCTTCAAGCGTACGAAGAGATGGCCCAAAACGCGTTTAACAGAACCCTTTATTAAGATTTTTTTACGACTTGGTGCAAATTTCAAGCATTGCTTCAGCTTAGAAATAATGCCTTGGCCCAAAACACGTTTAACAGAACCCTTTATTAAGATTTTTTTACGACTTGGTGCAAATTTCAAGCATTGCTTCAGCTTAGAAATAATGCCTTGGTACGAAAGATTTGAAAATCAGGCTCTTAAGAGCAGAATCGTCGTACAAAAACCACACCAAAAGTATTGTAGGTGTCGCATGCTTCTTAATGTAGTACTACTTATATGAATTTCAGCTGGCATCGAATGTTGTTGGGCCATGCTAATGGTTACTTCGGTGAACACATCAATTAACTCTCCCGTTGCAACGCACGGGCATATGTGCTAGTAATTAACTAATTATTAAGCTGTGTCGTAATCTCGGACGTCCCGGCCTTCTCTCGCGCGCCTATAAATTGGGCACTCCGCACCGGCCTCAGAGCGCACACACGCACTCTGCTTCAGCTAACCAGTAGCAGCAGCACAAACACGCACACAGATAGCTAGCGAGAGTGGTCAGATCGAGAGCGATGGCAATTCCTGCTAATGCTGCTGCCGCCTCGTTGAGCTTCCCGGTGATCAACATGGAGAAGCTTGAGACCGAGGAGAGGGGCGCCGCCATGGAGGTCATCCGCGACGCCTGCGAGAACTGGGGCTTCTTCGAGGTGCCACTGCCCCACACACACACACACATAATTCTTATAGCAGGATGATTTTGTAGAAAGCAGGCATAAGGTTCTTGACATGATTAACTAACTGAAGCATATATTGATTCTGATGATATATGTGTGCAGCTGCTGAACCATGGCATCTCGCACGAGCTGATGGACGAGGTGGAGCGCGTGAGCAAGGCCCACTACGCGGCGTGCCGGGAGGAGCAGTTCAAGGAGTTCGCGGGGAAGACGCTGGAGGCCGGCGAGAAGGGCGCCGACGTGAAGGACGTGGACTGGGAGAGCACCTTCTTCGTCGGCCACCTCCCCGCCTCCAACCTCGCCGACCTGCCCGACCTCGACCACCACTACAGGTACGCACGTACGCATGATAACTTAATTAATTAACTACTGCTACTTGATCACTAAGTAATAACGTAAGAGACCAACAGATAGCACCAGATTCCAGAGATTGATTCAACTCTAGTTTCTGACGAGCCAGCCTATTGTTAGGCCAAGCATTTTGTACTCTCACAAAGTCATTCCTGACACGTACAGCAGCTCAAAAAACAACATGCAGCAGTTATAGTACTGCCACTAGGATATCAACAGGAGATAAGATTGCTTGCGCAAATCAGAATCCTACTAATTTAGCAGCAGTAACCAACACGATTGGAATGGAATCACCCTTTTAGCAAGTGACACTTGTTTGCCTTTTTCGTGTCGTCCTTACAGGCAAGTGATGAAGGAATTCGCGGCGGAGATCGAGAAGCTGGCGGAGAAGGTGCTGGACCTGCTGTGCGAGAACCTGGGTCTGGAGCAGGGCTACCTGAAGCGGGCGTTCGCCGGTTCCAGGGGCCCGACGTTCGGCACCAAGGTCAGCAGCTACCCGCCGTGCCCGCGGCCGGACATGGTGGACGGACTCCGCGCGCACACGGACGCCGGCGGCGTCATCCTGCTGTTCCAGGACGACCAGGTCAGCGGGCTGCAGCTCCTCAAGGACGGCGCCTGGGTGGACGTGCCGCCCATGCGCCACGCCATCGTCGTCAACATCGGCGACCAGCTGGAGGTGATCACCAACGGGCGGTACAAGAGCGTGATGCACCGCGTGCTCACCCGCCCCGACGGCAACCGCATGTCCCTCGCCTCCTTCTACAACCCCGGCGCCGACGCCGTCATCTTCCCGGCCCCAGCGCTCATCGAGGAGGCGTCGGAGGAGGAGACAGAGCGCGCCGGGAGCGCCGTGTACCCGAGGTTCGTGTTCGAGGACTACATGAACCTGTACATGCGCCACAAGTTCGAGGCCAAGGAGCCGCGCTTCCAGGCCATGAAGGCGGACGCCGCGCCCATCGCCACCGCGTGATTAGTACATGTGCTCGTACCGTCGTACGTGCCAGGGCCCGGGCAGGAATATTTTGGGACGTGTTGATGTGGTGTACCGTAGATAATTTGCGTGTATGTGTCTGTGTAATGTTTATGCTGGTGGCATCGCCGTGCATGCCGTGATGCCAGGGACGGAGCCGGGGATCTCGCCGTGGATCTCGCCGTGGATCTCGCGCTGCTGGAGAGTCACCGTTGTGGCCCTTGCGGGCTCGCCAGCAGCCGCCGACGGAGCCCCACATACCCGAGCTCGATGTCGTCGCCGCCCTTCAAGGTGCGTTCCCTACTGGCTCCTACTGTGCCCTACCGATGTACGCCACCGCCGCTGCTCACTTGTGCCGCTCGTTGCTGCTGCGCTCAGTGAGATGGGGTCATCCCGTCCCTTCCTATCCCTTCGCAAGCGCCGCTGCTGAGAGAGACCCTGAAACGGCCGCCACCGTCGCGTTTCAAAAGACCGCCAGCATCGCGTTTCAAAAGACGGGGACGGGAGGGAGGAGCTGGTGGCGGTGGTAGAAATTAGAGAGCGGGGAGAGAGAGCAAGGCTCAGTAGTTCTTTGCTAACTGTTGATGCTGCCCTTCGAAGAAGGGAGAGACACAACAAGCGCTTCAGAATGTTCTAATGTGCTCATTATGTGATTTTATTTGATTATCTAATTTATTCTCTAGGCTTTAACCGGACTCGACTCCGCCAGGTTGTGCATGGGGATGAGGTTGGAAGACCCGACAGCGTCGGCGAAACAGAAGGAGGAGGCGTAGGAGGATGAGAGGGGGGCACAAGAGGGTTCTCTGGCTGCACGGGATCAAGAACCAAATCATGCGGTGCTGGCCGAGCCCGCTGCGTCGCTGGCCACACTCGTCCAGGCCGCAACATGGTCAGGGAGCTTCGCTTGTAACTTGTACGATGGCACGGAGGTGTGCTTGCTGTTGGTGTCGTGGGGTACCTTACGCAGCTCACCACCCACCCGGACGAGAAGGCCTGGTCCAGTTCACTAGCCAATCTTTGACTTTGTAGACCACTATTGCCTGATAAGTGCAGCTTGCTCAATTATGCATTGTAGCTGTTTTGATGTTCTGCAATTCAGTGGTACCAGGTTGTGTGCACAATCAGATGTTCTTAAAGTTCTGAACTTGTTTCAATGGAGGCAGACGGCTGATTTGAGAATTAATTCCGCAACAACCATTGGATGCTACAGATCCGTGCATAGCTAACCCAGCTGATTTTTGGCTGATGGGTGCTCTCATGTTTGCCAAACGCAGTTTATTCTTAAGCCATTGAATCTTTTGGTGAAATGCTTCAAGGTGGTTTTACAATGACCATGCTTGTAATGCCAGCTTGTCTTCTGAAGTGGGCTAATTCAGTAGGCTTACTCAATGTCAGATACGTTCATGTATTAGGTATTATCAACAAGAGTTGGCTGGCAGCTGCTATATGTATTTTATGGATCAGCCAAGGTAGTCAATTTGTCATTTTCCCCCTTTTTGGTAATTCAAGCCCTTAAGATTATGCTCTTAAATGCATGCACAGAACTTAGCTCCAGATTTAACAAGAGTGCATTTTACAATGAGCTTTATTGCCGACGTTGATCATAATCAGTAAGTGTACAGAGCAATTTAAGGAGTATATGCTTATTTGTAGCATACTATTGCAGACTTGCAGTGAAGTAGTGCCATGCTAAGTACCAGTTGTACCTTTTCGGATAAGCTTTTCTTAAGATGTAAAATACCGAAAAGCACATGGTGCTAATTTATTGGTATTTTTTTAGAGCGACCAATTTATTGGTATTTTGTGACTTCCTTCCCTGGATAGTGATCAGTTATACTATTTCTTACCCATTAGAAGGTATATATGAGACAGAGTAAAATCAAATATATATGGGATAGACACTAGGAAACTGCAAGGCGTCATATGTTGTTTGTCTGAAAAATCCTTGGAATGCCTGATTATTATCGTTGCTCACACATGCCGAGACGTGAACCTGATGCCTGATTATTATCGTTGCTGCACCTTCGCAACTGCTACTGGATGCGTGCAAGATCCTTCATTGAATGAGAGATGTTCCCGTGCATGCTCTTTTCATGTTGATGATGCAGGTTACAGCGCTGCAACAACTTATGCAAAGTAGACACATATCAGCTATTTTCTCCCCCATTGCCTGGTTTTTTCAATCCTAAATCTTTTTGGTATCTTGACACAATTTTTCTTGCCTTCCAAGATCAGACAGGGATTCAATGATGTTACTACTTACAATGTACATAGGTGTTCATCGAAAGCGGTGGTACTGAACAATCAAAAGAATAGTTGTTGCAGCACTATTGGATTCAATGATGTTACTACTTGAAAATGTATCGCTTCTTCTTTGCTTAACTATTCATTTTTATCCAGGGCAATCCACAACATGAATATACATGTAGCAATTGTGTGCCATTGGAACGTCCTGCAGTAAGCTTTCTCAAAGAATCCTTATGAAGTGTTCCTAGAGTTTGGTGGATATGACCGGAGTGATATTTTCATAAGGAAGTCCAAGGCAAAGGTATGTATCACCCTAAGCCGAATTTCTAATCATCTTAGTACAGATTGTGAACTGGAAACATCTTAAAGTAAATCATGTGCTGCTATGCACCTTATGATGCTTCCTCCTTTTCATCCAAGGGCTATTAATGTTAAGGATTGCCTGACCGCGACAACTGTTGGGTTCCGTCTCACCATGCAGTGTCGCAATAAGGCCATTGATCCAATGTAGTTGTTGGGCATGCACATTATGGAATGGTTGCAGCAACTCGTTGGATTGCAGATCAGGCCATTCCCTGCCTCAGCAGAGCAGTCGAGCAATTTCCAGACTACAGAATTAGGTAAGTAATCGAATATTTTTTATGCTCCGAAAAGCTTTCCATTTAAATGTTTTGCAAAACTAGACCTTTTCTTTTGTAAACAAAAGCTAGAACCGTGGAAGAACTTACTGAGTTAGCCTAATCTAAGATAGAATAGATGCACTTTTGGACTGATCGGACGATTGCTACATCCGGTTATCAGAGCTAAGAAGCAACTTTTCTAAACATATGGTACCACAAGATGTTACTCTTTGTGCACTGTGTGTGTTGCTTCTTTTGAACGTTCAGAGCTGAAGGTCATCTCTGCTCTGATGTTATACATTTTCATTAGCATGATGCAAGGTTAATTTATTTCTTCTTATCTTGTGTTATTTATTTATTCAAATTTTATAAACCGCTGATACCCAAATCCTGCTTCATTCAATTGAATGTAAAGTTCTCTCCTTCAATTTTCTAATACTTTACTAATTTGTCGTATGTGAGAACCCGAGAAGAAGATTTGGGCATATACACAATTTATACCAGCATCACATGTGAAATGGGTTTCTCTTTGTGTTAGTTTTCTTCTCAAATTGGCAAGTTGTAGAGATCAGATTCTTTACCCTTCAAACGAATATAAAGTGCTCTTCTTTACTTTTTGATTCATTTATTTATTTTTGACACCCTGTTCATTTAAATTTTTGGAGTTCAAACGAATAAGTATGTTTTTATTGTGTAGTTCTGATAGATGAAGTAAGAGCTGCAGGTGCTCATATTGTTCAAACAAGGCTTGATCCAACAAATAGAATGACTTGATTAATGGGGCTTATAAGTTGGTTGCATCAACTGACAAATGCCCTAATGTATGTAAGCGGAATTATATCCATGAGTCATGATTGGCATATTTCCTTGCTTGATGAAGGTTCCATCTCTACATGGAAGGTTTGTATGCATATCCTGTCAAGTATTTTTTTTCATGAAAATATGAGGTGGGCCGTGGGCATCAATCTGTTGCAGGTTCAGAGTTGACAGTGTCGACAACTTTGTATGGTTAAAGGATATTCAAAGTATTCCCACTCTTGCAAGACAACAACTTGGATCACTTATGATAGGATGCTCTGGTGTTAAGTTTCTACTCTTTTATGGACCAAGAAGATGAATTATTTTGGCAACATCAACTGCATTTGTACTGACAACAAAAAGCTTGTTGCTTGGACGGTTTTACATTTAGAGGTACGCTATTATCTCTGCAGTTTATTGTTACTTTGAAAGCTCCATAACATCCATGCATAGATGCACTTCCAGTCGATTTATGGTTGGCATTAAAGTTGACCTTTAAATTGAACTGGCATGTCAATACGTCATCTTAATTTTTCAGTAAAAATTCTCACTGCGCCGTGACAACTTCCACTTCAAGAATGGAATGATCAGTATTTGAAAGCCCCTTTAGAAATTGTTAATATAAAATTGTAGACGAGATACTGAGCCAATCATTCTGTTGCTTGATAATTTAGCCCCTTTAGATTTATATTCCAGAACATCTTCTGCAACATCATTACCAATCTTGATAGTCAACAACGGATTTAAGTAGCCATATTGTATTCCTTCCGTTTACTTTGTCTACCATTGTATTTTTAGATGAAATCCATTTATCATAGTTATTAAGGAGTACCGTCTACTTGTCGAGTGCTTGTGAGCACTGAAGGACTGTTTAGTGCTTTGTTCATTGTTCACTTGACTGCATGATCTATTATCAAATTTGTACAATGCTCTATGACCAATCGGCTGAATAAGTTCCATTTCATCATTTTGTTTACGTACCTGTTTGTTCAGGTTGATGATCTGCACAAACAAAAGAGCATGACAACCCCCATCTTGATTGTATGATCTCTTTCATTCTTATTCTTCAGACTGTAGGTTGTCTACACTCATAGGAAAGTTAAAACCTGAGAAATGATAAGACTGTACCGTTCCAGTCTTCATGGACTTTACTTTTATCTTTTCATGACTTCTGTTCCTGTTCAAATATTACACGGTCACATAATTCTTCCCTGACTTGCATATGCTATCTAAGCCACATAATCCTTCCCTGACTTGCAGATGCTATCTAAGCATTTGTGTTCTAACAGAGATAAATTACTTTTTTCGTTAAATCAAGACGAGGAGCACAAAGTCTAGGTCCCTGTCGCGACGGCACACACAAGGAGGGGAGGAGGGCAGATGCTGTGGTGATATATTTTGATGTAACACATGGCAAGTAGTGTATGCCCATTGAAATATGTCAACGATATGTATACAAGTTTCAACAAAAACATCATTTAACCCTTATGACAGATGTTTCTATGATTGCTAGCTGACAGAGCATTTGTTGTGATGTTGCTGGAAGCGTCACGTATGGCAAAGGCAGAGCCCGTTGTAGTGCAGAGCAGAGTTAGCGCCATTCAACTCCATTGTTGAATGTGTGTGGTTGTTACCAAATGATGTATGTCTCATTTTCATATTAAAGTGTGGCTTTTATTGCAAACACTGAAACTTGCGGCAAAGCAGAGGAGAAGGATTGCAAGGAGGAAGAGAAGATGTTTTCACAGATTGAATTTTGTAAGAAAAAGTAATGTGTGTACTCTCTCTGTGATTTAACTTTGACCACTAAACTTAATAGATAATATATGCGTTATGTGTCATAAAATTTATACCATTGGAGTTTTTTGTAATACAAATTTGATGATAAATTCTGTGACATGTAAGCTATATTTTGTTGATCAAATTGCCTGAGTAAATTTAAATTTTGAAATGTGTGACGCGTGTGTGGTAGGTAAATTGCGACAGAGAGAGTAGTATTTATTTCGAGTTGGGTGGAGAAGAGACCTCATTAGAGTGTATCCTAGAGTGCATGGCGAAATTGAAGGCAAGTCAATTGTCTTTGTCATTCTCGCGGAGTAGAAGGCAAGAGTTCCCCAGATTTAGTCATGGTAAATATGTTCACCTCAAATTTGAATACAGTCATGGATTTTGTCTTAACATTATTCATGATTTTTTCTTAACAGTAATACGGAGTGATATTTATCGCAAAGCAATCATAAGCCGCAAGCGACATGTTGTGAATTACAATGTTTTTTTATCAATGTTTTAAGTTTATTGTTCCGTCGCAACGCACGAGCATTCAGCTATTGTTTTAAAAGAATAGTTTGGGGGCCATCAAATCAAGGGTAAACACATGGAAACTATACGCTTATTGCATATGTTATAGAATAAAATGATTCTTTTGTCAATGATTAATATTTATCAATTTATTCTGTAGCAATGGACCCGCTGTGGTAGTAGTAGTGGAGGCAGATATATCTGCAAGGACACGACAGATGTTGAACCATTGAAATATTTATGTCCACTAGATAAAAGGATGGACACATAAGCCCGGGACCTGGTTGTGGCCGCCGTACTCGGAGAAGGTGCGGCGTTGCATTGAACAGCAGGTTGTGTGGCCGTGGTGGTCGCCCTCGGCTACGATGGTGTGCACTCCTTGGCACCGGGAATTGGCCTGGGATGCCGTGGAGGGGAGAGGAGCGGCGGGCGACGCCGTTGAGAGGAGGGGACACGGCGGTGAGAGCAAGGTGCGAGCTAAATGACGTGGCGTTGAGGTGAGGCAACAGTGAGAAGCCATGGTGGGCAGAGCAGCCGGGGGAATGAGTTGTGAGTGTGAGCACTATGTTGTGCGATGAGAGTGAGAGGGTGAATTGCTTTTTTTAAGATAAGAAGAAAAGGAGTGGTTGTTTGCCTTTTTAGGGAAAAGCGATTGTTTGCTATGAGAGAAATGTCACATACTTTTCTATATAGTGAACAATATCACAAACCCTAACAAGTCATTTCTGATGAATAATTACCAACAAGTGATTTATAGGTGAGCCTACAAGTTATTAAAATTGGGATGTGACTCACTCTATTAAAAAGCACGATGCCACTCACTCTGACTAAACACGGTCACCTGCTTGCATCTAGCAGCTAACCAATGAATATATATTGTATATGAGCTTATTTTTATTTATTTTTTATTTTAATATATGTTTATATGTTCACCTTTGTAGATCAGAGATAAAAACCGATGGCTTCTGATGATGCTTTGAAAAATGTCGATTGACAAAGTCACTGACGTAACTACGATGGACCGGACTGAAAATCGATTTTACAGAATTAGAAGAGATGCATACAAATAATTGTTCTACTTTGTAGAGATGTTGCACATGATAATACAGAAGGTGTATTTCTATATATGTTTATTTTTGCAAATTATGAGAAAGATGGAGATGAATTATGTCGACGTTCAAAAAGAATCCATCGATAAGGGTCCCAAGGCAATGTCGTTGGAAGGGGTCAAAAATTCACCCAAGTTTTAAGTATATATATGCAATCAGAAAAAATAAATTAAAAGCCCCGTAGCAACGCACGGGCATTCTACTAGTCATAGATGACATTGCATATTGAATACTATAAAATCCATGTAATTAAAATATGCACATTGTACTATGATACAAAAGATTATTAGATAAATATCTATTAACTTATCCTCTTATGAGTACGAGGACCAAATGTTTCAATATTTACGTCCCAATTGAACTTCGTTGTTAGTTTCTTCTCAAGAATTTCTTTGAAATTGAACTAACCCAACGATCCGCTGGTCCACGAATCTACCTAACTAATTGTAGACGTTTCTAATTCCACGATCCTACTTCTATAGTTTTAAAGACAAACTAATCTAATGTTGATGTTAACTGACCTTTCCATCCTGTCTCGTCGCTGCTCGTCGGTGCGGCCGGCCGGCCGGCGAGAGACGCCAGTGGTCCGCGGAGCACTGCCCGCCCACCTCCTTCCCTACACTGCTGCAGGCGGCCATGAGGCGTAGCTACGATCGCAGGAGGCGGCGGCTAGGAAACAAAGCCATTAACTACATGATCTGTACGTGCGTACGTGCTAGCCTAGCTGCTTTGTCTTTGCTAGTGGGCTTTCTTTCTTTCGTTTCCTTGATTTTGGGCTATCGGCCTAGCTGCTTTGTTTTTGTTAGTGGGCTTTCTTTCTTTCGTTTCCTTGATTTTGGGCTATCGGCCTGTTTTTTTGAAAATCCATGAACTTTTTTCAATTTCGATGAACTTTTTCCAAAATCGACGAACTTTTTTTCAAATTCGATGAACTTTTTTCAAAATCGATGAACTTTTTTCAAAATCGATGAACTTTTTTTCAAAATCGATGAACTTTTTTCAAAATCGATGAACTTTTTTTTTGAAAATCGATGAACTTTTTTCAAATTCGATGAACTTTTTTCAAATTCGATGAACTTTTTTTCAAATTCGATGAACTTATTTCAAATTCGATGAACTTTTTTCAAATATGTGAACTATTTTCCAAATCGATGAACTTTTTTCAATTTTTGTGTTCAAATATATGAACTATTTTCCAAATCGATGAAAAAAGGTTCAAAATTTTTAGTTTTTTTTTTACAAAAGTCAAAAATGGTTGACTTTTGGTCAAACAGCTGACTGGTAACAGCGACCGATCGAGGTGATCGAAGAAACAGCAACCGAGCGAACGCTGGGACCATCGGTCCTTGTTGGGCCAGGCCCAGGGACGCTCGTTGTAGGCGCCAGGAAGCTGTTCGGGCGCTGTAGGCGCCGAACAGGAGCTCCCGAGGGCGAATGCGTCTTGCGCACCAGCAAAATTAGCCAAAAGTTGATCGCTATTAGGGGAGGACACGATTGTCAGGGGGGTCTCGCCCCCCCTCGTCCCCCCTTGAATCCGTCCCTGCGTGATGCTTGTGTGTGTTACCGTACGTGTGAGTGAAGCTTTTTTCTTTCTTTTGAATAGTACGTGTGAGGTTAAGTGATGTATGTAGTACGTAGTAGCTACCGTGTACTCGGTGTCAATTGCCTAACTGTGTTAATAATGTTTTGGAAGCTGGAATTCTTGCAATCATGGAGGGTGTTTCTTCGGCTCTTCGATGCAGTAATCTACGTATTGATATTGAGTCTGATTGTCTGGAGGCTGTAGCTATGATTAAGAACGGAGATCGAAGCAAATCAAAGTATGATTTCATGATTAGAGATATCGAAAGTAGTATGGAGGAAAGTGATTCTTGCATTACTCATATTCATCGGAACTTTAATAGTGCTAGTCATTTCATGGCTCATTTTGGTAGGTTGCAGTGCCGAACTGATGTCCAACTATGCTATGGTCCAAAAGAGGTTTTGGATATTGTTGGACGAGATTGTGATCCCTATTTTTTGAGTAATGCTTGAATTATTTCAAAAAAAATGTTTTGTACAAACGCAAACGAGTGTATGTATGACAAGAACCGGCGTGACAGTCCAGTATCTATGGGATTTCTTTACGGATGAAAGTTACGAGCTGATGTTGAGGGTTCCGGTGAAATCCAGGAAAGGTTACTCGGAGAGAAGACATGTACTACCTCCATCTCAAAATATAAGACGTTTTTGTAGGCTAAACGTCTTACATTTTGAGACGGAGGTAGTATGTATATAACTCTCGTCCATTAGCTGTGCTCCCTCCGTTTTTATTTACTCTGCATATTAAATTTGACTAAAGTCAAACTTCATAAAGTTTGACCAAGTTTATAGAAAAAAATATGAACATTTACAATAACAAATCTATATGATGTGAAAGTATACTCAATAATGAATCTAATTGTATTGATTTGTTATTGTATATGTTAATATTTTTGTCTATAAACTTTGTCAAAGTTTACAAAGTTTGACTTTGACCAAAGCTAATATGCAGAGTAAATAAAAACGGAGGGAGTACATCCTTAAGTTGCATTTTCGGTGGCAACCAGGGTAATCTCTATACGACACTCATTGTTTCACATTACCACTGAAACGCACAAGGGGGGGGGGGCACATGGCCAATTTCTCCCGCCTGTGTTTTTTCGTTCTTTTCGAGGGGGGGGG
The DNA here is from genome assembly GCA_039707655.1 of Elymus sibiricus. Lineage (NCBI taxonomy): Eukaryota > Viridiplantae > Streptophyta > Magnoliopsida > Poales > Poaceae > Elymus > Elymus sibiricus. The sequence continues at coordinate 325,285,717 of CM077674.1, read as the reverse complement.
GGGGGGGGTTGATCGGTTTCTTTTCGTGTTTTCGATCTACTATGTGCATGCCCATGCGTTGTCATGAGGACTGTAGGAGATATGCCCTAGAGGCAATAATAAATGTTATTGATTATCTCCCTGTTCATAATTAGGTTTATGTTCCATGCTATAACTGCTATGGTTCTCGAGTCTACAATAACCACGAGGCTCGGAGGAAGACTCATATGCACGTGTGGGATAATAAAACGGTAAAATGTATTCCTAGTCTGGCCTCTAAGACTGGCTCAAGTATTGCATGATGATGCTGTTTTCCTGATCATGGGCATGGCTATGCCGGCAATTTTGAGGGCGCAATGTTGGTAGAACACTTGTGTTGAATCGACCCGAATTGATGTTATGCTATGAGATTCATTCGTCATAAGTTAATGGTTAATAACACAGAGATGGTTAACGTTTGCATAATTCCTTAGACCATGAGAGTATCGAGTTACTTCATGCTTGCTTCATGAACTTTGGGGTTTGTTAAACGTCATCCGTAAATGGGTGGCTATTACGGCGGCTTACGGGTTCATGGAAAAGTATGTCAAGTAACTTGATAGCTCAAGATTGGGATTTGCTCCTCCGACGATGGAGAGATATCTCTGGGCCCTCTCGGTGTTACAGTATCCATCATCGTCTGGCCAGACATTTTGTGATTTGATCACGGGGATGCCGGAACACGGGAACGAGAAAAGAGAACAATACCGGTAACGAGGTAACTGGCATAGTGGACAAGTTGTTGATCCGCGGGGATGCCAACATGTCTCACCTCGGGTATTTGTAACATATCGCGAAGCAACAGGAATAGCACACGGCAACTGGAGGTTCACTCGAATATTCATTCGTGTGGGTATAGGGGTCAATATGGGCGTCCATGGCTCCGATGTTGATCATTGATCGGAAGGGGTTCCGGGTCATGTCTATACTTCACCGAACCTATAGGGTCACACGCTTAAGGGTCATCTATCTGCTGAATACTAGACGGGGAGTCTGAGAGAAAATCACCGAAAAAGTTTCGGACGAAACAGAAACGTTCCGGAAAGGATATCGGAATAGTTCCGGTGAAACTGAAAAGTTGTTTCAGGGTATTCCATAAAGTCAAATTGGTTTCGGCACATGCCTGGAAATTATTGGAAGGTACCAGAATTGTTCCGGTAACTTCTGAGATTTTTCAGAGACAAAAACCGGAAATGTTCCGGACTGCCGGAACCGCTTTAGTTGCTTTTCACAGATGAAAATCACTAAACCGAAAAGTTGTTTCGGAGTACACCATAAAGTCAAAATGGTTTCGGCACATGCCTGTTAATTCTTGGAGGGTGCCAGAATCGTTCTGGAAACTTTCTGGAATTTTCCGGGATGAAAACCGGAAATGTTCCGGAGCTGCCGGAACCGCTTCAGATGCTTTTCGCAGATGAAAATCACTAAACCGGAATTGTTTCGGATCGCGTTGAAAATTATTTTAGTGGGTACTGGAAATGTTCTAAGCCCACATGAATATTTTCAGTTCGAACGGACGCTGAAATATGTCGTCGTGAATAGTGAAAGTGCTTTTTGGATTACTTTTTGGAAAGCCACATTTTTGGGCTTTTGCTCCAAAATATCTTGGAGATGACATGGATGGATGTGGCTGAAATTTCAGCCCCTCCACCCCTCCTTCTCCTATAAATAGAGGTGGAGGGGGCAGCCCAAATCTCATCCTTGCTCTCATACACATGCCATAGACTTGTCTGGCTTCTCTCTCCCTCCCAGCGAAATAGTTTCGTAGAGCCGAAAGGCTGTCTGGGTTCCGGCAGGAACTAGTTCTGGACGGCGAAGCCCTGCCGGATAGTTGAGACCGTATGTGTGCAACTCTGTAGAGAGATCGTAGTTTCGGTCTTAGTTTGAGAGTGCCTCCCGAAGGGCTGTCCGAGTGACTGTCCGAGTTTCGATGGTCCTCCCGAAGGGCTGTCCGTGACACCGTCTGAGGGACTGTCCGACCGCCTCCCGGATGGCTGTCCGGGGGCGGATGAGGGTATACATCCTCGCGATTGGGAGGTTGTAAATCCTAGCTGCGGGGATCTGCACCGCCGATCGTCATCGACTCTACTTCCGCTGCGCTACGAGTCGGTAACGAAAATGATCAAACCTTGTATGCAGTCTCCATAGTGGTCCTGGGCTGGTGCGTAGGTTGGAAAATTTTTGTTTTCTGCTGCGTTACCCTACAGTGGCATCAAGAGCCGTGCTATGAGTAGATGCAGGTTGTGATCTAGAATACATAGAGATGTATGGGTGTTGCACAATATAATTAGGTAGTAGATGAGATCTATTGCTGAAAATTATTTGTGCGGGTAGCAGATGAAATCTGTTACCCGATGTTCCTGTTGCTTCCCCTGAATTTGCGTAGTCCTGATCTTGACGGCATGGTGGAATCTCACAAAGTTCTGGCAATCCGCGATCCTTTCATGCTGCTCCTGAGTATGCTGATTGACAGATCAACGAAGTGCTAACAGTTCTTTGGGTTCCACCATAGTTGAGAAAGATGGATGTTTCGCAGACGAAAGGGCAATGCAGATATGATCTGCACGGGGGTCACTCGTATGACGAAGTTTAGTATGGGGCTCGAGATTTTATTATCTCGTGTTTCATACACCCGGAAAGTTAATCTAGCAACTTGAATTATCATACTTGATGGTGGACGTTGGTAGCTTCGGTATGTTTCGAAACCTTAGAAGCCACGTAAAACAAGTTTTTGCATGAACCGATTAGAGGCGTCTAACTTGGTTTTGCAGGATGGTTTGCATGTGCATGTGATGTGGTATAGCAGTGTTCATAATAATTTGATTATGTATGAGATGACTATATGATGTAAATTGATTAACATGACCTGCGTGTCATGATTCGGCATGATGGCTGGAGCCATATGATTGCACTTTAATGACCTGCGTGTCAACCTTATGTAATGCACTTATTTTATTAGCTATAGAGATAGCAATATTGTCTGGTGCATCGACAAGGTGGTGGCAATCTTCGCAAAGGTGAACACCGACGCGAATGCCGAAGACGAAGAAATGAAAGACTTCTCCGTCAGAAAGGGCTATACCATATCATGCTATTATGAATTGCCTGAGATGTTTATCCCTTATGATGCACCCTTTTGATTGCGCGGTAGTCGCTTTTATTAGGGTGATCTCTCACAAAAATATCAAGTAGTTAGTGTTCTCCCAAGTGTAGCACCGTCACGGCACCTATCTCTTCGGGGTATCACATGGATACATGGGTACGAACGATTAGAGAAGTGTGAGGCGGGTGAGTTGAGACCTCGCAGCGAGATCACTTGGTTGTCTTGACGTTCTAGCTTGAAAGTCCTGAGCTCGGAACACGCCCATCGAAAGATGAACAAGAGTCACATAGAGATGTGATTGGCAAGTTGGCCTACCGATTGCAATTCTCGTCACTTGAGATGGTTACATCCTTGGCGTTGAATTGTAATTTGGATCTTGAATCGCTCACAATCAATTATGAGAGATATTGATTTGAGTGGGAGCGCACTGTAGAATTAATTCTTTTAATTCTCAGTGCAATTAATTTTGAACACTGTCTAAGTGTGATTTGCATAATAGTTGTAGAATAATGGCTCGCGTTTCCACCTTCCCTATTAAAATTGAATAGCTGTTAAATATCTGGTTAAAACTTTACGGTTGGTAACGTAATGTGAGGATTGTCCTCAATAGTGCCGAGAAGGACTTTATCCTATCGCATACTTTCGGTATTCTCCCGCTAATGCTATGGATCATGTGACTCTCGTCTTTCGATCCAAAAGCTAGAATTCTGTTTCAGTCAAGTGCAATACGTTTGCTTTCATGAGACCCAAACTTTGAAAGTTTGGATAGTTATGGAATCTAAAAATCATTTTCAGAGACAGACAAAGGCTAAAAGATATGAGATATCCAAAGCAATGTTTGTTTGCAAACTGTTAGTAAAGGAGTTTACTATGCATTAGACTGATAAGAGAGGGATCCATAAGAACGCCTGTCATATGATGATGGTGAATAAAACAACAACTTAAAGAGAAAGGAAGTATCCGAAAGGGTGTTAGTGAAACTTTCACGCCTAGGAAGTCCGGGGCTAACGCCACTCTTAAGTTGGATGCTTCTTCTGAGAGTAGGAGAAATACTAGAAGTTAAACTGTTAGAAGTATAAAGGCAAAAGGAAAGAAGACTGGAATATCCAGCTCATGTATGAATGTCATACAAGTTTTTTGATGTATAGAAGGCTGGTCAGAGATATAGTTCTTGGGAATTATGGTTAAACATGTTAATCACTAATTCTTGGGTATTGTGAGTTAATCACAAAGATACCCACTCGATTGCATTCTGTTGCAACTCGATGTAAGAACTACTATGGCCTGAAAGACTAGCCAGGAATGAGATTTAGATACACGCAGGGAACATAGTAAATGTTACTATGCCTTCCATCGGTGTATTCCCTATGTATTTACTTTCATAATTCATTTTAGAGTTTCACACTCTAGCCCTTTGCATAAGGTATCTTGCATGAAGGTTGTTCATAAGAGAACTTTTGATGTTCGGTGTTATGAATAACATAAGGGCCATACTTTCATTATGAATGAGACGTATGTTATGAATATTGATAATAATACATTACCTCTGGGTTTACTTTCATAATTCATTTTAGAGTTTCATACACTCTAGCCCATTGCACAATATTTGTTGCAAAAGAGTTGTTCATAAAAACAACAATTGTTGTTCAGTATTATGAATAACATGAAGGGTCATGCTTCCATCCTAGATGGGATGTATGTTATGAATATTGATGGAAATATGATACATCCATAACACTGACGCTAAATGTCGCAAGACTAAAAGAATACCACACAAGTGTGGCACTGCATTTGGTCACATTGGAGAAACCCGCATGGAAAATTCCATTATGATGGATTTTTGAAGTCGTTTGATTTTGAATCATCTGACACTTGCAACTTTCCTCTAAAAGATGAAGTGACTAAAATACCGTTCACAGGCCATAAGGAACGAGCATAGAACATATTGGTGATCATACATTATGATGTGTGTAGTCCAATAAATGTTATTGCAAGTAGTGGATTTATCTATCTTTAGAAATGACTCGAGTAGATATATGGATATTTACTTGATGAGATGTGAGTCTGGATCTTTTGAAATCATTCGAAAGGTTTTCAAAATGAAGAAGAAAATATTGTAACAAGAAAATTATGTTTCTACAATTCGATTGCAGAAAGGAATATTTGAGTTACAAGTTTAGCAAATGTCTGATGAGTTATGAAAGGGGTTTCATAACTTGCACCTCCCGGAACGCCACTGCAAGTGGAAAGTCCGTGAAGATGTAATCGAACCATTTATGACATGGTAAGATCAAAGATGACATAAATAAATTTGCCATTATCCCTTTTAAAGAGTGGTGCTTTAGAGACTGCGGCTTTTACACTGAAAAGAGCTCCATCGGGTCTGTTGAAATGATGTCATGGTATGGTACGCCCAACCATGTTATATCTTTTCTTAACATTTGGAATATGGGGCTTGTGTAAAAGGTTACAAACCTATTCCAAATCAGACAAGTGCTACTTTGTAGGTTATCCCAAGTAATTGGGTATTCCTCCCTCACTATACCGAGGCAAATAGGTTTGCCACAAAACGGTATGCTTTTAAAGAGAATAGTTCTTACAAAAGGTGAGTGGGAGGACAGTGCAACTCGACGAGATAACCGGTATCTTCGTCATCAGATCAAAGGAAAGGAACCTTGGAAGTGATTCCGGAGTTTCCTACTGCGACTGATACAGAAGTCTCTACAATAAAATGTATGGACTTCAGTCGAACTTGCAGCTGAACCCCGTAGGCAAGGCTCGTGCAAACCTCTCAGGTGCGCAAACGAGATATTATTGTTGGACCACAGTATACCTACGACACACAAGGAAGCGTTGATGGGCCCTGACTCCGGAATTGGCTAAATGCCAATACAATCCGAGATAGTTTCCATATAAGTGATTCAAGATTAGAACCTTGATACACCTTTCGGAAGACTTAGAGTCTAAACGAATATTTATGGAACTAAAAACTGATACGGATAAAAATGTTTTATCCATAAAGCTCGACTTGTTGAAATAACAAGTTCAAGGAGTTGACTACGATGAGGTTGTTTCACCGTAGCAATGCTTAAGGTCGGTTCGGGTTGAACTAGCAATTAATACATATATCATGAGATATGAAACATGGATGACAAAAGGATTTCCATCTGATGGAAATGAAACCTAGGACTTGTATGTGATACAGTCCAAAGTAATTTGTCGATCCAGAGGATGCTAGTAAGTATGCAAACTTCAGAGTTCCAGCGATGGACAGAAGAGAGCAAAGTGGAGTTGGAATCTTCGTTTTTGATGGAATGGTCAAAGGGGTTTGATTTCATCAAATGGGTATCGAAGATGCTTGTGATTCAAGAAAGTAAGTGGGAGCATAATAATATTTCTAAAAACCTTGTGTACTTGACACATTGTTAATTGGAAATAAATTTCTTGACATGAATTAGGACTTCATTTGAAAATAGTGTTTCAAATGAAGTGCTTAGACTAAATAGCCTCAATATTAGGGATGATGATCTATGGAGATAGATTTACCTAATGGGGCTAAGCGATGAATACATATTGACAAGATGCTAAAACCTTTTAGCATTTAAAACGCCAAGGAGTGATTCTTGCCGAAGTCACATGGAAAGAGTTTTTGCAAGACTCAGTGTCCCAAAACACTGATGAGTGAAATACATGATGGAGATTCCACACACTCTTGTGTTTGGATTAATCATGTATTCCATGGTATGTAAAACAACCAGATATGTCCGATACTCCAAAGTAGTTACGAGTATAGATACCAAAGTGATCAAAGTACTGATCATGGGACAACAGTGAAAGATGTCATTGAGTACTAGAGTAGTACTGATGACATGTTTTCTCGCAAGCGGAAATCATGAAGAGTTCGTTGTAATATGTTACATCGATACAGTCTTCACCATTTCTCCATGCGATTTTCGATTTGATTTGAGGGTTTTGTGTAATACACAACATAGTGGCACGGTAGTTGGAAATTGTTCCAAACAAGATCCTGTGGTGAATTCTATAACAAAGGCTAAGTATGTTGACGCTTTAGAAGCGACAAAGAAGTTGTTGAATCATATAGTTCATTCATGAACTTAGTATGGTTCCAAGATGGCTTTGGTCTATAGGACACTATTGCAGATAGTTGCTCCATAGCTCAGTCTGAGGAAACAGGTTTCGACCAATGATTCACACATATGCAAAGCCAAGTCCACACAAAATATGAATTTTGTGAAAGCGTGAAAACGCGAGGATATGCAAAGTTACACACGGAGCTGAAGTCGTCAGATCCGTTCGACATCAGGCTATACCACATGCGAAGCATATTTTACACCAGTATGCCATAGGTGTAAAGTGCATTAGCGTTGACTAGATTATTGACTCTAGTGCAAGTGGGAGTCTGTAGGAGATATGCCCTAGGGGCAATAATAAATGTTATTGATTATCTCCCTGTTCATAATTAGGTTTATGTTCCATGCTATAACTGCTATGGTTCTCAAGTCTACAATAACCACGAGGCTCGGAGGAAGACTCATATGCACGTGTGGGATAATAAAACGGTAAAATGTATTCCTAGTCTGGCCTCTAAGACTGGCTCAAGTATTGCATGATGATGCTGTTTTCCTGATCATGGGCATGGCTATGCCGGCAATTTTGAGGGCGCAATGTTGGTAGAACACTTGTGTTGAATCGACCCGAATTGATGTTATGCTATGAGATTCATTCGTCATAAGTTAATGGTTAATAACACAGAGATGGTTAACGTTTGCATAATTCCTTAGACCATGAGAGTATCGAGTTACTTCATGCTTGCTTCATGAACTTTGGGGTTTGTTAAACGTCATCCGTAAATGGGTGGCTATTACGGCGGCTTACGGGTTCATGGAAAAGTATGTCAAGTAACTTGATAGCTCAAGATTGGGATTTGCTCCTCCGACGATGGAGAGATATCTCTGGGCCCTCTCGGTGTTACAGTATCCATCATCGTCTGGCCAGACATTTTGTGATTTGATCACGGGGATGCCGGAACACGGGAACGAGAAAAGAGAACAATACCGGTAACGAGGTAACTGGCATAGTGGACAAGTTGTTGATCCGCGGGGATGCCAACATGTCTCACCTCGGGTATTTGTAACATATCGCGAAGCAACAGGAATAGCACACGGCAACTGGAGGTTCACTCAAATATTCATTCGTGTGGGTATAGGGGTCAATATGGGCGTCCACGGCTCCAATGATGATCATTGATCGGAAGGGGTTCCGGGTCATGTCTATACTTCACCGAACCTATAGGGTCACACGCTTAAGGGTCATCTATCTGCTGAATACTAGATGGGGAGTCTGAGAGAAAATCACCGAAAAAGTTTCGGACGAAACGGAAACGTTCCGGAGAGGATATCGGAATAGTTCCGGTGAAACTGAAAAGTTGTTTCAGGGTATTCCATAAAGTCAAATTGGTTTCGGCACATGCCTGGAAATTATTGGAAGGTACCAGAATTGTTCCGGTAACTTCTGAGATTTTTCAGAGACAAAAACCGGAAATGTTCCGGACTGCCGGAACCGCTTTAGTTGCTTTTCACAGATGAAAATCACTAAACCGAAAAGTTGTTTCGGAGTACACCATAAAGTCAAAATGGTTTCGGCACATGCCTGATAATTCTTGGAGGGTGCCAGAATCGTTCTGGAAACTTTCTGGAATTTTCCGGGATGAAAACCGGAAATGTTCCGGAGCTGCCGGAACCGCTTCAGATGCTTTTCGCAGATGAAAATCACTAAACCGGAATTGTTTCGGATCGCGTTGAAAATTATTTTAGTGGGTACTGGAAATGTTCTAAGCCCACATGAATATTTTCAGTTCGAACGGCCGCTGAAATATGTCGTCGTGAATAGTGAAAGTGCTTTTTGGATTACTTTTTGGAAAGCCACATTTTTGGGCTTTTGCTCCAAAATATCTTGGAGATGACATGGATGGATGTGGCTGAAATTTCAGCCCCTCCACCCCTCCTTCTCCTATAACTAGAGGTGGAGGGGGCAGCCCAAATCTCATCCTTGCTCTCATACACATGCCATAGACTTGTCTGGCTTCTCTCTCCCTCCCAGCGAAATAGTTTCGTAGAGCCGAAAGGCTGTCTGGGTTCCGGCAGGAACTAGTTCTGGACGGCGAAGCCCTGCCGGATAGTTGAGACCGTATGTGTGCAACTCTGTAGAGAGATCGTAGTTTCGGTCTTAGTTTGAGAGTGCCTCCCGAAGGGCTATCCGAGTGACTGTCCGAGTTTCGATGGTCCTCCCGAAGGGCTGTCCGTGACACCGTCTGAGGGACTGTCCTACCGCCTCCCGGAGGGCTGTCCGGGGGCGGATGAGGGTATACATCCTCGCGGTTGGGAGGTTGTAAATCCTAGCTGCGGGGATCTGCACCGCCCATCGTCATCGACTCTACTTCCGCTGCGCTACGAGTCGGTAACGAAAATGATCAAACCTTGTATGCAGTCTCCATAGTGGTCCTGGGCTGGTGCGTAGGTTGGAAATTTTTTTTTTTTGCTGCGTTACCCTACAAGGACCAAATATTTTTAACGCAATAAGAGGACCATATGGGACAAACCTTCAGGCAAACATATAAACAAAATAAGATTATGTTTTGGTTATAAGCTTAGACATTCTGTCATTGCCTAAACTAACAAAATAGGTATGTGCCAGTGATTCTGCTTCATTGGTTACCAGAGACAAAAGATTAATTACTATTTATTTGTCTATGAACTATGAATTTATTACTATTTATCGGGTTATCAAAGATGTCTGATCGGTATCAGGTTTTACCATAATGAACAATTTATTTACAGACCATTATTTATTAATATACCATAGATTGATATGATTTAATGTGTTACCGAAGATTGGTTGGAAGAAAACCAGACGGGGATGGAAAACCGAGGAAAGTCGATGGTGGGTGGGAGGATAGAAGAAGAGGTAGTGCGGAGAAAAATTGACGTAAGATACGTTCTTTGTAAGTAGTATATATAGAGTTTCCCAGCTTTTCTCCTTCCATTTTCTCTTTCTTCGTCCTCTCCATTTTTTCATATATTCCATTGCTTAATTTTTTTAAGCAATTTAGAAGAATGTTCAACAAAGTTTATAAATTCATAATTCTTTGATAATATTTTAAATTATGAAAAATGTTCAACAATTTTAAAAATCCTCATGAAATTATAAATATTTGTGTCTTTTAAAATTTTGGAAATTATTCATAGATTTTTTAAATGAACATTAAATATAAAAATGTTCAAAATAGTGGTTCTTAGGAACCGAAAAATAGCCTAGATTGCCGGCTACAACTTTGGAAGGGAAGAAAACCGAAAGGAGGATTTATGCTTAGCCTTTGCTTCTCTTTGATTGAAGTAGCTCTTTTGTTTGTGGGAATGGATTGTTAGCAAGAAAAATGCCTTCTTCGGAGGTGAAGAATAATACACCCGCTTGAGAATGAATGTAAAAAATAGTTAGAATTTATAAAATATTCATAATTTTTTAAATGTTCATGAATTTGAAATGTAAAATGTCCTTGAATGAAAAACAAAACATATATATTAAAAACAGTAGTTAACTGGAAAACAAAAAGGCAATCATAAAATAGGAGAAAACATATAAAAGGTGACAAAGAAAACCGTTGCTTTGCTACAAAACAGAGACGAAACAACGAAGATGGGTCGGCCCTGTCGCTAGCGTTGTGTGTGTTTGCTCGACTATATGTCGCAGTAACCGAAAGGAGTACTAGGCTTATAACTACAACTTCTCACTATAACACACAAGATACTACCATGGGCCGGCCCAACTAACTAGTGTTGCATACTGCTCATAAGGAAATATCGGAGTGATCGTTTTAAGGAAATAACCAGAGGAAAAATCTGCAACACCTAGGTCAAAAAGACGTCGGTAATGTTTTTTTTTTGGCCGATTTGAAGACTGTCCATGAAATCAAAAAAAGTTCATGATTTTTTTAAAAAGTCATGGATTCAAATAATATAAATAAAATGCTCATGAATTGTGGAAAATACTCACGCACATTAAGAAATCATGAATCTAAAATTATAAATGATTTTATCTAAAAACTGTGATTTTTTAGAAAGAAATGGTCTTACATACCACAGAAAAAAGAGCCAAATGAAACGCAAAAGCCAGCAAGGAAAAAAGAATCGCCCGAATGGGATATCCCAAGTCACGGGAGAGGTCAACATTTTGCGCGGAGACAGTTCGATTATACGTTGTGAGTGTAGAATAGGGAATTCATCGATAATCTATAGCCGGCGTGTAGAATAGGGACCGTGCCGACCGTCTCGTTTCGCTTGCTGTGAGAGGGGTTCACCTCAATTGTAGCCCGTGGCGGGCTGGCCCATTACATGCCTTTTCTTTTTTTTCAGTACTAGGCTTTATTTTATTTTTATTATTTCTTACTTATGTTTATATTCTGAAAATGCTCGAAAGTATAAAATAGTTTAGTTTTAAAAAATGTTCACGATGCATTATAAAATTTTCCGGGGAGTGTAATTTTTTTGTCATTGTGATTTAAAAAAAGTTTGTACATTTCATAGAGAATGTCCTTGGCACTCAAAAAAATGTTCACGCATTTAAAACAACGTTCATGTAGTTTATGACGTGAAAAAAAGAAAGTTCATGTAATGTAAATTTTTTGTTTTTGTGGGTTTAAAAAAATGTCTGTACCATTCGCAAAGAATATATTCATGTCATTTAAGCATGTTCGCACGAAATTATGTTCATGACATTATCTTACAATATTCATCACGAATTTGAAAATGTACAACGTGTATAAAAATGTTCAGCGTGTATACAAAAAATGCACAACATGTATTCAAAAAAATGGTCAACATGTATTTGAAAAAATGTTCATCATATTTTTAATAAATGTTCAAGGTGTATCTGAAAAATGTCTCACATGTAGTCAAAGAAAAATAGAACATGACCCCGCAAAAAAAATAAAATTAGAACATGTATTCAAAGAATTTCAATGTGTATTTAAAAACTATTCAACATGTATTCAAAAAAATTAACATGTATTCATAAAAATATTAACATGTATTTTTAAAAATGTTCCTCATGTATTTAAAAAAATTCTAGGTGTACAAAAAATGATTAGCATGTATACGAAAAATGCACGACACATATTAAAAATATCGGCATGTGTTTGGAAAACAAAAAAAAGGAAAAGGGAAAATCAAAAGATGAATAGAAAAAAAGTCTGCAAAAATTAACAAAGAAAGTAAAACTGACGAAACAGTAAAGAATAAACATGGAAAAAAGAAAACAAACCCCTGGAACATTCACAAAAACCAACAAAACCGATGGAAGGTTCCATGAACCGCATAAAACTTCCCGAAGTCGCTTCATTGAGCTTGGACGAGCATGCAGCTGAGCGCCAGCGGTGCTAGGTCTCACAGTAAGCCACATATAGCCCTTGCGGGCTCGTTATACTGTGAGCACCATACATGGGCCTCGTGGTCTATGTCTTTTCGGCATGGTCCTTTGTATAGGCTCAGCTTACTAACACCGGCCATACATGGGCCACACTACGATTCAGTGCACAGAAATATATTTTTATTCATTTGCAAATCACATAAGAAATATTTAATTCACTAAATTCACGCTTAATCAACTTAGACGAAATGTTCATATATTGCAAAAAAATAAGGGTGCTCGCATATAAAAAACGAATATTCATGTAGTTAGGAAAAATGCTCATGTCTTTTTTGAAAAATAATCTTGCAAGTGAAAAGACATATTCATGCGTGGCAAAAAAAGTCGTGTATTCGAAAAACTGTCATGCATAAATTGAAATTTGTGTACATGAAAAGAAACACCCATGTGTTGCAAGGAATATTGTTCACATATATGAAGATAAATGTTTATGCGTAATAGAAGTGTTTATATTTCCCCTCAAAAAAGAGTTTATAATTTCGGAAAGTTTGTTTTATATGTGAAAATTGTTTGTAAATCTCAAAATAGACATTCATGTTTAACACGATAATAAAAATAAAAATAATTGCATGCTCCAAGAAAAATTGTAGTTTCATAAAAAATAGATGTTCATGGAAAAATCTGGAGATATCTACGTGAAGCATTTCCTCCCCTTCCTATCGGCGGCTAGGGAAAAAAATCTCCTCTTCAGGTTTCGTCGGGAGCCCGTGGATTCGCCTCCCTCTACTTGCCATCTAGGCAGCTGATGGAGGGATGGGGAACCCAAGTGCCTATGCTCTGCCTAACAGTTTAGGTTAGGGCTTTAATTCTCGCAGATGGGGCGCTCGGCGGATGGAGGCGCTTCTTTTTTGAGTTTGTCTTTTGGATTTCGATCCTCCTCGGGTTCGTCCGTACAAACATAGCGGATGGAGCTCGGGCGTAGATTCATGCCGTCTCCTTGGGGTGGCGAGGTGAGGAACTATCGTCATGAGTGCTGTAACACTCCAAAATTTTAACCATGTTTTTATTAAGTAAAATTTTGACAGAAATAAAATTTTGAATTATACTAGGTCTTTTATTAATTTCATAATCTTTTCTGTTTTCTGTTTTCCAAAATTCTTCCCTCCATATAGAAACTTTTGTAAAATATTGTGGGTTTTGGAAGTTTTTCCTAATACTTTCATGTATCTTTTATATATCAGTAAGAATTATTTTCATAATAAATTTGCCCCAAAATAATTCCTTTTAATAGTATTTTCAAACTCTGAAATGCTTCTGTTGCACTAAGACCCTTTTAAATAATTCATTTAAAATTCCACAAAAATCATGAGGGTTCATCTGATGCCTGTAGATCACTTTTATGCAAAAACCCATCTTGGTCTTTTGAGAATTTTGAGCAAAACATCCGCTTTTCATTTTCTGTCCCATCCTTAGGTTATAACTACAACACTATTTTTCCTTGCTCAAATAATTCTGAAATTTTTCCATCTCCTAGTCCTTCCAGCTAAACCCTTAAGTCCAGAAGGGCGGTCCCAATTTCATCTTGCAAGTCCACCAAATAATCCCTGTAGTTTCTGTCCAGAACTGAATTCTAATAAAACTTGCACTAGCAAAATTTTTCCTTTTATCAAACTAGCTTGACCATCCTCTCTATCATCCAATGAGACCCAATCCTGCCAAGTGCCACATCCAGAAAGATATTCTAAATAGCCTTTGCATTCTGTCAAACATCTTGTGGGCATGACAGAATTGTTGCATCCTTCTAAACTGCAAATGCCACTTGATCCTCTGACTAAACCAACATGTCCCCCATCTCTACCAGACCAAGAGTAGCCATCCTGTCAATTTTCACTCTAATCAAGTCCATCTAGATCCTCCTGGTATTACGTCGAGCAGCTGGTGCGCGTGCGCAGAGCGCCGAAACTGCAGGCGTCGGCACCGCCCCGCATGGCCCTCCCTGTTGCCGCCACTGACCGCCAACCGCAACCACAAGTCCCGCACAGCCCCCCCCTCCCCCGCACCTCACCTACACCTCCCGCATCTCCTAGCGCCGTCCAGGCGCCAACCACGCCGGTCACGACCGACCACCGTGGCCGACACGCCACCGCCCGAGCGCCCTGAGAGTAAATTGGACGGCCACCGCCCTCGCCTAATCCCACCGTCCATGCACCGCCACGCCTACCTCGCCACCGCCCTCCTGTTGCCATTAATGGCCGCCGCCGAGTCGGTTGGAAACAGTTTCCTCGTGAACCGCCTCTCCGGCACTATAAATTGGACCCCCGAGCTCGCTAAGCTCTCCACCACACCTCTCCCTCCCTCTCTGAGCTTCCCCGAGCAATAGAACGACCGGAAGAGGTCGTCATCCTCGTTTCCGGCCAAGCCGACCACCGCGACTATCTCGAAGATTCCCACGCCACCAGAGCCTCCCCCTCCTCGTTATCTCCACCAGTAGCTTCCTCATCGACCCTAGAGCTCATCCCCCTCGTCAATTTCGCCGGAGGAACGCCGTGGACGAAAGCCCTCTTCCACCTCCGCCGGAGCTCTCGGGAGGACCTCGTCGCCGGTGACTCCGTCCACCCCGGAGGCCAAGACGGGTACCCAGAGGATCGCCTCGACCTCATGAGCACACCCATGTGCCCAGCTTCCCGTAGGTCGCCGCCGTTCACCGGCAATCGCCGCCGGCAGCTGCTCCTTCCCCTGTTCCCGCGCGAGGCGACTGGTCAAACCTGACCAGTGGGCCTGGTGGGCCCACTGTCAGTGACCCCGCGCCACGCCAGCTCGTCTTAAGTGGAGGCGTATTCCCGTGAGTACGTCTTTCCCTTTTTAAAAGCGGATTTCAACTGAACCGTTTTCTTTTTATTTTTAATTCAAAATCAGAAATTTGACCTAACTTTGACTGCCTCTAGTTTTTAAAGCATAACCCCAAATGAATTAATTCATTTTCTAACATACTTTATTTTTCATCTAGTTTATTTTAGTATTTATTTCAAAAAATTATAACACTTTTTGGTACTGTTTTCAAATTATGTGATATTTGCAATATTTTGAAAATAGGAAAAATGGAGGGAAGATGCATTTTACAAAATTATGGAGTGAATCAACATTTCTACACACCCAAAGGCAAGCATCTTGAACACTTGATATGATGAAAGTTTGGTTGATTGCTTGCTAGAATTTTGAAACATGATTATGTTGACTCAAATGAAATTTGCATATAGATGATCATGCATATGTGGTTCCTAGTCAGTATTTGAGTTCACTTAAACATGAAACATTTGTGCCTCACATGTCTATGCTTGTTCTGACTAATTTGCAGGAGAGAATCTGTCACATATAAAAGTGACCGTGAAACAGATGTCTCGTTGTGACAAGAATGATCAGTGATGGCATGTCGGGACATGCCAGGTGGTGACCCTGTTGGGTACTACCAAGGAAATATATTGTGCTAACCACTGCAGGAAAACTTAAACCTCCTGAGTCGACCGTAGATCGAGTCTTGTTCCGGTAACCCCCATACTTGATTCGTGCTGTCACTTGTCCCTGCCACAGGTAGGGTATGGTTTAGTAAGTTGATAACCCCTTTCCTTGCACACACTATACAGAGAGGCCATGGTGAAAGATACCAGAGGCCTCTGGTAGGCATGTCACCTGGTCAGGGGGCATGGGTGTTTCCGGCTGGACCGAGAGGGGGGCACCCCTTAGTTTGCACGCGATATAAATTGTGATCCCATGCTATTCGAGGTGTTGGCCTCCCCGCCTTAGAGTTTTTCTTGGATGATGCTTTGGGTGATTCCGGGCATCGTGAAAGTTAAGCTAGTGTGTGTTGGTTAGGTGTGTTTTCAACCCAAAGACCGTAATCGGAATTAGTCAACGTCTCGGGGTTGACTAAAGAAATCCTTTACTTGTGGGTAAAGAGTACAACCTCTGCAGAGTTCTAAAACCTATTCGAATAGCCATGTCCGCGGTTAAGGGCCACAGTCTGGGATGGGTCAAGTGTCGGTCTTAGGGTCGGTCTTCGGAGGAAATAATTAAAATTGAGCATGATTCACTTTTGCAGGATGATTATTATCACTACGGATGCTATCATGAATATTATTGTTAACATGAATATTACTGTGAACTAACCTTTTTCTCTTATGTGCATTTTTTAGTATCTCTTGGGAAGGTTATGCCACGTGGATACTCATGTTATTACTTTCTTTTCAAGACCTCTTGAGGCGTCGCATCCAGACACCCGTTTGGTATTTCTTTTCAAGACCTCTCGAGGCATCGCATTCAGACACCCGTTTGGCATTTTGTTTCAAGACCTCTCGAGGCGTCGCATTCGGACACCCATTTGGCATTTCTTTTCAAGACCTCTCGAGACGTCGCATTCAGACACCCGTTTGGCATTTCTTTTCAAAATCTCTCGAGGCATCGCATTCAGACACCCGTTTGTCATTACTTTTCAAGACCTTTCGAGGCGTCGCATTCAGACACCCAACTGGCGTTTTATTTTGGAATCCTCGGGCGGTCTAACGCCCGATATTCCATTTTATTCTCTTGGAATCCTCGGTCGGTCTAACGCCCGATATTCCATTTTATTTTCTTGGAATCATCGGGCGGTCTAACGCCCGATGTTTCATTTTATTTTTCTTGGAATTTTTTGGGCGGTCTAACGCCCGATGTTCCATTTTATTTTCTTGGTTATTACTTGAATGACATAATTAGCCATTTACACCGTATTAATATTTATCATGCCATGCTATAATATCAATCAAAATATGCATATAATTTAGTCCATCATGAACATATGCTCTCTATTGCATTCGGTATATCTTTTGTTCATAATGTTTGCGAGTACATTCAAACGTACTCACAGGCTTGTCCCTGGCTATTGTCTTGGCCAGATCATGATTCGGAGGAGAGCGCTATGAAGACACCCCCGCAACCTAGGAATCGGAGATAGCAGCCACGTGAGATAGGAGTTACCCAGGTCAGCTGTTCCTGTGGGAATGGAACCCATCGACGTTGGAGATCCACGAGTCGCTTGCGTCAGCCGCCACTAGAAATCATTGTGGTACTCAATGGACCTTTATGGTCTTGTATCCAAATTCTTGTAATAGCTTGGAAATCTGTATCAAGGATGTGTCCACCAGCGAATAGTAATCCTGGGGCTGGTGATGACACGTGGGTCATTTGCTGGGATTTTATGTCCCGGAAAACCGGCCCTGACAACCTTGGTATCAGAGCCAGGCTGACCATTGGTTAATCCTATCTTAGCCTGGTCGCTATCCCTAGGTTTCCACACATTCCAAATCCTTTCCTATCCATAATCAAGCCCATCCCTTCCGATGGCATGATCAGTGGCCAGCCGACATCTTTTGACAGTCGGTGCCCAACCTATCAACCTAGCCCATAGGCCGTGTGCCTGTGGCAGATACCTGAGTTGTCCCATCCATAAGCGTGCGATGGAAGACTCTGCTGACCTATAAATGAAGCCTTGCCTCAACTAAGTACACCACAACCTTCATCCTCGATTTGATATCCAAAACACCAAGATGCCTGGTCCCGTCGTTCGCAACGAGACCACCGCATCCGAGCTTGGAGACTTCGTAGTCGTCCTCGCCAATCTCACTCGCCGTGCTTTTGGTATAGAAGAGCCCCCGGAGTATGTTGTGTACCAGGAGCACGTGAGTAACGCCATCCATCACTTCTGGGCCACGGTGCACATCTACGGGAGGGGTACCACGTCAGAACGCCCCTACCGGTTCACCGGAAGGATGACCTCCAAAGAGCCCCAAGCCATCCAACTTGCAGCCCGAGAGGCTGTAGTTCAACTCCGGCATCTGTCGCCGAGAGTTAACATCCGCCCTTTCTTCTACTACCCTAGTCGTGAAGGCTATGGAAGCCCGACCCAAGTCGCCAGCGGAGACCATGAGACGGATCCTGCTCTAGTGCATCTGGTGCGCTACCTGGAAGCGCAAGAGGCACTCTTCGATCAGGTCACCAATGATCTGATTGCGGCCCGCAGGATGCTTGCTCTCCTGACCCCGGTGAGAGGTGAAGCTGCAACCGCCACCGACACCCCGATAATGCTGTTCGGGAGACCAATTGAGCCCCCAAGGTCTGCCCCTGTTGCCCACCCGGGCAATGCATTCGCCTCCCCAGGGGAACTCCGTCGTCTCTTGGAGACCTACTCCAATGGGACTGTGACCACGACACCCCGCGAGGGGCACCACCACTATCCCAGCCCTGTAGCTCCCCATCCTACCCCGGCCAACTCCGACACTGAAGCACACGGAGAAGCCTCGACATCTGCATGGCACGCCCGGCTAGACGTCAACGAAGTGGACTGAGTCCACCAGATTAGTTGTCGAGCCCTTAGTGACCCCGCTACCCTGTAATCATGTATTTCCGTATCCTCGAAGTTGTAGTAGTGTTCCATAGTAAGTTTGTAGACTGCTCGTATGCCCTTGTCTTAATATTATTATGCGTAAATTGTTTGACGGGTGGTTGCAGAGTAAATTCCGGGCATAACTGCCAAAACCACCCTAACCGACAACCACAGTGATACGTCACTCTTGTTTTGGAGATTGACGTCCGAGACTTTGACTCAGACAACCCTACGATGGAGCCGATACATAAGTCGCACCGGCGCCGCATCATGTTTCCTGACCTAGGCGCTCTATAAGAGGCCATTCCAGCACTCAAACCATTAACCTTGAGCATTGTTTCCATCACCCCATCACTCCATGTCTCACCCCGGAGCCTACCTAAGAACTCCAGATGCAAGCCCTGGTAATTTTGTCAAGGTTTTGTGGGATTTTACCCGCAATACCCTTGGTTCCGGGCAACCACCCCAGTATGAGTTGTACAAATTGAGGATCACTGATACGTCTCCAACGTATCTATAATTTTTGATTGTTCCATGCTGTTATATTATCAATCTTGGATGTTTTTATATGCATTTATAGCAATTATATATCATTTTTGGAGACTAACCTATTAACTTAGTGCCCAGTGCCAATTGTTGTTTTCTGCCCTGTTTTTGTTTTACAAAAAATCAATACAAACGAAGTCCAAATGCCACGAAACTTTTTGGAGATTTTTTTTCTGGACAAGATAAACACTAGAAGCTTTGGGAGAAGACCAGACGCCAGAGGGGGTGGCCACGAGCCACCAGGGCACGCCTAGGGGGGCAGGCGCGCCCTGGTGCCTCGTGGGCCCACCCCAGCTCCGTTTGACCTAATTCCACCACTATAAATTCAGGAAAAATCAGAAACCCTCAGGAGAGTCCACGAAATACTTTTTCCGCCACCGCAAGTTTCTGTTCTCGAGAGATCCCATTTGGAGGCCTTCTCCGGTACTCCGCCGGAGGGGGAATCGATCACGGAGGGGCTCTACATCAACCTTGCTGCCCTTCCGATGATGCGTGAGTAGTTTACCACAGACCTTCGGGTCCATAGGCAGTAGCTAGATGGCTTCTTCTCTCTTTTTGATCTTCAATACAATGTTCTCCTCGATGTTCTTGGAGTTCTATCCGATGTAATCACTTTTGCTGTGTGTTTGTTGGGATCCGATGAATTGTGAGTTTATGATCAGATTATCCATGAATATTATTTGAGTCTTTGTTGCACTCTTTTATGCATGATTATTATAGCCTCGTATTTCCTCTCCGATCTATTGATTTGGTTTGGCCAACTAGATTGATTTATCTTGCCATGGGAAGAGGTGGTTTGTAATGGGTTCGATCTTACGTTGCTCAATCCCAGTGACAGAAAGGGACATGACACGTATGTATCGTTGCTATTAAGGGTAAAAAGATGGGGTTTATTCATACGTGAGTTTATCTTGTCTACATCATGTCATCGTTCTTAAGGCGTTACTCCGTTCTTTATGGACTTAATACACTATATGCATGCTGGATAGCGGTCGATGTGTGGAGTAATAGTAGTAGATGCAGGCAGGAGTCGGTCTACTTGTCTCGGACGTGATGCCTATATACATGATCATTGCCTTGGATATCCTCTTGATTATTTGCTTTTCTATCAATTGCCCAACAGTAATTTGTCTACCCACCGTATGCTATTTTCTTGAGAGAAGCCTCTAGTGAAATCTATGGCCCCTGGGTCTATCTAAATCATATTACTAAAACCCTAAAAATATTGCTGCCATTTTCTTTTATTTATTTTATTTTGTATTTTTGTTTCAATTTATCTATCTATCATATACAATTTAATCGTGCAATTGACCGTCGAGGGATTGACAACCCCTCGTTTGCGTTGGGTGCAAGGATTTGTTGTTTGTGTGCAGGTGCTGCTAACGAGGTGTTGTGTGATTCTCCTACTGGTTCGATAACCTTGGTTTCATAACTGAGGGAAATACTTATCTCTACTGTGCTGCATCATCCCTTCCTCTTCGGGGAAAATACCAACGCAAGCTACAAGTAGCAGGAAGAATTTCTGGCGCCGTTGCCGGGGAGACATCATCAACATCTATCAAGTACCTTTGCATAAACTCTCATCTCCTTGCATTTATTTTATTTGCCATTTGCCTCTCGTTTTCATCTCCCCCACTTCTAAAACGTTTTTACAAAAATACAAAACTATTTTTTGTTTGCCTTTTTGCTTGCTTGCTATCTTTGCTTGTGTTGCCATGTGCCTTCTATTTGCTTGCATCTTCGCTTGCTAAAAATCTATTGATATGGATCAACTTAAAGTTTACTACTTGGATCATCTTCTATCCATTCGTGCTCTTGCCGAAACCCCAACTAGTTTAGTTGAGGGAAAATCTTTAGATGAGCATGCTCATTTTGTGCGTCACCGTTTGTCTGAAAAAGGGAGACTATTATGGCGTCAAATAAATTGTTTGCTATGCTATGCTTGGAATCTATGTGAAATTTATGATTTTACTTGTTGCTCTAAGAACCCTAAAAAAACACCTTCCCTAACTATGTGAGTTTAATGATAATGAAATCTTGTCTTGTTATGCCAAGGGTGTTTATAATTACTATGATATCGAACAGATTGAAGAATTTGTTGCTTTTAAGGGTGCTTATGAAGTTGCTTCTTTGATTGAAAAGTATGATATTACTTTCCACAAATCTGAAAATTTTGCCATACTTAAGTATTGCTATGAAAATTATGCATCTAATGCCTATGTTAGTGAATTTATTGAGAGAATGTCTACTGCTTTGGAAGAGAATAATGATACACATGAATCTATAGATAATCATGATTCCGATGATTCGATTGAAATATCCCCTCTTGATGAACATGATGCTTGTTATTCTTATGGCCACGATGCCAATATTAAAGATGCTTATAGAGATAAACTTGCTATAGTTCTTTATGTTAAAAATGAAATTATTGCTATAACACCCATACTTGATAGCCCCTTGAATGAAAAGCATGATTGCAATGATGTTACTATAAATTCTATTAGTACCAATTGTGCTAATGATATGCAAAACCACAAGCTTGGGGATGATAATTTTGTCATGTCCACTACTTATTGCAATGATCATGATTGGGACGATAATGCTTTTTATGATCTTGAAAAAAAAATTAAGCCTCATGATGAATATGTTATTGATAATAAAATTTGCAACACTATTAAAAGTGGGTTTGGAAGAGCGTCAACTTTAGGTAATAATGATCCCACTACTTTGGAGAATTATCAATCTTATGAAATTTTTGATAAAAGTGGGTTTGGAGAGGTCATAACTTTCGTTGATGATAATCCCACTATTTTGGAAGATAATAAAAATTTTATGCATGTGGATCATGATGAGAATATTTTATATGATAGATATATTGTTGAATTTGAATATGATCCTACATGTAATTATTATGAGAGAGGAAAATATGGTTGTAGAAATTTTCATGTTACTAAATTACCTCTCGTTATGTTGAAATCATCAATGTTTTATTCTTCTCCTTTGCATATGCTAGAAATTACTTGCCTTGATAATTGGTTCTCTTATAAAATGCCTATGCATAGGAAGTACGTTAGACTTAAATGTGTTTTTCATATGCTTCATGATGTTCTCCTTGTGTTTCAATTATTATCTTTCGTATGAGCATCATTGAAATCTCGAGCCTATCTTAATGGCTATAAAGAAAGAGCTTGTTGGGAGGCAACCCAATGAATAAAAAAAAAAAATCTGTTATTGTGTGTTTTCACAATTATGCTACTGGTATGATTGTTTTTTTGTGTTTTTAATTAGTGTTTGTGCCAAGTAAAGCCTTTAGGATGATTTGGAAGATAGTATAATTGATGCTGTTTGGAAAACAGAAAGTTTTGCGTCCAGTGCCCGAATTTTGTTCCTGTACTGGAGCGTCAGAAAAATCTCAAATTTTTACACAGTATTGTTATATGAATTGCCCACGTTGTCCTAATTGTTCAGAATTTTTGGAGTTACAGAAGTATGGTTTTTAAATAGATTACTACAGACTGTTCTGTTTTTGATAGATTCTGTTTTTGATGCACTACTTGCTTGTTTTGATGAATCTATGGATTGTATCGGGGGGTATAAGCCATGGTGAAGTTAGAGTACAGTAGGTATAATGCAAAAATAAAATAGGAATGGGTTTGCTACAGTACTTAAAGTAGTGATTTATTTTGTTATGCTAACGGATCTCACGAAGGTTTTGTTGAGTTTTGTGTGATTGAAGTTTTCAAGTTTTGGGTGAGATCACGATGGATGAAGGAATAAGGAGTAGTAAGAGCCTAAGCTTGGGGATGCCCGAGGCACCCCAAGGCAATATTCAAGGAAGACTCAAGCGTCTAAGCTTGGGGATGCCCCGGAAGGCATCCCCTCTTTCTTCTACCAACCATCGGTAATTTTACTTGGAGCTATATTTTTATTCGTCACATGATATGTGTTTTGCTCGGAGCGTCTTGTATTATATGAGTCTTTGCTTTGTTTGATTTTTAGTTTGTCACAATCATCCTTGCTGAACACACCTATCTTGAGAGAGCCACACGTTTATCATCATTTGTTAGAATACTCTATGTGCTTCACTTAAATTTTTTGAGCTAGGCAGTTGCTCTAGTGCTTCACTTAAATCCTTTTGTGCACGGTGGTGGCTATATTTTGAAGAAATAAACTCTCATGCTTCATTTATATTATTTTGAGAGTTGATTGAAATTTTGAAGAAATAAATTCTCATGCTTCACTTATATTATTTTGAGAATTGATAAGATTGAAATTTTGAAGAAATTTTTGCACTCTCATGCTTCACTTAAATCTTTTTGAGAGTTAATGATAGTAACGGTAATTTGCACAAGATATGAATTTGGTCCCAAAGTGATGATTATTCAAGAGGGATATAATAAAAACTTTCATATAGATCATTGGATATGATAAGTGTGATTCCTCGCAATAGTTTTGCGATATGGAAATGATAATATGTGAGTCATGTTAGTGAGTAATTGTGATTTAGTAAGAATATTAGTGTTAAGGTTTGTGATTCCCTATGCATGCACATCAAGTCAATAGTTATGCAACGAAATTATATCCTACTTATGGTGCATTATTCGGTGTTAGTTATGTTCAATGCATGTTTATGACCGTTTTCGTTTTTTGGTTGGTTGCTTCTCAATCTTTTGCTAGCCTTCATTTGTACTAAGCGGAAATACTACTTGTGCATACAAAATCCTTAAACCCAAGTTGTGCCAAATGAGTCCACTATATCTACCTATATGCGGTATTTAAATGCCGTTCCAAGTAAATTTGCGTGTGCCAACTCTAATTTTCAAAATAATTTTTCTGTTTTGTGTGCCCGTACCGCTCATGAAGCGGCAGGGGGTGGCCATTATTTTCCATGCTAGGTGTGTTATTCTCACGATGAGTGTTTATTCACTTGTCATTGCATGAGAGAGTGGCTGGTAATAGGGATGCCCAGCCCCACAATGAAATCAAAATTAATAACAACAAAATTCCTTGGAAAGTGTTGGTATGGAGGGCACCCGTGGATACGGCTAGCCATGGATTGTGAAAGAATTGGAAAGGAAATGAACTTTACTTTCTGTTTGGGAACCGCCTATGATGTGTCTAGCATGGAAAATATTGGGAAATCTCGGTCGTTTTCGTTGACAGGAAAAGCATGCCTCTCAAAATATTTTTATCTCTTTAATTTCAGCTTTGAGCTCTGGCACATTTGACAAATCTCTGCTTCCCTCTGCGAAGGGCCTATCTATTTACTTTCATGCAATTTTTATTTTATTTGAGTCTCCATATTCTCTTACAAAAGCACCAACTAGAGAGCACTATTGTCATACTTGTGCATTGGATGTAGTTAATATTTGAGTGTGTTTCATGAATGGATCAATGATTGAGCATAATGGGCTAGGGATAACTTTCTTTAGCGTTGATATATTGAAAGACATGGTTGCTTGTTAGCATGCTTGAGTATTTATATCTTCATGTCAAATTATAGACTATTGCTTTGAATCATTCAAGTCCAATGTCCATGCTACAAAAGAAAAGAATATGTGATGAATATGTTAGGCAGCATTCCACATCAAAAATTCGGTTTTTATCATTTACCTACTCGAGGACGAGCAGGAATTAAGCTTGGGGATGCTGATACGTCTCCAACGTATCTATAATTTTTGATTGTTCCATGCTGTTATATTATCAATCTTGGATGTTTTTATATGCATTTACAACAATTATATATCATTTTTGGAGACTAACCTATTAACTTAGTGCCCAGTGCCAGTTGCTGTTTTCTGCCGTGTTTTTGTTTTACAGAAAATCAATACCAAACGAAGTCCAAATGCCACGAAACTTTTTGGAGATTTTTTTCTGGACAAGATAAACACTAGAAGCTTCGGGAGAAGACCAGACGCCAGAGGGGGTGGCCACGAGCCACCAGGGCGCACCTGGGGGGGGGGGGGCAGGCGCGCCCTGGTGCCTCGTGGGCCCACCCCAGCTCCGTTTGACCTAATTCCACCACTATAAATTCAGGAAAAATCAAAAACCCTCAGGAGAGTCCACGAAATACTTTTTCCGCCGCCGCAAGTTTCTGTTCTCGAGAGATCCCATCTGGAGGCCTTCTCCGGTACTCCGCCGGAGGGGGAATCGATTGCGGAGGGGCTCTACATCAACCTTGCTGCCCTTCCGATGATGCGTGCGTAGTTTACCACAGACCTTCGGGTCCATAGGCAGTAGCTAGATGGCTTTTTCTCTCTTTTTGATCTTCAATACAATGTTCTCCTCGATGTTCTTGGAGTTCTATCCGATGTAATCACTTTTTGCGGTGTGTTTGTTGGGATCCGATGAATTGTGAGTTTATGATCAGATTATCCATGAATATTATTTGAGTCTTTGCTGCACTCTTTTATGCATGATTATTATAGCCTCGTATTTCTTCTCCGATTTATTGATTTGGTTTGGCTAACTAGATTGATTTATCTTGCCATGGGAAGAGGTGCTTTGTAATGGGTTCGATCTTACGTTGCTCAATCCCAGTGACAGAAAGGGACATGACACGTATGTATCGTTGCTATTAAGGGTAAAAAGATGGGGTTCTTAAGGCAGGAGTCGGTCTACTTGTCTCGGACGTGATGCCTATATACATGATCATTGCCTACATCATGTCATCGTTCTTAAGGCGTTACTCCGTTCTTTATGGACTTAATACACTATATGCATGCTGGATAGCGGTCGATGTGTGGAGTAATAGTAGTAGATGCAGGCAGGAGTCGGTCTACTTGTCTCGGACGTGATGCCTATATACATGATCATTGCCTTGGATATCATCATGATTATTTGCTTTTCTATCAATTGCCCAACAGTAATTTGTCTACCCACTGTATGCTATTTTCTTGAGAGAAGCCTCTAGTGAAATCTATGGCCCCCAGGTCTATCTAAATCATATTACTAAAACCCTAAAAATATTGTTGCCATTTTCTTTTATTTATTTTATTTTGTATTTTTGTTTCAATCTATCTATCTATCATATACAATTTAATCTTGCAATTGACCGCCGAGGGATTGACAACCCCTCGTTTGCGTTGGGTGCAAGGATTTGTTGTTTGTGTGCAGGTGCTGCTAACGAGGTGTTGTGTGATTCTCCTACTGGTTCAATAACCTTGGTTTCATAACTGAGGGAAATACTTATCTCTACTGTGCTGCATCATCCCTTCCTCTTCGGGGAAAATACCAACGCAAGCTACAAGTAGCAATCACCTCTGATTCCTCGAAGTACTGGGCAGTTGTGCAAATCCCACCAGAAGATTTAAACCAAGGCCCTCCATATGTTGTCTTCATCGGGAGATCCATGCCAACTCCAGACATGGCCATAGAATTTGCTGCCTATGAAGCAGTTACCCGTCTTCGATTCGCGGTACCATGTGCCAGCGAAAGGGAGTATTACTACTTCCCGAGTCGCGCTGCACTCGGAGCAGAAGCTACGTTCCGCGGTGAACGTATAGAAAGAGATCCAGCACTGGCCAATCCCATTCAGTATGTGATGGCCCAGGAGCATCTAACCCAGCAACTAATGGATTATCTCCATTATCTTGTTGTCCTGAATCCCCAGATCGCCATTGGTGGACCACCTTTGCCTACTCAGGAAGGGCATGTTCTTCGTCTGCTTCCTCCACTTCCTCCGGAAGAAGAAGAATGTGCTCCAGCACCGGGAACCCTTCCACAAGACCATGTAGATCTCACCTTCGAACCGTAGACGGTCTTGAGTGTGGTTGTTGCTGTGTCTAACGCTAGTTTACATGATGCAACCTTTGTGTTGTATTTTAGGGCGTAGGTTAGAAATGCATTGCTATGATTGGATTTTGCATATGATTGTTTGTTTGTTGTGATCTGCATTTAGTTCTTCCGCCCTTAACAAATCTCGAGGACAAGATTTTCTTAAGGGGGGTAGATTTTGTAACACCCCAAAATTTTAACCATGTTTTTATTAAGTAAAATTTTGACAGAAATAAAATTTTGAATTATACTAGGTCTTTTATTAATTTCAGAATCTTTTCTGTTTTCTGTTTTCCAAAATTCTTCCCTCCATATAGAAACTTTTGTAAAATATTGTGGGTTTTGGAAGTTTTTCCTAATACTTTCATTTATCTTTTATATACCAGTAAGAATTATTTTCATAATAAATTTGCCCCAAAATAATTCCTTTTAATAGTATTTTCAAACTCTGAAATGCTTTTGTTGCACTAAGACCCTTTTAAATAATTCCTTTAAAATTCCACAAAAATTATGAGGGTTCATCTGATGCCTGTAGATCACTTTTATGCAAAAACCCATCTTGGTCTTTTGAGAATTTTGAGCAAAACATCCTCTTTTCATTTTCTGTCCCATCCTTAGTGAAAGGCATGTAGCCCCTAAGTATGATTTTGGTAATTAATGACAATCTCTATGGACTAATGTTTTCAGTGAGATATATTTGAAGATTTTGTCCATAGATGGTGCCTCAAGGATATTGGATGGAATCAAGGATGACGTCCATATATATGAAGATATATTTGCTCTAAGCTTTGGTATTAAATGACAATTCCTATGGAGCATCAAGTGCATTGAATCTTATATGAAGATATGTTCCATAGTGATGCTTGAAGTGCATTGGGTTTTTTTGTGAAGAATGCCATCAAAGCATCCAAAGAAGTCCTTATGGTATCCTTCTCTGGATACACCGTGCTAACGGGGCCTAGGTGTTTGGCTTTCGAGATCCCATGTCCAGTGAGGTTTCAAGTTGGTCTTCGGGGATTTCTATTGAAACCATCAAGATTGATTTCAATGCCTAATCTAATTATGTTCATGGTGGAGTTCATTGGAGGATCTCAAAGATTGACATATTTGGGCTTTTAATGATCAAGGGCTTGAGAGAATAATCAAAGAGAAGAATTCAAGTTATGGTTTCAAGACAAGATCATGATGAGCTCATGTGTTGGGTTTAGGTTGATAAAGTCTTGAAGCAAGCAACTAGAGTGAAGAATTCATTGTGCCTCTCAAGAGATTGTGATGGAGTTTTTAGAAGGGCAAGTGGTGACCAAGATGATATTCATAGTGGAACTTGATATGGTCATGAAAGAGTCTTTGGTGATATAGTCTTGAAGCAATGAAGGGAAATGAAGAGTTCATTGTGGCTTTCAAGAAACCAATATGGGGCATAAAGTAAAGATGTTGGTTGACCAAGATGAAGCTCGAAGATTATATCTAGATGGTCAACTCACAAAGCGCAAACATTGTACCACATGGGATCAAGTGATCTAGTGGTATGGTAAGTAGTTATGAATTGTGCTTTGTTACCTAACCCATGCTATGTGTTTGTTATGTCTATGTGGGTTAGGTGTTTCTCATGGGCTTGCATCAAAAGGAAAGATTTCAAGTAGCCTATGTGTGGATGACATCAAGTGGTGATGGTCATCGGGTTCGAGGAGTCCAAGTGCAATATGAGAAGCCAGAGGTTATATGCTTTGAAGCTTGCGGTCCACATCATGATAATGTGCATGTGAATATGGGCTTAAGTTAAGGCTTCCCTCATTGCATTACGAGGAAGCAATTCGAGTATCTTCACCAAGTGGTTGTGGACAAGAAAGGGATTCCAACTTGAGGCAAGCATTAAAGTCATCATCAAGCTCAAGTTGAATATGCAAGGCAAAGGTATAACTTAGCTAGGTTTTCCTAGTTTTGCCGGTCTCATAGTGCTTGGTGGGAGACCGGATTATAGGTATGATAGCCGTACTATCAAGAGGGACTTTTGGGCGAGTAGCTTGATCACGTCGCATGTAGAGAGCTCAAACCTTTGCATTACTTGCATCATTCTTTCTTGTTGATCTTGGGTGGTTCTCTATTTGAGGACCTTGGGCTTTTCCATAGCTTCAAAATGAGCCCAAGATCATCGAATTCGGAGTTCGTATGCCAAAGTTATCATTGTTTCAGTGGGCTGCTGCAGGCTGATTCTGGGTACCCCGTGTGCACGGGGTCTTGACCCCGTGTGCACGGAGCCCCCGTGTCCACGGGCCTGTACCGTGCGCACAGGACCCCGTGGGCACGGGGTGTCCAGAAACTGCCCGTTGAGCCCCAACGGTTAGTTTCTTAGTTTGGCTATTTAAGGGCTCCTTCCTCCCACCGGTTGGGGGGCTGTTCACACACTTTCTCAACATCATTTTGAGCCTCTTACCACCTCTCCCAAACTCCTATCTCCCCTCTATGTGAAGGGGGATTTGTGGATGCATCTTTGAGTCATTAGTTGATTTTATCCATTGCATCCCCTCTCTTCAATCTCCTACTTTCGAGAGTGCATCTTGTGAGATTGAGAGAGTGAGTTGAGCATTTGTTGCTTGACCTTGCATTGCATTTGTTGCATTGGTTTGAGCTCCCCGCATCGATTTGTTCGAGTGAGAGCCCGTGAGTTTATTACTCTTGGAGGTTTCCGCCTCCTAGACGGTTTGGTGATATTCTTGAGAAGATTGTGAAGAGGCCTAGGTGGCCGTGGTTCCCCCGGAAGCTTCCTCTTGTGGTGTGCTCCGGGGAAGGGTGTGAAGTGGCCTAGGTGGTCAAGGTTCCTCCGGAAGCTTCCTTGCTTGTGGTGTGCTCCGGAGAAGTTTGTAAAGGTGTGGTGGTCGCCTTCAAGACCAACCCCGAGTGAATCGAGGCTCATCCGTTGGGGGTGACTCAAAAGGGAGAATACGGTGAGTCACTTGGTGACGCCCCGGAGCTTTGGCTTCGGCACCGCTCCAACGGAGATTAGCACTCTCACGAGTGTGAACTTCGGGATAAATCCGCGTCCCCGACTCACTTGTGGTTATCTCATACCCACACCCTTTACTTTCCGCAATTCATACTTGCTCTCATTGATATATCTTGTGCTAGTTGAATTGCTTAGTTGTTCCTACATTTCCATATCTTGTGATATAGTTTGTGCTTGCTAATTTCCTTAAGTGCCTATCTTGTTTAGCATAGGTTGTTGGTGCACTTAGTTGAGCCTAGCATATTTAGGATTTGTGCTTGAAAGGTATCCGTTTAGTTTAATTCCGCATTAGGATAAAGCCAAATCCGTAACAGTTTTAAAACGCCTATTCACCCCCCCCCCCCCCCCTCTAGTCGTCATCTAGATCCTTTCACTTAGGTTATAACTACAATCCTATTTTTCCTTGCTCAAATAATTCTGAAATTTTTCCATCTCCTAGTCCTTCCAGCTAAACCCTTAAGTCCAGAAGGGCAGTCCCAATTTCATATTGCAAGTCCACCAAATAATCCCCTGTAGTTTCTGTCCAGAACTGAATTCTAATAAAACTTGCACTAGCAAATTTTTCCTTTTATCAAACTAACTTAACCATCCTCTCTATCATCCAATGAGACACCATCCTGCCAAGTGCCATATCCAGAAAGATATTCTAAATAGCCTTTGCATTCTGTCAAACATCTTGTGGGCATGACAGAATTGTTGCATCCTTCTAAACTGCAAATGCCACTTGATCCTCTAACTAAACCAACATGTCCCCCATCTCTACCAGACCAAGAGTAGCCATCCTCTCAATTTTCACTCTAATCAAGTCCATCTAGATCCTCCTGGTATTACGTCGAGCAGCTGTTGCGCGTGTGCAGAGCGCCGAAACTGCAGGCGTCGGCACCGCCCCGCGTGGCCCTCCCTGCTGCCGCCACTGACCGCCAACCACAACCACAAGTCCCGCACAGTCCCCCACCCCTCCCTCGCACCTCACCGACACCACCCGCGTCTCCTAGCGCCGTCCAGGCGCCGACCACGCCGGCCACGACCGACCACCGTGGCCGACACGCCACCGCCCGAGCGCCCTGAGCCATCCAGCTCTCCCCTGGAGTAAATTGGACGGCCACCGCCCTCGCCTAATCCCACCGTCCATGCACCGTCCATGCCTACCTCGCCATCGCCCTCCTGTTGCCATTAATGGCCGCCGCCGAGTCGGTTGGAAAGAGTTTCCTCGCGAACCGCCTCTCCGGCACTATAAATTGGACCCCCGAGCTCGCTAAGCTCTCCACCACACCTCCCCCTCCCTCTCTGAGCTTCCCCGAGCAATAGAACGACCGGAAGAGGTCATCATCCTCGTTTCCGGCCAAGCCGACCACCACCACTGTCTCGAAGATTCCCACACCACCAGAGCCTCCCCCTCCTCATTATCTCCACCAGTAGCTTCCTCGTCGACCCTAGAGTTCATCCCCCTCGTCAATTTCGCCAGAGGAACGCCGTGGACGAAAGCCCTCTTCCACCTCCACCGGAGCTCTCGGGAGGACCTCGCCGCCGGTGACTCCGTCCACCCCGGAGGCCAAGACGGGTACCCAGAGGATCGCCTCGACCTCATGAGCACACCCATGTGCCCAGCTTCCCGTAGGTCGCCGCCGGCAGCCGCTCCTTCCCCTGTTCCCGCGGGAGGCGACTGGTCAAACCTGACCAGTGGGCCTGGTGGGCCCACTGTCAGTGACCCCGTGCCACGCCAGCTCGTCTTAAGTGGAGGCGTATTCCCGTGAGTACGTCTTTCCCTTTTTAAAAGCGGATTTCAACTGAACCGTTTTCTTTTTAATTTTAATTCAAATTCAGAAATTTGACCTAACTTTGACTGCCTCTAGTTTTTAAACCATAACCCCAGATGAATTAATTCTTTTTCTGACATACTTTATTTTTCATCTAGTTTATTTTAGTATTTATTTCAAAAATTTATAAAACACTTTTTGGTACTGTTTTGAAATTATGTGATATTTGCAATATTTTGAAAATAGGAAAAATGGAGGGAAGATACATTTTACAAAATTATGGAGTGAATCAACATTTCTACACACCCCAAGGCAAGCATCTTGAACACTTGATATGATGCAAGTTTGGTTGATTGCTTGCTAGAATTTTGAAACATGATTATGTTGACTCAAATGAAATTTGCATATAGATGATCATGCATATGTGGTTCCTAGTCAGTATTTGAGTTCACTTAAACATGAAACATTTGTGCCACACATGCCTATGCTTGTTCTGACTAATTTGCAGGAGAGAATCTGTCACATATAAAAGTGACCGTGAAACAGATGTCTCGTTGTGACAAGAATGATCAGTGATGGCATGTCGGGACATGCCAGGTGGTGACCCTGTTGGGTACTACCAAGGAAATATATTGTGCTAACCACTGCAGGAAAACTTAAACCTCCTGAGTCGACCGTAGATCGAGTCTTGTTCCGGTAACCCCCATACTTGATTCGTGTTGCCACTTGTCCCTGCCACAGGTAGGGTATGGTTTAGTAAGTTGATAACCCCTTTCCTTGCACACACTGTACAGAGAGGCCATGGTGAAAGATACCAGAGACCTCTGGTAGGCATGTCACCTGGTCAGGGGGCATGGGTGTTTCCGGCTGGACCGAGAGGGGGGCACCCCTTAGTTTGCACGCGATATAAATTGTGATCCCATGCTATTCGAGGTGTTGGCCTCCCCGCCTTAGAGTTTTTCTTGGATGATGCTTTGGGTGATTCCGGGCATCGTGAAAGTTAAGCTAGTGTGTGTTGGTTAGGTGTGTTTTCAACCCAAAGACCGTAATCGGAATTAGTCAACGTCTCGGGGTTGACTAAAGAAATCCTTTACTTGTGGGTAAAGAGTACAACCTCTGCAGAGTTCTAAAACCTATTCGAATAGCCATGTCCGCGGTTAAGGGCCACAGTCTGGGATGGGTCAAGTGTCGGTCTTAGGGTCGGTCTTCGGAGGAAATAATTAAAATTGAGCATGATTCACTTTTGCAGGATGATTATTATCACTACGGATGCTATCATGAATATTATTGTTAACATGAATATTACTGTGAACTAACCTTTTTCTCTTATGTGCATTTTTTAGTATCTCTTGGGAAGGTTATGCCACGTGGATACTCATGTTATTACTTTCTTTTCAGGACCTCTTGAGGCGTCGCATTCAGACACCCGTTTGGTATTTCTTTTCAAGACCTCTCGAGGCGTCGCATTCAGACACCCGTTTGGCATTTCTTTTCAAGACCTCTCGAGGCATCGCATTCGGACACCCGTTTGGCATTTCTTTTCAAGACCTCTCGAGGCGTCGCATTCGGACACCCGTTTGGCATTTCTTTTCAAGACCTCTCGAGACGTCGCATTCAGACACCCGTTTGGCATTTCTTTTCAAAATCTCTCGAGGCGTCGCATTCAGACACCCGTTTGGCATTACTTTTCAAGACCTTTCGAGGCGTCGCATTCAGACACCCGACTGGCGTTTTATTTTGGAATCCTCGGGCGGTCTAACGCCCGATATTCCATTTTATTCTCTTGGAATCCTCGGGCGGTCTAACGCCCGATATTCCATTTTATTCTCTTGGAATCCTCGGGCGGTCTAACGCCCGATATTCCATTTTATTTTCCTGGAATCATCGGGCGGTCTAACGCCCGATGTTTCATTTTATTTTTCTTGGAATTTTTCGGGCGGTCTAACGCACGATGTTCCATTTTATTTTCTTGATTATTACTTGAATGACATAATTAGCCATTTACACCGTATTAATATTTATCATGCCATGCTATAATATCAATCAAAATATGCATATAATTTAGTCCATCATGAACATATGCACTCTATTGCATTCGGTATATCTTTTGTTCATAATGTTTGCGAGTACATTCAAACGTACTCACAGGCTTGTCCCTGGCTATTGTCTTGGCCAGATCATGATTCGGAGGAGAGCGCTACGAAGACACCCCCGCAACCTAGGAATCGGAGATAGCAGCCACGCGAGATAGGAGTTACCCAGGTCAGTTGTTCCTGTGGGATGGAGCCCATCGACGTTGGAGATCCACGAGTCGCTTCCGTCATCCGCCACTAGAAATCATTGTGGTACTCAATGGACCTTTATGGTCTTGTATCCAAATTCTTGTAATAGCTTGGAAATCTGTATCAAGGATGTGTCCACCAGCGAACAGCAATCCTAGGGCTAGTGATGACACGAGGGTCATTTGCTGGGATTTTATGTCCCGGAAAACCGGCCCCGACAAGTGCGCACTTGCAAAATTTAGTGCCTGGTGTTTCGGAAGCCAGTTTGGTAATCGAGTACGAAGCCCACATAGTAGTAGCACACCATTAGAGCAAGTACAATAGTGGGCTATAAGCCCGCTTACATGGCACTTTTGACTATGTGGAGGAGAGAGACAGGAAAAAAGTGATGGAGTGAGCTAACATGCAAGAACCAACCTCTACGCGAGCTCCTAGATAAAAGCACTTAATGAGAGGAAAGAAATAGAGAGAAAGTTAAAAAAAAGTTCTACCTTTATAGGCAACTCTATTGTTTGAGTAATTAGAGCAAGTACAATAGGATGACGTAAGCGGGCTTAAAGGCTTTAAATATTATATTTTTGATGAGTTGGCGGAGAGAAGAGGAGAGAGAAGAGAAGAAAAAAGACAAGCGGGCTACTAGTTAAGAGCCGGCTGTATAACGCGCTCCTAGACTCTTTGTGAGAGAGGGAGATGGGTCATGTATCAATAAAGTAGTATATATTTATATGCAACTATTGTACTTGCCGGTTATAAGGTTGATTATAAATGACATGGCAAATCATATAGCCAGTAGCTGGCTCTACTATTAATCATGCTCTACTAACTTTTGATAACATGTTATGTTTATATAGCCAGCTGTTGGCTATATTGGCGTCGCAAATCCCACCGTGCTTGGCCACTGGCCAGGAGAACCGGCAGAAAAGCAAGCAGCTCACCTCGACCCTCGAGTCAAAGGTTGAACCAGAAAAGAAAGTTAACGCGTCCTAGAGCCGGGCACGGATTTTCACCGCGGTGACGCGGGCAAAGATCATCTCGATCGGCGAGAAACCACCGATGATATTCCCTCTTCTTTCCCCTCCGGCCGTGGTCCAGGTCCAGCCCTCCCTCCAACTCCACTTGGCACCCACCTTGCTTCCATTCACATGGTAGCGCACGCGGAAGAGGTAGTCGGTCTCAGGCGGAGCTCAGCCGGAGCCCGGAGGCCACCACCCACCCACGAGAACGCCCGCCACCACCCCACGTGCCCCATGGAGGGACGGAGGGTGGAGCACTACCCGTGGTTGTATTATGTATAGTATAGAACGTGTGCCGTGATGGAGAACGAACCAACCCACAAATCCTGATGAGAAACTTACTCAAGTAGATGTGCGAGCTAGCCGAGCGCACCAAAGATCAGATCAAGCACTAGTTGACCAAGCACTCGAGATTTGAAACGTGATCCAGATCCAAGGGAGTATTTGCACAAGCAATGTTGCTCTGTGGCCTGCATCCTTCCTTTTCAAAGCAACCCACCTGGGAGGAAATTCCTCCGCCCTGTTGGGCAATTTTACAAACCTCGGCACCAGATTTCGCTCCTCTGGTTAGGGGGACCAACGCAAGAGAGCATGCTTAAAGCTAAAAACAAGGACACTGATCGTGGGGAGCTGCTGCCCTGCCTGCCACCATCATGAGTTGACACTCGATTGCCAGCCAAACTGGCTTCCAAGCCAAGCACCATTTCCGGTAGACAAACTTCGAGACAATGATGCAGACACGAGTCAACCCAAAACGATCGAGCACTCGAGGCCCAAGACAACAAGACACAGTGGGCGTGGTCACAAAAGGCTATTAGAATTAATCTATACTAGTAAGTAATCCAAGCTTATAGTAATAGCAGTTCATAGTTACAAAGACTAGTTACCACAAAGATATCCACCATTAGCCAAAAGCTGCAAAAGATTAGCTACTACTACTACAGTACTGGTTCTACCACGATGCGGCAAGCAAACATGCGGACGGCACTGGTCAAGCAAGCAGCGGGCGGGAATACAGATGCAGCAGCAGGTAAAGAAAAAGGAGGAATGGGAGCAGAGATTCCTTCCAGCATCCCTCGGTCCCTCCTCCCCTGTTTCCCCCCCTCCCCCTCATGTTCTTTGGTTACTGCTGCTCCGTTTCAGACCGTGGAGGGGAGCTCGCACTTGCCCATCTCTGCAAAAACAACGGAATAAACACGAGCACCGAGTAAGATCCACAGGTTATAATACTCCGTCGTATACAATGCCAGTAGTAGCACTAGTTGATCCTCCGGTGTGAACATGGAGACCAAATTCTTGTACCGGAGCCAAAGAGGAGTAAACAATGCGCGAGGTACACGAACTAGAGGCCGCCAAGGAACCGGAAGCGGCGGCAACCACAGTCGTCCGGGCGCCGCATGCCGACGTCCGGCCATACATGGCACGCATTCCGACGGCGGGAGTAAAGAACACACGACGAGTCATATCGCGTCGAGCCGCGAGCCACGGTCATAACTCTGAGACCCTGACTAGCAACTGCACGCTCTTGATGACTCGATCGCAGCCGGAGGGACGAACGGCAGCTCGAATCCAATGCAGACTTGATTGGGTACTGGTGTGCAAATCGCGGTACAGATTTGGGTCACAAATCACAGCGTTAAGGGGCAGCTGCAGTTTCCCTTGTCGTGATTAAGGCTGTGTGCATGTGTGGGGCAAAACAAAAGGACGGGAATCATTCCCGTACAACGCAAAGCAACTTTCGCTTGATTTGAACCGTCCTACCCCCATCTCTCTGTAAAATGCCGTCTATGGTACGGGGATGTTTCTCGCTTTAGGTGCCGTGGTTCCCACACAAACTTTCACCGATGCCATCCCTGGTGTATGTTACCAGCAAATTGTCTAGTAACTTTTCTTCCTAAAGAAAGTGAATTGTTAAATTTTTCTGAAAATGATGATAACCCCTACTCTACATCAGTAATTTGTTACTAATGAAACTTTGGAGTGATCGTGTACCTAGCACCAACATTTTACCACGATTAGGAGTACCTAGCGCCTACATTTTGGTCGGGTTAGGAGTACTCGTGTACCTAGCACCTACATTTTGCTTTGTAATGCAAGTAATGGATGTACATTTGCACGAGCGGTACGAGTAATTTTGCAGGCAAGAAACGAGCAAATTAAGCGGGGAACTCACTTGGTGCCTGGTTGACGACGTAGGCGGCGCCGGCGAAGTCGCAGGTGCCGATGGAGCGGCCCTTGCGCTGGTAGTAGTCGTTGAACGCGTACGACGCGTGGGAGACCATGGTGTTGGGCTCGAAGCACGCCGCGCCGGGCTGGATGCCCTTGCAGTCCGCGCCGCCCGGCCCGCACGCGTAGTCCAGCGCCGCGTGCAGCCGCGCCTCGCCCACCATCGCGTTCGCCACGCACCACGCCTCCCCCGGCGTCGCCGCCCTCACCAAGCCACCGCCGGCCCCGCTTACCGGCGCCGCATTGCCGCTGCCGTTGTCCTGCCACCCGAGGCCGCCGTTGCCCTTGCCGCCGGCTCCAATGGAGCCGCCGCCGAGGACGAACTCCACGTCGTACACCTTCTGCTGGTTCGGGTAGAACACGCCGTAGTTGCGCTCCGAGGTCGGCCCGGGCTTCTGGTTCTCGTTGAAGAGCGCGAACAGGTACACGTCGATGTCCGCGTCGGGGCGGCGCGGGGTGCCGGCGTTCTTGGACAGCACGCGCCGGACGAGGTTGCCGTTGTACGCCGCGGCGTTGGTCGCGCCGGCGCCGACCTCCTTGGCGTCACCCTTGGACGGCCACCCCGTCTCTGAGACCACCACGTGCACGCCGTTGTAGTTTCCCAGCTTGCCGACGGCCGTGAACACGGCGTCAAGCTGCGCGTCGAGGAGACTGTAGTACTTGAGGCCGCTCCCGGAGTCGAGCTCGCCGGCGTTGGGGCGGAAGAGCGCGTAGTCGAGGGCGATGACGTCGGCATTGTCCGCGTAGGCGAAGAACGGGTAGCAGTTG
This sequence comes from Elymus sibiricus, assembly GCA_039707655.1. Taxonomy (NCBI): domain Eukaryota; kingdom Viridiplantae; phylum Streptophyta; class Magnoliopsida; order Poales; family Poaceae; genus Elymus; species Elymus sibiricus. Next base: position 325,247,368 of record CM077674.1, on the reverse strand, counting down.
ACCATGAGGTAGGAGCCGGTCTGCGCCAGGAAGTCCAGCATCGGCTTCATGACCGACTGTGAGAGCTCCTCCCTGAACACGCCGGCGGACGGCGGGTACGAGGCCGCGAGTGCGGTGAGCGCGACAGGGGACGACACCTTTACGGCCTTGTCCATGTTCAGCCTGGCCAGCGCGGCGTGTATGTTAACCATGGCCGGGACGAGCTGCGCCGTAACATTCGCAGCCGTGGCGAACACCTCGTTGCCGACGGCGATGCCCTGGATCTGCGTGGCCGGGTAGTAGGCCGCGACATTCCGGCGCACCCAGGCGAGCGCGTACGACGGGCGCCTGGCGGCCGCGGCGACCTGCTCGTTGGGCAGCGCGACGACCACCTTGATGCCGCTGTTGGCGAGCGCGCGCAGCACGGTGGGCTCGGTGTCGTAGAGCTTGACCTGCGCGATGCCGTGCTGCTTGAGCAGCTGCACCACCGCCACCGGGTTGGGCAGGTCGTTGGCCACCCGCCCCCAGTTCACGCCCACGGTCCCCGCGTCTGCAACCAAAGACATTCATTGTCAGTAAGTAAACCACGCCGGCATTGTCGACGAAAACACCAGTTGGCCTCGGCGGTTACCTGCGGCGGCCAGGAAGAGCAGGCACAATGCCGCGGCGAGGAGGAGGCCGCGGGGGAGAGCCATGCTCTGCTGCGTGCGGCGGCGGCGAAGCAGAGTTTGTCACGGCGGGGGACGAAGTGGTGGAGAGTGTGGGGAGCGAGGGAAAGGGCGGGGAGTGGATTTATGGCGGGGGAAGCGGGGCCCGCGGGCGGGGTGGGAAGTGGCGGGTATGCGGGGACGGCGGTGACGCACGGCGCGGTGAAATTGGTTCGTGGGGTTACGTGGGTTGAGGGGATTGGCCGTGGCTGGGAGTGGCTGGTATGCTGGCGCGGGCAGGGGATTGATGGTGGAAAAAGACCGGGTGCGTGGGTCCCGCCCTCGGTGACCGTTGGTGCCTGAGCGTTGGGCCCGTCGTGTGGTTAGTGGGTTTTATGGGCCTTAATGGCGTGTGGTTAGAGCGGATTAATTGCTCATCTCAACGGCTCTATGTTCGTTTCCTCTCCCCCGCTCTCCTTGGCCTTTTGAGAAAGTGCCGTCTCCTGCTGTCAACAGCAACAAGATTCGGTTAATCTTGTGGTGTCACACGTACACGTGGGACTTGTAATTTGGAGCGTGTTTACCTGCCACAAAGCGTAGCTGGCAGCGATGGATTTGCAATGGGGCGACGTGGTTGTTTTTTCAGTCACTGATGTTTTTTGTAATAAGCACGAACATTTTCAGTCACTGATGTTTTTTGTAATAAGCACGAACATTTTCAGTCACTGATGTTTTTTGTAATAAGCACGAACATTTTCAGTCACTGGTCGATCAGTCGAGTTCAGCCACACGCGCAGCGGCTGCCCGTCTCATGACACCGACAGCCTTATCCGGCCTCTCATCCCCTCACAGTCTCGCGTGCATGCACAACCTGATGGAGTTGAGTGAGGACGCACGTACGTAAAGTAAAACCACTCTCCCCCGACTTAAATTTCGTAGCTGCCATGGCCAAGCGGCAAGCGAGCAACGCATGAATGCGCACGAGGCTGTCAGGCAGGCAGTACAAGATCGATCTTTTGGTTGGGGTGGCCAGTAGTACGTACCACAACCCTCCTGTGCCTTCCCGGCGCCGCAGTGATTCAGCGAGCTCGGTCTGGTGCCGTTGGCTAAACTACCATGGATGGGAAGATTCATTGATGCATGCATGGGCAGGTCGGGCAGGCAGAGTGGGTAGCCGACGGAAGTTGCTAGTTAACTATCTCAGTTAATAGCCAATCAAAAGGGGAAATGATGGGCAAAAGGAGGAGCCAGGATTGAAGCTTTTCCATGTTTCAGCTCCGGTTACTTATTGGCGGTAGGAGTACAGTTTTTACAACTCAGGAGTAGGCGGCGATGACAGGACAGGGATACATGGGCGCGGGTGTGCGTTGCAGGTAAAGCGAGGACGCCTTTTAGGTGAGGCCGCGATGGACCGGTCGATCGGTCTAGAGCGCCTCATCATAGCAGCAATGGACAGCCCGGCCGGCGTAGGTCGGAGCAGGTGAGGGTACATACAGCTAGCCTGCTAGCGTACAAGGTACTCCTGGCGGAGACGAAAACCGTGCACGCATGCCACTCGGTGGAGAACGGTGCGTTGCCTGGGAACAAACTACTGTTCTAGTCTAGTGCAGTACTGCAGTAGTAGACGAAGTGAACCAGCTGGCCACCAATGGGTCACAGGTGGTAGGCAAAGTCCACCTGCGTGGTGAGGTCATCGGAGATCATCATCAGCTCCTTGATTGCCGCAGATGTAGATGTGTCTACATCCATGGATGATTCGGGTTGTTCCCGTTCCTGCATGCGGTACACATCAACCGTAGCCAGCCCGTAGGCAACATGCCAAGGCGTATCATGATTCAGGAAAGCAAACGACCCAGACAAGTATCCTCACCCTCCTCCCGATTTTTTGTCCAAAAGGACCACTTGGTGGCTCGAATTGTCGAAAAAGACCACGTCCGTATAGAATTGGCAGAAGAGACCCCCCGGCCCGTGGCGGCAGGCCGGCCAGCCGACACGTGGCACCTGCCGCCACGAGCGGTGGCGGCCAGCCCTGCCGCCTGGGCGGGTGGCGGCCAGTGGCGTATAACGGCGACCCGGCGCGCGTAACGGAACGGACGAGGCGCGGTGAGCCAGGCCGCCAGCGCGCGAGGCGGCCGGACTGGCGCGGTGGGCCACGCCGCCAGCGCTAGAGGCGGCCGGCTCCACACTGTTGCGCTGTGCTGCTGCATGCGACGCTGCTGCTGCGCTCGCTTCCTGGATTCCGCTTCCTGCATGCATGCATCCATGCACGCGATGCACTGCTTTTGACGCAGATTCCTGGCACTGATTGATAAAAATGACGGCACTGCTTTTGGTTTCGTCTGTTCGCAAAAATTTTCCCGCCTAAAATTTCGTCGGTTCGCTATATTTTCCCGCCATCACATTGCCATCTTTGTCTATAAAACGAGGCACGGAGCCTCTCTTCCTCCATCAGCCAGCCACACACGGAGCCTCTCTTCCTCCATCAGCCAGCCACACACGGAGCCTCTCTTCCTCCATCATCCAGCTACACTCAAAATCCGCACGACACTTATTTTTAGCAGCTATGAGTTTGCCTTGCTCGGATCAAAGCATCAGGCCGAGGAAAATGAAGAGTGTTAGTTTGCCTCCGGGGTTGGAACATCTGCGCTGTTGGTGTGGTGACCTTTGCAAAGTGAAGGAGGTGACGGATTTTTCTGAACTCTAAATATAGTACCTAATGAACATCCATATTTTATTATCAGTCCATTAAAACTCTAAATATAATAATACGATTATAGCATCTGCATATCACACGACTCAAAATATGCTTAGACTTTAATCATAAAAGTGCGATGATAACATTTACATAACATACGACTAAAAAAATAACCGTATTTCCTTATACTTTTAACATAATAGTACGGTAATAACAATTTCATATCATATGAGTAAAACTAGCAGTGGTAATAATTGTTATTTACAAATAATAATATGACAAATATTCGCAGCATGAGTATCATCTTTCTTCACAACAGTACGTCAATATACAAAATATTCACAAAATTACACGACGCCATTTATACCTCAGCTTCAATATGGATGTAGTTCCGAATACAATTAAGCGTCACAATAGTTCGAAAAAATATCCGTCAGCAAGTATCACCAGTAATATGTCAACCTATTATCACATGAACATAAGTATTAGACATGGATTTTTTTTCCTGCTATCAAAAGTATCAACTTGTCACTTGCGCGTATATGGTAATCACCTAAAAAGGGGCATGAATGCAACACTGACCACATGAAATAACAAGACATTTAATCTTGTATTGACCAATAAGAACACAAATATGTAGCTTACTTACCATATTTACATATTCTTGCATTTCAAACCTAGTTGATGCATTTCAAAGGCCTAACAACGATCTACAATATCGTCTTATAGCTAAATACGAGCTAAAAACTAGCTAATTCCCACCGTAAAAATACATGTATTGCAAAGCCAGTACCGTGATCTCCAACTGCTTAATTAGTTTCTTCCGACGAATCCCACTCCAAATGCTTCAAATGACTTCACAAAGTGCTCAACTGATAAAAAAATAACATACGTATTTAAAGACTAATCAGACAAAATAAATATATGATGCATGTGAACGAAACCAACAAAGATCGATATATCTTACCTTCGTCTATCTCTGTTCTTAGAGACTTAGAGAGAGCAGACGAACGAGGAACTGAAGGCAACGAGACAGAGTGGCAGAGTGTTTGCAAACGAAGCAACAAGACAGAGTGGCAGAGAGTAGACGAACGATATATAAAGGAAACGCAGGACTGTAGTGTCGGCGGAACTGTAGTGTCGGCAGCAGCAATATTCGAGAGCATCGGAATGAGCGCCATCTGCCACAGCGCTGCTGTCGGCTCGAAATCTATGCAGCGAAATCAGCGCCAATCATCTTTTTAGCAATCAGTGCCAGTAATACGCATGCAGCAGCGAGCACGGGTGCATGGAGCGCAGCAGCAAATTCGCAAACACACAAAATCAAATCGTCGCATGCAGCAGCGGAATCAGTGCCAATCAGTCGGCTCGGAATCAGTGCCAAATCAGCGTCGCATGCAGCACAGCGCAGCAGTGTGGAGCCGGCCGCCTCTAGCGCTGGCGGCGTGGCCCACCGCGCCAGTCCGGCCGCCTCGCGCGCTGGCGGCCTGGCCCACCGCGCCTCGTCCGTTCCGTTACGCGCGCCGGGTCGCCGTTATACGCCACTGGCCGCCACCCGCCCAGGCGGCAGGGCTGGCCGCCACCGCTCGTGGCGGCAGGTGCCACGTGTCGGCTGGCCGGCCTGCCGCCACGGGCCGGGGGTCTCTTCTGCCAATTCTATACGGACGTGGTTTTTTTCGACAATTCGAGCGACCAAGTGGTCCTTTTGGACAAAAAATCCCTCCTCCCATGGCATCGCGGGAAATGGCTCGGGCAGGAACAGGACACACACAGGTCCAAATGCGCTTTAAGTACTGCGTACGTACTGCTGTCCACCGGTACAGTACTGTGGGAAATGTAGCAATGGCTGGCACCGGTCTGGCGGGGGACAGGCGAGAGAGGGATTCACCGGTCCGGGAAACGTTGGGGGAGAGGAGCGGAGAGCAGCCGGAGACAACTGGGCAACGGGACGCAGGCGCATCTCCGTCCGCCGTCTGCGCCGTAGTGCTGGCCGCTGGTCCGTCCATTTGCAGCCCACCGGTGCCCAAGTGGCCGCAACTACAGACAACTCTGGACTCCGGTGAGCGCACCGTTCGTACGTACGGTCACGTTCGTCCTTTGCCGGTGACGGTGAGAGGCTGCTGGTTTAGATCTGCGTACTGCTGTTTACTGTTCCGTCATCTCTGGCAGCTTCATTCATTCAGCCATGTGGCGAGGCGAGCTAGGGTGTCAATCTAGCTTCTTTCCTGATCCCCTGTAAGAACATGTCGCGGGTCTTGTAATATGCTGCATGGATCTGGACATCTGGTGACGTCTAGACGACGACTAATCGATTCAGTTCTAATACCTGGCAAAAAATAAGATTAAGATTCAGTTCTACTGATAAGAAAGATTATCACTTCCCTACCCTGCGCATGCATGTCAGTCGCATGCACTTCACGCGACACATCATCGTCGCTCCACATGTGGATCTGGAGAACTCGAGACCGACCCGGTTGGTTCTCCTCCGAGAGGCATTTCTGTCGGTGTGACTGAAGAAGGATTCACTCGTCTGCATGCACGATTTTTTTACAGGGGGGAGGGCCAACCGATGAGCGTCGGGAAGACATCACCCCTGCTTGGACCACCGGGGGTTGGTGGTTGGTGATTGGTGATTTTGTGCTTGGACTATGTGAGTACGCGCAACGCGCCTCCAGCTCCGGCAGCTGCTAGTGCGACGACAACAGCGAAGATCCAAGACCCAGGAGCGCGTGATCATGTGAACCCGACCTTTATTCAGTTAAGTCCACACTTCTTCGTGCTGTAGGGCCTGTAGCGCCAGTGATCACTCAATCAGTCATGACCCACTTGAAGGGACAGGGATCAGGTGACATGCCTCTGGGCAGTCACGCCGTAACATGCGGCAACCCATCCAGCGCTCATTCAACATCCAACGGCCATCAGCGACTAAAGTGAAAAACGCCAACACTAGTAGTTCTCTGTACACTGCGCCCACACTACTTCCGCATGCGTATGTATAGGTTGAGAATACGTCCGCATGCGGCAAATACGTCGAGTATCCACCCATGCCTACGTATGTATACAGCGAGGCATGGATTAATTCTTGATGCACTGCCATGGACTAGTCTATTTTTGAATCAAGATCATTTTTCACTTCTCTAATGGGTAGCTAATGGCTTGATGGATTGATGCATGCTTGATCTGGCTGATATATGCATGTGTGCGTGCTTGATCTGGCTACAAAATTTATATGTGTTCTAAACACTTATGAATTGTAATGACAAGTGTTTCTAAGAGCATGTAAAGCAGGGCTCCCAAACCCTCCATATACGCCCGGGCGGACGGCCCGATCACTGACCGGTCAAAGAAAACTTGACCTAGACGGACGCGCCTCACACCGGCCCCAAATGCCCGGGGTGACCGGCATCCCTCATATCCAACCCAAAATCTAGGGCGGATATGGGAAGGCCCGGGCGCGCCCGGCGTGTCGGATCCGGCCCACGCTGGCCCACTCCACTTCACTCCGTTCTGTCCCCAAGCTCCCTTCCGATGATCTCCGACACTCCTCAGCATGGGGGGCAGCGGATCTGACTCCGACCACTTCGGATCCGTCGACTGGGTTGTCATCGCATGCGGGATGGAGGAGGCTATGGCTGTCCGCATTACCCTCCGCCGCTCCCGGGAGGAGCGCCGGTGAGCCCGAATCGGTGCAACGGGTGCTCGGATTCGCTGGGGCTGGAGGCTTGCAGTCCGTCTCCGGTCTGCCGGCGTATGTGAGAAGATCCGGCTTGATTCATATTGCGTTTTTGAGCGCTACTTCCGCAATAAAGACGGCAAAGGCGTCGGGTAGGACAAGGGCAAGGGCGGATGTTTGAGGGGTAGATTTGGTGTATTCGGTTGTTGCTCTAAAATTTCCAGTTTTTAGTTCTTTCAGTCTACTTGTTCCTACCCGCAAAAAAAAAAATAGTTGTTCCTATTAAAACTTATTTTTAATTACTACTAGTACTTCTTTAAAAAAAATCTGCAATGTGGATTGTGGAGAGCACTTAGTGCATGGCTGTTGACTTTTGTTGCCTGTACAGAGAACTAGTACTAGTGTGGGCGTCGGGTGTCTCCCTGCAATGGTCACTGACCGCTGGATGTTGAATGAGCGCTAGATGGGTGGCCGCATGTTACGACGTGACTGCCCAGAGGCATGTCACCTGATCCCTGTCTAGTGAAGCTTTAAGCATCTGCATGTTCGGCAGGCCTTGGATCACGGCGCTCCGTCGAGCAAACAGATTCAGACGAGGGCACGTCATGTCACATCTGCTGACTCGTGTATACGATACTTCCTCCATTTCACAATGTAGTGCGTCCGTGCTTTCCGAGATCTAAATTTGATCATAAATTTAACCAACGAGACCGACTGCGGCGGGAGCAAAAATTATACCACTGAATTCACTGTGAATTCAGTGGTATAATTTTTGCTCCCGCCGCAGTCGGTTTCGTTGGTTAAATTTATGATCAAATTTAGATCTCGGAAAGCGCAAGCGCACTACGTCATGGAACGGAGGGAGTACGTACGTACCTGCGCCGGAAAAAAAAATCGCAGCGAAAGATTTTCACACGGCGTGTCCGTCGGTTTGCTATGGGTTCAGTGAACTTCCGAGGCGGCGATGTCTGTATGCTCTCACTGGGAATCATGATGCCCAGTTGTACGCGTGGATCCGTGTATCTAATCTACCAACCCCACATGCAAATGCCCAGCCGCCTCTGAACGTGATGCAACGCCACCTTAGCTCCATGTGCAGACCGTGCAGTAGGCGTACGAGACGCTGGAGAAGAAAGAATAGATAGATGGGATCTGCAATGAGAGGAAGGGAATTCAAAAGGTGATCATCAAGCTAATCATTTTCCCCCAGTTTGAATGGGAAAGCCGGAAGAGGAACAAAAGCATGTGCTGCAGTAATGCTCATGTGTGCGATGCATCAGCGTGCTGCTACATCAGTAAAAGTTCCAGGAACTAGCCACCTGGGATAGGAAAACTTTAAATAGCACCATCACTGAACAAAGACAATGTACTCATATAGTACTTACAAAATCCTTGCTCCTCAACTGCGGATTGCACAACAGAATCCAACATTTGGGGATGCATCCAACAGTTCAGAAGCTCTGATCCACGATTAATTGAAACCCCAGATTAATTAGTACGTGCACCTGGATATAAACACCAATCAAGACCCCCCATAATTTATTTACCAAATGCCAACCGACCTCTTCATCGTCAGTGGCACCAACTGAACCAATGGAGTGTTGGACTGAATTCAGAACCACTTTCAGACAATGTGCGATGATGCAAAGCCGCACGATAAGAAAACATGTACTCCCTCCGTCCTAAAATAAGTGTCTCAACCTTAGTACAACTTTATACTAGAGTTAGTACAAACTTGAGACACTTATTTTGAGACGGAGGGAGTATGTATTTCCGCACGGCGATCGCAAGTACAGCCTTCTAAAGGCTCTTTTTCTTTTTCTTTTATCCTTTCCCCTTGTAACATACTGTTTGTTGGTTATATATGAAAATTACCGGTTTGCGGGTCAAAAAAAATCTAAAAAAATGTAAATGGTTGATCAAGAGAAATCTGATGATTGGATTTTAGAAGATCATCCAGAGAAGTAGTTACAGGCCAAAGAAGATACAGTAAATACATCGTGGATCACTTTACAGCTCTCTTATGCATTATTATCTGCTCAGGCTAACTTCACAACGAGGAGCGCATATACGATGAAGCCTGCCTGCAATCGTCAAGTCGGATTTGCAAATGAAGTAGCTCGGAAAACCATATGTACAATGGAACTAGGTGGTTATGCATGAGTGCGAGGACCGGTTACTTCCAAATCGTCATTCGAGCGCCAAGAAACCGGAGGTGCACTTGGTTGGAAATAGCTCATATATCCCGCAAAAAGAAGGAAATAGCTCATATACACCGTGTTTTTTTTTAGCAATTCATGTTTTTCTTTGAGAAACTTTTGAGCAATTCATGTGCACCATGTTATGGAACACGAGGAGTTCTGACTCGATGGACCGGCGTTTGCTGGGCCGAGGCTGGCGGTAGTGTGGGGCTTCTGTTTGGCCCATGTCAACGTACGCTTGAGAGGGACTTTATTTTTATTTTTTTTGAAACTAGAGGGACTTTATGTTAAACGTGACGGTTAGTACCACATGGCCTAAGGAGGAGACGTCAAACCTGTTTATAATCTGGTACGAGGGCACAGCAATCACCAACCGGCGAGGGTGGTCAGCAACTTTCAAGTGGCTGTACAAACTGATAATTGTGATCCATGGGGTCTTGTCAGCATTCAGGTTCCTCGAACGCAATCTTGGCATGTCTCATGTAGCGTTCTATGGAAATTATAACTTTGATGCAAGTCTGACATGCCACAGGGTCACACAACTACTGACATAGTAGTGCGTGCGGTTTTTTTTTCCCACTTGTTCACGACGAAATACATTGGTCTACCTTTTTTTTTCACACTTGTTCACGACGGAATACATGGTCTGCATTGCATGTATCTGCAGTGAACCCTAGGTTTTGCCTCTGGTCATGAGCGAACTGTGGTGTGTATCTCCCGGCAATTTCTATTGAACAAACAAACTTGTTGAGCGCCCGACCTGCACGGCCCATTGTACACTCTCCGTCCATCTAATCCTTTGGTCTATTAGGATTCTAGTAATGGACGTGAACCTTTCCCTGTACATTTTGTTGATAAAATAGGCAATTTTTTCGATTAATTTAATCCAGGAAATAATCATGAACATGGCATTGACAGAATTAATGACATACTGATTACGATCTAGACATGCACGTACTACGCAAACAGTAGACACATCTACACATAATGCTAGTACGGCTAACACAGAAATAAATAGGAGCGGGATAAACGGGTTATACCCTCCAGTAGGCCAGGCAGAGGCCGCGGTGGCAGCAGCGGCGTCCTCGGCGGCCTTTTTCTCGGCCTCGAGCTTGTCGGCGGCGAGACGGTCGGCGTCGGTGGGCTGAGACATGGTGATGACGAAGACGTAGGGGAAGCAGTGGATCGGTGGCGAGCAGTCGCGTAGTCGCTCCCCAAAAACCTAATCGCCCCTCTCCCGTACAGGATCCGGAGAGGCCTGCTCTCCTGTCAACCGTGTACGCGGTGAACGGGATGGAGTCGCCGGCGGCAGCAGCAGCAATGGAACGGCAGTGTGCGTGGAGGCAGAGATGCGATCTGTTTCCCGTGACGGCTAGGGTTCGCAGCGCCTCACATATATAGGCGCAGCCACGTGGAGAGACGTGGGCTGAACCCACGTCCAAGTCAGTGACAGCCCATGATCTGACGTCTCAGATCGTGGCCCCATCTGTCAAAGACTCTCCGTTCCTGACCGGCAAAAAGAAGCGCATAGGTGTGAGCTCGGCTCGGCTCAATCCCGCGGCGCGGCGCGGCGCGTCGTGACGAGGCGTGGCGAGCGGCGGAGGAGGAGCGCGCGGGAACCACTTCTCTTCTCAAGCTCCAATAGCATGTGGAAGAGAATCCCTTATAAGGAGGTCCAACTCCTTCTCCACTAGTGGTATGGGACTAAACTTCCCACCACACCTAGTGCCATATACCCACATGGGCCCTTGTAGATTTTTCTGAAATTGTTAGATGGGCCCTAGGCCCAACTCATATTTCAACACATTTATATATTTGTACTGGATGTTCATGAATACTACATGCCAAGGGTGACAATTGCTCACTTTCTTGCTGGTTTTTTTTTTTTTTTTTTTTTTTTTTTTTTTTGCGGATGACACTTTCTTGCTGTTGTTACGAGTACTTCCCCTTGCGCCACTACTAGTACTAGTACAAAATGGCTCATATGGTATCATACCAAGCACATCTCCTCTGACTGTGAATTACCACAAATATTTTGGAATTCTACTAATACTGCAATCTGTTCTGACTCAATTGCAGTAACCGATGGTTCACGATATTGGCCTCAAGTTCTTATCTTCCTGAAGAACCTACATTATGAAATTGTGCCTCTGTTTAGCAGCATTTTGCTTACTAAATGGTCAAGAGAACTGATAACTATTCGCAAAAAAAAAAGAGAACTGATAATTGCAAGGTCTGACCCACGTGCAACCGTGAGGAATGCTAGGATACTAATTGGTGCAGAAATCACTAGTCAGCAGCGGCAAAATATTACCAATTTATGAAGTTATTCTTGTTGGAATTGGGGCAACCCTCTATTGCATATTCATGCACATCTTGGTGGGCTTTCTGAGCCAAAAGGGTATCTTCACATTGCATTTGAAGAATCTAAAAGTGGAAGGGCGACTGGGAGAGCAAGGATTAGTACATCAATTTTTACTCTTGGATCGGAGCCGGGGATGATAGCTCATTGGGTCTCAAGTTTGCAATGGCACCAGCTCCGGGTAAATCCATGCCTCAAGAAGAGAACATTGTCAGCTTGTTGCGGTCAGTGGGCTTCTCTGCTGATTACTTTCACAGAACTGAGAAGTCGAGATCACTAGTAGAACGCCCGTGCGTTGCCACGGGCCCCAACGCATACAAATGAATCGAGAAAATGATTAAGGTCGCCTCCAAGGTGAAAACTGATTTCTTCCTCATATGTCCAGGCGTGTTCGGACATCAAACAGGCGCCCGCTTCCAAAATTCAACCATATGGACAGTCTAGGATGCCAAGGGGACAGAAATGTGGTTGCCCAGACTATCCGTCATGTTATCTCCAACACACGGGCCCAACATAAAAAACCCACCCACAAACACACCCTTTCCTTTTCATGCCGGACCCTCCCCTTCCGCTCGGTTACCCGCTGTAGCGTCACATTTCTCGCTAGAGCCTTCTTCTGTAAAACCTGATGGTGCCCACCTCACCTTCACCATAGCGTCCTCTCTCCTTCACACCATACTTCCCTACGGACTGTCAAGGAGAAGTCCCTCGCCAACCGCCCCGCTCTAATCCCCTCCCCCGTGTTGGTGCTGATCCGCCACCGCCATCAAGGGAGAGGAGCCGTGCGCGGCCCGTGACGCCCCTCTAGCCAAGAAGACAGATTTGATTTCTCCTGAGCTAATGCCACATTGTAACATACAGTTAAATGTCATGCATTATCATGAAACAAAAAATATATAATGTTCGTTGTTGGGCATGCAACTAATACGCCACTGTGTCCATCATTAACTCTTTAAGCAACCAACTGATGCATTTACCTTCTATCCTAACCAAAAAAACTGTACGACTTGACAAACAAATATGAACCGCTCGCTCATGCAATTTGTCGCAAAGCCATCTCTAATACAATGCAATTTGCCACATTTTCTAAAGTAGAGAATTTTTTTCGCTCAGACAACCGTAATTGAACAGACCAACCCTAACCTCAATCCACGTCCACATCTGCCGCATAATATAAGTGAGAGGCCCACATGTGTCCACATAATTTTTGACATGACAAGTGAACATCCTACATAATCTCACGTCAATGAGCTAAACTGATCTACCGAAACAAAATACTGTTGCGGGACACTTCAAGTAACATACTACTGATGTATTGTGTATCGTAGTCCTTACTAAGCAATTGGATATAACATTAAAATCTTAACTTCAGTTTTACAACTTGTTGTTGCGTGTAAAAAATCAGTTCATCTCAATGCACACATGAAGTACGGTGCACTGTTTGATTCCTAGTTCTTTCATATTTATGCCTGATCACACTTTCATACACAGATCCACAAATGGACTAAAAGTGAACTTATTCACATACAATAGAATATACAATCATACATGGAAGTCAATTTTGATGCCATCTCTTCACAGCAAGAAAAATGTAGATTTCACCTTGTTATTTTAGGGACATATGCGTTAAAAAAATTTAAGTTTGCTTCTTCAGGTCTTCAGGTTAACAGAGGACAAGCTAATAATAATAAGAGTATGATGTCAGCTGCTGCTTTTTCTTGATCATCATGCGGAATTAGATCATCATTACAAAAAAGCATTACAATGTCCACATTTCCGAAGCATTACAACTGAGGTTCTGTGATCGTCACAAGAACATAAAAATAATAACAGTGCATATATTTTCATGTGGTAAAATACTAATAATCTGCATCGGGTCAATAAATTAAGTGAGGACAAGACAAAGAAATCCATCTAGCGTTGCATATCATAATTAAACGTCCACGGTTGCATCTAATCAAGCTACACAGAGGAAGATACCATCTACTAGTATATATCATGAGGGCGTGGCATATAAAACAGAAAGCACCACAATGCATATATACCATTAGTAAATAATCTAGGCATACAGGGACAGAAGAGCCACAAGCCTGACTTGAGCTTCAGTTTAACATCAACCAGTCCAGAACAGAGTCGCAAAATTGCATCACGAACAAGATCTGACACTTGCATTGTGGTGCTTTTTTCACTGTATATCTGACACACGCACACACTACATGCATTCTGCAGATAGGTGACTTACCAAGAGATAGGTGACACACACACTACATGCATTCTGTAGATATGTATCCAACTGGCTCTACTCTACGGTCACTGGATTTTGCGGACTTCTTGGCCATGTTAGGTAAAGAAGCTCCGTGGCCTGAAAAATTGGATGTGGGGAACCATGCTTATAACATTTTGACCTGTGATCAAGGGGTATATCAAGACCTTTTGCCAAAGTGTGGATTTCCCTCCAAAATGATTGCAATAGACTTAGCTATAGAAACATCTTCCTTGTTTTCTTCCCTTAATTTGCCAGTCTGTGTGCATATAAATGTTACAAGAAATCAAAACCCAAGAGATATCAGCCAAAAAAAGGCACTACGAACTGAGAGAAGTAATTATCTCTTCCAGTACAACCTCAAACACTTTCCCTATCTTTTGTACAAACTCTTGCCGAACATGAGAGCCATTATTGTCATAAAGTTCATAACTAAAAGACAATATTACATGTTAGTTGCGGCTTTATTTCGTTTCATTGTATCTATGAACATACAGAACATAGATAAAGTTGTACCTTTCAAGATCATGGTCAAAAAGCAGAGTCATCTCCACTTGTGTGGTACATGAAGCAAATATACTGGATAGGAACACACACCTGCACTTGTTATCTTATGGACCATGGCACAAAATTTTTGATATCAGCAAAAGGGAGTGCGCTTCCATGGTTTTTTTCTGGTGCCATTCTCAATGTTCTGTTCATCCACACGCAATGGAATTATATGTAACATTATATATGTACATGATGCATAATGAAGTATAAGCATAAGCTCTCTTTTTGTTAAAACATTGCCTTTTTGTACATGGATTATTAAAACCTGTCCTATAAACTCACATATGCTAGAAAAGGTACTACTTTCATATGTACCGAAATAACAAAGTGAAGTATATTGAGTAGTATGTGCACCGGTTCATGGAGGCATGTATTGATGATGCCCCGCATGGGGGGCCTTTTTAGAAGATGATTGTTCATGTAAAGGTGAATCTGGGCATGTGCTTGTTCATATGAAGGTGAATTTGCCGCCCAATTATGGTCTTAAGATTTGCTGGAGAGTAGAGAAACTAAAACAGACATGTCTGATTGTGGCCATGTTTATTATTCCTGCAATTTCAGAGGCATATTGACAGGCTACGGCAGTGGGCTACCATAGTCGCAGCTCTCCCCATTCTGAAAATAATTATGCAAATCTCAGATGATAAAAGTACAAGGACGCCCAAAAATCTACAGTAGAAGTGAAATAATGCTATTGTTTTTACATTTGAAAGAGTAGCCAATATGATAATCTAAACTGTAACTTTAGACGCTTACACGCACCCTGGGTGCTGGCCAACAAAAAATATTCTCCGATCAATAGTCAGTAGTTCAACTCTCCAGAAAGCATGTTTTGCATTACTTTTACCACGCATAATAAACATCACCGGTAACTTCATATCTCATCTGCTCACCAATGGCAACTGGAATGTGTGTGTTGGAATAGAGGCCTGAAATGCTATAAGCCTGAAAAAGAAGCACCGTAAAGTAGTCACTCCCAGGAAACTCCATGAATAAGAATGTATTCTGGAAAGGAGGCAAAGTTTAATTTTCAAGTAGGTGGGCATTGTACAGCTGTGAGTTTACTAAATTGTACATATTA
This sequence comes from Elymus sibiricus, assembly GCA_039707655.1. NCBI lineage: Eukaryota > Viridiplantae > Streptophyta > Magnoliopsida > Poales > Poaceae > Elymus > Elymus sibiricus. Next base: position 325,231,915 of record CM077674.1, on the reverse strand, counting down.
CAATGTCGGCGGAGTCGATGCAAAAATCCCGAACCACCGACACGATGTTAGCCGTGATCCTTTTGGAGAAGTCCTGTTACGATTTCCGGATTGGAGTTTCCTGCGTCACCCGTTGGCTACACGAAAGACACTGGTACGGATCCTGCGCCAAAAAAGCTCAAACTTATTCCTGTAACTGGAGAACATTGTTACGGACCCAATGCCAACAAGAGAACATTGTTATGGACCCAGCTCACACTTGTTGTAGTGGCAGAGTTTAGATTATAATCGGTATATAGGCACAAACAAATTAAATTGAACACATACTCATAAATATTTAATAGAGTAATCTATGATGTAAGATGGAGATAATATTATGCGTAAACCAGACAGATGGTTTAATTCATTCAGTGGATTAGAGCGAACAAACACACATTAGTTGATGATACTCGATTATTAGAGGCGTTGGGACAGGAAATCAAGTGACCAGAACTGAACTGCAAGCAAACCCAAAAAGCATGGCTTGTCAAAGAGATGAGCGCCGGTGTCAAATGCTTCATATCATCCTGTCCAAGTTCGAGAAATAAGCCTTCCTTCATATCATTGCAATTTGGGCATTCTGTCAATTCATTAATATATTTTGCTCTCTTTCAGTTCAGGGCCTTCCTTTTTCTTGTGCCAGCACACATGCCACCTAAATCCAAATGGCTGAAATACGCGCCAACACATGCCACCTAAATCCAAATGGCTGAAATACCATTCTAGGGAATACATTCTACATAGGCTTGATGACAGAACTACTGCCAATGTAAAATATTTGTAAGCCTAATTGAGAACTATGTCAGAAAATAAAATAAAATAAAATTATCACTCTTGTATTCTTGGTATACACCATGAGAGGTAAACAACCAATGAGGTTATTAGAAGTGATAAAAATGGAAATGCACAAGCAGTGCAACATATTAACAAAAATTTGTAGAGCAAGGACCAACATGACGATAGGAAAATGAGTCAATGAGGTTATTAGAAGTGATAAAAAAATGGAATGCACAAGCAATGCAAAATACTAAAAAGAATTCTAGATTAAGGTTTCACATGACTATGGGCAAATGATTTTTGCTTTCAGCGAATTTATGGAGATAACAGGTGGCTCTTAGCTCGGCAATCTTGCATTTACTGAATATATCTCTGAATGACTTACTGCAAGTGTGTGTCATTAAAGTAACGAAATTGTTCTTCACAAGCTCGATCCCTGATAACACATTCCTGATAATCAAGGGCCAATGCATCAGATTTATGCATAGAAAAGAATCCAAGTTGATGCAAAACTCTTACATATTACAACTTCGCTGCCACCGCAATTCAGGCAACTCTTGTGTGCCGCCTTGTTCTTCCGTATACGCAGCAAATTCATTTGGTGCACAAATTGTTAGGCCGAATGCACTTATTAACGTTACAACACATAGGCAAGCTAGACATCTTCGTACAGAGGGAATACTTTCTTCCTACATGAGATAAAAAAATGTGCATCAGACTTCAAAGCAAAACGAGCCTGGACCATGAGGGAATCAAATTACAGAGGACCACCAGGGGCCTCATCTCGCCGTGACTGGTAGAGGAGCAGCCACAGAGTAGCGACATGTATCATAAAATCATGCTTGGAGTGAAAACAAAACAAACTTGCATCATAATCTGCTACCAACTATACACTGAACGTTATCTACAAAGCAAATTGAAAGACATGTAGTTATTGTTTGAGAACCAAAAGAGACATGCACGCATATCATGGCATGGAAAGATAATAGAGTTGCAATATGATGCAATCATCAAGACAGGTTTGAGTCAGAGCTTGATGGCCACCTGAAGTGAAGAAGAGCACCCGTCTTGGATTTAACTGGAGTCGGTCATCATCACACTACAGCAAGAGATGCAAGCAATTGATCGCCGGCCCCACGCAGTCCCGACCATACCTGTGATCGCAAACCTTGCAACATGGAAAATCAGAACACAAAATTCGAATCAATTTGGTTGTCATGCACTTCTTATTTTCTGCTGAAAAATTCATCGACAGCAAACACACACACGCATGCTCAGCAGCATCAGGAAGCACACACATCAGCAGGAAGCACACATAACAGCAGGGCACATCACGCACACATGCTAGGTACAAACGAACAATGTTAGTACACAAAAACAGATCAAGGATAAATAGGTTTGCTTTCTCAAGAAATAATTTAGGGCTCACAGGTACTTCTCAACGTGCTTTTGTTGCACATTCTCAGATAAAATTTGCAGTGATTATCGTTCTGATTTGAGAAGACAGAAAGCAAACACAAAGCAAACAGAAATTGAACATACCTGTGCTAATCGATTCAGAGCACGCCATAGCGGCGCTCCTCACCGGCCGCAACGCCGCCACGCCCTGCCGTGGGGTTACGCTATTGCCTCCGCGTCGTCATCCCACGTGTCGGGGGGCACACCCTTGCGGCGCCGCTTGCTGGCCGCAACGCCGCCACACCCTGCCCTGGGATTACGCCGCCATGCCCTAGGGCTACGCCGCCACGCCCTTGCGGCAGTCCGCGCCGTCGTCCCACGATTCGGGGCCCTCAACCAGGGCACGCTCGATGAGTCCGACGGAGGCAGCAGACGATGCGAACGTGCGGCAGCCGAGGAGAAAGACGGAGCGTAGAGTTTGCAGAGAGGAAGATGATGCGGAAGGACGGCAGCAGAGGTTAGGAAAGTTGTGATTGTGAACGTGATGTGGAAGGAAAGCGTGGTCAAGGATTGATGGTTTTTTTGTGGTGTCTCCCTGGTTATATTTGTCCACCGGTTTTGCAGCGGAGATGAAAAAAATCGGTGGGGATGGTATCGTTCGGCGCGGGAGGTATCGTTCGATGGGGAGGCTAACGAGACGAAACGACAACGGACTCTCACTTTAGGAGTAGTGATTACTCGGCGCCCCTTGCGAGCTTGCCTATGATGTGCAGATTGCGCCATGTTTTCCTTTTTTTTAAAGGGAAATATATTAATATCGCGAAGATACCAATTACACCCAGTCTCTGCACCTACAAGATGTTGCCGAGACATTCAGGATGCACACAGCCAAAGGAGAAAATAAAAAGAAAGGAAAAAACAAAGGTCCCGCCACAGTGATCAACTCCTCTCAACAGTAGCACTCATACCACCACCAAATACAACATCCGAAAAACATAAAAGGTCTCCAAAAGCAACACCTCCAAGAAGGGAACAGTGCGCAAGCGCCGTCGTTGCCCGATCCAAGATCTTAGGTTTTCACCCTAGAGAAAGTTCGAGCTCTCAAAACAATTTCTTCAGCAAGGCAATCGCCAGGCATAACCAATGAAGACCAGACCTTAGGTTTTCACCTTGAAAATCATGACTCGGCACCCGAGGAGTACCACCGAAGATGAAATCCTCCAGTGTTGCCTCCCCACTTATCACTGCTGCTCTGAGAGTCATCTTACACCTGGCTGACTCCATCGCCTCCAAGACTCCGTCCGTGTAACTGATCCTCCGATCTCGGCCACCATGACCTTCTCCACTGTTGTCTGCACCATGGAAATCGAGAAGCCGACATGTTCCAAGGTGTCATCAGTCAACAGAGCTTCGCGCCACGCCCTCAGAACCTCGTAGGCAGATATGGACGTGCACGACCGGAAACTAACCAATCCAGATATCTTGAGCAAATTCTTCAACGGCCGTTTCGGAACACGTCGACGGCCAGATCGAGAAGGACCGATCAAGTAGGACATTGCCGTGATGCGAGAAGAGCACGAGGACCGCAGCTGGGACTAGATGACGGGTCGCAAGATCCGCCAAACCAGCCACAAACCGGCCGACCACCTCCGGCGAAGGAGGAGATCGCCACCGCCATAATCCTCGTGATGCGGATCTTGGTGATGCTGATTTCACAGACCAAAGAGGAGGCCCTGTTACTATTTCGAAATTGATAAATCAGCATGATGTTGAAACCTCCTTGGTTGAACCTGCAAACAAAGTACAAAGCTCTACTTCACTAGGAAGGATTTTAACTGACGAGAAGCATGCATTTGAGGAAAAATGTATTCAACATGCAAAGGCTAAACTGGATACATGGGATCTTGGCATTACATTACACAAGACTCTCCAACATGACTCTGATATACACTACGACATTTCAACATACAATTGGAGTCCTACTGCACATCATGTCGCGATTCTACTTCAAGATATTTTCTCAAATGCTACACCGGAAAATCCTTGGTTCCTTGCTCCCGTTGTGGATTATCTCCTACCTTCCTCCATGACGTAGCACACTTGGGGACAATTGTGGTCTTAGAAGGGGGGAATTCTCAGGACCCAACACTTGGTAAACTCAATTCTGAAGATTACTGAAGAAACAAACACTTTTACTGTTCACCGCAGCTCACTTATCCCTTCCCTGCAGCACCGTCCATCTCGGATCCAAGGGTTCACAAGAACCTACTGTGTATCTCCTTTATTTGCTTGTTCGTATTGCTAGGCTATATAATCTATGTAAGCCTTAAGGCAGGATCATCTCATCTCTTGTATTAGGTTTGAACCCTAGCCGCTGCCATGTTCTGGCCGGCATAAGCTTTCCTTGTAATCCCTAATAATCCCTAAATTCTAGTAAAGCTTTCCTCTGAGAATAGTAAATCCCTGTGACATGTTGAGATTCCTCTGTTCCTTTGCGTTTCATCTTTGAATCCCTCTCTGTTCCCTCGAATCCCTAGCCAGGGCCTGTCAGTATGTCTGTTTGCTCTCCCTGGGAACCATGCCTGGATCTTGCACTGTTGCACTCGTGGATCCGTGTATCTACCAACCCCACATGCATATGCCCTGCCGCCTGTGAACGTGATGCAACACCACCTTAGAGCAACTTCGCCGACTCATTTCGTCCGCGCGTGAAACGGACACAAAAATCGGTCCAATGTGCCGACTCAAACGGACGCGCGTCCGCTTTCTGTCTGCATGCCGACCCATTCCCGGCCCAAATTTGAGCCTTATTTGCGTCGGCGCGGACACGAAACGGACGTGCGCGACGCCCGCCTACTACTCCCCCTGGCCCGCCAGTCGGTGGCACAGCCACCACCATTTCCCCCCACTTTCCCCAAAAACTCCCGCCCGCTCGCGCTTGCGGCCACGCACCATGTACAACGAGCCGACCCTCGACGCCGCCGCCGGCCTCGCCTCCCTCGCCTCCTCCGGCCTCACCTCCGTCGCCTCCGCCAAAGGCAAGCCCCAGGCGCCCCGCAAGACGGCGACGGCGCCCAAGAAGAAGCAGTTGACGGCCGAGCAGCGGGCCGTGCAGTCGGCCAAGAGGAAGGGCCGGAGGCATGCGCAGGAACGCAAGCTCAAAGCCGCGGCCGCCGCCGCACAGCAGGAGGAAACCAGTGCCCGAGTCGCAGCGGCAACAAGGGAGGCCCTGCTCTACCTAGGGTTAAACCCTGGCCATCACGGGCTCGTCGGCGCCGCCGTGGCCGCGGCCAGCACGGGCTCGTCGGTATTCCCTCGGGCGGCACTGCCAGAGTCGCCCCGTGCGTCTTCTACACAGCCGATTCCAGGCTTCCATGTCTATCCGCAAGCCTCCCGCTTCTCCGGGGAACGCTCGCCGGAGGTGAGCGTGGTTGCGCCGTCCACGCCCGCGTCCACGGCCATCAACCTCAACGCAACACCGGTGGCCGGTGGATCATCCTCCGGAGGGGCGAGGAAGCGCCCGCGGGAGATACCAGCCGACATGCATCCCGACGCCCGCAACCTGTTCGACAAAATGCTGGCCACCGGTGAGGACGAGACAACCAACCGTTTCATCATGGAGAACATCATCTTCGCAAGCGGTGCAAGCGCGGCTGCATTCGATCCCGATGAGACCCAAAGCCAAGACAGCCGAGCGCCGTTCATGCCCGCCACCTTTGATCAAGATGGCTTGGACGACCCCTTCATGCAAGACCAGGTCGGCATGGGCAGCACCTTCCCGCTCGACCACGAATTCCTGGAGGACTACGGCCTTGAGGAAGATGACATGGACATCGACGGGGAGTCGTTGTTCGAAGACTAGCTGTCCGCCCAAGCCGGCGAAAACAAGAAGCGCAAAAGCAAGCGGACGAAGGCATACACGCAGCCGGAGGACAAGCTCCTTTGTGAGTGTTGGAGGGACATTGGACAAGACCCCAAGGTCGGCGCCGAGCAAAAGGCATCTACCTTTTGGCTTCGTGTTCATCGTGAGTACCATGAACGCAAGAAGTTCTCGCCGTACCAAATGGAGAGCAAGCGCGGGTGGGTGTCTCTCTCGAAGCGATGGAGGGTCATACAACAAGAGTGCAACAAGTTTTGTGCAACCCTTGAGAGCATCCAGGCACGCCCCGTGAGCGGCCTCGGCATGAAAGACATGGTATACATGTGGTCATCTTCGCTTCCGTTTTGCTTACATGTGTACTAGCACGTCCATTTAACCATATGCTTGCATGGTATTCATTTGTAGGCTTCCAAGCTTTGGAGGCATTCAAGGCCCAACATGACGGCAAGTCCTTCAACCTCACCCATTGTTGGATGATCATCAACGAAGAGGAGAAGTTCAAGGCGCAATATGCCGCCCTCAAGGCGTGTGTGTGTGGGGGGGGGGGGGGGGGGAGCCGTCGAGGAGCATGGGGAGGGCCAAAAGCCACGGCCGCGGGGGAAGACCAACTCCAAGGAGGACAAGCGCGATGCGGCGTCGATTGCCTTGCATGCCACTTTGAAGGGCATGATGAACAAGAAGGACACAAGGGAGGAGAAGCGCCGGCAAGACAAGGAAGAGCAAATGAACGTCTTCATGGAGATTCAAAGGAGGAGGCTTGAGCTCGATGCGGAGAAGCAAGCCAAGTTGCTCGAGATGGAGGCGGAGAAGCAAGCGAAGATGCTCGAGATCGAGGCCGTCAATGCGAAGACCAAGGCAAAAGAAGTGGCGCTCTCTAGCATGATGACGTCATGAATGTGGACTTGAGCACGGTGTCGCCGAGGAAGAGGCCATGGTTCGAGAAGATGCAGGCCAACATGGTCAAGTTCGATGACGAGTGATCTATGGTGAAGAGCGCCATCCTTTTTTTGTATGCCGACAAGTGTGCTGGCATGACCATGGACGAGATGGCGTGGTTGAACTCCCGCCCCTTTTTTGTGTGCTGGCATGTGTGCCGGCCTCTGGCAAGTGCGCCAGCATGAACTGTGCGGTGGTTTTTTTAAGGCTGGCATGGCGCCGGCATGAACTCCTGGGCGATGGCATGATCTATGGCCGCGGGCCTTTTAAAATTTGTGTGCGAATACGAAATGGGTGGCGCGTTGGGCGCACGGGCGACCCAAACGAAAAACGGGGCGGACGACGAGCGGGTGGCCGACCCAAACGGACGAAAAGCGGACAAATCGCGCGTCCAAGTTGCTCTTACCTCCATGGCTCCATGTGCAGACTGCGTAGTAGGAGTACGTGACACCGGAGAAGAAAGAATAGATGGGATCTCCAATGAGAGGGAATTCAAAAGTTGATCATCAACAGAAGGTGATCATCAAGCTAATCATTTTTCCCAGTTGGAAACATCCTGGTCTGCAAGATTCTTTGGAATGCAAAAGCCCGAAGAGGAACAAAAGCATGTGCGGCAGTAATGTTGATGTGTGCAATGTATCATCAGTAAAAGTTCCAAGAACTAAGGCACCTGAGATAGGAAAACTTTAAGCACCATCACTGAACAAAGGTAATGGACTCATATACTTACAAAATTCTTGTTCAGTAGCCGAAGCATATGCACAAACCTACCGTACTGTACGGCCTATTAATATACTATAACATTACATTACACTACAATGGATAAAACAACAACAGATCCCGCTAATATACACTTGCAGTTGCACTGCTTTTGTTTCACTAGTTGTTGCCCTTGTACAGAGGGAATACGCTGATTAGGGTTGCTTGATGAAACATTAGAAGACGTTGATGTACGAGACCTGTACATGATCCATGTAAATTCCTTGTGGAGGCCCATTAGTGGAGTTCCACTGTTATCTCGTCTCAACCTTTAAAGTTTCTCTGAATTAGCTAATTACTTGGTATGTTAATCCGGTAACTCCAGTCATCTCGTCTTGGTTTTCCTTTGCTGCACAAACAAACATGGGACAACACAAATTTAGGTAGTACTTTCAATGTCAATTCACATTTGCTCATTCACTTTAACGAGGAATGCACATGTCAAAATAAACAAGATTATAATGATCCAAGTTACAGTACATACATGGTGAAAAAAGAGCAACTATACTCTTGGCTCTCACCAAAATACACTTTTTATTCCAACACCAGAATGCAGTTAAAACAATTAACCTGTTTATATAGCTACAACGTAATTATAGAGTAGTTCAAGATAGCTTGGCGCCTTTGTATGCACAGGAAACACTCGTTAAAAAACAGTATAAGATAGATTGGCTGTTTTGGAATGAACCATGTATTCAAATGTCCAGGACTATCATAACAAAATGAATAATGTCAGTTCTCAGGGCTGTTCTTTCTCTAGAGAGGCATTTCATTTCCTAAGTTCAGAAACACCATTGAATGAACACAAACATCAACCATAAGTATAAAATGCAGGTACTTACAGGATGATCTTGACTAGTATACTTCTGAGCTCCTTCACAAGAGGAGGTATGTCCCGTGCCATTTAAGGCGGAGGATAGGCGCCGGAGAAGAACTTCTATGTGATTGTAAATGCTGCAGCATGTAGTCGCAATTAGCACAAAGCACTCATGGAGGCATAATGTGAGCTACACTACACAATTTTTAAATTTCCATTGGCCAGACATGCCAAACAAGCCAGTTTGAAGAAAAAGTTTGAACTCTTAATGGAAAAGCACAGGTGTTTTCATCATTCAGATTTTCGACTTATTGTTTGTCTGATTTGCAAATACTAACTCTGCATACAAGCGAAAAGGAAAATTACCTGAGCCGATGCCTATTGCACGTTGAAAAGAAAGCAACAAAACCGTACAAAATGCTCCGGACTGCACGGAAAATCTACAGCAGGAGCCAACGTAAGCTGCATTATACTACTTCAAAAACAATTACTAGGCATGCAAACAAATTTATGTTACCTGGTATAGAAGATCTTTCCAGAGTGATCCCCAAATGGTAGTTTCAGATGTAAGCGCAGGGGCTCTGGATGCAGAACCAACTTGATACAACGAACTTAATGTTGACCAGGTCTGCCTTAAAACATCAACAATATCATCAAAGAAGTCTGCTACAAAACTTGCTAGCGCAACGACAAGTCGGAAAGGTGCGGCTAGTATCTCTCCGAAGAACCAAATTACAGGGTACAAGATTGAATTGGCTGCAGTAAATAAAATACTAGTAAGTCATCAGAATAAAAACACAAAGGGAAAAAGAAACAGATCATTTGGGAGATTACAGTGACCATACCAATATTAAACATCGTACTGAAGATAAACCAAAATGGCCACATGATCATCTGCACTGTACTGATAACCGCACTGCATGATGTCTCCATTGCTACCATTGCAGCTGAACTGAGATATTCAACTGTTTCAGCACAAAGGTTCCATAATGGCAGGGTAAATTCAAGAACCTCCAACAGTGGCCCCATAATTGGCTTTGTCAATACACTAAGAACAGACTTAGTAGCTCGTACAATCTTAAGAGACCATGTAAAAGCCTGTTGGAAATTGTTCAGAAAAAGCATGGTTCCGAGATACTTAAGCCTTGAGATCATTTCCCATGTCTCTATCCAATCAAACAAAGGGCCAAATAATCTAGAGGCAGTTGCCTTCAACATTGGGACATTCTTGTAGAGGTCATAAAACCCTATAAGAACAGTAATTAATGACATCAAGACGTATAATGCTCTGGCTAGAGGACACATCCATGGGCGATATATCTTGCAGAACACTGGATACGACTGAAGAAAAATGACCCATGAAGGAAGACCATACTCAAGTAATGTTAAGAGCCTCACATCAGACAGTATAACTTCCTTTAGTCTGAACGGCAGATCATGATCGTTGAATCGGAATAAGATCAGCACATCCTTGTATGTGCTAGGCTCCACCAGTGGCTTGCCACTGTCATTATCACTGCAACATGATGAAGATGAATATGATGAATATCTTGGTGAGGTCACAAATTCTGAGTATGGTTCTTCAGACATATCACTTCCAGCATCAGATCTTATTATCCTTCTTCTCTTGTAAGGTCCAGAGCAAGGTGGTGGGGTGTATGACGAGCTTGGTAAACTTGACGACACCCTAACACAATCTTCAGAATCATCACCATCGCTCTTTACACTCTCGGTGTCCCATAATTCAGGTGTTAAGTCATCTAGGGCATCATAAAATACATCACCTGTAACAGCAAGCATATATAAGCAGATTGTACCAGCAGGCAAGAATTCTCAGAAGTTCAAACTTATACCTTTAGGAGAGATGCTATTTAAATAATCTTGTAAGAGCTGACACTCTGAGTAATTCCCTGAGAACCAAGAAGTGATTAAAGATGAAGCTTGATTGACACTATCGAATTCCCATCTCTTCATTATTTTAGCTTCGACCACCATTGATGTATCAGTCTACAACAGCGTGAACGGAAGTAAGCATGGGCTATCCGTTTAAAGTCGTCAATATGATATTCATTGTAAACTATCAAGATTAAACAGCAATACCTGAAGTTCATTCAAATAATTAATGCCACGCACATCAGCCCAGTCTACCTCAAAAATAATAAAACCATATAATGTCCGATGCAGCTCCCTATTCAGCAGGCGAGAGTCCTTCAGTTTATTTACTTGAAGCTTCTTTTTCCGCATGGTATCATCGATCAGTGTATACCATCTGGATGATTGATTCCACACATGTGGAGCAGATGTTGGGAATTCTGAAAATACAAGCTTATTTCCAGCTTCATCTCTCTTTCTCCTAGTTCTAGTGTTCGCGAAAGGAGAAAATCTTGACTGGAGCACAAAATAGCAACAGTAAGCAAGAGTTACCACAGGGGCAATAATATGAGATTATGAGTATATATGACTATAATATCAATTAAAGAGGCACTGGTGATAAGAGAGTAAAGTGGACCTTGGTAACCATCAATTGCCACAGGTGAGCAGGTTTTGTATTCTGGTCTAGCAACCATGGACGGTTGTCGAGGAATATAAGGAACTTCTTGGTATCGGGGCACAAAAATATAGTGAGCTCTGCAAGATATGACTGTAAATCCCTGCATATGGGAAAAAGCAACCGTTGTTCTAGTATGCCTGACTAATGAAGAGTACTGCAAATGGAAATCTAAATTTACTAATGCATTCTCATCAGGATAATAGATACTGTGTGGAAAAAGTAGAAGAAAGAACAGCTTGTAAGCTGCATGACCTGTGAACACCCTACAGGCCTACACCTCTGCATATTTTAACAGTAATGCTAACTGGGGAACGTTCCCTGGGGAGGAGGTTCCCAGGGAAGGCCCCCACAGCCGTCTGATCAAAATCACGCGGTGCCAGTTTTCCAGGAAAAAATGTCTTCTATACCAAAAACTGCCATGCTTATCTGAAGAAAATGCCATCCTTTATAACTAAAACTGCCAGAGAAAACGTTCGCAAATGCCATCCTTCCTTGGGAAGGTTTGCCAGATATTGCCGTCCCATTTTAAAATAGCAAAAACCTTATAGATTTTCAATATGGAATAATTTGTATGCAATTCATTCCTGTAGGATTCAGCGTGCGATGGCATCCAATTCCTGCATTTTGCCTATTCATGTGTTTTGGAAATCACATGAATCAAAAGAAGCCAAGATATGTGTTTAGCCCAAAAGTGCAAACTAGGAAGAATATGTCGCAAGAGGGGTACACTCATCAATCTAATGGGAAGAAGGTGACAGGCAAGTAAGAAGCCTAAAAGAAAATCCTAAATGATTTTGTAGAGATCAAAGGTATTGCAGTTTGACTTTGCTACAAGTGTGTGCCACATCCCTGAATGCAGTCAGGGTGGAAGGTGATCAAAGGTGAACAATTGAACAGCTCCAGTGCAGTATTAATCTTATGTATTAACACCTTCCCTTTGTTAGGCAATTTTGTCCATCAACACTTACAACAACAAACAACAACAACAAACAAAGCCTTTAGTCCCAAACAAGTTGGGGTAGGCTAGAGGTGAAACCCATAAGATCTCACGACCAACTCATGGTTCTGGCACATGGATAGCAAGCTTCCACGCACCCCTGTCCATGGCTAGTTCTTTGGTGATGCTCCAATCCTTCAGGTCTCTATTTACGGACTCTTCCCATGTCAAGTTCGGTCTACCCCGGCCTCTTTTGACAATATCAGCACGCTTTAGCCGTCGCTATGTACTGGGGCTTCTGGAGGCCTGCGTTGAATATGTCCAAACCATCTCAGACGATGTTGGACAAGCTTCTCTTCAATTGGCGCTACCCCAACTCTATCTCGTATATCATCATTCCGGATTCGGTCCTTCCTTGTGTGGCCACACATCCATCTCAACATGCGCATCTCCGCCACACCTAACTGTTGCACATGTCGCCTTTTAGTCGGCCAACACTCAGCGCCATATAACATTGCGGGTCGAACCGCCGTCCTATAGAACTTGCCTTTTAGCTTTTGTGGCACCCTCTTGTCACAGAGAATGCTAGAAGCTTGGCGCCACTTCATTCATCCGGCTTTAATTCGATGGTTCACATCTTCATCGATATCCCCATCCTTCTGCAACATTGACCCCAAATATCGAAAAGTGTCCTTCTGCGGCACCACCTGCCCATCAAGGCTAACATCCTCCTCCTCGTGCCTAGTAGTACCGAAAGCGCACCTCATGTACTCGGTTTTAGTCCTACTAAGTCTAAAACCTTTCGATTCCAAAGTTTGCCTCCATAACTCCAACTTCCTGTTGACCCCCGTCCGACTCTCATCGACTAGCACCACATCGTCCACAAAGAGCATACACCATGGGATATCTCCTTGTATATCCCTTGTGACCTCATCCATCACCAAGGCAAAAAGATAAGGGCTCAAAGCTGACCCTTGATGCAGTCCTATCTTAATCGGGAAGTCATCAGTGTCGCCATCACTTGTTCGAACACTTGTCACAACATTATCGTACATGTCCTTGATGAGGGTAATGTACTTTGCTGGGACTTTGTGTTTCTCCAAGGCCCACCACATAACATTCCGCGGTATCTTATCATAGGCCTTCTCCAAGTCAATGAACACCATATGCAGGTCCTTCTTTTGCTCCCTATATCTCTCCATAAGTTGTCGTACCAAGAAAATGGCTTCCATGGTCGACCTCCCAGGCATGAAACCAAACTGATTTTTGGTCACGCTTGTCATTCTTCTTAAGCGGTGCTCAATGACTCTCTCCCATAGCTTCATTGTATGGCTCATCAGTTTAATTCCACGGTAATTAGTACAACTCTGAACATCCCCCTTTTCTTGAAGATTGGTACTAATATACTCCGTCTCCATTCTTCTGGCATCTTGTTTGCCCGAAAAATGAGGTTGAAAAGTTTGGTTAGCCATACTATCGCTATGTCCCCGAGGCCTCTCCACACCTCAATGGGGATACAATCAGGGCCCATCGCCTTGCCTCCTTTCATCCTCTTCAAAGCCTCCTTGACCTCTGACTCCTGGATTCGCCGCACAAAAAGCCTGCTAGTATCAGCAAAGGAGTCGTCTAGATCAATGGTAGAGCTCTCACTCTCCCCATTGAACAGCTTGTCAAAGTACTCCCGCCATCTATGCTTAATCTCCTCGTTCTTCACCAGGAGTTGATCTACTCCGTCCTTGATGCACTTGATTTGGTCAACATCCCTCGTCTTCCTCTCTCGGATCTTGGCCATCTTATAGATGTCCCTTTCGCCTTCCTTCGTGTCTAGCCGTTGGTAGAGGTCCTCATACGCCCGACCCCTTGCTTCACTCACAGCTCGCTTTGCGGCCTTCTTTGCCATCTTGTACTTCTCTATGTTGTCTGCACTCCTATCCAGATATAGGCGTCTGAAACACTCTTTCTTCTCCTTAATTGCCTTCTGGACATCATCGTTCCACCACCAGGTATCTTTAGCTTCTCTTCTACTTCCCCTGGACACTCCAAACTCCTCTGAGGCCACCTTACGAATGCAAGTCGTCATCATCATCCACATGTTGTCTACATCACCTCCTTCCTCCCAAGGGCCCTCCTTAATGACCCTCTCCTTGAACGCCTGAGCTACCTCCCCCTTGAGCTTCCACCACTTCGTTCTAGCGACTTTGGCACGCTTGTCCCGCTGGACACGAATCCGAAAGCGGAGGTCAGCAACCACAAGCTTATGCTGAGGGACAACACTCTCCAGGTATCACCTTACAGTCTAGGCATGCACGCCAGTCTTCTCTTCTCGAGAGGATGAAATCAATCTGGCTAGAGTGTTGCCCACTACTGTAAGTCACTAGATGTGATTCTCTCTTCTTAAAGAGGGTGTTAGCTACGATCATGTTGTAGGTTAGCGCAAAGCTTAAGACATCTTCTCCTTCTTGGTTCCTGATGCCATAGCCAAAACCCCCATGCACCCCTTCAAAACCTGTGTTAGATGTGCCCACGTGGCCATTGAGGTCTCCTCCTATGAAGAGCCTCTCGCCAATCGGTACACTCCTAACCATGTCCTCTAGGCCTTCCCAGAACTCCCTCTTGGTGTTCTCATTGTGGCCTACTTGCGGGGCATACGCGCTGATAACGTTGAGAACTAAGTCCCCAACTACCAGCTTGACCAGGATAATCCGGTCCCCACGTCTCTTGACGTCTACCACTCCATCCTTGAGGCTCTTGCTGATCAAAGATGCCTATCAACACTTAATATAGCAAAAATTACAAGCAACCGGTTTCCTTTCTACATGACTACATTATCACTGTTTTTTTACCCTATCCAATAAGAAAGTAAACGCTAGACTGAAGGACGGTACCAAATGAAATATCAACATCAGACAAATCAGCTACCCCACTCCTAATTTGGGATATTTCTTGTCTGTTTCTTAAGAATTGTATGTTGGAACTTTCTCACTCCCTCGGGCCAAACAAATACTACTAATTTGAGATTCTTGCCATCTTCCATGCCTCTAGGAACTGTTACAACGAAAGGTGAACTGTGCCCACTATTGTAATTGAATGAAATTTTCCCTTTACCACACAAACAGCATATGTATTCCAGTACAGCGCCAGAGCACTACATTTTTTACTGAACACATACATTTCACAAATGAAATTTGCTCAAACCAATCTCCATTTCACTGCAATGTTCATGCCGATCGAACCAGCAACAACAGAGCAAGAAATTTCCAGCGCAAGATCACAAGCTCCGCAAGCATCCCCCCTAATAAACATCCAATCCCATAGAGATGAAAAATGAAACGTACCCGATTTGCAAGCTGGTAAGCGGGAAGAAATGCCGCCTGGCGCCGCTCCCCATCTCGCCCTGCACCGCGCACGCAAAAGCGCGCCAGAATTCCCACATCAGAAGGCAGATCAGAGTCAGAGGACAGGCGACCCGGAGTCCAGGCATCGAATCGAACAGAATCGGAGGGAGAGCTCTGTCCCCTTCAAATACCTGGGCCGAGGTCAGAGCCTCAGAGCCGTCATCCCGTGGCGACGTGACCGCGCTTGTCCGCATGCGGAGGTGGCCAGGCCAGCGTTAATGGCAGCTCCCAGAGTCTAAAGACGCCGCCTACCTTGTCGCCTCCCCCCCTTCCCCCCTACGCGACACAAATCGCCAACGGCCTCCTCCTTAAATACCACCAGAAGTAGGCGCGCGCTGCCTGGCGCTCCACCGCCGGCGGCCGGATGGATCGCGGCGCCGCGCCTCCGTGCGCGGGAGGTTCCGCGGGAGCTAGCCAACCATCCGACGACGCACGCGGCGCGGTATCTTCTGGCGTGAGCCTTCCCTCCCTCTCCCTCTCCCTCTCCCCTCTGGGCGAAACCGACTCTGGCCATGTGGGGGCGCGACGGTTCGGAAGATATCTAGCGTCTCGGTGACGCGTGGGGCCAGGGCCGCGGGCCCGGGGTGCCGGGGCGGGTGCGCTCCGGCTCAGGTGCGATGCCGATGGCGCGAGCTTTCAGAACCGCGTGACACGCCGACACGTGGGGCCCGGCATTGCGTGCTCCCACAAGGCAGCCCCCTGCAGGCCTACGCAGCTGCCGTCGTCTCGTCTCCTTGCCCCGCGAGGAAGCAAACGGAGCGCGACTCCCCGATGACGCGTGGGCCCGCCGTGACGGCGCCCCACATGTCGGCGAACGTTCCGATGAGCCCGGGGGATCCTCTGCGCGGCCGGATGGAGCCTCGGCGATGTGTGTGTGCCTGTGTGGCGACGCGTGTCCGGTGGTTTGGATGTGGACGGGGAACTCGATGCGGTGACGTGGTGGTGGGTGTTCGGACAGGCGCACCGGGATTTGGGATGCGAGGGGGACACGCACGCGATGCGAGTGGGATGGGGAGAACGAGCGTGGGAGTGACGCCTCGGGCGCCGTATAATTAAGTGGTTTATTATTGCGGCCGATAATTATTACCTGCTAGAGTTGGCCAGAAGCAGTCAATGGGCGTGGGCCAGTTTTGGCAAAGCAATAAAGCTCACCAGACACTACTACTGTACTACCTCTACTTGTAGCCGTAGCCCGTAAAGGTCATCACCATGAATAATAAGACTACCCACGGTGGAAATAACATAAATACCACCTAAATAAAAAATATGATGTGACAGCTAATTAATGAGGAGAGAAACAAATTGAGTAACATAGCTAGTTACTCATATATATGAGTAACATCACACTTATCAAAACAAGATGAGTGTATAAGCTAATAAATAAAGTGTTGCATGACACCACACATACGTTACTCCCCATTATAGAAATAGTAACATAGACTACTAACATGTGGTCCTCACTGTGGGTAATCTAAGCTCACCATACAGCTCCAAGTTTAGCACTGATGGATACGAGTATTTGCTTGTTGTCGCTCTTGGCGGCCCAGAAATGCGAAGGATTTCACGGCCTTGCGCATCTGGCTTGCGGTTGAGGCTTGAGAGCATGCATAAAGCATTTTGGGTATATATCATTTTTTTTTGCCAATGGGTATACACTATTTTTTTTAACACAGTACAGACGCAACCACTCATACATACGCGCATACACTCATCTTTATGAACGCACATACGTACACCCTACCCCTATGAGCACCTCCGAAAGACTGAGCCGACATGTCATCTTGAGATTTTACGAAGTCACCGTAGACGCCTCGTAGTCGACGGGAACGTCTCCTCCCACTGAACGCGTGTCGTCGGAAATCCTAAAATAAATTCAGGATAAATGCGAGCACCACGATTTGAACCCTGGTGGGCTGGGGATACAACTGTCCTCCTAACCATCCAACCACAGGTTGGTTCGCGGGTATACACCATTTGATGGTGTAGCATGGTCGCAACAAGCCAGCAATTCTCGTTCGATTGTATCCTAAGATTTTGAAGCGCCTGCCTTTTTTTAACAACCGTTATCTAGATGGTACTCCAAAAGAAGGTGTCGTTGCTCAGTGCACACAAAAATCCCGCCCAGAGTGACAACGTTTCTTTTTTTTCTTTTGCAACGGAACGGCATATCCATCATCCCCACAAGGCATATAAGTTACTATACTAAAGCGGAAAGCATTTGCTTTTTCTCCTTTTTTTTGACGTTTACTGTTCAATTATGTGGACAACATGAACAGTACTGGCGAGCAGTAAACCCGCGTGAATAGCATCATGCGAATAGTATTGGACGTGTGAATAGTGTCCAGCAGAGAACAGTGCTTCTGCAGAAAAATGTACATACTGTTAAACAATTAGGATTTTTTTTACACATTATTTCTCTCCCCCTCCTCCACCCTCGCGTCCTTATATAGAGGATTATGATTTAGGTTTTTTTGACACATCATTTCTCTCCGCCGGCGTACCAATGCAGAATCGTCATGATTGGCTGCCGATCCTTTCCGGTGATGTTGCTGCCGAGGCCCAAAGTAGTAGACTGGGATGGTATATTTGCAAGAAGAGTAACCCGTGGGAAAAATAAATTCTTGATCGATTGCTGTCCATCTTTACACCACGGCATCAGTGAACAGTGCACCAAAAATTACTCGAACAAAAATCGGAACAGTATCCGAATAAACCCAAAACTACTAACCGAAACAATAGACCAAATAAACCGAAACAACAAACTCGAATAACCTGAACAGTAAAACCAGTGCAATGAAACAACACCTGAATAAACCAAAAACATTAACTCGCCCGAACCATAAACCGAAACAGTAACCGAATTGTAACCGAGAGCAATACACCCGAATAAACCAGGACAACAAAAACAGTAAACCAGCACTATGCATTCACGTGAACAATAATCCAGAAGGAAGCCCCACCCAAAAAATGAGACTCTTCCTCCCTAGACTCAAAACAGTAAAACCAGTAAAACGGAACAACGCCTGAATAGACCAAAAATATTAACCCATCCGAACCATAAACCGAAACAGTACCCAAAGTGTAACCCAGAGCAATACACCCGAATAAACCGGGACAATAAAATTAATAAATGGGCACTATGCATTCAAGTGAGTAATCCAGAAGAAATGCCAGGAAAAAAACCCCTAAAAAAATAAGACTCCTTCTCCCTCGGTGCGTTCACCTACGCAAAGAGAATAACCGGTGTTGTTCCCGTCGTCTACCTCACCTTCTCCTTCGTTGTGGCCAACTAAATCAAGGCTTTAACCACAATGCGGTTACTGAAGTAACCTCTACGACGCGCCCCATCACAACAGTCTATAAGCAGCCAACGAGAAGAGGCAATATGAAAATAAAAACGGTCACTCGACCAACCTCTTCACTCTACTCCCTATTCTATTTCCTTACCGATTCAAAGAGAAAGAGAAAAATACAAGACAATGGATCATCCGTGGAAGGTAGTGTTTGCTCAAAAAACTATTGTCGAACCAGTTATTCCTCAGCCGTCAAAATTTTCCGAAGTATGGATATACCACTTATACTGTATCACTGTTTGAAAAGCGCATTGGGTTGAACGTTCTATTATCAGATTATATATTCATATAAAGTGCGTTAAAATAAGCTCTCCGCCAATTACCATCCATTTTTACACCGCGACAAATTTGGGGTTTAACTTACTTACAAAATTTCAAATTTAAATTTTATTGGATAAATCCATGTTTGAGAGAGAATGAAAGAGTGCCGACTAGAAACTAGATATGAAATGTAGGTGAAAAGGGTGCATAAACTGGACAAGAAATATTTCCCTGCTATAGGGTCTACACATTGGTAAAAATCCCATTCGATCTCACTGTTGATCAAAACAGGTCATATGAGAATGAATCCAAATACATATTACTACTGCGCCCATTACATTTTTTTACTTACGAAAGGGAAAAATATGTGCTTATAAAAAATATTAATAGGCCAGCCAGTTTACTTAATTCGTTAAATCATTTAATGTTTGTCGTGGCCACACAGATCATGGGGTAAAGGTAGAATTCATGTTCTTCTTTTCATTTTATTTTCTCAAGTAATACATGTTATTTTCTTGCTTATTTCGGTAAAATACAGATGAAATCGGTCACGGGCGCGGCGTGGGCCGCGCTTCTTCGGCACTACTATACCAAGATTGCTCTAGAAAAAGGTAGGCCGAGATACCAACTCCAAAAAGATGGTAGGCCGAGATGTACATATCAGGCTGAATTGGGCCGTTTGGTGGACGGGCCAGGCACTCGAGCTAATGGTTGTTTGAGGAATGATCCAGAAGCAGAATAAATTGGCCGGGGGACTATATCTCGCTTATAGCGAGACGGAAGAAACTCTCACCGTAAGTGTTTACAATAACGGGCCGGCCCATTAGGGCACACTTAAAAGAAATAGAGAAGAAAAGGGGACCACACAAGGATCGATCCCTTTCCTGGATGATGTGCACACCCGCGTTGGGTTTGTGATAATAAAGTAGTAAGGCTCGAACTACTTGAGGCGAAATGAGCCGGTTTTCCACTTGTTTTTTGTTTGTTTTTTGCATGGGGTTTTCTCCGTTTTTTCTCTGTTTTCGCTGTTCTTTTCTTTTCTTTCTTTTTTCATTGTTTTCATTGTTTTCTTTCCCGGTTTTCACTATTTTTTCTTTTCCTTCTTTTTTCTTCAGTTTTATTTGCTTCTTTCTTGTTTTTCACCGGTTTTCCTTGTTTTCTCTATTTCTATTGGGTTTCATTGTTTTTTATACACATTTTTGTTATATATCTAATACATTTTTTATACAAATGGAAACCGAGATTAATATTTTCCAAATACCAGATTAACATTTTTTTAATACATGTTCAACATTTTTTTCTATACACATTTGTTTTTCAAATGCTTGATTAACATTTTTGAAATACAAGTTTAACATTTTTTGAATACAACATCATTTTTTTTCTATACACATTTATCATTTTTTTCAAATGCTTGATGCTTTTTTCTAATATAAGTTTAACATTTTTTGAATACATGGTCAAAAAAATTTCTATAGACATTTGTTTTTCAAAAACTTGATTAATATTTTTCAAATACAAGTTTAACATTTTTTAAAGACATGGTCAACATTTTTGTATACACATTTAACATTTTTGAAATACAAGTTTAACATGTTTTTAATATATTGTCAACATTTTTTGTATGCACATTTAACATTTTCGAAATACAAGTTTAACATGTTTTTAATATATTGTCAACATTTTTTGTATACACATTTAACAGTTTTCAAATGCAAAATTAACATTTTTTTAATACATGGTCAATATTTTTCTATACACATTCTACATTTTCAAATGATTGATTAACATATTTTAAATAATTTTTAGCACTTTTCTCAAAAGCTTGATTAACATTTTTTAAATACATAATCAACTTTTTTCACAAATTGTATATTTTTTGTAAACATTTTAGTGTACATGGTCCATTTTTTCTATTCACATTTAACATTTTAAAATGCATGATTAACATTTTTCAAAACATTATGTCAAATGCAAATGTAATAAAATAAAACTAAATATAAAAAGAATACAAAAAGTAATAAAAAAAGGTAAAACGAGGATGTGGCCTTCCGCGCACCTGGGCCGGCCCATCTCGAGCTGCCTTGACGCGAGGGTTCCGTAGGTCCTGCTCTAAGCGAGACATAGGGCGCCCCGAATAAATTGTACGAGCCCGACCAAATTAATCAGTCAATCCTACGCGCGCACGGCCGATGTACGGCCCGGCCCACCCAACCAAAATTAACTCAGCGTTCCTCCTCGATATGTCGGTTTCGCCGCTAAATACCCTCGCCTTGCCGGCAATCGAAAACGCTCCCCGCTCTCGCTTGCTCGCAGTCTCGCACCACCCACCCCAACCCCCGCCCCGCCGAGGCCTCAATCGGCTCTCGCTTCGACTCTCGAGGGTTCCGCCCTGCCACGCGGGGCCACCCTCCCAGCCGCAGCGCGTCGCGAGGAGGGCTCGCTCGAAACCCTAGCCGCCTCAATGTCTCGCCGCGGCCGCGAGGAGGAGGAGGAGGAGGAGGAGGAGGAGGTAGAGGAGGAGGAGGCCTACGAGTCAGAGGTGGAGCAGCAGGAGGAGAGGGGCGGCAAGCGGTCGCGTGGCGGCGGGGGGAAGGGCTCGGGCGTAGCGAGCTTCATCGACGACGCGGCCAGCGAGGACGACGACGAGGAGGAGGAGGACGAAGAGGATGACGACGAGGACGACGACTACGAGGGCGGCGGCCGCGCCCGCGGCGGCCGGCCCAGCAAGAGGAAGCGGTCGATCCTGATCGACGACATGGCGCAGGTCGACGACGACGACGAGGAGGAGGACGAAGACGGGTACGAGGAAGGTGAGCGCCCGCTTGCCCTATCGGCCGTACGCCGGCGTCTGGACCCGGGATAGCAGAAACGTTATCAGGTTTAATTTCCCGTATCCAAATTCGCCGGAGTTAGTGACGATTTCGTGTACGATTTTTGCTTCCCCGTCGTTGGTTCCGCGGCATTTCTGCACTATCGAGGATTTCTGTGATCGCCGATGCTAGTTCCCTCTCTGAAACCCTTGATTAACCTCGACCATGCCTGCACTTGGGACTCATTACCCCTGTTAGAAATGCTGAGGGTGCTTAGTTGGGTTGTTTGATGGTCAATCCGGCTTGAATTACATTCTATTGTTGCTTCAATGTTGGCTAGGTTCGATAACCATATGTGAACCATCAGTGGCAATGTTTTATGCAATGCTTCTTATTTTCCTGTTGTGAACCATCAGTGGAATTTAGTGCGAACTATGTTAATTTCGGAATTTTGTCATAGATGGGAGATCTTACGGAGTGAAGGACCAAAGTCCATGTTCCATTAAACCTTATTAACTTCCTGCTGCTTATGGCTAGACCTACCCAGGATATACCTGGGAAATTGTTGTTACAATCAACTGTCTGGCTCTTTCCAAACCCACATTGTCATCATGATGATGGACAGAATCATATCCTCCAGAAATTACTAGGGACCGACCTATGATCAAGAGTTTTGGTTTCGATGCCCAGATGGTACTTTTTATGTAATTTTTTGATATACTCTTGTTACTTCAAGCTCAGTGTAACCATTATGTTTCTTAAGATTGGATGGTGCAGAATTTGATGTTTAGTCGATCATCAACTGCAGTTTCTTTATGGATGTACTCTTGCCGTTGGTCCTGAGTTATGTTCACATGGATGTTTATTTCTGATGTCAAGTATAACATTTTTTACTTTCCCTTTCGGATTAAAAAAATTCTGTGCTTGCCTATTTGTGAGTTGAGTTGTGTAGTATGCAAAAGCAAGACTATTTGTGTTAATGGCGTGACTTACGCTCCTTTGCTTTTCGGCAGGTTTTATTGATGATGATGCTCGGGTTGATAATCCTGACGAGGATGTGCAAAGGGGTTCTAGACGTCATTTCAATCCAAATCCAATGGATGATGCAGACGATATGGAGAACTGGGCAGAGATGTTAAAATGGAAATATAGAACGCAATCACACTCTGATTATGATGAAGAGGGTCTAACCAAGGTTGAACAGCAAGCTCTCCTGCCATCAGTGAAGGATCCAAAGCTCTGGATGGTGAAATGTGCGGTAGGTTGCAAGTTCTAGGAAAATTAAGCTCTCGCCTCCGCTCTGCTATTTGTTCATTGTACCATTTGAATCTCATTGTTGTTCTAATTATGACGTCAGATTGGACATGAGCGAGAGACAGCCATTTGTCTAATGCAAAAGTTCATTGATAGGCAAGATCTCCAGATTAAGTCCGTCGTTGCATTGGAACACCTAAAGAATTACATTTATGTTGAAGCAGAGAAAGAAGCCCATGTCAAGGAGGTAACCAGTGCGTAAGTTGACATTCTAGTCTTCTTGATAAGGGATGTTAACTAAACTTCATTGCAGGCTTGCAAAGGTCTGCGGAACATCTTTTCTTCAGCAAAAATACTTCTGGTTCCTACAAAAGAAATGACTGATGTTCTCTCTGTCACGAGTAAGTCTGCTGATCTTTCAAGAGATACATGGGTCAGGTTGAAGCTTGGTATATATAAAGGGGATCTTGCTAAGGTATGGTCATCATTGTTTCCCTGGTTGTTGTTAGTATATATTTGTCAATTGCCCAGTTATTTATTTTGATTACCCCCAGGTTGTCGATGTTGATAATGTGCTCCAAAAGGTTACTGTGAAGCTCATTCCTAGATTAGACTTACAAGCTTTGACAGATAAATTGGTAAGTTATGCTAGTTGCCATTCATCGTGATTTTCTACCTGTCACCTTTCAACGTAACATACACTTTTATCAGTGGGTTGAGCTCATTGACATGCCATTTTATATATTATCTTGCATCCGCTGTGAACATAGTACTTCAAGCTTGGGTTCTCTTTCCCATATGATTCACAAGTTCCATGCACTGCTGTGTCCAAAAATGGAATTAGTAGCTTTTAACTTACTGAAGGACTTCTTAATTATCAATCTATCTTCTTGGTAGAATGCGTGTTTATACTTCGTATTGTGCTTGCTTGTTGGATGACTTAGCATGATATGACTTTTGTATTGTCAGAAAGGTCTTAAGGTTGCAAAGAAGAAGAAGTCGTTTGTTCCACCGCCAAGGTTATTTAGTACTGACGGGGCGAGGTGCTTAATGCTTTTCATCCTTTCGCTATCAAATGATAGTTCAGTTTTATCTATTTATTTATCTTGTCTCCTCTTTTTTCTAACTTAAATGAACACAGGGAGATGAACATTCCTGTAGAACGGAGGAGAGATAGAGATTCTGGGCAATACTTTGAGATGGTTGGTGGTTTAAAATTTGAAGATGGGTTCTTGCGCAAAAAAGTCTCGATAAAATCAATCAGCACACAGAATGTTAAACCATCACTTGATGAATTGGAGAAATTCGGGAGAGTTGGTGATGACGTGAATGAGGATGTGGCTAGATTGTCCACACTCAACAGGAAGAAGGGACATTTTATGAAAGGCGATGCTGTAGTTGTTGTTAAAGGTGATCTCAAGGACATAAGGGGCTGTGTGGAGAAAGTAGAGGATTCTATTGTTCACATCCGACCAAAACAATCTGATCTTCCGGTAATTACTTGCAGTGAATTTATTATACTACTATCAATTGGACTAGAAAATTTAAACATCTCTTTGTAACATGCAGAAAACACTTGCCTTCAGTGAGAAAGATCTCTGCAAATATTTCAATCCCGGGGACCATGTAAAAGTGGTTTTTGGTGTTCAAGATGGTGTGACAGGCATGGTAGTTAAAGTGGAAGGACATGTCTTGACCATTTTATCTGACACGAGCAAAGAACATGTGAGCAATTGTTGGTACACCTGTGCATCTATTGGAAATTGTTTTGTTTAAACATATTTTTTAGTATGTTTAACTCTTTTTTGTGACCGCAGATCCGTGTGTTTGCAGATCATGTTGTGGAGAGTTCTGAGGTCACGACGGGGCTTACCAGAATTGGTGATTATGAATTGCACGATCTTGTCCTTCTTGAGTAAGCCCAGAATTTTTAGTGAGGTTGCTACCCATCATGTCTAATGGCTACGAAACAACTTATCCCATTTCTTCACTTTTCAGCAATTTATCATTTGGTGTGATTGTAAGGGTGGAAAGCGAAGCATTTCAGGCAAGCAGAACTGTCTAAATATTCATCTGACTGATTGTCTTGTACATATAGTTATATGTATTGACCCTGTTGTATAATTAGGTTCTCAAAGGAGTGCCTGATAAACCTGAAGTGGTGCTTGTGAAACTGAGAGAAATAAAATACAAAATCGATCGGCGCGCATCTGCGAAAGATAGCAAGAATAACACGGTGTCGACTAAGGATATTGTCAGGGTCATTGAGGGGCCATGCAAGGTGTGTACAGTTTTGCCTGTTATCTCGTGTTTTGATTATTTCTCTCACAATGTCTATTTATTCTGTTATCTCAATTTAATCTTCTTATCAGAGGCTAACAAACATTTCTTTTTCTGTTCACATTAGGGAAAGCAAGGACCTGTGGAACATATACACAAAGGGATATGTTTTATACATGACCGCCACCACCTTGAACATTCAGGCTTTATCTGTGCAAAAGCACAATCTTGTGTCCTTGTTGGGGGATCGGTTGTCAACAGCAGCAGGATGGTCTGTGCTTTGATTATCTCAATTAAATTTTGTTGGTACCTAGAACATCCCATCATATCTTCAGTTTACTAGTTTTTGCAGGGTGTAGATACAGCAGATCCACGGCTTGGTGCTTTTAGATCTCCAGCAAGGATCTTGCAATCTCCTGGAGGGCTCCCGCCGAGAGGACCTTACATGAATTGTATGAATATTGATAGTTTGGACGCTCCTTATCTCTGCCATTAGTTTTTAGTCAGCTGCATTTTTGGTGAAGTCTATTACTTGCACTACTTTATGCTGATGTAATAATTCACTCCCCTCCTATCTAACACAGCTGGTGGAAGGTTTGGAGGAGGTGGTCGTGGTGGCAGAGGGCATGATGCCTTGGTGAGTAGATGCATCAAAATTAAATCTGGTCCCTACAAAGGATATCGTGGCCGTGTTAAAGAAGTGAATGGTGCACTTGTGCGTGTGGAGCTTGATTCACTTATGAAGATTGTCACAGGTGAATAATTTTTGTCACAATTGTTGTTGTCTGTCTACTGTTGACGACTAACCTTGCTGCAAACTTATAGTTAAGAGAGAGGATATTGCTGACACAGCGAATGTTGCAACACCATTCCGGTAAATTTCTTTTTGATCAACCATATTTTTAACAAGCTGTTTGGTACCATTTTCTCATTTGCTGACCAGTTGTGTTGGCAGTGAATCTCGTTATTCATTGGGCAGTGAAACACCTATGCACCAATGTCGAACGCCATTGTATCCTATTCAAACTCCAATGCGAGAACCTGGAGGTGTGCTTACTTACATTCTTTGTTATGGTTCAATTTGAGATTACCTAGATCACTTTTTCTTTGTACAAGATGCACTTACACCGTTTTGAACATAGGTGTAGTGGGCATTCAACAACGTGCAACTTTGACTGCTAATTTCTATCACATATGTTGCTAAGACGTTTTATTATAGTATTGTATTACACACTATACAGTGACTTCTAATTTCCATGAACTTGAAATGACATACATTTAGAAAAGGAGGGAAATACTATAGTTGCACCTACATCAAAATAATTCTTGTGTTCTCCGTACTTGAAGTTGAATAGTCTTTATATTGCCACTTGGGTTCTCTTGCGTCATTCACCCATTTGATCTGTAAATCATTTTGGTGCTATTTGTTCATTTTCGCCCTCTCCTGTTCAGATGCCTATCACATCGCCTATTTCTGTACCATTCATTTCATTGTACCATGTACTGTTTATTATTCCCCTTTTCCATGGTAACAAGTTATTTGAATTTGCGCAGCGACACCAATTTGTGATGGATCGCAAACTCCTATGCATAATCAAGCCTGGGCACCAATGAGTCCACCGAGGTTGGTATACTTCTTTGGAGAACAAATTGGTTACTTAGGCTTGCAAAATTGAAATCCTGAAATTTAGAATAAATCAGCTTCAGATGTTTTGTGTATCCTGCCCCATAGTGGAACTATTTCAAATTTGTCTGTTGCGAAGTGGAGTGTTGAAACGTTACTGGAATTAATTTTGTTGGTCTGTTTGGTCGCTGATTATGTTAATTATGACCAGGGATAACCAGGAAGATGGAAATCGTGGCACTTGGGGCGCTTGGAGGAGCAGTCCAGCTTACCAGGTTCCATGTGCTTCTTGTTAACTTTGAAGATTGTTTATCTTTGTGTTGGCTACTGAAATGTATTGTTTCTACACAGCCAGGAACTCCAGTAGCTAGGCCATTTGATGCCCCCACTCCTGGATCAGGGTGGGAAAGTACCTCTGGAACTGGCTTTGGTGATGCTCCATTCAACGCTCCAACACCTAGTGCTCAACCAATGACCCCAATTCCTGCCTCTTATTTGCCTGGAACCCCTGGTGGCCAGCCAATGACCCCAGGGAATGCTGGAATGGACGTAATGTCTCCAATGATAGGTTTGCCCTTGTCCTTATACTGTTTCATCTACAATTGGGATGGGATTGAAACTAGCACTCGGGGTGCACATCTCTGAATACCTTTTGCCAATATGCTTTCAGGTGATGAGGGCGGCAGTAATTGGCTCTTGCCAGATGTTTGTGTCAATGTGTCCAGAGGAGATGGTTCCACCAACGGTGTGGTGAAGGAAGTACTCCTGGTATGTAATGTTCATTTGTGGGGTTACAAGTGTATGCAGAAGCTGTTTCTCCACATGTTTTTTTGTGGGGTTCTTTTGCTGTGCTAACATCTCCGGGAGTCTGAACTTGCAGGATGGTTCTTGCCGTGTCGCACTTGGGCCATCAGGCAGTGGGGATGAAGTAACAGCTCTTCCAGACGAGCTCGAGATCATCAGGCCGAAGAAGAGCGACAGGGTCAAGATAATGAATGGCATCATGCGTGGCTTTATAGGAAGACTGATAGGAGTCGACGGGTCTGATGGGATTGTCCGGGTGTAAGGCTCGCTTGAACTGAAAATAGTAGACCTGGTGATTTTGGGCAAACTAGCAACTTGAGATAGCTGTTAACCTGTAGGTGTTATCTGAACTGTCCTAGGCCGCAAAATTAGAAAGAAAAATAGGTGTTTTTGGTCAACTTAGCAGATTTAGATCGCTCTAACAGGTCAGATTGATTGTTCTTAATCCCACTTGTTCAGTATCATGTGAATTATTGGACCATGGTGTAGATATTCCCAGATGCTGCCCGGAGATATACTCGGGAATGCTTGATCTTTCTGATCCTGACATGGCATGACAAGTCCTCCCGTTTTATCTGTCTTTCTGTGCTTTGTATTCTTATTTGAACTCTTGGGATTTCTTTCGTTTGGTCTGCTCTAATCAATTATATAGTCCATGAAACCTGGAGAATCTCGTTCAAGTCTGCCTGATACCACATTGGTTTCCATTCTCTCGCTTGCTCACGAAACAAGCTCCAGAGACCAGTCCAGACTCCAGAGCCCGTGGCAGTGCAGCATGGCAACCAGTTTATGGCAAACCATTTTTATGCATGTGATCCACGAGAGCATGACAGAGATAAAAAAAAATGGCCGAGAACGAGGTAAAACATTCAACTGCAAAATTCCCCAAGCTCCATAGATGACCGTTGGATCGGTCCAATGGCTGTGATCTTGATATTTCCTCATGAAAACCGGTTCAGTGAGTAAGGGCAATTTTTTTTGAA
Source organism: Elymus sibiricus (assembly GCA_039707655.1). Classification (NCBI taxonomy): domain Eukaryota; kingdom Viridiplantae; phylum Streptophyta; class Magnoliopsida; order Poales; family Poaceae; genus Elymus; species Elymus sibiricus. The sequence continues at coordinate 325,203,075 of CM077674.1, read as the reverse complement.
CAGGGAAAAGGGTCCGGAAGGACCCAGACGGCATTAGATTCATCCAGATACAGTACAGTCATCTACCACACAAGGACACAACATAAACTTAGAACTACAAACTAGTCCCTGCATATTACAGAAAACACCCCAGATCACAAACTGAAATCGCAATTCGATCCTGATCCAAGACACCAACGCAGAACCAATCCAGATGCCACCGGGGACGAAACCACTTGGGGCACAAGGATCGCCACAGCACCACCGCCGGCAAGATGTCGGAGACCGAAGACATGGACGCCTGGTTGGAGCCGAACTGCCTCCCTTCTGGCTCTTTGACCGGGAGGAATAACTGGAGTAGACAACTCCACATGGCCGCCTTTCGACCAGAAAATACCATCGAGGCACGTAGAAGACCGGCCAGCGACCACCAGGACGAACTCCTCCCTGAGAGAAGAAGCGCTCTGGCGCGCGCCGTAGCTTCAACAAGCGCAACTCTGGTGATGAGCTCCAGGAAGAAAACGGACTCACAGCTTGCTGAAGACTCCTCCTTCCTTCCACCTCTCCTCTGTTTCCATCACAGATGGAGGAGATAGACACAGACCAAGGGAGGAGCTTCGGATCTGGGGAGTCAGCGAGATTATTTGACGAGGTGTTGGCGTGGTTTCCCTCCACCGCATCTGGCTCCGACCAAAGGAGCACCGCAAGTAGGAGAACCATAGCCAGCCGGCCAGCACATCTCGCCTGCGCCGCCCGCACTCCTCTCGGCATAAACGCCAATCTACGGCATAGAGCCAAACGCCACGTGGGCAAACCAGACCTACAGCTACAGCTACTATCTACAGAGGGGGGTCGACTGCCTCTCCCACCCCTCCTCCGGCCGGGAAACTGGTGGAGACTCTCAAGGGAAAGGGAGGAGAGAGAAGACTAGGGGGGAAATGAGAGCCTCCTAGTAAGGGCAATTAGATTCCCCAAACTTTAATCTCCAATAAGGCTATTTTTACAGCGTGTTTGGTACTCAGTACATGATAAAAGCACAAGAATCAAGTGCTACGAAGTCGCCAATGGTGCTTAGTAAGATCTTAAGTTGCATTAAAAAAATTTGCAGGAAAATTTGCAGTAACTTATTGTAAAAGGAACATCTAAGTTAAAGACCACAAATAATTATATTTCCCTCCAAATTTCAAATCTATGTGTTCCTAATGTACAATTTATTTTCAAATATTCTTTTAAGACATGATTCTTCGCTAAGTTAATGCATAACACACATGCTTATTTGTGCCTTTTCCATACGACTGGGGACTTTATTTCTGTAGCTATTGTACTTTTCTTGCTTGAAGATGGTCGTGATGCATGATTTGAATGCTACGGCAATGGATTAAAACGTGGGTTCCAAGTTCCATCTACCATCGCCACTCCGCTTTGATGCACTATTAGCATCATTTACTTCCTGAATGGAAATGGCTAAATCAATTGTTGTTGCTGAACATGCCAGTAAAGAGAAAAGGAGAAGACACGGACCAAGACAAGAAAATCGCATAAACTAAAGAAACAAAGGCTACTGTGAAATAAGCCATCAAGGAAAATAGCCAAATTGATTCCACCAGGAATAGTAACCCAGTGTGCAAAAGAAGGATAACTATTCCGTATGTATGTTACATGGAGACATATAACCTTTTTTTTTAGTTTTTCCTTTTGAGGAAATAGACCCCTTTTTAGATACATGGACCGAGAATCATCACAAGGAAAGTGAGTTGAGGGAAAGAAGGGGTCGGTCCGCTAAACCTAGTCAATGGCCCATTCAACCGACGTTGCCTATCTCTGTTGATCACGGTTGACGAGCATCCAGAGGCGAGGCTCTCTCAAAAAAAAGAAAAACCCAGAGGCGAGGCGGTGGATTATACAGAGTACACCATTGGACTCCAGCGCAACATTCTGCCTACACACGATGGATAAAGTCTAAACTTAACACCATGAAGACATTGCTATGCGCCTTTGCAGTGTTATGCATGCCGACTTACACACATATTTAGCAACTGAGCAGCCAAAGCCGGAAAATGGATTTTAGTGCAGTGATCACTATGTTTCCCATGCCTCTCACGTCTAAAAATTCACATCTATTTTCTATAAATATCATCACATAAAGCTTAAAACTCACACCTGGTCCTTTTCGAATCCCCATATGATCAATTTGTAGAAGTATTCACACTACCTTCCTTTTATAAGGAGGGGAGGATGAGTAGGTTTGGTTTAATACGACAACTCAACCCGAGCACATGTTGCATCAGAGTCGGTGAAATTACTATGTTACTGGAAACAACAGAACAAGATCGGGACAGCCTGGATCTTTTTGTACAAAATATGTAAGCATTTATGAGCCAGGATAAGTTATTGTACATCAAACTACAATATGAGACATGATATTTAAAGAGGTAATATCACTGGTAGTCACACAACTTGCGTCGGATGTGCAGTTTGGTGCTAGATCTTTCAAAATACGGTTTTCTAGTCATGTAACTTGTCATTTGGTGCAAATACGGTCACTCCGGCTGTCCGCGCACGTATGCGCTGCTGGCGTGGCATGTCACGCATGCATGGGCCCACTGTCAGCGATCTACGCCATTTCGGAGCAATGCGCATGAGGATTTTTTGCACAGAACCCCCTCAAATCATTTTTATTTGCTCAAAAAAGTCCCTGCAACGGCGGGAAGAGACAAGCCGTATATATTTGCATAATGGTACCCCCATATTGCAGGCAATTCATTTTGACTCCCCACCGCTTCGTCTCCTGATCGTACGAGGCGGAGGCGGAGGAGGTGGTGCGTCACGGCGGCCATCGTCGGAGGAGATGGAAGACCCACGTCGTCGACGTCCGGGCAGTGCCGTCGTATGGTTAGTCTGTCCTCTGCTCCCCGGTGACTTCTCTGTGCCACGTTTCTCCTAGGTAGGGTTCCTGTGGTAAGGCGATCACAAATGATTCATTCACTTATGTACATATTGTGAGTAACCGATCTTTGCCGTACGCATTATATTTCGAAGGTCTAGTTCCCCTGTTTCTCAATTCGAGCTAGGGTTTTTGTGGAGGTTAAGGAGGCAGCTTTATGTGTGAAAAAGTAAGATCAAATCAATGTGCCCATCATATTAGGCAGTGGTGGACTGGTGGTTGATCAATTTGTTCACGGTTTAGGGTTTATGAATCGTTAGATGGCATAGTCCAAATCCTCTTCCATTTCTGAGATGTTTACTGAATTTTTGTGACAATGTGTACTGAATATGCTTGCAAATTCAGTTAACTGAATATGCTGCACATTATGTGAGTGAAAGTGTTAACTGAAATTGTTATCTGCACATTATGTGTTGTGTTGACAAGTGATAATAATCTGTTGTATTGTGACTTAACTGCTTACTTAACTGAACATGTTCTCTGCTGCAGTGTTAACTGAATTTTGGCACTTAATGGTAACTGAATTTGTGCACTGAACATGTTAACTGAAGATGTTAACTGAATTTGTGCACTGAGATTTGGGAATCGGGGGGATTTGCAATGAGAGGAGACCTACAGGATTATGTTTGGGGCCACTGTTAGCAGGGACTTTTTTGAGCAAATAAAAATGATTTGAGGGGGGTTTGTGCCAAAAAAATCACGCGCACGTCGCTCCGAAACGGCGTAGGTCACTGACAGTGGGCTCGTGCATGCGTGGCATGCCACGCCAGCGGCTGATACGCGCACGGACAGCCGGAGTGACCGTATGTGCACCAAATGACAAGTTAGATGACCAGAAAACCGTATTTTGAAAGATCTAGCACCAAACTGCACATCTGACACAAGTTGTGTGACTCCCAATGATATTACCTCATATTTAAATTATACTAACTTGTTGTAAGGAAGATCTTTAAGTTACATACAATAAGGAGAAATTTGAAATTTTGCCACTTTGTTCGTGGGGCTTCACTAGTTTGCCACTCTGAAGAATTAATTCACACAACTACCCCTTAGGTCGTTGAATCCTTGCCTTAGTAGTATGCCATCAACTCCTGAGAAGTGCACGGATGAACCCATAGGCATATGAACCCACTTTGGAAAACTTATTTCTAATTGTCAAAAAAAAAAAACTGAAAAAAGTCTTACGCATACATCTTCACACTCTATGTGCACGCAAAAGATTTCGCAGAAAAATAACCTTTTCTTTGGTCTGTGCAAAAAAGACAAAAAAATGTGTCGTGAAACGCTATTTAGAAGCACTGTAATTTGTCTTTTTTGCGGAGGCAAAACCAAAAGAGATTTTTTTTCACAAAACTTTATGCCGTGCACACATGTTGCGAAGATGTATGCATGAAATTTTGTTTTGAATTTTTTAACATTTTAAAATGTGTTTAAAATACATTTTTTTTGAAAAGTGAGTTCATATGTCCATGGGTTCAGGACATCCACACTCTTGCTTACAACACATACCATGTGGTAGGCGTTTGTCGGTTGACGGACCTGCTCGGTTGGAGATGGAGCAGACAATATTCTGGGCCGAGATGGTTTATGTGGTCAGACGGAGAGGCCCAGTTCTTTTCAGCTTTTGATTCTCTAGAATCAGATTCTGGGAAAATTCCCACAGAATCAACCAGAATATTGAGTTGAATAGAACGATAATAATGATTGTATTATGCCAGCGTATAATAGTTTATATAGACTATTACAAACCGACTTAGGCTAGGAAACTTGAAGGCCAAGTAATAGTCTAACATCCCCCCGCAGTATCAACGGGAGGCTCGACGACGTTGAGACTGAAACGGATGTCTTGAAACGCCGTAGTAGGCAATCCTTTGGTGAATATATCAACAAATTGAGCTGTAGTTGGAACATGTAGAACCCGAACCTGACCGAGAGCCACCTTCTCACGAACAAAGTGAATGTCAATCTCGATATGTTTAGTCCGGCGATGTTGAACAGGATTCCCAGACATGTAGACGGCTGAAATATTATCACAATAGACAATGGTAGCCTGTTGGATCGGTTGATGCAACTCCGACAACAATTGACGAAGCCAAATAGTATCAGCAACAGCATGTGCCACAACACGGTATTCAGCCTCAGCGGACGAGCGGGAGACCGTGACCTATCTTTTCGAGGACCAAGAAATCAAATTGTTACCAAGAAAAACACAAAATCCGGAAGTGGACCGACGAGTGTCTGGACAACCTGCCCAGTCAGCATCAGAGTAAGCTGTGAGAGAAGTAGGTAGAGATTTGTTAACATGAAGACCATGATCAAGGGTGCCTTTTAGATAACGAAGAATGCGTTTGACATGATTGAAGTGAGGAAGGCGGGGGTCATGCATATAAAGGCAAGCTTGTTGGACAGCAAAGGAAATTTCAGGACGAGTAATAGTGAGATATTGAAGAGCACCAGTGATACTACGATAAAGAGTAGCATCAGAGAAAGGTTCACCGTCGGCAGAAAGTTTGAAACTAGTGTCGACAGGAGTGCGAGAGGATTGACAGTCAAGCATGCCAGCACGAGAGAGAAGATCAAGGATATATTGACGTTGGGAAAGAAAGAATCCAGAAGAATCACGAAGAACTGCAATGCCCAAAAAATGATGAAGTAGACCAAGATCGGTCATAGAGAACTCAGAGCGAAGATGAGTGATAATGTGATCCAGAAAGGTTTGAGAAGAGGCAGTAAGGATGATATCATCAACATATAGAAGTAAGTAGGAAACATCGGAATTGTTATGATAGACAAATAGAGAAGTGTCAGAAAGAGAAGGAGTAAAACCAATGGTTTGAATAAAGGAAGAAAAACGTTGAAACCAAGCTCGAGGTGCTTGTTTGAGACCATAAAGAGATTTTTGAAGAAGGCACACATGATTGGGATAGGAAGGATTTTCAAAGCCAAGAGGTTGTTGACAATAGACTGTTTCTTGAAGGGAGCCATGAAGAAAAGCATTTTTGACATCTAATTGGTGGATAGGCCATGTGGAAGAGACAGCAATGCTGAGAACAGTATGAATAGTGCCGGGCTTAACAACAGGAGAGAATGTTTCATCGTAATCAATGCCCTGTTGTTGAGAATAACCGCGGCATACCCAACGCGCTTTGTACCGTGAAAGACTCCCATCAGAGTGAAACTTTTGGCGAAAAACCCATTTGCCGGACACGATATTGGTGTTAGAGGGGCGAGGAACCAGCTGCCATGTATTGTTCTCTATTAAAGCATTATATTCGTCTTGCATGGCGGCGGCCCAATTTGGATCAAGAAGAGCTGTTTTGTAAGATTTTGGAAGGGAAGAAAGAGAGAGATTGGCATACAGATTTAGACGTTGTTGAGGTTGACGGAAACCAGATTTGCCGCGAGTGCGCATAGTGTGATCGTTTTGAGGTGCAGGAATTGGAATGGCACGAGGAGGGAGTGGCGTAGGTGGTGAGAGTATGGTGGGTGACGAAGAAGGGTCTGGCACAGCGGATGAGACAGGCGTGGGAGGTGGTGAATGGGGGTCGGGCGCTTGTGGTGGTGATGATGATTCGGGCGTGGCAGGATTGTGAGCAATGTCGACTGCCGCGGCAGGAGGCACTGAAGGGGAGGGTGGAGAGGGTGCTGCCGTGGCAGGGTTTTGGGATGGTTCTGTTGCCGCGGTAGGGCTTGGGGTCGATTGGGGTGCCGTGGCAGAATCCATGGTGGGAGCATAGAAAGGAAAAGGAGCACGTCAAGGAGAAGAGGTGGTCGGCAAAGAGGGAGTTGGTGTAGGGGAGGTGCGTTGGGCGAAAGGAAAAATATGCTCAGCAAATGTAACATGACGGGACACATGGACACGTCCAGTGAGTAAATCAAGACAGCGATAGCCCTTGTGTTCGTCGGAGAAACCAAGAAGGACACATGGAATGGATCGTGGAGAAAGTTTATTGGCTGAGGTGGCATAAGTGTTTGGAAAACAAAGGCAACCAAAAATGCGTATGTCGGAGTAGTTGGGATGACATAAGAAGAGAGAGAAGTAGGGAGTGGTATTGGGATTGGCTTTTGAGGGGCGAATATTAAGTAAGAAGGTGGCCGTGTGGAGGGCTTCAGCCCAGAATTTTGGAGGCATGGAAGATTGAATTAGAAGAGTACGAACAATGTCATTGATTGTACGTAGAGAGCGCTCGGCTTTACCGTTTTGAGGAGAAGTATAAGGGCAAGAGAAACGGAGAAGAATGCCGTGTTGTAGAAAGAAAGTGCGATTCTTAAGATTGTCAAATTCGCGTCCATTGTCACATTGGATGAAACGAATGGGAAGAAAGAAGTGTACAGAAACATATCGCTGAAAGTTAAGAAACTGTGTGTGTACATCAGATTTGTTGCGTAAAGGAAAAGTCCAGACAAAGTGTGTATAATCATCGAGTATAACAAGATAATATTTGAAACCAGAAACACTTGTAATGGGAGATGTCCATAAATCACAATGTAGTAATTCAAAAGGAAAAGTGCTAGTAGAGGTAGAGGAACTAAAGGGGAGACGTACATGCTTTCCTAATTGACAAGACTCGCAAAGCGAGGAATTATGAGAATCTCGATTACAAGGTATAGAAAATTCACTAAGGAGAGACGATAAAACAGAATTATTTGGATGGCCGAGTCGTCGGTGCCAAAGATCAACTGAGGCGACCATGGATGTTGGAGAAGTAGCGGCAAGGACACCTTGGAGCGAGTAGAGTTCACCGGAGCTATTGAAGCGTGCGATCTCGGCCTTGGTCTGGTAATCCTTCACAGATAAACCAAAGGGGTCAAACACTACAGTAACAAAATTATCACGAGTGAATTGACGAACAGAAATTAAGTTTTTAATAAGGGTTGGAGCAACAAGAACATCGCGAAGAAGGAGTGGTTTGGTGGGAGAAGGAATTTGAGCTTGACCAACACAATAAATTGGAATAGAAGAACCATCACCAAGGGTAATGGAAGAAAAAGGAGATGTAGTGCAAGAGGACAGCAAATTACTTGATGCAGACATATGACTAGAAGCACCAGAATCGAAGATCCAATCCGTACCTGAGTTCCCTTGGGAAGCAAAATTGTTCATGGCCTGGATAAAAGCAGCTTGATCCCAGCTCGGCGTCGAGGTTGAGGTCGGTGTAGGCAGTAGGGCAGGCTGTTGCGGCGGTGTCGGCAGCAGAGCCGGCGGGGGCGTGTAGTAGGCACCGCTGTCGACGTAGTAGGGTGATGGAGCGCCATAAGGAGCATACACCGGAGCAGCATGATAAGCGTGCGTCGGTTGGCGGGTCGTAAGAAGCCCAGGGGCACCTGTATGTGGACGAGCACCGGGCTGCCAGGCACCAGAATAGGCAGGTGGGGCGCCGTATGGAGACGGGGTAGACCAGGGCATGGGCCAAGCCTGGACAAGCCCGGTCCAGGGGTCGTGCGACGGGTGACAGCTTGAAGCGGCGGGCGGAGCACTTGAAGGCGCTGGAGTGCTTGGAGGAGCCGGTGTCGAGGGCGATGGCGCCGGGCGCGGTTGAGGCGGCCGATAGACGGGATTCTTGCCGCGGTAATTAGGGCTGGGACGCCAACCTGCTGGTGGTGCCGGGGATGGAGAAGGTGGCGGCGCAGGTACACGGGGCACGGCGGCGAAGACCTGGGGACGAGCGTCCTTGTTTGTTTGGGCACGATCGGCCCACTGGAGGATAGAGCGAACCTCGGCAAAGGAGGGACACGGCCGCATCATGGGGATGAAGGAGGCCTGCTTCTCGAAACGCTCGCTGAGCCCGACGACGAGGATGTTGATGAGCTGGCAATCGTCGACGGGGTCGCCAAGTTCGCGGAGTTCGTCGGCGATGGCCTTGAGACGTTGGCAGTAGACGCTGACCGAAGCATCGCCTTGCACCGTGTTCCGGAGCTCGGTGTGAAGGCTGTTGGCGCGAGCATCGACGTTGTCTTGGAACAACTGACGGAGAGCCACCCAGAGATCGGCGGCAGTAGCAGCATCGCGAAAAACGAGATTAAAAATCTCAGTGGAGACACGCATGTAGATCCATTGTATGATGGCGAGATAATCCTTGACCCATTGGGGATCATGGGGTTGAGGAACAGAGGTGGAGGCGACGTGAGAGCGGAGATTGCAGCGCCCAAGATGAACCTCGAAGAGGTGGCGCCAATGGTAGTAGTTGTGGGAATTGAGATCGAGGGTTATGGGAATATAGGGGCTGACATCGGAGATTGTATCGGTGAAAAAGATGGAGGAAGACAGTGGTGGAGCTAGAGCGAGGGTAGAAGAGGATGTTGCCGCGGCGGCGGCTTTGGAGGCGGCGAGAGCAGCCCGCCGCTCGAAGTAGCCGGGCGGCGGCGGTGGCGGCGGTGTGGGCGGGTTAGCCATACCCTAGGATCGGGAGGCTGATACCATATTGAGTTGAATAGAACGATAATAATGATTGTATTATGCCAGCGTATAAGAGTTTATATAGACTATTACAAACCGACTTAGGCTAGGAAACTTGAAGGCCAAGTAATAGTCTAACACAGAATCAGGCATCGAGTTCTTTTCTGAGATTGTAGTCTGAGATTGTGGGATGAGTTGTGTGTTGAAATGTCTGTAATATCCTTGGATTGAAATTGTGTGCTGACAAAAAAAAGGACAACGTAACATTACAAGTTAGCACCAAGAAAGTGATATGCATTGCTCGATCCTCAACATGGAGCGTGTAAATCACATCAATGGGTATATCACTGCTCACAATCCACAGAATTTTAAACAAGAAAATTGTAACGAGAGAGGATTAGCACCAGCCACTAGCACAACCTGCCTGAGCACAACACGCACACGAACATGCATGCAACACCTGGCCGGCATACACCACGCACACGAATACACACACCTGGTCGGCGTACACCACGTACACCAATACGCACACCTGGCCGGCTCAGCTCGGTGTGGCCGCCGCCGAGGATGCAGCTGAGCGTTGCGCCAGCCGCACAGCCGCGCAAGGCGACACACTCCTGCCCGTCCTCCGCAGCAGCCATCACCATTGTTGCCCCTTGAGGCCTTGACTGAATTAACACTAGCGGCAACAAATTGAGACAGATAAGAGAGGACGCAGAGAAGCGAAGAGACAGGGAGGAGAGCTCATCGGCGGCGACGGATTGGTGGAGTGGGGCAAGGCGGCGCCGGCTTCTGGCAGCAAGGGCGGGGCGACGGTATCGAGCGTCGGCGTCGTGGTCGAGGTGCGGGGCGACGGCTTCTGGCGGCGATGTAGGGGGAGCTGGGGAAACCTACTAGGGAGAATGGCTGGGCTGTGTGTTGGCCCGATTGGTGGGGGTGGCATTCTCTCAGTAATTCAGTGGTTGAATAGGGGTAAGGCTGTTCCGCGAATCTTTTTTTTTTGTTGAGAAAACGAATCGTTTTCTTTTGAGGAACTACGCAGAATCGGCAGAATCTGACCCAGGACGAGGCTTCTGAGTTGCACTGCGGATTATGGTTCGATTCTGATGATTCTATAGAATCAGATCGAGTTCTTTTAAGCTTTTAATTTTTCAGATCCTGATTTTCCATAATAATCGAGTAAAAAGAACTGGCCCGATTCATCCCTCACGTGCCTCATTTTACAACTTGTTTTTTGCGTCGATCCCAAAAGTCCCTCACGTTCCAGTTCTTTTCTCTTTCTTTGATAAATGTTTTGACTTGTATTTAAAGAATGTTCTCATGTATTTGAAAATAGTTATTCATCGTGTATTTAGAAAAAAAGTTTGTCACGTGCTACAAAAATGTACATTGTGTATTTTTTAAAAATTCAACTTGTATGTAAAAAATTCATCTCGTATCTAAAAAAACGTTCATCGAATATCAAGAAATGTTCAACATGTATTAAAAAATGTTCACCACTCACTTAGGAAATGTGCATCGTGTAATAAAGTAGTTCAATGTGTATTTTGAAAACTTTCCAAATATTGTTTTGTCTATATAAAAATGTTCATGCATTTTTTTTTAAAATCTCATATTTTCTAAATACACAATGAACTATTTAAAATTGCACGATGAACATTTTTCGAACAAAGGATGACCAAGTACATAGACATCGAACAATTTCTAATGCATGATGAAAAATTCTAGAAAACATGATGAACATTTTATAAATACATGATCATCCTTTTTTTAAGTACACGGTAGTATTTTTAATACAATGGTGACCATTTCTTAAATGTGCGCTGAACTTTGTTGTCAAAATACGACATGCTCCTTTTTAATGCACAATGGACAGTTTTGTTATACATTAGAAAGAAAAATAAGAACCGGAAGAAAAGAAAAACAAACAAAATATGAAAAGAAAAATCAAACGAGAAAAAACATAACAAAAAAGAGAAAAATAAAAGAAAAACGTAAAGTAAACTGAAAAAGGAAAATGATAAAAAGCAAAGAAAAGAGGGAAAAAGAACCATATGGGCGCACGTACGCAGTACTCCCTCTGCCTGGAATAACATGACACTGAAATGAATGTAACTGCACCTATTTTAGTAATTTCGGATAGGTCTAGATACATCTATTTCGAAGTCAAGTAATTCCAGACGAAGATAGTAGTACAGGACATATGGGAGCGCGTCTACAAAGAAAAACCTGCTCATCTAAGAAGAACCGGAACGAACAACCATATCTTCATGTGCAGGGACGGACCCAGGATGAAAGAAAAGGGGGGGCCAAATACAACTTATCAAGCTTTAGGGGGGGCCAAACATAAATTTGAAGGGTATATATGCAATTTTTTCAGAAAATCTGAAGGGTATATGTGCAAAAATTTCAACCTTGGGGGGGGGGGGCATGGCCCCCCCTCGCCCCCTGGGTCCGTCACTGTTCATGTGGCGCACGGGAAACCGCGTTTTGATTAAGTTCGACGACACAAGACCCCACTGCGTGCACATTCCGTCCCCATGCCCATGATTTCCCTCACGTCCTGCGCCACGGCCCATAATTTCGGGCTCGACCCCTCTGTCAGCCTGCCCCATTAATCCTGCCTGCCACCTATGGTTTGGTCCCACCGTACATCGTTGTTCCTACGAAGGTAGCTCATCAATTTTTTTTTCCACCTTAAGAATCTATTGTTTCCATGCAACCTCTTAATCTCAAATTGGCTGCATTGCATAGGCCCATGTAGCTAATCAGTTTTTTTTATGATGGAACTAAGCTTCACCTTTTTTGGGTTGGAACCAAGCTTCACCTAATGGGGAAGCATGTATGGTTGCACATCAGACAAGACAAACAAATTAAAGCTACATGGGTATATTGTCGTGAATGGTTACAGTATACTGCACATGGTTGATCCGGCGAGAAGCATGATTTATTCAACAGTAGGCCTCATGATTTATAAGTGTCTTTTTTACATAGAGAATCAAATTATGAGTGAACTAGCTTTTAATTTTTCTATGTGAGCTATGTTTTTTTCTATGAATGCACATCTATTGTTGATGTTGTGGTTTTAGGTTTAGCCAAGGGTTGAGATGTCTCCACTGTCTCTACTCAAAGATGTTTCCGTCTCATATCGCCTCTCTGATATATTATCAAGGTAATAAAATAGCAAAACAAAAATACACTCATTTTTATCTTTTTCATCAAAACAAAAATTAGATTCTATTCTAAACAATATTTCTTTCAAACAAAAGTCTTTATCATCAACTTACACTATGTTTCATGAACTTTCTCATGTTTTTAAACATCAAATTATTTATTAACAGTTTCTGCAACGACGCACGAGGTATCAACTAGTTCTTTTCAAAACCAGGAAACTGGATTGCGTCGATGCTGCTCAACATTTTTTCCGCATGCCCCAATCTAACTAGCTTGCGAGCTACCTTGGACGTAAAAAAGGGCGCTGCTAGCCACCGGTCAACTTGTCGAGTACCAGATCGATCGCATTCCGTGCCATTGGATAGTGCCATCAGCAACCGTCAGATCCTTTCCCTTGTATGGGTCACCCCTCTTTCCTCCCCCGCGCTCGACGCCCAAAAAAATGGAGAATGGTCACCACATCCACCAGCCCCTGATACGTCTCCAACGTATCTATAATTTTTAATTGTTCCATGCTATTATAGTATCAATCTTGGATGTTTTTATATGCAATTATATATCATTTTTTGGGACTAACCTATTAACCTAGTGCCCAGTGCCAGTTGCTGTTTTCTGCCTGTTTTTGGTTTTTCAGGAAATCAGTACCAAACGAAGTTCAAATGCCACGAAACTTTTTGGAGATTTTTTTCTGGACAAATGAGACCCTGGAGACTTGGAGAGGAGGCCAGAAGGTTCGCGCCCTGATGCCTTGTGGGGCCCTCGTGGCTCCGTTTGACCTAATTCCACTTCTATAAATTCTCAAATATTGGGAAACCAACAGAGAGCCACCCCGAATAACTTTTATGCCGCCGCAAGCCTCTGTTCTTCCGCGATCCCATCTGGAGGCCTTTTCCGGTACTCTGCCAGAGGGGGAATCGATCACGGAGGGCTTCTACATCAACATTGCTGCCCTTCCGATGATGTGTCAGTAGTTTACCACAGACCTACGGGTCCATACCTAGTAGCTAGATGGCTTCTTCTCTCTCTTTGATCTTCAATACCATGTTCTCCCCGATGTTCTTGGAGTTCTATCCGATGTAATATTCTTTTGCGGTGTGTTTGTTGGGATCCGATGAATTGTGAGTTTATGATCAGATTATTCATGAGAAATATTTGAGTCTTCTCTGAACTCTTTTATGCATGATTATTATAGCTTTGTATTTCTCTCCGATCTATCGATTTGGTTTGGCCAACTAGATTGGTTTATCTTACAATGGGAGAGGTGCTTTGTGATGGGTTCAATCTTGCGGTGCTCAATCCCAGTGACAGAAAGGGACATGACATGTATTTGTATTGTTGCCATTAAGGATAAAAATATGGGGTTTAATCATATTGCTTGAGTTTACTTTGTCTACATCATGTCATCTTGCTTAAGGCGTTACTCTGTTTCATACTTAATACCCTAGATGCATGCTGGATAGCGGTCGATGGGTGGAGTAATAGTAGTAGATGCAGGCAGGAGTCAGTCTACTTGTCTCGGACGCGATGCCTATATACATGATCATTGCCATGAATCCGTCATAATTATTTGCTTTTCTATCAATTGCCCAACAGTAATTTGTTTACTCACTGTATGCTATGTGTTCGAGAGAGAAGCCTTAGTGAAAACTATGGCCCCCGGGTCTACTTTTATCATATATTAAAACCAAAAATACCTTGCTGAATTTATTTACTTTTATTTTATTTAGCATTTTAGTTTATCTATCTATCACTATCAGAATTAATCCTTGCAAATAACCGCTAAGAGGATTGACAACCCTCTTATTTGCGTTGGGTGCAAGTGTTTGCTTTTGTGTGTGTAGGTGCGTCTAACGGGATTTTGCTTGGTTCTCCTACTGGATTGATAACCTTGGTTCTTAACGGAGGGAAATACTTATCTCTACTATACTGCATCATCCTCTCCTCTTCGGGGAAATACCAACGCAGTCTACAAGTAGCAGCGCGCCCCAGGGGGGTCGCGCCCTGTTGCCTTGTGGGCGACTCGTGGGTCCCCTCGGCTGTTTCTTATTTTTGTAATTTTTCTAATATTCCAAAACGGACAGAAATATTTTTTATGGAATTTTTGGAGTCGGTTTTCTTACCGTATCACATACCTACCCCTTTTCAGGGTTCTGGAGCGTTCTGGAAGGACTCTTTGATGTGTTCCTCCGGTGTCATTGTCTGAATAATATTAGTTTCAACATTAATGGGGATACCTGAGATATAATGCTTAATTCTTTGTCCATTCACCACTTGAACATGAGCATGTTGCACAATCTTGGGAGAGAATGAAATTAATGATAAGAAATTGCCCAACACATGGTTTAAGTTTATGGATGATCATACAAAAATTTTAGGGACAATTGCATTTTTATCCCTAGTTGGTTCCTACCCATGGGTTTTGCCCTTACTTTTCGAGCTTGCTCAGTTTTGCCCTTACTTTTTCCGTCTAGGAACCAATTAGGGATAAAAATGCAATTGTCCCAAATTTTTATGCGGGACTAAACTTTGTTTCTAGAAATTTGCTAGACTCTGCCGCAGGTGATACTTTTATGGAAATTACATTGGGAGAATCTACAAAACTTCTTGACAATATTATAACAAATTATTCTCAATGGCACACTGAACGAACTCCAACTGGTAAGAAGGTAAATTCTGTTGAAGAAATTAATACTTTGAGTGATAAGATGGATGCTCTTATGAAATTGGTTGCTAGTAAAAGTGCTCATATTGATCCTAATGATGTGCCATTGTCTACCTTGATTGAGCAAAATAATGATGCTATTGATGTGAATTTTGCCTCTAGAAATAATTTCAACAACAATGCTTATAGGGGTAATTTCAATCCTAGTCCGTTTTCTGGAAATTCCTCTAATAATTATGGTAATTCCTATGGCAATCCATATAATAATAATAATAGGATACCCTCTGGTCTTGAAAGTAATATTAAATAATTCATCCGTTCGCAAAATAATTTCAATGCTATGATAGAAGAAAAATTGAATAGAGTTGATGAATTGGCTAGGAACATGGATAGAATTGCTCGTGATGTTGAAAATCTCAAAATTAAATTTTTTCCACCCAAGCATGATATAAATGAGTCTATTAAAGCTATCTGTGTCTCCATTAATGAAAGTAAAGAAAGGACCGCTATGTTGAGAGCTAAGCGAGAATTTCTAGAAAAAGCTATTCCACCCGATTTCTATCGTAGTAATGATGAAGATATTAAAATGATTGGTGTCACTCCTATTGAATAATTATTTAGTAATATAAAACTTGATGAAAAAGGGACTGAAGAAGAGTCAACTTTAGATAGAAGGAGTCCCAATTGCTTGGAGGGTGATAATCTTAATGATAAAAATGAAAAAAGTGGGTTTGGAGAGGTCAAAACTTTAAATAGTAATGTACCCACTACTTTGGATTACAAGGACTTTAATTATGATAGTTGTTCTTTAATTGAGTGTATTTCCTTGTTGCAATACATTATTAATTCACCAAATTCATATGAACAAAATAAAGCTTTTACTAAACATATTGTAGAAGCTATGATGAAAGCTCATGAAGAAAAACTTGAGTTGGAAGTTTCAATTCCTAGAAAATTACAGGATGAATGGGAACCTACTATTAAAGTCAAAATTAAAGATTATGAATGTAATGCTCTTTGTGATCTTGGTGCTAGCGTTTCCACTATACCAAAGTCTTTGTGTGACGTGCTAGGTCTCACCGATATGGATCCTTGTTCCCTTAATTTGCATCTTGCGGATTCCACTATTTAAAAGCCATTGGGTAGAATAAATGATGTGCTTATTCTTGCAAATAGAAATTATGTGACCGTGGATTTTATTGCTCTTGACATTGAATGCAATCCTTCTTGCCCTATAATACTTGGTAGGCCTTTCCTACGAACAATAGGTGCTATTATTGACATGAAAGAAGGTAATATAAGATTTCAATTTCCATTAAAGAAAGGGATGGAGCACTTCCCTAGAAAGATAATTAAGACACCTTATGAATCTATTATGAGGGCCACCTATGGAATTAACTTGAAAGATGACAATACTTGAAACTATGCATTATGCCTAGCTAGGGGCATAAAACAATAGCGCTTGTTGGGAGGCAACCCAATGACTAAAATAATTTTTAGTTTTACCTTATGTTATTGTGTGTTTACACAATTATAGCCTCTGTTATGATTGTGTTTTTATCTTTTAATTAATGTTTGTGCCAAGTAATGCCTTTGGGATGATTTGGATGATAGTATAATTGATGCTGTTTGGAAAACAGAAAGTTCTGCGTCCAGTGTTTGATTTTTTATTCTGTACTGGATAGTCAGAAAAATCTGATTTTTTTACAAAGTATTGATATATGAATTTCCCACGTTGTCCTATTTTTTCAGAATTTTTTCAGTTACAGAAGTATGGATTTTAAATAGATCTTTACAGACTGTTCTGTTTTAAACAGATTCTGTTTTTGTTGCATAGTTTGCTTATTTTGATGAATCTATGGATCGTATCGGGGGGTATGAGTCATGGAGAAGTTGGAGTACAGTAGCATTATGCCAATATTAAATATGAATCAATTTACAACAGTACCTAAAGTTTAAGATTTGTTTGTTATACTAACGGATCTCACGAGGTTTCTGCTGAGTTTTGTGTGCTGAAGCTTTCAAGTTTTGGGTGAGACTACGATGGATAAAGGAATAAGGAGCGGCAAGAGCCTAAGCTTGGGGATGCCCAAGGCACCCCAAGGTAATTTTCAAGGAATACTCAAGCGTCTAAGTTTGGGGATGCCCCGGAAGGCATCCCCTCTTTCGTCTACAATCTATCGGTAACTCACTTGGAGCTATATTTTTATTCATCACATGATATGTGTTTTACTTGGAGCGTCTTGTGATATAGTTTGTTTGCTTTTTAGTTTGTCGTAATCATCTTTGCTGAACACACCTTTTTGAGAGGGACACACATTATTCGTGATTTGTTAGAATACTCTATGTGCTTCACTTATATCTTTTGAGCTAGGCAGTTGCTCTAGTGCTTCACTTATATCGTTTAGAGCACGGCGGTGTTTATATTTTAAAGAAATAGTTGCACTCTCATGCTTCACTTATATATTTTTGAGAGTCTAATGAATAACAATGTCAATATGCACGGGTTATGAATTTGGTCCTAATATGATAGGTATTCAAGAGGGATATAATAAAAACTTTCATGTAGATCACTGAATATGATAAGTTTGATTCCTTGCAATAGTTTTGCGATATTAAGATGGTAATATGTGGGAGGTGCTAGTAGATAATTGTGGTTTATTAAGAATATTGGTGTTATGGTTTGTGATTCCCGAAGCATGCACGTATGATCTGTCGTTATGCTAAGAAGTTGGAGCATGATTTATTCTTGATTGTCTACCTTATGAGTGGCGGTTGGGGACGAGCAATGGTCTTTTCCTACCAATCTATCCCCCTAGGGGCATGCGTAGTAGTACTTTGCTTCGAGGGCTAATAAACTTTCGCAATAAGTATGTGAGTTCTTTATGACTAATGTGAGTCCATGGATTATACGCACTCTCACCTTTCCGCAATTTGCTAGCCTCTTCAGTACCGTGCATTGCCCTTTCTCACATCGAGAGTTGGTGCAAACTTCGCCGGTGCATCCAAACCCCGTGATATGATACGCTCTATCACACATAAACCTCCTTATATCTTCCTCAAAACAGCCACCATACCTACCTATCATGGCATTTCCATAGCCATTCCGAGATATATGCCATGCAACTTCCACCGTTCCGTTTTTATGACACACATCATCATTGTCATATTGCTTTGCATGATCATATAGCTGACATAGTATTTGTGGCTCAGCCATCATTCATCATTTCTATACATGTTACGCTAGCATCATTGCACATCCTGGTACACTGTCAGAGGCATTTATATAGAGTCATATTTTTGTTCTAGTATCGAGTTGTAATATTGAGTTGTAAGTAAATAAAAGTGTGATGATCATCATTATTAGAGCATTGTCCCAGTGAGGAAAGAATGGTGGAGACTGATGAGTCCTCGAAAAAGTGGGGATGAGGTCCATGAGACTGTTCTAAAAAAAAAAGAGGCCAAAAAGAGCCCACGAAAAAAAATTGAGAGAAAAAGAGAGAAGGGGTAATGTTACTATCCTTTTTCCACACTTGTGCTTCAGAGTAGCACCATGTTTTTCATATAGAGAGTCTCCTATTTTGTCACTTTCATATACTAGTGGGAACTTTTCATTATAGAACATGGCTTGTATATTCCGATGATGGGCTTCCTCAAATGCCCGAGGTCTTCATGAGCAAGCAAGTTGGATGCACACCCACTTAGTTTTCATGTTGAGCTTTCATACACTTATAGCTCTTAGTGCATCCGTTGCATGGCAATCCCTACTCCTCGCATTGACATCAATTGATGGGCATCTCCATAGCCCTTTGATTAGCCTCGTCGATGTGAGACTTGATGTCTACTACACAACTTATTCTTGTAGACTCGTGTTGGGCCTCCAAGCGCAGAGTTTTGTAGGACAGTAGCAATTTTCCCTCAAGTGGATGACCTAAATTTTATCAATCCGTGGGAGGCGTAGGATGAAGATGGTCTCTCTCAAACAACCCTGCAACCAAATACAAGAAATCTCTTGTGTCCCCAACACACCCAATACAATGGTAAATTGTATAGGTGTACTAGTTCGGCGAAGAGATGGTGATACAAGTGTAGTATGGATAGTAGATATAGGTTTTTGTAATCTGAAAATAAAAAAACAGCAAGGTAGCAAGTAACAAAAGTGAGCACAAACGGTATTGCAATGCTTGAAAACAAGGCGTAGGGTTCATACTTTCACTAGTGCAATCTCTCAACAATGCTAACATAATTGGATCATATAACAATCCCTCAACGTGCGACAAAGAATCACTCCAAAGTTCCTATTAGCGGAGAACATAAGATAGAAATTGTTGTAGGGTAGAAACCACCTCAAAGTTATCCTTTCCGATCAATCTATTGAGCCATCCCTATAAGTGTCACAAACAGCCCTAGAGTTCGTACTAAAATAACACCATATGATACACATCAACCAACTCTAATGTCGCCTAGATACTCCAATGTCACCACAAGTATCCGTGAGTTGATTATACGATATGCATCAAACAACTTCAGATTCATAATATTCAATCCAACACAAAGAACTTCAAAGAGTGCCCCAAGATTTCTACCGGAGAAAGTAGGACGAAAACGTGCATCAACCCCTATGCATAGATTACCCCAACATCACCTCGGGAATCCGCGAGTTGAGTGCCAAAACATACATCAAGTGAATCAATATAATACCCCATTGTCACCACGGGTATTCATATGCAAGACATACATCAAGTGTTCTCAAATCCATAAAAGTATTCAATCCGATAATAGTGAAACCTCAAAGGTAAAAACTCAATTCATCACAACAAGATAGAGAGGGAGAAACACCATATGATCCAACTATATTAACAAAGCTCGCGGTACATCAAGATCATGCCAAATCAAGAACACGAGAGAGAGAGATTAAACACATAGCTACTAGTACATACCCTCAGCCCCGAGGGTGAACTACTCCCTCCTCGTCATGGAGACCGCCGGGATGATGAAGATGGCCTCCGATGATGATTCCCCCCTCCGGCAGAGTGCCGGAAAAGGGCTGTAGATGAGATCGTGGAGGTACAGAGGCTTGCGGCGGCGTAAAAACTCATCTAGGTTAACTTTCGGGGGTTTCTGAATATATATGATTTTTCAGCGTTGGAATCACGCAAAGTATAGACCATAAACTTTCTTGAAAACTAACAAACTATGTTTTCAGTCATCAAACAATTGCAATTCATCTCATTTTCAGGAAGGGTCTATGTAAGAGCTTTGATTTAGCAAATTCTACATACTCAACTATCATTTAGTCTTCCATGATTGCTGACACTCAAAGCATATTTTTAGAACAAACTGTTTCAGTCAAACACATAGGAAGATAGGGGCTTAATGTTTTGCCTCCCAACTTATTTATCTCATGGATAATGTCAACAATAATAACTCATGATCACCTATATTCAACTGGATATATGTGCCTGGATCATTCCCTACCACATGATGCTTGCCCACTAGAGAATAAATAGAGCGGAATAGGGATGAACATTACTGACTCTTACATAAAAGTAAATATAGAAAATTAAAAGATAGGCCCTTCGCAGAGGGAAGCAGAGGTTGTCATGCGCTTTTTATTTTTGGATGTGCAAGCCCTTAATGCAAAGGAACGTCACATTATATTGCCCCTTGTGATAGCAACCTTTATTATGCAGTCCGTCACTTTTATTTCTTTACCATCACAAGTTCGTACAATGCTTATTTTCCCTTGCAATAAAAGATCATACATATTTTTGGAGCAATTTTTATTGCTTTTTGCACCGATGACAACTTACTTGAAGGATCTTATTCAATCCATAGGTAGATCGGGTTTAAGGGTTTTTGGATGCACAAGTAGTATCTCTACTTAGTATGAATTTTTGGCTAGCAAAAGATCCTATGCAAGCACCACATGTTAGAGGATCCATGACAATATAACTTCTATGTGAATATAAACAAACATAACTCATTACGTTGTCTTCCTTGTCCAACGTCAACTACTTGATCAAGCTTGAAAATAATTAATGGGGGCTCACAATCATAGAAGATGTCCAAGATAGTATATTTATATGTGAAATTTCTCTTCCTTCAAAATTCTTTCGTGAATTGTTCAAGTGACCAATGCTATGTTTGTTAACTTTCAATAAATTTTACCACTTATACTTCTTGTATGTGAAGTCACTACTCCCCATGGGACAAGCATATGAAGAATATAAATTTTAACTTTATGATATTCAATTCATTTCAACAATTTACTCATAGGATATAAGTGAAGAACAAGAGTAAATGACAAACTACTCCAAAAAGATATAAGTGAAGACCAAATGAGTAGTTAAGTAAATAGGTAGCTATGTGAGGACTCTCTCTCATTTAAAAATTTCAGATCTTAAGTATTTTATTCAAACAGCAAAGAAAACAAAATAAAATGACACTCGAAGAATAGCACAATTGATGTGAAGAAGCAAAAACTTAGGCTCAACCAAGACTAACCGATAATTGTTGATGAAGAAAGGTGGGATGCCTACCGGGGCATCCCCAAGCTTAGATGCTTGAGACTTCTTGAAATATTATATTGGGATGCCTTGGGCATCCCCAAGCTTGAGCTTTTGTGTCTCCTTAATTCCTCTCATATCACGGTTTCCCTAAATCTTAAATACTTCATCCACACAAAACTCAACAAGAACTCGTGAGATAAGTTAGTATAAATCAACTCAAAACCTTAACATTCTCTACTGTAGAAAATTACTAAAATTATAATTAAACATTTCATACTAAATGCCTCTGCATATTTAATACTCCTATCCACAAATAGAAACATTAAACAAGCAACATATGCAAACAATGCAACTATAACCGAAATCTGCCAAAACAGAACAGTCTGTAAAGGGGGAATAAGAATTCATACTTACCTAACTCCAAAAATTCTGAAAAATTACCACGTGATATAGAACTCATGCATGCTTTCTGTGTAAAAATTTCAGATTTTTATCACGTTCTGACTATTCAGGAATATTCTGAACATAACAGAAAACTTTCTGTTTTCAAACAGCAACACATAAACTTGCAAACTGGGCATGGTAAAGGCTATAATTGGCATTTTATTGAACTAAAAGATACAAAACATGATTATTGATAGCAGAAAGCAAATATCAACAAAATAAAATGATGCTCCAAGCAAAACTCATATTATGTGACGAATAAAAATATAGCTCCAAGTGAGGTTACCGATAATGTTGAAGACGAAAGAGGGGATGCCTTCCGGGGCATCCCCAAGCTTAGTTGCTTGGGTCCTCCTTGAATATTACCTTGTGGTGCCTTGGGCATCCCCAATCTTAGGGTCTTGCCGCTCCTTATTCTACTCATACCGATATCTCACCCAAAACTTGAAAACTTCAATCACACAAAACTTAACGGAACTTCGTGAGATAGGTTAGTATGATAAAAATAAATCATCCACTTAGGTACTGTCAAGACAAGATTAATAATTGTTCTCACATAATTCCTACTATATTCTATCATTTCCACAATTTATATTACTCAATATAAGCTATGGAAAAACTAAAACAAGCAAACTATGCATCGAAAACAGAATCTGTCAAAAACAGAACAGCATGTAGTAAGCGATTTAAAAACCATACTTCTGTACCTCCAAAAATTCTGAAAAATTAGGACAACGTAAAAAAATTGTAAACCAATGCTCTGTACAAATTTCATAATTTTTTCACGCTCCAGTACATAATAGAAATTCCATCACTGGACGCAAAAGTTTCTGTTTTTGCTAAGAATCGAATCAACAAGTATCCACACTATCCCAAAGGCTTTACTTGGCATATTATTGAAAGAAAACATATAAAACATGATTAATATAGTAGCTTAATCATGTGGACACACAAAAATAGTAGGTACAAATATTGGGTTGTCTCCCAACAAGCGCTTTTCTTTAATGCCTTTTAGCTAGGCATGATGATTTTAACGATGCTCACATAAAAATAAAGAATTGGAACATAAAGAGAGCATCATGAATCATATGTTCCTATATCATAATAATTTTTAGTAGCATCATGAATGGATTCATCAACAAAGCTATCACGTAAAGCATTCTTTTCATGATCCACAAGCATAGAATTTTTATTACTCTCCACATAAGCAAATTTCTTCTCATCAAACATAGCATCCCCAAGCTTGTGGCTTTGCATATCATAAGCATAATCACTTTCATCATTAATAGTATGAATAGCACCAATAGTATAATAATTATCATCATAATTTTCTAAGTTGGTGCCAAAAAGATTCTCAAGATTATAAGAAGTATCATTATCTTCCCAATCATAATTATCACAACAAGTAATAGGTATAATAAAATCATCATCAATAGCTCCTTTGGACATTATGCCATAAGACAAAGAAGCAATATCATTATCAAGTGTATCATCTTCCACAAGTATTTTTGATTCATTCTCATGAGGCACAACAATAATAGGAGCAACATTATTTGGGAGAGATACCTTTTTACCTCTACTTTTCCTTCTTTTCTTTTTATTTACCACATTATGTGTGGGTTTATTTAATTCTTCCATGCTTCTTATTGAAGAGATTGGTTGGATAGGAAGCTCCTCCTCGTTACCTGTTTCATCATGAGAGAAAATAGGAGGGAAAGGGGGAACCTTTACCCTTCCATTAGTATTTCTTTTATATTCTATTTGTTTTCCTGTTTTTCTATAGTTGGCTATATAAGCATTCTCATTGCAATTTACCACACAAAATGTATAGATTTCCTTTAGATTAGTTTCAATGTCATCCGTGAGAATGAATACTTCAAACCAACTATTTTTATGTGTCAATTCTTCACACCCCAAAAATAGAATAAGCTCATTATAAAGTTCAAGGGTGGTCAAGTTATTGCAATATTTGGCCATGATTTGATCGTGAAAAAGTATGCATTGAAAATTAAGATGACCAACCTTATTGCAAAGTTCACAAGTAATGGGATAAAGAGAGCATAATTTTGTAGCAAATTTATCTATCACTTTGAGCAAAAAATTGGTTCTATCATATTTATGCTTCTTACAAAATCTATCATCCCTATAAGGCATGTCTTCACAAACTTTACGCACTCCACAAAAATTGACATGATTATAAGAAACATTTTTGTCATGACTAGTGCAATCATCATTAGTATTTTGGATATTCATAGAATTCATATTAACAACATTGCAATCATGCTCATCATTCAAAGATTTTATGCCAAACATTTTATTGAATTCTTCTTCTATCAATTGAGCACAATTTTCCGCTCCATCATTTTCAAGAAAGACATTATAAAGATGAATAATATGAGGCAACATCAATTCCATTTTTTGTAGTTTTCTTTTATAAACCAAACTAGTGATAAAACAAGAAACTAAAAGATTCAATTGCAAGATCTAAAGATATACCTTCAAGCACTCACCTCCCCGGCAACGGCGCCAGAAAAGAGCTTGATGTCTACTACACAACTTATTCTTGTAGACTCGTGTTGGGCCTCCAAGCGCAGAGTTTTGTAGGACAGTAGCAATTTTCCCTCAAGTGGATGACCTAAGGTTTATCAATCCGTGGGAGGCGTAGAATGAAGATGGTCTCTCTCAAACAACCCTGCAACCAAATACAAGAAATCTCTTGTGTCCCCAACACACCCAATACAATGGTAAATTGTATAGGTGCACTAGTTCGGTGAAGAGATGGTGATACAAGTGTAGTATGGATAGTAGATATAGGTTTTTGTAATCTGAAAATAAAAAAACAGCAAGGTAGCAAGTAACAAAAGTGAGCACAAACGGTATTGCAATGCTTGAAAACAAGGCCCAGGGTTCATACTTTCACTAGTGCAATCTCTCAACAATGCTAACATAATTGGATCATATAACAATCCCTCAACGTGTGACAAAGAATCACTCCAAAGTTCCTATTAGCGGAGAACATAAGATAGAAATTGTTGTAGGGTACAAAACCACCTCAAAGTTATCTTTTCCGATCAATCTATTGAGCCATCCCTATAAGTGTCACAAACAGCCATAGAGTTCATACTAAAATAACACCATATGATACACATCAACCAACTCTAATGTCACCTAGATACTCCAATGTCACCACAAGTATCCATGAGTTGATTATACGATATGCATCAAACAACTTCAGATTCATAATATTCAATCCAACACAAAGAACTTCAAAGAGTGCCCCAAGATTTCTACCGGAGAAAGTAGGACGAAAACGTGCATCAACCCCTATGCATAGATTACCCCAACGCCACCTCGGGAATCCGCGAGTTGAGTGCCAAAACATACATCAAGTGAATCAATATAATACCCCATTGTCACCACGGGTATTCATATGCAAGACATACATCAAGTGTTCTCAAATCCATAAAAGTATTCAATCCGATAATAGTGAAACCTCAAAGGTAAAAACTCAATTCATCACAACAAGATAGAGAGGGAGAAACACCATATGATCCAACTATATTAACAAAGCTCGCGGTACATCAAGATCGTGCCAAATCAAGAACACGAGAGAGAGAGAGATTAAACACATAGCTACTAGTACATATCCTCAACCCCGAGGGTGAACTACTCCCTCCTCGTCATGGAGACCGCTGATACGTCTCCAACGTATCTATAATTTTTGATTGTTCCATGCTGTTATATGATCAATCTTGGATGTTTTTATATACATTTACAGTAATTATATATCATTTTTTGGGACTAACCTATTAACTTAGTGCCTAGTGCCAGTTGCTGTTTTCTGCCTGTTTTTGGTTTTACAGAAAATCAATACCAAACGAAGTCCAAATGCCATGAAACTTTTTGGAGATTTTTTTCTGGACATAACAAACACTAGAAGCTCCAGGAGGAGGCTAGAAGACCCAGGAGGTGGCCACGAGCCACCAGGGCGCGCCTGGGGGGGGGGGGGGCAAGCGCGCCCTGGTGCCTCGTGGGCCCACCTCTGACCCTTTTGACCTAATTCCACCACTATAAATTTCCAAAAATTGGGAAACCATCAGGGGAGTCCACGAAATACTTTTTCCACCGCTGCAAGTTTCTGTTCTCGAGAGATCCCATCTGGAGGCCTTTTCCGGCACTCCGCCGGAGGGGGAATCGATCACGGAGGGGCTCTACGTCAACCTTGCTGCCCTTCCGATGATGCGTGAGTAGTTTACCACAGACCTTTGGGTCCATAGTTAGTAGCTAGATGGCTTCTTCTCTCTTTTTGATCTTCAATACAATGTTCTCCTCGATGTTCTTGGAGTTCTATCCGATGTAATCACTTTTTGCGGTGTGTTTGTTGGGATTCGATGAATTGTGAGTTTATGATCAGATTATCCATGAATATTATTTGAGTCTTCTCTAATCTCTTTTATGCATGATTATTATAGCTTAGTATTTCTTCTCTGATCTATTGATTTGGTTTGGCCAACTAGATTGATTTATCTTGCCATGGGAAGAGGTGCTTTGTAATGGGTTCGATCTTGCGGTGCTCAATCCCAGTGACAGAAAGGGACATAACACGTATGTATCGTTGCTATTAAGGGTAAAAAGATGAGGTTTATTCATGCGTGAGTTTACTTTGTCTACATCATGTCATCTTGCTTAAGGCGTTACTCCGTTCTTTATGGACTTAATACACTAGATGCATGCTGGATAGCGGTCGATGTGTGAAGTAATAGTAGTAGATGCAGGCAAGAGTCGGTCTACTTGTCTCGGACGTGATGCCTATATACATGATCATTGCCTTGGATATCGTCATGATTATTTGCTTTTCTATCAATTGCCCAACAGTAATTTGTCTACCCACCGTATGCTATTTTCTTGAGAGAAGCCTCTAGTGAAAACTATGGCCCCCGGGTCTATCTAAATCATATATAAAAAAACCCTAAAAATACTTGCTGCACTTTTTCTTTATTTATTTTATTTTGTATTTTTGTTTCAATCTATCTATCTATCACATACAATTTAATCTTGCATCTTACCGCCGAGGGATTGACAACCCCTCGTTTGCGTTGGGTGCAAGGATTTGTTGTTTGTGTGCAGGTACTGCTAACGAGGTGTTGCGTGATTCTCCTACTGGATTGATAACCTTGGTTTCATAAATGAGGGAAATAGTTACCTCTACTGTGCTGCATCATCCCTTCCTCTTCGGGGAAAATACCAACGCAAGCTACAAGTAGCAGAAAGAATTTCTGGCGCCGTTGCTGGGGAGAGACATCACCAACATCTATCAAGTACCTTTGCATAAACTCTCATCTCCTTGCATTTATTTTATTTGCCTCTCGTTTTCATCTCCCCCACTTCTAACAAGTTTTTATAAAAATACAAAAATATTTTCCGTTTGCCTTTTTCTTGTTTGCTTATTCGCTTGCTTGAAGATTGTTATCATGAGTAATTTTGGCATGGCGGAAACTGATGATGGTAAAACTCCTAAAATAGGAAGTTCTACCAATCTTGATGCTAAATTTTTTGTGTTGGGACATGGTAATGTTGTAGGAAAAAGCGTCATCCAAGAATTCTTTAATTGCATTGGGACCTTGGCTTTTGATGATGCTTCTATACTTAAAGAAACTAAGAATTATGCCGATGCTATTTCCGCACTTATTCTTAAACTTGAAAGAAGTTTTATTCGCACTCATCCTACTTTGCAAAGATTGTTTTATGAGTTACCGGTTATAAAAGATCCTAGAGCTAAGAAAATAGCCACTCTTGTCCTCATGAATGAATTTGATCACATAGTGCGAGAAGCTAGGCAGATCTTTGATTTTTATGGTATGAACCGTGAAAAACCGGTAATAGATGAGATCCTTTATAATAATGATTACTTGTTGATATATTTGTTCCGCAATGACCACATCTTTGATGAAAATATTAAAAAGGAAGTTCCTCCTTTGAATATAATCCAACAGGTTTTCAATAGTGTTAATTGACAATACTCTTGGATTGTAGCCGGTAATCAAGAGGGATTTACGGATGGACAACTTGCTAATGCTAAAATTTCTATGGATGATGTGTTTCATATTACCTTTGAAAAACCCTCTGATAAAAGTACATCTTTGGATAAGAAGAAGAAAGATGACAACACTTGAAACTATGCATTATGCCTAGCTAGGGGCATAAAACAATAGCGCTTGTTGGGAGGCAACCCAATGAATAAAATAAATTTTTTCTTTTTGTTTCTGTTATGGTGTGTTTTCACATTTATGCTACTGTATTGATTGTGTTTTTGTGTTTTTAATTATTATTTGTGCCAAGTAAAGCCTTTAGGATGATTTGGAAGATAGTATAATTGATGTTGTTTGGAAAACAGAAAGTTTTGCGTCCAGTGCTGGAATTTTGGTTCTGTACTGGAGCGTCAAAAAAATCTGAAATTTTTACACAGTATTGGTATATGAATTTCCCACGTTGTCCTAAGTTTTCAGAATTTTTGGAGTTACAGAAGTATGGATTTTAAATAGATTTCTACAGACTGTTTTTGATGCACTACTTGCTTGTTTTGATGAAACTATGGATTGTATCGGGGGGTATAAGCCATGGAGAAGTTAGAATACAGTAGGTATAATGCAAAAATAAAATATGAATGGGTTTGCAACAGTACTTAAAGTAGTGATTTATTTTGTTATACTAACGGATCTCACGAAGGTTTTGTTGAGTTTTGTGTGATTGAAGTTTTCAAGTTTTGGGTGAGATCACGATGGATGAAGGAATAAGGAGTAGCAAGAGCCTAAGCTTGGGGATGCCCGAGGCACCCCAAGGTAATATTCAAGGAAGACTCAAGCGTCTAAGCTTGGGGATGCCCCGGAAGGCATCCCCTGTTTCTTCTACCAACCATCGGTAATTTTACTTGGAGCTATATTTTTATTCGTCACATGATAAGTGTTTTACTTGGAGCGTCGTGTATTATATGAGTCTTTGCTTTGTTTGCTTTTTAGTTTGTCACAATCATCCTTGCTGAACACACCTATTTTGAGAGAGCCACACGTTTATCATGATTTGTTAGAATACTCTATGTGCTTCACTTAATTTTTTTGAGCTAGGCAGTTGCTCTAGTGCTTCACTTAAATGTTTTTGAGCACGGTGGTGGCTAAAATTTTGAAGAAATGAACTCTCATGCTTCACTTATATTATTTTGAGAGTTGACAAGATTAAAATTTTGAAGAAATGAACTCTCATGCTTCACTTATATTATTTTGAGAGTTGACAAGATTAAAATTTTGAAGAAATAAACTCTCATGCTTCACTTATATTATTTTGGGAGTTGATAAAGATTGAAATTTTGAAGAAATATTTGCACTCTCATGCTTCACTTATATCTTTTTGAGAGTTGATGATAGTAATGGTAATTTGCACAAGATATGAATTTGGTCCCAAAGTGATGAATATTCAAGAGGGATATAATAAAAACTTTCATATAGATCATTGGATATGATAAGTGTGATTCCTTGCAATAGTTTTGCGATATGGAGATGATAATATGTGAGTCATGTTAGTGAGTAATTGTGATTTAGTAAGAATATTCGTGTTAAGGTTTGTGATTCCCTATGCATGCACATCAAGTCAATAGTTATGCAACGAAATTATATCCTACTTATGGTGCATTATTCGGTGTTAGTTATGTTCAACGC
This sequence comes from Elymus sibiricus, assembly GCA_039707655.1. Lineage (NCBI taxonomy): Eukaryota > Viridiplantae > Streptophyta > Magnoliopsida > Poales > Poaceae > Elymus > Elymus sibiricus. The sequence goes on along the minus strand of CM077674.1, from coordinate 325,173,254 downwards.
ATGTTTATGACCGTTTTCGTTTTTTGGTTGGTTGCTTCTCAATCTATTTGCTAGCCTTCATTTGTACTAAGCGGGAATACTGCTTGTGCATCCAAAATCCTTAAACCCAAGTTGTGCCAAATGAGTCCACCATATCTACCTATATGCGGTATTCCCATATCGTTCCAAGTAAATTTGCGTGTGCCAACTCTAATTTTCAAAATAATTTTTCCGTTTTGTGTGCCCGTACCGCTCATGAAGCGGCAGGGGGTGGCCGATATTTTCCATGCTAGGTGTGTTATTGTCACGATGAGTGTTTATTCACTTGTCATTGCACGAGAGAGTGGCTGGTAATAGGGATGCCCAGTCCCACAATGAAATCAAAAATTAATAACAACAAAATTCCTTGGAAAGTGTTGGTATGGAGGGCACCCGTGGATACGGCTAGCCATGGATTGTGAAAGAATGGTGGAAAGGAAATAAACTTTACTTTCTGTTTGGGAACCGCCTATGATGTGTCTAGCATGGAAGATATTGGGAATTCTCGGTCGTTTTCGTTGACAGGAAAAGCATGCCTCTCAAAATATTTTTATCTCTCTAATTTAAGCTTTGAGCTCTGGCACATTAGCAAATCTCTGCTTCCCTCTGCGAAGGGCCTATCTATTTACTTTTATGCAATTTTTATTTTTATTTGAGTCTCCATCTTCTCTTATAAAGCACCAACTAGAGAGCACTATTGTCATACTTGTGCATTGGATGTAGCTAATATGGAGTGTGTTTCATGAATGGATCAATGATTGAGCATAATGGGCAAGGGATAACTTTCTTTAGCGTTGATATTTTGAAAAGCATGGTTGCTTGTTAGTATGCTTGAGTATTTATATCTTCATGTCAAACTATAGACTATTGCTTTGAATCATTCAAGTCCAATGTCCATGCTATAAAAGAAAAGGAATATGATGAATATGATAGGCAGCATTCCACATCAAAAATTCTGTTTTTATCATTTACCTACTCGAGGACGAGTAGGAATTAAGCTTGGGGATGCTGATACATCTCCAACGTATCTATATTTTTTGATTGTTCCATGTTGTTATATTATCAATCTTGGATGTTTTTATATACATTTACAGCAATTATATATCATTTTTTGGGACTAACCTATTAACTTAGTGCCCAGTGCCAGTTGCTGTTTTCTGCCTGTTTTTGGTTTTACAGAAAATCAATACCAAACGTAGTCCAAATGCCACGAAACTTTTAGGAGATTTTTTTCTGGACATAACAAACACTAGAAGCTTCACGAGGAGGCCAGAAGACCCAGGAAGGTGGCCACGAGCCACCAGGGCGCGCCTGGGGGGGGGGGGGGGCGGCAGGCGCGCCCTGGTGCCTCGTGGGCCCACCTCTGACCCTTTTGACCTAATTCCACCACTATAAATTCCCAAAAATCGGAAAACCATCAGGGGAGTCCACGAAATACTTTTTCTGCCGCCGCAAGTTTCTGTTCTCGAGAGATCCCATCTGGAGGCCTTTTTCGGCACTCCGCCGGAGGGGGAATCGATCACGGAGGGGCTCTACATCAACCTTGCTACCCTTCCGATGATGCGTGAGTAGTTTACCACAGACCTTCAGGTCCATAGTTAGTAGCTAGATGGCTTCTTCTCTCTTTTTGATCTTCAATACAATGTTCTCCTCGATGTTCTTGGAGTTCTATCCGATGTAATCACTTTTTGCGGCGTGTTTGTTGGGATCCGATGAATTGTGAGTTTATGATCAGATTATCCATGAATATTATTTGAGTCTTCTCTGATCTCTTTTATGCATGATTATTATAGCTTCGTATTTCTTCTCCGATCTATTGATTTGGTTTGGCCAACTAGATTGATTTATCTTGCCATGGGAAGAGGTGCTTTGTAATGGGTTCGATCTTGCGGTGCTCAATCCCATTGACAGAAAGGGACATGACACGTATGTATCATTGCTATTAAGGGTAAAAAGATGGGGTTTATTCATGCGTGAGTTTACTTTGTCTACATCATGTCATCTTGCTTAAGGCGTTACTCCGTTCTTTATGGACTTAATACACTAGATGCATGCTGGATAGCTGTCGATGTGTGGAGTAATAGTAGTAGATGCAGGCAGGAGTCGGTCTACTTGTCTCAGACGTGATGCCTATATACATGATCATTGCCTTGGATATCGTCATGATTATTTGTTTTTCTATCAATTGCCCAACAGTAATTTGTCTACCCACAGTATGCTATTTTCTTGAGAGAAGCCTTTAGTGAAAACTATGACCCCCGGGTCTATCTAAATCATATATAAAAAAACCCTAAAAATACTTGCTGCACTTTTTCTTTATTTATTTTATTTTGTATTTTTGTTTCAATCTATCTATCTATCACATACAATTTAATCTTGCATCTTACCGCCGAGGGATTGACAACCCCTCGTTTGCGTTGGGTGCAATGATTTGTTGTTTGTGTGCAGGTACTGCTAACGAGGTGTTGCGTGATTCTCCTACTGGATTGATAACCTTGGTTTCATAACTGAGGGAAATACTTACCTCTACTGTGCTGCATCATCCCTTCCTCTTCGGGGAAAATACCAACGCAAGCTACAAGTAGCAACCGCCGGGATGATGAAGATGGCCTCCGGTGATGATTCCCCCCATCCGGCAGAGTGCCGGAAAAGGGCTGTAGATGAGATTGTGGAGGTACAGAGGTTTGCGGCGGTGTAAAAACTCATCTAGGTTAACTTTCGGGGGTTTCTGAATATATATGATTTTTCAGCGTTGGAATCACGCAAAGAGGTGCCACAGGGGGCCCACGAGGCACCAGGGCGCGCCTGGGGGGGTGGCACGCCCTGGTGGCTTGTGGGGCCCCTGTGGGTCTTCTGCTGCTCCCTCGAAGCTTCCTGGGTCTGTTTCCTTCCAGAAAAAATTGTCAAAAAGTTTCGCTGCATTTGGACTTCATTTGATATGGATTTTCTGGAAAACCAAAAACAAGAAGAAAACAACAACTGGCACAGGGCACTAGGTCAATATGTTAGTCCATAAAAATCATATAAAAGCCATATAAAAGTGCACCAAAATCATACAAAACTATAATAAACATGGCATGAATACTTCATAAATTATAGATACGTTGGAGACGTATCAAGACTATCTTCTTATTTTTGACTTCTCCTTATTAATCTCTACCACCATACTCTATTCCACCCATAGTGCTATATCCATGGCTTACGCTCATGTATTGTGTGGGGTTTGAAAAAGCTGAAGCACGTTAAAAAGTATGAACCAATTGCTCGGCTTGTCATCGGGGTAGTGCATGATAAATATTTTGTGTTAAGAAGATGGAGCATGACAAGATTATATGATTTTGTAGGGATAACGTTCTTTAGCATTTTTATTTTGAAAGACATGATTGTTTATTAGTATGCCTGAGTATTGATGTCTTTATATCAAATTATAGACTATTGCTTTGAATCATTCGGATCTTATTATTCATACCGTAAGAGAGATTACATGATGAAACATGTTAGGTAGCATTCCACATAAAAAATTCGGTTTTTATCATTTACCTACTCGAGGACGAGCAGGAATTAAGCTTGGGGATGCTTGATACGTCTCCAACGTATCTATAATTTTTGATTGTTCCATGCTATTATAGTATCAATCTTGGATGTTTTATATGCCATTATATATCATTTTTTGGGACTAACCTATTAACCCAGTGCCCAGTGTCAGTTGCAGTTTTTTGTTTGTTTTTGCCTTTTCAGAAAATCATTATCAAAAAGAGTTCAAACGAGAAAAAAACTTTGGATTAATTGTTTCTGGACCAGAAGAGACCCACGAAGCTTCGGGAGAAGACCAGAAGAGCCATGAGGAGGCGACAAGCCTGGAGGGTGCGCCGGGGGGGGGGGGGGGTAGGCGCTCCCCCAGGCTTGTGGGCCCCTCGTAGCCCCTCCTGACCTAATTCCAGCGCTATAAATTCCCAAATATTCCCAATATACTAGAGCGACAGAAGAGAAAACCTTTCTGCCGCCGCAAGCCTCTGTTCTTCCGTGATCCCATCTGGAGGCCTTTTCCGGTACTCTGCCGGAGGCGGAATCGATCACGGAGGGCTTCTTCATCAACCTTGCTGCCCTTCCGATGACGTGTGAGTAGTTTACCACAGACATACGAGTCCATAGCTAGTAGCTAGATGGCTTCTTCTCTCTCTTTGATCTTCAATACCATGTTCTCCTCGATGTTCTTGGAGTTCTATCCGATGTAATCTTCTTTTGCGGTGTGTTTGTTGGGATCCGATGAATTGTGAGTTTATGATCAGAGTATTCATGAGAAATATTTGAGTCTTCTCTGAACTCTTTTATGCATGATTATTATAGCTTTGTATTTCTCTCCGATCTATCGATTTGGTTTGGCCTACTCGATTGATTTATCTTGCAATGGGAGAGGTGCTTTGTGATGGGTTCAATCTTGCGGTGCTCAATCCCAGTGACAGAAGGGGACATGACACGTATTTGTATTGTTGCCATTAAGGATAAAAATATGGGGTTTAATCATATTGCTTGAGTTTACTTTGTCTACATCATGTCATCTTGCTTAAGGCGTTACTCTGTTTCATACTTAATACCCTAGATGCATGCTGGATAGCGGTCGATGGGTGGAGTAATAGTAGTAGATGCAGGCAGGAGTCGGTCTACTTGTCTCGGACGCGATGCCTATATACATGATCATTGCCATGAATCCGTCATAATTATTTGCTTTTCTATCAATTGCCCAACAGTAATTTGTTTACTCACTGTATGCTATGTGTTCGAGAGAGAAGCCTTAGTGAAAACTATGGCCCCCGGGTCTACTTTTATCATATATGAAAAACCTAAAAATACCTTGATGCATTTTATTTACTTTTTTTTATTTAGTATTTTAGTTTATCTATCTATCACTATCAGAATTAATCCTTGCAAATAACTGCTAAGAGGATTGGCAACCCTCTTATTTGCGTTAGGTGCAAGTGTTTGCTTTTGTGTGTGCAGGTGCGCTTAACGGAATTTTACTTGGTTCTCCTACTGGATTGATAACCTTGGTTCTTAACTGAGGGAAATACTTATCTCTACTATACTGCATCATCCTCTCCTCTTCGGGGAAATACCAACGCAGTCTACAAGTAGCAGCGCGCCCCGGGGGGGGGGGGAGGGTCGCACCCTGTTGCCTTGTGGGCGACTCGTGGGTCCCCTCGGCTATTTCTTATTTTTGTAATTTTTCTAATATTTCAAAACGGACAGAAATAATTTTTATGGAATTTTTGGAGTCGGTTTTCTTACCGTATCACATACCTACCCCTTTTCAGGGTTCTGGAGCGTTCCGGAAGGACTTTTTGATGTGTTCCTCCGGTGTCATTGTCTGAATAATATTAGTTTCAACATTAATGGGGATACCTGAGATATAATGCTTAATTCTTTGTCCATTCACCACTCTCGGGTTGGTGCCTTAGGAGTTGTTGATTTTGATAGTCCGGAGCAGTAAACTTCTTCGATGATATATGGTCCTTCCCATTTAGAGAGAAGTTTTCCTGCAAAAAATCTAAAACGAGAGTTGTACAATAGAACTTGCTCACTGATACGTCTCCAACGTATCTATAATTTTTGATTGTTCCATGCTATTATAGTATCAATCTTGGATGTTTTTATATGCAATTGTATGCATTTATATATCATTTTTTGGGACTAACCTATTAACCCAGTGCCTAGTGCCAGTTGCTGTTTTCTGCTTGTTTTTGGCTTTTCAGAGAAACAGTACCAAATGAAGTCCAAATGCCACGAAACTTTTTGGAGATTTTTTTCTGGACAAAAGAAACCTGGGATGCTTCGGGAGGAGGCCAGAAGCCTCACGGAGGCTTCACAAGGCACTAGGGCGCGCCCCAGGGGGCGCACCGTGGTACCTTATGGGGCCCACGTGACTCCGTTTGACCTAATTCCACTTCTATAAATTCACAAATATTCGGAACCCCCCAGAGAGCCAGAAGAGAAAACCTTTTCGCCACCGCAAGCCTCTGTTCTTCCACGATCCCATCTGGAGGCCTTTTCCGGTACTCTGCCGGAGGGGGAATTGATCACGGAGGGCTTCTACATCAACCTTGCTGCCCTTCCGATGATGTGTGAGTAGTTTACCACAGACCTACAGGTCCATATCTAGTAGCTAGATGGCTTCTTCTCTCTCTTTGATCTTCAATACAATGTTCTCCTCGATGTTCTTGGAGTTCTATCTGATGTAATCTTCTTTTGCGGTGTGTTTGTTGGGATCCGATGAATTGTGAGTTTATGATCAGATTATTCCTGAGAAATATTTGAGTCTTCTCTGAAATCTTTTATGCATGATTGTTATAGCTTTGTATTTCTCTCCGATCTATCGGTTTAGTTTGGCCTACTAGATTGATTTATCTTGCAATGGGAGAGGTGCTTTGTGATGGGTTCAATCTTGTGGTGCTCAATCCCAGTGACAGAAAGGGACATGACACGTATTTGTATTGTTGCCATTAAGGATAAAAAGACGGGGTTTATTCATTACTTGAATTTGCTTCTCTACATCATGTCATCTTGCTTAAGGCGTTACTCTGTTTCATACTTAATACCCTAGATGCATGGCTGATAGCGGTCGATGGGTGGAGTAATAGAAGTAGATGCAGGTAGGAGTCGGTCTACTTGTTTTGGATGTGATGCCTATATACATGATCATTGCCATGAATCCGTCATAATTATTTGCTTTCTATCAATTGCCCAACAGTAATTTGTTTACCCACCGTATGTTTATGTGCTCAAGAGAGAAGCCTCTAGTGAAAACTATGGTCCCCGGGTCTATCTTTATTATATAAAAAACCTAAAAACACCTTGCTACAGTTTATTTACTTTTATTTTAATTAGTAGTTTAGTTTATTTATTTACCTCAATAAGATTTAATCCTTGCAAATAACCGTTAGGAGGATTGACAACCCTCTTATTTGCGTTGGGTGCAAGTGTTTGCCCTTGTGTGTGCAGGTGTGCTTAACGGAATTTTGCTTGGTTCTCCTACTGGATTGATAACCTTGGTTCTTAACTGAGGGAAATACTTATCTCTACTGCACGGCATCATCCTCTCCTCTTCGGGGAAATACCAACGCAGACTACAAGTAGCACTCACCCACTTTAAATTCCCGTTTTTGAATTCTTTTATCATGCCATCTTTTAACCTTTTCTTTAAATAACTTGGCATTTTCGTATGCTTGGGTTCTCCATTCATCCAGAGAGCTAATATCAAATAACCTCTTTTCACCGGCAAGTTTAAAATCATAATTAAGTTCTTTAATTGCCCAATATGCCTTATGTTCTAACTCAAGAGGTAAATGACATGTTTTTCCATAAACCATTTTATATGGAGATATACCCATAGGATTCTTATAAGCAGTTTTGTAGGCCCATAATGCATCATCAAGTTTCTTAGACCAATTTTTCCTGGATCTATTAACGGTCTTTTGCAAAATTAATTTTATTTCTCTATTACTCAATTCAACTTGACCACTAGACTGAGGATGATAAGGAGATGCATTTCTATGATTAACATCATATTTAGCAAGCGGAAAGCACCATGAATAAAATGTGAGCCACCATCAGTCATCAAGTATCTAGGGACTCCAAACCTTGGAAATATAACTTCTTTTAGCATTTTAATAGAGGTGTTATGATCAGCACTACTAGTTGGAATAGCTTCTACCCACTTAGTAACGCAATCAACAGCAACTAAAATATGTGTATACCCGTTGGATTTAGGAAAAGGTCCCATATAATCAAAACCCCAAACATCAAATGTGTTGGTGCAATATTTGCCCCTTTGTGTTTTGGAGATTGTTGACAGAAACAGGCTTGGACTAATTTGTTTGCTAGTGCACACAGAGAGAAATAGTCCATGCAGTGCCGAAGAGAATGCTGTCTCAGGTTTACAGTTCGAAGAACTTCACCGAAGATTTACTACGTTGAAGAGAAGAATGAACTACATCCTGTGAAGACTTGTAGATGAGATGAATGAAGTGAAGGAGATGACCCCTCGAATATTTATTGCTGACGCAAAGCAATTGGTTCGGTGATTGCGTCTGAAGAAATTGACTGCAGCGATGGAAGACGAAGACGAAGTGAAGACGTAGCATTCTTTTCATCGTTTATCTTTCATTCATTTGAGTCATAGGACCTCCGTACTATTAAGAGGGGTATAGGTTCTCGAAGCTTAGATCCGCTGTGATGCTTAGCCCAAACCTATGCAAGACCGAGAGAAATCTCTTTATGCTTCGAATGATTACCTACCAGCAAGAGACGCTGTTCTTCTTCGCTGTGGGAGATATCTTTCGAACTAAGGAGTTAGCATTACTTGCTCCGCACGTAATGTTACCGTTGCAGTCAATTTCCGACCGTTGGACTCGTGTCGTTCGGCCATTGGCTGCTCCACATGTCCAATTTGGTCATTTCCCATCAGGGAAGGCTGCGGCTATAAATAGCCACCCCGCTCCAACGTTGCCCGTTGGCTGCTCCGCTTAAGATTTCTGAGAAGATTGATTGAGCAACCCCTCTCTGAGAGATTTGAGTTTAAAATCCACCGAGAGAAAAATCAAGAGCCAAAACTTAGACAGTGGTTGAGCATCACAGTAGTTCTGAGTTAGGGTTCTTGTACCTATTACTCTTGAGAGCTGCCCACTCTCTAGACGGATAGGTATCGGCTCGAGTGTCGAAGAGTATTGTCTTCACCGAGCGAGATCTTCAGCAACCAAGAGTATTGTGGTTCGCGAAGAGAACCGAAGAGAGTTTATCTTCAGTGAAGGTTTGGAGATCGCCGACAAGTATCTACCACGAGTGAAATCAACTGGAGTCTGATCAGCTCCGAAGTTGATGGAGAACAGGGCGAGGAGAGTTTATCCTCTGTGTTAAATCACAACCCCTCCAACCAGACGTAGTCCTTTGGCAGAAGGGCGAACTGGTCTACCAAATCCTTCTGTCGCCATCGAGCACCAATGGTTCACTTTACATTACTGCATTTCCTTCAGCAGTTTACATTCGTGCTCTGTGCCGATAGTTGTATCTGATCAATCACAGTTCTTCAATAGTCTGTCAGATTGTCGTTATCATATTGCATCATCTCTGACTGATTTACTTCGAAGTGTTGTTCAACTGTGATTTCATTCATGCTATATTCATTCACCTAGTCATCATTCCCAGTGCATTTCTATCACAGTCATATCTAGTTTTCTCTCATAATTGTGTTCCGGATTGTTAATTGCATTTCCATTGACCATGTCAGACTTGTGATATTCATCGACCGATAAAATAGCTGCATTCTTTATCGATAGTTTTGGTCATCTATATCGAGCTAAATCAAGTGCGTTGCTACCGAACATTATTTCCGCTGCCGTGATTGGGAACGGTTCAAAACATTCGGAAGAAATTTTGAATCTCCCATTCACCCCCCCTCTGGTCGATATACTCTCGATCCTAACAAAATGGTTCAATAACAAGTGAATAATTCATAGGCATTTCCTGACGTCTACCAACATTACCAATTCTTTGACATTCATCACAAGAAAGGACAAACTTACGTGCATCTTTGAAGAGAGTAGGCCAATAAAAACCAGATTGTAATACCTTATGTGCAGTTCTGTCTCCCGCATGGTGTCCTCCGTATGCCTCGGAGTGACACTTCCGTAGGATTTGTTCCTGTTCATGCTCAGGTACACAACGTCTAGTAATACCATCTACTCCTTCCTTATATAAATGTGGGTCATCCCAAAAGTAATGCCTTAAATCAAAGAAGAACTTTTTCTTTTGTTGGTATGTGAAACTAGGTGGTATATATTTAGCAATAATGTAATTAGCATAGTCTGCATACCAAGGAGTGTTACGAGAAGCATTTATCATAGCTAATTGTTCATCAGGGAAATCATCATTAATAGGAAATGGGTCATCAAGAACATTTTCCATTCTAGACAAATTATCTGCTACGGGATTCTCAGCTCCCTTTCTATCAATAATATGCAAATCAAATTCTTGTAGCAACAGAACCCACCTAAGAAGTCTAGGTTTAGCATCTTTCTTTTCCATAAGATATTTAATAGCAGCATGATCAATATGAATAGTAACTTTGGAATCAACAATGTAAGATCTGAATTTATCACATGTAAACACAACTGCTAAAAATTCTTTCTCAGTAGTAGCATAATTTCTTTGAGCACTATCTAGAGTTTTATTAGCATAATGAATAACATTTAATTTCTTATCAACTCTTTGTCCTAGAACAGCACCAACAACATAATCACTAGCATCACACATAATTGCAAAGGGTAGGTTCCAATCAGGTGGTTGAACAATAGGTGCAGAAATTAAGGCTTTCTTAAGTATTTCAAAGGCTTCTACACAATCATCATCAAAAACAAATGGAACATCGTTTTGCAAGAGATTAGTAAGAGGCCTAGAAATTTTAGAGAAGTCTTTTATAAACCTTCTATAGAAACCAGCATGACCGAGGAAACTTCTTATACCTTTGATATCTTTAGGGCATGGCATTTTCTCAATTGCATCAACTTTAGCTTTATCAACTTCAATACCTCCTTCAGAAAATTTATGCCCAAGGACTATACCTTCATTCACTATAAAGTAGCACTTCTCCCAATTCAAGACAAGATTAGTTTCTTCACATCTCTGCAAAACTCGATCAAGGTTGCTTAAGCAATCATCAAAAGAAGTTCCGTAAACGGAAAAATCATCCATGAAAAGCTCAACAATCTTTTCACAAAAGTCAGAGAATATAGCAGTCATACATCTTTGAAAGGTAGCAGGTGCATTACATAAACCAAAAGGCATACGACGATAAGCATAAGTTCCAAAAGGACAAGTAAATGTGGTTTTCTCTTGATCTTCTGGTGATACAGGTATTTGAGAGAAACCAGAATAACCATCTAGGAAGGAAAAGTGTGTGTGCTTAGATAATCTTTCTAACATTTGATCAATAAAAGTCAAGGGGTAATGATCTTTCCTAGTAGCTTTGTTTAATTTTCTGAAATCAATTACCATCCTATAACCGGTTACAATTCTTTGTGGAATAAGTTCATTTTTATCATTAGGAACAATGGTAATACCTCATTTCTTAGGAACACAACGAACAAGACTTACCCATCTACTATCGGCTATGGGATAAATTATACCTACCTCCAGAAGCTTTAATATTTCAGTTCTTACCACATCCTTCATTTTAGGATTCAACCTTCTTTGATGATCAACAACGGGTTTAGCGTCTGGCTCCATATGAATTTTGTGCTGACATAAAGTGGGACTAATGCCCTTAAGATCATCGAGAGTATATCCAATAGCGGCACGGTGCCTCTTCAGAGTTTTAAGCAATCTCTTTTCTTCATGCTCTGAAAGGTTAGCAATAATAATAACAGGATATATCTTCTTTTCATCAAGATAAGCATACTTAAGCGTATCGGGTAATTGCTTTAATTCAAACACAAGATCACTCTTCGGTGGAAGAGGATCTCCCAAGGTTTCAATAGGCAAATTATGTTTAAGGATAGGTGCTTGCTTAAAGAACAACTCATCTATTTCATTTCTTTCATTCATATGCATATCATTTTCATGGTCTAGCAAATATTGTTCTAAAGGATCAGTAGGAGGCACAACAATAGAAGCAAGACCTATAATTTCATCTTTATTGGGTAATTCTTTATCATGAAGTTGTCTACGAAACTTAGAGAAATTAAATTCATGTGATATATCACCAAACTTAACTCTAACTTTCTCTTTAACACAATCAATTTCAGCATTAACAGTATTCAAGAAGGGTCTACCAAATATAATGGGACAAAAATTATCTTGGTGTGAACCAAGTACTAAGAAATCAGTAGGGTATTTGACTTTACCACACAAGACTTCAACATCTCTAACAATCCCAAGTGGTGTAATAGTATCTCTATTCGCAAGCTTAATAGTAACATCAATATCTTTAATCTCAACAGGTGCAATATCATGCATTACTTCTTGATATAAAGAAAACGGAATAGAACTCACACTAGCACCCATATCACACAAACCATGATAGAAATGATCTCCAATCTTAACAGAAACAACAGGCATGCCAACTATGGGCTTGTTCTTGTCTAACATATCTCGTTCATTTCTAACAGGTTTAGCAATTCTAGCAGCCTCATCACAAAAGTATATAACATGCCCCTCAATATCATCAACCAAAAGATCTTTAACCATTGCAATATTAGGTTCAACTTTAATTTGTTCAGAAGGTCTAGGTGTTCTTATATTACTTTTGTTAACCACGGTTGAAACTTTAGCATGTTCCTTAATCCTAACAGGGAAAGGAGATTTCTCAATATAAGCAGTAGGCACAACTGGATCAACATTGTAAACAGATGTTTCTTCTTTAACACTAATATGTTCTTCATTTAATTCAATAGGTGGATGATATTTAAACCATTTCTCCTTAGGGAGATCAACATGAGCAGCAAAAGATTCACAAAAGGTAGCTACTTTCTCAGAGTCAAGTCCGTATTTAGTACTAAACATTTGAAAAGCATCAGTTTCCATAAAAGATTTAACACAATCAAACTCAAGATTTATACCTGACACTTTACCTTTGTCGATTTCCCAATCTTCAGAGTTACGTTTAATTCTTTCCAGAAGATCCCATTTGAATTCAATAGTTCTCTTCATAAAGGAACCAGCAGAAGAAGTATCGAGCATGGATTGATCATTATGAGAAAGCCGAGCATAAAAGTTTTGAATAATTATTTCTCTTGAGAGCTCATGATTGGGACATGTGTGCAACATATACTTAAGCCTCCCCATGCTTGAGCGATACTTTCTCCTTCACGAGGCCAAAAATTATATATATAATTCCGATCACGATGAACCAAATGCATAGGATAAAATTTCTGGTGGAATTCCAGCTTCAATCGGTTCCAATCCCATGTTCCAGTATCATCACCTAGCCTATACCATGTCAATGCCTTTCCCTCCAAAGATAAAGGGCATACTTTCTTCTTAACTCCATCTCCGGATAAACCTGCAAGCTTAAACAATCCCCGAATTTCATCCACATATATCAAGTGCACATCAGGATGCACCGTTCCATCTCCTGCATAAGGATTAGCTAGCAGTTTCTCTACCATACCCGAAGGAATTTTATAATAAATATTTTCATTAGGTTCAGTAGGTTGAGGAGCAACTCTCGATGCTTCCGGTCGAGGTGAAGATACCCCGAACAAGCCCATCAAAGGATTACTTTCCATAGTGACAAGTGATAGTAAATTTCAGCACGTAATATAAATGTTTCCTTACCAAATTCCACTCACCAAAGGCGCTTCACTCCCCGGCAACGGCGCCAGAAAAGAGTCTTGATGACCCACAAGTATAGGGGATCAATCGTAGTCCTTTCTGTCGGCGTACGACACCTATGGGATCGAGAGGATCCCTTTTCGGTTCGGCGGGGGGAAAAGATTTACACAAAGAGCGGATCCAATGACCAACGCAAGGATCTTTACCCAGGTTCGGGCCGCTGAGAAGCGTAAAACCCTACTCCTGCTGTTGTATATTGTGGATGTTCTTAAGCTCAAGTACACGGAGCGCTTGCGATGAACAGCACGTTCAGGAAGCAGCTACGCATGCAGAATGGGCCCGAAGCTCCTCTCCCCCTGTAGCTCCGCCTTGGGCCTCCTTTTATACGTCCAAGGGGTCACCAACATTGGCAGACGGAAGTACATGAGGTGTAAAGTTACTACAGTGTTACATGATTACCACTGACGGATTAGGACAAACGCATTAAATGCCTCCCTTAGGTGTCCCTAACTTTCTCGGGGACGGAAAAAGGACCCGTCCCATCAGCACCGCTTAACCCCATCCGCGGTCAGTGCCATGACACGCAACCAGGAGGACAAGCCCTAAACGACGGACTGGTCGCTGCGCTGGAGTGGTGGCAGTATGGTGGGATCTTGCCGGGTGCGAAGCCTAGCCGGGCCTTCGCGAGTCCTATCGGCAAGTATCTTGTCGGGAGTCCAGTCTTCGGTCTTCTGTCTCTTGGTCATTGGCTTGAATGCCTTCTTGATATCCTCAGATTCGTTTCCAGCTGTTCCCCGGCAAGCCTTGCCACTGGTATGGCTACAACCGTCCGTGCACAAGTATGGGGTACTAAAAGACCCAAACTTTAGTACACCGACAGGAGCCCCCGGGCCTAGGCCATACACGGGTGCGAGGCGTTGTTGGGCTAGGCCCAAACAGTGCACGGGCACGCGTGGCAGGAGTTAACTGTAACAATCATCTTATTTACTGCGCCCCCCACGACGCGCATTAAATGCGGGACATGGGATACGTGCGCGAAACGGCCGCAGTAGTGCGCTTGTAAAAAATGCTTTCACATCGGTCAGTAAAGAGCCAGCCTCGCGCCTTCCCTATAGAAAGGAATCCGCAGAAGCGCTGCTCATTTACCTCTCGTCTCTTCAATCTGGAAACCGCTGTCGCCTTCTTTCTCGAGCCAGGAACAGAGCCTCTCCCATCCATCCACCTCCCCCACGCCTTCATCCTCCTCGGCCTCCGCTTCCACAGTCGCCATGCCGCCCAAAGCAGGCAAGGGCAAAGCGGTGAAAGCCGTCGATTCGGACGCAGAGGCGGAGAAGATCGATCTGGTGGAGATGCGGAAGGAGCACGCCATCTTCGCCCCGACACTCGACATGCGTACCCTGGTTGAGCGGTACATGTGCATGTGGGGGAAGGAGACGAAGGCTCACCCCAGAACTCGCGTGCTCCCAGCTTCCGTCGAAGGCAGCCCAGATAAATTCTCTTTCTTCGCTGCTTACTTTTATTGCAGGCTCTGCCCTCCGTTTTCCGATTTCTTCATCGACATCATGTACACATACGGCTTCCGCCTCTTGGATTTCACGCCGAATGCCGTGACATGCATGTCGGTCTTTGCTCATCTTTGTGAAAATTTCGCCGGAGTAGCACCCAACACGGCCCTCTTCCGCCATTACTTCGTTCCCCGCATCGAGACGGGAGACGCCCTTTCTGGTTCTATCACTTGGATTCCAAGGGCATGGAATAAGGAGATATACCCAGATGGCCTCTACCGCAAGAAATGGGATGAATGGCGGGACCAGTGGTGCTGGATTAAGGAGAAAGATCCTCAGCCGTTCTGTGCGCCCCGGCAAACGAAAGTGGTCCGCGGCAAGGACTGGAGCGGCCTCGATCCTCAGGATGAGAAGCTCGCAATCGCAGTTACCAGGATCCACCGTCTCAAGGTTGCCGGGCTCACAATAGAGATGGTCGGTGCTGACTTCCTTCGCCGCCGCATCGCCCCCTGCAGAATAAAGGGAGACCAGCCTGGTATTTCAAGAATGCAGCAGATATCATGAGGCTGCGCCCTGGCCTGAACAAGAACTTGACGGTTTTGCAGCACACAACCCTCTGCCACAAACTGTTTAGGCCTGACGGGAAGTTTAAGCTGCCGGCTGGCGTAGTTCCCTTGTGCAACAACTCTGCTTTGAGCTCAATCATCGCCATGATGCCGGTGTGCAATGCCCACGGCCTTGACGGAACTTGGGAAGAGCCATCCTCAGAGCGCGCACAAGAATTCTTTGACAGCTTGTCGGAGAGAACCATCCGGGAAGAGTCAACCTTCATCCGCCCCACCACTGACGAAGAAGTGGCTTACATCGCTAGCAGGGCGGAAGAGGCGAACCTTGCCGCGGAGGCCGGCAACTTTGGCTTCGCGGAAGAGGAAGCCGGTGAAGAAGAAATAATGCTAGAGGAGACCCTTGCAGAGGAAGGTGAAGTCGCCGGGGAACAGAGTGGCATGGTTGCCGGGAGTTCTCCTGTCGAAGACACAGCTGAAGAGCAGCCGCACGAGGAGCCCCCAGCTCCGGAGAAGAAGAAATGGGTTCTTCGAAAAGCCGTCTCTGGTGTCCCAACACGTCAGCCTCCCTCGAGCAGTGAGGGTTCTGGCAGGCGGCCGGCAAGGCTACGCAGCGGCAAGAAGCCCAACAGCAACCCGTGCAACGTACGACACGCTCGACCGCGGCAACAACAGGTGCGACGGGGGCATCCCATACGACGGCACCGACGGCTGGAGCAGCAGGATCACATCAACCTACTGCTTCTGCTGCAGCCAAGCGTCCCAGGACCCCTTCTCCCCCCCTCGCACGGACATTGTAGAGGAGGTTGATTTTGACCTCTCCTCTTTTAGCCCGGAGAGAGAAGAGTAAGGGCCCTTGCCGCATCTTTTAGCTTCTGAATTCCTGGTTTCACCTAACTCATTTGTTTTGCTTTGGCCTGTCTCCGCAGAGATACGGAAATGTTGGCGCAAAGGATGGCGAAGAGGGCGAAGTCTTCTACGAGTGATGAGCCTTCGGCAAGCGCCGTAGGTGCGCCAGGGTCCATCATCATCAGCCCGGAGTCCAGCCCTCAACGCAGCCTCCAATCCAGCCCCCAGCGTGAGTCCATTACTCATTTTCCGCTGGCGAGCATTGGGGGGAACATCTTCACTACTGACATCACCGGGCTTGTAGGAGAAGAACGGCAACAAGGAGAGCCACTGGAAGCCGCCCCTGACGTGCCGCCTCCGTCGACCACGCCGCCCAGAGATGGGCCTTCGGCAAGGGCCTCCACCGGCGAGCCCATTCGCGTTGAAGAGGAGCCGGCAAGTGCGGATACTGGCAATCCTACATCAGCAACTAATGTTGCCGGGAAAGGAGAAGCCACCTCTCAACAGCTCGACATAGGTAAACCATTTGCCTTGGTACACTTGTCATTCTTTCTTTATTTTTGTCTTCTTAAACTTCAACCTTGATCTCATCTTGTTCCCTTTCCTGGTCTTCAGATCTCCCCTTGGTGGAACAAATGGATGTCGACGTTGCCATCGAAGAAACCGCCAAGGATGCTGCCGCCGAAGCCGACAAGATCGCAGCTGCCGAGGCCGCCAAGGCCGCACAGGAAGAAACCGCCAAGAGATCTGCTGAGGGGGCCGGCAGGGAGTCCAGCGACCATACTGACAGCATTCCTACCGCAGGAGCGCCTGGCGCTACACCGGCCGTGGAGCCCCCAGTCGCCGGCGAGGCGGTCGTCGAGGATCAACCATCAACATCCGACGCCCCCCCGTCAAGCAGATACCTTAAGGTCGGCGACGACCTGTTCGTCAGCATACCAGGGACGGCAAGCACTGGGGCGCCAACCGAAGGAGAAATACTTGATGAAGATGTCATCACCGCCGCTGGGCTCAAGATCAGCGATGAGCCACGCGCTAGCAGCAGCGGGTCCAAGGAAGAGCAGCTCCTCCAAGCCATGAGCGACAACTAGCAAAAACTCCAGGCGCTTCACCGCACCCGAAAGGAGAGATTGGACTCCAGGGCGGCAATTGTCGAAGCAGCAGAGGCGGATTTCCAGAAGCGCGTCGAGGAGACGCAAGTCTGGTATGCCGAGGCCTTCCAGGAGCTGACGGCTGGCCGGGAGCAGCTGAACCAAAGTTGGAACGAGCTCCTCTTAAAGCAATCTGACGTCGACAGGGCACAGGAGGAGGCCGCACAGCAGGCTGCTGCAGAGGAAGCTCGCCTGACGGGACGCCACGTTGAGCTTGATGCTTATGAAGAAGACCTTGCCGCTCGCGAGGAGGCGCTTGCCGTCAAGCTCCGCAGCAAGGACGAAGAGATCGAGAAGCTTGTCGTGCAACGAACCCAGGAGCTGGAGCAGAGACACAAGGAAACGCTCGAAGCTCTGGCCGTGGATCACGCCGGCAAGCTAAAGGAAGCCATCGATGCTGCCGAAGCTGCAGAGGCCGCCAAGAACGAGCTGGGCGATCAAGTGAAGAGGCTGGAAGCAGATCTTGAGGGTCACGGCAGGGAGATCTCAACGCTCAAAGCCGATCGAGATGCAAACCGCCATGTCCGACAAAACCAAGGAGCTCTCCTCAGCCAATGAATCCATTGCTGATCTGAAACTGAAGCTAGCGACGCTGGAGGAGTCCCTTGAGAACGGCAAGGCTCGCGAAAGGGCTTTGATGAAAGACCTCCAGAGCGAGAAGAGCCTGCTCAACAGTGCTGCCGCCACTTATAACGACTTTGAGAGAGGCGTGAAGATTTGGACTGAGCGCCTCGTCGATGTCGCGGAAAGGCTCTCCACATAACTTTCCACCATGGGCTTGGATAACTTCACCTACTCTTCTGACGAGAGGGTGTCTTCGAGCGCCAAGATGACCATGTTCTTCGAGGGTGTCGTCGATGCCCTCAAGCTGCTCCAGTCTAATCGAGAGACCCAGCTTGCCAACGAATCCCGCAAGCTCTGCCGGGCCGTCCTCCGCAAGGTGCTCGTCAAAGTGGTGCACAAGAACCCTGGCATCAACCTCACCAACGTTCTTGCTAGCTTACCGAAGGATGTAGACCTCAAGGCACTCGAAGAGCTTGTCGCGCCAATCATCAACCGAGTGAGCCAAGTCAAGCGGGTTGAAGGCCAGCGCAGGGACTAGCCGCTTCGCTTCATTTTGTCGCTGTCACCACCATTCCATGTAAAAGACAGTTTTATCTTAAGTTAGGATCGTGGTGACTGTAATATAACTTGCTATGTTTTGGATGAATGTGTGCCATTTCCCTTGTCTGATTCCTTTCTGTATGGTCCTTGCCCTACGCTTATGGGGATCTTGCCGGTGCGCGCACCCTTGCCGCGAGCGCTTTGAGGAACGGATCCTTAGCAGCCTGCTGAGGGTGTCGCTACCGACAAGATACCTCGACGTTTTCAGTACACCCACTTAAGTTGTTGAGTGGACTCGAAATAAAATAAGGGCGCAACCAATCACGACAAGGTTCCTTCGCGTGCAGGTTTTCCATACAAAAGCCGGAGTCGTTCAAGGAAAATAACCCTACAACAACAAAAATTTGCTTAAAAGTTTTGCAACTTAGCTTTTCATTGTTGTACTCCTTATTGCGAGATGTCAACTTGAACGTCGCCTGTCGGTATCCATACCATCATTGCCCCCCCCCCGGCAAACTTGCACGCGAGGGAACCTTCTGTCCTTTAAGAAAAAGAAAGAAGAGAAAATAGAGATATGGAACCTTGGCGGTTCATTAGTGCTTACCGGAAGCAAGCGTAATACAATATCTCAGACAAGCATGCATATAAAATGCTATGAAAATCGACAAGAATTGTAAAACACTTAAGTTTATTCAACTATGCACAGGGTCTGCGCCTGGCTTTGTACAAAGGATCATATGCCTTGCCGGCAAGACTTGTACAAAAGGTGGTTGCCGGGGGACCCGGCAACCGCGCCTTATGGGTAGAACTTACGAAGGTGTTCGATATTCCAGGAATTGCTCACTGGAATGCCATCTTCGGTCTCCAGGCGGACTGCGCCAGGCCTGGTGATCGTACTACCCGATAAGGGCCTTCCCACTTCGGCGTCAACTTGTTGGAATTCTTGGCCGACTGAACGCGCCGAAGAACAAGGTCGCCTTCCTCAAGGCTTCGGGCATGAACCTTGCGGCTATGATAGCGGAGCAAGGCTTGTTGGTAGCGTGCAGCTCGCACAGCAGCCCGAAGACGATCTTCCTCAAGGAGCGTGGCGTCATCTTGGTGCAGCTGCTCTTGCTCAAGCTCATCCTAAGCGAGCACTCGAGGTGACCCGTATATGAGTTCCGTGGGGAGAACTGCTTCTGCCCCGTATACCAGGGAGAAGGGAGTCTGACCAGTAGCTCGATTTGGTGTCGTCCTGATTGACCAAAGAACCGCCGGCAGCTCATCAACCCAGCGTCTTCCGCACTTGCGCAGCTTGTCGAAAGTTCTTGTTCTGAGACCTCGCAGCACTTCAGCATTTGCCCTCTCCGCTTGGCCGTTGCTTCTCGGGTGAGCAACAGAGGCAAAACAGATTCTGCCGCCAAGGTCTTGGACGTACTGCATGAAGGTGCGACTCGTGAACTGCGTGCCATTGTCGGTGATGATCCTGTTCGGCACACCAAAACGGCACACTATTCCCTTGAAGAACTTGACTGCTGACTGTGTTGTCACCTTTCTCACTGCTTCCACTTCCGGCCACTTCGTGAACTTGTCGATAGCAACGTACAAGTACTCGAAGCCCCTGGCAGCGCGGGGAAAGGAGCCTAATATATCGAGCCCCCAGACCGAAAATGGCTAGGAAAGAGGGATCGTCTGAAGAGCTTGAGCTGGCTGATGTAATTGCTTTGAATGGAACTGGCACGCTTCACACTTGGTTACTAGTGCAGTTGCATCCTGGAGAGCAGTGGGCCAGAAAAAACCTTGCCGGAACGCCTTGCCGACAAGAGCTCTTGAGCCTATGTGTGAGCCACATATGCCTCCATGTATCTCTGGCAACAGCTCCAGTCCATCCTCCCGAGGAATGCACTTCAATTTCACACCGTTCGGTCTCTTTCTGTACAGGACATTGTCGACGAACTGGTACATGCTAGACTGACGGGCTACTTTCTCCGCATCTTCCTGTTCTTCAGGGAGTTCTCCTGTTTGAAGGAATTGGACGATGTGCTGTTCCCACGTTGGAGCTTGTGGCTCGACAACAAGGACCAAAGGCATATCTTCGGCCGCGGGAGCGCTTGCTTCTGCGGCAAGAACCTGATGTTCTGCGCGATGCTGCTGCTCACCGGCAACCGTGTCGTTCCTGGCAACTTCCTTGCCGGCGGCTTCTGGAAGCTCTGCCGGAAAGTACTGGCTGGAACTCAACTTCCTTCTCTTGTCTTGCCTCGTCGATGGTGTTACAGATGGGTGAGTTAAGCGGAGCACAAAATTTCCTGGTTCCACAGGTAACTTGAGGGCAGCACGTTTTGACAGGTCGTCAGCAATGCTGTTCTCTGCTCGAGGAACATGCTCTGTTTGCAGCCCGTCAAAACGCTCCTCCAACTTTCTCACTTCATCTACATATGCTTCCATCAACGGGCTTTGATAATCTTTGTTGACTTGCCTGACGACAAGCTGTGAGTTACCTCTGACGATGAGCTTCTTGATCCCAAGGTCTGCCGCGATCCTGAGACCGGCAAGCAGCCCTTCATATTCTGCAGTGTTGTTCGTTGATCTCTCCCGGGGAAAGTGCATCTGAATTACATACTTGAGGTGCTCTCCGGTGGGTGCGACAAGCAGCACGCCAGCACCGGCGCCTTGCAGCGAAAAAGCCCCATCAAAGTACATAATCCATACTCGATCTGTTTCCTTGCCGGGGACGGTTGTCTCTTGAATTTCTTCGTCTAGCGTCGGTGTCCATTCTGCAATGAACTTTGCCAGGGCTCTACTCTGAATAGTTGAAGTGCTTTCAAATTTGAGATCAAAGCTTGACAGTTCCAACGCCCACTCTACAATTCTGCCGGTCGCATCTGGATTCTGTAAAATCCGCTGCAACGGGAAGCGAGTGACGACGGTGATTTCATGTGCCTGGAAATAATGGCGCAGCTTCCTTGAGGCCATAAGAAGGCCGAAGAGCAACTTCTGCACGCCAGAATATCTTGACCTAGCCCCCTGTAAAAGGGAGCTGACAAAATAGACTGGGCGCTGCACCATCTTCTTCTTCTGCATTGCTCCATTCGACTGCGCAGATCCTGCCGTGTAGGCACCAGACTCTGCCGGGGAGAATCCTAGCTTGTCGCTTGACGGGCTTGCCGCTACTGCTGCTTCTTCATCAACTTCTCTCTGCGCCACTAATGCAGCACTAACCACTTGATTCGTTGCCGCTAGATATAGCAGCAATGGCTCTTGTGGTTTAGGTGCAACTAGCGTCGGCGCAGAGGAGAGGTACCTCTTCAAGTCCTGCAGCGCTGCCTCCGCTTCCGGAGTCCATTTCATTGGACCTGCCTTCTTCAAGATTTTGAAAAAGGGCAGGGTGCGCTCAGCAGATTTGGAGATGAACCTGCTCAAAGCAGCAATGCAGCCGGCAAGTCGACGCACATCTTTGACACGTCTCGGTGCTTCAATCTGCTCAATTGCCCTGATCTTGTCGGGATTGGCTTCAATTCCACGTTGAGACACAAAGAACCCGAGAAGCTTGCCGGATGGAACGCCAAACACACACTTCTCAGGATTGAGCTTCAGATTGATCCTGCGCAGATTTGCAAATGTCTCTTCTAGGTCTTGTATGAGCGTTGCCTTGTCCTTGGTTTTAACCACTATGTCATCCATATAAGCTTCCATATTTCTATGTAGCTGGGGCTCAAAACCAATTTGGACTGCTCTTGCAAACGTTGAACCAACACTTTTCAACCCGAAAGGCATACATATGAAGCAATACGTGCCACATGGGGTGATAAATGCGGTTTTCTCTTCATCTTCCTTTGACATGAAAATTTGATGGTATCCTGAATAAGCGTCAAGAAATGACAGCAAATCGCAGCCAGCAGTGGAGTCCACAATCTGGTCGATGCGCGGCAAGGGAAAAGGATCTTTTGGACATGCTTTATTGATATCTGTATAGTCAATACATAGCCTCCATTTTCCATTCGCCTTGCGCACTACAACTGGATTGGCCAACCATGTTGGATGCAGCACTCCTCTGACTAAGCCTGCTGCTTCTAGCTTTCTGATTTCTTCGGCAATAAATTCTTGCCGCTCCAAAGCTTGCTTCCTAACCTTCTGCTTGACGGGCCGCGCGTGAGGACAGACAGCAAGGTGGTGCTCGATTACCTCCCTGGGAACACCGGGGATATCAGACGGTTGCCATGCAAACACATCGATATTCGCCCGCAGGAAGGCAATGAGTGCGCTTTCCTATTTGTCATCGAGGGTGGAACTTATGGTGAAAGTTCCTCCCGTACCATCCTCCTTGGCGGGCACCTTCTTGGTCGCTGGTGGAGCTGCCTTGGATTTCTTGCTCTTGCCGGTGGAGCTCTCTGGCACATCCTCGACGGGAGCGCGGCACTCCAAAGAGGTGCGCTTGCCGGAGTGTGTGCTAGAGGTCTTGCCGGTCTTCTTCCCCCCGGGAGCTTCGGCGGCAGGAGCAAGTGCCTTGGCGGCAGGTGCTGCGACTGCCTCCCGGTAGAGTTGGTCGGTGCAGATAAGCGCATCCTTCTTGTCGGAGTTGATAGTGATGACGCTCATCTGCCCGGGCATCTTTAGTGTATTGTAGGCATAATGTGATGCCGCCATGAACTTGGCCAGCGCCGGGCGACCAAGAATCCCATTATATGGCAATGGAATCTTGGCGACGTCGAAGACGACCTTCTCCGTCCTGTAGTTCAGCTCACTACCAAATGTTACCGGCAGTGTAATCTTGCCCTTCGGCTGGCTCCTCCCTGGATTGATCCCTTGAAACGTGCCCGTCTCTTCGAGGTCTTCGTCAGGAATTTGCAGTCTCTTGATCACATCAGGTGAGATCAAATTCAAACCGGCCCCACCGTCAACTAACATCTTTGTCACCTTGAGGTTGCGGATCATTGGTGAAACCAACAATGGCAAACACCCGACCGCAGTTGTGCGATCAGGGTGATCCTCGGCGTCAAAGATGATAGGCGTGTGAGACCACTTCAATGGTTTCCGGGCATTGACTGATGGCTCTGCCGCATTGATCTCGCGCGCCCACTGTTTGAGTCGGCGGTGAGAGGAATGCAACGATGCGCCCCCGTCAATGCACATGGCTTCTGTAGCTTTCTGGAACTCGTGCTCGCTGGACTCGTCGCCATCTTCATCATCATCGTCACCCCCTGCTCCTTATCACGGCCTCGAGCGGGCCTCTCCTTCTGTTGCTTGGCCTTGCCACGGCGACCTCCTCGACCACCGCGCTTCTTGCCAGATCCCTCAGCGCCATCCTGAGCCTTCTCCTTGTCTCGCCTCTCATACTCGGCTTTCTGCTTCTCGACAAGCTGCTCAACTTGCCTGCAATCCTGGAGATCGTGACTCTTGGTGCGATGGATCTTGCAGTACTGCTTGCCGGAGCCCTCCGGCTTGTCGGCAGCCGCCAAGGCCTGACATGCGGCACACGCGGCAACTTCCTTGCCGGGGGCATCAGACTTGACCTTCTTGGCGGCGCCGGGGTTGCCGAACCCCTCGATGGCAAGCACGGCCTTGCCCTTGCATTTCCTGTTCCGCCGTCGGCCTTTCTTTGCCGGAGTGGTGGCATCTTCGGTTTCAGAGTCGAGCTCCGCGCCAGCATCCTCGCTGGGGAGTCTCCTTTCCTCCTCGGCCCGAGCACATCTGTTAGCCAGAGCATAGAGCTCGGCGACATCCCTGACCTTGTTCATCGCCAGCTCTTCCCGCATCTTGCGGTCGCACACATTTTGATGGAACGCGCTGATAACAGCGGCAGGATGAACGTCTGGGATGTTGTGCTGAATACGGCTGAATCTCTGTATGTACTTGCGCAAGGTTTCGCCTTCTTTCTGGGGGATGAGATGCAGATCACTCTCCTGGCCAGGAGCCTGGTGGCCTCCAGTAAAGGCGCCAACAAACTCATGACACAGATCTGCCCAGGAGGAAATGGAATTCTCCGGCAGATGCATCAACCACGACCTGACGTTGGGCTTAAGCACCAACGGGAAGTAGTTCGCGAATATCTTGTCGTCTCGAGCCCCGGCAGCCTGCACTGCAATGGTGTAGACGCTCAGGAACTCTGACGGGTGGGTCTTGCCGTCGTATTTCTCCGGCACCTCCGGCTTGAAAGTTCGAGAGTTGGGCCACTGGACTCGCCGCAGCTCACTAGTAAAAGCTGGACAACCCACCTCATAAGGCAAGTTACCAGAATACCCCGGCGCAGGCTCGTCGACAGTGGGTCCCACGCGCCTGTCGGATTATCGGCGCGCTTCCCGCCGCCGCTCGATGGTAGTTCGAGCGTCCTCCTCGTGCCATTCCTGAAGAACTAGATGTTGATCGCGGCGAACCCGCGGATCAGACGACGCCGTGGAGTCGTCATCACGGGCGTCGATCCGCCGAGTTAGCGACCGCTCTAGTCGTAGCGGAGGGGAACGCATCGTAGTCGTACCGCCTCCGGTTTTCTCGCCACCAGCACGCACCGGCTCAGTGGACTGCCACCGCGAAGGCTCCGCTTGCTGCGGCCTGTCATCGTTAGCCAAGCTGATGAGGCTTTGGATAGCAGATCTCCATTCATCTAGCTTCTCTGCAGCAAGAGGGAAGTCTAGGAGCAGCTGGGCTCGTGCCAACGCTTCTGCCGGTGTAGGCGGTGGCGAAAGGTGCGAAGAACGTGAGGTGATCTGACTCCTAACTGAGTTAGAAGGAGCTCCATCACGGCCTTGCGATCGCGCCCTGCTTCCGCCGGCATGTTGGCGTGGATCTTGGCCCTGCACATCTTGGGAGTGATGCGCATGGGTTTTTCCATGGGAGCGCCTGGAACCACCAACGTCGCGGCGCTGTCCGTCGCGCGCAACCTGAGAAGGCCGCGGCGCGTGCGCCGGCGTGGGTGTCTTGGAAGGCGCCGTCCCGTCCTTGGAGTTCGCTGCACCACCCTTAGGCAGCACAGCTCCGTCCTTAGACCCGACAGCGCCGTTGCGAACGACGCCGCTCGCCTGGCTCTGGTTGCCAGAACGTCGTGGAGGCTCAAGACCTCCACCTCCTCCACCAGCGCCCATGCCGTCGCCCGTTTGTGTAGGTACGGGTAGGTCGGACGCGGATGGATCCACCGCTGTTGCACCCTTCTTCTTGGGAGCCATGGCGATGAAAGTGATCAAGAACTGGCGCGCTGACCGCTAGATCGGGTTCGCGCAATCTCCTCCCCTACCTGGCGTGCCAAAGATGTCGGCGTACGACACCTATGGGATCGAGAGGATCCCTTTTCGGTTCGGCGGGGGGAAAAGATTTACACAAAGAGCGGATCCAACGACCAACGCAAGGATCTTTACCCAGGTTCGGGCCGCTGAGAAGCGTAAAACCCTACTCCTGCTGTTGTATATTGTGGATGTTCTTAAGCTCAAGTACACGGAGCGCTTGCGATGAACAGCACGTTCAGGAAGCAGCTACGCATGTAGAATGGGCCCGAAGCTCCTCTCCCCCTGTAGCTCCGCCTTGGGCCTCCTTTTATACGTCCAAGGGGTCACCAACAGTGGCAGACGGAAGTACATGAGGTGTAAAGTTACTACAGTGTTACATGATTACCACTGACGGATTAGGACAAACGCATTAAATGCCTCCCTTAGGTGTCCCTAACTTTCTCGGGGACGGAAAAAGGACCCGTCCCATCAGCACCGCTTAACCCCATCCGCGGTCAGTGCCATGACACGCAACCAGGAGGACAAGCCCTAAACAACGGACTGGTCGCTGCGCTGGACTGGTGGCAGTATGGTGGGATCTTGCCGGGTGCGAGATCTTGCCGGGTGCGAAGCCTTGCCGGGCCTTCGCGAGTCCTCCTGGCAAGTATCTTGCCGGGAGTCCAGCCTTCGGTCTTCTGTCTCTTGGTCATTGGCTTGAATGCCTTCTTGATATCCTCGGATTCGTTTCCAACTGTTCCCCGGCAAGCCTTGCCACTGGTATGGCTACAACCGTCCGTGCACAAGTATGGGGTACTAAAAGACCCAAACTTTAGTACACCGACACTTTCGATAAGTAAGAGTGTCGAACCCAACGAGGAGCAGAAGGAAATGACAAGCGGTTTTCAGCAAGGTATTCTCTGCAAGCACTGAAATTGTAGGTAACAGATAGTTTGATAGCAATGTAATTCGTAACAAGTAACAAGTAGTAACGGTAACAAAAGTGTAGCAAGGTGGCCCAATCCTTTTTATAGCAAAGGACAAGCCGGAACGAACTCGTATAATAAGCAAAGCGTTCTCGAGGACACATGAGAATTTCATCTAGTCACTTTCATCATGTTTGTTTGATTCGCGTTCGCTATTTTGATAATTTGATATGTGGGTGGACCGGTGCTTGGGTGCTGTTCTTACTTGAACAAGCCTCCCACTTATGATTACCCCCTTTCGCAAGCATCCGCTGTAGGAGATATGCCCTAGAGGCAATAATAAATGTTATTATTTATCTCCATGTTTGTAGTTAAGTTTATTTTCCATGCTATAACTGCTACGGTTCTCGAGTCTGCAATAACCACGAGGCTCGGAGGAAGACTCATATGCACGTGTGGAATAATAAACGGTAAAATGTATTCCTAGTCTGGCCTCTAAGACTAGCTCAAGTGTTGCATGATGGTTCTGTTTTCCTGATCATGGGCATGCCTATGCTGGCAACTTTGAGGGCACAATGTTAGGAGAACACTTGTGTTGAATCGACCCGAATTGATGTTATGCTATGAGATACATTCGTCACAAGTTAATGGTTAATAACACAGAGATGGTTTACGTTTGCATAATTCCTTAGACCATGAGAGTATCGAGTTTCTTCATGCTTGCTTCATGAACTTTGGGGTTTGTTAAACGTCATCCGTAAATGGGTGGCTATTACGGCGGCTTACGGGTTCATGGAAAAGTATGTCAAGTAACTTGATAGCTCAAGATTGGGATTTGCTCCTCCGACGATGGAGAGATATCTCTGGGCCATCTCGGTGTTACGGTATCCACCATCGTCTGGCCATACACATTGTGATTTGATCATAGGGATGCCGGAACACGAAAACGAGAAAAGAGAACAAAACCGGTAACGAGGTAACTGGCATTGTGGACAAGTGTTGATCCACGGGGATGCCGATGATTCTCACCTCGGGTATTTGTAATATATCGCAAAGCAACAGGAATAGCACACGGCAACTGGAGGTTCACTCGGATATTCATTCATGTGGGTATAGGGGTCAATATGGGTGTCCACGGCTCTGATGTTGATTATTGATCGGAAAGTGTTCCGGGTCATGTCTATACTTCAACGAACCTATAGGGTCACACCCATAAGGGTCATCTATCTGCTGAATACTAGACAGGGAGTCTGAGAGAAAGTCACCGGAAAAGTTTTGGAGACAACGGAAAAGTTCCGGAGAGAGCACCGGAATAGTTTCGGTAAAACTGAAAAGTTGTTTCAGGGTATACCATTAAGTCAAATTGGTTTCGGCACACGTCTGGAACTTATTGGAGGGTGCCAGAATTGGTCTGGGAACTTCTGGGATTTTTCGGAGAAAAAACCCGGAAATGTTCCGGAGCTGCCGGAACCGGTTTGGTTGCTTTTCGCAGATGAAAATCACTAATCCAGAATTGTTTCAGAACGCGTCCAAAATCATTTTAGTGGGTGCTGGAATTATTCTGAGACCCACAGAAATATTTTCGGATTTAACGGTCGCGGAAAAATGTTTCCGGTAATAGTGAAAGTGCTTTTTGGGTGGCTTCTTGGAGAAGCCACCTTGAGGGCCTTTTGGTATTTTCCCCCTTGGCTTCTTGGAGAAGCCACCCTTGGGCTTGGCCTATAAATAGGGGTGGAGGGGGCTGCCTAAAGACACACTCTTTCTCAACATACACAAGCCATGCATGATCTGGCCTTCTTCTCTCCCTCCCCGCGAAATAGTTTCGTAGAGCCGAAAGGCTGTCTGGGTTCCGGTGGGAACTGGTTCTGGACGGCGAAGCCCTGCCGGATAGATGACACCATATGTGTGCAACCCCGTAGAGAGGTCGTAGGTTCGATCTTTTTGCTCGAGGGGCTGTTAGAGGGTCCTCCCGAAGGGCTGTCCGAGTTACCGTTCGAGTTTCGGGGGTCCTCCCGAAGGGCTGTCCGTGTGACCCGCCCGAAGGGCTATCCGTGAGGCCTCCCGAAGGGCTGTCCGAAGATGCATCCAGTGGGACTATCCGAAGGACTGTTCAGAGGCCTCCCGGAGGGCTGTCCGAGGATCCGCCCGGTGGGACTATCCGAAGGACTGTCCAAAGGCCTCCCGGAGGGCTGTCCGAGGATCCGTCCGGTGGGACTATCCGAGGGACTGTCCAAAGGCCTCCCGAAGGGCTGTCCGAGGATCCGTCCGGTGGGACTATCCGAGGGACTGTCCCGAGGCCTCCCGAAGGGCTGCCCGGAGATCCGTCCGGTGAGCTGACGAGGGAGTACATCCTCGCGGTTGGGATGTTGTAAAATCCTAGCTGCGGGGATCTGCACCACCGATCGTCATTGACTCTACTTCCGCTGCGCTACGAGTCGGTAACGAAAAGATCAAACCTTGTATGCAGTCTCCATAGTGGTCCTGGGCTGGTGCGTAGGTCAGAATTTTTTTGTTTTCTGCTACGTTCCCCTTCAGTGGCATTATGAGCCGTGCTATGCGTAGATGCTGGTTACGATCTAGAATACATAGAGATGTATGGGTATTGCATAATATAATTTGTTGTAGATGGGTTCTACTGCTGATAATTATTTGTGCGGGTAGCAGATGAAATCTGTTACCCGATGTTCTTGTTGCTTCCCTGGAATTTGCATATTTCTGATCTTGATAACAGCATGGTGGAGTTTCAAAGTTCTGGCAATCCGCGATCCTGATTGATCAACGAAGTGCTAACAGTTCATTGAATTCCACCATAGTTAGAGAGAAAGATGAAATTTCGCAGACGAAAGGGAAATGCAGATATGATCTGCACGGGGGTCATGCGTATGACGAAGTTCAGTATGGGGCTCGAGATTTTATTATCTCGTGTTTCATGCACCCCGTAAAGTTAATCTAGCGACTTGAATAAATCATACTTGATGATGGACGTAGGTAGCTTCGGTTTGTTTCGAAACCTTAGAAGCCACGTAATATAAAATTTTGCATAAACCGATTAGAGGCATCTAACTTGGTTTTGCAGGATGACATAAGATGTGCATGTGATGTGGTATAGCAGTTCTCATATTAATTTCATTATGTATGAGATGACTATATAATGTAAATTAACATGACCTGCGTGTCATGATTCGGCATGATGGCTGGAGCCATATGATTGTCACTTTAATGACCTGTGTGTCAACCTTATGTAATGCACTTATTTTATTAGCTATATAGATAGCAATATTATCTGGTGCATCGACATGGTGGTGGCAATCTTCGCGAAGGTGAACACCGACGCTAATGCCGAAGACGAAGAAATTAAAGACTTCTCCGTCAGAAAGGGCTATACCATATCATGCTATTATGAATTGCCTGAGATGTTTATCCCTTATGATGCACCCTTTTTGATTGCGCGGTAGTCGCTTTTTATTAGGGTGATCTCTCACAAAAATATCAAGTAGTTAGTGTTCACCCAAGTGTAGCACCGTCACGGCACCTATCTTTTCGGGGTGCGCCGTGTCACACGGGTACGAACGATTAGAGAAGTGTGAGGCGGGTGAGTTGAGACCCCGCAGTGAGATCACTTGGTTGTCTTGACGTTCAGGCATGACCGTCATGAGCTCGGAACACGCCCATCGAAAGATGAACAAGAATCACATAGAGATGTGATTGGCAAGTTGGCCTACCGGTTGAAATTTTCGTCATCAGTGGTGTTACACCAATGGCGAACAATTGAAATGCGGATCTTGTATCACTCACAATCAATTATGAGAGATATTGATTTGAGTGGGAGCGCATTGTAGAATTAACTTGCTTAATTCTCAGTGCAATTAATTATGAACTTTGTCTAAGTGAATTTTGCATAATAGTTGTAGAATAATGGCTCGCGTTTCCACCTTCCCTGTTAAAATTGAATAAGCTGTTAAATATCTGGTTAAAACTTTACGGTTGGTAACGTAATGTGAGGATTGTCCTCAAAAGTGCCGAGAAGGACTTTGTCCTATCGCATGCTTTTGGTATTCTCCCGCTAATGCTATGGATAATGTGACTCTCGTCCTTCGATCCAAAAGCTAGAATTCCGTTACGGTCAAGTGAAATATGTTTGCTTCCATGAGACCCGAACTTCAAAAAGTTTTGGGATAGCTATGTGATATTCATGGAGCTGAAAATCATTTTCAGACACAAACAAAGGCTAAAAGATATGTGATATCCAAAGCAATGTTTGTTTTGCAAACTATTAGTAAAAGTGTTTTCTATGCATTTGACTAATAACAGAGGGATCCAGTAGAACGCCTGTCATATGATGATGGTGAATAAAACAACAACTTAAGAGAAAGGAAATGTCCAAAGGGTGTTAGTGTGACTTACACACCTAGGAAGTCCGGGGCTAACGCCACTCTTAAGTTGAGTGCTTCTTCTGAGAGTAGGAGAAATACTGAAAGTTAAACTGTTAGAAGTGTAAAGGCAAAAAGAGAGAAGACTGGAATGTCCAGCTCATGTATGAAAGTCATACAAGCTATTGATGTATAGAAGGCTGGTCAAAGAAATAGATCTTGGGAATTGTGATTAAATTGTTAGTCACTAATTCTTGGGTATTGTGAGTTGATCACAAAGATACCCGCTCGATTGCTTTCCGTTGCAATTCGATGCAAGAACTACTACGGCCTAAAAGACTGGCTGGAGTGAGGTTCAGATACGCGCTGGGAATATAGTAAATGTTACTATACCTTCCATCGGTGTATTTCCGTCTGTATTTACTTTCATAATTCATTTTAGAATTTTACACACTCTAGCCCATTGCATAAGGTATCTTGCAAGAAGGTTGTTCATAAGAGAACTTTTGATGTTCGGTGTTATGAATAACATAAGGGCCATACTTTCATTATGAATGAGATGTATGTTATGAATATTGATAATAATACATTACCTCTGTATTTACTTTCATAATTTATTTTAGAGTTTTACACACTCTAGCCCATTTGCATAATGTTTGTTGCAAGAGTGTTGTTCATAAAAGAACAATTGTTGTTCAGAATTATGAATAACATAAAGGCCATACGTCCATCAGGGATGGGATGTATGTTATGAATATTGATGGTAATATGATACATCCATAATACTGACGCTAAATGTCGCAAGACTAAAAGAATACCACACATGTGTGGCACTGCATTTGGTCACATTGGAGAAACCCGCATGGAGAAATTCCATAATGATGGATTTTGAAGTCGTTTGATTATGAATCATCTGACACTTGCAACTTTCCTCCGAAAAGTAAAGTGACTGAAATACCATTCACAAGCCATAAGGAACGAGCAACGAACTTATTTGTGATCATACATTTTGATGTATGTAGTCCGATAAATGTTGTTGCTAGCAGTGGATTTATCTATCTTCAGAAATGACTCAAGTAGATATATGGATATTTACTTGATGAGACGTAAGTCTGGATCTTTTGAAATCATTCATAAGGTTTTCAATATGAAGTAGAAATTATTGTAACAAGAAAATTATGTTTCTGCAATTTGATTGCGGAAAGGAATATTTGAGTTACAAGTTTAGCGAATGTCTGATGAGTTGTGAAAGGAGTTTCATAACTTACACCTCCCGAAACACCACTGTGAGTGGAATGTCCATGAAGATGTAATCAAACCATTTATGACATGGTAAGATCAAAGATGACATAAATCAATTTGCCATTATCACTTTTAAAGTAATGCTTTAGAGACTGCGGCTTTTACACTGAAAAGAGCGCCATCAGATCTGTTGAAATGACTCCATGGTATGGTACACCCAACCATGTTACATCTTTTCTTAACATTTGGAATATGGGGCTTGTGTAAAATATTTACAAACCTATTCCAAATCAGACAAGTGCTACTTTGTAGGTTATCCCAAGTTATTGGGTATTCCCCCACCACTGTACCGAGGCAAAAGGTTTTGCCACAAAGAACGGTATGCTTTTGAAGAAAATGGTTCTTGCAAAAAGGTGAGTGGGAGGACAGTGCAACTCGACGAGATAACAGTATCTTCATCATCAGATCAAAGGAAAGAAGCCTTGGAAGTAATTCCAGAGTTTCCTACCGCGACTGATATGGAAACCTCTACATGAGATGTATGGACTTCGGTCGAACTTGCAACTGAACCACGTAGGCAAAATTCGTGCAAACCTCTCAGGTGCGCAAGTGAGATATTGTTGTTAGACAACAGTATACCTACGATACACAAGGAAGCGTTGATGGGCCCTGACTCCGGAATTGGCTAAATGCCAATATAATCCGAGATAGTTTCCATAAATGATTCAAGATTATATCTTGATAAACCCTTCGGAAGACTTAGAGTCTAACGAACATTAATGGAACAATAAACTGATGTGGATAAAATGTTTTATCCATAAAGCTCGACTTGTTGCAATAACAAGTTCAAGGAGTTGACTACGATGAGGTTGTCTCACCATAGCGATGCTTAAAGTCAGATCGGGTTAAACTAGCAATTAATACATATTTCAATCTTGAGATATGATACATGGATGCCAAAAGGATTTCCATGTGATGGAAATGCAACCTAGGACTTACATGTGATACAGTCTGAAGTATTTTGTCAATCCAGAGGATGCTAGTAAGTATGCAAACTTCAGAGTTCCAGCGATGGACAGAAGAGAGCAAAATGGAGTTGGAATCTTCGTTTTTGATGAAATAGTCAAAAGAGTTTGATTTCATCAATGGATAACGAAGATGCTTGTGGTTACAAGAAAGTAAGTGGGAGCATAATAATATTTCTAAAAACCTTGTGTGCTTGACACATTGTTGATTGGAAATTTCTTGACACGAATTAGGACTTCATTGAAAATAGTTTTTCGATGAAGTGCTTAGGCTAAATAGCCTTGATATTAGGCATATTTATCTATGAGATAGAATTGCCTAATAAGCTAAGCCAAAGATACATATTGACAAGATGCTAAAACAGTTTAGCATAAGAGCGCCAAGGAGTGATTCTTGCCGAAGTCACATGGAAAGAGTTTTGCAAGACTCGGTGTCCCAAAACACTGATGAGAAAAATACATGATGGATTTTCCACACAACTTTGTGTTTGGATTAATCATGTATTCCATGGTATGTAAAACAACCAGATATGTCTGATACTCCCAAGCTGTTGCGAGTATAGATACCAAAGTGATCAAAGTACTGATCATGGGACAACAGTGAAAAATGTCATTGAGTACTAAAGTAGCACTGATGACATGTTTTCTCGCAAGTAGAGATTATGAAGTGCTCATTGTAAGTAATTACATCGATACAGTCTTCATCAATGCTCCATGCGATTTTTGATTTAAGTTAAGGGTTTTGTGTAATACACAATATGGTGGCACAATGTTTGGAAATCGTTCCAAACAGGTTACTGTGGCGAATTCTATAACAAAGGCTAAGTATGTTGCCGCTTTCAAAGCGACATAGAAGATGTTGAATCGTACAGTTCGTTCATGAACTTAGAATGATTCCAAGATGGCTTTGGTCAATGGAACACTATTGAAGATAGTTGCTCCATGGCTCAGTCTGAGGAATCAAGGTTTGACCAGTGATTCACATATATACGAAGCCAAGTCCACACAAAATATGAATTTTGTGAAAGCATGAAAGCGCGAGGATATGCAGAGATACACATGGAACTGAAGTTGTCAGATCCGTTGGACATCAGACTATACCACAAGCGAAGCATG
Source organism: Elymus sibiricus (assembly GCA_039707655.1). Lineage (NCBI taxonomy): Eukaryota > Viridiplantae > Streptophyta > Magnoliopsida > Poales > Poaceae > Elymus > Elymus sibiricus. Next base: position 325,138,893 of record CM077674.1, on the reverse strand, counting down.
TTTTACACCGGTATGCCATAGGTGTAAAGTGCATCAGCATTGACTAGATTATTGACTCTAGTGCAAGTGGGAGTTTGTAGGAGATATGCCCTAGAGGCAATAATAAATGTTATTATTTATCTCCATGTTTGTAGTTAAGTTTATATTCCGTGCTATAACTGCTATGGTTCTCGAGTCTGCAATAACCACGAGGCTCGGAGGAAGACTCATATGCACGTGTGGAATAATAAACGGTAAAATGTATTCCTAGTCTGGCCTCTAAGACTAGCTCAAGTGTTGCATGATGGTTCTGTTTTCCTGATCATGGGCATGCCTATGCTGGCAACTTTGAGGGCACAATGTTAGGAGAATACTTGTGTTGAATCGACCCGAATTGATGTTATGCTATGAGATACATTCGTTACAAGTTAATGGTTAATAACACAGAGATGGTTTACGTTTGCATAATTCCTTAGACCATGAGAGTATCGAGTTTCTTCATGCTTGATTCATGAACTTTGGGGTTTGTTAAATGTCATCCGTAAATGGGTGGCTATTACGGCGGCTTACGGGTTCATGGAAAAGTATGTCAAGTAACTTGATAGCTCAATATTGGGATTTGCTCCTCCGATGATGGAGAGATATCTTTGGGCCCACTCGGTGTTACGGTATCCACCATCGTCTGGCCAGACACATTGTGATTTGATCACAGGGATGCCGGAACACGGAAACGAGAAAAGAGAACAAAACCGGTAATGAGGTAACTGGCATTGTGGACAAGTGTTGATCCATGGGGATGCCGATGATTCTCACCTCGGGTATTTGTAACATATCGCGAAGCAACAGGAATAACACACGGCAACTGGAGGTTCACTCGAATATTCATTCGTGTGGGTATAGGGGTCAATATGGGTGTCCACGGCTCCGATGTTGATCATTGATCGGAAAGTGTTCCGGGTCATGTCTATAATTCACCGAACCTATAGGGTCACACGCTTAAGGGTCATCTATCTGCTGAATACTAGACAGGGAGTCTGAGAGAAAGTCACCGGAAAAGTTTCGGAGGCAACGGAAAAGTTCCGGAGAGAGCACCGGAATAGTTTCGGTAAAACTGAAAAGTTGTTTCAGGGTATACCATTAAGTCAAATTGGTTTCGCCACACGTCTGGAAATTCTTGGAGGGTGCCAGAATTGGTCTGGGAACTTCTGGGATTTTTCGGAGAAAAAACCCGAAAATGTTCCGGAGCTGCCGGAACCGGTTTGGTTGCTTTTCGCAGATGAAAATCACTAATCCGGAATTGTTTCGGAACACGTCCAAAATCATTTTAGTGGGTGCTGGAATTATTCTGAGACCCACAGAATTATTTTTGGATTTAACGGTCGCGGAAAAATGTTTCCGTGAATAGTGAAAGTGCTTTTTGGGTGGCTTCTTGGAGAAGCTACCTTGAGGGCCTTTTGGTATTTTCCCCCTTGGCTTCTTGGAGAAGCCACCCTTGGGCTTGGCCTATAAATACGGGTGGAGGGGGCTGCCTAAAGACGCACTCTTTCTCAACATACACAAGCCATGCATGATCTGGCCTTCTTCTCTCCCTCCCCGCGAAATAGTTTCGTAGAGCCGAAAGGCTGTCTGGGTTCCGGTGGGAACTAGTTCTGGATGGCGAAGCCCTGCCGGATAGATGACACCGTATGTGTGCAACCCCGTAGAGAGGTCGTAGGTTTGATCTTTTTGCCCGAGGGGCTGTTCGAGGGTCCTCCCGAAGGGCTGTCCGAGTTACTGTCCGAGTTTCGGGGGTCCTCCCGAAGGGCTGTCCGAGTGACCCGCCCGAAGGGCTGTCCGTGAGGCCTCCCGGAGGGCTGTCCGAGGATCCGTCCGGTGGGACTATCCGAAGGACTGTCCAGAGGCCTCCCGGAGGGCTGTCCGAGGATCCGCCCGGTGGGACTATCCGAAGGACTGTCCAAAGGCCTCTCGGAGGGCTGTCCGAGGATCCGTCCGGTGGGGCTATCCGAGGGACTGTCCAGAGGCCTCCCGAAGGGCTGTCCGAGGATCCGTCCGGTGGGACTATCCGAAGGACTGTCCCGAGGCCTCCCGAAGGGCTGCCCGGAGATCCGTCCGGTGAGCTGACGAGGGAGTACATCCTCGCGGTTGGGAGGTTGTAAAATCCTAGCTGCGGGGATCTGCACCGCCGATCGTCATCGACTCTACTTCCGCTGCGCTACGAGTCGGTAACGAAAAGATCAAACCTTGTATGTAGTCTCCATAGTGGTCCTGGGCTGGTGCGTAGGTCGGAATTTTTTTGTTTTCTGCTGCGTCCCCCTTCATCCGCAACTACGAAAGAAGAATTAACATAAATCTAACCATAGCATGAAACATATGGATCCAAATCAGCCCCTTACGGAATAGCGCATAAACTAGGGTTTAAGCTTCTGTCACTCTGGCAACCCATCATCTAATTACTACTCCACAATGCCTTCCCTTAGGCCCAAAGATGGTGAAGTGTCATGTAGTCGACGTTCACACAACACCACTAAAGGAAGCAACAACATACATATCATCAAAATATCGAACGAATACCAAATTCACATGATTACTTATGACAAGACTTCTCCCATGTCCTCAAGAACAAAAGTAACTACTCACAAATCATATTCATGTTCAAGATCAGAGGGGTATTGAATATCATTAAGGATCCGAACATATAATCTTCCATCAAATAAACCAACTAGCATCAACTACAAGATGTAATCAACACTACTAGCAACCCACAGGTACCAATCTGAGGTTTTGAGACAAAGATTGAATACAAGAGATGAACTAGGGTTTGAGATGAGATGGTGCTGGTGAGGATGTTGATGAAGATTGGTCCTCTCGTAATGAGAGGATCGTTGGTGATGTCGATGGCTTCAATTTCCCCCTCCCAGAGGGAAGTATCCCCGGCGGAATCGCTCCGCCAGAGAGCAAAGTTGCTCCTGCCCAGGTTCCGCCTTTAGACGGCGGCGCTTCGTCCCGAAAGTCTTCTCTTTAATTTTTTTGGGCAAATGACCTTATATAGCAGAAGGAGGGGGCCAGAGGCCAGCCAGGGCCCCCACAAGGCATCAGGGCGCGCCCAGGGGGGGCGCGCCCTGTTGCCTTGTGGGCAATGATACGTCTCCAACGTATCTATAATTTTTGATTGTTCCATGCTATTATATTATCAATCTTGGATGTTTTTATATACAATTGTATGCAATTATATATCATTTTTTGGGACTAACCTATTAAACCAGTGCCTAGTGCCAGTTGCTGTTTTCTGCTTGTTTTTGGCTTTTCAGAGAAACAGTACCAAATGAAGTCCAAATGCAACGAAACTTTTTGGAGATTTTTTTCTGGACAAAAGAAACCTGGGAAGCTTCGGGAGGAGGCCAGAAGCCTCATGGAGGCTTCACAAGGCACTAGGGCGTGCCCCAGGGGGGGCGCCGTAGTACCTTGTAGGGCCCACGTGACTCCGTTTGACCTAATTCCACTTCTATAAATTCAAAAATATTGGGAAACCCCTAGGGAGCCAGAAGAGCAAACCTTTCCGCCGCCACAAGCCTCTGTTCTTCCACGATCCCATCTTGAGGCCTTTTCCGGTACTCTGCCGGAGGGGGAATCGATCACGGAGGGCTTCTACATCAACCTTGCTGCCCTTCCGATGATGTGTGAGTAGTTTACCACAGACCTACGGGTCCATAGCTAGTAGCTAGATGGCTTCTTCTCTCTCTTTGATTTTCAATACAATGTTCTCCCCGATGTTCTTGGAGTTCTATCCGATGTAATCTTCTTTTGCGGTGTGTTTGTTGGGATCTGATGAATTGTGAGTTTATGATCAGATTATTCATGAGAAATATTTGAGTCTTCTCTGAACTCTTTTATGCATGATTGTTATAGCTTTGTATTTCTCTCCGATCTATCGGTTTAGTTTGGCCTACTAGATTGATTTATCTTGCAATGGGAGAGGTGCTTTGTGATGGGTTCAATCTTGCGGTGCTCAATTCCAGTGACAGAAAGGGACATGACACGTATTTGTATTGTTGCCATTAAGGATAAAAAGATGGGGTTTATTCATATTGCTTGAATTTGCTTCTCTACATCATGTCATCTTGCTTAAGGCGTTACTCTGTTTCATACTTAATACCCTAGATGCATGCTGGATAGCGGTCAATGGGTGGAGTAATGGTAGTAGATGCAGGCAGGAGTCGGTCTACTTGTCTCGGACGTGATGCCTATATACATGATCATTGCCATGAATCCGTCATAATTATTTGCTTTTCTATTAATTGCCCAACAGTAATTTGTTTACCCACCGTATGTTTATGCGCTCAAGAGAGAAGCCTCTAGTGAAAACTATGGTCCCCGGGTCTATCTTTATTATATAAAAAACCTAAAAATACCTTGCTGCAATTTATTTATTTTTATTTTAATTAGTAGTTTAGTTTATCTATTTACCTCGATAAGATTTAATCCTTGCAAATAACCGCTAAGAGGATTGACAACCCTCTTATTTGCGTTGGGTGCAAGTTTTTGCTTTTGTGTGTGCAGGTGCGCTTAACGGAATTTTGCTTGGTTCTCCTACTGGATTGATAACCTTGGTTCTTAACTGAGGGAAATACTTATCTCTAATGTACTGCATCATCCTATTCTCTTCGGGGAAATACCAACGCAGACTACAAGTAGCAGGCAACTGATGGGTCCCCTCCAGTATCTCTTTTCTCCAGTATTTTTTATATATTCAATAAAAAATATCCGTGAAATTTCAAGTCAATTGGAGCTCTATAGGATAGGTATCTTTGTTGTAGCTATTTCAGGTCCAGAATTCCAGCTGCCGGTATTCTCCCTCTTCATATATATCTTGCAAATTAAGAGAGAAAAGGCATAAGAATTGCATCATAAAGTGAAATAATGATCAAATACCTTATAAATAACAGTAAGAAATCATGATGCAAATTGGACGTATCAGATTGCCGCTCGCAGCACCTCCACTCAGTAGTGGCTGTCGGCTCGCCACATCGCGTCACCCCCTGGTGCGCAATGAATAGCCATCGCGTTTTGCAACAGCTCTTGTCTGTGTGCATGGTGAAAGCATGGGGTTTGGAGTCCATGGAGGACTTTGCCGTGCGGGGGGATAGAGGCAACACCCACAAGCGAGAAAGCAAGGAATGTGGAACCACATGGAGGGGAATGATCGAATGAGTGGATAACAACACTTCGCATGGAGATAAGGTTGTGGGGACTGCTTCAAGCTTGAGTCCCAGAAGACGCATGTCGTCAGCGCGCGCGATCAGCCAGACACTAGATCGGTTGGCCGATTAGAATCCCTTACAGAAACTCCATGAGAATCTCGCTCGAGGATGCTTCAACAAACCTACATGAGAGAAATTAGTGAAGCTATGAAGGGATACATTCTAGTAGAAAGGTAAGTTGATTCTAATCGGCTAACCCACTGAGACCACGCACTGATCGCCTTGACATCGCATCACACTCATGTGCACATAGCTGACCACGTATCTCGGCTAGGCCCACGCGGACGCCTTACGTTATACCTTTCACATGGATCGCTCGCAACGCATTCCCTCCTTTGCATTTTCTTCTTTTTCTCTCGCCAAGTTGCGCGGCTAGATCAAAATCTCATGCCCCCGCACCACCGCATGGGGTGCTCTCCACCGTCGATGGGGCCGACTACCTGTTGTCACGAGCACCTCCCCCCTCCCCCCCCCCGCTGATGCGGGCATCTCCTCCCACCCCGTGCCTCAAATTGTTCCACGCCGTCGCGTGTACAGACGGGCCCAACAGTTGCTGCGTGGGGACGACCGGCGGTTCCGCTTCGTCGGAAGGCCCACGAGGCATTGCTGCAAGTGCGGGTGCCAGTGGCTGTGGGTTGTGTTAATAAAGGTGACACCGCACCTTTTTGCATCCAGGGCGGTACCAATGTTACAACTGTTGACATTTTTTATTGGGACCGGCGGCGATTTTTGCTGTGAACACTGGCTGCTTTTGCTGGGATCCGCTTAGTGCTTTTTTGCTGCGATCGACGACGGATTTTGCTGCGACCCGCGATGAATTTTGCTCGAACCGGTGATTATTTTTGTCGGGATCTGCAATGGGGTGGTGCTGGGACCGACAATGACTTTTGCTGGAACCGACAATGGGTGGTGCTGCGACACGAGGGCGGGAGCTGCTGGAACCGACGTGGACCGATGCTGGAACCGGCTGTGTAAAATGTTACAACCAACTCCGTTTATTGTTGGAACCAGAGAGAGTGGAGGTTGCGAGCCACATCGTCTTCATCATCGATGCTGCAACCGAGAGGGGGGCACCGCCGAGGCATGGTGCTAGGACCGGGAGCGAAGAGAGAGGAGGGCTGCTGCCACCAATGTGGAGCAGTGTTGCAGCAGGCGACAGTGGCGCTTCCATGACTGCAATGGGGCGATGAAGCTGTTACTGGCGAACAACTTTTTTCCAGGATCGACGACAGGGAAGTTGTGACTGGCGACGACGGCGGCGAGCGTCAACTACTAAGGTGGTCGATGAGCCGACTGGCATCTTAGAGGGACCACACGCTACGTGATGTAAGGGGTGGGCGCCACACTTTTTCCTTTTGGATTTCTCAGATGGTGGGGTACGCAGGGTGAGAGAGATGATCGACAGATCAAGCCGCTATGGGAAGTCAAACCGGACAGTGCGGGAGGGGACTGATCTGGGCCACCCGCCGGTTGATCTACGCCTAGTAGCCCTCCTCTAGGAAATACCCGTGGATGTCATTTTTGGTGGAGCGGGAAAATGCATGTATATCAGCAGGGAGTATAGGAAAGTTCACGTTGAGAGCATAGATGTGTTGTGGCAGGGAGGTATAAGTTGGTTGAAGTTGAGAGCACATGTTAGTTAACATTGGGATATGTTAGTGCTAGTTAGGAGCGAATGTTAGTTCTTGTTAAGGGTACAAGTTGCGTCTGAAAAAAAAAAGTTCGTTAAAACCTATTAACATGATATCTAGTTTCGAACATCTCGATCAAGGAACAAAGCGATGACAACGATTTGTAATTTGGACGTACGATTTAAGGAATATTTAATTTTGAAAAAGAGAATCTAGAAAAAAAAACACGTAAAATCAACCCATTCACTTCCGTGAAGAAAATCTCCCAAAACTTTTCAATGGTAATAACTCAATTGCGTCACTTATTTTCACTAGAGGAGTTTGGAGTAATCTTTTGCAAAGGGTACCTCTTAACTAATGATTTTATTGTGAATTAAGTGTAGCTTATATATTTAGGTTCTTTGTGAAGAAACAAACCAATCTGAGTTCAAGTCGTAGACTTGGCATGGGCGCATTTGTCTAAATTTATTTCAGGTTTCCTGGCCCAGGCCCCATGGGTGTGCAACCTGTGTGGGTCGCACAAGGCCCATAATTTTTAGGGGGCCAGAAATTCGGTGCACACAGGCTAGCTTTGCTCTTGGTGCTACACTCCATCAACGAATCAGTCAGTCAAAAGCCCATTATTCCCGTTGGATGCATGCTTGTAGTACTAAACCTAGGAACGATCGTTGCTTTTTTTAGCGGAGGAACGATCGTTGGTTGGAGGAAAGCACTGGCATGAATTTTTTAAGGAAAATGTTTAAAAACAGTCGGATGATTTTGGGCTTTGTAAGCTGTGTCCTGCGCCGTGTGATCGCACGCCATCGTGTGGCGTGGAGCCTCTGTCCTCCGCGTGAACACCTACCGTGACGCCTGAAGCTATGACTGTTTAACAGATTCTTTTTACTTGCATTTCACACATAGTGCTTAGCACGTCCCGACATATGTACGTGATGCTACCAACAATTTCATGAGGAAGCACATAGCGATCACTAAACAAGGATTTCAGAACACCATATTATTGACGTTGATTGTGGGTCTTTGTTGGATTTTGGTACTAACAAGCACATGGAGTCATGATTTGCTTAGATATAGCAATGCTTAGAGTAGCGTCACTGACGCCTCTGCCGCCGTCGTGGCCGTCGAAACATATATACCACCGCAACATCATGGGAGCAGCCGGGCTGCTGTCGTAGCATCATTGAAACAGTCGTGTATCATCGAAGCACTGCCACGGCCGGGAAGCATGATGTTGCTGCATCGTCGAAGCAATCGGACCTTCGTCGGAGCATCGCCGTGGTCGTCGAAGCACGCCGTCGCAGCATCGCCGCGATCATTCTAAGAACACCATCATCGCGGTTCGTCGCTACATAGTCGTGGGTGTTGGAAGCATGCCGTCGCAACGTCATCGAAGCAGCCGGTGTGCCGTCATAGCATCGATGCGACTGTCGAAGTACCCGTCGCGGCCGTCAAAGCGCGTCGATGCAACCTCATCAAAGTACCCGGGTTGCCATCGTAGCATCGCCGCGGCTGTTGAAGCACTCGCCGCGGTGGTCGAAGCACGCCGTTACAACATCATTGAAGCAGACAACTTGTTGCCGTAGCATCGCCGCAACTGTCAAGGCATGCCGTCGCAGCACCGTCAAAGCAGATGGGCTGCCGTCGCAGCATCGCCGTGCCATCGCCACGGCCGTCGAAGCATGTCGTCGCAACATCGTTGAAGCAGCTAAGTTTTCGTCGCAGCACGCCTTGTAGCATCACTGCCGCCGTCGAAGCAGTCGGGCTGCCATCGCAGAGATGGCCATCCAGCGTCGCAGCACGCCTTGTAGCATCACTGCCGCCGTCGAAGCAGTCGGGCTGCCATCGCAGAGATGGCCGTCCAGCGTCGCAGCACTACTTGCACCCTCACACTACGCCCGCAACAGTCAGACTCAACCCCATGCGACATTGTCGTCTCAGCTTGCAGCGCGTCTACCCTCGTATGCAGTAGCCACTCTGCCGATTGTCTTTGAAGCAGCTGGTGTCGTTGCATGAGAATGGATGACTCGCTATTTTTTTTATTAGGCAATGGGTGACTTGCTACGTAACTGAAACGAGATGACTTTGCTACTTAACTGAACAAGAAGCTCTTCACTGTGTCATGTGTGCGTAGCTTTCTGTGAAAGCAGTACCCGCTAGTCGCGACCCGCGCCCTCGAAAAGAAATGAATCGAACAGGTTTGACGGGTGGATCGAACGGCTTAAAATACGGGCTGGCAAGACGATTCGATACTATATCCCCGCGTCGCTCCCAGGGGGGCGGCTCGGGCGAAACCCTAGCCGCCGCCGCCCCCGCGTCGCACTCGATCTAGCCACCCGCCCCCGCCGGAGGAAGCTGCCCGGCGAAGCCCTGCGTGGTGGACGGCGGCCGGCGGGTCCTCGCCTCCTGTCTTTGCGCGCGACGGGAGGCCTCCGGCCTGATGCGCGTGCGTCGGCCCTGGACGGCAGGCGCAGATGGCGGAGCTCGGACGCCGGGGCGGCGGCCCCGGGATCTTCGGTGGTGGCTGGTGGCTGGGGCTGTGTGGGCAGCTGGCGCTGGCCCGGCGGCGGTGCTGACGGCGCGGTGGATCGGTTCCTCGGGCCGGCGGGCTTGGGAAGCATGGTGTGTTGCGGCGTGCGGCGGATCTGGATGTGGCCGGCTCGTCTGCGTGACGGGAGGTCCAGCGCGATTGACCAGGTGGCGGCGCGCGAGGGATTTGGGCCCTTGTGCCCAGATCTGACGGCCACGTCGGCGGTTGCCGTTGTATGGGCGACGACAGCGGCTGGCGCGGCGGTGGGTTCTCCCTATAGAGCCCGGAATCGGGGCGGCGGCCCCTCTTCTTCTTCGGCGGCGGACTCCGTGGACGTGTGGGCGTCTCGGAGTCTGGATCTCGAGGTGGTGACGGCCTTTCTGAGGCTGGTGGCGGTATGGGACGTCCCCTCCACCAACAGATCGGGTTCGATACGGCTCAGTAGGTGACATATGCGCCTCTTTCGGAATTGTCAGACAGTGCCTGTCGCCGGCAGGTGAAGCCACCGGCGGATGCGCCGCCGGCGGATGCTATGCACGACGTCTTATGCGGAGACGTCAAGTCATGCCTGCTACAGCCAGGTGCTGCACGGTGGCTCTGGCGGAGGTTCCATGTTTAGCCTGTTGCTGCTGGATCGAAGGTGGTGCGACAGTAGCGGGAGGCAGGCGGTATGGGACGCTTTTGTCTTCTGTTGTCTTCTCCAGAGGTATCCGGCTATCGAGGCGTCGGTAGCAGGATAATGGCGGATGGTACATGCGGCTTCAACGACGAGTTTGTGCACTCCGGTGGAAACACAAGATCTCTGATCAGGCTATGTCGACGTGCGCCTGCGTCGTGACCTTGCTGAAGGTGGTGGATTGAAGCTTGGCTTCAGGGATGAGAATCCGGAGTTCAACCTCGTGTTGGACTCGCCATCATCGGCGCACGTGCGGCGATTCCTTCTTGAAGGCGTAGTCTAGGAGTTGTGTATTATTCGTTTCTGTTGTCGTCTTGTAACATAGGGTTAGTGGCTATCTGGTGGAGTTACTGTCACGAGGCATGCGGCCTCAGGTTTTGTTTTCGCTTTTTTTCCGGGTCGATGTTGTTCGGCTGCTGAATTTGAATTATTAATAATATATGGCTGTGTGCATCACGAGATGCAGAGGCCGGGGGTATTCCTCCTTTTCGAAAAAAGAAAAAAAAGACGATCGAGTGGCTGTCGACCCGGCTGATCCCACGCGAGGATCAGCCGGATGATTCCTAGCGTCCGCCATTTTTCAATGGCCTGGAACAGGATTCGACCCCAAGACCTCAAAAGAGCAAAACGACATGGACATCCAGCTAGCCAAGTATTCTATACAATGAACGTGTTGTGCTAGCAGGATAAATATTTATTATTGCTAAATATTACTTATAATAGTGTATTTTATAGGCCCTACTTTTGAATTTGGCACAGGGCCCAAAATTTCCCCTATGATACACTTGTTTGTCTCAAAAAAAAAAAGAAGCTATGAGACACTTGTGATGACTTTGTCAATCTCAAAATCTACCGATTCAGTCTCTTGTTGAAGATACTCATAGGACATGGCATGCGTGCTAAGTTTATACTCCATCCGTTCCTAAATATAAGTCTTTTTAGAGATTCTAATAAGAGACTACATACAGAGCAAAATGAGTGAATCTACACTCTAAATTACGTCTATATACATCCGTATGTAGTCCATAGTGAAATCTCTAAAAAAGACTTATATTTAGGAACGGAGGAAATATGTACGAGTGTTTGTGCATGTATGGAAGTGTATGCATTTGTATTTTCGTTTTTCTAAAAAGCTAGTGATTTCGCTAATTTCTGCGTGAGTTCGACGGTGAAGACTTTTTTTTTCGAGACAAGACGGTGAAGACATAAAGGCCGCAGGCCTTGGTTTCGTCGTGCGCGCTACATACTCAAACAAGTCGCAAAGGCCCATAAAGCTCATGGCTGAAACAAGCATCCTTTCATTGGCCCGACAATACAATCACTCCTACTTCCTGAGCCCACCGGCGGCGCCTCTCCTGCAGCCGGCAGCCAGGAGACAACGGAAGGGGCCAGCGATGGCGACGGCGGAGAACAAGAGGCCTCGGAGCAGCGGCGGCGTGGAGAGGCCGCTGAGTAGGAAGGAGGTACTCATACTTCTCGCCCCCTCCCCTTCGTCTTGTATCCCCCAGCCCCTTTCCGCTCCCTGCGGCCAATTTCACTGCAACGATTTGTACGCTGACATGGTTTAATGGCGGCATCCGAGATTGGCGAATAGGATGGAACTGGCAGAGGTCGTAGCGCCAAGTTCAACACACCCATTATCCATGTATTGATTCCGCGGAAACATGTTGAAAGCTGCATCACCTACACCTAGATTTTTACTTTTCAGCAACACAGGGATTCAGTGAACACCTGGTGACTTTGGTCCCTGAATCCAGCTGTTTTTATGATAATAGAAACCATGCCATGAATCAGCATTGGAAGAGAACTGATGGAGGTTATATGTATACTGGGAGCTCATGCAGATATCATGCTTTTGAATAGATATTGGGGAGGAAGAAGGCCATGAAAGAACTTATAAGGAAAGCTGTAGCTGTGAAGGATCATCTTGCGCAATTCCCGGATTTTCATAAATACGAGAGAAGCGGTAACCTACATTTGTCTCTCTGGTGAAAATTTTCTGTGCTGTAGGACAAGTAGCTACTAATGTTCCATTCGGATTCAGGACACGTACTGTCTTTCCTGGATTCAGCTCTAGAAATTCAATAAGAGAAAATTGAATGCATTATTAGGTCTTAGCAATTCTAATTTTGACAACACTTCTTGCTTTGAGCCTAGCATTGTCCTTTTTTGGAGGGGAACTGCACTGTAGCAGGTTGATCTCATATTTCTTATATTTAGGTTTTTCAATCTACTTGGAATCTGGGCATGGCAATCAGCTTCCAGTACCAACGAGGAAGTACATCCAAAATCTTCTCAAGGTTGCATACCTTTAGGATAATTGCATATGTACCTTTTACAAGTTCCCCGTGATTATTGAATGTAACACTGGTAAACAATAATTTAGGCTAACATGGAGGGAACTTATGGATCAGAATGGCCTTCAGAAGAGAAAATTAAGCGCCGGGAAATGGTTGCCCCAGAAGCACGATATATCCTGACCTGCCAATATGCAGACAGTGATATTGCCAAATGTTTCATGAAGCAAGATTCAGGGGTGGAATGTGCACATGTGACATGCCGTGGAGGCCGCTTGCTTGGTTTTGTACACTACAGATTTGTTGTTGAAGAAGATGTGCCTGTTCTTTATGTGTATGAGCTACAATTGGAGTCTTCTGCCCAAGGGAAGGGGCTGGGGAAGTTCCTAATGCAGTTGATTGAACTTATAGCTTGCAAGGTGATCTGATTTTTTGAAGTTAATGATAGTTTATTGTTCTGTTCTTCTGAATATTATGTCAAGACATAGAGTGTCATGGTGTGGTCTGTGTCTTCTGGTTTATGCATTTTTTTCTTGCCTAATTACTATTCTGGTGACACTCAGCTGGAATGATGATCAAAATTTGACCCAGAACGCATGTATGCTTGCAGAGCAAAATGGGGGCCGTGATGCTAACAGTTCAAAAATCTAATACAGATGCTATGGCTTTCTACAACAATTTGGGGTAAAGTGGTAAATTTGCATTTCATGTGAACAACTTATCTGGGGTGCACTGAATGGATGTACCTTCTGGTTGTTGGTTACTTGTGGTGTCTGCTTCACTTTGATTGCAATGTTTTAGTTCACTTATTCTGTCTTGCAGATATGTAATATCCAGTACCTCGCCATCACGAGTGGATCCACTGGTATTACTTTACCAAGAAATAGTCTCCACAAGAACAAGATATTTGTATGTTGACTCCTTCATTTTTTACAGATTGGAATTCATAGAAGCTATGAGATCTTGTGCAAGACATTTGAATCTGAAGCCAAGTGCAAACTGGAGGTGTGTAGGATGTTCCATATTGTGTAGATCCACTGTTAACCTAGTAAGGTTACTGATTCCGATCATCTACGTGTCACTGATGTTATGAATTGGTTGTGTTGCTCCTCTTTTGCCTTGCACTAAAGCTTTAATTACTTAGTACTGTCCACTATAACCCTATGATGTATTGTGAAAAAAGGCCTATGATGTATGAACGTGTAGAGTAGGATTCTGCGTGATCTGCTACTCATTAAATTCGTGATATATTCAGTAGATGCTCTTCTACTACATATGTACTCTTTTATCCCAGCTAATGAATGTGCATCACGGTGAAATGCGCAGGAAGGCAACTAATGCACGGGGGAACACAATACGACTGTGGTTCTACTTCTATCTATGGTTGCATAACAAGCTCTGGCGGGATGCAGCGGCCCATGTTTGTGTGATTTATTTGGAGTAGTACAGGATGTTTGGTTTTATATCTTTCAGAGCCAAGGTTTGCCGTACTAAACTTGTGAATATTTGTTCCATTGGCAACTTTGACCATATTTGCCTACCATTAATTAGGTTTGATGGCAAAAATTTGGTTAGGTTGTGTTTTCTTTGGCTCCCTGTTTAACTTCTAGAGCCAAATTTGGTTAGTGTGTCAATGAATTTGTCTGAAACTATTGTTGCTGATACACTTTAGGAAACAAGCACGATGGTCCACCACATCTGATATATATGGGGTAGACTTGGTCAAAGTTAAAGAAGTGTACATCGGACCAGTACACAAGTTGTTTCACATAGCTGAAGAGATTCACATATAACAAGTTCTCAATGGTGCATTGCTCAGTTCACGGTGCATCCTAGCGCTTTCTCCTTGGGGCTCTCTTTCCCTTGGTGATCGTCGAGCCGGGGCTCCAGGTGATCTCCCCTTCCTCTAGCTCCCTCTCCTTGTTCTCCTTCGCCCTGGATGCAGCAACAGCAGCAGCGGCAAGGGCTTGTGACCGTTTGAACCTGAGAATGAGCCTCTTGCGTGGCGGCAGTTGCTCCTCCCTGATATTCTCCATGTCGTCGTCCACTTTGGCCTTGGCCTTGCTGACACCGTGCTCGATACGGTGCACCCCGCACCTGGCACACATGTACTTTCTCCACTTGAAGGGGTACTTGGCCTGCTTGAACTCGGTGCAGACACGCTCGCCCTTCTCTCCTGCGGAGATCTTACTCTTGTTGGCGTTGCGCTCACCCTCATCTTCTGCAGAGAGCTTGCACTTGTCAGCGCCGTGCTCGCCCTTATCTCCTGCAGACAGCTTGCTCTTGTCGGTGTCGTGCTCGCCCCCATCTCCTGCAGAGTGCTTGCTCTTGCAGGCTATGTGAGCGCCCTCATCTCCTGCGGAGAGCTTGCTCTTGCCAGCTATGTGCTCGCCCTCATCTCCTGCGAAGAGCTTGCTCTTACCTGAGATGTGGCCCCCCTCATCTCCTGCGGAGACCTTGCTCTTGGAGGCCCTGTGCTCATCATGGAGCACCCCGCACCTTGCGCACATGTACCTTCTCCACTTGAAGGGGTACTTGGCCTGCTTGAACTCTGTACAGATGCGGCGGCCCTCATCTCCTGCAGAGAGCTTGCTCCGGCGGATCACGACGAGGAGCGGCTTGCCACTGCTTGTCGACATCCTCACACTCTGTACTCTCTAGATCTAGTCACACTCTTACTAAATCTCTTTCGAGTCTTACAGATCTGATGTTGACGATGACTGTGATCGATCTCCTGACCAAGGTACATGGATTTATAGGGGGCAATTTTTAGGATGCAAATTAATATCGTAGTACAGATTGGCATCGCCAAAGCAAGCAGAAAGTAATTTCGGCATGCATGGGGCAGCATGGCGCCATGAGAACCGTAACACCTGTGTGTGCGCGAGTGTCTTGTGCAAGCGCTTGGCGTCCACTGCTAGTGCCAAAGCAGCACGCCCAGCCCATTGTTTCTTGTGGTGCTGGTGGTTGTTTCATATATGCATCCAACAACCAAAGGCGCAGCTGATTGCTTTTGCGATTCTGGCGGTTGTGGTGCATTTCGTCTCTCTAGCGAGAACCTCTCTTGCTGACGCTATGGTGAGTCAGAGAAGTGCCTTTGTTTCTTGAAGTTAGATAGAAAAGGGAACGAGGCTATTTATCTCTGCATCAGGTTTTACAACACAAAGCACACTAGAATTCAGAGGCCGCAAACAAGAGACCTGAACCAGATTCAGAAGGGAGGAGCATAATGTAAATTTGACGGCCAGTGACTAGCATAGTTATATATATATCCGTAAAAAGGTGTAGGAAAAAGAAACAAGCATATGGCCATGCTTATCTAATACTCCACACTATAGTTGGCAAACATTTAGAGTATGCCTAAAAGACCCATACCAAGGAAACATGTACCATGTGATAAAAAGTCGTAAGATTAAACTGTTCAGGACCACCGTAGCGATCTTTTTTCTAGTAATAATTAATGGCTGTGGTTATCTGATATGTTGTAACGCTAGGCTGTAGATAGCAGGCTGGCATATCGCCCAGTACGAACAATACACTGCTGTACGTAGTAAATCGTTAAGACCGCACAGAGGGTCAAGATTTGACTCTACTCATAGCAGTTTGGAAACTAATGCATAACATATATTTTTCTTGTATTTTCATACCTATATATATGATCTTGTAATCTCTCTTCACTAAACTGAAACCTGCAAGTTTTTTGTGTTTCCCCTTATCTAAGTAGATTATCTCTACATGTGTACCAACTTTTACTAGCCATTGCATTTGTCTTGTCTGAAGATGGCCGTGATGCATGATTTTGGATGCTGATTGCTGAGCCAATGACTGGATTAAAATGCGGCTTCCAAGTTGTATCATGCATTTGTCAGTTTGCTTCAATGTGTTGTGGGCGCCATTTACTTTCTGAACAGAAGTAGTACAACAGTCATTGCTACCAAATAGGAAAGTAAAATGCAAAAAGGGTAGGAGAAGACATTGAAAAAGACAAGGAAACCACAGAAATAAAAGAAACAAAGGCTACTTAGAAATGGGCTGTCAAGGAAATTTTAGTTAGGTTGTGCTTTCTTTGGCTCCCAGTTCAACTTCTGGAGCCAAATTTCGAAAAAATTGTCGGAAACCAGTGTGTCATCCGGGGTTGGTGACTTAAGATTTTTTTGGGTTTTGCTGACTTGAAAACGATTTTTTCTGAAAAAATTGTTGAAAACCAGTCTGTCATCCGGGGATTGGTGACTTAAGATGTTCAGTTTCCTGTGCTATTTGGGCTCAAACGATTTTTTCTGAAACTATTGTTGCTGGCACACTTGAGGAAACAAGCACGATGGTCCACCCCATCTGATGTATATGGGGTAGACTTGGTCAAAGTTAAAGATGAAACCCATCGGACTAGTACACAAGTTGTTTCACATAGCTAAAGAGATTCAATAACAAGTTCTCAATGGTGCATTTGCACAGTGCATCCATGTGCTTTGTCCTCGGGACTCTCTTCCCCTTGGTGATCGTCGCGCAGGGGCTCCAGGTGATCTCCCCTTCTTCTAGCTCCCCCTCCTTGTTCTCCTTCTCCGTGGACGCGGCAGCAGCAGCAGTGGCAAGGGCCTGGGGCCCTTTGAACCTGAGAATGAGCCTCTTGCGTGGCGGCAGGTGGTCCTCGCTGATATTCTCCGTGCCGTCGTCAGCTTTGGTCTTGGCCTTGTCGACACCGTGCTCACCACGGAGCAGCCGGCACTTGACACACATGTACTTTCTCCACTTGAAGGGGGTAATTGGCCTGCTTGAACTCGGCGCAGACGCGCTCGCCCTCAACTCCTGTGGAGAGCTTGCTCTTGTTGGCGCTGTGCTCATCCTCATCTCCTGTGGAGAGCTTGCTCTTGTCGGTGTTTGCTTACCAAGCCCCCCCCCCCTGATAGATATAGGTTTTACATAACATTTAGTCAAATCATAGTTTCAGACATAGTGGAAAAGTTATACTCCCTCCGTCCCAAAATAAGTGTCGTTGATTTAGTACAAACGAATTATTTAGAATAAATAACAGTGGATAGTAGCCCATCCATGGGCTGTACAAAAAGAACTTTTTTTGTTGGTCACATGTAGCACACGCCTTTCACATAACAACTGAATTTTGGTAGGCGTGGGCTCCCCCAAGGGCCAAGTTTTTTGCGTGGCTTGCCATTCAAGATAGGATCTGGACGAACGTTCGCCTGGTCAGACGTGGATGGCCGAACAATGGCCCATGCGCACTATGTAGAAGGGAACAAGAGTCCATTGAGCATCTTTTTTTCCAGTGCAGATACACTTTGAGAGTTTGGGCTCAAGTTAAGGACTGGCTCCAACTCGTTCATGTTGACACCTCAGCTTGGACGGCATCCAGGAGCATCAAGGATTGGTGGATCGACTTGGCGTCCGCCCAAAACAGCCACAAGAGAGTGATGCCTTCCATCATCATGCTTGTCAGTAAATCCATTTGGGACGAGAGGAACGCTCGCGTCTTCCGGGGACGCTCATCTCCGACGTTCATCCTCCTTCACGCGATCAAGAATGAAGCAAAACTTTGGGCTCTAGCTGGGGCGAAGAATCTGGGCCGCGTCATGACGGGAGAGTAATGGCTTGTAATTTTTCGGCCTAGGGCCGGTGACGTTAAAACTTTGTACTATCTCCTTCTTAATTAATGAATGAGGCAAATCTTTTGCCTCCGTTTAAAAAAAAAAAAAAAATTTTGGTAGACTCTTGGATGAACAACCAGCTTCTTGGAGACTGAACTCTGGTAGACTGCTGGATGTCCAGCGCAGATATTTAATCCAGGAAATTGTCCTATGGAAAATACAACTATATAAGAACCTTGCGCTGATGGCAAGGGCTACTTAGTTTGCTAATCATATATGGATTTAATGTTACTGGAACCATACCCCTAAGTATGTCAGATTAAGTTTCTTACCTAGGCTAATCACTCTATCAAGGTACTACATACAGGTATCATAGATTCATAGTTCAGTCCAAGTTTTTTTTTTTTAGTTTGAGCAGATTTGATGACATGCATGGGTGGACATCGTCAGCCTGAAACCAATGGCATTAGCACAATTACAACAATGCGCTGGTGGCTGTCTGAACTGTGAACATCCAGCTGCTTGGATCATAGCTGTATTTCTGATCGATCTCCTGGTCAACATACACGAATTTATAGGGGGGCAGTCTAATGCTCCGAGTTATTTTTAGGATGCAAATAAATAACATAGTACAGATTGGCATGGCCAAAGCAAGGAAAGTAATTTGAGAACCCATGGGGTGGCAGTGCCATGAGAACGGTAATGCCTTTGTGTGTGAGTGTCTTGCGTAAATGCTTGGCGTCCACCCCCATTGCCAAAGCAACACTACAAAAAAAAAGACACTTCCGTGATGATACGTCTTTGTCACAGTAGGTCAAGTTTTCTGTCATGCAGGTATATCCGTGACAATTTTATGACAGAATTAAGATAGTCATACCTGTGCTGTCGTAGAAGTGTTCCATGACAATACTGAAATTATCATCATGGAAGTGTCCACTTCCATGACGATAAATGTCGCGTCATGGAAGTGTTTTCGTCAAGGGTGACCGACACGTGGCTTCCACCGTAACGGGTTGCCGTTAAGCTATCGGGTCCGGTTTTGGATCCGATAACCCGTTAACAACCTTGACCAATGGCGATTTTTCATGTGTAAATTTCTCATTCGCCGGCCGATCCACGTGTCAGCTCGGTGTTGCGACAGATGTCATCCATTCATTGGACGAGAGACGCCTATGATACGTCGACACGTGGCACGGCCCAACAGTGACCCATTTAGGTTAAAAAGGCCGGCCCGTTTGACTTGGTCAAAAGTTAGCAGACCGGCCATGGAAAGCCTGTTAACGGCCTGTTCGCATACAACCCATCTACGGCTCGGGTACTCATGGCCCGTTATGGCCTTTCAATATTCGGCCCAGTAGCGTAATATGGGCCGTCCCATATGATTCCAGCCCGTTGTCACTTTTGGCCCATCTATGGCCAGTGAAGTCTTTCGGCCCATATGAGGCCTTTTGCATCTGTGGGCCCATTGACGGCCCATGGTGAATCAGGCCCATCATGAACAGTAAACTGCTTTGAGCCCATTAACGGCCCATGATTCAGTTGGGCCGTTTCGAGCCCGTGCTCCCTTTCGGCCTTCTAAGGGCCCATACATTCTTGGGCTCATTTCCTGCCCTCGATTACTTAAGGTCCGTTACTGGCCTGTTATGCTAATGGGCCAAATTCAGCCCGTGGTAACATTCGGTCCGTTTGTGGCCCGTTAACCCGTTGGCCGTTTTCATCCTGTCCTGTAATCCGACCCATTAACGACCCGTCATGCCTCTTGATAGAATTAAACCTGTGCTGTCTTCCGGCCTGTTAACGGCCCGTTATGGTCTGGGCCCATAAACAGACGGTTCTGATTTTGGCCCGTTTACGGTCCATATTGCGGTCCGGTTTTGGCCCACGAACAGTACGGCACATGGATCCTACGACCCATAGGAGGCCCATGGATCCTACGGCCCGTAGGATGCCCATCGTTACCACGGCCCGTATGTGGCCCATGGTTATTGCGGCCACTAGCAAACCAAGGAAAAAGAACTGCAGTGACTACAAGCAAACAAATAAACAAAAGACTAAGTAAATAAATAAAAAAGCAACTAACGCTAGGCTATTATGGCGATTACACAGATTACATCCACTGGGCATCAAAGTTCGCTACCAGTGCAAATATTAGGGAACAACAAAGCAGCATATTACATACACTAGGCGTCTAAATTGGCCACCAGTGCAAATAAACGCGGCAGCAAAACAAGTCCAGAACTGAAACCACTTCAGAAGAGCTCAAGAAACGATATCCTGGGCACCCACCATGCTGGCAAGAAGCTTAGCAAGCTTATTAGTTTTCTGTTGTTTGGCGCTAAAATCCTCCAACTCTTGCTGTTTCTCTAGAAAGTATGCTTCTGAATTCTGCAGGGACTTCCTCAGTCCTTCGGCTTCTTGTCGCATCACAACTGATCGTTGTCTTTCAGATTGTAGTTGAGACTCAAGAAGCCGAACTGATTCAGGCATCGAGTTCGAAGGGCTTGTGCCAGCGGTAGTGGCTAGTAACTCGAACACTACATCAAGGCAGGACTTTGGGGTTGTCTCACTGTCTTCAAGATAGTTTTTATTAGCTTTCTTAGAGAACAACAGGGTTGTCTGACTATCTTGGACCTTATCTGCATTACTTCCTTTACCATTGCATAATGGGCTACTCTTCTCCACTATTCTGCCGGCATTCTAAAAGAGGAACAAGCAGACACATCACAGGTTTAGCATGTATATGAAACTCATTTTGGTAAACCAGATCAGTAGTAAGGTTGACAGGATTATACTAACTTGTCTTCTATTGCAAGGTAGTACATAATAACAGAATGAAACAAACATATGTCTATGTACTATGGTCACTGTATTGTCTATATCATCCTAGTTTATGTTGCCAAAACAAGATAGAGACACAGTTCAAATCATATCTGTTTAAGACAAAGCAGCATAGACAGAATATAAGTGTGGGAAACTACACAACACTAACAACACTTGTAATGTGCATGACATGAGAATATAACTGTTTATACAATTGAAACTGAAATCAACATAGAGCAAGAAGTTACAACAACAAACCAGTTAAAGAAACAGGTTTAAAACATACCTTTTGCACCATTGGAGTTTCAATTGGATCCTTCAAATTAGAAATTAGTTGGTATGAGTAAATACAGTGATGCAAGGGCAAAGGAGAATGCACCATAGCTATGGAATCTGACATGAGAACAGTTGTTCTTCTGCTTTAAGCGTGGAGTTTGGGTTCGCTGTGGTGGTCCTCGTGCTTTGGGCACTGCAGTTGCCTTACTAACTGCTCGTGTGTGGGTGCTCTGTGGTGGAGATGGTGTTGTGTCAACTGGAAGTGGGTTACTATCTGCTGGGGTTGGGGTTAGATGGGGTGTAGCTGGTTCTCTGGCCAACGGGGTAGGGGTACAATCTGTAAGAGTGTCGGTTATGTGTGGTGGGGCTGGCTCTTGGGCAAGTACAACCATGGTTCTATCTGCATCGACGGGTAGCACCGTCTTTTGTGAAGACCGTGGTTTTACTCCCTTAGATACTGCCATCACCCCCTCCAATTCAAATGACTGATAAACAAGAAAGGAAATTGAAGGTACAAACATTGTATGATAGACAGATGCAGTAATTCACGTATATGTTGTCTAACCAAACAGGACATCATGACACAATTTCACATATATGATGGCTAAGGCTAACTAAACAGGATAGCATGACACAATTTCAGATTATGATGGATAACTAAACAGGATAGAATGACATAATTCAACATATGATGACTATCTAAACAGGATGATATGACATAACTATATGATGTCTTTATAAAATAGGTTGCCATAAAATAATTCACATACATGTTGTCTAAGTATACAGGATGGCATGATATAATTCACCTATATGATTGATATACTAAGCAGCTGGCACTCGCATATATGATCTCTAAACTAAGCAGATGGCATTGAATATTGTGTATGTGATGTCTAAACTAAGCAATGCAAGACACCATATGCATGATATGAGAAATATAACCGTCGCAAGTTAGAGCATACACCTCAGGGGGGATGTAGGACTGATCATCTGTCTCTGAATCCTCCTCTGAGGAGCTACCTGTTTAGAAGACCTTATTTTCACTCCAGATTTTTCCATAACCGACTCAAATGGCTGATGCACGGGAAGAGTAGTTCAATATACAAACATTGTCGGCAAATGGAATACGCAATGAAAAAAAAGGATGGCATGACATAATTCACATATATGATGCCTGGCTACACAGGATGGCATTGCATAATTCACATATATGATGCCTTGCTAAAAAAGATGGCATTGCATAATTCACATATATGATATACTCCCTCCGTTTCTAAATATAAGTCTTTGTAGAGATTTCACTATAGACCATATACGGATGTATATAGATGCATTTTAGAGTGTAGATTCACTCATTTTGCTCTGTATGTAGTCCATAGTGGAATCTCTACAAAGACTTATATTTAGGAATGGAGGGAGTAGAAACTAAATAGGTGGCATTCACACAAAGCAGGTCTAATCTAAGCAGATGACATAGCAATGCAAGACACCATATGCATGATATGAGCAATATAACCCTGCCAAGCTAGAGCATAAACCTCGGGGGGGGGGGATAGGACTGGTCATCTGTCTTTGAATCCTCCTCTGAGGAGCTATCTGTAACCAGCAAGATATCTGCTTCGACATGTAGCACTGGCTGCTCTGAAGGCCTTGTTTTCACTCCAGATTTTTCCATCACCGACTCAAATGGCTGATGCACAGGAAGAGTAGATGAATGTACAAACATTGTGGACAAATGGAATACATGATGAAAAAAAATAGTATGGCATGATATAATTCACATATACGATGACTGGCTAAACAGGATGGCATTGCATGATTCACAAATATGATGCCTGGCTAAACAAGATGGCACTGCATAATTCACATATATGATATAGAAACCAAACAGGTGGCATTCACACAAAGCATGTCTAAACTAAGCTGATGACATATACGATGTATAAAGCAAGCAATGCAAGGCGCCATATGCATGATATGACCAACATCAGCATGCCAAGTTAGAGCAAACACCTCAGGTGGTAAATAGGAGTGGTCTGCTCCCTCTGAATCCCCCTTTGAACAGTTATCTTCCTCTAGAATACAATCTGTAATGGGGGGAGGGGGGCTGCCACTGCGCCCACCATGGAGCGACGTCTGCATGACATTATATTCCCACGCAACGCTCTTCTCTTTTTCTCTACATGTTCTGTACGATTGTGTACAATAACTGACATGCATAATAATAAAAAAACATAGTCAGATTATGTAAGGCCTAAGGGGTGCATGCAGAAATCAAGACTGATGGTAGCAACCAGTGGATAGATCCAAAACTAATGGCAGCAGGCAGATGATAGCTTTAGTTAAAAAGGACAGATGATGGCTCCTCTACTGTTTGTTGCCCACCCAACATGAACCACATAGAAGACCCGAGATGAACCAGATAGTAGACAGAGATACTATTCGTTGCTGCCTCGATATGTGCCCCACAAGCATTTTAAAACTGAAGTCTGAACATTAGTTTGGACCTGACTCAGAGTCTAAGAGGTGAACATGACGATAAAGTAGCAGGTAATATTAATCGATGTCTGACGTAAGCAGACACGAAAGAGTGCGACCTCTCTTCCGGAACTGTTTAGTCGACAAGTTCATCTGCTCAGTCGATGATGGTAATGCAGTTGGTGTGGCTGCCGGCAACGGGGAAGAAGATCTGAGGCGGCAAAAGAAGGTCTGGAGTGGGGATCTCTGCTGCGGTGGACGCTTCCGTCGATGGAGCAGCTCAGGTGGGGTGGACGACGGCACGACAGGAGCGGGACAAACCACACAGAGTTTTCTTTGACACCTATCTGTAAATGAAGTAAATCTGTAAGGGCTCCTTTGAACTGGAGGATTCTAAAAACGCATGGACTGGAAAAACACAGGAATAGGATAGGAATGCACGTGCAAAACAGAGCATTTGCAAACACGGGATTTCTGTCAAACTGGGTGTTTGGTTCACAGGAATTGGAAGAACACAGGAATGCAGAGAAACATGGTCAAATTAAAGTCAAACCACATGAAAATGTTAAATTAGAATTTTATTATGCCACTAATGCACTTAGTCTTGTTCTTCATGCATAGGAATTTGTAAAGGACGTCCAAGTGGATATCAAAATTCCTACGTTTTTTCTTTGAGAGAGACACCAAAGGAAAAAAAAATCCTCCAGTTTGCTTTGCTCCATTCCTTCTAACCAAATGCATGAATAGTAGTACCATAGGAAACTTTCCAAGTCCTATGTTTTCCGTGTTCAAAAAAAAGTCCTATGTTTTCCTTCACTTTTTCTTTGAACCAGTGGCGATTCTAGTAGGCAGTCTTCAACAGGCTGAAGCCTGCCCTCGAATAATGTTTTTGTACTACTATTTTGGACACAACCAAGTAGCTCAACTCCCAGGCCCATCTACACATGCACGACTCCAACACGCAGAAATAAAAAATGATCGCTTCCGAGAGAGTCCAACACGGATAGCTACTAACTTGCCTACTACCCCACTGCTTGTCATGTGGGAGAAACTATTCGTATTTCTCGTTACTACGTGTTCTTAGTGGGTGTTCTTGCCTGCATGAACTGGATATTTTTCGAAAAGAAACCTAAAGTTTTTCAATATATACTACATGTGCTCTGTTGTACTCTGAATAAATTTGAGCTTATATGGACAACATAAGTAGGTCCATTATTCTGGTTAAAAAATTAATATCTTAAAAAAAACAATCCAGTAATAGTACATGTTCCCGTTGTAATCTGAAATTTTGCGAGTTTATTTGGTCCACATGATTATGAGATGATGGCTATCTTGCTAAACCAATTCAAATTGTGGTTCAAAAGAGCATTTAGTTTTCTCCCTGTTAACTTTGAGACCACCCTCCATTTCTTTCTAGATTTGCAACTGCTTTGAACCAAAGGATCCCTAAGGGATCGACGTGAATGTAGAGTAAAAAAGTGATGTAACGAGTGTACAACCTCTTTGGCGTAGCCTTGTCGACCTCGGCATCATTGGGTTGGTCGTGGAGGATGGTGCAGCTGGTGTGACTGTCGGAGACGGGGAAGAAGATCTGAGGCGTCTGGAGACGGCTCCGAGGGTACTGCTCCGCTGTGATGGACGGTTCCGTCGTTGGAGCAGCTCCGGTTAGGTGTACGACGGCGAGGCTGAAGCAGGACAAGACAGACAACGTTAATCTGAAGTGGGATTCTAATAGCATCTGCAATAGATGATGTAAAATACATCAACCAACAATGCTAGATGTAAAATGCATCAGCCGCACATCGGTTGCTCCAACAGATGATGTAAAAACTGTTGACTCTGAACTTAACTGAAGAAACTGAATTGTACAGTCGAAACTGAATTTTACCGACGAAACTGAATTTACTGTCGAAACTGTTTGCACTAGTTGCAAAGCACTGCAATAGAAGTTTAGGCCGGTCGAGCACTAGTAGCTCCCGAAGCAGTGATCTAAATCAGCAGCCGCTCGAGCAGTGAACGCACTAGCAGAGAGCAGCTCGTGCAGCTGCAGCAGCAGCGCGAGCGAGAGCTAAAGCAGCAACTCGTGTAGCAGCAGCAGCAGCGCAAGCGAGAGCAAGAGCAGAGCACATCAGCAGCAGGAACGAGAGCAAGAGCAGAGCAGCAGCGCGACCAACAGCAAGAGCAGAGAAGCAGCGCGAACGAGAGCCGGAGCAGTAGCATCTCCTGCTGGTGTGGACGTCGCCGCCAAGGGAGCAACTCCATGGAGGAGGGTGGGGTTTCGCAGGTTTTGGCGGCCTCGGTGTACAAATGGGGGTAACGCAGGGGAAGAGAGGGGGGAGCCATGTCTTAGGGACACGCTTGTCCGAAATTTGGGGTAAGTTACGAAAGTACCCCCACCAGTTTTAACCATGGGACGTCGAGGCGGTATTTCCGGCTGAGGGGTAGAAGGGGGATTTCGCGTGTTGGGCAGCGCGACCGATTTCGGATGAGGAGGGAGTTTTCACGCGCGTTGAAATTTCGGGATAACAAGGTGTGGGTTGAAGAGGCGGGAGTTTCGCACCACAAGAGACAAAGAGATACTCTAGTTTGAAAATTTCGCGATAACAAGGCGCGGCTTCGAATTTCGGGAGAACAAGCTTAACGTGTACAAAAAAAAGACAATTCATACAAGACAAGAGAGTCATGTCCCGTTTTACTATATTACTGCAAATACCATTCAAAACCAACAACAAATAACTAAAAAATTCGGTAGAACAAGCTTAGCGTGTACAGTACCAAATCAATTCGCACTTCCCTCAGCAACAACAAAAAACAAATCAAAACACTCCCGCAAAAAAAACCAAATCAAAACACTGTCGTCTACCAGATTGACTCAATTTGAATCAATTTTCTCTATTTGAATACGATTGTTGTCAAGTCATGCCATCATTTTAATATTATCTTTATAACACAATACATGCATATAGTAGTAATCCTATTTAAATATGAACTACATGTATCATACGATCTCCAATTCAAATATTTGTATCCATTTTATGTTGAATTCAAATCACAGTACATTTCATGCTCTAGCTAGACGTTCGGAATGATCTAAACTCTGTTTTCATATGTATAATGTGTTTAACACACACAATGCATGCCCCCCACACACACAGCATTTAGATGTTAGCTGCGAAAGCCACACATTATCTCAAATTCGAATAGTTATGTCCATGCATGGATGCAATGTGGTCAAACGATTCCTGCCATCGGTGTGTCAAATTGTGACGCCCCTGCTCGACCGTGCACTAATCATACACGCAAACGTGCACGCTTGAGATCAGAGACTCACGGGAAGATATCACAACACAACTCTAAACTCAAATTTAAACATAAATCTCCATATTACAAACCAGGGGTCACGAGGACCCGAATACATAAGTCATACAAGCAAATATCATCTGAGTACAGACATAGTTAGTCAAGTTTGCCTTAAGAAGGCTAGCATAATAGCGACACTGATCAAAAAGGCGAAGGCCTCCTGCCTAGGGCCTCCGAACTACTCCTGGTTGGCGGGCTCAACGTAGTAGTAGGTGCCTCCAGGGATCTCCTACTCCTGGGCTCCGTCGTCTGATCGCAGTAGTCGGGTATGGGGAAAAAGAGGAGCAAAGCAACCGTGAGTACTCATCCAAAGTACTCGCAAGACTGACATCAGATCTATACAAATTATGCATCGGTATCAAAGGAATGGGGCTATATCTTTGGACGAAACTGCAGAAATGCCAGAACAGGGGGGAAAAGCCTAGCCTATCGAAGACTAACATCTTGAAGCAATCTTGCAGCATCAGAAGAGAGTAGAGTATAGTAACATATAATAGCAATTATATCTTGGTAATGCCCTGAGATCCTTCCTTGACTACCCTGCGAGAAAGTGATCCCGAGAGCAGTAGTAACAGTTTAACATTGTAACAGTATCCATTTGTAGTTGTAGCAGATCAGGATACAACTCCGAGCATCCTGTTACCGTGGACACGGCTATTCGAATAGATAACTTCCCTGCAGGGGTGCACTACTGTTACCCAGCATGCTCGATTACATCTGGCCGGACACACTTGCTGGGTAATACCCGGCCTCGGGTAATCGACACGACACAGTCCTACCTAGGCTCAGCAGAGAGGTCAGCACGCCGGTCTAAATCCTAAGTGCGAAGGGGTCTTGGGCCCATCGCCCTCTGCACTCCTGCACGCTACGTGGCTGGTCGGGGCTCAGGCGCGACACTGTATACACAAGTGACGTAACCAGCCCACCCCAACGATCAGCCCGCATCTCTGAGCTGTGACATCTGAAGAGCTTTCGGCTGATACATACGACGTAGAGGGTCCCATAACCATTATCCCACGTGGTGGTAGTGCGTATATGGCCAGCGGCCAACTCAGATCAAATACCCAAATCCGTTAGGCGTGTTTAGTAACTCGCGAAGACGAACATGATCCCTGTCGCTCCGACTTGATAACATACGGACCACGAGCAAGGACCAGGCCCACCTCTCTCCTAGGTGGTCTCCGCCTGCCCTGTCGTTCCTCCATAATATCACTTGCGGGTGCTCTTGGAGCCGACCCGTCTTTAATATTATTCACTCGCGAGCACTCTTGGAGCCGGCCTGACTTTAACAGTTTAAAGTATTGCAATATGTAAACATTTCCGTGATCATCACCCAGAGTGATCACGGCCCGATAACAAGCATGGCAAACGGACAAGGGTGAAGGGCCAGCTGATGAAACATAGCATACCTATCTAAGCATCATAGGATAGCAGGTAAGATACCAATAGCAGGCGACGAAATCAGGCTATGCATCAGAATAGGAGCTATCGGAATACCAACAGAAGCAATTCTAATGCAAGCATAAGAGAGAAAGAGTGGGCGATATCTGGATGATCAAGGGGGTTTTGCTTGCCTGGAAACTCTGCTGAAGGGGTCTGCTCGTCGACGATGTAGTCGTACTCAGCAGTGTCGTCGGCAGTCTCGGTGTCTATCAGGAGAGAAGGAGGGGGAAGAAACAATAAATACACGGCAAACAATGCAACAGGGATGCATGACATGTCAACATGCGGTGCTAGGGGTGTTCTAATGCAGCACTACGCAAGTTAGTCGGAGAGGGAAATTATCCGGGAGTGTTCTGCCAGCTCCGGGTGATTATCGATACACTGAACCGGAGGGGACGGTTCCATGTTCAGTATGTTAAAGGGGTGTGGCAGGTATGTGGGTGGCATATTCGGATTCGTCATATTTTTCTGATCGTTTTTCATATATAAATTATTTTCATCCGAGTTACGGTTTATTTTATATGATTTTTCAAAGTTTTAATCATTTTCTGGAATTTCTGAGATTATTTAATTTGAATTATCCAAAACAGTGTTCTGTGACGTCAGCATGACATTAGCATTGCGTCAGCGGTCAAACCCAGCTGACCAGGGTCAAACCTGACCAGTGGGTCCCACTGGTCAGTGACTGATTAACTAAACAGGGGTTTATTTTATCTAATTAAGTTAATTAACAGGTGGGACCCAGTAGTCAGTGACTGTTTAGTAATTAAATTAATTAACAATTTTATTATTTATAAAAACATTTTAATTAACGCGGGGCCTGCATGTCAGTCGCTGGGCTAGCCCAGTCAGCAGTTGACCCAGTCAACTGGGTCAACTGGGGCCCGTGGGGCCCAGCGGTCAGTGGCTCAGGGCGGCCAGGTGGCGCCACGTCGGACGCCGGCGCCGGAGTTGCTCCGGCGAGCTCTCTCGCGGCGGATCTTCACCGGAGAGTCTCGGAAACACGGCACAGACGGCCGTTCGATGCGCGGGTGGGCTCGTTCGAAAGCTGGGACTCGCCCGCGTCGAATAGTGGCGGTGCGAGGTCCTGCGGTGGCCGGTATCGACGGCGGCGAGCTCGCAAGCGGTGGCCGGAGTTCGGGTGGTGGCGGAATCGGCGTTGCGGCACGCAATCGAGCGAACGAAGCGGCTAGCGGGGCTCTACGTGCGCGTGCGAGTTCAGCGGGCACGAACGCGTGACCATTTGGTCGCCGGATGGTCGCCGGCGACGAGCTCGCGCGGTGGCGGGCTCGGCCATGACGGGAACGACTTCTACGGCCTCGGAGACGGGCAGGGAAGAGGGGGAGACGGCGCGGCTGCTCACCGCGGTTCTGCAGAGGTGCAAGGCGTGCTCGGGGAGGGCTTGGGGTGGCCGGAGTTCGACGGCGAACGGGGGCGATCCAAGGTTGAAGAAGCGGTCGCTGAGCTCGAGGCAGTGGCTCCCGGCTCCGATGGCTTGGCGCAGAGGAAGGAGTCATGGACGGCGGCTCGATCTGGCATGGTGAGGCGGCGAGGCGGCGACAGTGGCTACGCAGGGGCGCGGCGGACGGCGATGGCCGCGTCGGCCATGGAGGGGGAGGAAGAAAGCGAGCGAGTGGAGAGGGGGGAAAATATCTGGGGCGGTCCAGGGGTGCCGCGGTGGCCTTCTTATCCACCCGCCGCCCTATAGCGACGCGGGGCGGCGAGTGGGCGCGGCTGCGACGGCGAGCTGGCTCGGGCGCGGGCGCGCGGGAGGGAGGTTAGGGAAAGGCCGGCGCTGTTGGGCTGGGCCGCACTGTGTTACGTAGAGCCCAGTCCAACAGTGCGTTCTGTTCTTTTTCCTTTTTCTTTTCTTCTGTTTTACTTCTTTTCTATTTGCAAAAATGTTTGGCAACCATTTCCATTTTGTAAAAATATGAGACTTGTCCAATTAAATACTATGCAATATTTATCATTGCCAGAAAAAATGTTTGGAGTTAATTTGATTTCATTTGAAGTTTGGATTAATTAAAATAGATTAAACATTGCTATTTTGTTACTGTTTCATGATGTTAGAGTCATTTAAATAATTCAATTAATGTTGATTTTATTTTTATAATTGCTTTGGGAATATTTGCAACATTATGAACTATTTAGTTCCTGGATTTGAACAACTTTTAAATTCACTTTAAATTTGAATTCTGAATTTGACTTTGGAATTTGAAATGAGACATGATTCAAATGATGATCAAGCACTGTTAATCATTGTGACATGGCATTATCAAAAGGGTGATCACTATAGCTTAATACATGGGGATGTTACACAAATTCAAATCAATTTGGGCTTGTTCGACGTGTGTATATAGTATTGCATGTTCGATTCAAAACCACACGCATATCTCGATTATATTCATGCATGCATGGGTTACAAACATCATGATCTCTTATTCAAATATTTGAATCCACTTATATATTGATTATCATCTATATGTGAGTCTTTTACACCCGCATGCACACTCCTCCTCTCTTTGTGAATATATACCACTAACTTTCCTATCGTGCATGCATATATATATATATATATATGCACATACACTCCCCACTCGGTATCCTCTACATCGCGCACACACGTTCTCGTTCTCTAGGTCGGTCTCCCACGATCTCTCTAGGTCTATCCATCTGCATCTTTCCCACACACACCGATCGATATACCCCTCTAGCTAGGTCTGCCTAGCTACCACACACAAACATGTACACATATGGTCCTACGTACCCTCCTCTCACCATCCATGCCTCCCGCCCTAACTCAGAGGAACGCGCGCACTGTCGCCCCCTATGTTGTTATCCATCTCGCACTCGTACATTGTCTCAAGCTAACTAACTAAACAGGCCTCTCGCACCATCTTATAGGTAGCTAGCACCATCTTATAGGTAGCTAGCTAGCTAGCTGCACCCCTCCCCCCCACACACACCTCTCCCTCTCTTCGTCACTCTTGGAGTTCTTTATCTCTGACACATGCATGCATGTGCACCAATCGATTTCCCTCTATGTGTAGCCAGGTCTCTCTCGCTATTTTCCCACACAAACCGACCGTTCTATATCTCTAGTTAGGTCTCCCCCTCTTTTCCCATGTACACACATCGACGGAACTACGACCTCTCTCGATAGGACAGCCTACCACACACACATTAATTGTCCCTCCCCATCTCATCATCCATGCCTTCCGCTTTATCTATCAATCAGACACGCGCGCCCATGCACGTTCTCGTCCCCTCTCTCTAATTATCGATATCGCACTTGTACTCATTCCTTATCTTTGTCTACCTGGCCTCTCGCACCATATTCAAGCACCCCCTCTGTCCTAGTGCTTGTACACTCGTAAAGTTCTTCCCTCTACCCGTCTCTATCGATATCAGGCGTAAACGATCCTTCCCCTCTCTTCTCATACATCGGCCCCTGCACATACATATACTATGTATGTAGGCCTCTCTTTGAGACAAACATATGTATAGAAGAGCTGCACGCACGCACACACTCCTTCCCTCATACACACACACGGGTACACGGTGGAGCACACTTCTATAAGAAGAGGCAGCCCACGTGATTGATAATTTGACGCGTGTAGAAAGGCATTTTAGATGATGTGGCACTAGTACTTCCGGTATGTGCAAAGCAACCAAGTTGGATTTCCAATAGCATGGCAGTACTTCGTAGGAAACAAAATACGAGGAAGATCTTGTTTAGGGTGATGTCTCTCTTTTTCAGTCAATATATTTATGAATAAAATGATGTGGGGGGGGGCATCAATGAAGCCACATGGCACATGTGGAGGTGTTGTTTGCCAGCTTCCTGTGTGGATTTGATCACACTGACGTGCCGATGGTTCTTGTGACACCCTGGTTTTTCTCAGCTTTTCTTTTCAAAATTTATTTGAAATTTTATTTGGATTTGGCTTGGTTTTGTTTCTGAATGACTCTATGGACTTAAAACTTGGGAATTTCTTTTGACTTTCTTTCCCAAGTGACTCAGGCTCTCAAAAGCTTCTCTCAAGTCATGTCACCTCCATTCTAGCTCAATCTCAATTTTACTCCAATTCAATATTCCTTTTTTCCAATAAAGGAATAACCCTTTGAGCTCTAGGTTGTGAAGCAACCTATATTTCTGTTCTTCTAAAAATCCCAAGAAAATTCTCATAAATCCTTTGCACCATGTGAACCTTGGATATGTGAAAATATTCAAGATTTACTCCTCATGGTGAACACAGCATCCAATCTTTGATTTTGGTCATAATGTCAGTTTGTGAGGCAACTATATTTTATATTGCTTCAAAAATTCTGAAATTAATCCAGGACATTCTTCTACCTATATGATCAGTCTCCACCAATTTTTGGATCATTTCATTCAGCCAATTTCTCTATAAAATTCTTCCAAGTTTCTGTCCAGTGGGAAGTGTTGTGAAGAAAGTACCCTGTACACTAACCCAATTGGGCTGAAATTTTTATAGCATGTTGGCATCATCAAATAACCCACCAATACCAAGTTTCAGCTCCAGGAACCCATCCAAGTGAGTGCAACATCCTCAGCAAGATTTCTGGACCATAAAGGCAGTTGTGAAGCAACCATGCTCTACACTGATCCATTTGGTCTGAATTTTTCCCAGCATGTGCACCTTCCTACTGCATTTCAGCATGGCAAATTTTTACTCCCAAAGCCCTAGGCATTTTACCTCAACTTGCTGCACAAGTTTCTATCCAGAAACTTGTCTGGAAGCTAGCCAGCTGTCCAGGTCACCTCTTGTCAAACCAAAGGCATAGGAAGGACTCAGGCTGAGAGGACTACCACGTAGACATGACCGGGCAGGGCAGAGCGCGCCGCGTGCGCCAGTGCACGCGGTGACCACGTGTCTGCCAGGGCAGAACTCGCGCTCTGCGCACTGAACCCCCTCGTGCCTCGCCGGTTCTTCGCGACTTTGCCACCCCGCCGTGTCCCTTAGTGCCGACGTCCTCCTCGCCGTCCACCTGGCTCGCCTGGAAGCCTCCCGTCGCCGGCAGCGCCCTTGTCGGACACGGCCAAGCGCCACCACGCGCGGCACAGTACTGGTACTGTGGCCGCGCTGGCTGTCCTCTTTCTCCCGTCGAGCCGTCGTATCGCCTTAACTCTCTGACCTTCTCTAGCACCCTCCCTCGCTCCACGACGGCCAGCTCGCCGTCCTCGCCCGGCCAGCTCAACCGTGGCGGGATCCGGCTCGGGCACCTCCCGTCCGGCTATAAATGCCGCCCCGAGCCCTCCCTCTCCTCACCACTCGAGCCCTCCCTCTCCCAATCGTCGCCCCACTGCACCGGAGTAAGCCGAGAGGCTCTCCTCCTCCATCTCCGGCGAGGTGCTCCGCCGCTCTGCCCCAGCTCCGTCCGCCTGCCTCCGTCCACCCCAAGCCCAACCGAGACCACCAGTGAGCTCATGAAGCTCCACTGACCCTCCCCAACCTCTCCTCTGCCCAAGAGCTCGTCGGTGTCGCCGGATCGATCGACCACCGTAGCTCGCCGCCGCCAGAGACGAAGGGGGCGACCGCGTCCGGCCATCGTTTGAGGAGCCACGGGTACGGGAGTGCTCGCCGTCGTCCGCTCGTTCCATCCCCGCTGTCGCCCAGCTCCGCCGTGGCCTCTACGCCGGTCAACCGTCGCCGGTGAGCCGCCGTCCTCTGTTCTCCCTCTCCCTCTCTTTCAAAACTGACAGCGGGCCCCACATGTCAGTGTCTCCGCCAGCGCCCGAAGCGGTACGCGAGTGGAGGCGTACGCTGGGATTACGCCTTCGACGTGGCCGTCTCTGGGTTTTCTGTTTATTCTGTTTAAATTCATTTTAAATCCAGATTTGACTGAACTTTGACCAGCTATAACTTTTAAACCATTAGTCCAAATGAGTTCATTCTTTTTTGCATTATTTTTCTTATGAGATCCTCTAGTTGCTGTAAAAATTTGGTATTTTTCTCTGCTGTCTAGAATTTTTGGTCAAAAGAAAATACTTTATGTGGCATTTGAAAATGCTTTCAAAAATGCTTTTCAGATTGTTTTGCCTAGTTGGTGAAGGCCAGGAGTACTCCCACACTCTTTTGGTGCAAGGCAAGCCGCAACTCTCATTTGCATAATTGCATTGCAATATCATAGTTTAAATAATTATTTTAATTCCAAATATGATTTATTTATGAATGGATTAATTCATGGAATGCCTTGGAGATCTTGGATAAGTTACTGTCATGATGATGATGAGATTTTGGATTAGTAGAGGATTTCCAGATTTATGTCGTAATGCTGTCGGACTGTGAGATTACCGTCTATGATTATTTTGTGAGACCTCCGGTACTGCATATATGGGATTAGTAGTAAAAGATGATCAAGTTGCTCATTGGATTTCTAGTTGGTTATTGTGATAACTTGGATCACTTGTATATCGGAGTGTCAGTGATGACTATGATTACTCGGGGATAAAATCCTTCATCGTTGATCAAGTTCCACTGAACCGAACTTTCCAGTGCAGCCACACCTGCCGGAATGGAACGACCTTGGCTTGGTCTAACAGCGTTCTCTTTTATCGGTACCAGCAAAGAGGGAAGGTTATGCGTGCGTGCTGCCCTGATCAGGTAGACGACGATAACCTTGTGAGCCCAGTTTGGTTTTTGAGCTCAGGTCCCCGTTTGGGACAATTGGTTGGCCACGACGGTGGCAGGTGTCAAGAGTGACACAGGGGCCACCCAGGGCATGACTCCGGGGAAGGATGATTGTCGGTGGTACGATGGAGGGGTCACGGGTTAGGCAAGTTTCGTTGAAGCAGCACCGGTCCACCCGGAAAGGGAAGTGTACCGAGGTACGGGGCCAGGAGCTTCATAGTGTGGGTAAAGTGCGCAACCTCTGCAGAGTGTAAGAATCTATTCGAATAGCCGAGTCCACGGTATTGGACACAGTTCATACTTAGTCACACTGTCTGATCAACACCAATGAGGGAATGACGTGTTAATGATGGAAGAACTCGTCTCAGTATAGTTAAGTGGCTGATTGCTGAGAACCGCTGGTAACTGTTGAGGATGATTCTCGGGGATGATTGTCAGAAGTTCTCAAGGTGACCATGAGTTGGTCACGAGAGTAAGTGGTTCAATTATGAGGCTCAGGACAAAGTGGTTCCATAGTAGTAGCAAGATTGATAGTGGTAGCAATAGTATGTAATTATTTTCTTCCACCCTTTTAGTGGCATTTAAATCTGAGTTAAGCCTGATTGCTATGACATTGTTATGCCTTGATGCTCTTGTTTGTTGCGAGCTTGTGAGTACATTCAAAGTACTCACCTGGCGTGTCATGCCAGTTTGCAGGTGCTGCCATGTTTCCATAGTGGAGGTGTTCGCGTTGCGAGCTAGGATGTGTCCCAGCCAGAGTCCCTAAGGAGTGGAGTCCATTTCGATGCCGTAATTCTGCTGCTAGCATAGAATTATCATAGCAAGCGTAGTTTTGCCGAGTCAACCCTTTGTAATATCTCAAACCCTTGTACCCCAACTATTTGTAATAAAGAGCTGATTTGTTCTATGCCAAGCAGTGCCGTATTCCAGAAGACTTGATCTCTGGGTTGGAATACGGGGTGCTCCGGTGACTCTGAGCCGGGGTGGCACAAGGTTTGGTATCAGAGCATATCTGGCTATAGGACCCCCTAGCTAACCTGGATGTTAGAAACCGTTAGTTTAGAGCCCCGCCTGCTTGTGTGTTGCATCTGAGTTGCTGCACTTGATGGATGCATTTGTTTGTTGCATGGCATGCATATAGCTTTGGCTAACTAATCAGTTGATTTTGTACATGGCATCCGTTCCTATTGACTACAACTCAGCCCCTGCATCACTCAGCTTCGCATCTCTGCTTTGGGATGTCTGGTGTCTTCTCTATCCCAATGGGGAGATGCCAAGGTACCAAGTGTTCCAGACCTCGCTTGTGGGACTGGTGCTTGAGTATCATGCCAATGTCATTCTATCGGTCGACCTACCTTTGGGGAAGCGCACCTATAGTCTTCATGGTGGCTATGCCTCTACCCCGGACCGCGCTGTCCAACTTGCCGCTCTGGCAGGCCTCACTATTATTCGCCATCAGGAAAACGCGATGCAGGAGAATCGTGCCTTCCAGTACTATCCCACCATGTCCACCACTCCTAGACGGATTAGATTTCCTCCTGTCCGCTCAGATGACGATGTCGCTGTGGCATACATGTCTTGTTACATGGTCGCAGAGTACGTCCTCATCGCTGAGCTAGTCCGAGATGCAACTCGTGCCCGGAGAGCCCTTGGTATGGCTTTAGCTCCGTCGACCTCTCCGCCAGCTCCTTCGCTCTCCAGCAACCCGCCATCCAACCCTAGTACCTAAGCATCTGCGAGGTTCATGTTGCATGAGTTGTGGTAGTGCCAAGGGATGTAAATGACCCTGAGTAGCAATAAAGTGTGGTTTTGCAAGTTTGGTGCTTTTCCTTGAATAGTCTTTATTTGCTTTGGTTCCTCGGTGTCATACTACCTTCTCTATGGAAGTTGCTCCTTAACTATCGGACACGAAGAGGTAATAAGGATTGCAAGTGCTTGTAGGTTAAGTTGAGCAGTATGAAATTTTCAGGATCACATTGTTTGAGGAAACATTTGGTGGAAAGCAAGCGGTATCCTGAATTGACTGTCAGTATCAAGTTTACATCAGCAATGCAATTAGCAGTAATGTTTGAGCAAACAGGAAGACCAGTGTGTGCAAGGCCAGTAACATGTTTATAGTACAAGTTGGAATTCGAGAAGTATAGTCGGCCAATTCTTCCACAGGTAACCAACAAGTGGAGTTGCGAGGATGTATATATATAGCAGCATAGCCCTATAAGAAACTTCTGGTATAAGGAATACAGTCCTCCTCTGCACGCCACCGAAGAAACTTACGAGGTAAGGCTCCTCGAGTCTTCCACAGTACAATATGTGGATGGCTTCCAGCACAAGATACCCGGTCTTCTTCGATAAGCTACCGTGGGAAAGCTTCCAGCATAAGGTACAGAATCTTCATCGACAAGTAACCAGGAGGGAAAGCTTTTGGGGGACGCTACCCAGCCTTCTTCCGCACGTTATTCCGGCAGAAGCTTCGAGCACAAGCTACCCAGTCTTCCTCAGCACGATACCCGATGGCTTCCAACCCAAGCTATCCAATCTTCGTCAGCACGGAACTACAAACAGTTGGCAGCATTGGTATAAGTGAGTACACGGTGTATTGGCAGTACATTACGAGAAGCTAAGCTATAATCGTTCGGTTAAAAATATGAGTCGGTCAGGACACAAAGATCTACCTTGGGGAATCAGATGTTCAGCTATACATGCTTTTATATACATTGTGGAGTATTACCCGAGTCATGACAGTCACTCGTACGGAAGCAACTATGTTCGAGCCGGACTACCAAAGGGAGGTGAGGATCCAACACCTGCATAAGTTATGCAAGTGAACGAACGCCAGTATACCCATCAGCATGTTGGGAGGACTGACAAGCTATGAAGCAATACAATTGGGAGCAACAATTTAAGCAGTGGATACCAAGGTAATTATAGACTTGGTATATGGTCCAGATGAACCCTTGCTCGCTTTTCCTTGGAAACGGCACCACGCCCGAGTTCTGAGCTGTTTTCAGCCGTCCGAGGTGGATGCCGACATTATATTTCTCTTTCAACAACTGTCCTGTGTTCTGAGCTGTTTTCTTTCGGCCGTCTCAGGCAGCTGTTGAGTTCCTTTTGGTAGCGGTGACTCTATGTTCTGAGCTGTTCTTCGGCCGTCTTAGGGAGCCGCTACATTCTTTTTATCAACATGGTCCCATGCTCTGAGCTGCTTTCCAGCCGTCTTGAGCCATGATTGAATTATTCCTGTAAAAGTCCCAGATCTGAGTTGTAAAGACCGTTCTGGTAGCCACTGGTTTATTTGCCGATTTCATGCAAGAGGTTCGGAGGACCAATGCCTTACCACTACAGCTTGTGAGATGAACAGTTTGTCAGATAAGTGACTGCACTAGGTTAAGGACCAGGCATGCTTGTCAGAATATTGTACCTGATAACATCCATGGTCATATGAAGAGTTGAGGATACGTGACCCAGTTCTTGTGGCAAAAGAATCAGGAAAGAGAGCAATAAGGAAGAGCAAGACTGAAGATGTAGGCGTGATGATCTTTACGGAAACAACATGATATGAATACCTAAGATGGGCTGATCAATTATCATGAATACACCACCAAGTGGTCCGTTTTGCTCTGTATTGAAGGATTTCATATCAGGCATCGCAAGACTTGGGTATAAATCGACAGAATGGGCGCTTGCAATGCTACACAACAACTTCGGATCAAATGCCCCCGCAGGCGCTCCCCTGACACGAGCAAGGTTATTCTGCCAGGACCACCGTCAGTCAAGGTATTGCTATAAGGTATTACTCCTTTGGACATGATAAATAGCAGCCAAATCATCAATACAGAATGGAGACAAAACAGTCAGCTCAGAGGAATCAGCCACCTTGCAAGCAGTCAGATCCCACCCGGAAAAACATTGTGATTCCCAGCATTGTAACTCGATACCATAACCAGTTGGATTGTGTCCACTAAGGAAAGTTGTTCATAATCCTTATTGGTACCAGATGGGAGCAGGACATGCTCATCAAACATCACTTCCGGACTTATGAAAGGGCGACTTACTCCAGTCAGGAAAATATGCCAGAGGAACCAGCAGACATGATAATCATGAAGTTAGGTCATATGAGATTCGTGGGGATACATTATATCAAGAAAAAGGATACCCGAGTTGGAGCCGGTTTTTCCTTAAAGGGAGAATATTCATACTGGTTCCCTGAGCAACCAAATCTCAAGGACGAGATTTATCCTAAGGGGGGTAGGTTTGTAACACCCTGGTTTTTCTCAGCTTTTCTTTTCAAAATTTATTTGAAATTTTATTTGGATTTGGCTTGGTTTTGTTTCTGAATGACTCTATGGACTTAAAACTTGGGAATTTCTTTTGACTTTCTTTCCCAAGTGACTCAGGCTCTCAAAAGCTTCTCTCAAGTCATGTCACCTCCATTCTTGCTCAATCTCAATTTTACTCCAATTCAATATTCCTTTTTCCAATAAAGGAATAACCCTTTGAGCTCTAGGTTGTGAAGCAACCTATATTTCTATAATTCGAAAAAATCGCAAGAAAATTCTCATAAATCCTTTGCACCATGTGAACCTTGGATATGTGAAAATATTCAAGATTTACTCCTCATGGTGAACACAGCATCCAATCTTTGATTTTGGTCATAATTTCAGTTTGTGAGGCAACTATATTTTATATTGCTTCAAAAATTCTGAAATTAATCCAGGACATTCTTATACCTATATGATCAGTCTCCACCAATTTTTGCATCATTTGATTCAGCCAATTTTTCTATAAAATTCTTCCAAGTTTCTGTCCAGTGAGAAGTGTTGTGAAGGAAGTACCCTGTACACTAACCTAATTGGGCTGAAATTTTTATAGCATGTTGGCATCATCAAATAACCCACCAATACCAAGTTTCAGCTCTAGGAACCCATCCAAGTGAGTGCAACATCCTCAACAAGATTTCTGGACCATAAAGGCAGTTGTGAAGCAACCATGCTCTACACTGATCCATTTGGTCTGAATTTTTCCCAGCATGTGCACCTTCCTACTGCATTTCAGCATGGCAAACTTTTATTCCCAAGGCCCTAGCCATTTTATCTCAACTTGTTGCACAAGTTTCTATCCAGAAACTTGTCTGGAAGCTAGCCAGCTGTCCAGGTCACCTCTTGTCAAACCAAAGGCACATGAATGACTCAGGCTGAGAGGACTACCGCGTAGACATGACCAGGTGGGCCAGAGCATGCCGCGTGTGCCAGTGCACGCGGTGACCACGCGTCTGCCAGGGCAGAACTCACGCTCTGCGCACTGAATCCCCTCGGGCCTCGCCGGTTCTTCGCGACTATGCCACCCCGCCGTGTCCCTTAGTGCCGACGTCCTCCCCGCCGTCCACCTAGCTCGCCTGGAAGCCTCCCGTCGCCGGCAGCGCCCTCGCCAGACATGGCCAAGCGCCGCCACGTGCGGCACAGTACTGGTACTGTGGCCGCGCTGGCTGTCCTCTTCCTCCCGTCGAGCCGTCGTATCGCCTTAACTCTCTGACCTTCTCTAGCACCCTCCCTCGCTCCACGACGGCCAGCTCGCCGTCCTCGCCCGGCCAGCTCAACCGTGGCGGGATCCGGCTCGGGCACCTCCCGTCTGGCTATAAAATCCGCCCCGAGCCCTCCCTCTCCTCACCACTCGAGCCCTCCCTCTCCCAATAGTCGCCCCACAACACCGGAGTAAGCCGAGAGGCTCTCCTCCTCCATCTCCGGTGAGGTGCTCCACCGCTCTGCCCCAGCTCCATCCGCTCGCCTCCGTCCACCCCAGGCCCAACCGAGACCACAAGTGAGCTCGTGAAGCTCCACCGACCCTCCCCAACCTTTCATCTGCCCAAGAGCTCGTCGGAGTCGCCGGATCGATCAACCACCGTAGCTCGCCACCACCTGAGATGAAGGGGGCGACCGCGTCCGGCCACCGTTCGAGGAGCCACGGGTACGGGAGTGCTCGCCGTCGTCCGCTCATTCCATCCCCGCCGTCGCCCAGCTCCGCCGTGGCCTCTACGCCGGTCAACCGTCGCTGGTGAGCCGCCGTCCTCTGTTCTCCCTCTCCCTCTCTTTTAAAACTGACAGCGGGCCCCACATGTCAGTGTCTCCGCCAGCGCCTGAAGCGGTAGGCGGGTGGAGGCGTACGCTGGGATTACGCCTTCGACGTGGCCATCTCTGGGTTTTCTGTTTATTCTGTTTAAATTCATTTTAAATCCAGATTTGACTGAACTTTGACCAGCTATAACTTTTAAACCATAAGTCCAAATGAGTTCATTCTTTTTGCATTATTTTTCTTATGAGCTCCTCTAGTTGCTGTAAAAATTTGGTATTTTTCTCTGCTGTCTAGAATTTCTGGTCAAAAGAAAATGCTTTATGTGGCATTTGAAAATGCTTTCAAAAATGCTTTTCAGATTGTTTTGCCTAGTTGGTGAAGGCCAGGAGTACTCCCAGACTCTTTTGGTGCAAGGCAAGACACAACTCTCATTTGCATAATTGCATTGCAATATCATAGTTTAAATAATTATTTTAATGCCAAATATGATTTATTTATGAATCGATTAATTCATGGAATGCCTTGGAGATCTTGGATAAGGTACTGTCAGGATGGTGATGAGATTTTGGATTAATAGAGGATTTCCAGATTTATGTCGTAATGCTGTCGGACTGTGAGATTACCGTTTATGATTATTTTGTGATACCTCCGGTACTGCATATATGGGATTAGTAGTAAAAGATGATCAAGTTGCTCATTGGATTTCTATTTGGTTATTGTGATAACTTGGATCACTTGTATATCGGAGTGTCAGTGATGACTATGATTACTCGGGGATAAAATCCTTCATCGTTGATCAAGTGCCACTGAACCAAACTTTCCAGTGCAGCCACACCTGCCGGAATGGGACGGCCTTGGCTTGGTCTAACAGCGTGCTCTTTTATCGGTACCACCAAAGAGGGAAGGTTATGCATGCGTGCTGCCCTGATCAGGTAGACGACGATAACCTTGTGAGCCCAGTTTGGTTTTTGCTCAGGTCCCCGTTTGGGACACTTGGTTGGCCTCGACGGTGGCAGGTGTCAAGAGTGACACAGGGGCCACCCAGGGCAGGACTCCGGGGGAGGATGATTGTCGGTGGTACGATGGAGGGGTCACGGGTTTGGCAAGTTTCGTTGAAGCAGCACCGGTCCACCCGGAAAGGGAAGTGTACCGAGGTACGGGGCCAGGAGCTTCATAGTGTGGGTAAAGTGCGCAACCTCTACAGATTGTAAGAATCTATTCGAATAGCCGAGTCCATGGTATTGGACACAGTTCGTGCTAAGTCACACTGTCTGATCAACACCAATGAGGGAATGACGTGTTAATGATGGAAGAACTCGTCTCAGTATAGTTAAGTGGCTGATTGCTGAGAACCGCTGGTAACTGTTGAGGATGATTCTCGGGGATGATTGTTAGAAGTTCTCAAGGTGACCATGAGTTGGTCACGAGAGTAAGTGGTTCAATTATGAGGCTCAGGACAAAGTGGTTCCATACTAGTAGCAAGATTGATAGTGGTAGCAATAGTATGTTATTATTTTCTTCCACCCTTTAAGTAGCATTTAAATCTGAGTTAAGCCTGATTGCTATGACATTGTTATGCCTTGATGCTCTTGTTTGTTGCGAGCTTGCGAGTACATTCAAAGTACTCACCTGGCGTGTCATGCCAGTTTGCAGGTGCTGCCATGTTTGCATAGTGGAGGTGTTCGCGTTGCGAGCTAGGATGTGTCCCAGCCAGAGTCCCTGCGGAG
This sequence comes from Elymus sibiricus, assembly GCA_039707655.1. NCBI lineage: Eukaryota > Viridiplantae > Streptophyta > Magnoliopsida > Poales > Poaceae > Elymus > Elymus sibiricus. Next base: position 325,096,096 of record CM077674.1, on the reverse strand, counting down.
TGGAGTCCATTTCGACGCCGTAATTCTACTGCTAGCATAGAATTATCATAGCAAGCGTAGTTTTGCCAAGGCAACCCTTTGTAATATCTCAAACCCTTGTACCCCAACTATTTGTAATAAAGAGCTGATTTGTTCTATGCCAAGCAGTGCCGTATTCCAGAAGACTTGATCTCTGGGTTGGAATACAGGGTGCTCCGGTGACTCTGAGCCGGGGTGCCACAGTTCTCGAAGAACGTAGACACTTTTTTTTTGAGGGTGGGTACACTTAGGTTACTGTAGACGCGAATCCGAAACACCTAGACCGCTGGATCAACATCAATAAAGGGCTGATATCACATCACACGTGAACGATTGAGAATTTCAAAACTAATTATTGAAATAGCCAGCAGCGGGCTCCTCTTTTTTTGGTATGAGAGGTTGCGGGTGTTTGGCTCCGCCACGATGGCCTCCGAGAGCGCGGGCCCATGTACGCGTCCGAGAACGTATGCAAACCGTCGGCCAAACTCCCATGCCTCCGCTCCAGTAAAAAAACTCCCTCGCTTCCCGCGCTGGAAAAACACCCCCTCGCCTTTCTAATGGGGATTTCTATCGACCGATCTCGTTAAGGAGTGAAAGCAAGTGTTACACTTTACATATTAAGCTAGGCGGTAAACTTACAACCCGTCGCGTTCGCGTCGCACCAACACACGGTCGGTCCGGCCCGCCGCTCACCGAAGGGACGTGCATCGGCTTGGTGCGTCACTGACATGTGCAACCGCAAGTGAGCAGTAGGACGAACAGATGGTCGGTCCGGCCCGCCTCTCACCGAAGAGACACGCATCGGCATGATACATCACTGACATGTACGACCGCATGTGAGGAGTAGCAAACCGATAGGCCAAGACCCCCCACCTACCACGCGCCAAAAGCCCGGCCTTTATAATAATAGTATAGATCGCACCATGGAGCAGACCATGGCTCCCTCAGTTGCGAACGCTCGTGTGGCAGTTTCATGTGTGGGGAGGGGCGTGGTGTGGAAGTTTTGTAAAATGCCATGGCATTTTATTTTACGGTTGTTTTCGACCAATAACTGGCACCGTCGGATGCAGATCTTTCGGTTACTGGGGCATTCGCCAGGAATAGCCTAGTGGCGAACTATTGACTATTTTCTTTCACACGCATTACATCGGCACATATCATCTCTCTCCCTCTTTCCCACGCACACATGACACACCTACGCTCACGAATCTCTCGGGACTTCTTGCACACACCATCTCTAGCTCTCTATGTCGATGCCACACACATACACTTGTACTGTAGGTTTAGTACGTCGTACACGAAGAGAAGAGGTGCACGCATGCACTCGTCCTCTCTCACACACGCATCTGTAGCTACGAATCTAGTGTTCTCAACCATCCGATTCGCTCTATCAAAGGTTCACGTTGCTCCTTGGCCTTCAGATTCAAAGGTTCAAAACACGGAGCTTCAGCTGGAGGTGCGAGGTTTTGCTAATGTGGGTACCGCACACGGCACCAACACGACACGAGATTGGTTTGCCTGGTGCGCAGTCGGGTGAGTACTAGTAGTGTACTACTTTGATGTGTCATGTCAACTCGCAGAAGTATGCAACACTTCCTTAACAAGCAAACATATAAGCAGCTTATATTTAGGTTTACTTCTTACCCAAAGGATCTTATATCCAACAGACACAAAATATCCCCTGGACTGTTGGGAATTACTTCAACTGCTGATGTGATGTTGAAGTAATTGCTGCGTCGCCACCAAAATCCACCATCTCTTAAGGTAAAGTAGACCAAACTAAACCCTACATTAGCATATTACTAAGATAACTAGAAGGCATTGTGGAATCATTTAGGAGGTGAGCTTGTCAATCCGAATGTGGAGGGACACCGTCCTCGACGACCCAGCCCCGGCCAGCAGCTTGGGCGGCACTATCAAGAAGGTCAGCTCCTCCACGGCGACGACACCGGGTTCCTTGCTGCTTGTCACCTTGATTTCCACCTTGACGGCATCGGTACTGCCGTTGGGCGCCCCCGGCAGCCCGTTCGCCCACACCTCGGCCGCGTAGTGCGGTGGTGGGGATGCCCTCGTTCTGATGCAGATGACCGACACGACGATAGGTGCGCCCATGCCGAGCGCGCCGCTGACCATGAAAAATGCGCGGCCGTCCTCCTCCGCGAACAGCAAGCGCCGCGGCTCCGACACCGACACCTGCAGCTGGAGCACCTTGCCGTACTGGATCCTGTGCATGGGCATGGGGTCCACGGTGCTAAGGTGGTTGGGGAGCGCCGGCGGAGGGCCTTCGTAGCCGCAGCTGGGCACGGGGCGCTTGCACGGCGCGAGCGGACACACGCTCTGGTGATCGTCGAGCTTGTGGTAAGTGACGTAGAGCCCACAGCCTTCGTGCGGGCACTCCACCCTCGCCGAGGAGAGGACGGCGTCCACTACAAAAAAAAAACACTTCCGTGATGATACGTCTTTGTCACAGTAGGTCACATTTTCTGTCATGCATGTACATCCGTGACGATTTTATGACAGAATCAAGATAGTCATACCTGTGTTGTCGTAGAAGTGTTCCATGACAATACTTAAATTATCATCACGGAAGTGTCCACTTCCATGACGATAAATGTCGCGTCGTGTAAGTGTTTTCGTTAAGGGTGACCGACACGTGGCATCGACCGTAACGGGTCGCCGTTAAGCTATCGGGTTCCGGTTTGGATCCGATAACCCGTTAACAGCCCTGACCAATGGCGATTTTCCACGTGTAAAATTCTCATTCGCCAACAGATCCACGTGTCAGCTCGATGTCACGACAGATGTCAACCATTTAGTGGACGATACACGCTTATGGAACAGTGACACGTGGCGCGGCCCAATAGTGGCCCATTTGACCTAAATGGGCCGGCCCAGCTAAAGGCCCACAAGATTTTGTCAGACACTAGTGGACCGGCCCGTTAACAGCCTGCCATGGTTTGGGCCAAATTACGGCCCATATAGGATCGTGTTTTGGGCCAAATTACGGCCCATATAGGATCGTGTTTTGCGCCAAATTACGGCCCATAACAGATCCGGCCCGTTAACAGGCCACTGTTCTTTTGGGCCCATTGTAGGCCCGGTTTGTATCTTGGCCTATTAAAGGCCCGTTTAACAGTTCGGCCTGATATTCGTTTTGGCCTATTAGCCGCCGTTGCTGTAAGTGGGCCGTTTTCGGCCCGGTTTAACTTTCGGCCATTTAACGGCCCGTGCTGCACCTGGGCCTATTTCTAGGCCTAAGTGACTTTCGGCCTCTTAACGGTCCGTACTCTTCGTGGATATATTTCAGCCCAACCTGAGTAACGGCCTGTTAAAGGCCTGTGACATAGTTGGGCCAAATTATGGCCTACTTTCCATCCGGCCTGCTTACAGCCCATAATTTTATTGGGCCAATCAAGGCCCGTGATAAATTTTGGCCTGTTAACGGCTCGTATTTAATTGGGCCAATCATGGGCCTATGGTGGTTTCGGCCTGCTATTGGCCCATGAATTGTTCGGCTCAATTCAGGCCCAATCTACTTTTCAGCCTATTAAAAGCTGAGGGAAATTTCTGGCCCAACTGAGGCCCACGTTTTACTTGGCCTGTTAAAGGCCCAAAACTACTTTACGTTTAGGCCTAATAATGGCCCGAAATGATTATAGGCCGACTTTCCAGCCCATATATAACTAGTTACGGACCGGCCCGTTTGGGTAGCGTAATTTCTTTTTATATACCGCTGACAGACCGATAACGTATTGGGCCGTTGAGCTCCATTGAAGCTACCGGCCTAAATTACAGCATACTGACTAAGAATAAACCTAGACTATACAATAATGAAATTACGGAATATTACATCCACTGGGCATCAAAGTTTGCCACCAATGATAATAAAGGGCAACCAAACCACATATTACATACACTGGGCATCAATGGTCACCACCAGTGCAAAAAAAACGCGCCGACAAAATAATATGCAAAACCAACAGCACTTCAACACAGTTCAAGAAACGTTAGTCCTACCCCTGTGCTGCAGAGCAAGCAACTGAACAAGCTAATGAGACCTCAGTTGTCTGAACGTTAAATCCTCTAGCTCTAGCCGCGTAGCTATAAAGCACGCACGGGTGTACTCTTTGATCTTCGTTAGAGATTGTACTTCAAGTTGGACCTGAGCTACACCAAGTCTTTCAGCTTGAAGTTGAGACTGAAGAAGTCGAACTGATTCAGGCAGCAACTTAACCAAGGTTGTGTCACACCTGCTGGTGAGTAGCTTGAACTCACTGTCTTCATCAAGACATAACCTTGGGGTTATCTCGCTCTCTTCAAGATTGTTTACCTTCTTCACTGCAATATAAGTGATAGGTACCAGCAATGGGTTTGGTTCACTATCTTCCCTAAAGTTCTGCCTGGCATCAGAGATATTAATCTGAAAGAGAAAGAAGGAGACAGAGAACAAGTTTCACAAATATATAAGGAACGATGGTCAGTGTGTGACAATTCGATCCCATTTTATATTGGCAAATTCAGAGATACAATTTAAAATTGCATTAACATAATACGGCATTGTCCGTATCATCGGCAAAATCAGTTAAGACAAAGCAGCAAATGAGATGATGCAGGCATGGGCAGCTTTACCAGACCACCGGATTAGAGATCTAGAACACAGGCATACATTCAGGGCTAAAGAAAATCAATGCATCTATTCTGATTAATGTGAATGGTATGAATAGGGAACATGTTTTTACAACTACAATTCGAAACTGGCAGTTGTTGCAAACATGCAATCTGATGCAGACACCAAAGTAAAAAGCAGTGAAGGAAATGTTGCCTATCCAAATCTGTACTAGAACAAAGTTTGAAGGCTTGAGAAGGATGGACTTACATTACATGTTAACATGCGCTCGACAAAGCCCTTCTCCATGTCAATGGAATGATAATTCAAGAAATTCCCCAAAGAAACTTCTTCATAAGCGTTGACTTTATTCTACATTTTTTAAAGAGTAAATATAGATGTAATAATATTGGAAGAAATAGAGAATAATGAAGCTCAGATGCAGAGTGATGATACATAATCAAACAACTATCTATTAAGTATAGTGTTACAAGGCAAAATGTACTGACAAGAGGAATGCAGACCTCACTTGTGTAGTGGCATTGGCTTTATTCAACATTTTGGTAAGAGTAAATGTAGATCTGATAATTTGGAGAAAATGGAGGGCAGGGCAGATAAGATGCAGAGTAATGCCAAACAATCAACTATCTATCAATGTAAGTACAGTAATACTACCTCTGTCCGGAATTACTTGTCGCTGAAATGAATGTATCTAGCACTATTTTAGTTCTAAATACATCCAATTGAGCAACAAGTAATTCGATATGGAGGGAGTACATGACAACAGGTAATTACAAGAGCAATCCAGAAATTCATAACCATTGGGATTATTCTACATTTATGTAAGAGTAAATATAGATCTTATAATTTCGAGCAAACGGTGGATAAGGAAGCTAACATGCACAGTGATGCTACATAATCAAACAGCAATGAGTGTAAGTATGGTGATAAAGAGCAATGCCGTGCATAGTATTTTTGTGAGATCCTATGATCCCTTGAGAATGGATCACTGCCTTTTGCAAATACTTTGTTTGTACTCCTTCAGGATCTGCAATCACCCTCTTCCTTTTGGACATCTATTACGAAAGAACAACATTTGAGTGGAAAAACCTAATATGATGACACATGGAATAGGTACAGAAAATGGATAGGCATGGCATATTCTCATATATGATGTGTAAACTAAGCAGATGGTGGTGTAACAAAGTAGAAGTAATGCAAGATACGTGCGACCAATACAACCTTGCCAACTTAGAGCAAGCACCTTGATGGGTGAATAAGATAGGCCATCTGACTCTGACTCATCTGGAGAGCTACATAGACTTGGATCTCTATCTAGGTCATAATCGTCTTTAGGATCATATTCTGCAATGGAATCTGTAGATGGGGAGCGTGTGTGTTCCATTGCATCCAGACAGGATCTCAATCCCTTGATGCCAAGTTTGTTAGCCAGTGGATTGTTCCGCAATATTCCTCTAGTGCACCCATTCTCATATTCATTGTGATCATGTTCAATACCTGACATTCATGAAAACATAAAAATAAGTGACATTATCTTTGTAATGCATAGGGGATTCTAATCCAATAGTGCCTCCTTGTAAACCCCTATGTGCTATCTCTGTGCAATTCTTCTAAGAGATGCCATGTGTGCTGTAATTTGGTGTGTGCATTAATATAATGTGGCCAGCTACTCAAAATATAGGCTCCCTGTTGAGAGCTCCAGAAGTAATGATACTTCGCAGATGACAGCTTCAAAACATACTAAGGAAGAAAAACTTGACCTGATCTGTCGACCGCAAATGTCTCTGCTCCTCTTCCCAAAGAAGGAACATACTGTACTTATTAAAGAACAAGAGAAGAGGATCATGTTAAAGAAGAGTAGAAGAGCAAGCAGATTGTAGATATTACAAGTCTTTCTATACAATGTTTGTTGCCAACCCATGATGAACCAGAGCACACAGAGAAATACTATTCCTTCATTTCTCTCTATATGTGGCTCACATGCATTTCGAAACTAAAGTAGGAACATTTAGCTGACCAATTAAACCTGTCTCTGTCTTAATAATATCAGCATCATATCAGATTCGAATTTGTACAACTAAGCTTGTTTAGCTTGATGGGTGGAGCAGTGCTCTTACGACATGAATCACGTAGGCTGATCGTACTGATCATAAAAGGGGGAAACCCTAAGCATGATGAGTATAGTGTTGACCGTGGCATGGCAGATCTGAAGCTGCAAACCGCACAAAGGCTACTTAGCAACCGATGTTTGATTTCAACTAACAACTAAGATGTGGTATGGACAAGATAGTACAGTAAACAAGTGACAAAGAAATGCAATTCCTTGCTGTCTCTCTATATGTTGCCACATGCATTTGGAAACTCAAGTGGGGCATTAGCTGACCAATTAAATGTGTGTCTGTTAATTAATATCAGTATCATATCACATTCGTATTTGAACAACTAAGCTTTGGAATTATGAGGGTGTATTGTTTAGCTTGAAGGGTGGAATGCTGCTAGTACGACACAAAGCACCTACGCAGATCATAGTAGTGTAGATAAAAGGGGAAAACCTAAGCATCACGAGTAAAATCGGGAAAGTGGAACTAGCTGGAACATATGGGCTTGTATTGCCGGTACGGCTGGAAATGCTTCGGATCCCCTACAGGGGCAGCTCTATTGAACTGAAGGCGCAATACTGTTACTATCAGTCTAGACTCTGAAAGGCGACACAGCTCCCAGCATTTCCTGGATATTATGGCAGACCAACTAGAATAGTTGAAAGCATCCATCAGAAGCGACCCAATATACCTGTCGACTGCAAAGGTCCCTGCTCCAGTTCCTGAGAAGGAACATACTGTACTACTATACTTATTAAGAAGAACAAGAGGAACATGTTAAAGAAGAGCAAGCAGATTTTGGATAATACAATGTGAGTTGCGCACCCATGATGAACCAGAGCACACAGAGAAATACTCTTCCTTCCTGTTTCTCTATATGTGGCTCACATGCGTTTCGAAACTAAAGTAGGAACATTTAGCTGACCAATTAAACATGTCTCTGTCTTACTAATATCAACATCATATCAGATTTGAATTTGTACAACTAAGCTTGTTTTGCTTGATGGGTGGAGCAATGCTCTTACGACACGAATTAGGTAGGCTGATCGTAGTGATCATAAAAGGGGGAAACCCTAAGCATGATGAGCATGATTGGTTTGCAGCCAATATTTGGCTAGCCAAATGATGGCATTGCCAAATATTGGCCATACCAAGACTTGCCAAATATAGGCAACTTTATGTGAGATAGGCAAGACAACTCGGCAACAAATCAATTAGTAGCCAATATTTGGCACAATGCCAAACATTGGCATGCCAATTCTTGACACCAAACCAATTATGCTCGATGAGTATAATGTTGACCGTGGTATGGCAGATCTGAAGCTGCAAACCGCACAAAGGCTACTTAGCAACCGATGTTTGCTTTCAACTAACAACTAAGATTTGGTATGTACAAGATAGTACAGTAAACAAGTGACAAAGAAATGCAATTCCCTGCTGTCTATCTATATGTTGCCACATGCATTTGGAAACTCAAGTGGGAGCATTAGCTGACCAATTAAATGTGTGTCTGTTAACTAATATCAGTTTCATATCACATTCGTATTTGAACTACTAAGCTTTGGAATTATGAGTGGTGTGTTGTTTAGCTTGAAGGGTGGAGTGCTGCTAGTATGACACAAAGCAGATCATAGTAGTGTAGATAAAATGGGATAACCCTAAGCATCACGAGTGAAATCGGGAAAGTGGAACTAGCTGGAACATATGAGCTTGTATTTCCGGTACGGCTGGAAATGCTTCAGATCCCCTACAGGGGCAGCTCTATTCAACTGAAGGCACAATACTATTACTATCAGTCTAGACTCTCAAAGGTGACACAGCTCCCAGCATTTCCTGGATATTATGGCAGACCAACTAGAATAGTTGAAAGCATCCATCAGAAGCGACCCAATATACATGTCGACTGCAAATGTCCCTGCTCCAGTTCCCGACAAGGAACATACTGTACTACTATACTTATTAAGAAGAACAGAAGAGGAACATGTTAATGAAGAGCAAGTAGATTTAGGATAATACAATGTGTGTTTCCCACCCATGATGAACCAGAGCGCATAAAGATATGCAATTCCCTGTTGTCTCTCCATATGTGGCGCACATGCTTTTCGAAACTAATGTAGGAACATTAGCTGACCAATTAAACATTCTCTGTTTTAGCAATATCAGCATCATATCAGATTCGTATTTGAACAAGTAAGCTTTGGAATTATGAGTGGCATGTTGTTTCGCTTGATGGGTTGAGGAGGAGTGCTAGCACGACACGAAGCACCTAGGAGGATGGTAGTGAATATAAAAGGGGAAAACCATAAGCATTGCGAGTATAGTGTTGACCGTGCCATGGCGGATCTGAAGGTGCTAACCGGACAAAGGCTACTTCGCAACCAATGTTTGCTTTCAACTAACAAATAAAGATTAGGTATGGACAAGAAAGTACAGTAAACAAGTGACGATCTATTTTTCGGGTGAGATCAATAACTTAAGCAGATATGAAAGAGTACCACCTCTCTTGCGACACCGTGTAGGCCTCTGCTGATATGTTGAGGGTGCTGCGGGTGCTATGGCTGTCGGCGGCGCGGAAGCAGATCTGAGATGGCAGACGGCGGCATCGGGGAATAAGTCATGTTGCCGTGGACGAGATGGTCGTAGGAGCGGCCACGGCACGGTGGACGACGGCGCGGATGAAGCGAGAGGACGCGATGCTAGGATCCTGATCCGACGCGATGGATGCGAGACGTCGATCTCTTGTAATGGACGACGTCGTCTGGGTAGCTGCTCTGGCATGGTGGAGGAGGACGGTGGTGAATGGGGTTGAGGACGGGGGAGGCTAGGGTGGAGAGGGTGTTTTGGCGCCCACGGAGTACGAATGGGGAAATGGAGCGAGAGAGGAGGGGGGAACCATGTCTTTGGGACGCGCTTGTCTGAAATGTGGGGAAGTTACGAACTTAGCCCCCGTTTAAAATTTCGGACGTCTCGTCGGTTGGGGATAGGACGGTAATCTCGTATCTCCCCAATATTTGCCGAGAGCGATTTCGGGTGAGGAGAGGGTGTTTTGGCGCCCACGGTTGGCGCCCACGGTGTATGAACGGGGTTGACAGGTAGGGCGGTTGTGTCACGTATGAGTGAAATTATAAACATGCCCCTACTTAAAATATTTGCCTAGATCAATTTCGGCCGAGGAGAGTTTGTTTTGCCACCCCCCGTGTATGAATGGGGAAATGGAGGGGGAGAGAGAGGTCTTTGGGACGAGCTTGAATCAAATGTGTTTTGCCGCCCACGTTTGGCGTCCACCGTGTCTGAATGGGGTGAGAGGCGGTTGTGTCACGTCTGAGTGAAGTTACAAACCTACCCCTATTTAGAGCAGTGGAAATCGGGTCGATAGGTTGTGCGTGTCAGGGATAGACAGTAATTTCCATCTCCCAAACACTGGTTCCGGGCAGCTGACGTGGGAGTGGGTGTTTTGCCATTTCTTTTGAATTTTGGGAGAATAAGCATTCACGTTTACCCTGGCAACTAAATTCGAATCCATTTTGTATTTGATTACGAATCTTTATAAATCATTCTATGTTTTCTTAGATATGTTCAATAGCACAACAACGATGCATTCCACCTTTATATATGAATATGTTTTACAAATGCCATGATACTGGAATTCAGAAGGTTGAATCCACTTTGAGTCAAACAGTTATTTCATCCAACACAATCTGCTCACACAAAAAACAGTTCACCTTATGTCCACTCCTACAAGTACTGAGGATTGCCTCGCCTAAGAAAATCAGATCCTTACAAGACATGGACAACAAATAAGGGGTCTTACAACATAATCCATTCACAAACATGACACAACATGCAAGTATACTAATCTAATGACAATTTCAACTGGTATCTAAAGAAGAACTAGGATTAGCCTAGGCTTAAGATAGCATAAGTGCCAGGCCCATTTGTGGGATAAATCACAGAATAGCCCCAAGTCACACCAGCCCCAAGATCAGAACAACTGGTGGACTTCCTTGATACAGATATCCAGTACATACATAATATTACACAGGGTTGAGTCAGCGTGCTCAACAATTATTACAAACTTGCCAATATACTACGGTGGTGGAATAACACAGTGGTGTGGTGGTGGTACAACACTGGTACAATAAAATAAAGTCAAGCGTTAGTGTGAGGCTTGGCTATTTTATTGGTGTAGCGGAAACACAGCGGATGATACATGTGGTAGACTTCAAGATCACAGGTTGACTGACCGGGACACCTCTAAGCGTCGGGCTCGCTAGCGCAATCTCCTTCCACAAGCTCGTCCTCCTCCAGGTCTGGCCAATAAAATAGCCAGGGACAAGCCAGTGAGTACATTGGAATGTACTCGCAAAGATTATGAACAAAAGATATACCGAATGCATATGCTCATGCTGGATTAAAAGATATGCTTATGCTGGATTAAATGATATGCTTATGTTGGCTGAAATTAAATTATGGCATGATAAATATTAGCATGTGCAGAGGTATGAGTAAATAAAATATTAATGACAAACAAAGAAAGTTAATGGAAAATCGGGCGAGACAGGACCGCCCGAGAATCCAAAAGAAAATATAACCTGGAGAATCGGGCGAGACAGGACCGCCCGAGAATCCAAAAGAAAAATATAACGTGGAAAATCGGGCGAGATAGGACCGCCCGAGAATCCAAAAGAAATGCCAAACGGGTGTCTAAAAGCGACGCCACGAGAGGTCTTGCAGAGAAATGCCAAACGGGTGTCTAAAAGCGACGCCACGAGAGGTCTTGAAAGAAATTCCAAACGGGTGTCTAAAAGCGACGCCTCGAGAGGTCTTGAAAATAAATGAGTATCCCGGGTAGTCTAGCCAGCCCATGAGATACTCAGAAAAGAAAATAAAAACTGAGTGCCCGGGGTAGTCTAGCCAGGCCCTGAGACACTCAGAAAAGAAAATAAAAACTGAGTGCCCGGGGTAGTCTAGCCAGCCCCTGAGACACTCAGAAAAGAAAATAAAAACTGAGTGCCCGGGGTAGTCTAGCCAGCCCCTAAGACAGTCAGAAAAGAAAATAAAAACTGAGTGCCCGGGTAGTCTAGCCAGCCCATGAGACACTCAGAAAAGAAAATAATATGACAGGGTTAGTCCATAATAATCTTCATATCAACAATAATATTCATGACAATATCAGTAGTGGCAATAATTATCCTGCAAAATAATTCATGCTCAATTTAATTATTTCCTCCGAAGACCGACACCGGGACTGACACATAACCCTTCCCAGCTAACGTCCTTGACCATGGACAGGGCTATTCGAATAGATATAACTCTGCAGAGGGTGTACTCTTTACCCACGTGTATAAGATTTCTTTAGTCAGCATTGTGACACTGGCTAATTCCCATTACGGTCTTTGGGTTGAAAACACACCTGACCAGCACACACCAGATTAACTTTCCGGATGCCAGGAATCACCCAAAGCATCGTTCAAGAAAAACTCTAAGTCGGGGAGACTACAATCTCGAGTAGCATGGGATCACTATTCATACGCGTGGATTACAAGGGGTGCCCCCCTCTCGGCCCAGCCGGATACACCCATGCCCCTGACCTAATGACTGGCATTAGTCCATGGCTGTGGAAACCCTCATCATGGCCCTCTATGTGGTGTGTACACGGACAGGGGTTAGCAACTTACTAAATCGTACTTCCCTCGCGGAAAGACCCGTGGCAGCACGGTGTTTAGCTAGGTGTGACGGAACAAGACTCGATCTAGGTCGACTCAGGGGGTGTTGTTATTATGACCGGTATACTCCACACATGTCATCGTGAGACCACCGTGTCAAAACGTGACCCGTGCCCACCGGCACGTCCAAGGCAGGAGTACACTCCTGGTTCTCACCATATCCACACGTTAGCAAGATACCATGATGCATGCAAGAAATCCACAAGGTGACATGACCATGCATGCATACACTATTACTACATATGCGGTGCAATATAAAACCGATGCAACCATGCATGCAATTCACCATATCACAAGTTCAAAAATGCTTGCCTTGATCAAAGTAGTGAGAAAGTGATCCCTCGAAATTCCCGGCAAAGTTCCCCTCTTCGTTTTCTGCAAAATTCAAATTCAAATTTAATTTAAACTCTTTGTAACAGTACCCAAAGTTGTCTCAAAATATTTTCAAATAAATACTAAAAAAAAAACTAGAGAGAAAAATAAGAATTTCAAAAAAAGAATCAACTCAAACAGAGTTGTGGTTAAAAAGTTATTAAACTTTTAAACCCAGGGGTCTTTCTGCAAAATGGCAGGTCCCTGTGCGTTTTAAAAAGAAAACGCTTCGGGCGGAATACACCTTTCAACGCAGAAAGCGTAAAACAGTAGAATACGCTTTCGCTTTAAATACAGAAAAAAAGAAAACGCTGACGGGTGGGGTCCACCCGTCAGGTTTAAATTTGAACGCGCTCGCGCGCGAGAACAGAGAGGCGGCGGTGATCACCGGCGACGATCGCTGGGGTTCTAGGAGGAGGCGATGGTCGGAGCTTGATCAGGGTGGACTTCCGCGTCGGTGGGTGGCGGTGGTGGTCGCCAAAGAGCACCAGAACGACGACGAGGTCGATGCCGGCGAATGGTGGTTTCGGGTGAGGTTGGATCTCGCCGGAGAGAGCTCGGGATGCCGAATTGCAGCGCGGGATCGACGAGAGGGAGTGGTGAGAGGCTAATGGTGGAGTTTTGGAAGTGGAGGTGGCCTAATGACGACGTACTGATCGGGGAGGGTGGCGGCGGATCGGTGACCGGAGTCGGGGGAGAAGGCCTCCCTGAGGTCGGGGGAGAGTGTGGGAGCTCGATTGAGATGATGGTGGAGTGGTGCGGTAAGTGAACGGAGCTCGGGAGGCTTTATATAGGCGGTTCGGGTGTGGCCGTGCGGGTGCAGATTACGCCGGAGTTAATCGGGCCGACGAGGTAGCTAGGGGCGGTGGTCAATGGCGGTGCGGAGTTGATGAGGCCGGTGGAGCACTCCAGAAGCTTTAGCGTGGACGAAATCGAGCACTGCGGCCTTATCCACGGCGAGGCTCGCGTACGGCCATGGCGGGCGCCGTTCAACTCCGGCGACTAACAGCGGGCCCCAGAGGGCTTGGGCGGTGTGGCGATGATGCGGAGGAGATGCCGCCTGGAGGAGAGGGTAGGCGGGAGAGCAGTAGGGAGGAGTGAAGGTAGCCGGAGTCGAGCTGATCCGCTAGGCTGCGGCTAAGGTTAGTGGCCGCTACACCGGCCAGCCACTGTGCTGTCGGTGGCGAGCCACTGACCAGAGGGTCCGGGGTGGCTCATTTAAGATCAAAGGAGGCGACGCCGTGCGGAAGAGAGGAAGATGAGAAGTGCACGACATCGATCCCCTTCTCTCTCTGAAATTCAGTTAACTGAATTTTCTGACAGCGATGAACAGTGTGCACTTGAGGTGTATGAGGTAATGCCAGAGGGTGCTAGGGATTTTAGGAATTTTTGGGAATTTTTGTGGTGAGGTGTTGATGCATAAGAGAGAGTTTGGCAACGTTTCAGAATTTTTGGAACAATTCAAAATAGGTTTTGGTCAGGAAGTTTGAATCTGGTCCAAATTTGAACTGGATGAAATTTGAAAATTTTTAACTGTGGAACCCAAAGTTTTTGGTGAAATGGGTTGTGGGTACTGCCTAGTAGCTAGGATAATTTTTGTGGGTGCAGAAGGATTATAGAAAATATGGTTCCTTTGTAAACCAAAGAAACTAGGATAAATATAAATTCCAACTTTGGAATTTATTTAAAATAAGAGAAATATTTTTGTGGGGTGGGGAAGTATTGGACACTGCCCTAGAATGTGAGAATGACTTGAGGGATAATTTAGAAGTGACAGAAAAATTATTGGAGGAATTTAGAAGTGCTAGAAAGAAGTGAAATGGCCATTTCCATGGAATAATTTTAATTATTCCAAAAACTTTTCTAAATGAAAATATTTTTGTGATCCTCCAAAAATAATTTTCCAATTAATAAACCATCCAAATCAGAACCATTTAAAATTTTGAAACCCAATTAAAAATTAAAATTGATTTTCAGAACAGAAGAAGAAAAAGAAGAAAAAGGCCATAATAATTCAAAGTATTTTATTTTAAAGAAAATATTTTTTAAATCCCAAGGAAATATTTTGGGGTGTTACAACACCTACCCCCCTTAAGAAAAATCTCGTCCCCGAGATTTCAGCTGTCCCTCAAATAGGTACGGATATTCAACCCTCAGATGATCTTCCCGTTCCCATGTTGCTCCTTCCTCGGTGTGATTACTCCACTAAAATTTGTAAAATTTTATCACGCTCTGTCGGGTTCTCCGTTCAGACTCCTCCAAAATCTTTATAGGATGCTCCCTATATGTAAGATCTGGTTGGATATCGAGGTCTTGATGTTGGACTTGCTTTTCCGGATTACTGACACATCTCCTTAGTTGTGACACGTGAAATACATCATGAACATCTGACAATTCTGCTGGTAGCTCCAGTTGGTAGGCAACCTTGCCTCTCCTTGCAATTATTCTGAATGGTCCAATAAACCTCGGTGCCAATTTTCCTTTGACCTTAAATCTCTGTAGCCCCCTCATTGGGGATACCCTGAGATATATGTATTCATCGGGTTCAAAACTGATCTGACGGTGCTTCTGATCGTAGTAGCTCTTCTAACGGCTCTGAGCTGCTTTCAGTCTGTCTTGGATAAGTTTCACTTTTGTTTCTGCTTCTTTGAGAATTTTCGGGCCGAAGATTCAGCTATCTCCGGTTTCAGACCAATTGAGTGGGGTACGGCATCTCCGTCCGTATAGGGCTTCGAAGGGTGACATTTTTAAACTGACTTGATAACTGCTATTGTATGAAAATTCCGTATATGGCAAACTATCTTCCCAGCTAACTCCATAAGTAAGCACACATGCTCTCAACATGTCCTCTAATATTTGATTTACCCATTCAGTCTGTCCTCCTGTCTGTGGGTGATATGCTGTACTGAATACCAGTTGAGTCCCTAAGGCTTGCTGCAGGTGATCCCAAACCTAGAGACAAACTGAGTGCCTCTATCAGAGACTATGGTCTTGGGTACTCTGTGTAGGCAAACAATTCGGGAGAGGTACAACCTGGCAAGCCTCTGTGTTGAGTATGTGGTTTTTACCGGAATGAAATGTGCCACCTTGGTTAATAAATCTGTGATAACCCAGATAGCATCATTTCCGTGTCGTGACCTCGGTAATCCAACAATAAAATCCATTCCTATCACATCCCATTTCCATTCAGGCACTCTGAGTGGCTGTAATAATCCTGCCGACCTCTGATGTTCTGCCTTTATACGCTGACAGGAGTCACACCATGCGACATATACGGCGATATCCCTTTTCATCCCGTGCCACCAAATTTTTTCCTGTAAATCCTTATACATCTTGGTTCCTCCTGGGTGAATGGAGTACGGGGTGGTATGAGCTTCTGCCAAAATTTGTTGCTTTAGCTCTTCCTTATTGGGCACGCACAACCTTTTTCCGTACCATAGGATTCCCTGTTCATCAATGGTAAATTCAGATGCCTTGCCTAAATTCACCTTTCTTTTAATTCCTTCAATGCTGGGGTGTCCTTCCTGAGCTTCTTTGATCTGAGCTTCCAGCGTTGGTTTTATTTCTAAACGAGCAATGGTTCCTTCCGTGACTAGGACCATATTAAGTTTGGCAAATTCCTGGTTGAATTCATGCTGTGAGAATTGTATACTGTCATTGTCGGTGCACGGATTTCGGCTGAGAGCGTCTGCCACAACATTTGCTTTACCCGGGTGGTAATGAATTCCCACATCATAATCCTTAATTAACTCAAGCCATCGACACTGTCGCAAGTTTAATTCTGGCTGGGTGAAGATATACTTGAGACTTTTGTGGTCCGTGTATATATCGCATCGGTTACCAAGAAGGTAATGTCGCCATTCCTTGAGTGCATGTATCATAGCTGCTAACTCCAAATCATGGGTAGGGTAATTTTGTTTGTGTCGCCGTAGCTGTCTTGAAGCATATGCTACGACCTTTCCTTCTTGCATTAATACACATCCGAGTCCCTTCCTGGAAGCGTCACAATATATCTCAAAATTTGGTCCATTCAAACTTTTTATCTTTCTTGAGTAGCCGAGTCATGGGTTTCGCTATGGTGGAGAATCCTTCGATGAATCGTCGGTAGTAGCCAGCCAAACCGAGAAAGCTTCTGACCTCAGTCATGTTGGTGGGTTGCTTCCACCCTAAGACATCCTTTACTTTGCTTGGGTCCACTGCTATTCCATCCTATGTCAGCACGTGTCCCAGAAAACCAACTTCTCGTAACCAAAATTCACACTTACTGAATTTGGCATATAGTTGATTTTTCTGTAATTCTTCCAGGACGATCCGAAGATGTTGCTCATGTTCGTCCGGTGTCTTGGAATAAATAAGTATATCATCGATGAACACAACCACGAACTTGTCCAAATATTTCATAAAGACCTTGTTCATGAGGTGTACAAAATAAGCAGGAGCGTTGGTTAATCCGAAAGGCATCACTGTGAACTCATATAACCCGTATCTGGTGGTAAAGGCAGTCTTGGGTATGTCTGACGATCGGATTCTTAATTGATGATAGCCTGGTCTCAAATCTATTTTTGAGAAAACCTTGGCTTCTGCCAGTTGGTCGAACAGGTCATTGATTCTTGGCAGTGGATATTTATTTTTGATGGTAACCATATTGAGTGCCCTGTAATCAATACATAGCCTTAGGGTACCGTCCTTTTTCTTGGCAAATAAAACCGGTGATCCCCATGGTGATGAGCTGGGTCGAACATAACCTTTTTCCATTAATTCCTTAATTTGTTTCTTCAGCTCAACCAATTCTGTTGGAGCCATTCGATAAGGCTTCTTGTAAATGGGTGCCGTCCCGGGTGCTAGTTCAATAACAAACTCAATCTCATGATCAGGTGGCATGCCTGGTAGCTCCTCCGGAAATACGTCGGGGTATTCGCATACCACCGAAACCTTGCTTAACTCTGTCATATCCACATGTTAATTTTCCATGCGAAGTAGAAATCCTCCTTGTACCAAATTTTATTGTCTTCCCTTGACAATTAGTGAGAGTCACTGTACGGTTGTAGCAGTCTATGAAACCTTTATTTGTGGTCAACCAGTCCATACCCAAAATGACATCCAGATCGACTGCTTTGAATACAATAAGATTGGCTAGAAACTTCATCCCTTTTATTTCAATGTTCACATCTTTGCAGTACCATTGTGTGCTTTGCTTCGATCCCGGGGACTGAATAACAATTGAATTTTGCAAAGGCGAAAAAGAAAACTGATTCTCCGAAGCAAATCTTTTAGAGATGCAAGAATGCGAAGCTCCAGAATCAAACAAAACTGTAGCATTAATTGTGTTGACAGGGAACGTACCAAACACGATGTCCGGTGCATTCTACGCTTCCTCAAATGTCACGTGATTCACCTGTCCCTTCCTTTGATTGTTATTGGGGTTGCTGTGTCGTGGGGCTGCGTTGGTGTTGCGGCCATTGTTGTTGGGCTTCGGGACATTATTTCCCTGCTTTGGGCATTGTCTGGCATAATGCCCCTCTTCTCCACAGGCATAACAAGTGATGCCTGGATGGAACGTTGCATCCTTGGTCCTGTTGTTGAAGGTGCTGTGGCTCTGTTGCGGTCGTGGTGTTGGAACTGTTGGTCGGGGTGCCATAGGCCTATGAAATTCATTCCGGGGCCTGTTGTTGCGAACCTGTACTGACTGGGTCATACGGCGTTTGCTAATTTCATTCATGTTGCGGTGCTCGTTCTCCAGTATAATCGCCTTGTCTACCAGTGTCTGGAAATCTGGAAAGGTGTGGACCACCAGTTGGCACTTGAGAGATGGAACGAGTCCATCAAGAAATTTCTCCATCTTTTTGCTTTCCGTCATGTACTCATCATTGGCGTACCGAGATAACTGAGTAAACTGGTCCAGGTACTGAGTTACCGTGGTGCCTCGCTGCTTGAGATCCTCAAATTCCCTTTTCTTCAATTTCATAATACTGATGGGGATATGTGCTCCCCGGAAGTTTTCCTTGAACTATTCCCATGTCATATCTGCTCCATTGGGATGAGTGTGGCATATATTTTCCCACCATGATGCTGCTATCCCGGAAAAATAGTGCGGAGCATATAGCACTTTTTCCTGGTCCGTACACTGGGCTATAACCAATTTCCTTTCCATATCACGCAGCCAATCGTCTGCCTCCAGAGGTTTGTCTGTGTGAGAAAAGACCGTTGGATTGGTCCTCTGTAGCTCAGATAATTTTGATCTGGGTTGATGCTGTCCTTGGTGATTCCCCATATTTATTAGGTGCTGCATCATTTCCTGGTGCTGCTGCTGGCTTTGTTCATACAGACGGCATACTTGTGAAAATGCTGAATCATTGCTCTGTTGACTTATCTGTCCTTGTGTGAAATTATTCCCCATCTGTGCAAAGTTGTCCTCTGGCGGACTGGGCATGGAACGTGTCCAGGGACGATGCATTTTCTTTCTGGGGTATTTGTGTAACACCGATGAGAAAAGAAAATATATAAAGGAAGGAAATAAATTTTTAAAAGACTGAAAATAATTTCCCTCCCAAAAATGTAAGTGCATGGACGCAACAGATTATAATACACATGCAGATTTAATTATACAAGCAGGATTAATTATACATGCATGGATTAATTATACAACATGCTTGCCGTAGCTGTTGGAGAACGCAGCAGAAAACAAAAAATTTCTGACCTACGCACCAGCCCAGGATCACTATGGAGACTGCATACAAGGTTTGATCTGTTTCGTTACCGACTCGTAGCGCAGCGGAAGTAGAGTCGATGATGATCGGCGGTGCAGATCCCCGTAGCTAGGATTTACAACCTCCCAACCGCGAGGATGTACTCCCACATCTGCCCCTCGGACAGCCCTCCAGAGGCGGTCAGACAGTCCCTCGGACGGTGTCACGGACAGCCCTACGGGAGGACCTTCGAAACTCGGACGGTCACTCGGACAGCCCTTCGGGAGGACCCTCGAAACTAAGACGATCACTTGGACAGCCCTTCGGGAGGCACTCTCGAACTAAGACCGAAACTATGATCTCTCTACAGAGTTGCACACATACGGTGTCATCTATCCGGCAGGGCTTCGCCGTCCAGAACTAGTTCCTGCCGGAAACTAGACAGCCTTTCGGCTCTACGAAACTATTTCGCTAGGAGGGAGAGAGAAGCCAGAAATGTCATGGCACTTGAATGTGAGAAGGGATGAGGTTTGGGGAAGCCCCCTCACCTCCTATTTATAGGAAAACCAAGGGGTAAAGTTGCCATTCCAAAAACCCAAAAATGCCCATGAAGGAACACTTTCCACAAGGGCATATTAGGGAAGTATGGAGCAAGTGGGGATCCATGGAGGTGCCCACAATGTGGCCGGCCAAGCCCTCATGGGGGGCCCCCAAGGGGGGCTTCCTTGGCTCCCAAGTTCTTCTAGAAACCTTTTTGGAAATATCCAAAAAGGTACTTCCCAAAAATATCCAAAAAGCACTTTCACTATTCACAAAGACATTTTTCTGCGTCCATTAAAACCCAAATTATTTCTGTGTGCCTAGAACAATTCCAGTACCCACCAAATTAATTTTGAACGCATTCCGAAACAATTTCGGAACAATGTTTCTTCAGCGAAAAGCAAAAAAATCGGTTCCGGCTGCTCTGGAACATTTTCGGTTTTTGTCCCGGAAAATTCCCAAAAGTTTCCAGAACACTTCCGGCATCCTCCAAGAATTTCTAGGCGTGTGCCAGAACCAATTTGACTTAATGGAATACCTTGAAACAACTTTTCAGTTTCACCGGAACTATTCCGATGTCCTCTCCGGAACGTTTCCGTTTCGTCCAAAACTTTTTCGGTGTTTTTCTCTCAGACTCCTTGGCTAGTATTCAGCAGATAGATGACCCTTAAGCGTGTGATCCTATAGGTTCGGTGAAGTATAGACATGACCGGAACTCTTTCCGATCAATGATCAACATCGGAGCCGTGGACACCCATAATGACCCCTATACCCACACGAATGAATATTCAAGTGAACCTCCAGTTGCCGTGTGCTATTCCTGTTGCTTCACGATATGTTACAAATACCCGAGGTGAGAAACATCAGCATCCTCGTAGATCAACACTTGTCCACAATGCCAGTTACCTCGTTGCCGGTTTTTGTTCTCTTTTCTCGTTTCTGTGTTCCGGCATCCCTGTGATCAAATCACACTTGTGTCTTGCCAGACGATGATGGATACTGTAACACCGAGAGGGCCCAGAGATATCTCTCCATCATCGGAGGAGCAAATCCCAATCTTGAGCTATCAAGTTACTTGACATACTTTTCCATGAACCCGTAAGCCGCCGTAATAGCCACCCATTTACGGATGACGTTTAACAAACCCCAAAGTTCATGAAGCAAGCATGAAGAAACTCGACACCCTCATGGTCTAAGGAATTATGCAAACATTAACTATCTCTGTGTTATTAACCATTAACTTATGACGAATGAATCTCATAGCATAACATCAATCGGGTCAATTCAACACAAGTGTTCTACTAACATTGTGCCCTCAAAGTTGCTGGCATAGACATGCCCATGATCAGGAAAACGTAATCATCATGCAACACTTGAGCTATTCTTAGAGGCATGACTAGGAATACATTTTACCGTTTATTATCCTACACGTGCACATGGGTTTTCCTCAGAGCCTTTATGGATATACGGGCTCGGGAACCACAGCAGTTATAGCATGGAACATAAACTAAATTATGATCATGGAGATAAATAATAATCATTTATTATTGCCTCTAGGGCATATCTCCTACAGACTCCCACTTGCACTAGAGTCAATAATCTAGTCAATGCTAATGCACATTACACCTGTGGCACACCGGTGTAAAAATGCTTCGCATGTGGTATAGCCTGATGTCCAACGGATCTGACAACTTCAGTTCCGTGTGTATCTTTGCATGTCCTCGCATTTTCACGCTTTCACGCTTACACCTGTGGCACACCACAGCAGTTCCATTAATGTTTGTTAGACTCTAAGTCTTCCGAAGGGTTTATCAAGATATAGTCTTGAATCATTTATGGAAACTATCTCGGATTATATTGGCATTTAGCCAATTCCGGAGTCAGGGCCCATCAACGCTTCCTTGTGTATCGTAGGTATACTGTTGTCTAACAACAATATCTCGCTTGCGCACCAGAGAGGTTTGCACGAGTTTTGCCTACGTGGTTCAGCTATAAGTTCGACCGAAGTCCATACATTTTATTGTAGAGACTTCCGTATCAGTCACAGTAGGAAACTCTGGAATTACTTCCAAGGTTCCTTTCCTTTGATCTGATGACGAAGATACTGTTTATCTCGTCGAGTTGCACTGTTCTCCCACTCACCTTTTTGCAAGAACTATTCTCTTTAAAAGCATACCGTTCTCGGTGGCAAACCTTTTGCCTCGGTATAGTCGTGGAGGAATTCCCAATTACTTGGGATAACCTACAAAGTAGCTCTTGTCTGATTTGGAATAGGTTTGTAACTTTTTACACAAGCCCCATATCCCAAATGTTAAGGAAAGACCAAGCACGGTTGGGCGTACCATACCATGGCGTCATTTCAACTTACCTGATGGTGCTCTTTTTAGTGTAAAAGCCGCAGTCTCTAAAGCATTACTTTTAAAAGGGATAATGGCAAATTGATTTATGTCACCTTTGATCTTACCATGTCGAAAATTGTTTGATTACATCTTCACAGTGGTGTTCCGGGAGGTGTAAGTTATGAAACTCCTTTCACAACTCATCAGACATTCGCTAAACTTGTAACTCAGATATTCCTTTCTGCAATCTAGTTTGCAGAAACATAATCTTTCTTGTTACAATAATTTCTACTTCATGTTGAAAACCTTTCGAATGATTTCAAAAGATTCAGACTTACGTCTCATCAAGTAGATATCCATATATCTACTTGAGTCATTTTTGAAGATAGACAAATCCACTGTTTTCAACAACATGTATCGGACATCACACATCAAAATGTATGATCACCAATAAGTTCGTTGTTCGTTCCTTGTGGCCTGTGAACGGTATTTCAGTCACTTTACTTTTCAGAGGAAAGTTGCAAGTGTCAGATGATTCAAAATCAAACGACTTCAAAATCCATCATAATGGAATTTTCCATGCGAGTTTCTCCAATGTGACCAAATGCAGTGCCACTCTTGTGTGGTATTCTTTTAGTCTTGCGACATTTAGCGTCAGTGTTATGGATGTATCATATTACCATCAATATTCATAACATACGTTCCATCGATGATGGAAGTATGGCCCTTATGTTATTCATAATCCTGAACAACAATTGTTCTTTTATGAACAACACCCTTGCAACAAACATTATGCAAATGGGCTAGAGTGTATAAAACTCTAAAATGATTTATGAAAGTAAATACAGAGGTAAAGTATTATTATCAATATTCATAACATACATCTCATTCATAATGAAAGTATGGCCCCTTTTGTTATTCATAACACCGAACATCAAAAGTTCTCTTCTGAACAACCTTCTTGCAAGATACCTTATGCAATGGGCTAGAGTGTGTAAAACTCTATAATGAATTATGAAAATAAATACATAGGTAATACACCGATGGAAGGTATAGTAACTTTTACTAAGTTCCCAACATGTATTTAAACCTCATTCCTGCCAGTCTTTTAGGCCGTAGTAGTTCTTGCATCGAATTGCAACAGAATGCAATCGAGCGGGTATCTTTGTGATCAACTCACAATACCCAAGAATCAGTGATTAATATGCTTAATCATAATTCCCAAGAACTATTTCTTTGACCAGCCTTCTATACATCAATAACTTGTATGACTTTCATATATGAGCTGGATATTCCAGTCTTCTCTCTTTTTGCATTTATACTTCTAACAGTTTAACTTTTAGTATTTCTCCTACTCTCACAAGAAGCACCCAACTTAAGAGTGGCGTTAGCCCCGGACTTTCTAGGCGTGAAAGTCTTACTAACACCCTTCGGACATTTCCTTCCTCTTTAAGTTGTTGTTTTATTCACCATCATCATCATATGACAGGCGTTCTACTGGATCCCTCTGTTATTAGTCAAATGCATAGTAAACACCTTTTACTAATAGTTTGCAAAACAAACATTGCTTTGGATATCCCATATCTTTTAGCCTTTGTTTGTGTCTGAAAAATGATTTTCAGTTCCATGAATATCACATAGCTATCCCAAACTTTTGAAGTCCGGGTCTCCTGGAAGCAAACATATTGCACTTGACCGTAACGGAATTCTAGCTTTTGGATCGAAGGACGAGAGTCACATTATCCATAGCATTAGCGGGAGAATACCAAAAGCATGTGATAGGACAAAATCCTTCTCGGCACTCTTGAGGACAATCCTCATATTACGTTACCAACCGTAAAGTTTTAACCAGATATTTAACAGCTAATTCAATTTTAATAGGGAAGGTGGAAATGCGAGCCATTATTCTACAACTATTTATGCAAATTTTACTTAGACAAAGTTCATAATTAATTGCACTAAGAATTAAACAAGTTTAATTCTAAAGTGCGCTCCCACTCAAATCAATATCTCTCATAATTGATTGTGAGTGATTCAAGACCCATATTACAATTCAACGCCAAGGATGTATCCATCTCAAGTGACGAGAATTGCAATCGGTAGGCCATCTTGCCAATCACATCTCTATGTGACTCTTGTTCATCTTTCGATGCGTGTGTTCCGAGCACATGACTTTCATGCCTGAACGTCAAGACAACCAAGTGATCTCGCTACGAGGTCTCAACTCACCCGCCTCACACTTCTCTAATGGTTCGTACCCATGTATCCATGTGATACCTCGAAAAGTGAGGTGCCGTGACGGTGCTACACTTAGGAGAACACTAACTACTTGATATTTTTGTGAGAGATCACCCTAATAAAAAGCGACTACCGCGCAATCAAAAGGGTGCATCATAAGGGATAAACATCTCAGGCAATTCATAATAGCATGATATGGTATAGCCCTTTCTGACGGAGAAGTCTTGCATTTCTTCGTCTTCGGCATTCGCGTCGGTGTTCACCTTCTGCGAAGTTTACCACCACCTTATTGATGCACCAGATAATATTGCTATCTCTATAGCTAATAAAATAAGTGCATTACAAAAGTTTGACACGCAGGTCATTAAAGTGACAATCATATGGCTCCAGCCATCATGCCGAATCATGACACGCAGGTCATGTTAATTTACATCATATAGTCATCTCAAACATAATCAAATTAATATGAGCACTGCTATACCACATCACATGCACATGCAAACCATCCTGCAAAACCAAGTTAGACGCCTCTAATCGGTTTATGCATAATTTCATTTTACGTGGCTTCTAAGGTTTCGAAACAAACCGCAGCTACCAACGTTTTATCATCAAGCATGATAATTCAAGTCGCTAGATTAACATAGCGGGGTGTATGAAACACGAGATAATTAAATCTCGAGCCCCATACTAAACTTCGTCATACGCATGACCCCCGTGCAGATCATATCTGCATTGCCCTTTCATCTGCGAAATTTCATCTTTCTTTTTAACTATGGTGGAATTCAAAGAACTGTTAGCACTTCATTGATCAATCAGGATCGCAGATTGCCAGAACTTTGAAACTCCACCATACCGTTATCAAGATCAGAAATATGCAAATTCCAGGGAAGCAACAAGAACACCGGGTAACAAATTTCATCTGCTACCCGCACAAATAATTTTCAGCAATAGAACTCATCTACTACCTAATTATATTGTGCAACACCCATACATCTCATGCATTCTAGATCGCAACCTGCATCTACGCATAGCACGGCTCATGATGCCACTGTAGGAGAACGCAGCAGAAAACAAAAAATTTCTGACCTACGCACCAGCCCAGGATCACTCTGGAGACTGCATACAAGGTTTGATCTGTTTCGTTACCGACTCGTAGCACAGCGGAAGTAGAGTCGATGACGATCGGCGATGCAGATCCCCGCAGCTAGGATTTACAACCTCCCAACCACGAGGATGTACTCCCACATCTGCCCCTCGGACAGCCCTCCGGGAGGCGGTCAAACAGTCCCTCGGACGGTGTCGCGGACAGCCCTTCGGGAGAACCTTCGAAACTCGGACGGTCACTCGGACAGCCCTTCGGGAGGACCCTCGAAACTAAGACGATCACTTGGACAGCCCTTCGGGAGGCACTCTTGAACTAAGACCGAAACTACGATCTCTCTACAGAGTTGCACACATACGGTGCCATCTATCCGGCAGGGCTTCGCCGTCCAGAACTAGTTCCTGCCGGAAACTAGACAGCCTTTCGGCTCTACGAAACTATTTCGCTGGGAGGGAGAGAGAAGCCAGAAATCTCATGGCACTTGAATGTGAGAAGGGATGAGGTTTGGTGCAGCCCCCTCACCTCCTATTTATAGGAAAACCAAGGGGTAAAGTTGCGATTCCAAAAACCCAAAAATGCCCATGAAGGAACATTTTCCACAAGGGCATATTAGGGAAGTATGGAGCAAGTGGGGCTCCATGGAGGTGCCCACAATGTGGCCGGCCAAGCCCTCATGGGGGGCCCCCAAGGGGGGCTTCCTTGGCTCCCAAGTTCTTCTAGAAACCTTTTTGGAAATATCCAAAAAGGTGCTTTCCCAAAAATATCCAAAAAGCACTTTCACTATTCACGAAGACATTTTTCTGCGTCCGTTAAAACCCAAATTATTTCTGTTTGCCTAGAACAATTCCAGTACCCACCAAAATAATTTTAAACGCATTCCGAAACAATTTCGGAACAATGTTTCTTCAGCGAAAGCAACCAAATCGGTTCCGGCTGCTCCGGAACATTTTCGGTTTTTGTCCCGGAAAATTCCCAGAAGTTTCCAGAACACTTTTGGCATCCTCCAAGAATTTCCAGGTGTGTGCCAGAACCAATTTGACTTAATGGAATACCCTGAAACAACTTTTCAGTTTCACCGGAACTATTCCGATGTCCTCTCCGGAACGTTTCCGTTTCGTCCGAAACTTTTTCGGTGTTTGTCTCTCAGACTCCTTGTCTAGTATTCAGCAGATAGATGACCCTTAAGCGTGTGACCCTATAGGTTCGGTGAAGTATAGACATGACCGGAACTCTTTCCGATCAATGATCAACATTGGAGCCGTGGACACCCATATTGACCCCTAGACCCACACGAATGAATATTCAAGTGAACCTCCAGTTGCCGTGTGCTATTCCTGTTGCTTCACGATATGTTACAAATACCCGAGGTGAGAAACATCAGCATCCTCGTGGATCAACACTTGTCCACAATGCCAGTTACCTCGTTGCCGGTTTTTGTTCTCTTTTCTCGTTTCTGTGTTCCGGCATCCCTGTGATCAAATCACACTTGTGTCTGGCCAGACGATGATGGATACCGTAACACCGAGAGGGCCCAGAGATATCTCTCCATCATCGGAGGAGCAAATCCCAATCTTGAGCTATCAAGTTACTTGACATACTTTTCCATGAACCCGTAAGCCGCCGTAATAGCCACCCATTTACGGATGACGTTTAACAAACCCCAAAGTTCATGAAGCAAGCATGAAGAAACTCGACACCCTCCTGGTCTAAGAAATTATGCAAACATTAACTATCTCTGTGTTATTAACCATTAACTTATGACGAATGAATCTCATAGCATAACATCAATCGGGTCGATTCAACACAAGTGTTCTACTAACATTGTGCCCTCAAAGTTGCTGGCATAGACATGCCCATGATCAGGAAAACGTAATCATCATGCAACACTTGAGCTAGTCTTAGAGGCATGACTAGGAATACATTTTACCGTTTATTATCCCACACGTGCACATGGGTTTTCCTCAGAGCCTTTATGGATATACGGGCTCGGGAACCACAACAGTTATAGCATGGAACATAAACTAAATTATGATCATGGAGATAAATAATAATCATTTATTATTGCCTCTAGGGCATATCTCCTACAGTAGCCGTATACTACATGACCACTTATTTAAACTAGTGCGCTACTCCGTCCACAAAGCACGCTGCGGTCCAAGTCTACTACTCGCCATCTTACAAAAAAGAAAAGAAACAAAAAATAAATATTTTACAACTGCGCTCTCATAAAAGACTACTGCGGTGTGCATGCCCCGTCTGCCATCACAGAGTGTCCGGAACGTCATAGACCCTGCTAAGGGTAAGTCCCAGACGAGGTGCTGAGGACTCAACCTCCTCCTCCTCCTCGGGTATGGTCTCCAGTCGGGCAGCTGTCGATGCCACGCCTGCTCGTGGTGGCACCGTGCTCGTAGGCGGTGATGCTCTAACTGGAGTGGGTGCAGCCAAGCGACTAGCCTCATCACTCGGGGATGAGCGTCGAATCACGGGTGGAGTAGGGGGATCATATGGTGGAGTCGGAATGCGAGGAGCGCGTGGTGATGGGGAATGGAACTCACTCCTGCGAGGAATCCTAGTACGAGCTAAGTCCATCCGTGCAGCGAGATGGTCGTCCACCAGTGAGTTGAAGACTGACTCCAGAGCCATGATGTACTAAACAAGGGGCTCGATCGCCTCGTCCCTTTCTCCCGCGGTGCAGGAGAAAGCATAGTGACTAGTGTATGGAACGTGGAATGGAAGGTAGTGATAGGGACGTGTCTGCATGACTGGAAGGATGTCCCTAAGACGAGCGATGGCCTCACGGGCAGCCATCTAGACAGCATGCCTCTCAGAGGGCATGACTCTCCCCACAAAGCGATAGTTGCGATATGACAAGGCACTTCCACCCCGAATATATACCGAGGCCTGGTACATAGTCAGAGTGTCCATGATCCTATCGGGGAAAATGGTGTACTCTGGACGGCTCGGAGATCTCATCGCATCTCTAGCGATGACGGCGAGAAGACGGGAAAATCCCGCAGGCTCATTGGCGAAAATCTGGGACGGACAGCTGCCGCCAGACATCTACAGTAGTAGACAAAATCCAAATAGTCATGTCATAAGTATATGATGACCAAGGAAAATTGTTACAATGCATGAGATGCATGCTAAAAATGTTAGTACTAACTCTATTACTAGCGTTCGTGCCTAGGGTTTCCTACAGTCAGCCTGGCTCTGATACCAAGGTTTGTCAGGCCCATTTCTGAGATAAATCACATAATAGCCCCAAGTCACACCAGCCCCAAGATCAGAACAACTGGTGGACTTCCTTGATACAGATATCCAGTACATACATAATATTACACAGGGCTGAGTCAGAGTGCTCAACAATTATTACAAACTTGCCAATATACTACGGTGGTGGAATAACACAGTGGTGTGGTGGTGGTACAACACTGGTACAATAAAATAAAGTCAAGCGTCAGTGTGAGGCTTGGCTATTTTATTGGTGTAGCGGAAACACAGCGGATGATACATGTGGTAGACTTCAAGATCACAGGTTGACTGACTGGGACACCTCTAAGCGTCGGGCTCGCTAGCGCAATCTCCTTCCACAAGCTCGTCCTCCTCCAGGTCTGGCCAATAAAATAGCCAGGGACAAGCCAGTGAGTACGTTGGAATGTACTCGCAAACATTATGAACAAAAGATATACCGAATGCAGATGCTCATGCTGGATTAAATGATATGCTCATGCTGGATTAAAAGATATACTGGTGCTTAGGTGCGGCGCCTGTCGACATCCAAGATAGCTAATCTGTGGTAAGTGAACTGTTGTACAACAAAGACGAGAAAAACCAAAGGAGTACTAATTGAAATAACCTGATGAGGCGGCTGCGGCAGTAAAGCTGGGCCGCTGGAGTTGAATATGGCGTCTGTGGAGCGGGTCCGGTGCAGTGGACGAAGGCGACGACGAAGCACATCCGGCGCGGTGTACAGTGCTTTCGGTGAGGCGGATCTGTTACGGCGGACAAGGGCTTCTATGAAGGGCCAGCGATGTGGTGGACGAGGGGGTCGATGAAGGGCCTACACTGTGGTGGACGAGGGCGCCGGTGAAGCAGATCTGGTGCGCTGGACCATGATGGCGGTCAAGGAGATCTGGTGCGGTGGACAAGCCAGTCACTGAAGCGGCTCCGGTGCAGTGGTGAGTTGGCAGTTGGAGGTTCCAAGGTGCGGAAGGTAGATCCGGCGGGGTGTGAGGTGCACCACCGCGGTGGAGGACTAGATTCGGCGGCTTGGGGGAGGGGGGGAGCCGGGGAGGGGAGTGGTTCTGGGTTAGAATGTTGGGGGAAGAGGGGAAACCAATGGAGTTACCAAAGCAACCCTTTTCCGTTGATGTGGCAGGGGTAAAAGAGGAATATCGTAGGGCTAAACATTCGGGCGCGAAAAATTTCGATGTGAGTGGGAAGTTTGAAAGCTTTTGGCGGCTGAAATTATGTGTTCTCGTCTTGTACAAGCGACTATGATATCATGGCCAAGTATTTATTTGTTGTGCACACGAGAAAAAAACAAGGTGCAAGTTTCGAAAATCAATGTCTCCAACTCGAAACTTAGATTGTCCATTCAATTCAAATATGGATCATTGAGCTAGTGCAAAGCAAATACCATCATGTGCTCCGATTCAAATGAAATTTTGAATGTGTTTCTCTTAAATATGATGACAAAACCAAATATGTATGTGTATGAATAAAGTGGATGATTACAAGGTTTGAACACGACCGTATGTCTATATCTCTAGGTTTGATATATGAATTTGAAATCACGCAATCGGATTAAAAATTGTACCCCCATTTAAATGAATTGAAAAAAAGCTAATAATGCAGTCGAATTCAGAATTTCCAATCTTAGGTCAGTAATTCTGGTACTTCAAAATATACCTCGCATGTTCAAAAGTATCGCTATCTCATAGTCCAAAAATATGAAGAAAAAAATGATCAAGCATGAGTGCACACACTCTTGACCATGTATTTTAATTACGTCTATATCTCTCAGACATACACCCCTCACTCTTTATCTGAAGCACACCACCTCGGCCCCTATCCCCCCCACACAAGCCTTTCTCTCCCTCGGACACAAACACGCACACACATTATCCCCCCCCCCTCTCTCTCTCTCTCTCTCTCTCTCTTCTATGTCTGAACCCCAATATAGGTCTCTATCTCTTCGTATCTCGGACATGCACACATCTGTTCCCCCACTCTCTAGGTCTCTCGACATCTATCTTTCCCAAGCATGCACTCTATAGCCATGTAGTATCTTTCCCATACACACAAAACACACTGCCCCCAACATCTTTCTCCCTACGTATATCTGGCTCTCGCACGCTCTCCACCATCTCTCACTCTCACATTGACACACATCTCACTCACCACCCCCACTACACACAAACACCCTCCCTCTCCTTGTGCACCTCTCGCCTCTTTCCATCTCTTCACATGCAGACCTGACCCTCCTTCCCAAAATATGTCGCCACTCTCTCCATAAATTTCTAACATATCATCGATCTCAGACTCGTGCGATGTTCTCTCCACCATCTATTTTGATCTCTCATGAAGTCTCTCTGATGCACACAATGACTCGCTTTACTTGTGTCTCCCTGCATAGGCCACTTTCGAACACCATCGACCTCCTCTCCCTATCTATAGGCCACTTTTCGCACACAATCGACCTCCATCTCTCTCTCTCCCTCTCTCGTACTCTCTCTCTCTCTCTCTCTCTCTCTCTCTCGCACCCCTTTCTCACACACACTCGATGTTTCTTCCAAAAATATAGCATGCAACCCCGCCCGCACCCACGCTGTCCCGCTACTAGACATGCCTCTCTCTCTCTCTCTCTTGGACACACATGCCATATCATCCCCCCCCTACTAATTTACATCATCAGTGGTCTCTCTTCTCCACACACACACGCGCGCACAAAACAGACACAGACACAGACACACCACGCCATCTATCTGGATCCCTCTTTTACACACGCCCTTGTATAATCTCTCTAGCTCCAGGTATATATATCCCTATCTCTCTCTCTCTAACTCACATGCACACCAAAATTCCGCATCTCTCTAATTCACACCTCTCTCCCTATGTCCGCATGCGTACCTCACACACTCACTCAGTGACTATGTCTATTCGCCTCCACGTTACACAACACAAAGTCCCATAAGTCTCTATCTATCTTCCACACACACACAAACACACAATGACTTTCTTATCTCCGCCTTAGTCCCTCCATATCACACACACGCACGATCGCTTGCTCGCATACACACTCAACCAAGGTTTTCTTGCGAGATACTTACGATCTATTCATCAGTCGTGGAAGTACAAAGAACACGAGAAGTGAAAAAAATACATCTACACGTTCGTAGACCACCTAGCGATGACTACGAGCACTAGAGCCAGCCGAAGGCGCGCCACAGTCATCTTCTTACCGGAGACGGGAAAACCTTGTTTTAGACAGTCGGGAAGTCATCGTGCTAAGGCCCCACATGCTCAGCCGTTGAATAGAACGTAGATCCAAGTTTATGGAAACAAGTATCAATAATACGTTTGTATTTCCATATAGTTTCGAGTTTTCCATCAAGATATTAGTCAACCATGGTCCATATTTAGTTTGAATTACGTACACACACGCACTATGTAACTAGCCATGCTTATAGACTTCCAAAGCTTAGCTTTTACTCCTACTTACAATATGTAGAGTATTTAACAAAAGACTACCACTTTCAACCAGCCCTAGGAAGAAACTATTGTACAAAAAATAGCAAAAACATACCAAAATTTTCTCAATCCGTGCCAAAAAACTACTACTAAACTCCTAAAAAAACTAGTTCCAAGTGCCGATTAGGCTCGTTTAAACCCGTTTATGACAGGGTTGGCTCACACGTCCGTGCTGACGACGCACCTTAAGTCAACACCATATGTTTGACCGTAGAGTTAACTACTATGACAGGTGGGACCCACATGTGAGCATCTATCCTCTTCTTCAAAAAGTTCGTATGCATGTTTGTCGCCGGCGCCGGTGATGGGCGAGCTGGCCGCCGCGCTGGCCTCCGCACGGGCTGGCTGGCTGGCCCGAGCGCGGCTCACGCGCGAGCAAGCTGCCACGCTGGCCTCCGCACGGGCTGGCTGGCTGGCCTGAGCACGGCTCATGCACGAGCAAGCCGCCGCGCTGGCCTCCGCCCGAGCCGGATGGCTGGCCTTAGAGCGGCACGCGCGAGCAAGCCGCCGCGCTAGCCTCTGCCCGAGCCGAATGGCTGGCCTTAGCATGGCACGCGCGAGCAAGCCGCCGCACCGCCGTGCCAAGCTAGCTAGCAAAGCTTGCACACAAGCAGCTAGATGCATCCAACAGGTTGTCTGCTAGCTTGGCTAGCTAGCGGCCGCGAGCGCCGCGTCGAGCTGGCTTCTGGCTGACGCAAGATGGGCTTCGCGCCACCGGCGCTTTTGACGTCGCTTTCACCCGGCGGCGGTGGCTGCCTCCCATGGCCAAGGATGACTAGGTGGACGGGCCGGAGGTAGGAGGTGACTCAGGGGTTTTTTTTTAGACTGACATGTAGGTCCCACAAGTCATAAGTAGTAAGTTGCTGGTCAAATAGACGGCGTTGACTTAAGGTGCCACATGGGTTTAAACAAGCCTAATCAGCACTTCGTAGTTTTTCGCGACGGCTTAAGAAATTATTGGTATGTTTTTGCTAATTTTTGTAGAGTGGTTGTTTCTTGGTATGGCTGGTTCGAAAGTGGTAGTTTTTTGTTAAATACTCCAATATGTATAAGGAACAATCTACTAGCGACAAATAGGAATTCTATGTTGCGTTGTACTAATGGTCGCAGATAGCCCAGCCACGTGCACGGGTTTTCCCTCCCGTATATTTTGCACGTGCCATCATCTAGTGGCTCGCGTAGAGTAGTAGCCGCCCTCGCTTGCTGCTTCCTCAGCTGCCATCTTTAATGCCACCTCCCAATTAAGCCGGAGGAGACGAAAAAGCCTGGCGCCGCAATGGGAACTGTGCAATATGGCCCTGGACCTGGACCTAATGTACTCTAGTACTCTGTAGCTTGTGGCGTTCCATGCATGGACTTCGCTCCATATAATACAAAATTAGCTTGAAAAACATTTTCATAATATGGGATGGAGTGAGTAGAATAGTTGATTTGTTAGACTTTTCTAGAGCCATGTGATTGTTTCTTTCTTTTGCAAAAAACATGGAGAAGTTGTATTCATAAATTGAACATTGCGCGTGCTTTGCACGTACGCGTGTACTAGTGGAAAAGAAAAAGCCTACTCCCGCGGTATGAAAGAACTCAAATGTTTTGCCCCCGCAATAGTGTGTGCGTGAGAGGAGCGGCTGAGCAGGCCAGCTACGCGCATGAATAGAGCAGCAAGTAGGTCCGCAGTATGCAGGTGTACTTTCCCTGCATTGATATTTACAACGATGGTTCTAGAGAACAGTACTACTACTACTTCCAGGCTGGTTTACGAGTCCCCATCGTATTTTGAGTTAAAGTTTGACCACATATTTGACTAGCAAAATGTTAATGCATGTCACCGAAAATTATATTGTTTGATTCGAATTTGAATGTACTACCCTCCACTTGCTATTGTAGCTCCGTGGCCTTGAGATTCAAAAGTTGAAAACTGGTACACTAAGAGCATCTGTAATAGTCTGTATGATACTACTAGATTCGTTAGTATAAGGAACACGTCAGCAGTCATCAGTGTGTCATATAGTACAAGATTTCTCCAATGAATCGTACTCTGATGGGTACCGCACACATTAAATCAATAAACAAAACCTGATGACCAACGCCTGAGGGAAGGAACTTGGGGAGCCAGCTACCGCAGCTCTCACCAGGTCAGTCAGGGCCCACTGAAATGAATGTAATTATCTCGGAGCTTGTGCCCGAAAAGTCAGGATCATACGATCTCATTCCCTCTCATCCTTTATTTTACGCCACCTCACGAAAACAGTCTACGTGGCAGATTTATCAACGATGATCATACGATCATACCTCCGTCCTGGTTTATTGGTCTCCTTCGTATTTTCTGCTGAATTTTGACCATAGATTTAATTAACAAAATGTTAGTGCATGTCACCAAAAATTATATCGTTCGATTCGTATTTGAACATAGTTTTTAATGATATTATTTTTTGTGACATGCATTAACATTTTGTTAGTTAAATATGAGGTCAAAGTTTGGCACAAAATTCAAAGAGGACCAATAAACAAATAGTACTACTCCTATATTAAATACTAATATGACTGCACCATCGCAGTACCGCTAATGCGTGCCCGCACAACTTCCTTCACGAAGGGACGAGGCCCTGCGGTTACGCTCTTATCTCCTTCTCGCTAGTTCCCCTCCCGAAGAGACCAAGGCAGTTCGTCGCTGCTGCCATGGATTCACCAGGTTGTTCTCCTCCTCGCCGGGGCTGGGAGACCTTGGACGACAATTCTCTGGGAGAAATCGCATGCCGCTCCGACTTCGTCACCGCTGCAAGACTCGGTGCTTCCTGCACCAACTATTTTAAGACGATGCGTAAATAGGCTTGGGAGAAGGCCATGCTTGTTGGTCTTCCATGCGTCCTCGAGGAGAAGGTTATTCAATGGGACTCCAGTCCACCGCAACGTGGCCGCAGTTGCATCTTGACGCCGCTTGAGTTGCCGACGTTGAGAGGCAGTCGGATTTTGTCCGATGAGAAGGTCAGTCACTGTGTTTGATCACGTAATGTATATTCTAAAAATACTTAGTTATTCCATCCCGTAATTTCTCCGCTGCCCACCGTCCCACAGGTTTGGGTTGGTGCCAACGGAGATTGGCTTGCATACCTACGGCCGGATACCACCATCATTTTGCACAACATCCACAGCAGTGGGGCCGTTCCTGTAGACCCCTTGTCCAGCATTGGGATCGGCCTTCCGGACTGGAATGGCTTGAATAGGTATGATGATGCCAGCATGAGATTGAAGAAGATAGTAATTGCGGACCCGCCGACCAAGCACCGCAGCTACGACGATTACTATCTCATCGCGGTGTTCGACATAAGGATTGCCATCAATAAGAATGGCCCTGACGGCAGAGGCTGGCACATGTTGGCCGCGGCAGATTTGTTCCCGCACAAGTTCGAAGACGCCGTGTGCCATGTAGGCCGCATCTTCGCTGTGACAAGCGAGGGGACTTGTTTCATCTGGGTGCCATCCTACGGTACGGGAGATAGCAAACAGAATGCACTAACCATCATTTGCATCCCTAACGGTACTCCATTATTTTGCAGGGACCACGCATCCCCCAATCAAAATCAGATCGCCGATCCTAGATGTGTTGGATTATGTGCATCCGCAATTCGGTCTAACCTGGAACCTTGTAGTTGACTCTGTCAAAATGGGATCAACTATCTTTGCAGTGGTTACCCATGGTAGCATTGATGTGCAACAAGGTGCCACGATCTACCACGATCGGACGCTCACCATGTACCCAGGTATTCCATTCTCTCATTGCGTTCTCTTTCATTGTACTACTACTACTAGTACTTCGGATCCATCGTAGTGTGTCGCAGGGATCGGCGGGAGTAGTACTTTTTACCTAGGAGTACGCGTATAGCAGGCTCTTGAATCCACTCCCACCATTTTTGTTTTTCCATGTCTTATCTCCTCCATGTAGCCAAAAATGGCTATATATAATCAGTCGGTTATTGAACTTCCTCTATAGTATAGTAGTACTACTCACTGCACAATATTATTGCGCACCATATTTGAGCACAACATTATCCTACACGGACCTTGACCATGTACGTCACCATGTGTCCAGGTCTGGGATGCCACATGTACCAGATGGACGGCTCCGAGTTCGACCCCCGTGATGCTATGTGGGAGCTGAGGGACACTCTTGGAGAGTACTCGCTTTTCATTGGGGACAGCTACCCCATTGTCAAAAAGATGCCACCTTCCGTGCACGACACCGAAGGCCTGCCGTTCATGAAGCATGTTTGTGTCTTCAGTGCGCACCGCCGGTTGAACATGTTGGGACGCGCAATCCCTGATTTATGCCGCTTCAGCTTGGATGAGTCTCCATCGTGGGGAACTAGACTAGAAAGCTGTGACAATGATTCCCGTTGCCCACCGCTATGGATCATGCCATCTATGAAGAACACCTGGGACTGGAACCTGGAGGACGACATGGAGTCCATCTATAACGTGTAAGTGGAGTATGGTAAATTGTGAATGGTAGCGCTATAAATATATGTAGAGTAGTCGTGCACAAATTTATCACATGAAGTGGAGATGAACTTGTGTAGCATGTTGGCATTTGTCCTTTAGAATTTACTAGTAGATGTGTTATGTGTATGTGCAACTTGTGTGGCTGTTCCACGGGCTCCAACACCCTTTGTGAGAAAAATAGGTGGCACAGCTTTGGCTATAGGTGACGTGGTAGCATCATACAGTAGCGGTTGTTCGCTATAGTTGTAGTACGACTAATCGTACTCCTATAAACCTTGCGCTTGGCTCTTCGCCTCTTCAGGAGGTCCAAGTTAAACAATGATGGTACTACAGTACTATATGCTTCTGGCAATCTGACACCGAATGAACTGCCGCATGTCCACCGTGTGAGCGAGGGCGAGGGAGAGCGCGCTGTAGTTAAAAGCTTCTCCTCGTCCTAAGAGCCACGGCGCGCGTGGGTGAGGGAGAGGGCGTAGGCGTACTAAGAAAGCTTCTCCTCGTCCTGCGAGCCACCGTGCGCGCGCGGGAGAGGGAGAGGGCATAGTAAGCAAGCTTCTCCTCGTTCTACGAGTTGACGGGACACAGTTGTACTAGTAGTCCATACTGCCTCCTTTCCAGTTAATATGGCTTAATTTGAAACGAGATAAATACAGTGGTGGTCACTGTATTTGTAACTATACGATCACTAGACTTCATAATATGCTCATTACGGTTACTATATACATTTTGCGGTGATTATACGGTCACTAGCTCACCCTAGAGCACCGTATTGCACTCTGCTGACCGGCCAAATACTCTACGTGGCACTTTCTTGACTGGTTAAATTGGCACGTGGTTTTTGGGTCCCACCAGTCAGTTGGCAGAGCAAAGAAATAAGTTAAACAAAACTTTATGCAGGCACGACAGGAGTCCAACCCTTGCGCGCGAACCACCCTGGCTGTGTATGTGTGTGCATGCACGTGTAGGTTGAGCACTTGAGCGTGAGCGTGTGTGTTGCGTTGTGTGTTGTGTGCCGCATGCATGGTTGTGTGAGTGTTGCGTGCGTGCATGTGTACGTGTGAGTGTTGCATGCATGTGTGAGGGTTCTAGTCCCTCCCATTCACATGTTCATATTTCAAGCTTCATTAAAACGTTGCATGCAAGAATTACGCCAATGCATGTAAAAGTCCTGGTCATTTGTTGTTCATGCATGCACGCATGCATTGCAATTAATATGTTGGTAAACACAATTTTCTTGAGGAAAACGAGCCCATTAATTGAGTACTTTTGCAAAGTACTATAGTAGTACTACAAAAAATTCTTCTGGCACTCATCATCTACTATTACCTTGGTTGATGAATCTTTTTATTGAGCTGTATATAAACTGGGAGTCTTGGCCAATGGTTCTTAATGTTGGACAGGATGAGAGTAGAGGCATATAGGAAGTCTTGGCGATCCATTATTCCCTATCGGTCTATTCAACTAGTCTTCACAGTGAAGTGACAATACACGCAGCAGCAGATGGGACACTTGATTAATAAGTTTAGCCAGCGTGCTGGTGTTACTAAATCAGCCTTACCCTGTAGTGCCATCATGTCTGCCAGTGGAGCAGGCTTCCGCAATTACGCGTACGCACCTCTCTCTTCCATTGACTGACATATGGGCCCACTTGAGGTAGACCCACATGTCATCCGCTTAACTATTTACACTCGTGTATACTAGTAGTACTAGTAGAATTGAGATTTAATGCACCTTCTTCCCCATCTCTCCCTCTTCTTCCTTCTCTCTTCCACATGGACGTCCCTTCCCCATCTTCATTCGCACACCATTTTCCAGTGCCCACTACTCGCCCGCTGTAGGATCGAAAGTATGTCTAGAGGGGGGGTGCTTAGACTACTTGACCAAATAAAACCTAACCTTTTCCCATATTTTAATTGTGGGCAGATTTTAGCAATAGTACATGTCAAGCATCACCCTACCCATGCAATTCTAAGAGTATAGCAGCGGAAAGTAAGCAATTGCATATGTATGTAAAGGAGGGGATCGGAGAATTCAAACGCAATGAAGACACGGTGGTTTTTGGCGTGGTTCCGATAGGTGGTGCTATCGTACGTCCACGTTGATGGAGACTTCAACCCACGAATGGTAACGGCTGCGCGAGTCCACGGAGGGCTCCACCCACGAAGGGTCCATGAAGAAGCAACCTTGTCTATTCCACCATGGCTTACGTCCACGAAGGACTAGCCTCACTCGGGGTAGATCTTCACGAAGTAGGCGATCTCCTTGCCCTTACAAACTGCTTGGTTCAACTCCACATCAGGTTGGAGGCTCCCAAGTGACACCTAACCAATCTAGGAGACACCACTCTCCAAAAGGTAATAGACGGTGTGTTGTTGATGAACTCCTTGCTCTTGTGCTTCAAATGATAGTCTTCCCAGCACTCAAACAACTCTTCACAGATTTGGCTATGGTGGAAGAAGGGTTTGAGTGGAAAGCAACTTGGGAAAGGCTAGAAATCAAGGTTCAAATGGTAGGAATGGAATATCTTGATCTCAACACATGAGTAGGTGGTTCTCTCTCAGAAAATGTATGGTGGAAGTGTAGGCACGTTCTGATGGCTCTCCTTTTTGAGAAGGAGGTGGTGGAGGGGTATATATAGCCTCCACACCAAATCCAACCGTTACACACTTTTGACCCAACTCGGTGGCACCGAAACAATAATCTCGGTAGCTCCGAACTGTGTAAAAGATATTAACTTTAGGAATCTCGGTGGGACCGATACGAACAACTCGGATGGACCGAAGTGCAATGGCTAGGGCAATCCTCATCTCGGTGGCACCGATTGCATCAACTCGGTAGGACCGAAGTGAAGCAATAAGGCAACAGAGACTTGGCAAGCCATCTCGGTGGGACCGAGATCCATTTCGGTGGATCCGATTTGTTAGGGTTTTGGCAGTGGCTAAGTCTTGGATGAACTCGGTGGGGCCGGATAGAGAATTTCGGTGGGGCCGAGTTGGAATGTAGGTTTTGGACATATTTGG
Source organism: Elymus sibiricus (assembly GCA_039707655.1). NCBI lineage: Eukaryota > Viridiplantae > Streptophyta > Magnoliopsida > Poales > Poaceae > Elymus > Elymus sibiricus. Next base: position 325,056,079 of record CM077674.1, on the reverse strand, counting down.
GTAGAGAGAGTGGTTGAGGGTTTAGGAATACTGTCACTAAGCACTTGAGCAAAAAGACCATTAAGCAACACCTCATCCCCTTTTAATAGTATTGGCTTTCCTATAGACTCAATGTGATCTTGGATCACTAAACCAAAAAATGTAGAGTCTTGATCTTTTGCCAATCCTTGTCCTTAGCATTTTGAGGGGTCCACTTCTCTAGTCCATGCCATGCCAATCATTGAACATCCTGAAATCTTTAACTTGAATGGACATTAGTTCAATGAGATATATGTTGTTATGAATTACCAAAACCACCAAGGGAGCAAATGTGCTTTCAATCTCCCTCTTTTGGGTAATTGATGACAACATATAGATCAAAGCTTCGACAGATGATTAAATGAATGAAATACATCGTCGCTTTGAGAAGTATGTGATAAGCAAGAGCTCCCCCTCAATTTGTGCATTATTAAAAATTTGCGTTTGAATGCAAATGCACAATCGATTAGGCTCGTGGGTCACTCTTCCATGTCACATACATCTTAGTGGAGCGCGCAAAATTATATGATTGAAAGAGTAAGCATGCATCACCAACACAAGTAATTGATCATACAAGATAATGATAAAGATAAAAACATTAATCATCACAAGAGACATAGTATGATCATCATAGGCATAATTGACAGAATATCACACAGACACTGTAGCAAGCACACATATAACAAAGTAGCATCAAACAAGCAGTAGCAAAAGAACTCGTAGTAAATCAAAGCAAGGACTCCCTCTCTCTCGAAGCTATGATCTATATAGATTCTCCCCCTTTGGCAACAAGTACCAAAAAGTTCAAATAAGTATAGGACTAATTGGCTCTCTAAGCACGGTCCTCCGAAGCTCCTGAAGGCGACCTCCTGCTGGCGGCTCCGGTGTGCGTAGACGGCGTGGAGAGAAGAGCGTCCGCGAATGCTTCTGACGATGTCTGCTGGACTGGTGGAGTGGAGACCCATGGTGGCACTGTGGCAGTAGCAGCTGGTGCAGATACTGTGGTCCGTGGATCCACGACTGGCACTGCAGCAGACCTGGCTGCCCTAGGCACTGTCTGGAAACGCTCTGTGGTCGGTCTGTCATCTCCACTGTCATCTGATCTGGCTATCTTGACAGCATCAACATCACCCTGCAGCTGCTCAACTGAAGTCTGAATCTCTGTGACCTTGACATCCAAGTCATGAAATTTAGTCTCAATAATCCGCTCAAAACTAGCCTGGGTCTGGGTGAGGTTGGCCAAACTTCACTCAATCCTCAGAGTGGCTTTAAGCAGATATGTCATTTGATCCTTGGGTGTCTTGAGATTTGCAATTGGAGCATTAGGAGCAGATGCCTCCTGAGCTCCTTTTGCTTCTTTGGCTTTGCGGATTTCCTCTTGAGCTTGTGCTGATGTGGGATGCGAAGGATCCATCACTATCACATTGTCCTCAAAATCTGGACGCAATGGCATATGCTCTCGATCAAGAAGGTATGTGCTAGTTCCAACCTTGGAATTGATCAACGACTGAATATGTGGAGCATATCCGCACGATCTCTTCTGATCTGCTGCAGTCCTCTTGATAGTTTCAACTATCAGGCTCATCACCTTGAATTTCTGAGGTGTATCAAACAAATGCAGCAAATTGATGGAGTGGCCACGAATCATTTTGTCATCTCCTGACTTGGGTAGCAGAGTGTACCACAAAATGGTGTTCGTTGTGGCTAATCCTGGGAGCAGATGCTTCACTGATCCAAGTTTGTGAGTCTCAAGGTCTTTCTGAGGAATTGCAGTGTACATCTTGGCCATGGAGTTGTGATCCATCTTGAGCTTGGCATAGATATCAATGTCATCATCCTCTTCCTTGGGTGCACCAAGAAGATTGCCCACTCAGAGATGGTTGACTGGTACCTGATACCTTCAGTCATCCACACTATTCTGCCATCTGGATAGAAGTGTGCAGTAGAGTAAAATTGCATGACCATTTCGTCATTCCACTTAGTCAGCTTCTGTTCGACAAACTCGTCAACTCCTGCAATTCTGAAGCTTTCATGGACGTGGGGGAAATAATCTTCATTTGCATCAATATATTTCCAGTCCACCCACCTCATGTCACTGACTATGGGCTTCTTATCAAGCAACACTGTCTCATAAAAATCCTGTTGTTCACGAGTGTGAAAGCGATAATCACATGTTGTCCTTCTTATGGCATAAGGATCTGTCAATCTCCACTAACGCAGCCCTTTATCCTTCCTCAGCATCCTGTTTTCTGCGATTGGGTGTGCATTGTCATGGTCTGGTATCTTTGGCTTCAACTTTCTGAGCACTAGTGGCTCTTCATCAACATTTGACTCAGGCACTGGGGCCTTGTTCTTCTCTGCAGCTGATATGTTCCTGGTTGGCCTCTTGGGTGCTGGTGCCTTTGGTTTGGACTTGGGGGGTGCAGCAGTCTTGATTGCATCAGACATAAGCTTCTGAGCTTTTGCAGGGGGTGCAGTGGCTGCTGGCTCTTCCTCTTCTTCCTCCTCATCAATCATCATGGAGGGTCTGCCAATCACACGGGCAAATAATTTCCTTACTCTTTTCTTCTCCTTCAGCTGCCTCTTTGTTACTAGGCTTCTGCATAGTCTGCTGAGGCACTTTCCTCACAGCAGTCTCTCTTTGGAAGAAGTAGGCTTGGTGCTGTACTCCTTAGCAAGCACAACTCTCTTTTTCTTAGTTGCTGTTTCACTAGCAACAAAATCTTCGTCCTCACTGTCAGAGGCTTTCTTCTTCCTTGTTCTGGTAGCTGCTTTAGGAAGATCTGGAGAGCTTCTCTCTCCCTCATAGAAACTGTCATCAGGGCTTGACCCTTCACTTAGTTCTGCATGCTGTTCAGACCTGTTCTGACTATCACTGCCACTAGACATCTTGCTGAGCTGACCCTGTGAATAGATAGGTATGGGTAGAGTAGATGAGTCATCACAAAAAGCAGATAATTTTTTTTTCAAAAAATTGAGTTCAAACTTTAGTTCTAGGTTTTCACAGAATGCATTTCGGATGGACCGAGTTGATAATCTCGGTGACACCGAAGCACACTACAAAGACATTACACGCCATTTCGGTCAGACCGATATGGGTTTCGGTGGCTCCGAGATGCTAGGGTTTCACTGAGATGTTACTTTCGGTCTCACCGATTCGCACAACTCGGTGGCACAGAGATGTACTAGTGCTATGGCCAGGGCCAAATCGGTGGGACCGAAAATTTCTATTCGGTCGGTCCGAGATGCGTTCGGCGGAAACCTAACCCTAATTTTTTTGCTCGAATCTTGTTCTTACGAACTAATCTGGTGGAAAGACTATTGCATTCGTGGCAAGATATATGGCACTCCAATCGTGCATTGAATCGGAGAAAAAAGAGGCACGAGGAGATCGAATCTCACCCTAACTCGGTGGAGATCCTCTACGGCGGCAACGGCGGTGGAGATTACCGTTGACGGCGATGGAGTCCTGCGGCGAAGGCGCACATGAGACGACGGCGACGATCCGAAGACCAAGGGGGCGGCAGCAATGGGGCATATATCTTCGTCTTGGGGTATTGATCTTCTTCCCACTCAACTCCATTGGCATTGAACTTTCGTTCAAAACCAACACCTTGGTTCTTCCGGTTCCTTCCTTGCTTGCGTACAATTTCCTCAAATTGCTTACTCCCGACAAGACTCTTGTAGACACCTTTTTCTATAATTCCTTTCAATAGCATATTTTCTTGCTCAAGTGTAACTTGGCTAAGAGAATCACTAGTGGAATCAATAGAACTACTAGAAGTAACAACATTGGATTTGGCATTGTTATTGTTACTACTAGAGGTAGAACCATTTTTACCCTTGTTGCTAGTTTGCTTAGATTTAGCTGGTGGCATAAAGGTAGACAAGAGTAAACGTTTGGCAAGATATGAAGAACTCTTCTTTCGAAGATCGTCATTGATAGCTTTAAGAAACTAATGCTCTTGCTCTAAATTTAGCTTCTCGAAGCGTAGCTTCTCATGAGTTCTTAGAAGTTCTCTATGATCCTCTTGAGTTGTTTCATGAGCTAACTTAAGAGCATTTAGTTCTTTAGTTAGACGCTCAATCTCCTTCATAGCATTGTCACTCGTTTCCTCTTGACTATCATGATTACTAGCATTTTCATTATAGCTCACATCACTAGCCCTATCAACAAGTAAATCATCATCACAAAGCAAATCATTTCATCACTATTGAAATCAAGATACTCGGGGTGTGATACCTTGGGGCCTTTTGCCATGAAGCATCTTCCAATTCCTTCATTTGGTGAGTCAAATAGATCATAGGAGTTGGATGACACAAGTGCAAGTCTGGCAACACCTTCATCTTGACTATAGTCGGAGTTGGAGTGATAACTTCTCTCGGAGTGGTTGTCGGAGTCGGAGCCGGAAACCCATTCACCAACATGAGCTTGATGTCTTCTTCTTGTGTAGCTCTTGGATGACTTGTCCTTCCTCTCCGAATCCTTGCTTCTTCGAGAGTGTCTTCGTTCATAACGATCATCTCTACTCCTTCTCTCCTTATGAGGTGATTCATCTCTTCTATGTCTTCCTCTTGGTGATTCGTCTCTTTTCTTGTAGGGAGCCGTACACTCATTTGAGTAGTGTCCGGGCTTCCCATAATTGTAGCAATTGCGGTCACGACTTGATGATCTTCTCTCATAGTGTCTTGAGCTAGAGCTTCTTTCTTTCCCTTTGTTCTTGTAGAACTTGTTGAACCTTTTCACCATTAGGCTTATCTCTTCATTTGATACTAGCTTGTCACTTGAAGTTGTTGGAGCATCGGTTGAGGCTTTGTAAGCACCACTTGATTTGTTATGCAGCTCCTCTTTGTCCTTGAGTGACATTTCATGAGCAACAATCCTTCCAATGACTTCCGTGGGCTTGAGATCTTTGTAATTTGGCATCATTTGGATCAATGTGCAGACGGTATCATATTCTCCATCCAAAGCTCTAAGTATCTTCTTGATGATGAATTTGTCGGTCATCTCTTCACTTCCTATGCCGGCAATCTCATTTGTGATGAGAGCAAGCCTAGAGTACATCTCAGCGACTCCTTCACCATCCTTCATCTTGAACTTGTCAAGTTGACTTTGAAGCACATCCAACTTAGATTCCTTGACAGATTCGGTACCCTCATGCATATCAACCAAAGTATCCCAAATTTCCTTTGCATTCTCTAGGCGGCTGATTTTGTTGAATTCTTCAGGACATAGACCGTTGAATAGAATGTCACAAGCTTGAGCATTGTATTGCAACATCTTCAATTCTTCCGGGGTTGCTTCACGATCTGGTTCCTTGCCATCCTCAAAGAAGTCACCTTGCAAGCCAACACAAACAACAGCCCAAACGGCAGGGTTATGACCAAGAATATGCATTTTCATCTTATGTTTCCAACTAGCAAAGTTTGTACCATCAAAATATGGACCTCTACGGTGATAGTTACCCTCACTAGACGCCATACTCTCCTAGGTTGTGAAACCAAGGCTATGATCACCAAAGCAATGGAAATCAAGGCTTAAGGAGACCAAAGCTCTGATACCACTTGTAGGATCGAAAGTATGTCTAGAGGGGGGGGTGATTAGACTACTTGACCAAATAAAACCTAAACTTTTCCCAGATTTTAATTGTGGGCAGATTTTAGCAATAGTACATGTCAAGCATCACCCTACACATGCAATTCTAAGAGTATAGCAGCGGAAAGTAAGCAATTGCATATGTATGTAAAGGAGGGGATCGGAGAATTCAAACGCAATGAAGACACGGTGGTTTTTGGTGTGGTTCCGATATGGTGCTATCATACGTCCACGTTGATGGAGACTTCAACCCACGAAGGGTAACGGCTGCGCGAGTCCATGGAGGGCTCCACCCACGAAGGGTCCACGAAGAAGCAACCTTGTCTATTCCACCATGGCTTACGTCCACGAAGGACTAGCCTCACTCGGGGTAGATCTTCACGAAGTAGGCGATCTCCTTGCCCTTACAAACTGCTTGGTTCAACTCCACATCAGGTTGGAGGCTCCCAAGTGACACCTAACCAATCTTGGAGACACCACTCTCCAAAAGGTAATAGACGGTGTGTTGTTGATGAACTCCTTGCTCTTGTGCTTCAAATGATAGTCTTCCCAGCACTCAAACAACTCCTCACAGATTTGGCTATGGTGGAAGAAGGATTTGAGTGGAAAGCAACTTGGGAAAGGCTAGAGATCAAGGTTCAAATGGTAGGAATGGAATATCTTGATCTCAACACATGAGTAGGTGGTTCTCTCTCAGAAAATGTATGGTGGAAGTGTAGGCACGTTCTGATGGCTCTCCTTTTGAGAAGGAGGTGGTGGAGGGGTATATATAGCCTCCACACAAAATCCAACCGTTACACACTTTTGACCCAACTCGGTGGCACCAAAACAATAATCTCGGTAGCACCGAACTGTGTAAAAGATATGAACTTTAGGAATCTCGGTGGGACCGATACGAACAACTCGGATGGACCGAAGTGCAATGGCTAGGGCAATCCTCATCTCGGTGACACCGATTGCATCAACTCGGTAGGACCGAAGTGAAGCAATAAGGCAACAGAGACTTGGCAAGCCATCTCGGTGAGACCGATTTGCATAACTCGCTGAGACCGAAGTGAATGCAAACGATTACAGAGAGTTGGCAAGGCCATCTCGGTGGGACCGAGATCCATTTCGGTGGATCCGATTTGTTAGGGTTTTGGCAGTGGCTATGTCTTGGATGAACTCGGTGGGGCCGGATAGAGAATTTCGGTGGGGCCGAGTTGGAATGTAGGTTTTGGCCATATTTGGGTAGAGAGAGTGGTTGAGGGTTTAGGAATACTGTCACTAAGCACTTGAGCAAAAAGACCATTAAGCAACACCTCATCCCCTTTTAATAGTATTGGCTTGCCTATGGACTCAATGTGATCTTGGATCACTAAACCAAAAATGTAGAGTCTTGATCTTTTGCCAATCCTTGTCCTTAGCATGTTGAGGGGTCCACTTCTCTAGTCCATGCCATGCCAATCATTGAACATCCTGAAATCTTTAACTTGAATGGACATTAGTTCAATGAGATATATGTTGTTATGAATTACCAAAACCACCAAGGGAGCAAATGTGCTTTCACCCGCCCACGCCATCTTCCTCGGTCGCTCGCGCGCACCATCTCCCCCCGCTCACTGCTCGCCCACACACGCTATCTTCTTCTCTCGCCCGCCCACATCCACTTCCCCGCTCGCCTGCATGCATCGAAAACCCCAATCACTCAGCGCCCTAAAAAAACCAATGGCAGAACCGACTGACACGCAGAGCCGCGATTGGAATTCCCTCCCCGATGTTCTCTTGGAGCAGATCTGTAATCGTATGGACCTACTCAGCACCGTGCGTCTGGCCGCATGCTCGGTGTCTATGGACCGTCTACTCATCGACAGTCGGCCGGCCCTTTTCAAGACATCCTGCTTGCTGATGCCCAATCCTCGCAACTAGCCCAGACACCGACGTGACAATCCTACGGAGGTTGCCATCATGCGTCTCGACATGCTACCACTCCCCGCCCACCTGCCCTTCATGTGCCGCCACTACTGGGCAGGCATGAAGGCTAACTGGGTCATCATCATCCACCAATCAGGTAGTCCGTGGCGTCTCCTGGATATCTACACCCAGCGAGAGATCACCCTTCCATCGTTGGATACTGCCGACATCATGCCTCGCGGCCCGCCGGACACTCCTGCCTACTACGCACGAGAGGCGTCGGGCACTTGGTTGGACCTCCGTTTGCTGAAGGTTGTAATCTGCGAAGTGCCCACACCATCAGAAGACTACATGGATTACAAGCTCATTGCCTTGTTCGACGGCGGATTAGCCTATCTGGAATCCAGTCGCCATACATGGTTATGGCTCATCATCAATCCTATTTACCCTCCATTTCTGTCTGATGCTATAGTGCACGATGGCATCGTTTACGCGGTGGACGGACAGATTGGCTGCATATACTGGTGGAATCTATCGTCGTGTAATTGTTCTATCTCATCTCATCTTTACCATATGAATACGACTGCCTGTTGATTGTTAGAAATTTAGAATAGATGGTATGACTATAACCACATCATTGCTATATGTTCCTCTCATTTCCTTGATTTTTATGACCACACATGTTATTGGTAGAGTTGATATAAGAACAATTTGCATCTAATGATTGTTAGAATAGGATATTATGAGTATAACCACATGATTGCTATATGTTACTCTCATTTCCAAGATTTTTATAACCACGCATGTTATTGTTAGAGTTGATACGAGAACTGTTGGCATCTAACTGTTATGGTAGAATATGAGTAGGCCCTAGCATAGCTGTTTTCCTCTCATTTTTACATGATCATTGAACCATCACTTATTGCTAGAATATGAAAGCCATTGGCATTTTTTTAAAATTATGGTATGATTATGATCACGACATTGTAATTCTCTGGCTATGATCTGTGTCACTATTATAATAATCTTAATTCCACACATACTCTGAACATGATTGTATATTTTTGTCCTTTTGGTCTCGAATTTGATTTGTTGCAGCAGACGCAAATGCGCTGGCCTTTATAATTCCAGGACCTAGAAATGTAAATGTCAATGGGTGGTGGTTTATCGCTCGTTCAACTGACGGTGGGCATTTGATGCTCATTTGCACATACCAAAGTGACCAAACCATTTTATCAAACCACATGCAGTACAATGCGTGGGGCGTTCGCGACTGTGATGGCTATGGCTGCTTCGTGTTCGAGAAAGATCCCAGTTCCGTTGGGCCAGGCGTATTCAATTGGAGGCGGGTTTACAGCCTCGGCAACCACTCCCTGTTCCTCGGGCTCAATTATCCGATCATCCAACCAATCATCGAACATATTAGCGGCGATGATTATCGTGCTATGCAAGTTCCATTCGCCAGGGGGAACTGTGTTTACACATCGTACCATGTATTTCATGAAGCACCATATCCAGAGATTCGTCGACACAGGTTGTTGCCAGATGAACTTCAGTGTGTGAAAGGCATCAAGCTTCCAAGCGATGAATGGCTTTTGCAAACCCGACATGCGGCGATGTGGTTCATGCCAACAGCTAATATGCACAACTTGATTCATAGTGATATCTACCGAGCCATGTATCCTGCTAGTTGTCGCATGATCCTGTTCTGTTGGTTATTTTGTACTGTAGTTAGTTTGAAGGTTAAATACCTTTCTGGGATCAAGTGCATCCTACATCACCTACGTAGCATGTATTTTGATAATGATGATGGAGATGCTGTGTAGACGCCATATATAGCAATTAAGCTTCAAGTGCGTACTTGTTCGTGAAAGTGTTGTCCCATGGGAATTATATTTTGTATTACTCATGTAGCCTACAAGTCTGTCGCACAGCCTTGTAACTTTGTAGGCACCTGTTTGTAAGCTCCTTCTAAACACTCTTGCATAATGCCCTTAAAACTAAGGCTTTAGCAACGCCCCTCTGATATTATTTAAAGCAATATGGAAGCAACCTGGAGATTGGATGAATGTACACCATCTCTAAAATTTGTACTACTAGTAGTCCTCTATACCATACTAGATTTGTATTCATACCGAGAATGGATTCAAATTTTATTGGTATTGCAATATACTTAATGCTCCTACTTTTTTTTAGATTTATCAACAGAACTACGGCCTTATGTTAGTACGACACAGCCTACACGATATGTAGACGATAGCCAATCCAGCCGTCTGCTGGACTCTGGTCACATGGATGGACGAACTGATCTCCCCTGTCGTGCAGGGATCGTCCAGGCCATGACGTGTGTACATCACTACCGTAGTACTATCGCTGGTGTCTCTCTCTTCTATAGTACAACTGAGCCGACGCGTGGGGACGGGTAAGAGTGTGCCTATGGTCGGCTGCTCAATTGTGGTCCCACATGTGAGTGCAAATGCAAGATGACGCGCGTTCATTCCGTGAGAGACGTGCCGGACCGACCGACCGTGTGGGGTGCTACGTGAACGCGACGTGCGTGCTGTATACATGTAGTACTACCATTTTCTTTTGGTTTTGCTCCATGGCGCAATTCATCGATACAAAATTATAATTAAAAGTGGAGGGCGGGGCTTTTCCCGTGCGTTAGGCGGGGCAGTTTTGCCTAGTTGGTTCGACAGAGAGGCGAGGAGGATATTGTGCTACTCGTACTAGGTAAGTAGTACTTGTACGACTAGTAGTACTAGTACACGTCGGTCAAATTATTCATCATTTCCTCACATTGAATTGACGTGACAACACTGTAACACCCCCAGTGTTAAGCCACAGTGATCCCAGACTAATGATGCCATGTCACCATGTTATCTAAACTAAATTGCCACTTGTCCAAAAATCAAATTCAAATTCCCTTTTGAAATGCAAGTCAAATAATTACTTCTTCAAATAAATAAACAAAATAGTTCATAATATTGCAAATAATCCCAAAGCAATTATAAAAATAAAACCAACATTATTTGAATTTCCAAAATTTACCCTAGTAACCAAAACAGCGGACCAGCAGCACTATTTCAACCCATTTAATTATGAACATAAACTAAATGAAATCTTTGGGCCCCCAAACTTTTCGTGGCAGTGCTTAATAATGCATAGTAATTATTTGTTGAGGTTACACATTTTTCAGGAGTTATTTGGTGGCCCAACGTAATGCAAAACAGTGGCAGAAAATACAAAATGGAAAAGAATAAAAGAAAAGCCTAGCGCTACTGTGCCACTGGGCCTAAGTGGGCTATAATGCGGCCTGGCCCAGGTTGGCCGGCCTTTCCTCAACTTCCCGCCAGAGGGGAGGCCATGGCGCACGCGCTGTCCGTCCGCGCCGCGAATGCGTGCGTGTCGACCATCCTGTCGTCCCAGAGGTGGATAAGGAACCCCCCCTCGACCCCATGCAACCCTAGCCCCCAGTTCTGCCACTCCCTCGTCCTCTGGTTCTAGATTGGGCCATCACCGAGCTCCGCCATCACCTCACCTCGCCGTGCCCGTGGCCATCGGCCACCGTTCGCCGTCCGCTCGTGTTTGGGTGGATCGTGGTCGTCCTCTACGTCATCTACGCGCCACCGTTCAAGCTCGGAGGCTTGGAATCGCCGCCATCAACCCGTCTTCCCCAACTGCGGCCACCGGAGCTCCACCGCTCGATATGTACCACCTCGACCACCCCCGACCCTTCTGAGCACGCAAACAGCTCCGGGGAGAGCTCCCGCAGCATCTCCCCCCTCTTCGTTGGCTCGTGCGCATCCCGTAGGCTCGATCCCCTCGAGTTCTTGCTCCGGCCGCCGCTCACCGTCGTCGTTGCCGTCGCCTTAAGCCGTCCCTGCTTGAACCAGGGGCACCAGTGGACGCGCGACGTCTTGCGTGTCCGATCCATGCCCTTCGCCGTTAGAATGGTCGTCGGGGCAGCGGTTCCGACCGTCGCCGTCGGCGCGTGCTGGTTTAAACCAGTGGGCCCCGGCCGTCAGCAGGTTAGATTAGGGCCTAACCCCTAATTAAACTAACCCCCGCCCCTAACAGCCGCTGACAACTAGGCCCCTTTGTTAAATAACGTTTCAGTTAGAGTGTGACACTGACATGCGGGTCCCAGTGCACTGTAGCAATTGTTTAACTCTAATTGTTTCCAGAGACACTGATGCCAGGGGCCCACCGTGCTGTTCCTTTGGATAAGACTCGCTGAGTCAGCGTGCTGACTTAGCAGGGGCCCCACCAGTCAGCCTCTGCTGACTTAACCTAGTTGACCAGTCAACTGCTGACTGGGCAGTTGACTGGCCCCACTTGTCAGCCTAATGAGCATTTTGCTGGGTACACTTCTGTGTACCCGTAGCAATTTAATCATTTAATTTCGGATTAAAAATAAATATAGTAATTCCAGAAATTGTTTAAAACTTTGAAAAATCATATAAAATAAACCGTAACTCAGATGAAAATAATTTATATATGAAAAATGATCAGAAAAATATGAAGAATCCGAATATGTCATCTGAATTCATGTTAGAATCCTCTAAGTATGTGAACCTGTAACTTTTGGCCTGTTTCTGATAAATGAATAGTGCATGACTTCGGTAAAATAATTTCAAATAAAATTCTAAATAATTTAAAGTGTTTAGGGATGCATTAGAACACCCCCTGCATACCATATAACCATGACATGCATATTGTTGCATTTGTGTGCTCCGTTATTTATTCTGTTTCTTCCCCCTCTTTATCTCTGGTAGACCCTGAGACCGTTGATGATCCGGTGATCGTCCACTACGTTGAAGATCCGTTTCTGTCTGCAGAGCAACCAGGCAGGCAAAACCCCCTTGATCATTCCTATATCGCCCATTGTTTCTCTCCCATGCTTGCATTAGATTTTGCTACTGTAATTGATTGCTCCTATTCTGATGCATAGCCTGATTTTGTAACCTGCTGTTGATACTTTACCTATTGTCCTAAATGCTTAGTATAGGCTGGTTAGAGATCCATCAATGGCCCCACACCCTTGTCCTTGTTGCCGTGCTTTACCACCGGTGACTCGATCAGTGTGATCGATGTACAGAAACCGAACACAGCACTGCACACCCCCTTAGTTGTACGACTCTGCAGGGCTACTATCGAGTGCCGAGGGTGATACCTCCTGCCTCACTCCTGATGATATCTCTGTAGCGTAGCTAGTCGGTTGTGTGTTACCGAGGGTGATTCCTCTTTCACCACCTCCGATGAGGCCTTTGTCGTGCAGCCCCTCAAGTGTGAACCCATCGAGGGTGATTCCTCCAAGTTCACCTTGACAGTTACATCGAGTGGGAATCCATCGAGGGTGATTCCTTGGATTCCCCATGATGTTATGGACACATGGGTACTTTGACCTTCACCTCAGACCGTTGTTAAAGATGGGTCGGCTCTAAGAGCACCCGCGAGATAATGTTGAAGTCGGGCCGACCCCAAGGGTACCCGCGAGAGAGTCCTGTGGCGGCTGGCTATTAGTGGTACCACCCAGGATGTGGTGGTAGCTCGGGACTTGTCCCGATAGCCGACACGGAACTTACACTGTAGACGGAGCGACAGGGCAGGCGGAGACTACCTAAGAGAGAGGTGGGCCTAGTCCCTGGTCGTGGTCCGCGAGATACCTAGTAGGAACGGCCGAAGCACTGGTCGTCTGCGCAAGCTCCTAAGAATTCACTAACGGATTTGGGTATTTGATCTGAGTTGGCCACTGACCTATACGCACTGCCACAACGCAGGATAATGGTTTAATGGGGCCCTCGGCGCCGTATGTATCAGCCGAAAGCTTTGTCAGACGTCCAGTTCAGCATTGTGGCCATCCAGGCAGAGGTGGTGCTGGTATCCAGCCTGCACACAACGACCCGGAGTGCTAAGGGTGATGGGCCCAAGAACCCTGAGCACTTAGGATGTAGACCGGCGGGGACCTCTCTGCGGAGCCTAGGTAGGTCTATGTCGTGTCGATCAGCCGAGGCCGGGCATGACCGAGAAAAGTGTGTCCGGCTAGAGTTAATCGAGCGTGTTGGGTAATAGTAGTGCACCCCTGCAGGGAAGTTATCTATTCAAATAGCCATGTCCACGGTAACAAGATGCTCAGTGTTGTATCCCGATCTACTACAACTTGAACTAGATACTTGTGTTACTTAATAATTTAATAGCTTTGGGATTGCTTCCTCGCAGGGAGTCGAGGAAGGATCTCTGGACATGGCTAATATTATACTTGTTACTAATACTTTTATATGCTAATCTGCACTCTTCTAATGCTACAAGACGCCAAGATGCTAGTCTTCGATGGGCTAGGCCTTCCCCTCTGTTCTGGCAATTCTGCAGTTTAGTCCATAGATACAGCCCCTTCATTTTATACTGATGCATACTTAGCATAGATCTGATGTAAGTCTTGTGAGTACTTTGGATGAGTACTCACGGTTGATTTGCTACCTCTTTTCCCATACCCGTTTGCTGTGATCAGATGAAGGAGTCCCGGAGCCAGCTGATCCCGTCGATATCTTCTACTATCCCGGCGGAGCCTACTACTATGTGGAGACCGACGACCAGGAGTAGTTCGGAGGCTCCCAGGCAGGAGGCCCTGCGCCTTTTCGATCTAGTTGTCGTTGTTTTGCTCAGCCTTCTTAAGGCAACCTTGTCTAATTATGTCTGTACTCAGATACTAATGCTTCCGCTGACTCTTGTGTAACTCGAGCTTATGTATTCGAGCCCTCGAGGCCGCTGGCTTGTAATATAAAGCTTGTATTATTTTATTTTGTGTCTAGAGTTGTGTTGTGATATCTTCCCGTGAGTCCCTGGGCTTGATCGTGCGCATTTGCGTGTATGATTAGTGCATGGTTGAGTCGGGGGCGCCACAAACACGCTGCGCGTGAGGTGACACAAGAGTCCCGGCCGCGTGTTCAGTTCACCAAAGTGAGCCTCACCCCTCTGGTAGTCCAGCAGCACTCTCCCGTTCTCTCCCATTCTCTCTCGGTCTCCCGCCTCCCAGCCGCCGCCTTGTTCCGATCTAGTTGGTACGATGGGCGATGAGCTAGTGGAGCTGCTATACTTCATTGCAAGTAGTCAAAAGGAAGACGCTGAGAAATTTGATCTGAACAAGGAAGCTCTTGAAGCTAGCCGCATGAAGGGTGGAACTAGCGAGGCCGCTCCTGTGAGTATTCGTCATGTCGCCCTGTATGATGATTTCGATCTTTATGGGGTTTTTTCAAGTCTTTAGAGTATGCATGTAATAATGAAGCCGAGACCCCAGTTTGTTCGGGTGTCATGGATTTTTGATTTGGAGTAGCACTTATTTGTCAAAATCTTTCATCATTTAATTAAATAGTTGATTGATCATACATTGAGTACCATTTAACTGGAATTAACTGCTGCAAGTCCAAGAAAGATTGGCCGGTGCTGCCGGCTGGCGTCAAGTTCGATCCCATGGATCAGGAGCTGATCGAGCACCTTGAGGCTAAAGTGAGTGCTGACAGCACGAGATCTCACCCTCTCATCGATTTGTTCATACCGACCATCGAAAACGAGCACGGCATATGCTCCACCCATCCTGAGAAACTTCTAGGTGAGACACCGATCGACTGTCTACTTGCACAAAATATATTCTTTTCTTTTTACAAATTTCTGATGTATGCTTCCTGGCCTGGGATTGTATTTTGCCAAAACTGCAGGTATCACACTGATTGGCCTAAGCAAGCATTTCTTCCAGCGCAACTCCAGGGCGTTCAAAAGGGGTACGCGGACGCGTCGCAAGATACAATCGGAGTGCGGCATGCACGCGATGTGGCACAAGACCGGCAATACCATGCCGGTGATGGTTAACGGTCGGCAGAGGGGCAGCAAAAAGGTTCTGGTGCTGCACACCAACAATAACTTAGACCAGCAGAGGACCAACTGGGTGATGCACCAGTACCACCTCGGGGACCTCGAGCAAGAGAAGGAGCGGGAGCTGGTCCTCTGCAAGATCATCTACCAGACGAAAACGAGGGCTGGGACTAAAAAGATTATAAGTTAGTTTGGTAGTGTACTAGTTCTACCTGGTCGTCTGCAAGTTGGTGTTGTTGTTAAGGATCTTAATTCGGTCTGAACTTGGCATTTCCTTCCAACCATCATGTCGACGATCGACATGGATATAACGCTGAAGCAATTGTTGCGAAACGAATTTTTAGGCACCTGATATAAGTAGCAAAAGCTCCTGCCGTTCGAATTCCCAGTTCTCCAAAATTTTACTAACATCTTCCAGCACGCAGGGGATCCATCAGGTTTCACAGGCAGACAGTTGGACGCAGCACGTCGGGACTGGGCTGGGGCACGCCAAGCCCAGCTGCAAATTGTTAAACAGAGGAGCGATGGATTTGGGCCTTCAAGAACAGTCAAGTGTCGGGACCTCGATCGCGGGAAGCGCCTCCCATGCCATTCCTCTAACCCACATACCACATACAAACCCCTAAAAAAAAAAACATACCACATACAGTATCACTGAAAAAAAATCCTGCATACGACATGTTCTCTCGTTCGAGTTGTCAGTTAACCAAATTTTTTAATAGGCATGAGAAACGGGAGCCGCCGCTTCCAGTGATCATATTTGGACTAAAAAAAGGCCT
This sequence comes from Elymus sibiricus, assembly GCA_039707655.1. Taxonomy (NCBI): domain Eukaryota; kingdom Viridiplantae; phylum Streptophyta; class Magnoliopsida; order Poales; family Poaceae; genus Elymus; species Elymus sibiricus. Next base: position 325,039,924 of record CM077674.1, on the reverse strand, counting down.
AGTCGGCTATCGTTTAGTTGAAATATGTAAAATATTCCATAAGAAAAAGAAACATGTAAAATGTAATGAATTTGGTCTTGTTTCAATGAAAATCATCCGATTTGCACGAAATTCGTCCGTGGAACCAAAAGAGGGTTGTCCATACAGAGGCTAACAGTACGGACCCAGCAGGTCCCTGGCCATACGCAAGCAAGTGCACACACTTATTATCACGATGGAAAAAATATGCTGACATCTGAGACCCATGAAATTTCAACGTAGTCAATAAACGAGAGAATTCTACAAAGAGAGACTGAAAATTGGGATCTAGCAGGTAGTATATTTTTTTTGAGGTCGAGCAAATATTGACTGGGCAGTGGACTGCCCAGGTTATGTTTTGTTTATTAACAAGCGCAACCCATGATGACATGCGGCCATAAGGATCTAGCAGGTATCAAATGGCCTCTGGGCCGCCCAGCCTTGGTTTTATTTTTTCTTAGAACATCAGCAGCCCAGCTGTTTTTTACTGAAGAAAACGCACAGTCCAGTCCTATTTTTCTCATCTCTACTTTATATTTACATAGTTTTATTAGTTTATATATTAAGTTGTGGGCCTACTAAGTTGATGCGTACGCAAGGCTATGTCAACTTAGTCAACAAATCAACTCTACCAGCGTGAGACTGTTAGATGTCAATCCAACCGCCGGCGTGTTTCTTCAATCTCTAATCTTCCTACTTCAGCCACCCAAACCGGCGCCGGTGTCGCCTGCTCCCGCCTTCCGTGGCCGGCTGTTCTGCCGCGCAGGCCTCACCGCCCCACCCTACTCCCATCGCTTGCCAGGCCATCCCTCTACTGACCCACACCTCCTGTTATTCTCCGGTGACGGCAGCCTCACACCGCAGCCGAGCCAGTAAGCCCTCGTATTCCCCTCGCGTGGGCATCCACTGTCGAGTCTTCCCCGGCTCTGGGTCATTCCCTCCCTAGGCCTCGCCGTCGTCCATTGCCTTGGTGCTCTCGGCACGGCGTTGTAAACGTGGTCAACGAACGACAGCCATTAGAAGAGGACTGTATGTGGACAGGCTGACAGCTGGGACCCACGAGGTCCATGGTCACACGCAAGGAAGTGCCTCCTTATTACGCGGAAGAAAAATGATTCCACTCCCTGACAGCTGGGACCCACCAGCTACATCTTCGCACGCAAGGAAGCTCCTCCTTATTACAAGAAAAAAAAATGCTTCCTCCTATTGGTTTGCTGACATCTGGGACCTACAACATTGTCAACGTACGAGAGAATTGCACATGGAGCGGCTGACACGTGGGACCCAGTTGCTCGAGCAGTTTTGTTGTTGTTGTTGAGACGGAGTAGGTTATCAACTGGGCTGTGCGGTGTCTGTGGCCCGTCTAGCCCAGGCTTTTATTTTTTTTGTTTACAACATGACGAGCCCAGCTGTTTTTTTCTCGGTGAAAATGACTAGCCCACCTTTTTTCCCGTAGAATAGCCTACACAGGAAGATTTCTTTTTCTCCGTCCTCCTGGGCTGCAAATCTTTCAAGACGACGAGGGATACATTCGGCCTGCCCAGACAAAAAGGGCTGTAAATCATATAAGTAATATGAAATGGGTTGTATATATATAAAAACAAATAAAATGGGAACTTAGTTTCAAATTGCAAATTTTATTTTATTTTTTGATATTTCAAATTTCATTGGATTTTAACATAATTAAAATATATTTTAAATTTAGTTATTATCGGGCTCGAAATTTCGGGATTAAAAATAGTTCCGCAATTTCAATGAAACATCGTTGAAATTTTTAATCCTGTCCTTGGAGAAAATGGTCAGGTATTCTAAAAATATAATATGGGCTGCAATAAATTACATAATAATTAGCAATTGGTCTGTAAATTTAGGAAAAATAGCAAATGGGCTATATGCTGTCCGCCACACTTGTGGGCCTACTAATTTGACGCGTACACAGGGCTTTACCAACTTGTAGTCAACAAACGATTGTAGCAGCAGTGACCGTTGGATGCTAATCCAACGGCCGTGCTGCTTCTTCAATCTCTGATCTTCTTGCTCCAGCCGTTCAAACCAGTGCCAGTGGGCCCGCCTGCTCCTGCCTCCCGTGGCCGGTTGTGCTGCCGCGCAGGCCTCACCGCCCCACCCTACTCCCACCGCTGGCCAGGCCTTCCCTCTACTCACCCACATCCCCTGTTATTCTCCGGCGACGACAGCCTCACATCGCAGCCGAACCATTCAACCCTCGTACTCCCCTCCGCGTGGGCATCCACTGCCGCGTCTTCCCCGGCTCTGTGTCGTTCCCTTCCTAGACCTCGCCGTCGTCCACTGCTTTGGTGCTCTCGGCGCGGCGTAGTCAACATGGTCAATGAACGACATCCATTGGAAGAGGACTGTACGTGGTGAGGCTGACAGCTGGACCCACCAGCTACATATTCGCACGCAAGGAAATGCCTCCTTATTACGCACAAAAAAAATGATTCCTCCGCCTGACAGCTGGGACCTACCTGCTATATCTTCGCACGCAAGGAAGTGCCTCCTTATCCTCCCTGACAGCAGGGACCCACCTGGTTGAAGCGTACGTAGCGTGGTCTGTCTGGTCGCGAATGTGTACGTACATACTGGTCGATCGGTCTCTCTGCAAAGATGAACCGTGGCCGAGTAAGTAGCGGCACGTGCCGTAGTTGAGCCCCCGACGTAGCACTACAGACAATCCCGTCTAAATCGTGTACACATACGTACAACCACATGGCAAAGAATACGACCACGTACGTACATACGGGTGGGGTCTAGAATGCGTACTCGCGCATACGTACGGCCAGGGCTCGTGTACATGGTGAGGCAACGGACGGCAGCAACGGCGTCATGTTCATCGGCAGCCAACCGGCTGGGTTGGAAGGGAGGAAACAACATCGTGTTCTTCGGGAGCCAAGCGACTGGGTCGGAAGGAACTCGTCCTGTTCATCGGGATCCAACCGGCTTAGATGGAACAGGCGAAACGGGGGTCCTGTTCATCAACTCGGGGTTTGGCGTACCGCAAAACGGAGGAAACGGCATTCTGTTCAACCGCCTACGGTCGAAACGGGCCCCTGTTCATCGGCTGGGGGTCTAGTGTACCATAAAACGGAGGAAACAGACTTCTGTTCGAGTTCCTACGGTCGAAACTGGGTCCTGTTGATCGGGAGGGGTGTGGCGTACCGCAAAACGGAGGAAACGGACTTCTCATCGAGCGCCTACGGTCGAAACGGGGGTCCTGTTGATCGGGAGGGGTGTGGTGTACCGCAAAACGGGACTCCACGGGCTACTGTTCATCCACGGTCGACCTCCTCCAGCCTCCACCAGCTACTTTTCATCCACCGTCGACTTCCTCCAGCCTCCACCGGCTACTGTTCATCCAGCCTCCACGGGGTCCTGTTCATCCACCCCCAACCGGCTGGGGTATGGCGTACCGCGGCACGGCCTCCTCGGGGTCCTGCTCATCCAGCGCCAACCGCCTACACGGCCAGGGTCCTGTTCATCCAACCCCCACCAGCTGGGGTGGGGCGTATGAGCGGGCGGCAGCAACGGGAACTGTTCATCCACAGCCAACCAACCGGCTGGATCGATGCGTCTCGACTCGTGTCTACGTGTATCACGCGCGCGGCAGCAATGGACACTGTTCATCGAGAGGCAACCCAACACCGGCTGGCTACGTCTTGCATGGGGGCTCGATCGGCTTCAGTAAGCAGCAAGAAGGATCGATCGAATTCAGTTAGCAGTGAAGGAATCGCTCGGGTTCAGTTAGCAGCGAAGGGATCTCTCGGGTTTAGTTAGCAGCGAAAGGATCGCTCGGGTTCAGTACGCAGTGGGATCGATCTCTCGGTTTCAGTACGTGTAGTAGTGAGAGGGATCGATCGATCGCTCGGGTTCAGTAAGCGAATGCCTCGCTCGGGTTCAGTTAGCGAACGCCTCACACACACGCGCACGTATGAGAGAAACGCGCAAACCACACTGCATCGCTCGGCCCCGACCACCCACCGTAACCGGGAACTCCCTGAAAATTTCCTCGCCCTCACTTCTACCACAATTTTTTATGTCATGGACGGCCCAAAGAATGACATGCGGGTGCGTCTCCGGCCCGCCCAGGATGAAAAGCCCATTTTCTGTCATAATTTTTTGTCATAGAAGTAGGAGCCCACCACATCTATGATGATACATGTTTTTGTCATAATTATTGTCATAGAAGTGTCACAACCATGACAGAAAAAGTTTTCGTTCGGGCCATAATGTCATGGATGTGTCTATTTTTTTGTAGTGGTCCATCGCCGTGTTGCGCACGTTGAAGCCGCCACCGCGCTCGCACTTCTAGTAGTGCCTCTGGTTCCCGGGGTGCTCACCGCGGGAGTCCGCGCAAGCCAGGTGCCCACCCTTGCACTGCGCAAATCAATCGAACACCAAGTCAATCAAGAAAACTACGCCTTGCTCGATCAGCCGAACGGACGAGATGTATTCGAACCTCGTACACCGGAGGCTTCAAGGGGCGGAGGCAGAAGGGGCAGTGGAGCATGGTGAGGTCCATAAAGACGTCCATCGTCGGGTCCTGTTCCGTCGGCATGATCTCGCCCTCCTCGTGCACCGCCATCTCTCGCTTTAGAGCAAGTACAATAGTGGGCTTATAGCTTGCTTACATGGCAATTTTGGCTATGTGGAGAAGAGAGACATGAAAAAGTAAGGGGAGTGGGCTCTAATGCAAGAGCCTAGCTATATGCGTGCTCCAAGGCAGATGAAATAAATGTGAGGAAAGAGATAGAGAGAAGATGAGAAAACGTACTAATCTTATAGCCAACCTTATAGATAGCCTTGTTGTATGAGTGACTATATGTGTTGGCTATAGATGATATGGCAACATCTTATAGCCAACAGTTGGCTGTATTATTAACCATGCTCTTAGGGCCGGAGCATTAGAAAGTTTTACCATCACATGTTCATACTTCAAGGTGCATTAAATCAACAGATGAAAGGATCAAAAAGAAACTCACGGCATGCATGCATTGTAATTTATGTATCGATAAAAACAACTTTTTGAGAAAATCGAATGTACTCCTTTGATATGTCGCGTCAAACTTGTACAACAAGGAGAAGCTTGATTACTACTACGCCCTCTCCCTCCCCCATGCGCGCGGTGGCTCGCAGGATGAGGAGAAGCTTTTGCTTACAACACGCTCTCCCTCCCCCACGCGGTGGACATGCAGCAGTTCATTCGTGTCAGATTGCCAGAAGCATATATTGTAGTAGTACGATTTCCCAAAGAGGCGAAGAGCCAAGCGCAACCCGAATGTGGCAGTTGTGAACGCTCGTGTGGCAGTCTCATGTGAAAGGGAGGGGCGTGGTGTGGTAGTTATGTAAAATGCCGTGGCATTTGTTTTTTTATTGTTGTTTGCGTCCAATAGGTGCCACCATCGGATGCAGATCTTATGGTTATTGTGGCGATCGCTAGTTATAGGCTCGTGGTGAACTGTTGACTAGTCTCTTTTTGACACGAATTTATAACATTGATACGACTTGAATGCCAACGAGGGAGAGGTTAGCGGTTTCCGAAACGTTGAACGGTCAATGATGCATCCTCATTCAATTAGCATGTAGAGGGAATTAATTGGAGAAGCAGAATGGAGCCAACATGATATGAATGCAACGTGGTTTACACTCTCATATGAAGGCGCCCCTCCACTCCAATCCATCTACCGAACCGTACGCACCTACTCCATCTCTTCCGGTTTATAGGGCTCAATTCAAAAATATCACCAACCAAGGTAGATGGTGAGTGGTGGAAGAATTTTTGTAGTTTGCAAAAGTACTCAATTAATGCACTTGTTTTCCTCAAAAAAGTTGTGCTTACCTATGCATTAATTACAATGCATGCATGTGTGACCAATAAATGACCAATAACTTTTACATGCATTGGTGAATTTTTTCTTAATCCTTGCATGCAGTGATTTAATGCACCTTAAATCTGAACATGTGGTGAGGAACAATCAAATTGAGACTTATAAAATGGAAAAACTAAAATTTTGAGATAAGCCTTATAAACCGGAAAGGAGGGAGTACTAGTACTACGCACCTAGTCTGCGCAACACTGCTCACTCCAATCCAAGACCAAGTGACCACAAGCCACAACCACCCATGGAGGCGATGGACGCGAGGGGCAGGCGGCTGTGCCAGATGATCCACGATGCCGGCCTGCAGCCTGGCACCGAGCAGCGTCTCCAGACGGTGCTGGCGACCACCGGCGTCATAGCCCTCGGCAACGACGGCTTCGCCTCTCACATGGGCGAGATGATGGTCCACTCCATCTGCAAGTTCACCGCCGTCAAGAAGCGCGTGGATGACCTTGCCATACTCCTCTAGCCCGCGCGCCCAGGCTCCTCATTGCCTGCCACCCTCATCGGCCTCCATGGTGAGGACCTCTTTCACGCACTGGTGGCCCTGCAGCTGCCCGACGTCATGACGAAGAATGTCCACCTTGAGGCCGCGCTCACCGCGAAGCACCTCGCCAAGCAAGAAACCATCGACCTACACATCCATGTCTACGAGGAAATCATCTACATAGGCCACTACAGGGCCAGGGACGACGCTAAGACGTTGGCCTTCTTTGACCAGCTGGATGCCTTGGACGCCATTGTTCAGAAGCATGTTGACCTCGCCACGAAAGTCGCTGCTACTCAGCCGCCGTTCGGTGGACCGGCGCCCTGAGTCGAGGAGGGGGAGGTCGTCGATGGATGCATATTTCTTCTTGCCTCCTGTAACCAACACTGCATCGCGTCATGGCCTTAATGTGTTACTATATCGCATTATCATTCCAGTCGTAAATGACATGTGTGATCCCTTGCTCTCATTTGGCGTTAATTATATGTATCACTGTCTTCGCCCTGGTTTATTGGTCACCTTTCGTGTCTTGTGCCAAATATTGACTTCAGATTTAACTAACAATAAGTTAATGCATGTCACAAAAAACAACATCGTTGGAAACTACTACCTCCGTCCTGGTTTATTGGTCTCCTTCGTATTTTGTGCTTAATTTTGACCATAGATTTAATTAACAAAATGTTAGTGCATGTCACCAAAAATTATATCATTGGATTCGTATTTGAACATAGTTTTCAATGATATTATTTTTTGTGACATGCATTAACATTTTGTTAGTTAAGTATAAGGTCAAAGTTTGGCACAAAATTCAAAGAGCACCAATAAACCAGGACGGAGGTTGTATGTTCAAACACGAATACAACGATATATTTTTTGGTGACATGCATTAATATTTTGTTAGTTAAATCTATGGTCAAAATTTGACACAAAGGGGACCAACAAACCAGGACGGAGGTAGTACTTACCTATTGCATCAACTTCGTAATTTACGTACGATGCATGACCCAACCTACCATACTATAGTAGTATATATATGGGCATGACAACCAAACTTATAATTTCAAAACTACGCGTTACACGTCACAAGTTCAAAACGAGAAAGTGGAACAAGAACAGCACGCCTGTCTCGTTCGTGTCGCAACCCACACTGTCGTTCCGGCCCGCCGCTCAGCGCGCATTGGCTTGGCATATTATCAGTGACATGTAGGCCTGATATGAGAAAACTAACAAAGCGCCAAACTGGCAAACTCCCCGGCTTATTGTGCGGGAAAATCCCTGCCCTAGCGTTTTTAATCATTGTTTCTATCTGTCTACCGTGCCAAGGAGCAGAAGCATAACCAAATGTTGCATTTTCTACAAGTTCAAAAGGAAAAGCCTGCCGCATCGCGTGGCACCCCCACACGGTCGGGAGTACTAGGGTCGGTCCGGCACGCCGCTCAAGCTAGGGAACGCGTGCTGTCTAGCATTTTCACTGTCATGTGGGACCGCAATTGAGCAAACCGACTATGGGCAAATCCCCACCCTGCCCGCTGCGCGTCGGCTGAGTTAGAATTAGAAGAGAGAAACGAGGAGGGAGAAGAGCTAGCTGTAGCACGGACGCCGTTGTCCGATGGGACTCGTGTTGATAGAGTAGGAGTACTCCGTATTCGCTTGTACTCGTACGTACTACGACCACTCGTTGGGTGCATGCGACCAATACCTGTCATCACTTTGCAGCTATGCTTTAGTACATAGTATTTTTTCCACGCATTTTTCCTACTCCTACTTGCTGAGATGTACTGCTGGGCTCCGCGCTCGTCGAAAATATTTCTACGTGCTTCCTTTCATCGACATGTGGGACATAGAGCATCTTGGTCCACCAGCAAGCACTCGAGGCATCTCCAACGCTGAGCGCCGACCGGTAGGGACGAGTCCTCGGACAGAATGCGGCAGCGAGCCATCCAACCATGCTGGCGTTCGAGTACATTTCAAACAAGACGAATTACATGCAGACCCCCCCGCAAAAGAATAAATAAATGAATTACTACATGCAAACCAGATGATTTTCATAGAAACCGGAGCACATTCATTACATTTTGGAGATATTTCATTGAAAAAAATGACCGGCCGTAAACCAGTCTAAGAGCCTCTTTGATTCCCATGATACTGAAAATACAGGAATGGGGAAAGTATGGGAGTCGAGTGCTAAATCCAATACGATTAGCAAAGAGTGTTCAATGCCACAGGAAAAAACAAAAGAAATTGTAAAAAAAGGTTGGAGAGGAGTACTAGCTAAGCTGCGACGATACTCTTGCTCCGCTGATGGCGGTAAACCGAGAGGAGGAGGAGGAAGCGATGGCGTGTTTTTACATGCTAAGGCTGGACTGTAGTACATTGTTTTTATCACCATATCGCCTGCTGGTACACAGGGCTGCCGTGTTTCGCACTCCTCCGACGTATACTAGTACTCCAGTGCTAAACTAAAGTATACCGCATGGTTCTTTGCTCCTTATTACGTCATCGGCAACAATTATTCTTACTTTCCCCGACATGTGGGACAGCCAGCATCCGGGTCGATGTGTCATGCACCAGATTAGAGTGGGGAACCGAAGGGGGGCCTCACCCGGTCATAGCGCCGTAGTAATAATGACTATAAATGAGCAGTCATATCACAAGGCCCCACCTTTCCTGCAGTAACGAGCCGTCAAATCACACAATCCCACCTTTCCAGCAGTAAGTTGAGTCCGCTACTCCCTCATCCTCCTCGACTCTCCAAACCGACTAGGCGAAACTGCCGCGCGTACCGCGCGGGAAAAGCCCCGCCCGCGACTTTTAAATATAATTTTGTATCGATTGATCGCGGCATGGAGCAAAACCAAAAGGAAAAAGGTGGTACATGTATATAGCACGCCCATCGCGTTCGCGTCGCACCGCCACGGTCGGTTCGGCACGTCGCTCACCGAATGCAACACGCGTCGCGTTAGTACTACTGCAGTACAAGAAAAGAGAGACGAGCGATGGTAACATACGGCTAAGTTACTTTTTTTTAGGCAGGTTGAGTTACTACTACTACAGTAGAAAAGAGAGACGAGCGATGGTAACATACGGGCTGTAGATATGTTGAGAAATCAAAAAAAAAATGCCGAGACACCGGCTATATAGTACTGTACAGTACCAATAAAATAATCGAGTGCAGCAACTCGATGCCCAGGCTCATCTGCACCTGGTCAGAAAACAATTCACAAAAAATTCAAAAAAAATTCAAACAAATTCAATTTTTTTTGCATGGTAGAAAATTTGATGCGTGAGGTCCGCTCCAATTTTCAAATCGTTTGGACATCTGAGCAACTCTCGGCAAAAAAGTAAAATCGGGTCAGAACAGTGCATGAACAGTATACTTTTTTACAGACCCCGAATTTGTCTTTTTTTGCCGAGAGCTGCTCAGATGACCAAATGATTTGAAAATTGGAGCGGACCTCACGCATCAAATTATCTACCATGCAAAAAAAATTGGAATTGTTTGAATTATTCTAGTATTTGTTTTGATTTTTTTCGTCGGCGCGGGTGCAGATGAGCCCGGGCTCAGAAGATGATTATCGTAATCTATTTCGCTATGAATACAAATCTACTCCCCCACCCTAGGCAGCTAGGGCAACCTCCCCACTCCACGCTTCACTGGTGATCCCGTGGATTCGCCCCTCCCCTCTTCCCGCCGCTTGGGCCACTGGTGGCGGGGAGGGGAATCCTGGTGCCTCCGCTCCAGTTAGTAGTTTACATTAGGGTTTTTTGTCCACGCACACGCAGCCCTCACTCGGATGGGGGGCACTTCTCCTTTGAGTTTGTCTTTCAGGCTCTGATCCTCCTCGAGTTTGTCCGTCTAGACATAGTGGATGGAACTTGAGCATATTGTCATGTGGCGAGATTAGGTGTCAAGTGCTTCAGATAATTACAAGGGTTCAACGACGACAAGGATGTATTTGGTAGGGTGTATGAAGGGTGCATGAGAGCAAAAGTTCCGTTCTCGGCCCACTTTTGGGTGTTTGGTAGGGTGTATGAAGGGTGCCTGAGAGCAAAATTTCCCTTCTCGACCCACTTTTGGGTGTTTCGTAGCGTGTATGAAGGGTGCATGAGTCCACACTAGCTTAACACAAATACACTAGGAGCATGCATGAAGAGGGATGCTGAGATGAGCATGCACAAAGAGGGAACAACTATGCTGAGATGAGAATGCAACCAAACACACAATACGGCTCTATGACTCTGGTCCTTATGGGCATCTGCACGAAGACTTCTCGTTTATCGTCAAAAAGGTCAAGCCGACTCTGATAGGACAGCGGCGATATCGATCGACACATCTTCTATGAGTTAGTCTTTCGAGCTCTGATCCTCGTCGGGGCATAGTCGATGGAGCTCCAACGTAGATTCATGTCGTCTCCTAGCGGTGGTGAGGCTAGGGTGTCTTGTCATGTGGCGAAATATTGCGTTATATGAATTAGGTGCTTCAGATCAATTACGACTACTATGACTCCGGGTCGCTGCTCCTTAGGGGCAAGGGCACGAACACTTCCCGGCTGTCATCGACGAGGTCAAGCCAGCTCAGGTAGGATGGCGGCAACAGCGGTGCGTCGGCGGCTCGTTCTGACGGTAGTAGGTCATTCGGTGGTCTCGGAATCTCGATGTAATTTTTATTATGTTTGAGATTCTTTTGTAGTGCTCATGGTGAACTTTTTATAATAGATCTGGTCATTTTCACAAAAGGGTTGCATATGTTGTAGTATGTTCAAAAGCAGAACAAAGATCGATGGCCCTTTACATTTTCTCTACAAACGCTAAGATCATGAATTCAAAAATTTGATTATGTTGAGAACAAATACAGTTCAAGTTCTAGCTAGAGATTCGGAATGTAAACCGTGCATGTGTTTATACGTATAGGGTAGTTATCAAAGAAAATGTATGGTATTCCCCCATTTAGATGGGAACTGCAAAAGCCACGTTACAGCAACTTCAAAGTAGTGAGTCCATTGATGCAGTGTGGGCAAACGGTACCATCGATATCTCAAAGCCAAGAGTTCCAACTTGTTTGTTCTCTCTCTCTATATGTATATATTCACCCGTGTGGTTGTTCAATGAATGGAGGACCGGGGTCCACAAGTGAACAATACTACTAGTACTCCTGGACGCCGTGGAGTTTTGTTCACTGTAGCACGTTAAATAGAGAGTTTCTTTTCTTTAATGTCACATACACAAATTTAAACGATTGTTGTGGAGAGAAAAAGAAATCACTCCACTATATATATGGGCAGGAGCCTCAGCGCTTGCTTTACTAGGGTTGCTCTCTTCACTCTCTTACCCTCTCCAGATCTAAACAAGACAGCGGTGGCCACACACTCTCTCTGCTCACCGCTGGTCACAGATCCGGCCGGATCCTCTCGGCCGGGGTAGGGGAGTAGGTGCATCGTTCACGCGGTCGTCGGCGGCTAGGGAGGGGACCCACAGCTGCTGGCGCGTCCCGATCGGCTGCCCGTGCCGTTCTCTCTGACACTACGCTGGCTCGGGAGGGCCTCCGACCCCTTCTTCCTCCATCCCGTATTGTGGCCAGATCCGGCCTCCCGCCGCCCTCCTAGCCACATCCTGACGACCATCAGGTATAGCTTCCTTCGAAAACGGCCTTGCTCTACTGCCCCAGCTCCCCACGTGGCTGCATGTGGATCTTTTTCTACTTCCATCAGCTGTTCCAAGGCCACCTTAATTTTTACTATTATTAGAGGTAAAGCTACTTCATGCAGTCGAATCTAGGACTTGGTTGAAACAGGGAATAAAGGGGGGAAAGGTGTGGCATGAATCTAGGACTTGATTCAAAGAGGAAATAGAAGGGGGAAAGTTGTAGAGACTGGCCAACCAGTCTCTTGGTTCAAAAGGGAAATAAAGGGAAAACGCAGTACAAACTGGATAAGGAACAGATATATTATTGGTGGAGGAAGGAAAGAAAGTGGCAGCTGGGGGACAAGTCAACAGAGTATGTCCAGGATTAGATTTCCTGTCCTCACGTAGTAAAAGGTGCCTAAAGAGAACTAAATTTGGGACCATCCTAGATCTTGGTTGGATGTTTGTTGCTCGGGGCAACAAACTCGTCCTCACCACATTATGCGTCCTTGTAGGTACATGGTGCTGATGCGTCCACTATGTGCATGCCCTTGTACCAACTTTTTGCTGTTGTTAATGTAATGGCGCTTGTAAAATGAAGCAATCGCACTGTTAAAGCAAGGACATGTCTAACCAATGTTGTTGTTAATCTAATGCCTCCAGTAATATGATGCAATTAAACTGTTTTACAAATGCTACTCTCCTGCTAGATTTCCCCTTATGATAAGTAAGTTGCTTCTTTACGCTGGTGAATGTCCTGGTGTCCCCACTGTCCCATGCACTTATACCAATTATTTAGCTGCTGTTAATCAAATGTGGCTGGTAAAACGAATCAATGCCACCATTAATGTAATGGCATATTTGACCGATGTCATTGTTGATCATAATGCTTCGAGTAATATGAAGCAATGCTGCCGTTTTAAAATTTCTACTGTCCTTGCATGATTGCCATGAAGATAGATGCTTCTTTTCATTTTGTGTATGTTTCATATTTTGTTATTGACCAGTAACTGTTTTCTTTCTATCTTTTTGTGCAGATAGGGATATCCATTTCACCTCGTTGCTATTGTGACCTTTTGGTGAACTGCAAGAAACACTTTGTTTGTTTTTGAAAGAGTGTCTTGTGTAGTTCTACTAAAATGTCACATGGGCAATGTCTCTCAATTTTAGTGGAACTGCACAAAGGGTGATTGGAGTTCCTAACATCTTCGTCTAACTCTGCCGGTAATCTCGTGCAACAGTTTATTAACCTTTGCAAGATTAGCAGTCACCACAATGGCACTTGATTTTAGTGCAACTGCACAAAAGGATAAGCAAATTATAGTTGCACCTTCCATGAGCATGACAGCCAACCTTGACGTTGCTCAAATTTTAGTGCAACTAATGAAGGAGAAGCTGCCAGCTCATGGGACCAAGTACATCTTGCTAGCTGCATGATGCAAACATTGCTTCATTTTAGGTGAACTGCACAAAAAGGTCGCATGAATTGAATCATCCATGTTGGTGACTGGTGCTTGGACTGGTGTCAACCCGTCTACAATGGCCTTGACTGCAGTTATGGTTCCCATGACCGGGTATGTTCCTTTTTGGTTGATTTTGACTCTGCATTCAGCTAGTGATCTTGTGATACTGTTTTCGCACTGCTATGAGAAAGCAATAATGATATTGTTTTTGCATCTTAATGTAATGCCACTAATAATTTGAGGCAATGTTTTGGCACCGCTAGTGCCACTGATAAAATGATGTAATAATACAGTTATAATAGAGCTACTGTCTTAACTATCATCTCATTTCCAATGTAGATAACTTGCTGAAGGCGTATCCGGGAGAATTGAGTCCATTTGCACTACATCAACCACATAGCATGGACACTGAACTAGTTGAGTCCATCAGGCGTACCGTCGAGGTGGCGCGGGCCCCCTCTCTCTCTCGCAGCATGGCGAGCGCCATAATTTTAGTTGAACTGCACAAAAAAAGAGATTGGAATGACTCAAGGCCCCTCCTTCTACTGCCACACTGAAGTTGTTGATAGATGTCAATGAATCGCCATCATGGCAAGATACGGGGACCTGAAGAACAACTTGATCTCACAAAGTCATCTCACACTGGTCAGTATTGTCCTTCATCCACATGATCGTGCTTTGTCGTACTGTGCTAGCATTGTATTTTTTATATAAAGCTATTGTATCACAATTTTTTTCCCATTAAGAAAATAAAGTTGCTACAACTAGTGCCACTATTATATTAATCATGCTTTTTCATTATCTGTGCAAACAGGAATACTCAGCTACAGATGTTGGGATGGTCAAAGCATTCGCCAAGTTCTTGGTGCTGGATAGTGTTCTTTCCCTTGAACTTGTGGAAATTCTTCTGCACCACATTGGCGCTAGAAGAACCCTCTGCCCCTTTCGTGTGTGAGTCCTTTGCTCTCGAGTTCTGCTCAACACTTAGATGACGGATGACATCCTCAACACAGAATTCACGCCTCAAGTGCTTGAGAGAAGTAGTAAAGTTCCTCCATGAAGGAGGGAGCTTTGCAATAATGCAACCTGTGACAAACTTGTCCGGCAACTCACACTTTAGGAGCTCCAGCTCCTTAGTGATGCACTGTATCTCATGAGCCTGGTCCAACACAGGACGACCCGCTTACACTGATATTGGAAGTGCTAGTGCCACCAGTTATCCAGAAAGTGTTCATCTGCCAATGTTTGACATGCGTGGCCATAAACGGGACTGGTTTCAATGTTTCAGCAAATCCTTGAATCAAATTGCTTACATGAAGCATCGATCGATTTTATTTATTTGTTAACATTCTCACAAAGTTTTAGTTAAACAGTAACTATTGGCTCTGATATGTGAATCATTGAGATGCATAGGCATCTTTTTTGTACTTATTATTTGAATCTTATGAGTTGGTTGTGAATCTTGCAAGATGTGAAACACGGCAAGATGATGCAGAGGATAGAAACCCTAACAATCTGTTCAAACTTGGTAGTATTGTTTATCTGAAAGCGGGGCAAATGAGCTGTTTGCGTGCGTCCTGAGAATAATAATTCTAATTGTTTTGCATGTTGATTTTATGGCACTGATAGAACGAGCCAATGGCGTTTGAATGGGTCGAGGGGGCGTGCAGCGGGCGAGGGAGGAGGGGGTAGTAACTGTTGCCGCCTGTACCCATTACGTTCACCGGCAATTGCAGTTCCCCAAGAGTGGGAAAATGAACTGCTGCCGCCGCCTACCCCCTACGTTCACTGGCGACAATTCTCCAAGATTGGAAAAACGAACTGCTGCTGCCGCCTCCCAGTACCCCACTACACACCGATCCCCAGTGTAAATAAGGAGCCCCTCCGCTGTCCATATCTCCCCATCGTCTTCATCTTCCCCCCTGCCCCCAATCCCCACAAAACGAGAACCGCCACAACAACTCTGCGTGAGAAGAGACTCCAATGGCGATCCGAGGGGTGAGCCTGCTGGATATGGACTCCAGCAGGAGTTCACCTTTGAGTTCGCCGTTCAGACCCATGGCAACACCAAGTTGAATGTGATGTACACCAACGATCCAGACTCGGTGAAGCTCTGCGTCGCCAAGTTCGAGCAGTACCTACAGGACGAGAAGCACAAGTCCACGGGACTAGACCTTGTGCCCATCCATCTGTCTCCTGATAGGGACCACTGGATCGCCGTCGCCCATGTATGCGTGCGGGATGAGGTTCTAGTCTACCACTACTGTAGGGCCATCAGGGGTTCTGGAGCATTCGCCCATTTCATCGGCACCGCCGACTGCACCTTCGCTACGGTGGAGAGCAGGAAGAACACGACTATGCTTTACGATTCGGCCATCTGATGCAAGAAGCTCGTCGACATCTAGAAGCACTACAAGATCATCGGCAACGGGCAAGAGGAGGACTCCGTGGTTGACCTCGCCACGGCCATCATCGACCCTACTACGCCAACATGAAAGAAGACATGGATACGAAGGACCTAAACATGTGGGAGGTACCTCTGAATCTAGCCTACATCACCTACGCGGCCAAGGACGCATACGCATGCTACAACATGTACAGGCGGATCTTGGACATGAGGGCGTGTCTGCTTCCCGTGACCGAGGAGTACACGGACAGCCGCAGCGTCATGATCAAGTGTGCCAGGAAGATCTAGATGGTGTAGTTTGTCTGTTTAAGCACCTTTATCATCTGAGTGTTTGATGCATTAGCCTATGTATCGTAATTATCTGTTTCATCCGTAATATTTCGTCTACGAACCCATGAACATGTTTGCTTTTTTTTCTCGAGTGGCTATGAATCTGTTTGCTTATGTATGTAATAAGAGTACTAGTTCACAGGGCTGCCGTGTTTCCTTTTTTTTAGGTCAAGTAGGTATCAACTAGGCTGTGGCTGCCCAGCCCAGGTTTCTTTTCTTAGGACATCCGCGGCCCACGACATGCTTATGGGGATCCAGCAGTTGTATCATTTTTTTGTGCGTTTTCTTTAAGTCCGAGTGCGGTTTTCTGTAGGTTGCACATTTGTTCGTTTTGCCTAGATTATCAGATAACTTCACTCAGGGTGGTCATCTTTGATCACGAACGACAAGAACAAGTTAAGTTTGATACCTCTTCCGTCAGTCCATCTGGCAGCCATTAGATTGAAATCCAACGGCTGGCGTGCTTTGAATCTCCTTCCTCCCAACATTTCCCCTTCTCAGGTGTACCCAGCAGGTCTCGTACACAGACATCTGGGACCAACCACCTATCCATTTGTATTTCTTTATTTTGTTCAATCTTTCGTCCTCTCCCTACAGCAGCTGGCGGCGCTGCCGCGCACGCCTCGACGACCCATCCTAGCCTATGCATGGCGCTGGCCAGGCCATCCCTGTACTCCCCCACATCTCCTTTTATTCTCCGGCGGCGGCAGCTCCACTAGCCTATCCTGCACCCGAACCAGTCAACCCTCGTACTCCCCTCCGCCTGCGTCTTCTCCGGCTTCGGTGCGTTCCGGTTTGAGGTCTCGACGTCGTCCTTCGCCTTGGTGCTCTCACTGCGGCGCCGCCGTCTGTCGTTCTCAACATGGTCAACAAAGGAGAGGAATCGGGTGATGACTGTACGTGGAGAGGCTCACAGTCCGGGCCCACCAGGTCCATGGCCATACGCAAACAAGTGCCTCCTTATATATTGCAAAAAATGCTTCCTCATTATGGTATGTTGACGTTTGGGGCCCACGAGATTGTCAACGTAGTCAAGGTGGCTGTCATCCGGGACCTAGCAAGTAATCATTTTTTTCAGAGGTCTAACAAGTAACAACTGGGCTGTGGCCTGCCCAGCCTAGGTTTTATTGTTTAACATGCGCAGCCCATGACATGCTGACACAGTTGATGTTTCAACTTTTTTTTTAGGTCCAGCAGGTATCAATCGGCCTCTGGGCCTCCCGGCCTAGCTTGTTTTATAACATCAGCATCCCAACTTATGTTTGTTTCTTGAAGACAACTCACAGCTTAGTTATATTTTTCTATACTGCTCAAAAAAAGAAGTTCTATTTTTCTATAAGGATGCCAAACTCAAATTATGTTTTCCCTTCTATAATAGTATATATATTTATATTTTATTTTATTACATATACTCCGTACATATATATATATTAGAAGAACATAAGGTTCCCGTTTGACCTGTCCTTCGTCGAACCTTTGTATAGACCTTCACACTTCCTTTATTTTTGTTTTTTTAATAATACCATCTCTGATTTTTCTCCCACAGGTTTTACCTAAAACCAACTCAATTGTCCCACGTCTAGCCTAAAAAATAATAATACCCCACATCTTATTAACTCTTTAAAATAAATAATACTTTATTTGGTAAATCGATAAGTTCTTACCAAATAATTATTATTATTTAACAATAAGTTTGGCAAGTTAATTCCTGGTGATTGCGTACATAAGCTTGCTAAGATTTTACGGACCAATGCAGTAATAGACGTGCAATCACGTGTTTATGCTCCGCAAATTATGTAGTTTTATAATAAAATGCCCAGCACCGGTTTATGTTTTTATAACATTTCTCCGACCTGCCCAAAATGATATTTTCACCCTACCCAGCAAAACCGTGTATTTTAAAAAATAATACAAATAGGCTGTAAATGCTAACAAAATATATAAATGGGCTGCATAGACGCTACATTATTGCTTCACCCAGCCCACCAACTTGACTGGCTGACATGTGGATAATTAGGTCGAAGCCTACGCAAGGCGTTGTCAACTTAGTAAAAAAAAGTTTCTGACAGCCTTAATAGTTGGATGTACATCCAACGACCGGCATTCTCCTTCAATCTCTCGTCTTCTTCCTCCAGCGCTGGCGGGACCGCCTGCTCCAGCCTCCGGCATCCAGCAGCGCTGCTTCGCGCGCCTCGCTGCGAAACGCCACCCCACCGATGGTCAGGCCATCCCTCCACTCCTCCACACCTCTTGTTATTCCCCGCCGAGTGTAGCCCCACCCCGCACCCGAACCAGTCAAGTCTCGCACTCATCTCCGTTTGCGACTCAACTGTCGCGTCATCCCCATCTCCGGGTCGTTCCCGTCTGGGGCGGTGGGGCCTCGCAGTCGTCCACCGCCTTGGTGCGCTTGGCGGGGCGTGTTCAACATGGTCAACAAACGAGAGTCATCGGAAGACGACTGTACGTGGAGAGGCTGACAGCTGTGACCCACGAGGTCCATGGTCACACGCAAGGAAAGTGCCTCCTTATTACGTGAAAAAAAAATTTCCTCCCCCTGACAGCTGGGACTCACCAGCTACATCTTCGTACGCAAGGAAGTGCCTCGTTATTACGCGAAAAATAAATGATTTCTCCCCCTGACAGCTGGGACCCACCAGCTATATCTTCGCACGGAAGGAAGTTCCTCCTTATTACGCGAAAAAAACAATTCGTCCCCATGACAACTGGGACCCACCAGATTTGGAGGCTGACTTGTGGGCCTACTCAGTTGACGCGTACGCAGGGCTTTGTCAACTTAGTCACAAACTATTTTTTTTAGGAAGTCAACAAACGATTCTAGCAGCAGTGACCGTTGGATGTTCATCCAACGGCCGTGCAGCTTCTTCAATCTCTGATCTTCTTGCTCCAGCCGCCCAAACCAGCGCCGGCGGGACCGCCTGCTCCTACCTCCCGTGGCCGGCTGTGCTACCGCGCAGGCCTCACCGCTCCACCCTACTCCCACCGCTGGCCAGGCATTCCCTCTACGCACCCACATCCCCTGTTATTCTCCGGCGACGGCGGCCTCACACCGCAGCCAAACCAGTCAACCCTCGTACTCCCCTCCGCGTGGGCATCCACTGCCGCGTCTTCCCCAGCTCCACGTCGTCCACCGCCTTGGTACTCTCGGCGCGGCGTAGTCAACGTGATCAATGAACGACAGCCATCGGAAGAGGACTGTACGCGGTGAGGCTGACAGCTGGACCCACCAGCTACATCTTCGCACGCAAGGAAGTGCCTCCTTATTACGCGGGGAAAAAATCATCCATCCCCCTGACAGCTGGGGCCCACTTGCTATATCTTCGCACGCAAGGAAGTGCCTCCCTATCCTCCCTGACAGCTCGGACCCACCCGGTCGAGGCGTACGTAGCGTTGTCTGTCTGGCCGCGAACGTGTACGTACATACTAGTCGATCGGTCTCTCTGCAACGATGAACCGTGGGCGTGTAAGGAGCAGCACGTGTCGTAGTAGAGCCCCCGATGCAGCAGTTCAGGCAGCCCCGTCTAAATCGTGTACACGTACGTACAGCCACACTGCAAAAAATACAGGCACGTACGTACATACGAGCGGGGTCTCGAACGCGCACTCGCGCATACGTACGGCCAGGGCTCGTGTACATGGAGAGGCGACGGTGGGGGTACGCAGCAACAGCCTCCTGTTCATCGGCAGCCAACCGGCTGGGTCGGAACAGAGGAAACATCGTCGTGTTTATCGAGAGCCAAGCAACTGGGTGGAACGCATCCTTTTCATCGGGAGCCAACCGGCTTGGACAGAACAGCCGAAACGGGGTCTTGTTCATCGACTCAGGGTCTGGCGTATCGCAAAACGAAGGAAACAGACTTCTGTTCGAGCGCCTACGGTCGAAACGGGGTCCTGTTCATCAGCTGGGGGTCTGGCGTACCGCAAAACGGAGGAAACAGACTTCTGTTCGAGCGCCTAAGGTCGAAACGGGGTCCTGTTCATCGGCTGGGGGTCTGGTGTACCGCAAAACGGAGGAAACAGACTTCTGTTCGAGCGCCTACGGTCGAAACGGGGTCCTATTGATCGGGAGGGCTCTGGCGTACCGCATAACGGAGGAAACGGACTTCTCCCCAACTGCCTACGGTCGAAACGGGGGTCCTGTTGTTCGGGAGGGGTGTGGCGTACCGCAAAACGGGACTCCACGGGCTACTGTTCATCCACGGTCGACCTCCTCCAGCCTCCACCAGCTACTGTTCATCCACCGTCGACTTCCTCCAGCCTCCACCGGCTACTGTTCATCCAGCCTCCAGGGGGTCCTGTTCATCCACCCCCAACCGGCTGGGGTATGGCGTACCGCGGCACGGCCTCCTCGGGGTCCTGTTCATCTAGCACCAACCGCCTACACGGCCGGGGTCCTGTTCATCTAACCCCCACCGGCTGGGGTGGGGTGTATGAGCGGGCGGCAGCAACGGGAACTGTTCATCCACAGCCAACCAACCGGCACGATCGATGCGTCTCGACTCGTGTCTACGTGTATTGCGCGCGCGGCAGCAACGGACACTGTTCATCGAGAGGCAACCCAACACCGGCTGGCTACGTCTCGCACGGGGGCTCGGTCGGCTTAAGTAAGCAGCGAGAAGGATCGATCGAATTCAGTTAGCACAGAAGGAATCGCTCGGGTTCAGTTAGCAGCGAAGGGATCGCTCGGGTTCAGTTAGCAGCGAAGGGATCACTCGGCTTTAGTACGCAGTGGGATCGATCGCTCGGGTTCAGTACGTGTAGTAGTGCGAGGGATCGATCAATCGCTCGGGTTCAGTAAGCGAACGCATCGCTCGGGTTCAGTTAGCGAATGCCTCGCACACACGTGCGCGTACGTGAGAAACGCGCAAACCATACTGCATCGCTCGGCCCCGACCACCCACCGTAACCGGGAACTCCCCGAAAATTTTCTCGCCCTCACTTTTACCACGATTTTTTACGTCATGGACGGCCCAAAGAATGTCATGCGGGTGCGTCTCCGGCCCGCCCAGGACGAAAAACCCATTTTCTGTCATAATTTTTTGTCATAGAAGTAGGAGCCCACCACATCTATGATGATACGTGTTTTTGTCATAATTATTGTCATAGAAGTGTCATAACCATGATAGAAAAAGTTTTCATTCGGGCCATAATGTCACGGATGTGTCTTTTTTTTTGTAGTGCAACATGTTCGTTGTTTCTTGCGGTGATGGTGGTTGTTTCATATATGCACCCGACCACCGAAGGCACGCGCTTCCTGCCGCGATTGATTGCTTTTTGTGATGGTGGCGATTGTGGCGCATTTCGTCTCTCTAGCTAGAACCTCTCTTGCTGACACTATGGTGAGTTGGAGAAGTGTCTTTGTTTCTTAAAGTTAGAAAAGGGGATGATTCTGTTGATATTCTGGTCTTTGCATCAGGTTTCACAACACAAAGTATGTTAGAGTTTAGAGGCTGCAAATAAGAGAGACCTGAACCAGATTCAAAAGGGCGGAGCAGAATGTAAATTTGATGCCAGTGACCAGCATAGTTACGTATTCGTAAAAAAAGTATAGGAAAATGAGACAACCATGGCCATGCTTATCTAATACACTGCTCTACAGCTTTTAGAAAAAAGTTACACTGCTCTACAGCTTTAAGAAAAAAAAACACTGCTCTACGTTGTAAACGTTATGGCCGCCCAGAGGGTCAAGATTTGACTACTCATAGCAGTTCATAGTAGTTTCCAAATTAATGCATAAAAAATATTTCCTTGTATTTTCGTACCTATACGGTCTTGTACTCTCTTTTCACTAAACAGAAACATGCAAGGTTTTCTGTGTTTCCAGTTATCTCAGCAGATTAGTTCTACATGTGTTCCAACTTTTACTAGCCATGCATTGTATTTGTCTTGTCCAAAGATGGTCATGATGCATGATTTTGGATGCTGCTTGCTGAGCCAATGAATGGATTAAAATGTGGCTTCCAAATTGCATCATGCATTGGTCAGTTTGCTTCAATGTGCTGTAGGCGCCATTTACTTTCTGAACAGAAGCACTACAGCAGTCATTGCTACCAAGTAGGAAAGTAAAAGACAGAGAGGGAAGGAGAAGGCATTGAACAAGACGAGAAAACCACAGAAATAAAAGAAACAAAGGCTACATTGAAATGGACTATCAAGGAAAATAGCCGGCACAAATGTTAGCGAGCTGAGTCACTGATACATGGGCCAGTTGTTCCTCACAACATACTATGGTTCATCTTGCCCTGTGCACAACCCACCTTCTTGATCACCATCATGGGCTCCCAAATAATCTAGATCTAGATTACCTCAAACAATAACGAGCACACAGAGGACAGAAGGTTTCCATGCCGCTAGAGCACACACACTAGTTAGAAAAAACATGATGGCTTGACGACCAAAGTGTAAGCTTAACATCAAAGAAATGATGTTATGTGCTTTTGCAGTGCTTTGTATACCGATTAAGAAGCCTTATCTAGCGGCACAGGCATCTTGCACTGAAAATAAATCTAAGTATGGTGATCGCTATGTTTCCTATGTCTCTCACGCCTACAAATTCTATGTGGCTACTAGGTGCTACCAGTATCCACTTAAAACTCACATTAGGTCTTGGTATGATCCCCACATGGTAAGTTTGTATAACTTGTTCCCAATATCTTCCTTTTATAAGGAGTAAAAAGGAGCGCAATTTTGGTTTAATGCAACAACTACTATACTGTAAAAATAACTTGCATGATTTTTCACAAAGTTACCAAATCACAATATATATGATCAGATTGCTATTTTCCTCCGTCTCCATGTGGCCCGACCACAGTCTAGTACATGTTTATCAATGCTCGTATGCACCCTTCCATAAATCCATTTATTATGCTTCCTTGCGATGGTTTCTCGGGACGGTCGATCTATGGAGCTATGCAAATTAAGGGTTTTGGCTCCTCTGCAGTCGAGTAAAAACTGTACGGGTGCTGTAGCTGTCCAAATCGACCATCTGTTGAAATCTGATGGCTCTACTATCTCGTTCCTCCCCCTCGCGTGCTCTTTGCAGCAATGGAGCGATAACAACGACGGCCGCCAGAAGTGCACTCATTTACTCAGTTTCTTTAGTGAACTTAGACAACAGTTTGTCGGGCGGGCTCTTTCGTCAGACTGTGAATATGTTGGCCCGGTCTTCTCGCAATACCCAGATGCTTATGTGCCAACTCAGCAATTTGCTCATTTACTCAGGCTGTGATGGGGGTACTTGGCCTGCTTGGACTCGGCACAGACGCGCTCACCCTCAAATCCTGTGGGGAGCTTGCTCTTGTTGGCACCGTGTTCACCCTCATCTCCTGTGGAGAGCTTGCTCGGTGTTTTCTTACCAAGGCCCCCCTGATAGCTATAGGTGTTACATAGCATTTAGTCAAATCATAGTTTCTCAACATAAAATCAATGAGCATGCTGGTGATAGGCTTGGCTAGTTTCAGACATAGTGGAAAAAGTTATGTTACATAGCAACTTGGATGCTACAAAAGAGGCGCGCTTCGGTACAACCCCCCCCCCCCCCCCCCCCCAAAACTTATAGAGGGCAGGGGGTAATTTCACTCGGCGTACAGATACCCTGCTGTACGGCCGCTCGCGTACGCTCGCCCACGTACGCCCGCCCGGCCGCTGTACGGCCGCCCACGTACACCCGCCCGCACGCTGTAGGCCCGCCCGGTACAACTCAGAAAAAAAAAATCGCGCTCGCCAGCCGCCGGCCCCAGGCGAAACCCTATTGGTACGTGCGGGTGTTGCCGCCGCCGCCTTCGTCTCCGGCGTTCTGTCACCGACGGGGAATTTTTGTCGCCGACGTCATCGCCCTCACGCACTAGCCGCCGCCAACCCCGAATCTAAACGCCCTCCGTCCGGCCAACAAGAACACGCCGTCGTCGCCCACACGCCGCCGCCGTCGCCCACACGTACTGGTCGCCCTCACGCCGCCTTCGGTACCGGCCAACATCCACACTTCTGTCCTCTCTGTCAGCGGTGACGAGGTAGGCGAGCCCTGGTCATCGTGTTTTTTTACTTGACATTATATCCTCATTGAAATGACATGAAAAAAAATTAGGTACTAGTTTAGTGCATCAAACCATGCGGCGTACTGTTAATCAATTGATTGAGAAACTAATTATATTTTTGATGATGTTTTGTGGTGTTGGGAATGATGTAAGACTATATTTAATCGTGTATAGATGGAGCAAGACACCGGTTATGACGGTGACGATGGCGGTAGCGAGGATGAATCCTCATCATTGAATGTAGACCAACATGCCGAGGAGAACTATATGAGTTTGGATGAATCTTACAGTGGCAATGTAAGTGTCATGAATGTGGACAAAAACATGAAATAGAAACAACCGCACTGACACTTGCATGTATTTCTGACTTTGTACAGGTAGATAACGATGATGGCATAGAGGATATGGATATAGATGATTCATATGCTGAAAGCGCTAGCCAGGTAAGTTTAAAATTAAGCAGCGCAGGGAATGAAAAAACTACCGCATGAACACTTACATGTCTTAATTTAAATGTGCGCAGATGGATGCGGTTCGGGACTATGAGTGGAATACAGTACATGATGACATAGACCGCGATTTCGATGCATGTTATGATGATAGCTCGAGCAAAGTAAGTTTTAAAAAGAGGTTATATATGATAGTCGCCATATAACAAATGACTGACATGCATGGTTATATGTTTTTTTGTTGCAGGAACACGTTGGTGGCCCTAGCGGGGACGATGAGCATGCCGATGGTGATGAGTGTAATTTTGACATCGGCTATGATGAGTATCAGCAAGACTCACTGGACAGGCACTGGAAGGTGATGGCCGCGACGTTCAGGTCAGAAGAGGAGGCATACAATTTCTATAACCAGTACGCGAAAGATCATGGGTTCAGCATTAGGAGGGATCTGCTGAAACGGGGGAAGGGTGCTGAGGGAACACTGCGCTTGAGGAGGTATCTGTGTTTGAGGGCTGGTAAACGACTGGCCAAGTTTTGTACCATGGAAGGGAAGACCCGTAGGCTGAGACCGGAAAGTCGATGCTTGTGCGAAGCCCATTTGACGGTGAAGCTTGATAACGAGCGTGCAATTTGGTATGTCAGCAGTTTCAGCGATGATCATAGTCACGTTCTTGCAAGGCCGGACGAAGTTACGTATCTCCGGTCTCATAATCAGATCAAGGATTTTCAGAGGCTTGAGATCTTAGCCATGGCTGGAGCTGGGATCAGAAAACATATTATTTTTGACAACTTTGTCAACAGGTACGGGTCGTATGCTAAGGCTGGTTTTGGGAGGAGAAAGCTTTATAACATGTGCTACAGAGAGAAGATGAAATTGCTTGCAAAAGGTGATGCTGACACTGCCATTGGGATCATGATGACCAGAAAGGATAGGGATCCAGATTTTTACTTTGAGCACACTGTTGACGCGGAAGGCAGACTGAAAAACCTGTTCTGGTGTGATTCCCAGTCTTGTCGGGATTACCTTGACTTCGGTGATGTGACGGTATTCGACAGCACGTATAAGATGAATAGGTATGGAACACCATTCATACCTTTCGTCGGTCTGAACAATCATCGTTGCACCACGGTGTTTGGTTGTGCTATTGTGTCCGATGAGACCGAAGATATGTATGTTTGGCTGCTTCAGACGTTCCTGAGAGCTCACTATCAGAAGAAGCACAGGTCCGTAATTACTGATGGAGACGCAGCCATGATAAGGGCCGTCGGGAAGGTCCTTGCGGACGCGTGGCATCGACTTTGTTCGTGGCATATCGAGAAGAACATGCAGAAACACCTTCACCACAAGTCACTGAAGGAGTTCAGGTCTCTTCTTTACTATGCTACTACACATAAAGTCTTTGAGGAGAGATGGGCAGCGTTTACAGCTAAATGGCAGTCGGAGAAAACTAAAACATGGTTGCATAGGATGTACAGGAAGAAGAGGCTATGGGATGCTTCATATCTGTCTGGTGGGTTCTTCCTTGGTATGCGGAGTAATCAAAGGAGCGAGAGTCTGAACTCATGCCTTCATATGCATCTGGACTCCGGTATGACCATTGTTGACATGGTTGTGCACTACGAGAACTGTATAGTTCGGCTCCGTGAAAACGAGCCGTTCGATGACTGCACGGCCACACAGACACTCCCAGTAGCAGTACTCGAGGAGTTTAAACACATTGAGAAATCCGCTGCCCGTGAGTTCACTGCGGCCAACTTTTACATGTTGCAGCAAGATATGAAGAAGGCAGGGGAGCTTCAGATCCTTGAAAGACTGAGAGGAGCAGCCAGTCAGAGATTTATAGTGGCATGGAAAAATAACAGCGATCTCACATTCAAGGTGGACTATACACCGGGTAACTCTGAAGAAACAGTAAAGTGCAGTTGCAAAAGTATGAATCGCAAAGGTCTCCCTTGCAAACATATTCTTTACGTTTTGACCCGGCTGGACTTACGTGACATACCTAAGTGCTTAGTACTGCGAAGATTCAGCAAAAATGCTAGAGGTTGACTGCCCGTGAAGCGCACTAGCGATCTTTTTTCCTGGGGTTGGGCAGGTACTGAGGAGAGAGCTAAGTACAGTGAGTTGACTATCCTATCTGCAGAAGCATCTCATGCCGCATGTCATAAACCATTCTTATTCGACAAGTTAAAGGTTGCTCTGCAGGATATAATAGCAAACAAAGATGTTGAGGAGAATGAGTATGTGAGTCAGCATAGGGTTACGAATGATGATGCATTTGAGCCGAATCGAGATCATGTGTTGGTTGGTGATCCAGTGAAAGTTTCTACCAAAGGGGCACCTAAGCAGAATAGTAAAGGACGGAGCAAGAATGGGCCTGACGTCACTAAAAATGGTAGACCGAAAGCTTTCGACGAGAGAACCGAACGCCTATGTAGCATATGCAGAACAAAAGGTCATTTTAAGAACAATTGTCCTCAAAATCCCAAGTACGTGTTTTCGTTTGTTTAAGTTAGTTCTATTGCTTACTTTAGCGTTTATGTATTTCTCACATATATTTATGTCTTCACATGCAGGAACATGGCATGACAACGAAAGCACGGACCATTGATGTGAGATTGTTTGTGTTGATATAAGCCAGTGAATTGTTTCGCTGTAATAAAGAATCTTAGATGGAAATTTGTTTCTATTGACGTTGAGACATGCTATAAATTTGTTTGTGTTTATGTCAGACATCCTTACTCTGTGTTATTTGTGTATAATATTGTCGGCACTGTTATTTATGCGATATATTTTCTGTTACTATGTGCTATTTCATTAAATATAGCCGTGAGCGGCATGTTTCGGCTGCGGCATGTTAAAAAATTAAACAAAAAAATTGCCCGCCCAGGCCGCCGGCGGCTTGGCTTGCTTCGCCGTCACTATCTAGCCCGAACGGGCGACTGTGAAGGCGTTTCGGCTATTTGCACCGGCGGCGACCGGGCCCAACAGGGCGGTAGGAGGCGGTATAAGAGAGGAGTTCGATCCTGCTGTGGGCGCCGGGTATATAAGCAGGTCCACGGCGCCCTCGCTTGGCGAGGTAGGACTAAACATCGGCGCCACGGCGTGTACGGGGCGGCGCCATCGCCCCACAACCCCGCCAGGTCGTTTATTGGGCCGGCCCAGCGCGCGTTGCCCGAACCTCTGAGACGACCCAGATACGCTCGAGCGGCGACATGCGGCGCGCGTCGACCCGCACAAGTTTAGTACCACCTCGCCGAGCGAGGGCGCCGTCAACCTGCTTATATACCCGGCGCCCACAGCGGGATCGAACTCCTCTCCTGTACCACCTCCGAGCCGACTCGGCCGCCCTGTGGGGCCGGTCGCCGCCGATGCAAATAGCCGAAACGCCTTCACAGTCGCCCGTTCGGGCTAGATAGTGATGGCGAAGTAAACCAAGCAGCCAGGGCGGGCAAATTTTTTTAGTTATTTTTTTATTTCTTTTTTTAACATGCCGCGGACGAAACACGCCCCATTTAATGAAATAGCATACAGTAACAATACATATATCACATAAATAACAGTGCCGGTAATATTACACAAATAACACAGTAGTATATATTGAACCAATATTTCACTCTTGATATCATACTGAAAATAAGTAGCGGAAGCGTTATAATCTTAAAAAATCAAGATGCAAATTATTGTTACTCCGTACGTAACATTGGTAAATTAAAAGTGCATACAAAATCTTCAAGCACGTTTGCAAAACATTCAACTAAAACCCAAAGCACGTCTAGTACTCCTGCGCGTGATAGTTACTTCTTATTCTTATTCTTAAGACGAATAACTTTGTTCTTCACATCCGTAAGCTTGTTATTCTCTGAGAAAATAATTGAAGCTATCATTCGTTCCCTCGAATCATCAATTGATTCCTGAAATAAAATACACATGTTTGTAATTTCAACAGTTGGATATACTAACATAGATGATTTTTGCATACTACAATTTACCGACCTGCGAAAAAAAGCCTCTGAACTTCTCACCGTCCCAGTATTCAAAGCATCGAAGGAGAAAAAGACCACATGAATTCCTGTTTTTGATAATTCAAAGTTATTTCTTAATACCATGTTTTCCAAACAACATGCAAGTTTTTTTGAGACAACATGCAAGTAGACAATGTTTTGATAATACATGCAAGTAGGTACTCACCCGTCATCTTGTTGAGGCATGTCGTATGGAACAATAGGCCATGACGAGACATCCGGGAACGAAATAATTAAACTATCATTTGCATCTTGGATATCTCCTGCTAGTTGTTCTCTCTAAAAAAAATCAAACGACGAAAAAACGTTCATTACAAACGGTAAACAAATGGCAGAGTTAGCAAAAGATATATGATTATGAAACTTACGAAATCCTCAACGAGTTTCCTAGTAGATTCGGAAAGTTCTCGTCCCATCAACGAATCAAGATCCTGAAACTCTTTCTTACATGTGTGCATGACTACCGTAATCCAGTGGTTATTATCCTTGTTAACAGCAAAATAAGCCTGCATGACAATTGAAATATGTTGACCAACCTTGCATTATGCATATGTTTGGCACGTAAAAATTGTTCTGTCTTCAAAAACTTACCTTTGCTTTTACAAAATATTCGGTCATGCATCTATTCAGAGGTTCATTCACATGTGCAAGGTTGTCGTTACCATCGACCGACTTCGCTGGTCTGACCAAAGTCGGGCGAGTGTGCAGAAGCCAGTAAGCCCTATGTACTGGCACTAGATAGCGATCGGCCTGAACTTTATCCGAAATGTGCGACGCATAAGCGTCGATAACCTGAAATAAATGAAACAACTGTAATGACGATAGAAATATTTTTTTTAGTCCGTACAAGTAATGATGATAAGTAAAGTACATACATCACCGGATAACCATTGATGGTTAAGTATCTGGCAAGCTCTTGCCGCAGATAGTCCGCCGCCCATACCACCGTTGAAAATTTCGTGGTTCTTATGTTTTCGTGAGTGCTCGTGTGCTCGTACGTACTGCACGGCCGCACAGACCAAATCGTCCACACTATTATCATTCTCAGGGTTTTTTTCAAGAAATAGTTCTGCAAAAGAAGTCAGATATGTTAGGGTCACTTTGTCAAAAGATATTGTTGTACTTAAAATATTTATAACATAGTTAACTTACTCGCTTTGGCGGTACATCTCGCACGTTTTTTCGGTTTGCTCTCTACAAAAGGAGATTTCAGGTATGTTGACAAATTCCGCATTCGCTTCCCAAGAGTCTCCTCCTTCTTCTCTTCTATAGCGCTACAATCGTCTGACATGCCCTGTGACACTCTTGCTCATTTGGTTTTGCTTGCCATTTCTTCGATGATAAAATTTCATCTGTCCTTAAAGACGATGACTCATTTTTTTCCGACTCTTCCGGTAATGTATAACATTATCCTTGTCACCCTTAAAGCTACTTAAGTGAGTGGGAGTGCATTTGTCTAGTGTCCCTCCTAGAGAATTGAAATCAATATTCTCACCGCCCTTTGGGCCATCAGGTGTGTGCATGTCATCGTACTGGAATTCTTTCTGAGCAAACTTGTTTTCAAACCTGGACCCACTGTTCTCTCTAAACAAATTTTCTTCCTCCCCTTCCATGTTGCCAGGTCTGTACGCCACACCGGTTTGATTCATTTTCTCTATCAATTTCTGCAACATAACAAAGTTTACATCTAATGATTTGGACAGTAAGTTAAAAAACATAGTACAATGCGTGTCGAAAGTATCAAAATGTTACCTGTGCGCACAACTCAGGCAAACGAACAATTTCTTTGTGAATGTGGGTGAGTTAATTCATAATCCGGTCCATAAAAGGCTTAAGGTTCTCGGGAACCTCCGACATACCATCCACTCTCCTCCTTCCTGTAACGGAAGACTTTCTGCTACTAGGTTTCTTACTAGTATCCGCATGTTGTGCTGCAACTTTTTGCATTCTATAGTCGTGCGTAATGCAATCATCGATCTGCATGGTGAATATTTGAAGCAACGGTAAGTACATCATTACTTGAATGCACGATGCAAATGAACTTAAACAAAAAATAAAGTAATATCGTCCCATGACCACGACCATTGTCGATGTCATACTTGTCGGATTCCGTCCAGTTTTTCATTAGAGGGGACAACAACGCCAAAGGGTCATATTTGGGACCCGTGATTGGCTCCACCTTCTCCCAATATAAGTACTACATACAAATGACACAAATTATGTAAGTAGCATCAGTTGAACAAGTAGTAAATAGCATTAAACACCACAATTAATTAATACAGTAATGCATACCTGAAGTAGGGCTAGGTTGCCAGCTGGCCATTGCCTAACACGGCCGTCCTGCAAGACCTTACCGATCTCGAACAAACACGTTCGCAACATGAAAGCATTCCAGTTAAACTTGCTGATGAGCTTGACATCATGCACCAACGCGTAGTACTCCTTCAGGATAGTAACATCGGACATTGGTGCAATAACCGTCCCAAGCAAAACTAGAACCGCCATCCGGAGGAACTCATCGTCGGCGGCTTTATTCTTGACAATTTTTTTGATAAAGTCATTTATCATTATGTTACCGGTTTTTTTGTTGACGAACTGAATCTTCATTGATTTTTGTCCTTCCGTACGAAGAACACCAAAAACTTCAACACCTTCATTCTTAAATCCAAATATAGTGGACACGTCGTCGGGACGTAGTGAAATAAGACCTTTACTAACAGCTGCTTCTTGTATCATGAATTTTTTACTGTTTGGATTATAACCTTTTATGATGAAATGCAGCAAAAAATCGCTCATTTTTATGGACGGAATCAGCAACATTTCTTGCAAGGTTGTGTCGTAAAACCTAAATCGCTGAGCACTTGTAAATCTTTCTGCGAGGCTGACCCACTTTTCTACGGAACATGGGATCACACCGTTGATGTCCATACTGCATGCAATATTTTTTTGTCACGTTCAATTGTACAACTAAGCTATATCGACCAGAAACAAGTACTAACATTCACGGCAAAAAAACACCTCACCTTGACCTGGGCGATGCACGGCGGGAACTGGCCGTTGGAGGCGGATCCGAGGGCGTGGAGTTGCGGCTGAACGCGACGGGTGTTGGGCGGCACAAAATGCGGACCGGACGTGGGCGATGAACGGCGTGACCGGGACCAGGGCGATGCACGCGGGTGGAGCGGCCGCTAGCGACGGTCAAAACGGGGCGGCGCACGACGGGCGCGTGACGGCGTTCGACGGGCGCGTGACGGCATAGGGTTAGTTAGTCCCAATGCGGGCGCGTGACGGCGTAGGGTTAGTCCCAATGCGGGCGCACTTCGCGCTGGGTGGGGCGACGCGTGGGCCGGTCCACTAACGCCCACGGTCGTCGCGGCGTTGAAAGGGACGTGACTGATTTAGTCCCACCTCGCGCCGCCAACAGGGCGTGGACCGCCTTAAATACATTAATTACGCATACATAATAAGCATCGGTCTTCATTGGACTCTATGTGGAGGATCTCGAATGGCACTAGTGACTCTTCTCCTGGTCAGAACAGAAGAAGGTTCCTAGTGGCATTTCAGATTCTACACAAAAAGATCATTAATGATCGATGTATTTTTTTTTTTTGCATTTCTAACATGCTGACAATTTTTTCACACATTGCCGGAGGGGAAGCCCGAAGGAGTATATTTTTTTTCAACTCCGCCAAATGACCCCAAACTTTTTGCACGCATTGGCATCACCTTGGACATCATCCTTGCAAAAATTCATCGATTTCCGACATTCCATGAATTTCCTACGTTTTCCTCCGTGAAAAAGCCCGAAAACACTGCCCGGACGTGACGCAACGTTGGTTTGGTGTCCGAATTAACTTAAATCTTGCGTGGGGTCATACATTGGGCATGCCGACATGTTCCCAAAGTTTTGTGTCATTTCATGCTTGGCAGCACGTAGCACATGTGCAACCAGCACCGATCGGGTCTGCCGGAGGGGAAGCCCGAAGGCGTATTTTTTTTCCAACTCCGCCAAATGACCCCAAACTTTTTGCACGCATTCGCATCAGCTTGGACATCATCCTTGCAAAAATTCATCGATTTCCGACATTCCATGAATTTCCTACGTTTTCCTCCGTGAAAAAGCCCGAAAACACTGCCCGGACGTGACGCAACGTTGGTTTGGTGTCCAAATTAACTTAAACTTGCGTGGGGTCCTACATTGGGCATGCCGACATGTTCCCAAAGTTTTGTGTCATTTCATGCTTGGCACCACGTAGCACATGTGCAACCAGCACCGATCGGGTCTGCCGGAGGGGAAGCCCGAAGGCGTTTTTTTTCCAACTCCGCCAAATGACCCCAAACTTTCTGCACGCATTGGCATCACCTTGGACATCATCCTTGCAAAAATTCATCGATTTCTGACATTCCATGAATTTCCTACGTTTTCCTCCGTGAAAAAGCCCGAAAACACTGCCCGGACGTGATGCAACGTTGGTTTGGTGTCCGAATTAACTTAAATCTTGCGTGGGGTCATACATTGGGCATGCCGATATGTTCCTAAAGTTTTGTGTCATTTCATGCTTGGCAGCACGTAGCACATGTGCAACCAGCACCGATCGGGTCTGCCGGAGGGGAAGCCCGAAGGCGTATTTTTTTTCCAACTCCGCCAAATGACCCCCAAACTTTTTGCACGCATTGGCATCACCTTGGACATCATCCTTGCAAAAATTCATCGATTTCCGACATTCCATGATTTTCCTACGTTTTCCTCCGTAAAAAAGCCCGAAAACAATGCCCGGACGTGACGCAACGTTGGTTTGGTGTCCGAATTAACTTAAATCTTGCGTGGGGTCCTACATTGGGCATGCCGACATGTTCCCAAAGTTTTGTGTCATTTCATGCTTGGCAGCACGTAGCACATGTGCAACCAGCACCGATCGGGTCTGCCGGAGGGGAAGCCCGAAGGAGTATTTTGTTGGCATTTTTAACTTGCTGAAAGTTTTTGCACAAATTGGATACTATATAAATAAAAAAATTATTGCATCATACCACTAGTATACTTACCCAGATGGGATGGTGTAGGTGTTGCTCTGCTTGTTGATAAATTCAACAAGCAGAGCAACACCTACACCATCTGGATCCGTATACGTGTAATATAATGTAATAATAACTGACCATTGTAATCTTATGTGACTATTTAAAGCACTAAACGGGCGTCTCCATAAACAATGCGGTACTAAAAAACGTTAAAAAAGACGTTGTTAGCCTACGGCCGCCACACCCGGCGCGCACGGGCCGGCCCATGAAGGCGAGCCACGGCGACCAGGCGGGCGCCGCATGGTGCGGCCGGCACCGTACGTGTCCTGCCTTTGCGCGCCGCGTGCGGCCTCAACCGCCTACAGTGCTTTATTTTTAGTCCCACATTGTTTATATTGGCGCTTAATCATCAGTTTAAATAGCCTCATCCACAGACGATATTAATTCTTTGAGCGTGGCAGCCCTACCTCACCATGCTGATGTAGGCGATGCTCTAGCACTCCATAATCATGGAGTGTTAGAGCAATTTCTACATCAGCCTAGTAGGGTAGATCTGTCCACGATCAGAGAATTTTTACATGTCTTTTTTTTTACATTCATAAAATGGACCCATAATAATAATGAATACTAGATGGACGTGACGCCACGTGCTTGCATTGTCGGAAATCGATGAAATAACCCCAAACTTTTTTGTCATCCTTGCACATGTCTCGAAGTGTCATGTCTAATCTATATGACTTGACCTTACACTGTCCGGGCAGCGGCGGCAGAGGACAACCGATGTGACGTTTTTTTTTTGAAGTCCCCAAATAACCCCAAACTTTTATGTCATCATTGCACATGTCTCGAAATGTTATGTCTAATCAGTTTGACTTGACCTTACACTGTCTGGGCAGCGGCGGCAGAGGACCGCCGACGTGACGTTTTTTTTGAACTCCCCCAAATAACCCCAAACTTTTATGTCATCATTGCACATGTCTCGAAATGTCATGTCTAATCTATATGACTTGACCTTACACTGTCCGGGCAGCGGCGGCAGATGACCGCCGACGTGACGTTTTTTTTAACTCCCCCAAATAACCCCAAACTTTTTTGTCATCATTGCACATGTCTCGAAGTGTCATGTCTAATCTATATGACTTGACCTTACACTGTCCGGGCAACGGCGGCAGAGGACCGCCGACGTGACGTTTTTTTTTTGAAGTCCCCAAATAACCCCAAACTTTTATGTCATCATTGCACATGTCTCGAAATGTTATGTCTAATCTGTTTGACTTGACTTTACACTGTCTGGGCAGCGGCGGCAGAGGACCGCCGACGTGACGTTTTTTTTGAACTCCCCCAAATAACCCCAAACTTTTATGTCATCATTGCACATGTCTCGAAATGTTATGTCTAATCTGTTTGACTTGACTTTACACTGTCTGGGCAGCGGCGGCAGATGACCGCCGACGTGACGTTTTTTTTAACTCCCCCAAATAACCCCAAACTTTTTTGTCATCATTGCACATGTATCGAAGTGTCATGTCTAATCTATATGACTTGATCTTACACTGTCCGGGCTGCGGCGGCAGATGACCGTTGACATGACATATTTTTTTGAACTCCCTCTAATAACCCCAAATTTTTTCATAGCCTTGTACCATCATGAGAAGCATGCATGCCAACTTTCGTAGCTTTTCGACGCTCCATGAATTTTCTATGGTTTTCCCGGCCGTAAAACCCTAAAACACTGGCCGGACGTGACGCCACGTGCGTACGTTGTCGGAAATCGATGAAATTTTGCGTGGGGTCGTAGGGTGGGCATGCCCACCCTCTTGCAAAATTTGGGGTCATTCTGAAGATGACCCAAAAATGACCTTGTTCTGCGCACGCCGTTTGGGTTAGGAGCGAAGGGCCCGTCCCGAAGGACGTTTTTTTTCGACATCCTTCAAACGGACCCAAATTTTTTTCATAGCCTTGCACCATCATGACAAGCATGCATGCCAAGTTTCATAGCTTTTCGACGCTCCATGAATTTTCTATGGTTTTCCCGGCCGTAAAACCCTAAAACACTGGCCGGACGTGATGCCACGTGCGTACGTTGTCGGAAATCAATGAAATTTTGCGTGGGGTCCTAGGGTGGGCATGCCCACCCTCTTGCAAAATTTGGGGTCATTCTGAAGATGACCCAAAAATGACCTTGTTCTGCGCACGCCGTTTGGGTAGGAGCGAAGGGCCCGTCCCGAAGGACGTTTTTTTTCGACATTCTTCAAACGGACCCAAATTTTTTGCATAGCCTTGTACCATCATAAGTTTTGTACACTAGGCCTCACTCGGCTCCGGGCCGGCTCATTTTTTTTTAAAACTTGTCATTTTTCTATTATTTTTTGTTCCTAATTTCATTTACATTTTTATTTTCTTTTGGTTTTCTTTCTTTACTTTCACAATTTTCAAATTTATATATTTTTTATTTTTGTTTCTTTTCAATTTTATTTTCCATTTCTATTTTCCTTCATTTTAATTTAAAATAAGACACTTGTCCTTTTTTTTTAACTTGTCATTTTTCTATTTGTTTTACTAATTTCATTTACATTTTTATTTTCTTTTGGTTTTCTCTCTTTACTTTCACAATTTTCAAATTTATATTTTTTTATTTTTGTTTCTTTTCAATTTTATTTTCCATTTCTATTTTCCTTTTTTTTAACTTGTCATTTTTCTATTTTTTTTTCCTAATTTCGTTTACATTTTTATTTTCGTTTAGTTTTCTTTCTTTACTTTCACAATTTTCAAATTTATATTTTTTTATTTTTGTTTCTTTTCAATTTTATTTTTCATTTTTATTTTCCTTCATTTTTATTTAAAATAAGACACTTGTCCTTATTTCTAACTTGTCATTTTTCTATTTTTTTGTTCCTAATTTCATTTACATTTTTATTTTCTTTTGGTTTTCTTTCTTTACTTTCACAATTTTCAAATTTATATTTTTTTATTTTTGTTTCTTTTCAATTTTATTTTCCATTTCTATTTTCCTTCATTTTAATTTAAAATAAGACACTTGTCCAAATCGGTCAAACAAATTTAAACTAATATTTAACACTATTAATTCAAACAAACGATATTTCATTCAACTCTTAGGTTATATTTTACATTCTAGTTGAACGAAATTCAAACGAAAATAGTTAAACTTAACTAAATGACATTACTAAAACAAAAAAAATCCCTACACTAATCGTCCTCCACCCCGCCGAAGTCCTCTTTGTCGAAGAGGAGCTCGTCGTCGTCGCTGCTGTTGCTGCTGCCGACGTGCACGACGGGTGCCGCCATGGAGTCCACCACCGCGGCGTGGTACCCGGGGAAGTCCGGCGGGTCCTCGGGGTGGCCGGCGGCAGGGGCGACCTGCATGTACTCTTGGACGAGCGGGGGCGGCACCGGCGCGTTCTCCGACTCGCGGATAGCCGTCAGGTACCCCGGCATGTCATCCGGGTCGCCGGCCTCCGCCGCCAGCCGCCTGTACTCCGCCAGCAGAGGCGGCTCCGGCTCCGGCTCGGGCTCGGGCGGAGGGGCGCGGCTGGACCCAGCACCGTCCCGCGCGCCACGGGACGCCACAGAGCGGCGATCGCCGCTGCCAAGGCGGACAGAGCCGCGCTCGCTGCATGCGTCGCCGTGGTCGCCGCGTGCGCCGCCACGGACAGTGCGCGCACCGCTGCCGAAGCCCACGCGGGTGGACCGCGCGTCACCGCGGCGGAACAGCCCGTAGCCGGTGCTAGTTGGGGCTGGCAGGGCAACGGCGGCCGCCTCCGCGCGGTACGGGCCAACGACGTCCTTGAAGCTGTGGCCGTCCCAAATCTGGTGCCGCCGGGCACGGTTGTGCTTCACCGGCGGCCGTGGGCCGGCGTACGCGTGGAGGCGCTGCTCGTGGTCCTCGGCGAGCATGTCCGGCCAGGCGGGGTTGTCGGTGGCGTAGCAGGGGTCCTGCAGCTCCTCCGCCGGCAGCCGTGCCCGATACAAGCCGACGGCGCGCGCGAACAGGTGGGTGCCTACCTCGGGCACCGGCGCCACCGGCACTCCGTCGACGCTCAGCCGCCACCTCGACGGCAGTCGCACGTCCGGCGCGGCGGGGATGCCGAAGTGGGCGAGCTACTCCGCCTCCTCCAGCGTCAGGTTAGGGCGCGCCATCGCCGGAGAGAGAGAGGGAGGGAGGCCCGAGAGGGGGGTCGTCGGGGAAGGAAGGCGAGGGAGGGCGTATCATGTGAGGTCCGGCGCTCCGCGGGGGGGTGTTATAGCGGCGAGCGGGGGGCGGGTGGGTGGACGGCGATTAATGGCGGCCCTGCGGCGTGCGAAGGCGAGAGGGCCGCGTGCGCAGGCGGTCAAGCCGTGTGAATCGACGCCGCGCGTGGATCCACGCGCCGGTCAAGGCGGCGCTGCTGTTTTCTCTGCGCCGGAGTAATGCGGCGGAGTAATGAGGGGCTCGGCGCACGCGGGCGACCGCCGGGTTTTAGGGGGCTCGGCGCACGCGGGCAACCGCCGGGTTTTAGGGGGCCGGCGCACGCGGGCGACCGCCGGGTACGGGGCCGCAGACCGGCGGGTATTAGGGGAAACCATGCGCGAGCAGGCGCGTACACGGCGCGTGTACAGGCGTACTCTACAGATGCCACGCCCGCCCGCGTACGGCGCGCTGCGGCGTGCAACGCCCCCCTGACCTGGTTTTCCCATCCTGCCCTTTTTCACGAAGGGGTATCGGACGATCTGGGCCGTTTATGTGTTTAGGGGGGTTGTACTGAAGCGGAAGTGGCTACAAAATAGTCCTTCTCTAGGTGCAAAAGATGGTAGTATCCTTCTTCATAGCCTTAATAAGCTTCCTATGTCTTCATAGTGGAAAAAGTTACATTACATAGCTTGGCCCGGCCAATGACTATACCAGTGCACTGGTAACTGGCTGAGCCGTAAGCAGCATGAAACGAAGTATTTAGCTAAATAACAGTGGATAGTAGCCCTCCATCGGCTGTACAAAAAGGGCCTTTTTTGAGCGTTAAGAGCTTTTTTGTTGGTTACATGTAGCACACGCCTTTCACATAACAACTGAATTTTGGTAGAGTCCTGGATGAATAACCAGCTTCTTGGAGACTGAAGTCTGGTAGACTGCTGGATGTTCAGTACAGATATTTAATCCAGGATATTGTCCTATGTAAAATACAACGATATAAGAATCTTGAGCTGATGACAAGGGCTATACCTGTAGTTTGCTAATCAATATGGAGTTAATGGTACTGGAACCATACCTCTTAATATGTCAGATTAAGTTTATAGCTAGACTGATCACTCTGTCAAGGTATTATACATACAAGTACCATAGTTCAGTGCAAGTTCTTTTTTAGTTTGGGCAGATTTGATGACATGCATGGGTGGACATCGTAAGCCTGAAACCAATGGCATTAGCACGATTATAACATAGTACAGATTGGCATGGCCAAAGCAAGCAGAAATTAATTTGAGAACGCATGGGGCGGCACGGTGCCACGAGAACGGTAACGCTTGTGTGTGCGAGTGTCTTGCGCAAATGCTTGGCGTCCATCCCCATTGCCAAAGCAACATGCTCGTTGTTTCTTGCGGTGCTGGTGATTGTTTCGTATATGCATCCAACAAAAAGCAATCAACCGTGCGCCTTTGGTTGTTGGACATCTAGCTGCACACATATCTGACGCTGAAAGCATGCCTAGGTGTGGTGATCGCTATGTTCCTCATGACTCTCAAGCCTACAAATTCTATTTGGCTACTATGTGCTCCCAATATTGATAGGAAGCTTGAAACTCGCATTCGGTCTTTGTATGATCCCCACATGGTCAGTTTGTGTAACCTCTTCACAATATCTTCCTTTTATAGAGGAGTAAAGGAGAGCAAGTTTGATTTAATGCAACAACTACTATATTATTAAAAATAACTTGCATGATTTCTTTTGCTAAGTTACAAAAGCAATATATATGATAATATTGCTATTTTTCACCATCTTCATGTGGCCCATACCACAGTCTAGTACATGTTTACCAATGCACATACGCACCCTTCTATAAACTCATTTATCATGCTTCCGTGCGACGGTTGCTCGGGACGGTCGATCTATGGAGTTATGCAAATTAAGTGTGGCCACAAGTGGACAACCAGCTATTCATAGACCCCCTTGAAAATTTGGCAATCACCTTGCTTGATTGTGTTCCTAGACTAGAATTTCCATTTCCATGAGAAGTATTTTCAAGGAGACATGCTAAGCTGATTGAACAAGTAGATAATGTATCACAATAATAGTGCAGCCAATATATAGGGGCGTGTTTAATCATTTTGAGGTTGCCAACAAAAGGCCTAAAAGGGAAATCCATATCATAGGAACATGATCATCAAAATGGGTTATGAAAAAAAACATTGTGATAAGACGAAATTGTCGATGATCCTACCTTAGTAATCTTTTATTACAACAAGTCAGATAGTTGCACTTATCGCGTATGGGGTAACACGTGGCTGTAGTTACCAGCTTAGTATTTCAAAAAAAAAAAAATCTGAATCCAAATGTTTTTTCTAGTTGGATTGTAAAAACTGACTAGCATAATTATCTTCTAGTTGTGACGAAACACTAGCCCGGTCATCATATATGTTGCAACACTTAGCTGTAGTCAGAATCATGGCAATTGCACACCAGAAGAGTAGAAGGTTGAAACCCAAGTAACGAGAGATCTAAAGCTAAGAAAACATGTTTATCAAATGGTGATACTATAATTGTGCGGTAATTTTTATGGTTGGTGATGAGCATATTATATTATATCTAATAATAGTTAAAGACAAAATGGTCATGGTTATCTAATATGTTGTAACACTATGTTGTAGTTGGTAGCCTGGTATGTCACATAGTATGAATAATACCGAATTATCGCTTGCGCAGTAAACATGAAAACCACAAAGAAGACCCGGAGTATGCAATTACTTATAACACTGCATAATTGGTACGAAATTAGATCCATAATGTTTTTTTTTACTTTCACAACAATATCTTGTACTCTTTTTTCTCTAGTTGAGCTTCGCGAGCATTCTACCATTTGTAAATTAGCTTTTTTTTTGTACACAAGAATAAACCTTCATTTGTGTAGCCATTGCATATTTCCAAAGATATGCATGGCTTTGATGTCGAGCCAACGATTAAAACGTACTCCCTCGGTCCAAATATATAAGGCTTCCTCAAATTTTGAGTTAGTTTGACCAAACAATTGACTAATAAAATAGAGTTGCATGACATAAAATGGTACCATTGGAAACCTGTTTCAAATATGAAAGAGTTGACATACCTTACTTGTCATGGAACTCATTTTTACTAGTTAAATCCATGGTCAAGGCTAGGCTCAAAATTCGCAAAGGCCTTGTATATTTGGATAGAGGTAGCTTCCACAGTTACTTTTTGTTAGTTGTTATTTTGCTTTTCTGCTTTCCGAACACCCAAAAAACAATTTTATTATAGCAAGTAGTTCCCTTTGTTTTAGCTTGAAATCATGTCTTCTTCCACCCAAAATGCGCAAGCTAGTGAATTCTCTAACATAGATCTTAATGGTTATGTTAGGGGAGAACATACCCCTCCTATTAAAGATGATGACACTTTCGATACTAGGCCTTTAACTAGGAAAACAAAAACTTATGTTGTGGATGTGATGCTATTATTAGAAAAGATGTCATACAAGATTTCTTTATTTGTGCTGAGTTATACCATTACCCGAGGCACTATCCTTGAATGAACTAGAAGCTATAGAGACACTACTTTTTATTGGTTAGGGAACTTGGGATAAAGTTTATCCATTTACATCCCTCTTTACAAAGAATCTTCCTAGAATTACCTCATATAGATGATCCTAAAATTATGAAATTGGTGGTTATGACGTTGATGAGAAAATTTGAGCCACAAATAAAAGAAGCTAGAGGTATTCATGGATTATATGAAGAATCTTGAGCGACCACTAGTAAAAAAATCTAATAAGAATACCATGCATATGAAATCTTTGAACTATGAAGAGTTTGAAAAGAATGCTAGAAGAAAAGTTCCTCTAGTGGTATTAATTAGGAACATCCTTGTACATGTTTATGGTAAATTTGATTGGGTTTATAAGAGGAGTAGAATCTGGATTCACCGAGGTGGCATATGGAGAATTACATGGCAAAGGAAAGTAAAAGACAACCCAACTAACTAATGCAATATGCCCCCAAAAAAAAAAGCAATATGCATCCATTCACCCTTGCATTGCCGACGTGCAAGTGCACTCAAGAGAAGGTGCAGACCAACATTAATTGATTTTTTTAGGGACCGGCCATCAATCGTGCAAAAACACTGCCTGTGTAAAAAGATTGGTCATGTAACGAATTATCAGCTTGATGGGGTTCATTCCCTAGCCATGGTCATCTCGGGCCACTTACATCGATTGGGCTTCTGGGGTGTAAAATTACAGAACCTGCTTCATGGGGTTCCACCTAGTCCTCCTTTTTTTTAGGGGAAACATGCTTTATTAATCAAACGAATCGTAGTACCGGAATTACAGAAGTGTCATGGGGATTGAGTAGCCACAAATGGCGCCCCTCACCTAGATATAAAGCATGTTTTGCTAGCCTATGTGCTTCCATGTTAGAAAGTCTACCTTCAAAAACGGAAGTACAAGAAAAAAAATCACTTGAAGTAGCTATAATTTCATGAACTATTGGTGCTATAGGCCCCATCATGCCACTGTGAATATCGGTCACCACCATTTTGCAATCCAAAACAATCCTCAGTTGATGTAGAATTAGATCCTTTGCCAGGGCAAGGGCCTCCCGACAGGCAAGCGCTTCGAGAATCGTAGGATCCATCAAGCCATGTAATACAAGAGCTGATGAACCCACGTATAGACCAGCATCGTCGCGGCACACCACAGATATGGCGCCTGTCTGCCTAATCCTCCTAATCGGCGCTTCAGCCGCCAGTTCACAAACCCGCTTGGGCCAGCCCAACAAACGTGATGCCCGCTCACTCGCCGCTTTGTTCGCTCGCTCGTTGGTTTGCTCGATCGCGACACTGCTTGGTTCACTCGACCAGCCGTTGACCGGTCAGCCATTGACCATTTAACCGTTGTCTTTTAAGAAACAAAGATATGATTTTTTAATATAAATTTGAAAAGAGTTCAAGAATTTGAAAAAAAGACATAATTTTGAAAAAGCTTGACTAATTGAGAAGAGTTCAAAATTTTGAAAATGTTCACGAGTTTGAAAAAAGTTCAAGAGTTTGAAAAAAGTTCAAGGATTTGAAAAATGTTCACAAATTTGAAAAAAGTTCAGTAATTTAAGAAAAAATTCTGAATTTGTAAAAGTTTCGCAGATTTGAAAAAAGTTCATGAAATTGAAATTTTTTAAAAGTTTGAAAAGGGTTAGTAAATTTGAAAAAAGTTTGCATATTTGAAAAATGCTCATGAATTTTAAAAAAGTTCATGAATTTGAAAAAAATGTTCAGAATATAAAACAAAAAAAGAGGGGGAAATAGAAACCAGCAGAAAAACGTAAAAGAGCACCAAACCAAAAGTTTCTAGTAACTTCGCAAAACTGGAGCTAGCGATAACATTACATGGACCGGCCCAATACGAGAGACGCGTGAGCGCCGCTACCAGTAACGAACTAAACGACGCGCTAAGCACCGAATAGGAACCGGTGGTTTTCTCAGTCTTTTGCTGTGCTATACCGAAACGGGAACGTATCTGGTGCACCGGGGCAATTGGTGCTACCGGTGCACCGGTCCCCCGTTGCACATTAAAAAATGTTCGAAAAAATTCGGAAAAAATTTAGTGCATTGACACAACATCAATGTATGTTGTAACAAAAATTCAAATCAAAATTCGTAACATTGCTCGAGATACAAAAATGATAAATTTGACATCAATGTGCTAATGGGCCAAAACTAAAGCCCAACTTGTGTTATGTACTATTCAGTGTCAAATTTGTCATTTTTGTATCTCGAGCAATGTTTTGAATTTTGATTTGAATTTTTGCGACAACATACATTGATGTTGTGTCAATGCACTAAATATTTTCCGGATTTTTTCGAGTGTTTTTGAATGTGCAACGGGGGACCGGTGCACCGGTAGCACCAATTGCCCCGGTGCACCAGATACATCCCCATACCGAAACAAGTCCTTTTCCATGCTATATGCAAACACAGGAAGGTTAAAAAACGGCCGGAGATGAAAGGGAGGACGGACGAAGCGGGCAGCGGAACAAGGAATGCTATGCTTTTTTTAGATACTACAGGGAAATATGCCCGTGCGTTG
The DNA here is from genome assembly GCA_039707655.1 of Elymus sibiricus. NCBI lineage: Eukaryota > Viridiplantae > Streptophyta > Magnoliopsida > Poales > Poaceae > Elymus > Elymus sibiricus. Next base: position 324,995,863 of record CM077674.1, on the reverse strand, counting down.
CAACAGGGGAAAAAAAACTTAACACGTCATCTACATGTGACGCCATAGAATCTGAGTCCAACTCATTATGAGTTAATGACGGGCACTAGCAGGTTGAGCAAAGAGGGCTTCTGCTCGGCGGTGCCCAGGAGAGATTCGCGTCGCTGACGGGCACTAACTGGTTGACATGGCTGCCGATGCAGACCTGAGGCTACATTGCGAATCACATGTACTTTGTACATGTTGAGTAAATAGGCGATTTTTTGATTAATTTAATTCAGGAAATAATCATGAACATGGCATTGACAGAATTAAAAACATACTGATTACGATCTAGACATGCACGTACTACGCAAACAGTACACACATCTACACATAATGCTAGTACGGCTAACACAGAAATAAACAGGAGCGGAATAAACGAGTTATACCCTTCAGTAGGCCAGGCAGAGGCCGCGGCGGCGGCGGTGGCAGCAGCGGCGTCCTCGGCGGCCTTTTTCTCGGCCTCGAGCTTGTCAGCGGCGAGACGGTCGGCGTCGGTTGGCTGAGACATGGTGATGACGAAGACGTAGGGGAAGCAGTGGATCGGTGGCGAGCAGTCGCGTAATCGCTCCCCAAAAACCTAATCGCCCCTCTCCCGTACAGGATCCGGAGAGGCGGGGTTTCGGAGGCCTGCTCTCCCGTCAACCGTGTACGCAGTGAACGGGATGGAGTCGCCGGCGGCAGCAGCAACAATGAAACGACGTGGGCGTGGAGGCAGATGCGATCTGTTTCGCGTGACGGCTAGGGTTCGCAGCGCCTCACATATATAGGCGCGGCCCCGTGGAGAGACGTGGGCTGAACCCACGTCCAAGTCGGTGATAGCCCACGATCTGACGTCTCAGATCGTGGCCCCATCTGTCAAAGACTCTCCGTTCCTGATCGGCAAAAAGAAGCGCATATGTGTGAGCTCGGCTCGGCGCAATCCCGCAACCCGCGGCACGTCGTGACGAGGCGTGGCGTGGCGAGGCGGGCGGCGGAGGAGGAGCGCGCGGGAATCACTTCTCTTCTCAAGCTCCAATAGCATGTGGAAGAGAATCCCTTATAAGGAGGTCCAACTCCTTCTCCACTAGCGGTATGGGACTAAACTTCCCACCACACCTAGTGCCATATAATCCCACATGGGCCCTTAGAGATTAATCTGAAATTGTTAGATGGGCCCAAGGCCCAACTCATATTTCAACAATCCCCCACCAGATCTCAAGGGCCCATTTTGTCCTTTGTTCCAAACACTGTTTTGATATACCAGTATTTCAGTGAAGACCGGTTAAGGTTGAACTTTACCTAGAGCAAGTAGCTACACTCCTTCACAACTGAACAATGGACTATGCCTTGAATTGTCAGTTTGGCGTAAAGAAGTTTCACCACAGGTCTTACTAGTACTAGACTGCCGAAGGCTGACCCCTCGGGTGGAGCATATTAGTCACACTCTTGGCCTATTCATAAGCTTGCTAGAGATCACCCCAATCTCATAGACTGTGACCAGCAATCGGGCTCATATAGGTGTGTTCCTCCAAAGATCGCTCTGTAGGGCAGCATCTTGCTTATATATATAAGCCTTGGAACACATTGAGACAGTAGTCAACCTACCATACAGTTTCCGAGAGTATTGCATCTCCAACGGAGTGGGTTAGTAAAGTTACTCTCCTCAGTTCACCACTGGCTTGTTTTCCCAGGTCCTACTTCACGGGATCTCCGATCACATAGGTTGGGTTACCACCATGGCAACTCATGTGGGTTTCATACCCATCTCCCTCGATGCACTATCTATCACAACACGTGATAGCCCTTTAGTAAAGGGATCTGCCAGATTCTTAGCCGTTTGGATATAATCCAACGCTATCACTCCGGAGTTTCTTAATTTTCTTACAGCTTTTAATCTCATTCTTATGTGTTTTTTGGACTTCATGTTGTCCTTTGAACTCTTCACCTTGACAATAACTGTTTGATTGTCACAGTTCATAAGGATGGCCGGAACCGGCTTCTCAACCACTAGCAAGTCCATCAAAAGATCTCGAAGCCATTCTGCTTCGCCACCAGATGTGTCTAATGCTGTTAATTCTGCTTCCATTGTCGATCTCGTTAAGATCGTTTGCTTGCAAGACTTCCAGGAAACAGCACCACCTCCAAGAGTAAACACATACCCAGTTGTGGCCTTCATCTCATCAGCATCAGAGATCCAATTCGCATCACTATACCCTTCAAGTACCGATGGGTATCCGGTATAGTGAAGTCCATAGTTGATAGTACCTTTTACATAGCGCATAACTTTTTCAATAGCATGCCAATGTACATCACCCGGTTTGGAAACAAACCGGCTCAGTTTGCTCACAGCAAACGCGATGTCAGGCCTCGTTGCGCTCGCTAGATACATGAGTGAAACAATAATTTGAGAGTATCTCAATTGATCTTTAGGTATGCCTTCGAACTTTCGAATCAGCACACTAGGATCATATGGTGTTTGAGATGGTTTGCAGTCCGAATATCCAAAACGACTCAACACCTTCTCAACATAATGGGATTGCAGAAGTGTAATCCCACCCTCATCATCTCTCAATAGCTTGATGTTCAAGATAACATCAGCCACTCCAAGGTCCTTCATCTCAAAGTTCTGAGATAAAAAGGACTTAACTTCCTCAATCACTTTGAGGCTAGTTCCAAATATCAGTATGTCATCAACATACAAGCACGGTATAACTCCTTCGCCCCCACCATAGCGATAGTATACACATGTGTCAGCTTTATTAACAAAGAAGCCAACAGATGTCAAAGTTTCATTAAATTTCTCATGCCATTGCTTAGGTGCTTGTCTCAGGCCATATAAAGATTTCAGCAAGTTACACACCTTTCCTTCCTGACCATCTAACACAAAGCCATCAGGCTGTTGCATGTAGATTTCCTCCTTTAGCTCTTCGTTCAGGAATGTCGTCTTAACATCCATCTGGTGGACGAGAAGACCATGTGAGGCTGCCAACGAGAGTAATACTCGAATGGTGGTCAGTCTGGCCACAGGTGAATAAGTGTCGAAGAAATCTTCTTCTTTTTTCTGGGCATAGCCCTTGGCCACAAGCCTAGCCTTGTACTTTTCAATAGTACCGTCGGGCCTAAGCTTCTTCTTGAACACCCACTTACATCCCAATGGTTTGCAACCATAGGGACGCTCAGTAATCTCCCAAGTCCCGTTAGCCATGATGGAATCCATCTCGCTACGGACCGCATCCTTCCAGTAGTCAGCTTCTGGAGATGCATACGCTTCTGAAATAGAAGTGGGAGTATCATCCACGAGGTACACAAGGAAATCATCACCAAAGGTCTTTACAGTCCTTTGTCTCTTACCCCTACCAAGGGTTTCATCGTCATCCTTCTCAGGATTTTCATCATGTGTTTGTTCATAATATTCCATAGGAATGGCAGGCTCAGGAGTCTCCTCAGATTCCTGTCTAGAAGTGCTTTGCATATCTCTCATAGGAAAAATATCCTCGAAGAATGTAGCATCCTTAGACTACATAATTGTACCGACCTTCTGGTCAGGTACCTCAGATTTCACTACTAGAAATCTATAGCCAACGCTATTCTTCGCGTAGCCCAAATTAATGTAGTCCACGGTCTTTGGTCCAAGCTTACGCTTTTTGGGGATCGGCACGTTGACTTTCGCCAAACAGCCCCAAGTACGCAAGTACGAGAGTGTTGTCCTTCTCTTCACCCATTTCTCATAGGGAGTGATCTCATTATCCTTTGTCGGAACTTTATTCAGGACATGACATGATGTCAATATAGCCTCCCCCCACCATGCCTTGGATAAACCTGATGTATCTAACATGGCATTAACCAAATCGGTTAGAGTACGGTTTTTCCATTCGGCACCCCCGTTTGACTGCGGTGAATAGGGAGGCGTCCTCTCATGAATAATACCGTGTTCCGCACAAAAGGAATCAAACTCACTTGAGAAGTACTCTCCACCACGATCTGACCGGACTCGTTTAATTTTCTTTTCAAGTTGATTCTCAACTTCTGCCTTATAGATCTTAAAGTAGTGTAGAGCCTCATCTTTAGTATTTAACAGATACACATAGCAATATCTAGTGAAATCATCTATCAATGTCATGAAGTATTTCTTTCCACCTTTAGTCAACACACCATTCATCTCACAAAGATCAGAATGTATGAGTTCTAATGGCGCCAAGTGTCTCTCCTCCACAGCCTTATGAGGCTTGCGAGGTTGCTTAGCTTGCACACACGTAAGGCACTTAGAACCTTTGGCTAAAGTGAAACTCGGGATTAAATTCAGTTTTGCTAGCCGCGTCATAACACCGAAACTAATGTGACAAAGACGTGAATGCCAAACTTCAGATTCATTAACACTCAAATGAATATTGTTCACGACTTTATTACAAAAATCAGCGAGAGAAAGGCGAAACATCCCTCCGCATTCATAACCCTTTCCAACAAATAGTCCATATTTCATAAGAACTACTTTATTAGACTCAAAGACCAACTTAAACCCTTCTCTACATAGAAGGGAGCCACTAACAAGGTTCTTCTTGATGGCGGGGACATGCTGCACGATCCTTCCCGAAGTAAACTTCAGATCGACCGTGCCAACACCACGAACAGAAGCACTCGCGCCATTCCCCATCAATACGGACCCGTGACCTGTGGCCTGGTAAGAAGAAAACAATGAAATGTCAACACACACATGAACACCTGTACCTGTGTTCACCGACCAATCGGTGGACTGACAAACTGAAAATACAGCAAATAAATTACCGTACCCAGATGCACCATTTTCATTGTTGCCCACAATCATATTGGCAGACATGGAGTCCTGCCCTGGCTTCTTGTACTTGTTTGGGCAGTTGTTGGCGCAATGTTCCTCCGAACCACAAGTAAAGCAGCCATCTCCCTTCTTGTTCTTCTTGAAGGTCTTCTTACCTTTCTTCTTAAAGTCGGTATTCTGTTGGACACCGTTCTTTCCCTTGGGCTTGTGGGAATTGAAATTCTTTTGACGAACCATATTGGCCACAGAAGTTCCTTCGACCCCTTTTCCATGCGAGTCTTTTGCTCTCGAGTTCTGCTCAACACTCAGATGGCCGATGACATCCTCTACTGAGAATTCACGCCTCTGTTGTTTCAGAGTGGTAGCAAAATTCCTCCAGGAATTAGGGAGCTTAGCGATTATACAACCCGCGAAAAATTTGCCCGGTAAATCGCACTTCATAAGCTCAAGCTCCTTAGCGATGCATATTATCTCATGAGCCTGTTCCAATACAGAACGGTTCTCAACCATTTTGTAATCATGGAACTGCTCTATAACATACATCTCGCTCCCAGCATCGGTGGCCCCGAATTTAGATTCGAGCGCCTCCCACAAGTCCTTGGAAACCCGCACATGTAAATATGCGTCAACCAACTTATCTCCGATCACGCTCAGAACTGCTCCGAGAAAGATGACGGTGGCCTCCCTGAACGCCTTCTCCTGTTCAGGATTGAGCGTTTCTGTGGGAGTCACACCGGCAACCCAGAACACGTTCATTGCCGTGAGCCATAAGATGGTTTTGGTCTGCCAATGCTTAAAATATGTACCGGTAAACTTATTCGGTTTCAGCGCAGCAGCAAAACCATGATTCGAAAAATTCCTACACAAATTAGGTTTTTGGATTGTTGAGTAAATAGGCAATTTTTCGATTAATTTATTCCAGGAAATAATCATGAACATGGCATTGACAGAATTAAAGACATACTGATTACGATCTAGACATGCACGTACTACGCAAACAGTAGACACATCTACACATAATGCTAGTACGGCTAACACAGAAATAAACAGGAGCGGGTTAACGAGTTATACCCTCCAGTAGGCCAGGCAGAGGCCGCGGCGGCGGCGGTGGCAGCAGCGGCGTCCTCGGCAGCCTTTTTCTCGGCCTCGAGCTTGTCGGCGGCGAGACGGTCGGCGTCGGTTGGCTGAGACATGGTGATGACGAAGACGTAGGGGAAGCAGTGGATCGGTGGCGAGCAGTCGCGTAATCGCTCCCCAAAAACCTAATCGCCCCTCTCCCGTACAGGATCCGGAGAGGCGAGGTTTCGGAGGCCTGCTCTCCCGTCAACCGTGTACGCAGTGAACGAGATGGAGTCGCCGGCGGCAGCAGCAGCAATGAAACGACGTGGGCGTGGAGGCAGATGCGATCTGTTTCGCGTGACGGCTAGGGTTCGCAGCGCCTCACATATATAGGCGCGGCCCCGTGGAGAGACGTGGGCTGAACCCACGTCCAAGTCGGTGACAGCCCACGATCTGACGTCTCAGATCGTGGCCCCATCTGTCAAAGACTCTCTGTTCCTGACCGGCAAAAAGAAGCGCATAGGTGTGAGCTCGGCTCAATCCCGCAACCCGCGGCGTGGCGAGGCGGCGGAGGAGGAGCGCGCGGGAATCACTTCTCTTCTCAAGCTCCAATAGCATGTGGAAGAGAATCCCTTATAAGGAGGTCCAACTCCTTCTCCACTAGCGGTATGGGACTAAACTTTCCACCACACCTAGTGCCATATAATCCCACATGGGCCCTTAGAGATTAATCTGAAATTGTTAGATGGGCCCAAGGCCCAACTCATATTTCAACAGTACACATTATTATATCAATATTACTGGTGTTGATGTTGTTGCATAGGTCTTTGACGGGAGTGCGTTCACTGGATCTCGAAGACTCCATCTGCAAGGGAAAATATATGACATGTCAACCAGCTTTTTTCATTGATGCATGAAACAAGTCAAGTAGGTTTTCCGTCAAATAACACTATAAAGGGGACGTTAAAGTACATTGTTTTGATTTTACTCTTACTGAAGAGTTAGCCAATCGAAGAATCATGCATGAGCTGAGATCGGGTGGCAAAAAATCGCATACTACAAGCTTAACCGCTAGGTTTTTCATGTATATATTGTGTTTCGAGTTTTTTCGATAAAGGATGACTTTTACTGACTCAAAATGAAGCATCAACTGTGTTTCAAGTTAACTCTAAATAGCAGAATATAAAGATTAATTTAATTTGAATGAAAGTAAGTATTTTTTTAGCTAGCTAAAGGCTAACTAAAGTCTAAAGTTCATCTAGTTTGCATGTAATATCAGTAAAAAAAAATCAAACGATTGCACCCGGCCAGATGATTGATGCATGCATGCTCGTGATTTCCTAGTAGCTACCTATAGAGAGGTGATCATACGAGCAAGGAAACGATTTCCGAGTCAGGAACGATGGCCATCGTGAGCAATCGATCGCAGGCTATCTCGCAAAATGCAGGCTGAGGGTGAACCCTATATGACGCTCGCGTGCGTCCAACTCCTGCGGCTTCCCTGAAGCGCGAGCGAGCGAGCGACGCGAAATGGGCCGGCCCACTTGGCGAGGTGTGCGAGGCAAACCGGTTTTGGGAACCTCCTAGGAGGTTTCCTCCTCTCTTTTTTGCGAGAAAACTTCCGATCTATTCATCTTCAATCATGGCAGTACAACAAACATCAGAAATAATAAAAATTACATCCAGATTCATAGACCACCTAGCGACGACTACAAGTACTGAAGCGAGCCGAAGGGCCGCCGTCATCGCCCCTCCATCGCCGGAGTCGGGCACAACTTGTTGTAGTAGACAGTCGGAAGTCGTCGTGCTAAGGCCCCATAGGACCAGCGCACCAGAACAACAACCGCCGCCGATGAAGAATAACGTAGATCGGAAGGATCCAACCCAAAGACACACGAACATAGAAGAACAATTACGAGATCCGAGCAAATCCACTAAAGATAGATCCGCCGGAGACACACCTCCACACGCCCACCAACGATGCTAGACGCACCGCCGGAACGGGGGCTAGGCGGGGAGACCTTTATTCCATCTTCAGGGAGCCGCCGCCGTCTTGTCTTCCTGAGCAGGACACAAACCCTAACAAAACGGAAAGGAACCTCCTTGGTGCTTTTCTTGGCTCGTCCATGCTGGTGATACAAGGCTTGGTTGACCCACCGTCGCTCGAGAGGGACTATCTCTAGCGCAGGATCTCGGGATGCAGATTATTCAGGTTGGATCGGATTGCAAACAAGTGATACAACATATTCGTCAAGGAGCAGGAGGGATTATGGAGCTATCATCAAGGAGGTATTACAAACTTCTTCTACTTTTACTTCATGTAATTTGGTTTTGAGGCTAGAGTGTCTAACTTTGAAGCTCATAGGCTAGCTAGGTTCGGTATTTCTCTTCCGTTTGGGAGACATATTTGGTTGGGCACACCCCATGACCCAATTGTAATTCCGGCAAACATTCTAGCTGATCAATAAAAGCCTAGCAAGCTTTGCTAAAAAAACCTAAAAAAAAGGAGGTTCCCTCAAGGCCTCAACCAATTTGTTTTCCTGGTATTTACCGGCTTTTTATTTTCTTGTTTCGTTTTTCTTTCTTTCTTTTTTTTTTCTTTTCTTTAATCCTTATGTTTTTATTTTCATCCTTTGTTTTCAAAAAATGTTCAAAATTCCAAAAAATCATGATATAAAAAAAATCTCCATTTTATAAAATTGTTCACATTTTTTAAACCAATTCACGTTTTTTAAATTTTTTTCACATTTTAAAAATTTGTTATAACAATTCAAAATTTGTGTTTAGAATTGCAAAAAAATTCGCAATTTAAAAAATTGTGTTCATATTTTATAGAATTGTTCACGTTTTTAAGTTTTGTTCACTTTTAAAAAGAAAAATGACAATTCAAAGAAATTGTTGAAATTTGAAATTTGTTCAGAAATTCTAAAAATGTTCAACTTTTTAATAAATTCGTTCATGTTTTCAAAATTTGTTTGTTTTAAAAAAAATGACAATTCAAAAAAATTGTCTAGATTTCAAAATGTGTTCACAATTTCAAAAAATTCACGCAATTTTTAAAATTTTGTTCTCTTTTTTAAAAAAATGTTCATGTTTTCAAAAATCGTTCACGTTTTTCAAATTTTATTTGTTCATGTTTGAAAATTTCATTCGAATTTTCGAATTTGTTCACTATTTCAAACATCATTAGCATTTTTTTTATCAAAATTGTTCACAAATTTGTTTTATAAAATTATATAACGACCCTTTGGCCAAGCTTGCTAGTTCATGAGCAGCAATATTTGCCTCCCTAGGAGAGTGGATAAAAGAGTTATAGGAAATTTCACAAGCCAGATGTTGCGGTCATCAAATATTGCAGCGGCTGGGCTCGCAGGTCGACCTCCCTCATTCATCATGTTAACAACCTAGAGATTATCTAATTGTCTGTGCCATTGAAAGCCCGTACTTCAATGCAGACGCTTCAGCTGAGAGGACATCAAGACGAAAATCATTTTTTTCAATTGCCTACACTTATGAACTTTTCTTTATCATCACGAATAGTTGCCCCTGCTGTCCCCTGGTGTAAATCTTTATCAAATGAGGCATCTACATTGAGCTTAACATGTCCCCTCGGTGGTAGCTCCCACCCTCCCGATTTTTCTTTTGCTTTGGGGGCTGCATCCATGGCGTAGTTCGCCATGGGCCCGGCTGTGGCTCTCCATGGATCAGTCTATTCTCTCTATATAACATTAGCTTTGTTGCAAAAAAAATCTGCAACCAGTAGCCGCCATGGTGCACCATTGCAGCTGGGGTCGAGCGCGGTCGCCATTGTTGTCGCCCGTCTCCACCACAACTGCAGGCCGTGCATGGGGCGCCCATCTCGCCGGAGAGGAGGATGGCGGCGAGGCGACTAGATCGGAGGTCCGGCGCTCGCCGACGATGGCGCGATGGCAGGGACGGGCGACAATGATTTCTTCTTGCAACATCCTCCCTGTTACAAGAAACATTTTTGCAACATCAGTAATGCTGCAAAACTTTCTTCCGTGACACCTATATAAAGGTGAAGACAAAAAATCTGCAACATTAGCTCTGTTGCAAAAGTTCTACAACATGAACTTTGTTGCAAACGTCAAGTGCAACATCATTCTTGTTGCAAAGTTGGCAGCTGAATCTGACGGTCATCCCGTGTTGAATTCAATGGCTCGCGAGATGGCGTATCTTTAAAAAAGATCCGCTAACCGACACATAGCCTTGCCCTTTATTTATTCCCTAAAGTCTGGTATATCCTCCGAAATAACATTTAGAATGCAATCTGGTGGAACCCCAAACCACACCTTACAAAGTTCTTCACCTACTACTACTTTAGCTAATTTATGAGCGGCAACATGAAGAGTGTGTCTAACCCTAGACACCTTAAAATCCATGAAACGTGTTGAGCATCGATTTGATCTCCTCCACCCATTGCCCTGCAGTGGATAGGTTCTTCGCCGGCTGAATGAGCATGTGCACCACCGCATGATTGTCGAGCTCGACATGGATCTTCTGCGTGTTAACCTCGAGAGGTGCAAGCTAGGGATTGGGCCTCTGATTTCTCGACCCGGGCAAACCCCACGACAGCCGTTCGATCTCGCATCCAAGTGCTTGCAACCCTGAACTCTATCCTGATCGCCGTGCCCGGCATTTATTCCTAGGATGCTCGCGCGCCAGAGCAAGGTGACAACGAGGAGGGGTAGCCTAGAATGTTGATCTGTTGGATCATCCACTGAATCTGAGCTTGATAGCACGGAATGGTGGTGGTTCTTTGCGATGCTATCAATACCGACTTGTGAGATAGAACTAGCAACCCTGAAGGACTGCGCAACGCAAGGATTGAGTTTGGCTGGTAACCATGTTCCTCATGCCTCTCACCCCTACTAATTCCTTGTAGCCACTATGTATTGACAACATCATGATGTAAGGCTAATCTCACTCTAGGTCCTCGATCAACCCCTCGTATGATCAGTTTGTGTATCTTCACATCTCTCTTTTATAGGAGGACTAAATGAGGAGTAGGTTAAGTTTGATTCACGCACCAACCCACGGGACTACGAGAGCACAGGCGTGTCATCCCACTTGTTTCATAGAAAAAAATATCTACTGGCTAGGGTGACGTCACTATACATCCAACTACAATCTTTACTATCAAAAGAGCTAGCGATATTACTATGTCGCCGGTGAGGGCTCTCGAGGACCTAGCCAGAGGCGGCGACGCCGCGGCATTGCAGCCGGTTAGGAGGACGAGTGTTCGCCGATTGGGGGGTTGTTTTTTTATGTCCACTCATATTAGATAGCCATCAAGCCCGGAACGTCGTGGCCGACCGTGCACGCCAGGGAGGGCTCGTCAGGACCTCACCGGTGGAGAGGACGACGCGGCTCGCCAGGGCGTCACAACAGAAGGAAGGAACTTCGCATGCTTGGGTGCGGGACAGAGGAGGAAGAAGAACAATGTTGCCGAGTGCGGGACATCTAATACTATTCAGTGGGGCGTCTCCCTTCCATGCAATTTAAGGCACCATAACCTGTAAGGACATGTACATCGGTTGATAATACAATCTTTTTTAAAATATTCCATGTCATCTCAAGAAGATAGTAAAAATATGTCTTAGCATTTAATATTACGAGATCCTAAAATTATGGTACTACTAAAAATTAAAATTTAAAAAGCGTGAATAAGAAAAGACATCTCATACAATGGAAGAAAGACTGAAGTGATCATCTTTTAGCTAAAAAGAAAAAAATGCCGTTCTTTCTTCCTAAGAGATCATCTCTTAGCTAAAAAAAGGGAAGGTACCTTTTCATTTCTCTCGCTTCCACCTCACCAATCATCCCACGTAGACGTAGATATCTAAGATAATATCGTTGTATATGCCCTAAGTTTGGACCCGACACACGAGCTAGTTCATCGCCCAGTGCCACGTGTGCATCCCGGTCAAACACAACAACAACACAAGCAAGGGATTGGACCTCTTATTCCTCCTCCAAGTGTTTGCACCCTGAACTCTATTTCCGTCACCATACCCGGCAGTTAGAGCATCTACAGCCGGACTCCTCATATTGACCGGGCGGATGCAGGAACCACTGACCGGACAGGAGAGAGAAGGAAAAAAGTTGACCCAACCGGACCCCTCAAAGCCTCCTTAAATGTCCGGGCTGTCCGGCAGCCCTCGTATTCATCTGATATACGAGATGAGTATGAGGAGTGCCCGGGCGTGTCCGGTCAGTGGTCCCGCGTTCGTCACATAGGATTGGGCCCATCACTGAGCATTTTCTTTCTTTCTTTATATTATTTGTTTTCTTTCTCTCTCTCCTTCTCCACCAATCACATGCATATGACCGGACATATAAGGAAAAAAGTGAGGGACATGGCTGTGTGGACGGGCAAATAGGGAGTCAAAACGGACATGCCCGGACACTGACCGTGCGCGTCCGCAGACGTTTGAGGGGCCAAATTTGCTCAGTCCGGCTGCATATGCCGTTAGTCGCACCAGGTCTAGGTGACCAAGAGGAGGGGTAGCCTAGGTGTCACTCAGTGGGTTCAACCACTGAAATCCGAACCTATTAGTTGCACGATCCAATGGTGTTTCTTTGTGACAATAAGAATACCAACTAGTGAGATAGACACATCGACTCTGAAGAGCTGCGCAACTGTTGTTTTGGGTTTGACTACTAACCATGTTCCTCAGGCCTCTCACGCCTACTATTCTTTTTAGCTACTCCCTCTGGTCATTTTTACTCCGCGTATTAGATTTGTGTCAAGTCAAACTTTATAAAGTTTGACCAAATTTATATTAAAAAATATTAATATTTACAATACCAAATATATATATATATATTATGAAACTACATTTCATAATGAATCCAATAATATTGATTTGACATTGTGAATGTTCATACTTTTTTCTACAAGTTTGGTTAAAGTAGAGATAATTTGACTTCACACAAAACTTATATGCAGACTAAAAAGGACCAGAGGGAGTACTATGTATCCGCAACATCGTGATGTAAAGCTTAAATCTCACTCTAGGCCCATGACCAGTTTGTATAAATTCTTCACACTATCTTTCCTTTTATAAAGAATAAAATGAGGAGCAGGTTATGTTTGATGTGTGCACCAACCCACACGGGCGCAGGTTGTTCCAAGCCGGTGAAATCACTATGTTGTTTCCAGAAACATAATGGCATCTCCAACGCTAACCTCCAAACCGGACACCGCATCCATCCGCGGACCGGAGGACCAGTCTGCGGACACGAATGCGGGAGCCGGCCATCCAACCGCAGCCACATACATCCGCCTCCATTTCGGAAGAAATTTTATAAAATTGAACAAATTTGATGGATATTTAAACAAACCGGGTGATATTCTTTCATACTTGGACAATTTTTACATTAAACCATATGCTTTTCATCTAAACAGGAGCAAACTCATTACATTTTGACATATTTCAACTAAATCGTACTTTAAACCTAATCTAAAGGACCGCCGGCGCCCGTTCCCCATGTCCGGCCGACCATGAGCCCCGGGAACTGAAGCAATCCACCTCCACGTCATCGGCAAGCGGCTAATCGATCGACGATGATGAGCCCGCCAAGCATGGCTTCAACGGGAGGGGGAGTGGTGGCCTTCCAGAGACCCGAGCGCCGGTGACCTCCCATGCTCTACTCTTCCTCGCCACCGGCGGCGCTCGTGGACGTGCCAGCTTCGTGGTTGTGGCGGCGGGGCGCTGCCATGGCGGAGCTTGCGACCTCGTTCTCGTCCTCGCAATTGCCGTACACTTCATCCGCCGCCTCGTCAATCTCCTTGAAGGCAGCTTCTAACTCTGCCTGATGGAGGCGGTACCGCCAGCAGTCGCGGATGATGTCGCGGAATATGCGATAGGAGTTGAGTAGGGCCTCCTAATTGGGCACGTCCACGTCCGGTGCGATTGCCGTGCCGGCTGCTAGTTGCTCCTCCACGCGCTGGTGCTCGTCGAGGAGGCGGAGGTTATACTCCTGGTCGGCCTGCACCTGCCGGAACGCGGCCCGCCGCTCTTCCAGCACCATGTCGGTGTAGTGAGCACGGGCCTCGCCCATGGTGATGCCGGCATTGGGCGGCCAGGATGGGGGCGCCGATTCTTCGTCGGCCACCTCGTCCATTGGGGCATCTGCGGTGTGATAACCCACAAGTATAGGGGATCAATTGTAGCTTTTTCGATAAATAAGAGTGTCGAACCCAACGAGGAGCTAAAGGTAGAATTAATATTCCCTTCAAGTTCTATCGACCACCGATACAACTCTACGCACACTTAACGTTTGCTTTACCTAGAACAAGTATGAAACTAGAAGTACTTTGTAGGTGTAATGCTAGAACTACTTTGCAAGAATAAAACTAGGAGTACTTTGCAAGAATAAAACTACGAGTAATTTGCAAGATAATAAAAGTTAGTTGTTTAGTAGAAAGCTTTTTGTAACACAAGAGAATAATTTGTCCCTAGGCAATCGATAACTAGACCGGTAATCATTATTGCAATTTTATATGAGGGAGAGGCATGAGCTAACATACTTTCCGTACTTAGATCATATTCACTTATGATTGAAACTCTAGCAAGCATCCGCAACTACCAAAGATCATTAAGGTAAAACCCAACCATAGAATTAAGTAACAAGTCCTCTTTACTCCCATACGCAACAACCCCCTTACTCGGGTGTAACCTTCTGTCACTCTAGCCGCCCACTATAAGAGAATTATGAACATATTGCAAACCCTACAGTGGGAATCCCTCACGCTTGCGCGACACAGAGGGCACCATAGGACAGCACGAAAATAAAACATATAACTCAAACCAATCACGATCATCAATCAACCCATAGGACAAAATGAATCTACTCAAACATCATAGGATTGCCACATATCATTGCATAATAATATATTGCGTTAAGCACCATGTTTAAGTAGAGATTACAGCAGGGAGAAGAGGTGTTACACCACTGCATAGAGGGGGAGAGAGTTGGTGTTGACGGCGGTGAAGTTGTTGGTGTAGATCGCCGTCACGATGGTTGTCCCGGCGGCGTTCCGGCGCCACCGGGTGAGAGGGGGAGAGAGCCCCCCTCCTTCTTCTTCTTCCTTGGCCTCCCCCTAGATGGGAGGAGAGTTCCCCCTCTGGTCCATGGCCGCCATGGTTCCCGGAGGGCAGGAGCCCCTCCGAGATTGGATCTCTCTCTATGTTCTCTTCTGTTTCGTGCTCCTGTTTTCTGGCCCTTCACCGTTTCTCAAATTCCCGGAGATCTGTAACTCCGATTGGGATGAAATTTTGAGGGGATTTTTATCCGTATATTAGCTTCCTTGCGGCAGAAGGACACCCTCAACCAACCTACAGGGGAGCCACAAGCCCCCTAGGCGCGCCCAGGGGGGCCCGCACCCTCCAGGCTTGCCGTGTCCTCGGGCATCGTCTCGCGTTGATTATTTTTCCCAAAAATCACATATATTCGAAAATAAATCTCCGTAAAAAAATCGCGTTTGGACTTCGTTTGATATGGATTTTCTGCGAAACAAAAAACATGCAACAAATAGGAACTAGCACTGGGCACTGGATCAATATGTTAGTCCCAAAAAACAATATAAAATATTGCCAAAAGTATGTGAAAATTGTAGGATAATGGCATGAAACAATCAAAAATTATAGATACGACGGAGACGTATCAGCATCCCCAAGCTTAATTCATGCTCGTCCTCGAGTAGGTAAATGATAAAAAAATAATTTTTGATGTGGAATGCTACCTAGCATAATCTTGATCATATAATCTAATCATGGCGTGAATATTAAGACACGAGTGATTCAATGCAATAGTCTATAATTTGATATAAAGACATCAATACTCAGGCATACCAACAAACAATCATGCCTTTCAAAATAAAAATGCAAAAGAAAGTTATCCCTAGAAAATCATATGATCCTATCATGCTCCATCTTCTTAACACAAAATATTTATCATGAACAACCCCGGTTTTAGCCAAGCAATTGGTTCATACTTTTTAACGCGCTTCAGCTTTCTCAACCCCCACGCAATACATGAGCGCAAGCCATGGATATAGCACTATAGGTGGAATAGAATGCGGTGGTAGGGATCAATAAGGAGAAGTCAAAAAGGGAGAAAGTCTCACATCAACTAGGCGGATCAACGAGCTATGGAGATGCCCATCAATCGATATCAATGCAAGGAGTAGGGATTGCCATACAACGGATGCACTAAGAGCTATAAGTGTATGAAAGCTCAAACTGAAAACTAAGTGGGTGTGCATCCAACTTGCTTGCTCATGAAGACCTCGGGCATTTGAGGAAGCCCATCATCGGAATATACAAGCCAAGTTATATAATGAAAAATTCTCACTAGTATATGAAAGTGACAACATAGGAGACTCTCTATATGAAAAACATGGTGCTACCGTGAAGCACAAGTGTGGTAAAGGATAGTAGCATTGCCCCTTCTCTCTTTTTCTCTCATTTCATATTTTTTCTCTTTTTTCTTCTTTTTTTCTTTTTTTTGTGAGCTCCTTTTGGCTCATGGACCTCATCCCCACTTTTTCGAGGACTCATTAGTATCCACCATTCTTTCCTCACTGGGACAATGCTCTAATAATGATGATCATCTCACTTTTATTTACTTACAACTCGATATTATAACTCGATAAAAACTATACAATATGACCCTATATGAATGCCTCTGGTAGTGTACCAGGATGTGCAATGATCTAGCGTAGCAAAGATATAAAAAAATGGACAAGCCATGAAAATATCATGCTAGCTATCTTACGATCATGCAAAGCAATATGACAATGAATGCTCAAGTCATGTGTATGACGATGATGGAAGTTGCATGGCAATATATCTCGGAATGGCTATGGAAATGCCATAATAGGTAGGTATGGTGGCTGTTTTGAGGAAGATATAGGGAGTCTTATGTGTGATAGAGCGTATCATATCACGGGGTTTGGATGCACTGGCGAAGTTTGCACCGACTCTTGAGGTGAGAAAGGGCAATGCACGGTACAGCAAAACTATAACAGCAATCTGTGAAAGCAGGACAGTCTGTAAAGATGCAGATGGTACATATACTTATGTAACTCAAAAAAATTCTAACAAATTAGGAAAAAATAAAAAATTTGCATAGAAGTACTGCGTAAAAATTTCAGAATTTTTGCACGTTCCAGTAAATTATCAAAATTCAAGCACTACAGCAAAAGTTTCTGTTTTTTCACAGCACACAGCAAACAAGCAATTTAAACATCCTAAAGGTAAATCTTGGCACATTATTTTTATAATACAATTGATTTGTATAAGGGGATAATTATTTTTGCGAGAAACTTTCATGAAAAATTCTACATTGTTTCCATGAGCATGAACACAAGTGTTCAAGGTCCACCCTCACTTCTTCAATGCATAACCTTCCAATCGCTTCTCTTTTTGAAAAAGTTTTTAGGTTCTCCTCTATATTTTTTTGTTTTTAAACTTTTTAAAAGCACACAATAGAATAAAATGACTCTCTAAAACTTCCGGGTTGTCTCCCAGGTAGCGCTTTCTTTAAACCCATTAAGCTAGGCATAAAGTGCTCAAGTAATCGATCCACCCGGATCCCAAGGTATATCAAAAACAATTTTAATTAACAATGATTTGTAATTTAGTAGTGAGCACAAAGCAACATATATCATGCAATGACGAAGTCTAACTCTCTTCCTATGCATCGGCATGTCATAAAAGAACAATTCATGCACATCAAGTAAAGGCCAATGCATAGTATAAACAGTTTCTTGCAATTTTATCGTATTGGAAACATAGAGAGGTAGAGATGTAGTTCCTCTCTCATAATAATTGCAATTAGGAGCAGCAAGCACATGCATATTATGTTCACCAAAATCATCATGTGTAATAGTAAAACGCAACCCATCAATATAATCCTTAATAAGCACAAACTTCTCCGATATAGTGTAGTTTGGAGAATTCAGAAAGATAATAGGACTATTGATACGTCCAATTTGCATCATGATTTCCTATGAATAATTATTATGTTTTTAATCCTCATTTCACTTTATGGTACAATTCTTATGCCTTTTCTCTCTTATTTTGCAAGATTTACATGAAGAGGGAGAATGCCGGCAGCTGGAATTCTGGACCTGAAATAGCCACATCAGAGATACCTATTCTACAGAGCTCCAATTGACCTAAAATTTCACGAAGATTTTTTATTGAATATAAAAAAAATACTGGAGAATAGAGATAATGGAGGGGACCCACCAGTTGCCCACAAGGCAATAGGGCGCGCCCCCCCTGGGCGCGCCCTGATGCCTTGTGGGGCCCCTGGCTGGCCTCTGGCCCCCTCCTTCCACTATATGAAGCCATTTGACCTAGAAAAAAAAGAGAAGACTTTCGGGATGAAGCGCCACCGTCTGGAGGCGGAACCTGGGCAGGAGCACTTTTGGTCTCCGGCGAAGCGATTCCACCGGGGATACTTCCCTCCGGGTGGGGGAAATCGAAGCCATCGACATCACCAACAATCCGCTCATCGTGGGAGGACCAATCTTCATCAACATCTTCACCAGCACCATCTCATCTCAAACCCTAGTTCATCTCTTGTATTCAATCTTTGTCTCAAAACCTCAGATTGGTACCTGTGGGTTGCTAGTAGTGTTGATTACATCTTGTAGTTGATGCTAGTTGGTTTATTTGGTGGAAGACTATATGTTCAGATCCTTGATGCTATTCAACACCCCTCTGATCTTGAACATGAATATGATTTCTGAGCAGTTACTTTTGTTCTTGAGGACATGGGAGAAGTCTTGTCATAAGTAATCATGTGAATTTGGTATTCGTTCGATATTTTGATGCTATGTATGTTGTGCTTCCTTTAGTGGTGTCGTGTGAACGTCGACTACATGACACTTCACCATCTTTGGGCCTAAGGGAAGGCATTGTGGAGTAGTAATTAGATGATGGGTTGCTAGAGTGACAGAAGCTTAAACCCTACTTTGTGCGCTATTTCGTAAGGGGCTGATTTGGATCCATATGTTTCATGCTATGGTTAGAGTTATCTTATTTCTTCTTTCGTAGTTGCGGATGCTTGCGAGAGGGGGTAATCATAAGTGGGAGGCGTGTTCAAGTAAGAACAGCACCCAAGCACTGGTCCACCCACATATCAAATTATCAAAGTAGCGAACGTGAATCAAACAAACATGATGAAAGTGACTAGATGAAATTCCCATGTGTCCTCGAGAACGCTTTGCTTATTATACGAGTTCGTTCTGGCTTGTCCTTTGCTACAAAAAGGATTGGGTCACCTTGATGCACTTTTGTTACCATTACTACTTGTTACTTGTTACGAATTATCTTGTTATCAAAACTATCTGTTACCGCTACTTCCAGTACTTGCAGAGAATACCTTGCTGAAAACCGCTTGTCATTTCCTTCTGCTCCTCGTTGGGTTAGACACTCTTACTTATCGAAACGACTATGATTGATCCCCTATACTTGTGGGTCATCAAGACTCTTTTCTGGCGCCGTTGCCGGGGAGTGAAGCGCTTTTGGTGAGTGGAATTTGGTAAGGAAACATTTATATTATGTGCTGAAATTTATTGTCACTTATCACTATGAAAAGTAATCCTTTGAGGGGCTTGTTCGGGGTATCTTCACCTTGACCGGAAGCATTGAGATTTGCTCCTCAACCTATTGAACCTACTGAAAATATTTATTATGAAATTCCTTCGGGTATGGTATAGAAACTGCTAGCTAATCTTATGCATGAGATGGAACGGTACACCCCGATATGCACTTGATCTATGTGGATGAAATTTGTGGATTATTTAAGCTTGCAGGTTTATCTGGAGATGGAGTTAAGAAGAAAGTATTCCCTTTATATTTTGAGGGAAAGTCCTTGACATGGTATAGGCTATGTGATGATACTGAAACATGGGACTGGAACCGGTTGAAGCTAGAATTCCACCAGAAATTTTATCCTATGCATTTGGTTCATCGTGATCAGAATTATATATATAATTTTTGGCCTCGTGAAGGAGAAAGTATCGCTCAAGCTTGGGGGAGGCTTAAGTATATGTTGCACACATGCCCCAATCATGAGCTCTCAAGAGAAATAATTCTTCAAAAAATTTATGCTCGGCTTTCTTATAATGATCGATCCATGCTCGATGGTTCTTCTACTGATTCTTTTATGAAGAGAACTATTGAATCCAGATGGGGTCTTCTAGAAAGAATTAAACGTAAATCTGAAGATTGGGAAATCGACAAAGGTAATGAGTCAGGTATAAATCTTGAGTCTGATTGTGATAAATCTTTTATGTAAACTGATGCTTTTTGTAAGTTTAGTACTAAATATGGACTTGACTCTGAGATAGTAGCTACCTTTTGTTAATCTTTTGCTGCTCGTGTTGATCTCCCTAGGGAGAAGTGGTTTAAATATCATCCACCTATTGAATTGAATGAAGAACCTGTTAGTCTTAAAGAAGAAACAATTGTTTACCATGCTGATCCAGTTGTGCCTACTGCTTATATTGAGAAACCTCCTTTCCCTGTTAGGATTAAGGAACATGCTAAATCTTCAACTGTGGTTAATAAGAGTAATATTAGAACACCTAGACCTTCTGAACAAATTAAAGTTGAACCTAGTGTTGCAATGGTTAAAGATCATTTGGTTGATAATATTAATGGACATGTCATATATTTCTGTGATGAAGCAACTAGAATTTCTAAGCCAGACACTAAAGATAAAAACAAACCTGTAATTGGCATGCCTGTTATTTCCGTTAAAATTGGAGATCATTGCTATCATGGTTTATGTGATATTGGTGCTAGTGTGAGTGCTATTCCGTTTACTCTATATCAAGAAGTCATGAATGATATTGCACCTGTTGAGATTGAAGATATTGATGTTACTATTAAGCTTGCAAATAGAGATACTATTTCACCACTTGGGATTGTTAGAGATGTTGAAGTCCTGTGTGGTAAGATCAAATATCCTACTGATTTTCTTGTTCTTGGATCACCACAAGATGATTTTTGCCCCATTATATTTGGTAGACCCTTCTTGAATACTGTTAATGCTAAGATTCATTGCACTAAAGAAATTGCTAGTGTTAATTTTGGTGAGATGTCTCATGAGTTTAATTTCTCTAAGTTTCATAGACAGCCTCATGATAAAGAATTACCTTGTAAGGATGAAATTATTGGTCTTGCTTCTATTGCTGTGCCTCTTGATACGTCTCCAACGTATCTATAATTTTTGATTGTTCCATGTTGTTATATTATCAATCTTGGATGTTTTTATATTCATTTACTGCAATTATATATCATTTTTGGAGACTAACTGTTTTCTGCCCTGTTTTTGTTTTACAGAAAATCAATACCAAACGAAGTCCAAATGCCACGAAACTTTTTGGAGATTTTTTTCTGGACAAGATAAACACTAGAAGCTTCGGGAGGAGGCCAAAAGCCCCAGGGGGTGCCCACGAGGCACCAGGGCGTGCCTGGGGGGGGGGGGCAGGCGCGCCCTGGTACCTAGTGGGGCCCATAGAGCTCCGTTTGACCTAATTCTTCCACTATAAATTCAGAAAAAATCAGAAACCCTCGGGGGAGTCCACGAAATACTTTTTCTGCCGCCGCAAGTTTCTGTTCTTGAGAGATCCCATCTGGAGGCCTTCTCCGGTACTCCGCCGAAGGGGGAATCGATCACGGAGGGGCTCTACATCAACCTTGCTGCCCTTCCGATGATGCGTGAGTAGTTTACCACAGACCTTCGTGTCCATAGTTAGTAGCTAGATGGCTTCTTCTCTCTTTTTGATCTTCAATACAATGTTCTCCTCGATGTTCTTGGAGTTCTATCCGATGTAATC
Organism: Elymus sibiricus; assembly: GCA_039707655.1. Taxonomy (NCBI): domain Eukaryota; kingdom Viridiplantae; phylum Streptophyta; class Magnoliopsida; order Poales; family Poaceae; genus Elymus; species Elymus sibiricus. The sequence continues at coordinate 324,974,120 of CM077674.1, read as the reverse complement.
ACTTTTTGCGGTGTGTTTGTTGGGATCCGATGAATTGTGAGTTTATGATTAGATTATCCATGAATATTATTTGAGTCTTTGCTGCACTCTTTTATGCAGGATTATTATAGCTTCGTATATTTTCTCCGATCTATTGATTTGGTTTGGCCAACTAGATTGATTTATCTTGCCATGGGAAGAGGTGCTTTGTAATGGGTTCGATCTTGCGGTGCTCAATCCCAGTGACAGAAAGGGACATGAAACGTATGTATCGTTGCTATTAAGGGTAAAAAGATGGGGTTTATTCATACGTGAGTTTATCTTGTCTACATCATGTCATCATTCTTAAGGCGTTACTCCGTTCTTTATGGACTTAATACACTAGATGCATGCTGGATAGCGGTCGATGTGATGGAGTAATAGTAGTAGATGCAGGCAGGAGTCGGTCTACTTGTCTCGGACGTGATGCCTATATACATGATCATTGCCTTGGATATCGTCATGATTATTTGCTTTTCTATCAATTGCCCAACAGTAATTTGTCTACCCACCGTATGTTATTTTCTCGAGAGAAGCCTCTAGTGAAAACTATGACCCCCGGGTCTATCTAAATCAAATTACTAAAACCCTAAAAATATTGCTGCACTTTTCTTTTATTTATTTTATTTTGTATTTTTGTTTCAATTTAGCTATCTATCATATACAATTTAATCTTGCAATTTACCGCCGAGGGATTGACAACCCCTCGTTTACGTTGGGTGCAAGGATTTGTTGTTTGTGTGCAGGTGCTGCTAACGAGGTGTTGCGTGATTCTCCTACTAGTTCGATAACCTTGGTTTCATAACTGAGGGAAATACTTATCTCTACTGTGCTGCATCATCCCTTGCTCTTCGGGGATAATACCAACGCAAGTTACAAGTAGCACCTCCTACTGATCCTTTAGAACAATATTTGTTAGACCATGAGAATGATATGAATATGAATGAAAGAAATGAAATAGATGAGCTGTTCTTTAAACAAGCACCTATCCTTAAACATAATTTGCCTATTGAAACCTTGGGAGATCCACCTCCACCCAAGGGTGATCCTGTGTTTGAATTAAAGCAATTACCTAATACTCTTAAATATGCTTATCTTGATGAAAATAAGATATATCCTGTTATTATTAGTGCTAACCTTTCAGAGCATGAAGAAAAGAGATTACTTAAAACTCTGAAGAAGCACCGTGCCGCTATTGGATATACTATCGATGATCTTAAGGGCATTAGTCCCACTTTATGTCAGCATAAAATTCATATGGAGCCAGATGCTAAACCCGTTGTTGATCATCAAAGAAGGCTGAATCATAGAATGAAGGATGTGGTAAGAACTGAAATATTAAAGCTTATGGAAGCAGGTATAATTTATCCCATAGCTGATAGTAGATGGGTAAGCCCTGTTCATTGTGTTCCTAAGAAAGGAGGTATTACCGTTGTTCCTAATGATAAAAATGAACTTATCCCACAAAGAATTGTAACTGGTTATAGGATGGTAATTGATTTCAGGAAATTAAATAAAGCTACTAGGAAAGATCATTACCCCCTGCCTTTTATTGATCAAATGTTAGAAAGATTATCTAAGCATACAAACTTTTGTTTCCTAGATGGTTATTCTGGTTTCTCTCAAATACTCGTGTCAAGATAAAGAGAAAACCACCTTTACTTGTCCTTTTGGAACTTATGCATATTGTTGTATGCCTTTTGGTTTATGTAATGCACCTGCTACCTTTCAAAGATGTATGACTGCCATATTCTCTGACTTTTGTGAAAAGATTGTTGAGGTTTTCATGGATGATTTTTCTGTTTACGGAACTTCTTTTGATGATTGCTTGAGCAACCTTGATCGAGTTTTGCAGAGATGTGAAGAAACTAATCTTGTCTTGAATTGGGAGAAGTGCCACTTTATGGTGAATGAAGGTATAGTACTTGGGCATAAAATTTCTGAAAGAGGCATTGAAGTTGATAAAGCTAAAGTTTATGCTATTGAGAAAATGCCATGTCCTAAAGATATCAAAGGTATAAGAAGTTTCCTTGGTCATGCTGGTTTCTATATAAGGTTTACAAAAGACTTCTCTAAAATTTCTAGGCCTCTTACTAATCTCTTGCAAAAAGATGTTCCATTCGTTTTTTATGATAATTGCGTAGAAGCCTTTGAAGTACTTAAGAAAGCCTTAATTTCTGCACCTATTGTTCAACCACCTGATTGGAACCTACCCTTTGAAATTATGTGTGATGCTAGTGATTATACTGTTGGTGCTGTTCTAGGACAAAGAGTTGATAAGAAATTGAATGTTATCCATTATGCTAGTAAAACTCCAGATAGTGCTCAAAGAAATTATGCTACTACTGAGAAAGAATTTTTAGCAGTTGTGTTTGCATGTGATAAATTCAGATCTTACACTGTTGATTCCAAAGTTACTATTCACACTGATCATGCTGCTATTAAATATCTTATGGAAAAGAAAGATGCTAAACCTAGACTCATTAGGTGGGTTCTTCTGCTACAAGAATTTGATTTGCATATTGTTGATAGAAAGGGAGCTGAGAATCCCATAGCAGATAATCTGTCTAGAATGGAAAATGTTCTTGATGACCCACTTCCTATTAATGATGATTTTCCTGATGAACAATTAGCTGTGATAAATGCTTCTCGTAATACTCCTTGGTATGCGGACTATGCTAATTACATTGTTGCTAAATACATACCACCTAGCTTTACATATCAACAAAAGAAAAAGTTCTTCTTTGATTTAATACATTACTTTTGGGATGACCCACACTTATATAAAGAAGGAGTAGATGGTATTATTAGACGTTGTGTACCTGAGCATAACAGGAACAAATCCTATGTAAGTGCCACTCCGAGGCATATGGAGGACACCATGCGGGAGACCGAACTGCACATAAGGTATTACAATCTGGTTTTTATTGGCCTACTCTTTTCAAGGATGCACGTAACTTTGTCCTTTCTTGTGATGAATGTCAAAGAATTGGTAATGTTGGTAGACGTCAGGAAATACCTATGAACTATTCACTTGTTATTGAACCATTCGATGTTTGGGGTTTCGATTATATGGGACCTTTTCCTAAATCCAATGGGTATACTCATATTTTAGTTGCTGTTGATTACATTACTAAGTGGGTAGAAGCTATTCCAACTAGTAGTGCTGATCATAACACTTCTATTAAAATGCTTAAAGAAGTTATTTTCCCGAGGTTTGGAGTCTCTGGATATTTAATGAATGATGGTGGTTCACATTTTATTCATGGTGCTTTCCGTAAATTGCTTGCTAGGTATGATGTTAATCATAGAATTGCATCTCCCTATCATCCTCAGTCTAGTGGTCAAGTTGAATTAACTAATAGAGAAATAAAATTGATTTTGCAAAAGACTGTTAACAGATCTAGAAAGAATTGGTCTAAGAAACTTGATGATGCATTATGGGCCTACAGAACTGCATATAAAAATCCTATGGGTATGTCACCGTATAAAATGGTTTATGGAAAAGCATGTCATTTGCCTCTTGAACTAGAACATAAAGCTTATTGGGTAATTAAAGAACTCAATTATGATTTTAAACTTGCCGGTGAGAAGAGGTTATTTGATATTAGCTCCTTAGATGAATGGAGAACCCAAGCCTATGAAAATGCTAAGTTGTTTAAAGAAAAAGTTAAAAGATGGCATGACAAAACAATTCAAAAACGGGAATTCAAGGTAGGTGAGCATGTTCTATTATACAATTCTCGTTTGAGATTCTTTGCAGGAAAGCTTCTCTCTAAATGGGTGTGACACCCTGATTTTTTTTTCAAAACTTCTCTGGTTTTATTTGCCATTTGTGGGTTTTTGGAGTCAATTCTTTGGACTTTGGACTTGAGCACACTTCCATTTCTTCTCCCCAAGTGTGCCAAGGCTCTCATAATCCCTCTAAAACCCTGCTGGATCAAACCCTAATTTTTATTCTTCCAAAATATTTCATTTATCCCTCTGGAAATGTCTATCTTCACTATGGGTTGTGAAGCAACCTATAGTTGTGCTGGTCACAAAAAACCCAAATTAATACCACATCTTATTGACATCATCTACTCCCACAATCTCCAAAAATATTCCATTGTCCAATATAAAATTTGGTCCAGAATATTCCTTTTACCTTCTGGACAGAATTGACCCTTTGTGAAGCAATATATATTTCCATGACTCAGAAAATTCCCAAATAAATCCCTGAGATACTAGGAGTCATATCTTTCCACAATATCTCAAAATATCTTCCAGTCCAGTTCAATTTTTCAGCAGAATGGTTCTGACAAGCTTCTGGTCATTTCAGACCATTGTGCAGGAAGTACCATCTAAGAGTACCCATTTGATCTAAAATTTTTATGGCATGTTGGCACTACCAAATGACCTCCCCATACCCATTTTCAACTTCAGGAGAGCATCCATGTGAGTGCATCTTCCTCACCAAGTTTTTGGACCAGATTGTGAGTTGCACATGAACTATGCTCAAATTTTTGCAAAAGATTCTCAAAACCCTCCAGTATGTACTCCTTCCAACCTAGAACACACCAGACAACTCCTTTGGCTCAATCCCCATCTCATTTCTTCTCTGGAACCCTCCCAAGATCCTAGCCAGAAGCTGTTCTTGATGCTACCCTTTAGCTCAGGATGCACCTAGCCGATTTAGTGGCACACAGAGGCTATGTGACCTAGGGTAGACGCTCTGGACAAATTTTGCCAGGCATGCATGGCCTCCAGGTACCAGCACTCGTGGTGAGCACGACGCTGGCATGCCTGTGCACGCGCTCTGCGCGTCCAAACGCTCGGACACAACCACTTCGGCCACCCCGCGTCGCCGTACCTTGTCTGGTCGTGCCGACGTCGTCGCCGCCACCCACGTACCCTCCTCTAGAGTCTTCCCCTCGTCGGCCGCCACCGAACGCCGTCACTATGGCGCCCGTGCTGCCACTGTGGCCGCGCTGGCTATCCTCTTCCTCCCGTCGAGCCATCGCGTCGCCATAACTCACCTGCGCTCCCCGATCACTTCACCCGCGCCGCGACAGCCAGCTTGCCGTCCTTGCTCCGGCGATGTGGCTGTGGCGCCGCTCGGCTCCAGAACCCTCCCTCCCGCCTACAAATAGCCCGCCCGGCTCGTCCCAGCTCCTCACCGCACTCCCTCCACCTCTAATCGAGCCCCAGCTCGCCGAGCCAAGGCTGGGAGGCCCTCTGGCCTCGCATCTCACCGGAGTACTTCCGCCGAGCTAGCTCCGCCCCCCAGCACGCTCCACTCCACCCCATCCTCGTCCGACCTCACCCCCGAGCTCAGCAAGCTCTCTTGGTGCTCCTCGACCCCTTGCCCAGCCGGAACGCTACCGGAGTTGCCATCCCCGACGACAACCGAAAGCAACCGCCGCCGGAGAGGAAGGTGGCGACGCCGTTCGGCCATCTCTTGCCAAGCTGCCGGTACGTACGGCTCCGCCTCCACCTGCTCGACTCATCCCCGTCATCTCCCGACCTCGCCGCCGTCTCTATCACCGATGACTATCGCCGGAGAGTCGCGGTGCTCTGTTCTCTCTCTCCCTCCTTTTAAATCTGACAGCGAACCCCACCCATCAGCGGCTCAGGCCCGCGCCCGAAGCGGTATAAGTGGAGGCGCCCCTCCACTTTACGTCTTCGACGTGGCCCGCTGTGAGTTTTTCTATTTTTGTTTAAATTCATTTTCAATCCAGAAATTGGACCAGACTTTGACCAGCCATTTCTTTTAAACCACAAGTCCAATTGAATTGATTCTTTTTGCAACAGTTTTGTATTGAGCCCCTCTATTTTCTGGCCAAATTTGGTATTTTTCCAATGTTCACAGAATTTTTGGTCAGCAAAAAGGCTCTAGGTAATATTTTCTTTTGCTATTTAAAAATCTTTTCAGAAGGAAATTATCGTGGAATTGAAGACCAGGAGTTTGTTGAATCCACTTGAGCAAGGCAAGCCACATCATCCATTGCATAAGGCATTACAATAGTGTTGGCTTTATAATGGATCGTTTTGCATTTAATTCAATTTAAATATGACATATTGTTTGATATATTGCAATAACCCTGCCATGTTAGCTCATTTGTCCAACATAGCTATTATAACCAGTAACTTTACGTGTTGAATAACACTTTTATGGTTGATCAAGTGCCACCGACCAGGACATACCCGTGCAGCCACATCTGCCGGAATGGGACGGCCTTGACTTGGTCTGACCGCGTGCTCTTTTACCGGTACCACCAAAGTGGGTAGGTTATGCGTGCGTGCTGCCCTGATCAGGTAGACGACGATAACCTCATGAGCTCAAGTTGAGTTATTTGCCCGCGTCCCCGTTTGGGATAGTTTAGGTGGCCACGACGGTGGCAGGTGTCAGGAGTGACACAGGGGCCACCCAGGGCATGACCTGGAGGGGGAATGATTGTCGGTGGTACGATTAAGGAGTTACGGGTTAGACAAGTTTCATTGGACGAATGTCCATGGTGTGAGTAACGTGTGCAACCTCTGCAGAGTGTAAGAGTCTATTCGAATAGCCGCGTCCATGGTAATGGACACAGTCCGCACTGGGTCACACTGTGTGGTCAACCGTAATGATAATGATGGAAGAACTTGTCTTATGCTCAGAAGTTACCAGTGGGTCACGAGTGCTCCGGGGTTCCCGAGGTGAACCCGGAAGAGAGTAAGTGGGCAACAGTAAGTGAGCACCATAAAGCATGCCTGTTTCATGAACCTTTAATCCATCCATTGCCATGCTGTTGTTTGCTGCACTGTTTTGGTTGCTGTGAGCTTGCGAGTACATTCCAAGTACTCACCTGGCGTATCATGCCAGATGCAGGAGAAGCCGAAGATGGAGATCTTGATGGTTCGTGCTACGCTAACTAGGTCGTGTCCCAGCAGTGTCCCTATGGGATGGAGTGTCCCTCATGGTGTTCCGCTACGCAGTAGTTTTTCCACTAGTAATGAGGCCCCTGAGTGTTCGTAAATAATGTAGATACTGTCAAAGCACGAGTAGTGCTACTGGCCTCACTATCCCATGTAATATCCGAGCTTGTACTTGTACCATATCAATAAAAATCAGTTCTGTTCTATTCCAAATTGTTGTGTGTTTCCAGAAGACATGATCTCTGGGTTGCGAATACAGGGTAAACCGGTCCTCTGAGCCGGGGTGCCACAACGCTTGGTATCGGAGCCGTGCTGACTGTAGGATACCCTAGTTAACCCCGCATTAGAGAACTGACTAGTTTAGAGTCTTGGAGTGTGCCTTTCTTACTGCATTTGTTTGTTGCACAGCATGCATCTCGATTCATTTGTTTTACTAACCGCTGGTCTAACGAGTGTAGATGGCACCAGTTTCGTACCACTACAACCATGAGCCGGCACCGTTCACTTTACCGGTACTACTTCGCAGCGTCTGGCTTCGGCTTTATCCCAATGGCGAAGACCCAGTATATCAGGTTTTTCGAGAGCATCTTGCAGATTCGGTGTACGAGTATCACGTTCAGGCTTTCCTTACTGCGAGTTCAGAGATCGGCAGCTACTCCCGCTCTTCCAAGGGCGGAACTGCTTCTACTCCCGATCTGGCGATTCAGTTTGCTGCGATGGAGGCTCTTACTGACTTGCGCTTCCATGAGGTCGAGATGCAGACACACCCAGGTTTCTTTCACTATCCCACCCTGTCGCCTACGATAGGGCGAGTCCTTTTTGCGCCTGTTGATCCGGCGAGTGATCGTGCGACTGGTGTTTTATCCCGTTATCGGAACGCCAGTTATCGTATGATCATCTCCTTGGCTGAGGAGATGTCCCGTGCCCAAGAGGCACTTGCAGCCGCTAGTACAACACAGTCTCCTCCTCCTCCTGCTGCATTCTCACCTATGTATACACCGCCTGTTCCACCTCCACGTATGCCTGAGACTCCTTCTAGCTTGCTCGGACAGCCAGGCACTTCGTCTGGTATCCGACGTGAGACCCCAGCTGAGTGGGCCTCACTGTTAGCCACTCCAGCTGCTCCGATGCTGAGGCGTCGTGCTTCTTCTTCCTCAGAGGGAGAACCTTCCCGTCAGCGTCGTCGTGTTTCCTTTGATCCGGAGGACGTGATCCACATCATCAGTTCCGATTCAGAGGCAGAATCGGATGACGAGGAGTCTTCAGTCTGCCAGTGTCCGTGCCACCCGCGCTACTAGAGTGGATGCTTGAGTTTCAGCATGTGTATGCATCGTAGCATCGTTGCATATGTCAACTGCCGTATGAGCAGTACCAGTCATGATACCCTCTACTAGTTTGCTATGTATGATGTTGGGTTGCCTTGTATAATTATGTTGCTTTTCTTGTTTTCCTTTGATTTTGTGGTGTCACATTGTCGTATTTCCCCTATGGATGTTGCTCATCAATTCGGTGTTTTGCAATGGGAACGGCTATAGGATGAAGAGGTGTAGCAATCAAGGCGGCAATGGAACTCCGGTCCGTCGATCCGCCAGACAGGCAGGACAACCACCAAAAGATTTGCCACCCCACCACCACAACCACCGACCACAGATCAGATTATGAGGATGTTTGAGGAGAAAAGAAATCAGAATCTGATGGAGTTTCTGAAGAGTATGCAGACTATGGTAGGACAGAGTCAGAACAATGGGACACATTCCAAGCTGTCTGATTTTCAGCGTACTAAGCCACCCAATTTTGGTCAAGCTGTTGATCCTATTGAAGCTGATGATTGGCTGAGGACCATGGAAAAGAAGTTGGAAATAGCTCGTTGTGATGAGTCAGACAAGGTTCCTTTTGTTACTCACTACTTGGAAGGGCCGGCAGCCATCTGGTGGGACAATGCAAAAATGATGTGGCCTCCTGGGGAAAACATTTCCTGGGAGAAATTTAAGGAGGTATTCCAGAGGTATCATATTCCCACCGGCATTATGAATGTGAAGCAGAGGGAATTTCTTGCTCTTACTCAAGGAAACATGTCTGTTGGTGAGTACCTGAATAAATTTATTAATCTGGCACGGTACTCCACCCATGATGTGTCCACGGAGAAAAGGAAGATAGATCCGTTCCTAGGGGGACTCAACCATGCCCTTCATTGTCAGCTCTGCATGCTGGATTTTCCGGACTTTCAGACCCTGGTAAATAAAGCTTTCATAGCTGAACGGGAGCATAAGTCTGGATATGATGATCTCAAGCGTAAGTTTGAACCCAAAAAGGACAACCGTGAGCAGTTTGTGCAGAAGCCACGTATCTGGCAACCGGTCCAGCATGAGTACAAGCCTACCTGGAACAATGGCAATAATAGCAACAAGCTAGGTAACCAGATCAAGACCTATGGCAAGCAGCCAGTACTGGAAGATTGCCGCCGCAACAACACTTGTTTCACTTGTGGTCAGAGCGGGCATTATTCCAAGCAGTGCCCTACAAGAGCCGGAAAGCCACAGTCCGACTTCAAGCCACAAGTCAACAACATTGGACACCGCCCCAATCAGAACTTCTGTCGCGGCCATGTCCATCATATCTTCGCTGAGGAAGCCCGCGAAGCACCAGATGTGGTCCTTGGTATGTTTTCTGTTAACGACATACCCGCAATAATTTTATTTGATTCCAGGGCTTCCCATTCGTTTATTTCGAGGAGTTTTTCCACCATACACAAATTTTCTCCTTCTCTTTTGGACAAAATCATGGTGGTACAATCCCCTGGCTCCATGCTCAGAACAAATGTTATATATAAGGACCTGGAAATCTTGATACATGGAGTTAAGTTTCCAGCCACCCTTGTCGCCATTGAATCCCCTGGACTAGACATAATACTGGGGATGGATTGGTTGACACCGCATCAGGTCTGCATCAACTGCGCCACCAGAACAATGACATTGGTTAACCCGGCAGGACAAACAGTTCAGTTTACCGCTAGCAGAATGATGTCAAAAAAAGGAATGGCATTCAAGACCACTGTTACATATATGAACTTGATTCCAGTAGTCAGTGAATTTTCCGACGTGTTCCCTGAGGAACTACCAGGAATGCCACCCGACCGGGAACTGGAGTTTGCTATTGATGTTATTCCCGGAACCGCTCCAATATACAAGAAATACTACCGGATGCCATCCACAGAGCTGGTGGAATTGAAGAAACAGCTGGATGAATTGCTACAGAAAGGGTACATCCGCCCAAGCATCTCACCATGGGGATCACCCATACTATTTGTCAAGAAGAAGGATGGCAGTCTACGAATGTGCGTGGACTATCGCCCGCTGAATGAGGTCACTATTAAAAATAAGTACCCGCTCCCCCGCATTGATGACTTGTTCAACCAGTTGAGTGGAGCCCGGGTATTTTCCAAGATTGACCTCCGAACAGGATATCACCAGCTAAAAATCAGGAAAGAGGATATCCCCAAGACAGCCTTCACCACCCGATATGGTCTGTACGAATTTACAGTCATGTCGTTTGGGCTGACCAATGCTCCAACTTACTTCAAGAGCATGATGAACAAAGTCTTTATGGACTTTCTGGACAAGTTTGTAGTGGTGTTCATCGATGATATCCTTATATACTCCAAGGATGAAGAGGTGTACAAACAACACCTCCGTGCTATCCTGGAAAGGCTAAGGCACCATCGCTTGTATGCCAAGTTCAACAAGTATGAATTTTGGTTAAGAGAGGTGGGATTTCTGGGGCACATTCTGTCAGAACAAGGTGTGACCATCGACCCCAGCAAGGTGACTGTTGTGCTAAACTAGAAGACACCAGCCATGGTAACTGAAGTTCGCAGTTTTCTGGGATTGGCAGGCTACTACCATGGTTTCATTGAAGGCTTCACTAAGATAGCCAAGCCACAAACAGAATTGTTGAAGAAGAATCACAAGTTTGTCTGGACAGAAGAATGCGATAGCAGCTTTATGGAGCTAAATACGAGGCTAACCACAGCCCCTGTCTTAATCCTTCCGGACATTCACAAGAGCTTTGACATGTATTGTGATGCTTCCAGGCGTGGAATTGGCTGCGTATTAATGCAAGAAGAAAAGGTTGTAGCATATGCATCCAGACAGCTACGACCCCATGAAGAGAATTACCCCACTCGTGATTTAGAATTGGCAGCCGTGGTTCATGCCCTAAAAATTTGGAGGCATTATCTCATTGGTCAGCGCTGTGAGATATACACAGACCATAAGAGTCTCAAGTATATTTTCACACAACCTGATCTTAATCTCAGGCAGAGAAGATGGCTTGAACTGGTCAAGGACTATGACCTTGGGATCAATTACCATCCGGGAAAAGCCAATGTAGTCGCAGATGCCCTCAGTAGGAAACCAGGCACTGTGAATGCAATAATGGAAGGTATCCATCCAAGATTACAAGAAGAGTTTGCCAAGCTCAACTTAATACTTTGTGGCCCAATTAGCCCGGATACGTTGGAAACCACTCCAACACTTATGGAAGAAATAAAGGAAGCTCAGAAAACCGATAAGGGCATACAAGAGATCAAGGAGAACATACAGCAAGGAAAAGCCAAGTCCTTCCGTATTGACGATCAGGAAACAGTATGGTTTGACAACCGAATATGTGTGCCTGATCAAGAAAACCTGAGACAACAAATACTCCGAGAGGCACATGAATCCGCATATTCCATTCACCCGGGAGGAACAAAAATGTACCAGGACCTAAGAGAAACTTTTTGGTGGCCAGGAATGCGTAAAGATATTGCCTACTATGTTGCATGTTGCGATATATGCAATAAGGTTAAGGCTGAGCACCAGAAACCAGCTAGACTGTTACCGCCCTTACAAGTTCCCAAGTGGAAATGGGATGACATATGCATGGACTTTATTGTTGGGTTACCCAAGTAAACAAGAGGTCATGATGCCATCTGGGTTATAGTGGATATACTTACTAAAGTAGCTCGTTTTATCGCGGTAAAGACCACTTTCAGGGCTGACCAGCTTACACAACTCTATATGTCCCGGATTGTCAGCCTTCATGGAGTACCCAAGTCCATCACATTGGGTAGAGGATCCCTGTTCACGTCAGCATTCTGGCTACGTTTGCATCAAGCCCTGGGAACAGCGTTGAAGCATAGCACGGCATATCACCCACAGACAGACGGGCAGACCGAACGAGTGAACCAAATATTGGAAGATATGCTTCGGTCTTGTGCTCTCACCTATGGACCCAAGTGGGAGGACAGTCTACCCTATGCGGAATTTTCCTATAACAACAGCTATCAGGTAAGTCTCAAGATGTCACCGTTTGAAGCACTGTATGGGCGTAAATGTCGCACCCCCTTAAATTGGTCGCAGACAGGAGACAGACGTATGTTTGGCATGGATTTGATGCTCGAGGCTGAGAAGCAAGTTAAGGAAATTCAAGAGTGTCTTCGATCAGCTAAATCCCGTCAAAAGAGTTACTATGACCCAAAACATCGTGAACTTTTGAGCCCGGAGAGTATGCTTACCTCTGAGTAACTCCCATGAAAGGGGTAAAGAGGTTTCATACTCGAGGCAAACTTGCACCCAGATATATTGGTCCTTTTCCGATGATTGCTAGAAGAGGCAGAGTAGCCTACCAACTAGAGCTACCACTAGAATTGTCCGAGGTTCACGATGTTTTTCACATATCACAGCTGAGGAAATGCATTGCACCCCCGATTAAACAGACAGATATGAGTGAGCTAGAGTTGACCAAGGATTTGACATATGAGGAAAGGCCTGTCAGAATTCTGGATGAGATGTAAAGAACCACTAGGAGCAAGGTGATCAGATTTTATAAAGTACTATGGGATCACCATACCGAAGAAGAGGCTACTTGGGAAAGAGACGATTTTCTGAGATCAGCATATCCGCATTTGTTCCCTGAGAAACCGAATCTCGAGGACGAGATTCATCCTAAGGGGGGTAGGTTTGTGACACCCTGATTTTTTTTCAAACTTTTTCTTTTCAAAACTTTTCTGGTTTTATTTGCCATTTGTGGGTTTTTGGAGTCAATTCTTTGGACTTTGGACTTGAGCACACTTCCATTTCTTCTCCCCAAGTGTGCCAAGGCTCTCATAATCCCTCTAAAACCCTGCTGGATCAAACCCTAATTTTTATTCTTCCAAAATATTTCATTTATCCCTCTGGAAATGTCTATCTTCACTATGGGTTGTGAAGCAACCTATAGTTGTGCTGGTTAGAAAAATCCCAAATTAATACCACATCTTCTTGACATCATCTACTCCCACAATCTCCAGAAATATTCCATTATCCAATATAAAATTTGGTCTAGAATATTCCTTTTACCTTCTGGACAGAATTGACCCTTTGTGAAGCAACATATATTTCCATGACTCAAGAATTCCCAAATAAATCCCTGAGATACTAGAAGTCATATCTTCCCACAATATCTCAAAATATCTTCTAGTCCAGTTCAATTTTTCAGCAGAATGGTTCTGACAAGCTTCTGATCATTTCAGACCATTGTGAGGGAAGTACCATCTAAGAGTACCCATTTGATCTAAAAAATTATGGCATGTTGGCACTACCAAATGACCTCCCTGTCGGTACCAAAACCGGTGGATCTCGGGTAGAGGGTCCGAACTGTGGATCTTGGAGTCAATGGATAACAAGGAATGCAGAGACAGCGATTACCCAGGTTCGGGCCCTCTCGAAGAGGTAAAACCCTACGTCATGCTTGATTGTATTGATGTGATTGTATGACGATTACAGAGTTGATCTACCTCGAGATCGGATAGGCTAAACCCTAGGTAGGTAAGATGATAGTGGTTCTTCTGCCTCTACGGACTAAACCCTCTAGTTAATATAGACACCAGAGGGACCTAGGGTTACATATGGTCGGTTGCCATCAGGGGATAAACATGTCGGTTACGCTAAATATTTCTTGGAGGAGACACCAAGTCTTCGGAGGTTTCCTTCTGGTGCACGGGGTCGCCCGCAATCCGGCCTTCCTTCGATGAGTAAAGAGCGGCCCATTAGTCCAGCCTATAGGAGAAAGGCCGGCAGCCCGAGTACCCCCTAGTCTGGGACACCCCCAGTAGCCCCCGAACTAGTCTTCGAAACCGAGGTATATACCGAACACCATCGGCTTTGTGGACCAGTTCCTCCCCTCCTATGGTACTTGTGCCAAGCCTGCAACCCCTCTGAATCAAGTCCTCAAGGGCTGCCGAACCGTATGTTCCCCGAATTATGCTTCGGTCGCCGAAGTGTCCCGATAACTTAGCCCCGAAGGCTAGTCGCATAGGTGTGAATAGTGACCCCATCTGACAACTTTTGCCGAAGGGTCACGACCCGCCACAACCATGAGTTGGTTTATGAAAACTTGATTCGCGGTTCGAGGCGGTTCCTTCATTGGCGCGTCCCATCGATATGGCGACCGTGCCCTGTTTTTAAGGGATATGATCAATGATTTGCACTATCCCACGCGCGCATAATGGCATGATTATACAGGGAAACGGCGAAGCCTGCGGCGCAGCAAAAGGACCCTTGGTTTTACAGCAGCCCATAAAAGGGGAGCGGCCTCCATTTACTTCGCACACTCTCACTTCTTCCTTCGCCATTGCCCTCCTAATCTCTTGAGCTCTAGCGCCCAGATCCGTTCTCCCTTCCAAGAACCTCTCCAGCCATCTCCTCAATCCGGCCATGGCCGGCTCCGGTTCCTAGGGCAAGTGGGAGGCCTCCATCGTCACCGAGAGCGCCATTCTAGAGCTGAAGAGCGCGGGTTACCTTCCCGCCAACGTTGCTCACCGTGCTCCGGAGGCGGGCCAGGTCATCCCCACGCCGAGGCCGAGCGAGAGGGTGGTGTTCCTCCCCCATTTCATTCGAGGGTTAGGTTTTCCCCTCCACCCCTTCGTTAGGGGCTGATGTTTTGTTGGGGAACGCGATAGAAAACAAAAAAATTGGTACAGCGAACACGCCCAGGACCACTATGGAGACTACATACAGGGTTTGATCTGATCATTACCGACTCGTAGCGCAGCGGAAGAAGAGTCGATGTAGATCATCGGTGCAGATCCCTGCAGCTAGGACTTACAACCTCCCAACCGCGAGGATGTACTCCCTCGTCGGACAGCCCTTCGGGAGGCGGTCGGACAGTCCCTCGGACAATGTCACGGACAGCCCTTCGGGAGGACCCTCGAAGCTCGAACGGTAACTCGGATAGCCCTTCGGGAGGACCCTCGAACAGCCCCTCAGGCAAAAGATCGAAACTACGACCTCTCTATAGGGTTGCACACATACAGTGTCAGCTATCCGACAGGGCTTCGCCGTCCAGAACTAGTTCCTGCCGGAACTCAGATAGCCTTTCGGCTCTATGAAACTATTTCGTGGGAGGGAGAGAGAGAGCCAGACAAAGCATGGCATGTGTATGAGAGTAAGGGATGAGTGTGGAGGGCACCCCTCCACCTCTAATTATAGGAAAGCCAAGGGGTAGGGTTGGCATACAAAAAATACCAAAGTACCCCCACTTTATGTCACACATAAAGAGAATAAAAGGCAAAAAAGAATGGCACGTGGAGCTCCATGGAGGAGCTCCACCTTGGCCGGCAACCCTCATGGGCCCCCCCCCAAGGGGGGTTCCTTAGTGCCTAAGTCTTTCTAGAAGCCTTTTGGGAAAATCCCAAAAGGTGGCTTTCCAAAATAATAACCATAAAGTGATTTTCACTATTCACAGAGACAATTTTCCGCAACCGTTAAATCCGAAAATATTTCTGTGGGTCTTAGAATAATTCCAGTACCCACTAAAATGATTTTGGATTCGTTCCGAAACAATTCCGGATTAGTGATTTTCATCTGCGAAAAGCAACCAAACCGGTTCCGGCAGCTCCGGAACATTTCCGGTTTTTATCCCGGAAAAACCTCAGAAGTTTCCAGAACAATTCTGGCACCCTCCAAGAATTTCCAGGCGTGTGCTGAAACCAATTTGACTTAATGGTATACCCCGAAACAACTTTTCAGTTTTACCGAAACTATTCTGGTGTTCTCTCCGGAACGTTTCCGTTGTCTCCGAAACTTTTCCGGTGACTTTCTCTCAGACTCCCTGTCTAGTATTCAGCAGATAGATGACCCTTAAGCATGTGACCCTATAGGTTCGGTGAAGCGTAGACATGACCCGGAACACTTCCCGATCAATGATCAACATCGGAGCCGTGGACACCCATATTGACCGTTATACCCACATAAATAAATATTCGAGTGAACCTCCAGTTGCCGTGTGCTATTCCTGTTGCTTCGCGATATGTTACAAACACCCGAGGTGAGATTTTCTGCATCCCCGTGGATCAACAACTTGTCCACTATGCCAGTTACCTCGTTACAGGTTTTGTTCTCTTTTCTCGTTTCCACGTTCCGGCATCCCTGTGATCAAATCACAATGTGTCTGGCCAGACGATGATGGATACCGTAACACCGAGAGGGCCCGAGAATATCTCTCCATCGTCGGAGGAGCAAATCCCAATCTTGAGCTATCTCGTTCCTTGTCATACTTTTCTGTGAACCCGTAAGCCGCTGTAATAGCCACCCAGTTACGGATGACATTTAACAAACCCCAAAGTTCACGAAGCAAGCACGAAGGAACTCGATACTCTCATGGTCTAAGGAATTATGCAAACATTAACTATCTCTGTGTTATTAACCATTAACTTGTGACGAATTCACTCATAGCATAACATCAATTCGGGTCGATTCAACACAAGTGTTCTGCTAACATTGTGCCCTCAAAATTGCCGGCATAGCCATGCCCAAGATCAGGAAAACAGGATCATCATGCAATACTTGAGCCAGTCTTAGAGGCATGACGAGAAATACATTTTTCCGTTTATTATACCACACGTGCACATGAGTTTCCCTCTGAGCCTCATGGTTATTGTAGACTCGAGAATCATTGCAGTTATAGAATGGAACATAAACATTCATTACAAACTTGGAGATACAAAATAACTGTTATTACTGCCTCTAGGGCATATCTCCTATAGACTCCCACTTGCACTAGAGTCATAATCCAGTTACATGGCTTCCCTAACACCAATGGCTATCCGGTGCTGCTCATGCTTTGCTCGTGGTAGAGGCTTTATCATCGGTTCTGACACATTTAGATCCGTGTGAACTTTGCGTACTTTCACTAAACCCGCTTCGACATGATGTCCAATGAGTTTATATTTGCGTTCAATATGTCTTGTCTTATGGTGCAAACTTGGCTCCCTTGCCTGAGCCACGGCGCCACTATTATCACAATAGATCTCCACCGAGTCTAGAGCACTTGGAACCACACCAAGGTCTTCAAGAAATTGCTTGATCCATACCGCCTCCTTGGAGGCTTCTGAAGCTGCAACATATTCCGCCTCCGTCGTAGAATCCGCCACAGTCTTTTGTTTGGAACTTTTCCAATCAACTGCGCCGCCGTTCAATATGAAAACATAGCCTGATTGAGATTTGAAGTCATCTGGGACAGTCATGAAGCCTGCATCAGTGTAACCACTTACAATGAGCTCTTCATCACCTCCGTACACAAGGAGTAAATCCTTGGTCCTTCTGAGGTACTTAAGAATACCCTTGACTGCGGCCCAGTGTTCCAATCCTGGATCACTTTGGTACCGGCTGCTAACACTTAGCGCATAGGAAACAACCGGTCTTGTACATAGCATGGCATACATAATAGAACCAACTGCCGAAGCATATGGAACATCATTCATTTGTACTCGCTCATCGAGGGTCCGAGGACACTGATTCTTGCAAAGCACTGTGCCAGGTGACATGGGGAGTAGGCCCTTTTTGGAGTTCTCCATGTTGAACCTTTTCAACACCTTGTCAATGTACGTGCTTTGGCTAAGCGCTATCAGGCGTTTTGATCTATCTCTATAGATTTTGATGCCCAATACATATGCCGCTTAGCCTAAGTCTTTCATTGAAAAACTCTTCTTCAATGAGTGTTTTATTTCGCTAAGAAAATTCACGTCATTTCCAATCAACAATATGTCATCCACATACAAGATTAGAAATGCTTTTGCGCTCCCACTAAACTTCTTGTAAACACAAGATTCTTCGTCATTCTTGATGAAGCCAAACTATTTGACTACTTCATCAAAACGAATGTTCCAGCTCCTTGATGCTTGCTTCAGACCATAAATGGCCTTCTGAAGTTTGCATACCTTTCCAGCATCCTTATGAACGACAAAACCTTCAGGCTGTATCACGTATACATCTTCTTTGAGATTTCCATTTAGGAAAGCCATTTTGACATCCATCTGCCATATTTCATAATCGAAATAAGCAGCAATTGCTAGTAATATCCGAACAGACCTAAGCATAGCTATGGGCGAGAAAGTCTCGTCGTAGTCCACTCCTGGAACTTGCGTGAACCCTTTCGTGACAAGTCTAGCTTTGTGGATAGTAATGTTACCATCCGCGTCCATCTTTCTTTTGAAAATCCATTTACAACCAATGGGTTTTACGCCATCTGGAAGTTCTTCCAAGTTCCAAACTTCGTTTTCGTACATGGATTCCATTTCGGATTTCATGGCCTTGTGCCATTCCCTTGAGCTGGGCCCCGCCATCACTTCCTTGTAGTGCGCAGGTTCATCATCTTCAAGAATGAAGATTTCATTATGAAACCACTCAGGTGGCTGGATAGCCCTACCTGATCTGCGCGGTTCAGTTACAACATTGTCTGAAGTTTCCACATCACATGCGACAACTTTCGGCTCAGTTGTAGGGATAATTTGTGGAATTACTTCCGGTTCCTTAGCCATATCAACTATCGCCGAAGATTCACTAATCTCATTAAGTTGTACTGTCCTCCCACTTGGTTCTTTAGCGAGAAATTCTTTCTCGAGAAAGTGTCCAACTTTTGCGACAAGCACTTTGCCCTCGGACTGGTGGTAGAAGGAATACCCAATGGTGTTATTGGGATAACCTACAAAGTAACATTTTCTGATCTAGGATCAAGTTTGCTTGGCTGTAAACGCTTTACGTATGTCTCACAACCCCAAATTTTGAGATGCAACACACTAGGAATCTTCCCATGCCACATCTCATGTGGTGTCGTCTCAACAGACTTAGACGGTGCTCTGTTTAATGTATAAGCGGCAGTGAGTAGTGCGTGACCCCAAAAAGATATCGGTAGATATGTAAGAGACATCATCGACCTTACCATGTCCAACAGGGTTCGGTTACGTCTTTTAGACACTCCGTTTCGCTGTGGAGTTCCGGGAGGCGTAAGCTATGAAACGATTCCACGGTCACTCAGATGTTGGCTAAACTCATGACTAAGGTATTCGCCCCCGCGATCAGACCGCAGAAACTTAATCCTTTTGTTACGATGATTTTCTACCTCATTCTGAAATTCTTTGAAGTTTTCAAAGGTTTCCGACTTATCCTTCATCAAGTAGATATATCCATACCTACTCAAATCATCAGTAAAAGTCATGAAGTATAAATACCCACCCCGTGCGATTGTGCTCATTGGACCACATACATCACATTGTATTATTTCCAACAATTCACTCGCCCGTTCAGGATGACCCGTGAACAGCGTCTTGGTCATTTTCCCCATCAAGCAAGCTTCACATGTGTCAAATGATTCAAAATCAAAGGACGGTAAAACTCCATCTTTATGGAGTCTTTGGATGCGTTTCTTTCCGATGTGGCCAAGCCGACAGTGCCACATGAAAGTGGTGATGGTATCAGCCTTCTTAAGGTATTTAGCATTCACGTTAAATACATCATTTACACATTCAAGATTTAGTATGAAAAGGCCCCCAACAATGGGTGCAAATCCATAAAACATATCCTTACAATAAAGTGAACAACCATTGTTCTCAGACTTGTACGAATACCCATTGTGTACTAAACATGATCCGGAGATAATGTTTCTACACAATAGTGGAACAAAATAATAGTTACTTAGTTCTAAGATAAGTCCTGAAGGGAGACGTAGAGTCATAATGCCGATGGCTTGAGCGGCGATCCCAGCGCCGTTCCCGACGCGCATCACGACTTCATTCTTTGCTAGCTTGTGCACCTTCCAAAGCCCCTGTATCGAGTTGCAAATGTGAGCAACCATTCCGGTATCAAATACCCAAGACTTAGAATTTTTGCTAGCAAGAAAAATGTCAATGACATTAACTTGTATAACAGTTATGCCTTTTCCGGTTTTCCCGGACTTCTTATCTTCCAGATACTTCTTGCAGTTTCTCTTCCAGTGTCATGTGCCCTTGCAGTAGAAGCACTCAGTTTCATTATTGGCTCCGCTCTTAGAGTTGCTTTGGGAGCCGGTCTTACCGGCGCCCTTGCCCTTCTTTGGCTTGCCTTTCTTTTTGAAACTGGCGGTTTTATTCACAAGCAACACTCGCTTGCGATTTTTCCGCAGTCCTCCTTCCGCAGTTTTCAGCATGGCGAGCACCTCATTTGGTGTCTTCTCCATCCCACTCATGTTGTAGTTCATGACAAAACCTTCGTAAGACGGGGGGAGTGAAGAAAGCAACATGTCCATCATATGGGTTGCTGGAATTGGAAATTCCAGGGTTTTAAGCCTTTCAGCGTAGCCAATCATTTTGACTACTTGTTCGCCAATTGAACTGCCCTCAGCCATCTTGCAATCCATCACGGCCTTCATGATATCAAATCGTTTAGACCGTGCGGTTTCCTTGTACAGAGCATCCAATTCTCGGATCATATCACGGCGGTTATGGAATTCAAAACGTTTTTGAAGCTCTGGACTCATGCAAGCTAGCATGAGGCACTGCACTAAGTAGTGATCATCATCCTTAGTGGCCCAGACATTTTGTTCATCTGTCGGGGCAGTGGCCGCCGATTTAGCTGGAAGAGCAATTTCAAGCACATACATTCTCTTAGCGCTCCTGAGGACAATCCTCCTGTTACGGACCCAGTCCGCATAGTTGTTTCCAGTCGCAGCTAACTTCTCTTTCTCTAACATCGGGCCTAAGTTGAACGCGGTGTTGCAAGCCATTTGATCTACAACGGAAAACACAAGTTTCACTTAGACTTTGTTCATAATTAATTTGCACTAGTGAATAAACAATTTTATTCTAAAGTGCGCTCCCACTCAAATCAATATCTCTCAAAATTGATTATGAGTGATACAAAACCCAAATTGTAATTCAACGCCAAGGATGTATCAATCTCAAGTGACGAGAATTTCAATCGGTAGGCCAACTTGCCTATCACATCTCTATGTGACTCTTGTTCATCTTTCGATGGGCGTGTTTCGAGCTTAGGATGATCCTCCGGAACGTCAAGACAACCAAGTGATCTTGCTGCGAGGTCTCAACTCACCCGCCTCACACTTCTCTAATCGTTCGTACCCATGTATCCATGTGGTACCCCGAAAAGATAGGCGCCGTGACGGTGCTACACTTGGGAGAACACTAACTACTTGATATTTTAAGTGAGAGATCACCCTAATAAAAAGCGACTACTGCGCAATCAAGAAGGGTGCATCAAGAGGGATAAACATCTCAGGTAATTCATAATTGCATGATATGGTATAGCCCCTTCTGACGGAGAAGTCAGGTATTTCTTCGTCTTCGGCATTTGCGTCGGTGTTCACCTTCGCGAAGTTTGCCACCACCTTGTCGATGCACCAGATAATATTGCTATCTCTATAGCTAATAAAATAAGTGCATTACTTAAGGTTGACACGCAGGTCATTAAAGTGACAATCATATGGCTCCAGCCATCATGCCGAATCATGACACGCAGGTCATGTTAGTAAATTTACATCATATAGTCATCTCATACATAATCGAATTAATATGAGCACTGCTATACCACATCACATGCACATCCTGCAAAACCAAGTTAGACGCCTCTAATCGGTTTATGAAAAAATTTATTTTACGTGGCTTCTAAGGTTTTGACATAAACCGCAGCTACCAACGTTTTATCATCAAGTATGATGATTCAAGTCGCTAGATTAACATCGCGGGGTGTATGAAACATGAGATAATAAAATCTCGAGCCCCATACTAAACTTCATCATACGCATGAACCCCGTCCAGATCATATCTGCATTGCCCTTTCGTCTGCGAAATTTCATCTTTCTTTTGACTATGGCAGAACCCAAAGAACTGATAGCACTTCATTGATCAATCAGGATCGCGGATTGCCAGAACTTTGTCAAATTCCATCATGTTGTCTCGAGATCAAAAATACGCAAATTCTAGGGAAGCAACAAGAACATCGGGTAACAGATTTCATCTGCCACCCGCATAAATAATTTTCAGCAATAGATCTCAACTACTACAAAATTATATTATGCAATACCCATACATCTCTATGTATTCTAGATCATAACCTGCATCTACGCATAGCACGGCTCTTGATGCCACTGTTGGGGAATGCAACAGAAAACAAAAAAATCGGTACAGCGAACACACCCAGCACCACTATGGAGACTGCATACAGGGTTTGATCTGATCATTACCGACTCGTAGCGTAGCGGAAGAAGAGTCGATGTAGATCATCGGTGCAAATCCCTGCAGCTAGGATTTACAACCTCCCAACCGCGAGGATGTACTCCCTCATCGGACAGCCCTTCGGGAGGCGGTCGGACAGTCCCTCGGACGATGTCACGGACAGCCCTTCGGGAGGACCCTCGAAGCTCGAACGGTAACTCAGACAACCCTTCGGGAGGACCCTCGAACAGCCCCTCGGGCAAAAGATTGAAACTACGACCTCTCTACAGGGTTGCACACATACGGTGTCGGCTATCCAGCAGGGCTTCGCCATCCAGAACTAGTTACTGCCGGAACTCAGACAGCCTTTCGGCTCTACGAAACTATTTCGTGGGAGGGAGAGAGAGAGCCAGACAAAGCATGGCATGTGTATGAGAGCAAGGGATGAGTGTGGAGAGCACCCCTCCACCTCTATTTATAGGAAAGCCAAGGGGTAGGGTTGGCATACAAAAAATACCAAAGTACCCCCACTTTATGTCACACATAAAGAGAATAAAAGGCAAAAAAGAATGGCATGTGGAGCTCCATGGAGGAGCTGCACCTTGGCCGGCCACCCTCATGCCCCCCCCCCCCCCAAGGGGGGTTCCTTAGTGCCTAAGTCTTTCTAGAAGCCTTTTGGGAAAATCCCAAAAGGTGGCTTTCCAAAAAAAATAACCATAAAGTGATTTTCACTATTCATAGAGACAATTTTCCGCGACCAATAAATCCGAAAATATTTCTGTGGGTCTTAGAATAATTCCAGTACCCACTAAAATGATTTTGGATTCGTTCCAAAACAATTCCGGATTAGTGATTTTCATCTGCGAAAAGCAACCAAACCGGTTCCGACAGCTCCGGAACATTTCCGGTTTTTATGCCGGAAAAATCCCAGAAGTTTCCACAACAATTCTGGCGCCCTCCAAGAATTTCCAGGCATGTGCCGAAACCAATTTGACTTAATGGTATACCCCGAAACAACTTTTCAGCTTTACCGAAACTATTCCGGTGTTCTCTCCAGAACGTTTCCGTAGTCTCCGAAACTTTTCCGGTGACTTTCTCTCAGACTCCCTATCCAGTATTCAGTAGATAGATGACCCTTAAGCGTGTGACCCTATAGGTTCGGTGAAGCATAGACATGACCCGGAACACTTCCCGGTCAATGATCAACATCGGAGCCGTGGACACCCATATTGACCCCTATACCCACACGAATAAATATTCGAGTGAACCTCCAGTTGCCGTGTGCTATTCCTGTTGCTTCGTGATATGTTACAAACACTCGAGCTGAGATTTTCTGAATCCCCGTGGATCAACAACTTGTCCACTATGCCAGTTACCTCGTTACCGGTTTTGTTCTCTTTTCTCGTTTCCGCATTCCGGCATCCCTGTGATCAAATCACAATCTGTCTGGCCAGACGATGATGGATACCATAACACCGAGAGGGCACGAGAATATCTCTCCATCGTCGGAGGAGCAAATCTTAATCTTGAGCTATCTCGTTCCTTGTCATACTTTTCCGTGAACCCGTAAGCCGCCGTAATAGCCACCCAGTTACGGATGACATTTAACAAACCCCAAAGTTCACGAAGCAAGCACGAAGGAACTCGATACTCTCATGGTCTAAGGAATTATGCAAACATTAACTATCTCTATGTTATTAACCATTAACTTGTGACGAATGTATCTCATAGCATAACATCAATTTGGGTCGATTCAAGACAAGTGTTCTGCTAACATTGTGCCCACAAAATTGCTGGCATAGCCATTCCCATGATCAGGAAAACGGGGTCATCATGCAATACTTGAGCTAGTCTTAGAGGCATGACTAGGAATACATTTTTCCGTTTATTATACCACACGTGCACAAGAGTTTCCCTCCGAGCCTCGTGGTTATTGTAGACTCGAGAATCATTGCAGTTATAGCATGGAACATAAACATTCATTACAAACTTGGAGATACAAAATAACTGTTATTACTGCCTCTAGGGCATATCTCCTACATGTTTTTCTATGGGCTGGATTTTCATGATCTTCCCCAAATTCTTTCCTGCACATCTCGGCCTTCATCATCATCTGCGATGCCTTTCTTCGGGTCCGGCCACACTTCGGCCTATGGCTGAAGATTTTCAATGTCAAGCCGAAGATCATTGACGACCAGCAGGCAGACTGCGGGGGAGCGATGGTCAGCAAGCTTCCCCGGGTTGAGTGGCCAGAGGACACCTTCATCGAAACCGTCAAGATCTGGCAGAAGGAGTAGTTCTACCTCACGGAGCCACGCGGCGCGGATTGGGAGGCGATCCCCGCCTTCAGATCTGGACCTCCCATGAGGCTGGTCTCGTGGACCAAGAAGCGCCTTGACTGGGGGTCAAACAAGGAGGTGGCGCTGCTGCAGAGCCGAATAGCCAAGATGATAGAGCGGGGAGTTGAGCTGCCCAATGTGATTCAGATCATGCTCTGTCGCCGCATCCTCCCCTTCCAAGACCGGGCCTCCCCCATGTGGGTCTACAAGCCCGAAGACCCCGCCACCGTGCTCAGCTTCTACCGCACTTCCCACGCTCAGCTGTGGAAGGTGTTGTTCAAGCCGCCGAAGGACTGGCCGGCCGAGGAGGAAGACATCAGCCTTGACGCCGCAAACCCCCCTCGGGATGTATGATAAGTTTTGTTCTTGTATTCGGATTGTTCCCTTTTGATAAGGTACTCAACTTTCTCATTTCTCATATACAGAGCTGGATGAAGAAGGCCGGGCGGATTGACAGCCCGGCCTCACTGCCCGAGGGCCCCAGGACGGCCTTGCTGACGGCCATGTTGGCCGAGGAGTCGTACGAGGCACCGGAGAAGAAGGAGAAGAAGAAGGAAAAGAAGAGGGAGGCCAGAGAGGGCCTCCATTCCCGAGGACCCCCGGACACTAGATCCGGGGACACCCATGCTCCCTCCGCACAAGAGGAGGAGAAGGAGCAGGGAGAGGATGGGGAGGAAAGTGAGTCCTCCCGAACAAGGAAGAGGGTGGTGTCCGAGGACGCCGAGGAGGAGCAACCTCACCACGCCCCCAAAAGACCGTGCAGGGCCAAGGTGGCCCTGTCCAACAACAGCTCGGCCTCTGCTGAGGACTCCGAGGCCTCCGAAGAGGTTCCTCGGAGAACCCCCAAGGTCAAACCGCTGGCCTAAAGGTATGTATCCTAAGATTCGCCTGTGCATTTTCAGCCGAACTAAGCCTGCTATTGATCACACTTCTGCTTCTAACATTGCAGCCCGCTGCGCGACCTCCCTACCGATCGAGTCTCGGAGGGGGATTCTCCACCGGCCGCGCTGGAGGAGAGCGGGACCGAGTCGTGCGCCTCACCTCCTCCGATCGTCGAGGAGGTCGAGGAGGTTTTGTCGAGGAGGACCCCTCCCGTGCCGCACACAGGAGGAGAGGGTGACACCGTCATGGCCGAGGTGCATACCTTGGCCACCGAAGACCAGGAGGGGAGAGCCCCTCTGGTGAACGAAGAGGGGGAGCCCGGACAATCCGAGCTCTCCCCGAGAGTGGCTCCGGAGCCATCAAGGCACCCGGAGTCAAGCATTCCGGTCTCCACAGAAGGAGGAGCCGAGGTGCCCCCTCCACCCGAGCCCGCTTCAGAGTGGGTTTCGACCGGGTGGTCGGACGAGATGGAGGAAGCTTTAACCAGCTCCTCTATCACCAAAGAGCACCGTGCCCTTATGGGCGCGGTGTTGCAAAGTCTTCGGTCCGTGGACAACGGACTGAAGGAGGCTTTCGGCGGCCTTCTCACGGGCTTCAAGGTAGGCCATGTAATGCCTTTTCCTTAGAAAATTTCTTTTATATGAATATGTAACCTCATACACAGTAGCCCCCGAGCCCTGGATAAGTTTGAAAAACTTCGGCGGGGGTCGAATAGATTTGATGTATGGATGATAATAGAGTGAGCAGTAGCCCCCGAGACTCTGGCTGGATTGAAAAAAAGCCGGTCTGAGGATCGAAAATGGATGACTCGGGAGTCTAATGTGCTGAGTCTGATGTGCAGGCGTCATCCACGGCGGCAGCCGCCAACGCCGAGGAGTTGGCCGAGCTGAATCGGAAGCTCAAGAGCTCCGAGGATGACCTCGGCCTGCTGAATAAGCAGTTTGACGAGGCACAAGGCAAGTCCGAACTACACTGTTTACTACAGCAGTTTTTAAGCAAGGTTTAAATAGTGAACCTAAACGGGGTGCAACTGATATTATTGCAGCTGCTGCCGCGGAGGTCGAGAACCTCAAGGCCGAGCTGAAGAAGGCTCAGCTAGAAGCGGCGGTGTTCGGCCGCAGCCGAACTAGCTACGGTAAGAACCGTTAGCCAGAAGCACGAGGCCAGAGTGTCTGAAGTGCAGCAAGAGCTCAAGGATTCCGTCACAAAATGTGAGGTCCTTGAGCAGAAGAATAAGGGTCAGGCCACCGAGCTGACCTCACTCGGATCGGCGGCTAAGGAAGTGCGGACGGAGGCGTGGGGCTACCAACAGGAACTCCGCCAAGTTAAACTTATTGCGGATGGTAAGCCGTACTTACCGCAAAGTGTCTTTGGTAGTAACAGGTTCGCTTTGCTCACGCGAGTGTGGCGTTCCCCATGCGCCTTTGCGGATCTCCCAAGGAGTGCATCGGATGCGGCTAGGTTCTTTGTGGCCCAGGAGGGACATGCCAAGCAGAGGCTGTTTTGGGCGCAGTTTCAAGCGCCCGAACACCCTTCCCTCCTCAACAACCAGATGAAGCAGCTGATGGAGTTGCATCGGATGGTGGAGCCGGCGATGAAGGACCTCTGCGTCAAGCTATGGCCTTCAGAGCTGCTGCCGAGCAGCTATTTTGGCTTGGTGCGGAAGCTGCACGACGCCACGCCCCGGATTGATGCCTGGAAGCGTTCCGCATGCATTGAGGGATCTCGGATGACCTTCGGCAAGACCATGGTGCACTGGCCGAAGATCAAGCCAGCCGAGATGGCCACCGGACCTCCGCCCCCTGGGAAGGAGCACAGGCGCCCCAAGTAGTACTTTCCCATCGTGATGGATGGTACTCGGGCAATAGAGGCCCAGTGCTCAAAAGATGTAATTTATGAGTAAATTTATGTTCCTTGTATCCGAGGAGTTGAAACTTTTGTGGTGTTGAAATGCAACTTGTTGGCTGTAAATATAGTGCCCTATATGTTTATTTTGACTCATGTGCGGTCGTTTTTTAAACTGAAAGTTACCAGTCGTCGGCTTCGGCCCCCTTGCAGATATTGCATGGGGTGTTTTCTCTTAACACCTTGACCCTTAGCCGACGTCTCGGTGCCCGGAGGCGGTTGTGTGTAAGGAAAACGAGGCAATCGGACTATGCGGCTTTAGTGCTTTCACTTAGCCATAGGACCTTGACTGTGGGGGCTGGTGACTAGCCCCCAGTGTATGTGATATTCGGGCGCACCGAGGTTGATACCATTATCACTTGGTTCCTGTAATGGCAAACCCTTCGTTTGACATGGATTAACCTCCATCGATTTTTAGTTTGACACTTGTCATCGGATCGCCGACCAGTTCTCGCTTATTATGATAGTCGGTTTTCGGCTTTCTCCACTGAGGTACTTAACCAGGCTAGCTAGAAGTACAATCGCAGTGGTTCTCCCTTTGCCCTCCTAGCCGAACAATGCGGAACGTAAGAGGGCAATCACAAGAGCCGGGCAACCTAACCATTGACCAAAGACATAATTCGAAACTAATTCATATAGTGCAATATCCATGACGCCAAGCACATGTAATAAAATTGGTGCCAAAATGATATTTGGGGCAAGATTTATGGTCGAGCCCCCGGTCTATTAGCCGATCACATCTAAAAAGGAACGCATCATAACAGTTTACTTCGGCCGAAAAGCGGAGAGGAAAACGCAACATGATTGACTGCAGTATGACCGGAGAAAAATGGTCGTTATTTCCTTTAAATTCGTGACGTCTATCCGTACAATCCAGACTGTCGAAGTAACTTTTACAGATACTTTAAGAAATAAACACATTAGAGGAAAGGTTTACACAGGGCCTTCATGAGTGGTTTGACGTCCCTACTGTGCCCTGCCGCACGTCTGCGCCTTTGCTCTTCGTGAAGCTTCCATGTGATTGGAGTAGTCGACTGTATGCTTGGTGATGTCTACTACACAACTTGTTCTTGTAGACTCCTGTTGGGCCTCCAAGCGCAGAGTTTTGTAGGACAGTAGCAAATTTCAGTCAAGTGGATAACCTAAGGTTTATCGATCCGTGGGAAGCGTAGGATGAAGATGGTCTCTCTCAAACAACCCTGCAACCAAATACAAGAAATCTCTTGTGTCCCCAACACACCCAATACAATGGTAAATTGTATAGGTGCACTAGTTCGGCGAAGAGATGGTGATACAAGTGTAGTATGGATAGTAGATATAGGTTTTTGTAATCTGAAATATAAAAACAGCAAGGTAGCAAGTGATAAAACGGAGCACAAATGGTATTGCAATGCTTAGAAACAAGGCCTAGGGTTCATACTTTCACTAGTGCAATCTCTCAACAAAGCTAACATAATTGGATCATATAACAATCCCTCAACGTGCGATAAAGAATCACTCCAAAGTTCCTATTAGCGGAGAACATAAGATAGAAATTGTTGTAGGGTACGAAACCACCTCAAAGTTATTCTTTCCGATCGATCTATTGAGCCATCCCCATAAGTGTCACAAACAGCCCTAGAGTTCGTACTAAAATAACACCATATGATACGCATCAACCAACTCTAATGTCACCTAGATACTCCAATGTCACCACAAGTATCCGTGAGTTGATTATTCGATATGCATCAAACAACTTCAGATTCATAATATTCAATCCACACAAAGAACTTCAAAGAGTGCCCCAAGATTTCTACCGGAGAACGTAGGACGAAAACGTGCATCAACCCCTATGCATACATTACCCCAATGTCACCTCGGGAATCCGCGAGTTGACTGCCAAAACATACATCAAGTGAATCAATATAATACCCCATTGTCACCACGGGTATTCATATGCAAGACATACATCAAGTGTTCTCAAATCCATAAAAGTATTCAATCCGATAATAGTGAAACCTCAAAGGTAAAAACTCAATTCATCACAACAAGATAGAGAGGGAGAAACACCATATGATCCAACTATATTAACAAAGCCCGCGGTACATCAAGATCGTGCCAAATCAAGAACACGAGAGAGAGAGAGAGAGATCAAACATTACTGGTACAAACCCTCAGCCCCGAGGGTGAACTACTCCCTCCTCGTCATGGAGACCGCCGGGATGATGAAGATGGCCTCCGGTGATGATTTCCCCCCTCCGGCATGGTACCGGAAAAGGGATGTAGATGAGATCTCTTTGGTACAGAGGCTTGCGGTGGCGTAAAAACTCATCTAGGTTAACTTTCGGGGGTTTCTGAATATATAGGATTTTTCGGCGTTGGAATCACGCAAAGAGGTGCCACAGGGGGCCCACGAGGCACCAGGGCGTGACTGGGGGGTGGCGTGCCCTGGTGGTTTGTGGGGCCCCTATGGGTCTTCTGCTGCTCCCCCGAAGCTTCCTGGGTCTGTTTCCTTCCAGAAAAAATAATCAAAAGTTTCGCTGCATTTGGACTTCATTTGATATGGATTTTCTGGAAAACCAAAAACAAGCAGAAAACAGCAACTGGCACTGGGCACTTGGTCAATATGTTGGTCCATAAAAATCATATAAAAGCCATATAAAAGTGCACCAAAATCATACAAAACTATAATAAACATGGCATGAATACTTCATAAATTATAGATACGTTGGAGATGTATCAGCATCCCCAAGCTTAATTCCTGCTCGTCCTCGAGTAGGTAAATGATAAAAGAAATAATTTATGAATTGTGAATGCTAGCATAGTGCATAAGTTTGATCAATTATAATTTCAATCACTTTTCCTAGCATCATAACAGCAACTCTTTCTCATAAAACTCATCATGATAAAGTAGCAATCAATTCACATGTTATGGTTCAACAATGCAATCTCTTGAAACTTAAAAACCTATGTTCTTAGTCACCAAACAATTGCAATTCAACTTAATTTCAACAAAGTCTAAGTAAGAGCTCCACATACTCAATTATCATATAGTCTTCTATGATTGCTAGTACTCAAAGCATATTTTTAGAACAAATGGCAGCCATCGAACACAGAGAAAGATAGGGCCTTAGTGTTTCACCTCCCAACTTATTTATCATAGAGATAATTGTCAACAATAATAATTCATGATCAAATATATTTGACTGGCCATATGTGCCTGGATCTTTCTCCACCACATGATGCTTGCCAACTAGAGAATAATTAAGGTTGAAATGAGAATGAATACTTATTGACTCTTGCATAAAGGTAAATACATAAAAGTAAAAGATAGGCCCTTCGCAGAGGGAAGCAGAGGTTGTCATGCGCTTTTTATTTTTGGATCCACAAGCCCTTAATGCAAAGGAACGTCACGTTATATTGCCACTTGTGATAGCAACCTTTATTATGCAGTCGTCGCTTTTATTTCTTTACCATCACAAGTTCGTACAATGCTTATTTTCCCTTGCAATAAAAGATCATACATATTTTAGGAGCAATTTTTATTGCTTTTTGCACCGATGACAACTTACTTGAAGGATCCTATTCAATCCATAGGTAGGTATGGTGGACACTCATGGCAAGAAACTGGGTTTAAGGGTTTTTGGATGCACAAGTAGTATCTCTACTTAGTATGAATTTTTGGCTAGCAAAAGATCCTAAGCAAGCACCACATGTTGGAGGATCCATAACAATATAACTTCTATGCAAATATACCCAAACATAACTCATTACGTTGTCTTCCTTGTCCAACTTCAACTAATTTGCTCAAGTTTGAAAATAATTAATGGGTATTCACAATCATAAAAGATGTCCAAGATAATATATTTATATGTGAAAGTTCTCTTCCTTATACTAATCATTCATGAATTGCTTGTATGACCAATATTGTGATTGTCAAGCTTCAATATATTTCACTTTCTAAACCCAACGTGAAACTACTACTAGACATGATACAAGCATATGAAGCACATATAATTTCAACTTTATGATATTCAATTTATTCAACAATTTACTCATAGGATATAAGTGAAGAACAAGAGTAAATGACAAACTACTCCAAAAAGATATAAGTGAAGACCAAATGAGTAGTTAAGTAAATAGGTAGCTATGTGAGGACTCTCTCTCATTTAAAAATTTCAGATCTTAAGTATTTTATTCAAACAACAAAGAAAACAAAATAAAATGACATTCCAAGAATGGCACATCTCATGTGAAGATGTAACATCCCCATGTATTAAGCTACAGTGATCCTCATCTAATTATGCCAAGTCATCTTTGTTTGCATTGTTTAATTATCATTGAATTCATATCTCATTTCAAATTCCAATTCAAATTGAAATTCAAATTGCAAGTGGAAATAAAAGTTGATCAAATCCAGGAACTAAATAGTTCACAATGTTGCAAATATTCCCAAAGCAATTATAAAAATAAAGCCAGCATTATTTGGATTCTTAAATTGCCCCTAACCTAATTAAAACAGTACCAAAACAACAATATTTAATCCATTTTCATTTAAATAAATTTCAAATGAAAACATCTAGACTCCAAACCTTTTTATGTCAGAGCTAGAAATTGCACTGTATTTATGTAGCTAAGTCTCATATTTTATAAAAATGAAAAGGTGGCCAAATATTTTACAAAACAGGAACTAAAAAGAAACAGAAAAAGAAAATGAAAAAGGGCCCTAGCTACTGTGGCCGTGAGCTTAAGTTAAGTGGCTACAGAGCCGGCCCAGCCCAGCCGGCATCTTCTCCCACCTCTTGCTCTCTCTTTCCCTCGCGCTGTCGCCCTCTGCCGCTCGCCCGCGCGCGCTCACCCCTGGACCCCCCTCGCTTGCTCGACAACGGCATCGCGCCTGCCGTGGAGGGATAAGGGCAAGGCCCCACGCCCCCTGAGCCTCCCCTGGCCCCTCTCTCTCACTCTCCCCCCTCGCTCCCCACTCCCAACCGAGCGCGTCCATGGCTGCGCCTCGCCGTTAACGCGGCCACCGGCTTCCCCTCTCCGTTTCAAGCGGTCCTGGAACCCCGTCGTCGTCGCCCTCATCGACCGCACCCACTGGACCAAGCTGGAGTGCCCCACCGCGCCGGATCCACCCCTTCTTCAACCTCCTGCTGCCGTCCATCGCCGCCTCGATCCACCACGGTCGCAGCCACTCCGGCTTCCCCGAGCCTTCCCTGCCGCCGATGTGAGCAGCCGCGCTTTTTCCCCTTCGTTTCCCCCTCGCTCCCGTGCCTGCTGTTGCTAGTTTTGCCGTGGCCGAACTCCGGCGCCGCCACGATCGCCGCTGCTGTCATTTAAGGCCTCCCCTGCTCGAACCAAGGCCGCAGCTGGACGCGTGGTGCAGTCCCCGTTCAAAAGCAGCAGACCGCGCCCAAAACCGCCGCCCCTAGACGAATCCCGAGCGCCGCCGCCCTCTCTGGTGCTCGCCGGAGCTTCGCCGGCGCGCACCGGCGCGTTTTAACCGCCCCTGGGCCACTGACATGTGGGCCCAGGAGGTTTAACCACTAATCCCGCCCCTAACACCCGATGACAAGTGGGGCCCCCACTGTAGCTAATTAGGGTAATTAAAAATAAACATAAAACCTGATAACTAACCTGTCTATGACACCTGGGGCCCACCCCTAATTAACTCTGTTTAATTAAAATTAATCGCTGTTAACCCCGCTGAGTATGACATGTGGGCCCAGCCCACTGTTCCAGTGGATAAGGCTGGTCCAGTCAGCCTGCTGACTGGACAGTTGGCCCACTGTCAGCCTCTGCTGACTGGGCTGTTGACTCAGTCAACAGGGCCCACCAGTCAGCCACTGTGTGCTGGCTGGGTACCAAACTGGATGAACCTAGAAATTTCATTTACTGTTTAAATTCGAATTTAGTAATTAAAATAATTTCAAAAAATTGCTAAAACTTTGAAAACTCATATAAAATAAACCGTAACTCGGATGAAAATAATTTATATATGAAAAATGATCAGAAAAATAAGAAGAATCCAAATATGTGATCAAAATGCTTGACCATCACTCCTAACTAGATGAACATGGAACTTTTTCCCCGATTTCGATAAATGAATAGTGCACGACCTTGGTAAAATAAATCCAAATAAATTCCTAAATCATCTAAAATATTTAGAGGGGTAATATATCACACCTGCATATCATTTAGGCATGTCATGCATAGTTATTGCATTTGTTGCCATGTATTTATTGTTTCTTCCCCCTCCTTCTCTCCCGATAGACCCCGAGACTGTCGACGACACTGCTGAGTACGACTACGTCGTCGACGACCAGATCCCTTCAGCTGAGCTTCCAGGCAAGCAAAACCCCCTTGATCATCCAGATATCGCCTACTCTTCCTCTCTATTGCTTGCATTAGAATTGCTTCTATTGTTGCTCTGTTAGCTCCTATTCTGATGCATAGCCTGATTTTGTCGCCTACTGCTGATACCTACCAGCTGTCCAATGATGCTTAGTAAGCTATGCTGTTGATCCATCTGTGGCCCTTCACCCTTGTCTGTTTGCCATGCTTGTTATCGGGCCGTGATCACTCTGGGTGATGATCACGGAATTATTACATTACTGTAATACTTTTAAACTGTTAAAGTCGGGCCGGCTCCAAGAGTGCCCGCGAGAGAATAATATTAAAGACGGGTCGGCTCCAAGAGCACCCGTGAGTGATATTGTGGCGGAACGACAGGGCAGGCGGAGACCACCTAGGAGAGAGGTGGGTCTGGTCCCTCGTCGGGTCCGTGTGTTACCAAGTCGGAGCGACAGGGATCATGTTCGTCTTCGCGAGTTACTAAACACGCCTAACGGATTTGGGTATTTCATCCGAGTTGGCCGCTGGCTATATACGCACTACCACCACGTGGGATAATGGTTATGGGACCCTCGGCGCCGTATGTATCAGCCGAAAGCTCTGTCAGACGTCCAGTTCAGCATTGTGGTACGGTCGGATCGTGCCGTTGGCGCTGGTATCCACCGTCCTCACAACGACCCGGAGTGCAAAGGGCGATGGGCCCAAGACCCCTGAGCACTTAGGATGTATACCGGCGAGGACCTCTCTGTTGAGCCTAGGTAGGACTACGTCGTGTTGATTACCCGAGGCCGGGTATTACCCAGCAAGTGTGTCCGGCCAAATGTAATCGAGCGTGTTGGGTAACAGTAGTGCACCCCTACAGGGAAGTTAACTATTCGAATAGCCGTGTCCATGGTAACAGGAAGCTCGGAGTTGTATCCTGATCTGCTACAACTACAAATGGTTACTGTTACAATGATAAACTGTTACTACTGCTCTCGGGATCACTTTCTCGAAGGGTAGTCGAGGAAGGATCTCAGGGCATTACTAAAATATGTTTTATTATATATTATCTTGTTCTACTCTCTTCTGATGCTGCAAGATTGCTTCAAGATGCTAGTCTTCGATAGGCTAGGCCTTTTCCCCTCTGTTCTGGCATTTCTGCAGTTTAGTCCAAAGATATAGCCCCATTCCTTTGATACCGATGCATACTTAGTATAGTTCTGATGTCAGTCTTGCGAGTACTTTGGATGAGTACTCACAGTTGCTTTGCTATCTCTTTTCCCCATACCCGGTTGCTACGATCAGACGACGGAGCCCAGGAGCAGGAGATCCCCGGAGGAGCCTCCTACAACGTGGAGATCCCCGACGACCAGGAGCAGTTCGGAGGCCCTAGGCAGGAGGCCTTCGCCTTTTCGATCAGTGTCGCTGTTTGTGCTAGCCTTCTTAAGGCACCCTTGTTTAACTTTGTGTCTGTACTCAGATACTATTGCTTCCGCTGATGCTTGTATGACTCAAGCTTATGTATTCGAGCCGTCGAGGCCCCTGGCTTGTAATATAAAGCTTGTATTATTTTATTTTGTGTCTAGAGTTGTGTTGTGATATCTTCCCGTGAGTCCTTAGGCTTTATCGTGTGCATTGTGTGTATGATTAGTGCACGGTCGAGCAGGGGCGTCACAAGTTGGTATTAGGGCCGACTAATTATAGGAACCCCCTTTCCAACTCCTTGGCCGAAGTTGAGTCTAGTCTTTCAAAAAAAACTGTTTTACTAACATGGCTGTGTGGCTTACGGGCCCACGTCGCCAATGGATGGGATTAGGATCTTTTATTCCTCTCCTTTACTCTGGGACACTGATCTCTCCTCCTTTTGGGTTAAAGATTTTACTAACGCTAACATTAGGTTCTCGTGATCACATCCACCCGGAGATTTGAATCAACCTTCTTTGAATTGTGGGCCAGGTTCTGCTTCACAGTGTTCATGGACCGCAGGATCCTTTTATCGAGGGCACCCTGCGTTGTCCCTTGCAGATTCCTCGCCCCAGTAGTTTTCTCCGACATGATGTAGCCTTTGCTATGTCTCGTTGTTGTATCCCTCCACCGCGTGCTGCGTGCCGCCTAGTTTGTCTAGTTGCGAGTGTTTCCGAACTCGTGCGATCCGTTTGTATCTAACTCTGTGCATAGATTTGTATGTCTTTAATGACTACTATTATGTATCTAATGCACTTCTCGTTCATTGCTCATGTTACGTCATGAATGACTCCATACCCTTGCGGTTGTTCTTGCTAAACTGCCCCTGTTGATTTGGCAGGATGGCTGATGATCCTCCACCTCCACCTTATATTGCCGCAATGATGCAGCAGCTTCAGATGAATCGTCAGTTTATGACTGGAGTAATGGCTCAGTTCCCAACTCAGAATGCTCAGCAACAGCCTGCCCCAATAACACTGCAAGAATTCGTGCGCGTCAACCCGTCCACCTTCCGCAATTCGACTGATCCAATGGAGGCTGGTGATTGGCTCCATGACATCGCCTTTCAGATGGAGTCAGCTAATGTTGTCCCTGACAGTTACGTCACCTATGCGACGTATCACCTGAGGGGGTCAACTGCTCAATGGTGGGAAAGCCACAGGCGAATGCTGCCTGCTGGGACCGCCACCACATGGATAGAATTTCAGTCAGCCTTCCATGCACGATACATTCCTCAAGGTCTGATGGACCAGAAGAAGAAGGAGTTCCGCAAACTCACTCAGGCAAAATGACTATGGATGAATATCAGAGGAAATTCCTTGAATTATCCCGCTATGCTGAGGACGTCTGCACTGACGCTCGCAAGCAGGAAAAATTCCGTGAAGGACTGCGACCTGATATAAAGCTCACACTTGTTGTCCATGATTGTGCAGATTTTGCGACGCTTGTCAGCCAAGCTTTCCGAACTGAAACTGGTCTGAATGAGTACCAGGAGTCGCTCAAGCGTACTCGAGATATTGGCTCATCCTCGGGTCGGCCTGCTCAGAAGCGCAGAGTGTGGATTCCGCATAATGTCCATCACCGACCTGCCCCTACACCGAGGCCTTCTTATGTTGCACATCGTCTGCCTCTACCACCAAGACAACTGAATATCTCAAGTGGACAGCCCAATACTATGGCTCCTCCCCATAATGATGATTTATGCTGCAAGTGTGGACAGCCAGGACACCTTACAATCAATTGTCGCCCGGATCAGCCCCAGAATACACCACATCCTCCTGTTGGTCGCAAGAAGAGCTGTCGAAACCGTCGTTTCAGAAGCTATAATGCCAGGTCGTCTGCTATGGGTCGTGGCCAGGTCACTCATGTCAAAATGGAAGAAGCTCGTGAGGCCCCTAAAATCGTGATGGGTACTCTTCCAGTTAATTCAGTGGCAGCTAGTGTTCTCTTTGATTCAGGAGCATCACATTCATTTGTGTCTCAACCGTTTGCTCAGTTGCATGGGTTAGCTATGGAATCTTTGGCTACTCCTTTAGCGGTTCACGCCGTCGGATCTCAGAGCCATGCCACCATGGTGAGTACTCCCATTATAATTGGAGGTCTAGTGTTCCGTGCTTCTCTTGTTGCCCTCAAATCATCCAACATAGATGTCATTCTCGGTATGGATTGGCTGGAAGCCCATAATGCTTTCATCGACTGTGCTGCTAAGAAAGTTCAACTCACACACCCTTCTGGCCAGACAATCCAATACTCAGCCCGAACAGCTCAGAATGCTGAGAGCCAGATATATGCTCTAAATGCATTGAACGCTTCACCTCTTGAGGGAATAGAGAACGTTCCAGTTGTTTGAGACTTTCCAGATGTCTTTCCAGAGGAACTCCCAGGAGTACCACCTGCCAGGGCTGTCGAGTTTGTCATCGACTTAAAACCAGGCACTACCCTATTGCTAAGCATCCCTATAAGATGTGGCCACATGAACTCCTTGAGCTTAAGGAGACAATCGACAAGTCACTTCAAAAGGGTTTCATACGCTCCAGTTCTTCTGCTTGGGGAGCACCTTCGCTCTTTGTTAAGAAGAAGGATGGAACGAATCGGGTGGTTCAAGATTATCGACCTATCAACCAAGCAACAATTCAGAACAAATATCCACTTCCCCGGATCAACGATCTTTATGATCAACTTGCTGGATCCTCTGTGTTCTCTAAACTCGACTTAAGGTTGGGTTACCATCAGATCCGAGTTCACAAAGAGGATATTCCGAAGACCGCCTTCATTACCCGTTATGGATCATACGAGTACACCGTCATGTCCTTCGGATTAACTAATGCTCCAGCAACCTTCTCTCGATTGATGAACTATATCTTCATGGATTACCTCGACAAATTCTTCATGGTTTATTTGGATGATATCCTTATATATTCCAATAATGAGGAAGAACACGCCGAACAACTTCGGCTTGTACTGGAGAAGTTGCGCGACCATCAACTGTATGCCAAGTATTCCAAGTGTGAATTCTGGTTATCTGAAGTGACATATCTCGGCCACGTGATTTCCAAAGATGGCATTGCTATTAATCCAGAACGAGTTCAGGCTATTCTTGACTGCACTCCTCCGAAGAATGTCAAGCAGGTCAGAAGTTTTCTCGGACTTGCAAGTTATTGCCGCCGATTTGTCGAGAACTTTTCCAAGATTGCCAAGCCTCTGACTGATCTGCTTCACAAAGGCGTTAAGTTTGAGTGGACAGAAAAATGTCAGGAAAGTTTTCAGACACTCAAAGACAAGTTAACATCTGCCCCAGTGCTTGCTCCTCCAGATTCTCGCAAGGACTTCGTGATTTATTGTGACACATCCCGCCAAGGATTAGGCTGTGTACTAATGCAAGAGCGCAAGGTGATTGCTTATGGCTCTCGACAGTTGCGTACTCATGAAGAGAACTATCCAACGCATGATCTCGAACTTGCAGCAGTTATTTATGCATTGAAGTTATGGCGACATTACCTACTTGGTAATCGTTGCGAGATCTACACGGATCATCAAAGTCTGAAGTACTTGTTCACTCAGCCGTCTCTAAACCTCCGTCAGCAAAGATGGATGGAGGCCATTACCGACTATGACTTGGGTATTTCTTATACCCCTGGCAAGGCTAATGTGATGGCTGATGCTTTGAGCCGTAAATCCTACTGTTGTGAACTTGAGGTTCAGCTGCAGCAGCCACTCCTGTATGAAGAGCTTCGAAAGCTGAACATCGAGATAGCTCCTCAAGGATATCTAAATACCTTGGTTGTTGAACCGGATCTCGAGCGCAACATCAAGACACGGCAGAAATATGACTCTGAAGTCGAGAAGATTTAGAACTACCTCTCCAAGGGAAATTCTTCGTTCTACCATGTTGATGATGATGATGCCTTGCTCTTCAAAGCCCGCCTAGTGGTCCCCAGAAAGCATAACCTGGACTCGCGTTCAGATGTCATGAAAGAAGCACATGACACACCTTTGTCTATTCATCCGGGTAGTACTAAGATGTATCAAGACATTCGTCAACGGTACAGGTGGCCTGATATGAAGCGAGACATTGCTCGTGATGTTGCTGAGTGTGACGTTTGCCGTCGCATCAAAGCAGAACATCAAAGGCCTGCTGGAACTCTGCAACCACTTACTATTCCTGAATGGAAATGGGACAAAGTCGAAATGGATTTCATTACTGGTTTTCCCAGATCGCAGAAGGGTCATGATGCTATTTCTGTCGTCATTGACCGATTTTCCAAGGTTGCTCACTTTCTGCCAGTTAAGGAGACAATCACTGCTAGTCAGTTAGCAGACTTGTATGTTTCCAGAATCGTGTCACTCCACGGTGTTCCGTTGGAGATCAGTTTAGATCGTGGCAGCCTCTTTACCTCAAGGTTTTGGAACAGTTTCCAAGAAGCTATGGGAACTCATTTGTCCTTCGGCACCGCTTTTCACCCCCAGTCCCAGGGACAAGTTGAACGAGTCAATCAAGTGCTTGAAGATATGCTTCGAGCTTGTGTCATCTCATTCGGTAAGAAATGGGAGGAATCTCTCCCATATGCGGAATTCTCATACAACAATAGCTATCAGGCTAGTTTGAAGATGGCACCCTTTGAAGTTCTATATGGACGTAAGTGCCAAACTCCTCTGAATTGGTCAGAAACTGGGGAACGGCCACTCTTCGGTCCGGATATTATCCAACAAGCTGAAGAACAAGTCCGTATCGTATGGGAACATTTGAAAACTGCTCAGTCCCGTCAAAAGAGCAATTATGACCGAAAACACCAGGTAATGGTCTATCAACCTGACCGGTGGCAGGGAAGACGCGGCCACCGGCTTCCCCTCTCCGTTTCGAGCGGTCCTGGAACCCCGCCGTTGTCGCCCTCATCGACCGCACCCACTGGACCAAGCTGGAGTGCCCCACCGCGCCGGATCCACCCCTTCTTCAACCTCCTGCCGCCGTCCATCGCCGCCTTGATCCGCCACCGTCGCTGCCACTCCGGCTTCCCCGAGCCTTCCCTGCCACCGATGTGAGCAGCCGCGCTTTTTCCCCTCCATTTCCCCCTCGCTCCCATGCCTGCTGCTGCTAGTTCTGCCGTGGCCGAACTCCGGCGCCGCCACGGTCGCCGCTGCCGTCGTTCAAGGCCTCCCCTGCTCGAACCAAGGCCGCAGTTGGACACGCGGTGCAGTCCCCGTTCGAAAGCAGCAGACTGCGCCCAAAACCGCCGCCCCTAGACGAATCACGAGCGCCGCCGCCCTCTCTGGTGCTCGCCGGAGCTTCGCCGGCGCGCACCGACGCGTTTTAACCGCCCCTGGGCCACTGACGTGTGGGCCCAGGAGGTTTAGCCACTAATCCCGCCCCTAACACCCGATGACAAGTGGGGCCCCCACTGTAGCTAATTAGAGTAATTAAAAATAAACATAAAACCTGATAACTAACCTATCTATGACACCTGGGGCCCACCCCTAATTAACTCTGTTTAAATAAAATTAATCGCTGTTAACCCCGCTGAGTATGACATGTGGGCCCAGCCCACTGTTCCAGTGGATAAGGCTGGTCCAGTCAGCCTGCTGACTGGACAGCTGGCCCACTGTCAGCCTCTGCTGACTGGGTTGTTGACTCAGTCAACAGGGCCCACCAGTCAACCACTTTGTGTGTTGGCTGGGTACAAAACTGGGTGAACCTAGCAATTTCATTTACTGTTTAAATTCGAATTTAGTAATTAAAATAATTTCAGAAAATTGCTAAAACTTTGAAAAATCATATAAAATAAACCGTAACTCCGATGAAAATAATTTACATATGAAAAATGATCAGAAAAATATGAAGAATCCGAATATGTGATCAAAATGCTTGACCATCACTCCTAACTAGATGAACATGGAACTTTTTGCCCGATTTCGATAAATAAATAGTGCATGACCTTGGTAAAATAAATCCAAATAAATTCCTAACTCATCTAAAATATTTAGAGGGGCAATATATCACACCTGCATATCATTTAGGCATGTCATGCATAGTGATTGCATTTGTTGCCGTGTATTTATTGTTTCTTCCCCCTCCTTCTCTCCCGATAGACCCCGAGACTGCCGACGACACTGCTGAGTACGACTACGTCATCGATGACCAGACCCCTTCAGCTGAGCTTCCAGGCCAGCAAAACCCCCTTGATTATCCAGATATCGCCTACTCTTCCTCTCTATTGCTTGCATTAGAATTGCTTCTGTTGTTGCTCCGTTAGCTCCTATTCTGATGCATAGCCTGATTTCGTCGCCTACTGTTGATACCTACCAGCTGTCCTATGATGCTTAGTTAGCTATGCTGTTGATCCATATGTGGCCCTTCACCCTTGTCTGTTTGCCATGCTTGTTATCGGGCTGTGATCACTCTGGGTGATGATCACGGAACTATTACATTACTGTAATACTTTTAAACTGTTAAAGTTGGGCCGGCTCCAAGAGTGTCCGCGAGAGAATAATATTAAAGACGGGTCGACTCCAAGAGCACCCGCGAGTGATATTGTGGCGGAACGACAGGGCAGGCGGAGACCACCTAGGAGAGAGGTGGGCCTGGTCCCTGGTCGGGTCCGTGTGTTACCAAGTCGGAGCGACAGGGATCATGTTCGTCATCGCGAGTTACTAAAAACGCCTAACGGATTTGGGTATTTGATCTGAGTTGGCCGCTGGCCATATACGCACTACCGCCACGTGGGATAATGGTTATGGGACCCTCGACGCCGTATGTATCAGCTGAAAGCTCTGTCAGACGTCCAGTAAAGCATTGTGGCACGGTCGGATCGTGCCGTTGGCGCTGGTATCCACCGTCCTCACAACGACCTGGAGTGCAAAGGGCGATGGGCCCAAGACCCCTGAGCACTTAGGATGTAGACCGGTGGGGACCTCTCTGTTGAGCCTAGGTAGGACTACGTCGTGTCGATTACCCGAGGCCGGGTATTACCCAGCAAGTGTGTCCGGCCAAATGTAATCGAGCGTGTTGGGTAACAGTAGTGCACCCCTGCAGGGAAGTTATCTATTCGAATAGCCGTGTCCACGGTAACAGGATGCTTGGAGTTGTATCCTAATCTGCTACAACTAAAATGGTTACTATTACAATGATAAACTGTTACTACTGCTATCGGGATCACTTTCTCACAGGGTAGTCGAGGAAGGATCTCAGGGCATTACTAAAATATGTTTGATTATATATTATCTTGTTCTACTCTCTTCTGATGCTGCAAGATTGCTTCAAGAAGCTAGTCTTCGATAGGCTAGGCCTTTCCCCCTCTGTTCTGGCATTTCTGCAGTTCAGTCCAAGATATAGCCCCATTCCTTTGATACCGATGCATACTTAGTATAGTTCTGATGTCAGTCTTGCGAGTACTTTGGATGAGTACTCACGGTTGCTTTGCTATCTCTTTTCCCCATACCCGGTTGCTGCGATCAGACGACGGAGCCCAGGAGCAGGAGATCCTCGGAGGAGCCTCCTACGACGTGGAGATCCCCGACGACCAGGAGTAGTTCGGAGGCCCTAGGCAGGAGGCCTTCACCTTTTCTATCAGTGTCGTTGTTTGTGCTAGCCTTCTTAAGGCACCCTTGTTTAACTTTGTGTCTGTACTCAAATACTATTGCTTCCGCTGATGCTTGTATGACTCAAGCTTATGTATTCGAGCCCTCGAGGCCCCTGGCTTGTAATATAAAGCTTGTTTTATTTTATTTTGTGTCTAGATTTGTGTTGTGATATCTTCCCATGAGTCCTTAGGTTTGATCGTGTGCATTGCGTGTATGATTAGTGCACGGTCGAGCAGGGGCGTCACAGAAGAAGCAAAAACTTAGGCTCAACCAAGACTAACCGATAATTGTTGATGAAGAAAGGTGGGATGCCTACCAGGGCATCCCCAAGCTTAGATGCTTGAGACTTCTTGTCATATTAATTTGGGATGCCTTGGGCATCCCCAAGCTTGAGCTCTTGTGTCTCCTTAATTTCTCTCATATCATGGCTTCTCCTAAATCTTTAAAAACTTCATCCACACAAAAGTCAACTAGAACTTGTGAGATAAGTTAGTATAAATCAACTCAAAACCTTAACATTATCTACTGTAGAAAATTACTAAACTTATAATTAAACATTGCATACTAAATGCCTCTGCATATTTAATACTCCTATCCACAAATAGAAACATTAAACAAGCAACATATGCAAACAATGCAACTATAACTGAAATCTGCCAAAACAGAACAGTCTGTAAAGGATGAATAAGAATCCATACTTCCCTAACTCCAAAAATTCTGAAAAATTACCACGTGACAGAGAACTCATGCATGCTAACTTTGTAAAAATTTCAAATTTTTATCATGTTTTGACTATTCAGAAATATTCTGGACATAACAGAAAACTTTCTGTTTTCAAACAGCAACACATAAACTTGCAAACTGAGCATGGTAAAGGCTATACTTGGCATTTTATTGAAATAAAAGATACAAAACATTATTATTGATAACAGCAAGCAAATGTAACAAAAGAAAATGACGCTCCAAGCAAAACTCATATTATGTGACGAATAAAAATAGGGACATTTACATTTGTGCCCCTAACTGGAACCCACTACTCAGATTTGCCCCTAATTTTCAGGTATGCTCAAATTTGCCCCTCTGCCGTCAAGTCACCTTATAGAAATGCCCTTCTGTGCCGTTACCGTCCGGTCAAAGGCCTTTGACCGTCCTGGTGAACAGTAACTCGATGAACAGTAAATTCAAAAAATAGCAAAAAAATTCAAAAAAATCTGAAATTTTGTGGGATCGTAGATACTCAGGTGCGCAAGGTGCGTGCAAATTTTTGTGCTGTTTGGACATTCCAGGAGCTCGTGGCGAAGGAAAAACAGTAAATCTGTACGCCCTATGAACAGTAAATTCGAAAAAAATAGCAAGAAAATTCAAAAAAATATGAAATTTTTTGGCCTCGAAGAGGCTTGGGTGCGCAAGGTGTTTGAAAATTTTTGCGATCAAATGACATGCGAGGACCTCTAGCAAAAAAAAATAGTGCATTTTTTCAAAAAAAAAATCTGAGCCAAATTTTGTTTTTTTTCTCCACGAGCTCCTACAATGTCCAAACACAACCAAAATTTGCACGCACCTTCCGCACCCGAGTATCTTGGATGCCAAAAAAATTCATATTTTTTTGAATTTTCTTGCTATTTTTTTTAATTTACTATTCATAGACATTCAGATATAATTTTTCCCTTCGCCACGAGCTCCTGGAATGTCCAAATAGCACGAAAATTTGCACGCACCTTGCACACCTGAGTATCTTCGATCCCACAAAATTTCAGATTTTTTTGAATTTTTTTG
Source organism: Elymus sibiricus (assembly GCA_039707655.1). Lineage (NCBI taxonomy): Eukaryota > Viridiplantae > Streptophyta > Magnoliopsida > Poales > Poaceae > Elymus > Elymus sibiricus. Next base: position 324,929,447 of record CM077674.1, on the reverse strand, counting down.
CTATTTTTTTGAATTTACTGTTCATCGAGTTACTGTTCACCGGCGGTCAAAGCCCTTTGACCGGACGGTAACGGCACAGAAGGGCATTTCTATAAGGTGACTTGACGGCAGAGGGGCAAATTTGAGCATACCTAAAAATTAGGGGCAAATCTGAGTAGTGGATTCCAGTTAGGGACACAAATGTAAATGTCCCATAAAAATATAGCTCCAAGTGAGGTTACCGATAACGTTGAAGACGAAAGAGGGGATGCCTTCCGGGGCATCCCCAAGCTTAGTTGCTTGGGTCTTCCTCGAATATTACCTTGGGGTGCCTTGGGCATCCCCAAGCTTAGGGTCTTGCCACTCCTTTTTCTCCTCATATCGATATCTCACCCAAAACTTGAAAACTTCAATCACAGTAAACTTAACGGAACTTGTGAGATAGGTTAGTATGATAAAAATAAATCATCCACTTAGGTACTGCCAAGACAAGATTCATAATTGTTCTCACATAATTCCTACTGCAGTCTATCATTTCCACAATTTATATTGTTCAATATAAGCTATGGAAACACTAAAACAAGCAAACTATGCACCGAAAACAGAATCTGTCAAAAACAGAACAGCATGTAGTGAGCGATTAAAAAACCATACTTATGTACCTCCACAAATTCTGAAAAATTAGGAAAACAGAAAAACTTTGTAACCCAATACTGTGTAAAAATTTCAGAATTTTCGCACGCTCCAGTACAGAATAGAAATTCTAGCACTGGAGGCAAAAGTTTCTGTTTTTGCACAGAATCAAGTCAACAAGCATCCACACTATCCCAAAGGCTTTACTTGGCACCCTATTGAAAGAAAAAACTATAAAACATGATTACTACAGTAGCTTAATCATGTGAACACACAAAAACAGTAGGGGTAAATATTGGGTTGTCTCCCAACAAGCGCTTTTCTTTAATGCCTTTTAGCTAGGCATGATGATTTCAATGATGCTCACATAAAAGTAAAGAATTGAAACACAAAGAGAGCATCATGAAGCATATGACTAGCACATTTAAGCCTTGTAGGGTAACGCAGCACTAGTTCCCAAAGAGAGCATCATGAAGCATCATGAACGTCCAGAACTAGTTCCCACCGGAACCCAGACAGCCTTTCGACTCTACGAAACAATTTCGCTGGGAGGGAGAGAGAAGCCAGACAAGTCAATGGCATGTGTATGAGAGCAAGCATGAGCTGATTTTGGAGAGCTCTCTCCACCTCTATTTATAGGAGGAGCAAGGGGTAGAGGAAAGACCAAAAGGACCTTCCTAGGATCTTTCCACCACATGCCACATAAGGGTGTGTAGAAGATATCCACCATGAGGTGGAAGGACACCTCAAGGAGGGCCCCCCCATGCCATGGCCGAAATTTGCAGCCCCCTTGGGGAGCTCCACCTCCCTTTCACACACCAAAAGTGGTTTTCTTCTAGAAGAAAAACCCCATTTGCAAATCAGCCCAAAAAGTGCTTTTCACTATTCACGAAGACATTTTTCTGCGTCCGTTAAAACCCAAATTATTTCTGTGTGCCTAGAATAATTCTAGCACCCACCAAAACAATTTTGAACGCATTCCGAAACAATTTCGGAACAATGTTTCTTCAGCGAAAAGCAACCAAAACGGTTCCGGCTGCTCCGGAACATTTCCGGTTTTTGTCCCGGAAAATTCCCAGAAGTTTCCAGAACACTTCTGGCATCCTCCAAGAATTTCCAGGTGTGTGCCAGAACCAATTTGACTTAATGGAATACCCTGAAACAACTTTTCAGTTTCACCGGAACTATTCTGGTGTTCTCTCCGGAACGTTTCCGTTTCGTCCGAAACTTTTTCGGTGATTTTCTCTCAGACTCCCCGTCTAGTATTCAGCAGATAGATGACCCTTAAGCGTGTGACCCTATAGGTTCGGTGAAGTATAGATATGACCGGAACTCTTTCCGATCAATTATCAACATCGGAGCCGTGGACACCCATATTGACCCTTGTACCCACACGAATGAATATTCGAGTGAACCTCCAGTTGCCGTGTGCTATTCCTGTTGCTTCGCGATATGTTACAAATACCTGAGGTGAGACATGTTTTCATCCCCGTGGATCAACAACTTGTCCACTATGCCAGTTACCTCGTTACCGGTATTGTTCTCTTTTCTCGTTCCCGTGTTCCGGCATCCCCGTGATCAAATCACAAAGTGTCTGGCCAGACTATGATGGATACCGTAACACCGAGAGGGCCCAGAGATATCTCTCCATCGTCGGAGGAGCAAATCCCAATCTTGAGCTATCGAGTTACTTGGCATACTTTTCCATGAACCCGTAAGCCGCCGTAATAGCCACCCATTTACAGATGACGTTTAACAAACCCCAAAGTTCATGAAGCAAGCATGAAGAAACTCGATACTCTCATGGTCTAAGGAATTATGCAAACATTAACCATCTTTGTGTTATTAACCATTAACTAGTGACGATTGTATCTCATAGCATAACATCAATTCAGGTCGATTCAACACAAGTGTTCTACCAACATTGCACCCTCAAAATTGCCGGCATAGCCATGCCCATGATCAGGAAAACAGGATCATCATGCAATACTTGAGCCAGTCTTAGAGGCCAGACTAGGAATACATTTTACCGTTTATTATTCCACACGTGCATATGAGTCTTCCTCCGAGCCTCGTGGTTATTGTAGACTCGAGAACCATAGCAGTTATAGCATGGAACATAAACATAATTATGAACAGGGAGATAATCAATAACATTTATTATTGCCTCTAGGGCATATCTCCTACAGACTCCCACTTGCACTAGAGTCAATAATCTAGTCAATGCTAATGCACTTTACACCTTTGGCATACTGGTGTAAAAAATGCTTCGCATGTGGTATAGCCTGATGTCCAACGGATCTGACGACTTCAGCTCCGTGTGTAACTTTGCATATCCTCGTGTTTTCACGCTTTCACAAAATTCATATTTTGTGTGGACTTGGCTTTGCATATGTGTGAATCATTGGTCGAAACCTGATTCCTCAGACTGAGCTATGGAGCAACTATCTGCAATAGTGTCCCATAGACCAAAGCCATCTTGGAACCATATTAAGTTCATGAATGAACTATATGATTCAACAACTTCTTTGTCGCTTCTTAAGTGTCAACATACTTAGCCTTTGTTATAGAATTCGCCATAGTATCTTGTTTGGAACAATTTCCAACTACCGTGCCATCATATTGTGTATTACACAAAACCCTTAACTTAAATCGAAAATCGCATGGAGCATTGATGAAGACTGTATCGATGTAATTACTTACAACAAGCACTTCATAATCTCTGCTTGCGAGAAAACATGTCATCACTACTACTCTAGTACTCAATGACATCTTTCACTGTTGTCCTATGATCAGTACTTTGATCACTTTGGTATCCATACTCACAACAACTTTTGGAGTATCGGACATATCTGGTTGTTTTACATACCATGGAATACATGATTAATCGAAACACAAGAGTGTGTGGAATCTCCATCATGTATTTTACTCATCAGTGTTTTGGGACACCGAGTCTTGCAAAAACTCTTTCCATGTGACTTCGGCAAGAATCACTCCTTGGCGTTTTAAATGCTAAAAGGTTTTAGCATCTTGTCAATATGTATTCATTGCTTAGCCCCATTAGGTAAATCTATCTCCATAGATCATCATGCCTAATATTGAGGCTATTTAGCCCAAGCACTTCATCGGAAAAACTATTTTCAAATGAAGTCCTAATCCGTGTCAAGAAATTTATTTCCAATTAACAATGTGTCAAGTACACAAGGTTTTTAGAAATATTATTATGCTCCCACTTACTTTCTTGAATCACAAGCATCTTCGATACCCATTTGATGAAGTCAAACCCCTTTGACCATTCCATCAAAAACGAAGATTCCAACTCCACTTTGCTCTCTTTTGTCCATCGCTGGAACTCTAAAGTTTGCATACTTACTAGCATCCTCTGGATCGACAAATTACTTTGGACTGTATCACATACAAGTCCTAGGTTTCATTTCCATCAGATGGAAATCCTTTTGTCATCCATGTTTCATATCTCATGATTGAAATATGTATTAATTGCTAGTTCAACCCGAACCGACTTCAAGCATCGCTACGGTGAGACAATCTCATCGTAGTCAACTCCTTGAACTTGTTAATGCAACAAGTCGAGCTTTATGGATAAAACATTTTATCCGTATCAGTTTTTAGTTCCATAAATATTCGTTAGACTCTAAGTCTTCCGAAAGGTGTATCAAGATTTTAATCTCGAATCACATATATGGAAACTATCTCGGATTGTATTGGCATTTAGCCAATTCCGGAGTCAGGGCCCATCAACGCTTCCTTGTGTATTGTAGGTATACTGTTGTCTAACAACAATATCTCGTTTGCGCACCTGATAGGTTTGCACGAGCTTTGCCTACGTGGTTCAGCAGCAAGTTCGACCGAAGTCCATACATTTTATTGTAGAGACTTCCGAATCAGTCGCAATAGGAAACTCCGGAATCACTTCCAAGGTTTCTTTCCTTTGATCTGATGACGAAGATACTGGTTATCTCGTCGAGTTGCACTGTCCTCCCACTCACCTTTTGTAAGAACTATTCTCTTTAAAAGCATACCGTTTTGTGGCAAAAATCCTTTGCCTCGGTATAGTGGTGGGGGAATACCCAATGACTTGGGATAACCTACAAAGTAGCACTTGTCTGATTTGGAATAGGTTTGTAACCTTTTACACAAGCCCCATATTCCAAATGTTAAGAAAATATATAACATGGTTGGGCGTACCATACCATGGCGTCATTTCAACAGACCTGATGGATCTCTTTTCAGTGTAAAAGCCGCAGTCTCTAAAGCATCACTCTTTAAAAGGGGTAATGGCAAATTTATTTATGTCATCTTTGATCTTACCATGTCATAAATGGTTCGATTACATCTTCACGGACTTTTCACTTGCAGTGGTGTTCCGGTAGGTGCAAGTTATGAAACCCCTTTCATAACTCATCAGACATTCGCTAAACTTGTAACTCAAATATTCCTTTCTGCAATCGAATTGTAGAAACATAATTTTCTTGTTACAATAACTTCTACTTCATTTTTGAAAACCTTCTGAATGAATTCAAAAGATCCAGACTTACGTCTCAACAAGTAAATATCCATATATCTACTTGAGTCATTTCTGAAGATAGATAAATCCACTACTTGCAACAACATTTATTGGACTACACACATCATAATGTATGATCACCAATATGTTCTTTGATCGTTCCTTATGGCCTGTGAACGGTATTTCAGTCACTTTACCTTTCAGAGGAAAGTTGCAAGTGTCAGATGATTCAAAATCAAATGACTTCAAAATCCATCATAATGGAATTTTCCATGCGGGTTTCTCCAATCTGACCAAATGCAGTGCCACACTTGTGTGGTATTCTTTTAGTCTTGCGACATTTAGCGTCAGTGTTATGGATGTATCATATTTCCATCAATATTCATAACATACATCCCATCTAGGGTGGAAGCATGGCCCTTCATGTTATTCATAATACTGAACAACAATTGTTGTTTTATGAACAACTCTTTTGCAACAAACATTGTGCAATGGGCTAGAGTGTATGAAACTCTAAAATGAATTATGAAAGTAAATACATAGGGAATACACCTATGGAAGGCATAGTAACATTTACTATGTTACCTGCGTGTATCTAAACCTCATTCCTGGCTAGTCTTTCAGGCCATAGTCGTTCTTACATCGAGTTGCAACAGAATGCAATCGAGCGGGTATCTTTGTGATTAACTCACAATACCCAAGAATTAGTGATTAACATGTTTAACCATAATTCCCAAGAACTATATCTTTGACCAGCCTTCTATACATCAAAAACCTGTATGACATTCATACATGAGCTGGATATTCCAGTCTTCTTTCCTTTTGCCTTTATACTTCTAACAGTTTAACTTTCAGTATTTCTCCTACTCTCAGAAGAAGCACCCAACTTAAGAGTGGCGATAGCCCCGGACTTCCTAGGCGTGAAAGTTTCACTAACACCCTTCGGACACTTCCTTTATCTTTAAGTTGTTTGTTTTATTCACCATCATCATATGACAGGCGTTCTTCTGGATCCCTCTCTTATCAGCCTAATGCATAGTAAACTCCTTTACTAATAGTTTGCAAACAAACATTGCTTTGGATATCTCATATCTTTTAGCCTTTGTCTGTCTCTGAAAATGATTTTCAGATTCCATGAATATCACATAACTATCCAAACTTTCGAAGTTCGGGTCTCATGGAAGCAAACATATTGCACTTGACTGAAACGGAATTCTAGCTTTTGGATCGATGGACGAGAGTCACATGATCCATAGCATTAGCGGGAGAATACCGAAAGCATGCGATAGGACAAGTCCTTCTCGGCACTCTAGAGGACAATCCTCTCATTACGTTACCAACCGTAAAGTTTTAACCAGATATTTAACAGCTATTCAATTTTAATTGGGAAGGTGGAAACGCGAGCCATTATTCTACAACTATTATGCAAATAACACTTAGACAGTGTTCATAATTAATTGCACTGAGAATTAAAAGAATTAATTCTACAGTGCACTCCCACTCAAATCAATATCTCTCATAATTGATTGTGAGTGATACAAGACCCGCATTTAAATTCAACGCCATGGTTCGAGATGAACTCAAATGGCGCGAACTTCAATCGGTAGGCGAACTTGCCGATCACATCTCTATGTGATTCTTGTTCATCTTTCGATGCGTGTGTTCCGAGCTCAGGACTGTCCTGCCTGAACGTCAAGACAACCAAGTGATCTCGCTGCGAGGTCTCAACTCACCCGCCTCACACTTCTCTAATCGTTCGCACCCACGGAGATCATGTGATGCCCCGAAGAGATAGGTGCCGTGACGGTGCTACACTTGGGAGAACACTAACTACTTGATATTTTTGTGAGAGATCACCCTAATAAAAAGCGACTACCGCGCAATCAAGAAGGGTGCATCATAAGGGATAAACATCTCAGGCAATTCATAATAGCATGATATGGTATAGCCCTTTCTGACGGAGAAGTCTTGTATTTCTTCGTCTTCGGCATTCGCGTTGGTGTTCACCTTCGCGAAGATTGCCACCACCTTGTCGATGCACCAGATAATATTGCTATCTCTATAGCTAATAAAATAAGTGCATTACTTAAGGTTGACACGCAGGTCATTTAAAGTGCAATCATATGGCTCCAGCCATCATGCCGAATCATGACACGCAGGTCATGTTAATCAAATTACATCATATAGTCATCTCATACATAATCAAATTATTATGAGCACTACTATACCACATCATATGCACATGCAAACCATCCTGCAAAACCAAGTTAGACGCCTCTAATCGGTTCATGCAAAATATTATTTTACGCGGCTTCTAAGGTTTCGAAACAAACCGAAGCTACCAACGTCCATCATCAAGCATGATAATCCAAGTTGCTAGATTAACTTTCCAGGGTGTATGAAACACGAGATAATAAAATCTCGAGCCCCATACTAAACTTCGTCATACGCGTGACCCCCGTGCAGATCACATCTGCATTGCCCTTTCGTCTGCGAAACATCCAGCTTTCTCAACTATGGTGGAACCCAAAGAACTGTTAGCACTTCGTTGATCTGTCAATCAGCATACTCAAGAGCAGCATGAAAGGATCGCGGATTGCCAGAACTTTGTGAGATTCCACCATGCCATCAAGATCAGGACTACGCAAATTCAGGGGAAGCAACAGGAACATCGGGTAACAGATTTCATCTGCTACCCGCACAAATAATTTTCAGTAATAGAACTCATCTACTACCTAATTATATTGTGCAACACCCATACATCTCTATGTATTCTAGATCGCAACCTGCATCTACGCATAGCCTGGCTCTTGATGCCACTGTAGGGTAACGCAGAAGAAAACAAAAATTTCCGACCTACGCACCAGCCCAGGATCACTATGGAGACTGCATACAAGGTTTGATCTGTTTCGTTACCGACTCGTAGCGCAGCGGAAGTAGAGTCGATGACGATCAGCGGTGCAGATCCCCGCAGCTAGGATTTACAACCTCCCAACCGCGAGGATGTACTCCCACATCTGCCCCTCGGACAGCCCTCCGGGAGGCGGTCGGACAGTCCCTCGGACGGTGTCGCCGACAGCCCTTCGGGAGGACCTTCGAAACTCGAACGGTCACTCGGACAGCCCTTCGGGAGGACCCTCGAAACTAAGACGATCACTTGGACAGCCCTTCGGGAGGCACTCTTGAACTAAGACCGAAACTACGATCTCTCTACAGAGTTGCACACATACAGTGTCATCTATCCGGCAGGGCTTCGCCGTCCAGAACTAGTTCCCACCGGAACCCAGACAGCCTTTCGGCTCTATGAAACAATTTCGCTGGGAGGGAGAGAGAAGCCAGACAAGTCAATGGCATGTGTATGAGAGCAAGCATGAGCTGATTTTGGAGAGCTCTCTCCACCTCTATTTATAGGAGGAGCAAGGGGTAGAGGAAAGACCAAAAGGACCTTCCTAGGATCTTTCCACCACATGCCACATAAGGGTGTGTAGAAGATATCCACCATGAGGTGGAAGGACACCTCAAGGAGGGCCCCCCCATGCCATGGCCAAAATTTGCAGCCCCCTTGGGGAGCTCCACCTCCCTTTCACACACCAAAAGTGGTTTTCTTCTAGAAGAAAAACCCCATTTGCAAATCAGCCCAAAAAGTGCTTTTCACTATTCACGAAGACATTTTTCTGCGTCCGTTAAAACCCAAATTATTTCTGTGTGCCTAGAATAATTCTAGCACCCACCAAAACAATTTTGAACGCATTCCGAAACAATTTTGGAACAATGTTTCTTCAGCGAAAAGCAACCAAAACGGTTCCGGCTGCTCCGGAACATTTCCGGTTTTTGTCCTGGAAAATTCCCAGAAGTTTCCAGAACACTTCTGGCATCCTCCAAGAATTTCCAGGTGTGTGCCAGAACCAATTTGACTTAATGGAATACCCTGAAACAACTTTTCAGTTTCACCGGAACTATTCCGGTGTTCTCTCCGGAACGTTTCCGTTTCGTCCGAAACTTTTTCGGTGATTTTCTCTCAGACTCCCCGTCTAGTATTCAGCAGATAGATGACCCTTAAGCGTGTGACCCTATAGGTTCGGTGAAGTATAGACATGACCGGAACTCTTTCCGATCAATTATCAACATCGGAGCCGTGGACACCCATATTGACCCCTATACCCACACGAATGAATATTCGAGTGAACCTCTAGTTGCCGTGTGCTATTCCTGTTGCTTCGCGATATGTTACAAATACCCGAGGTGAGACATGTTTGCATCCCCGTGGATCAACAACTTGTCCACTATGCCAGTTACCTCGTTACCGGTATTGTTCTCTTTTCTCGTTCCCGTGTTCCGGCATCCCCGTGATCAAATCACAAAGTGTCTGGCCAGACGATGATGGATACCGTAACATCGAGAGGGCCCAGAGATATCTCTCCATCGTTGGAGGAGCAAATCCCAATCTTGAGCTATCGAGTTACTTGACATACTTTTCCATGAACCCGTAAGCCGCCGTAATAGCCACCCATTTACAGATGACGTTTGACAAACCCCAAAGTTCATGAAGCAAGCATGAAGAAACTCGATACTCTCATGGTCTAAGGAATTATGCAAACGTTAACCATCTCTGTGTTATTAACCATTAACTAGTGACGATTGTATCTCATAGCATAACATCAATTCGGGTCGATTCAACACAAGTGTTCTACCAACATTGCGCCCTCAAAATTGCCGGCATAGCCATGCCCATGATCAGGAAAACAGGATCATCATGCAATACTTGAGCCAGTCTTAGAGGCCAGACTAGGAATACATTTTACCGTTTATTATTCCACACGTGCATATGAGTCTTCCTCCGAGCCTCGTGGTTATTGTAGACTCGAGAACCATAGCAGTTATAGCATGGAACATAAACATAATTATGAACAGGGAGATAATCAATAACATTTATTATTGCCTCTAGGGCATATCTCCTACAAGCCTAACCCACTTCCTATTCATAGGGATTTTGTGAGCAAACAATTTATGGGAGCAAGAATCAACTAGCATAGGAAGGCAAAACAAGCATAACTTCAAAACTTTCAACACATAGAGAGGAAGCTTGATATTATTGCAACACCTACAAGCATATGATCCTCTCTCATAATAATTTTCAGTAGCATCATGAATGAATGCAACAATATAGCTATCACATAAAGCATTCTTTTCATGATCCACAAGCATAGAAATTTTACTACTCTCCACGTAAGCAATTTTCTTTTCATTCATAATAGTGGGAGCAAACTCAACAAAATAACTATCATGAGATACTTGATTGGCATAATCCAATTGAAAATTAAAATCATGATGACAAGTTTCATATTTATCATTATTCGTTATAGAATACATGTCATCACAATAGATAGGAGGCATGCAATCATCATAATAAATTTTCTCATCAAAACTTGGGGGACTAAAAATATCATCTTCATCAAACATAGCATCCCCAAGCTTGTGGCTTTGAATATCATTAGCATCATGGATATTCAAAGAATTCATACTAATTTCATTGCAATCATGCTCATCATTCAAAGATTCTATGCCAAACATTTTATTGAATTCTTCTTCTATCAATCGAGCACCATTTTCCGATCCATCATTTTCACGAAAGACATGATAAAGACGAAGAATATGAGGCAACCTCAATTCCATTTTTTTTGTAGTTTTCTTTTATAAGCCAAACTAGTGATAAACAAGAAACTAAAAGATCCAATTGCAAGATCTAAAGATATACCTTCAAGCACTCACCTCCCCGGCAATGGCGCCAAAAAAGAACTTGATGTCTACTACACAACTTGTTCTTGTAGACTCGTGTTGGGCCTCCAAGCGCAAAGTTTTGTAGGACAGTAGCAAATTTCCCTCAAGTGGATGACCTAAGGTTTATCAATCTGTGGGAGGCATAGGATGAAGATGGTCTCTCTCAAACAACCCTGCAACCAAATACAAGAAATCTCTTGTGTCCCCAACATACCCAATACAATGGTAAATTGTATAGGTGCACTAGTACGGCGAAGAGATGGTGATACAAGTGTAGTATGGATAGTAGATATAGGTTTTTGTATTCTGAAAATATAAAAAAAGCAAGGTAGCAAGTGATAAAACGGAGCACAAACGGTATTGCAATGCTTAGAAACAAGGCCTAGGGTTCATACTTTCACTAGTGCAATCTCTCAACAATGCTAACATAATTGGATCATATAACAATCCCTCAACGTTCGATAAAGAATCACTCCAAAGTTCCTATTAGCGGAGAACATAAGATAGAAATTGTTGTAGGGTACGAAACCACATCAAAGTTATTCTTTCCGATCGATCTATTGAGCCATCCCCATAAGTGTCACGAACAGCCCTAGAGTTCATACTAAAATAACACCATATGATACGCATCAACCAACTCTAATGTCACCTAGATACTCCAATGTCACCACAAGTATCCGTGAGTTGATTATTTGATATGCATCAAACAACTTCAGATTCATAATATTCAATCCACACAAAGAACTTCAAAGAGTGCCCCAAGATTTCTACCGGAGAACGTAGGACGAAAACGTGCATCAACCCCTATGCATAGATTACCCCAATGTCACCTCGGGAATCCGCGATTTGAGTGCCAAAACATACGTCAAGTGAATCAATATAATACCCCATTGTCACCACGGGTATTCATATGCACGACCTACATCAAGTGTTCTCAAATCCATAAAAGTATTCAATCTGATAATAGTGAAACCTCAAAGGTAAAAACTCAATTCATCACAACAAGATAGAGAGGGACAAACACCATATCATCCAACTATATTAACAATGCTCGTGGTACATCAAGATCATGCCAAATCAAGAACACGAGAGATAGAGAGAGATCAAACACATAGCTACTGGTACAAACCCTCAGCCCCGAGGGTGAACTACTCCCTCCTCGTCATGGAGACCGCCGGAATGATGAAGATGGCCTCCGGTGATGATTTCCCCCCTCCGGCAGGGTGCCGGAAAAGGGCTGTTGATGAGATCTCTTTGGTACAGAGGCTTGCGGCAGCGTAAAAACTCATCTAGGTTAACTTTCGGGGGTTTCTAAATATATAGGATTTTTCAGCGTTGGAATCACGCAAAGAGGTGCCACAGGGGGCCCACGAGGCACCAGGGCACGCCTGGGGGGTGGCGCGCCCTGGTGGCTTGTGGGGCCCCTGTGGGTCTTCTACTGCTCCCCCGAAGCTTCCTGGGTCTGTTTCCTTCCAGAAAAAATCGTCAAAAAGTTTCGCTGCATTTGGACTTCATTTGATTTGGATTTTCTGGAAAACCAAAAACAAGCAGAAAACAGCAACTGGCATTGGTACTAGGTCAATATGTTAGTCCATAAAAATCACATAAAAGCCATATAAAAGTGCACCAAAATCATACAAAACTATAATAAACATGGCATGAATACTTCATAAATTATAGATACGTTGGAGACGTATCACTTGGCGGAAGTAGTAATTTTCGGCGGACGAGCCCTTGGGAAAGGGTTTTGAAAAGTCGCCGCAGTGTATCAGCTTAACGCTGATCGGGCCCTAGATGGTGCCTGTTATTTAGTAGTGTTCTGGGAACATCTTTGGCCGTGGCTCGGTCGAACCGAGCTCTCGGCACATGAGTCATTTGCCCCCATAGCTGCCCATGGAATCTTGAGCACGAAGTTGTGCACTCGAGGTACGTATTTCGCGGCTGGATGGGCCATGCTGTGGGGCGCGTACCCCAACTTAGGGTGAGCACGGGAGTGCTCCGGGACCGAGGCCGTAGCTCGGGCGCGTTTGCATGTGTCCAGTGCCTTGATGGTAGACTGGGCCCGCGACGCTTCTTCGGCGGCCTGGACTTCGGTGGCTAGAGCCGCTGTGTGTTCCTCTGTTCGGAGGGAGCGCTCGGTGTTACCGTTGACAGTAATAACACCCTTTGGTCCTGGCATCTTGAGCTTCAGATATGCATAGTGCAGGACATCATTAAAGCGGTCGAACGCTGTCCGGCCGAGGAGTGCGTGGTAACCGCTGCGGAAGGGAACAATGTCGAAGATTAAGTCTTCGCTGCGGAAGTTGTCGGGCGAACCGAAGACTACTTCCAATGTCACGGATCCCGAGCAGCATGCCTCGACGCCTGGGATTACACCTTTAAAGGTGGTATTACTGGGTTTTATCCTTGACGGGTCGATTCCCATCTTCCTCGCTGTATCTGAGTAAATCAGGTTGTGGCTGCTGCCTCCGTCCATAAGGACTCTAGTGAGGTGGTATCCGTCCACGATGGGGTCGAGCACCAGAGCCGCCGTTCCTCCATGACGGATACTGGTCAAATGGTCTCGACGGTCGAAAGTGATCGGGCAAGCCGACCATGGGTTGAATTTCGGGCCATCGGCTCTAAGGCGTACACATCCCAAAGTGCGCATTTCCGCTCCTTCTTGGGTATATGCATGACGTAAATCATGTTCACGGTTTTTACCTCGGGAGGAAACTGCTTTTGGCCTCCATTGTTCGGCCCATGAGGCTCGTCGTCATCCTCACTGTGGGGACCCTTGCTCTATTCCTCGCCTGTAATTTTGCCGGCCTGCTTGATTACCCAACAGTTACGGTTGGTGTGGTTGGCGGGCTTGTCCTGAGTACCGTGAATCTGGCAGGGCCTATCCAAGATTCTATCCAGTGCAGACGGGCCGTCCCGGTTCCCTTTAGAGGGTTCCTTCCGCGGTCCTGATTTCGAGCCACTGAACCCGGCATTTACCGCTGCATCATCGGCTTCACTACCGTTGTTTGTGTGCCGGCGCTTATTATTCTTGTTGCGCCGAGGTTTCCCATTCCCGTCCCGGGCCTCTGAAGTGCCGGGGTCTTCGGGGTGGTTGCTTCTACGAGCTAACCAACTATCCTCACCCGCACAAAAGCGGGTCATTAGGGAGGTGAGGGCCGACATTGTTCTCAGCTTATCCTGGCCGAGCTGGCGAGCGAGCCATTCATCTAGAATACTGTGCTTCAAGGCAGTGATTGCTTCGGCATCTGGACAGTCGACGATCTGGTTCTTCTTAGTTAAGAACCGATTCCAGAATTGCCGAGCTGACTCCCCGGGCTACTGAACGACATGGCTCAGGTTGTCGGCATCCGGCGGCCGAACATAGGTGCCTTGAAAGTTGGCTGAGAATGCATCCTCGAGCTCCTCCCAGCTCCCGATGGAGTTTTCGGGTAGGCTGTTCAACCAGTGCCTTGCCGGTCCTTTGAGTTTTAATGGTAGATATTTAATGGCGTGGAGGTCATCTCATCGGGCCATATGGATGTGGAGAAGAAAATCTTTGATCCACACGGCTGGGTCAGTTGTCCCATCGTACTGTTCTATATTCACGGGTTTAAACCCTTCGAGGAACTGATGCCACATCACCTCGTCTGTAAAACACATGGGGTGAGTGGCGCCCCTGACCCGGGCCATGTCATGCCGGAGATCGGTTGTCATCCGGGCACGGTGCTGCTCCCGAACTCTATCATTCCTATCGCGCCAGGCTTGGTGTCCATCCCGTCCAGCGGGCGTGTGTCCTTTGGACCCATAGATGGATCTTGATTGTATCCCTCTGGCGTTTAGGTCGTGCCGCAGATCATACGGGTCATCCGGTTGAACCGGGTCCTTGCCCGCCCGGCGAGGGGGCGCGGGTGGGTATTCGGTTTCTCCAGCCATCCTGTCCCGTCCTCGAGGGGGGCGGTCGGGCTGGCTTGTTTAAGTTCGTCTGGGAGGTATGGGCTCAAGGGCCTCGTCCTCAAATGACGGAAGCAAACGCCGTCATGGGTAACTTTTGTATTGATCCTGGCGCTGATTGTCGAAGCCCTCTTCGACTGCTAAGACCATCGTCCATCTGTCGTTAAGGGTGTCTTGTTTGGCCTTTAGCTGCTGATGCTTCTTCTTCAAGCTTCGGGCAGTGGCTATGAGCTGCTGCTTGAATCTTTCCTGGTCCAGGGGGTCCTCGGGGACGACAAAATCCTTGGGTCCGAGGCTATCCTCCTCTTCGGAAGGAGGGAGGTAGTTGCTGTCCTCAGAGTCCTCGGGGTTCTCAAGGTTACCCTGGTCCTCGTGCCCTTCAGAGGCGTCATGGTGCTGTTCGGGGGTGGTGTTGTCGCCGAGCTCCCCCATGTTGTCCGGAGTGTCATTATCTCCGGTGCCGTTCGTGTCTGTGTTGTTTTCCTTGCCCTTTCCTCGCCCCTGGATCGCCTTCGTCGGCGCTTGGGCGGTTCCTCGGTGGGGCCGTCGCCGTCCTTCTTGGTGGTGTCACCATCCTTCTTGGGGGTGTCGACCATGTAAACATCGTAGGTGGAGGTGGCGGTCCACTTTCCGGTGTTGGAAGTGGCAAGGGAGGGAGCCATATAAGGCAGGACGTCGATATCCTCATCCATGTCATCGGCCTCCTCGGAGGCGTAGTCCAACATGTCGGTTAAATCTTTGACAGTGGCTACTAAGTGGGTGGTGGGTGGGACGTAAAATTCCCCGCGGTTGGCCTCAAGTCTGATCTGTTCATGGACCGAGGACGGGCCATCCGCGATGCTCATCTTCTGGATCCAATCTAGCATCTCGTTTAAAAGCGAGAGGTCCATCGGATTCATCCTTGGGCATCCTTCGGAGTTGTACTCCGGTGTGCCTGCGCCGGGAGTGTGTTCGGCCAATGGCGACCCCTGGTTCTCTGGCGCCGGGATCGGATCCGAACTCGAGTCCAGATCCGAACTGAGAACCGGCCCGGGGACGGGGCCGAGGATAAGATCCGAGGTTAAGGCCTCGGTCTTATTAGGCTCCTCAGGTAAAGCTGAGAACCTAGTAAAGATCAGATCGCCCCGAGAGTCGGCGACGTACTCTAGGTTGCCGAACCTGATCTCCTGCTCAGGGGCGAAGTTGTCGACCTGGTCAAGGTGACCGGTCAGGTTAGCGTGCAGCACGACGCTGCAGAACGCGAAAAGTTGGCCGGGGACGAAGATGTCCCCACTGCGGATGCCGTCGTTGATGACTAGGCGAGCCATTGATCCTTGACGACCCAACAGCGGAGCTCTTAATGAAAGCACCAATGTCGGTACCAAAACTGGTGGATCTCGGGTAGAGGGTCCGAACTGTGGATCTTGGAGTCAATGGATAACAAGGAATGCAGAGACAGCGATTACCCAGGTTCGGGCCCTCTCGAAGAGGTAAAACCCTACGTCCTGCTTGATTGTATTGATGTGATTGTATGACGATTACAGAGTTGATCTACCTCGAGATCGGATGGGCTAAACCCTAGGTAGGTAAGATGATAGTGGTTCTTCTGCCTCTACGGACTAAACCCTCTAGTTTATATAGACACCAGAGGGACCTAGGGTTACATATGGTCGGTTGCCATCGGGGGATAAACATGCCAGTTACGCTAAATATTTCTTGGAGGAGATGCCAAGTCTTCAGAGGTTTTCTTCTGGTGCACGGGGTCGCCCGCAATCCGGCCTTCCTTCGATGAGTAAAGAGCGGCCCATTAGTCCGGCCTATAGGAGATAGGCCGGCAGCCCGAGTACCCCCTAGTCTGGGACACCCTCACTCCCCACACCCATTTTCAACTTCAGGAGAGCATCCATGTGATTGCATCTTCCTCACCAAGTTTTTGGACCAGATTGTGAGTTGCACATGAACTATGCTCAAATTTTTGCAAAAGATTCTCAAAACCCTCCAGTATGTACTCCTTCCAACCTAGAACACACCAGACAACTCCTTTGCCTCAATCCCCACCTCATTTCTTCTCTGGAACCCTCCCAAGATCCTAGCCAGAAGTTGTTCTTGATGCTACCCTTCAGATCAGGACGCACCTAGCCGATTCAGTGGCACAGAGAGGCTACGTGACCTAGGGTAGACGCTCTGGACAAAGTTTGCTAGGCGTCCGTGGCCTCCAGGTGCCAGCACTCGTGGTGAGCACGATGCTGGCATGCATGTGCACGAGCTCTGCGCGTCCAAACGCTCGGACACGACCACTCCGGCCACCCCGCGTCGCCGTACCTTGTCTGGTCGTGCCGACATCGTCGCCGCCACCCACGTATCCTCCTCCAGAGTCTTCCCCTCGCAGGCCGCCACCGAATGCCGTCACTGTGGCGCCCGTGCTGCCACTGTGGCCGCGCTGGCTGTCCTCTTCCTCCCGTGGAGCCATCGCGTCGCCATAACTCACCTGCGCTCCCCCATCACTTCGCCCGCACCGCGACAGCCAGCTTGCCGTCCTTGCTCCGGTGATGTGGTTGTGGCGCCGCTCGGCACCAGAACCCTCCCTCCTGCCTATAAATAGCCAGCCCGGCTCGTCCCAGCTCCTCACCGCACTCCCTCCACCTCCAATCGAGCCCCAGCTCGCCAAGCCAAGGCCGGGAGGCCCTCTGGCCTCGCATCTCATCGGAGTACTGCCGATGAGCTAGCTCCGCCCCCCACCATGCTCCACTCCACCCCAGCCACGCCCGACCTCACCCCCGAGCTCAGTAAGCTCTCCTGGTGCTCCTCGACCCCTTGCCCAGCCGGAACACTGCAGGAGTTGCCGTCCCTGACGACCACCGAAAGCAGCCGTCGCCGGAGAGGAAGGGGGCGATGCCGTCCGGCCATCTCTCGCCAAGCTGCGGGTACGTACGGCTCCGCCTCCACCTGCTCGACTCATCCCCGTCATCTCCCGACCTCGCCGCCATCTCTATCGCCGGCGACTATCGCCGGAGAGTCGCGGTGCTCTGTTCTCTCTCTCCCTCCTTTTAAATCTGACAGCGGACCCCACCCGTCAGCGGCTCAAGCTCGCGCCCGAAGCGGTATAAGTGGAGGCGCCCCTCCACTTTACGTCTTCGACGTGGCCCGCTGTGAGTTTTTCTGTTTTTGTTTAAATTCATTTTTAATCCAGAAATTTGACCAGACTTTGACCAGCCATTTCTTTTAAACCACAAGTCCAATTGAATTGATTCTTTTTGCAACAGTTTTGTATTGAGCCCCTCTATTTTCGGGCCAAATTTGGTATTTTTTCCAATGTTCACAGAATTTTTGGTCAGCAAAAAGGCTCTAGGTAACATTTTATTTTGCTATTTAAAAATCTTTTCAGAAGGAAATTATTGTGGAATTGAAGACCAGGAGTTTGTTGACACTCCACTTGAGCAAGGCAAGCCACATCATCTATTGCATAAGGCATTACAATAGTGTTGGATTTATAATGGATCATTTTGCATTTAATTCAATTTAAATATGCCATATTGTTTCATATATTGCAATAACCCTGCCATGTTAGCTCATTTGTCCAACATAGCTAATATAACCAGTAACTTTACATGTTGAATAACACTTTGATGGTTGATCAAGTGCCACCGACCCGAACTTAACCGTGCAGCCACATCTGCCGGAATGGGACAGCCTTGACTTGGTCTGACCGCGTGCTCTTTTACCGATACCACCAAAGAGGGGAGGTTATGCGTGCGTGCTGCCCTGATCAGGTAGACGACGATAACCTTGTGAGCCCAAGTTGAGTTATTTGCCGGCATCCCCATTTGGGACAGTTTAGTTGGCCACGACGGTGGCAGGTGTCAGGAGTGACACAGGGGCCACCTAGGGCATGACCCGGAGGGGGAATGATTGTCGGTGGTACGATAGAGGAGTTACGGGTTAGACAAGTTTCGTTGGACGAATGTCCATGGTGTGGGTAACGTGCGCAACCTCTGCAGAGTGTAAGAATCTATTCGAATAGCCGTGTCCACGGTAATGGACACAGTCCGCACTAGGTCACACTGTGTGGTCAACAGTAATAATAATGATGGAAGAACTTGTCTTATGCTCAGAAGTGACCAGTGGGTCACGAGTGCTCCGGGGGTCCCGAGGTGAACCCGGAAGAGAGTAAGTGGGCAACAGTAAATGAGCACCATAAAGCATGCCTGTTTCATGAACCTTTAATCCAGCCATTGCCATGTTGTTGTTTGTTGCACTGTTTTGGTTGCTGTGAGCTTGCGAGTACATTCCAAGTACTCACCAGGCGTATCATGCCAGATGAAGGAGAAGCCAGAGATGGAGATCCCGATGGTTCATGCTACGCTAACTAGGTCGTGTCCCAGCAGTGTCCCTATGGGATGGAGTGTCCCTCACGATGTCCCGCTACGCAGTAGTTTTTCCACTAGTAATGAGGCCCCTGAGTGTTCATAAATAATGTAGATACTATCAAAGCACGAGTAGTGCTCCTGGCCTCACTATCCCATGTAATATTCGAGCTTGTACTTGTACCATATTAATAAAAATCAGTTATGTTCTGTTCCAAGTTGTTGTGTGTTTCCAGAAGACATGATCTCTAGGTTGGAAACACAGGGTAAACTGGTCCTCTGAGCCGGGGTGCCACAATGGGAGGGGCCATATTTCATCGAAGAAGTTTACCATTCCGGAGCCATAAAAATCAACAACTCCGAAGGCAATAACCCGAGAGTGGTGAATCGGCAAAGAATTAAGCATTATATTTCAGGTACTCCCATTAATGTTGAAACTAATATTATTGAAACAATTCCACCGGAAGAGCACATAGAAGAGTCCTTCTGGAACGCTCCAGAACCCTGAAAAGGGGTAGGTATGTGATACGGTAAGTAAACTGACTCCAGCCCACACAGAGTCTTCAGCCCGCAGTGAGTTGACCCGCTAAGCTCGCCTTATGGCCGGGTTAACACCCTGCTGGGTCTCCACGCTGGTAAATATCCCCAACATTAGCCCTCAGTTTGACTTGAATTTATTCACGTTAAACTTCATCCTGAAAAAGCAAAACATTAGTAATACCGTCCCAAGCCGATTCCTTAAACCGCCACCTTGGGCCGGCTCAATCTGCCGGGTTAAGTAAATCAACGAGTTCTCTCCTTCAGGCTCAACTTAGCATTTTCAACTCTTGTCCCCCATGACATCACAATCCACTTCCGTAAAATCCGGGATGACATCACCTCAAATCCCTTAGTGGGTACGTGTCGTCTTGTCAGGCGTGAGAATCGAGGAACCACACCGCCGAAAATTACTGCGCCGCCTGGGGCCCCGCCCTTGTCGTTTTAACTTTACTGGGCCTATAAAGAGGCCACCTCATCCCCATTTTCACTTTTTACCCTATACTCTTCTTTTTCCTCGCGCTTGTCCCCTCGCACGCCCGAAGCGTCGCCGCCCTCAAATTCTCCGTCGACCTCGACAGCATTCTTCTCCACCGCCCCATCGTCGCCGGAGCTCCTCAAAATACTCCGACCACATCCGCCGCGGCCAGGTACACCCCAATCCCTCTTTCTGGATCTGCAGTGTCTTATTCATTTTCTTGCCATTCGTCGGTGTTCTTCAGTGTGTGACAGAGTTCATCGGTTCCTTCTACTGGTAGATCCATATCTATCGAAATGATCCGAATAAGCATTTTTCATACTGCGGTAATACCATGTTTCTCCATTCTAACCCCTGTACTACCTTCCATAGACCCCATTATACATGGTGCCGTTAGATCCATCCTCACCTAGGTCTTTTAAGTTTTCGTTTCCGCGGTATTTTCAGATCTGTCGTAGCAACTGCTCTGTTAGATTCCTGTTTACAGTCAGCTTCAACACTTAGGAGAAATTCAAAACACCCCTGGCTCGTGAACACCGGCTCATCATTGCCTTCGATGGTTTTATATGAATCCGGGTTATGATTTTAGCCATCCTGATTTTTATCATTTTGGCGGGTCTTCATTCTGGCGGCTTGTCCTTCTTAAGCTTAACACAACGGCTTGCCATTTTTGTCCTTGCAGTTAAACGTTTAAGTCGCCATGGCCCCCAAGACCGACAAATCCTGCAACTGGGTCAGATCTCAAGTGTCAACTTTGATGCTGAACGAGCTTGTAGGGCAAGGCCTCTTGCCGGCTCAAACCACAATCAACTGGCGGGCACCTGAAGAAGAAAGCACCCCCCAGCCCCAACAAGACGAAGTGGTGGTCTTCGCAGATCATCTGCACAAGGGGTTTTGGCCACCCGGGTCAAGATTCTTCCGCGACGTCCTTAACTTTTTCGACCTCCGACCGCAGGATCTTGGCCCCAACTCCATCACAAATCTATGCCAATTTCAAGTTTTCTGCGAAGTATATCTTCAAACAGCTCCAACTGTCCTCCTTTTTCGAGAGTTTTTCTATATCAACCATCAGACGGAGTTCACTGACGGCCCCAGTATAGAACTTGGCGGCGTCTCTATCCAAAGGCGAAGAAACACTCCCTTTCCTGAAGCCAAGCTGGCGAGTCATCCCAAGGGTTGGAACAAGACTTGGTTTTACTTCAAGAACACTGCCCCTCAAGGTGAAAGCCCCCTGCCGGGTTACAGACCGGACCGGCTCAATGCCACAGTGGCCTTTCCGGGTTGGCCATCAACAGAAGAACGCAAGCAATTCGCCCCTATTTACTCCAAAATAAGGGCCTTAGTTGCTAACGGCCTTACTGGGATTGATCTGACCCGGTGCTGGGTAAGTTGGCGAATCCAGCCTCTTAGCCACAGAGGCGACCTGATGTGCAATTATACTGGTGAGCCGGCAGACACTCAACGGTTCAGTCAAGTCAATCTATCCGTGAGTGATATCAACAAAACCATCAAGAGGCTATTGGGAGAGCCTCAGGAGAAATGCAGCAAAACCGGGCTAGCCCCCTTCTGCTT
This sequence comes from Elymus sibiricus, assembly GCA_039707655.1. NCBI lineage: Eukaryota > Viridiplantae > Streptophyta > Magnoliopsida > Poales > Poaceae > Elymus > Elymus sibiricus. The sequence goes on along the minus strand of CM077674.1, from coordinate 324,907,669 downwards.
AACCAACCCGGTGCCTTTAGTAAGTGTTTGCACCTTCTTACTCTGCTCTTAACTCGCCCTCCTCATCTCATTCTTAACTGCCAACTCGTCTTAATGCAGGCAAACGACAAATTTTGGAAGAAGAAGAAGCCCCAGCAACCCGCCCCCGCTCCAGCGGAACAGCAGGATGAGCCGGTCGATACTGATAAGCCGGCTGTAGAGGACGAGGCTGAGGTAGAACTTGACTCCCTTGGCCGTCTTTTCATTCAACTCGCTGACGCCTCTTCTCTTCAGGACAAAACCGAAATTAGCCATACCGACGAGCCGGAGGTAACATTGATCTCTTCTGATTCTGACTCTCCAATACCTATTCGGAAGAAAACCCGGGTTGTGATCCGCAAGGTTCGAAGGAAGCCCCGGGTTGCCGTCCGTAAGGTGCCCTTTCCCATCAGGATGCTCATTTGGATCCCAAATTTATTTTGAAGAAAACTCATCGAGCCGGGACCTCCAAAAGGAAGACCCGGAGCAGTGAAGGCGAATTAAGCAGCGGGCTTCCATACGAGCCGCCATCGCGCAAAGCTCGAGCTGAAGTGCCTCTTAGCCCAACTTATTCTTTTCCTTTAGCTGGCCATTTTAAAGAACCCTTACCCTTTAACGACTTGGCATATCAGACGTCGCACTCCTCAGGCGAGTCAAGCGCCACACAGGCGCCGGCTTTCAACATCAATCCTGGGTAAGCAGACGTTGCTGTTATGTATATTGACTTCTTATTTTTCATCCCTATAAATAAGTAACTCTCGCACTCCTTGTACAGCGCCAAAGCCATTAAGAAGAAATCAACTGCCGGGTCATCTGACCCGGCCATTCAGACAGGCCCTCAAGCAGAGGAAACCACCTTGGCTGCCTAGGACGAGCCGGCCGTCCGAAACAGCCCGCCACCTTTGGACATGACCAGTCCGGCTCACGCCTCCCCTCCAGCTCGGGAGAGGGAGAATATAGTTGAATATCAACCCGTTCCGCAGCCCGAGGTGCCGGCTCAAAAAGAAGCACCGGCCCAAGAAGAGATAGCGGTGACAAGTGAGCGTCAGGCTGTTGTACCAGAATCCTCCACCGCCCTCACCAAGGTCCCCGCCAAACCTGAGCCGGCCCCGAAGGACAAGGGGAACTCTTGAATTTCCTACACTTGAAGATCAAGACGCCAGTACTCTGCACCGAACTGTACTGACCCGGCTTTCTGAAAACCGGGACACGGAGATGGCTATGATCATATCTTTGACGCGGAAATACGAGGTAACCTGCGCCTTTTACTTCGTACCATATGTATATGTAGCCCCCAAGGGCCGGGTCATTATGCAATAACGATCCGGGACTTCCAATTGAAACTTGTAAGTAGAACCGTCCACTGGCGTCCTCAAAGGCCGGCTCGTCATTAACGACGGGCGGGTCTTTATAACTTAACAAAATAGATCAATGGATGCATTAGCCCCCAAGGGCCGGGTTAATATGAAATAATGACCCGGATCTTCAAAATTGCAGCTTAAAGTTAGAATCCCATCCAATGCCTTCCAAGGCCGGCTTGTCAGCCAGGACGGGCGAGCCTTAATAAATGCGCAGTAGAGATCGATTTACGCACCAGCCCCCAAGTGCCATGTATATTGCCTGCAGATGCATGGAACTTGCCTTACTGTTTACCTTGAGACTTGAAAGCATGTAGCCCCCATGAGCCGGGTCGTCCAACAGGGCGGTCCGGGTCATATGCATGTCGTGTATAACAGTCTGCCCTGCAAGAAATGCTGGACCAAGTGGAAACCCAGGCCGCCGGCTTCCGAAAGGAGGCCAAAAAAGAGAAGAAAGTGCGCCAAGAATATGAAGAAGCCGCCACCAAGGCAAAGAAAGCTTTGGCGATTGTAAGGGCCACCTTGCAAGAGACGGAGGCCGCCAGAGCCGCCCTAGCCACGCGAGCTGAAGAAGCCGAAGCGAAATTAGAGCCGGTGTCACAAGAGCTGACCACTTTGAAGAACCAGATTACAGCCATGACCCGGGCCATCTTTGGTAAGCAAAGCTATAAGAATGAGTCCACCGGACCGGCTTACCATACGTAGCCGGCTTAACTGATCGTGCATACTTCTCTTTGCAGGTCGCAAGAACCAACTATTGCTGCAGCAACCAGTAGTGAAGTTGAAGGCAGTGTACACCTTCGTGGAACAACTGTATATAGGCGGCTGTCGATGCATTATGGCAGCCAAAAACACCAAGTCACCTCCACAGCTTCTCGCGGACATGTTGAAAGAGCTGTCTGTTGTGCCAAGGTGGTTTGAAGACTGGAAGAAGGCGTGTTGCCGCTCTGGGGCTCTAACAGCACTAGCGCGAGCAAGGGCATACGTACCAGAGCTCGACCCGGCTCAAATTGTGGGCGGCTACCCGGAGTTCAATGTAGACGACACGCCCTTTAGCAAGAAGGACTTCCAACGATGCATCAGAGAAACCCGGGTTGCAGCCACCGCCATTGCAGAAGAAACCGATCTGACCCGGTACCAGGCGCCTTATTCGAAAGTTAATGAGCGGATAGAGTCGCCAAATCATGAGCCGGTGGCCCTAACTCGGACACGTAAGACATCCTTCGCTCCTGAAGTCGACCCTTCTTCTCTGATATCCACCGATGCCCTGTTTGAAGCGTTGCGCACCATTCAGTGGTCGACCGGCGACTCAAGCGAAGAAGCGGAGGGTGACGACGGTCGCGAAGAACCGGCTCATGGTGAACCATCAGGCGCCGGTGCCAGCTCTGACTCGGCGATGTAAACGCCGGCTTTACCCAAGTAGGCCGAACCTTGTAAAATTTTTGCCATGGCCGCAGCTGATGGGCGGCTTGTAATAGGGTAGCATAAAACTTCTGATGCCAGTGTAAATACTTTTGCACTTCTGTGAATCCTCCTTTTGGCCTTGAGAGCCGGTTTGCAATAGAGGGACTCTGCCAAAACAATACAACTGTATGTGATGGGCAGTGACGATGCCACCTTTGAACAAGTAATCTTTGTTACTGTTTGCAATGAATCAAGTAGTTCAAATGGACCTAAATAAATGACATGCATGGATGTATGTATGTATGCAGAGATGATATGCCTGAATGTAAGTATGTATGCATGAATGTATGTGTGTAGAATAATTGCACGTCGGAATATGCTTGAAGTGGCCGTCTTACGAAACGCAAGCCGGAATGCGCTTTCATGAAGCTGGCACTTGGCCTGCTAGTTTGTGCTCGCTTTCTGAAAGCCGGCTCTCCACAACCAATCGAACGTTTTCACTCGGATGAGTTCAGGGTCACATGCGTGATTGACTCATCAGACATACGCCGGGTCGTTTTTATAGGGAGTAGCATCTTGCTAACAGGCAGGCTTAACCAACGTTGTGGCATCTCGCCGGGTTAAGAGGGTTTTGTAAGCTAAACTCAATTTGAGTTGGAAGCCCCCAAGTAACCAAGATCAACAAATAAAGATCCAGTACACAAGCTCTGAGGCAAAACAACACCTTCACACAGTGTTGCTGGTCGTTATTATATTTGATCAAAAAGAGGTATATACATGATAGAAGATATGTACAAAGGGGTAACCTAGTCCATGACTTAGGTGTAATATGGCCGGAGCTGGGCAATGTTCCAGGGCCGGCTTGTTTCTTCCTCCGAAGTACATGACTTGTCTCCGTCCCGGATATCAATCAGGTAGTATGACCCGTTGTTGAGATTCTTGCTGACCACAAAGGGCCCTTCCCAAGGCGGTGAAAGCTTATGCATGCCTGTCTGGTCTTGAATCAGACGGAGCACTAAGTCACCTTCCTGGAAAGCACGGCTTCGAACTCTACGGCTGTGATAGCGGCGTAGGTCTTGCTGATAGATTGATGATCTGGATGCGGCAAGGTCGCGCTCTTCCTCCAGAGCATCAAGAGCGTCCTGGCGAGCCAGCTCATTATCGGACTCCACATAAGCCGCCACTCAGGGGGAGTCATGACGAATATCGCTTGGAAGCACAACTTCTGCACCATAAACCAGGAAAAACGGCGTATAGCCTGTCGACCTGTTGGGAGTAGTCCGTATGCTCCAAAGTACTGAAGGTAATTCTTCTTCCCAGCAACCCGGCGTGCGCTGCAAGCGCACCATTAGTCGTGGTTTGATACCACGCAACAATTCCTGGTTAGCCCTTTCCGCCTGTCCGTTGGACTGAGGATGCGCAACCGAAGCCAGATCAAGCCGGATGTGCTCCTGTTGACAGAACTGTTCCATAGCCCCTTTGGAAAGATTGGTTCCATTGTCTGTAATGATGCTGTGCGGGTAGCCAAATCGGAATATCAGCTTTTTGAGAAACTTGACAGCCGTTGTTGCATCGCAGTTGCTGACCGGCTCTGCCTCCACCCACTTGGTAAACTTATCCACAGCCACCAGGAGGTGCGTATGCCTGTTCTTGGAACGTTTGAAGGGTCCCACCATGTCAAGCCCCCAGACCGCGAACGGCCAAGTAATTGGGATCATCCTCAACTCCTGAGCCGGCACATGGGCCTGGCAAGCATACTTCTGGCAACCATCACATTTTCGGACAATGTCCTCTGCATCAGCATGAGCCGTAAGCCAATAAAAACCGTGCCGGAAAGCCTTGGCGACCAGTGATCTTGAGCCGGCGTGGTGCCCGCAATCGCCAGAGTGAATCTCATTGAGAATTGCGCGGCCTTCTTCAGGTGAAACACAACGTTGAAAGACGCCAGCGACGCTTCGTCTGTGTAACTCGCCATTGACAATAATCATAGACTTACATCGTCTGATGATCTGTCGAGCGAGAAGTTCCTCTGTTGGCAGTTCTCCCCGGCTTAAGTACGCCAAGTAGGGGACCGTCCAATCAGGGATAGCATGGATAGCAGCCACCAGAGCCGCCTCTGGGTCAGGAATAGCCAAATCCTCCTCTGTTGGCAATTTGACAGACGGGTTGTGCAAAACGTCCAGGAACACATTGGGTGGCACTGGCTTGCGCTGAGAACCCAAACGAGAGAGTGCGTCTGCCGCCTCATTTTGCCGGCGATCAATATGGTTGACCTGATAACCTTTGAAGTGTCCAGCAATATTTGTGACTGCCTGTCGGTAAGCCACCATAAGCGGATCCTTGGAGTCCCATGTACCGGAAACTTGCTGAGCCACCAGGTCTGAGTCGCCCAGGCACCTGACCCGGCTCAGATTCATCTCCTTGGCCACCCTAAGCCCGTGAAGCAGCGCCTCATACTCAGCTGCGTTATTAGTCTCAAGACATAACAGAACTTGTCTCCTCGGGGGGAAGTGATCACAACTCCAGCCCCTGAGCCTTCGAGCTGCCGTGAGCCGTCGAAGTGGATGGACCAGTACGTTGTGTCGGGCTTCTCTTCGGGAGCCTGCAACTCTGTCCAGTCATTAATGAAATCCACCAACGCCTGAGATTTAATTGCGGTGCGAGGCAGATATTTTAGATTATGCGGACCGAGCTCAATGGCCCACTTAGCAACCCGGCCTGTAGCCTCCCGGTTCTGGATTATATCCCCAAGAGGCGCTGAACTAACCACCGTGATTGGGTGCTCGTGGAAGTAATGCTTCAGTTTGCGGCTAGCCATGAACACTCCGTAGACCAGCTTCTGCCAATGCGGGTATCGCTGCTTAGACTCGCTTAACACCTCGCTGACATAATACACAGGATGCTGGACAGGATGTTCCTTGCCATCCTCCTTGCGCTCAACGATGACCGCCACGCTCACAACCCTGTTATTGGCAGCAATATACAACATCATTGGCTCCTTCTCGCGAGGGGCAGCCAGGACCGGCGGCTCAGACAGTTGTTTCTTAAGGGCCTCAAAAGCCTGATCTGCCTCCTTACTCCAGACGAAGTCATCCGATTTCTTGAGCAACTAATATAACGGGATTGCTTTTTCGCCAAGCCGGCTTATGAACCGGCTTAAAGCCGCAACCCGCCCAGCCAGCTTCTGCACGTCATCTAGCTTGGCCGGCTTAGCCAGGGTCGTGATTGCCTTGATTTTCTCCGGGTTAGCTTCAATGCCACGCTCAGAGACAAGGAACCCCAGAAGCTTTCCTGCAGGGACATCAAAAACACACTTTTCCGGGTTAAGCTTCATCTTGTAGATACGGAGATTGTCAAATGTTTCCTTGAGATCCTCCAATAGAGTCTCTTTTTTCCGAGATTTAACCACAATGTCATCCACATAAGCATGAACATTCCGCCCGATCTGATTGTGGAAACAGTTCTGGACACAACGCTGGTAAGTCGCCTGGGCGCTCTTCAGACCAAATGACATGGTTGTATAACAAAAGGCCCCAAAAGGCGTGATGAAAGCCGTCTTGGCCTGGTCTTCCGGCTTCAGCTTGATCTGATGATAACCGGAGTAAGCATCCAGGAAACATAGACTCTCACAACCAGCCGTAGCATCGATGATCTGGTCAATACGGGGCAAGGCAAAGGGGTCACTAGGACAGGCCTTATTCAGGTCTGTGTAATCAACACACATCCGCCAAGTCCCGTTTTTCTTCAGAACAAGTACTGGGTTAGCCAACCACTCAGGATGGAAGACTTCGACGATGAACCCGGCAGCTAGGAGCCAAGCCACTTCTTCACAAATAGCCTTCCGCCTTTCCTCATTGAAGCGACGGAGATACTGGCGAACTGGTTTGAACTTGGGATCCACATTAAGGGAGTGCTCAGCGAGTTCTCTCGGTACACCCGGCATGTCAGAAGGTTTCCATGCAAACATGTCCCGATTCTCATGGATGAACTCGATGAGCGCGCTTTCCTATTTGGGATCCATATTTGCCCCGATGGAGAACTGCTCCGAAAAATTGCCTGGGGTGAAATCAACTTGCTTCGTGTCCCTGGCCGACTTAAACTTGAGCAGGGGGTCAGACTCTGTAGTGGGCTTCTTTAGAGACGTCATGTCAGCCGGGTCAACATTATCCTTGTAATACCGCAACTCCTCCGCGGCGCAAGCCGTCTCAGCATAAGCTGCATCTCCTTCCTCGCACTCGAGTGCAATTTTCCGGTTTCCTTCCACTGTGATGGTTCCCCTTGGTCCTAGCATCTTCATCTTCAGGTATACGTAACATGGCCGCGCCATGAACCGCGCATAAGCCGGCCGGCCAAACAAAGCGTGGTACGGGCTTTTAAGCTTAACCACCTCAAAGGACAGAAACTCAGAACGCCAGTTATCCTCTGAACCAAAGGCCACCTCAAGGGAGATTCTGCCCATGGGATATGCCGACTTGCCAGGAACAATGCCGTGAAAGACTGTAGAAGACGGAGTTAGCTACTTATCAGAAAGATTCATCCGCCTGAACGTGTCGTAATACAGGATGTTGATGCTGCTGCCCCCGTCCATGAGCACCTTAGTCAGGGTAGAACCACCGACTTGCGGCGCAACCACCAGAGCTAAGTGGCCGGGGTGATCGAGTAAGACTGGATGATCCGCCCTGCTCCAGGTAACCGGCTGCTCAGACCAGTTGAGATAGTAAGGGACTGCCGGCTCAACCACATGGGCGGCTCGTCGCTGCACCTTTCGATCCCGCTTACAGGTGCTAGTGGTGAAAACGTGATACTGCCCGCTGTTCAACTGCTTCGGGTTGCTCTGAAATCCTGCTGCGCCAGTTTGATGCTGATTTCCCTGGTTGCCTCTCTGGTTGCCACCTCCCGGGTTTCCAGCCCCCTGGAACCCGCCGCCCTGGCCACTATTTCCCTGAAAACCGGGCCCGGCGAAGGGTCCCTGCAAGCCGGCCCCCGAGAAGCCGGGTCCTGGGTTGGCGGGTTGTCCGCCATTGCCTCCCCCATGATGATGATTCTGGAAGATACGCTTGGCGAACTCTTGCATCACATAGCAATTTTCCCAGGAGCGGGTGGACGGTTTACCATTATAACTGTGTTTCGGGCAAGGGGCCTTAAGTGCCTCCTCGTAAGTGAGAGGGCGACTTCCGGTGGTCTGCCTTCTAGAGCCATCGTTCTGACGCTGACCCCTGTTCTCTGTATTCGTGTTCGCCACCAGGTCAGAGCCACCGCCGTGACCCTTGCGTTTACCGCCGTTGTCGTTCTGACCGTTACCGTTGTTCTGTTGTTGACCCTTGCCGCCAGGTTTCTTCCCCTTATCAGATTTCTCTTCGTCCGACAGCGGATCCTTGGTATTATCCGACTCCGCGTACCGGGTTAAGACATCCATGAGATCTCCCATGTCCTGGACCTTTCGCTGGACCAGGGGTTGGAACTTACATGTTCGTTCCAGAACAAGCACTGCCTGAGCCGCCGAGATGCTATCTGAACTGTGTATAACTTCTGCAACCCGGCGAGCCCAATGGTGCGCCGACTCGTCCTCGCGCTGGACACAACGCTCCAGATCAACAATTGTTGTCGGCCTCTTGCAGGTCCCCTGGAAGTTCTTGATGAAACGCTCCTTCAGCTCCTGCCAGGTGTTGATAGAATTCGCCGGTAGGTTTTTCATCCAAGTGCGTGAAGGGCCCTCCAACATCAGAGGCAGGTAACGCGCACACACCGACTCACTTGCACCAAACAAGTCCATTGCCAGTTCATAGCTCTCGACCCATTCAGTGGGCTCCAAATTCGCCGTGTAGTTAGGAACCTTGCGAGGCCCTTTGAAATCAGGGGGTATGCGCGCCTCTCGCAGCGCTGGTACCAAGCAAGGAGTCCCGATCATGCGGCTTGATGAGCCCCCAAGCCGGCCGTCTGTCGGGGTTGCGGCGGGCGAGTGTTTCACCTCTAGCGGGTTGACTCGAGCCGTCGCGTCGACGTGCGTCGGCGGGTCACGCCCTGCCCGCGCGTTTTCCTCCTCCCATGCTCGAAGGACTCGAGCCGCATCCGCAACGTCTTGCGGGATCCTAGGCTGGCGTTGCTCCACCAGCGGCTGGGCGGCTCTCCTGCGAAGGGCGCTGCTGGAAACCGCTGGCGACTCCGGGCGCTAGCTCCTGGTCCGGCTCTGGTGAGGGGTTGAGTGAAGACGGTGCTGGCTATGCGAATAATTGGCCTGCTGCACTACCGCGGTCTTGAGCATCGCAATAGCGTTCCGGGCTTCTGTCTGAATCGGGCCATCCCCCTCGATCGGAATAGCTGCCAAGTTGTGGGTTGCCGCCAGCACGTTATCAACCGGGTTAGAGTAGTTTCCAATTGGGTCTGGAACCGGTGAGACGGCGGCTGCTGCTGCTGATCTGGCGAACGAAGTCGAGCCGGCTCTCGCTGCTGAATAGGCTGCTGTAGCGGCGGCTATCTCGTGGGGATAACTCCAGCCCCCGGGTTCGTCGGAGCCGGCGGCGTGGTGAATAGCTGAGTCGGCTCGAGATCAGCCGGAAGCCGGCTCTGATGACGCCTCCGGTGAACAAGCTCTGACTCGGCCTGCCGGCGGCTCAGGTACTGTGTTTCCTCGTCAAGGCGCTGCCTCTCCGCGGTGATCCGTGCCTGCTCCTGCATCATGTGGGCATTCTCCGCGTTGATGTCCTTTTGGATCTTGGCCATCTCCTTGCGACACTTCGGGATCTCCGTGTTGCGCGCTGCTGCGTTCTCCGCAGTGACCGGCTCGGCCAACAGGGCTGCTAGCGTAGTCATCAAATCCGCGAGTGCCTGGACCCCGGCCTCTGAGAGCCGGAGGCCGAGGCGCCGGCTCCTCCTGAGCCGGCCAGTAGGTTGTTTTGTCCAGCTGTCGGATTGGCCGGGTCTCGTGCTGGATCTTGCCTACCCGCCATGTAAACCGCCGCGAAGCGAGACGGATCTGGGCTCTCTGGGAAGACGTCGCCCGTGTGCCCCAGTGTCACGCCCAATATGCGATCCTATCCTAGAGGGACTCGGAGGCCCCGTCAGGGATAAAAGCGCATATCGAAGACGCTTGCAAGGTGGATATCATTACATCGTACCATGTACAGATTAGATGGGGATACATACAAATACGTACAGTCATCACAGGAATACATCAATACATAGCAAACACCATACAGAAGAGCAGAATCCGACTACGGATGAAACACAAACAAAAAACTCGAACGACATCCACCCTGCTAGCCCAGGCTGCCGACCAGGAACCTATCCCAAGATCGACGAAGAGGAAGAAGCAGAAGAAGAACTCCAAAAGCAAACATGCATCGCTCTCACGTCAGATCATCGCTTTACCTGTACCTGCAGCTGTTGTTGTAGTAATCTGTGAGCCACGAGGACTCAGCAATCCCATAACCATGGGTAGCAAGACTATCAAAGCTTAATAGGTATGGAAGGGTAAGGTGGTGAGGTTGCAGCAAGCACTAAGCATTATATGGTGGCTAACTTACGAGTACAAGAATAAGAAGAGTAAACTACGCATAACGGTCGCAATCTAATAATGATCAAGAAGTGATCCTGAACACCTACTTACGAGTCAAACATAACTCCACCGTGTTACCTTCTTGGTTCAAACCTCACAAGAAGAGACGATCACGGTTACGCACACGGTTGGTGTATTTTAATTGAATTTAGTTTCAAGTTCTCTACAACCGGAGGTTATAAATATCCAAGTCGCCACATAACCGCGGGCACGGCTTCGCGTAAGATTTAACCCTGCAGGGGTGTTCCAACCTGGTCCATCACAAACCAACACAAGCTGCGGTGGAAATATCTCAACCTCGAGATAGCCCGAAGTATCCTCGGAATCCCGGTGCACAAGACATTTCGACAATGGTAACGCAAGTCCAGCAAGACCTCCCGGTATACCGACAATCCTGATAGGAGTCGCACGTATCTCGTTCTCAGGGCACACCAGATGGGCAAGACGTCGGGTTAGCTGAGACCCTGGTTGCCCAGGGGGCGCCGGACATCGCCCGGTTTGGACCAACACCATCAGCACTGGCCCACCTGTATTATGTTGAATTAAGAATTCTCGGGTAGCGCTAACTCCCTATGCAAATTTAATTATTTAATTCAGTATTATTATGTTGGCAAATGTTAAAACCAAAGTTGGGCCTTGCTGGAAGCAGTTATTCAAAGCGAACTGTCAAGAGGGTCCCATTCCCCTGAGCATGTTAGGAACGCTAATCAAGGATCATAACATCGGTATTACGGAAACTAGGGCGGCATGAGTGGAACAAAACACTAGGCAAAAGGCCGAGCTTTCCACCCAAAACCAAGTATATAGATGCATTAATTAAATAATAGATATTGTGATATCCCAAGATATACATGTCCCAACATGGAACAACCTGCAACTGCACCTACAACTAGCAATGCTATAAGAAGGGGCTGAGCAAAGCGATAACATAGCCAAACAACAGTTTGCTGGGTAAGGGTGGTTAGAGGCTGTATCATGGCATATGGGAGGCTGACATATATGTGGTAGGAAGCGCGACATAGCGATAGCAACGAGACAACTAGCAAGCAAAGATAGTAGAGATATCCAAGGTCATGATCATCTTGCCTGAAATCCCGCTCGGAAGAAGATCGAGTCCATGAAGAAGACGAACCAATGTAGTCGAACGAATCCTCACAATCGCAACGAAACCGGAACTATCAAGAAGAAGCACAACCGGAAAGAAGCAAACAACATGGTAAACACACAAGCATAAACATGGCATGATGCACAACCAAATACGATGCATGACAAGATTAAATGTTGTTAAACATGGCAAGAGATGAAGCATAAGCAATCCTTACAACTACGCAAGTTTAAATGAGGCCGGAAACACAAATAACAATTCCAGAAAATCCCCATATGCAAATTTCAAAATTGGTATTGATCTGAATTAAACACAATGTTAAAGTTGTTAAACAGCAAGTTAACATGCACCACGTTAATCTACACCTTTTTCTACACAAGTTACATATATAATTTATTTAATTCGGAGCTACGGTTAATTAGCTATGAAATAAACCATTTTAGCATGTCATTTATGCAAATTAATGCAAACAACAATTTAAACATTTTTAACATGGATGAAAGTTGCATATTATGAAACTACATGAAATTCTAAGCATTTTTCATATATGAGTCATTTTAATCCGATGCACGGTTTCTGAGTTATTATATGCATGAGGATGACATATTCAAGTTGAGCAATTTTATGAAAACATTGGCATATAATGTGATAGGGAGCATTTGTCGCCATGGCAGAAAGAAATGGATGACACGGCGGCGATAACGGAAATGGTGCCACGGCAATATTCCGATGATCCGGTGACTCGTGGAGATACCGATGACAAGAGCAAGTGTGCGGATGTGCGGAACATGCAAGAGATGGTGGGGTTATCCCGGTTACCGGGTTCCCATGTGTCGGCGGCATGGAAATGGGGAACATGCACGAAACAATTTGGACACGGTGCGAACACGAGCATTTCATACAACAATGCATTCGTCCACGGGCGGTCGTCTCGGCGTTATACCTTCAAAGCATGCATTCGGGACGGATCGTGTCGGTGCGGGCAGAGGAAGTAGACAGTTCTCGCGATGGTCGTAGTGGAAGTAGTGGTACACCCGACGATAGTCGAACTTGATGTTTGTGGTCCATGGGTCTTCGGCGACGGTAGTCGTACACGTTGTAGTCGGACTTGGCGAAATACACCACGGTGGTAGTTGTACACTGGTCGGAGAGGAACATGGCAGGTATCCACATCATTGTAAACGTTTGTGGCAGAGGAACTTGATGTTCGCCGGGTCTTCCAAAGATGTCCTGGTACTTGGCGGTCTCGGTCTCGGCGACCCAAAACGAAGCAGACAAGGGGCCTCGGATGGGTAGTAGCAAGGCAGGGCACAAGGGGAGCGAGAGGCACGGAGGGACGACGTGCTGCTGCTGTCATTGAAGCGTGAAGGCAGCCGTCGCAGCGTCTCCGAGCGGCAGCAAGAAGTGGAGGGCTCGAGGTGGCAAGATGCAGGTGCTGGCCACGTCCATGGAAAGAGCAGGGAGGAGCTCAGGGCGATGCAGGCCCATGGCTGGCCGTGGCAGACGGAGCCAGGACGGCGGCGGAATTCCGGCGACCCGAGGATCGACGGGGAGGCGCAGGAACGACGGGGATGGATGGATCTGATGCTCTACGGCGTGGATCCGGCAGGGAAGCAGGGAGGCGCGTCGAACAGGAGCTAAGGGAGGCCGAGGCAGCACAAGGCGAGCAGTGAGCGAGGGAACCAGCAATGAGCGAGGGGACCATAGGCAAGGTTGAGAGGAGGTGGTGAGAAGGCAAAGCGGCAGAGATGCTCGCCGGATGGAGCGGCTGCAGGGCCGTCGCGCGGGCCGAGGGCACGACAGTGGCCGGCGGGGCAGGAGCAAGGTGGCGCGGCGGCTGTCATGGTGGCCGCGTGCAGAGAGAGGAGGGGTGGCTGGAGGCGCAGGCAGCGATGATGGGTGCACGGGAGAGGAAACGGAGAAGCAAGGCACGGCGGCGGCGCCATGGACGCAAGCAGGCACGACAGATGCGGCGAGGCGAAGGGGGCCGAGGCGCGCGCATGAAGGCCGGCGACGGAGGGAGCAGGCGGGCAGCAGCGCCATGGCCCTTGGCAGGGGCCGGTTGGTGCGGGCTCGTTGGAGGGCGCGGGGTCGGGCACGAGGTGACTATGCGATGGGGGTCGGGCGCGGGTGCTGTCCCTCCCTGTGGGTAGCGGCGCTAGGAGGAGGACGAGGGGATGAGGGAGAGAGTGAACAGGGGGGGTCGGGCTAGGGTTAGTAGGCGCCAACTGGGCCTTAGGTGGGCCGGCTGGTCGGCCGGTGGCTGCGGCTGTTGGCTGAGCTTCTCTGTCTCTCTCCCTTCCCAATTCTTTTCTATTTCAGAAATAGCAGAGGAAGAAAAAGGAGAGAAATGAAAGGATTAGAGAAGGACTTTGGGCATGGGGTTAATTTTCCTGGACTCACAAAAAAATGCGCTGGATCCAGAAAAATTGCAAAGAGACATAGTGAATGGTTTTTGACAACTCATTTGAATAAAATTCAAATGAGTTGGAATAGGAAGTGGGTGTTTGGAAGGTCCAAAAATGTTGAGATTTTTGGTGGGGCTTTGATAAACGGAGAAAGAATTATTGACAAGGTTTGGAGGTCAAACTTGAAGTAGGATATACATGGAATTATTTTGCAAGTGTGTTTATGGGTATTCCCAATTGAATGGAATAATTATTATAGCTCCCTAAAAAAATATCGGGAGGATATGTTGTAAAGAGAAATCACCATGTGAATTCCCTCAATTTAAATGGATCGAACATCCATACAATTTATTGAGTTGCAAAAATTAATGACATGATGGCATGATGAAATGATGCAATGCAAATGATGCCATGATGGAATGCAACAATCCAAACAACCAACGTGGCAGAACTCGAAAAACATGGAAGGCATCTGGAGTGTCGGTCTCGGGGCGTCACAACTCTCCCCCACTTACAAGAGATCTCGACCCGAGATCTTAGGAAGGAAACGGAAGGGAAAGAGGAAGAGGTAAAAGAAAGTTGCTCTTAGACAAATGAGTGAAACGAAAGAACCTCGAGAGGTTGAACAACTTGAAAGAAAGAAAACAGCGAAGACGATCGAAGGTGAAAACACTCCGGTAGAAAAAGAGGAACACGTATCACTATGAGAACCTTGGAGGTTACAAAGACATGAATTAAGATCTCAAGGGACAAAGAAGAATATGTAACCACTCCGGTTGAACGAGATAGACAAAGAATAAGAAAGAAAGAATTCGGACAGCACTCCGGTTGGAAATGGAAGGAATTAGCACAAATTTGACAAGATGAAAAGGACGGAGAAGAGAACAACACCTTCTACCACAAACAAATTTGAAGGAGCATCCTTATAAAGAAGGATTGAATGGAGTTGTTGGAAAATCAACAACGAAAAGAATATGCTTGTTGTGGGCTTATGGAAAACATCTCCTAACTTGAGGTGAAATTCTGCCACTAACGGAACAATTGATTGCTTGAGAGCAACATGGGGATGAAAAACTTCTTGCACCGAGAGGATAAGAGCAAGCTTGGATCATGGATAATCACCACAAATAGGAACAATACATCGGAAAGGCTTTAGGTGAAATCTATACCAAAATAGCTACGAGAAAGAAATGATGGTTTTAAATATATCATTCTTGACAAAAAAAAATCGAGACTCCTCATGAATTAAGAATGGTATAACACCATCTCCAAAGATAAGGAAGAATGACTTGCACTTCCGAATGCGAGGCGAAGAATACTTGAGCTCCAACAAGAATCTTGCTGAAACATTTCGAGAATGAATTAAATCCTTGATGAACCACCATGAAGAAACTCTCGAAGAACTCCGGATGGATAACAAGATGATCAAAACGAAAGGAAGGTTGCAAAGAACAAGATGAAGCCTTGTGATGATTTAGATGGAGCTCCATGACGAGATAATGAGAAAAACTTTGAACTCTGGAAAAGAAAAGATGAAACACTTGGAACCGTGAATTTGATATCATGAACGAACTCCGGAAGAAAGAACTAAATCACCTCGAGGAAAACAAGAATAAGATTTATTGTATGTTTATCCTCCATCAACTTAACTTGATGACAAGCATTGGATTTGTCATACTACTTATTCTTTTGACAAGGATTGAGAAGAGATATTGCGCAACCTTGAGCAAGTCTTCGACGAGACACCGGTAGGATTTTTGAAAAGAACAAATGAATTGATACGATAACAAAGGAAGAGGAATCTTGAACGAACCACCGTAAGAAATGAAAAGAACAAATAAAAAGAGAATGAATCGCAGGGAAGAATTAGAAAACGAACGAAGATACTTGAGGGAATTTAGATACAAGAGAACAAAGCGATCGCGAGCTGACTAAAGAATACTTGAACGATGCACCGGAAGAATTAGGAGACGAACGAAGAGACATCCATTTTTGGAATAATCGGAGAACGAAAGCTAAAAACTAAGAACGAATAAATTTTCTGAAATGATGGCCTTCGGAGAATCAAAACGAAAACAACTCCTGAAATACTACGGATGGGTATGAAAAGAATCTGTCATGATCGAAACAATTTGAGAGGATAGCATCAAGCTTGAACTACGAATCTTGAAGAGAACGGAAAAGGATTTAAGAGAACTCTCCTTCGGTCTTCAAAGCTGAGAATGACGACGAGAACCACCATGAAGATTTATGAGATACTCCGGAATAATGACGAATAGAAAGGTTGAGCCAAATTTGAAAAGAATTTGAGAGAGATCTTGGAGAGGCATATGACTGATGAAAACCATTCTTACGTCACATTTAGAAAGAATTTGAGAATAACTCCGGGAAAATTAGAAGAGTCAGGTAAGATCCTGGGAAAAGACTTGTGGGTTAGGGCCCACTCAAAAGAAACACCGTTGGAACAACTGCTTGAAATAGGGATTGCACCGGTTGAATTAAATGGCTTGACAGAAATAACAATCTCGAAATATGTCGAACGGATCCTGAATGGAAAGATGAATCTTCTGAGATAATTTCTGCAGTCCGGATATGAATAGAGAGAGGTGAATAAACAAGAGAGGCTTGGGTAAGAATTTCCAACATGGGAAATATTTGAATCAATGAAAGAAAAATGATCAACACCGAAAGCATGAATTAAATCCACCGAGAACGAAGAATGATGAACTTGTAGCTCCTGAGCACCTTCATGAGAATCACGGGTTAAGAACATTGAAGGAAAAGAATGAAAAGACTTCTCACGAATAAAATGGATACTTGATTTGAGAATTTTTGACTCTGCAAAGAAAAGGGGTGGGAGGGTGGGGAAAATAAAGACAACTTAGATGGATGAAAAGAACTCCATTGAGAAAACTGAGAATTGATCGGGCAATGTTGAAAGGGTCGGATTAACTTGAAGAGAAGCACGCTGGTTGAGAATAATTTTCCATGACAATCTTGATGATCAAGAAGGATTAGCACTCCCATAGAAATATGAGAACACTGCTTAGGAAAGGTATGGAATCAACACTTGACTTCGAAGCAATTCCAATACCACAACTCAAAACAAAACAAAGGATGTGGCTTGCAGAATAAGCCGGAACAAACATATGATAGAGATTTCATCCGAAATTTTCATGGTGGGGCCCACACGGGCTCGATCTTACAGTGACCATCACGTACAAGGCAGTGTACATGACTTACGAAGCGTCCCCGAACCGTAGCAAAGCTACAAGGGCTCTTTAAGACACAATGAGACCCACTGTAAAAACGACCGTGAACAGGCAGACCACTAGACGTCGAACCCCAATCTCATATCATGCATCTGTCGGAAAGATATCCTAGGTATCTACTTGAATTCCCACCTAAGAACTCCCGAAACTTCTTGGTCATGCGATCAGGTTGCGGGTCCAGGAACCTACTCAGCAATCAACAACCTAATCAGCTGCAACTGCATCCGCAACCCTTAACACACAATCGAGAAACTTCGCAAATTCGTCTACCTCAGACCTTCGAAAACACAACGATACTAGTCACGGTGGATCATCCGAGCTATCTCCTCCAGTACTGGGGAAAAGTCACGGCACTATTTGCCACCACAAAAAGTATAGAAGCGTTTCGATGTCGGCGTCCTCTGGTATTCAGGAACTGGAACGATAGCGACTCTGACAAGAACCCCTTGGAGCTCAACTCCCCGGGTCCAATCCATACGGTCAGGAGGCACCAAGACAGAATTCCCGTCACAACGATATCATAACGATTCCAAAATACCCGCGTGATCCTAAAAAAAATTGAGTGAGAAGAGTAGTAGAATCAAAACACCTACGTCACAATTCCTCACCAGAGCGACGAAGGGGATAAGGAGTAAAAGAATTCCTACTCTCCGATATAGCTAGACTCAAAATAGTTTTTCTTCTATACTCGCCAACGGTTCGATCAATCAAGGAGGCTCCTATGGTCGGTCAAGGCTCTGATACCAACTTGTCACGCCCAATATGCGATCCTATCCTCGAGGGCCTCGGAGGCCCCGCCAGGGATAGAAACGCATATCGAAGACACTTGCAAGGTGGATATCATTACATCGTACCATGTACAGATTAGATGGTGATACATACAAATACGTACAGTCATCACAGGAATACATCAATACATAGCAAACACCATACAGAAGAGCAGAATCCGACTACGGATGAAACACAAATGAAAAACTCGAACGACATCCACCCTGCTAGCCCAGGCTGCCGACCAGGAACCTATCCCAAGATCGACGAAGAGGAAGAAGCAGAAGAAGAACTCCAAAAGTAAACATGCATCGCTCTCACGTCAGATCATCGCTTTACCTGTACCTGTAGCTGTTGTTTTAGTAATCTGTGAGCCACGAGGACTCAGCAATCCCATAACCATGGGTAGCAAGACTATCAAAGCTTAATAGGTATGGAAGGGTAAGGTGGTGAGGTTGCAGCAAGCACTAAGCATTATATGGTGGCTAACTTACGAGTACAAGAATAAGAAGAGTAAACTACGCATAACGGTCGCAATCTAATAATGATCAAGAAGTGATCCTGAACACCTACTTATGAGTCAAACATAACCCCACCGTGTTCCCTTCTTGGTTCAAACCTCACAAGAAGAGACGATCACGGTTACGAACACGGTTGGTGTATTTTAATTGAATTTAGTTTCAAGTTCTCTACAACCGGAGGTTATAAATATCCAAGTCGCCACATAACCGCGGGCAGGGCTTCGCGTAAGATTTAACCCTGCAGGGGTGTTCCAACCTGGTCCATCACAAACCAACACAAGCTGCGGTGGAAATACCTCAACCTCGAGATAGCCCGAAGTATCCTCGGAATCCCGGTGCACAAGACATTTCGACAATGGTAACGCAAGTCCAGCAAGACCTCCCGGTATACCGACAATCCTGATAGGAGTCGCACGTATCTCGTTCTCAGGGCACACCAGATGGGCAAGACGTCGGGTTAGCTGAGACCCTGGTTGCCCAGGGGGCGCCGGACATCGCCCGGTTTGGACCAACACCATCAGCACTGGCCCACCTGTATTATGTTGAATTAAGAATCCTCGGGTAGCGCTAACTCCCTATGCAAATTTAATTATTTAATTCAGTATTATTATGTTGGCAAATGTTAAAACCAAAGTTGGGCCTTGCTGGAAGCAGTTATTCAAAGCGAACTGTCAAGAGGGTCCCATTCCCCTGAGCATGTTAGGAACGCTAATCAAGGATCATAACACCGGTATTACGGAAACTAGGGCGGCATGAGTGGAACAAAACACTAGGCAAAAGGCCGAGCCTTCCACCCAAAACCAAGTATATAGATGCATTAATTAAATAATAGATATTGTGATATCCCAAGATATACATGTCCCAACATGGAACAACCTGCAACTGCACCTACAACTAGCAATGCTATAAGAAGGGGCTGAACAAAGCGATAACATAGCCAAACAACAGTTTGCTGGGTAAGGGTGGTTAGAGGCTGTATCATGGCATATGGGAGGCTGACATATATGTGGTAGGAAGCGCGACATAGCGATAGCAACGAGACAACTAGCAAGCAAAGATAGTAGAGATATCCAAGGTCATGATCATCTTGCCTGAAATCCCGCTCGGAAGAAGATCGAGTCCATGAAGAAGACGAACCAACGTAGTCGAACGAATCCTCACAATCGCAACGAAACCGGAACTATCAAGAAGAAGCACAACCGGAAAGAAGCAAACAACATGGTAAACACACAAGCATAAACATGGCATGATGCACAACCAAATACGATGCATGACAAGATTAAATGTTGTTAAACATAGCAAGAGATGAAGCATAAGCAATCCTTACAACTAGCAAGTTTAAATGAGGCCGGAAACACAAATAATAATTCCAGAAAATCCCCATATGCAAATTTCAAAATTGGTACTGATCTGAATTAAACACAATGTTAAAGTTGTTAAACATCAAGTTAACATGCACCATGTTAATCTACACCTTTTTCTACACAAGTTACATATATAATTTATTTAATTCGGAGCTACGGTTAATTAGCTATGAAATAAACCATTTTAGCATGTCATTTATGCAAATTAATGCAAACAACAATTTAAACATTTTTAACATGGATGAAAGTTGCATATTATGAAACTACATGAAATTCTAAGCATTTTTCATATATGAGTCATTTTAATCCGATGCACGGTTTGTGAGTTATTATATGCATGAGGATGACATATTCAAGTTGAGCAATTTTATGAAAACATTGGCATATAATGTGATAGGGAGCATTTGTCGCCATGGCAGAAAGAAATGGATGACACGGCGGCGATAGCGGAAATGGTGCCACGGCAACATTCCGATGATCCGGTGACTCGTGGAGATACCGATGACAAGAGCAAGTGTGCGGATGTGCGGAACATGCAAGAGATGGTGGGGTTATCCCAGTTACCGTGTTCCCATGTGTTGGCGGCATGGAAATGGGGAACGTGCACGAAACAATTTCGACACGGTGCGAACACGAGCATTTCATACAACAATGCATTCGTCCACGGGCGGTCGTCTCGGCGTTATACCTTCAAAGCATGCATTCGGGACGGATCGTGTCGGTGCGGGTAGAGGAAGTAGACAGTTCTCGCGATGGTCGTAGTGGAAGTAGTGGTACACCCGACGATAGTCGAACTTGATGTTTGTGGTCCATGGGTCTTCGGCGACGGTAGTAGTACACGTTGTAGTCGGACTTGGCGAAATACACCACGGTGGTAGTTGTACACTGGTCGGAGAGGAACTTGGCAGGTATCCACATCATTGTAAACGTTCGTGGCAGAGGAACTTGATGTTCGCCGGGTCTTCCAAAGATGTCTTGGTACTTGGCGGTCTCGGTCTTGGCGACCCAAAACGAAGAAGACAAGGGGCCTCGGATGGGCAGTAGCAAGGCAGGGCACAAGGGGAGCGAGAGGCAAGGAGGGACGACGTGCTGCTGCTGTCATTGAAGCGTGAAGGCAGCCGTCGCAGCGTCTCCGAGCGGCAGCAAGAAGTGGAGGGCTCGAGGTGGCAAGATGCAGGTGTTGTCCACGTCCATGGAAAGAGCAGGGAGGGGCTCAGGGCGATGCAGGCCCATGGCTGGCCGTGGCAGACGGAGCCAGGACGGCGGCGGAATTCCGGCGACCCGAGGATCGACGGGAAGGCGCAGGAACGACGGGGATGGATGGATCTGATGCTCTACGGCGTGGATCCGGCAGGGAAGCAGGGAGGCACGTCGAACAGGAGCTAAGGGAGGTCGAGGCAGCACAAGGCGAGCAGTGAGCGAGGGAACCAGCAATGAGCGAGGGGACCATAGGCAAGGTTGAGAGGAGGAGGTGGTGAGAAGGCAAAGCGGCAGAGATGCTCGCCGGATGGAGCGGCTGCAGGGCCGTCGTGCGGGCCGAGGGCACGATAGTGGCCGGCGGGGCAGGAGCAAGGTGGCGCGGTGGCTGTCATGGTGGCCGCGTGCAGAGAGAGGAGGTGTGGCTGGAGGCGCAGGCAGCGATGATGGGTGCACGGGAGAGGAAACGGAGAAGCAAGGCACGGCGGCGGCGCCATGGACGCAAGAAGGCACGACAGACGCGGCGAGGCGAAGGGGGCCGAGGCGCGCGCATGAAGGCCGGCGATGGAGGGAGCCGGTGGGCAGCAGCGCCATGGCCCTTGGCGGGGGCCGGTTGGTGCGGGCTCGTCGGAGGGCGCGGGGTCGGGCACGAGGTGACTATGCGATGGGGGTCGGGCGCGGGTGCTGTCCCTCCCTGTGGGTAGCGGCGCTAGGAGGAGGACGAGGGGATGAGGGAGAGAGTGAACAGGGGGGGATCGGGCTAGGGTTAGTAGGCGCCAACTGGGCCTTAGGTGGGCCGGCTGGCCGGCCGGTGGCAGCGGCTGTTGGCTGGGCTTCTCTGTCTCTCTCCCTTCCCAATTCTTTTCTATTTCAGAAATAGCAGAGGAAGAAAAAGGAGAGAAATGAAAGGATTAGAGAAGGACTTTGGGCATGGGGTTAATTTTCCTGGACTCACAAAAAAAATGTGCTGGATCCAGAAAAATTGCAAAGAGACAGAGTGAATGGTTTTTGACAACTCATTTGAATAAAATTCAAATGAGTTGGAATAGGAAGTGGGTGTTTGGAAGGTCCAAAAATGTTGAGATTTTTGGTGGGGCTTTGATAAACGGAGAAAGAATTATTGACAAGGTTTGGAGGTCAAACTTGAAGTAGGATATACATGGAATTATTTTGCAAGTGTGTTTATGGGTATTTCCAATTGAATGGAATAATTATTATAGCTCCCTAAAAAAATATCGGGAGGATATGTTCTAAAGAGAAATCACCATGTGAATTCCCTCAATTTAAATGGATCGAACATCCATACAATTTATTGAGTTGCAAAAATTAATGACATGATGGCATGATGAAATGATGCAATGCAAATGATGCCATGATGGAATGCAACAATCCAAACAACCAACGCGGCAGAACTCGAAAAACATGGAAGGCATCTGGAGTGTCGGTCTCGGGGCGTTACACCCAGCCCTCCATCATGCAGTGGAAGAATTGACTCAGTTTCCCCCATCGACGACTCGCCGTTAGATTGGACAAGCGTGTCGTCCTGAGACTGGGAGTTCTCTGACAGGGCCACCCCTTGGGTGAAGCCCACGAAGACACGATCCGGGCCGGCTTGACACGGGCCGGGTCTCGTCGGGAGCTGACCAACACGGCGCGCTGACTCGATGCCAGCGATGTTCTCCAACCCGGCGGCCGGCTCGCCGACCACGCCGATGAAGGTGTGGATCTTGCCGAAGGGGACCCGGTACCCGTACATGATCGAGTCGGCGTTGGGGCCCCAGTATGAATCGTCGATGTAGAACTTTCCGCGGCGGCTCTTGGTCATCATGCCAACCACGTACTTCCCGAACCCTGGAAGAGATCCCGCTAAGAACTCAGCTCCACCGTGCGCGAACCCCACGGTGGGCGCCAACTGTCGTGGTTTTGTCGCGACAGATGTCCTGGTAAAAGGACTTAGAGATGAAGCCATTGCACTAACGTGGAAGCTTAGCGGGGTTGATCGGGAACGGAAAGACGCTGGGTTACCCAGGTTCGGCCCCTCACGGTGGAGGTAAAAGCCTACGTCCTGCTTGTCTATATTGATGTGGATCTCGATTACAACGATGCAGATTCGCTAACCTAGCCCTCGAGTAGATTGCAACTTAGTCTTTTCGTATAGGTGCTCCCCTTTATATATATACAGGTGGAAACCTAGATTACATGAGAGTCTGGATCGTACTTTGACCCGCCTCCTATTCTTCCCTACTTATTCTCCAAGATGACCATCTTGCCTTCTATCTTCTCGTCAAGCCGGCCCACTGCTTAAGCCGCCTTAACCTTGTCAGGCCTCGTTAAGCCGGCCCACACAGAGTCTTCAGCCCGTAGTGAGTTGACCCGCTAAGCTCGCCTTATGGCCGGGTTAACACCCTGCCGGGTCTCCACGCTGGTAAATATCCCCAACACAAGGGGACCCACGAGTCGCCCACAAGGCAACAGGGCGCGACGCCCCCGGGGCGCGCCGTGATGCCTTGTGGGCCCCACGTGTGCCTTCCCGACTCCGTTTTCTTCTTGTATGCTTGTTTTGTAAGATAAAAATTCTTTATATATACTCCCGTATGTTTTGACCACCGTATCGCGAGTTTCTCCTCTGTTCTTGTTTCAGGCTATTTTTCTGACAGATCTAGGTCACCATGACGTCTCCAAGCTCGTCCAAGGACAAGTTGTATGAGAAGGTCATCAATCCATACCTACCGGAGGTGATGAAGCACCCTCAAGCCATTGAGATGCGTGAGGGGGTGCTCCACATCCGGGACGTTCAAGGACCTAAGAAGACCAGGAGCGAGAAGGCCAGGCTGGAAGCGGTGGAACAGGAGATCTTCAAGTGCCAGGGCATGGTGGAGCGCGGACTTTGTGCTAACCACTCCATGATCACGGAATTCATCCGTGAGCACAAGGTGGACGGCAAGAATATTGGGGACGTCATCTTCAAGCTCAATGATCGGATTAATTATCTTCGGGCCCAAATATATGATCTACAAAACCAAAATTTTGAGTATGAAGCCAAGTTCAAAGGTATGAGTTTAGCTGCAAATTTCAGGACTCCGGAAACACGTTCGTCCTTTTATGATGGAGAGCCTATGCCTTGGAAGACGGAGAACAAGCCACCATCACCCAAGAAGGAGACTTGAGCACACGGGTATGGGCACTCCCCTCGGCTTGTGCCAAGCTTGGGGGAGGCACCCCGGTATCGTATCACCATCACTTTTTCATCATCATTATCTATCTTAGTTCGATCCTTAGTTATTTCGTGATTTAGAGGAATAAAATTTTAGTATGATCTAGCTTTGAGTGTTTGCTTTGTGATCCATCTATCTATGTAATCGTGTGTGAAAGTTATATAATAAAGAGTAGTTTGAGTTGAGTATTTTGCTTTTGATGATCCAATCTTAGAAATAAAGAAAGAATAAAAAAGGGTCATATGCTAATCCCATGGGGAGTGATGACTTCACATAAAAGAAGTATAATTGATAGAACTTGTTTGAAGTTGACAAACATAGCATTGGTCATTGTAGCAATTCATGAAAAAGTAATAAAGGAAGAGAGGTCTCACATATAAATACACTATCTTGGACATCTTTTATGATTGTGAGCCCCCATCAAATATTCCATGTCAATTAGTTGAAGTTGGACAAGGAAGACAACGTAATGGGTTATGTTTGCTTATATTCACATAGAAGTTATATTCTTTTGGATCCTCTAACATGTGGTGTTTGCCCCCTATCTTTGCTAGCCAAAAATCCGCACCAAGTAGAGATACTACTTGTGCATCCAAAACCTTAAACCCAGTTTCATGCCATAAGAGTCCACCATATCTACCTATGGATTGAATAAGATCCTTCAAGTAAGTTGTCATCGGTGCAAAAGCAATAAAAATTGCTCCTAAATATGTATGAACTTTTATTGTAAGGGAAAATAAGCTTTGTACGATCTTGTGATGGTGGAGCAATAAAAGCGACAGACTGCATAATAAAGGTCGCTATCACAAGGGGCAATATAAAGTGACATTCCTTTACATTAAGAGCTTGCACATCCAAAAACAAAAGCACATGACAACCTCTGCTTCCTTCTGCGAAGGGCCTATCTTTTACTTTATGTATTTACTTTCATGCAAGAGTCAATAGTATTCTTCTCTATTCCATTTTTATTTTCTCTTTTGGCAAACATCATGTGGTGGGGATTGATCCATGCATATATATCCAGTTGAATGTAGGTGATCATGAGTTATTATTGTTGACATTACCCTTGAGCTAAATACGTTGGGAGGCGAAATTATAAGCCCCTATCTTTCTATGTGTTCGACTGAAACTTTTGCTCCATAAGTATGACGTGAGTGTCAGCAATCATAGAAGACTAAATGATAGTTGAGTATGTGAACTTGCTAAACAAAGCTCTTACATAGACTCTTTCTGATAATATGATGAATTGCAATTGCTTCAGTGACTGAGATCATAGTTTTTTAGTTTTCAGTTTGGTTTATGGTTCATACTTTAACTTGTGGATGAATTGTCACTTTTTCATGAGAAGTTTTATGATGATATATTGTTGTTATAATAAAGATCATGATGCTTCATGTCCGTATTTTATTTTTATCGACGTCGCTCTCTCTAAACATGTGGTCATGATTATCGATTTCGACTTTTCGCTTGAGGGCAAGCGAGGTCTAAGCTTGGGGGAGTTGATATGTCCAATTTGCATCATGATTTCCTATGAATAATTATTATGTTTTTAATCATTATTTCACTTTATGGTACAATTCTTATGCCTTTTCTCTCTTATTTTGCAAGATTTACATGAAGAGGGAGAATGCCGGCAGCTGGAATTCTGGATCTGAAATAGCCACATCAGAGATACCAACTCTACAGAGCTCCAATTGACCTGAAATTTGACAGAGATTTTTTATTGAATATATAAAAAATACTGGAGAAAAGAGATAATGGTGGGGACCCACCAGTTGGGCGCCCTGATGCCTTGTGGGGCCCCTGGCTGGCCTCTGGCCCCCTCCTTCCACTATATGAAGCCATTTGCCATAGAAAAAAATAAAGAGAAGACTTTCGGGACGAAGCACCGCCGTCTCGAGGCGGAACCTGGGCAGGAGCACTTTTGCTCTCCGGCGGAGCAATTCCGCCGGGGATACTTCCCTCCGGGAGGGGGAAATTGAAGCCATCGACATCACCAACGATCCTCTCATCGTGGGAGGACCAATCTTCATCAACATCTTCACCAGCACCATCTCATCTCAAACCCTAGTTCATCTCTTGTATTCAATCTTTGTCTCAAAACCTCAGATTGGTACCTGTGGGTTGCTAGTAGTGTTGATTACATCTTGTAGTTGATGCTAGTTGGTTTATTTGGTGGAAGATTATATGTTCAGATCCTTAATGCTATTCAATACCCCTCTGATCTTGAACATGAACATGATTTGTGAGTAGTTACTTTTGTTCTTTAGGACATGGGAGAAGTCTTGTCATAAGTAATCATGTGAATTTGGTATTCGTTCGATATTTTGATGATATGTATGTTGTTGCTTCCTTTAGTGGTGTCGTGTGAACGTCGACTACATGACACTTCACCATCTTTGGGCCTAAGGGAAGGCATTGTGGAGTAGTAATTAGATGATGGGTTGCTAGAGTGACAGAAGCTTAAACCCTAGTTTATGCGCTATTCCGTAAGGGGCTGATTTGGATCCATATGTTTCATGCTATGGTTAGAGTTATCTTAATTCTTCTTTCGTAGTTGCGGATGCTTGCGAGAGGGGGTAATCATAAGTGGGAGGCTTGTTCAAGTAAGAACAGCACCCAAGCACCGGTCCACCCACATATCAAATTATCAAAGTAGCGAACGCGAATCAAACAAACATGATGAAAGTGACTAGATGAGATTCCCATGTGTCCTCGAGAACGCTTTGCTTATTATACGAGTTCGTTCCGGCTTGTCCTTTGCTACAAAAAGGATTGGGCCACCTTGCTGCACTTTTGTTACCATTACTACTTGTTACTTGTTACGAATTATCTTGTTATCAAAACTATCTGTTACCGCTACCTTCAGTACTTGCAGAGAATACCTTGCTGAAAACAGCTTGTCATTTCCTTTTGCTCCTCGTTGGGATCGACACTCTTACTTATCGAAAGGACTATGATTGATCCCCTATACTTGTGGGTCATCAACTATCAGGTGTAGGTGCAATAGTAATAATTTCATGTTTAACATAAGGAACTATAGCAAGTTCATCTCCGTAAGCATCATTCATATTGGCATCATGGACACAAGCATAGCAAGCATCAATTTCATGAAAAAGGGATATTTCAAATGAATCAAAGGGATCATAGCATTCATCCTTCGATAAGCACGAAGGGAAATTAAACAATGTATGAGTTGAAGAGTTACTCTCATTAGAAGCTGGGCACGGGTAGCTAATCCGCTCTTCCTCCCTTTGTTCTTCACTCTCCTCGTCATCTTTTTCATCTAATGAGCTCACAGTTTCAGCAATTTCTTCTTCCATAGGTTCCTGCAAAATATTAGTCTCTTGGGCAGCGAAAACTTTCTCAATAAATTCATCAATATAAGCATTGTATTCATAATTCTCATAGCAATATTTTAGTATAGCATAATTTTCAGATCTGTAAACAGCATCATCATAATTTTCATACTTTTCAAACAAAGATTCAATTTCATAAGCACCCTTAAAAGCAACAAATTCTTCTATTTGTTCCACATCATAGTAATCATATACACCATTAGCATAAGAAGCCAAGGTTTTATTATCATTAAATTTATATGAAAAGGGAAGGTGTGGAGCCTTCATATTAGAGCAACAAGTATAATCATATCTTAAGCATAAATTCCGAGCATACCAATGCAAATAATCAATTTGATCCCATAAGAGTTTCCTTTTTTGAGACAAGCGATAATCCCTAAAGTATTCCCGTTGATCCAAAGTATATCCCATTATCAAGTTGAATGGAGATTTATCAGGATTATCAAAGTAGTATTTAATGTTTTCCACATAACCAGCATCGAGCGTTTTAAGAGGTTCCCCATCTCCATGAGTAGCAAGTACAACTAATTTTTTTGGTGTTTCGTGTTCCATATCCATAACTAAAGATATAAAACAACTTAAAACAGAAAATAAAACTACTTAGTGATAAAGCAAACAAGCAAGGATGATTGTGACAAACTAAAAAGCAAACAAAGCAAAGACTCATATAATACAAGACGCTCCAAGTAAAACTCATATCATGTGACGAATAAAAATATAGCTCCAAGTAAAATTACCGATGGTTGGTAGAAGAAAGAGGGGATGCCTTCCGGGGTATCCCCAAGCTTAGACGCTTGAGTCTTCCTTGAATATTACCTTGGGGTGCCTCGAGCATCCCCAAGCTTAGGCTCTTACTACTCCTTATTCCTTCATCCATCGTGATCTCACCCAAAACTTGAAAACTTCAATCACACAAAACTCAACAAAACCTTCTTGAGATCCGTTAGCATAACAAAATAAATCACTACTCTAAGTACTGTTGCAAACCCATTCATATTTTATTTTTGAATTATACCTACTGTACTCTAACTTCACCATGGCTTATACCCCCCGATACAATCCATAGATTCATGAAAACAAGCAAGTAGTGCATCAAAAACAGAATCTGTTAAAAACAGAACAGTCTGTAGCAATCTATTTAAAATACATACTTATGTAACTTCAAAAATTCTGAAAACTTAGAACAACATGGGAAATTCATATACCAATACTGTGTAAAAATTTCAGATTTTTCTGACGCTCCAGTACAGAAACAAAATTCGGGCACTGGACGCAAAACTTTCTGTTTTCCAAACAGCATCAATTATATTATCTTCCAAATCATCCTAAAGGTATTACTTGGCACAAACACTAATTAAAAACACAAAAACACAATCATACCAGTAGCATAATTGTGAAAACTCACAATAACAGAAACAAATAATAAAAATTTATTTTATTCATTGGGTTGCCTCCCAACAAGCGCTATTGTTTTATGCCCCTAGCTAGGCATAATGCATAGTTTCAAGTATTGTCATCTTTGGTTTCCAACTCCTCAATCACACATCCATTTTTTCTAATAGATTTAACATAGGTGTTTCTCACCATAACACTTCTAGGCACAAAATCAAGAATTTTACTTTTGTGAATAGGTTCCTTAATTATACCAATGAAATCGGGGTGCACGCTAATCATTTTAAGATCTTCATTTATCTTACTAGAAGTAGCACCATTGGTTTTAGGGACATACATAAACTTGCAATTCTTGCTAGGAGTAATTTTTTCAATAGTTTTAACGGAAGAAAAAGCGGAACCTAATTTGTTAATAATTTCCTCCAACTTATCGATCCTAGCGGGACTTTGTTCCACCCTTTCATTAATTATTGGTTCTTTCTCTTTTAGCATCTTAAGAGTAATACCTACTTTTGATCCAAATTGAGTGACATGGTTATGAATTTTTTATCTAAATTTTCAATATGCTCAATGGTAGGCATTTTGTTTTCAATAGCTTCTAACTTTTGCATAACATGTTCCAAGGTCAAAGTTGTTTCATTAATAGTAATAGGTGGTGATCCCACTAAATTTCCCATAGCATTAAAAGCATCCATAGAGGGACACATTAAGAAATTCCCTCCAGTAATAGTATCAAGCACAAATCGATACCAAGTAGTAATGCCCACATAAAAAATGCGAAGAAGGATGGTAGAGGATTGCTTACGAGTTGATCTATTATGAGCATCACAAATCCTATACCAAGCATCTTTTAAATTCTCTCCTCCCCTTTGTTTAAAATTAAGTACTTCATTTTCAGGGGTAATAGTAACGAGCGAAGAACTAGCCATAATGATAAAGCAAGCAAAAAGCAAACAAGAAAAAGGCAAACGGAAAATATTTTTGTATTTTTGTAAAAACGCTTTAGAAGTGGGGGAGATGAAAACGAGAGGAATGCAAGGAGATGAGAGTTTATGCAAAGGTACTTGATAGATGTTGATGATGTCTCCCCGGCAACGGCGCCAGAAATTCTTCCTCCTACTTGTAGCTTGCGTTGGTATTATCCCCGAAGAGGAAGGGATGATGCAGAAAATAGCATACGGTGGGTAGACAAATTACTGTTGGGCAATTGATAGAAAAGCAAATAATCATGACGATATCCAAGGCAATGATCATGTATATAGGCATCACATCCGAGACAAGTAGACCGACTCCTGCCTGCATCTACTACTATTACTCCACACATCGACCGCTATCCAGCATGCATCTAGTGTATTAAGTCCATAAAGAACGGAGTAACGCCTTAAGAACGATGACATGATGTAGACAAGATAAACTCACGCATGAATAAGCCCCATCTTTTACCCTTAATAGCAATGATACATATGTGTCATGTCCCTTTCTGTCACTGGGATTGAGCACCGCAAGATCGAACCCATTACAAAGCACCTCTTCCCATGGCAAGATAAATCAATCTAGTTGGCCAAACCAAATCAATAGATCGGAGAAGAAATACAAAGCTATAATAATCATGCATAAAAGAGTGCAGCAAAGACTCAAATAATATTCATGGATAATCTGATCATAAACTCACAATTCATCGGATCCCAACAAACACACCGCAAAAAGTGATTACATCGGATAGAACTCCAAGAACATCGAGGAGAACATTGTATTGAAGATCAAAAAGAGAGAAGAAGCCATCTAGCTACTAACTATGGACCCGAAGGTCTGTGGTAAACTACTCACGCATCATCGAAAGGGCAGCAAGGTTGATGTAGAGCCCCTCCGTGATCGATTCCCCCTCCAGCGGAGCACCGGAGAAGGCCTCCAGATGGGATCTCTCGAGAACAGAAACTTGCGGCGGTGGAAAAAGTATTTCGTGGATTCCCCTGAGGGTTTCTGATTTTTTCTGAATTTATAGTGGAGGAATTAGGTCAGACGGAGCTCTGTGGGCCCCACGAGGTACCAGGGCGCGCCTGCCCCCCCCCCCAGGCGCGCCCTGGTGCCTCGTGGGCACCCCTTGGGGCTTCTGGCCTCCTACCGAAGCTTCTAGTGTTTATCTTGTCCAGAAAAAAATCTCCAA
Source organism: Elymus sibiricus (assembly GCA_039707655.1). Classification (NCBI taxonomy): domain Eukaryota; kingdom Viridiplantae; phylum Streptophyta; class Magnoliopsida; order Poales; family Poaceae; genus Elymus; species Elymus sibiricus. The sequence continues at coordinate 324,876,569 of CM077674.1, read as the reverse complement.
AAAGTTTCATGGCATTTGGACTTCGTTTGGTATTGATTTTCTGTAAAACAAAAACAGGGCAGAAAACAACAACTGGCACTAGGCACTAAGTTAATAGGTTAGTCTCCAAAAATGATATATAATTGTTGTAAATGAATATAAAAACATCCAAGATTGATAATATAACAACATGGAACAATCAAAAATTATAGATATGTTGGAGACGTATCATACACCGCTGCATAGAGGGGGAGAGAGTTGGTGTTGACGGCGGCGAAGTTGTTGGTGTAGATCGCCGTCACGATGGTTGTCCCAGCGGCGTTCTGGCACCACCGGGAGAGAGGGGGGAGAGAGCCCCCCTCCTTATTCTTCTTCCTTGGCCTCCCCCCTAGATGGGAGGAGAGTTCCCCCTCTGGTCCATGGCTGCCATGTTTCCCGGAGGGCAGGAGCCCCTCCGAGATTGGATCTCTCTCTCTGTTCTCTTCTGTTTCGCGCTCCTGTTTTCTGGCCCTTCACCGTTTCTTAAATTCCCGGAGATCCGTAACTCTGATTGGGCTGAAATTTTGAGGGGATTTTTATTCGGATATTATCTTCCTTGCGGTAGAAGGACACCCTCAACCGACCTACAGGGGAGGCACATGCCCCCTAGGCGCGCCCAGGGGGGCCGCGCCCTCCATGCTTGCTATGTCCTCGGGCATCGTCTCGCGTTGATTCTTTTTCCCAAAAATCACATATATTCCAAAATAAATCTCCGTGAATTTTTATCGCGTTTGGACTTCGTTTGATATGGATTTTCTGTGAAACAAAAAACATGCAACAAACAGGAACTGGCACCGGGCACTGGATCAATATGTTAGTCCCAAAAAACAATATAAAATGTTGCCAAAAGTATGTGGAAATTGTAGGATAATGGCATGAAACAATAAAAAATTATAGATACGGCGGAGACGTATCACGGTGCTGGCCTCCGTCTGCCTTTCGGCCTGCCAGCCGACTTTAATTGCGGCGATCTCCTGCTTCTATTCGGGTGAGAGGCTCTCCCAGACGGCTTTGGAGCTCGAGTAGGTCATGGCAGGTGTGGTGCCGAGAGAAGAAAGGGAGCAGAGGATGTTGGAAGCGGCTATGGTCGGGCCTAGAGTTTAAATAGTAGGCGGATGCCAGGGTAACCAGCGAGGTGGTTAATGATGGGCGGCAGACAGACAGACAGACAGGTGGTACCAGAGCAAGTTCCTCGGCATCTTCACATGTTTAATGTAGGTAGGGGACGGACAGGCTACCGTTTGAACATGGAGTAGTCGCATGCACGGGGAAACGGCGCGGGCGGCGCTCTCGGCCGGCGTGCCGCTTCAATGCCAGAGCGATGTGAGAGGTCGCGTTCGCTCTGAGCCGGCATGAATGCGGCACTAGCGCTTTGGAGCGGTGCTGGTCGCTACGGACGGAAAGGGCGCCGACGAGGGAGAGTTTTGGGTGGGCCAGGTTTGTAAGAAGTGGGCGTGGCAGCGGTCCGGACACCCGCATACCCCCCGGGTTTGCTTCCGTTTTACGAGAAAACGGACGTCTGGACCGCCGAGCGGATTGATGCGGGACCGTGTTGGATGACAAAACACGTCCGGACCGCGCGGTCCGGACGACTGCGGGCGGTTTGAGGGTCTACGTTGCATGCGACTCCCAGACCTGGACATGGTCTAGGCGGCGACGGCGCCCGATGCACTCATCGGCATCCTCCGCACTCTCTTACGCTTCCAACTCCTCATCGGCCTTCGTGCTCTCCGATGCCACCCCCTCCTCCTCCGATCCCGCCTCCTTATATTGCTATCATGGAACGTAATTAAATGACACTGTATCTATAATTAATAATACGCTATTGACATATGATAGTAAGGAAGTATTTCCTAAAACATTGGGTTTATATACTCAGTCAGTCCATCAATCGTACCGTACCCCGAACAAAATCGGTGAGGCGCCACTCGACACGAGCACCGAGAGGTCAGTCACTAACAAGATGGTTTCCTCTGTAGTCGATGCTACTCTTCTTTACACCAGACCGCGTTGCCGCTGCGTGCCGGTTTGAGGCGTCCGCCACGATGGTCAGTTTCCTTCTAGTTCCATGGCGCTAGCTCCGCTGCCAAGCGTCTTTTTGGGTGTGTTTGGTTACTTGCATAATTTTCTGCCTCCTTACATTTGTGGCCCAGTTCAGTCAGGCTAAGCTAACGCAGACTCAAAATCATGTACTGAACCTAGTTTGATTTCCCACAAAACCCCAGTCTGCATTAGAGGAGAACCACTAGCACGCCGTATGGTAGCCAGACACAACATGTTGTTGTTTGGTTACGTGCAAGACATGCGGTGTGGTAACCTTTTGTTCTGTGTTGAGGTTACCAGCACATACACTCATAGGCAAAACACAACCATTCGCACTACATTATGGGTACTACATTAACAACCATAGTCATAATAATGATAGAGTCCTAAGCAGACAGTCATATTAACCATACAGACAAACAGACTAAAGAAAACACATTAAACTTCCCAGAACAAGGCAAGTGCTTCGTCGTTCTTCTTGCACTTGCCCACCACCTCAGCGCCGAAAATGTTGAAGACGGTCATCTTGAAGGTGTCTGCAGTCAACACCTTCAAGGCGACGAGGTAATTGATCTGAAGATGGTGAGCTTTGGCGAATCCTGCCCATCCTTTATCAAGGGCTAGCTTACGGTTGACCCCCCGAAGCAAGACCCTCCACTTGCAACTGGTGTTCATCTTAAGAAAGACTTCCGGTGGGATGTTGGTCATGTGCTTATGGAAGCCATCAGGGATCGGCAGTAACTCCAAGCATGTGCTAGGATCACCTTGTAGAAGTGCATTGGTCCCACATCCTCATGAAAATGGTAGTAATTTGTCGACTGGACCCGACGCATCTTTGACGCACTGCCCTATGGCACCTGCTTTCCCTCTGCCACCTGATTGCCCTTTGGGCAGTTGCCCTTTACGACCTGCTTGCTCTTCGAGCAGTTGCCCTCAGCAACATTGTCGAGCACGAGCTTTCCGACAGAGCGCTGAAATGATGAACTGAAGAAGATCAATGGACGTACATGTAGCATGGACTGATCACGAGGATCAACACACTAACACATGTAGCTAAGTGCTATATCGACACCCAAATATAACCCTATATCGACACTCTGATTTGACTGGACTTAGACACCCAATTCGAGCCATATGAAAACCTTAATCGACACCCAAATTGAGCCTATCAAGCCTTAGTCAACACCCAATTTGAGCCATATGAAAACCTTAATCTAGCTATATCAAAACCTAAATCGAATCCTCGAGGTGTAAATCCATTCTTAATCGATGCCTATATGACTCCTAAATCTGGGAAACAAGGGCTTACCGCCATTTGACGAAGGGGTGATGAAGCGTTGATGAAGCCGGTGCTCGGCACCGCTGGTGAGAGAGAGCGTGAGAGTCACAGTGGAGAGAGGGAGAGTGGGGGTGAGAGGAAGGGGGTTGAAGGGGTTTGAATGGCAGAAAGTACACATTGTCAAATGAAAGAGAGAATGTGACCCTTGAGAAGATTGACCATATTTTCATGACGAACGATTGGGAGGAGCTCTACCCATCTTGTTTTCTTTCCGCCATTGCCCATTGGGATGACAATGTTGGATCATTGCCCATTGCTGATGGACCTGCATGCGGATTTTCATATGGGGAGACGTTTCAAGTACGAGTCTTTTTGGCCGAAAGCAGAGGGGTTCATGGACACTGTTTGCATGGCATGGAACTCTATCCCATCCACCGGGAACCCCTTTGTTGTCCTCGACAGCAAGCTAAGGGCCATGGCAAAGCGCTTGCAAGCCTGGGGTGACAAGTGGATTAGAAATGGCAAACTACAGATCGCGATAGCTATGGAGGTAATTTTCAGGCTCGACGTCGCATCGGACTCGAGAACAGTCACCCATTAGGAGCATGAGCTGAGGAAAGTTCTGAAACGCAAGTTGTTAGGCTTGTGTTCTTTGGAGAGAACGATTTCTAGGCAAAGGCCACAGCTACTAAATCTGAAAGAGGGGGATGCGAACACCAAATATTTCCACCGGCATGCGAGTCAAAGACAAAGGAGGAACATAATAAAAACTTTGAAGAAGGATGGAGAAGTACTGATTGGGCATGAACCGATCGCTAATGCTGTCGATGAGTATTACCAAAGCATCTTCGGAACGGCACCAGCACGTGAATATTCCATCAATTTGGATGCTTTGAACTTGCTATGTCTTGAGCTAGCAAACTTGGAGAGGCCATTTGTGGAGGATGAGGTGGAGAAGATCATCAAGTCAATGCCACCGGACAATGCACCGGGGCCGGACGGATTCACTGGGCGCTTCCATGCGACATGTTGGCACATAATTAAGGTGGACTTCATGCGCGCCCTGGACTCTTTATTTCATGGTGATACAAGGGGAATGCCGGCAATAAATATACGTGCTACCAAAAATTGATGGAGCAGAGGAATTGCAAGATTTTCGTCTGGTCAGCTTAGTGCATGGGCAATAAAAATCCTTGAGAAGGTATTAGCAGTAAGGCTCTCGGATGAGCTTCCAAAGGTGGTGGGCAAGCATCAAAGTGCATTTTCGCGGGGCCGCTCACTCCATAACAACTTCATGTTCGTTCAGTGCATGGCTAGGAGGTTGCACGCGCTCAAAGATCCCACGGTGATGCTCAAGCTCGACATCTCTAAAGCATTCGATTCGGTGCAATGGCCGTTCGTAATTGAAGTAATGCAAAGGATGGGTTTTGGCCGGCGGTGGATCTTGTGGATAAGTAGCCTTCTTGCAACCTCGTCTACCAGAATTATGGCAAATGAAATTCCTGGAAAACCTATTATGAGTTGCCGTGGATTCCGTTAAGGAGATCTACTATCGCCCATGTTGTTCATTCTTATCATGGAACCACTCTAGAAACTTTTTGAGAAGGCAACTACGGAGGGCATCCTCACTCCATTGGCACCACGTGGAATGCAGCAGAGGCTGTCCATTTTTGCCGATAACATGATGTTCTTCTTGAAGCCATTAGGTATTGACTTGGGGCATGTGCTATGTTGTTGGAGAACTTTGGAATGGCCTCAGGACTACACCTGCGAAAGAGCGCAGCAATCCCTATAAGATGCTCGTAGGAGCAGATGAATATGGTCAGTGCAAGGCTAAACTGATCGATGGGGAAATTCCCCCGCAAGTACCTTGGGTTGCCATTAACACTAAGGAAGCAGTCGGCGGCTCAACTGCAAGGGTTGGTGGGTCACCTTGCAGCGTGTCTCCCGACGTTGCGTGGTGCAACGCTGCCCAAAAGTGGGGCATGCTCCTTGTCCAGTCTATCTTGAGCTCAATACCGCTGCATGCGATGATGGCCCTCGACCTTCCTGTCAAAACCATCAACGCGGTGAACAAAATAAGGAGGAGGCCAAAGGGGGGAACTGCTCGGTCGCGTGGACAACCGTGTGTATGCCCAAGTAGGTTGGGGGCCTCGGCATCCTGGATTTGCGGTGGATGAACATTGCGATGCAAACGAGGTGGCCATGGCTTCAGCACACAGATCGGAGTAGATGCTGGTGCTACTTGTGAGCTGCGTTGGGATTTCCCCGAAGAGGAGGGGATGATGCAGTACAATAGAGATAAGTTTTTCCCTCAGTTATGAAACCAAGGTTATCAATCCAGTAGGAGAATCACGCAACAACTCGTTAGCAGTACCAGCACACAAAACAACAAATCCTCGCACCCAACGTGAACAAGGGGTTGTCAATCCCTTGGCAGTTAATTGCAAGATTAAATTGTATGGTGATAGATAGATAGATCGAACAAAAATACAAAATAAAATAAATAAAGTAAAATTGCAGCAAGGTATTTTTAGGATTTTCAATATATGATAAAGGTAGACCCGGGGGCCATAGTTTTCACCAGAGGCTTCTCTCTTGAAAATAGCATACGGTGGGTGAACAAATTACTGTTGGGCAATTGATAGAAAAGCAAATAATCATGACGATATCCAAGGCAATGATCATGTATGTAGGCATCACGTCCGAGACAAGTAGACCGAAATGATTCTGCATCTACTACTATTACTCCACACATCGACCGCTATCCAGCATGCATCTAGAGTATTAAGTTCATAAAGAACGGAGTAACGCCTTAAGCAAGATGACATGATGTAGACAAAGTAAGCTCAAGCATGAATAAACCCCATTTTTTACCCTTAATAGCAACGATACATACGTGTCATATCCCTTTCTGTCACTGGGATTGAGCACAGCAAGATCGAACCCATTACAAAGCACCTCTCCCATTGCAAGATAAATCAATCTAGTTGGCCAAACCAAATCAATAGATCGCAGAGAAATACGAAGCTATAACAATCATGCATAAAAGAGTTCAGAGAAAACTCAAATAATATTCATGGATAATCTGATCATAAACTCACAATTCATCGGATCCCAACAAACACACCGCAAAAAGTGATTACATCGGATAGAACTCCAAGAACATCGAGGAGAACATTGTATTGAAGATCAAAAAGAGAGAAGAAGCCATCTAGCTACTAACTATGGACCCGAAGGTCTGTGGTAAACTACTCACGCATCATCGGAAGGGCAACAAGGTTGATGTAGAGCCCCTCCATGATCGAATCCCCCTCCGGCAGAGTGCCGGAAAAGGCCTCCAGATGGGATCTCTCGAGAACAGAAACTTGCGGCAGTGGAAAACGTATTTCGTGGACTCCTCTATTGGTTTCCCGATTTTAGAGAATTTATAGAGGTGGAATTAGGTCAAACAGAGCAGAGGTGGGCCCACGAGGCACCAGGGCGCGCCACCCCCTCTGGGGCGCGCCCTGGTGGCTCGTGGCCACCTCCTTTGTCTTCTGGCCCTCTCCCGAAGCTTCTAGTGTCTCTTATGTCCAGAAAAAAAATCTACAAAAAGTTTCGTGGCATTTGGACTTCGTTTGGTACAGATATTCTGGAAAACCAAAAACAGGCAAAAAATAGCAACTGGCACTTGGCACTGAGTTAATAGGTTAGTCCCAAAAAATGATATATAATTGCTTGTAAGTGTATATAAAACATCCAAGATTGATACTATAATAGCATGGAACAATCAAAAATTATAGATACGTTGGAGACGTATCAAGCATCCCCAAGCTTAATTCCTGCTCGTCCTCGAGTAGGTAAATGATAAAAACAGAATTTTTGATGTGGAATGCTACCTATCATATTCATCATATACTCTTTTCTTTTGTAGCATGGACATTTGGACTTGAATGATTCAAAGCAATAGTCTATAGTTTGACATGAAGACATAAATACTCAAGCATACTAACAAGCAACCATGTCTTTCAAAATATCAATGCTAAAGAAAGTTATCCCTAGCCCATTATGCTCAATCATTGATCCATTCATGAAACACACTCAATATTAGCTACACCCAATGCACAAGTATGACAATAGTGCTCTCTAGTTGGTGCTTTGTAAGAGAAGATGGAGACTCAAAATAAAAATAAAAATTGCATAAAAGTAAATAGATAGGCCCTTCGCAAAGGGAAGCAGAGATTTGCAAATGCGCCAGAGATCAAGGCTTAAATTAGAGTGGTAAAATTATTTTGAGAGGCATGCTTTTCCTGTCAATGAAAACGACCAAGAATTCCCAATATCTTCCATGCTAGACACATTATAGGCGGTTCCCAAACAGAAAATAAAGTTATTTCCTTTCCACCATTCTTTCACAATCCATGGCTAGCCGTATCCACGGGTGCCCTCCATACCAACACTTTCCAAGGAATTTATTATTATCATCATAAAAAAAATCCATTTCGGGACTGGGCATCCCTATTACCTGCCACTCTCTCGTGCAATGACAAGTGAATAAACACTCATCGTGAGAATAACACACCTAGCATGGAAAATATTAGCCACCCCCTGCCGCTTCATGAGCGGTATGGGCACACAAAACAGAAAATTATTTTGAAAATTTAGAGTTGGCACATGCAAATTTACTTGGAACGGCATGGAAATACCGCATATAGGTAGGTATGGTGGACTCATTTGGCACAACTTGGGTTTAAGGAGTTGGATGCACAAGCAGTATTCCCGCTTAGTACAAATGAAGGCTAGCAAATAGATTGAGAAGCGACCAACCAAAAAGCGAAAATGGTCATAAACATGCATTGAACATAACTAACACGGAATAATGCAGCATAAGTAGGATATAATTTCGTTGCATAACTATTGACTTTATGTGCATGCATAGGGAATCACAAACCTTAACACCAATATTCTTACTAAATCACAATTACTCACTAACATGACTCACATATTATCATCTCCATATCGCAAAACTATTGCAAGGAATCAAACTTATCATATCCAATGATCTTTCATGAAAGTTTTTATTATATCCCTCTTGAATATTCATCACTTTGGGAGCAAATTACCATTACTATTATCAACTCTCAAAAAGATATAAGTGAAGCATGAGAGTGCAAATATTTCTTCAAAATTTATTCTTATCAACTCTCAAAATAATATAAGTGAAGCATGAGAGTTTAAATATTTCTTCAAAATATAGCCACCGCCGTGCTCAAAAAGATTTAAGTGAAATACTAGAGCAACCGCCTAGCTCAAAAGATTTAAGTGAAGCACATAGAGTACTCTAACAAATCATGATAAACGTGTGGCTCTCTCAAATAGGTGTGTCCAGCAAAGATGATTGTGACAAACTAAAAAGCAAACAAAGCAAAGACTCATATAATACACGACGCTCCAAGTAAAACACATATCATGTGATGAATAAAAATATAGCTCCAAGTAAAATTACCGATAGTTGGTAGAAGAAAGAGGGGATGCCTTCCGGGGCATCCCCAAGCTTAGACGCTTGAGTCTTCCTTGAATATTACCTTGGGGTGCCTTGAGCATCCCCAAGCTTAGGCTCTTGCCACTCCTTATTTCTTCATCTATCGTGATCTCACCTAAAACTTGAAAACTTCAATCACACAAAACTCAACAAAACCTTCGTGAGATCCGTTAGTATAACAAAATAAATCTTTAACTTTAAGTACTGTGGTAAATTGATTCATATTTAATATTGGCATAATGCTACTATACTCCAACTTCTCCGTGACTCATACCCGCCGATACGATCCATAGATTCATCAAAATAAGCAAACTATGCAACAAAAACAGAATCTGTCAAAAACAGAATAGTCTTTAAATATCTATTTAAAATCTATACTTATGTAACTCCAAAAATTATGAAAAATTAGGACAACGTGGGAAATTCATATACCAATACTGTGTAAAAATTTCAGATTTTTCTGACGCTCCAGTACAGAATTACAATTCCAGCACTGGACGCAAAACTTTCTGTTTTCCAAACAGCATCAATTATACTATCTTTCAAATCATCCCAAAGGCATTACTTGGCACAAACACTAATTAAAACATAAAAACACAATCATAATAGAGGCTATAATTATGTAAACACACAATAACAGAAATAAAAAGCAAAAATTTATTTTATTCATTGGGTTGCCTCCCAACAAGCGCTATTGTTTTATAGCCATTAAGATAGGCTTGAGATTTCAATGATGCTCTCATGAAAGATAAGAATTGAAACAAAAAGATAGCATCATAAAACATGTGACAAACACATTTAAGTCTAATATACTTCCTATGCATAGGCATTTTATAAGCAAACAAATTATCAAGACAAGCAATATCTAGCATATGCAAATAGGAAGAATGAAGCATTAACATAACGAGAGGCAATTTAGTAATATGAAGATTTCTACAGCCATATTTTCCTCTCTCATAATAATTATATGTATGATCATAATCAAACTCAACAATATAGCTATCATAAACAATATCCTCTCTATGATCCACATGCATAAAAAATTTATAATCTTCCAAAATAGTGGGATTAACATCAATTAAAGTCATGACTTATCCAAACCCACTTTCATCAAAAATTTCAAAAAATTGAACACTCTCCGAATATGTGGGATTCTTTTTACTTAAAGTTGACACTCTTCCAAACCCACTTTCAATATTATTGCAATCATTATTATCAATATCATATTCATCATGAGGCTTAAATAAATTTTCAAGATCATAAGAAGCATCACCCCAATCATGATCATTACAATAAGTAGTGGACATAACAAAATTATCATCCCCAAGCTTGTGGTTTTGCATATAATTAGCACAATTGACATTAATCGAATTTATAATAACATCATTGCAATCATGCTTTTCATTCAAGGAGCTATCATGAATCACTTTATAAACTTCTTCTTTTAGCACTTCATCACAATTTTCAGATTCATGATTTTCAAGCAAAACTTCATAGAGATAATCAAGTGCACTCAACTCACTCGCAATTTGTTCATCATAATTGGATCTTTTGAAAAGATTAGCTAGTGGATGAGGATCCATATCAATAGATTTTTAGCAAGCGAAGATGCAAGCAAATAGAAGGCACATGGCAACACAAGCAAAGATAGCACACAAAATATTTTTGTATATTTTTTTGTGAAATTGTTTTAGAAGTGGGGGAGATGAAAACGAGAGGCAAAGGCAAATAAAATAAATGCAAGGAGATGAAAGTTTGTGCGTAGGTACTTGATAGATCTTGATGATGTCTCCCCGGCAATGGCATCAGAAATTCTTCCTGCTACTTGTGAGCTGCGTTGGGATTTCCCCGAAGAGGAGGGGATGATGCAGTACAATAGAGATAAGTATTTCCCTCAGTTATGAAACCAAGGTTATCAATCCAGTAGGAGAATCACGCAACAACTCGTTAGCAGTACCTGCACACAAAACAACAAATCCTCGCACCCAACACGAACAAGGGGTTGTCAATCCCTTGGCGGTTAATTGCAAGATTAAATTGTATGGTGATAGATAGATAGATAGATAGATAGATCGAACAAAAATACAAAATAAAATAAATAAAGTAAAATTGCAGCAAGGTATTTTTAGGATTTTCAATATATGATAAAGGTAGACCCGGGGGCCATAGTTTTCACCAGAGGCTTCTCTCTTGAAAATAGCATACGGTGGGTGAACAAATTACTGTTGGGCAATTGATAGAAAAACAAATAATCATGACGATATCCAAGGCAATGATCATGTATATAGGCATCACGTCCGAGACAAGTAGACCGAAACGATTCTGCATCTACTACTATTACTCCACACATCGACCGCTATCCAGCATGCATCTAGAGTATTAAGTTCATAAAGAACGGAGTAACGCCTTAAGCAAGATGACATGATGTAGACAAAGTAAACTCACGCATGAATAAACCCCATCTTTTTACCCTTAATAGCAACGATACATGCGTGTCATGTCCCTTTCTGTCACTGGGATTGAGCACCGCAAGATCGAACCCATTACAAAGCACCTCTCCCATTGCAAGATAAATCAATCTAGTTGGCCAAACCAAATCAATAGATCGGAGGGAAATACAAAGCTATAACAATCATGCATAAAAAAGTTCAGAGAAAACTCAAATAATATTCATGGATAATCTGATCATAAACTCACAATTCATCGGATCCCAACAAACACACCGCCAAAAGTGATTACATCGGATAGAACTCCAAGAACATCGAGGAGAACATTGTATTGAAGATCAAAAAGAGAGAAGAAGCCATCTAGCTACTAACTATGGACCTGAAGGTCTGTGGTAAACTACTCACGCATCATTGGAAGGGCAGCAAGGTTGATGTAGAGCCCCTCCGTGATCGAATCCCCCTCCGGCAGAGTGCCGGAAAAGGCCTCCAGATGGGATCTCTCGAGAACAGAAACTTGCGGCGACGGAAAAAGTATTTCGTGGACTCCTCTGTTGGTTTCCCGATTTTAGAGAATTTATAGAGGTGGAATTAGGTCAAACGGAGCAGAGGTGGGCCCACGAGGCACCAGGGCGCGCCACCCCCCCTAGGGTGCGCCCTGGTGGCTCGTGGCCACCTCCTCTGTCTTCTGGCCCTCTCCCGAAGCTTCTAGTGTCTCTTATGTCCAGAAAAAAAATCTCCAAAAAGTTTCGTGGCATTTGGACTTCGTTTGGTACTGATATTCTGGAAAACCAAAAACAGGCAAAAAACATCAACTGGCACTGGGCACTGAGTTAATAGGTTAGTCCCAAAAAATGGTATATAATTGCTTGTAAGTGTATATAAAACATCCAAGATTGATACTATAATAGCATGGAACAATCAAAAATTATAGATACGTTGGAGACGTATCAGCTGGCAAGAGTTCCAACTGGTCGTGCCGGAGGAATCAACGCAGATGTTCAAAGCTGCGTCTAGAGTACAGCTTGGTGATGGCCAGCAAGCCCTTTTCTGGGAAGACCGATGGATTGATGGCTTTCGCATCCAAGAGCTAGCACCGAAGATCTATGGGAGTCCCGACGAGGTTACGCCGTATGAGGACAGTGTGCATGGCAGTCCAGAACAATGCTTGGGCAAAGGATCTTGGACCTGATCTCGACATTGACACCATTATGGAATATTTGAGGTTGTGGCCGAGGATCGAGGAGGTGAGGCTCCAGGAGGGATCCCATGATGAGATCAAATGGTCATTACAGAAGAATGGTGAGGTCTCCGTCCGATCGGCATACGCAGCAAGATTTGCTGGAAGGGAGGTCGTGCCTTCCGCGGACTTTACGTGGAAATCCCGTGCTCCACTTCAATGCCGGCTTTTCTCGTGACTTGCATTGAGGAACATGTGATGGACATCCAATCGATTGGCAAGGAGAGGACTCCCGCATCAGCGTGCGTGCCCGTTCTGTCAACAGGAGGAATCCATTAACCATATCTTACTCACGCGTGTTTTTGCCACAGAGGTATGATCCCAAATTGGCAATGCCCTCGGAGTGCCGGAGTAGGTGCCATCCGCGGCAGATAACTTGCATACATGGTGCTTGAGCAAAGCCAAGTAGGGGATGAGCACTAAGGATACGCGGACCATTGTATACTCGGCTTATGGGAGTTGTGGAAGCACCAAAACGTGGTGGTTTTTTATGGGGCTACTCCAGACGTCGCTGCAGTTGTACACCGTGTGGACCAGGAAGGGCGAGCTTGGCGATCTGCGGGTCTCATACGAGGTGATGTAGATCAGTTCCTAGGATCGCTTAGCAGGTGGGGTAGCCATGAGTAGTCCCCTTAGAGTGTGAGTCGAGTGGACTTGTTGTGGAGGTGCAATCATGTAATATGCAATTGTACCATCGATGGAGGGTGTTTTTAACCCTTTCTCCTATCTTTAATGAATGATACGCATGCTATGCGTATTCGAGAGAGAAAAAATGCCGCGATTTCGGGAAACAACACGACGTGTCCCGGTCGTGCCCGCATGTGCAACCGCCTGCAGCCACGTGCCCTGCTTGGCTGCGCTCGGGCCTGGCTCATTGAAAATGGCCACCGTTCCTCTAGAGCCAGGCAGTGGGCTGCTTTGAATCAGTACAGTTAGGGCATGTACAATGGTGCTATCTTAGGAGTGACACGTAGGATAAATGATGAGGTGGAGGAGAGAGAACTCGGAAAAAAAGCTTTGCCTTCTCTTATTTAAGAGAAGACAAGAGGTGATCTCTTAGCACAATATGTGTCACCATGTTTTTAGGAATAGCTAGTTATCCAAGATAAGGCTAAGAGATGACCCATTGTAGATAATTTTTTTTGTCATCTCTAAATTACATACAAGACTTAAGATAAGACTATCTTATCAACCATTATACATGCCCTTACTAAGCTCCCAGGAATCGGAGCCCCGGGAGCGCTCCAGCCTGTGGTCGCGGTGGACCTTGTGGTCAACAAGAGGAGGCCACAATCCCAGATGGGTCGGTTGCTATTCTCAAAAAAAAAAAAAAAACTAGGTCGGTTGCGGTAGCATGTAGGTAGGTCCAATGAACTGAAAATGTGAGATCTGCTGGTCAAAGAATAGTCGGTTTGGGGTCACACGACTGCCTCTCGATCTCTCTCCTCTCACTTTTTCTCTCCCGAGCTCTCTTCGTCCTAGGTCTTCGGCCGCCGCCCGCTTATCTCCGGCCGCCCCCCGCCTTCACCTTGCCCGTAGTATCTCCTTGCACCGCCCCTATCTAGATCCGGAAGCAACCCCGAGGTTGCCCCCCACCCCCTAGATCGCCGTCCACATCAAGATTTCGTGTCGTACGCCATCGATTCTATTGCCTCCATTCCCATCGGCCTGTTATCCTTCCCGTGCACAACCGCTGCAGTGGCCGCCGGCCGGGGACTGGAATTGCGGTGGAAAGTCGGTGGTGTCCTGCTTTGTGAAGGGATAGGCATCTACGTATGGCGGCTTCGCCCGATCCTCACCTATCACCAGGTTCTTGAATTTTTTGTTCTGTTTTCATGTTCATGTTACAAGAGAGGGGGGGCTTTCTTTTGTTCAGATCTTCCTTCCATGGTCATGTCTGGCAATGAATTGATATGCTTGTTTGTTCGTTAAAGAGAAAGATAATCAACAATAGAGCATGCTTCCTTTTGTGATGTTATACTGCTCTGTTGTTCGCATCTAGCTAGCTTATTGTTTCTTGGCGAGTCAATCTAAAGTCACAGTGGTAATATGGTGGTGGTACTTTTGGTACTTTTGGTGATATAAGCCTCATCAGAACTGAACATTTACCTATTTTGATGCATGGTTGTACGGGCTAACATTTTAGTTTAAGGCAGCAACTATACCATGTGTGCTGCAGGAATGTACATGCAATATATCTTGTGCCTTGCAGGCATAGGAACGCTTGATTGTCATGAGTGTGTCTCAGTTGGTTCTTTATAATACAGTACTAGAAATGTGAACAGATGGGGTTCATTTAGAGTATTAGTGGATACTAATTTCCTTCCCTCACATTCAACCAATTTATACCCTCATACGTTTAGTTCCTTACTATATTAATTTGTAAACTAGACTTAACAATTACACAATATCTATGTGTATTGGTACTCTGTTGGTTGGGCAGTTGGAAGAAGATCAGTTTTGTCATAACATGTGAAAGTGAGTTTATTTACTTTTATTTACCTGCACTGTTGCTTTTAGTTAACAAATATGTTTGTGAAATAGTAACTTAGCCAGCATACTGAAGCTTGGCAAAGGAACTTATGGCGAGGCGTACAGGGCTGGAAGCACTGTCTATGAAGTGCTACACTTTGATAGAGATTCATTGGTAAGTGAAGAAAACCTGAACATTTATTCATCTACTTGTGTTGTTGTCCACTTTGAATGCTTTGTAGATATTAGAAGAAGTATTATAAGAAGTTTTGCTCGGGCACATGGGCTGCGGGGTGGCTCGGCATGATCTTCGAGTGGGAAGGGGTGGTCATGGAGGATGCCATCCTGCCGGAGCGGCATGCGTGGCTGACCATCGCAGAGGAGGAGGGCAAGTTGCTGCTGCCGTCGTTCGTGCTAAGGGTCGAGGGGATGAAGGCCGAGCACGCCGCCTCTAAAGTGTTCAGCTGGTCCTGGGATTCCTTGGAGCTCCGACGCCTAGTGTCTCACAAGGAGGAGATCCACGGCGGCAATGCGCCCAGGGTTGGTTTCCTTGATGGTGGTTTACCCCATTGATGACGCCCACAAAATAGGGTTTCTCTTCTTTATAAGCACTACTAATTGATGATAATCCTATACACGGTTATTTTAATTTATTCTTTGATATTTGATGATTAATACTTATCTATCAATTACAAATTCATTCAGGTATTACAATCTTTACGTTGAAACAAAACAATGTCTGCGTGTGATTTGTGTTGACACTTGTGGTTTTAAAAAATACTAATAGTAAGTTATTTATGTACCAACTCCCCTAATGATATTTGCATGTGCTGTTCGATTTTATCTATTGAAGAACACCTGAATCGTACTAATGGGCATTTAGGATAGAGGTATTTGAAGTTTACAAAAGCTCGAAGAAGTTGTTGGTTTCTCTTTATTGTTCTGAAATCGCAGTCCTTGTTGGATTGTTCTGTGTCATACCTAAAACAAAATTTTACAGTTAGCATATTTGGTGGACTATATTCTTAATTGGGGATCGAATAGAAAGGACTGAGAATCATTGTCTTAGGCTGGTATTCTTGAGATGGTGCATGGCATGTGCTTTTGTCGGGTATAAGAAATTTAGATAATGATTGGATATTTACGCATATGTATCTTAATGTTTCAGAGTCAGTCTTGCACTGCCTCTTCCAGTCATCTCCCAAACCTTGAGGCTCTAACCCCTAAATATCACCCTGTAGAGAACACTTGATGTTCATGCTTAAATGTCAGGATCTTCATGTACAGCTATCTGGTAGAACTGATTTTTTGTAAACACATGAAATTTTCTATTTTATTGGTTTTTCTGTTACCCAGTTTGCATTTTTTTGCTTGTCGAGGGGGACAATTCAGAGATACTGCTGGTTTTAAAAATAAATAAATACTATACACATTAGAATCAAACAATTTTGCAGAAAGTGGACCTTTTAAGTTCAGGAAAACCACACGATGTCATCTCACTTGGTAAATATGTAAATCTGGTTTACACACCAACTACGTGGTCCAGTTCCAGTAACAGCCACTTGATGGCCAGTTCAGAAGAACCTTTGGTGATACGTATGGAGTACAACTAGATACTCCCTCCATTCCATTTTATAGTGTGCCCACGCTTCCCGAGATCCAACTTTGACCATAAATTTAACCAACGAGACCGATTGCGGCGGGAGTAAAAATTATATAATTGAAAATTTCTTTCGAATACGAATTCACTGGTATAATTTTTGCTCCCGCCGCAGTCGGTCTCGTTGGTTAAATTTGTGATCAAAGTTGAGGCACGGAAACCGAGGGCGCACTATAAAATGGAATGGAGGGAGTAGTTTTTTTTTTAGGGTAAATAGCTGCCTAAATAAAACTTAGTCCGTGGCACCATCGGCCACTACAACATCACGGATACATGAAGGTAAAACATTAAACCAGGTTTTGCATAACCTGAGAAGGCAGCCCTCCCTAGCTAAGTTGTGAGCAGCTTTGTTGGCGTCTCTTCTCGCCCAGAGCACTCGAAACTCGCCAACGCCGTCCAGCATCTCCTTGATCTCCTGGACGAGAGGCCCAAACCTGGATCGGTCGAGCTGACCCGAGTTGAGGACGTGAGCTACATTTTGGTTGTCAGTTTCTAGCACGACCTTGGTGATGCCCAGTTCAGACGCAAGTTGTATCCCCCTACGGCAGGCGAGGAGTTCCACGTGCTCAGCAACTGAAACATTAGCAGATGAATGACATGCGCCGGCCTTGAAAGTACCCCTGTGATCACGTAGCACAACGTCTGCTCCTCCACCAGTCCCGCTTTTCTTCAGTGATCCATCAACATTGATCTTAGTCCAATTCTCCTCTGGTGGAACCCATCGAACATCATTCTGCACCGCTGGGGCAATCCCTTTGGGTGCATGGATCTCCAACCATTCCTCCAATAACCTGAAGACCCTCTCGAGGAGCTCCTGAGCCCTATCAAAGACCGCAGTATCTCTAGCCGCATTTCGAACAAGCCACATATGATATAAACTCATGACCATCACTGCTCTTTCCGGCTCCTTGTTCCTGCTCATCCAGTCAAGCAACCAACCCGCAAGTTGCTTTTGGTTCTCAACAAACGCCGGTGGGCTAAAATCAGAGTTGAGGCCTCTCCACTCACGCACAAGCTGCCAATAGAGCTTTGCATAAGGGCACCTCCAGAAGCGATGAAGAACCGTTTCTTCTCGCCCACACGCCAGGCAAAAAATGCCCGGTTTAATTCGCCGCCTATGCAGCTCAGCACCCACCGCCAAACCATTCTTCAGTAGCCTCCAGACATGAACTTTCGCCTTCCCTGGGACCTCCGTGCTCCATAGATCACTCCAGCCAGCATGCATGGCCACCGACGACGAGCTTTCTGGTGATCCTGAGTTCATTGCCTTCATCTTCATCTCAAGATGGTAGGCCGATCGGACGGTAAACTGTCCATTTTTTGTGAAATTCCATGCTAACATATCCTCTCTTCCTATCCCCCCAACAGCGATTTGACAAATATCCTGCACATCTATCTCATGGAACACCTGCTGCACAGTATGTAAGTCCCAACTCTTGCCTGAGTAGTCTAACAGTTCATCGACCTTGACAATGCCTTGCGCATCTTTAGCTCCAACTGGTTTCATATAGCCCTCCCTGGGAATCCAATTGCCTGCCCATACGTTTATCTTAGATCCATCCCCAACACACCACACTAGACCTTCCTTGAGTAAAGAACGTCCATGAATGATGCCCTTCCAAGTAGCCGAAGCACCCTTCGGAGACGGCGCCATTAAGAATTCAGACCGGGGAAAGTATCTTGCCTTCAAGACACGAGCACACAACGAATTCGGGACAGTAAGGATCCTCCATGATTGTTTGGCAAGAAGAGCTTTATTAAAAGCTTCAAAATCTCTAAACCCCAGCCCTCCTCTTTGTTTACTCCTGCACATCTTCTCCCATGCAACCCAGTGCACCTTGCGCTTTCCCTGTTCTGCTCCCCACCAAAAGTTTGAAGAAATAGATGACAGATTCCGGCACAATTTCTTGGTGAATTGGAAACAGCTCATGGGGTACGTAGGAGTGACTTGTAGGACAGATTTAACATACACCTCTCTACCCTTCTTAGAAAGACCTTGACCTTTGCACCCAGATACTTTAGCGCTAGATCTTTCTCTGACATATTTGAAACAACCTTCCTTAGATCGCCCCACAACCGTAGGCAATCCAAGGTACTTCTCACTCAATGCCTCCGAAGAAATATTAGAAGTTTGCTTCAACGATTCCTTAATGGTATCCTCACAGCCTCTACCAAAAAAGATAGAAGACTTCTGCATGTTCACTTTTTGACCTGAAGCTTCCTCATAAGAATGTAAAATTTGGGTCAACTCTAGCATACTATTTTCATCCGCTTCCAGGAACACAATACTATCGTCAGCAAACAACAAGTGAGTAATGTGAGGGCCGTCCCTCCCGAACCCAACTCCACGAATCCTCTTGTCCTGTTGGAGCCCTGTTGAGGAGAGCAGAGAAACCATCAACACAAAATAGGAAAAGATAGGGGGAGAGAGGGTCACCCTGTCGAAGCCCCCGAGATGGGGAAAAAACATCCGACACTCCATTGTTAAGCCGGACAGAGAACTTCACCGACGTAATGCAGTTCATAATCATATCTATCCACCTCCTCGAGAAGCCCATCTTGGTCATCATAGCATCCAAGAAACCCCATTCCACACGGTCATACGCCTTCATCATATCCAATTTCACCGCACATAGAGTCTTCTTCCTTTTTCTCTTTCTGATAGAATGAACACACTCATACGCAATAAGGACGTTGTCCGTGATCAAACGCCCCGGTATGAAGGCGCTCTGCTCCTCCGAAATAAGAATTGGCAAAACACCTTTAAGTCGGTTTGCCAACACTTTTGCAGCTATCTTGTATAACACATTACATAAGCTAATTGGTCGGAATTGTGAAAGCAGCTCAGGGGCCTTTACTTTCGGAATTAGCACCAGCACCGTGTTGTTGAAATCAGCCGGCACCTCCTTGCCCTCCAGAAAGTCACGAACAGCATTACACACCGCGTTTTTAACCAAAGACCAGTGTTTTTGGTAAAAAAAATTGCAGGCAGGCCGTCCGGCCCCGGTGCCTTCGTAGGACCCATTTGAAACAATGCTTGCTCGATCTCAACATCCGAAACAACAGCCACAAGACGAGTATTCATTTCATTGGTAATTCCGGTGGGAATATGCTCAAGAATTTTCTCTATGTTCGCTGCCCCTTCCGACGAATAAAGGTTTTCATAGATTTTTTTTGCCATGGACCTCATATCATCATCGAAAGCGCAAAAATTCCCATCAGCCTTTTTTAACCTCACAATGGTATTCTTTCTTCTCCTATGAGTAGCTCTGCCTTGGAAAAATTTGGTGTTACGGTCCCCTGCTTGTAGCCAATCAACTCTTGAGCGCTGCCTTTGCATGATCTCCTCCCTCTCATAGAGTTCGTGCAGCCGAGCCTCAATGTTGTGGACCTCTAGATCCAGGAGTAATAATTTTCTCTCTAGCACTCCCTAATTGCTCTCTCAATATCTTGATTTCCTTTTGAACCGAGCCGAATTCAGTACGTGCCCATCGCTGCATGTCACACGTGATATTCTTCAAACAGCTCCATGTGCCTCCAATTGAGCTCGCAACATATGCATGGCGATCCCATGCCGCTGAAATCATGCTTTCGTATCCTTCATGCCGACCCCACATCTCCTCATACCGAAATTGCCGAGCGCTCCTCCCCTGGATGTTTGTCATCTCTTTTGGCGCTCTAATGGACATCGCCATATGATCAGACTCTTCTGTTGGGATATTTTCAACGGACGTCGACGGAAACATAGAGAGGAAAGCGTCATTGCATGTAGCTCTATCCAGCCTGACCTGAACATTTTCTTCTCCATCTCTTTTATTATCCCAAGTGAATGCATAGCCAGAATAACCTAGATCAAGCAGTCCACACTCGGTCAGACATTCTCTGAATTCTTCCATCTGAGACCATCCCCTATCATTCTTCCCCTTATGCTCCGCCTGCCAGCTAGCTTCATTAAAATCCCCCGCGCACAACCAAGGGTAATCATCTTGACGTCTCAGATATCTAATAGTGTCCCAAGTTTTCTTCCGCTGCTCTGTACGAGGTTCGCCGTAGATTCTAGTGAATCGCCAACGGCCGTCATCTGAAGTAATAACAGCATCCATGAAATATTGGCACCACGGTCGGAGAGAAACATCAATACCGTCTCTCCACCATAGAGCCATACCTCCACTCCGGCCTACACAGTCAACAGCTTGCCCATGCTTAAAACCCATACTCCACCGAAGTTTTTTCATTGCCGCATCTTTCTTTTTTGTCTCAGACAAGAACACCACCCCCGGGTTGTAGGACCTAATCAGGTCTCGCAATTCACCCACTGCCGCGTCCAACCCCAAACCACGGCAGTTCCAGGCTAAGATGTTCATTGCTCTCGGCGGCCCCGTGAGGCAGGGTCCGCCGCTGAAACATTCTTGTCAATGCGGTCAAAGACTGACAATACCTTATGTCGCTTCTGGCCAATGAACGCATCATGTGGTGCATATTTCTCCGAGTCCCCTTTGACAACCCAAACTTGCTTGGATCGTCGCTTCTTCTGCAAGTTGTTCGATCGAGAGGTGTTCTGCCCCTCCACATCTTGATAATTATACTGGACAAACAAGCCATCCATATCTTGTTTTCCCCCTAAATTCTGCAGTAGACCAGCAGAGCGAACTGAGACCTGCAGACTGTTAACTTTATTTGAAAGGTTGTTTAAACCCATAGCTGCACCCATCTGATCTTTTTTCCCTGATCTTGCTGCAGAGCTTCCAGACTGTACCTTATTTCTTCCACTGGTTTCCCAATCCACTGCACCAAAAACTAAAAATAGCTGCCTCTTTATACTAATGGAGCTTGCGAGCATTACAATAGCCAAGTTAGTTGGATCAGTAGAGCCAGCTTGTTCCTTCTGTTCTACTAACCAATCTCTCAGTACACAACTACCCCCAGGATCAAACTGTATGCAGTTAGGACGGACAAAAACATAGCATGAAACCACTATTAATTGTTGAATTCCTAAATCAGCAAAAACACACAGTTGGGCATGGTCCTGCTCATCTGAACCAACGCCAACAGCCTCGCCGGTCGCCCCCAAATCCACTTCCTCCTCTACCTCTTCAACATCAGACACAATCGGAGGCATCTCTCCATGGCACCTCCCAGGAGCTTCAAACGCAAGGACATCAGGCAGAGGCTCTGCCAGCTCGATCACCGAGGCGTCCGTCTCCGTGGCGTTCGCCTCCACCAACCCAGAAACTGAAACTTCCATTAAAGGCATCACACCATCAGAGGACGAATTAGCTTTGCAAGTTGTCGCCAATTCCTTCTTCTTCAACACTAGAACAGCCTCCCCAACTCTCAATTCAGTGCCAAGAACCACCGCCGCCTTCTTTCTCATCCGAATCAGAAGACTCGCCGGATCCCTCGATCGCCGGACGATATCCAGGGCGCGCTTCCTCAGGGCGTCCCACTCGACGGGGATGATGCCCCCGCTGTCGAACCGCAACCCCCGAGCAGCCCTAGGGCCCTCAGTGGTGGCCACCTCCATCTTTTCTCCCTTATCTCACCGCCGCCGCCCAAACGCCTGAACGCGAAAGACCTTAAGCTTTTCCCCTTTCAAAAATTGATGAGGCAAGAGGAAGGGAGAAAGGGATTTATGAGATCAGAGAAGATTAGAAGTGATTGACTGGGAATATACGAGCTAGAGATGGAGAAAGATGGAGGAGGGAGGAATCAGAAGAAATCAGGAGGAAGAAAGATACGGCATCTCGCCAGTCGCCGGCATTTCGCCCAAATCACCACTCTCGGGAACTGTAGCAGGGGAAAGTGTAGCAGGTGTTATAATTACTTGAGTACAACTAGATAGTTGAGTGTCCAAATCACTCCTTGTTTTTCTTATTGATACTTATTTTGGTTTTTTTTACAAGACTTATCCTAAACCATTTTTAGGGTCCTATTTGCCACATGACCCATGAATAGAGAAGCAAAGGAGAAACGGTAGAAAGAAAAGCGGCGCAGCAAGGCGCGCGTATGGTTCTAGTTTCATGCTATTTAGGCTCAAAAGCACGCGCAGGTAATCAATCGGCCCTCTGAAGCCCGGGCTTGACTAAGTGTTATGCAGGTAACCAAACACATCTTTTGTGTTTATCTGGCGACTTGTCTCAAAAAAAAAATTGGCTACGGTTTTTGAGTTTTGGTCGGCGATGCTATTTCTGTTTCACGATCCATCAACCCGTGCAGCACAGCAACAGTCCCGAGCTTTTTCATGGAGGCGCCTACTGCACGTAACATCTCACAGGCGCAGTGTCCGTTGGACCAACGTCGTTGCCTACTAGCTGAACAAATCGAGCCGCGCGCACGTAATTTCGCCACGACCGATCCTGCGTTCTCGTCAACTGATCCGCACAGGAACTGGGGAGCGTCAACGGGAAGCCTCGCCGGCTCACCGTCCATGCACGAACGCAACGCACGATGCCGGAGCCGCCACATGTGCCGCGTGCATCACGGTCAACCAGAGCAACGACACCGGCACGCCTCGTGCGGATGTCCCCATGCATTCCTCCGCCCCGGTCCGATCCGTCTCACCCCGCAGCACGTGGCGGCTCCCCGACTCCGTCCGGCCACGATCGCTGTACCTACAGGCCCTCGGTCTGACGGACAGACGACGACGGCCCGGCGGGGGGCGGGGCCGGAGCGACGACGACGATCGAAGGGGCGGAGGGGGCACTCCGTCCACCGTCTTTATGTGGCGCGTACCACCGTCATCAATCCGTTCATTTACGCTCCGCTGCGCTCGGTCGCTGGGGTGTATTCATCCGTCCGGAGCACTGCCGCCGGTCTAGTGCATGCAGCCGCCACGAGCACCCTCAGTTTTCAGTCAGTCATCCGTCCGTCGCCGTAGACTAATCCGATGAGAGAATCCTTCAACAACAGACACCAATCAGGCAATCACCATGCTAAATAAGTTCTTTTATAAGACACCAAATCACCATGCTGGATGCTTGACTGTATACTGACTTGCATAAATTTGCACTCCCTGTACGAGAGAAGACTGGTCATCAAGCAGATAATCTGTCTTCTTCACAGACGTTGCGAGGCTCATATACTGTTTCTCTCATGTATTTTTTTTCAGTTGTGACGTATTGGGGATGTCATGTGGTAGTAACTACTCCGTCCGTGGTGTCTAGTCAAGCTGGTGGAGGGGACAGGGGATGGGCAACTGGAAAATGGTAAAAACCCTGACTTGGCTGTCTCCTCAACCTGGTGCCGCTCCTGTGCACATCCGGAGCTCAACCTCGAAATGTCCGATTTGTGATGGCTACACAGGTGAACGTCTCCATGATCGTGACCAATCTTATACCACTCCTATGTGACCTTCTTTGGTGTACACACGTACGCACCTTCCATTATTCCTGGTGGCGATAAGGACACAAGACCAAGGTGTCAAAGAAGGCAAATGTTGTTGTTGTTGCCAAGACTGGCGATGGCGACACTCTTCTGTGTTGTTACCTTCTTGAAGGCATCGCCGTGGAGAATCTCCAGACCTCTATCCGCTATCTCCGGGGGAAACCCTAGATCAGTAGATCGGATGACGGCGGCGCTCTGGTGTCGTTTCCCCCTTGGGGGCGTCATTCTTGGAGGTGTACACGGGCTCGAGGGACCAGTGGACGGCTTCTTTGATGGAGCGGTGCTTCATCTTACTCATTGATGGCAGCGGATCTCGGTGGTGTGGCGCGGTGGAGATTCGACGTCCGATGCGCGGAGATGGACTCGCGCAGGAGGAGGACGCTGTCTGGCGTCATGGTGGCGTCGATGGCAGAGAGGCCTGGCAAGGTCGGTGCGTTAGTTTTTGCTCCGAAGATGGATTGGTGGAAGACGGCGGCGACGACACAGAGTGTGCGTCGGACCGGTTTGTACCCCAAACTCAGTATGTGGCTCGGTTGGGTCCTCCGGCTTTAGATGTTAGGCTTTGGTGCGATGTCTGTTTGGTATTAGGCTCGGACTATCGGCACCCCTTCATCCAGTGGATAGGAGTAGCGACAGTTGTTGCTAAGATGGTGACTTCAGACTACCTGATGTATTACTTTGTAAGATCTTTGTAAATAATTAATAAAATGGATGTATGCATCGCCCAGATGTAGAGGCCGGGGGTAATCCTCCTTTTCTAAAAAAAAAACTATCTATATCATGCCATCAATTTCCTGCTAAAAATAACTATTCGACCGAGAGCAGCAGGCTTCTTTTTCTTTCAAGTGTAAGATGCCAATATATATTCATCATCAGCTGCAGACTGGTGGTGGAGTAGCCCAGCTTTGCAGCCGCGGCAAGGGAGGGAGATTACTCCCATGATAAATACGTCCATCCACCGGGAGCTCGGCCAAATGAATTCAATTCAATTGACGCGCACAGGATATGAAACATTTAAGGGAAATAATGAAGGCGCGCCAGCAATGAATCGGAGTAAATGGGAACCTGAATTTGCTGTAGTAGGTGTACTACGACTACGACTCCCTCCACTCGCACAGGCCACATCACGATCAACCAACCAGCGATTAATCGTTTTTAGTGTGGTACTCCGTGTTCCAAATGCAATCTTCAAATCAAAAGTATACTGTAATTGGGGATCCATCTGCTACTAGTATTTCTTCTTCCTAACACTGCTAGTAGTACTATTATTATATTTTCCCCGCAAAAAGGAGTAGTAACTACTCCCTCCGTTTCTAAATATAAGACCTTTTAGAGATTTCTACGAACTACATGTGGATGTATATGAACATATTTTAGAGTGTAGATTCACTCACTTTGCTCTATATGTAGTCCATACTGGTATCAGTAGTAGTATTATTATGATTCCGTACATCGGAGATGAAAAGTTTATCCGAATAATTTCAATGTTCCAGAAGTGGTGGTACTGGACTATTCATGCGGAGTACCGTCTCTTTTTTTGTCAAGTGAGTGATCTAGTCATGCCGTACAAGCAGTGGCATCTATTCAAGCAAGTGGAAAGTCAATGCACATCACATCCCGTGAGTGTGCGCTTCACGTCATGATAGTTCGAGTTGCTAATCCAGCACGCCTCCTGATGGGGAGCAAAGCAATATTCATGGAGTACATTATTTTTTAGTAACATCCAAGTAGCAGTGCTCATATTAATAACTTAACTGAATTAACGTCCGGATATAAATATGGATGGTTAAGTAAGCCAGGCAGGTGACGTGAGAGACGAGGAGGAGAGGCATAGAAGGAAGTGGTGAGTTCGATCTTTCGGTTTCGGATCCCGATGCCATTTGGGACACAGCGACAATTTAATGTCGGCTCGTTTCTTTCCAGGTTTGCGGCCTCGGAACTCTCGTCTGATCCCGGTGCAGGATCGATCCATCCGGCCCATCACCAGTCCTAGCCCAATCAACGGAAACCCAAAGCCAGGTTATATTATGGGAATGGTTGCACACGCGCGGTAAAAGAAAAGAATACTGTATTTTATCTTTTTCTCTTTGTTTAGTGAGCACTCGGCACAAAATTAATCTTGTTTAACTGTTAAGCATCTATACTACTATTAAAAGACCAAACATGACTTCCCCTACGTGCACCCCAGAAAGTGCACACAGGATAACCCCCCACGTCCGATCAGATCCACTTAGTTGCATCCAACTGTCCACGTTACATCCAGCAAACTACAAACAGATCTACGGTTCAAAACAAATGTTCTGCCGGCAGACTCCCCCGTTCAGGATGCTACACAGCCCAGCGATGACACCTCCAGGGAATTAAACAGTACCTCCGTGATCAAAACCGCCACCACGCCACGATCCTCCACGATCAACGCCGCCATCGCGCCAAGAACCTTGCCTCGGCCAGCCGCCCCGCCGCCCTCGCCCCTGCTGTCCGCGACGTCCTCGACCCGCCTTGCTTCCCTACCTCTCCTCGCCCCGCCGTCCTCCCCACGCCGCCCTCGCCCTGTCCGCGACGTCCTCGACCCGGTGGGCGTCCTCAACCCGGCGCGCTGCCCTACCTCCGGTGTCATCACCCCGTGTGGGCAGCAGCATCTCGACCTGCCAGTGCCACAGGTTAGATCAATCCGACAAAAGACAAGGAAATTGCTCTTTGAATCTGACAGTCTGTAATTTGTACTGTGAAATTTGATACTTACAGTACATCATGACCAAACTGAGTTGACGAAGGGTTAAATAAGTGTTTCACAAAAAGAACCATTGAGAAGACAATATGGCATCCTCTCAGCGTAGTGGGATACGTACTCCCTTTCAGGACCTGACGAACAACAGCAATTCAGGTAAATATACATATATCACCTACTCTTACCTACTTTGATCTTGTAAATCCAGAAAATGTCATTGTCTCGCATGTCAAAAAACAGATCCAAAAGAGCTGAAGAGACAGAGGGAAAGGGAGAGGTATGCACTAAACAGGGATGCAATATTAAAGAAAAGACAGGAGGCAAGGGATCGTAAGAAAGCTACGGCTGCTATTGTAAATGGAATCAACACTCCATCTAAGCCACACGGGGCCATGTCGCCTGGTTACTCCATTTTCTCTGTTTTTTATCATACACTCATGAATCACAAGTAAATTCATGTTAATTAAGTGTTCTTTTCGACAGGTTTTGACACTGTAGAGAGGCCCAGTGCGCAATCTGCTGTCACCCAGCAACGACACACACCAGCTGCGGAAGGTCATGTGTTCTCCTACATCCAACCATAATTAACAAGGCACAGGGTCAGACCATCCCAAATGTCGGCATTCACCTTCCCGAGCCAGTATTCTCACATGGTCAGCTATACGTTGCATTGTCAAGGGGAGTGTCGAGAGAGACGACACGGATTTTGGCCAAGCCAAACAAGGATGTTGATAAATCCGGGAAAAGCACTAAGAACATTGTCTACAGAGATGTTTTGGAGAGATGAGGCAGATGCATTATTCCATTATTTCTTTTCACCTACTATGTTCGCTTTCAAAACCAACTTATGAAGGTAGTTCCTTAGAAGCTTATCATTTTTGTAGCCGTATGTCGTGTCATGCACTAATCACTTCACAGTTTTTGTTGATTCAGGTTTGACAAATATTTCGTGTTCAGAAGAATTGAGGCTTTGGTGTGGTTATTGGTCTCCAGATTTGCCAACTTGTAAACCTATTTGGAAGAGAAGAAGATGGTGGAATGATGCTACGTCATGGTGTCAGATCATCCATATTAAGGAACACTTTGTGCTGTATTCTGTACTATCTAAATTTATCCTTCAGCATTCTCCTCCGTCATGCTGTCAGATCATGGTGTCAGAATTTATTACTACTATATTGCACATAATATGCCGTTCCCGAATCTATAGCACACGAGCTCACATGCTTTCTTTTTTCGGAAAAAAAATCAAAAGAATATAGCGTACAGTATTCAGAAAAGAAGATATGGCATGTAACAGACTAAAATGCTGGATAACCACAGTGGGCGAGAATACCTCTTCCAACATGCATCAAACCAGTCAAAGATATGCCTCCTATTCCAATTCCAGCTTCTTCTTCACCTCTAAACTGATCTCCCCCTTGGCTGCCTTGCTCATCACCAACACGTAGCAGGTACGCCTGTTGGTAGTCCCCGCAGTCGCAAGCTCATGTACAAGGATGCAACCACAATACATCAGCTTAATTTCAAATGAAACAGAAAATTAAGTTTTTCAAATATTTAAAGGGTGTGCCTTTTCTGGATTACATAGCCCACGGTTACAGAAGGAAGGTGGGCCAAACCCTCGATTTATGCATACAAAATGTACTACGAAAATAACTCCAATAATTTGTGTGCGTGGGTATAAAAAAAAGCACAAGATAAGATTCTGGGGCCTCAGATAAATCCGGGGATGATAGCAATCAGGAGTCCCCAATTATCGCGATAGTAGTTTCCTTTCTCTCACGATTCTGCCTTATATTGCCTGATACCATTACTTTCGACCTCTCCTCCATCCTCCCTCGCGATCTCTCAGCCGCATCCCAACATACCTCCACAACAAGTCTCTCCACCGCGCCGCACATATCTGCCCTTGGTGAAGCACCGTCATCGTCCATGTCTGCGCCACCGTCACCGGTGCCCCATGCGGGTCAATCTCCAACCAGATCCGGCACTATTGTCCATGCTATCAACACGGTAAAGACATATTATATCTCTCTTCTTCCTATGCAAGGTTTCCTATGTAAAAGTGTCATGCTTGGGTTTTCAGGATGACATCAACAAGGTAGCAAAGGATGAGGATATAGATAATATGCAGGTTGAAGAGGTGATAAAGAAAGACAAGGATACAAACACTGAGTCAGCAGAGGTGATACAAGAAGAATCTACTATGGAGGATACAGAGAATATGCAGATTGATGAGGTGATAACCGTACAGGAGGATACAGATCCCGAGTCCACAAAGGCTACACAAGAGTCCATTACAGAGGGTCCACTAAACATGCTTTTTGATGCTGTGATGACCAAGGACGGAGATACAATCCCCGAATCGACAGAGGCAAGTTTTCTTTCCACATGTCATTACTATTATAATTCTAACGCCACAGATCAGTTTGTAATTTTTTTAGTACAATATCATATCAAAAAGATATTCTCTCTGTTATAATATTATATACTACCATGTGTTTCAGCTACCGAGCGATGACGAATCAAGTGAAATACTCAACAATATTGAAGTGGAGGAAAATAATTGCACGGAGAGCCAAGAATATACACCTATTCTTGAAGAAAACATAGCAAACAGAGAGGCCAAAGATTCTGAACATACACAGGTGACTTTCCTTTTCCAACTATTTCTTCCAAAATCATTCTAATTATATTATATCCTACATACGGGTAATTCTTTTAATATTGTTCTCAGAAATTAACCCGCAACGAAACAAGTCAACAAATGGTGGCAACTGAGGACGAGAAATTGGCACAAACACCCGTCACGGAAGGGCTTCAAACTATAGAGGACGAGCTAACAATGCCCGTGCATATAAAGAAACATATACGACGGCATAACAAGCCTAAGAAGGCACAAGACTATGTTGTTTCTCCACAAGGCACAGAACAAAACCTTCAATGTCCTTGTACTGCTACATTATTGTTTTTGTGTTCATTATCATTAAATGTTATCATGGCCATCGTGACAGATTATGCCTGCACTGGCGATGATTGGTCCGTTATAGAAAAAATCAGATCCGAACCAAGCAAAGAAAGAAATTTAGTGAGCATCGGCGACGCATTTCTGAAAAAAAGACATTTACTGTCTCTTCTATCTCCCGAAGAATGGGTTGGCGACGAAGTAAGTATATTAGGACAGGAAGATGCTATTTGATTAGGAGAGTGTGTCATCTAATATACTATGTATACTTTTAATTGTAGGTCATAAATACGTACATAAAATGCATTATTGCTACGGAGCATCTACAAGTAAGGTCAGGTGGGAGTGTGTTCTTAGAGAATGCATGCATCTCTAAGATGATGAAGATCGGTAGCTATCTGCCCTCAGATGACATGGATGCTGCACCAGCATGGGTATTAAACAGAGCCAAAGCGTATTTGGAAAATGATATGGTTAGTCTTAGTTTTCTACCATTTCTATGAATTACAGCGAGAGAACGACCGATTCGTCCACATACGAGTACAACTAAAATAATCATTTTCTTCAGATATACATTCCAATAAACATGGACGACGTTCACTGGTACCTATGTGTTATAAATGCCAGAAAACAATGTGTTCAAGTGCTTGACTCGCTAGGCCCATACATGAGCCACAAGGACCTCATTGATACAGTTAGTACTTAGTCCTACTGCCCCATCTTTTCTAAGAAGCTTTTTTTTTCTTAATTCTCGCTTGTGATGCTTATACTTTTTCCATTTGTTGGTACAACAGCTAGAAGGACTGGAGGATTTATTCAAATATGCATCCAAGCACATGGAATTAAAATCTGATAAGTGGACTGATCTAGATGTTACAACATGGAAAAGAGAAGAATATATTAAGAGTAGTCTTCAGACGGATGGGTACGCCTCCTAATATAACTCAGAGCATTTATGCTTAACAGGGCACAATTGGTATGCTATTATGTTTATTTTATCGCTGCATAGCATTCCTGAAGCACATGTGATCAAGAGATTTGGTATGCCAATGCAATTCTTTACCTTATTGTATTATTGTATGCCAATGCAATTGAAACAACACCACTCATGAGATCCGGCCTAAATAATGGAGCTCAAGGCGATACATTTCATTGGGCTGCATATAAAAAATGCGTTACGAATTTCAATCTTTTTTTATGCACAGTCACGCATTAACTTGTAGTATCAGCTATGGTATCAATATTACAGGAAAAGTAGAGCGCGTTCTGTTATACTATTAGGCAATGAGCATAGAGCAAGTGTTTCTTTCCACACCTGCATAAATGTTATTTGGGTATAACTCCAGGCCTTATTTTTTTACTTCTCCATTTGTACCATCCTGCAATTGGAAGAAGCAATGTAAAAATATCATTCTACACACTTAAACAGATCAAGAACAAGAACTGAAATTGCTATTAGCATTACCTGTGATATAAATAGTGGGAACTATGAAGCAACCGCTTTGTCATACCTGGAAGAGTTATTGTCCATCATTTGGTCAGGAAGTGTGTTCTACTAAGTGTACAAACTGAAGCTACATGAAAAACAGAGGAATGGAGACAAAGCCTACTTGAGGATAGATTCAAGTGTCCTCTGCAAATAGTCTGGTCGATTGCAAGCCATTATGACAACAGCGGCGACAGAGAGATCAGGCTGATCCTGTAGAGCACGTACGCGAGCTGCGAACTCCTTCCCAGAGCGACTGTTTGAGCCAAGCACGGGGGGCGATGATTACGGCGGGCACGTCGACGCACTGGATCTCGATCCAATTCGATATGCCTGATCCCGCATCTCGATCTCCTTTGGGGCAGTAGGATGGAGGCGGCAGAGTCGATCTAGGGAAGATTCGCGGGGTTGGCGGCGAGGCAAGGCCGCGGTGGTGAGAGGAGGGGGCGGGGCGAGGCCGTGCTGGGGATAAGGGCGGCGGGGCGAGGCCCTGGTGGGGATAGGAGGAGACGGGGCGAGGCCATCGTGGTGGTGGTGGTGGTGTGGGTGGGGGGCTGGGGGCGCCGGGCGACGTCGTGGCGGCAGAGGATGCGGCGTGCTGCAGAGGAGGCGCCGAGCTACAGAGGAGGCGGCTGGCGGAGGAAGAAAGTGAGGAGTGGAGAGTCAGCCGCCTCTACTTTCACTGGAGAGACCGAGAAAGTGGTGATGTGTGCGGTGAGAATGAGACCGTGAGACACCATATCACTAGAGAGACCGAGACACCATGCGACGGGTTACATCCTGTTGCTCTTTCTTTTATTTTACTTTTCACCGGCTGCTCCTTATTAGTGTTCCTTTGGTTGCTTTTTTTTTCTTTTGCATTCTGGTTGCTTTTCTATGGCCTAATTACGCCACCCAGATTAAACGGATCATCGACCAAATGGATCATCGGGCGTGTCTCTTTTGTTTTGTTTTTTATATCTATGATCGACAACCCATTCGGTGAAGTAATAATTATATGGGTTCCTCTCAAAATAATTATGCATTGACAAATTCATTTTTTTATTCATAACCCTTTGTTCATTTGATTTATATAAAAAATATGCATTCAGAAATTCAATTCTTTTATTCATAGCCCTTTTGGTCATTTGATTTATATTAGCGGCAAACGTTGTTCAATTCTTTTTTTATCGAGCGTGTCCGGTATGACAGTGTGGTTCAGTCATCATCATTTTATGATACTATTTTTTTATTAATATTTTTGTTATTAAGCATAACAAAATTTCTTTATCATCAAGGTCATCTTGTGGTCTCTGGATGTTAAATTACATGGAGTACTTCACGGGAGATAGTTTGTCCGACACTCCCGAACAGGTATATTTTGCATCATATCATGACACTAATTATTTCGTGTTGTATCATTATTTAAAAACTAATTCTTATTACTACTTCACTTTAGGTTCATATGACAGATTTTAGAACAAAACTAGCTGTCATTTTAGTCGACTCGGAATTCAATGATGACGATATAAGAAACCGAGACTTGGATGATGATGAAACCAACACGGATCCTACTGATTGTATGATTGTCGAAAGACCTCCTAACAAACCTAACGCATCCAGCTCATCGTCACAAGTTGAGCTCATCTCGCAATCATTTATCCTTTCGCCGTCTGTCACTCCAACAAACGACGACTTAATAGATGAACTTTGCTTGTTCATCAGCATGGTTGATGATGTCCCGATGCTAGAGTAAGACACATTTTTGCAGTTCA
Organism: Elymus sibiricus; assembly: GCA_039707655.1. NCBI lineage: Eukaryota > Viridiplantae > Streptophyta > Magnoliopsida > Poales > Poaceae > Elymus > Elymus sibiricus. The sequence goes on along the minus strand of CM077674.1, from coordinate 324,843,573 downwards.
TTTTTGTTTCTAATAAACTATTACTCTTGTATAATGACATAATTCCCATTTCACAGGAGCGAATGGGTGAAAAGCTCTCAGCCTTACCCTATTAGTTTAAACTTGAGACAATTAAAGAACATATTAAAAAATGATGAGTACATGGATGCTGATTGTTTTAACATGGCTGTGAGGATACTGGCGTGCCACGACGTCCAGCTTGCTAGAGACGTCCCAGTACACTATATGGATCTACGATTCTGTGTAAGTTATTTTAATCACATTTTACATTTTGCCTCATTCTACTAATATTTTCTTACAATATTGTAGTCCATGTCGCACTATGCACGAGTCCCAAGTCATCGTGACGGTATGGACATTGCTATGTTGGCACAACTGTTTGATAGCTGGTCTGACAGCAATGAGTATCATATCTCAGAATGTGATACGGTAAGATTTAAATTCAAATTCATTGTTTATTTGGTCTTATTGAATGACAATGATTGATGTATTTCTAAATGCATGTATCATTGTAGATTTTATTGCCTTGTGATATTCTTGGGTTATTTTTATTGTTTGTCTTGGACCAACATAAAAAAGTTGTTTCTATTTTGGACCCACTTTCAATACCCACTTTCGGAAAGCATATACTTGAAACTATGGCCAACGATCTAAACCTTGCACTCCAAGCTGCAAACCCTGCCTTCAAGGACGACATTTTGATATGGGGATGCAAAGTTCCTGATGTTCCCACAAACTCATACGGGTACGAATCCTGTCAATACATCACAATCTTAATTGATTCATTCAACTCGCATGTAACATTTCATACATGCAGTCCCCTGTCTGGTTATTTGGTTTTCAATTTAATGCACTCATGGCACAATGGCACGCTACATTTTCCAGTACCCAAGGTAAGTATTGACACCATGCTTATTTCTACACACGTTACACATGTTTTTTTAATAACAATGTTATATAATGCATATGTAGAATGATTTTGAACTGAGGAAGCGATTTTTGGTTCATATTTTGAAGTATGAAGAGAATGAAGTTCTAAACAATATCCCAGTCTTAGAACGAAGCATCATAGATCGGATCAAAAGATGGACCTTCCAGAGAGGATCATCATCAAATAATGATTACTAGATAATGTTCGTTAGTTGTTATTTTTAAGTATTTTTGTAATAAGTAACAATTACAATACATTTATGTGATCGTTAATTTTATGTGAAGACATGTGTATTGGTCGTGTGTTACATGCGCGAGTTTTTTCATTTTGTTTTTGGAATTTTGGGATCACAACATTTCAACAATGGAAGTCTTTCACCGGTCAAACAAGACCTATGACTTAATCTAAAAAATATTATTGCATTGAAATCATTGGGCGTGACACACATTTAAATGTTCTGGTAAAAACAGAAGACAAATTCATGTTTTTATTGTAGTTTATTAGGATACGTGCAACGCACACGCTTACTAGGAGTGCAGAAACAGTGGAGGGCAGAGAACGCCGTAGTGTTGTGGACGGAGAACGGGGAGGAAAAGTCAACAGAGCAGACCCGACCCGTTAGGCCGTGCTGCTACATAAATGGCTCCAGCTGTACCCACTACCCACCCTCGCCCTCGGCCGAGGGAGAGCGAGAGCGAGCAACAGTAGGACAGCCAGCCGAGGCCTCGAAGACGGCGGGCCCCTTTTAAATACTCCCTCCCTCCGGCCCTTAATTCGCATCGGTTATCGCTCCTCCTCCTCCCCCTAACTCCACACTGTACCCGCACGGTACCATACCATACGAGTACGAAAGAGAGAGAGAGAGAGAGGTAGACGTAACGCAAATCCAACGAGCCTGGGGGCGAGGTCTCGGGCCCTAGATCGCTCCCCGTCCGTTTGTTCGAGCCATGCCCATGCGTGCGTTATAGTTGGAGAGAGAGAGAGGGGGAGGGAAGGTGCGGGAGTTAAGGAAGGCAGCAAGGCGGGCAGGGGCAGCAATGGTGGATGCCTCCTGATTGCTGACTCCGAGAACTCCAGCGTCTCCTCTAGCTAGTTCGATCCCCTCTCTCCTTCCTCCCTTTCTCTCGGCCTCCTGAGCTGTATGCATGTTTACTGCTTCTGCTTCGACAGGACCAGAGAGGTTACTGCTTCGTACCGCGCCCCCGCTGGCTGCATCTCTATGCCCTGCCCTGCCCTGCTGCCGCTTCTTTCTTCCTCTTGCGTCTAGTGGCAACGCAGAGCTTGGCACAGTAGGCGCGACGCGAGGGCATCTCTCTATATAGCGCCGCCTAGTACTAGCGGTAGACCTCGATCGTAGCACCAGCGCAGCGCTTCTTCTTGCCACTAGTCGCCGGATTGCGCGCGCTCGAAGCAAACGACGTGGGCACCCGAGAAGAGACCGAGGAGGCAGGCGCCGGGAAGCCAGGGGCCATGGACTTCGGCGACGACCTCGTGCCGGGCTCCGACGCCCACCGCCGCAAGAAGCGGTACCACCGCCACACCCCGCGCCAGATTCAGCAGCTCGAGGCGTACGTTCGGTTCCACTGATTAATTGAATTGATTTCTCCATCTTCGTCTCTTGCTCATCTTCTGTTCTGTGTGTGTGTGCGTGTGCAGGATGTTCAAGGAGTGCCCGCACCCGGACGAGAACCAGCGGATGCACCTCAGCCGGGAGCTGGGGCTGGAGCCCAGGCAGATCAAGTTCTGGTTCCAGAACCGCCGGACTCAGATGAAGGTACGTGTCCTCCTCCTCGTCCTCTCCTATCCCATCATCCATGTCTGAGAGCCATCTTTTTCACCTTCCTTCTTTCGGAACGAAATGATTCTTGATCCCTCTTCGTGTTTTGCTGGGCGAGACGACCGGCAATTAAACTAAATTAATTCGTTCCATGTGTGTCGCTTCTAATTTTGGCCTGGCGGCGGCGACGCGATCGCAGGCGCAGCACGAGCGCGCGGACAACTGCTTCCTCCGCGTGGAGAACGACAAGATCCGCTGCGAGAACATCGCCATGCGCGAGGCGCTCAAGAACGTCATCTGCCCCACCTGCGGCGGCCCGCACTCCGGCGCCGACGACTACTTCGACGAGCACAAGCTCCGCATGGAGAACGCCCACCTCAAAGAAGAGGCAAGCGCGCCCTGCCTACCTACCAGTCCGCCTCCCGCATTTGCTTGCCCCGCCGCGATTTGCGCTGACACGACGATCGGCATGGTGGTTTTGGTTGGGTGCAGCTTGACCGGGTGTCCAGCCTGACGTCCAAGTACCTGGGGCGGCCCATCACGCAGCTCCCGTCGATGCAGCCGCTCTCCATGTCGTCGCTGGAGCTCTCCGTCGGCGGGCTCGGCAGCCCGGTGGCGCTCGGCCCGGCGCTGGACCTGGACCCGCTCGGCGGGAGCTCCCCGTTCCAGCTCCCGGCGCCCGTGTCGGAGATGGAGCGGCCGATGATGGCCGAGATGGCGACGCGGGCCATGGACGAGTTCATCCGGATGGCGCAGGCCGGCGAGCACCTCTGGATCAAGGCGGCGGGCGGTCGGGAGGTGCTCAACGTCGACACGTACGACAGCATCTTCGCCAAGCCCGGGAGCAGCTCCTTCCGCGGCCCCGACGTGCACGTCGAGGGCTCCCGCGACTCGTGCCTCGTGCTCACCAGCGCCATCGGCCTCGTCGACACGTTCATGGACTCGGTGAGGCTTCGTTGCATTTTGACATCCATTGATCGATGGAATCGTTTGCGTGACGTGCACTGGGCATTGTTGTGTGTGTCTGCAGAGCAAGTGGACGGAGTTCTTCCCGACCATCGTGACCAGAGCGCGCACGATCGACGTTCTCGTGAACGGCATGGCTGGCCGGAGCGAGTCTTTGGTGCTGGTAAGACCAGACCATCGCCGAGTCCATTTTGATCGCGGTCCTAGATTGCTTCTTTAATTTAGTCATGTCATTAGGCGCACATGGACGAACATTTTACATTTTTTTACTGGTGTGCCGCCGCAGATGTACGAGGAGCTGCACGTGATGTCGCCGGTCGTCCCGACGCGCGAGTTTTGCTTCCTCCGCTACTGCCGGCAGATCGAGCAGGGCCTGTGGGCGATCGCCGATGTCTCGGTGGACTTGCAGCGGGACGCCCGCTACGGCGCACCGCCGGCCCGCTCGCGCCGGCTCCCCTCGGGCTGTCTCATCGCCGATATGTCCAATGGCTACTCCAAGGTACGCATGTCGCCGGCGGCGGTTTAGTTCACCACCATGTGCTTTGCGGCACTGCGATCGGGTGTGCCATGACTCATGAGGTGTGACTTGATCGTTCTGTCAGGTGACCTGGGTCGAACACATGGAGACGGAGGACAAGACCCCCATCAACCAGCTCTACCGCGACCTCGTCCTGAGCGGCGTGGCGTTTGGGGCGCACCGGTGGCTGGCGGCGCTGCAGAGGGCGTGCGAGCGGCACGCTTGCCTCGTGACGCCGCCGCACAGGGAAATCGTCGGGATGACGACGGAGGGCAAGAGGAGCATGATGAGGCTGTCACAGCGTATGGTGGGCAGCTTCTGCGCCAGCCTGAGCGCGTCGCAGCAGCACCGGTGGACGACGTTGTCGGGGCCGGGCGCGGGCGTGGACGACGCAGCGGGCGTGCGCGTCATGGTGCACCGCAGCACGGACCCCGGGCAGCCCAGCGGCGTGGTGCTCAGCGCCGCCACCTCCATCTGGCTCCCCGTGTCCTGCGACCGGGTGTTCGCCTTCGTCCGCGACGAGAACACGCGCTCCCAGTGGGACGTGCTGTCGCACGGCAACCCGGTGCAGGAGGTGTCGCGCATCCCCAACGGTTCGCACCCGGGGAACTCCATCTCCTTGCTCAGAGTAAGCAACCATCACAACTTTGCCAATGGCGTACGTGCGTGCGATTAAACCATCGAAGAACTATGATGGATGTCCTGTTAACTGACGACGTGTTCGACGGAATGCAGGGCCTGAACGCGAGCCAGAACAGCATGCTGATCCTGCAGGAGAGCTGCGCGGACGCGTCGGGGTCGCTGGTGGTGTACGCGCCGATCGACCTCCCGGCGGCGAACGTGGTGATGAGCGGCGAGGACCCGTCGGCGATCCCGCTGCTGCCGTCGGGTTTCACCATCCTGCCCGACGGCCGCGCGCCCAGCACGGGGTCGGTGGTGACGGTGGCGTTCCAGATCCTGGTGAGCAGCCTGCCGTCGTCGCGGCTGAACGAAGAATCAGTGGCCACGGTCAACAGCCTCATCGGCACCACTGTGGAGCAAATCAAGGCGGCCCTGAACTGCGGCAGCAGCCATTGATGAGGGGCGCTCCGCCTGCCCTCCGTCAGCGGGAGCGAGTAAGAGCTCCTCCCCCGCCATTCATTTCCATTCAAGGCGAACCGGGGTTTTGGTTGGTTGGAGCCTTGAATGCCTCGCGCATTCATGGAGGTGGAAGAGCGCGCCGTGGTGGTGGTGGTGGTGTCGCTCGGCTGGGGTTCATCCTCTGCCGCCGCCGCTGTCACCGCGCCGTCCGGTCGCTGGATCGGCGCCCACTCGCCCACGTCGTCGTCGTCTTCTTCTTCCACGTTTGGTTAGGTATCTAGCTGTGATGATCTCTTCGTTTGCAGGGTTACTTACGTTTGGAGTTTGCATGCATGCATGCATGCACGATCACGTCTCGAAGTTGGAGGCTTTGCATGAACCCGAAGGAGTCAAGAACGCACCATGCTTGTCCCGTTCCTCTAGCTGCGGCCACGTACTATCATCTTCTTCTTTCTTTCTTTTTTCTGTATTTTCTTCTTCTCCTCCCCCTTTTGATCTCCCCCATGGTGTAGCCGCAGCAGAGGATGAATGGTTCGGGTATTGACTTCTGTCCATCAATGTAAAAGCCTCCAATCAATTAATGAACATTCAGATTTTCCTTTGCCCAAGATGGTATCCCAAAGTCTCTTCAGAGCTGGTACTAGTACAACGTGTAGTATAAAGCTGGTGCTGTGGAGTCGATCTCTTTGGCTCATCATTGCCGTGTGACCTGCTCGCTGCATTTGCTCTCCTGACTCCTGTGATATGTTGTACAGTGGTGGTAGTTACTACTCGTTTCTGCCCGACGGGCGCGCGCAGGACTATGAGACGAGATGAGAGCGAGTGAGACGGACGTACGTACGCCTGTGGTGGTGTTCGGACTTGAAGGAGAGCCCGCAGAGCGCAGGCTGTAATGTGGTGTGGGGCTGGTGGCCAACACGTCGCAGCATTTGCATCTGCATGGCACCCCTTCAATTTGCACTTTTAATATGGGTCATTGGGTCGAGCTGGAGCTGCGTTGAGTTGCCATGCATTGATGCGTACACGGTACACCACCCCTGGCCCGAAGCAAATGCTGCTGGGATGGGAGAGCCAGCCAGCTCCATCTTCAATTCCGTCGATGCATCTTGCATGCATGCATGGTCGTTGCTGCACCGGTGCCGTGATGTTTCCTGCATGCGACGGCATTTCTTGGAGAGAAAAAAGTTGGGCGAACAGCGTCAGGGCTAATAATTCCATGCAAATCCTTCTCGTCCTTGCGTTAGTCTGTTGTGTGGCTACGTGTGTAGCACGTGTTGCTTCGGGGCAGCTTTTGGTGCCATTGATGTAGTACCACGGTATTGATGAATTTGGGGAGGGGCCATCAAGGCGCCATAGTGCTGCGACAGCGTGGAGCTCGTAATTGCCATCGCGCCATCGTCTTAGGGATTGAAATTATCGTTGGCAAGTCTTAAGTGCCGGGGATTGCAATGCATCTACGCTCTGTCTACTAGCAAAGGAAGCTTAGGGCATCTTCACCCTCGAACCACCCGCATCCGTTAATACCGCACGTCTCAGACGTGTTTGCCATCCAACGCGGTTCTGTATCCGTCCGCTAGCCGGTCTGGACGTCATTTTTCCTTCGCACCGGAAGCAAACCGAGGGGGGTCATTGCAGGCGTTCGGACAACTGTCGCGCACGCATCCGACAACCCTGGCCCACCCAAACCCCTCTCTCTCGCCCGCGCCCTTTCTCGTCCGAAGCGTTCAACGACCTTCCAGAGCATCAGCATCGCATTCATGACGGCCTAGAGCGGACGCGACCTTTCACTGAAGCCGACATTGAAGTGGCGTGCCGGTCAAGAGCGCCACTCGCGTCGCTTCCCAGTGCACGTGCCTTCTTTCCGCATTCAAACGACACCTGTCCGTCCGCCTCCCTCTATTAAACATGTGCGGTTGCCAAGGAACCTACTCCGGCGTCCGCATGCGAGTGCCACCCGTCCGTCCATCTGTCGGCCACCATTAACCACCTCGCCGCTTGGCCTGCCATCCGCCCTCCCGACATTTATTGAGTACATGTTGGAAGAATTCAATATAGTAGAAGATATTAAAAAGTTGGTTTTCTCAATAGCCCATAATAAAGCCCCTTGAAAACTGTTTTTCCAATTGAGTTTTTATGATACTTTCGTGAAACTATTAAGGGACAAGCCAAAATAATCTTATATTTTGCTAAAAAACTGAATGTTAAAATATTAATTAATGATACTGTCCTTAAGCTCCCAAAATTGGATGGGGTTGAGATTATAAAAAAGTATAGGCCATGTGTTTTCTTAATGCTAGCCGTAAGCTACTAACTAAAGGGACAAATACTAGAACGGGAGTATGCGCTCAGAGTATCATTGATACTGCTCAGGTAGCCTTCAGGAAAGGATGGTACATTACGGAAGGGGTCCTAGTTCTGAATGAAATCATGGATAATATCTATAGAAACATAAATATGATGTTTTGTTTAAAGTCAATATGATAGTTAATCTCATAAATATGATGATTTGTTTAATCATGGTCCAGGTCATTTGCTGTGGGGTTGCGGTCGGGCTTTATGTCGATTCGGTCGTTGGGTGGGCCAGGTCGGCCAACGAAGCACATGGGAAAAACAACTTATTCTTGTTTTGCTTACTTACAACTAAGTATTTGCAAAGTTATATTTCCTCTTTATTAAGCTCATAGATATAGCTAGCCTCATGAACATTTAAGCACCTCAGATGGTAGGATGGTTGTCTTTTCCTTTATCTAAAATTAGAATCAATGTACCTAGGTCTTCGTCGCTTCAGTAGCTTAGATACAAACACAATATGAATAGGATCATTTGCAAACAGTTCAGGAACAAAAATACCTCAAATGGTTCACTTATCTTCCGGCTGTAGTTCGTCACTGTGTGAATGACGCAGCGTGTCTTCTAGGTGAACTATTTGAATTCCCAGTCACTATAGTTGGTATTAAGTGAAGCTTAAATGGAGTATACAAGCAAAGGCGACCATAGGGAAAACAAGTCTATGTTCCAGTTATAACTCGGGCATCCTACTCACAAACCTTATCAATTACGGCCCCCATCAGGTTCCGGTTGGCTGCCCGAACCGATATGTTGTGCGCGGGCATGCCATGGTTGTCTGTTGGAAAGAACGAGTGCCCTGGATCTTGAATAGAGCCCGGTAATGTGACGTGTGGGAAAGGAGGGGTCGACTTGGGCAACCCCAGTTCGGAATGACCGCGTAGCAACACAACGGGGCAGCCAACCTCCAAAGCCACCTCGCAAAGTCTATTTTTTGTCTTATATTCTCGTTTTCATTTGTTCGTTGACATCTGATCATTTGTATCATTCCCGTATGTATTCTTAATCATGTTAATGGCCATAGGGGGTGATTTATAGAATGAACATTTGTTAGACGTGATGCCCATAGTGCTGCTTAACTTTCTGGCAGCGGTTTCAAATAGTTCACTTGAATTCTCTAGTCGACTGCCTGCAGTTCCAATGTTTGACCAAATTAGCCTGAGCTGTTCTTTTGGCCTATTCACCCTCGTCGTTCCTGTTCGTTGTGACAATGTTTGTTTCATTTTTATGGCTGCTCTACTATTTATTTTGCTTCTATTACTATTGACTCCCTTGTGTTATTGCACCCATGCATCATGTTTTACATTCGTTGGTTCTTGTTGTAGTTTTTTACGCAATGTTATTGATTTATATGTACAGGAAAAATAATTCATAGCATAGGCATGGTAGGGTGGTTCCATCCGGTCAGGGCCGGTCGCTCAGCCTGATTGTCGTGTCGTCAATAGAAAGGCCGACCACACACATCTACGATACATGACCTGAAACACCGAAACCTCCTACTCGGAACAAAAAAGACGACGCGAGACCACCAGCTTTCCCATTTGAGCATGCGCCGGCATTCTCAATTGAGCTACCACCCGTCGCGCCATTGGCGCAGAGACCAACTGCAGCCTGAAACTTAAGTGATCTGTTTGAAATATAAGATGGAAGTTAAGTGAACTGTTTGGGCAACCGTACAGATGTGTCAATAGAAAGGTCGACCACATTTCGTCCTGTGGACGCTGCGGTCTATCCGGCTGGCACTAGATGTTGTGTTTGGGATGACTGCCCTTACTTTGGGTGTTGCGGCCTAGTCGGCTAGGGTGCGCCCTGCACGTGCTTGTTGATAACGCTTTTGCTCGGACCGTGCATTTCCTGGTCGGTTTGTATGGTTTTGTTTTGCCCATGGTGCGATTAAGACTGGCGGCTTAGAAGCAAGTTGTGTCTAACTACGACCAGTACGAACAAATGGTCTCTATGATCGAGGGGTAGTTTCCCGAATCATCACGTATTCGTCCTTATATACCTTGAATCATAGGACAAACCTAAACAAACCAGTGTTGCCGGCTATTATCACATAATGGCCCATAAGAAATACATTACTTAATGATTCAATCAATGTAGTGAAGAGGTGATACGTCTCCAATGTATCAATAATTTTTTATTGTTCCATGCTATTATAGTATCAATCTTGGATGTTTTATATGCAATTATATGCCATTATATATCATTTTTGGGACTAACCTATTAACCCAGTGCCCAGTGTCAGTTGCTGTTTTCTGCTTGTTTTTGCCTTTTCAGAAAATCATTATCAAAAAGTGTCCAAACGAGCAAAAAACTTTGGATTAATTTTTTCTGGACCAGAAGAGACCCACGAAGCTTCGGGAGAAGACCAGAAGAGCTACGAGGAGGCGACAAGCCTGGAGGGCGCGCCCCCAAGGCTTGTGGGCCCCTTGTTGCCCCTCCTGACCTAATTCCAGCGCTATAAATTCCCAAATATTCCCAATATACTAGAGAGACAGAAGAGAAAACCTTTCCACCGCCGCAAGCCTCTGTTCTTCCGCGATCCCATCTGGAGGCCTTTTTCGGTACTCTGCCGGAGGGGGAATCGATCACGAAGGGCTTCTTTATCAACCTTGCTGCCCTTCCAATGATGTGTGAGTAGTTTACCACAGACCTACGGGTCCATAGCTAGTAGCTAGATGGCTTCTTCTCTCTCTTTGATCTTCATTACCATGTTCTCCTCGATGTTCTTGGAGTTCTATCCGATGTAATCTTCTTTTGCGGTGTGTTTGTTGGGATCCGATGAATTATGAGTTTATGATCAGATTATTCATGAGAAATATTTGAGTCTTCTCTGAACTCTTTTATGCATGATTATTATAGCTTTGTATTTCTCTCCGATCTATCGATTTGGTTTGGCCTACTAGATTGATTTGTCTTGCAATGGGAGAGGTGCTTTGTGATGGGTTCAATCTTGCGGTGCTCAATCCCAGTGACAGAAAGGGACATGACACGTATTTGTATTGTTGCCATTAAGGATAAAAAAATGAGGTTTAATCATATTGCTTGAGTTTACTTTGTCTACATCATGTCATCTTGCTTAAGGTGTTACTCTGTTTCATACTTAATACCCTAAATGCATGCTGGATAGCGGTCGATGGGTGGAGTAATAGTAGTAGATGCAAGCAGGAGTCGGTCTACTTGTCTCGGACGTGATGCCTATATACATGATCATTGCCATGAATCCGTCATAATTATTTGCTTTTCTATCAATTGCCCAACAGTAATTTGTTTACCCACCGTATGCTATGTGTTCGAGAGAGAAGCCTCTAGTGAAAACTATGGCCCCCGGGTCTACTTTATCATATATAAAAAACCTAAAAATACCTTGCTGCAATTTATTTACTTTTATTTTAATTAGTATTTCAGTTTATCTATTTACCTCTATAAGATTTAATCCTTGCAAATAACCGCTAAGAGGATTGACAACCCTCTTATTTGCGTTGGGTGCAAGTGTTTGCTCTTGTGTGTGCAGGTGCGCTTAACGGAATTTTGCTTGGTTCTCCTACTGGATTGATAACCTTGGTTCTTAACTAAGGGAAATACTTATCTCTACTATACTGCATCATCCTCTCCTCTTCGGGGAAATACCAACGCAGTCTACAAGTAGCAGAAAGAATTTCTGGCGCCGTTGCCGGGGAGACATCATCAAAATTACCAAGTACCTTCGCACAAAATATCATCCACTTGCATTTATTTGATTTTCCTTTTTATTTGCATTTGCCTCTAGTTTTCATCTCCCCCACTTCTAATTTTTTTTTACAAAAACACTAAAATATTTTTATTTGCTTATTTGCTAGTTTGCTTGCTTCGTCACGATGTCCCAAGAAAATACAAAATTGTGTGACTTTTCCAATACTAATAATAATGATTTTATTAGTACTCCTATTGCTCCTCCCGCCACTAGTGCGGATTCGTGTGACATTAATGCTGCTTTGCTTAATCTTGTTATGAAAAAACAATTTTCTGGTAGTCCTAATGAAGATGCTGCATCCCATCTAAATACTTTCGTTGAGCTTTGTGATATGCAAAAGAAAAAAGCTATGGATAATGATATTGTAAAATTAAAATTATTCCCGTTCTCACTACGAGACCGTGCTAAAACTTGGTTTTCATCCTTGCCTAGAAATAGTATTGATTCTTGGGATAAGTGTAAGGATGCTTTTATTACCAAGTATTTTCCTCCCGCTAAGATTATTTCTCTAAGAAATCAAATTATGAATTTTAAGCAACTTGAGCATGAACATGTTGCACAATCTTGGGAGAGAATGAAATTAATGATAAGAAATTTCCCAACTCATGGCTTAAATTTATGGATGATCATACAAAAAAATTATGCGGGACTAAACTTTGTCTCTAGAAATTTGCTAGACTCTGTCGCAGGTGGTACTTTTATGGAAATTACATTGGGAGAAGCTACAAAAATTCTTGATAATATCATGACAAATTATTCTCAATGGCACACTGAACGAACTCCCACTAGTAAGAAGGTAAATTCTGTTGAAGAAATTAATACTTTGAGTGATAAAATGGATGCTTTATTGAAATTGGTTGCTAGTAAAAATGCTCATATTGATCCTAATGATGTGCCATTGTCTACCTTGATTGAGCAAAATAATGACGCTATTGATGTGAAATTTGTCTCTAGAAATAATTTCAACAACAATGCTTATAGGGGTAATTTCAATCCTAGACCGTTTCCTGGAAATTCCTATAATAATTATGGCAATCCTTATGGTAATTCTAATAATAATAATAATAATAATAATAGGATGCCCTCTGATCTTGAAAGTAATATTAAAGAATTTATTAATTCGCAAAAGAATTTCAATGCTATGATAGAAGAAAAAATGAATAGAGTTGATGAATTGGCTAGGAACATGGATGGAATTGTTCATGATGTGGAAAATCTCAAAACTAAATTTTTGTCACCCAAGCATGATATAAATGAGTCTATTAAAGCTATCTATTGTAACATCCCCAGATCTTAACCCTGCCATTAAGCTAATTAATTTGCCATGTCATCTTATTAACCTTGCTAATTGCCATTTTGGTTCAAGAACAATTCAAATTCAAATTCAAATATTAAGTCAAATAATTATTTCTTCAAACAGCAGAACAAAAATGTTCATAATATTAAAATATTCCCAAAGCAATTATAAAAATAAGATCAACATTATTTGAATTACTAAAATGACCCTAACCTATTTAAAACAGTACCAAATCAGCCTATTTAATCCACTTCTAATTTAAATCAAATTCAAATAAAATCAAACACTGTGGCCGTATGTATCAGCCGAAAGCTTTGTCAGACGTCCAGTTCAGCATTGTGGCCGGGTTGGGCCGGCGCCATCCAGGACAGAGGTGGTGCCTGGGTCTACCCTGCACACAACGACCTGGAGTGCAAAGGGCGATGGGCCCAAGAACCCTGAGCACTTAGGATGTAGACCGGCGGGGACCTCTCTGCTGAGCTCTAGGTAGGGCTGCGGTGTGTCGAACAGCCGAGGCCGGGCATGACCCAGGAAAGTGTGTCCGGCCGGAGTTAATCGAGCGTGTTGGGTAAGTTGGTATCAGAGCCGACTGCCTGTAGGTAGCCCCCTTTCCAACTCCTTGGCCGAAGTTGAGTCTAGTCCTGGCAAAACCGTTTTACTAACATGGCTGTGTGGCTTACGGGCCCACGTTGCCAATGGGTGGTATTAGGATCTTTTATTCCTCTCCTTTACTCTAGGACTCCAAACTTCTCATCCTTTCGGGTTAAAGATATTGCTAACACTAACATTAGGTTCTCGTAATCACATTCACCCGGAGAGCTAGATTGTCTGCAAAATATTCATTTCCATTGATCTGTTTAATCTGATCATCACATTTTCCTTTCCATTGGTCTGTTTAACCTTTCTTGTAATACTGGCTTTTATCTGAGCAGTGATAATTCCCTGCTTAAGTTAACACCCCCAAATAAAACCTTGTTGCTGTTGTCGATGACATTCTGGTAACCACCGATGGACGAGAACCTTGCCTATTGGTCCGCCTCGTTTTAACGAGCAGGAAAATGGTTCTCTTCGTTCCCCGCCCTTGGTACCGAAGTGTTGCCAACATAGCTGACAGACTTTCCTCTGACACGTCTTGTTGTCATGACCGTGCAAGTTGTCACCCTCCTCCCTATTCTGAATCCACACTCACTGCAATTCCACAGGATCGAAACCTGACTCTCCTGTACATCCTTGATCCCGAAGATACCCCTTACTCCACCTCTTAAATCTCGGGACGAGATTTCTTGTAGTGGGGGAGATTTGTAACATCCCCAGATCTTAACCCTGCCAATAAGCTAATTAATTTGCCATGACATCTTATTAACCTTGCTAATTGCCATTTTGGTTCAAGAACAATTCAAATTCAAATTCAAATATTAAGTCAAATAATTATTTCTTCAAACAGAAGAACAAAAATGTTCATAATATTACAAATATTCCCAAAGCAATTATAAAAATAAGATCAACATTATTTGAATTACTAAAATGCCCCTAACCTATTTAAATCAGTACCAAATCAGCCTATATAATCCACTTCTAATTTAAATCAATTTCAAATAAAATCAAACACTCATCAAACTTTTTGTGCCATCTCAGTTTATTGTCAAGTAATTATGTGCCAAGTCTCATGATTAGCAAAAATCATTTGGACAGTCAACTAAAGTCAAGACAACAGAGAAATTAGTTGACAGAAAACAAATAGGAAAAGAGCACTGCGCATTTTGGCCCATCTAGCAAACAGTGGCTCAGGCCCAGTCCACGTTCCTTGTCTCCCTCACCTGCTCCCCTCCTCGGTGTCGCCTCCGCCGCATCCGGCGCGCGCTCCACCGCCCTTGTCCCGCCACGGCGCTGGAGTAGGTTGGAGGAGGGGATAAGATCGCCCTCGCCATCCCCTCGAACCCTAGCTCCCCCCAGTTTCTCTCTCGCTCGCCCCCTGCCTTTTCCCCCGATGCCCGACGCGGACACCGCTGTGTTGCCTCGCCACCGCGGCCAGCGGCCACCCCGCGCCTCCTGCTGCAGTCCAACGAGACCGCCATGGGCTGCTGCGTCCTCTACGGCCAACCATTCGACTAGAGCCGCACTGAGACACCGTCGATCCGCTCCGAATGCCGCCGCTCCGGCGCCTCCCCTGCTTCACCGACCGCGGCATCGAGTTCGCGGTGAGCATGCGCCTCTCCTCGTCCGCTTCTCGATCTCGCTCGCATAGTCTAGCCCCGATTCCTCCAGCGCTGCCCGATGCCGCCGCTCGGCCATCGCCGTTGTCTCCGTTTCCGGCCACCTCCGGGCAAACCGTCGCCACCCCTCGACGAGGACGAGCCTTAGCTGCTCGGGGCCATGCTCAGCTCGGCCGGCCGTCACCTCTAGCGCGTTCCCGCGCATCGCCGCCGTCGGTCGAGCTCACTGGCGTGCGCCGGCGTTTAAACGCCGGTAGGACCCACGCGTCAGTACATTTAACCCCTAACCCAGCTGCTCTACAGCCACTGACTGGTGGGCCCGGGCACTGTAGCATTTAGGATTAGTACTAATTGACCTCTAACTAACTGTGACACTGACTCTGGGCCCCACTGGACTAATTAGACTAATTAGTATTAAATAACCACCGATTAAAATATCTGTCTATGACAGATGGGACCCACTGGTCCTGTTGACCAGTCAGCGTGGACCAGTCAACTGCTGACTAGGCAGTTGCCTGGCCCCACTGGTCAGCCTCTGCTGACCGGTCGGTTGACTCAGTCAACTGCTGACTGGGCACCCCAAGTCAATGACATGTGGGTCCCACTGTCCAATCAACCGGCTGGGTTGACCCATGACGTCACCCTGATGTCATGCTGATGTCACATGTTACTGTTTCGGATAATGCGTATTTAATAATTAAAATAATTCCAGAAATTTTAAAAAATTGTTTAAATCTTTGAAAATTCATAGAAATTCAACCGTAGCTCGGATCGAAAAACTTTCTACACGAAAGTTGATCAGAAAAATGAGACGAATCCGAATACGTGGTCAAAATGCTTGACCATCACTCCTAACTACCTGAACATGGAACATTCCCCTCCGGTTCAGTATTCCGAAATCGACCTAAACGCCGGGAAAATATCCTAGATATTTTCCCGCTTCGTCTGCGACATGTAGCAATGCAATAGGTCACCACCGGCACTGCATTTTGCCATGCCCTGCATAGTGTTGCATTTGTTTGCCTTTATTTATTGTTTCTTCCCCCTCTTCTTTCCGATAGCCTCCGAGACCGACGCAGCTCAGGAGACCGACTACATCCTCGAAGACCCCTCTTTTGCCGTAGAGCAACCAGGCAAGCAAACCCCCTTGACGCATGCCTATATCACCTATTCTTTCTCCCTCCTGCTTGCATTAGAATTTGCTACTGCTACTGATTGATCCTAATTCTGATGCATAGCCTGTTTTTGTAACTGTTATTGATACCTGCCTGCTATCCGAACTGCTTAGTATAGGTTGGTTGATAAACCATCTGTGGCCCCTCTTCACGTTCTAGTTGCCCCGCTTAGTTATCTGTGCCCCGGTCGATGTGATCGACGGGCTGAGACCAGCACATCACCGCACACCCCCTAAGTTGTTCGACTCCACAGAGTTATCCTCGAGTGCCTAGGGTGATACCTCGTATATCACCCCTGATATGCCTTTGTGATACAGCTAGTCGGTTGTGGGATACGTGGGTGATTCCTCTTCCACCACCTCCGATGAAGCTTCTGTCGTGCAACCCCTCAAGTGTGAATCCATCGAGGGTGATTCCTCCGGGTTCACCTTCACGGTAGCATCGAGTGGGAATCCATCGAGGGTGATTCCTCGGATTACCCTCTTGATGTTACGGACACACGGTTACCTTTATCTGTTGCCCCCTTGTACTGTTATTGCGGGACTGAAGGGACAGGCGGTACCACCCCGGTAGAGGTGGACCTGAGTTCCCGACAGTCTCCTGGGAAGACGGGTTGACCTGGAAGGTACCCGCGAGATAATTACGAGGCGCGACCGGGCAGGCAGAGACCGCCCTAGAGAGGGATGGGACGGGCCCTTGTTGCACTTACTCGAGACGGGGCGACAGGAGTACTGATCGTCACCGCGAGCTCCTATTAATGCACTAACGGATTTGGGTATTGATCTGAGTTGGCGACTGGCCTATACGCACTACCACCACGCGGGATAATGGTTTATGGGGCCCTCGGCGCCGTATGTATCAGCCGAAAGCTTTGTCAGACGTCCAGTTCAGCATTGTGGCCGGGTTGGGCCGGCGCCATCCAGGACAGAGGTGGTGCCTGGGTCCACCCTGCACATTACGACCCGGAGTGCAAAGGGCGATGGGCCCAAGAACCCTGAGCACTTAGGATGTAGACCGGCAGGGACCTCTCTGCTGAGCTCTAGGTAGGGCCGCGGTGTGTCAATCAGCCGAGGCCGGGCATGACCCAGGAAAGTGTGTCCGGCCGGAGTTAACCGAGCGTGTTGGGTAAGTTGGTATCAGAGCCGACTGCCTGTAGGTAGCCCCCTTTCCAACTCCTTGGCCGAAGTTGAGTCTAGTCCTGGCAAAACCGTTTTACTAACATGGCTGTGTGGCTTACGGGCCCACGTTGCCAATGGGTGGTATTAGGATCTTTTATTCTTCTCCTTTACTCTGGGACTCGAAACTTCTCATCCTTTCGGGTTAAAGATTTTGCTAACACTAACATTAGGTTCTCGTAATCACATTCACCCGGAGAGCTAGATTGTCTGCAAAATATTCCTTTCCATTGATCTGTTTAATCTGATCATCACATTTTCTTTTCCATTGGTTTGTTTAACCTTTCTTGTAATACTGGCTTTTATCTGAGCAGTGATAATTCCCTGCTTAAGTTAACACCCCCAAATAAAACCTTGTTGTTGTTGTTGTCGATGACATTCCGGTAACCACCGATGGACGAGAACCTTGCCTACTGGTCCGCCTCGTTTTAACGAGCAGGAAAATGGTTCTCTTCGTTCCCCGCCCTTGGTACAGAAGTGTTGCCAACATAGTTGACAGACTTTCCTCTGACACGTCTTGTTGTCGTGACCGCGCAAGTTGTCACCGTCCTCCCTATTCTTAATCCACACTCACTGCAATTCCACAGGATAGAAACCTGACTCTCCTGTACATCCTTGATCCCGAAGATACCCCTTACTCCACCTCTTAAATCTCGGGACGAGATTTCTTGTAGTGGGGGAGATTTGTAACATCCCCAGATCTTAACCCTGCCATTAAGCTAATTAATTTTCCATGTCATCTTATTAACCTTGCTAATTGCCATTTTGGTTCAAGAACAATTCAAATATTAAGTCAAATAATTATTTCTTCAAACAGCAGAACAAAAATGTTCATAATATTACAAATATTCCCAAAGCAATTATAAAAATAAGATCAACATTATTTTAATTACTAAAATGCCCCTAACCAATTAAAATAGTACCAAATCAGCCTATTTAATCCACTTCTAATTGAAATCAAATTCAAATAAAATCAAACACTCATCAAACTTTTTTTGCCATCTCAGTTTATTGTCAAGTAATTATGTGCCAAGTCTCATGATTAGCAAAAATCATTTGGACAGTCAACTAAAGTCAAGACAGCAGAGAAATTAGTTGACAGAAAAGAAATAGGAAAAGAACACTGCGCATTTTGGCCCATCTAGCAAACAGTGGCTGAGGCCCAGCCCACCTCCCTCGTCTCCCTCACCTGCTCCCCTCCTCGGTGTCGCCTCCGCCGCATCCGGCGCGCGCTCCACCGCCCTTGTCCCGCCACGGCGCTGGAGTAGGTTGGAGGAGGGGATAAGATCGCCCTCGCCACCCCCTCGAACCCTAGCTCCCCCCCAGTTTCTCTCTCGCTCGCCCCCTGACTTTCCCCCCGATGCCCGACGCGGCCACCGGCCACCCCGCGCATCCTGCTGCTGTCCAACGGGACCGCCATGGGCTGCTGCGTCCTCTACGGCCACCCATTCGACTGGAGCCGCACTGAGACGCCGCCATCGAGCCATTTCCCCACCGCCTCGGCCGTCGTCGATCCGCTCCGAATGTCGCCGCTCCGGCGCCTCCCCTACTACACTGACCGCGGCATCGAGTTCGCGGTGAGCATGCGCCTCTCCTCGTCCGCTTCTTGATCTCGCTCGCATAGTCTAGCCCCGATTCCTCTAGCGCCGCCCGATGCCGCCGCTCGGCCATCGCTGTTGTCGCCGTTTCCGGCCACTTCCGGGCAAACCGTCGCCATCCCTCGACGTGGGTGAGCTTTAGCTGCTCGGGACCGTGCTCAGCTCGGTCGGCCGCCGCCTCTAGCGCGTTCTCGCGCGTCGCCACCGTCAGTCGAGCTCACTGGCGTGCGCCGGCGGGACCCACGCGTCAGTACGTTTAGCACCTAACCCAGCTGCTCTACAGCCACTGACTGGTGGGCCCGGGCACTGTAGCGTTTAGGATTAGTACTAAATGACCTCTAACTAACTGTGACACTGACTCTGGGCCCCACTGGACTAATTAGACTAATTAGTATTAAATAACCACTGATTAAAATATCTGTCTATGACAGATGGGACCCACTGGTCCTGTTGACCAGTCAGCGTGGACCAGTCCACTGCTGACTGGGCAGTTGACTAGCCCCACTGGTCAGCCTCTGCTGACCGGTCGGTTGACTCAGTCAACTGCTGACTGGGCACCCCCAGTCAATGACATGTGGGTCCCACTGTCCAGTCAACCGGCTGGGTTGACCCATGATGTCACCCTGACGTCATGCTGACGTCACATGTTACTGTTTCGGATAATGCGTATTTAATAATTAAAATAATTCCAGAAATTTCAGAAAATTGTTTAAATCTTTGAAAATTCGTAGAAATTCAACCGTAGCTCGGATCGAAAAACTTTCTACATGGAAGTTGATCAGAAAAATGAGACGAATCTGAATACATGGTCAAAATGCTTGACCATCACTCCTAACTACCTGAACATGGAACCTTCCCCTCCGGTTTAGTATTCCGAAATCGGCCTAAACGCCGGGAAAATATCCCAGATATTTTCCCGCTTCGTCTGCGACATGTAGCAATGCAATAGGTCACCACCGGCACTGCATTTTGCCATGCCTTGCATAGTGTTGCATTTGTTTGCCTTTATTTATTGTTTCTTCCCCCTCTTCTTTTCGATAGCCTTCGAGACCGACGCAGCTCAGGAGACCGACTACATCCTCGAAGACCCCTCTTTTGCCGCAGAGCAACCAGGCAAGCAAACCCCCTTGACGCATGCCTATATCACCTATTCTTTCTCCCTCCTGCTTGCATTAGAATTTGCTACTGCTACTGATTGATCCTAATTCTGATGCATAGCCTATTTTTGTAACTGTTATTGATACCTGTCTGCTATCCGAACTGCTTAGTATAGGTTGGTTGATAAACCATCTGTGGCTCCTCTTCTCATTCTAGTTGCCCCGCTTAGTTACCTGTGCCCCGGTCGATGTGATCGACGGGCTGAGACCAACACATCACCGCACACCCCCTAAGTTGTTTGACTCCACAGAGTTATCCTCGAGTGCCGAGGGTGATACCTCTTATCTCACTCCTGATATGCCTCTGTGATATAGCTAGTCGGTTGTGGGATACGAGGGTGATTCCTCTTCCACCAACTCCGATGAAGCTTCTGTCGTGCAACCCCTCAAGTGTGAATCCATCGAGGGTGATTCCTCCGGGTTCGCCTTGACGGTAGCATTGAGTGGGAATCCATCGAGGGTGATTCCTCGGATTACCCTCTTGATGTTACGGACACACGGTTACCTTTATCTGTTGCCCCCTTGTACTGTTATTGCGGGACTGAAGGGACAGGCGGTACCACCCCGGTAGAGGTGGACCTGAGTTCCCAACAGTCTCCTGGGAAGACGGGTTGACCTGGAAGGTACCCGTCAGAAAATTACGAGGCGCGGCCGGGCAGGCACAGACCGCCCTAGACAGGGATGGGCCTGGCCCTTGTTGCACTTCCTCGAGACGGGGCGACAGGAGTACTGATCGTCACCGCGAGCTCTTATTAATGCACTAACGGATTTGGGTATTGATCTGAGTTGGCCACTGGCCTATACGCACTACCACCACGCGGGATAATGGTTTATGGGGCCCTCGGCGCCGTATGTATCAGCCGAAAGCATTGTCAGACGTCTAGTTCAGCATTGTGGCCGGGTTGGGCCGGCGCCATCCAGGACAGAGGTGGTGCCTGGGTCCACCCTGCACACAACGACCCGGAGTGCAAAGGGCGATGGGCCCAAGAACCCTGAGCACTTAGGATGTAGACCGGCGGGGACCTCTCTGCTGAGCTCTAGGTAAGGTTGCGGTTTGTCGATCAGCCGAGGCCGGGCATGACCCAGGAAAGTGTGTCCGGCCGGAGTTAATCGAGCGTGTTGGGTAAGTTGGTATCAGAGCCGACTGCCTGTAGGTAGCCCCCTTTCCAACTCCTTGGCCGAAGTTGAGTCTAGTCCTTGCAAAACCGTTTTACTAACATGGCTGTGTGGCTTACGGGCCCACGTTGCCAATGGGTGGTATTAGGATCTTTTATTCCTCTCCTTTACTCTGGGACCCCAAACTTCTCATCCTTTCGGGTTAAAGATTTTGCTAACACTAACATTAGGTTCTCGTAATCACATTCACCCGGAGAGCTAGATTGTCTGCAAAATATTCCTTTCCATTGATCTGTTTAATCTGATCATCACATTTTCCTTTCCATTGGTCTGTTTAACCTTTCTTGTAATACTGGCTTTTATCTGAGCAGTGATAATTCCCTACTTAAGTTAACACCCCCAAATAAAACCTTGTTGCTGTTGTCGATGACATTACGGTAACCACCGATGGACGAGAACCTTGCCTATTGGTCCGCCTCGTTTTAACGAGCAGGAAAATGGTTCTCTTCGTTCCTCGCCCTTGGTACCGAAGTGTTGCCAACATAGCTGACAGACTTTCCTCTGACACGTCTTGTTGTCGTGACCGCGCAAGTTGTCACCGTCCTCCCTATTCTTAATCCACACTCACTGCAATTCCACAGGATCGAAACCTGACTCTCGTGTACATCCTTGATCCCGAAGATACCCCTTACTCCACCTCTTAAATCTCGGGACGAGATTTCTTGTAGTGGGGGAGATTTGTAACATCCCCAGATCTTAACCCTGCCATTAAGCTAATTAATTTGCCATGTCATCTTACTAACCTTGCTAATCGCCATTTTGGTTCAAGAACAATTCAAATTCAAATTCAAATATTAAGTCAAATAATTATTTCTTCAAACAGCAGAACAAAAATGTTCATAATATTAAAAATATTCCCAAAGCAATTATAAAAATAAGATCAACATTATTTGAATTACGAAAATGCCCCTAACCTATTTAAAACAGTACCAAATCAGACTATTTAATCCACTTCTAATTTAAATCAAATTCAAATAAAATCAAATACTCATCAAACTTTTTGTGCTATCTCAGTTTATTGTCAAGTAATTATGTGCCAAGTCTCATGATTATAAAAAATCATTTGGACAGTCAACTAAAGTCAAGATAGCAGAGAAATTAGTTGACAGAAAAGAAATAGGAAAAGAGCACTGCGCATTTTGGCCCATCTAGCAAACAGTGGCTGAGGCCCAGCCCACCTCCCTCGTCTCCCTCACCTACTCCCCTCCTCGGTGTCGCCTCCGCCGCATCCGGCGCGCGCTCCACCGCCCTCGTCCCGCCATGGCGCTGGAGTAGGTTGGAGGAGGGGATAAGATCGCCCTCGCCACCCCCCTCGAACCCTAGCTCCCCCCAGTTTCTCTCTCGCTCGCCCCCTGCCTTTTCCCCCGATGCCCGACGCGGCCACCGCCGCGTTGCCTCGCCACCGCGGCCACCGGCCACCCCGTGCCTCCTGCTGCTGTCCAACGGGACCACCATGGGTTGCTGCGTCCTCTACGGCCACCCATTCGACTGGAGCCGCACTGAGACGCCGCCATCGAGCCATTTCCCCACCGCCTCGGCCACCGTCGATCCGCTCTGAATGCCGCCACTCCGGCGCCTCCCCTGCTTCACCGACCGCGGCATCGAGTTCGCGGTGAGCATGCGCCTCTCCTCGCCCGCTTCTCGATCTCGCTCGCATAGTCTAGCCCCGATTCCTCTAGCGCCGCCTGATGCCGCCGCTCGGCCATAGCCGTTGTCGCCGTTTCCGGCCACCTCCGGGCAAACCGTCGCCACCCCTCGACGCGGACGAGCCTTAGCTTCTCGGGGCCGTGCTCAGCTCCGCCGGCCGTCGCCTCTAGCGCGTTCCCGCTCGTCGCCGCCGTCGGTCGAGCTCACTCGCGCGCGTCAGTACGTTTAACCCCTAACCCAGCTGCTCTACAGCCACTGACTGGTGGGCCCGGGCACTGTAGCGTTTAGGATTAGTACTAAATGACCTCTAACTAACTGTGACACTGACTCTGGGCCCCACTGGACTAATTAGACTAATTAGTATTAAATAACCACTGATTAAAATATCTGTCTATGACAGATGGGACCCACTGGTCCTTTTGACCAGTCAGCGTGGACCAGTCAACTGCTGGCTGGGCAGTTGACTGGCCCCACTGGTCAGCCTCTGCTAACCGGTCGATTGACATAGTCAACTGCTGACTGGGCACCCCCAGTCAATGACATGTGGGTCCCACTGGATCCACTGTCCAGTCAACCGCCTGGGTTGACCCATGACGTCACCCCGACGTCATGCTGACGTCACATGTTACTGTTTCGGATCATGCGTATTTAATAATTAAAATAATTCCAGAAATTTCAGAAAATTGTTTAAATCTTTGAAAATTCGTAGAAATTCAACCGTAGCTCGGATCGAAAAACTTTCTACATGAAAGTTGATCAGAAAAATGAGACGAATCTGAATACGTGGTCAAAATGCTTGACCATCACTCCTAACTACCTAAACATGGAACCTTCCCCTCAAGTTCAGTATTCCGAAATCGGCCTCAACGCCGGGAAAATATCCCAGATATTTTCCCGCTTCGTCTGCGACATGTAGCAATGCAATAGGTCACCACCGGCACTGCATTTTGCCATGCCTTGCATAGTGTTGCATTTGTTTGCCTTTATTTATTGTTTCTTCCCCCTCTTCTTTCCGATAGCCTCCGAGACCGACGCAGCTCAGGAGACCGACTACATCCTCGAAGACCCCTCTTTTGCCGCAGAGCAACCAGGCAAGCAAACCCCCTTGACGCATGCCTATATCACCTATTCTTTCTCCCTCCTGCTTCCATTAGAATTTGCTACTGCTACTGATTGATCCTAATTCTGATGCATAGCCTGTTTTTGTAACTGTTATTGATACCTGCCTGCTATCCGAACTGCTTAGTATAGGTTGGTTGATAAACCATCTGTGGCCCCTCTTCTCATTCTAGTTGCCCCGCTTAGTTACCTGTGCCCCGATCGATGTGATCGACGGGCTGAGACCAGCACATCACCGCACACCCCTTAAGTTGTTCGACTCCACAGAGTTATCCTCGAGTGCCGAGGGTGATACCTCTTATCTCACTCCTGATATGCCTCTGTGATACAGCTAGTCGGTTGTGGGATACGAGGGTGATTCCTCTTCCACCACCTCCGATGAAGCTTCTATCGTGCAACCCCTCAAGTGTGAATCCATCGAGGGTGATTCCTCTGGGTTCACCTTGACGGTAGCATCGAGTGGGAATCCATCGAGGGTGATTCCTCCGATTACCCTCTTGATGTTACGGACACACGGTTACCTTTATCTGTTGCCCCCTTGTACTGTTATTGCGGGACTGAAGGGACAGGCGGTACCACCCCGGTAGAGGTGGACCTGAGTTCCCGACAGTCTCCTGGGAAGACGGGTTGACCTGGAAGGTACCCGCGAGATAATTACGAGGCGCGGCCGGGTAGGCAGAGACCGCCCTAGAGAGGGATGGGCCTGGCCCTTGTTGCACTTCCTCGAGACGGGGCGACAGGAGTACTGATCGTCACCGCGAGCTCCTATTAATGCACTAACGGATTTGGGTATTGATCTGAGTTGGCCACTGGCCTATACGCACTACCACCACGCGGGATAATGGTTTATGGGGCCCTC
This sequence comes from Elymus sibiricus, assembly GCA_039707655.1. NCBI lineage: Eukaryota > Viridiplantae > Streptophyta > Magnoliopsida > Poales > Poaceae > Elymus > Elymus sibiricus. Next base: position 324,818,804 of record CM077674.1, on the reverse strand, counting down.
GGCGCCGTATGTATCAGCCGAAAGCTTTGTCAGATGTCCAGTTCAGCATTGTGGCCGGGTTGGGCCGGCGCCATCCAGGATAGAGGTGGTGCCTGGGTCCACCCTGCACACAACGACCCGGAGTGCAAAGGGCGATGGGCCCAAGAACCCTGAGCACTTAGGATGTAGACCGGCGGGGACCTCTCTGCTGAGCTCTAGGTAGGGCTGCGGTGTGTCGATCAGCCGAGGCCGGGCATGACCCAGGAAAGTGTGTCCGGCCGGAGTTAATCGAGCGTGTTGGGTAACAGTAGTGCACCCTTGCAGGGAAGATTATCTATTCGAATAGCCGTGTCCACGGTAACAGGACGCTCAGTGTTGTATCCCGATCTACTACAACTTGAACTGGATACATGTTAATTAATTGAAGCTCCGGGATCGCTTTCTCGCAGGGAGTCGAGGAAGGATCTCTAGGCTTTATTACAACATGCTTGTTACTTTATGTTATGTACTAATCTACACTCTTCTAATGCTGCAAGACGTTAAAGATGCTAGTCTTTGATAGGCTAGGCCTTTCCCCCTATTCTGGCATTTCTGCAGTCTAGTCCACAGATACAGCCTCCCCTTTGATACCGATGCATACTTAGCATAGATCTGATGTAAGTCTTGCGAGTACTTTGGATGAGTACTCATGGTTGCTTTGCTTCCCTTTTTCCCCATACTCGAATGCGACGACCAGATGACGGAGCCCCGGAGCCAGCTGCCACAGTCGACGACTACTACTACCCCTCTGGAGGAGCCTGCTACTACGTGGAGACCGCCGATGACCAGGAGTAGTTAGGAGGCTCCCAGGCAGGAGGCCTGTGCTTTTTCGATCCAATGTTTTAGTTTGCCCCGCCTTCTTAGGGCCTATCTGTTTTACTTTTATATCTGTACTCAGATATCTAATGCTTCCGATGATGCTTGTATGCCATCGAGCTTATGTATTCGAGCCCTCGAGGCCCCTGGCTTGTAATATAAGCTTGAATTATTTTATTTTGTGTCTAGAGTTGTGTTGTGATATCTTCAAGTGAGTCCCTAGGCTTGATCGTGTGCATTTGCATGTATGATTAGCGCACGATTAAGTCGGGGGCGTCACATCTATGTCTCTATTAATGAAAGTAAAGAAAGGACCGCTAGGTTGAGAGCTAAGTGAGAATTTATAGAAAAAGCGATTCCACCCGGTTTCTATCGTAGTAATGATGAAGATATTAAAATGATTGGTGTCACCCCTATTGAATCATTATTTAGTAACATAAAACTTGATGAAAAAGGGACTGAAGAAGAGTCAACTTTAGATATAAGGAGTCACAATTGCTTGGAGGGTGATAATCTTGATGAAAAAAAAATGAAAAAAGTGGGTTTGGAGAGGTCAAAACTTTAAATAGTAATGCACCCACTACTTTGGATTACAAGGACTTTAATTATGATAGTTGTTCTTTAATTGAGTGTATTTCCTTGTTTAAATCCATGATTAATTCACCAAATGCATATGAACAAAATAAAGCTTTCACTAAACATATTGTAGAAGCCATGGTGAAAGCGCATGAAGAAAAACTTGAGTTGGAAGTTTCAATTCCTAGAAAATTACAAGATGAATGGGAACCTACTATTAAAGTCAAAATTAAGGATTATGAATGTAATGCCCTTTGTGATCTTGGTGCTAGCGTTTCCACTATACCAAAGTCTTTGTGTGATGTGCTAGGTCTCACCGACATGGATCCTTGTTCCCTTAATTTGCATCTTGCGGATTCCACTATTAAAAAGCCATTGGGTAGAATAAATGATGTGCTTATTCTTGAAAATAGAAATTATGTGCCCGTGGACTTTATTGTTCTTGATATTGAATGCAATCCTTCTTGCCCCATAATACTTGGTAGGCCTTTTCTACGAAAAATAGGTGCTATTATTGATATGAAAGAAGGTAATATAAGATTTCAATTTCCACTAAAGAAAGGGATGGAACACTTCCCTAGAAAGAGAATTAAAGCCCCTTACGAATCTATTATGAGGGCCAACTATGGAATTAGCTTGAAGGATGACAACACTTCAGACTATGCATTATGCCTAGCTAGGGGCATAAAACAATAGCGCTTGTTGGGAGGCAACCCAATGAATAAACTAAATTTTTGTTTTTACTTTCTGTTCTTGAGTGTTTACACAATTATTGCCTCTGTTATGATTGTATTTTTATGTTTTAATTAGTGTTTGTGTCAAGTAATGCCTTTGGGATGATGTTGATGATAGTATAATTGATGCTGTTTGGAAAACAGAAAGTTTTGCGTCCAGTGATGGAATTTTTGTTCTGTACTGGAGATTCAGAAAAATTTGATATTTGTACACAGTATTGTTATATGAATTGTTTACGTTTCCTAATTTTTCAGAATTTTTGGAGTTATAGAATTATGTATTTTAAATAGATCTTTACAGACTGTTCTGTTTTAGACAGATTCTGTTTTTGTTGCATAGTTTGCTTATTTTGATGAATCTATGGATCGTATCAGGGGGTATGAGTCATGGAGAAGTTGGAGTACAGTAGCATTATGCCAATATTAAATATGAATCAATTTACAACAGTACCTAAAGTTTAAGATTTGTTTGTTATACTAACGGATCTCACGAGGTTTCTGTTGAGTTTTGTGTGGTGAAGTTTTCAAGTTTTGGGTGAGACTACGATGGACAAAGGAATAAGGAGCGGCAAGAGCCTAAGCTTGGGGATGTCCAAGGCACTCCAAGGTAATATTCAAGGAATACTCAATCCTCTAAGCTTGGGGATGCCCCGGAAGGCATCCCCTCTTTCATCTACAATCTATCGGTAACTCACTTGGAGCTATCTTTTTATTCATCACATGATATGTGTTTTACTTGGAGCGTCTTGTGATATAGTTTGTTTGATTTTGTTTCATTTTTAGTTTGTCACAATCATCTTTGCTAAACACACCTTTTTGAGAGGGACACACATTATTCGTGATTTTTTAGAATACTCTATGTGCTTCACTTATATCTTTTGAGCTAGGCAATTGCTCTGGCGCTTCACTTATATCTTTTAAAGCACGGCGGTGGTTATATTTTAAAGAAATAGTTGCACTCTCATGCTTCACTTATATATTTTTGAGAGTCTAATGAATAGCAATGGTAATATGCACGGGTTATGAATTTGGTCCTGATATGATAGGTGCTACTTGTAGACTTCGTTGGTATTTCCCCAAAGAGGAGAGGATGATGTAGTATAGTAGAGATAAGTATTTCCCTCAGTTAAGAACCAAGGTTATCAATCCAGTAGGAGAACCAAGCAAAATTCCGTTAAGCGCACCTGCACACACAAGAGCAAACACTTGCACCCAACGCAAATAAGAGGGTTGTCAATCCTCTTAGTGGTTATTTGCAAGGATTAAATCTTATAGAGATAAATAGATAAACTAAAATACTAAATAAAATAAAAGTAAATAAATTATAGCAAGGTATTTTTTAGGCTTTTTATATATGATAAAGTAGACCCGGGGGCCATAGTTTTCACTAGAGGCTTCTCTCTCGAACACATAGCATACGGTGGGTAAACAAATTACTGTTGGGCAATTGATAGAAAAGCAAATTATTATGACGGATTCATGGCAATGATCATGTATATAGGCATCATGTCCGATACAAGTAGACCGACTCCTGCGTGCATCTACTACTATTACTCCACCCATCGACCGCTATCCAGCATGCATCTAGGGTATTAAGTATGAAACAGAGTAACGCCTTAAGAAAGATGACATGATGTAGACAAAGTAAACTCAAGCAATATGATTAAACCCCATCTTTTTATCCTTAATGGCAACAATACAAATACGTGTCATCTCCCCTTCTGTCACTGGGATTGAGCACCGCAAGATTGAATCCATCACAAAGCACCTCTCCCATTGCAAGACAAATCAATCTAGTAGGCCAAACCAAATAGATAGATCGGAGAGAAATACAAAGCTATAATAATCATGCATAAAAGAGTTCAGAGAAGACTCAAATATTTCTCATGAATAATCTGATCATAAACTCACAATTCATCAGATCCCAACAAACACACCGCAAAAGAAGATTACATCGGATAGAACTCCAAGAACATCGAGGAGAACATGGTATTGAAGATCAAAGAGAGAGAAGAAGCCATCTAGCTACTAGCTATGGACCCGCAGGTCTGTGGTAAACTACTCACACATCATCGGAAGGGCAGCAAGGTTGATGAAGAAGCCCTCCGTGATCGATTCCCCCTCCGGCAGAGTACCGGAAAAGGCCTCTAGATGGGATCGCGGAAGAACAGAGGCTTGCGGCGGCGGAAAGGTTTTCTCTTCTGTCACTGTGGTATATTGGGAATATTTTAGAATTTATAGTGCTGGAATTAGGTCAGGAGGGGCAATGAGGGGCCCACAAGCCTGGGAGGCGAGCCCTACCCCCGAGGCGCGCCCTCCAGGCTTGTCGCCTCCTCGTGGCTCTTCTGGTCTTCTCCCGAAGCTTCGTGGGTCTCTTCTGGTCCAGAAAAAATTAATCCAAAGTTTTTCTTGTTTGGACAGTTTTTGATAATGATTTTCTGAAAAGGCAAAAACAAGCAGAAAACAACAACTAGCACTGGGCACTGGGTTAATAGGTTAGTCCCAAAAAATGATATATAATGGCATATAATTGCATATAAAACATCCAAGATTGATACTATAATAGCATGGAACAATAAAAAATTATAGATACGTTGGAGACGTATCAAGCATCCCCAAGCTTAATTCCTGCTCGTCCTCGAGTAGGTAAATGATAAAAACAGAATTTTTGATGTGGAATGCTACCTAACATGTTTCCTCATGTAATATCTCTCTTACGGTATGAATAATAAGATCCGAATTATTCAAAGCAATAGTCTATAATTTGATATAAAGACATCAATACTCAGGCATACTAATAAACAATCATGTCTTTCAAAATAAAAATGCTAAAAAACGTTATCCCTACAAAATCATATAATCCTGTCATGATCCATCTTCTTAACACAAAATATTTATCATGAACAACCCCGGTATTAGCCAAGCAATTGGTTCATACTTTTTAATGCGCTTCAGCTTTTCCACCCCCGACGCAATACATGAGCGCAAGCCATGGATATAGCACTACGAGTGGAATAGAGTATGGTGGTAGAGATCAATAGGGGAAGTCAAAAATAAGAAGATAGTCTCACATCAACGAGGCTAATCAACGGGCTATGGAGATGCCCATCAATTGATGTCAATGCGAGGAGTAGGGATTGCCATGCAATGGATGCACTAAGAGCTATAAGTGTATGAAAGCTCAACATGAAAACTAAGTGGGTGTGCATCCAACTTGCTTGCTCATGAAGACCTCAGGCATTTGAGGAAGCCCATCATCGGAATATACAAGCCAAGTTCTATAATGAAAATTCCCACTAGTATATGAAAGTGACAAAATAGGAGACTCTCTATATGAAAAACATTGTGCTACTCTGAAGCACAAGTGTGGAAAAAGGATAGTAACATTGCCCCTTCTCTCTTTTTCTCTCATTTTTTTCGTGGCTCTTTTTGGCCTCTTTTTTTTCGTCCGGAGTCTCATCCCGACTTGTGGGGGAATCATGGTCTCCATCATCCTTTCCCCACTTGGACAATGCTCTAATAATGATGATCATCACACTTTTATTTAGTTACAACTCAATATTACAACTCGATACTAGAACAAAAATATGACTCTATATGAATGCCTCTGGCAGTGTACCAGGATGTGCAATGATGCTAGCGTAACATGTATAAAAATGATGGTGGCTGAGCCACAAATACTATGTCAGCTATATGATCATGCAAAGCAATATGACAATGACGATGTGTGTCATAAAAACGGAACAGTGGGAGTTGCATGGCAATATATCTCGGAATGGCTATTGAAGTGCCATGATAGGTAGGTTTGGTGTCTGTTTTGAGGAAGATATAAAGAGGCTTATGTGTGATAGAGCGTATCATATCACGGGGTTTGGATGCACCGGTGAAGTTTGCACCAACTCTCGATGTGAGAAAGTGCAATGCACGGTACCGAAGAGGTTAGCAAATTGCGGAAAGGTGAGAGTGCGTATAATCCATGGACTCATGATACGTCCAATTTGCGTCATGATTTCCTACTATTTTTTATTATGTTTTTATCATTATTTCACTTTATGGTACAATTCTTATGCCTTTTCTCTCTTAATTTGCAAGATTTACATGAAGAGGGAGAATGCCGGTAGCTGGAATTCTGGACCTGAAATAGCCATATCAGAGATACCTATTCTACAGAGCTCCAATTGACCTGAAATTTCACAGAGATTTTTTCATTGAATATATAAAAAATACTGGAGAAAAGAGATAACAGAGGGGACCCACCAGTTGCCCACAAGGCAGTAGGGCGCGGTCCCCCTGGGCACGCCCTAGTGCCTTGTGGGGCCCACAGCTGGCGTCTGGCATCCTCCTTCTGCTATATGAAGCCATTTACTCTAGAAAAATTAAGAGAAGGCTTTCGGGACGAAGCACCGCCGTCTCGAGGCGGAACCTGGGCAGGAGCTATTTTGCTCTCCGGCGGAGCGATTCCGCCGGGGATACTTCCCTCCGGGAGGGGGAAATCGAAGCCATCGACATCACCAACGATTCTCTCATCGTGGGAGGACCAATCTTCATCAACATCTTCACCAGCACCATCTCATCTCAAACCCTAGTTCATATCTTGTATTCAATCTTTGTCTCAAAACCTCAGATTGGTACCTCTGGGTTGCTAGTAGTGTTGATTACATGTTGTAGTTGATGCTAGTTGGTTTATTTGGTGGAAGATTATATGTTCAGATCCTTAATGCTATTCAATACCCCTTTGATCTTGAACATGAACATGATTTATGAGTTGTTACTTTTTTTCTTGAGGACATGGGAGAAGTCTTGTCATAAGTAATCATGTGAATTTGGTATTCGTTCGATATTTTGATGATATGTACGTTGTTGCTTCCTTTAGTGGTGTCGTGTGAACGTCGACTACATGACACTTCACCATCTTTGGGCCTAAGGGAAGGCATTGTGGAGTAGTAATTAGATGATGGGTTGCTAGAGTGACAGAAGCTTAAACCCTAGTTTATGCGCTATTACGTAAGGGGCTGATTTGGATTCATACGTTTCATGCTATGGTTAGAGTTATCTTAATTCTTCTTTCGTAGTTGCGGATGCTTGCGAGAGGGGTAATCATAAGTGGGAGGCTTGTTCAAGTAAGAGCAACACCCAATCACCGGTCCACCCACATATCAAATTATCAAAGTAGCGAACGTGAATCAAACAAACATGATGAAAGTGACTAGATGAAATTCCCATGTGTCCTCGAGAACGCTTTGCTTATTATAAGAGTTTGTTCCGGCTTGTCCTTTGCTATAAAAAAGATTGGGCCACCTTGTTGCACTTTATTATACTTGTTACTTGTTATGAATTATCTTGCTATCAAAACTATCTGTTACCGCTACTTTCAGTACTTGCAGAGAATACCTTGCTGAAAACCGCTTGTCATTTCCTTCTGCTTCTCGTTGGGTTTGACACTCTTACTTATCGAAAGGACTATGATTGATCCCCTATACTTGTGGGTCATCAACTCACATTAGTCATAAAGAACTCACATACTTATTGCGAAAGTTTATTAGCCCTCTAAGCAAAGAACTACTACGCATGCCCCTAGGGGGGAGGTTGGTAGGAGTTAACAATAGTGCTCCCCCGACCGCCACACAAAGGAATACAATCAATAATAAATCATGCTCCAACTTCTTAGCATAACGACAGATCATACGTGCTTGCTTCGGGAATCACAAACCTTAACACCAATATTCTTACTAAACCACAATTATCTACTAATACCTCCCACATATTACCATCTTAATATCGCAAAACTATTGCAAGGAATCAAACTTATCATATTCAGTGATCTACATGAAAGTTTTTATTATATCCCTCTTGAATACCTATTGATACGTCTCCAACGTATCTATAATTTTTGATTGTTCCATGCTATTATAGTATCAATCTTGGATGTTTTATATGCAATAAGTATGTGAGTTCTTTATGACTAATGTGAGTCCATGGATTATACGCACTCTCACCCTTCCGCAATTTGCTAGCCTCTTTGGTACCGTGCATAGCCCTTTCTCACATCGAGAGTTGGTGCAAACTACGCCGGTGCATCCAAACCCCGTGATATGATACGCTCTATCACACATAAGCCTCTTTATATCTTCCTCAAAACAGCCACCATACCTACCTATCATGGCATTTTGATGACCTACAAGTATAGGGGATCAATCGTAGTCCTTTTGATAAGTAAGAGTGTCAAACCCAACGAGGAGCAGAAGGAAATAACAAGCGGTTTTCAGCAAGGTATTCTCTGCAAGTACTGAAAGTAGCGGTAACAGATAGTTTTGATAGCAAGATAATTCGTAACAAGTATAATAAAGTGCAGCAAGGTGGCCCAATCCTTTTTATAGCAAAGGACAAGCCGGAACGAACTCGTATAATAAGCAAAGCGTTCTCGAGGACACATGGGAATTTCATCTAGTCACTTTCATCATGTTTGTTTGATTCGCGTTCACTACTTTGATAATTTGATATGTGGGTGGACCGGTGCTTGAGTGCTGTTCTTACTTGAACAAGCCTCCCACTTATGATTACCCCCTCTCGCAAGCATCTGCAACTACGAAAGAAGAATTAAGATAACTCTAACCATAGCATGAAACGTATGGATCCAAATCAGCCCCTTACGGAATAGCGCATAAACTAGGGTTTAAGCTTCTGTCACTCTAGCAACCCATCATCTAATTACTACTCCACAATGCCTTCCCTTAGGCCCAAAGATGGTGAAGTGTCATGTAGTCGACGTTCACACGACACCACTAAAGGAAGCAACAACATACATATCATCAAAATATCGAACGAATACCAAATTCACATGATTACTTATGACAAGACTTCTCCCATGTCCTCAAGAACAAAAGTAACTACTCACAAATCATGTTCATGTTCAAGATTAGAGGGGTATTGAATAGCATTAAGGATCTGAACATATAATCTTCCACCAAATAAACCAACTAGCATCTACTACAAGATGTAATCAACACTACTAGCAACCCAGAGGTACCAATCTGAGGTTTTGAGACAAAGATTGAATACAAGAGATGAACTAGGGTTTGAGATGAGATGGTTCTGGTGAAGATGTTGATGAATATTGGTCCTCCCACGATGAGAGGTTCGTTGGTGATGTCGATGGCTTCGATTTCCCCCTCCCGGAGGGAAGTATCCCCGACGGAATCGCTCCACCGAAGAGCAAAATAGCTCCTGCCCAGGTTTCGCCTCGAGACGGCGGTGCTTCGTCCCGAAAGCCTTCTCCTTATTTTTTCTAGGGTAAATGGCTTCATATAGCAGAGGGAGGGTGCCAGCCGCCAGCTGTGGGCCCCACAAGGCACTAGGGCGCGCCCAGGGGGGCCGCGCCCTGTTGCCTTGTGGGCAGCTGGTGGGTCCCCTCTGGTATTTCTTCTCTCCAGTATTTTTTATATATTCAATAAAAAATCTCCGTGAAATTTCAGGTCAATTGGAGCTGTGTATATTAGGTATCTCTGATGTGGCTATTTCAGGTCCAGAATTTCAGCTGCCGGCATTCTCCCTCTTCGTGTAAATCTTGCAAATTAAGAGAGAAAAGGCATAAGAATTGTATCATAAGGTGAAATAATGATCAAAAACATAATAAATAATAGTAGGAAATCATGATGCAAATTGGACGTATCAACTCCCCCAAGCTTAGACCTCGCTTGCCCTGAAGAGAAAAGTCGAAATCGATAATCATGACCACATGTTTAGAGAGAGAGACATCGATAAAAATAAAATACGGACATGGAGCATCATGATCTTTATTGTAACAACAATATATCATCATAGAACTTGTCATGAAAAAGTAACAATTCATCCACAAGTTAAAGTATGAACCATAAACCAAATTGAAAACTAACAAACTATGATCTCAGTCACTGAAGCAATTGCAATTTATCATATTACCAGGAAGAGTCTATGTAAGAGCTTTGTTTAGCAAGTTCACATACTCAACTATCATTTAGTCTTCTATGATTGCTGACACTCACGTCATACTTATGGAGCAAAAGTTTCAGTCAAACACATAGAAAGATAGGGGCTTATAATTTTGCCTCCCAACGTATTTACCTCAAGGGTAATGTCAACAATAATAACTCATGATCACCTACATTCAACTGGATATATATGCATGGATCAATCCCCACCACATGATGTTTGCCAAAAGAGAAAATAAAAATAGAATAGAGAAGAATACTATTGACTCTTGCATGAAAGTAAATACATAAAGTAAAAGATAAGCCCTTCGCAGAGGGAAGCAGAGGTTGTCATGCGCTTTTGTTTTTGGATGTGCAAGCTCTTAATGTAAAGGAACGTCACTTTATATTGCTCCTTGTGATAGCGACCTTTATTATGCAGTCTGTCGCTTTTATTGCTCCACCATCACAAGATCGTACAAAGCTTATTTTCCCTTACAATAAAAGTTCATACATATTTAGGAGCAATTTCTATTGCTTTTGTACCGATGACAACTTACTTGAAGGATCTTATTCAATCCATAGGTAGATATGATGGACTCTCATGGCATGAAACTGGGTTTAAGGTTTTGGGTGCACAAGTAGTATCTCTACTTGGTGCGGATTTTTGGTTAGCAAAGATAGGGGCAAACACCACATGTTAGAGGATCCAAAACAATATAACTTCTATGTGAATATAAGCAAACATAACCCATTACGTTGTCTTCCTTGTCCAACGTCAACTAATTGACATAGAATATTTGATGGGGGCTCACAAACATAAAAGATGTTCAAGATAGTATATTTATATGTGAGACCTCTCTTCCTTTATTACTTTTTCATGAATTGCTACAATGACCAATGCTATGTTTGTCAACTTCCAACAAGTTTTATAAATTATACTTCTTTTATGTGAAGTCATCACTCCCCATGGGATTAGCATATGATTTTATTCTTTCTTTATTTTAAGATTGGATCATCAAAAGCAAAACACTCAACTCAAACTACTCTTTATTATATAACTTTCACACATGATTACATAGATAGATTGATCACAAAGCAAGCACTCGAAACTAAATCATACTAAAACTTTATTCCTCTAAATCATGAAATAACTAAGGGTCGAACTAAGATAGGTAATGATGATGAGAAAGTTGAAGGAGATATGCCCTAGAGGCAATAATAAATGTTATTATTTATCCCTATGTTCGTAATTAAGTTTATATTCCGTGCTATAACTACTATGGTTCTCGAGTCTACAATAACCACGAGGCTCGGAGGAAGACTCATATGCACGTGTGGAATAATAAACGGTAAAATGTATTCCTAGTCTGGCCTCTAAGACTAGCTCAAGTGTTGCATGATGGTTCTGTTTTCCTGATCATGGGCATGACTATGCCGGCAACTTTGAGGGCACAATGTTAGTAGAACCTTGTGGTTGAATCGACCCGAATTGATGTTATGCTATGAGATACATTCGTCACAAGTTAATGGTTAATAACACAGAGAAAGTTAATGTTCGCATAATTCCTTAGACCATGAGAGTATCGAGTTTCTTGATGCTTGCTTCAAGAACTTTGGGGTTTGTTAAACGTCATCCGTAAATGGGTGGCTATTACGGCGGCTTACGAGTTCATGGAAAAGTATGTCAGGTAACTTGATAGCTCAAGATTGGGATTTTCTCCTCCGACGATGGAGAGATATCTCTGGGCCCTCTCGGTGTTACAGTATCCATCATCGTCTGGCCAGACACAATGTGATTTGATCACAGGGATGCCGGAACACAGAAACGAGAAAAGAGAACAAAACCGGTAATGAGGTAACTGGCATTGTGGACAAGTGTTGATCCACGGGGATGCCGATAAATCTCACCTCGGGGGTTTGTAACATATCGCGAAGCAACAGGAATAGCACACGGCAACTGGAGGTTCACTCGAATATTTATTCGTGTGGGTATAGGGGTCAATATGGGTGTCCACGGCTCCGATGTTGATCATTGATCGAAAAGTGTTCCGGCCATGTCTATGCTTCACCGAACCTATAGGGTCACACGCTTAAGGGTCATCTATCTGCTGAATACTAGACAGGGAGTCTGAGAGAAAGTCACCGGAAAAGTTTCGGAGACAGCGGAAAAGTTCCGCAGAGAGAGCACCGGAATAGTTTCGGTAAAACTAAAAAGTTGTTTTAGGGTATACCATTGAGTCAAATTGGTTTCGGCACATGTTTGGAGATTCTTGGAGGGTGCCAGAATTGTTCTGGAAACTTCTGGGATTTTTTCGGGATAAAAACCAGAAATGTTCCGGAGCTGCCGGAACCGGTTTGGTTGCTTTTCGCAGATGAAAATCACTAATCCGGAATTGTTTCGGAACGCGTCCAAAATCATTTTAGTGGGTACTGGAATTATTCTAAGACCCATAGAAATATTTTCAGATTTAACGGTCGGAAAAATGTTTCTGTGAATAGTGAAAGTGCTTTTTGGGTGGCTTCTTGGAGAAGCCACCTTGAGGGCCTTTTGCTATTTTTCCCCTTGGCTTCTTGGAGAAGCCACCCTTGGGCTTGGCCTATAAATAGGGGTGGAGGGGGATGCCTAAAGACTCATCCCTTGCTCTCATACACATGCCATGACATTTCTGGCTTCTCTCTCCCTCCCAGCGAAATAGTTTCGTAGAGCCGAAAGGCTGTCTGGGTTCCGGTGGGAACTAGTTCTGGACGGCGAAGCCCTGCCGGATAGATGATACCGTATGTGTGCAACTCTGTAGAGAGATCGTAGTTTCGGTCTTAGTTCGAGAGTGCCTCCCGAAGGGTTGTTCGAGTGACCGTCCGAGTTTCGAGGGTCCTCCCGAAGGGCTGTCCGAGTGACCGTCCGAGTTTCGAAGGTCCTCCCGGAGGGCTGTCCGCGACACCGTCCGAGGGACTGTCCAACCGCCTCCCGGAGGGCTGTCCGACGGGCAGACAAGGAAGAACATCCTCGCGGTTGGGAGGTCGTAAATCCTAGCTGCGGGGATCTGCACCGCCGATCGTCATCGACTCTAGTTCCGCTGCGCTACGAGTTGGTAATGAAAAGATCAAACCTTGTATGCAGTCTCCATAGTGGTCCTGGGCTGGTGCGTAGGTCAGAATTTTTTTGTTTTCTGCTGCGTTCCCCTACAGTGGCATCAAGAGCCGTGCTATGTGTAGATGCAGGTTACGATCTAGAATACATAGAGATGTATTGGTGTTGCACAATATAATTTTTAGTAGATGAGTTCTACTGCTGATAATTATTAGTGCGGGTAGCAGATGAAATCTGTTACCCGATGTTCTTGTTGCTTCCGTGGAATTTGCATATTTCTGATCTTATAACAGCATGGTGGAGTTTCAAAGTTCTGGCAATCCGCGATGCTAATTGATCAACGAAGTGCTAAAAGTTCATTGAATTCCACCATAGTTAGAGAGAAAGATGAAATTTCGCAGACAAAAGGGCAATGCAGATATGATCTGCACGGGGGTCATGTGTATGACGAAGTTCAGTATGGGGCTCGAGATTTTATTATCTCGTGGTTCATACACCCCGCAAAGTTAATCTAGCGACTTCAATAATCATACTTGATGATGGACGTTGGTAGCTTCGATTTGCTTCGAAACCTTAGAAGCCACGTAAAATGAAATTTTGTATGAACCGATTAGAGGCGTCTAACTTGGTTTTGCAGGATGTGCATGTGATGTGGTATAGCAGTGCTCGTAATAATTTGATTGTGTATGAGATGACTATATGATGTAAAATTAACATGACCTGCGTGTCATGATTCGGCATGATGGCTGGAGCCATATGATTGTCACTTTAATGACCTGCGTGTCAACCTTAAGTAATGCACTTATTTTATTAGCTATAGAGATAGCAATATTATCTGGTGCATCGACAAGGTGGTGGCAAAACTTCGCGAAGGTGAACACCGACGCGAATGCCGAAGACGAAGAAATAAAGACTTCTCCGTCAGAAAGGGCTATACCATATCATGCTATTATGAATTGCCTGAGATGTTTATCCCTTATGATGCACCCTTCTTGATTGCGTGGCAGTCGCTTTTATTAGGGTGATCTCTCACTTAAAATATCAAGTAGTTAGTGTTCTCCCAAGTGTAGCACCGTCATGGCACCTATCTCTTCGGGGTATCACAGGATCTCCCTGGGTACGAACGATTAGAGAAGTGTGAGGCGGGTGAGTTGAGACCTCGCAGCAAGATCACTTGGTTGTCTTGACGTTCTGGAAGGATCTCCCTGAGCTCGGAACACGCCCATCGAAAGATGAACAAGAGTCACATAGAGATGTGATCGGCAAGTTTGCCTACCGATTGAAGTTCGCGCCATCAGTGTTCATCTCGTTCAATGGCGTTGAATGGAAATGCGTGTCTTGAATCACTCACAATCAATTATGAGAGATATTGATTTGAGTGGGAGCGCGCTGTAGAATTAACTTGTTTAATTATCAGTGCAATTAATTATGAACTCTATCTAAGTGTTATATGCATAATAGTTATAGAAGTACGGCTCGTGTTTCCACCTTCCCTGTTAAAATTGAATAAGCTGTTAAATATCTGGTTAAAACTTAACGGTTGGTAATGTAATGTGAGGATTATCCTCAAAAGTGCCGAGAAGGACTTTGTCCTATTGCATGCTTTTGGTCTTCTCCCGCTAATGCTATGGATAATGTGACTCTCGTCCTTCGATCCAAAAGCTAGAATTCCGTTACGGTCAAGTGCAATATGTTTGCTTCCATGTGACCCGAACTTCAAAAGTTTGGGATAGCTATGTGATAGTCATGGAACTAAAAATCATTTTCAGACACAAACAAAGGCTAAAAGATATGTGATATCCAAAGCAATGTTTGTTTTGCAAACTATTAGTAAAGTGTTTACTGGGCATTTGACTGATGAGAGAGGGATTCAGAAGAACGCCTATCATATGATGAAGGTGAATAAAACAAACAACTTAAAGAGAAAGGAAATGTCCAAAGGGTGTTAGTGTGACTTACACACCTAGGAAGTCCGGGGCTAACGCCACTCTTAAGTTGATTGCTTCTTCTGAGAGTAGGAGGAATACTGAGAGTTAAACTGTTAGAAGTATAAAGGTAAAAGAGAGAAGACTGGAATGTCCAGCTCATGTATGAAAGTCATACAAGTTATTGATGTATAGAAGGCTGGTCAAAGAAATAGTTCTTGGGAATTGTGATTAAATTTTTAGTCACTAATTCTTGAATATTGTGAGTTGATCACAAAGATACCCGCTCGATTGCATTCTGCTGCGACTCGATGCAAGAACTACTATGGCCTAAAAGACTTGCCGGAGTGAGGTTTAGATATGCGCTGAGAACATAGTAAAAGTTGCTATACTCGGTACATTACCTATGCATTTATTTTCATAATTCATTTTAGAGTTTTATACACTCTAGCCCATTGCATAAAGTATCTTGCAAAAAGGTTGTTCATAAGAGAACTTTTGATGTTCGGTGTTATGAATAACATAAGGGCCATGCTTCCATCATGGATGGGATGTATGTTATGAATATTGATAATAATATATTACCTCCATATTTACTTTCATTATTCATTTTAGAGTTTTACACACTCTAGCCCATTGCATAATGTTTGTTGCAAAAGGGTTGTTCATAAAAGAACAATTGTTGTTCAGTGTTATGAATAACATAAGGGCCATACTTCCATCGTGGATGGGATGTATGTTATGAATATTGATGGTAATATGATACATCCATAACACTGACGCTAAATGTCGCAAAACTAAAAGAATACCACACATGTGTGGCACTGCATTTGGTCACATTGGAGAAACCCGCATGGAGAAATTCCATAATGATGGATTTTGAAGTCGTTTGATTGTGAATCATCTGACACTTGCAACTTTCCTCCGAAAAGTGAAGTGACTGAAATACCGTTCACAGGCCATAAGGAACGAGCAACGAACTTATTGGTGATCATACAGTTTGATGTATGAAGTCCGATAAATGTTGTTGCTACCAGTGGATTTATCTATCTTTAGAAATGACTCAAGTAGATATATGGATATTTACTTGATGAGACGCAAGTCTGGATCTTTTGAAGTAATTCAAAAGGTTTTCAATATGAAGTAGAAATTATTGTAACAAGAAAATTATGTTTCTGCAATTTGATTGCGGAAAGGAATATTTGAGTTACAAGTTTAGCGAATGTCTGATGAGTTGTGAAAAGAGTTTCATAACTTACACCTCACGGAGCACCACTGTAAGTGGAATATCCGTGAAGATGTAATCAAACCATTCATGACATGGTAAGATCAAAGATGACATAAATCAATTTGCCATTATCCCTTTTAAAAGTAATGCTTTAGAGACTGCGGCTTTTACACTGAAAAGAGCGCCATCAGGTCTGTTGAAATGACGCCATGGTATGGTACGCCGAACCATGCTTTGTCTTTTCTTAACATTTGGAATATGGGGCTTGTGTAAAATATTTACAAACCTATTCCAAATCAGACAAGTACTACTTTGTAGGTTATCCCAAGTAATTGGGAATTCTTCCACCACTTTACCGAGGCAAAAAGGTTTGCCACCAAAAACGGTATGCTTTTAAAGAGAATGGTTCTTACAAAAAGGTGAGTGGGAGAACAGTGCAACTCGACAAGATAACAATATCTTCGTCATCAAATCAAAGGAAAGAAACCTTGGAAGTAATTCCAGAGTTTCCTACTGCGACAGATACGGAAGCCTCTACATGAGATGTATGGACTTTGGTCGAACTTGCAACTGAACCACGTAGGCAAAACTCGTGCAAACCTCTCAGGTGCACAAGCGAGATATTGTTGTTAGACAACAGTATACCTACGATACACAAGGAAGCGTTGATGGGCCCTGACTCCGGAATTGGCTAAATGCCAATATAATCCGAGATAGTTTCCATAAATGATTCAAGATTATATCTTGATAAACCCTTCGGAAGAATTGAGTCCAACGAACATTAATGGAACTATAAACTGATGTGGATAAAATGTTTTATCCATAAAGCTCGACTTGTTGCAATAACAAGTTCAAGGAGTTGACTAAGATTAGGTTGTCTCACCATAGCGATGCTTAAAGTCAGATCGGGTTAAACTAGCAATCAATACATATTTCAATCTTGAGATATGATACATGGATGCCAAAAGGATTTCCATGTGATGGAAATGCAACCTAGGACTTGCATGTGATACAGTCTGAAGTATTTTGTCAATCCAGAGGATGCTAGTAAGTATGCAAACTTCAGAGTTCCAGCAATGGATAGAAGAGAGCAAAATGGAGTTGGAATCTTCGTTTTGATGAAATAGTCAAAAGAGTTTGATTTCATCAATGGATAACGAAGATGCTTGTGGTTACAAGAAAGTAAGTGGGAGCAAAATAATATTTCTAAAAAATTTGTGTGCTTGACACATTGTTGATTGGAAATAATATAAATTTCTTGACATGAATTAGGACTTCATTGAAAATAGTTTTCGATGAAGTGCTTGGGCTAGATAGCCTTGACATTAGGCATATTTATCTACGAGATATAATTGCCTAATAGGCTAAAGCCAAAAATACATATTGACAAGATGCTAAAACAGTTTAGCATTAAAACGCCAAGGAGTGATTCTTGCCGAAGTCACATGGAAATGGTTTTTGCAAGACTCGGTGTCCCAAAACACTAATGAGCAAAATACATGTTGGAGATTCCACACACTTTCGTGTTTGGATTAATCATGTATTCCATGGTATGTAAAACAACCAGATATGTCCAGTACTCCCAAGGTGTTGCGAGTATAGATACCAAAGTGATCAAAGTACTGATCATGGGACAACAGTGGAAAATGTCATTAAGTACGAAAGTAGCACTGATGACATGTTTTCTCGCAAGCAGAGATTATGAAGTGCTCGTTGTAAGTAATTACATCGATACAGTCTTCATCAATGCTCCATGCGATTTTCGATTTAAGTTAAGGGTTTTGTGTAATACACGATATGGTGGCACGGTAGTTGGAAATTGTTCCAAACAAGTTACTATGGTGATTTCTATAACAAAGGCTAAGTATGTTGAAGCTTTAGAAGCGACAAAGAAGATGTTGAATCATATAGTTCATTCATGAACTTATGGTTCCAAGAAGGCTTTGGTCAATGGGACACTATTGAAGATAGTTGCTCCATAGCTCAATCTGAGGAATCAAGGTTTAACCTGTGATTCACATATATACAAAGCCAAGTCCACACAAAATA
Source organism: Elymus sibiricus (assembly GCA_039707655.1). Classification (NCBI taxonomy): domain Eukaryota; kingdom Viridiplantae; phylum Streptophyta; class Magnoliopsida; order Poales; family Poaceae; genus Elymus; species Elymus sibiricus. The sequence continues at coordinate 324,800,421 of CM077674.1, read as the reverse complement.
TGAATTTTGTGAAAGCGTGAAGACGTGAGGAGATGCAAAGATACACACGGAACTGAAGTTGTCAGATCCGTTGGACATCAGGCTATACCACAAGCGAAGCATATTTTACACCGGTATGCCATAGGTGTAAAGTGTTTTAGCATTGACTAGATTATTGACTCTAGTGCAAGTGGGAGTCTGTAGGAGATATGCCCTAGAGGCAATAATAAATGTTATTATTTATCTCCATGTTCATAATTAAGTTTATATTCCGTGCTATAACTGCTATGGTTCTCGAGTCTACAATAACCACGAGGCTCGGAGGAAGACTCATATGCATGTGTGGAATAATAAACGGTAAAATGTATTCCTAGTCTGGCCTCTAAGACTAGCTCAAGTGTTGCATGATGGTTCTATTTTCCTGATCATGGGCATGACTATGCCGACAACTTTGAGGGCACAATGTTAGTAGAACCTTGTGGTTGAATCGACCCGAATTGATGTTATGCTATGAGATACATTCGTCACAAGTTAATGGTTAATAACATAGAGAAAGTTAATGTTTGCATAATTTCTTAGACCATGAGAGTATCGAGTTTCTTCATGCTTGCTTCATGAACTTTGGGGTTTGTTAAACGTCATCCGTAAATGGGTGGCTATTACGGCGGCATACGGGTTCATGGAAAAGTATGCCAAGTAACTTGATAGCTCAAGATTGGGATTTGCTCCTCCAATGATGGAGAGATATCTCTGGGCCCTCTTGGTGTTACGGTATCCATCATCGTCTGGCCAGACACAATGTGATTTGATCACAGGGATGCCGGAACACAGAAACGAGAAAAGAGAACAAAACCGGTAACGAGGTAACTGGCATTGTGGACAAGTGTTGATCCACGGGGATACTGATAAATCTCACCTCGGGGGTTTGTAACATATCGCGAAGCAACAGGAATAGCACACGGCAACTGGAGGTTCACTCGAATATTTATTCGTGTGGGTATAGGGGTCAATATGGGTGTCCACGGCTCCGATGTTGATCATTGATCGGAAAGTGTTCCGGCCATGTCTATGCTTCACCGAACCTATAAGGTCACATGCTTAAGGGTCATCTATCTGCTGAATACTAGACAGGGAGTCTGAGAGAAAGTCACCGGAAAAGTTTCGGAGACAGCGAAAAAGTTCCGGAGAGAGAGCACCGGAATAGTTTTGGTAAAACTGAAAAGTTGTTTCAGGGTATACCATTGAGTCAAATTGGTTTCGGCACACGTCTGGAAATTCTTGGAGGGTGCCAGAATTGTTCTGGAAACTTCTGGAATTTTTCCGGGATAAAAACCAGAAATGTTCCGGAGCTTCCGGAATCGGTTTGGTTGCTTTTCGCAGATGAAAATCACTAATCCGGAATTGTTTCAGAACGCGTCCAAAATCATTTTAGTGGGTACTGGAATTATTCTAAGACCCACAGAAATATTTTTGGATTTAACGGTCACGGAAAAATGTTTCCGTGAATAGTGAAAGTGCTTTTTGGGTGGCTTCTTGGAGAAGCCACCTTGAGGGCCTTTTGGTATTTTTCCCCTTGGCTTCTTGGAGAAGCCACCCTTGGGCTTGGCCTATAAATAGGGGTAGAGGGGGCTGTCTAAAGACTCATCCCTTGCTCTCATACACATGCCATGACATTTTTGGCTTCTCTCTCCCTCCCAGCGAAATAGTTTCGTAGAGCCGAAAGGCTGTCTGGGTTCCGGTGGGAACTAGTTCTGGACGGCGAAGCCCTGCCGGATAGATGACACCGTGTGTGTGCAACTCTGTAGAGAGATCGTAGTTTTGGTCTTAGTTCGAGAGTGCCTCCCGAAGGGCTGTCCGAGTGACCGTCCGAGTTTCGAGGGTCCTCCCGAAGGGCTGTCCGAGTGACCGTCCGAGTTTCGAAGGTCCTCCCAGAGGGCTGTCCGCGACACCGTTCGAGGGACTGTCCGACCGCCTCCCGGAGGGCTGTCCGACAGGCAGACAAGGGAGAACATCCTCGCGGTTGGGAGATTGTACATCTGGACTCCCCTTGGCTTGTACATCCTCTAGGGGGAGGCCCTTCTTGTACCTCTGGACTCCCATGGCTTGTAGTTCTTCTCACGGCTTGATGAGGGTTTGGAATTGTGGAGATGCCAACAAGGGTGCCCCTCTCGGAGGCCGGAGGGTGGACCTCAAGCGAATCTCCATCATCTTCTTCCATGGTAACCTCTCCTTCCCCCTCCTGCCTGAGCTCCATCTGCAGCAACCAAGCGTCGTCTCCCACATTGTTTGAGGAAGAGGAAGACATGATGCCTGGCTTCGATATCTGACAGAAAACAGCACGAAACAAGAATAGGGAGAAAACTTGCGATACGGTGGTCAAAACATATGGGAGTATATATAAAGAATTTTTATCTTGCAAAACAAGCATACGGGAAGAAAACGGAGTCGGGAAGGCACACGTGGGGCTCACAAGGCACCACGGCGCGCCCCAGGGGGGTCGCGCCCTTCTGCTTTGTGGGCGACACGTGGGTCCCCTCGGCTATTTCTTATTTTTGTAATTTTTCTAATATTCCAAAACTAAAAAAGGGCAAAAAGGGGCAGCCCGGTGCATGGAGCTCCCGCTTGTGCAGGGTCCGGGGAAGGGTCCGACCACTTTGGGTCTATTGTACGCAGCCTTTCCCTACATTTCTGTAAGAGGCTGTTTCCAGGACTTGAACCCGTGACCTCATGGTCACAAGGCATCAGCTTTTACCACTGCGCCAAGGCTCCCCTTCTCTAATATTCCAAAACTGACAGAAATAATTTTTATGGAATTTTTGGAGTCGGTTTACTTACCGTATCACATACCTACCCCTTTTCAGGGTTCTGGGGCGTTCCGGAAGGACTCTTTGATGTGCTCTTCCGGTGTAATTGTTTCAATAATATTAGTTTCAACATTAATGGGAGTACCTGAAATATAGTGCTTAATTCTTTGCCCATTCACCACTCTCAGATTATTGCCTTCGGGGTTGTTTATTTTGATGGCTCCGGAGCGATAAACTTCTTCGATGATATACGGTCCTTCCCATTTGGAGAGAAGTTTTCCTGCAAAGAATCTCAAACGAGAATTGTATAATAGAACATGATCACCTACTTTGAATTCCCCTTTTTGAATTCTTTTGTCATGCCACCTTTTAACTTTTTCTTTAAACAACTTAGCATTATCATAGGCTTGCGTTCTCCATTCATCTAAGGAGCTAATATCAAATAACCTCTTCTCACCGGCAAGTTTAAAATCATAATTAAGTTCTTTAGTTGCCCAATAAGCTTTATGTTCTAATTCAAGAGGTAAATGGCATGCTTTTCCATAAACCATTTTATACGGAGACATACCCATAGGATTTTTATATGCAGTTCTGTAAGCCCATAATGCATCATCAAGTTTCTTAGACCAATTCTTTCTGGATCTATTAACGGTCTTTTGCAAAATCAATTTTAGTTCCCTATTAGTTAATTCAACTTGACCATTAGACTAAGGATGATAAGGGGATGCAATTCTATGGTTAACATCATATTTAGCAAGCAACTTACGGAAAGCACCATGAATAAAATGTGAACCACCATCAGTCCTTAAATATCTAGGGACTCCAAACCTCGGGAAGATGACTTCTTTAAGCATTTTAATAGAAGTGTTGTGATCAGCACTACTAGTTGGAATAGCTTCTACCCACTTAGTAACATAGTCAACGGCAACTAAAATATGAGTATACCCATTGGATTTAGGAAAAGGTCCCATATAATCAAAACCCCAAACATCAAATGGTTCAATAACAAGTGAATAATTCATAGAAATTTCCTGACGTCTACCAACATTACCAATTCTTTGACATTCATCATAAGAAAGGACAAACTTACGTGCATCCTTGAAAAGAGTAGGCCAATAAAACCCAGATTGTAATACCTTGTGTGCAGTTCGGTCTCCCGCATGATGTCCTCCATATGCCTTGGAGTGACACTTACGTAGGATTTGTTCCTGTTCATGCTCAGGTACACAACGTCTAATAATACCATCTATTCCTTCTTTATATTGATGTGGGTCATCCCCAAAGTAATGTCTTAAATCAAAGAAAAACTTTTTCTTTTGTTGATATGTAAAGCTAGGTGGTATGTATTTAGCAACAGTGTAATTAGCATAGTCTGCATACCAAGGAGTATTACGAGAAGCATTTATCATAGATAATTGTTCATTAGGAAAATCATCATTAATAGGAAGTGGGTCATCAAGAACATTTTCCATTCTAGACAAATTATCTGCTACGGGATTCTCGGCTCCCTTTCTATCAACAATATGCAAATCAAATTCTTGTAGCAGAAGAACCCATCTAATAAGTCTAGGCTTAGTATCTTTCTTTTCCATAAGGTATTTAATAGCAGCATGATCAATGTGAACAGTAACCTTGGAATCAACAATGTAAGATCTAAATTTATCACATGCAAACACAACTGCTAAAAATTCTTTCTCAGTAGTAGCATAATTTCTTTGAGCGCTGTCTAGAGTTTTACTAGCATAATGGATAACATTTAATTTCTTATCAACTCTTTGTCCTAGAACAGCACCAACAGCATAATCACTAGCATCACACATAATTTCAAAAGGTAGGTTCCAATCAGGTGGTTGAACAATAGGTGCAGAAATTAAGGCTTTCTTAAGTATTTCAAAGGCTTCTACACAATCATCATCAAAAACAAACGGAACATCTTTTTTGCAAGAGATTGGTAAGAGGTCTAGAAATTTTAGAGAAGTCTTTTATAAACCTTCTATAGAAACCAGCATGACCAAGGAAACTTCTTATACCTTTGATATCTTTAGGACATAGCATTTTCTCAATAGCGTCAACCTTAGCTTTATCAACTTCAATACCTCTTTCACAAATTTTATGCCCAAGGACTATACCTTCATTAACCATAAAGTGGCACTTCTCCCAATTCAAGACAAGATTAGTTTCTTCACATCTCTACAAAACTCGATCAAGGTTGCTTAAGCAATCATCAAAAGAAGTTCCGTAAACGGAGAAATCATCCATGAAAACCTCAACAATCTTTTCACAAAAGTCAGAGAATATAGTAGTCATACATCTTTGAAAGGTAGCAGGTGCATTACATTAACCAAAAGGCATACGATGATAAGCATATGTTCCAAAAGGACAAGTAAAGGTGGTTTTCTCTTGATCTTCAGGTGATACATGTATTTGAGAGAAACCAAAATAACCATCTAGGAAACAAAAGTGTGTATGCTTAGACAATCTTTCTAACATTTGATCAATAAAAGGCAAGGGGTAATGATCTTTTCTAGTGGCTTTATTTAATTTCCTGAAATCAATTACCATCCTATAACCAGTTACAATTCTTTGTGGCATGAGTTCATTTTTATCATTAGGAACAACGGTAATACCTCCCTTTTTAGGAACACAATGAACAGGACTTACCCATCTACTATCAGCTATGGGATAAATTATACCTGCTTCCAGAAGCTTTAATATTTCAGTTCTTACCACATCCTTCATTCTAGTATTCAGCCTTCTTTGATGATCAACAACGGGTTTAGCATCTGGCTCCATATGAATTTTATGCTGACATAAAGTGGGACTAATGCCCTTAAGATCATCAAGAGTATATCCAATAGCGGCACGGTGCTTCCTCAGAGTTTTAAGTAATCTCTTTTCTTCATGCTCTGAAAGGTTAGCACTAATAATAACAGGATATATCTTCTTTTCATCAAGATAAGCATATTTAAGAGTATCAGGTAATTGCTTCAATTCAAACACAGGATCACCCTTGGGTGGAGGTGGATCTCCCAAGGTTTCAACAGGCAGATTATCTTTAAGGATAGGTGCTTGTTTAAAGAATAATTCATCTATTTCATTTCTTTCACTCATATGCATGTCATTCTCATGCTCAAGCAAATATTGTTCTAGCGGATTAGTAGGAGGCACAACAATAGAGGCAAGGCCAATAATTTCATCTTTACTAGGCAATTCCTTATCATGAGGTTGTCTACGAAACTTAGAGAAATTAAACTCATGAGACATCTCACCAAAATTAACACTAACAATTTCTTTAGTGCAATCAATCTTAGCATTAACCGTATTCAAGAAGGGTCTACCAAATATAATGGGACAAAAATCATCTTGTGGTGATCCAAGAACGAGAAAATCAGTAGGGTATTTGATCTTACCACACACGACTTCAACATCTCTAACAATCCCAAGCGATGAAATAGTGTCTCTATTTGCAAGCTTAATAGTAACATCAATATCTTCAATCTCAACGGGTGCAATATCATTCATGACTTCTTGATAGAGAGTAAACGGAATAGCACTCACACTAGCACCAATATCACATAAAAAATTATAGTAATGATCTTCAATTTTAACAGAAATAACAAGCATGCCAACTACATGTTTATTTTTATCTTTAGGGTCTGGCTTAGCAATTCTAGTTGCTTCATCACAGAAATATATGACATGTCCATCAATGTTATCAACCAAAAGATCTTTAACCATTGCAACACTAGGTTCAACTTTAATTTGCTCAGAAGGTCTAGGTGCTCTAATTTTACTCTTATTGACTACAGTTGAAGCTTTAGCATGTTCCTTAATCCTAACAGGGAAAGGAGGTTTCTCAATATAAGCAGTTGGCACAACTGGATCAATATGGTAAACAATTGTTTCTTCTTTAACACTAACAGGTTCTTCTTTCAATTCAATAGGTGGATGATATTTAAACCATTTCTCCTTAGGGAGATCAACATGAGCAGCAAAAGATTCACAAAAGGTAGCTACTATCTCAGAGTCAAGTCCATATTTAGTACTAAACTTACGAAAAGCATAAGTTTCCATAAAAGATTTAACACAATCAAACTCAAGATTTATACCTGACTCATTACCTTTGTCGATTTCCCAATCTTCATAATTGCATTTAATTCTTTCAAGGAGGTCCCATCTGGATTCAATAGTTCTCTTCATAAAGGAACCAGCAGAAGAAGTATCGAGCATGGATTGATCATTATGAGAAAGCCGATCATAAAAGTTTTGAAGGATTATTTCTCTTGAGAGCTCATGATTGGGGCATGTGTGCAACATATACTTAAGCCTCCCCCAAGCTTGAGCGATACTTTCTCCTTCACGAGGCCAAAAATTATATATATATATAATTCCGATCACGATGAACCAAATGCATTGGATAAAATTTCTGGTGGAATTCCAGCTTCAACCGGTTCCAGTCCCGTGTATCACTATCATCACATAGCCTATACCATGTCAATGCCTTTCCCTCCAAAGATAAAGGGGATACTTTCTTCTTAACTCCATCTGCGGATAAACCTGCAAGCTTAAACAATCCATAAATTTCATCCACATAGATCAAGTGCATATCAGGATGTACCGTTCCATCTCCTACGTAAGGATTAGCTAGCAATTTCTCTATCATACCTGAATGAATTTCATAATAAATATTTTCAGTAGGTTCAATAGGTTGAGGAGCAACTCTTATTGCTTCTGGTCGAGGTGAAGATACCCCGAACAATCCCCTCAAAGGATTACTTTCCATAGTGACAAGTGACAATAAATTTCAGCATGTAATATAAATGTTTCCTTACCAAATTCCACTCACCAAAGGTGCTTCACTCCCCGAAAATGGTGCCAGAAAAGAGTCTTGATGACCCACAAGTATAGGGGATCAATCGTAGTCCTTTCGATAAGTAAGAGTGTCGAACCCAACGAGGAGCAGAAGGAAATGACAAGCGGTTTTCAGCAACGTATTCTCCGCAAGTACTGAAAGTAGCGGTAACAGATAGTTTTGATAGCAAGATAATTTGTAACAAGTAACAAGTAATAAGTATAATAAAGTGCAGCAAGGTGGCCCATTCCTTTTTATAGCAAAAGACAAGCCGGAACGAACTCGTATAATAAGCAAAGCGTTCTCAAGGACACATGGGAATTTCATCTAGTCATTTTCATCATGTTTGTTCGATTCGCGTTCGCTACTTTGCTAATTTGATATGTGGGTGGACTGGTGCTTGGGTGCTGTTCTTACTTGAACAAGCCTCCCACTTATGATTACCCCCTCTCACAAGCATCCGCAACTACGAAAGAAGAATTAAGATAACTCTAACCATAGCATGAAACGTATGGATCCAAATCAGCCCCTTACGGAATAGCGCATAAACTAGGGTTTAAGCTTTTGTCACTCTAGCAACCCATCATCTAATTACTACTCCACAATGCCTTCCCTTAGGCCCAAATATGGTGAAGTGTCATGTAGTCGACGTTCACACGACACCACTAAAGGAAGCAACAACATACATATCATCAAAATATCGAACGAATACCAAATTCACATGATTACTTATGACAAGACTTCTCCCATGTCCTCAAGAACAAAAGTAACTACTCACAAATCTTGTTCATGTTCAAGATCATAGGGGTATTGAATAGCATTAAGGATCTGAACATATAATCTTCCACCAAATAAACCAACTAGCATCAACTACAAGATGTAATCAACACTACTAGCAACCCATAGGTACCAATCTGAGGTTTTGAGACAAAGATTGACTACAAGAGATGAACTAGGTTTGAGATGAGATGGTGCTGGTGAAGATGTTAATGAAGATTGGTCCTCCCATGATGCGAGGATCATTGGTGATGTCGATGGCTTCGATTTCCCCCTCCCGGAGGGAAGTATCCTGATACGTCTCCAACGTATCTATAATTTTTGATTGTTCCATGCTGTTATATTATCAATCTTGGATGTTTTTATATGCATTTACAGCAATTATATATCATTTTTTGGAACTAACCTATTAACTTAGTGCCCAGTGCCAGTTGCTGTTTTCTGCCTGTTTTTTCTTTTACTGAATATCAATACCAAACGAAGTCCAAATGCCACAAAACTTTTTGGAGATTTTTTTCTGGACAATACCAACACTAGAAGCTTCAAGAGAAGACCAGATGCCAGAGGAGGTGGCCACGAGCCACCAGGGCGCGCCTGGGGGGGGGGCAGACAGGCCCTGGTGCCTCGTGGGTCCACCTCAGCTCCGTTTGACCTAATTCCACCACTATAAATTCCCAAAAATCGGGAAACCAACAGGGGAGTCCATGAAATACTTTTTCCACCGACGCAAGTTTCTGTTCTCGAGAGATCCCATCTGGAGGCCTTTTCAGGTGCTCCGCCGGAGGGGGGATCGATTACGGAGGGGCTCTACATCAACCTTGCTGCCCTTCCGATGATGCGTGAGTAGTTTACCACAGACCTTCGGGTCCATAGTTAGTAGCTAGATGGCTTCTTCTCTCTTTTTGATATTCAATACAATGTTCTCCTCGATGTTCTTGGAGTTCTATCCGATGTAATCACTTTTTGCGGTGTATTTGTTGGGATCCGATGAATTGTGAGTTTATGATCAGATTATCCATGAATATTATTTGAGTCTTCTCTGATCTCTTTTATGCATGATTATTATAGCTTCGTATTTCTTCTCCGATCTATTGATTTGGTTTGGCCAACTAGATTGATTTATCTTGCCATGGGAAGAGGTGCTTTGTAATGGGTTCGATCTTGCGGTGCTCAATCCCAATGGCAGAAAGGGACATGACACGTATGTATCATTGCTATTAAGGGTAAAAAGATGGGGTTTATTCATGCGTGAGTTTATCTTGTCTACATCATGTCATCTTGCTTAAGGTGTTACTCCGTTCTTTATGGACTTAATACACTAGATGCATGCTGGATAGCGGTCGATGTGTGGAGTAATAGTAGTAGATGCAGGCAGGAGTCGATCTACTTGTCTCGGATGTGATGCCTATATACATGATCATTGCCTTGGATATCGTCATGATTATTTGCTTTTCTATCAATTGCCCAACAATAATTTGTCTACCCACCGTATGCTATTTTCTTGAAAGAAGCCTCTAGTGAAAACTATGGCCCCCGGGTCTATCTAAATCATATACAAAGACCCTAAAAATACTTGCTGCACTTTTTCTTTATTTATTTTATTTCGTATTTTTGTTTCAATCTATCTATCTATCACATACAATTTAATCTTGCAACTTACCTCCGAGGGATTGACAACCCCTTGTTTGCGTTGGGTGCAAGGATTTGTTGTTTTGTGTGCAGATGCTGCTAACGAGGTGTTGCATGATTCTCCTACTGGATTGAAACCTTGGTTTCATAACTGAGGGAAATACTTATCTCTACTGTACTCCATCTCCCTTCCTCTTCAGGGAATTACCAACGCAGCTCACAAGTAGCAGGAATCATCAACATCTATCAAGTACCTACGCATAAAACTCTCATCTCCTTGCATTTAATTTATTTGCATTTGCCTCTCGTTTTCATCTCCCCCACTTCTAATTTTTTTTGACAAAAATACAGAAATATTTTCCGTTTGCCTTTTTCTTGTTTGCTTGTTCGCTTGCTTGAAGATTGTTATCATGAGTGATTTTGGCATGGCGGAAACTGATGATGGTAAAACTCCTAAAAAGGGAAGTTCTACTAATCTTGATGCTAAAACTTTTGTGTTGGGACATGGTAATGTTATAGGAAAAAGTGTCATCCAAGAATTCTTTAATTGCATTGGGACCTTGGCCTTTGACGACACTCCTATACTTAAAGAAACTAAGAATTATGCCGATGCTATTTCCACACTTATTCTTAAACTTGAAAGAAGATTTATTCGCACCCATCCTACTTTGCAAAGATTGTTTTATGAGTTACCGGTTATAAAATATCCTAGGGCTAAGAAAATAGCCACCCTTGTTCTCATGAATGAATTTGCTCACATAGTGCGAGAAGCTAGGGAGATCTTTGATTTTTATGGTATGAACCGTGAAAAACCGGTAATAGATGAGATCCTTTATAATAATGATTACTTGTTGAGATATTTGTTCCGCAATGACCACATCTTTGATGAGAATATTAAAAAAGAAGTTCCTCCTTTGAATATAATCCAACAAGTTTTCAATAGTGTTAATAGACAATACGCTTGGATTGTAGCCGGTAATTAAGAAGGATTTACAGATGGACAACTTGCTAATGCTAAAATTTCTATGGATGATGTGTTTCCTATTACCTTTGAAAAACCCTTTGATGAATTTGCATCTTTGGATAAGAAGAAGAAAGATGACAATACTTGAAACTATGCATTATGCCTAGCTAGGGGCATAAAACAATACGCTTGTTGGGAGGCAACCCAATGAATAAAATAAATTTTTACCTTTTTTTCTGTTATTGTGTGTTTTCACTTTCATGCTACTGTTATGATTGAGTTTTTGTGTTTTAATTAGTGTTTGTGCCAAGTAGAACCTTTGGGATGATTTGGAAGATAGTATAATTGATGCTGTTTGGAAAACAGAAAGTTTTGCATCCAGTGCTGGAATTTTGTTTCTGTACTGGAGCGTCAGAAAAATCTGAAATTTTTCAAAATTATTGGTATAAGAATTGCCCACGTTTTCCTAATTGTTCAGAATTTTTGGAGTTACAGAAGTATGGATTTTAAATAGATTGCTACAAACTGTTCTGTTTTTGACAGATTCTGTTTTTGATGCACTACTTGCTTGTTTTGATGAAACTATGGATTGTATCGTGGGGTATAAGCCATGGAGAAGTTAGAACACAGTAGGTATAATGCAAAAATAAAATATGAATGGGTTTGCAACAGTACTTAAAGTAGTGATTTATTTTGTTATACTAACGGATCTCACGAAGGTTTTGTTGAGTTTTGTGTGATTGAAGTTTTCAAGTTTTGGGTGAGATCACGATGGATGAAGGAATAAGGAGTGGCAAGAGCCTAAGCTTGGGGATGCCCGAGGCACCCCAAGGTAATATTCAAGGAAGACTCAAGCGTCTAAGCTTGGGGATGCCCCGGAAGGCATCCCCTCTTTCTTCTACCAACCATCGGTAATTTTACTTGTTGCTATATTTTTATTCGTCACATGATATGTGTTTTGCTTGGAGCATCTGTTGGGGAACATTGCATGGGAAACAAAAAGTTTCCTACGCACACACAAGATCTATCCATGGTGATGAGCATCTACGAGAGGGAGAGTGGATCTACATACCCTTGTAGATCGCTAAGCGGGAAGCGTTAAGAAACGCGGTTGATGTAGTCGAACGTCTTCGCGATCCAAATCGCCGAGCGTCCCGCGATCCCATCATGATCCATCTCGCGATCCAATATTGATCCGTCCCGCGATCCCATCATGATCCATCCCGCGATCAAATCACGAATCGTCTCGCGATCCTGATCACGGTCCTTCTGATCCAGCGCCGAACGGACGGCACCTCCGCGTTCAGCACACGTACAACTCGATGACGATCTCCGCCTTCTTGATCCAGCAAGAGGGATCGGAGAGGTAGAAGAGTTCTCCGGTGGCGCGACGGCGCGGCGGCGATGGTGGTGGAACAATTCCGGCAGGGCTTCGCCTAAGCACCGCTGAAACTAGACTAGAGGAGAAACCGATCTAGATGAAGTAGAGGGAGCACGCGGCAATTAGGGCTAGCTCTTCCCTCTAAATCCTCTAGTATATATAGGAGGGAGGGAGGGGAGGAGGCAGCCTCAAACCCTCGAGGTTTTGCCGAAATTGGAGGTGGAGGAGTCCTACTCCAATCCTATTAGGAGTAGGATTCCTCCTCTCCACTTGGAAACCCTTTCCACCTTTCCTCCTTTGGATTTTTTCCACCCAAAGCCACATGGGCCTTAGTGGGGGGGTTAGGCCAGCCAACTAGGGGCTGGTTTGACTCCTCCCACAGCCCATGAGGTCCTTTGGGTCGAGACACCCCTCCCGATGGTCCCCGGTACCCCTCCCGGCACTCCCGGTACACTACCGAAATACCCGAAACTTTTCCGGTGACCAAAACAGAACTTCCTATATATCAATCTTTACCTCCGGACCATTCCGGAGCTCCTCATGACGTCCAGGATCTCATCCGGGACTCCGAACAACCTTTGGTCACCACCATACATAACTCTACTATACCGAAACGTCACCGAACCTTAAGTGTGCAGACCCTGCGGGTTCGAGAACTATGTAGACATGACCAAGACACCTCTACGTTCAATAACCAATAGCGGGACCTGGATGCCCATATTGGTTCCTACATATTCTACGAAGATCTTTATCGGTTGAACCTCTATGTCAAGGATTCAGTTAATCCCGTACGCTGTTCCCTTTGTTCTTCGGTATGTTACTTGCCCGAGATTTGATCGTCGGTATCTCTATACCTAGTTCAATCTCGTTACCGGCAAGTATGTTTACTCGTTCTGTAATACAAGATCCCGTGGCTAACACTTGTCACATTGCTTGCAAGGCTTATTGTGATGTTGTATTACCGAGTGGGCCCTGAGATACCTCTCCGTCACACGGAGTAACAAATCCCAATCTTGATCCATGCCCACTCAACAGACACCCTCGGAGATACCTATAGAGCATCTTTATAGTCACCCAGTTACGTTGTGACGTTTGATACACACAAGGTATTCCTCCGGTGTCAGTGAGTTGCATGATCTCATGGTCATAGGAACAGATACTTGACATGCAGAAAACTATAGCAATAAACTGACACGATCATATGCTATGTTTATAGTTTGGGTCTTGTCCATCACATCATTCTCCTAATGATGTGATCCCGTTATCAAATGACATCTCATGTCTATGGCCAGGAAACCTTGACCATCTTTGATCAACGAACTAGTTAACTAGAGGCATACTAGGGACACAGTGTTGTCTATGTACCCACACATGTATTTGAGTTTCCAATCAATACAATTATAGCATGGATAATAAACGATTATCACGAACAAGGAAATATAATAATAACCAATTTATTATTGCCTCTAGGGCATATTTCCAACAGTCTCCCACTTGCACTAGAGTCAATAATCTAGTTCACATCACCATGTGTTTTACATTGTTATGAATCTAACACCCAATGAGTTCTGGGGTTCGATCATGCTTTGCATGTGAGAGAGGTCTTTAGTCAACGGGTCTGCGACATTCAAATCCGTGTGTACTTTGCAAATCTCTATGTCATACTGTAGACACTGCTACCACACTCCACTTGGAGCTATTCCAAATGGCTGCTCCACTATATGTATCCGGATTGCTACTCAGAGTCATCCGGATTGGTGTTAAAGCTTGCATCGACGTAACCCTTTACGATGAACTCTTTATCGCCTCCATAATCAAGAAATATTTCCTTAGTCCTCTAGTTACTAAGGATAATCTTGACCGCTGTCCAGTGGTCCACTCCTGGATCACTCTTGTACCCCTTGACAGACTCATGGCAAGGCACACACAGGTGCGGTACATAGCATGGCATACTATACAGAGCCTATGGATAAGGCATAGGGGACGACCTTCGTCCTTTCTCTTTCTTCTGCCGTGGTCGAGCTTTGAGTTTCACTCAACTCCACACCTTACAAATCAGGCAAGAACTCTTTCTTTGACTGATCCATTTTGAACTCTTTCAAAATCTTGTCAAGGTATGTACTCATTGAAAGTTTTATCAGACGTCTTGATCTACCTCTATAGATCAAGATGCCCAATATTTAAGTAGCTCATTCCAGGTTTTCCTTTGAAAAACTCCTTTTCAAACAACCCTTTATGCTTTCTAGAAATTCTACATCATTTCCGATCAACAATATGTCATCCACATATACTTATCAGAAATTCTATAGTGCTCCCACTCACTTTATTGTAAATACAAGTTTCTCATAAACTTTGTATAGACTCAAAAACTTTGATCACCTCATCAAAGCGTATATTCCAACTCCGAGATGCTTGCTCCAGTCCATAGAAGGATCGCTGGAGCTTGCATATATTTTAGCATCCTTAGAACTGACAAAACCTTCCGGTTGTATCACATACAACCTTTCCTCACGGATACCGTTAAGGAAATGATGTTTTGACATCCATCTGCCAGATTTCATAATCGAAAAATGCAGCAACTGCTAACATAATTCCAACAGACTTTAGCATCGCTACGGGTGAGAAAGTCTCATCGTAGTCAACTCCTTGAACTTGTGAAAAACCCTTTGCCACAAGTCGAGCTTTATAGACGGTGACATTACCGTCCGCATCCGTCTTCCTTTTAAAGATCCATTTGTTCTGAATGGCCTTTCACCCTTCAGGTAATACTTCCAAAGCCCATACTTTGTTTTCTTACATGGATCCCATCTCGGATTGCATGGCCTCTAACCATTTCTCGGAATCCGGGCCCATCATCGCTTCTCCATAGCTCGTAGGTTCATCGTTGTTCAACAACATGACCTCTAAGACAGGGTTGACGTACCACTCAGGAGCAGTACGCGTCCTTGTCAACCTACGAGGTTCGATAGTAACTTGATCCGAAGCTTTATGATCATCATCATTAACTTCCTCTTCAACTAATGTAGGCTCCACAGAAACAACTTTCTGCGCTGCGCTACTCTTTGGTTGAAACAAAGGTTCAACAACCTCATCAAGTTTTATCTTCCTCCCACTCAATTCTTTCGAGAGAAACTCTTTCTCGAGAAAGGGCCCGTTTTAGCAACAAACACTTTGTGCTTGGATCTGAGATAGAAGGTTTACCCAACTGTTACGTTAGGGTATTCTATGAAGATGCATTTGTCCGCTTTGGGTTCGAGCTCATCAGGTTGAAAACCTTTTCCACATAAACGTCGCAGCCCCAAACATTAAGAAATGACAGCTTAGGTTTCTGCCAAACCAAAATTCATACGGTGTCATCTCAACGGACTTAGATGGTGCCCTTTTTTAAAGTGAATGTAGTTGTATCTAATGCATAACCCCAAAACGATAGTGGCAAATCGATAAGAGACATCATAGTACGCACCATATCCAATAGAGCACGACTACGACGTTCGGACACACCATCACACTATGGTGTTCCAGGTGGCGTGAGTTGTGAAACAACTTCCACATTGTCTTAAGTTGTATACCAAACTCGTAACTCAGATATTTACCTCTACAATCATATCATAGATATTTTATCTTCTTGTCACGATGATCTCAAACTTCACTCTGAATTTGTTTGAACTTTTCAAATGTTTCAGACTTGTGTTTCATTAAGTAAATATCCCCATATCTACTCAAATCATCAGTGAAGGTAGGAAAATAATGATATCCACCGCACGCTACAACACTCATTGGACCGAATACATCAACATGTATCATTTCCAATAAGTCACTTGCCCGCTCCATCATACCGGAAAACGGGGTCTTAGTCATCTTGCCCATGAGGCATGGTCCGCATGTCTCAACCGATTCGAAATCGAATGAGTCCAAAGATCCATCAGCATGGAGTTTCTTCATGCGTTTTACGTCAATATGACATTTAGCGGCAGTGCCACAAGTATGTGGTACTATCATTATTAACTTTGTATCTTTTGGCATCAATATTATGAACATGTGTATCACTACGATCAAGATTCAATAAACCATTCTCATTGGGTGCATGACCATTGAAGGTATTATTCATGTAAACAGAATAACCTTTATTCTCTAACTTGAATGAATAACCGTATTGCAATAAACATGATCTAATCACGTTCATGCTCAACGCAAACACCAAATAACATTTATTTAGGTTCATCACTAATCCCGAAGGTAGAGAGAGCGTGCGATGGTGATCACATCAACCTTGGAAACACTTCCAACACTCATCATCACCTCACCCTTAGCTAGCCTCCGTTTATTCCGTAGCTTTTATTTCGAGTTACTAACATTTAGCAACCGAACCGGTATCCAATACCCAGGTGCTACTAGGAGTACTAGCAAGGTACACATCAATAACACGTATATCAAATATACTTCTATCGACGTTGCCAGCCTTCTTATCTACCAAGTATCTAGGGTTGTTCCGCTTCAGCGACCGTTCTCCTCATAATAGAAGCACTTAGTCTCGGGTTTGGGTTCAACCTTGGGTTTCTTCACTGGAGCAGCAACTGACTTGCCATCCATGAAGTCTCCCTCCTAGCCCTTGCCCTTCTCGAAACTAGTGGTTTCACTAACCATCAACACTTGATGCTCCTTCTTGATTTCTACCTTCGCGGTGTCAAACATCGCGAATAGCTCAGGGATCATTATTTCTATCCCTGGCATTTTATAGTTCATCACGAGGCTCTAGTAGCTTAGTGACAGTGACTTGGAGAACTATATCAATCACTATCTTATCTGGAAGATCAACTCCCACTCGATTCAAGCGATTGTAGCACCCAGACAATCTGAGCACATGCTCACCGATTGAGCTATTCTCCTTCATCTTGCAGGCAAAGAATCTTGTTGGAGGTCTCATACCTCTCAACACGGGCACGAGCCTGAGATCCCAATTTCAGCTCTTAGAACATCTCATATGTTCCGTGATGTTCAAAATGTTTTGGAGCCTCAATTCTAAGCCGTAATGCAAGACGCACTGAACTATCAAGTAGTCATCAGAACGTTCCTGTCAGATGTTCACAACATCTACAGACGACGCTTGAGGGGGTGGCGCACCGAGCGGTGCAATAAGGACATAAGCCTTCTGTGCAGCAATGAGGACAATCCTCATATCACGGACCTAGTCCGCATTATTGCTACCATCATCTTTCAACTCTATTTCTCTAGGAACATATAAAAATTCAAGGGAGCTACAGCGCGAGCTAGTAATCTACAACATAATTTGCAAAGACATTTTGACTATGTTCATGATAATGAGTTTAGTTAATCATATTACTTAAAAACTCCCACTCAAATTGACATCCCTCCAGTCATTCGAGTGACACATGATCCAAATCCACCAACTCAAGTCCGATCATCACGTGAGTTGAGGTGGTTTCAATGGTGAACATCTTCATGTTGATCATATCTACTATATGACTCATGTTCGACCTTTCGGTCTCTTGTGTTCCGAGGCCATGTCTGTACATGCTAGGCTCGTCAAGTTTAACCCGACTGTTCCGCACGTGCAACACTGGCTTGCACCCGTTGTATGTGAACGTAGAGTCTATCACACCCGATCATCACGTGGTGTCTCAAAACGACGAACTTTCGCAACGGTGCACACTCGGGGAGAACACAATTTTATCTTGAAATTTTAGTGAGGGATCACCTTATAATGCTACCGTCGTCCTAAGCAAAATAAGATGCATAAAAGGATTAACATCACATGCAAATCATAAGTGACATGATATGGCCATGAACTTGTGCTTTTGATCTCCATCTTCAAAGCACCGGCATGATCTCCATCGTCACCGGCATAACACCATGATCTCCATCAATGTGTCGCCATGAGGTTTTCGCGCCGACTGTTGCTTCCACGAATATTGCTAACTCATAGCGATAAAGTAAAGCAAAAACGGCGAAAATAATTAAAGACAACCCTATGGCTCCTGCCGGTTGCCGTACTCATCGACATGCAAGTCGTGATATTCTATACAATACATGATCATCTCATACATCACATATATCTCATCATGTAATTGGTCATATCACATCACAACATACCCTGCAAAAACAAGTTAGACGTCCTCTAATTGTTGTTGCAAGTTTTACGTGGCTGCTACGGGTATCTAGTAAGAACAATTCTTACCTACGCAAAAACCACAACGGTGATACAAAAATTGCTATTCAACCTTCTCAAGGACCGCCTTTGTCAAATCCGATCCGACTAAAGTGGGAGAAACAGACACCCGCCAGCCATCTTTATGCAACGAAGTTACATGTCAGTTGATGGAACCGGTCTCTCGTAAGCGTACGAGTAATGTTGGTCCGGGCCGCTTCATCCCACAATAACGCCGAATCAAGAAAATACCAAGGGAGGAAGCAATCTAAATATCAACGCCCACAAACTCCTTTGTGTTCTACTCGAGATCTCATCTACACATAGATCTAGCTCATGATGCCACTGTTGGGGAACGTTGCATGGGAAACAAAAAATTTCCTACGCACACGCAAGATCTATCCAAGGTGATGAGCATTTACGAGAGGGAGAGTGGATCTACATACCCTTGTAGATCGCTAAGCGGGAAGCGTTAAGAAACGCGGTTGATGTAGTCGAACGTCTTCGCGATCCAAATCGCCGAGCGTCCCGCGATCCCATCACGATCCATCTCGCAATCCAATCTCGATCCGTCCCGCCATCCCATCACGATCCATCCCGCGATCAAATCACGAATCGTCTCGCGATCCTGATCACGGTCCTTCCGATCTAGCGCCGAACGGACGGCACCTCCGCGTTCAGCACACGTACAACTCGATGACGATCTCCGCCTTCTTGATCCAGCAAGAGGGAGCGGAGAGGTAGAAGAGTTCTCCGGCAGCGCGACGGCGCGGCGGCGATGGTGGTGGAACAATTCCGGCAGGGCTTCGCCTAAGCACCGCTGAAACTAGACTAGAGGAGAAACCGATCTAGATGAAGTAGAGGGAGCATGTGGCAATTAGGGTTAGCTCTTCCCTGTAAATCCTCTAGTATATATAGGAGGGAGGGAGGGGAGGAGGCAGCCTCAAACCCTCAAGGTTTTGCCGAAATTGGAGGTGGAGGAGTCCTACTCCAATCCTATTAGGAGTAGGATTCCTCCTCTCCACTTGGAAACCCTTTCCACCTTTCCTCCTTTGGATTTTTTCCACCCAAAGCCACATGGGCCTTAGTGGGAGGTTAGGCCAGCCCACTAGGGGCTGGTTTGACTCCTCCCACAGCCCATGAGGTCCTTTGGGTCGAGACACCCCTCCCGATGGTCCCCGGTACCCCTCCCGGCACTCCCGGTACACTACCGAAATACCCGAAACTTTTTCGGTGACCAAAACAGAACTTCCTATATATCAATCTTTACCTCCGGGCCATTCCGGAGCTCCTCGTGACGTCCAGGATCTCATCCGGGACTCCGAACAACCTTCGGTCACCACCATACATAACTCTACTATACCGAAACGTCACCGAACCTTAAGTGTGCAGACCCCGCGGGTTCGAGAACTATGTAGACATGACCAAGACACCTCTACGGTCAATAACCAATAGCGGGACCTGGATGCCCATATTGGTTCCTACATATTCTACGAAGATCTTTATCGGTTGAACCTCTATGTCAAGGATTCAGTTAATCCCGTACCCTGTTCCCTTTGTTCTTCGGTATGTTACTTGCCCGAGATTTGATCGTCGGTATCTCTATACCTAGTTCAATCTCGTTACCGGCAAGTATCTTTACTCGTTCTGTAATACAAGATCCCGTGGCTAACACTTAGTCACATTGCTTGCAAGGCTTATTGTGATGTTGTATTACCGAGTGGGCCCTGAGATACCTCTCCGTCACACGGAGTAACAAATCCCAATCTTGATCCATGCCCACTCAACAGACACCCTCGGAGATACCTATAGAGCATCTTTATAGTCACCCAGTTACGTTGTGACGTTTGATACACACAAGGTATTCCTCCGGTGTCAGTGAGTTGCATGATCTCATGGTCATAGGAACAGATACTTGACATGCAGAAAACTATAGCAATAAACTGACACGATCATATGCTATGTTTATAGTTTGGGTCTTGTCCATCACATCATTCTCCTAATGATGTGATCCCGTTATCAAATGACATCTCATGTCTATGGCCAGGAAACCTTGACCATCTTTGATCAACGAACTAGTTAACTAGAGGCATACTAGGACACAGTGTTGTCTATGTACCCACACATGTATTTGAGTTTCCAATCAATACAATTATAGCATGGATAATAAACGATTATCATGAACAAGGAAATATAATAATAACCAATTTATTATTTCCTCTAGGGCATATTTCCAACAGCATCATGTATTATATGATTCTTTGCTTTTTAGTTTATCACAATCATCCTTTCTGGACACACCAATTTGAGAGAGCCACACGCTCATCATAATTTGTTAGAATACTCTATGTGATTCACTTAAATTTTTTGAGCTAGGCAGTTGCTCTAGTGCTTCACTTAAATCTTTTTGAGCACGGCGGTGGCTAAATTTTGAAGAAATGAACTCTCATGCTTCACTTATATTATTTTGAGAGTTGATAAGATTAAAATTTTGAAGAAATAAACTCCTATGCTTCACTTATATTAGTTTGGGAGTTGATAAGATTGAAATTTTGAAGAAATATTTGCACTCTCATGCTTCACTTATATCTTTTTGAGAGGTGATGATAGTAATGGTAATTTGCACAAGATATGAATTTGGTCCCAAAGTGATGAATATTCAAGAGGGATATACTTAAATTTTTCATATAGATCATTGGATATGATAAGTGTGATTCCTTGCAATAGTTTTGCGATATGGAAATGATAATATGTGAGTCATGTTAGTGAGTAATTGTGATTTAGTAAGAATATTAGTGTTAAGGTTTGTGATTCCCTATGCATGCACATCAAGTCAATAGTTATGCAAAGAAATTATATCCTACTTATGGTGCATTATTCGGTGTTAGTTATGTCTAATGCATGTTTATGACCGTTTTCGCTTTTTGGTTGGTTGCTTCTCAATCTTTTGCTAGCCTTCATTTGTACTAAGCGGAAATACTGCTTGTGCATCCAAACTCCTTAAACCCAAGTTATGCCAAATGAGTCCACTATATCTACCTATATGCGGTATTTCAATGCCGTTCCAAGTAAATTTGCGTGTGCCAACACTAATTTTCAAAATAATTTTTCCGTTTTGTGTGCCCGTACCGCTCATGAAGCGGCAGGGGGTGGCCAATATTTTCCATGCTAGGTGTGTTATTCTCACGATGAGTGTTTATTCACTTGTCATTGCACGAGAGAGTGGCTGGTAATAGGGATGCCCAGTCCCACAATGAAATCAAAAATTAATAACAACAAAATTCCTTGGAAAGTGTTGGTATGGACGGCACCCGTGGATACGGCTAGCCATGGATTGTGAAAGAATGGTGGAAAGGAAATAAACTTTACTTTCTGTTTGGGAACCGCCTATGATGTGTCTAGCATGGAAAATATTGGGAATTCTCGGTCGTTTTCGTTGACAGGAAAAGCATGCCTCTCAAAATATTTTTATCTCTCTAATTTAAAGCTTTGAGCTCTGGCACATTAGCAAATCTCTACTTCCCTCTGCGAAGGGCCTATCTATTTACTTTATGCAATTTTTATTTTTATTTTGAGTCTCCATCTTCTTTTATAAAGCACCAACTAGAGAGCACTATTGTCATACTTGTGCATTGTGTGTAGCTAATATTTGAGTGTGTTTCATGAATGGATCAATGATTGAGCATAATGGGCTAGGGATAACTTTCTTTAGCGTTGATATTTTGAAAGACATGATTGCTTGTTAGCATGCTTGAGTATTTATTTCTTCATGTCAAACTATAGACTATTGCTTTGAATCATTCAAGTCCAAATGTCCATGCCACAAAAGAAGAGAATATATGATGAATATGATACGCAGCATTCCACATCAAAAATTCTGTTTTTATCATTTACCTACTCGAGGACGAGCGGGAATTAAGCTTGAGGATGCTGATACGTCTCCAACGTATCTATAATTTTTGATTGTTCCATGCTGTTATATTATCAATCTTGGATGTTTTTTATATGCATTTACAGCAATTATATATCATTTTTTGGAACTAACCTATTAACTTAGTGCCCAGTGCCAGTTGTTGTTTTCTGCCTGTTTTTTGTTTTACAGAATATCAATACCAAACAAAGTCCAAATGCCACGAAACTTTTTGGAGATTTTTTTCTGGACAATACCAACACTAGAAGCTTCGGGAGAAGACCAGACGCCAGAGGAGGTGGCCACGAGCCACCAGGGCGCGCCTGGGGGGGGGGGGGGGGCAGGCGCGCCCTAGTGCCTCGTGGGCCCACCTCAGCTCCGTTTGACCTAATTCCACCACTATAAATTCCCAAAAATCGGGAAACCAACAGGGGAGTCCACCAAATACTTTTTATGCCGCCGCAAGTTTCTGTTCTCGAGAGATCCCATCTGGAGGCCTTTTCCGGTGCTCCGCCGGAAGGGGAATCGATCACGGAGGGGCTCTACATCAACCTTGCTGCCCTTCCGATGATGCGTGAGTAGTTTACCACAGACCTTCGGGTCCATAGTTAGTAGCTAGATGGCTTCTTCTCTCTTTTTGATCTTCAATACAATGTTCTCCTCGATGTTCTTGGAGTTCTATCCGATGTAATCACTTTTTGCGGTGTGTTTGTTGGGATCCGATGAATTGTGAGTTTATGATTAGATTATCCATGAATATTATTTGAGTCTTCTCTGATCTCTTTTATGCATGATTATTATATCTTCGTATTTCTTCTCCGATCTATTGATTTGGTTTGGCCAACTAGATTGATTTATCTTGCCATGGGAAGAGGTGCTTTGTAATGGGTTCGATCTTGCGGTGCTCAATCCCAGTGACAGAAAGGGACATGACACGTATGTATCATTGCTATTAAGGGTAAAAAGATGGGGTTTATTCATGCGTGAGTTTATCTTGTCTACATCATGTCATCTTGCTTAAGGCGTTACTCCGTTCTTTATGGACTTAATACACTAGATGCATGCTGGATAGCGGTCGATGTGTGGAGTAATAGTAGTAGAAGCAGGCAAGAGTCGGTCTACTTGTCTCGGACGTGATGCCTATATACATGATCATTGCCTTGGATATCGTCATGATTATTTGCTTTTCTATCAATTGCCCAACAGTAATTTGTCTACCCACCGTATGCTATTTTCTTGAAAGAAGCCTCTAGTGAAAACTATGGCCCCCGGGTCTATCTAAATCATATACTAAGACCCTAAAAATACTTGCTGCACTTTTTCTTTATTTATTTTATTTTGTATTTTTGTTTCAATCTATCTATCTATCTCATACAATTTAATCTTGCAACTTACCGCCGAGGGATTGACAACCCCTTGTTTGCGTTGGGTGCAAGGATTTGTTGTTTTGTGTGCAGGTGCTGCTAACGAGGTGTTGCATGATTCTCCTACTGGATTGATAACCTTGGTTTCATAACTGAGGGAAATACTTATCTCTACTGTACTGCATCTCCCTTCCTCTTCAGTGAATTACCAACGCAGCTCACGAAGTAGCATATCACCGGCGGAATCGCTCCGTCGGAGAGCAAAATAGCTCCTGCCCAGGTTCCGCCTCGAGACAGCGTTGAGTTTCCTTTCAAAACCCAACCCTTCTTTTCGGGGATTTTTGTGCAGTATTGACTTCTTGAGCACATCACAGAGTGTTTGATGTCCTTTGAGGCTCTTCAGCATTCCCGTCTCAAGTAAGTTCTTTAGCCTGCGATTTTCATCAGAGATAGCAACAAATTCCTCGAAAGAGGGGTTAGAAATATCATTCAAAATAGTTGCTATATTCTCGATGGCAGCATTGGTTATTTCAGCATTTGGATCAGCATTGCTACGTTCTAGGCATTTTGAGCAAGGAGGCACAAAATCATCAGGAAGGTTGTCAGATTGCTCGGCGAAGAGTGAAGTCTTTTCTTTCGCAAGGACGTTATAAGACTCTTTCAGTGACTCGTGTTCTTGATTCCTGCTAAGGAGTTCATCTGATAAATTCTCGTAGTCGAGTGTAAGAGAATCATATCGTTCGGAAAGATCATCAATCGTTGAAGAAAAAGCATCGTGCTTTTCAGTCAACTCTTGATTCTTCTCCATCTCTTTGACCAGTAATCCTTCGGTTTTCCTGAGATTCATCTCAAGTTTTTCAAGCTCATCTTGTTGAGATTTTGCAATCTTAACAAGTTTAGCATAGGCAATGTATTCAGAGGAATATTCAGTCATTGATTTTTGGTGTTTTGCTGATACCTGATCCTTTGAAGTTTTTGCCATGAGACAGAGTGTGATTGGTTCATCATCACTTGAAGCATTATCATCAGTGTCTGATTCGAGAGACTTCTCGGATGGTTCATAAGTGACGAAAGCATTGCTTCTTCCTTGTCTTCTGTAAAGCTCTTCGTCTTCTGATTCGGATGTTTCATCTTCAGATTCCATATTCATTTCAGCACACACTCTAGTCAGCTGCGATATTCTCCTCATATTAGATTCAATGGTCGCTCTAGTTTGCACGTCAGTGACTGGTCTCGTTGAAGGAAAAACGTCAGATTCATTTTTCTTCGTGAGCTTAGTGTGACGATCTACTCGAGTGAATCCAGAGCAGTGAAGATAAATCCATCTGCTGCTAGGTTTTTCATCCTGCTCCCAGCAGTAAGGACAGTCTGTGAAGTAGTGGCCGAATTGTTCGCATTTGAAGCACTTAATTTCATTCGGAGGTAATCTTCTTGAAGATTCAAGCAAGTCAACTTCGTCATCATTTGTGAGACACAGATTTTGTCTTCTGAGATCACCAAGTCTTCCTGTGAGCATTTCGAGTTCTCGTGTGATAGAGTGTTGATTCTTGATATCTTCTTCTTGTGAGCTGCCATAGTGTGAAAGAATTTCCCCTTCGCTTTCCGAAGAAGATTCTTGATGCCCATTTTCAAGTTCCATCTTTTCTTCATGAATAGACAACAGCGTCATGACCTCGACATAGTGAAGTTCTTCAAAGTCTGGTCTTTGCTTGATTTCAGCCACGATTGGATCGAAGGTTGCATCAAGAGCACTCAGTAGTTTGTTGACCACATCTCTATCGGTGATATCTGTTACTCCTCGTTGATGAAGTCTTTCAACAATATTTGTCAATCGATCGGTGAGTTCCCTAGCACTTTCCCTACGAAGACTCCTGAAGCTTGCAAACATGGCACGAAGCATATCTGTGTGTTGATCTGTTCTGGCAATGGATTCTTCATGAACAACCTTGATGGCATCCCACAGTTGCTTGGCCGATTCAAGCTTTCAAAACCGAATGAAAATGTCTTTTGAGATGCTGCCACAGATAATATCTTTTGCTTGAGCATTCAATCGCATTTTAGCTTTGTCATCGGAGGTAGGATCATCAGGGTGCTGAACAGTATATCCATTTTCCACAATCTGCCAAAGTTCAATGTTGACGGCTTGAAATCTGATTTTCATTCGCTCTTTCCAGTAGACATAATCATTTCCATCGAAGATAGGAAACCTTTCAGAGTGCGAGGATCTACCTGCAAACGACATACTCAAAACTCCAAGGTTGTTAGACCTTTAATAAACAGAGATAGGGAGAACCCGCTCTGATACCAATTGTTAGGACCGAGAGTATATCGACCAGAGGGGGGTGAATGGGAGATTCAAAAATTCTTGCGAATGTTTTGAAATGATCCCAAACACAGCAGCGGAAATAAGGTTCGGTAGATGAGCACTTAAACAAACATACTGTAGAGGATCATATCTATCGATGCAGAAAACACTAACTGATCAAGCAAAGAGTATCACAGGTTTGACAGGTACGAAGGTAATGCAAAATGTGAACAGAGGCAATGTCACGAGGAAAAACTAGATGTAAGCTGCGATGGAAAACACACGGGAAATGACAACGAGGTGAATGGATATCGTGCTGAATGAAATTATGCTGACATGCAGACGAACGAAAACAAATGAGACGAGGATGATGGGAATGAATGATATGAATGCGACAGAAAAGTAACAAGCTATGACAGATCAGATAAATCTATCGACACAGAGCACGAATGTAAACTGCTGAAGGAAATGCAGTAAAGTAGAATGAACCAGTGGTGCTCGATGGCGACAGATGAATTTGGTAGACCAGTTCGCCCTTCTGCCAAAGGACTACGTCTGGTTGGAGGGGTTGTGATTTAACACAGAAGATAAACTCTCTTCGTCCTATTCTCCTTCAACTCGGAGCTGATTAGACTCCAGTTGATTTCACTCGTGGTAGATACTTGTCGGCGATCTCCAAACCTTCGACAGACTTCTTCGCGAACCACAATTACTCTTGGTTGCTGAAGATCTTGCTCGGTGAAGACAATTACTCTTCGACACTCGAGCCGACACCTATCCGTCTAGAGAGCGTGCAGCTCTCAAGAGTAATAGGTACAAGAACTCTAACTCAGAACTACTGTGATGCTCAACCACTATCTAAGTTTTGGCTCTTGATTTTTCTCTCGGTGGATTTTAAACTCAAATCTCTCGGAGAGGGGATGCTCAATCAATCTTCTCAGAAATCTTAAGCGGAGCAGCCAACGGGCAACGTTGGAGTGGGGTGGCTATTTATAGCCGCAGCCCTCCCTGATGGGAAATGACCAAATTGGACATGTGGAGCAGCCAACGGCCGAACGATACGAGTCCAACGGTCGGAATTGAGCACAACGGTAACATTACGTGCGGAGCAAGTAATGCTAACTCCTCAGTTCAAAAGATATCTCCTGCAGCACCGAAGAACAACGTCTTCTGCTGGCAAGTAATCATTCGAAACATAAAGAGATTTCTCTCAGTCTCGCATAGGTTTTGGGCTAAGCATCACAGCGGATCTAAGCTTCGAGAACCTATACCCCTCTTAATAGTACGGAGGTCCTATGACTCAAATGAATGAAAGAAGAACAACGAAAAGAATGCTCCGTCTTCAGTTCATCTTCGTCTTCCATCGCTGCAGTCAAATTTCTTCGGACCGAAACACCGAACCAATTGCTTCACGTCAGCAGTAAATTTTTGAGGGGTCAACTCCTTCACGTCATTCTTCTCGTCTACAAGTCTTCAAAGGATGTAGCTCATTCTTCTCACTGATGCAGATGTTCTTCGGTGAAGTTCCTCGAACTGTACACCTGAGACAGCATTCTCTTCGGCACTGCATGGACTATTTCTCTCTGTGTGCACTAGCAAACAAATCAGTCCATGCCTGTTTCTGTCAACAATCTCCAAAACATAAGAGGGCAAGTATTGCACCAACAGGCTTGTATATTCCGATGATGGGCTTCCTCAAATGCCCGAGGTCTTCATGAGCAAGCAAGTTGGATGCACACCCACTTAGTTTTCATGTTGAGCTTTCATACACTTATAGCTCTTAGTGCATTCGTTGCATGGCAATCCCTACTCCTCGCATTGACATCAATTGATGGGCATCTCCATAGCCCGTTGATTAGCCTCGTCGATGTGAGACTATCTTCTTATTTTTGACTTCTCTTATTTATCTGTACCACCACACTCTATTCCACCCATGGCGCTATATCCATGGCTTGCGCTCATGTATTGCGTGGGGGTTGAAAAAGCTGAAGCATGTTAAAAAGTAAACCAATTGCTCGGCTTGTCATCAGGGTAGTGCATGATAAATACTTTCTGTTAAGAAGATGGAGCATGACAGGATTATATGATTTTGTACGGATAACGTTCTTTAGCATTTTTATTTTGAAAGACATGATTGTTTATTAGTATGCGTGAGTATTGATGTCTTTATATCAAATTATAGACTATTGCTTTGAATCATTTGGATCTTATTATTCATACCGTAAGAGAGAGATTACATGATGAAACATGATAGGTAGCATTCCACATCAAAAATTCTGTTTTTATCATTTACCTACTCAAGGACGAGCAGGAATTAAACTTGGGGATGCTTGATACGTCTCCAACGTATCTATAATTTTTGATTGTTCCATGCTATTATAGTATCAATCTTGGATGTTTTATATGCAATTATATGCCATTATATATCATTTTTTGGGACTAACCTATTAACCCAGTGCCCAGTGCCAGTTGCTGTTTTCTGCTTGTTTTTGCCTTTTCAGAAAATCATTATCAAAAACTGTCCAAACAAGAAAAAAACTTTGGATTAATTTTTTCTGGACCAGAATAGACCCACGAAGTTTCAGGAGAAGACCAGAAGAGCCACGAGGAGGCAACAAGCCTGGAGGGCGCGCCTAGGGGGGTAGGGCGCTCCCCCCAGGCTTGTGGGCCCCTCGTTGCCCCTCCTGACCTAATTCCAGCGCTATAAATTCCCAAATATTCCCAATATACTAGAGAGACAGAAGAGAAAACCTTTCCGCCGCCGCAAGCCTCTGTTCTTCCGCGATCCCATCTGGAGGCCTTTTTCGGTACTCTGTCGGAGGGGGAATCGATCACGGAGGGCTTCTTCATCAACCTTGCTGCCCTTCCGATGATGTGTGAGTAGTGTACCACAGACCTACGGGTCCATAGCTAGTAGCTAGATGGCTTCTTCTCTCTTTTTGATCTTCAATACCATGTTCTCCTCGATGTTCTTGGAGTTCTATCCGATGTAATCTTCTTTTGCGGTGTGTTTGTTGGGATCCGATGAATTGTGAGTTTATGATCAGATTATTCATGAGAAATATTTGAGTCTTCTCTAAACTCTTTTATGCATGATTATTATAGCTTTGTATTTCTCTCTGATCTATCGATTTGGTTTGGCCTACTAGATTGATTTGTCTTGTAATGGGAGAGGTGCTTTGTGATGGGTTCAATCTTGCGGTGCTCAATCCCAGTGACAGAAAGGGACATGACACATATTTGTATTGTTGCCATTAAGGATAAAAAGATGGGGTTTAATCATATTGCTTGAGTTTACTTTGTCTACATCATGTCATCTTGCTTAAGGCGTTACTCTGTTTCATACTTAATACCCTAGATGCATGCTGGATAGCGGTCGATGGGTGGAGTAATAGTAGTAGATGCAGGCAGGAGTCAATCTACTTGTCTTGGACATGATGCCTATATACATGATCATTGCCATGAATCCATCATAATTATTTGCTTTTCTATCAATTGCCCAACAGTAATTTGTTTACCCACCGTATGCTATGTGTTCGAGAGAGGAGCCTCTAGTGAAAACTATGGCCCCCCGGGTCTACTTTATCATATATAAAAAACCTAAAAATACCTTGCTGCAATTTATTTACTTTTATTTTTATTAGTATTTTAGTTTATCTATTTACCTCTATAAGTTTTAATCCTTGCAAATAACCGCTAAGAGGATTGACAACCCTCTTATTTGCGTTGGGTGCAAGTGTTTGCTCTTGTGTGTGTAGGTGCGCTTAACGGAATTTTGCTTGGTTCTCCTACTGGATTGATAACCTTGGTTCTTAACTGAGGGAAATACTTATCTCTACTATACTGCATCATCCTCTCCTTTTCGGGGAAATACCAACGCAGTTTACAAGTAGCAAGTGGCATGACAAACGGCGTGTCGACACCTCATTTATCGTCGTCGTCATCATCGTCTTCTTCATCCCTCTTCCTCCTCAACGAACCTTTGCATGTCTCGCACCTTTGGCGAGGGTTGTCAATTTGTTCATGCTAATGCCTATGGTGATGATTTATACAACGAACATTTGTTAGACATGTTGCCCATAACGGTGCAAAACTTCCTGGCTACGGTTTCAATTGGTTCACTTAACTTTCGGTTTGTAGTTGGTCTCTGCGTTAATGGCGCAATAGATCATCTATAATATCAAAACAACGAACTAGATTTAGCTTCACAAGATTACTAGCAACAAGGTTTATTCCATGTCCTCAAGAACGTAACGGACTACTTATGCCAAAGAAAGACATGGTCAACGATTTTGATAAAAAAAACACATGGGTGACGATCATCGTTGTCGATCCTTAGTAAATGCAATATGAACGCATTCACTTTTAGGTAATTCACGAAAAACATCCTTCAGGTTTGTTCATAGGTTGCTTCGCGCTATCTTATGGCTTATATTTTAGCTTTGATTCATTTATTCACATCTGGATCATCTATATCGTTTCGAATGCATTCTTATTCATGCTAATGGCCTTTTGGGAATGATTTATAGAATGAACATTTGTTAGACATGCTGCCCATAGCGTTGCTTAACTTTTTTTGTTGCAGTTTCACTTAATTCACTTAACTTTTGGATTGCAGTCTCATATTATAAAAAAACGCAAAATAAAGCTATGGGCAATGATCATTGTAAAGGAAAATAGAAACGCAGTATGAACATAATCATTTGCAGTCATCTGAGGAAAAAAAATCCTTCAAATAGTTCACTTAACTTCCGGACTGCAGTTGGTCTCTGTGCCAATTGGCACAACGGGCCATCTAGTTATGTATTTGGTTATGCAGATTGAAGAATGGAAGAGGAGTGTGGTAGGATGTTCTTAAGAACATCCCACTTACTCAAGCAAACACTAAAGCTAGTCACTCCAAGTTATGGCCAAAGCTTATGGACATCAAGAAATTTCCTATTCTTTTTGCAAAAGAAAATGGGGAATGGCAAAATGGCCATATTTTGGGAAGATAGGTGGATTGGAAAAGAACTATGCTTTCTCCAGACTATATTTCGATACTTTTCCCATGATATCACAATTCATATTATGCTGACTAAAAGGTATGAACTGTCTATGTTTTATAAGAATGACTTAGGGGGAATACAAAGATGAGATCAATATGCTTGATCAACTAATCAGTAAGGTGAGCATGGTGGGGGATCTTGATTCCTAGTCAATATTCCTACACCCAAAGGGAAATTTAGTATTAGATTTCTTATATGCAGCTTCACTCTATGCTTTTTGCCTCCCTCAAAAAAGAAATAGTGTTTTCTTTTTCAAAATTCTACCTAGGATTAAAGTCTTTGGTTGACTTTGGCTTCATATAAGCATTCTAATCAGAGACGTCTTGAATCATAGCGGTGGGAATGCTGATAATGAATGTTTGTTTTGTTGTGCTGACAAAAGTATTGATCACCTCTTCTGTTCATCTCATACTACACTTGGGGGAGGGGGAATAAGATGTGCCTTTGATATTTATTTAGTCTTCGGGCTAGCCTTTCTGACTCGTGGTCTCGTGAGTTTAAATGTGAAATGAGAATATGGTTTCACTAGGATGTGCTTGTTTTCATGGGATTTTTTTTCTTTTGGTCCAACAACCATTATTCATAGCATTTGCTTCTTGATTCTTTTTCCTGTTCAAATTGCAAAAGACAAATAACCAGCAAATTTTTCGAGTAGGATCCAGAAGACTCAAGGATGTGACGCCCCTGCTCGACCGTGCACTAATCATACACGCAAACGTGCACGCTCGAGATCAGAGACTCACGGGAAGATATCACAACACAACTCTAAACTCAAATTTAAACATAAATCTTCATATTACAAACCAGGGGTCACGAGGACCCGAATACATAAGTCATACACACAAATAATATCTGGGTACAGACATAGTTAGTCAAGTTTGCCTTAAGAAGGCTAGTACAAACAGCGACACCGATCGAAAAGGCGAAGGCCTCCTGCCTAGGGCCTCCGAACAACTCCTGGTCGGCGGGCTCAACGTAGTAGTAGTAGCCTCCGGGGATCTCCTGCTCCTGGGCTCCGTCGTCTGATCGCAGCAACCGGGTATGGGGAAAAAGATAGCAAAGCAACCGTGAGTACTCATCCAAAGTATTCGCAAGACTGACATCAGAACTATACTAAGTATGCATCGGTATCAAAGGAATGGGGCTATCTTTGGACTAAACTGCAGAAATGCTGGAACAGAGGGGGAGAGGCCTAGCCTATCGAAGACTAGCATCTTGTAGCAATCTTGCAGCATCAGAAGAGAGTAGAACGTGATAATATATATCGATCATATTTTAGTAATGCCCTGGGATCCTTCCTCGACTACCCTATGAGAAAGTAATCCCGAGAGCAGTAGTATCAGTTCAATAGTGTAATAGTATCCATTTGTAGTTGTAGCAGATCAGGATATAACTCAAAGCGTCCTGTTACCGTGGACACGGCTATTCGAATAGATCACTTCCCTGTAGAGGTGCACTACTGTTACCCAACACGCTCGATCACATTTGGCCGGACACACTTGCTGGGTAATGCCTGGCCTCGGGTGATCAACACGACGCAGAGAGGTCAACACGCCGGTCTAAATCCTAAGTGCGAAGGGGTCTTGGGCCATTGCCCTTTGCACTCCTGCATGTTACGTGGCTGGTCGGGGCCCAGGTGCGACACTGTATACACAAGTGACGTAACCAGCCCACCCCAACGATTAGCCCGCATTTCTGAACTGTGATATCTGAAGAGCTTTCGGCTGATACATACGACGTAGAGGGCCCCATTAAACCATTATCCCACGTGGTGGCAGTGCGTATAGCCAGCGGCCAACTCAGATCAAATACCCAAATCCGTTGGGCGTATTTAGTAACTCGCAGAGAAGAACAGGGTTCCTGTCGTTCCGACTTGATAACACACGGCTCGCGGGGGCTCTTGGAGCCGACCCGTCTTTAATATTATTCTCTCGCGGACACTCTTGGAGCCGGCCCGACTTAAACAGTTTAAGGTATGCAATATGTAAACATTTCCGTGATCATCTCCCAGAGTGATCACGGCCCGATAACAAGCATGGCATACGGACAAGGCGAAGGGCCACAGATGGAACAACAGCATAGTTATCTAAGCATCATAGGACAACAGGTAGGTATCAACAGCAGGCGATGAAATCAGGCTATGCATCAGAATAGGAGCTATCGGAGCAACAACAGAAGCAATTCTAATGCAAGCATAAGAGAGAAAGAGTGGGCGATATCTGGATGATCAAGGGGGTTTTGCTTGCCTGGAAGCTCAGCTGAAGGAGTCTGGTCGTCGGTGACGTAGTCGTACTCTGCAGTGTCGTCGGCAGTCTCGGGGTCTATCGGGAGAGAAGGAGGGGGAAGAAACAATAAATACACGGCAAACAATGCAACAGGGATGCATGACATGCCTAAATGATATGCAGGGGTGATATAATGCATCTCTAATTATTTTAGATGATTTAGGAATTTATCTGGAATTATTTTATCAAGGTCATGCACTATTCATTTATTGGAAACAGGTAAAAAGTTTCATGTTCAGTACGTTAGAGGGGTGTGGCAGGTATGTGGGAAGGATATTCGGATTCGTCATATTTTCCTGATCGTTTTTCATATATAAATTATTTTCATCCGAGTTATAGTTTATTTTATATGATTTTTCAAAGTTTTAATCATTTCTGGAATTATTTAATTCGAATTATCCGAAACAGTGTTAGGTGACGTCAGCAGAACGTCATGATGATGTCAGCAGTCAACCCAGCCGGTTGACTGGTCAATCTGACCAGTGGGTCCCACTTGTCATACACAGTAGTTAATCCAGTGAGTTAATTTAACTAAAAAGGATTAATTAGCATGTGGGTCCCATTAGTCAGTGACTAATCTAATTATCGGATTAACTTTTAAATTTGAATTAACTTAATTACTCGCGGGGCCCGCACGTCAGTGACACAGGTCAGCCCAGTCAGCAGGTTTGACCAGGTCAACCCGGTCAACGGACCCACCGGGCCCACACATCAGTGGCCCAGGGTGGTGCCACGTGGGCGCCACATCAGCGCCGGTCATCGACGTCGCTGGAACATCGCCGACGACCGTTTCCGCGGCGGAACTTCGCCGGCGAGAGTCGGGATTGCGCTACAGGGGGTCAAAACGGGCACCGCGACTTTTGTTCGAATGAGGGAAGCAGCGCGCATCCAACGCCGACGGTCACATGGGCTGGGGTGGCCTAAATCTACGGCGGCGTCGACCGGAGTGGCGCCGGAGTTCGGGCGTCGATGGATTCGAGTGCCCAGGGCACGGCAAGAGCGGCGGATGGGCGCGTTGGCTAGCTAGGAGCTCGGGGAGCTCGACGCGCGGCTCAGGCGCGAGCTGTGGCTACTGTGACCGCGGCGCTGCCATGGCTGGCGGGGAGGAGATTCGGGCACGACGGCCGCGAGCACTAGAGACGGCGGGGCAAGGAGAAAGCAGGGGCAATCGGTGCAGCTCTCACCGAGGGAGCGCACGAAGGCTCGTTGGGTGCACGGGAGCGCAGGACGGCGACGAAAATGATGATGGCGTCGTGGTGGCCGAAGGTGGAAGAAGAGGTCGATGGCGACGTTGTGGTGGCCTGCACCTCGAACGGCTCCTCCGAGAAGTAGTCGACGGCGGCGAAGCAGGCGGGCACGGTCGCGCGACGAGAAACGGTCAGTGGCCGCGAGCTTTACGGCGGCGACGCCATGGCCGCGCTCGGGTGCGGTGGGGAAACGAGGGAGAGAGGTTGAGAAGTGGCAAGGGAGGAGCCAGGGGGTGCGGGGGCTCTGCCCTTATCCTCCACGGAGGGCGCGGCCGCTGTCGACCATGGAGAGAGGGGGGCCAGGTGCGGCGCGTGCGAGCATGGTGACAACAGCGCGCGGGGATGAACAGCGTGAGCTAGGGGAAGAGCTAGACGGGCTGGGTCGCCCACTGTTTGACTAGAGCCCAGACAAACAGTGCCCCGTTCCCTTTTTCTTTTTCTTTTCTTCTGTTTTATTTCTTTTCTCACTTTTGAAAAATGTTTAGCCACCATGTGACTTCTATAAAATATGTGACTTGGCCATAATAATACAATGTAATATTTGGTACTGTCATAAAAAGGTTTGGAGGTAATTGATTTCATTTGAATTTTTATTTAAATAAAATGGGATTAAATGGTGCTGTCTTGGTACTGTTTCATGATGTTAGAGTCATTTAACTAATCCAATTAATGTTGAGCTTATTTTTATAATTGCTTTGGGAATATTTGCAATATTATGAACTATTTAGTTCCTGGATTTGAACAACTTTTAAATTCACTTTAAATTTGAATTGGAATTTGAAATGAGATATGAAACAAATGATGATCAAGCACTGTAAATCATGGTGAGTTGGCATTATCAAAAGGGTGATCACTGTAGCTTAATACATGGGGATGTTACAATTCTCCTCCTCTAAAAGAAATTCACGTCCCGAGAATTAAGAGGTAGGCTGAAAGAGAGTGGGGTATTCTTCACGAAGACGATCTTCGCGTTCCCAAGTGGCTTCATCTTCAGAATGATTCGACCACTGAACTTTAAGGAACTCGATTGCCTTCTGGCGGGTTCGACGTTCAGCTTGATCAAGAATGCGGATCGGATACTGTCGTGGTTTTGTCACGGCAGATGTCCTCGTGAAAGGACTTAGTGGTGAGGCCATCGCGACTAGGTGGAAGCTTGAAGGGGTTGGTCGGAATCGAGAGACGCGAGTTTTACCCAGGTTCGGCCCCTCGCGGTGGAGGTAATAGCCTACATCCTGCTTGATTACTATTGATCATCATCTCGAATACAAGGGTGCTCTTTCGCTACCTCTAATCTCGAGAGCTCTCCATCTGTCTGTCTTTTCTCCCTCCCTCTTGGGGTGCCTTACCCGTCCTTATATAAGTTGAAGGGGCTGGCTTACATGTAGAGTCCTAGTAGGACTATAACTAGTCTATTTCCTATTACAAGTCGGATCCTAGTCCGGGTCTTTTCTTCCGAACTGATCTATCCAGGCCGGGTCTTCTCTCCGGGCCGGGTCTACCCAGGCCGGGTCATCTCTCCGGGCCGGGTCTCCCAGGCCGGGTCATCTCTCCGGGCCGGGTCCCGCTTCCCTTGTCAGGGAACTTTCCTCTTCTTGGACCCTTTTTGAGAGCCGGCCCATTGGGCTCCTATCAAGCCGGCCTCCTGCCGGGTTTCGTCACTGGGCTCTGGATTCCTCTTTGTCATCTTATCTTAACCCGGACAACGGGGCGACCCATAGAGCCTTCAAGCTCTAGGCCGGGTCAAACCCTTAGCTGGGGTTATAACCGTGGGGAATATCCCCAACAGATACTCTTGATAAGAAAGATCCTCTTGCAGCTCAAGCATTTCATGATCCACTACTCGGATGGGATCCTTGAAGCAGTGACGGAGTTGCGACACATGGAAGACATCATGAACTTGAGAAAGGTTTGGCGGCAATTCCAATTGATATGTCACTTCTCCTCGTCTTGCGAGAATACGGAACGAGCCAATGTAACGAGGAGCTAACTTGCCCTTGATCCCAAATCGATGAGTGCCCTTCATCGGAGTGACACGAAGGTAAGCTTGTTCGCCAGGTTGATAGATCATTACCTGGTGTTTTTGATCATAGTTGCTCTTCTGATGAGACTGAGCAGTTTTCAAATGTTCACGGACAATGCGGACTTGTTCTTCAGCTTGTTGGATAATATCCGGACCGAAGAGTGGCCGTTCCCCAGTTGCTGACCAATTCAGAGGGGTTCGACACTTACGTCCATAGAGAACTTCAAAGGGTGCCATCTTCAAACTAGCCTGATAGCTATTGTTGTATGAGAATTCAGCATATGGGAGAGATTCCTCCCATTTCTTACCGAATGAGATGACACAAGCTCGAAGCATATCTTCAAGCACTTGATTGACTCGTTCAACTTGTCCCTGGGACTGGGGGTGGAAAGCGGTGCTGAAGGACAGATGAGTTCCCATAGCTTCTTGGAAACTGTTCCAAAATCTTGAGGTAAAGAGGCTGCCACGGTCTGAACTGATCTCCAACAAAACACCATGGAGTGACACAATTCTGGAAACATATAAGTCTGCTAACTGACTAGCAGTGATTGTCTCCTTGACTGGCAGAAAGTGAGCAACCTTTGAGAATCGGTCAATGATGACAAAAATAGCATCATGACCCTTCTGTGATCTGGGAAATCCAGTAATGAAATCCATTTCAACTTTGTCCCATTTCCATTCAGGAATAGTAAGTGGTTGCAGAGTTCCAGCAGGCCTTTGATGTTCTGCTTTGATGCGGCGGCAAACGTCACACTCAGCAACATAACGAGCAATGTCATGCTTCATATCGGGCCACCAGTACCTCTGTCGAATGTCTTGGTACATCTTAGTACTACCGGGATGAATAGACAAGGGTGTGTCATGTGCTTTTTTCATGACATCCGAACGAGAGTCCAGATTGTGCTTTCTGGGGGCCACTAGGCGGCCTTTAAAGAACAAGGCACCATCATCATCAACATGGTAGAATGAAGAATTTCCCTTGGAGAGGAACTTCTTAATCTTCTCGACTTCAGAGTCATATTTCTGCCTTGTCTTGATGTTGTGCTCGAGGTCCGATTCAACAACCAGGGTACTGAGATAACCCTGAGGAACAATGTGAAGGTTCAACTTGCGAAGTTCTTCATAAAGAAGGGGTTGTGCTTGCTGAACCGTGAGGTTGTTGCAATAAGACTTGCGACTCAAGGCATCGGCCATTACATTAGCCTTGCCAGGGGTATAGGAAATATCCATGTCATAGTCATCTATTGTCTCGAGCCACCTTTGTTGACGGAGGTTCAAATCTGATTGGGTATACAAATATTTCAGACTTTGGTGGTCCGTGTATATCTCGCAACGATTACCAAGAAGGTAATGTCGCCACAGCTTCAGAGCATAGATAACTGCTGCTAACTCAAGATCATGTGTTGGATACTTATCTTCGTGAGGACGCAACTGACGAGAGCCATAGGCAATCACCTTGCGCTCTTGCATTAGTACACAGCCTAATCCTTGACGGGATGCGTCGCAATATATCACAAAGTCCTTGCGGGAATCAGGGGGAGCTAGCACTGGGGCAGATGTCAACTTATCTTTAAGTGTCTGAAAACTTTCTTGGCACTTTTCCGTCCACTCAAACTTCTTGCCTTTGTGAAGCAAATCAGTCAGTGGCTTAGCAATTTTGGAGAAGTTCTCGACGAAACGGCGGCAATAGCTAGCAAGACCGAGAAAACTTCTGACTTGCTTAACATTCTTCGGGGGAGTCCAGTCAAGAATAGCCTGAACTCGTTCTGGGTTAACTGCAATGCCATCTTTGGAAATCACATGACCGAGATAGGTTACCTCGGATAACCAAAATTCACATTTGGAGTATTTAGCATACAGTTGATGTTCTCGAAGTTTCTCCAATACAAGCCGAAGATGTTCGGCGTGTTCTTCTTCATTCTTGGAAAATATAAGGATATCACCCAAATAAACGACGACGAATTTGTCGAGGTAGTCCATGAAGATATAGTTCATCAATCGAGAGAAGGTTGCTGGAGCATTAGTTAATCCGAAGGACATGACGGTGTACTCGTATGATCCATAACGGGTAACGAAGGCGGTCTTCGGAATATCCTCTTTACGAACTCGTATCTGATGGTAAACCAACCTTAAGTCGAGTTTAGAAAACACAGAGGATCCAGCAAGTTGATCATAAAGATCGTTGATCCGGGGAAGTGGGTATTTGTTCTGGATTGTTGCTTGGTTAATAGGCCGATAGTCCTGGACCAACCGGTTAGTTCCATCCTTCTTCTTAACAAAGAGAGAAGGTGCTCCCCAGGCAGAGGAACTTGGACGAATGAAGCCTTTACGAAGTGATTTGTCGATCTCCTCCTTAAGCTCAAGGAGTTCATGCGGTGGCATCTTGTATGGGTGCTTAGCAATAGGGGTAGTGCCTGGTTTCAAGTCGATGACGAATTCAACGGCTCTAACAGGGGGTATTCCTGGAAGTTCTTCTGGAAAGACGTCCGGAAAATCGCGAACGACTGGAACGTTCTCAATTCCCTCAAGAGGTGAAGCGTTCAAAGCATTCAGAGCATATATCTGAGCTTCGGCATTCCGGGTAACTCGGGCGGTGTAGTTCACTATCTCGTCGGAGGGGTGAAGGAGTTGGACGACTTTGGTGGCACAATTGATCGAAGCAATGTGAGCTTTCAACCAATCCATTCCCAGAATGAGGTCTATGGTGGAAGTTTTCAAGATGATGGGTGAAACAAGGAAGTTTAATCCTTCGATTTCAATAGTGACATTGTGTGCCATCATGGTGGTTTGACACTGGCCCCCAGGGGTGCGGACAACTATTGGCAGGTTCATCTTTTGAAATGCAATGTCACGTGCTAATGCAAATGCTTCTGTCATGAATGAATGCGATGCTCCTGAATCAAATAAAACAGAAGCGGGTACTGAGTTAACGAGAAGGGTGCCCATCACAGTTTCAGGCTGATCCTAAACTTTTTCAATATCGACGTGGTAAGCCTGTCCACGACCATAAGCAGAAGACCCAGTATTATAGTTGCGGGTCTGGTTGTTGCCACGGCCATTTCCACGGCCAGAAGGAGGAAGTGCCAACTGAGTCTGATTCTGGCGGCAGTCCTTGGCAAGGTGACCTGGGCGGCGACACTTGAAACACAGACCATCTTCAGGACGAAGAGGAGCAGCACGTGGTGAAGCAATTCTAATGCAAGCATAAGAGAGAAAGAGTGGGCGATATCTGGATGATCAAGGGGTTTTGCTTGCCTGGAAGCTCAGCTGAACGGGTCTGGTCGTCGGTGATGTAGTCGTACTCTGCAGTGTCGTCGGCAGTCTCGGGGTCTATCGGGAGAGAAGGAGGGGGAAGAAACAATAAATACACGGCAAACAATGCAACAGGGATGCATGACATGCCTAAATGATATGCAGGGGTGATATAATGCATCTTTAATTATTTTAGATGATTTAGGAATTTATCTGGAATTATTTTATCAAGGTCATGCACTATTCATTTATTGGAAACAGGCAAAAAGTTCCATGTTCAGTATGTTAGAGGGGTGTGGCAGGTATGTGCGCAGGATATTCGGATTCGTCATATTTTTCTAATCGTTTTTCATATATAAATTATTTTCATTCGAGTTACGGTTTATTTTATATGATTTTTCAAAGTTTTAATCATTTCTGGAATTATTTAATTCAAATTATCCGAAACAGTGTTAGGTGACGTCAACAGAACGTCATGATGATGTCAGCAGTCAACCCAGCCGGTTGACTGGTCAATCTGACCAGTGGGTCCCACTTGTCATACACAGTAGTTAATCCAGTGAGTTAATTTAACTAAAAAGGATTAATTAGCATGTGGGCCCCATTAGTCAGTGACTAATCTAATTATCAGATTAACTTTCAAATTTGAATTAACTTAATTACTCGCGGGGCCCGCACGTCAGTGACACAGGTCAGCCCAGTCAGCAGGTTTGTCCAGGTCAACCCGGTCAACGGACCCACCGGGCCCACACGTCAGTGGCCCAGGGTGGTGCCACGTGGGCGCCACATTAGCGCCGGTCATCGGCGTCGCCGGAACATCGCCGGCGACCGTTTCCGCGGCGGAACTTCGCCGGCGAGCGTCGGGATTGCGCTACAGGGGGTCAAAACGGGCACCGCGACTTGCATTCGAACGAGGGAAGCAGCGCGCATCCAACGCCGGCGGTCACACGGGCTGGGATGGCCTAAATCTACGGCGGCGGCGACCGGAGCAGCGCCGGAGTTCGGGCGCCGATGGATTCGAGCGCCCTGGGCACGGCAAGAGCGGCGGATGGGCGCGTTGGCTAGCTAGGAGCTCAGGGAGCTCGACGCGCGGCTCAGGCGCGAGCTGTGGCTACTGTGACCGCGGAGCTGCCATGGCCGGCGGTGAGGAGATTCGGGCGCGACGGCCGCGAGCGCTAGAGACGGTGGGGCAAGGAGAAAGCAGGGGCAATCGGTGTAGCGCTCACCGAGGGAGCGCACGAAGGCTCGTTGGGTGCACGGGAGCGCAGGACGGCGACGAAAACGATGATGGCGTCGCGGTGGCCGAAGGTGGAAGAAGAGGTCGATGGCGACGTTGTGGTGGCCTGCAGCTCGAACGGCTCCTTCGAGAAGAAGTAGTCGACGGCGGCGAAGCAGGCGGGCACGGTCGCGCGACGAGAAATGGTCAGTGGCCGCGAGATTTACGGCGGCGACGCCATGGCCGCGCTCGGGTGCGATGGGGAAACGAGGGAGAGAGGGAGAGAAGTGGCGAGGGAGGAGCCAGGGGTGCGGGGGCTCTGCCCTTATCCTCCACGGAGGGCGCGGCGCGTGCGGGCATGGCGACAACAGCGCACGGGGATGAACAGCGCGAGCTAGGGGAAGAGCTAGACGGGCTGGGCCGCCCACTGTTTGACTAGAGCCCAGACAAACAGTGCCCCGTTCCCTTTTTCTTTTTCTTTTCTTCTGTTTTATTTCTTTTCTCACTTTTGAAAAATGTTTAGCCACCATGTGAGTTTTATAAAATATGTGACTTGGCCATAAAAATACAATGTAATATTTGGTACTGTCATAAAAAGGTTTGGAGGTAATTGATTTTATCTGAATTTTTATTTAAATAAAATGGGATTAAATGGTGTTGTCTTGGTACTGTTTCATGATGTTAGAGTCATTTAACTAATCCAATTAATGCTGAGCTTATTTTTATAATTGCTTTGGGAATATTTGCAATATTATGAACTATTTAGTTCCTGGATTTGAACAACTTTTAAATTCACTTTAAATTTGAATTGGAATTTGAAATGAGATATGAAACAAATGATGATCAAGCACTGTAAATCATGGTGAGTTGGCATTATCAAAAGGGTGATCACTGTAGCTTAATACATGGGGATGTTACAGAGGAGGTACCCGCAAAGGTGTTTGATCGAGCAAAAGGATGGAATCCTATGTTGATGTTTTGTCTTCCCTTGAATTGCTCTGGGTTCCTACCTATAAATCATGCCTCAGAATGGTTAGTTGGTTATGCATGTTTTTTGCGGCTTAGCACTCTTTTTGTGTTTCCCTTCCTCTCCGAGCACAATGATTGCCCTGGGTGGTGTTAGTGACCACTGACCAGTGAGAAAAAAAAGCAGGAGTACTAACCTTCCTAGTCCTTGCATGGGAGGATTCCTTTCATTTAGCTTTTCATTCCTACAACGAAATCAAGGTGAAAACCCTTTTCTACAAAGAAGTTGAAAACCAAAAAATATATGAATAAATTAAAATGTTGGTTTTCTCAGTAGTCCATAATAAAGCCCTTGTAAAATGGTTTCCAATTGAGTTTTACATACACTACTAAGAAATTATTAAGGGATATATTAAAAGAATCTTCTGTTTTGCTTAAGGAAACTGAATGTTAAAAGATTAATGATACTATCATTAAGCTCCCAAAAGTGGATGGGGTTGAGTTTATAAAAAAGTTTAGGTACGTGTGTTTTCTTAATGCCAGCCTTAAGCTAGTAACTAAAGGGACAAATACAAGGATGGAAATATGCGTTTAGATTATCGATGATACTACTCAGGTAGCCTTCGTGAAAGGAAGGTATATCATGGAAGGTGTCCTAATTATGAATGAAATCATGAATGATGTCTATTGAAAAATATATCTAATGTTTTGTTTAAAGCAGATTATGATAATTTCTTACAAAAAATCTTTCAAGCAAAAGGTTCCTTTGATAAAGTAAGTGATATGATACTGAGTGTAATGGTTGATGGTAAAGTGTGTGTCAAAGTGAGTGATGAGTAGGCCCATATCTTATAAGGAAGTATGACATGGAGATCACATGTCCCCACTCCTTTTTAATATAGCGATAGATGCTCTGTTCTATTTGATTACCAAAGCTCAAATTGATGGCATTCTAGTACGAATGGCCACTCATCTACAACTAGGAGGCATTGCTATCCCTCAATACGTAGTTGGCACACTCTCCCCGCCAGAGGATGGTCAGGAGAGTTCTATAAAATTTGATTTTATTCTATGTTTATTTGAGAAAATGTCTAACTTTGCTTGGAAAGTCAAACGCAGACTAAGGCATAGCCTAGTGGTGGAAAAGGGCTAATGCCTTCCCACCCACCCAGGTTCAAGGCATGGTACTTGCAATTTGGATTTCTTGCACCAGTTATACTGTAGGGGCCTCCCTGCTTATAGTCTTTCTGTCAAAAAATTTGGAAAGTCAAAGATGATCACTTTCAAGATGTTTTTTTCCTGCAAGTTGGAATCCCCTTCTATTACTTGTTTTGACATCCCTATAGATTCTAATGACTTTGAATGATGCCTACAGATTTGTAGAATATAAGATGGAAAATAAGCTAGGATGTTGGCAGGGCAAGTTACTTTTTGTGGGAGGTAGATCTATCCTTTTAAACCCACATCTTAGCAAAAAGCCAGTCTACGTGATGTCTTTTTATGGACTACCTAAAGGAGTTCAAAAAGATATAATTTATCTAGGAAAAGGCTTCTATGTCAAGAAAATATAGAGTGTAGAAACATGCACTTAGTTAATTGGGCTACAGTTTGTAGGCCAAAAATACTAGGGGGCGTAGGTGTTCTTAATCTTAAGCTTGTGAACATAAGCTTATTAGGTAATTGGTTGTGGCGATTGAAGAATGGAAGAGGAGTGTGGCAAGATGCTCTTAAGAAACCTTATCTTAAGAAAATCCCACTTACTCAAGCAAAAGCTAACGCGAGTCACTCCAAGTTATGACCAAAGCTTAGGGACATCAAACACATTTTCTATTCTTTTTGTAAAATAAAAATGGGGGTGACAAAATGACCATGTTTATGGAAGATAGGTGGACTGGAAAAGAACTCGCTGCCTCTGCTTTCCCCAGACTATA
The DNA here is from genome assembly GCA_039707655.1 of Elymus sibiricus. Taxonomy (NCBI): domain Eukaryota; kingdom Viridiplantae; phylum Streptophyta; class Magnoliopsida; order Poales; family Poaceae; genus Elymus; species Elymus sibiricus. The sequence goes on along the minus strand of CM077674.1, from coordinate 324,756,325 downwards.
TTCCATTACTTTTTCCCATGGTACAATTCATATTATCTTGACTAAAAGGTATGAACTGTCTAAGGGCCTGTTCTGAACCTCTCTGAGCTTCTCAAACTCCACAAAATCAGCTTCTAGAGCTAGCTTTGAACTTCACCTGGCGATTCCATTCGTTCGGCAGCGTTCGTAGCTTCTCTCCATGATTTGGCCCAGCTAGAAGGCTATTGGCCTGTTGGGCACCAGTTTGGGCTGGATGGAGGCAACCCAGATGGCTCCACCTTGTATCGTTGTGTGGAGGAGGGCTGGTCGTATTTCAACGTATTTCATCCTGAAATTTTACACACATACACCTCACAATTTTTTCAAATTTTTTTGAAAAAAAAATCGAATTTTTCAAAAAATCAGCCTCCATGGAGGCCGAGATCCAAAACGCTATACTCTTCTAATCATGGACATCCTAAATCATAGGGGTGGGAATGTTGTTGAACAATGTTTATTTTTTTCTGACAAAAGTATTGATCACCTCTTCTGTTCATGTCATACTACACAATACATTGGGTGGGTGGGGGGTGGGGTATGATGTGCCTTTGATTTTTTTCAGTGTTCGGGCTAGCCTTTCTCATTTAAGTGACTCATGGTCTTGTGAGATTAAATGCAATATGAGAAGATGATTTCACTAGGATGTGCTTGTTTTCATGGGATTTTTTTCATATGATCCAACAACCATTGTTCATAGCATTTGATGCAGGATTCTCTTCCTTCGTCAAACTACGAAAAACAAGTAACCAACAGGTTCTCAAAGTAGGATCCAGAAGACTCGGGGAGGTGGCTGCGAAGGTGTTTGATCGAGCAAAAATATGGGCTCCTATGCTCATGTTTTCTCTTCCTTCGTCAAACTGCGAAAAACAAATAACCAACAGGTTCTCAAAGTAGGATCCAGAAGACTCGGGGAGGTGGCTGCGAAGGTGTTTGATCGAGCAAAAATATGGGCTCCAATGCTCATGTTTTCTCTTCCCTGGAATTGCTCCGGCTTCCTACCTATAATCCTGCCTTGGAGTTGTTAGTTGGTTATGCATGTTTTTACTGGTTAGCGCTCTATGTGTGTTTTCCTTCCTCTCCTAGCATAGTGATCGCCATGGGTGGTGTTGGTGACCAGTCAGAAAAAGTAGGAGTGCTAACCTTCTTTAGTCCTTGCATGGCAGTATTCCTTTCCTTTAGCTTCTCATTCCTATAACCAAATCGGGGTGAAAGCCCTCTTATCAAAAGAGGTAGAAAACCAGAAAAATCCCACCGCATCATATAAGAGAAAATGAGAAATGCGATTAACAGACATATTTCACGTCCTCAGGTGGGCTCGATGTGAGTATGACGAGTGATCAGATGGTGCCCTGTAATTTGCTCCAATTCATGAATGGTTTGATGAGTAGTGTCAGACGAAAATCGGACTGAAAATGGCGCACATATGGCATCGTTCAAGGAAGATAGATTGAATTAGGCACACGTACAATTTCTATGATTTGCTCATGCATGCATCCAGTGTTGACATGGTCCTGATCCATGCATGAAACATGTTGGCTGGATATAGCTATGCATGAGGTCGTACGTACTGTGATCCACTCTCTACGTACATAGTACATTGGAAGGTCAATTAAGCATCCTTAATTAGCAACAAACGAGCTAGCTAGAGCTAGTATGGACCCGTAGACACATCCAGTTCACAAATCCAATGATTTTCAACAAATGATTGCATGCGAATCACATGACATGGTCCCAAATTCCCAATCCACGAAGACGAAAGGCTAGCCATGTGTACATACGTGAGACCGGCCGTACTACTACTCATCGATCGCAAGGTCAATTAAGCTGGCCATGCATGCATGCAAGCCCTTAACTCTGCCCAGCTCATCCTGGGTTTCATGCCCCTCCCGTCCGGCCAGTCCATCTAACGACCGAGCTGCTGATTATAACTACTGGCACCTACCCGATCGTCCTCGATCGATCCGGGTCATTGCAAAGGCGCGCAGTAGCCCTAGCTGGCCTGGTCCTTGGGATTGATTACCCCATGATGCTAGCTAGCTAGCCGCGGTGTGGTTTGAGGTGGTAGTACTGCGTTTGCGTTAATGGTGCGTGCTGCTACAATGCAGTCGACCAGTGGGCGCAGCTGCTAGCCCTGCAACGAGCTAGCGAATTCGGTCGGTACTGGGCACGGCCGTCGATCGGCAGTCGGAAAACAACCATGAACAAGGGTTTTGAATGGGGAAAAGGAATGACATGGGATAATTAAGCTAGCTGCGCCTTGAAGGCGTCACATGTGCGATGCTGCGTCGACATTACTCGGCGTGGTGCGACCGTCATATCAACTACCAGTCCTCCGCGAACTTGGCCTGTTGTTTCCCTTTTGCGCCTAAGCTGTCCAGATCTACCTTCAGGTGAACATCTCCACTTTTGTTGTGCGAGCGAAACCGACGTGACATTGACACGAGTAAGGAGACACACCTTGCTCCAGGAGTAATATCAACGAACTGGGTAGAAATTCATCGTCCTTCTCAGTTCGTTGGTATTACTTCTGTTATACTCCCTCCGTTCTGAAAAGGTTGTATTAGATTTGTCTAGATACGAAGCCAAGGTAATATTAGGACAAGGTTTTGCTCACACAATAGAAGAGTGGAGGTTCACGTGAAGCTGGATCTGGACAACGTAGGTGCAAGAGGACAACAGCTGGTCAAGTTCGTCGAGGATTGATAGTTTAAGTGGGAGACGATGACGACACATGAAAACGACGACTTGTCCTAATTAATATAGTTAGATTCCATTAAGAAATTCCAGTACCTTTGTTTACTAATGTATAGGACGTTTTGACAGTTCAATTTAAACTGTCTAAACATCCTACATTAGTGAACAGAGGGTGTACTTGATAGCGCGTTGATCCTAGTAAACAGAGGCATTCATAGTTTAATATGGGGGAGCTTATGTTACCTAAGTCATGCATTGGACCATGCGATTCCATTAAGAAGAATACAGTTGGTTCAGTTTACAAGGAAAACCGGATTCAAAAAAGTTTACAGAGCTTGGCTAATTAAAAGAAACCCGGAGAAAAAACCACCTACCCAACGACCGCACTATCTAGCTTAACTAGGTCTAGAGCGCCACCAAACGGAGCTAACATAGCAAAGAGAGAAAACATATCACTTCCTCGTCAATAGAGAGAGAAGCTAGAACATATGGGAAGCGGGTATGGGCCTCTCTTAGACCACCGAAGACGATAAGCCACTGTGATCTTCATCGGTGCTGCTCAAAACCTTAGCTACACGCAAGGATGATGCCCTCCTATGGTAACGCCAATGCTGGCAGCTCGTGTGCAATCGATGGTTCATGACACCAAATATAATGCCTCTATGTAGGGAACAAAGTCGAAGATGCCATCGTTGTCTGATTTAGTTAGTCAGGTCTAGGTTTTCATCGAGAGTAAGGGACCTCGAGGGATGATGAGTGTGTCAAGGCTCCACGACGACGACGCCAACGTGGGAGCGATGCACAAGACCGTTGTCGTCACCAGCATCGACAAAGTTGGGCAAGATTTTTGTGTGAAGCCAAGAACATTGCCAAAGTCAGCTATCACGAGTATATCACACCTTGCCTCGCACCGGGAAACCACTCCAACCAACCATGCACTAACACACAAAAGGACCACACCACTACCCTTCCATAGGGGACTATGGAAAGTAGGAGCCCCTACCACCTCGCCTCATTCCTCGTCCTAAGCACCCACGACCATGCATCTCGCGCCTCTCGTTACGGTCACACCATCAGAGCACAACAACTAGCTAGAGCTAGATCAACTACACTTTGAGGATTAGATTCGCGAAGGCTAGATCCGTCTCCACCTATCGCACAACACCCTAGAGTAGAGCCAGTGAGGCATATCATCTCATGTCGCACCACATCGCTGCCGCTACCATGTCGATGTTTATTGTATGAAATTCATAGCCTGCTTCAACCCTAGGGAAATATCCCCACCATCGCCATATGTTGTGAGGGATTTGTCGTCGCCACCCTCTAGCGGAGAAGGGAATAGGAGGGTGGGTCACTCCGTTTGACCCCCGCGAACCTTCCCAGGAGCACGATAGTTGGGAGGGGGGAGGGAAACTGCTTTGTTTATGAGGGTATGGCTAAATGCGTATCCTTACCAATAATTATGAGGATACTAAATCACACTTCATGTTAGAAGTATCTAGGCAGCGGGAACTGCAACCGTTGAAGAAAAAAAATCTTCATTCCACAAATAATCAGATTATTATGGTCTTAAAGACATGCACTTAATCTCTCCTCACACTTATTAGCAGACTACATATAAATATGTATATTGAAAGGTGAAATTATATTTTCATAAAGAAAATTTCATACAGACTGTTTTATAGTTTAGCAATTATGTAACTCTTCAAGGAAATAGAAAGTAAAGTTGAGGACTAGACATTGACTTTGCTTTGCTATTGTTGTGTTTGTCTAATCCACTCCCAAGCATCAACCTAAAATATGAAAGAAAATCTATGTAATCATTCATGCCAATGCACACGATATTTTTGTGTATTTTCAAATGCATTTCCAGTATGTGTGTTAATTAAAAAGATGAACAATCAACTACATTATTTGTCTATTCATTATTAGAAGAAGTGAGACATATTGAATTCCCAAGGCGGGGGACGTCATCGCTAAGTTCTTTTTTTTAAGATATGGCAAAAGCTTTGCCATATCTCCTTAATTAAGAAGGGGATTGTTTATGTACATTACAAGACCGTAGCCACGGAAGGGATTACTCTCCTGGAATTACAACTCTAAGATTATGCGCCCCTACCTTAGCCCAAAGTTCCGCCTCTTTCTTGATGTTAGATAAGATGATGGTTAGCATTGCGGACTTGTTCCGAAAAACTGTAGCGTTGCGCTCATCTAAATTTCCCGAAACCAACATGAGGATGGATGTGACGGCCTTAGACGTAGAACCATTTCACTAAGTAAGCGCATCCCACTAGTCATGGACGGAATCAAAGGAATGCCAAGAAGGGAGTTCGAGATCATTTCTTCCAAGCCAAAATTTTACCATGTTCCAAATCCTCACAAAGTAGCGACATTTGCAAAGGAGGTGGGTCGCTATCTTTGGCTCACACTTGCAAAGCTGACAAGCACCACAGTTAGGACATCCTGATGAGCCAAGCGATCGGCGGTCCAAACTCGGCTGGTTTGAGAAATGAGCCATGTGAATAGCTTGTATTTAGGAGGTGCCCAAAGCTTTCAAGCAATAGGGTGGATGGTTGATGTGATTCTGGCAAATTGGGCCCGGTAAGTGAATGCAACGGAGTAGCACGAGTTGGTCGTGAGCTTCCAAACAATTGAGTAATCCACACCATCTTGTAGATTAATGTGCTGCAAGAGCTCCCAAAGATTGGAGAATTCGGTTGATGTGATCAAGTGTCATGACAGCGGAAGTGTCAATTTAGTTAACCCAATTGTTGTTGATCAGAGCAAGCTTGACATTCATATTCTTTTCTCTCGAGGCCGCATGAATAAGAGGGGCAATGTGCATGGGGCAAAGGCCATTTAGCCAGGGCGAGTCCCAAATTTTGGCCTTCTCGCCAACGCCGACAATAACTTTGGTGAAAGCATTGAAGAGAAGCTTGTCATCCTTATTGCACTATTGGTTATTGTGTCGTTTCTACTCCACGCTCCTATTAGAAGTATACGTGAAATAATTCATGGTTGTAGTACGTAATTTAGTAAGTGTACATATGCAGGAGCTCCTGGGTGCTCCATGCCCTATATGAATATTAATTTTAGAAAAATACCAGGAAAATTCAAAAAACCCTGGAATTTGGGGATATCAAACATGGATGCTCAATTTACTTCCGTGTGAAGTTCCGTGAAAAAATACCAGGAAATATATCTGTGGCGAAGAAATTACAGTCCGACCTACGATCCATCCAGACAGTTTTTTTCTATACATAGGAATTTTTTATCTTTTTTACCGAGAATATGTTTCCTGATATTTTTTCACGAAACTTCACACGGGAATAGATTGGGCACTCAGGTTTAATATCCCAAAATTCCAGTTTTTTTTGAATTTTCTTGATTTGCCTTTTGAATTTAATACTCATATAGGGGGGGGGGGGGGGGGAGCACCCGAGTGCTCCAAATCCTCTTCCCATACGCGTGGTCATTTATCAAAAAACTTGAGGGAGCACAATCTTTAAAATTGGCACCGAACATTTTTCTAACGCTATATACGGCACATGGTTGTATAAAAAAATAACTTTTACCCCACAAAAAAAACTTTTAATGCCTTCATAATATTGAACTCTTTCAAATACTACATGGTATTAAATACTTGTAAAACTGTACTAATCAGGCCCGGACACTTCACTTCACTTGTTAATTAAATAGGACAAAGACATTTTAGGCTTTACACCTGTAAAAAAAAAAACTCAACCACGAAAAAAAATCAGCGTCAACTTCTCAAGACTTTCTTCCATCGCAACTCCTATGAAGAATTAAGTTGAAACTAATTTTTGCATAAGCCGAAGCTAAAAGAACTGGCTCCTCAGACAGACAAACAGAGAGCTGCTGCGCAAAATGTATGTATGTTGATCGTCACTACGTTCCCTATGCCTCTGAAGCCCACAAGATTTTCTATATATTATTGCCAACATAGCCATAGGAAGCTTAAAGCTCGCACTGGATCCTTGTCTAATCTACACATGATCAGTTTGTATAATTTCTTCACACTATCTTCCTTTATAAAGGAGGAGCTAAGGATAGGAGGGGAAGGTTCTCGTTAATTGCAACAACCCATCCTGGCATGTGTCAGTAAGTTATTAATACCATAACATCAATATATTTTCTTTTATTTTTGGACCTACTGTGTTGACTTGCATCCTCTTGCAGTTTTTAGTTATCTAATTAAAATTTTATAAATGAGGAAAGGCAAATCAACGTTTGGTTCGATATAACAACTCATCGAAGCACGCGTGCTTTGAGGCTTCGTTGTTTTTTTTTTTTTTTTTTGAGTTGCAACCTTCACTGTTCTAGTTTGGTAAATAATAATATAATCATTTGTCATCTTGGAGAAATATTACTGTACAACCACAAGACATTACTTTAAATCTAACTGAAAGGAATCTTTTCCTTTTACGAAAAATGACCCATATCTATCATAAAGATTCACTAGAAGTACAAAACACCTCAAATATAATGAAAATTACATCAGAGTCCACTTAAATGTACATAAAAGGTCTTCAAGTTTACAGTAAAAGGCTTTATGTGACTTTTTAAGGGAAATCTTTGATGTCGCGTTTTATGGATTCTGAACAATAATTATACCACTCACAAGTTTTCTCAAAATCAAAATAAAGCTAGGGGGTTCACGTAAGCAATTACTAGAAGATTTATCAAGAAAGCAAGACATGGCTAATTCATGTGCCACTTGACGATAAAGGGTTTCCCCCGCTTTATATTATAAAGCAACGACCAAGCACATGATACATCAAGCTCGCCGGGGATGCGGCACAACCAAGCCCAAGGAAAAAAAGAGAAAGAAAAAGAAACAAATGCCAACACCGGCAGATCGACGAAAACGAAGAAGACCGCACCCGTTGCGCCCACCGGAGAAGTCCCACCACGCTCCTAGCACTCCGCAGCACCACGTACCGAGCAACACCTTCAACAAGGAAAGCGACGACGACGCAGCTGCTGCCCGGACGAGTCCTAGGGTTTCCCCCGGTACGCGGAGGGCAGTGGGGAAGGGATACATCTGAGGTCCTTCAGGAAGGAACGGCGGCACCCGTAGGCGTCACCGCATCGGAGCCGGACAAGCCGATAGGGATTTCTCCCGTCCCCAAAAACCACCACCGCCCCTGACAGTCCGGAGTGCTCCACCCAACGAGCCGCCCACCCGCATGCGCCACCACGGCCACAGCACCCTCCGCAACGCCTCACTGTGGTCACCGGCATGAGGCCTCGAGGAAAGAAGAGGGGACGGCGAACCCGGGGACAACAGCAACGCAGATGAGCGGGAGGGAACAGCCTCTGCCGCCCTCGCGGAAACCGACCGGACGCGATCCGGGGACACACCAGGCCCCTACTGGCTCGGCCAGGCCCAGATGGGCCCGCAAAGCCCCCGCCTTCGCGCTGCAGCACGCCCGCTGCCGGAGCCGCCACCACCCGGAGACCACCGCCGCACCATCTTGACCTCGAGGGAGCTGCGCCGCCGAGAAGGGAACAGCCGGCCCGCCCCGACCCAGATGGGCCCCCTAGGGCCCAGATTTGGGCCAAGCGGGCGCCGCCGGCCACGCCCGCACCAGGACGCCGCCCCACAGCCAACGGCTGCACTGCCGCACCGAAGAGCACCGAGACCCGCGGTAACCACGCCGCCGAGCCGGACCGTCGCAGGCCGAGCCGCACCGCCGCTGTCAGGAGACCCCACGCCACCCTCCGCGCGCACGGGAAAAGGCCGACCCGCCGCCGCCAGCGCCGCGCGGGCAAGGCCCGACGGACCACGCTGGCGGCGGCGGCAGGGGAGAGGGAAGGGGAGGGGCCTGGAGGAGGGGAGGTGGGTTAGGGTTCGCCCGTCGCCCGCGAGCGAACCGAGCGGGTGTATCCTCGCGAGCGGGTCTCTCCACCGGGTCGTGAACTGATAGACAACCTCATGTGCCACTTCATTCGTCGATCTTGGATGCATGTAGGTGTTTGCACCCGATCTCTGTTGCACATATATAGCCATTGTCTCAACCGCCGAATCACTAGGTACATAAGGCTGCAGCAGAGACACCCACACCATCATAAGGATAAAAGGCACCGTTGGCGTTTAATTTTACTTGTCATTGCTCTAGGACAATCCATCAAACCACATCATTATGTTTAATTGTTCGAGCAGCTCTCGCATTTTTTTCGGTTATGGTGCTAGCTCATTTTTGTGTCTTCTAGGGTTTGATCCACCACAAGTACCACGTTGTCACCACCACAACCTCTTGTAGACTTAAACCTCCATACCTAGCATGCTCTTCTCCGAAAGGCGAAATAAGAACTCCAGGACCGCCAAACATTTTTTCACGAATACGCATGGTTGCGTATCATTCCATTGATAGGTAGGGAGAAAAAGTTTGGTTACAAGAGTACAGGGGTAACATCCCGCGACGTACACACGGCAACGAGACATTACATGAGCAGAGAGGAGAGGGGGTTGCTCAGCCTCGGGAACAGCAACTAATTAGGCAATAGAGTGATCAGGCCCGTGCTCCGGCCTTGGCCCAAGATCACGCTTCATCCTTGATGGACTGTAGCAGGACAATGGTGGATGGCTGGGCGTTGTCGAAGATGAACGCGTTACGATGCCTCCAGATGGACCATGCGGTGAGGAGCATAAGGGAGGCAAGTCCTTTAGAGCATCTCTAGCACATCCCGCAAACCGTCGTCCTGCAAATTTCGTTTACGGTATCCCGTAAACGAAATTCGCAGTACAGCGGAGACAGAACAGATCCCGCAAACATCACCGGAGTTCATACTCGATATTCAAACTAATAGTTCGTGCCATTAAACATCGCCGGAGTTCCACACAACCATAGTTCACACAAGCATAATAAAACGGAAATTAAACATAGTTCATACCACGCCACATAAACATAGTTCATAAAACATAGGACTTGCCGAAGCCGGACTTACTGGACTTGCCGATGTCGAGGTGGTGCTACATGTACTCGTCATCACCATCACCATCACCGGACTTGCCGACGCCGAGGTGGTGCTCCATGAGGGAGTTGGAGAGCACGAACGCGAGGTTGTACTCCTCCCTCAGCGTCGGGACCCACGCCGCTGCGGCTTCGTCCACGGCGGCGGCCGCCTCCTTCGCCTCGAACCAGGCGCGCTTGGCTGCCTGAAGCGTTGGAGCGCGGGATCAAAGATCCGGCGGAGGCGGTTGAAGTTGGTCCACGCCCATGCGCCGGCGTTGCGGGAGTGGGCGTCGCGCATGCGCGCCTGCTCATTGCGCCATTCCTCCACCAGCGGGCGGAGGGAGGAGTTCCCGGCCTCCTCGTCGTGGAGGCGCTTGCGAGGCGGCCCCCCGTCGCGGCCGTCGAGCCCCACTCGGCCACCCCTCCGGCCACCTGCGCACGACATCGGGGATCTATTCCGGTGGCTACGCTCGCCGCAAAACGATGCCGGAGTGCTGCGCGATTTGTTGCCGGAGAAGGAGAAATGCGGCGGAGGAGGATAAGGGAAAAGGCGGACGAGAACCCTAAAATGACCCGGCACTGGTATATATCGCGGATTCGGGGGCGGTTTACGGGCCTCCCGTAAAAAAATTACGGGCCGGGCTGTTTTTACCGGACCTGGTCGGACCGGTTTTTTTGAGCGTCCCGTAAATCCGCCAGAAAAACGCGGCCCAGCGAGCTTTTACGGGATGTGCTACAGTTGCTCTTACGCATAGCTGTAGGCGCCGCAAGCGTAGTGGCGGCCCACCAGCCCTAGAAAGTGTGGCTGTTAACCGATAGGGCGGAGGGTGCGAGAGTCCAGTTGAAAATCTCGTGCCAGATCACCGGGGAGAAAAGGGCAGTGCAGCAGTAGGTGTTGTAGGGTTTCCATCACCTGGTCACAAAGTGCACAATAGTCATCATGAGGTAGTCCATGGCTCGCCAGACGCGCCGCAGTCCAACATCGATCTTGGTTGGCTAGACAGGTGAAGAAACGAATCCTGAGAGGCGCCCAGGTTCTCCAGGTGAGCTTCCAGTGCGGCAGTGGGATTGAACCAGCGAACAACGCGTGATAACAGGACTTCGAGCATCTCTAGCAGGTCCGTAAAACTTCGTCCAGTAAAATCGTTTTAGAGGATACTGTAAAATGTTTTTACGGGATGACGTGTGTGTCGGCAGAACATATCATGTATAAGGAATTTACAATAAGGTCCCTGCAAAATAGCATAAAGCCCCCTACAAGCAAAATAAAAATTGCAATTGGGTCCTTTGCCTCTGCCGGCGCGCATGGCTTTCCACCGGTGTAGACGAGACGTGGGTTGGGGTGGAGGTGCCACAACGCGAGGGGGAGCGCGCGCGTCTTCATTTTTTTGTACTTGTTTCTTCGGTTTTCTTTTTTGTTTTCTTTATTTTTTGGTTTCTTTTGTTTCTTTTTCAGTTTTCACTTTTTTTTTCTTTTTCTTTTTTTCATTCTACATTTTCGTATACATCCAGAACATTTTTCATATACACATTCAACATTTTCAAATACAGGTATAACATTTTTTAATACATGGTCAACATTTGTTCTAGACACATTTTAAACATTTTTCAAATGCTTGATTAACATTTTTTAAATACAAGATTAGCATTTTTTTTAATACATGGTCAATAAATTTTCTATACACATTTTAAACATTTTCAAATGCTTGATTTAATAGTTTTCAAATACAAGATTAACATTTTTAATACATGGTCAACATTTTGAAAATGATTGATTAAGATTTTTAAAATGCAAGATTAACATTTTTTGGATACATGGTCAAAATTATATATATACATTTAACATTTTTCAAATGCTTGATTAACATATTTGAAATACAAGTTTAACATTTTTTAAATACAATACAAGATTAATTTTTTTAATACATGGTTAACATTTTTTCTATACACAGTTAACATTTTAAAAATGTTTGATTTGAAATACTTGTTTAACATTTTTTTTCAAATTCTTGATTAACATTTTCTAAATACATGATTATGTTTTTTCACACATATTGTATACTTTTTTATACATTTTGCATATAGATGAGAAACATTTTCCCTATACACATTTAACATTTTTCAAATGCTTGGTTAACTTTTTTCAAATGTTTTATGTAAAGTATTTTTTCTAATATATTTATTTAGAATATTTGGAAGTATTAACGAAAGTAAAAAAAATCAAAAAAGGTGAAAAAAAACAAAGAAACGAGGCCGTGGCCTCCCGCGCGTCTGGGCTGGCCCATCTGGTGCTCCCCTGACTCGAGGCTTCCCTACGTCTCGCTATAAGCGAGACATAGGGGCGACCCTGTTTGTTTGGCCACACAATTCCCGACCTGATCGCGGGCTCCGCCTCGTCAGGGGCCATAACTTTCTTGCTCTCCTTCGCCCAACACTTCTCGGTTCTCGCAACGCCGTCATGGAGCCATCGCCGGAGCATTCGCCGCCGACCACCACCGCCACCGCCGCCGACGCCTTCGCCTCTGGAGGAGGAAACGAGCCCTCCAACTCCTCCTCTCTCTTCCCTCTCTTCCCGCTCTCCGCCCCCACGGAGGTGTCCCAGTGCCTCCCGAACCCTAGCTTCTCCTTCGACTCCTCCTCCCTCAACATCCCACCCACTGCCTCCTCGTCCCTCCCGCCGCCGCTGAGCCCCTCTTCGGACGAGGAGGAGGCGGCGCCGAAGCCCGCTCCCGCGAAGTACGACCTGCTGCCCTCCTCGCCGTCCGACGAGGAGCGGGGGTCGAGGCGGGACGACAGGAAGAGGAGGAAGCGGAGGAGAGACCGGGACCGGTATGACGGGGCCGCGTCTTCTCGGAAGCCGGGGGTTCGCGCTTGGGCTGGGTCGGAGACCAAGCTCGTCAAGGATTACTACGTCGACGCCAAGGGCGACCAGGATAACTTGGCATTTGGATCAATCTACAGGTCAGTATTTGCTTATGTTTATGTACGGATTGTTGCATAGCGAAGCTGTTGTGTTAAATTCATGCTTATGTCATACTGAAATATGCTGAACAGACTGTTTATGCTTTCACTGATTTCATTGCTGGGGTGTTTGTTCTAGTAGGAAACGATTAGAGTTTCTGTTCATTTTTGCAATTCGATGCAGGTGTGGTAGATCATCACATGCCAAAGGCCTGTGTAAGAGGTTGTGTATGGTTGCTTATGCTTAGCGTCTTATGAAAGTTATTAGCACATAAATATATGCTTAAACTCGTTATTTGTAATTTCCCAGAGCACTAACTAAAAGCAGTTTGGAATTAAGTTGCAAAAAATCGTGAGGCAGATTTAATGATACTGACGATGGAGTGATGATAGTTCAAGATTTAAACCCAGTGTAGGTACTTATAGTTTCACTTGTTTAATCCCGTGCAAACTTAGAAACTGGGTTGGAACAATTTTATTTTTACAAAACCAGATCAGTTTGTTAAACAGGAAATTCTTTGTTTCTGTCGGGTTTTTTGTATACCTACAGTTCAACTCTCTATTATTGTCTAGTTAGCTATTATCTTCTGGGACTTGCTACATCTGGAAGTTACTAATATCAGGCTATTTCAAAACATTGTAAAATAAATCTACGCGGTTACTGTGAAGATCTTTGTTATCAACTGCAACATTATGTAGCTTACAATTCTGTGGTATCTTGTGATTGTCAGTTCAGTATTTACTTGTGTACAATGTCAGAGAACAACATAGGCTTAGGCGGGCCTGTAGCTGCTATCGCAAATGATACACCCGATCCTTTGTTAGATGTTAGTTAGTATTTGTTTTCTGTTCTTTCAACAATTTCTTCTTCAAGTAGGTACGTCCAAACTTGGGCTGCTACATCAAAATTAACGTATAAACAATATATGTGCTAATGGAAACTTGCACCGGGGAGCAATTCGGCTGATATTGTCAATGGTAACAATGTAAAAAATACATTGAATTAGTACATCATCAAGCTGGAAAAGTTAAATGTAGTCACTTTGTTCAGTATATCAATGCTTAATAACATGTTAAAGTTTTCCAGTTTTTACCTGCTGCAGAGACTTCATTCTGTAAGCCGAACTTATTCAGGTAACTGATTTTGTTCTAATCAAGTCTAACACCACATGGTAATATGCAGAATGGATATTGCACGTTACAAGCCTCAAAACACACTGGAGACACGTGGGCTTAATCGACGTTTCTATAATTGTGGACATGCTTCATCGCTGATGGATCTAGATTCAGATTTGGATGGACTAGATAACAAAGTAAAAGTTGGAGGGCGTTACTTTTCAGCAAAACATGCCGTTTTAGAAAGAAACAAGGGTTTCAAGCACCTGAAAGTGTTGAAAAGCGACATGATTGCAATTCTCCCTGAAGATTTTATCCCCGTAGAGACATCATCCCTTCCTGTGAAAAGCACAACCGTGCAACAGGAGCTTGAGGAATCTTGGGAAGATGAAATACTTCGGAGGACAAAAGAATTCAATAAGATGACACGAGAATGTCCTCATGATGAAAAAGTTTGGTTGGCCTTCGCTCATTTTCAGGTATCACAGTTTTAGAAGAATATTTCTTTCACCAGGCCATCACATTGTGTACTGCATAGTTGATTTTTTTTTTACAGCATACAGTTAAGTTACAAACAGAATCTTAAGCTATCAAACTATTGACTAGAGTTTTACTTCAGCTAACCTTTCCCCCTTCCGCCTTAGTTGTTAAGAAATCTAGTGAAGTGATTACCTCTGCTTCTGGATTGCAGGACAAAGTTGCCAGTAGTCAGCCACAAAAAGCAGCACGTTTGCAAACAACTGAAAGAAAAATTAGTATATTGGAGAAGGCTGTGGAGCTTAATCCAGATAACGAGGAATTGTTGCTTTGCCTTCTGAAGTCATATGGTGAGAGGGATAGCTCTGAGAGTCTCTTTGGTAAATGGGAGAAAATACTTATGGAACACCCTGACAGTTGTAAGTTGTGGAAACAATATCTACTTCTGTGCCAAGGGGAATTCTCCAGATTCAAAGTATCTGATACACGGAAGTCTTACTCATATGCAGTACAGGCTCTATCTGCAGCTTGCACAAAGCTATGTAGGCAGGTTTAGTGTTTCATTGAACATATTTCAGCATAGCTGTTCTCCCTTCTCTCCCTCTCTTTGCATGAATTTGTTATAGCAATTAAAATGTTTTGTTGTGGAATTTTCCGCAGGATTTTGAAAATGCTGATCTCAAGGCACATCCTTCCTTAGTTCAGCTTGAACTTGGTTTAGTGGATATATTTGTGAATCTTTGCCGGTTTGAATGGCAAACAGGACATCGAGAATTAGCAACTGGGTTATTTCAAGCTCAAATTGAGTTTAGCCTATTCTCGCCTCCCCTTTCCCTGTCCACAAGCAGTAAGCAAAGGCTCTTTGAGCACTTCTGGAATAGTGGTGGTGCCAGAATTGGAGAAGATGGGGCTCTTGGATGGTCTACATGGTTAGCAAAGGATGAGGAGAGTCGACAAAACATGGTTATGCAAGAAAATCCCCAAGAGCCTGAAGGGGGAGGCTGGAGTGGTTGGTTTAATCCCTCTGTAGCAAATGCTGAAACGAATGATGTGTCTAACAAATCAATAGAAGAGTTAGCTGCTGATGGAATTGATCCAGAAGATCCTGATGCTGAGGACACACCTGCACAAGATGATGTTGAATCTTTACTAAAAAAGCTCGGCATCGATGTAGAGGCTGAGTACAGTAGCGAAGTTAAGGATGCAAAAACATGGAATAGATGGTCCACAATGGAGCTGTCGAGGGAGAATGAACAATGGATGCCTCTTCGTGAAAATTCTGGTACTTCCCTTTTCCCCCTTTGTTGGTAGAATGAGAAGTGACTTTGTAGATTTGTTTAGTTAACTCAATTCTAACACTGGGATGGTATTTCCAGGAGTAGGACCAAATCATTCTAATGATGCGTCATCCGGAGATGTCAATGATCAGCTTTCCAGGGTAATCTTGTTTGAGGACGTAACTGAGTTTCTGTTCTCTTTATCGTCAGAAGAGGCTCGTTTTTCTTTGATATGCCAATTCATTGATTTCTATGGTGGCAAAATTTCTAGCTGGTAAATTCTCGCACTTCTGTCCTGTTAAGCTTTGGTCATCCTCCTCATGTGAACACGACTAAATTCTATATTTTTATTGCCTTATTACTTGTTCCAATTTTTATTGCTCAGTGTGCAACTCCTTATAACTACAATGCCTGACAAAAAAACTGGATAGTACTATGAGGCTAAAAAACAATGCGATCAAATCTGCGACCAAATAATGGGAATTATGAGATGTATGGCTATACCTGCAGCTACCTAGCTGGGTTTTCTCATTATTTTTGTCATGTGGCATGTTAGTCTGTTAGTTTTAATTCATCGCGAGCATTTCAACACCTAGAGTGGATTCCGAGTCGACAACTGGGGTATTTGAAATTTGTCCTAGTCATACAGAATGCCAACTTGTTCGTCCTGAAAACCTACATCAGTAAGAAGTTGTGCACTGGGTTGCACAATGGAAAGTTGGTTGCGGTTGTTATTTTGGTTTCTATATTTTTTGTATAATTAGCTTTTGGTGTTAACTACCATATATTCCTAAATTCCAGGACTCATCCTTCAGTTTTAACCAATATTCTTAAATTCCAGGACGTCCAGCAACAGTTCAAGTTGGCTTGATAGAATTATGAGCCTTGAGATGATTTCGAATGATATTTCAGAAGATCTTAACGCCATATCTGACCTTGCAAACAAGGCACAAAATTCAAGTCATTCTAGTTTGGAGTCATTATTAGGAAGTATGCATGATCTTTCTCAAAGACCTGGCCAGGTGAAATTTCTGAAAAATGCAATATTGCTTTCCCTTGATGTATTCCCTCGTAATCATATCTTGGAGGAAGCTGTCCTTGTTACCACCCAAATGTATACGGCACAAGAGAACACTTTGTCTACTCCAGCTAATGCATCACGGGCTTTGGCCAAAAATCTGCTGAAGAAAGACAGACAGGTATGCTTTATCCTCTTTCCTTTTTCTTGGTTTTCACATAAATTTGTTTTGGGCACAAAAGTTATAAGCAACTAGCTAGTTGTGCAATAAACCACAAAGAAGTTTGCTCATGTATTTCTAGCCAGTAGCCACCTACTCCCTCTGTTCCTAAATATAAGACCTTTTAGAGATTCCAATATGGACTACACACGGAGCAAAATGAGTGAATCTACGCTCTAAAATATGTCTATATACATCCGTATGTAGTCCGTATTTGAAATCTCTAAAAGGGCTTATATTTAGAAATGGAGGTAGTAGTTCACACGATACAGTTATGCTAAAGCCCCGTTCGGAAGCTCGCTGGCTTCCCAAGCTAGCCAGCTTCTCAAGGAAGCCAGCGTAGCCAGCTTCCCACAGGAGCCAGCAGTGTTCGGCAGCAGATGACAGGAGTTGCGCGAGCCGCTGTGGTCGGGCCCACCAGGCTGGGCTTTGAGCGAAGAGAAAAACGTTTCGACCAGTACTTTGGGGTGGCATCGGGATGTAATTTTGAGGAACTTCTACTTCTGCTTTTAGCGAAGCTGGGCTTCCGCCGCTCCTCAAAATTGCACTGCAGGACATTTTTCTCCGCGAAGTGGGCTTCTTGAAGCAGGAGTGTTCGGCTGGCTTCACGCTGTGATTTTAGGAAGCTGGCTGGTGGAGAGCTTCCGAACGGGCTCTAAGTGATATCACTCAGTGTAATCTGCATCAGTTAGCAGACTAAACACATCATGCAGTTATGGAACCAAAATCAAACCAAGGCAATCCGTAATTATAGCAGAAGTCCTCAGTTCAATAGCAGCTACTCGTATTTTGCATTAACCAATTTAATTCCCCATTCATTATCTTGTTTTAAGTGTTGTTATTCTGAGAATTCTCCATGTCTATGTTTCCTTTTTTATGTGTAATGTGCATTTTATTTAGCTTAAGTTACATGTATCAGTAATCAGTCTTAATCATATGTAGCTTGGAGCATTGCATGTTGTTAGAAGAAATATAAACCATGACCCTTCTTGTTGTCAGGATGTTCTGCTTTGTGGAATATATGGACGAATTGAGGCTAGGCATGGGAACTTTGACCAAGCAAGGAAGATATTTGACATGGCACTGTTATCTACCGAAGGAGCTACACAGGTATCGTACAACCGTAAAATAAATGTATTTTATAGAAGCTTGTATATTTCATTCATTCCAATCAGTATTAGTCGCTACTAGTATTAGTTGTATAATGCATAATGCTGCTGTTCTAGCATCTTTTGTGTGTGCATAAACATAGATCTGTCTCTCGAATGCATGTTACCACCTCTGTTCTAAAATAGATGTCTTTAGACATTGACATGATCTCCCATGCACAAGTTTGCCCAATTTTTTTTTCTAATTGTACGTTAGTCTGCAATTATATTAGAAAATAACTATTTGGAAATAAGTTATGATGACAATCATCCTTATGAGATCATTTCCATATGAAAATTTTAAGTAGTACTTATCTGTGGCCAAGCTTTTAGAGTTTTATCGCATGCATTTAGTGATATCTTCTACTCCCTCCGTCCCAAAATAAGTGACTCAACTTTGTACTAATTTTGGGACGGAGGGAGTATTTTTTAACGGATGTAGTAAGAATTAAGAGACCGGCTTTCTGTTGTTAAGGTTCTTCTGGTTGTTGCTGTTGTTGGCAGGATCTCGTCAGGAAGGTTCCTATTCTTTATTTTTGGTATGCTGAGATGGAAATATCAATATCTACTTCAAGAAACAATTCTGACTCGGTGCATCGTGCAATTTACATTCTTTCCTGCTTGGGGAGCAATGTCAAGTATTCTTCTTTTGGTGGTCCTATATCACGCCCACTTGTATTAAAGGCTCGTCAAGGATTTAAAGAGCAGATTAGAAGCTTGCAGTCTGCATTTGCATGTGGTTGTTTGAAAGAAGAATCCGTTGCTCTGATTTGCTCAGCATCCTTGTTCGAGAGTATGACTTCTGGTTATTCTTATGGTCTTGAAGTGATAGAGGAGGCCTATCCATTTTCAGGTTCTTCATCCTCTCTTTTTTGTTCTGGATCTATGTGGATGATATCGTTTCAAACCATTATAATTTTTTGCTTCTGTGTGAAATGGCTTTACTTTCTCATTCTATCATTTTACAAAATGGCAATTATTCTTGTTATTCTTTTGCTTGCCACCTCTGTTTGTCAATGTCAGTTACTGTTGGTCAAAACCGCTGCTGAAGCAACAACTTAATAACTGCCACCTTGGTCCTATGTCATGAATACCACTAATTTCTATCCCTTCTGCTGATGTATATTGGCTATCCTCCCTTGTAACTACTACCTCCGATCCATAATAAGTGTCGCAGTTTTGAACTAACACCAGTTCAAAACAGCGACACTTATTTTGGATCGGAGGGAGTACTGAGTATTAACAACGAAATATGCACTTATCTTTAGGGTTCTGTTAGTGCTATTTCACATTTGTTATTTACCAAATACTAAATTATATTAGATGTATTTGTCTAAGCTATAAGATATTTTATCTATTCATTATCTTGCATAAACAAATTATACTGTTGTTATACCGGACGTTACAGCCTACTTTTGACTGCTCTCAAGGGTCAAGAGATGGATCCTTTTGACTGTTGTCAAGGGTCTTTTGCAGTTTTCACTAGAAGTTAAAATCACCTTGTTGTATTTTACTGTTGAACTTACCTTTATGTTTTAACCTCTGCATTTGCTGTTCTGCTGTTATTTTGAATCAGATAAAGTCAAGTATTTTTTTGCAATGCTTATAAACATTTTAAATTTATTATTTTTGTCAAATTTGCATTCAATAAAGCATTCTCTTATTATGTGAACTTGATTTTTTCAGAGAGCAACCATACCTTGGAATTTGAAGAGTTGTGGATGTATTACATCAAACTGCTTCAGAAGAATCTGAACCAGTTGAGTCTCTCAAGGGTTTGGCCGAGCATATTGAAAGGAGTACAAACATATCCGTACAATCCAAAATCATATGCATCCATGTTAACTCTGAGCTGT
Organism: Elymus sibiricus; assembly: GCA_039707655.1. Taxonomy (NCBI): domain Eukaryota; kingdom Viridiplantae; phylum Streptophyta; class Magnoliopsida; order Poales; family Poaceae; genus Elymus; species Elymus sibiricus. The sequence continues at coordinate 324,736,560 of CM077674.1, read as the reverse complement.
CTTTACAGTGTTCCCAACAATCTGCGTCTCACACTTGACAAATGTTGTCAAAGGTAAGGGTGTTTTGTTTCCATGAAAACACACTGTTGTATATCTAGTATAATGTGATATGAGTATAACTTCTAAAGGAAATACCCGTCGAGTTCTCCTTTAATGTGGGTCCTCTATCATACTTATTTGTCTGTACTCATATATGGTGTTTAAAGATGGAAATAGTATAAATGAGCTTTTATTGTCTTCATGCAATACTGTAGATGGCCGTGCTTGCTTTCTATTGACTGATTATTTTTTCAACAGGGACCCTTCCATAGTTGCCTTGCTGTTCGCTTTATCCTTTGAATGGAGTAAAGCAGGATCATACAATAGAATACACAGTCTGTTTGAGAGAGCTCTAGCTGATGATAAGTTACAGAAATCTGTTCTGCTGTGGCGCTGTTATCTAGCTTATGAGGCAGAGATAGCCTGTAATACTTCTGCGGCACGACGTGTGTTCTTCAGAGCTATACATGCTTGCCCATGGTATGCGAGTCACATAAACATGGATATCAGAGCTTAATGCTGTCATTTTACTTATTGCGATCCACTCAATCCCTTGTATATTAATATGTAAGAATAATGAGCATGTATTTTAAATAAAGTGCATCTTAGAGAAGCAGTGTTTCCAAGTTTGGTTGGCGATGTCACAAAATTTGAGTAGTTTATGAAATGTTAGCAGCTTCTGCTTTCTTTTCTTTGCTTTCTCATGTGAATACGCAAGTGGTTTTTATTCCATGTGCATTCTCTCATATTTCTCTTAGCAGCCACTATTTAAACTGTATATTTTATTGTCTCTTGGGCTTAGACTTGTGGTGGTTTAATTTTGTTGTTATGGATGATTGTGTTTGGCATCTAAGATCTAACACTCTTTACTTCGCAGGTCTAAACGATTATGGCTTGATGGGTTCCAAAAATTGAGCTCAGTTTTGACTATGAAAGAGTTATCAGATCTCCAGGAAGTAATGCATGGCAAGGAATTGTTCATTCGCACTGATATCTATGAGATACTGTTACAAGATGAAGATGACATATGATCAGATGTGTATTCAAAATTCCAAATCTGTTCCTGATGGCAAGCATTTGAGCTGGTAGTTTCCAAGATCACAGCCGTCAATCAAAGTCAGTTCTACCTTGCAGTCTTGAGCTCATAATACACATCCAACGAGATCTGGATGCATCTTATAAACGGCTACGTCTTTGGATTGTCAATATTGCTGATTTTAACCGCCCCTTACTTTCTGTTCCTTCTGAGACATTTTTGCCAGGTTTGTTGCCACTTCAGTTCTCCCATTTGACCCTTGGTTATTGTAGTTACACAATGGCTTCACTAGGCTATTTTAAACCACAGGACATAATCAATCTGAAATGGTCTTGTGGCAACTGCTGAAGGCAATTACAAAGCACAGTGAACATAAATTTGGTGTTCAGATTGTCTTGCAAAAATGGAGCAACAAAATATGCTAGAGATTCATGTTAACAAAGTGCAAAATTACTGCAACCTCAGGCAAGTGAGTCATGTATTTCGCAGGGGACACGGTTTCCTGTTTCTCCTTTGCCCAGCTACATTTTACTTTTTTTCTTATGGTTCTGCTGGTGAATCAGGTTAGCGGGCCTCGTGAATCAGGCTCTTGGATGTCGAAAGAAAGGCTTAATTTGCTAAGGCTTGGTTTCTCTGCAAATTTGTAAAATCACTAGCTTGTTACATCACTAGTTTTGCGCTAACCTGAATCATCACCCCCTGGTTGAATTAAAATGAAGGGCATTGAGTCTGCACGTTTGAATATAATTAATAGAATGACATCCCTACTACAATGATTAAAGAGCTTGATTCAGTAAATTGGACCTTCAGAGACCAATGCCAAAAATAGGCTCGGAGAAAACGGAATAAAAATGAAAAGGAAAAGCCGTGGCTAAATGATGAGTGTGCGCCCCCTCGTGGCGGGCTGTTTCAGTAAGTGAACGAGGGAATGGGTGCTGCGACTTCATATTTTTTTAGGGAATGTGTGCTGCGACTTAATGTGGTTGTTGCATGAAATGAGTTGTATGCACCACACCATGTGGTACCGCTGTTTCACCTGTACATATACGGTAGCCAGGTATAGTACTATTTGTTGGTCCCGGTTGGCCCCAATTTTGCAGTGATATCGGAAGTTCAGTTCAGTGCACAGGGTTGTTAGCTTATTACTACTCACCTGTGCGTGCACAGTTCAATCATGCTCGTCAGAGCGTAGGTGTCGAGCAAAGGTTGCAGGATTTTACGAACTCACAATTTATGTCAGGTTGGTACTCGGCACAAGCTAATGCAGTCTCCAGATGCCAAATTGTGAGCTTCCCAGGCTGGAAGCTCCAATCACGTCCATGACCAATGCCAAAAGGTAGGTTCATGGAAAAAGGAATAAAAAGGAAAAGGAAGTGCCATGGCTAGATGGCGGGTGTGCATTCCTTCACGACTGTTAATTGGGTTCCTAATTCTGCCTAGCTTTTGCTCCGGGGCACCGCATATACTTCCTCCGTTCCATAATGTAGTGCGTATAGATTTTTTCTTAAAGTCGAACTTTGCGAAACTTTGACCAAGTTTATAGAGAAAACTATCTATATCTACAATATCAAATATATAAATTATGAAACTACATTTTATGATAAATCTAATGATATATGGTTGGCATTCTAGATGTAAATATTTTTCTTCACAAACTTGGTCAAAATTTGTGAGATTTGACTTTTCAAAAAATCTATATGCACTACATTATGAAACGGAGGGAGTATAAATCATTGGGGGCATCGATCTAATTGCAGAAGAAATGGGAAGCAATCTGCTTCGTCAAAAGTGCTGCGTTTCCCTAGGTTATTACTTGGCTTCCTGGGTTTTGTTGCATGAAATATATTTGTGAGAGGGTAAAGTTGTATGCACCACACCATGTGGTATCGTACCGCTTCACCTGTGCATATACGGCAGACATATATAGTCCGAGTTGATGGTCCCGATTTTCAGTGATACCAGAAGTTCAGCAGTTCAGCGCGCGCACACACACACGGTTGTTGGCTTGTTATTGCTCGCCTGGGCGTGCACAGTTCAATCAACCTCGTCAGAGCTTTCGTTCTAGGTACAGAACAGTGGTTGTATTTTACGAACTCACAATTCATGTCAGGTTGGTACTCGGACACGATATTGAGATAGGGACACTGTTACACTAACAGGCAACGCAATGCAGTCTCCAGATGCCAAATTGTGAGCCTCTGAAGGTGGAAGATCCAATCATGTTGATTGCACGAGGGATTAGACATCGGAAATACTCCATCCGATCCATAGTAGGTGTCGCGGTTTTAAACTAAGCTTGGAGGGAGTAGATTTTTAGTCTCATTCTCTTGTTTCGCTCAACTCTCACTCTATTCCCACAGTGGACCTTTAATCTTCACATCCTTTAAGAGCATCATGCACATCTCAAAAGCCCATGCGGACCGCTGGGTAAAAAAAAAGTGTGACCAAGCCGGACTCCTTAAACTGTCCTCAAACGCCTGAGCTGACCGGCACTTCTCATATATAGCCCAAATTTAAGGCGAATATGGAAGGCCCGGGCGCGCCCGACGCGTCGGATTTGGCCCATGCTGGTCCACCTGACCTCACATATATTCATCCCCATGCGTGTAATTGTATGGATTTGAGGATTCGTAATTTAGGTGTCCGATTATGGAAACGGACGCGTCCGCGAGCATTTGAGGGGCGGATTTGATGTATCTAGCTGTAGATGCTTTAACTCCCATTCCCCATCTCTAATTTTCATGAACCAAACACGCTGTAATGCTAGGCTGCTTCTTATTTTCAAAGAGGTTAGGGAAAGACCTATGTATTTACAAGGAGAACTAACTCTCACGACGATCCTGGTCACAAGAGTATCTGTCCGATTCATATAACCCATCCGCTCCATCCACTTGTTCTTATTGAAGAACCACAGTCAGCCTAGCCTCTTGTTCTGATGATGGTGATCGTGCCCTTCCCTCCGGTCCTGATCTTGGTGAGGCTGACGACCGCCTTCCCGGACAGACCCGGCCGGTTAGTGGACGACACGACGGGGCCGCACGCGAACTGGCCGACGGGGTGCCGCACCGGCCTCGCCGGCCGCTTCAGGATCCTCCGGTTGACGTCGTTCAGCGTGTCGCCGTCCAGCACCAGCGGCTTCACGATGGCGAACGGGTACAGCACACCGGCGGCCCCCTCCTGCCTCCCTGCGCCAAAAGAAAAAGAAAAAAAAAACATCGTCGTCAGCCCCACACACACACGTCGAACGAAACAAACAAAGAGACGGCCCATCCTAGAAGCCAGCCCCTGACACTGCAAGATCAGTGGTTCAGTTGGGCGGGCGGGCGCATGCACACATGCGCGAGTACTAATTGCTCGCCGGTCGGCCACACCCACACCACACCCACCTGCCAGCGAGAAGCAGGACGACGAGGACTCCGGCTCGCAGTAATTGCCGCTGCCGCTGCCACGCCCAGTAGTTGCCTTTTGCAGCGGTGGCCGGGGAGCAGCAGCCGTGGCGGAGGAGGGAGGCGGGGGCCCTGCGGCCGCTCCACAAGCTTCTCCCCCGCCCCCGCCCTGCCCCGCTGCCGCGCTCCGCCCCCCCTCCCCCTGCCCCTGCCCCCTGCCCGATGCGGCGCCCTCCTCTGCAAAGACAACATCGCTCCATTTAGCAGTTATTGAATACAGTATTACAGTGGAGTGCGCACTGCCATGGTCTCCAACTACTGATCTTCATCAGAGCATAGCGCCCCAGTGCTTCCAGTGAATCATGAATGCCTTACAGGATTTTTGCTGTGTGCTACTACCACACCACCACGAATGAAACGGAAGTTCGGCTTAATCACCTGAGAGAAAGCCGCTGGTCTCCGGGGCCATGGTGTTGAGATCATGGAGGAGATCTCCCTCGCCGCTGCTGGAATCCCAGAAGCTCTGCGTTCGCGTCGTGCCGAGGGCAGGGCGAGCAAGAGACAAGCACAAGACGACGGGTTAGAGAAAAAGGGAGGAACAAGACAGCATGCACCACTGCCCGCTCTCTGCGAGCAGACACGGACACGACTGAACCAGTAGTACTTTCTTTCTCACGTCCATTAGCGTGAGCGTGACAGTGAGGTTGCAACCTTTAATTAACTGTGCTTGTTGCCTAAAGTAGTTACCCAGGATTAATAATTGGAGAATATGTGTACTCTAGATGGCGTGAGAACAGACACCTAATAGTAATAATAAAGTAAGCAGAATAGCTCCATTTCTACGCAGGGTTCCGGTTAAAAATTTCATGTTTGACGCACGGCCAATGCTGTTCTAGTTGTAGCTGATGAGGTGGTGTGATGCATCCAAAGTTTCAGTGGTAATACTCGAGCGGCTAGCTCCAGTGCCGAGCCATGGCGAGTGGACATGCATAGGTTCTTACTACTGCTGCTGCATCTCTACGGATCGTCATCGGCCATGGGAAGGGGAGCGAGAGCTCACCTGAAGAAGGCACTGCAGGTCCTCGCTCGCCATGGCCGGGCACCGCGGCGGGGCCTCTGCCGCCGTCCTCTGGCGCTTGCTCCGGTCGCCCCAGTGCGCGACGGCGTCCTCCAGGTAGCCACCCCCGCCGCTCGACGCCTCCGACGAAGACACCGGCGACTCCTCCCCACCACCTACTGCGCCGCAAACATCGAAGGCTCAGTAAATACCGCCACAGCCAATGCCTCTAGCCAGACTAGCCACAGTGCCACACGGCCAAGGTCAGCAGCAGCACGGGCACGCACGTACGTATGCGTGTGGCAGTAGACTAGACTAGTCTTGCGTGGCACGCAGTGAAGTTAAGGTTAGCGGAGCGGTGGGTTTCTTACACGAGGGCAAGGCCGGGAAGGCGCCATGAATGTCGTCTCGGGCGGCGTCGCCGAGCTGGCAGCGCACCAGCTCCTCCCAGTCCCATCCCCAGCCCCAGTCCGGGAGAGGGGGAGGGGCTACGCGGCAGTCGTGGTGGTGGTGGCAGCTCTGGAGCGCCATGGGCGGCGTCTGCGTCTGTCCGTCCGCGTGAGGTGACCGGGAGTCTGGGAGTGGAGTGGAGTGAAGTGATGTGGCCTCGCCCTCTCCACTCCTCCCACGCGGCCGGCGTCGGGTCTTAAATAGGCCGGACTTTCTTCCGGGGCCGTTGCTTTCGTGGCATGCGCCAAAAGCCGCGTCCATTTCAACTTGGGCGACGAAAATGGCTGCTGCCTCCATACAAAGCGGCTTGGGATCGTATTTTTCCTCGAAGGAGGTGTACTGAATTGTGGGGAGCGAAGCAAAGCAGGCAAGCGGTCAATGGGAAAAGAAGGAATAATAAACAGGCAAACAAAAGAGAAAAGGGGGAAAAGGGTTGCGGTTGCTTGATGCATGTCGGCCCGTTCCTCGTGATTCGTTGCGTTTGATTGGCCTTTTCTATCGTCATCGGTGGATGTTTACGGGCCCATCGAGTGCGTTCAAAAGTTTTCGAGTTGATTGAAAGCGGAAAAGGGTTTTGATTAAAAATCATGTAAATACAAAACGATTTCCTCTCGCAAGAAAACTAGATGTTTCTTTTATAAACGTGGACTATACTCAACCTGATGAACGCATGCAACCCCTACGAGCACCTTCGACGAAGTCACCACATGTATTTTCCACTAAACGAACATCGCCAAAATTCTGAAGTAAATCAAATATTTTGAAATGCAAGATCAGTATATATAGATCGTGTGATGGGTCATTTTAGAGAGATTCTGCGGCAGTCCACGTTCAACTCATCCTTTGTCATGCCGTGGTCGACACTGTTCAGCGTGAGAGAGGAGTTAAATTAAATGTGTTGGGTAGGGGAAAAAGAAAAAAGCGGCTAGAATAGCATGCACACTGTTGGAGTTTTGGTCGTATCCTCGTGCTGCAGCAGACGGGGACAGCGACAGTGGCTTTAGCATCGTTCCATGAAAATCTTTGGAGGAGGCCAGGAATTTTTGTTTTTTTTCCTCTCTTCTTTACTTCAGGATAAGTTTTGAGCAGCAGCAGTCTGCTGCGATCCTAGTACAGCAACTGCGACGATCTCATTATGGATCCATGTACTTGGCAGCCCAGCTACTTTGTTGTTGTTGGGGTTCACACATCTATCACCAATAATGATCATCGGATGGACCACTCACTTACTTGGATTTGGATGATTTGAAACATTGCAGAAGTGGTAGTAGTAGGAGTACTATCATGAGATTGCTGCTACAAATTTTCCCGAATCTAGAAAGCAAAACAGGGCTCGAGATCTTGTGGTCTTTCAGTGCAGATTGCTTCTGAAAAATGTGTTTTGGGGTGGTGCCCAAGAGTTCGGATTTAAGGGAGGTTTAGGATTTTTTTTTCTTCCCTTTGTGACATAGAAAGATTGGCCGTCTGCCATAATAGATTTTGTTACCACTTTAAAGATGGATGGATTGATTGATTGTATCCATGCTGATCAGTCAATCTATCGAAGCGAGGGAAGGATCAAAAGAAGAGCGCTCTGAACTCTCAAGTCTGAATTAGTAGTACAGCTTAACTTGCATCGAGATGAATGGATCGGCAAAGCGCGGTCCAAAAGAAAAGAGTGACCAAACCATCCTGGGACAGAACGAGCCCCCTAAAGGAGGTCAAAAAAGGGGAGCGAAACAGTACTTAGCACTGACATCCATAAGCTGATATCACTTTTCCCCCCTTGTAAACTCATCCATAACCCTTTTCCACGCCCTCATCATCTTTGCTCACCCACTCACTGATGGATTCTTTCTGTGCGCGGTCAATGCAAACACGCGCAAAAAGGAGCCAAATTTCACCACTCGCCATTTTTTTTTTGAAATATTTTTTTTTTTTTTTTTGAAAACCACTCGCCAGTCATCTCCATATCTAGTAGCCTTTGCGCGCTCTGCTGCTGCAGGAGGAATCGCTAGCTCGGCTGCTGCCGTGGCTCTACGCCACGCTAGCTGCTGCAAAGCTGCCCATGCTGCGTATGCATGCATCTCGGTGAAAACCCCGGTGCGTGTTGTTTTACTGCCGTGGCCTTTACCTGCCCAGTTCATGATTGGATGTTGTGTTGGCGCCAGAGGCTGACTAGCGGTGGCGTCCTATGTGGACAAGGGGCAGCATAGCGCGGCTGGGGGGAAAGGCGTTCTATCTCGCGCCCTTTGCGATGCATGTACACTCGTGTTCTAGGTACGTTGTGCCCCCATGTGCTCGATGAGTGGTGAGTGGTGACGGGTGAGCCGCTGATCGTGCCATTTACAAATGGCTAGCTACTCCGGACCGTAGATGCAACCTTTTCCTGTTGTTTTTGGGGTGCCATTTGCGGTTCATCTTGGAGTCACGGCCCGCAAATGGCAAATCCCGATTTGAAGGATGTCGGGGAAGGTAAGAGTCCGACGGAGAGGGCTGCTGAATTTCTGCCTGCAAGTATTGACGTTTCTACTGCTCGAAGATAGGAGTATGTCTCTAGATTCTCTTTTTTTTTTTCGGAAGATGTCTGTAGAAATTGGCAGCTTTCACTGCCCAATGCCTTTTGCAATGAGCAGTACAACACACGACTTTTCACTCAGTGTCACTCTATACTATACTAGTGTAGTCGAACCAACAGTGTCGCCTCATTCTTTAATTAAGGGCATCAACAGCCGGACCGGGCAAATTTGGTCTCTCAAACGTCCGCGGACGCGCCCGGTCAGTGTCCGCACGTGTCTATTTTAACTTCCTATTTGTCCGTCTACACAGACGTGTTCCTCATTTCTTTCTTATAAGTCCGATCACATGCATGTGACTGGTGGAGAAGCAGAAAGAGAAAGAAAAGAAATAATAAAGAAAAAAAAATGCTCCATGGTGGACCCAATCCTATGTGGCGGACGTAGAACCACTGACCGGGCATGCCCGGGAACACCTCATACTCATCTCATATATGAGGGCAATATGAGGGGTGCCGGGTAGCAGACATTTAAGTAGGCTTTGAGGGGTCCGGTTGGGTCAACTTTTTCCTTCTCTCTCCTGTCCGATCAGTGGTACTGTGTCCGCCCGATCAATTTGGGGAGTCTGGCTGTAGATGCTCTAAGGAGAAGAAATAGTGTAGTACAAAGCATGGCTCAAGCAACACATCCACAACCAAAAAAAACTAAGCGACTACTCTTGCGCTATGATCTCACTCAAACTCCTAGGTCCTGAGGTGTCAAACGCTTCATGAAGACCCTGGCGTTCCTCTCGTTCCAGATAGCCCAAAACGAGCATAGTGAGTGTGGCCCTGGCTTTCGTGTGCTTGACGTCGGGACGCAACATGTTGGTCCGCCAAGGCGCCCATCGGTCCATGGCTAGGTCCCCCAAACCGAGCCAGTCCTTGACCATCCTCCTGACGCGTAAGGTGAAGCGACATTTGCAGAATAGATGAGGCGCCGTCTCGTTGGCACGCTTGCATAAGCTGCAAAGACCACAATTTTTCAACCTCTCTTTTGAAGCCTATCCGATGTCCAGTGTCGCCCCTGAAGAGCAAGCCAGATGAAAAACTTGACCTTATGGGGAGCCCACACCTTCCATATAGCACAGTTCATGATGCTGAGCGTGGATCCAAGGAATTGGGCCTTCTAGGCCGAAGCTGCCGAATACTCGCCACTACGAAGGAACTTCTCAGTAATGTCGTCCTCCGCCTCCTCGAGAAGTTGCACGTGCTCAAGATGGACCCATGGGTCGACAAATTCTGTAATGTGGTCCACCATGAGCACCGCAGTCGGGTTTATCTTTTGGACCCAAGCGTTGTCCCGCATGGCCTCTCGCACGGTCCACCTCTTGAGCTCGGAGGCAACAAAGATGAGCGGTGCAATCTCCTTCGGCGTCTTCCCATGTAGCCAAGGGGCCTCCCAAAATGGCGTCTTCCCTCCATTTCTGACGGTGATGATGGTGGGAGCGTTGAAGAGGTTCATGTCCACCTCGTTGCACGGGTTTCCCGTACCGACCAAAAGGTTAGTCGGATCCTTCCACTCCAACCAAGGCCAACGCAACCTGAGAGCCCTCGCAAACTTCTCCAAATGTAGAATACCCAGCCCTCCAAGATTGGTGGACCGGCAGACCATCTCCCATTTGACCTTGCACTTTGCCCGAGTAGTTTTGTCATTGGCCGGCCAGATGACAGCGCGCTCTATTTTATTGATGCTCTTCAACACTCCAGGAGGGACCATGAGAGGGGTGATACGGTAAACTGCCTGCAAAGTGAGGACCGATTTCATCAAGGTTGACCTACCCATGGTGGTGATGTATTGCCCCTGCCAAGGAGGCACCTTTGAGGCGATCTTGTCCTCCAGATGCTGGAAGTCCACCCTCCTCAGCTGCCACACTGAGAGAGGTAGGCCTAGGTACTTCATTGGGAAGGATGTCCGCTTAGCCAGAATAGCAATAATGATTGTATCAAGATTGAGGTGCCCGTAGCGAATAGGGACAAGCGAGCTCAAATGTCCTACAAGAGCACATGGTGTTGTAGCACTTTCACGGTAAGTAAAGTGTCAAACCCACAGGGAGCGAATGGGAAGGCACCACAAACCCCGCAACTACGTCGTCACTTACGCAGTTCCGTACACACCAAAATCGGAGTTTGGAAATATTCTACTATAGTCGGTTGCTAGGGAAACGAATAAAAAGGGAGTTTAACTAAACTACAAACAAGAAGATAAAACACATAAAGTAAAAGGTACTAAACTAAATGGAGCGGTGCTTGAGTAGTAAAGCGTTCTCGAGGGATCTAGAGTCATCACCAAAAGTATGATGCTGACAACACATGCGAAAGCATAGCTCTACGTTCATATCACTAATCCACTCGATATCATTTCGCATGGGTGGAGCCTAATAAAGATATGCGCAAATCCTCGGCAATCACGTATCACTCGTGTCACCACCGGTGTGTCCTCACCCCGGTTACCACAACGATGATTAAGGGTTCCCCCGTGAGCACGACATAAAGCTCTAGGGTTCTCCGTTACTCCCTATTGCAATGATCCGGGAAGGTAGGGAGATAAGCACTATCACCACTGACCTCCGCATCGCACCATCACACCAATAGTATTTTCCTCAAGTCCACAAGGGGCTAATGTTGAGTGAGTTCTCTTCACAGCACCATGAGGAAACCAATGCAAAAAAATATGATCGCTTATTAAACATCATGTGCTAATCATGCAAAGGTTCATCTAAATCCTGAAGAACTAGTACAACTACTCAAACATATGGAGGGGCAAGATATAGGGGAGAGGCATGTTACAAGCCGACACGGAGCCGGTGGAGGAGAGGAGCATGGCGGCGATGACAATGGAGGCGGCGACGGCGGTGGAGAGGATGGTGGCACCGACGGTGGAGATGGCGGGCCGGTGCGTGATACGTCTCCAACGTATCTATAATTTTTTATTGTTTCATGCTATTATATTATCATTCTTGGATACTTTATATGCAATTTTATATCATTTTTGGGGACTAACCTATTAACTCAATGCCTAGTGCCAGTTGTTGTTTTCTGCTTGTTTTTGGTTTTACAGAAAATCTATACCAAACGGAGTCCAAACGCTACGAAACTTTTTGACGGTTTTTTCTAGACAAAAGATATACTGGAAGCTTCGGGGGAGGCCCAGAAGACCTACGAGGAGACGGCAAGGCAACAGGGCACACCCTGGGGGGGGGGGGTAGGCGCGCCCTGATGCCTTGTGGGCCTGATGTCTACTGCGCAACTTTTATTCTTGTAGACGTTGTTGGGCCTCCAAGTGCAGAGTTTTGTAGGACAGCAGCAAATTTCCCTCAAGTGGATGACCTAAGGTTTATCAATCTGTGGGAGGCGTAGGATGAAGATGGTCTCTCTCAAACAACCCTGCAATCAAATACAAAAAATCTCTTGTGTCCCCAACACACCCAATACAATGGTAAATTGTATAGGTGCACTAGTTCGGCGAAGAGATGGTGATACAAGTGTAGTATGGATAGTAGATATAGGTTTTTGTTCTGAAAATATAAAAACAGCAAGGTAGCAAGTGACAAAAGTGAGCACAAACGATATTGCAATGCTTGAAAACAAGGCCTAGGGTTCATACTTTCACTAGTGCAATCTCTCAACAATCCCTCAACGTGCGACAAAGAATCACTCCAAAGTTCCTATTAGCGGAGAACATAAGATGAAATGGTTGTAGGGTACGAAACCACCTCAAAGTTATCTTTTCCGATCAATCTATTGAGCCATCCCTATAAGTGTCACAAACAGCCCTAGAGTTCGTACTAGAATAACACCATATGATACGCATCAACCAACTCTAATGTCACCTAGATACTCCAATGTCACCCCAATTATCCATGAGTTGATTATTCGATATGCATCAAACAACTTCAGATTCATAATATTCAATCCACACAAAGAACTTCAAAGAGTACCCCAAAGTTTCTATCGGAGAAAGAAGGATGAAAACGTGTACCAACCCATATGCCTAGATTACCCCAAGGTCACGGGAATCCGCAAGTTGATTACCAAAACATACATCAAGTGACTCAATAGAATACCCCATTGTCACCACGGGTATCCACATGCAAGACATACATCAAGTGTTCTCAAATCCAAAGTACTCAATCCGACAATAACGAAACCTCAAAGGGAAAGACTCAATTCATCACAAGAAGATAGAGAGGGAAGAAACACCATATGATCCAACTATATTAACAAAGCTCGCGGTACATCAAGATCGTGCCAAATCAAGAACACGAGAGAGAGAGAGAGATCAAACACATAGCTACTGGTACATACCCTCAGCCCCGAGGGTGAACTACTCCCTCCTCGTCATGGAGACCGCCGGGATGATGAAGATGGCCTCCGGTGATGATTCCCCCCTCCGGCAGAGTGCCGGAACAGGGCTCCGGATGAGATCGCTTCCGTACAGAGGCTTGCGGTGGCGGCGTGGGAGTTCTAGGTTTCTTTTCGGGGTTTTCTATATTTATAGTATTTTTCAGCGTTGGATTCATGCCAGGGGCCCCACGAGGGAGCGACAAGCTCGGTAGGCGCGCCTTGGGAGGGAGGGCGCGCCCCCAGGCTTGTCGCTTCCCCGTGAGGCTTCTGGTCCTTCCTGGAAGCTTCAGGGGTCTCTTTTGGTCCATAAAAAATCATCGTAAATTTTCAGCACAATCCGAGAACTTTTATTTCTGCACAAAAAACAACACCACGGTAGTTTTGCTGAAAACAGCGTCAGTCCGGGTTAGTTCTAATCAAATCATACCAAAACCATATAAAATTGTTATAAACATGGCATGAATACTTCATAAATTATAGATACGTTGGAGACGTATCAGCATCCCCAAGCTTAATTCCTGCTCGTCCTCGAGTAGGTAAATGATAAAAGAAATAATATATAGTGTGAATGCTAGCATAGTGCATAAGTTTGATCAATGATAATTTCAATCATTTTTTCTAGCATCATTATATATCATAAACAGTAGCTCATCTCATAAAACTTCTCATGATCAAGTGCCAAGCTATTCACATGCTAAAGTATAGACCGTAAACTTTCTTGAAAACTAACAAACTATGTTCTCAATCATCAAACGATTGCAATTCATCTTATTTTCAGGAAGGGTCTATGTAAGAGCTTTGATTTAGCAAATTTCACATACTCAACTATCATATAGTCTTCCATGATTGCTGACACTCAAAGCATATTTTTAGAACAAACCGTTTCAGTCAAACACATAGGAAGATAGGGGCTTAATGTTTTGCCTCCCAACTTATTTATCTCAAGGATAATGTCAACAATAATAACTCATGATCACCTATATTCAACTGGATATATGTGTCTGGATCTTTCCACACAACATGATGCTTGCCAAGAGAGAAAATAAAAAACAGAATAGAGAAGAACACTATTGACTCTTGCACAAAAGTAAATACATAAAGTAAAAGATAGGCCCTTCGCAGAGGGAAGCATATGTTGTTATGCACTTTTTATTTTTGGATGTTTAAGCTCTTAATGCAAAGGAACGTCACTTTATATTGTCCCTTGTGATAGCAACCTTTATTATGCAGTCCGTTGCTTTTATTTCTTCACCATCACAAGTTCGTACAAAGCTTATTTTCTCTTACAATAAAAGATCATACATATTTAGGAGCAATTTTTATTGCTTTTGCACCGATGACAACTTACTTGAAGGATCTTATTCAATCCATAGGTAGGTATAGTGGACTCTCATGACAAGAAACTGGGTTTAAGGGTTTTTGGATGCACAAGTAGTATTTCTACTTAGTACGAAATTTTGGCTAGCAAAAGATTATGAGTAAGCACCACATGTTAGAGGATCCAAGAACATATAACTTCTATGTGAATATAAACAAACATAACCCATTACGTTGTCTTCCTTGTCCAACATCAACTACTTGATCAAGGTTGAAAATAATTAATGGGGGCTCACAATCATAGAAGATGTCCAAGATAGTATATTTATATGTGAAATCTCTCTTCCTTCAATATTCTTTCATGAATTGTTCAAGTGACCAATGCTGTGTTTGCTAACTTTCAATAAATTTTACCACTTATACTTCTTTTATGTGAAGTCACTACTCCCCATGGGACAAGCATATGAAACACATATAATTTCAACTTTATGATATTCAATTCATTCAACAATTTACTCTTGGGATATAAGTGAAGCACGAGAGTAAATGACAAACTACTCCAAAAGATATAAGTGAAGAACAAAGAGTAATTAAGTGAATGGGTAGCTATGTGAAGACTCTCTCTCAATAAAGACTTTCAGATCTAATGAGATTATTAAACAACAAACAAAATGAAAAGAAAAGGATACTCCAAGAATAGCACATATCATGTGAATAAGTAAAAACTTAGGCTAACCGATAGGTGTTGATTAAGAAAGGTGGGATGCCTACCGGGGCATCCCCAAGCTTAGTTGCTTGAGACTTCTTGGAATGTTATCTTGGGGTGCCTTGGGCATCCCCAAGCTTGAGCTCTTGTGTCTTCTTAATTCCTCTCATATCATGGCTTCTCCTAAATCTTAAAAACTTCATCCACACAAAACTCAACAAGAACTCGTGAGATAAGTTAATATAAATCAACTCAAAACCTTAACATTCTCTACTGTAACAAATCACTAAAATTATAATTAAACATTGCATACTAAATGCCTCTGCACATTTAATACTCCTATCCACAAATAGAAACATTAAACAAGCAAACATATGCAAACAATGCAACTATAACCGAAATCTGTCTAAACAGAATAGTCTGTAAAGGGGGAATAAAAATTCATAC
This sequence comes from Elymus sibiricus, assembly GCA_039707655.1. Lineage (NCBI taxonomy): Eukaryota > Viridiplantae > Streptophyta > Magnoliopsida > Poales > Poaceae > Elymus > Elymus sibiricus. Next base: position 324,721,242 of record CM077674.1, on the reverse strand, counting down.
TTCCCTAATTCTAAAAATTCTGAAAAATTACCACGTGACATAGAAATCATGCATTCTTACTCTGTAAAAATTTCACATTTTTATCATGTTCTGACAATTCACATAAATTCAGGACATAACAGAAAACTTTCTATTTTCAAACAACAACACATAAACTTGCAAACTGAGCATGGTAAAGGCTATAATTGGCATTTTATTGAAATAAAAGATACAAAACATGATTCTAAATAAAATCAAGCAAAACAAACTAAAATAAAATGACGCTCCAAGCAAAACACATATTATGTGACGAATAAAAATATAGCTCCAAGTGAGGTTACCGATAGTGTTGAAGACGAAAGAGGGGATGCCTTCCGGGGCATCCCCAAGCTTGGAAGCTTGAGTCTTCCTTGAATATTACCTTGGGGTGCATTGGGAATCCCCAAGCTTAGGTTCTTACCGCTCCTTATTCTCCTCAAATCGCCATCTCACCCAAAACTTGAAAACTTCAATCACATAAAACTTAACGGAACTCCGTGAGATAGGTTAGTATGAAAACAAATCATTCACTTTGGTACTGTCAAGACAAGATTCATAATTTTATCACACAATGACTACTGTATTCTATCATTTCCACAATTTATATTACTCAATATAAGCTATGGAAACACTAAAACAAGCAAACTATGCAATAAAAACAGAATCTGTCAAAAACAGAATAACATGTAGTGAGCGAATTAAAAAGCATACTTCTGTACCTACAAAAATTCTGAAAAATTAGGAAAACGAAAAAATTTGTATCTAAATATTGTGTAAAAATTTCAGATTTTTATGACGCTCCAGTAATAAATGAAAAATTCAGCACTGGACACAAAACTTTCTGTTTTTGCACAAAATCAATTCAACTATCATCCACACTATCGCAAAGGTCTTACTTGGCACTTTATTGAAAGAAGACATATAAAACATGATTACTACAGTAGCTTAATCATGTGAACACACAAAAACAATAGGTATAAATATTGGGTTGTCTCCCAAGAAGCGCTTTTCTTTAATGCCTTTTAGCTAGGCATGATGATTTTAATGATGCTCACATAAAAAGTGAAGAATTGAAACACAATGGGAGCATCATGAAACATATGGCAAGCACATTTGAGCCTAACCCACTTCCTATGCATAGGGATTTTGTTAGCAAACAATTTATGTGAGCAAGAATCAACTAGCATAGGAAGGCAAAACAAGTATGACTTCAAAACTTTCAACACATAGAGAGGAAACTTGATATTATTGAGATATATATAAGCATATCTTCCCCTCTCATAATAATTTTCAGTAGCATCATGAATGAATTCAACAATATAACTATCACATAAAGCATTCTTGTCATGATCCACAAGCATAGAATTTTTATTACTCTCCACATAAGCAAATCTATTCTCATCAATAATAGTCGGAGCAAATTCAACAAAATAACTGTCATGAGATACTTGATTGACATAACCAAATTGAACATTAAAATCATGATGACAACTTTCATGGTTATTATTACTCTATATAGCATACATGTCATCACAATAATCATCATAGATAGCAAGTTTGTTGTAATAATCAATTAAAACCTCTTTCAAAATAGTGGAATCATCTTTAAATAAAGTCATGACCTCTCCAAATCCACTTTTATCATTATAGTAAGATTGAACACCCTCCAAAATAGTGCGATAATTATTACCTAAAGTTGATAATCTTCCAAACCCACTTTCTTTATTATTGCAATCATCATAGATAGGAGGCATGCTATCATCATAATAAATTTGATCATTAAAAGTAGGGGGACTAAAAAGATCATCCTCATTAAACATAGCATCCCCAAGCTTGTGGGTTTGCATATCATTAGCACAATCACTCTTATCATCAATAGTATGAATAGCACCAATAGTATAACAATTATTATCATCATAATTTCCCAAGTTGGTGCTAAAAAGATTTTCAAGATCATAAGAAGTATAATTATCTTCCCAATCATAATCATCATAACAAGTAATAGGCAAAACAAAATCATCATCAGGTGTATCATCTTCCGCAAGTATTTTTGATTCATTCTCATGAGGAACAACAATAATAGGAGAAACATTATTTGGGAAAGATACCTCTTTACCTCTACTTTTCCTTCTTTTCTTCTTCTTCACCATATTATGTGTGGGTTTGTTTAATTTTTTCGAGCTTCTTATTGAAGAGATTGGTTGGATAGGAAGCTCCTCCTCGTTACCTGTTTCATCATGAGAGAAAATAGGAGGGAAAGGGGGGATCTTTACCCTTCCATTAGCATTTCTTTTATATTCTATTGGTTTCCCCGTCTTTCTAGAGTTGGCAATATAAGCATTCTCATTGCAATTTACCACACAAAACATATAGATTTCTTGTAGAGTAGTTTCAGTATAATCTGTGAATATGAATGCTTCAAACGAACTACTTTTATGTGACAATTCTTCACACCCCAAAAATAAACAAAGTTCATTATAAAGTTCAAGGTTGATTAAGTTGTTACAATATTTGGCTACAATTCGATCATGAAAAAGCATGCATTGAAAATTAAGATGACCAACTTTATTGTAAAGTTCACAAGTAATGGGATAAAGAGAACATAATTTTGTAGCAAATTCATCTATCACTTTATGCCACCAATTGGTTTTATCATGTTTATGCTTCTTACAAAATCTATCATCCCTATAAGGCATGTCTTCACAAACTTTATGCACTCCACAAAAATTTACATGCTTATAAGAACCCTTTTTATCATGACTAGTGCAATCATCATTAGTATCATGGATATTCATAGCAAGCACACTAACAACATTGCAATCATGCTTATCATTCAAGGATTTTATGCCAAACATTTTATTGAATTCTTCTTCTAACAATTGAGCACAATTTTTCGATCCATCATTTTCAAGAAAGACATTATAAAGATAAAGCATTTGCGGCAACCTCAATTCCATTTTTTGTAGTTTTCTTTTATAAACCAAACTAGTGATAAACAAGAAACTAAAAGATTCAATTGCAAGATCTAAAGATATACCTTCAAGCACTCACCTCCCCGGCAACGGCGCCAGAAAAGAGCTTGATGTCTACTACGCAACTTTTATTCTTGTAGACGTTGTTGGGCCTCCAAGTGCAGAGTTTTGTAGGACAGCAACAAATTTCCCTCAAGTGGATGACCTAAGGTTTATCAATCCGTGGGAGGCGTGGGATGAAGATGGTCTCTCTCAAACAACCCTGCAATCAAATACAAGAAATCTCTTGTGTCCCCAACACACCCAATACAATGGTAAATTTTATAGGTGCACTAGTTCGGCAAAGAGATGGTGATACAAGTGTAGTATGGATAGTAGATATAGGTTTTTGTACTCTGAAAATATAAAAACAGCAAGGTAGCAAGTGACAAAAGTGAGCACAAACGGTATTGCAATACTTGAAAACAAGGCCTAGGGTTCATACTTTCACTAGTGCAATCTCTCAGCAGTGCTAACATAATTGAATCATATAACAATCCCTCAACGTGCGACAAAGAATCACTCCAAAGTTCATATTAGCAGAGAACATAAGATGAAATTGTTGTAGGGTACGAAACCATCTCAAAGTTAACTTTCCCGATCAATCTATTGAGCCATCCCTATAAGTGTCACAAACAGCCCTAGAGTTCGTACTAGAATAACACCATATGATACGCATCAACCAACTCTAATGTCACCTAGATACTCCAATGTCACCACAAGTATCCATGAGTTGATTATTCGATATGCATCAAACAACTTCAGATTCATAATATTCAATCCACACAAAGAACTTCAAAGAGTACCCCAAAGTTTCTATCAGAGAAAGAAGGATGAAAACGTGTACCAACCCATATGCCTACATTACCCCAAGGTCACGGGAATCCGCAAGTTGATTACCAAAACATACATCAAGTGACTCAATGGAATACCCCATTGTCACCACGGGTATCCACATGCAAGACATACATCAAGTGTTCTCAAATCCAAAGTATTCAATCCGACAATAATGAAACCTCAAAGGGAAAGACTCAATTCATCACAAGAAGATAGAGAGGGAAGAAACACCATATGATCCAACTATATTAACAAAGCTCGCAGTACATCAAGATCATGCCAAATCAAGAACACGAGAGAGAGAGAGAGAGAGAGAGAGAGAGAGAGAGAGATCAAACACATAGCTACTGGTACATACCCTCAGCCCCGAGGGTGAACTACTCCCTCCTCGTCATGGAGACCTCCGGGATGATGAAGATGGCCTCCGGTGATGATTCCCCCCTCCGGCAGAGTGCCGGAACAGGGCTCTGGATGAGATCGCTTCGGTACAAAGGCCTGTGGCGGCGGCGGCATGGGAGTTCTAGGTTTCTTTTCGGGGTTTCTATATTTATAGGATTTTTCAGCATTGGATTCACGCCAGGGGGGCCCACGAGGGAGCGACAAGCTCGGTAGGCGCGCCCTGGGGGGAGGGCGCCCCCCCAGGCTTGTCGCTTCCTCGTGAGGCTTCTGGTCCTTCCTGGAAGCTTCGGGGATCTCTTTTGGTCCATAAAAAATCACCGTAAAATTTCAGCCCAATATGAGAACTTTTATTTCTGCACAAAAAACACCACCACGGTAGTTCTGCTGAAAACAGCGTCAGTCCGGGTTAGTTCTAATCAAATCATACCAAAACCATATAAAATTGTTATAAACATAGCATGAATACTTCATAAATTATAGATACGTTGGTGACATATCAGGGCCCCACGTGGCTCCGTCTGACCTAATTCCACTTCTATAAATTCGCAAATATTCTAAAACCCCCAGAGAGCGAGACGATACAATTTTTCTGCCGCCGCATGCCCCTGTTCTTCCGCGATCCCATCTGGAGACCTTTTCCGGTACTCTGCCGGAGAGGGGAATCGATCACGGAGGGCTTCTACATCAACCTTGCTGCCCTTCCGATGATATGTGAGTAGTTCACCACAGACCTACGGGTCCATAGCTAGTAGCTAGATGGCTTTCTCTCTCTCTTTGATCTTCAATACAAAGTTCTCCATGATCTCCATGGAGTTCTATCCGATGTAATCTTCTTTTGTGGTGTGTTTGTTGGGATCCGATGAATTGTGGGTTTATGATCAGATTATTCATTGAAAGTAATTGAGTCTTTTCTGAACTTTATTATGCATGATTATTATAGCTTTGTATTTCTCTTCGATCTATCCGTTTGGTTTGGCCAACTAGATTGATTTATCTTCAGTGGGATAGGTGCTTTCACTAGTACAGCGAGCTGCTATACAAACGGTTTTTACCCCCTTTCAGCGACGAAGTTTTAAACCGTTGCCTTGCCTATGTGTGCGATAGGGGGGTCCTTTCCACACGACCCATAAAACATCTGCGATAGGGCCTCTGGTCACACACGCGGGGAAAAAAGAGCTCGTGTGCGATCGGGTGAGCCATCGCAGACAATTATACTGGCCCAATCATTTTCGTTCGTATGTACATCCCACACAGTGAATCCAAGATAAACGTTTCCGTTCGTATATACATCCCACACAGTGAATCCCAGACAAACATTTCCGTTTGTATATACAAAGCACACAGTTTTCCGCATTACATCGTCTGTGATAGCGTTGCCATTGCACACGATAGTAGTAATTTTATCATTTGTGTTATTGAATGCATCACGCACGGTGTCTAGAAGAAACTGTGTGGCATAGGCTATCCATCACACACACTTTTTATGTGGAAAACGTTTGTGCAAGGTGGCTAATGCAAACAGTTGTCCAGAGGAAGTCGTGTGCGATTGTTCATTGACCCAACACGTTTACTTCCTATAAACTGTGTGGGTTGTCTGAGATCATCGCCCACGGTGTTGTCTCAATAACCATTTGCACTTGAAAACCCCAATAAGCAGGCTAATTGGCCTATTATTATTAATCCATTTAGTAATCAAATTTACATTTCATAATAAACACACAATATATTTCATTTTCGTATTACGGAACCAGGATTTCATAATTGAAATACATCAGAGTACAACATCATATAGCTTCAGTACTCACTCACACCATATAGGCATATAGCTAGCTACCCCATTACACAACAGCACCAAGTTTCACATGCAACATCTAAAACCTTTGGAAATTAGCATCATAGACGGTAGATAGACAGATGAATCTCATCTGGAAAACTGCTGAAGCGGAAGGCGAATATTGAGCCTTCAATGATGTTGAATGTCCTTGCAACTTTAGGCCAGTGCCTGTGGATGATTGACCGCCCATCCTTCGTCCTCTTGAGGAAGACTTCAATATTGTACCGTGGGTGTTGTATGAACACCTTCCTCGCCTCTTGACCATACAGGTGGTTTGAGAGGTAATCATCTGTGAACTGCTTTGGAAAGGCCTGAAAACAAAGATATGCATAAATATCTTCTCTGAATTTTGAAATGGCGCAAAGGAATAAAAAAACAAGGTACTCCCTCCGGTCCTTTTTACTCCGCGCATTAGATTTGTATCAAGTCAAACTTTGTAAAGTTTCACCAAATTTATTTTAAAAATATCAACATCCACGATACCAAATATGTATACTATAAAATTGTATTTCATAATGCATCTAAAAATAATGATTTTGCAGTTTGAATGTTGATACTTTTTTCTATAACTTTGGTCAAAGTAGAGATACATTGACTTCGGACAAAACTTATATGCAGACTAAAAAGGACCGGACGGAGTATAAGAGTTAGTACCATCCTGTAGTTCACTCATGTCTTCTTCATTGTGCAGACAAAGATCTTGTTGTTTTTTGTCGCTAATTTCTTTATCCTCACAATCTTTCTGAGTTTCTTGACTTGACTGATATTCATGGACATCTCATTTCCCCATATGCAAAATGGGTCGAACAGTGGGTCAAAACCTCTGACAGCAGGACCTACATGTGCAAGACCAAATTGTTAAAAACCTAAATACTAGAATGGTTCCTGCAATTGCACAATAATGTGCTATTAGACAAAGGACCATGCATGTGTGAACCTCGATGGTAAACCTCAGTGCCTCCCATTGTTTCCCTGCAACACATATAAGGTAGTTATTGATCAGGTTAAGTGAGGGTTGGCATACTATCAGTAAAATATGTTGATGAAAAATAAACACATTGCAGATTCAGCAGATTAATTCGAGCCACATGGAAAAGCCATTTATCCAAACCAAGCATGCTTAAGAACTAGGAAATATAGCAATTGTATATGTTTCTCATGTATTTAGTACAGCCGAATTCCATTTATTTCTCACATACATAACAATACAAAATTGTACCCGCGAAAATTGAACATCGCATTGCAGAATTGAACCAAACAGTTAACTAAGCACCATAACAAATGAACCAAACAGTTAACTAAGCACCACATTGCACAAGAGAACATACTACAAGATCAGACAATTAACCAAACCTAGTATGCTTAACAACTTGGAAATATAGCAATTGTATTTGTATCTCATGTATTTTGTACAGCCAAATTTGATTATTTCTCACATGCAAGAGAATACAAAATTGCACCCACAAGAATTGAGCATCACATTGCAGAATTGAACTAAACAGTTAACTGAACATGACAAAAAAATAACCAAATAGTTAACTCAGCACCACATTGCACAATATATAGAACATATATACTAGAGGATCAGATTGCATAGTAAGAGTACATAGGACAATTCTCTAGAATTTGTAACGGAAAGGCAGGAGCAGCACATGCAACAGGTAAACCGAACATGCTTAACTGGCGTAGCTAGCTAGCTAAACATAGGTCCTTGTAGTGAGCTAAAAAGACAAGCTACTCCTCATCGTCGGAGATATCGATGACGATGGGCTCCTTAGACTTGGGAGAGGGCGAGGCCTCCACATCGTGTGTGCCCTCCTCATAGTGGTGAGTCGCCTGAGCCGCTCCGGGCACCAACCTGCTGGCTCTGGAGTTGAGGTAAGCACGGGCACGCTAAGAAAACACCTCGTAGTCTTCGTCGAAGGCACCGACGGTGGCCTCGAGAAAACGCCATGAACTGTCATTTAAAGCAGCCAACCGCATGGCGGCGTCCGCGTGCGAGGCGTCGACGGTGGCCTCGACGGCGAGGTGCTCCTCCAAGATCTGGGGGTCGGCACGCATGGCAGCCATCGCGACCTCATCCGCGCGTGCGGCCGCGATTTGCTTCTCCGCTGCCAGATGCTCCTTGAGCTCCTGGCTATACTATGCACCATGGCTTAGGGCGGCGCTTATTTGGAGGATGGGTCGGTGATTTGGGTGGAAGGTGTCGCGCCGGCGGTCGGGGCATGTGGGATGTAGAACGAGGTGGAGGATGGGGGTCGGGTGTGGATTACCTGACTAGATCGATGAGGCCGAGTAGTAGGAAGGAGCGTCGCCGGCGAGGTGGCGGCGCTGCAAGCAAGCAGTGAAGGTTTGAACTTGGAATAGAAGGCGGAAACAGGAGAAATGTGGCTTTTGGTAAGGAGGAGGGGGCATGGGAGGTAGATATTTCCGCGGATGCCGAAAATTTTCGCTCCGTGCAGCGAAAAACTGGCGCACGAAGTGTCATCAAACACGGTCCCTTATTCAACACTGTGTATGATATCTGAACATCACAAACGATTCATATGGCTTACCCGTGTGTGATGAGTTTGAATGTGCAAATTTTGGTTCGAATTTCCCTGGTTACAGTGGTCATCCACGTCATTCCATAATTTGGGTACACAAAAGAGCCTACAGCACACCCACACTTCTTAATCGAGCAAGTTCAGCAATTAAACAGAGCTAGCTGACCAAAACATTACTCTAACAAAAGACCGACGCTCTAAATAAAGACTACTACTCCGCCTGGCGCTCGTTGATCTCCGCTGCCTCCTCCATGTCCAGCTCGCGCCCGACGATCTCCTGGGGAAGGGCTCCATGGCATCCATCGCACCATACTCGGCAAGCATCTCGCCATCCGCGTCTGCCATCTCTTTGGAAAAGGCCGCCACGAGCTGGGCGTGGGCGGCCGTGGTCTGGGCTTGGACGGGCTCCATCCCGGCAAGGTATGCCGCGAACGAACGGACGGTTGCTCGAACGCTCTTGGCGATTGCCAACTCTTCGGCCGTGGGTTGCCGACCGTTGTCAGAGAAGCTTCGTGTGATTTGTGCGGTGACCGCTAGGAGCTGGGCATGGGCGGCCTCGACATGGGCGCGGGCGGCCTCCATCAGGGCTAAGGCGGCCGCCGCGGAACGGACAGCTGATGTCCTGCTCTCGCCATTTGCTATCCCTTCCGCCATCTGAGCTGCAGTAGCGGCCGTTTCGGCTGCCGCAGCCGCCCGGTCACAGATTGTGGCTGCGCTCACACAGGTTGTGAGCACACTCATGGAGGCTGTGGCCGCGCTCTCGCCGGAGTGGGCCGCCGAAGTTGCCCTCACGACGTGGGTCCACGTCCCCATCTTTGACTAGCGACGATTGAACAATGAAATGATATTTGCAGAGCTAGTTTGCTTGACGCGCCGGCTATGGACTGTAGCCGATGAACCTTCTCGCGTAAGCCATATATGCGACGGTGCACCAAGATATTTTGTACTGCATCTCACACGGTTGGTGATAATAAACTGTGTGTGATCTACTTGATTTTTCGTCTTGATTTGAAATACGGAATGGGGTCACGGCGGCAAAGGACGGTGTTTGAATTGCTAGAACATTTGTCTGCAGTGAACATAAAACTATACGAGTGTCGTGTTAGAATTTGGAATTATTCGGTGTTCGTTTGGACATTTTTATACATTAACTGAGTTTTCTAGGCATTTTATATGCATAATTCAAATTGGAACTACATGCACATGCTCTGGTGCACCAAAATGGGTTGAAAAATCATATGTGTGTCCTTGGGTGCATGCTTAGGTCCCATGCAATAAATGGGAATGAATTTCAAACACCTCGGCATTGTGGCTCGGCCGCAAACGCTGAGATACTTGGTTTTGAAATTCTAGTAAATCTAAAACTCGTCTGAAATTCATGAAACTTGGCATGCTATCATGGAATGGCACCAACATGCCGTGGTAAAAAATTTGTCCCATTTGGGGCAGGTTTTGGTATAAACTTCTCACAAGAAGCCTCATGGTTCCGGTAGGGAACGTGTCACCTTTGTGGACGAAACAACATTCGTTGCCTCTTCTTGCCTTGATTTTTTTTCTAGAGGTAACATAGACCAATAGAAGTGTCGTGTTAAAATTTGGAATTATTCGGGGTTCGTTTGGACATTTTTATACATTAACTGAGTATTCTAGGCATTTTATGTGCATAATTCAAATTTGAACCATAGGCACATGCCCCGGTGCACCAAAATGGGTTGAAAAGTCATATATGTGTCCTTGGGTGTAGGCTTAGGTCCCATGCAAGAAATGGGAATGAATTTCAAACACCTCGGCATAGTGGCTCCACCGCAAACATTGAGATACTTGGTTTTGAAATTCTAATAAATCCAAAACTCGTCAAAAAATCATGAAACTTGGCATGCTATCATGGAATGGCACCAACATGTTGTGGTAAAAAAATTGTCCCATTTGGGGTAGGTTTTGGTATAAGCTTCTCACAAACCAGAGCTTCTCACAAAAAGCCTCATGGTTTCGGTGGGGAACGTGTCACCTTTGTGGACGAAACAACAGTCGTTGCCTCTTCTTGCCTTCATTTTTTTTCTAGAGGCAACATAGACCAACAGGAGTGTCGTGTTAAAATTTGGAATTATTCGGGGTTCGTTTAGACATTTTTATACATTAACTGAGTTTTCTAGGCATTTTATGTGCATAATTCAAATTTGAACTACATGCACATGCTCCGGTGCACCAAAATGGATTGAAAAATCATATGTGTGTCCTTGGGTGCATGCTTAGGTCCCATGTAAGAAATGGGAATGAATATCAAACACCTCGGCATCGTGGCTCGGCCGCAAACGCTGAGATAATTGGTGTTGAAATTCTAGTAAATCCAAAGCTCGTTTGAAATTCATGAAACTTGGCATGCTATCATGGAATGGCACCAACATGCTGTGGTAAAATTTTTGTCCCATTTGGGGCAGGTTTTGGTATAAGCTTCTCACAAACCAGAGCTTCTCACAAGAAGCCTCATGGTTCCGGTAGGGAACGTGTCACCTTTGTGGACAAAATGACATTCGTTGCCTCTTCTTGCCTTGATTTTTTTCTGGAGGTAACATAGACCAATAGGAGTGTCGTGTTAAATTTTGGAATTATTCGTGGTTCGTTTGGACATTTTTATACTTTAACTGAGTTTTCTAGGCATTTTATGTGCATAATTCAAATTTGAACTGCATGCACATGCTCCTGTGCACCGAAATGAGTTGAAAGATCATATATGTGTCCATGGGTGCATGTTTAGGTCCCATGCAAGAAATGGGAATGAATTTCAAACACCCAGGCTTCGTGGCTCGGCCGCAAACATTGAGAAACTTGGTTTTTAAATTCCTGTAAATCCAAAACTCCTCTGAAATTCATGAGACATGCTGTGGTAAAAATTTTGTCCAATATGCTGTGGTAAATTTTTTGTCCAATATGAGAGAAGGCGCACATATTAACAGCCAACAAATAGCTGTCACGTTATCATCACAAACGGTTGTACAGTATTATTTCAATCGTGGGCGTTCTACTGACCATTTATGTGCCACCATGCATCCCACTTTTTTAATGTCAAGGAGGTGCCGTTCGGGCAGCTGTTTGAGTAGACGAGAGGCGTGCGAGCGAAGTCCGCGGTGCAGGCTGACCGGGAGGCGTGCGACCAGTCCTCCGCTACGCAGGCTCACCGGGAGGCGTGCGAGAAGTACGCTGTGCAGGCTCACCGGGAAGCGAGCCTTTTGACCTCCATCGCTGCCCGCCTCGCTCTCAACTTCTCCATTAATGGCGTCCAAGCCGCTGTTTAATAGGCGGCCTTACTGATCTCTCTTTGCCTCCCATTCCCCTCTCGCCCGAATCCTATCTTCCAGAGCTCCACCTACTCCATGGCGCACAAGGATCATCTGCCACTAGTCTTCCGGTTTGGTGAAGTCGACTCCGAGCCGGAGGAGATAGAAAATAAGGAGGAATGGGACCTCAGGGACATGGCCCTGAACGAGCTGGCCGCGGCGGATGTTGCCCCCGCGCCCGTCCCAGCTCCCATCCCCGCGCCCGCGCCAGCGACCATCCTCATGGCATTGACGGGCTGGTCGCCAAGCGCCATCGCAGAGCTGGAAGCCGCGGGCATCAGCGAGGTCCCCGCGGACCCACGCGAGCTCTTGTACGTACCAGTGCCAGCGCCCCCGCCTGTGCTCGTGCGCACCCCAGCACCCACCGTGGCGCCGGTCCCCGTGCGCTTTCCTGCACCAGCCACGCCCGTGCCCGTGCGCGCGCCTGCACCCGCCGTGCCCCCCTCAGCGTCATGGGATGCCGCCGTCGACCGCTACCTCGTAGCGCCGTGAGTCACCGTCCCCCGGCGCCCCGCCCGTCGATCGCGCGATGAACGGCTCTTGGATTTGGAAGTCCAGAGCATTCTGGGATAGCTTGAAGACTTGAACAACGGCGTCCCGGACGACGACAACACCGGCGCAGCACGCCGCCACCACCGGCACCACTGCAATTAGTTTTTTTGTTTAATATTGTATCCCGATCGTATGAATGTAAAACCACAGTGTCACTGAATGAAATCTATGGTTTTGATCAACTTAGCGTTTTTTCTCTGAATGTACAGACTTACCAAAGTAAAAAAAACATCAATGTCTTTCTCTGAATAAAACACTCATCGCAAACGTTTCAGACTAAACACCCGTATGCAAAGCGAGAGCTTGGTTCCTTCACAGCTAAGCCAAGGCAAAAATGTGGCGCGCAGGTTTTGTGCATCTCTTCGTCGCAAATGTTTCAGACTGAACACCGGTATGCAAAGCGGGAGCTGGGTTCCTTCGCAGCTAAGACAAGGGAAAATGTGGCGCGCAGGTTTTGTGCATCTCTTCATCGCGAACGATTTTGCATGATGACCCGTGTGCAAAGACGTACAAACAATGTGGTAAGATTTGCATCTGTCATATTGGGTATATTTGCCATTTGTCAACATGGAAAAATTGGCATTTGTCAATCTAGTAACATTGCCATTTGTCAACCTAGTAACATTGCCATTTGTCAACCTACTAACACTGCCATTTGTGATCATCAGAAGAAAAAACATTGCCATTTGTCAAATTTTGCAGCTAAAAATCACTAGTACTGTAATTTTTGCAAATGAAATTCAGTAAGCATAGAATTCATTCATAGATTAAGCAGTCGTTCTTTATACAAACAGTTCAACTCGACAGCTGAACTGAACAAACTTTTACCCAATTATTGCCAACCACGTACTGAAATAGCTAGTTCAACTATATATACTAGCTAAATTTAAGTACGTAGTACAGTTCAACCATATCTATAGTCAGATGAACTGAACAAAATAGCCCCTAAATACTACTACTACGGAGGGGCTTTGTACTACTTCCAGCAGCCTCTCCTCTGCCGAGCGCGCTCAGTAAGAGGCCGAGGAGGAGGAGCCTACCGATGAGCTAGAGAAGCGGAACCCGGCGCCTACCGCTGCTACACCTTTAGCGACGCCCAGCTCGAACGCCCTCTGCCGCTCCAGATGATCCCTCTCGAAGCGGGCGTGGCGGTACTACCGCCCAAACACTACCGCCACCACTACCGCTTATTCTTCTGCTTCTGGACTGGTTTGCCACATCGCGGTAGTAGGGCGGTAGCGAGGCAGCGGTAGTACCGCTGCTGCGGTACTGCCGTCACTCTGAGCCCTACCACTGCTAGCTCCTTCGTACTGCAACCTCAGCGGCAGTACTGCTGGGGCGAGCGGTAGTACCGCTCCGGTGGCACTACCGTCTCATGGCTCTTCGCCTTTTGCCTGTACTCCTGGAACTACCGCCTGAGCGGTAGTACTGCTCGTGGAGCGGCAGTACCGCTTGTGTGCGGGCTGTGGACAGAAAAACAGTTGGATTTGTCCCCACTATATAAAGGGGGTCTTCTTCCCCAAGAAGACTAGCCTCTTATCCTCCAAAGCTCCATTGTTGCTCCAAGCTCCATTTTCGCCCGATCTCTCTCCCTAGCCAACAACTCTTGTTGATTTCCTAGAGTTTGGTTGAGAGGGCCCCGATCTACACTTCCACCAAGAGATATTTGATTCCCCCCACTAATCCCTTGCGGATCTTGTTACTCTTGGGTGTTTGAGCACCCTAGACGGAAGAGGTCACCTCGAAGCCACATTCCATTATGGTGAAGCTTCGTGGTGGTGTTGGGAGCCTCCAATTAAGTTGTGGAGAGAGCCCCAACCTTGTTTGTAAAGGTCCGGTTGCCGCCTTCAAGGGCACCACTAGTGGAATCACGACATCTTGCATTGTGCGAGGGCGTGAGGAGAATACGGTGGCCCTAGTGGCTTCTTGGGGAGCATTGTGCCTCCACACAGCTCCAACGGAGACGTACTTCCCCCTAAAGGGAAGGAACTTCGGTAACACATCCTCATCTTCACCGGCTCCACTTGTGGTTACTTCTTACCTTTACTTTGTGCGAGCTATTGTTGGAAATATGCCCTAGAGGCAATTAATAAAGTGTTTATTATTATCATATTTCTCCGTTCATGATAATGGTTTATTATTCATGCTAGAATTGTATTGACCGGAAACTAAATACATGTGTGGATAATAGACAAATACTATGTCCCTAGTATGCCTCTACTAGACTAGCTCATTGATCAAAAGATGGTAAAGGTTTCCTGACCATGGACATGAGTTGTCATTTGATAACGGGATCACATCATTAGGAGAATGATGTGATGGACATGACCCAACCGTTAGCATAGCAAATGATCGTTCAGTTTATTGCTATTGCTTTCACTATGTCAAATACACGTTCCTCTGACCATGAGATCATGCAACTCCCGGATACCGTAGGAATACTTTGGGTGTATCAAACGTCACAACGTTACTGGGTGATTATAAAGGTGCACTACAGGTATCTCCGAAAGTGTTTGTTGAGTTGGCATGGATCGAGATTGGGATTTGTCACTCCGACTATCGGAGAGGTATCTCTGGGCCCTCTCGGTAATACAGCATCACAGAAGCCTTGCAAGCACCGTGACTAAAGAGTTAGTTGCAAGATGATGTATTATGGAATGAGTAAAGAGACTTGCCGGTAACGAGATTGAACTAGGTATTGGATACCGATGATCGAATCTCGGGCAAGTAACATACCGCCAGACAAAGGGAACAACGTATGTTGACATATGAGGTTCACCGATAAAGATCTTCATGGAATATGTAGGAACCAATATGAGCATCCAGGTTCCGCTGTTGGTTATTGACCGGAGAGTCGCCTCGGTCATGTCTACATCATTCCCGAACCCGTAGGGTCCGCACACTTAAGGTTCGATGACGATTTAGTATTATATGAGTTATGTGATTGGTGGCCGAAGTTTGTTCGGAGTCCCGGATGAGATCACGGACATGACGAGGAGTCTCGAAATGGTCGAGAGGTAAATATTCATATATTGGAAGGCTATATTCGTACGTCGGAAAGGTTCCGAGTGATTCGGGTATTTTTCGGAGTACCGGGGAGTTACGGGAATTCACCGGGAGAAGTAATGGGCCTTATTGGGCCATACGGGAAAAGGAGAGGCAGGCCACGTGAGGAGGCGCGCGCCCCCCCTTGCCCAAACCGAATTGGACTAGGGGAGGGGGCGCAGCCCCCTCTTTCCTTTCCCTCTCCCTTCCCCCTTCCCTACTCCGTATGGGAGGTGGAATCCTACTAGGACTAAGGAGTCCTAGTAGGACTCCCCACACTTGGCGCACCCCTAGGGGGCCGGCCTCCTCCCTCCCTCCTTTATATACGGAGGAGGGGCACCCCTTGGATACACACAATTGTCCCATAGCCGTGTGCGGTGCCCCGATCTCCGTTTTCCACCTCGGTCATATTTTCGGAGAGCTTAGGCGAAGCCCTGCCGGAATCACTTCACCGTCACCGTCGCCACGCCGTCGTGCTGACGGAACTCATCTACTTCCTCGACGTCTTGCTGGATCAAAAAGGCGAGGATCGTCACCAAGCTGCACGTGTGTAGAACTCGGAGGTGCCGTACGTTCGGTACTCGATCGGTGGAGCTCGAAGGATTGTTCGACTACATCAACCGCGTTGTGAGACGCTTCCGCTAACGGTCTACGAGGGTACGTAGACACACTCTCCCCTCTCATAGCGATGCATCTCCATGGATAGATGTTGCGTGAGCGTAGGAATTTTTTTGAAATTCATGCTTCGTTCCCCAACAGCTATTGTTGTGTTGTATCATTTGCTTGCTTGCTTGCTTGTGTTGTTGTTGTTGTTGTTGTTAGCATCATATAGGTTGCTCATCTAGTTTCATATCTAGACAACCTATTTCTTGCTAAACCTATTTTGTTAAGAAAAGCTAAAAATTGGTAGTTGCCTATTCACCCCCCTCTAGTCAACCATATCGATCCTTTCAATTGGTATCAGAGCCTCGTCTCTTTTTAAGGGCTTTACCGCCTAAAGAGTATGGTTGACCACGGGCCAAGGGTGGAGGAGTTACCCGTGGCCGAGGGAGTGGCCACGGTCGCACGTGAGGATTTAAATGAGGCAATTGCCTCACTTAAAACCTCTGTGACAGCCGAGGTCAAATCCTTGTTTACGGAACTTCTTGAGGGCCTCAAACTTTCTACCGATCCATTGCAAGTGATTAACCCCACCAATTCAGAGTTGGATGCCAACTCCGGTAAGGAGGGGGCTAGTAGTGGTAAGGTTAATGCTCCTCAAGGAAAGAATGGGTCGGGTATCCATGCCGCGGTTGCCCCTCCCCCGGTCTATGGTGGACCGGTACCATCACCTCATATTAACTCTCTTGGCCCTCCTCCTAAGCTTGATTTGAATAACTTTCATGATTGGGTTTTTTGTATCAAGTCTCATTTGAATTACAGCTCAACACAACTTTGGAGAGTCATTGAGCAAGGTTTCTACCCGCATGATCGAAACAACATGACGCCAAGAGAAGAAGTGGACAATCAACTCAATCACTCCGCTTTGTTCATTCTCCAAGGCGCAATGCCGCCGGAAGAACTCTCTCATTTGCGGCCATTCACCTGTGCCAAGGATGCTTGGGAGCACATCGTCTCATTGTGCAAGGGAAGCTCAAGCATTCAACGGTCCAACTTTGAGGTCATACTTGATGAGGCCGATGAGTTCGTGATGAAAGATGATGAAGATCCTCGTGAGCTATACCGGAGATTGACTACTCTCACGGTCTCACTCCGAGACCATGGGAGCAAGGATACGGATGACACATGGGTCAAGCGCAAGTTCCTAAAGGCCATCATGCCATTCAACAAGGGCATGTCTTTCGTGATCCGTCAAAGGCCGGACTTCCACACCTTGTCCTCAAGTGAAGTGTTGGATGAATTCATTGCAATGAACATTTTGAATAAGACCGCCGACAATTCTCTAGCTCGTGTCCAACGGTCAAAGAAGACCAACCTTGCTTTGAAGGCCAAGGCCATTTCGGAAGAAGAAGAGGAAGAAGAGGAGAGTTGCCCTGAAGACACCAAATATGCTTACCACGAGCACATGGCTCTTGCGTCAAGGCAATTTTGGGGCAACAAGAGAAACTCAAGGCCCAATTTCTCCAATAACAACTCAAGTGGCTCCAAGGGCAAGCAACGTGTGAGAACTTGCTACAATTGTGGCAATGTGAGTCACTTTGTGGTGGATTGCCCCTACGAGAAGAGAAGACAATGGTGGCAAGCTCATCCGCAAAGACAAGGCCAAGTCCTTCCCCAACAAGAACAACTTCACGAAGAAGATGCCACAAAAGGGGTTGGTGGCGCAAGAAGAGTACAACTCCGATGATGATGATGATGACACAAGTGGTGAAGGGCTTGCAACGGCCACCGTGGCCATTGCCACCTCTTCCCCAACCTCGTTGTCTCTCTTCGACGCCCCCAACGAGAACCCCATCCCCAAGTGCCTCATGGCAAGAGGCATCAACAAGGTAACCTCCAACATCAAAACTTCCTTCACTACTAATCCTCCTTTGCCGGATTTTGTGGATGAAAATGAGGAGGTTAAGGTGGATGAGAATGAGTTCGACAAGTTCTTTGGTAAGCTCAAAGGTGAGATCAAGAAGCACTTTGTTGCTCTCTTGGAACAACTTGGTGAGGCCAATGATATCATTGAGTCTCACGATGAGACAATGAGATTGCGGATCTTTCCATTGCTCTTGAGGAAGACCGAGGTCTTCATTCAGCTCTTGAGGAGTCGCAAAATGTTGATGTCGCTAAATTAAAGAAAGATCATGATCATGCTCAAGTTCTTGCTCGCGTGCTTAAGTCTGAAAATGTTGAGCTTGGGGTTGGCCATGCTAGACTTAAAGAGGAGTTTGAGTTACTTGACAAGGCTCACAAGGCCTTGAAAAGTGCACATGCTACACTCAAGGAGTCTCATGATCAACTCCAAGTGAAACTCACTAAGGAGATAGCCATGTGTCCTCCTTTTGTGCTAATTGATAATGCTCATACTACTAACCCATGTTGTGAGCATATTCATCTTGTGGAGGAGAATGCCAAGTTGAAGGAGCAACATGAGAAGGGCCTTGTGACTTGTATAAAAGGCGAGAAGAACCTCAACGAACTTTTGAGCAATCAAAAGGAAGTTGTGGCAAAGGAGGGACTTGGGTTTGCACCCAAGACAAAGAAGAAGAAGAAAAACAAGACCAAGAAATCTCTCCCTCTCAAAGAGGTATTTGTCAAGGAGGGAGAGGGTGCTCATAAGGAGAAGAAGAACAAGGTGCTGGACGGTGATGCCAAGAAGGGCAAAACCACTCCTCCCAACAAAGCCGGCGTGTAAGTGCATCAAGTGCCCCCTTAGTGGTTTTGGAGTATTGAAGACAAATAGGTTGAGGAACTAATGTGTTTGTGAGTATACACAGGAGACAGAGTCCCTGAAGATTTGGTTTAACATATGGAAGATGACCCCTAAAAATAGATTTCTTCAAGTGAAGAATTTGATGATGAAATTGGTACGGCCTTTGAAGAAATTGACGTGAAGACTTTGAAGCTTGAAGACTTTGGTTTTCGTAGTTTCTTTTCTTCTTATTTGAGTCATAGGAAAAACCGTACTATTAAAGGGGGTCTGGGTGAAACATATTTCACATTTCCAAAGTGATGCTCAAATCTTCTCAAACCCATACACAAGCCGCTTCGAGTGAAGCCTTTGGAAATCTCCAGTACAGCTGACGCATTTGCTAGCGACAGTGACGAAGTTCATCTGGTCGCTGATGAATTTGGTCAGGCTGAGGAGTTAGGAGTTCGCCAGTGTGAGCTGCCTATCGTGAGGAAATTGAGTGCCCTGGCGAATTGAGAGTTCAATTTTCAGACCATTGCTGCGCCGCGTGCCAGCTGTCGAGTGGATCCTTATCCTGACAACGGTCGAATCAGAGAAGGGCATTTATGACAATTCATGTCGGGTTGCCCCTGGCTATAAATTGCCGCCCCCACAACCACTTGTTGGTTGGCTGCTCCGAGAGAACTTGACACTTGTCATTTGAGAGCAACCCATCCTCTGACGACTTTGAGTGAACCCAAATGAGGAAAAACCCAACCAGAGCCTATGTGATTGAGCATCACTGAAGAGATTGATCTGTGTGATCCGACGCTTGTTACCTTTGAGGACTGTCATTCCTCCAGACGGTTAGGTGTCATGTTCTGAGCACCCAAGAGTAATTGTGGCGTGCCGGTGAACAAGTCTGTGAAGGTTTTGGAAGTCTACCTTGAAGACTTACCACGAGTGATTGGGTGAGGTCTAAGTGACCTTAGCTCAAGAGGAATACGGTGAGGACTAAGTTTTCTCTGAGTTGCGACTCAGCCGCCTCAACCAGACGTACAGTTGATACAGCAACTGGAACTGGTCTACCAAATTCCATTGTCTTCACCGAGCCTACCTGGTTTCAAATTCCTCACCCTCCCTTACTTTATTCCGCTGCTGAAGAATTTGTGATCTATCCTCTGACGAATTTGAACTGAAGTATTTGCTTATGCCATCTTTTATTTCCTCAATTCATATTCCTCATGCTTGTATGATTGTATGATTGCATGTTCTTCACTTATGTGTACTGATCGCATGTACTCTGATTCTGTGATGACTTAGTTTCCCTTGCGTTTCTATTTCTTCACTTTGATCTTCGTCAAATTCATCAGAGTTTGACGAATTTCTAATAATCTCCCATTCACCCCCCTCTGGGAGATAACCTGCGCTTTCAATTGGTATCAGAGCAAGGTACTCCCTTGTTCTGTGTGATTTTGGTTTAACCACCTGGAGTTTTAGTTATGTCAACCGCAGGTATGATCAAGGTCTCCGCTGCGTGCCCCATCTTCGATGGCACAGACTATCCCTACTGGAAGAACAAGATGCAAATGCATCTTGAGGCTATTGACAACGATCTCTGGTTCGTCGTCGAGAACGGCATCCCCAGCATTTCACCAAGTATCAATGCTGCTGACGTGAAGCAATTCAAGCAACTGGACTCTCAAGCAAAGAACATCATTTGTGGTCATCTCAACAAAGGACAGTATGGCAGAGTGAGTGCACTGGAAACCTCGAAGCTTATCTGGGACCGGCTTTCAAAAGTGAATGAAGGTGTTTCCACTCAACGTGACTCCCGAGTTGATGTTCTGCGCAATCTCTTCAACCGCTTCAAAAGACTCGACAACGAAAATGTGCAACAAACCTTCGACCGCCTCACTGATATCTCCAATGAGCTTCAGGCTCTTGGTGCTGCTGACATCACCGATCATGAGGTGGTGAAGAATTGCTGAGGTCTCTGGACAGTTCCTTCGACACTCTGGCACTGATGATTCAAGAGCGCCCTGATTACAAGTCACTGGATCCTGCTGACATTCTTGAGAGGCTCAACACACATGAATTTCAGCAAGCAGAGAAGAGAGACATGTATGGACCCAGCTATGGTCGCCCTCGCGCTCTGAAGGCTAAAGCAAAAGCCAAGACTATTTCTTCATCTGAAGAAGAAGAAGAGGAATATGAGAGCAGTTCTGACGGTGCTGAGGAAATTGGCAGAGAACTGGCTATGCTGGTGAAGAAGTTCCAGAAGTTTTCCAAGAAGAACAGATTCGGAAAATCTTCAAAGTATGACTCGAAGAACACTGGAGAAGCGTCTGCTTGAGACTACAACAAAAGAACCTGTCACAAATGCAAGAAACCAGGCCACTACATCGCCGACTGCCCTCTTTGGCAGAAGAAGAAGAAGAAGAAGAGCAGGGATGATGATGAGTCTGACGACAAAAAGAAGAAGTCTTCATCAAAGTCCTCAAAGTCTTCATCAAAGTCCTCATCTCACAAGAAGTCTAGTTCTAGCAAAGCTCTTGCATTCCTTGGGAAGGAAATGGATTCTGAAGAGGAATCTGATGATCAGCCAACTGAGGAATCTGAGGTGGAGTGTGACACTGGTGTGGCAAGCCTTGCTCTCACCACTGAATACGTCAGCAAGTCCATCTTCAACATTGAGGATAATGGTATCTCCACCAACAATGACGACTTTGCTGACGACTACACCCCCACCTATTGCTTCATGGCTCGAGGTGCAAAGGTAACATCACGTGAAGCTTACTTTGAAACTTCCAGTGATGATGACTCTGAGTGTGAATCTAAACCAAGCTATAAGAAACTTGCTAAAATTGCAACTGAACAGCAACATGCCATGGAAAAGATTCAAAAACTGCTAGACAAAAGCGATGACCTGTTGGACGAGGAAATGGATCGTAGTCAAGCCTTGTCTGAGGATCTCAGAAGGCTTAAGTCTCAATATGACGAACTTGAAAGTCGTCATGTGTCCCTCTCGGCTAAACATGAGAAGCTATCCTATGAATTTCTTCAAAGGAAGCAAGATCTCGAGAAGCTGAGAGCGTCTCATGATGATCTTCAAAAGGAAAATGATTCACTCCTCGCTCAACAGATCAGTACCGCTCAGGAAGAATTTGTTGCACCATGCTTAAAATGCCTTGAACGTGATAATGGTAATTCTTCAGCTGAATGTTCAAATGCTTCTGTACTTGCAATTGCTTCAACTGCTACGGTGGCCACTAACCCCTCATCCGAGGAAGCCACCAGTGATACTGATGAGAATGCAGGGCTGAAGGAATTGTATGTCACTGGCATGTACAAAAGCCTAAAAGGGCATCAAACCCTGTGTGACGTGCTCAAAAAGCAAATTCTTCACAGGAACCCTAAGAAAGAGGGTATTGCCTTTGAGAGAAAGCTCAATGCTAATGGTTCGTATTGGAAGCCTGAGCAGTATCCCAAAACCACATGGGTTGCTGCAAAGGGACCTCCAGTAGACCCATCCACTTTATCTGACTATAATTGTGATTCTTCATATTCTTCAGATGAGTCATTTGACTCCAACTATAAACTGTTCAAAAATCAAAATGGTGAGGTCTTTGCCAGATTCATTGGTACTAACTGCAGGAACGGTCCACCTGTGAAGAAGATCTGGGTTCCTAAAAGCCTTCTGGAAAATCTTCAGGTGAATGTCATCATGACACCACCGATGAAGAAGAAACTTCCCAGGGCAAATTCTTCACAAGGATCAAAGTTGTCAAATGGACGCAGACCTACTTATGGTCGCACTAATGACTCTGTTTCATAGGGAAACAGGCAGTGAGTTGATGAATATGAGCATTATTCTTCGAACCACTATGTTCACAAATCCTCGAAGAATTTCTCTGCTTATTCATTCAATTACTATAACCCTCCTATGAAGAGAAATGCATATTCTTCAATGCCTAAGTTCTCCATCAATGCACTTCGTCACATTGCTTCTCAGCCACCCATTCAGATGTGGGTGGTTAAGAAAAAGAACTAATCTCTTCTGCAGGGTCAGGTCTTCTGGCAACTAAATGTCTGATGAATTTGCTGAAGACCTGACAAAATGCCTGTTGGGATGCAGGCTATTCATGCTGAAATGAATGTTTCATTTCACACATCCCTTATGCTGCTAGATATTATTCTTTGATGAAACTGTCTAACGAAATTGATCATTATCATATTCTTCACTTTGAAGCATATGAATTTGTAAGTCAGACTAATGCTTCTACAGGATGATACACCTTCAGCCACTGAATGGGTCTTGGACAGTGGCTATACGAATCATATGACTGGAGATAGGAATCTCCTCACTGATGCTCCCCTTACTCCGTCTCATCTGAAGCACATCACATACGCTAACAAAGGAAAAAAGCAAGGTATTGGGTCTAGGTAAGGTTGCCATTACAAAGGATCGACACATGGAAAAGGTGATGCTTGTCGAGTCTCTTGGATTCAACCTCATGTCTGTCTCAATGCTTTATGATCTTGATATGATTGTCATCTTTGGCAAATATAGATGCATTGTGCTATTGGAATCTGACAAATCCAAAGTCTTCAAAGGCTTTAGGAGAGGTGACTTGTATATTGTAGATTTCTCTACAGGTCCTCAGCCTACAACATGCCTAATGGCAAAAGCTTCGGAATGCTGGCTATGACATCAACGACTTGGACATGCTGGAATGAGGAATTTGAGAACTCTCGTCAAGAAGAAGCATATCATTGGCGTCGTGGGTGTCAAATTCGTCAAGGATCACCTCTGTGGTGCTTGTGAGTCTGGAAAGATGACCAGAGCCAAGCACCAGGCGAAGATAATCATGACCACTACTCGTCCTTTTGAATTACTTCACATGGATTTGTTTGGTCCTACACATTATGCCACACTAACCAATGCAGCATCTCTCTACGAATTCGTCATTGTTGATGACTACTCTTGCTACACCTGGGTGCACATCATTACCTACAAGACTGAAGTTCAGAATGTCTTCAGATGATTCTCCAATCGGGCCATGACGAATTATGGTCTCAAGATCAAGCACATCAGGAGTGACAACGGCATCGAGTTCAAGAACACTGGCCTCGACGACTATCTTGATGAACTTGGTATCACTCATGAGCTCTCTGCTCCCTACACTCCTCAGTAGAATGGAGTCGTGGAGCACAAGAACAAAACCCTCATCGACATGGAGCGTACTATGCTTTATGAATACAAGACTCCTCGTCACTTCTGGCCTGAGGCAATTGATACTGCATGCCACATCATCAACCAAGTATATCTTCACAAATTCCTCAAGAAGACCTCATATGAGCTCCTCACTGACAAGAAACCCAATGTGAGTTATTTCAAAGTCTTCGGTGCTAAATGTTGGATTAGAGACCCTCATCACAGTTCTAAATTTGCACCGAAAGCACATGAAGGTTTTATGCTTGATTACGGAAAGGACTCGCACACCTACAGAGTCTTCAACTCCTTCCACCACAAGGTTGTTGAAACTGTAGATGTGCGGTTCGATGAAACTAACGGCTCGCAAAGAGAGCACCTGCCTCCTGTGCTAGATGAAATACCTCCTGAGGAATCTTTCAAGCTGATGGGGACTGGTGAAATTGTGCCCAGTGAAGAAATAGCTGCTGATGAAGAAGTGGTTGTTCCTCGTCGTGAAGAAAATGAAAATCCTGACGAAAATGATGCTGAGGATTCTGCACGGCAACAACAACAACAACAAGGCCCTCGTCTAGCACATCCACGAGTGGCGAATGAAGTGCAGATTGAGAAGATCCTCGACAACATCAATGCACCTGGTCCCCTCACTTGCTCAAGAGCTTCACATTTAGCTAACTTTTGTGGGCATTACGCGTTTGTCTCTATTTCAGAGCCCACCAAAGTTGATGAAGCCTTTCTGGAACCTGAATGGATTCAAGCGATGCAAGATGAATTGCGTCAATTTGAGCTCAACAATGTGTGGGAGCTAGTTAAGCAACCAGATCCACGCAAGCACAATATCATCGGCACTAAGTGGATCTACCGCAACAAACAAGATGAAAATGGCCAAGTGGTGAGGAATAATGCCCGTCTTGTAGCTCAAGGCTACACACAAGTTGAGGGTATTGATTTCGATGAAACATTTGCACCTGTTGCTAGGCTTGAAGCCATTCGTATATTGCTTGCATATGCTAACCATCATGATATCCTCTTATATCAAATGGATGTGAAAAGTGCATTCCTCAATGGTAAACTTGAGGAAGAAGTATATGTTGCTCAACCACCAGGTTTTGAGGACCCAAAGCATCCTGACAAAGTCATCAGACTCAACAAGACTCTCTATGGCCTCAAGCAAGCCCCGAGGGCTTGGTATGATACACTGAAGGAATTCCTGAAGAAAAAGGGGTTCAAGCCCGGTTCACTTGACCCTACTCTTTTTATTAAATCTTATGATGGTGAACTGTTCATATGCCAAATATATGTTGATGATATTATCTTTGGTTGCACTAACAAGAAATACAATGACAAATTTGCTCATATGATGCAAGAAAAATATCAGATGTCTATGATGGGGGAGTAGAAATTCTTCCTCGGGCTTCAAATTCGTCAACAACCCAATGGCATCTTCATATCTCAGGAGAAATACCTCAGAGACTGCCAGAAGAAATTCGGAATGCAAGATTGCAAAGGCCTCAAGAATTCAAGATACCAATGCCAACAAATGGCCAACTCAACACTGACCAAAATGGTAAAGATTTTGATCAGAAGGTATATCGCTCCATCATTGGTTCGCTGCTTTACCTATGTGCATCTAGGCCAGATATTATGCTTAGCGTTTGCATGTGTGTCCGCTTTCAAGCGTCACCGAAGGAATCACACCACCAGGCTGTGAAACGAATTCTTCGATATTTGGCTCACACCCCAGCGCTTGGATTATGGTATCCCAAGGGCTCGTCACTTGATCTTGCTGGATATTCCGATTCTGATTATGCTGGCGATCGTGTGGACCACAAGTCAACATCAGGCACATGCCATTTCCTCGGACGATCTCTTGTATGTTGGTCCTCGAAGAAGCAGAACTGCGTTTCACTTTCCACTGCCGAGGCTGAGTACATTGCTGCTGGCGCCTGCTGCTCACAGTTACTATGGATGAAGCAAACCCTCAAGGACTAAGGCGTCAACGTGAAGAAAGTGCCACTCTACTGCGACAATGAGAGCGCCATCAAGATCGCTCACAACCCAGTGCAACACTCAAGGACGAAGCATATTGAGATTCGTCACCATTTTCTTCGTGATCATGTGCTGAAGGGAGACATCATCATCGACCACGTGAAGACTGAAGACCAGCTTGCAGATATCTTCACTAAGCCCTTGGATGAGAGAAGGTTTTGCATTATGCGGTGTGAGCTAAACATCTTAGAATCTTCGAATGTCCTTTGAAAAGGACACACATCCTAACGCTTATGCATTCTTGATGACTTTGATGCACAACACACGAAGTAACGTTTTTCTTCAATCAATGAAGACTAACCCTCTAAGTGTGAAGAAATTAATGAAGAACTTGATTCTCAGAACCCTACGACAATTGTACGCGGTATCTGAAATCATCATAGTTCTTATACGGTGGGTAACGCCACCACCTCTTTTTGACATTCTTCAAATTTGAGTTTTTCGTCATTTATAATTTCGTCAAACTTTTCAAATTCGTCATTTGAGGTTAACCTTCATTGCGTTTGGTTCTATACCTATACCTATACCTATATATATATATATATATATATATATATATATATATATATATATATATATATATATATATATATATATATATATATTTGAGTTTTTCATGTCCTCAACAGCATCCACATATAGCTAAATTCTTCAATCGTGTTTTTCGTCATCTATGTGGATGTGATCGGACCCGCTCCCCTCTGTGCTAAACTCAACCCACTCTGTTCACAAATTCTTCATATGCGTTCTACTTGACACTGTTCAAAGTCTTCACTGTGTCCTTGACAGCTGAAGAAATTGCGAACATTTTTTAAAATATTCCAATCAATTTTTGGCGGTTGCCACAGTAACTTTATCCCGCGCTTCACACGCATGGATAAAGATGAAAATGCATGTGTGACATGTGTCACTCAGATGCGAAACGCCAGGGGCTTAGCCGTCCAAAATCTTCGGACCTCTCGGTTTTTACCGTGCCTATATAAAGGCTTGGCCTCATCAACCCTATCCCATTTCACTCTCGCGCCCCTGTCGCCCTCAAACCCTAGCGCCACCGCTGGAACTCATCGTCGTCGGAGAGGAAGAGCTTCACTGCCTCGACTTCTTCGCCGTCGTATTCGCGCCGGCCGTGGATTTCTTCACCTCCGCCACCACCGTAGACGTCTTTCGTCGCCAAGTTAGGGCACGGAAGATCTGAACTAACGATCTCCTTTGCCTCATCGTCCAGTTCGTCGAGTTCATCCTTGGGGTAATTAAAATTTATTTTTTACCGCCCAAGTTTGATCTTTTTACTGCCACAAAATCTTCAAGTGCTGTTTTTACCACTCTTCCAATTCGTCAGCACTTCCTTCTGGCCAGTCTTGAGTATTTACATCTAAGTTACACTTAACAACTAGATTCCTCAATTGTGCAATTGCTTCAATCTGTACAACTCTGGAATCTTTGTCAAGAACACTTAGTGAAATGCGTCAAGATGATAAGGGACAATTTCTTCACCTGGTTTATTTTGAAAAATCTCTGAGAGCGCATGTGACTCTTCCCTATTTCCTCGCAACTATACTCTATTCACAAGTACAATATCTACCGATGAATCTCTAGGTTCTCATCAAATTAATTCATTTGCAGCATTGCTTGAGGAAAACCTTCAGACATCTTCTGAGTCCTCAAAAGTTCAAAAACCTCAGCTGAAGAAAATGGCTGATGGGAAAAGGCCTCAGAAGGGAGGCAAGCGGAAAGAGGAACATACAACTTTTGAGATTCCAGATGATCTGTATGATGGATATTGCACTCCAGATGAGGAAACTCATGGAAAGGAAACCAAGGAGCAGCGCAAAACGTGCATGCAAAAGATCAAGAGATACTGGACATACCAGTGGAGGGATTACAATTTCGTCACCTCCAAGTACATGAAGGACTTTGCTGTGAAGCCACCGTGCAATAGGCCACCACTTGCTGAAGGTCAAATTTCTCATCCTACCAGCATCCGAAGGGGTGAAGAATTCCCCAAAGAGTGGGCAAAGCAACAAGCTAAGTTGCAGAAACAGGCCAAAAAGGCCGTTGATGAATTCAACAAGGCCGCAAAGGTCTCAGCTGAAGCAGATGCAAGTGGCAGTGCCAGTGCTCCGAAGAAGGCAATGCAAAAGAAGCCTGCCACCAAGCCGAAGCCGACTGTCCCAAAGCCCTCAGTGGCCCAGCCAGCTGCTTCAAAGGCTTCAGCACCTAAGATCTCAAAATCTTCAGTGCCTCCTCCTGCTACAAGTTCTTCAATGGCAGCAGCAAAAGCTTCAACACCGGGCGTGCTCGCATCTTGCTAGTGCACCGAGGGCTTTCCAACAGCCCCAATTGCTGCATCAAGTGCCTCAGCTTGTGGGCAACCATCGTCTTCACTGCCCAAGCTGAAGAAAAAGGTCACTGCTGGCCGTGGAACCAGGCCAAGTCCCAAGAGTAAGGCCGTAGTGCCACAGGCTGACGAACATGGTCTAGCTGACGAAGATGAGCTTGCTGAGTTCCTCAGAAGAAAGCAAGAGCAAGCTGCAATTGCTAAGAATTCTTCAGTTCCTATGCTGCTGGACCCCAAGAAGCTCCTGGACTTCATTGACATCTGGTGCACCATGCCAGACACGCCTCTTGACGAACTGAATCTGCCTCCTGGCTCAAGTCACGTGTTATCTGCTTTCACTTTGAATGAGAAGCATAAAATTGCTCAATCAAAAATGGTGAGGAAACAACAGCTGCAGAAAGAAAAGGAGCTGCGGAAAAACATGCTTTCAATTTCTCCCCAGCAGCTTGTGTCTTTGCAGTATGAAATTCAATAGCTGTCTGAAGAATTTGAACGCCAGTCAAGTCACTGCTGTGGTGTGCGTGACAAATTCATCACTGCAACCAAAAAGGTTGTTGAAGAGCACAACAAGGGTGAGGCTGCAAAGTTCGGCACAGTGCCTCCTTCCAGTTCCTCAGATCCAGCTCCGACCAGTGAGACTACCAGGGCAACAGAGGTTGCGCCTGAAGAATATGACAGGGCAACTGAAGAAGTTGTTCCTGAAGAAATAGCTAGGGCGACTGCATCAGTCGTTCCTGAAGAAATTGAACCATCAAGTTCCTCAGCAGCAGCGCCACCAACAACTTCACCTGTGAAAACTATCACCCTTCCTTCTGCATCAGAAGTGAAGAAGACCAAGGCTGCTGAGAAGGAAGCTAAGAAGAGAAAAGCTTCAGCTCCTCCTACCATCACTGAAACAGTGAAGAAATTGAAGACTGCACCATTGTCTTCAGATGCTCCAATTCATGCCATTCATATCTCATCAGCGCCCCCTGCTCCTGCCACAGATGAATGTCAGATTGTTCCGTATGGGGTGGATTATGAAATCCCTTAGGCTGATGAATATGATGCTGAAACCCACTCTGCTGCTACCACAGAGCAAGTGGATGAAGAAATCGAAGTTGAAGATGATGCTTCGCTTCACCAAGTCTTGTCTCGGAAGCCCTCACAGGTTCCGGTGGCTGAAGAGAATGACACTGCTTCGTCTGGAAGTAGTGAAGAAACTGAAGAGGATGTGGACATTGATGGTGCTACTACCCCTCCGATCATTGACGAATTTTTGGAAGCTTTCCATCCAAATTCGCCCCTCACCACACCTCTGAAGCAAGTGTCGCAGTCACCCGCCATCACTGAAGAAATTCATACGGGCTCTGAGGAAAACAACCATCACCACTTCAGAGCATTCCTGAAGAAATACCAGCTGCAGCAGCTGATGAAACTGCTCAAGAAGAGCCCACGGTTGATGTCGTCAATACATCCCCTCCTCGTGCAGACTCAATTCCTTCAGTAGACACCGATACTGTTCCCACTGCCACTGCTGAGGAAATTGCCAAGTCACATGCTGTCACAGATCCAAATGATTCCACTGGGTCCCCATGACCAGTGTTTGATGTACGCAAGAAGATGCATAACCTTCACCCAGTTCCTGTGATGCCTAAGATTGGCAGAACCCTCAGGCGGCCTCAGTTTGATAATGCCAAATTCTTCGAAGAGAAGAATTTCTTCATTGGTGAGTCCCCATATGACTCCGCCAAGATCAGGCGCCTGCGATTCTGGACAAGGACGCAGATGAACTTTTATGCATCACTATTATTCGACAAGAACAAAGTCTTTCCGCATCGCCATATTCCTCACGTGGATATGGAGTCATTGCCGTGCTTTCGGTCTGTTTTGGCTATTCTTCACGATGCTGGATTACTCAGCTTCTGCTCTGACGTCTGCGATTGGAATAAAGAACTCATTCTTCAATTCTTCGCCACCGTGCATTTCTCTGGAGAGGCTAAATACATTCCTACATGGGCTCTGGAATGGATGAGTGAAGACACTCACTACAAAGCACCAATTGAAGAACTTCTTCGTGCTCTCCCAGTTGATCCACCCCATGAAGAAGCAAAGAGAATATATGAAGAACCTGAACTGCCAAACCACCTAATGCAAGTGCTTATGAAGCCAATCGTTGAAGGAGAAGCTCCAAGGACAACCTTCCTCGTGAAGGATTTGCTATATGTGCCAAGAACCATTTTTTGCATTCTGTCCAAAATCCTCAGTCCTATTATGTGTCACAACTCTAACACTGAAGAAGTTGTGGGAATTATGAAGAATCTGCTGTTCCACATCATTCATGGTACTCCCATTAATATTCATGACTTCTTCCTGAGGACTTTGGTCACAGTGGCACAGTCGCCTTTTGATCTGAAGCCATATGCTCCATTGATCATGAGATTCATCAGATTTCAATCTGCAATTCACTACAAGGCTGACAGTCAGAATCATTTGAGCTATTTGCCTGAAGTAGAAATTCTTCAGAGCACTATCTCCTCAGTCCCTGGCAAGGGCAAGGCCGCTGTCAATGAAGGAATTCGTCCCCTTGATGGACAATTTCATCAATCACTCTCCAGCTCCAATGCCGATGAATCTGCTAGCCAGGATACCACTACAAAAGCTTCAAGGCCAGCTTCTTCACCTGAAGCACCACGTGTCATGACAGACCGTGAGTTGCTCATAAGCCTTCACCAGAAAGTGGACAAGAATCACCGATGGGTTAAGCGTCAGTTTGCAGCTATTCAAGCCAACATGACTGTGACGCATAACTCGGTTCGCAAAAACCGCTATTATCTTCATGAGATATTTGACAGATCATGGGTCATCCTATCGCACCTCAAGACAGCTGAAGAACTTGCTGATTTGGACTTCCAGATGAACTTTGACTGGGCCGACCCGCCAAGGAAAAAGTTCAAGAACATCAAAGTTCCTCCTCTCATGCCAAGTTCAGAGTCTTCATCGCGCAAGACTGATGAAAATGAAGCCGTTGAAGACACTGCGACTGGTCCATCTGCATAACTCGACCCCAACAACGCTGGCGCTCCCTCGTCTTCACCGCGATGATTTTCTTCAGGGGCGTTAGTCCTCAGCTTCGTCTCCTTTTGGTCACTGATGACACAGGGGGAGAAGTGTGAGTTAGTCTTCAAGCGGGTCGTTATATGGGCTATTTTGCTATTTTTGCTGTGTTACAACTCTTGAACTTCATTTGATTCATTCTCTGACGAGTTGTAACTTTAATAACTGTTGGTTGTCTGACTCTTTTTGCAATGTTTTATATGCGTGCTCTGATCTTAAATATATCTGCTCATGCATGCACAATTTCGTCAGACACCAATTTTCATCATGCATTCATATTCTTCAATATCCTATGATCATGCATGACTGGATTCCAAGATATAGGGGGAGATCTCCACAATTTCAACCTGCCATGTGCATTTGCAATCCAAAGCAAATTCCTCATATGCACATCTTCAGGGGGAGTTCCTCAATATCTTGTAATCAATTTCTTCAAACTCTATACTTACACTTCAATCATTTTTACTCCCGTTTAAAGCCTAACCAATTTGTCATCAATCACCAAAAAGGGGGAGATTGTAAGTGCATCAAGTGCCCCCTTAGTGGTTTTGGAGTATTGAAGACAAATAGGTTGAGCAACTAATGTGTTTGTGAGTATACACAGGAGACAGAGTCCCTGAATATTTGGTTTAACACATGGAAGATGACCCCTAAAAATAGATTTCTTCAAGTGAAGAATTTGATGATGAAATTGGTACGGCCTTTGAAGAAATTGACGTGAAGACTTTGAAGCTTGAAGACTTTGGTTTTCGTAGTTTCTTTTCTTCTTATTTGAGTCATGGGAAAAATCGTACTGTTAAAGGGGGTCTAGGTGAAACATATTTCACATTTCCAAAGTGATGCTCAAATCTTCTCAAACCCATACACAAGCCGCTTCGAGTGAAGCCTTTGGAAATCTCCAGTACAGCTGACGCATTTGCTAGCGATAGTGACAAAGTTCATCTGGTCACTGACGAATTTGGTCAGGCTGAGAAGTTAGGAGTTCGCCAGTGTGAGCTGCCTATCGTGAGGAAATTGAGTGCCCTGATGAATTGAGAGTTCAATTTTCAGACCGTTGCTGCACCGCGTGCCAGCTGTCGAGTGGATCCTTATCCTGAACGGTCGAATCAGAGAAGGGCATTTATGACAATTCATGTCGGGTTGCCCCTGGCTATAAATAGCCGCCCCCCACAACCACTTGTTGGTTGGCTGCTCCGAGAGAACTTGACACTTGTCCTTTGAGAGCAACCCATCCTCTGACGACTTTGAGTGAACCCAAGTGAGGAAAACCCCAAACAGAGCCTATGTGATTGAGCATCACTGAAGAGATTGATCTGTGTGATCCGACGCTTGTTACCTTTGAGGACTGTCATTCCTCCAGACGGTTAGGTGTCATGTTCTGAGCACCCAAGAGTAATTGTGGCGTGCCGGTGAACAAGTCTGTGAAGGTTTTGGAAGTCTACCTTGAAGACTTACCACGAGTGATTGGGTGAGGTCTAAGTGACCTTAGCTCAAGAGGAATACGGTGAGGACTAAGTTTTCTCTGAGTTGCGACTCAGCCGCCTCAACCAGACGTACAGTTGATACAGCAACTGGAACTGGTCTACCAAATTCCATTGTCTTCACCGAGCCTACCTGGTTTCAAATTCCTCACCCTCCCTTACTTTATTCCGCTGCTGAAGAATTTGTGATCTATCCTCTGACGAATTTGAACTGAAGTATTTGCTTATGCCATCTTTTATTTCCTCAGTTCATATTCCTCATGCTTGTATGATTGTATGATTGCATGTTCTTCACTTATGTGTACTGATCGCATGTACTCTGATTCTGTGATGAGTTAGTTTCCCTTGTGTTTCTATTTCTTCACTCTGATCTTCGTCTAATTCATCAGAGTTTGATGAATTTCTAATAATCTCCCATTCACCCCCCTCTGGGAGATAACCTGCGCTTTCACGACGACTTTAAACCGTCTTATGTTTTATGACGTGCTAGTGATGGGCATGTTTATGCCAAATTTGTTGGTTCTTCTCATGAGTACATTGAATGGTCTATTTGGGTTCCTAAGACCCTTGTTACTAACTACAAAGGACCCATTCAAAAATGGGTTCCTAAAACCAAGCATTGATCTTATGTAGGAGTTTGCTTCTGGTGGGGGATCATGGTTGCGCGATAGTGGAGCAACAAATCATATGACCGGGAGCAAGGACTTGGTGGTGAACGTGCAACCAAGCCTATCTATGCCCACCCATGTCCAATTCGGTGATGCTTCAACATCTAAGGTATTGGGTCTTGGCAAGGTTGTGAGTTCTCATGATTTATCAATTGAGAAGGTCATGCTTGTTGAGACCCTTGCATACAATTTACTTTCCGTTCGTCAACTTGCACTTATGGGCTTTGCTACATTCTTTGATCTTGATACCGTGGCCCTTTTGTGGAGCAAGACTCTTAAAGTAGCATTTGTTGGGCATGTCGAGAACGGTCTCTATGTGGTTAACTTCTCGGAGCGACCCACTAAGACCGCGACTTGCCTAATGGCTAAAGTTGACGTGGGGTGGCTTTGGCATCGCCGTTTAGCCCACGTCAATATGAGATCTTTGCAAAGTCTCCTCAAGTGGGACCATGTCCGTGGACTAACAAATGTTAGTTTTTCTAAAGATCGTGCTTGCAGTGCTTGTATCAAAGGAAAGCTACATGAAACGGCTAACCGACCCACAACTATTATCTACTTGAAGAGGCCCTTGGAGCTCCTTCACATGGATCTCTTCGGTCCTCCATCTTTTGATAGTCCTCGGGGAAGAAAGTATTGCTTGGTGATTGTGGATGATTACTCAAGATACACTTGGGTATACTTCTTCAAGAAGAAGAGCGAGACCCAACAAACCATCATCGACTTTGCAAATGAAGCTCAACATCAACATGATGCAAAGATATTGATGATTAGAAGTGACAACAGCACCGAGTTCAAGAACTACACCATGGATGAGTTCCTTAGTGATGAGGGGATCAAGCATCAATACTCCGCACCATATACCCCTCAACAAAATGGTGTTGCGGAGAGGAAGAACCGGACGTTGATGGACGCGGCTGATACGTCTCCGTCGTATCTATAATTTTTGATTGTTTCATGCCAATATTCTACAACTTTCACATAATTTTGGCAATATTTTATATTATTTTTGGGACTAACATATTGATCCAGTGCCCAGTGTCAGTTCCTGTTTTCTGCTTGTTTTTTGTTTCGCAGAAAATCCATATCAAACGAAGTCCAAACACGATAAAATTTTACAGAGAATTATTTTGGAATATATGTGATTTTTAGGAAGAAGAATCAACGCAAGACGGTGCCCGAGGTGGCCACAAGGCAACAGGGCGCGGCCCCAGGGAGGTCGCGCCGTGTTGCCTTGTGATCCCTCGAACGTCGGTTGGGGCCCTTCTTTCGCCGCAAGAAAGATAATTTCTGGATAAAAATCCCCTCAAAGTTTCAGCCCAATCGTAGTTACGATCTCCGGGAATATAAGAAACGGTGAAGGGCCAAAAAACAGAACACGAAACAGAGAGAGAGATCCAATCTCGGAGGGGCTCCTGCCCTCTGGGAGCCATGGCGGCCATGGACCAGAGGGAAAACTCTCCTCTAATCTAGGGGGGAGGCCAAGCAAGAAGAAGAAGGAGGGGGCTCTCTCCCCCTCTCTTCCAGTGGCGCCGGAGCGCTGCCGGGGGAACCATCGTGACGGCGATCTACACCAACAACTTCGCCGCCGTCATCACCAACTCTCTCCCCCTCTATGCAGTGGTGTAACACCTCTTCTTCCGGCTGTAATCTCTACTTGAGCATGGTGCTTAATGCTACATATTATTATCCAATGATGTGTTGCCATCCTATGATGTTTGAGTAGATTCTTTTTGTCCTACGGGTTAATTGTGGTATTGTGTGATTGATATGAGTTGTATGTTAATATGGTGCTATCCTATGGTTCCCTCCGTGTCGCGCAAGTGTGAGGGATTCCCGCTGTAGGGTTTTGCAATACGTTCATGATTCTCTTATAGTGGGTGGCTAGAGTGACAGAAGCTTACACCCGAGTAAGGGGGTTGTTGCGTATGGGAATAAAGGGGACTTGTTACTTAATGCTATGGTTGGGTTTTACCTTAATGATCTTTAGTAGTTGCGGATGCTTGCTAGAATTCCAATCATAAGTGCATATGATCCAAGTACGGAAAGTATGTTAGTGTATGCCTCTCCCTCATTGCATATGATAGGTATCTATCATGTTATATTCAATTGCCTATGGACAATCTTTCTTATCGTTCTACAAAAAGCTTTCTACTAAACAACTAACTTTTATTATCTTGCAAATTACTTGTAGTTTTATTCTTGCTAAGTACTTCTAGTTTTATTCTTGCAAACTTATCCTTACACCTACAAAGTAGTTTTATTCTTGTTCTAGGTAAAGCGAACGTTAAGTGTGCGTAGAGTTGTATCGGTGGTCGATAGAACTTGAAGGGAATATTAATTCTACCTTTAGCTCCTCATTGGGTTTGACACTCTTATTTATTGAAAAAGCTACAATTGATCCCCTATACTTGTGGGTTATCAAGACCTTTTTCTGGCGTTGTTGCCGGGGAGCAATAGCGTGGGGTTGAAATTCTCCTGTGTGCTTGTTTGCTTTATCATTAAGTAGTTTTTATTTTTGTTCTAAGTTGTTTTCTATCTTTAGTTATGGGTAGGAAACGTAAAATACCAAAACAATTAGTTGTACTTGCTAAACCAATGGTTGAAGAACTACCCAAAATCTTTCATACTGCTGAAGCTTTCTACTTGGATCATCTTCGATCCCTTTGTGCTCGTGCTGAAAACCCAACTAGCTTAGTTGAGGGAAAATCATTAGATGAGCATGCTTGTTTTGTGCGACACCGCTTGTCTCAAAAAGGGAAACTCTTAAGGCATCAAATTAATTGTTTGCAATGCTATGCTTGGAATTTATGCGAAATATATGATTTTACTTGTTGTTCTGAAAACCCTAAAAAACACCGTCAGTACCAATGTGAGTCTAAGGATAATGGAATCTTATCTTCTTATGCCAAAGGTGTTTATAGTTCTATGATATTGAACAAATTGAAGAATTTGTTTCTTTTAAGGGTGCTTATGAAATTGCTTCTTTGATTGAAAAGTGTGATGCTACTCTTTACAAATCTGAAATTTTTGCCATACTTAAATATTGCTATGAAAACTATGCTTCTAATGCTTATGTTAAAGAATATATTGAGGAAGTCCTCACTGTCCAAGAGGAGACTAACGTTTTGCAGGAATCTATGGAAGAAGAAATTGATGACATTGTGAGCTCATTAGATGAAAAAGATGACGAGGAGAGCGAAGAACGAAAGGAGGAAGAGAGGATTAGCTACCCATGCCCACCTTCTAATGAGAGTAACTCTTCAACTCATACATTGTTTAATTCCCCTTCGTGCTTACCGAAGGATGAATGCTATGATAATTGCTATGATCCCTTTGATTCGGTTGAAATATCCCTTTTTGATGAAATTGGTGCTTGCTATGCTTGTGGCCATGATGCCAATGTGAATGATGCTTATGGAGATGAATTTTCTATAGTTCCTTATGTTAAACATGAAATTTTTACTATTACACCTACACATGATAGTCCTATTATCTTTTTGAATTCTCCAAACTACACTATATCGGAGAAGTTTGTGCTTATTAAGGATTACATTGATGGGTTGCGTCTTACCGTTGCACTTGATGATTTTGATGGATATAATATGCATGTGCTTGCTGCTCCTAATTCCAATTATTATGAGAGAGGAACTACATCTCCACCTCTCTATGTTTCTAGTACGATAAAATTGCAAGAAACTGTTTATACTATGCATTGGCCTTTACTTGATGTGCATGAATTGTTCTTTTATGACATGCCGATGCATAGGAAGAGAGTTAGACTCCGTTGTTATGTGATATATGTTGTTTTGTGCTCACTACTAAATTATAAATCATTGTTAATTAAAATTGGCTTTGATATACCTTGGGATCCGGGTGGATCAATTACTTGAGCACTATATGCCTAGCTTAATGGCTTTAAAGAAAGCGCTGCCTGGGAGACAACCCAGAAGTTTTAGAGAGTCATTTTATTCTATTGTGTGCTTTTAAAAAGTTTTAAAACAAAAAAAATATAGAGGGGAACCTAAAACTTTTCAACAAGAAAAGTGAAAGTGAGAAAGACGAACACCGTTGAAGTGGGGGACGTCCTTGAACTTTGTTCATGCCCATGGAAACTTTGTGAATCTTGATTACATAAAATTTTCAACAAAAATAATTATCCCCTTGTACAAATCAATTGTATTATAAAAATAATGTGCCAAGATTTACCTTTAGGATGTTTAAATTGCTTGTTTGGTGTGTGCTGTGCAAAAACAGAAACTTTTGCTGTAGTGTTTGAATTTTACTGGAACATGCAAAAATTCTGAAATTTTTACAAAGTACTTCTATGCAAAAAATTTATTTCGTCCTTATTTTTCAGAATTTTTGGAGTTACAGAAGTATATGTTTCATTTGCATCTTTATAGACTGTCTTATTTTCACAGATTGCTGTTATAGTTTCTTTATTTGCGTATGTTTGAAATCTTGTTGAGCCCCATTGACTTGGGAGCCATAGAATTGTGATAGCATACAGTGGGTAATGTTTGATTATAATTATACAATAATGTTACAGAAGGACATGATGGGATTTGATGTTATATGTACTAACCCCTCTAATAAAAAGTTCGGTTAAGTTTTGTGTGGATGAAGTGTTCGAAGATCGAGGAGGTATCGATATGAGGAGAATAAGGAGAGGCAAGAGTTCAAGCTTGGGGATGCTCAAGGCACCGCAAGTAAATATTCAAGGAGACTCAAGCGTCTAAGCTTGGGGATGCCCCGGAAGGCATCCCATCTTTCTTCGACAATTATCGGTATGTCTCGGTTTTTGTTTTGTTCACATGATATGCGTAAATTCTTGGAGCATATTTTGTGTTTATTTTTCCTTTTTGTTTTATGCACCATGCTGGTATGAGATAGTCGTTAGTTGATTTATAGAATGCTCATTGCACTTCACTTATATCTTTTGAGTATGGCTTTATAGAATGCTTCATGTGCTTCACTTATATCATTTGAAGTTTGGATGCCTGTTTCTCTACATAGGAAAACCGTTATTTGTAGAATGCTCTTTTGCTTCACTTATATTTATTAGAGTGTGGTCTTTTGTAGAAAGAATTAAACTCTCATGCTTCCCTTATATCTATTTAGAGAGTCAACATGAATTGGTCATTCACATGGTTAGTCATAAAATCCTACATAAAACTTGTAGATCACTGAATATGATAAGTTTGATTCCTTGCAATAGTTTTGCGATATTGAGATGGTAATATGTGGGAGGTACTAGTGAATAATTTTGTTTTAGTAAGAATATTGGTGTTAAGATTTGTGATTCCCGAAGCATGCACGTATAGTCTTTAGTTATGCTAAGAAGTTGGAGCATGATTTATTATTGAGTGTCTTCCTTTGCATGGAGGTCGGGGGCGCGCGATGGTTAACTCCTACCAACCTCCCCCCTAGGGGCATGCGTAGTAGTACTTTGATTCGAGGGCTAATAGACTTTCGCAATAAGTATGTGAGTTCTTTATGACTAATGTGAGTCCATGGATTATACGCACTCTCACCCTTCCGCAATTTGCTAGCCTCTTCGGTACCGTGCATTGCCTTTCTCACATCGAGATTTGGTGCAAACTTCACCGGTGCATCCAAACCCCGTGATATGATACGCTCTATCACACATAAGCCTCCTTATATCTTCCTTAAAACAGCCACCATACCTACCTATTATGGCACTTCCATAGCCATTCCGAGATATATTGCCATGCAACTTCCGCCTTCCTTTTTATATGACACACATCGTCATTGTCATATTGCTTTGCATGATCGTAAGATAGCTAGCGTGATATTTTCATGGCTTGTCCTTTTTTGATATCTTTGCTACGCTAGATCATTGCACATCCTGGTACACTGCCAGAGGCATTCATATAGAATCATATTTGTTCTAGTATTGAGTTGTAATTTTTGAGTTGTAAGTAAATAGAAGTATGATGATCATCATTATTAGAGCATTGTCCCAGTGAGGAAATAAATAAAAAGAAAAAAAAGAGGCCAAAAAGAGCCCACGAAAAAAAGAAAAAGAAATAAAAGAAAGAAAGAAAAGAAAAAAAAGGAAAAAAGAAAAAGAAAAAAATGAGAGAAAAAGAGAGAAGGGGCAGTGTTACTATCCTTTTCCATACTTGTGCTTCAAAGTAGCACCATGTTTTTCATATAGAGAGTCTCCTATGTTGTCACTTTCATATACTAGTGGGAATTTTTCATTATAGAACTTGGCTTGTATATTCCGATGATGGGCTTCCTCAAATGTCCGAGGTATTCATGAGCAAGCAAGTTGGATGCACACCCACTTAGTTTTCAGTTTGGGCTTTCATACACTTATAGCTCTTAGTGCATCCGTTGCATGGCAATCCCTACTCCTCGCATTGAAATCGATTGATGGGCATCTCCATAGCCCGTTCATCCGCCTAGTTGATGCGAGACTTTCTCCCTTTTTGACTTCTCCTTATTAATCTCTACCATTATATTCTATTCCACCCAAAGTGCTATATCCATGGCTTGCGCTCATGTATTGCGTGGGGGTTGAAAAAGCTGAAGCGCGTTAAAAAGTTTGAACCAATTGCTCGGCTTTTCATCGGGGTAGTGCATGATAAATACTTTATGTAAAGAAGATGGAGCATGACAGGATTATATGATTTTGTAGGGATAACTTTCTTTAGCATTTTTATTTTGAAAGGCATGATTGTTTGTTGGTATGCCCGAGTATTGATGTATTTATATCAATTTATAGACTATTGCTTTGAATCACTCGTGTCTTAACATTCATGCCATGATTAGACTATATGATCAAGATTATGTTAGGTAGCATTCCACATCAAAAAATATATTTTTATCATTTACCTACTCGAGGACGAGTAGGAATTAAGCTTGGGGATGCTGATATGTCTCCGTCGTATCTATAATTTTTGATTGTTTCATGCCAATATTCTACAACTTTCACATACTTTTGGCAATATTTTATATTATTTTTGGGACTAATATATTGATCCAGTGTCCAGCGCCAGTTCCTGTTTTCTGCTTGTTTTTTTGTTTCGCAGAAAATCCAAATCAAACGAAGTCCAAACGAGATAAAATTTTATGAAGAATTATTTTGGAATATATGTGATTTTTAGGAAGAAGAATCAACCCAATATGGTGCCCGTGGTGGCCACAAGGCAACAAGGCGCGGCCCCATGGGGGTCGCGCCGTGTTGCCTTGTGATCCCTCGAACGTCGGTTGGGGCCCTTCTTTTGCCGCAAGAAAGATAATTTCCGGATAAAAATCCCCTCAAAATTTCAGCCCAATCGGAGTTACGGATCTCCGGGAATATAAGAAACGGTAAAGGGCCATAAAACAGAACGCGAAACAAAAGAGAAGCAGAGAGAGAGATCCAATCTTGGAGGGGCTCCTGCCCTCCGGGAGCCATGGCAGCCATGGACCAGAGGGGAAACTCTCCTCCCATCTAGGGGGGAGGCCAAGCAAGAAGAAGAAGAAGGAGGGGGGCTCTCTCCCCCTCTCTTCCGGTGGCGCCGGAGTGCCGTCGGGGGAACCATCATGATGGCGATCTACACCAACAACTTCGCCGCTGTCATCACCAACTCTCTCCCCCTCTATGCAGCGGTGTAACACCTCTTCTCCCCGCTATAATCTCTACTTGAACATGGTTCTTAATGCTACATATTATTATCCAATGATGCGTTGCCATCCTATGATGTTTGAGTAGATTCTTTTTGCCCTACGGGTTACTTGTGGTATTGTGTGATTGATATGAGTTGTATGTTAATATGGTGTTGTCCTATGGTGCCCTCCGTGTCGCGCAAGCGTGAGGGATTCCCGCTGTAGGGTTTTGCAATACGTTCATGATTCACTTATAGTGGGTGGCTAGAGTGACAGAAGCTTACACCCGAGTAAGGGGGTTGTTGCGTATGGGAATAAAGGGGACTTGTTACTTAATGCTATGGTTGGGTTTTATCTTAATGATCTTTAGTAGTTGCAGATGCTTGCTAGAATTCCAATCATAAGTGCATATGATCCATGTACGGAAAGTATGTTAGCGTATGCCTCTCCCTCATTGCATATGATAGGTATCTATCGTGTTATATTCAATTGCCTATGGACAATCTTTCTCATCGTTCTACAAAAAGCTTTCTACTAGACAACTAACTTTTATTATCTTGCAAATTACTCATAGTTTTATTCTTGCTAAGTACTTCTAGTTTTATTCTTGCAAACTTATCCTTACACCTACAAAGTAGTTTTATTCTTGTTCTAGGTAAAGCGAACGTTAAGTGTGCGTAGAGTTGTATCGGTGGTCGATAGAACTTGAAGGGAATATTAATTCTACCTTTAGCTCCTAGTTGGGTTCGACACTCTTATTTATCGAAAAAACTACAATTGATCCCCTATACTTGTGGGTTATCAGCGGCAAGAACCATGATGGCGGAATTCAAATCTCCGTACAACTTTTCGGCTGAAGCCATCAACACCGCATGTCATGCATCCAATCGGCTCTACCTCCGCAAAGGCTTGAACAAGACTCCATATGAGATACTTACCGGTAACAAGCCAAACTCAAGTACTTTCGGGTGTTCGGGTGTAAGTGTTTCATTCACAAGAAAGGTGTTTGTTTGTCTAAATTCGAACCTAGAGCTCAAGAGGGCATATTTGTTGGTTATGCTACAAACTCTCATGCTTACCGTGTCCTCAACAAGTCCAATGGATTCATTGAGGAGACATGTAACGTGGAGTTTGATGAAAATAATGGCTCCCAAGTGGAGCAAAGTGGTCTTTGTGATGTAGGCAATGAAATTCCTCCTCAAGCCATAAGAAGAATGGGGATTGGTCAATTCCTCCCCGTTGAGGAACCCCTTGTGGCCGAAGAAGAAGGACATTGTTCTACGCAAGTGGAACCATCACCAACACTTGACCCACACGTTTCCGAAGAACAAAGTGAAGGCCCTCAATCAAATGAACAAGATCAAGGGCAAGATCAACTTCATGATGATGGTGATGCACCAAGAGATGCCCAAGATCAAGTTCATGACTCCGAGCAAGCTCAAGATCAAGAGCAAGCTCAAGACGGCGCTCAAGATTATCAAGATAGTGCTCCTCAAATGTCTATGGAGGAGTTATTGGAGCATCATGCCGCCAAGATTGCTTCCAAACTCAAACAACAAGAACATGTCATGGAGAATGTGCGTGGAAGCCTAAGAAAGGGGGTAACCACTCGTAAACAATTGACAAACTTTTATGAGCATCACGCGTTTGTTTCTTGTATTGAACCCCAAAAGGTACATGAGGCTCTCGAGGACACGGATTGGCTAGAAGCCATGCAGGATGAACTCAACAACTTCGAGCGCAACAAGGTGTGGAAATTGGTACCAAGGCCAAAGGAGGACCACAATGTCATTGGAACCAAATGGATCTTCAAGAACAAGCAAGATGTGAACGGTGTTGTCATTCGAAACAAGGCAAGATTGGTGGCTCAAGGCTACTCCCAAGTCGAGGGTATCGACTACGGTGAAACCTTTGCCCCCGTCGCTCGCCTTGAATCTATTCGCATGTTGCTTGCATATGCATCTCATCATGATTTTAAGTTGCAACAAATGGATGTGAAAAATGCATTTCTTAATGGTCCTCTTAATGAGTTGGTATATGTCAAACAACACCCGGGGTTCGAGGATCCCAAGTTCCCCAATCATGTATACAAGCTCGATAAGGCACTCTATGGCCTTAAACAAGCCCCACGTGCGTGGTATGAGCACCTTACCAAGTTCTTGCAAGACCGTGGATTTGAAATTGGAAAAATCGATCCCACTCTTTTTACTAAGAGGGTTAGAAGGGATTTGTTCATATGCCAACTATATGTTGATGATATTATCTTTGGTTCTCCTAACAAAGCTTTCAATGATGAGTTTGCCGCACTCATGATCGAGAATTTTGAGATGTCCATGATGGGAGAGTTGAAGTTCTTTCTCGGGTTCGAAGTCAAGCAAAGAAGAGAAGGAACTTTCATCAACCAAGCCAAATATACCCAAGACATGCTCAAGAGATTCAAGTTGGATGATGTCAAGCTGGCCAAGACTCCAATGCCCACCAAGTGCCAACTTGACATTGATCCCAATTAATGGTAAAGCGGTGGATCAAAAGGTATATCGCTCCATGATTGGATCCTTGCTTTACCTTTGTGCATCTAGGTCGGATATCATGTTGAGTGTGGGAATGTGTGCAAGGTTTCAAGCCGCACCTAAGGAAAGCCACTATGTGGTGGTCAAGCGAATCTTTCGATATTTGGATCATACCCCAAACTTTGGCTTATGGTACCCCAAAGGTGCAAG
Organism: Elymus sibiricus; assembly: GCA_039707655.1. Taxonomy (NCBI): domain Eukaryota; kingdom Viridiplantae; phylum Streptophyta; class Magnoliopsida; order Poales; family Poaceae; genus Elymus; species Elymus sibiricus. The sequence continues at coordinate 324,677,159 of CM077674.1, read as the reverse complement.
CTTTGATCTCATGGGATACTCGGACGCGGATTGGGCAGGAGACCGTGTGGATAGGAAGTCAACTTCCGGAGGGTGCCAATTCCTTGGTCGCTCTTTGGTGAGTTGGTCTTCGAAGAAGCAAAATTGTGTGTCTCTCTCCACCACCGAGGCCGAGTATGTAGCCGCCGCAAGTTGTTGTGCACAATTGCTATGGATGAGGCAAACTATAAAGGATTACTGTGTCACTTGTGACAAAGTGCCTCTTCTATGTGACAATGAAAGTGCGATCAAGATCTCCTACAATCTGGTGCAACATAGCAAGACGAAGCATATTGAGATTCGTCATCATTTCATCCGGGATCGCATCAAGCGTGGAGAGATTGATCTTATCTATGTAGTTACACAAGAGCAACTTGCGGATATATTCACGAAGCCTTTCGATGAAGCAAGATTTCGCGAGTTAAGGCATGAGCTAAATATCATTGATTCGAGGAATGTGGCTTGAAACTAGGCACACCCCACCGCATTCATCATGCTATCTTGTTCTAGATGTAGGCATGGACATAGGGGGAGTGTTGTTCTCTCAATGAACTCTCCCTTCCCCCATTATGCATAAATAAATCAAATCTTTCACATTAGCCATTTTGTATGGTACTTGTTGGGGATATTTACCAGCATATAGACCCGGCAGTGGGATAACCCGGCGATGGAGCAGGCTCAGCGGGTCATCACTGCAGGACTAAAGGGCTCTTGGCGGACCGGCTTGATGGAGGCCTAGCAAGAAAGGCCGGCTCAGGTTGTTGGCCGGCTCATAGAGAAGATGGACGATCAAGCACTGTCTTGGAGAACAAGTAGGAAAGAGTAGGAGCCGGGTTAAGATGACAACCCGGACTCTCATGTAAATCTAGGGTTCCACCTGTATATATAAAGGGGAGCACCTATACGAAAAAGACTAAGTTGTAATGTCCTCGAGAGCTAGGTTAGCGAATCTACATCCTTGTAATCGAGATTTCTAGTAATATAGTCAAGCAGGACGTAGGCTTTTACCTCCACCGTGAGGGGCCGAACCTGGGTAACCCGACGTATTCTCGTTCCCGTTCAACCCCGCTAAGCTTCCACACTTGTGCGATGGCCTCATCTCTAAGTCCTTTCACAAGGGCATCTGCCGTGTCAAAACCACGACAGTTGGCGCCCACCGTGGGGCCTACGCATGGTGGAGTTGAGTTCTTAACGGGATCTCTCTGAGGGTTCGGGAAGTACGCGGTTGGCATGATGACGAAGAGCCGCCACGGGAAGCTCTACATCGACGATTCATACTGGGGCCCCGACGCCGACTCAATCAAGTACGGGTACCGGGTCCCCTTCGGCAAGATCCATACTTTCATCGGCGTGGTCGGCGAGTCAGCCGCCGGGTTGGAGAACATCGCCGGTGTCTAGCCGGCGCGTCGCGCTAAGCTGAGCCAGGCAAGACCCGGCCCCACTCGAGCCGGCCGGAACCATGCCTTTGTAGGGTTCACCCAAGGGGTGGCCTTGTCGGAGAACTCCCTATCCGGAGATGATACGCTCGTCCAGTCTGATGGCGAGTCCTCAACAGGAGAAACCAAGTCGACCCGTCCTCTGCACGATGGAGGGCTCAGGTACATGGACGACGTCTTTCCAGAGATCCCGGATCCTCCTCGCTTCGCGGCGGTATACATGGCGGGTAGGCAAGATCCAGTGCGTGACCCGACTGATTCCGCAGCCGGGCAAAACCTCACTCTTGCCGGCTCAGGAGGAGCCACGCATCGGCCACCGGCTCACAGAGAACCGGAGTATAGGCGCTCGCGGACTTGATGAATACACTGACTGGCCTGCTGGCCGAGCCGGTCACGGCGGAGAACGCAGCCGCACGCAACACGGAGATCACGAAGTGTCGCGATCAGATGGCCAAGATCCAGGAGGACATCAACGCAGAAAACACACGCATGGCTCAGGTGCAGGCCCGGCTTGTCGAGGAGCGGCAGCGCCTGGATGAGGAGGCGAGTTACCTAAGCTGCCGGCAGGCCGAGTTAGAACTTGTCCACCGGAGGCGTCATCAGAGCCGGCTTTCGGTCGATCTTGAGCCGACTTGGCTGTTTACCACCCCATCGGCTCCGGTGAACCCGGGGGCTGGAGTTGTTCCCCCAGGAGGACCGCCTCAATAGCAGCCGGCTCAGCCGAGGGAGCCAGCCCAGCATCGCACGCCAGATCAGCAGCAGCAGCCGCCGTCTCGCCGGTTCCAGACCCCAATTGGACACTACTCCAACCTGGTTGATAACGTGTTGGCAGCGACCCACAACTTGGCAGCTATTCCGATCGAGGGGGACGGCCCGATCCAGACAGAGGCCAGGAACGCTATTGCGATGCTCAAGACAGCAGTAGTGCAGCAGGCCAACTACTCGCATAGCCAGCACCGTCTTCACTCAACCCCTCACCAGAGCCGTACCAGGAGCCAGCGCCCGGAGTCACCGGCGGTCTCCAGCAGCGCACACCGTAGGAGAGCCGCCCAGCCGTTGGCAGAGCAGCACCAGCCCAGGATCCCGCAAGACATTGTGGACGCCGCTCGAGCCCTGCGAGCGTGGGAGGAAGAAAACGCGCGTACAGGTGACAACCCGCCGGCGCGCGTCAACCCTCAGGTGCGTGACAACCCGCCGGCGCACGTCAACCCGCCGTTAACGCCCGTCCCGCCCAACGCAACCCAGACAGCCGGCTTATCAAGCCGCATGATTGGAACTCCTTGTTTGGTGCCGGCGCTACGAGAAGAGCGCATACCCCCGGATTTCAAAGGTCCTCGCAAGGTTCCTAATTACACGGCGAATCTGGAGCCCACCGAGTGGGTCGAGAGTTACGAGCTGGCAATGGACTTATTGGGCGCAAGCGAGGCAGTGTGTGCGCGTTACTTGCCCCTCATGTTGGAGGGCCCCGCTCGAACCTGGATGAAAAACCTACCGGTGAATTCTATCAACACGTGGCAGGAGCTGAAGGAGCGCTTCATCAAGAACTTCCAGGGAACCTGTAAAAGGCCAACCACCATTGTTGATCTGGAACGATGTGTTCAGTGCGAGGATGAATCGGCACACCATTGGACTCGCCGGGTTGCAGAGGTTATACACAGTTCTGACAGCATCTCGACGGCTCAGGCAGTGCTTGTTCTAGAATGAACATGCAAGTTTCAGCTACTGGTCCAGAAATTTGGGCGACTCAAGAGAAAGACCCAGGATATGGGTGATCTGATGGATGTCTTAAACCGGTACGCGGAGTCTGACAATACTAAAGACCCGCCGTCTGATGAGGAGAAAGCCGGTAAGGACAAGAAAGGCGGTGGCAAGGGCCACCAGCAGAACAACGGTAACGGGCAGAACAACAATGGTGGTAAACGCAAAGGTTATGACGGCAGTTCCGATCTGGTGGCGAACACAAACACAGAGAACAAAGGTCAGCGCCAGAATGATGGTTCTAGGAGGCAGTCTGGTAATCGCCCTCTCACTTACGAGGAAGCTCTCAAGGCTCCTTGTCCGAAACACAGTTACAATGGTAAACCGTCCAGTCACTCCTGGGAAAATTGCTATGTGATGCAAGAGTTTGCCAATCGGTTCTTCCAGAATCATCACAACGGGGGCGGCAACGGCGGACAACCCGCCAACTAGGGACCCGGCTTCTCAGGAGCCGGCTTGCAAGGGCCCTCGCAGGACCCGGTTTCCAGGGGAACAGTGGCCAAGGCGGTGGGTTTCAGGGGGCTAGTAATACCAGGGGCGACAATCAGCGAAACAATCAGGGAAATCAGCACCAAGCTGGTGTGGCAGGGTTTCAGAGTAACCCGAAATAGTTAAATAGTGGACAGTATCATGTTTTCACCACCAGTACCTGCAAACGGGATCGGAAGGTGCAACGACGAGCCGCCCACGCGGTTGAGCCGGCAACCCCTTATTATCTCAACTGGTCTGAACAGCTGGTTACCTGGAGCAGGGCGGATCATCCTGTCCTCCTCGATCACCCTGGCCACCTGGCCTTGGTGGTTGCACCACAAGTCGGCGGTTATACACTGACTAAGGTGCTCATGGACGGAGGCAGCAGCATCAATATTCTGTACTACGACATGTTCAAGCGGATGAATCTGTCCGATAAGCAGTTAACTCCGTCCTCTACAGTCTTTCACGGCATTGTTCCTGGCAAGACAGCCTATAACATGGGAAGAATCTCCCTAGAGGTGGCCTTTGGCTCAGAGGATAACTGGTGTTCTGAGTTTCTGTCCTTTGAGGTGGTTAAGCTTAAGAGCCCACACCATGCCCTATTTGGCCGGCCGGCTTATGCGCGGTTCATGGCACGGCCCTGCTATGTTTACCTGAAAATGAAGATGTCAGGACCAAGGGGAACCATCACAGTGGAAGGCAACCGGAAGATTGCCCTCGAGTGCGAGGAAGGAGACGCAACATATGCCGAGATGGCTTGCGCCGCAGAGGAGTTGCGGTATTATAAGGACAATGTGGACCCGTCTGACAGGACCTCCCTGAGGAAGCCCACGACGGAGTCAGACCCTCTACTCAAGTTCAAGTCGGCCAGAGACACAAAGCAAGTTGATTTCGCCCCGGGGAATTCATCAGAGCAGTTCACCATAGGGGCAAACATGGATCCTAAATAGGAAAGCGTGCTCATCGAGTTCATCCATGAGAACCGGGATATCTTTGCGTGGAAACCTTCTGACATGCCAGGTGTACCGAGAGAACTCGCTGAGCACTCCCTCAATGTGGATCCAAAATTTAAACCAGTTCGCCAGTATCTCCGTCGCTTTAATGAGGAAAGGCGGAAAGCTATTGGTGAAGAGGTGGCCCGGCTCCTAGCTGCCGATTTCATCGTTGAAGTCTTCCACCCTAAATGGCTGGCCAACCCAGTGCTTGTTCTGAAGAAATACGGGACTTGGCGGATGTGTGTTGATTACACAGACCTGAATAAGGCTTGCCCTAGTGACCCCTTTGCCTTGCCCCGTATTGACCAGATCATTGATGCTACGGCTGGTTGCGAGAGCTTATGCTTCCTGGATGCTTACTCTGGCTATCACCAGATCAAAATGAAGCTGGAAGACCAGGAAAAGACGGCTTTCATCACACCCTTTGGGGCTTTCTGTTATACAACCATGCCGTTTGGTCTGAAGTGTGTGCAGGCGACTTACCAGCGTTGTGTCCAAAGCTGCTTTCATAAACAGATCGGGTGGAACGTTCATGCTTATGTTGATGATATTGTGGTTAAGTCCCGGAAGAAAGAAACTCTGTTGGAGGATCGCAAGGAAACATTTGGCAATCTCCGTGTCTACCAGATGAAGCTTAACCCGAAGAAGTGTGTTTTTGGTGTCCCTGCAGGAAAACTTCTGGGATTTCTTGTTTCCGAGCGTGGCATTGAAGCTAACCCGGAAAAGATCAAAGCAATCACGACCCTGGCTAAGCCGGCCAATCTGAATGTTGTGCAGAAGCTGGCTGGGCGGGTTGCGACACTGAGTTGGTTCATAAGCCGGCTTGGAGAGAAGGCAATTTCGTTGTACCAATTGCTTAAGAAATCAGACAACTTCGTCTGGAGTGATTCTGCAGATCAGGCTTTTGAGGCCCTCAAGAAGCAGTTGTCGGAGCCGCCAGTCCTTGCTGCCCCTCGCGAGAAGGAGCCGATGCTACTATATATTGCTGCCAATAACAAGGCTGTAAGCATGGCAGTCGTGGTAGAGCGCAAGGAGGACGGCAAGGAATATCCAGTCCAGCACCCTGTATATTATATCAGTGAGGTGTTAACCGAGTCCAAGCAGCGATATCCACATTGGCAGAAATTGGTCTACGAAGTATTTATGGCTAGCCGCAAGCTGAAGCATTACTTCCATGAACATCCAATCACTGTGGTCAGCTCAGCACCTCTTGGGGATGTAATCCAGAACCGGGAGGCGACAGGCCGGTTGCTAAGTGGGCCATCGAGCTTGGTCCGCATCATCTCAAATACGTGCCCCGCACAGTAATCAAATCTCAGACGTTGGTGGATTTCATTAATGATTGGACAGAGTTGCAGGCTCCCGAAGAGAAGCCCGACACAACATACTGGTCCATACACTTTGACGGCTCAAGGCAGCTCGAAGGCTCGGGGGCTGGAGTTGTGATTACTTCCCCCCGAGGAGATACGTTCTGTTATGTTTTGAGACTCATGTTTCCCTGTACTAACAATGCAGCAGAATACGAGGCCTTGCTTCATGGGCTTCAGATGGCCATGGAGATGAACCTGAGCCGGGTCAGGCATTTGGGCGACTCAGACTTGGTGGCACAGCAGGTTTCTGGTACATGGGATTCCAAGGATCCCCTTATGGCGGCTTATCGGCATGCGGTCACAAATATTGCTGGACACTTCAAAGGTTATCAAGTTGAGCATATTGATCGCCGGCAGAACGAGGCGGCAGACGCACTCTCTCGCTTGGGTTCTCAGCGCAAGCCTGTGCCACCCAATGTGTTCCTGGATGTTTTGCACAACCCGTCTGTCAAGTTACCAACAGAGGAGGACTTGGCTATTCCTGACCCAGAGGCGGCTCTAGTGGCTGCTGTCCACGCTATCCCTGATTGGACAGTCCCCTACTTGGCTTATCTAAGCCGGGGAGAACTGCCAACAGAGGAAATCCTTGCTCGGCAGATCATCAGACGATCCAAGTCTATGACTATTGTCAATGGCGAGTTGCACTGACGAAGCGTCATTGGTGTTTTTCAGCGTTGTGTTTCACCTGAAGAAGGCCGTGCAATTCTCAATGAGATTCATTCATGTGACTGCGGACACCATGCCGGCTCAAGATCACTGGTCGCGAAGGCTTTCCGGCATGGTTTTTACTGGCTCACAACTCATGCTGATGCAAAGGACATTGTACGCAAGTGTAATGGTTGCCAGAAATATGCTCACCAGGCTCACGTGCCGACTCAAGAGTTGAGGATGATCCCGATAACTTGGCCTTTTGTGGTCTGGGGGCTTGACATGGTTGGACCCTTCAAACGTTCTAAGAACAAGCATACACACCTACTGGTGGCTGTGGACAAGTTTACCAAGTGGGTCGAGGCAGAGCCGGTCAGCCGTTGTGATGCTACTACAGCAGTCAAATTTCTGAAAAAGCTGATCTTTCATTTTGGTTATCCGCATAGTATAATTACAAACAATGGCACCAATCTTTCCAAGGGAGTAATGAAGCAGTTCTGTCAGCAAGAGCATATCCGGCTTGATCTGACGTCAGTTGCGCATCCTCAGTCTAACGGGTAGGCAGAAAGAGCCAATCAGGAATTGCTGCGCGGTATCAAACCCTGGCTCATGGTACCTTTACAGCGCACGCCGGGTTGCTGGGAAGAGGAATTACCTGTGGTACTTTGGAGCATACGGACTACTCCCAATAGGTCAACAGGCTATACGCCGTTTTTCCTGGTCTATGGTGCAGAAGTTGTACTTCCAAGCGATATCCATCATGACTCGCCTCGCGTGATGGCTTATGTGGAATCTGATAATAAGCAAGCTCGACAAGACGCTCTTGATGCTCTGGAAGAAGAATGCGAACTTGCCGCGTCCAGATCAGCAATCTATCAACAAGACCTACGTCGCTATCATAGCCGTAGAGTTCGCAGCCATACCTTTCAGGAAGGTGACTTGGTGCTCCGTCTGATACAAGACCAAACAGGCATGCATAAGCTTTCACCACCTTGGGAAGGGCCCTTTGTGGTCAGCAAGAATCTCAACAATGGGTCATATTACCTGATTGATATACGTGAGGCAGATAAATCATGTACCTCTGAGGAGGAAACAAGCCGGCCCTGGAACATTTTCCAACTCCGGCCATACTACACCTAAGTCGTCGACTAGGTCATATATTTGTACATCCTTTTATCATGTATATACCTATTTTCGATCAAATAAAATAATGACCAGCAGCACTGTGTAAAGGTATTGTTTCGCCTCAAAATTGTGTGTTGGATCTTGGTTACTTGGGGGCTTCCAACTCAATTGAGTTTAGCTTACAAAACCCTTTTAACCCGGCGAAATGCCACAACGTTGGTTAAACCTGCCTATTAGCAAGATGCTACTCCCTAAAAAAGCGACCCGACGTACGTCTGATGAGTCAATCACATAGGTGACCCTGAATTCATCAGAGTTAAAACGTCCGATTGGTTGCGTGAGAGCCGACTTTCAGAAAGCGAGGATAAACCAACAGGCCAAAGTGCCAGCTTCATGAAAGCAAAATCAGACTTGCGCTTTTCAAGCCGGTCTTTCAAGCCGGGTTTTATAAAAACCGGCTTATTTCAGTTATGTTTCTTTTCTGCATTCATCTCATCTCTACATACATGCATGCATTCATACATAGCATTTACTTTAGTTCACTTTGATATTCTTAATTCATTGCAAACAAAAACAAAGATTACTAGTTGTTTATGTGATTTCATACATCACAATTATATGCAATTGTTATCACTTCAGCAGAATCACTCTCGTTGCAGACACCGGCTCTCGAAGCCCACAAGAGGATTCACATAAGAACAAAGTATTTGTACAGGCACTAAATAAGCACAGTACGCGATGGCACTGGCATCAACGACAAAGTGTTGTACGCTACATTATTACAAGCCGCCCATCAGCTGCGGCCACAACAAAAGTTCTTTCCAGTTTAGACTACACAAGGACAAGCCGGCATTTTATGTCACAGGGTTAGAGCTGGCACCCGCGCCCGATGAAGCACCAGATGCCGGCTCTTCGCGGCCGTCGTCGTCCTCCGCCTCTTGACTTGACTCGCCAGTCGACCACTGAATTGAGCGCAACGCTTCAAATAGGGCATCGGCTGTTATCAGGGAGGAGGGGTCGACTTCAGGAGCGAAAGATGGCTTACGCATTCGGGTGAGAGCAACCGGCTCATGATTTGGCGGCTCCATCCGCTCGTTCTCCTTCGTGTAGCCAGCCTGGAACTTAGTCAGATCTGCCTCTGCTGCAATCTCGGTGGCGGCAACCCAGGTTTCTTTTATACAGCGCTGAAAGTCCTTCTTGGTAAAAGGCGAGTGGTCCACATTGAACTCCGGGTACCCGCCCACAATCTGAGCCGGATCGAGTTCTGGCACATATGCCTTGGCTCGGGCAAGTGCTGTTAAAGCCCCAGTGTGGCAAGCCGCCTTTTTCCAATCATCGAACCACTTGGGCACAACTGATAGCTCTTTCAATGTGTCAGCAATCAACTGCGGCGACGCCTTGGTGTTCTTTGCGGCCATTATGCAATGACAGCCGCCTATGTACAACTGCTCTACAAGGGTATACACCGCCTTCAATTTCAGCAATGGTTGCTGAATAAGGGTTTGGTTCTTGTGACCTTCACGAACAAGTACGTGCGGTCGGTAAGCCGGCTTAGCATATTCAAGTCGGAATAATCAGTGCATAGTGGTCTGTTTTACTTACCAAAGATGGCCCGGCACATGGCGGTGATCTGGCCCTTTAGAGTCGCCAGTTCTTGAGTCACCGGCTCAAGTTTGGCCTCGGCCTCTTCAGCACGCGCGGCTTGGGCGGCTCTTGCTGTTTCGGTTTCTTCCAACGTGCTCCTCACCACGAGCAGAGATTTGTTGGCTTCTACAGATGCCTTCTCAGCGGCTTGGCGCAATTTCTTCTCCTTCCTTGCTTCCTTTCGGAAGAAGGAAGCCTGGGCCTCTACTTGATTCAGCATATCCTGCACGATAGGTTCAGTTATACATTGTCTAAACATGTCCCGAGCCGTCCTTCCGGTCGACCCGGCTCATGGGGGCTACGGGTTTCAGCGCTTCTCAAAAATGGGAAAACAAGCAAGTTCCCTGCAGATGCAGGCATTCTACATGGCACTTGGGGGCTCTATTAGGCATGGAGACCCACCCGTTATGATATGACGAGCCGGTCTTTGGAGGCACCAATGGAGGTTATGCAGGCAAGATAAAATTTTGAAGTCCCGGGTCCTCATTTTATAATGACCCGGCCCTTGGGGGCTACATATATATATATATGGTTCATGTCAGAAGGTGCAATTACCTCATATTTTCGCTTCAAGGAGGACACCATCGCAATTTCTGTGTCCTGGCTTTCAGACAGCCGGGTTAGCACAGCTTGGTGGAGGGTATTGGCGTCTTGGTCGTCAAAAGCAGAGAAATCCAGAGTCGCCTTCCCCTTGTCCTTCATGGACGGCTCAACCCTGGCAGGAACTTTGGTGAGGGCAGTAGATGTCTCAGGAGGAGCAGTCTGCTGTGTGTCCATCGCCACCACTCCCTCTTGAGCCGGGGTCTCGGGCGGCTGTTTAGTTTGATCTTCAGTAAATAGTTCCTTCTCCTGAACAGGAGAAGAAGCGCGAGCCGGGCTTGCGGTATCTTGAGGAGGCGGGCTGGGCTGAAAGGCCGGCTCATCCTGAATAATCAAGGGGCCTCCGTCTCTTCCTGAGAGACCGTTTGAGTAACCGGGTCAGATGACCCGGCCGCGGTGCTGGTCTTCTTCTTGATGGCCTTGGCACTGTGTAAGGAGCAAGAGTCAAGTCAGTTAAGGCTATCAGGTAAAGAGCCATCAGGCGAGTAAGGAATAATCAATGCACTTACCCAGGGTTGATGTTGAAAGCCGGCGCCTGAGTAGCGCTTGACTCATCGGAAGAAGGAGATGTCTGGTATGCCGAGTCATTTAAATGTAAGGGTTCCTTGAAACGACCAGCTAGAGGAAAAGAGGGAGTTGGATTAAGAAGCACCTCTGCCCGCGCTCTACGGGATGGCGGCTCATATGGAAGCCCGCCACTTAACTCACCCTCACTGCTCCGGGTCTTCCGTTTGGAGGTGCCGGCTTGTTGTGTTTTCTTCAAAACAAATTTGGGATCCAAATGAGCGTCCTGATGTGAAAAGGGGACTTTACGGACAGCAACCCAGGGTTTCCTTCGGACTTTGCGGATTGCAGCCCGGGTTTTCTTTCGAATAGGTATTGGGGAGTCAGAATCTGAGGAGATCAAAGTTACCTCTGGCTCGGCGTGGTGGCTAACTTCAGCTTCTTCCTGAGATGTGTGAGCATCAGCAATCTGATTAAAAAGGCGACCAAGAGAATCAAGTTCTACCTCATTGTCTTCTTCATTATCCGACTCTTCTTCATCATCCTCTCGAAGAGCCGGGTCTTGAGCTTCAACCCGCCACCAATCGTCATTCTCCTGTATCATGGCGGGTCATTTGAGCGGGGTCTTGGACTTCAAACTGTAAAGGCAAGGTAAAGACAGCAAAAATGGCTTACCGCAGGTGCCGGGTTGTTGCCAAAGAATGGGGTGAGCCCCACAATCTTGATGTCGTCCTTGTTTTCACCAAGAAGCTTCTTGGCGAATTTTAGGACTTCCTTCTCCTTAAGATTAACAGAGCTGAACCGGAGCGGGTCATCGTGGTGACCGGTGTAGGTGTGCATAAGCCGGGTTCTGGAGCTGAGCGGCTGGATTCGCCACTCGACCCAAGTCCGGGTCAGATCGACACCGGTCGACACCGGTGAGGCCATGCGCAATCAAGGCGTTCATCTTTGGATAGAGAGGCTCGAAATTCTCTCTCTCCTCCTTGGTAGGAAGACCCGGGAAGGCTGCGGTGATGACAAGCCGGTCGGCCCGATAACCCAGCAATGGGTTCTGGCCTTCGGGGGAAGTGTCTTTGTAGTAAAACCAGGTCCTGTGCCACCCTTTTGGATGGCTAGCCGGCTTGGCGTTAGGGAAGATAATGTTTTTTGGCGTTGGATAGAAATTCCGCCGAGTTCAATGCTTGGACCATCCTTGTGCTCTGTCTGGCGGTTCAAATAAAAGAGTTCCCGGAACAAGCTAAGAGATGGCTCGAGCTGCAGATAAACTTCGCAAAACACTTGGAATTGGCACAGATTGAAGATGGAGTTGGGGGTCAAGTCTTGAGGCCTGATGTTAAACAAATGCAGTACATCCCTGAAAAACTTTGAGCCGGGAGGACGAAACCCCCTTGAGACATGATCAACAAATACGACGACCTCATTTTCGCCGGGTTGGGGGTGGATCTCTTCTTCAGGAGCTCGCCATGAGATTATCTCCTTAGCTGGCAGCAACCCAGAGTCTGTCAGGGCTTGCAGGCTCAGTTCGGACATACTGGACTTGGCCCAATTGACGATCTTGGGCTTGGGAGGCATGGTTTCAGCTGCTCTGAAAAGGAGAGGGTGTCATAAGCCGGCAATATGAGCTTTTTGATAAGGTATGAACGATACAAACAAGCCGGCAAGTAAGAAATTCGGCCGGGTTATGAAAGAAGAGGCGGATCAGTTACCGGGTCAAAATTATTAGCACAGATAAGCCGGAAACTGCATGTCACAAATTTTTACAAATATTGAGGCGTGGCCTGGGCTATGAGTCCGCAAACAGATTTATATAAGGTGAGGAGGTTTCACAGATCTACAAAAGGGATAAAAATGAAGAAACAAAGGATCAAACGTGTTCTTCATGATGAACCGCAGCGGGATTTAGCGGAAGCAGCGCAATGGATCTGATAAAAGGGGAAATGTTGCGGGGTGACCATGTGAACTAAAGAAAACAAGGAGCCTAACGCATTGATGATCTATGGCAATGGTGGCGAAGAACACGAAGAATAGTAAAAGCACCACGGCAATAGCGCGCGCGACTTACAGATCTGGTTGGAAGAGACCTTGCAGGCGATGAAGTGTGGTAGTGCGGCCGTGCGGTGATGAAGGGCTCCGGCGACAAAGAACAGGCGCGGTGAAGTGCTGGCTCCGGCGGCGACGGGCTCATGCGGGTGTCGTGGCGTTGCAGAAGAGGGAGAAGTGAGAGGCAGTAGAAAGGACGGGGGAAGACGACGGTCTATTTATGAGCTCCTAGGCGACACAGTAACAGTTGCGAAAAGAGCTCCTCGATTTTTGCGCCAAACGAGGCAATACAAATCCACTTAGATTCTCTATGACGTCATTCCGGATCTTGTGGAGATAAAATTGAACTGACATGAGAAGAAGGCGATGAAAGGTGCCAAGTCCGAAGACGGAAGAATGACCCGGCAATCCAACAAGCCGGTTTGAGAAGCAATGGAGTAGTGTTGTTAGTAATTCTGTTTTCAGGTTGAAGTTTAACATGAATGAATTCAAGTCAAACTGAGGGCTAATGTTGGGGATATTTACCAGCATATAGACCCGGCAGTGGGATAACCCGGCGATGGAGCAGGCTCAGCAGGTCATCACTGCAGGACTAAAGGGCTCTTGGCGGGCCGGCTTGATGGAGGCCTAGCAAGAAAGGCCGGCTCAGGTTGTGGGCTGGTTCATAGAGAAGATGGACGATCAAGCACTGTCTTGGAGAACAAGTAGGAAAGAGTAAGAGCCGGGTTAGGATGACGACCCGGACTCTCATGTAAATCTAGGGTTCCACCTGTATATATAAAGGGGAGCACCTATACGAAAAAGACTAAGTTGCAATCTCCTCGAGAGCTAGGTTAGCGAATCCGCATCCTTGTAATTGAGATTTCTAGTAATATACTCAAGCAGGACGTAGGCTTTTACCTCCACCGTGAGGGGCCAAACCTGAGTAAACCGGCGTATTCTCGTTCCCGTTCAACCCCGCTAAGCTTACACACTTGTGCGATGGCCTCATCTCTAAGTCCTTTCACAAGGGCATCTGTCGTGTCAAAACCACGACAGTACTTGTGCTTCAAAGGTGAGTTTTGGTCATGGGCCCAAGGTTAAAATCTTCGCGGTGCCATACCAATTGACTCAAACATAGGTGGCCTCGGCCACCGCCCTCTCCTTGAGAGGTGTTTGTTCGAGTTGGTTCTATTTGGTTTTATCTAGTCTCTTAGGGCTTTGTTTGTGCTTTGAGTCACTCCAAGTTTGCTCTCTTTTGTTTGCTCTTTTTGAACTTGGGGTGTCTCTTCCCTTTTGCTGATCTTTGTGTCTCCAACCCAAGCCTTCTCATCTACAACCTCTCATATTTGCATAAGCCACCATCCTTGTTCCTCTACTGGCAAGTTCTGTCCCTAGGGCGGTACTACCGCTGGGTCTAGGGTGGTACTACCACTCATAAGCGGTACTACCGCTGGAGTGGTACTACCCGGCCTCTTGCCACGCAGTAGTACCGGGGTAGTACTACCGCTCCTCCGAGCGGTACTACCACTCAGCGGTGCGTGGGGGGGGGGGGTTATGAGTTGGGCAGGGGGAGTTCTAACTCCCCCATACCCATTCAGCTATCTCTCCCCTCACGCTCTCTTTCTCTCTCTCTCTCTCTCTCTCTCTCTCTCTCTCTCTCCAGGCAACGAACAAGCCCCGGCGACCGTCGCCGGACCGCCGATTCCAGACCGTCTTCCGCGATTTCGACCGGTGAGATCGATCCCCACCCTCTCCTCTTGCAATGGATGCCAGTATTGCCCCCGTTTTCCTCTCCTATGGTTCTATCTTTTGAATCTAGGTTTTAGGGCAATAGTTGTTGCATTTGTCGATTTTTGGCTAAATCGGGGGATGAAGTGGAAGACTACTATAGTAGGAGAATCGATGTTTGGTGGGAGAAAATTTGAATTTGACACCTCCGGTAGTACTGGATCTTGCTGCGGTGGTTTTGGTCCGCCTCGAGCGGTACTACTGCTCCACCTGGAGCGGTACTACCGCTTATGGGTGGTACTACCGCTGCAAGGGGCGATACTACCGCTTTGAGCTGTCAACTTCAACTTTCCTCACATCCAACTTCTATTCTTTTTGTTTACTCCTTTTTGGCTTATGCAATACTTTACACCTGCTTTTCCCTCGTTCTGTGTTGTGGGTTCCAGGTGGTAGTAGCTCCGTTCCCCAGGCTCGCCGCAAGAATCCAGACCATCAAGGTGGCTCCAAGCGCTTTCGCACCTCAGATGAGGCAGGTACCGGTTCCAGTGGTCCACCCAAGCAAAGTGTCAAGAAGATTGCCAGCAAGCAGAAAGAGAAGGAGAAGTCCATGAATGAAGTGCGTACCAAGGAGTTCTATGCTCTTCGTCGTCGCAATCCATACCGCAATGCGCAAGACCCCACTCTCATCAACCGTCCCTTCTGGACCAAGCAACAAATGTCGATCTATCATGATGTGCTCAAGGGCAAGAAGAATCTGTTTGTGGATGTCAGGTCGATGGATATCAGTCACTTGGAGAAGGATCCTAGATACTTTGGAGAAGCTCTGGCTCTCTGTGCTCAGTTTGACATTCTCAGGATCATCTCTTTCAACAAAGATTTTGATGCAGAGATTGTGGCCCAATTCTATGCCACGGTCCACTTTGGCACTGATGATGCAAGGACCCTCACCTAGATGACCAATGGAAGAGTTCTGAAAGCAACATGGAAGGATTTCATGGAGAGTTTTGAGCTACAATGATGAGGGGCTCGAGAACCCCCTCGGTTTGCGTCCTCACAAGGAGCAAGCGGCCACGCACAAGTCTAAGCTCTATCGTTACAGCAAGGAAAAGATTTCTCCAACCATCGGCAAGAAGTCATATGAGTTGTTCCCATTCCTGGACATTATGCATCGCATCTTCAGGAACACACTTTTCCCTCGCATTGGGAATTTGGATCAGGTTCACTCCTACCTTGTGGACATGCTGCTCTTGTGCCAGATGGAGAAGAACACACAGTAGGTGTTGGATGTTTCTCACATCATGTGGTCTGAGCTTCACTCAGCTGTGTTTGAGCGCAAGTGTCCCATTTATGGCCCCTATCTGATGAAGCTAATTGAGGAAACATGGGCTTCTACTTTTTCGGAGGAGATGTCCATGTCTAGTGATCTCATTTCGCATGAGGTTATCAAGCTGAGGCAGAAGGAGAACTGGGGCACTCCTGTCGCTCCTGAGGTTGAGGCCCATGCCTCTGAGTCTGAGGGAGGTGATGAGCCAGAGTATGAGCCTTCCACCGAGGAACCAACTTGGGCTTCTAAGCTCAAGAAGAAGATGAAGAGACTTTTCTGTATCCAGGCGCAAGGTCAGTACAAGGCTCATGTGGCAGAGAAGAAGGCTCGCAGTCGTGACAAGACTGTCAAGAGGCACATTGGCCTGGAGGTCCTCAGCGGTTCTGAGGACAAGATCACGGACGAGGAGTGGACCTCGAAGCATTGCAAGTGGACAGACTCAGAGGATGATCAGGCTGCTGCTACAGATGAGGAGTCCGACGATCACGAGGAGTGGTGATGATGATCTAGTGTGTTGCTACCACCTTGGACCGTAGTAGTGCTCTTTGCCCTTTTGGTGTCACGATGCCAAAGGGGGAGAGAGTTTAGGGATTTGCCGAGTCACGAGTGCGTCTTAGTTGCCTTTGCTTTCTTCGCTCGTGAACTCTTTTATCGCTTGCTTTGGTTTGTGTTTGTGAGACTGTCGGGCCCATGGAACCCGGGGTATCCAGGCCCGTCTGCCTTCGGCCCAGGGCGCAACGCCTGGCATGGGCCCAGCAGGCCGTCACCACCGAGCATCTCTCCAAGACCCCTCATGAGGCCCTGGCCTCCTGAGGCTCCCTCCTCAGGGAGTAGCAAGCAACGCTCAGCACCACCATCAACGGCCTCGCGAGGTCCCCTCACGTGGCGGCTTCCCGAGTGGCCTCACGAGGCGGCTCCCCGAGGTGGCCTCACGAGGCCCCCTCTCCAAGCGGTCCCCCGAGGCATCCTCCCGATGGCTTACAAGGCAAGGAAGATCCGGCTCAGTCGCGCGGTCTCAGCCCATCACGTGGGTGACGCGCGCGGCGACAGGCAGCAGCAGAGGCCGCGCCAGCAGGCGCGGATGCATGTGGTTTCCTCTTTTGTGTTAGGGAAGCAGGGCCAGCTATCTACTCTCCAAAGCAACCCCAAAGGTTGCCCGATCGGCGAAGGAAGACCAAGACGGCGGGCGCGCAGGGCGGAGGTCATCACCGAGCCCACCGACGCGTCATGGATCATGCTTTGGCAGGCGAAGACCACCTTTAGTCAGGATAGCCTGAGCGCATGTCCCCTTTCAAAACCGCCAAGTGTGGCAACCCTTCCCCCTAAGTTTCCAGGGGGAAGAGGACCAAGGCCAGCATAAAAAGGGCAGTGCTGCCATTGTAGAGGAGGCTGGGAACCTGTTCTTCCTCGTTCACCGTGTACGCGAGAACTCTCTCGCCCACCGCAATACAACACACAAGCAGGAGTAGGGTCTTACACCGCAAGGTGGCCCGAACGTGGGTAACCGCCGTGTCCTCGCCCGTCCTACGCTAGCGCGCTCTCGCCGTAGCCTCGTCGTAGCATAGCCGTGGTAGGAGGCGAAGTAGTAGAACGAGCTCACCCCAGTGTTCGAACCTTTGGGTCCCCAGAGCCCGACTTCCGACAGAGACCTAGAGGCCGCAGTCATATGGTGTGAGACATATGCTACCCTACTACTTATCTATTTATGTCCAAGTACTTTGTTAGTGTGTGAGATTATGTCTATCTTGTGCCCTATCTTTATGCTCACATGCTATCTCTTGCATCCATGCTTATCTCTCTTATTATGTTGTTGCAAGTGTTGCCTTGTCTATAAAATATAGGGGGAGTGTTGATCCTAGTGTGTGTGCTTTGCATTCCAAAAGCATACCTAAAATAGTGCACACATCTAGGGGGAGCCCGTCTATATTTTGTAGATGTTGGATTTTCTAATTATCTCGTTATATCCTTTGTGCAAATCCCGTGTTGTCATCAATCCACCAAAAAGGGGGAGATTGTTAGGGCATATTTCTCCCTTAGTGGTTTTGGTGATTGATGATCATTTGCGGACTAATCGTGTGCATTAAGCATTTCAGAAAATCTATCATATGGCACAAGACGATTCATGCCCCTCGGAGTTTTAAAGCCAAGATGGTTATTTTTCCTGCATTTCTTTTTCAGTGGACTTGAGTCGTAGGGAAACCGTACTATTAAGAGGGGGTCCGCTTCGAAAAGGTTTGGGTGGAATCATCACGTACACATCTTCCATTTGCACCCACTTCTGTTCCCGCTTCTCTGGAGTTCATCCTCTGTTTCTTCTAAAAACAAGTCCTGAGGCAGCGGTAGTACCGCTCTGGCCAGCGGTAGTGCCGCTACATGCAGTACTTCCGCTGATCCAGTTCCGCGCGTAGTACCGCTTATTCGAAGGGTTCTGTTGTCTATTCGCGTGCAGCGGCAGTTGAGCGGAAGTAGAGCGGTAGTACTGCTTGCGGTACTTCCGTCTCTACTACCGCCCCACCTCCGCGGGCTTCGCTGTAGCTCAGAACTGTAAGCGGAAGTGGAGCGGTAGTAGAGCGGTAGTAACGCTTGCGTGGCGGTACTACCGCTTATTCTTCTGCTTCTGGACTGGTTTGCCACATCGCGGTAGTAGGGTGGCAGTGAGGCAGCGGTAGTACCGCTGCTACGGTACTGCCCTCACTCTGAGCCCTACCACTGCTAGCTCCTTCGTACTGCAACCTCAGCGGCAGTACCGCTGGGGCGAGCGGTAGTACCGCTCCGGCGGCACTACCGTCTCATGGCTCTTCGCCTTTTGCATGTACTCCTGGAACTACCGCCCGGGCAGTAGTACCGCTCGTGGAGCGGTAATACCGCTTGTGTGTGGGCTGTGGACAGAAAAATGGTTGGATTTGTCCCCACTATATAAAGGGGGTCTTCTTCCCCAGGAAGACTAGCCTCTTATCCTCCAAAGCTCCATTGTTGCTCCAAGCTCCATTTTCGCCCGATCTCTCTCCCTAGCCAACAACTCTTGTTGATTTCCTAGGGTTTGGTTGAGAGGGCCCCGATCTACACTTCCACCAAGAGATATTTGATTCCCCCCACTAATCCCTTGCGGATCTTGTTACTCTTGGGTGTTTGAGCACCCTAGACGGAAGAGGTCACCTCGGAGCCACATTCCATTGTGGTGAAGCTTCGTGCTGTTGTTGGGAGCCTCCAATTAAGTTGTGGAGAGAGCCCCAACCTTGTTTGTAAAGGTCCGGTTGCCGCCTTCAAGGGCACCACTAGTGGAATCATGACATCTTGCATTGTGCGAGGGCGTGAGGAGAATACGGTGGCCCTAGTGGCTTCTTGGGGAGCATTGTGCCTCCACACAGCTCCAACGGAGACGTACTTCCCCCTAAAGGGAAGGAACTTCGGTAACACATCCTCTTCACCGGCTCCACTTGTGGTTACTTCTTACCTTTACTTTGTGCCAGCTATTGTTGTGTTGTATCATTTGCTTGCTTGTGTTGTTGTTGTTGTTGTTGTTGTTGTTGTTGTTGTTGTTGTTGTTGTTGTTGTTGTTGTTGTTGTTGTTGTTGTTGTTGTTGTTGTTGTTGTTGTTGTTGTTGTTGTTGTTGTTGTTGTTGTTGTTGTTGTTGTTGTTGTTGTTGTTGTTGTTGTTGTTGTTGTTGTTGTTGTTGTTGTTGTTGTTGCTGTTGTTGTTGCTGTTGCTGTTGTTGTTGCTGTTGCTGTTGCTGTTGTTAGCATTATATAGGTTGCTCACCTAGTTGCATATCTAGACAACCTATTTGTTGCTAAACCTATTTTGTTAAGAAAAGCTAAAAATTGGTAGTTGCCTATTCACCCCCCTCTAGTCAACCATATCGATCCTTTCAGATGGGATGGATGTGTTGAAGATGACGTAGATGATTGATGACGGCGGCTAGGGTTGGAGGTGTTTATATATGAGGCCTCCTCGGATCTCCTTTGTTGATGTAGATCCACCACCTTCATCCAACGACCCTAGATGAGCCTAATCGTCTCCCAAACCCTTCCTTATTAGCCAAGGATCACATGGGAACAAACGAGAATGAAGTCGGTGAGGAATCCCATCTAAAAGGATGACTTTTGGGCTTGTCTGGGCCTGGTACGACCAACCATGGTTGTTCCAAAGGCCGTCGAACGCTCTAGACTACTTTGGTAAAACGGTCATATATAACATTCTCGTACGAACTCCGTTTTTGTCGTTCTTGGGCTTGTTGGAATCACGAGAACAACTCCGGTGCACCTGCGGTATTAGATCTGATTTGGAGCACTTTGGAAATAAATAAACCACATTTTGACCTTCTGAAATGCAAGTCAAGTGCTGGTAGTCCTCCGTATTGAACCCATCTTTGGCCTTTTCATTGTGCTTGGTCCTACGTTGCTCCAAAACACTTGTAGACACAACAAGCAAAGGAAACTAACAAAAACTAAATAAAAACACTAATTATACAATGCTTACAATGAAAAGAGTGAATACCGAAAATCATGCATAATGGACATATATTTGGTTCAATGGGACATGATATATGGAGAGAACATGCAACAAATGAGCTCTAAAAATGCGTAAAATATAGCACCATCAAACTCTTCTGAAAGTTGGTCGACAGACTGGGGACCTCGCCGAAGGATCAGAGATATGACAACAAGGTTCTCTGCATCTGCGGAAGTGGGAGAGACAAAAATGGCCTTGTCGCCAACATAGAGGGAAGTGCGGACGGTGGTGCCCCGACTCCTAATCTTATGCAGAAGGCCATGATGAGTGGTAATACCCAGGAGTTGCTGAAGAGGGTTGATGGCAAGGACAAATATCAGGGGGGATAGGGGGTCCCCTTGTCTAAGCCCTCGTCCATGGTAGATTGACGTCCCAGCAATGCCATTGAGCAGAACTCTATGTGAGGAAGTGCAAAGCAGTGCGGCAATCCAGTCTCTAAACCGGTCCGGGAAGCTCCAACATCGGAGAAGGTCAAGAATGAAGTCCCAAAGCACAGAGTCAAAAGCCTTCCTGATATCCAACTTGAAGAGGAGGGAAGGTGTCCTATTCCCGTGAAGCCTTCTAGCGAGGTTTCGAACGTACATAAAATTACTGTGAATTCTCCTCCTCTTAATGAAAGCACTCAGGGCGCCAGAGTTGATGTAATTCATCAGGGGCCCAGCCTCAAAGCTAGCACCTTGGCAATGATCTTCGCAATGGCGTGAATGAGGCTAATTGGGTGAAAATATCCAATCTCTTCCGCCCCTCCTTCTTGGGAATCAGGACGATGCACGCAGAGTTAAGCCAGTGCAGGTTATCAGTGCGAAGGTTGCTGAACTGGCCAGTGACACACATAACATCCTCCTTACTGACATGCCAGCACTTTTTGAATAAATTCCCGGTGAAGCCATCCGACCCGGGGCCTTGTCGCCTGGCATGAGATCAATGGCCAATTTAACCTCCTCCTCGGTGATGATGTCATCGATGCCATCGAAGTTTATCACTTTGAGATCAATACTCTCCCAACTTAAGTTTGTCGACCTCGGCTAGCCGTGGCCTAAGGTACTCTCAAAGTGCTCGTCGATGATGTCCTCCTTGTTCTCACCATCTCCAGCAACGGACACTAGTAACTCGAGTAACTAGAGGATACCCGATGCATTGTTGTGGAAATTGGTAGATGTAAATTTGGATTGATAACATGAGAATCAAAATTAAAAATACATATGACTTATTATATTTGATTATGTATAGTTGTAAAACATTTATTGAATATAAGTAGAATAATTGAATGGGAAACGCTTTCCCATGCATGGTTGAATGTTGTGGTGGATTTTTTCTCATACATGATTGCATGTTGAAGTGGACCTTATCTCATTCATAACTATATTTGTTATTATTTACCTACTCGAGTACGAGCAGGAATTAAGCTTGGGGATGCTGATATGTCTCCGACGTATCTATAATTTTTAATTGTTTCATGCTATTATCATATCACTTTTACATATTTTTGGCAACAATTTATATTTTTTTATTTGGACTAACCTATTAACTTAGTGCCAAAGGCCACTTCCTATTTTCTATTGTTTTGGGGGTTTTAGGTGAAAAATTCACGGAGCTGGAATGACCTGAACTTTTTTGTGAATTTTTTATGGGAATTATTAGAATTTTGGGCGAAGAAATCAGCGCAAGACGGTGACCGAGAGCGTGGCACGGCCACATGGCGCACCCTGGCCCCTGGGCGCGCCAGGGGGGCGTGTGGCTGCTCTTTAAGTCGGTTGGATCTCTTCTTTTGCCGCAAGAAAGCTAATTTATGGGAACAAATCCCCTTAAAATTTTAGCCTGATCGAAGCTATGGATCTCTGGATATATAAGAAACGATGCTCGGCTAGAAAACAGTACCGAAAACAAAGAGGAAAACACAGAGAAAAAGAGAGGGGAGATCCAATCTCAGAGAGGCTCCCGCCCTCCGGGAGCCATGGAGGCCAAGGATCAGAGGGGGGGACCCTTATCCTATCTAGTGGGAAGGCCTAGCAAGAAGAAGAAGGAGGGGGCCTCTCTCCCCTCTCTTACGGTGGCGCCGGAGGCCCGGAGCGCCGCCGGGGGAACCGTCGTCACGGTGATCATCTCCATCAACTTCGCCATCTTCATCAACACCTCCATCACCTTCCTCCCTCTCTATTCAGCGGTCTACTCTCCCGCAACACGCTGTAATCCCAAACTTGAACATGGTTTTTGATGCTATATGTCTCAGTAGTTTCTTTTTGTCCTATGGGTTAATTGGTGATCGTGATTGGTTTGAGTTGCATGTTTTATTTTGTTGCTGTCTTTTGGTGCCCATCATATGAGAGCGCTCCTATATGAATCTCACTTTAGGGTTAGTTGTATGTTGAAGAGAACTATGCATAGGCCGGCCAGAGCGACCAAAAATACCATGGCCGAGTGTAGAAATCGATACATATGGGATGAAGGGGGACCAATTTATCTTAATGCTATGGTTGGTTTACCTTAATGAACACATTAGTAGTTGCGGATGCTTGCTAATAGTTTCAATCATAAGAACCTATGAACTCCAAGCGTGGATAGTACGTTGGCAGAGGCCTCTCCCACACATAAAACTGTAACGATGATTATCTTTCTAGTTATCAATTGCCTAGGGACAGTTCCACACATCCTACCACCACTTTTCCAAACTTGATATATTTACTTTATTGTTCTTTTATTTAAACATCACCTAAATTTTATTTTCAAGTTCTTCATATTCTTGCAAAGTTATCTTTTCATACCCGCAAAGTAGTTTTATTTCTTGTTTCTAGGTAAAGCAAACGTTTAGTATGCCTAGAGTTGTATCAGTGGTTGATAGAACTTGAGAGAATATTAATTCTACCTTTAGCTCCTCGTTGGGTTCGACACTTTTACTTATCGAAAAGGCTATAACTGATCCCCTACACTTATGGGTTATCAGCCATCACCATATTTACCCGGGCAGTCCGGTTGACGACCAGCCACAAGTTTTTTCCCTCGGGTGCTAAGCATAACCTCAGGTAGACACTACTCGAGGTATGTGGCTTCCTCTTTAGGTGGTTCGGGCGCTACTAATCCCTCCCAACCTGGTTCTACGCTTAACACTTGGAACTTCACCATATCCAGATGTAAAAGCTTATGATGACATAGGTCCCCTAAGTTAGTTTTGAAGACTTTGGCATGCACACAAGTTGATTTGAAGCCAGGTTTATAAGGTAGGCGACATCTAGCAAATGACCCTGCGACACAAATGTGTGGCTCTGTTAGAATCTATAAGAACGATGTAACAAGGCTACGTTTGTACAAACTGCGAAAGCTTACTACTCAGGTGTCGATAGGGTGTGGGCCCATGAGGCTGTTAGAGTCGTAGCCTTGGCTACTCTGCCATTCCTATAGGTATGCCAATATTTGGGCCTCCCTGGCCTTCCACCATTGGAGTAGCACCCATCTCCTGCAGTATCTCTTCCATCAATACTGCCCTCACCTCTGTTGTAAAAGTAATGAATGTTTGGGCCGCCAATCGCAGGACCTCTTCTCGCAATTAGTCCCTGGTTCTTTTCACGCGACACGATGCATTAGGATCTCGTGTTAATGCCAGAGCCCATGGAACAACACCCATGTTGTACACACGTCCACCTTTCTCCCTCGTACTAAGAGCATGCGACAGAGGGGTAACCCACCTCCTGTTGTCAATAGAGCCCTACAAGTCTTGGCTTTTGCAGTATCTGTCCTGGAATTGATTCTCGTTGCCCATAAATAAAATATCAGGCATAATTACCAAGGAGAAAGTTAGGAAATTCATAGAAAGTGGTTATAGTGGATTTTAAATATCAAAATTTGCACAAGCGTCTCCAATTCGGGGGTATAGATAATGATTCCCCTATTTTCTTGTCAATATTCGCGTGAGCCCTTAAGAAGTTGCGATCGGGTGGCTCTATGATGTTCTCGAATTCTAATGGTTTCCTAGACAAATGTTGTCTCTCCTCCTCAGGCTACCATTCAGGAATCTTCTTGAAGTACCCCCGGGTACCGAGTAGGTGCTTCAATGTTCCTCCTGGCCCGTAGCTCAATGTTCTTCTTACTCTTCTTGTGGAACTCTTCGGTTTGATGTTGAATAAAAAACTCCTTCCACTCATGTTCGATCACCTTGTGCCACCTTGACTTGATGCCCCTATTGAAATCATCTGTATAATCCAACGAAACATTAGGATTGACGAATATTCTGTTAGCTTCATATCTCCAATTCTTTAGAGATCCAGTCATGGTTCTTTCCATGACCTTCTTCACTTTCTGGTTTCGAGTACTCTATCAAGCAATTCCTCTTTCTTGTCCTGGTCGAACCGAGTCCAGACTGGAGTCGAGATTGGGACAAACTCTTTGACCAGACACCCACATGTCGATTTGAACTTTTTGAAAATTTGTGGATAGCCCAGTGACTTCTCTAACACAAGGGAGAATGCAAGCATGGTCGTTAATGTCATCTTTAATGGGGGCCATGAAGACGGTTGCATCATCCGCATAAAGTGAAGTTCTCAGAAGTGTGTCTCTCCCCTAATCTTGTGAAGAAGACCATGCCTCGTTGCCAAATCCAGAATTTATTGAAGGGGATCGATGATAATGAAAAAAAAGGAGCGGGGATAGGGGATCCCCTTGACGAAGGCCTCGACCATGCTTGATGAGGCAGCCAGCCACGCCATTGAGAAGTACCGATGAGGACGAGGGGTGCAATAAGGTGGTGACCCAATCCCTAAATTTTCTCGGCAACCCTCTACATTGGAGTAGGTCAAGAATGTACTCCCAACGAACCGAGTCAAAAAACCTTAAGGGTGTCAATCTTGAACAAGAGGGAGGGTGGTTTTTTTTTTTGCTTTTGTGAAGTCTCCGCGCAAGGTTACAAGCATACATGAAGTTGTCGTGAATGCTTCTTCTCTTGATGAAAGCACTTTGGAAATACGAGATTAGGGTATTCATTTGGTGGCAAGCCCACGACAAGAATTTTTGCGATGATCTCCACGAAGGCATGGACAAGGCTTATAGGTCTATAACCGATGACACCCTCCGTGCCCTCCTTTTTTGGTAGGACCACAATGTTTGCGAAATTTAGCAAAGAGAGGTTGGCAGCATGGAGGTTGCCAAAGTGGTTGATGGCCCTCATAAAATCATATTTTATTATCTCCCAATAAAGGTTAAAGAAAGCCCTGATGAAGCCATCCGGCCCAGGGGATTTGTTGCTAGGCCTATGTTTAATGGCATTGCACACCTCCTCCTTGGTGAAAGGTGCATCAAGATCATGAAAGTCACAAGCATCGATGTAATGCCATCTCAACTGAAATCCATTTGGTTCGCCGGAGCCTTGCCAATGACATTGGAGAAGTGATCATGGATGATGGCTTCTTTATGTTCATGGTCGGTAAGCCAACCATTGTTATGCTTGAGATGGTGAAAGTGGTTCTGCTTTCTTCTAGCATTTATGCGGCGGTGGAAGAATTTGGTGTTGGTACCCCCACCCTTCAAGTTTGCAATGCGGGCACATTGCTTCTTCCTACAACACTCAACCACCGCTAAGCTAATGACCCTTCTTTTCCTTGCACGAAGATCTAGCTCAGCCGCAGATAACTTGCGCAATGTCAAAGCGAAGAATGATCCAAAGGGTAGCATGGAGGTGGACCTTGCCCTTAGTGAATAGCCTCCCACTCCACTAGGCAAGACGAGTGCCGGTCTTCTTGAGCTTGTGGAAGAGTAATTGGAAAGGCTCCACGTGGTGAGTTTGCTCGTTTTGAGCCCCACGAGCCTCATCATTGAGACCTAGGATGGATCCAAAAGTTCTCAAACTTGAATGTTCGGCCGCTCACCAGTAGCATCGGCAAGCAAAAGTGCAATGAAGAGAGAGCGAGGAAGAGAGCATGTGAAGAACATGATCGCTAAAGTCGAGGTCCCAATCTTCCTTGCAAAAGATCGAGTCAAGCTTGCAAAGTATCGGATTAGCAGAGAGAGCAATAAGCTACTGAAATAGTAATTACCAGAAAAGAGGCAATTGATGGTATAGGACACCGGTAGTGTTATTTTGCAAGATATCCGTACAATTCAGTGCGAGAAATTACTAGCATGTTGGTGTGCGATCACTTTTCACCTCCCATGAGTACTGAGTAGTAGAACGAGCGGCCTTTTGACATGCACACAGCCACATCACACCGGCCGAAGAACAGTGCTCCCTTAACGGCCGAAGCCTCTGGTTCTCACCAACTCCACTATATATACTGTTGTACTGTCAACGATGAGCTTGTTATTCGTTTCCAGCGCTCGTAATCTGTTCTTTGGCATGATACTGGTCAGCTCTAGATGCTCCAAACCAAATGGGCCAGACCCATTTGTCCGCTGCGGTTCTTCCGATTTCCAACTCGAACTTATATATGCTTCTTCAGCCCAACGCCCCTGGAAACTAGGGCCGCGAACGGCGAACCCGCGATACGTGAGAAGAGCCCGAAAATCCGACTATTTGAGCTCGATCTGCAGCCAAGAACTTGCGTCCGGACAAATTTCAAAAATCTCGTCAGCTATCGCATCAAGTCAACTGTTCGCAGAGAGCCGAATCTACAGCAGCAAGGATTGAATTTACAGGGGGCCCTGTCCACCACATCACAAAAAGCTGGAGGTTTCGAATGCTACTGCTGGTCGCCATTGACGTCCTTACAATGATTGGCCCCTCTCGACACTCCACAGTGATATACTCTACTCGTATCACGCAACAGAGGACGCTGCACGGCTAGGGGGCGACACATGAGCCCCATCCTCGGTTTCCTTTTCGGCACCGGGCTGCCCCAGCCGCACTGCACACCGGTCAACCGCGTGGGGAGCCAGCTCCGCATTGACGCCAAAGGCGATCCATGCATCATGCATGCGGGTGCAGTGGTTGCACGCTGCCGCCGCGCGCGGTTGCTGCTGCCGGCGGGCGATCGGCAGGGTGAAATTGTGCGCGATTCACATGTCAGCTTGTCTTGCGCGGGTGGCCGATCGCGGTGAAAACCGATCCTGCAAGCGAAACGGTCTCTGCATGCGGACTGAGCCGCCGTGGCACGTGCAGGGCTGCTGGGAGTCGTGGATCAGATCCAGTTTTATGTGATGCATGGAGAATGGTCATGGCGAATCGATCAGCTTGGTGCAAAGATTCAAACGCTTGAATGGAGACGGAGACAAAGCATGGCGAGTAGGTACTCGATCGCAAGCATGGTGGACCGCGCCCCGCTCGCTCGCTACCGGTGCGCTCGCTCACCTGCTCATCCGCGTTTTTTTTTCTCAAATAAAATGTTTGGGTTTTTCCTTCTTTTTCTCACTAACTTGGTAATTTCAAAATTGTTTATGAACTCGAAAAAAGTTCGTGGATTTTAAAATTGTATATTAATTTTATAAATGTTAGCAATATTGAAAATGAATTTTAAAAATGTTTGTACATTCAAAAATTGTCGACTAATTCAAAAAATGTTGAAAAAATACAATTAGAAAAAAATTCCGAACATTTCTTGAATGTGTGAAGAACTTTTTAAAAATGAAACATTTTTTGAAATTCTGATTATTTTTTTGAATATGCGAATACTTTTTTTAATATGTGAACAAAATTTCAAAACGCAAAAACTTTTTTAAATTTGGAACAAATTTCGAAAAATAGGAACATTTGAAATTCCCCGAACATTTTCTGAAAATGCGAACATTTAATAATGCCTATTTTTTTCAACACCAACAATTTTTTTTTGCGGGTGAAAAACCAACAATATTTTTTAAAACACCAAACAATTTTTAGAATGCAAATTTATTTTCAATATGTGAATTTATTTTGAAAATGCCATTTTTTTGAAATTCTGCACATTTTTCTTAAATCACTCTAATTTTTTTTGAAACCACAAATATTTTTTTCAATATGTGAACAAATTCTGAGAACGAAAACAATTCTTAAAATTGCGAATTTTTGAAAAAAGAAAAGAAAAATAAACAAAAAAAGTAAAAAAAACGCAGAAAAACAAAATAAGAAAATAAAAAGGAAAAAGGAAATTAGGAAAACCAGGAAAGAAGGAAAACGATTGAGAAACCTTTTAAAACATTTCCAAAATAGGCCAAAACCTTCCAGAAGGTTCCTAAAACCAGTTTTTTTTTTTTGAGACATGGTTCCTAAAACCAGTTGTCATG
Organism: Elymus sibiricus; assembly: GCA_039707655.1. Lineage (NCBI taxonomy): Eukaryota > Viridiplantae > Streptophyta > Magnoliopsida > Poales > Poaceae > Elymus > Elymus sibiricus. The sequence goes on along the minus strand of CM077674.1, from coordinate 324,648,822 downwards.
ATTGCTTTGCTCCGGTACTAATGGGCCAGCCCATCTTCCTAGCATAGTGGGCGATCTCCACCTTAATGCCCGCTGTGAGCGATACACAACATTTGTGCCGGTGTGCAGACTGTCAAGTGCTCTCTTACGTGCAACAATCACATAGTTTGGTCTTTTGGGCCAAATGGGCTCACGGTTACTTATGGGCCTTCCACCTTAACGTATCCGCAACAAGAGTTTTATGGGCCATTAATAATAGGCTAACCCTGCACGATACCATATTTAATGCCGGCCCTCTATGGCATGACGCAGCGACTATATCTCGCATTCAACGAGATGGTAGGAACCCCTCGCTAAACTGTCGACAGTAATCGAGCCGGCCCATCCGCACACTATTAAATGAAAAAAAGGAAAAGGAGAGGACGCAGGGATCGATCCCTGGTCTCCAAGGAGATGGCCGACAATGCTAGCCACTTCGCCCGTGTCCCGCTCGTGGTAAGTACTAGGGGCGCGACCTACTTGAGGCGATTCGAGTCGGTTTTCTTCGTGTTTTTTTGTTTTCTTTTCTTTTTATCTCTCTCCATTTTTTTCATTATTTTTGCATTTGTTTATTTTTTTTTTCATTTTTTTCTTTGTTTGTTTTATTTCTTTTTCGGTTTTTATTTTTTTTGCTTTTCTCTGTTTCTTTTGGTTTGCTTTCTATATTTTTAGTATATGTCAACAAAAAAAATTCTAATACATGTTTAGCATTTTTACAATACAAAATTATCATTTTTTAATGCATGGTAGACATTTTTTCTATACATATTTTTAAAAAAATTCAAATGCCTGATTCACATTTTTCAAATAAAAGATTAACAATTTTTTGATACATTGTCAACATTTTTCTATACACACTTTTAAATTTTTTGAAATGCTTTATTAACATTTTTCAAATACAAGATTAACATTTTCTAATACATGGGCAACATTTTCCCTATGCACATTTAACATTTTTGAAATGCTTGGTTAACATTTTTTAAATGCAACATTAACTTTTTTGAACACGTGGTCAACATTTTTTCTAAACACATTTAACATTTTTCAAATGCTTGATTAACATTTTTATATACATGATCAAATATTTTGATCATTTTTTAAAACATGGTCAACATTTTTCAAATGCTTGATTAACATTTTTCAAATACTTGTTCAATATTTTTTCAAATGCTTGATTAACATTTTATATACATGATAAAAAAAATCTATCATTTTATTAATACCTGGTCAACATTTTTCCTATACAAATTTAACATTTTTCAAATGATAGATTAAAAAATTTCAAACAATTGATCAACATTTTTTTCAAATGCTTGATTTACATTCTTTAAATACATGATCAAATTGTTCCATACACATTTTATTTTTTTGTATACTTTTTGGTATACGTGATAAACATTTTCTCTATACACATTTAACATTTTTCAAATGCTTGGTCAACAGTTTTCTAATGTTTTATGTAGAGTGATTTTTGTAATATATTTATTTAGAATATTTGGAAGAATATTCAAAAGTAAAAAAAGAAAAGAAAAAACATGAAAAACAAAACAAAAAACGAGGTTGTTGTTCCCACGCGCCTGGGCCAGCCCAACTCACGCCACCCTTCAGCGAGGATTCCTACCCGTCTCGCTGAATGCAAGATATAGGGGCGCCCGACATTTCCTATTCGGCGCTTCAGGCGCCCGTTATAGCAGGTTTTGCAAACGGACGCACACCCTCTCCTCTGCGCTGAGACGGCCCATCTGCCCTCCTTTTCTGTTTTAACGCCCCAAAAACAGTGCGGAACCGTGGAAGTTGAGTGACGGCTAATGACTGGGCTGAAACTACGCCTTCTTCCGCCCATGGATTTGTAGGTGATCGTGGGCCGCTTCGGTGGACGGTATTTCCTATTCACCATATAGGCGCCCGTTACAGCAGGTTTTCCAAACGGACGCACACCCTCTCCTCCGCGCTGGGCCTCCCCACTATCCTCAACACATGTGTTCAGTTACATCGTCTTCTTTCTTCTTTTCTCTCTTTCATTTTTCTAATTCCTTTTTTCATTTTTATTGGAACGGTTTTGTTTGGTTTTTTATTCTTTTTCTTTTTTCTTTTCTTTTTCTTTTGCTAAATTGAATGATATTTTTTCGAAGTTGAATGAACTTTTCTCAAAATTGATGAACTTTTTTTTCAACAACTTTTTTCAAATCTATGATTTTTTTTCAAATTCATGAACTTTTTAAAAAAATATGTGAACATTTTTGAATTTAAGAATTGTTTCGTTTTTGGCTTTTTTTTCAAATGCGATTGAGCGACCCAGAAGAAAATAACATGCGATCGAGCACTCTCATCTACATGGGCTGGCCCCTCCAGCGTTGGCGCGTAGGTGCGAGGGAGCTTCCCTGGCGCTGAAGCGCCGAATAGGAGCTCCCGGGGCGCCCATGGCACGAAAAGCCAAGGCGATGCTGAAGCGAGCGCTGCTGGGCCGGCCCAATTTAGGCATGAGTTTTTTTGTTTATTTTTTCATTTTAATTTTTTTTGCAAATTTCAAAAACTGATCAGGATTTCAAAAAAATGTTCATGAATTAAAAACATTGTACTTTGATTTTTAAAAATTGTTCCAAAATCCATACAAAAATTCACAAATTTGAGAAAGATGTTTGAGATGTAAAAAATGTTATGAATTTGAATTTTTTTTTTGGAATCCTTATTTCACGTAGTAACCTGTGAGGCAGGGAAAAGGGCCGGCCCTTTTAGCAGCTTTTGCTACTCTAGTTTAGGAACTTTCCAGCTCTTGTTCTGGTTCTTTTCTCTACCGGCTTTTTTCTTCCAGTTTTTTGTTTTTTTCCTGCTGTTTTCTTTGCCTAGTTTTCCTATTTTTATATTTTCGTTTTCTTTCTGTTTTTATTTTATTTTTCCTGCTTAATTTTTCTTAACTCGCAAAACACAAAATTTTCAATATATTAAAAAATGTTCATAAAATCACAATTTTAAGAAATGTTGAAAATTTTAGAAATTGCTTGAAACTTGAAATTTGTACGTCTTTTCCCAAAATTGTTCATGTTTTTCAAAAACAAATCCAAAAAATTGAGTGTCATAACAAATGTTCACAATTTGAAAAATGTTCGCAAGTTTTGAAAATATGATCGTGTTTTCAAATTCTGTTTGGAGTTAAAAAAAATATTGTTGTTATTAAACTGTTCATTGATCCAAAAAATGTTCTGTTTTTTCCCAAACAAGCAAAGTTTCGATAAAATTTCAAGTTTCCAAAAAGTAATTGAATTTTCAAAAATGTTAGGGGTTTCAAAAAAAATCACATTTACAAAAAATATTCATGTTTGTCAAAAAATTGGAATTCTAAAATTATTCATATTTTTCGAAAAAAATTGGAATTTAAAAAGTTATTTTGGTTTCCAAAACTATTTGGAATTTCAAAACTATTCACAATTTCAAGAAATGTTTTAATTTTTTTTGAAATGTTTCAAATCACGACGATGTAGTGTGTTCCTAAATATTTTGCGCCTCCCATTATTAGCTACGGCCATAATTTTACAGTGACCAGCAGCATTAGTCAGTAGTGGGAGGTCATGAGTTCGATTCCTTGCAAGCTCTCTTCTTTTTTGGGAATTTTACATCGCACGTTACAAAGAAACTCGCTTCGCGCTCGGTGGACCAGCCCAGTCGCATAGACCCTATGCATCGCGCTTCTTATATGAAAGAAAATGCATCATATAGGAGGCCCAATTAATTGAGTAATCGTTTAGGCAGGTGGCCTAGTATTTATGGCCCATGAAACTCCTGTTGCGGCTTCGTTAAGGTGGAAGGCCCATAAGTAGCCTTAAGTGCCGACTAGGAGAACCAGCGCTCACGCGCCCTGCCTTTCTAGGCCAGCCCAACAAAAGTGAAGCAGCTCGCTTGCTCAGCTGGATTCCTTTGTTCGATAACTAGTTGACGCAGTCTGCCGTCGAGCGTTAATCAGGTTTTTTTGCGGGAAAGTTGAGCGCTAATCAGTTGACATTCAAAAAAGTTCATAGATTTGAAAACAATCCACACATTAGAAAAAAGTTCGCGAATTTGAAAAATGTTCATGGGTATGAAAGAAAGTTTGTGTATTTGTAAATTGGTCATGGATTTTGGAAAAGTTCATGATTTTGAAAAAAAAATCACGAGTTTGAAAGAAGTTCATGGGTTTTTTAAAAGAAAATTGCGGATTCAAAAAAGTTCATTGATCTTGAAAAAAGTTCATGAATTTGAAAAAGTTCATGGATCTAAAAAAGGTTGCGAATTTGGAAAAAGCTCACCGATTTTGAAAACAAAAGTTAAAGGATTCAAAAAAAGGTCACGAATTTGGAAAACAAAATTGACATGTTTTCTTATTAAACTTTCTAAATTTGATTTTTTTTCATGAATTTGAAAAAATTGCACATCTAAACAAAAAAGGAAAAATAAAAAGGAAAGAAAAATCCAAAAAATAAAATGAAAATGAAAAAACGAAAAAAGAAGAATAAAAAAAGAAAAAACGAAAAAAGACAAGAAAAAGAGAACAGAACAGAAAAAGCAAAAAATGACAAAAACCAGCCAAGAAAAAAAAGAAAAAACAAGTCAGGAGGCTTCCAGAAGCTTCCATAAACCGTTCTGGGAAGGTTCTGGAAGCTTCACAAAACCAGGGGAGAAATCTTCCCTCTTGTGCGCTTGATGGGTCGGCCTATTTAGAATCGTAGGAAATTAGGGGGGGGGGGGGGGTGCGCTCGTTTGCACAATAGGCGCTAGCGCAATTAATGCCCTCTATGGCTCAAAAAGTCAAGGCGTCGCTTAAGCGAGCTCCAATGTGCCATCCCAATTTAGGCGCGAGTTTTTTCTTTCCAAATTTTAAAAAATGTTCGGGATTTCTAGAAAAACGTTCACAAATTAACATAAAATGTACTTGGATTTTTTAAAATTTGTTCCAAAAATTCAATAATATATTCACAAATTGGAAGAGGTGTTTCAGACTTCAAAAAATATATATTGAAAAAATGTTCAGTGTATATTGAAAAATATGTTCATCATATAATAATTTCTTTACTATATATTCGAAACATTGTTCATTGTATACCAAAACATATGTTCATCATATCATAACAAAAGTTCACTATATACTAGAAAAAAGTTCAGTGTGTTTCAAAAAAAATCTTAAACTTAAACGTATATTGGATACAAAAATGTTTAGTGTGTATTAAAGAAATCACCGTTTATTAAAGAATTGTTCACTGTGTATTACAAAATTGTTGATCGTATATTACAAAGAAAAAGAAAAAGTCCGAACATTTTTTGAAAACGCAAACGAACTTTGAAAGCGGGAACATTTTTTGTAATTCCGAACAATTTTTTAAAACATGTTTTTTCTGAATTCTTGAAAAAATTTAGAAAATATTTTTTAGTTGTGAACAAAATTTGAAAACATTAACATTCTGAATATATTTTGTAACACAATTTTATTCAAAATTATGAAAACATTGAAATTTCCAAAGATTTTATAAAAGAGGGATCTTTTTTTGAGAAAGAAACAAAAAACAGAAAACCAAGAGAAAAAGTAAAGAAGAAAGAAATAAAAACTAAAAATAAAATGAAAAAAGGAACAAACGCACAACAAGAAAAAACAAAAAAGAAAACCTATTGCAGTGAACGGTAGACTGGGCCGACCCAAGTCGATTTGTCAGCTCGAATCCTTCTTACAAAATTCAGAGGTCACACTGAAAAATGGAATTCAGAGGTCCTAGCCAAAAGAACCAAAAAAGGTAATCTTTATGAGCGGAGCTCTACCTTTTCAATAAGTGGAAACAAAGTCGTCGGGTAAATAAGTGAAAGCCACGTTAGATCTGTATGCAAAGGCCATGACCTCACAATCAACGAAGAGACATATTATACACAAAAAACACGCGCTCTACAAAACACACTAGCAAACTAGTGAAACTGAACAAGTGCAGAAGCTCCAAGCCAAAATATTGCTGTCGAAGAAATCTTCTGTATCGTGCCAATCCACTGGACAAGCCAAAATTGATATATCCACTAGGAGGGGGAAATACCTCAACAGGCTCCTAAAAGTATCATACGAGATGACTCGATGAAAGCACAAACAGAAAGAACATTGTACCAAAGTTTGAAGCAGCAACACCACCACTCCACAGACACCGCCACTAGGGTTCAAGTGAGTGAATCTTACTGTTCTTTGGGCCGTGTATAAAAATACTGCTCGGTTGTCAGTACTAGGTGCTGATAGACTCTCTGGATCGTGTAGGCTTAGATATTAGCAGTAGTTCTACCTTCTCCTTGGATGGAGGAGCCTGATGGAGTGGCCATGGCGGATGGCGATGGTGGCGATGGAGTGTGGGCAGTGGTGGCGGCGGAGGTGAAGCTTCCCGTCGGCCAAGCGCAACCCTAGATCGGATTTGGGGTGTCGGTGGGGTGGTGGTGCACGGTCAACCTCGTAATGCATGCCCCGGCACCCCACCTCTTTATATTGCGCTGGCGACAGGGGCCCACCAACCAGATGCGGTTGGGCGCCCCCGATCAGGGCGCGAGTCAAGTGCCCCGTCGAGCCGTTGGACTCGATCGGGGAGGAGATCAACCTAACATTCTCCCCCTTGATCTCATCTTTCCTTTTAACTTTGTACTTTTTTACTTTACTCGTTTCATCACAGATCAATACATAGAACATGTTTCATCGTCACAGCTCAATTGCCGATAGAATCAGACAGCTACAACATACCTCTCTGTTCTGAAACAAATTCTGTTCCTTTTGGGCCTCTCATGATCCAGGAATCATAGGCTTTCCCTTAAACCCATGCCGGCTAAGTGTTCCTTGAACACATTGGGTGGTAAGCCTTTCGTAAGCGGATCCGCAAGCATATCCTTTGTCCTTATATGCTCGAGACTTATAGTGTGATCCTGGATTTTATCTTTCACAACATAATACCTTATCTCTATTGTTTTGGCAGCATTACTCGACTTGTTGTTGTGAGCATAGAATACTGCGGGCTGGTTGTCACAGTACATCTTTAGTGGTTTGTCAATACGATCTACCACTTTCAAGTCGGGTATAAATTTCTTTAACCATATTGCCTGCCCCGTGGCCTCATAACATGCTATAAATTCTGCATACATCGTGGACGATGCAACTATTGACTGTTTGGAGATTCTCCATGAAATAGCCCCTCTAGCGAGAGTGAACACGTATCCTGACGTGGATTTTCTATCATCTCTGTCTCCCGCAAAATTTGCGTCTGAATACCCTCTTATCTCTAGGGAATCAGATCTCCTGTATGTTAGCATGTGGTCCTTCGTGCCTTGCGCATAACGCAATGCTTTCTTTACCATCTTCCAGTGCTCTGTGCCTGGATTCTCTTGATATCTACCGAGTACCCCGGTGACAAAAGCTAAGTCAGGGCGGGTGCACACTTGTGCATACTGTAAACTTCCAACAGCCGAAGCATATGGTACTGCTTTCATTTGATCGATCTCGTACTGGTTCTTGGGACATTGGAATTTCCCAAAACTGTCGCCCTTGACTATAGGAGTAGGTGTGGCTTTACTCGCATGCATATTATACTTTTTAAGAACCTTTTCTAAATATGCCTTCTGCGATAGTTCTAAAACTCCATTTTTCCTATCTCGGTGAATTTCTATGCCCAAAACATATGATGCTTCACCAAGATCTGTTATATCAAAATTTGAGGACAAGAACTTCTTTGTTTCTTGCAGCAGACTAACATCACTGCTAGCAAGCAAGATATCATCCACATACAAGATTAGGAAAAAATATTTCCCATTTTTAAACTTTGCATAAATGCAGTTATCCTCAATATTTTCTTTAAATCCAAATCCTTTAATTGTCTCATTAAACTTTAGATACCACTGTCTAGAGGCTTGCCTTAATCCATAAATAGATTTCTTCAGGCGGCATCCCATATCTTCCTTGCCTTCCATGATAAAACCCTTGGGTTGTTTCATGTAAACTTTTTCTTTTAAATCCTCGTTCAGAAATGCCGTCTTTACATCCATTTGATGTAGCTCTAAATCAAAATGCGCAACTAATGCCATTATGATTCTGAAGGAATCCTTACATGAGATTGGGGAAAAAGTCTCATTGTAATCTATCCCTTCTCTTTGTGTAAATCCTTTTGCCACAAGTCGTGCTTTATACTTTTCTACATTCCCTTTAGAGTCATACTTAGTTTTGTAGACCCATTTACAGCCTACTGTTTTGGCTCCTTTAGGAATATTCTCTAAGTCCCAAACATCTTTGGAACTCATCGATTTCATCTCGTCTTCCATTGCCTCCAGGCACTTTGATGAGTGAGGGCTTCTCATGGCTTCTTCATATGAAGTGGGATCACCTCCCATATGAACTATTTCAGTGTTATAAACTTTATAATCAGTAGAAATAGCTGACTTTTTGGGTCTTGTAGACCTTCTAAGGGCCTCACTCCTAGGCTCATTCTGTGCCTCACCTTCCGGCACATTTTCTAAAAGTGGCCGCTGCTCCCCCCCTTCATGCTCAACAACGGGTTCAGTCGGCTCCTGACGGACAGGTTCCGAATCTTCTCCCAAAGTTGTCATGGGTGGAGTTACAACAGGTGCTTGCACCGCAACCTCAGGGATTGTCAGTGCAGGTACAACAGGTAGTGAGAAAAATGGCTCCTGAATCATCGGATTAGGTGCATGCACCCTCTTCTCCTCAAGATCAATTTTCCGAGCTACCATGCTCCCCCTCATCATTTCGTCCTCTAAGAAGACTGCATGTCTTGTTTCTACAAACTTTGTGTATCTCTCTGGACAGTAGAAACGAAAACCTTTTGATCTATCAGGATAGCCAATGAAGTGGCAACTGACTGTTTTGGAATCTAACTTTGCAATATTTGGATTAAACACTTTGGCCTCAGCTGGGCTCCCCCACACCCTTAAGTGTTGTAGGGAGGGCACTCTTCCTGTCCACAACTCGTACGGTGTTTTGGGCACCGACTTGCTTGGTATTCTATTGAGAATGTGAATGGCGGTTTTAAGCGCCTCCATCCATAATCCCAATGGCAAGGTGGAGTAACTCATCATGCTGCGCACCATATCCATAAGAGTACGGTTACGCCTTTCAGCTACTCCATTTTGCTGAGGCTCCCCCGGCATTGAATACTGGGCCACTATGCCAGTCTCCTGTAAGAACTTTGCAAAAGGTCCAGGGACTTGGCCATATGGAGTGTGCCGACCGTAGTACTCCCCCCCACGGTCAGATCTTACAATCTTTATTCTTTTATCATGCTGATTTTCAACTTCAGCTTTGAATATCTTAAATTTATCCAACGCTTCAGATATTTCTTTTATTGGATAAATATAACCATATCGGGAGTAATCATCTGTAAATGTTATGAACGAGTCATAGCCATCCACACTTTTCACAGGAAACGGTCCACAAATGTCAGTGTGAATGATTTCTAGTGTTCCTGTGCTACGGTTTGCACCTTTTTTGATTTGTTTTACATACTTTCCTTTAATGCAATCTATGCATTGCTCTATGTCTGAGAACTCTAATGGAGGAAGAATTTCATTTTTAACTAGTCTTTCTATTCTCCCCCTCGAAATATGGCCCAAGCGACAGTGCCATAATTTCGATGAGTCATGAGTTCTCTTTCTTTTCTTTTGTTCTTTATCCGACGCGGAAACATGCTCATTCACATTACACACATAATGCACTTTTTCAGGTAGTGATAATAAATAAAGCTCATTGTGTAGGAAAGCAACACCCACATGAGTATTATTAAACCATATGGCACACTTGCCATGTCCAAAATGACATTCATAATGATCTTTATCCAAACACGAAACACTAATTAAGTTTCTGTGACATGAAGGAACATATAAAACATCTCTAAGCAGAAGCATGAATCCATCAGCTAACTCCAGGGAGATGTCGCCGACAGCTTCAACTTCTGCTTCAACTCCATTTGCAACTTCAATGCATCTTTCGCTTCTTTGCGTAGTCCGCGTCGAATGGAATCCCTGTAACGAATTTGCAACATGAACAGTTGCTCCTGAGTCAATCCACCAAGTAGATTTCGAAAACTGTGTATACAGGGATTCATTTACAAAGGAAACAGTGTTGTTACCTCTCTTTGCCATTATTGACTTGAGCCAATCAGGGCAATCTTTCTTATAGTGCCCAGTCTTCTTACAATGGAGACATGTATCTTTGTCCACTGGGAAAGACTTTTGCTGATGCTGATATTGAGCTTTTCCATGTGGCTTTGAAGGGGAACCTTTGCCATTGTTATTGTAGTTCTTTTTCTTATTATCCTTCACATAGTTCAGAGAACCACCATGTGAGGTTTTAAGTCTTTCCTCTTCTTGCACACACATGGCTATAGTCTTTTCAATGTCCCATTTTTCAGTCGACATGTTGTAGTTGACAACAAAGGTGTCAAACTCTTTTGGCAGTGAAGCCATAACCAAGTGAACAAGGAGTGCAGGCTTGAGTTCCAAATCCGCATCCATGGGTTTAAGCTTAGCTGCCATGTTGCTCATCCTGAGGATGTGCTCTCTTATGCCATGTCCACCGCCTGTGTACTTTTCTGTCACCAGCTGCTTTAGCAACTGGGTAGCATATATCTTTCAAGAACCAGTGAACTGGCTCTTTATCTTTTCAAGAAACTCCCCTACGGAAGTACACTCTGCAATTGAGCCCACAATAGCATTCTCAATTGTGTTCTTTATGAAAGTCATGCACTTTTTATTGGCGGTGAGCCACTTTTGGTTTTCGAGGGTATATGACATCTCCACTGGAGCATGATCCCTCTGCCTTTTCGCCCAAGCAGCATCATCATCTTTTGCACCTCTGACTGGCTCTGGTGGTTTGAACGGCTGTGGAGTGTCCACAACCCAGTCCACCTCAGCACAAACAAAAAGCCAAGTCAACTTTCTTTCTCCATTCAGTGTAGTTATCACCTCTGAGGGTGGGAACATCCTTGAGGCAACTCATCAAGTGGAAACCTCCTGAAACCACAATTAAGTGAGATCACAACAACAATTGCATGCATTAATCCAACGTTGGTCAAAATTAAACATACAACTGTTTATGCAATTAAAACTACATCACCGTTGGGCAAAAATAGAAATAAATGCACCTTTTATAACAATAACAAATCATGATCATGTTATTAACAACGTTGGTCATAAAAATAACAGGATCATAATTGTTTCAATAATCACTTTGACATGCTCTTTAAAATTTAATTTCACTTTAGTTCTATTTACTTTTAAAAAAGAGCACTTTTATTTAGCGGAAAAACATGAACAAAAAATTCATGAACTTTATGCTTTTCAGAGGCATTTCTTTTTCTTTTCTATTTTCTAGACAGAATTTTCGTTGGATAATTTGAATAGAAAAAACTATATAAAAATTTGCCCAAAACAAAACTTGGACAAAAAACAAATAAAACATGCTACAAAAAATAAACTGCAGCCCAGCCGAGCCTCGGTCCACCTCAGCACAAACAAAAAGCCAAGTCAACTTTCTTTCTCGAAACTGATGCGATCCGACGGTCAGGCGCGGATCTCGCTGGATCAAAAACGGCGCCCGGTCGCCCCTCTCGAAACCCTAGCCCATTTGCATTCCTCCTCCGCCCTGCTCGTCTCTCTCCCGCAGACGGCGAAGAGAGGGGCTGATCCCGGCCGCCGGCGACGGCGTCGAGGACCACCGCGCCGCGCGAGCCTCTGTTTCCCTTCCCCCTTTACTCCCTCCATCACCGCCCTGCTAGAGAGAGAGAGGAACCGCGAGCGCGCCCCGCTCCCAAATCCCATCTGCGCCCGCGGCTGGCATGCACCGTTGCCATCCCCTTCGCCAGTCGCGCGTTCGCCTCGCGGTGAGCGCGTCGCCGTCGAACGGTTTGGCCGCGGTGGCCTTGTTCTTCTTCCGACGCCTCGGCTTGCCGATGCGCGTCCGGATCGAGGGGAACGGCGCAGCCTTGCGGCGGCGCACTTTGCCGGCGAGCACGAGGCCCTCTGCCGGTGAGATCTTTGCCCTTTCACTTTAGGGTTCTTCGGGAGGGAAATGGATTTCTTTTGTGTTCTTTTCTACTGAAAATTCTAAACCAAACCTTGTCTGATACCATTGATAGACTCTCTGGATCGTGTAGGCTTAGAGATTAGCAGTAGTTCTACCTTCTCCTTGGATGGAGGAGCCTGATGGAGTGGCCATGGCGGATGGCGATGGTGGCGATGGAGTGTGGGCAGTGGTGGCGGCGGAGGTGAAGCTTCCCGTCGGCCAAACGCAACCCTAGATCGGATTTGGGGTGTCGGTGGGGTGGTGGTGCACGGTCAACCTCGTAATGCGTGCCCCGGCACCCCACCTCTTTATATTGCGCTGGCGACAGGGGCCCACCAACCAGATGCGGTTGGGCGCCCCCGATCAGGGCGCGAGTCAAGTGCCCCGTCGAGCCGTTGGACTCGATCGGGGAGGAGATCAACCTAACAGGTGCAGTTCTATTGTTGTGAGAGTCTCATGGTCCAGTAGAACGCCCTTTTCAAAGAGAATACTCCAGATCTATTGACAACGATTTAGTTGTGGTATTGATTTTTATTTAGTATGAATACTCACCTAATGAATCTATTGAACGGTCTAAATACCACCGATTCACAGATTAGCTTGTGCCACCGTTGCTTTTTAATTCTTATTTTTGAGCCTGGCCTGGCACCTTCTGTTACCAAATATATTATACCTATCTAATCGTTTGGCGTCTCATGAACTGACGAGATGGTCTATAGGAGTGTATCGTTACCCATATTATATACGATCTATGTAAGCAGTGCACCTTTACGCCATTGACATTGTGATACGATTAAAGCATTCACCGCTTCGTGTCTGAATTACTCTTACAACTGCATGCATGCCAGCATGTGGATGTGCCTTCGCGTTTTATTCACTTCATTTGCATTATGAAGGAGTTGTCTGTTGTCAAGGTCAGGCCAAAGGCTATGCTTAGTGCCATTCTTGGTAACGTTGGTCTGCCTGATGCAAAATACAAGCACTACAGGAACTACGGCGGATGTGTGGGTGCAATCATCTTTTTCTGGCCGTTCCTGGTGCACTGGTCCGTGATGTCGGAACCCATGAAGATCCACGACACTCCATCTGGGGATATTGATGAGGTTGTGCAGAATGCTGCTACTGAATGTTTGAAATATATTCAAGACAAGATGGATTGAGTTTGATTGCCCGATGGTAAAGAAGACGCAGGCTGAGATGAAGCATCTATCATTTAATGTTGAAGATAGGGACAGGACAATCAAGGCTCCGAAAAAGAAGATGAGAAAGGATATGCAGGTCAGGATGCTAAGCAAGGGCTTTGGTTTGTGTGCAGATGACATGTTTGATTCTGCAAATCGTCTTAACGATTTTGTGGCGAATGGTCTGTCTCCGGGTACTACTCCCATCGAAGTTGATGCCAACTGGGCTCTCTACAATGTCAGCAATGAAGCTGAAAACCTTGATCTGTCTCTGATGGCAACTGACGCAGTGTGGTCCATAGGTATCTACTCTTACAATGCAGAGTTTGACTGTCTCGACGAAGACGACTGGTGAGTTGGCGCATGAAGATCAAGTTGCTATGAAGGCGTTCTGAAACGCTACTCCATGAAGGCGTGCAGTATATCATAGATCCTACTATGGTACTGTAATTAAGTTATTAAGTAGAATGCCTGATCATACTACTCCAAGTTTGACAAGAAAAAAAACAAACCAAAGGCATATTGCATAATTCTATGCTGTTTAGGTAGAGTTTGCTGTGAATTTGATTGTGAGGGGCAACAGGCCCATGTAGATACAGTGCACGGGGCAGATTTTTTCTCAACCTTATAAGTACTAACAACCACGTCTGCCCTATTTTTTCAGATCTGCTTCTACTCCAAATTGGACAGAAGCTGGCGGTGCTAGAAGAACCATCTCCCCCTCTCGAGGCTCTCATCGACAGGTACTCAACGCTATCTCTTCTCGCCCGTGGTTGTTTATCGGTGTGACCAACGCTTCTGACTATCAGATTTTGTCTGTTGTTCCTCCTTCAAAGCGATCTTGGGGCTACCATGATCGGGCGAGCCAGAGCGCACCGCGTGCACCAGTGCACGTGGTGACCACGCGTCTGGCCGAGCAAACTCGCGCTCTGAGCGCCGAACCCTCTCAGGCCTCGCTGGCTCTACGCGCCTGCGTCGCCGTACCATGTCCTGGAGCACCAGCGTCTTCCCCACAGTCCACCTGGCCCTTCTGGAGGCCTCCCGTCGCCGGCAGCGAGCTCGCCGGACACGGCCAAGCTGCGTCGTTGTAGCCACCGTACTGGCACCGTGGCCGCGCTGGTTGGCAGCTTCCCCGCCGCTCCGCGCATCGCCATAACTCTTCTGCTCTCTCCCGTCACCTCCCCACGTGGCTCAGTCGCCAGCGTGACGGCCAGCTCAACGCGGGACGCCGGCGTTTTCCCCGCGGCGGGATCCGGCTCGGGCATCGTCCTCCGGCTATAAAAGCCGCTCCTCGGCCTTGTTTCTCCTCACCACTCGCCCTCCCCACCTCTCAATTATCGCCCTGCACCCAGAACCAGAGCTGGGAAGCCCTCCTTCCCCATCTCCAGCGAGGAGCTCCGCCGCTCTGCCCTTGCTCCACCAGCTTGCTCCGGTGCCCCTCCGCCCCAACCGAGCCCACCCCCGAACTCCGGGAGTTCCACTGGTACTCCTCAACCCCTCCCCTGCTCGAATGCTCACCGGAATCGCAGGTTCAGCCGACGCCCGAAGCTCGCCGACGCCGTCCGGCCATTTCCTAGTGAGCTACGGGTACGGGCGTGCTCGCCATTGAGTGCTCGTTCCATCCCTGCCCTTTCCCAGCCTCGCCGCCGTCTCAACGTCGGCGAACGGCCGCCGGTACGCCCGCCGTCCCTCTGCTCTCTCTCTTTCTCTTTTAAACCTGCAGCCTGATCCCACCTGTCAGCGACTCCACGCGCACCCGAAGCGGTACACTAGTGGAGGCGCCCAGGCACTTTACGCCTTCGACGTGGCCGCTTCTGGTTTTTCTAAATTTATGTTTTAATTCAATTAAATCCAGAAGTTTGACCCAACTTTGACTAATTCTATCTTTTAAACCATAAGTCCAAATGAGTTCATTCTTTTTGCATTCTTTTTCTTATGAGCTCCTTTATCTGCTGTAAAATTTTGGTATTTGTCTCTGCTGTCTAGAATTTCTGGACAGAGAAAAATGCTCTATGTGTTATTTACAAATGATTTCAAAAATGTTTTTCAGAGTGATTTGAATAGTTGGTGAAGGCTAGGAGTACTCCTACACTCCCTTGGTGCAACTCTCATCAGCATGGCTGCATTGCAACGCCATGGTTTTAAATAAGTATTTAGGCTAAAATTTGAATTACTTATAATTGGTTTGTTCATGCAACCCTTGGAGGAAATCTTGGATATGTTACTGCCATGTTGATGATTGGCTTATTAGTGACTAGTAGTCTACAAGTTTGATGATGCCATGATGTTGTTGGATTAGGAGATTACTGTCTATGATTACTTTGTGATTTCCGTCCACGGTATTAGGTGAGTTAGGCGAGTTTCGTTGGACGATAGAAGGGTCACGGGTTTGGCGAGTTTCACGGGTTAGACGATAGAAGGGTCATGGGTTAGGCGAGTTTCGTTGGACGAATGTCCATGGTGTGGGTAAAGTGCGCAACCTCTGCAGAGTGTAAGAATCTATTCGAATAGCCGCATCCACGGTATTGGACACAGTTCGTACTAAGTCACACAGTCTGATCAACACCAATGATGGAATAACTTGTTAATGATGGAAGAACTCGTCTTGGTATAGTAAGGTAACCACTTGGTAGAAGGCCATTGATAATATTGGAAACGATCTCGAGAATGGTTGTCAAATGGTATTGAGATGATCACGAGAATAGATGATTCGACTAGATAACCAAGAGTAAGGCGGTCCCTGTGACCTTAAACGATGGTGACCATTGTAGATAGTTCGGTAATAACATGTTTGTTATTTTCTTCCACCCTTTTAGTAACAATTGATCTTGGTATAATCATGATTGCTATGATATTGCTTCGCCTTGGTGCTTTTGTTGTTGTGAGCTTGCGAGTACATTCAAAGTACTCACCTGGCGTGTCATGCTAGTTTCCAGGTGCTACTATGTTGGCATAGCCCAAGGATCCTGAGTTGCGAGCTAGGACGTGTCCCAGCCAGAGTCCCTGCGGAATGGAGTCCATCACCATAGTCGTCGTTCCGTTACTAGAAGTTATTCTGCTGCTGCGTACTGTTCCGCTGCTAGCATAGAGCTACCTTAGCAGGCGTGATATTGCCGCGCCGATGTAACCCCTTGTATATCCCAAACCCTTGTACACCGATTATTTGTAATAAAGAGCTGATTTGTTCTATGCCAAGTAGTGCCGTATTTCAGAAGACTTGATCTCTGGGCTAGAATACGGGGTGTTCCGGTTCCTCTGAGCCGGGGTGCCACAAGGTTTGATATCAGAGCGGGTCTGGCTGTAGGACACCCTAGCTAACCCGGACGTTAGAAAGCCGCTAGTTTAGAGCCCGCTTGCTTGTGTGATGCATTTAAATGTCGCACTTGTTTGCCGCATAGCATGCATATAGATTTGGTTCACTAACCAGTTAATTTTGTAGATGGCATCCGTTTCGATTGACTACGACTCAGCCCCTGCACCACTCAGTTTCGCATCCCTGCTTGGTGATGTTTGGCGTCTTCTCTATCCCAGTGGAGAGATGCCAAGGTACCAGATGTTTCAGACCCCGCTTGCAGGATTGGTACTTGAGTATATGCCAATGTCCTCCTGTCAGTCGCCCTACCTATAGGGAAGCGCACCTATAGTCTCCATGGTGGTTATGCCTCCACACCAGAACGCGCTATCCAACTTGCCGCCCTGGCAGGCCTTACTGTTCTTCGTCATCAAGAGAGCGCGATGCAAGAGAATCGTGCCTTCTACTACTATCCCACTATGGCCACCACTCCCAGACGGGTTAGATTTCCTCCTGTTCGCCCGGATGACGATGCAGCCGTAGCATACATGTCTCGTTACATGATCGCGGAGTACGTCCTCATCGCTGAGCTGGTCAGAGATGCAACCCGTGCCCGAAGAGCGCTTGGTATGGCTTTAGCCCCGTCAACCCTCCACCAGCTCCTTCGCTCTCCAGTAACCTGCCACCCAACCATAGCACCTAAGCATTTGCGAGGTTCATGTTGCATAAGTTGTAGTTGTACTGAATGTTGTAAATTACCATGAATAGCAATAAAATGTGGTTTTTTATAAACTTGGTGCATTACGTTGAGCAATTTTCATTTGCCTTTTCATTTGGCTCCTGGGTGTCACATTACTTTTCCCTACGGGAGTTGCTTGTCAACTAGTCACCTGACCAGAAGAAATCAAGAAAAAATGTCAAGAATGAAGGAATTAGCTACATTAAGTGGGACTTGCAGCCGACGTCTTCGGTCAGTAAAATCTGGCTCATGTACAAGTACTACCTTGGTTGAACTGTCAAGATCAGGTCCTCACCAACAGTGTAACCTTTATGGCAGTCATGGTCAGACCAATAGGAAAAACAGATCGATTGCAGGATTAGTGGAATACCCTCGGCCAAAGGCATGGCTTATACAAAGTTATGGTTCCACCATGAGCAAAATTTTGAGCACTCCGGAAGGGAACCCAGATAGGTCATGGATCCAGTACTCTGCCGTACGGATAGACAGCCAACTCTTTGATACAAGTAACCCGCAGCGACAGCTTTAAGTAAATATATGGCATTCAGACCATACACCACAATGAACAGTTCCAAGTATAGGAATCCCGGTCGTCCTTCGCAAGCTAATGAGAGGAGCTTACGACATTGGCAAGGATCTCTGCACAAGCTATCAGGAGAACCTTCCGGTGCAAGGAACCCAGTCTTCTTTAGCAAGTCACCCAAGGGAGCTTACTCGGCAAGCCACTCAGTCTTCTTTGGTACGCCATACGGATAGCTTCCAGCACAAGGAACCCAGTCTTCCTCAGTAAGCAACCAACGGAGAAGCTTCTGGAGTATGATACTCAGCCTTCCTTAGCGCACTATTCTAGCAAAAGCTTTGAGCATAAGATACTCATCCTTCTTCAGCACGCTATCAGGACTACATCAATATTGCCAGAAGATCAAGCTAGCCCTGACACACGCTTGCTTCAGGAATCAAATACTCAAATACACATACCCTTGCATATGTTGTAGCTCAGGACAGGCAAGCTATTCGGATGAAACTATGTTCATACAGGGTAGATACAGGGAAAGCAGTAAGGGCATAGCAATCCCTATGAGAAATGTAAGAGAGAGAAACTCAGATATATACCCGAGCGCAACATAAGGATGGACAAGTTAGAGGAAAAATGTTCCGAGGAAAGAAGACTTTGGAACAAAGATGTTGACAATGGCTACAGGGACCAATTTCGCACCACCAACAACGTGACATCTTGTTGTTCTCTTGTATGCCTGGTCACTATAATCCACCACATACAAATACATGTGAGCATGCCGCACACCTAAGGGACCACGGATATGGATAGCCACGTCATTGTAGCAACGGATCCAGATAAGTAAAAAGGCTAAGAGGAAAGTACAGTGTGAAGCAGACTGAACAAATTGACAGTAAAGAACTAGGCGGGCAGAAATTACATGTTGGGTTATAAGCCACAAGGCATGCTGCAAGGTTAAAGCCGCATTCCCTAAGCCTGCCGAACTACTGCTACCTTTACAAGGTCAGCATAGGAAGTGCGATAATATTTGCAAGGATGTCATGGTCAGGATACGTGGGCTAGGCCAAAACCAGAACCACCCACTCAAGCAGCATAATTTGTTCGGAAGGGACCCCATGACAATTTAACCCGCTTGCTCAACCAGATATACCGAACACGCGACAAGTAATACTCAAGTCTACCTTGGCAGACCAAAAGCTTTTCTTTGTGGTCTCAGGTTTCAAGGAGCATGCTGAAGCACAACACGGTCTATCCCTGTAATAGACCGACAAATAAACCAAATGCTGAGCCACAAGCCCAGGACATGTAACCGCACACGTGGAATCAAATAAAGGATAGTCTACCATGTAAACGATGCTACCATCAGAGTGACTAACGATCAAGTCCCAGAACACTGTCATCCAGAAATGTTACAGTTGTGGAAGTTATACCCGCTCATAAAGGTCAAGATCAGAAGATGGCCGAGCCTCTGGCATAGACTTAATGCCGAGACAGATAAGCCAAGAGAAGTGATTCAGCACTATCCCCAACACAGTCGGATTCTATTAACAAAGCTACTATGATTCTCGGCATCAAGAATCAAAGGACATCCTCTCTTTGAGTACCCTGAGGGAAGGATTCACAGGTTTGTGGTGCACAGGGAATCTTTTCCCGAATTCAGTGGATACTACCAGAAATGATCGGAGATCGGCATACCAATTGGAGGTTACCTCCGAATTTGTAAAAAGCTCATATATCCCAGTTGTGAGAAGATACCGCACCCTAATCAATTCAGCAGCTAGGAAGGGATTGAAGTCGACATGAGGTTTGACATATGAGGGAAAACCTGTATGAACTTTGGATAAAGTGAGACAAACCACCCCAAAGCCAGATAATCATAGTTTATGCAGTTCAGTGGGAACACCATACAAAGGGAAAGGATACTTGAGATGGAAACGGTGTCCTTAGAACAGCATGTGTATACTTGTTCCCTAAGCAACCAAATCTCGAGGACGAGATTTATCCTAAGGGGGGTAGGTTTGTGACACCCTGGTTTTTCCCAACTTTTCTTCTCAAAACCCATTTGAATTTTTTTTGGAATTTGGTTTGGATTCCATTTTGAATGGCTCTATGGACTTAAAATTTGGGAATATTTTTTACTTTCCTTTCCCAAGTAAATCAAAGCTTCCAAAAACTTCTCCAAAGTCATGTCATTTCCATTCTTGCCCAATCTCACCTTTTATTCCAATTTAATATTCCTTTTTCTATTAAAGGAATAACCCTTTGAGTTCTAGGTTGTAAAGCAACCTATATTTCTGTCTTCTCCAAAATTCTAAGAAAATTCTCATAAATTCTATGTACCATGTGAACCTTGGATATGTGAAAATATTCAAGATTCCATTCACATGGTGAGCACACCATCCAATCTTTGTTTCTGATCATAATTTCAGTTTGTGAAGCAACTATATTTTATATTGCTCCAGAATTTCTGAAATTTTACCAGGACATTCTCTTACCCATATAAACACCCTCCACCAAAATTGAGCTCATTTCATTTAGCCATTATTTCTCAATAATTCTCCCAAGCTTCTGTCCAGAAGGGAGCATTGTGAAAGAAGTACCATTTATACTTACCCAAATGGTATGAAATTTTTACAGCATCTTCCTCTGCTCAAATGACCCCTCTCCACCAAATTTCATCTAAATCTATCACACCATATGAGCACCACATCAAGATTCTTGTTTCTGGACCAGAGATGCAGTTGTGAAGCAACTGCATTCAAAACTTGTCCATTTGGTCTGAAATTTCTCCAGTATATGGACCTTCCTACTACACTTCAGTGTGACAAATTTTCTCTCTTAAAACCCTAGTCATTTTTCTCCAACAACCTGTCCAAGTTGCTGTCCAGAAACTTTTCTGGAAGCTGGCCAGCTGTCCAAGCTATCTCTTGTCAAACTAGATGCACAGCGAGACTACCATTGGAAGGGACTACTGAGTGGGCATGATCGGGCGAGCCAGAGCGCACCGCGTGCGCCAGTGCACGCGGTGACCACGCGTCTGGCCAAGCAAACTCGCGCTCCGAGCGCCGAACCCTCTCGGGGCTCGCTGGCTCTGCGCGCCCGCGTCGCCGTACCGTGTCCTGGAGCGCCAGCGTCTTCCCCACCGTCCACCTGGCCCTTCTGGAGGCCTCCCGTCGCCGGCAGCGAGCTCGCCGGACACGGCCAAGCTGCGCCGCTGTAGCCACCATACTGGCACTGTGTCCGCGCTGGTTGGTAGCTTCCCCGCCGCTCCGCGCCATCGCCATAACTCTTCTGCTCTCTCCCGTCACCTCCCCACGCGGCTCAGTCACCAGTGCGACGGCCAGCTCAACGTGGGACGCCGGTGTTTTGCCCACGGCGGGATCCGGCTCGGGCATCATCCTCCGGCTATAAGAGCCGCTCCCCGGCTTCGTTTCTGCTCACCACTCGCCCTCCCCACCTCTCAATTATTGCCCCGCACCGAGAAGCAGAGCAGGAAAGCCCTCCTTCCCCATCTTCGGCGAGGAGCTCCACCGCTCTGCCCTTGCTCCACCAGCTCGCTCCGGTGCCCCTCCGCCCCAACCGAGCCCACCCCCGAACTCCTGGAGTTCCACTGGTACTCCTCAACCCCTCCCCTGCTCGAATGCTCGCCGGAATCGCCGGTTCAGCCGACGCCCGAAGCTCGCCGCCGCCTGAGAGGAAGGGGCCGACACCGTCCGGCCATCTCCTAGTGAGCTACGGGTACGGGCATGCTCGCCATTGAGTGCTCGTTCCATCCCCGCCCTTTCCCAGCCTCGCCGCCGTCTCAACGCCGGCGAACGGCCGCCGGTACGCCCGCCGTCCCTCTGCTCTCTCTCTTTCTCTTTTAAACCTGCAGCCTGGCCCCACCTATCAGCGACTCCACGCGCACCCAAAGCGGTATGCTAGTGGAGGCGCCCAGGCACTTTACGCCTTCGACGTGGCCGCTTCTGGTTTTTCTGAACTTCTGTTTTAATTCAATTAAATCTAGAAGTTTGGCGCAACTTTGACCAATCTATCTTTTAAACCATAAGTCCAAATGAGTTCATTCTTTTTGCATTATTTTTCTTATGAGCTCCTTTATCTGCTGTAAAATTTTGGTATTTTTCTCTGCTGTCTAGAATTTATGGACAGAGAAAAATGCTCTATGTGTTATTTACAAATGATTTCGAAAATGTTTTTCAGAGTGATTTGAATAGTTGGTGAAGGCTAGGAGTACTCCTACACTCCCTTGGTGCAAGGCAAGCCACAACTCTCATCAGCATGACTGCATTGCAATGCCATGGTTTTAAATAAGTATTTAGGCTAAAATTTGAATTACTTATAATTGGTTTGTTCATGCAACCCTTGGAGGAAATCTTGTATATGTTACTGCCATGTTGATGATTGGCTTATTAGTGACTAGTAGTCTACAAGTTTGATGATGCCATGATGTTGTTGGATTAGGAGATTACTATCTATGATTACTTTGTGATTTCCGTCCAGCATTTTGACTATGGAATTAGTAGCAGTAGCTCAATCGTGTCGCTCATTGGATTACCAGTTGGCTATTGTTACAACTTGGATCAATGTGATACCGGAGTATCCGTTATGATAGAGAAGTCACTTGGGGATAAATTCCTTCATTGTTGATCAAGTGCCACTAAACCGAGCTTCCCAGTGCAGCCACATCTGCCGGTATGGGACGGCCTTGACTTGGTCTAACCTCGTGCTCTTTTATTGGTACCACCAAAGAGGGAAGGTTATGCGTGCGGGCTACCCTGATCAGGTAGGCGGCGATAATCTTGTGAGCCCGGTTTGGTTATTGAGCTCAGGTTCCGACGGGGACAGTTTTGGCCACGGATGTGGCAGGTGTTAGGAGGGACACAGGGGCCACCCAGCGCATGACCTCAGAGAGGACGTGTCAGTGGTACGATAGAAGGGTCACGGGTTAGGCGAGTTTCATTGGACGAATGTCGATGGTGTGGGTAAAGTGCGCAACCTCTGCAGAGTGTAAGAATCTATTCGAATAGCCACGTCCACGGTATTGGACATAGTTCATACTAAGTCACACTGTCTGATCAACACCAATGATGGAATAACTTGTTAATGATGGAAGAACTCGTCTTGGTATAGTAAGGTAACCACTTGGCAGAAGGCCGTTGATAATCTTGGAAACGATCTCGAGAATGGTTGTCAAATGGTATTGAGATGATCACGAGAATAGATGATTCGACTAGATAGCCAAGAGTAAGGCGGTCCCTGTGACCTTAAATGATGGTGACTATTGTAGATAGTTCGGTAATAACATGTTTGTTATTTTCTTCCACCCTTTTAGTAACAACTGATCTTGGTATAATCATGATTGCTATGATATTGCTTCGCCTTGGTGCTTTTGTTGTTGTGAGCTTGCGAGTACATTCTAAGTACTCACCTGGCATGTCATGCCAGTTTGCAGGTGCTGCTATGTTGGCATAGCCCAAGGATCCCGAGTTGCGAGCTAGGACATGTCCCAGCCAGAGTCCCTGCGGAATGGAGTCCATCACCGTAGTCGTCGTTCCGCTACTAGAAGTTATTCCACTGATGCATACTATTCCGCTGCTAGCATAGAGCTACCTTAGCAGGCGTGGTATCACTGCGCTAATGTAACCCATTGTATATCCCAAACCCTTGTACACCAATTATTTGTAATAAAGAGCTGATTTGTTCTATGCCAAGCAGTGCCGTATTCCAGAAGACTTGATCTCTGGGCTGGAATACGGGGTGTTCCGGTTCCTCTGAGCCGGGGTGCCACAGTGGGTCCCCCGGTGTGTAGTTTGTAGCATTTTAATTTATGGGTCCCCCGGTCGAGAGATGGAGAGGTAGCGTCTATGTGTGGGGGAGATGGCGCGAGAAAGTGAGGTCAATCGAGACATAGATAGATAGAGAGATAGGGTGAGTGTGGCCCGACATTCGGTCAAAAGAGATATATGCTCTGGAGAGATATCGTGCGATTGAGCTTTTGGGGAGGGTGAGGGCTATAAGAGATATCTTGAGAGATTGACCTACATAGACAATGTGTGTGACAGAGTATACAAAGTGTGTATCGAGGCCTAGCAGGGAGATGTATCATTTGTGTGTGAGAGAAAGCAAGGTCAATCAAGACATAGATAAAGAGAGAGAGGTTGAGTGAGTGTGGGCCGCCATGTGGTCGAAAGAGTGAGAAGTATGGGTTGGAGAGAATGACCTAGATGATAATGTGCGTGAGAGAGTATATAAAATATGTCGAACTAGGCCCAAACAAGGAGATATATCATTTGTGTGTGAGAGAAAGCGAGGTCAATCGAGACATACATAGACAATGTGCGTGACAGAGTATACAGAGTGTGGATCGAGGCCTAGTAGGGAGATGTATCGTTTGTGTGTGAGAGAAAGCAAGGTCAATCGAGACATAGATAAAGAGAGAGAGATTGAGCGAGTGTGGGCCGCCATGCGGTCGAAAGAGTGAGAAGTATGGGTTGGAGAGAGTGACCTAGATAGATAATGTGCGTGAGAGAGTATATAAAATATGTCGAACTAGGCCCAAACAAGGAGATGTATCATTTGTGTATGGCAGAAAGCGAGGTCAATCCAGACATACATAAAGAGAGAGAGAGAGAGAGAGAGAGAGAAAGAGAGAGAGAGAGAGAGGGAGATTGAGCAAGTGTGGGCCGCCGAATGGTCGAAAGAGTGAGACGGATATGGTGAGAGTGAGCTAGATAGATAATCTGCGTGACAGAGTATGGAGTGTGTCGATCATGGCCCAAACAGGGAGATATATCGTTTGTGTGTGAGAGAAAGCGAGGTTAATCAGGACTTATATATATATATATATATATATATATATATATATATAGAGAGAGAGAGAGAGAGAGATTGAGCGAGTGTGGGACGCTGTGCGGTTGAAAGAGTGAGACGGTGTGGAGAGAGTGACCTACATAGACAATGTGCGTGCGTGTGCCCGAGGGGGGGGGGGGTCTAGAGAGGCAATGTATGTATCTGGCGAGAGATGGTGGGAGGGAGAGAGAGAGAGAGACAGCTCGGCATGGAGTGCAATGGCGGGTGTGTGAGAGAAATACGTTTGTTGAGAGAGTGGGGGGGAAGGGGGTTGTGTATTTGAGAGAATTAGAGATGGAAACATGGAGAAAAAGAATGAGCAGGTGTTGGAAACCAATAGCTCTATAAGGTGGTTAAGAGGGGAAGATTGATCGATAGAGGAAGTATGTAGTGTGTGTGCCCGGGGGGGGGGGTGTGTGGCTAAACACAACATTTGAATGTAGATAATAGTAGACTTAATATTGATGTTTCAATGTAGTGTACATTATAAAATTTGAATTGAGGACCATGCATATGGCTTTTGTAATTATTTCGAATTTGTGCCATACATGCATGGTTTGGAAAAGTTGATGCACTAATACTGACTCGACTGTTGTGGTATTTTGTATGTGTGTGGTCATATGCTTGAATACATCCAAAGTTTTCTCACCACCATAGTGTTCATCTTATACATATGAATTTGCATTAAAAAACTTAGCGTGGATACCATGAAATGCGAAATCCACGTTAGAATTGGAGATCGCTATGTCACGAACACATTCTAATTCAAAGAACTCATCATTAATTAATTAATAGTATCTCGTTTCGAAGGAATAATTACTTGCAAGGAAAACACGGGCATGGTAATACATACAGATTCGTTTGCCAATGAAAAAAAGATTCGTTTGCATTCTCAAATGTAGGCGCACCAGGTAGACCACAGTCATGTCGTGGTGGTGGCGTGTGTCGCACGGATGTTAAAAACTACGCGCCTCCTTCTGGCGGCCCAAATTCCAACTCTGCAAAATCCCCCTTCTACCCCGCCCCCTTCCGCGCCCAGAGCGCTCAAATCCCTAATTCGCCGCCACCCAAGAAAATTGGAATCGCCCCTCGTCTCGTCTCTTTCCCCACCTCTGTACCGGACGACGACGACGGTCGCACTGCACCACCGCACCGGAACTGCCTCTCTTAGCTTATACGCCTATGCAACTCTGACTTCAACTCTTATTTCTTCTGGAGCTATCATCTTAAACAAGCAAAACCATTTTGTAGGTAAGCATGATGGTGCTACGGGATCTGGTACACATCCTGCACGCTCGTATAACCTTGTAAGTACCTGTCCTCTGGTACAACAGCAAGGTCGATTCCTCTCATTAGATCAACCATTTGCCGTCCCAAAGATGCAGAGGGGGAAGGAAGGAGTACAGGGCCTGCACATCCAAGCAAGTGGTAACATGGACTTCTTCATGGAACATCCCAAGTGCAAGCAGAGCTGCAGTGAGCCTGTACAACGAGCTAGCGTAAGTCCCTGCATTTCATTTAATTCGTACTGGCCTGCGTATATGATTAGGGTAGTGAAATGTATTCCAGTGGTGCTTTTGATTTACCCACATAATGGTTGAATTGCTTGTTTCTATGAACTGAGTTGGCCAATAATTAGAAGGATGCCAGTCTTTTCATCCTATTGTAGATTGCTTAGATCTTGATATGCCAAATATAATCACATGAATTATACAGTAAAAGCCAGTGTGGTCTGTATTGCTACAACTAGTCTAACAACCTGTCCTCATATAATATAACAAGGTCGCACCATCTTATCAGATTAACCATTTGACTTACCAAAATGCAGTGTGGGAAGAAAGGAGTATTGGGACTGCGTATCCAAGCAAGCGATGTCATGGACTCCTTCGTAGAACCTCGTAAGCGAAAAAGAAGTTGCAGTGTGCCTGTACAAAGAGCTAGCGTAAGTTCAGTTATCTGCTTCTAGGAATTTTAGTTAGTCACTGATTAGAAAATTGTTCAATTATCTTGCTTGCCTTAATTTAGTTTGCTACTAATTACATAATGCCATAGCCTGTTAATCCTATTATAGACTGCGCCTATCTATGTGTTTGTTACTTATTGTTTATAGAATTACCTGTTTGCCTGAACTTCAATAGCCAGTTAAGCACGTAGACAGCTGGTCATATCTACTTCTAGGGTGCAACAAAATTCATGTGTAATTTACCTTCTGATACCCTGTTTGTTTATCTGGTTTGCTGTTATGACTTCTAGCACTACTAATGTTTCCATGAACTATTTTTAACTTGTATATATGTGTCAGAATCATTTTGCTTACTTGAATGAAATTTAGAGATGTATGTGTTGCTGGTAAACTCTACCGACTTGTTACTTTAATACGTTGCCAAAAACTTGTTAGTTTTACTAGTTCATGTGTAATTAAATACGTTGCCAAAACTGGTTAGTTTTAGTAGTTTGATGTTAGTTTTTTATGGCTCTTGCAACACTTTATTTATGCTTGCTAACTATCAAGTTTGCAGGATCCAATTGAAACTCCGATGGCACAACAGGTATGATTTGAAAAACTTCGTTGTCTAACTGGTTTGCTGTTGTAACTTGATGCTCTAATCATGTTACCAACCTCAACTTCTCAGGATCCAATTGGAACTCCAATTGCACAACAGGTACATTTTTGAAAACTTATTTTTGTAACAGGTTTGCTGCTGTAACTTGTTGCTCTAATCAAGTTACTGACTACTCAACTTTTCAGGATCCAAGAGAAACTCCAATGGCACAACAGGTCCCTTTTGTAAAACTTGTTTGTTTAACTGCTTTGCTGCTGCAACCGGTTGCTCTAATGATGTTAATAACTTATACTTTTCAGCATCCAATCGAAACTCTTTAATTCCTTGTTTGTTTAACCTGGTTGCTGTTCTAACTCCCAGTTGAGATGTTTGGCTAACTTCAACTTTTCCGAATCCAATCAGAACTGTAATGGCAAAACAGGTTAGCCCAAGATCAAAGAGCGAGTTCCCCATAGACGTTGGATCATCCCAGAGCAGTGGCACCGGCCCAACCGTGCATCATGAATTGCCAACTGCTGATGCTCTAGAGGCTAAACTATTGGAAGAAAGATAGTCTACTTCTGCACTTAGAGATGAAGTTGACATGTTGAGGAGGCAAACAGCACAATCAGAAGCAGTACTCACGAAAACCATTAAATATTTGGTGGATTTCACAACGAAGCAAGCTGAGACTGAGCGCATTGTTAAGGTCCTGGAGGAAAAAGGGAAATTAACCCCCCCCCTTGGTAAATCATAGGTGAAATGTTTTTTCCATCGTTGGATGAACTTTGTGTTGTTTGTTCATGTAATAGATTGGAACTATTTGTTTTAGAGATCATGTAATAGTTGTTTTTTGGTCTATATTTTTTTTGAGCACCAGTCTATAATAATTGATAAGTACATGAGACATTTCATTTTTTTGTTGAGGCAAAGACATTTCATTTTGTTTGCTATGCCAGGCCTACAAAATATGCCAATCGGGCTGATTGTGCATTCAGCATAAATAGTAGTATAGATGGGCCATAAGTGGCACTCATCTGAAAGGGCCAAGATGCTGTACTAGCTTTGGTACAAAGAAAGATGCGCTTCTAGCCAAAAACAGTACAGCCGCCTGGCTTGTGTGTGTTAGTTGTTACTAAAAAAATGTATGTTAGTTCATATTATTGATCCATATACTCTATATGTGGTCATATGTCTGTTAGTTTTCTATATTATTGGTTGGTTGGCTCAGTATTTTGAATTTTGATGGCTTCTGAAATTCATATCTAAATGGGAGTACACCATATGCTACTTGTGTCGTACATGTTACACTTGAGTTGAACATAAAGTGGTTACAAATATTCGTATTCACCTTAATCATATTCATATATAACGGTGGAATACATCTTTGTTGTGCTTTTGAAGATATATAAAAAAACGTAGAATGATTTATAAAGATTCATATAAGAATACAAAATGGATTCGAATTTAGTTGCCAGGGTAAACGTGAATGCTTATTCTCCCAAAATTCGAAAGAAGCGACAAAACACCCACTCCCACGTCGGCTGCCCAGAACCAGTGTTTGGGAGATGGAAATTACTGTCTACCCCTGACACGCACAACCTATCGGCCCGATTTCCACTGTTCTAAATAGGGGTAGGTTTGTAACTTCACTTAGACATGACACGACCGCCTCTCACCCCATTCAGACACGGTGGGTGCCAAACATGGGCGGCAAAACACATTTGATTCAAGCTCGTCTTAAAGACCTCTCTCTCCCCCTCCATTTCCCCATTCATACACGGTGGGCGGAAAAACAAACTCTCCTCGGCCAAAATCGATCTAGGAAAATAATTTAAGTAGGGGCAGGTTTGTAACTTCACTCATACGTGACACAACCGCCCTACCTATCAGCCTCGTTCATACACTGTGGGCGCCAACCATGGGCGCCAAAACACCCTCTCCTCGCCCGAAATCGCTCTCGGCAAATATTGGGGAGATGCGAGATTACCGTCCTATCCCCAACCGACGAGACGTCCGAAATTTGAAACGGGGGCTAAATTCATAACTTCCCCACATTTCAGACAAGCGCGTCCCAAAGACATGGTCCCCCTACCCCTCTCCCTCCATTTTCCCATTCATACACCGTCGGCGCCAGAACACCATCTCCACAACAGCCTCCTCCGTCCGCCCTCCTCCACCATGCTGGAGCGCCTACCCAGACCAGGTCGTCCACTGCAAGAGATTGACATTCCTCATCCATGGCGCCGGACCAGGAGCCTTGCATTGCGTCCTCCCGCTTCATCCGCGCCATCATCCACCTTGCCGGGGCCGCTCCCATGACCTTCTCGTCCACCGCAACGGGACTTATCCCCCGATGCCTTCGTCTACCGTCGCAGATCTGCTTTCACGCCACCGACAGCCATCGCACCCCCGATGCCTACACTGCGCTGCAAGAGAGGTGGTACTCTGTCATATGTGCTCAACCTTTTGATGTCAACCAGAAAATAGCTCGTCACTTGTTTACTGTACTTTCTTTTCAGCTCATTGAATCTTAGTTGTTAGTTCAATGCAAACATTGGTTGCTAAGTAGCCTTTGTGCGGTTTGCAGCTTTAGATCTGCCATGGCACAGTCATAATAGGGTTTAATTGATCATGCTTAGGGTTTACCCCCTTTTATGATCACTCTACGATCAGCGTACGTGCTTCGTGTCATAATAGCACTGCTCCACCCATCAAGCTAAACAAGCTTAGTTGTTCAAATACGAATCTGATATGGTGTTGATATTAGTAAAATAGAATCGTTTAATTGGTGAGCTTTTTTTTGAGCAAATTTAATTGGTCAGCTAAGTGTTCCCAATTTAGTTTCGAAATGCATGTGCGTCGCTGGGGCGGATCTACAGGGTGGCCAGCGTGGGCCGCGGCCCACCCTGGGATTTTGGGTCGGCTTGTATACCATAAGAGATTAGAACATGGTCAGCCAGCCAATGCCTTTGCTAAAAAAAGCCAATGCCTCCAGACTCCAATTTCCCTCTGTTCTGCTCTGCTCCTGATCTCTACTCACCACCAGCCGCCTGCCTGGCTAGCGACTTGTCGTGGCCGGACGCCATGACTTTAGGAGGAGACGCTGGACTAACCAGAGGTCAAGAGCCGCTCGCGCAACAGCGTCACTGCTGCCCAGCCGCGCCGGCGTGCCTAGCTTCCCAGTCCACTCAGGCCTCAGGCGTGCAGCACCCACTGAGCCAACCCAATTTATCCTGAGATACGCCGTCCTCAACACTCAACAGCCACTTCCCATCACCCATTTTCTAATTGATTCATTACTCATTAGGCAGGTGTGCAAGACTGTCATTAGGGTTTGTTGTGTACTGAGTGCTACCTACATATAATGGTTCAGATGTTTCAGTAATCTTTAGTACCTGTAGAGTTGACAGGGTATCAAAATTCCTCGCCTAGGAACAAACTCTAGTTATGTTGCATTATTGGTCATAGTGACATTGACCCAGATTACTACCGCAGGCCAAGTTTGTTGACAAGTTTACAAGTCTTTGTTACTCATTCGATATGATATCCAATTATTCACTTAGATTAATTGCAAACAATAAGTGCTAGCCCAACTTCTTGATTCAGATTTTGGACGGTCTCTTACTGCAGTTACGATTCTGCATACTTGTCCTAGTAAGCTCACAAGTAATGATTGATTCAATAGCTCTATGCTTGCCTTGTCATATTTGCTTGTCAATATTTTTTTAGGGTGGACCACCCTATTTCAAAATCCTAGAACCGCAGACATGAGTGAATAGTATTTCTCTGTGTGATCTCTTCCATCATGTGTGTGCAACGAACACTGCATTGTATAGAAATAAAAGTGCTATATCCACCTTTTACATAGACTACAATCTTTTACATGGAATACAATCTGCCTACGTGCTTTGTGTCGCACTTCCAGCACTCCACCCTTGAAGCTAAACATTATGCCACTCATCATTCTGAAGTTTATTTGTGCAAATACGAATTTGATATGATGCTAATGTTCCTACTTCAGTTTTGAAATGTGTGCCCGCCCCTTATAAAGACATAAGAGGTTTGTATTTTTGTGTGTGGTCTGGTCAGCACGGTTGGGGGATGAACTTTGTATACGCAGGGGTTCGTAGGGAGACACTATTGGAGTAGAATCTACAGTGCATTCCAAAGATAATCTGACTACTTTTTATGTTTTCGTGAATCTCAGATACTGAACATCATCATAATGATTATGAGCTTGTGCGCATGAGAAGAATAAAGCAGAACAATGACATGGCTATCAAACTTGGCATTAAGGGACTGAGATCCAGTCTGGATGCAATGGAATGCACATGCTCTCCACCTTCAGATTCGTGTTCAGAATATGATCCTAACAATGATTCTGAGCTAGAGGGAGACCTAAGTCAATGTAGCTCCCTAGTGGAGGAGTCAGAGGCAGATGCCCTATCTTATTCACCCATCAAGGTGCTTGCTCTAACTTGGCAAGGTTATATTGGTCACACATATCTTTCACATGATGCTTTGCATTGCTTCTACTTTGTTGCACCGCCATTTTCTTAGTTTACACATCATATATGTGAATATGCCATGCCTATCCATTTTCAGTACATATTCCATCTGTCATCATACCATATTTCTCCATTCAAATGTTGTTCTTGTGTATCACACGTTCAAAAGGAAGAGGGCGATTGCTGATCGTGATGGAGCACCGACAATGTATTTGGAAAAGGTAGTGACACCTGATAAATCAAATAGCCCATTAGGTGTAGTGGCAATATCACCAGACCCACAAAACACAGCCCCAACTATAGCAGACTCTACCCCTACCCCACTGACCATCTCAGCTACTCCAACTCAACAGACCCCAATTGCAACAAAAAGTATGATGATGCCAGTTGACATAGCACCAGCTCTACGACGCAAAATCCCCATTCCAGCAAAGAGTACACCAACTCCAGTTGCCAAATCCCTTTTCGAACTGGAGAGAGCCCCAATTGCAGCAAATAGGACCCCTGTCCCACTTCTTCCCAGTTTAGAAGACGAAGCTTTTATTGTTGTCAGGAACTTTGTGCGCATCTTTCCTTCATGGAAAGATTATACTGCAGACAAACAACAATTTCCAATCTTCCTCCGCAACTTACGTGTAAGTAATGTACTAATGTTATTCATGGTAATTAGTGCCTATGTTTCTGCTGACAAAACACAAAAGATTTCATTCTTTTAAACAGGCGAGGACCAAACTGGATAGTCAAGACGAGCAAAACTTGGTTGCTCTTTTCACGCACGCTTTGAGGAAGTATTGTTGCTACCTGGGGCAAGCACACTTCGATGGCAAGCCTCTAAACAAAATCTCTGTAAAGTCTCCAATGCTTCATTTACTAGACAGTGACTAGAATAATCTTGTTACACACTGGTCTCGTCTGCAGCGTAAGGTACTGTCTATGATATCACATCACAATTTGAACTACATTTCTGCATGTGCCTTACCGTCTCACTTGTACGAAAACTGTTTGCAGAGGAATATCCATTCTCAAGGGACCACATGATCTCGCAACTATACTGAACACTGCATTGCTCTTGTCAGTACCTCTTACCCTGTATCACCATACTTACTTTCATATCTGGTTGATTATGTAGCATCACTGCACATGTTAGCCTCCTTATCCTCCATTTGGTGGACATTATAAGATCCGTATTGGCTCTTACATAAATTTAGAATCAACCCTACGCTTCTGAAGAAGTTTAGCTCTGCAGTTCTCTTGTAAGGACCGAACGTCTTGTATCACTGTACCTACATTAACAGCTACTCCATCCGTCCCATAATATAAGAGCGTTTTGTACACTACACTAGTGTACAAAACACTTATATTATGGGATGGAGTGACTAGTTCATTGTGTTGCATTACCCTGCATCTTATCTCCCTCGCCGACCATTTCCTAAAAATTATCAGATCTATACTTAATCTTACCAAAAAGTTGAATACACAGACAATGCCAGTGCAGAAATGTAACCCATTGCTCTTGTCAGTACATGGATAGGTAGTTGATTATGTAGCATCACTCTGCATCTTATCTTCACTATCCTCTATCCCTTCCAGTATTATCATATCAATAATTAATCTCGACAAAATGTAGAGTACAGACAATGCTTATGAAGAAGTTTTTGTGCTGAAAGTCTTGAGTTATCCCTCTCTTGACATGGAGAAGGGCATTATAGAGCCAGTGTTAACTGTTAATGTAAGTCCGTCCTTCTAAAGCCTTTGTCCTCAACTACTGTTTAATTTTCTCATACTCCCTATCGTCAACTGTTGTTTAGTTTGCTGTTTCTATCAAAATGCATGTTCGCAACAACTGCAAGTTTCAAGTTTTAGTCGTGAAACCAAATTCCTTATTCATACCATGCACATTATTCAATACAGATCCATTGAATTTCTTTAGCCCTGCATGTATGCTTGTGTTATTGATCTGTAATCCAGTGTGTGGTGAAGCTACCCACATTTGCACCTTATCATTTCCTGCTTTGTCTTAACTGATCTGGCTGATGATATGAACATGGCATGCACGTTAAAGAAAAGGGATACAATGATTTTCTTGTGCCCTGCATCTATGCTTGTGTTGTTGATCTGTAATCCATTAGTGTGGTGAAGCTCCCCGCATTATGAACAATGCCAAATTATGCTCTTGACATTTTGAATTATCTATTTATTTTCTAATATGAAATTGGATGGAATTGACAGCGCAGTTACTATCTTTGTTTATATACGTGCAAAACCTGTCATCTGTCTTGTTACAGGGTGATATGCCTGATGGCACGCACAAGTCTGCTGAAGACTGTGAGACAAACCCAACATATATTGCAGCAAAGAAGGCAAAACATCTTGAAGATAGTGAGACAACCCCAAAGTCATGTCTTGATGCAGTGTTCAAGTTACTCGAGACTAGCAGTCACACAAGCTCATAGAAGTCGCTGCCTGAATCAATTCGACTTCTTCAGTCTCAACTGCAAGCAGAAAGGCATAGTGCAACTCAACTTCGACTTGAAGTCCAATCTCTAAGGAAGATCGCAGAGAACTCCAATGAGAACCTCATTGCTAAATAGCTAGAGCTAGAAGATATGACTGACATGCTAGGCTGTTCTCACTACCTTGCTCAGCTGCTTGCGCAGCAGCTCCCGCGCAAGGCTAACGTTTCTTGAACTGTGTTGAAGTGGTCTTGTTTTAGTATTATTTTGTTGCACTGCAATGGCAGGGCCTTTGATTCCCAGGTTTTGTAATCTGCTTGGTTGCGCTTTATGATCACTGGTGGCGAACTTTGATGTCCAGTGGATGTAATATGCCCTAATTCCTTTATTGTATAGTGTAGGTTTATTCTAAGTTACTATGCCATAATTTCTTTATTGTATTGGGTAGGTTTTTCTTAATTCCAAGTTATCGTATATGTCATCATTCGTTATCAGAAAAAGGGTGAAAATCTGATTCAGGCGAATGGGCTGAAACATGCGCCTCTAACGGGCCTTCATTTTAGTGGGCCATAAATGGGCCGGCCCGCAACAGGCTTTACTTGGGCCTGCGCGGACCTGCCGTATGGGTCCTTCATGGCCACGTTATGCCCAGGCCCATAAATCACATGGGCCTTTGGTCGGCCCAAAGTGTAGTTGGGCCCATGTAGCTTCAGGCCATTAACAGGCTGAATATTCTGCTGGCCTGTTATGGCCCAAAAGACACCCTGGGCCTTTAGTAGGCCGAAAAGCATGTTGGGCCTCAATTTTCATGAGTCGTCCATGGGCCTTTAGCAGGCTAAAATATACCTCGGGCCATTATTGGCCCATTTACATGATGGGCCATTACCAGGCCGAAAGATATCTCGGGCCTTGGTTGGCCCAATCATATCATGGGCCTTTAGTAGGCCGAAAGCTTAGTAGAGGACGAACGGGCCGAATTGTACGACAGGCCTTTAACAGGTTCAAAGTCAGGTTGGGCTGGAATGCTGCCACCGAGATCACGTGCCGTTAAGGGGCCGAATGTTGCTTTGGACCATATATGGCCCATGTGTAGCACGGGCCATTAACAGGACGAAAGGCACACCGGGCTAAAATGGGCCCATTTGTAAGTCGGGCCTTTAACAGACCAAAAACTCACTGGGCCATAATGGGCCCAAAGGCTGAGCAAACAATTAACGGGCCTGATCTGGCGGTGGGCCATAAATGGGCCATGTTTAAGCATGCCGTTAGTGGGACGGCCCACTAGCACCTGAGTAAATCTTATGGGCCTTTGACTAGGCCGGCCTTTTAAACCTAAATGGGCCACTGTTGGGCCTTGCCACGTGTAACATTTCCGTAGGCCTGCCGAGCTGACACGTGGTTACTTCGACGAATGAGAATTTTACACGTGGAAAATCCCCATTGGTCCGAGCTGTTAACGGGTTATCGGATCCAAACCGGAACCCGATAGCTTAACGGCGACTCGTTACAGTGGATGCCACGTGTCGGTCACCCTTGTCGAAAACACTTCCATGACGCGACATTTATCGTCATGGAAGTGGACACTTCCATGATGATAATTTCAGTATTGTCATGGAACACTTCTACGACAGCACAGGTATGACTATCTTGATTCTGTCATAAAATCGTCATAGATGTACATGCATGACAGAAAATGTGACCTACTGTGACAAAGATGTATCATCACGGAAGTGTTTTTTTTGTAGTGTAAACCTATGATGTTTCTGCTTGTTCCTCGTTTAGAATGCCGGCGGAATATTGGAGAACAGTACCCCATTATGCAACGGTAAAGGAAGTAATGCAGACAAGGTTCAAGATAGTGAGACAACCCTTTTGGTCTCCAAGAAAGCTGATAAAAACTATCTTCAAGACAGTGAGACAACCCCAAAGTCCTGCCTTGATGTAGTGTTCGAGTTACTGGCCACTACCGCTGGCACAAGCTCTTCGAACTCGCTGCCTGAATCAGTTCGGCTTCTTCAATCTCAACTGCAAGTTGAAAGACAATGATCAGCTGTGCTGTGACAAGAAGCCGAAGGACTGAGGAAGTCCCTGCAGAATTCAGATGCACACTTTCTGGTGCAACATCAAGAGTTGGAGGAGTTTAGGACCAAACAAGAGAAAGCTAATAAGCTTGCTAAGCTTCTTGCCAGCATGGTGGGTGCCTAGGATATCGTTTCTTGAGCTCTTTTGAAGTGGTTTCATTTCTGGACTTATTTTGCTGCAACATTCATTTGCACTGGTGGCCAACTTAGTCGCCCGGTGTTTCTAATATGCTGCTTTGTTGTTCCCTTTATTTGCACTGGTGACGAACTTTGATGCCCAGTGGATGTAATGTTTGTAATCGCCGTAATAGCCTAGCGTTAGTTGCTTGCTTATTTATTTACTTATGGTCATGTTTATTGCTTGTAGTCACTGCAGTTCTTTTACCTTGGTTTGCTAGTGGCTACAATAACCATGGGCCAAATACAGGCTGTAGAATCCATGGGCCTCCTACGGGCCGTGGGATCCATGGGCCTCCTACGCGCCATATGATCCATGGGCCGTACTGTTCGTGGGCTAAAACCGGAGCGCAATATGGGCCGTAAACAGGCCAATTTAGGAACGGTCGGTTTAAGGGCCCGTAGCATAATGGGTCGTTAGCAGGCCAAAAGTCATCTCAGGCTTAATTCTATCGACAGGTATAACGGGTTGTTAATGGGCCAGAATACATGCCGGGCTGAAAATGGCCCAATGGGTTAACAAACCACAAACGGGCCGATTGTAACCACGGGCTGAATTTGGCCCATTAGCATGACAGGCCAGTAACGGACCGTAAGTAATCAAGGGCCGGAAATGAGCCCAGGAATTTATGGGCCCTTAGAAGGCCGAAAGAGAACACGGGCTGGAAACGGCCCAACTGAATCATGGGCCCTTAAATGGGCTCAAAGCAGTTTACTGTTCATGATGGGCCTGATTCACCACGGGCCATCAATCGGCCCAGAGATGAAAAAGGCCTCATATGGGCGAAAGACTTCACGGGCCATAGATGGGCCGAAAGTGACAACGGGCTAGAATCATATGGGACGGCCCACATGACGCTACTGCGCCGAATTTTAAAGGCCATAACGGGCCATGAGTACCTGGGCCGTAAATGGGCTGTATGCGAACAGGCCGGTAACATGCTTTCAATGGGCCCGCCCGTTAACTTTTGACCAAGTCAAACGGGCGGCCTTTATAACCTAAATGGGCCACTATTGGGCCATGCCACGTGTCACTGTTCCATAGGCGCATATCGTGCAATGAATGGATGACATCTGTCGCAACGCCGACCTGACACGTGGATTAGTTGGCCAATCAGAATTTTCCACGTGGAAAATCCCCATTGGTCAGGGATGTTAACGGGTTATCGGATCCAAACCAGAACCTGATAGCTTAACGGCGACCCGTTACCCTTGACGAAAACACTTCCATGACGCGACATTTATCGTCATGGATGTGGACACTTCCGTGATGATAATTTCAGTATTGTCATGGAACACTTCTACGACAGCACATGTATGACTATCTCGATTCTGTCATAAAATCGTCACGGATGTACATGCATGACAGAAAATGTGACCTACTGTGACAAAGTCGTATCATCACGGAAGTGTTTTTCTTGTAGTGCCTGGTCCAGTCAAACAAAAAAATCCGGCCGTGCCTGGCGTGCCCAAAGACCAAAGCAAATGTAGTGGTGGATAGTATTTTAATTTACCTAGTGGCAAGGAGGGAAAAAATGCTTGGAAAAACAAATGTGGCGGCGGCCTAGCTGATCGGTCGCACTAGCCCAACTAGCTAGCCACCGTGCTTCACTCATGTACTCACCGGGAAAGGTGGGGTTTTGTGATTTGACAACTCATTACTTCGGCACTACAACCGAGGAGGACCCAGAAACCGTGCGGTAGGGCATCCCTCATCTCAGTAAGGAAGAAAATATGCGTGCACCACCATGGAGGACCCAGAAACCACGCGGTAGGGCGTGCCACGTCTCAGCACGGAGGAAAATGTGCGTGTAAAAATATATGAGACGTAGCTATGGTTCGAACTCGGGACCCAGCCAGTTGGTCGAAAACACCCCACCAGCCATACAGCTTCATCATGCTAACGTGGCACGGATAATAGGTGTGGTTATAGCTCCGTCTTGACCAGCCACGAGGTGTCTTATCCCTAGGCGATTCATCTATTTTCCACTTATCTTTTTTTAGTTATAATAACACCATGTCCAGCTCGCGCTGCTCTTCGTGTAGATGGAGAGAAGAGAGAGATCACAGACATGGGACAAGCCAGTAAGTGAGTCAACGTTCATGCACGTGCTGACGAGCCACTCCCTCTACTATACTCAACGTGATACAGTATAAAATCAAGTTATGCGACAATGCTAACAACCGTTGCTATTTCTGGCTATTGAAGTACGCTTTGTAGTCTAGGTTGCCGGCTCGAATCTCGTCCTTTTGATTTTTTATTTTTAGCTCCAAATTTGTTCCATGACAAGTGGGACCCCCGTGTGTTGTTTCGATATTTCTGTATACGAGGGATTTTTTGCACAAACACTTTGAGCGGTTAGACAAGTTACTGCACCAGTTACACGTATTTTACAAGTTTAGCAACAAAAGTGATAGCAGCGGAGAATATCACGTGCTCCCTGCAGCTTAGATGCTACGGTGATACGATATGAGATTCTACGTCGTTGGATCTGAGATCCAATGCCATGTGAGTAGTCTTTGTACTTTTGCGCAATTCCCAAACTCTTCGAGGGCTTTTTTGCAAAAAAACATTCAGATCTCCTGTGAGCCGCTGGATCTTGGATCCAACGGCTCCCAGGAGCTCATATCACGGGAGCATCTAAGGTGTGGGAGCACCCGATATTCTCACGTACGAGAGAATATAAGGTGCTCCCCGCAGCTTAGCCGCTACGGTGATACGAGCTTCTAGCAGCCGTTGGATCTGAGATCCAATGCCATGTCCGTAGTATTTGTACTTCTGCGCAATTCCCAAACTCTTTGAGGCCTATATTGCAAAAACATTCAAACCTCCTAATGGGAGCCGTTAGATCTCCCGGGAGCTCGTATCACCGTGGTATCTACGGTGTGGGAGCACTCATATTCTCCCGCGCGAGAGAACATCGGGTGCTCTCGCAGCTTGGATGCTATGATGATACAAGCTTCGAGGCGGTTCGATCTGAGATCCAATGGCATCTGAGTAGTCTTTGTACTTGTGAGCGGTTCCCAACCTCTTTGAGGGCTTTTTTGCAAAAAGCATTCGGACCTACTAAGAGCTGTTGGATCTCGGATCCAACGGCTCCGAGGAGCTCGTATCACGACAGCATCTAAGATGTGGTAGCACGTGATATTCTTATAGATGAGAGAATATTAGGTGCTCCCGCATCTTAGATGCTACGGTGATACGAGCTTCGAGGCTGTTGGATCAGGGATCCAATGGCATCTGAGTAGTTTATGTACTAATTGTGTGCAATTCCCAAACTCATTAAGGTTTTTTTGCAAAAAAATTAGACCTCCTCTGAGCCGTTGGATCTCAGATCTAACGGCTCACAAGAACTCGTATCGCCATATAGCATCTAAGGGTAGGAGCACCTCATATTCTCCGGGGGCACAACCCATCGGTGTTTGGGAGGGTGGGGCCAGATGTATAAAAAGTATAGTCTAAACCCTCCTAAACAAGACCTTCACAATTTTATCTAAGGTTGGGGGGTTACGCCCCGACAATCTACATAGCTCCACCTATGCAAGAGGCGTCGAGCGAGCGTCTATGGGTGAGTGATAACCCACAAGTATAGGGGATCGCAACAGTTTTCGTGGGTAGAGTATTCAGCCCAAATTTATTGATTCGACACAAGGGGAGCCAAAGAATATTTGCAAGTATTAGCATTTGAGTTGTCAATTCAACCACACCTGGAGACTAAATATCTGTAGCATAGTGATCAGTAGCAAAGTAGTATGATAGTTTGATTGCAGTAGCAATAATAGTAACAGTAACGGTAACAACAGTAGTAGTAGCAATTGTAATAGCAGCAGCAACAGTAATGACTTAGCAAGAACAATATGTGACAAACTCATAGGAATTGGATCGGTGATATTCGTTGGATAACATTCATCATGTAACAGTTATAACCTAGGGCGACACAGAACTAGCTCCAATTCATCAATGTAATGTAGGCATGTATTCCGTATATAGTCATACGTGCTTGCGATAAGAACTTGCATGACATCTTTTGTCCTACCCTCCCATGGCAGCGGGGTCCATAAGGAAACTAAGGGATATTAAGGCCTCCTTTTAATAGAGAACCAGAAC
Organism: Elymus sibiricus; assembly: GCA_039707655.1. Lineage (NCBI taxonomy): Eukaryota > Viridiplantae > Streptophyta > Magnoliopsida > Poales > Poaceae > Elymus > Elymus sibiricus. Next base: position 324,608,304 of record CM077674.1, on the reverse strand, counting down.
AAAGCATTAGCACTTAGTGAATACATGAACTCCTCAAACCACGGCAATCACCAGAAAGAATCCCAATTAGTGTCACCTTGGGGTATGCGGATCATAACATGTAGCAGGTGCATAAAAAATTTCAAGATCGGATCAAGAACACAAATATATTCATGAAAACATAAAGGGTTCAGATCTGAAATCATGGCACTCGGGCCCTAGTGACAAGCATTAAGCATAGCAAAGTCATAGCAACATCAATCTCAGAACATAGTGGATACTAGGGATCAAGCCCTAACAAAACTAACTCGATTACATGATAAATCTCATCCAACTCATCACCGTCCAACAAGCCTACGAAGAAATTACTCACTCCCGGCGGTGAGCATCATGAAATTGGTGATGAAGGATGGTTGATGATGATGATGCCGGAAGATCCCCCTCTCCGGAGCCCCAAACGGACTCCAGATCTAGCCTCCCGATGAAGAACAGGAGGTGGCGGCGGCTCCGTATCGTGAAATGCAATAAAACTTCCTCTCTTATTTTTTCTTCTGGAATGTGAATTTATAGCGTTGGAATTAGGTCAGACGGAGCCACGCGGGCCCCACGAGGTACCAGGGCGCGCATGGGGGGGTGGCGCACCCTGTTGCCTCGTGGGCACTGGGTGGCCCCCCTTATGTTGATTCTTGCGCCAATATTTTTTATATATTCCATAAAAATTCTCCAAAAAGTTTCATCCAATTCCAGGAACTTTGATTTCTGCACAAAAAACAACACCATTGCAATTCTGCTGAAAACAGCGTCAGTCCGGGTTAGTTTCATTCAAATCATGCAAATTAGGGGCCAAAACAAGAGCAAAAGTGTTTGGAAAAGTAGATACGACGGAGACGTATCAACTCCCCCAAGCTTAACTCATTGCTTGTCCTTACGCAATTCAGTTGACAAACTGAAAGTGATAAAGAAAAACTTTTACAAACTCTTTTGTTCTTGTATCTATATATATGCTTAAGTAGTGCCCAAGTTTTCAGCAAAGATTATAACTAACCATGCAAATGATAACTCTTAGAAATTGTATTCACTCATATCAATGGCATGTGGCACCCCGATAGAGGGCCGACGCACGCCAGTCCCAGGATAAGTCCTGGCGCACGTTCGAGACATGATACAGCAATTCCAGACACAAAAATGGCTTTATTATATTGAAATGGAGTATTACAATACTGTTGCTTACAACAATATTACATAGCTCCAACGCTAACTAAATGGCAGCAGAGGTCTCGGTTCAGCGGCATCGACGTCTCTGGCTGGGCTCCACAACTCATAGGACTGGCTGGGTTACGGCCTAGCATGACGGATCTTCTCCTGCAACTGGCCACGTGCAAGGCCAGGTGAGTACTTTGAATGTACTCGCAAGACAACCAAATACATAGCATCCAAACAAGCAGATGACAAAGCAAGCCCTATGCTTACATAAGAATTTATTCTAAACATGGCATGGAATTAATCAGGAAATCATGGATCAAGCATGGCATAGCATGGATCAGGCATATCAACTATATATCATGGCATGGCATGGCTATTTCTACGAAACATGGTATCCAAAATTAAGCTGGAACCTATACTACAATTACCTCCCGTGAAGTGTTAAAGCAATATGCGGTGGCAACCATTTGGTCTTACTGCCCCTCTGGGCTTACTCATGACTCGCCGAGATCTCATCTCGTGATCATGTCAGAACAACATGGTGACTGCTCACAATTATCCCATAGTCCAAGTTACAACATTTACTTAGTAGCACATTCTTTAGCCAGTTTATAATAACAGGTTCATCCTCCAGATCGACCAAGACCAAATAGTGTGACCTAGAATGAACTGTGTCCATTACCGTGGACTCGGCTATTCGAATAGATTCTTACACTCTGCAGAGGTTGCGCACGTTACCCACACCATGAAGCTCCTGGTCCCGTACCTCGGTTCACTTCCCTTCTGGGTGGACCGGTGCTGCTCCAACAAAACTTGCCTAACCCGTGACTCCTCCACCGTACCACCGACAATCATCCTCCCCCGGAGTCATGCCCTGGCTAGCCCCTGTGTCACCCCGTGACACCTGCCACCGTCGTGGCCAAACTAAACTGTCCCAAACGGGGACTCCCGGGCTAAACAAACAACTGGGCTCACAAGGTTATCGCCGCCTACCTGATCAGGGTAGCACGCGCGCATAACCCTCCCTCTTTGGTGGTACCGATAAAAGAGCACGCGGTCAGACCAAGTCAAGGCCGTCCCATTCCGGCAAATGTGGCTGCACGGATAAGTCCGGGTCGGTGGCACTATGACTCGATCCCATCAATGACGGAGGAGGTTTAGTTTATAAGTTCAATTTAACATTTCCATCATCTCATCATAACATCAACATTTATGAGAAAGAACAATTACTTAACAACAGCATGGCAAAATCATAACGGTACTGACAATCATGGCATGAGATCAAATCATAGCACTAACATGATAATGGTACTAAAATATTGTTACTAGCATGGGAAAATATGACATGACAGTAATTCATGATATCACATGGTAAATAACACTAGCGTCAGGCACAGATGAAATAACAGGGCTATGGCAGTGCAGACAAACAGATGATCTGAAATATATAGCAACACACACACACAGGGTGCAAGCAAAGTCATTACGCAAGTTCAGAGCTCATGATAAGAGGTTGGCTTGCCTTGGGGTTGATGGAGTCACTGGGAAGAAGTGCGATGAGCTCGCGGGAAGATTTGCCGGAAAAGTTTCCCTCTCGAAGGGGCTGATTGAGGGGCAAGGGCAAAATGGTCATTTTTCACAGTGTGAACACATTATGAAAATGATGCCAACGGAACGGGCTCGACAAACTGAAAACGTGGGCATTGGATTTACCTCAATCGGAGTTACGGTCGCAGAGAAATACCCGTTCGTTCGTTAAGCGAAGAAATGGACAGAAAACTGTCCATTCCAGCTCCTAACGGGTGAACATTCACTATTTAACCACTTCGGACGGAGGGGCTGGGCTGGAAGTGCCTTTTAGCAGTTTACACTTTCACCATAATGGAAGCGTATTTGTTCCTGAGGCCGCGGCTGAGTGCGCTTCCGAAGCTGGAAGGCGCATTTTCGAAATGCGTGTCCACTTAATCTGACGCGTGGGTCCGGCAGAGTCAACGCCGTGAGTATGACACGCGGGCCCCACCCTATCTCCTTCTCTCTCCCCTCCCTTCCTTCCTTCTTCCCGATCGGAGCAGAGGCAGGGGCGGCCGGCCGCCGGCGTTGCCGTCGCTTGGCAGCACGGGAAGGGCCGCCGCTAGGCTCCCCGAAACCGGTGCACCGCGCCGCGCCCGAAGGTGGTCGCGGGACCGCGCTCGGTGGCCTGCAGCACCGCCTCCACCATCCATAGCGGGCTACCAGAGAGCTTCAAGGAGCTACGGCGGCGGCGCTTCCCCGGAGAAATGGAGGTCGGTGACGGCTGCGTGGGATCTGGAGGAGGCTGAGGGCGAGGATGGAGAGGAGGGGGAGGGCCACACGGCCGGAATTGGGAGGGGGTTGGGCGGTGGCAGAGCTTTGGCCATGGACGGGGAGAGAGCTTCCCGAGCTCGAATGGGAGGGGCTGGGCTTGCTGCTGGTCGGGAGAGGCTCGGGGAGCTCCTTAAATAGGCGAGGGGAGGACTACGCGACGACGGCCGAGGTGGCGGTGCTCCGGTGGAGCACCCGCTATCGGCACAGCCGGCCAACGGCTAGGGGATGAGGCAGGAGGGGTCCAGGTGAGGTACGTGTGTGGCGGGGAGGTCGTCGGCGCTCCCGGACGAGTTGGAACCCGCTGGAGGCGCCCTCCCGAAGACTCCAATGCACAGAGCTCCGGTTTGGCGCGCTCTGCTTGTGGTCACCGCATGACCATGGCAGTGCCACGCTCCACTCGTTGCCAACCTTGTCTAGGGGGTTCTCCTTACAACACTGAGTTGACCTATGCATCTGGATGGCACGGGAGAGCTCTGAGGTGACTGCACCAAGGTCAAACAGGTTCCAGCAGCAAAGTTTGCACACGTCGTGTGGCCACCACAGTGCTCCTCTTGGCCTGATCTCTGGCATGGGTTAGTAATCTACTAAGGTGACCATGCTGACAAAAATTCAGCTCAAATGGACAACTCTAGATAGTACTTCCTTTGGAAACTAGCAATCTGACCAGAAATGAAGATGATGATGCTGGGGTCAAATGGCTTGATGGATTTAGCTGATTTTTGGTGTAGGGTGATCATATTGTCATTAGAGCTAGCTGGAAAAGTTTCAGCTCAAATTGATCATCCATGAAGGTACTTCCTTCACAGAGATGCAATCTGGACAGAAACTTAGGTAATTTACTGAGGAAAATTGGCTTGATGACATGGGCTGGTTTTTGGTATCCAGAGGTGATTTATCAATGTTAATCACCCTGAAAAATTTCAGCCCAAAAAGATCAAGGGTTCAAGCACTTCCTTTGCAAACTGGAAATCTGGACAGAATTTGCAAATGGATGTTGTGCTCAAAATTTGAATTGTGGAACTTGAGATTTTGATGGAAATGGTGAATATATGGATAGGATAAGCTCCACAAATTATTTGGGATTTTTCCTAGCTACCAAAATGGTAGTTCCTTTAGAAAGGCCCCAAATTGAAATATTGGCTTTAAATAGGAAAAATGCAATATTCCTTATTTAATTATGGCCAATATTTTTGTGAGAGTTAAATATGATCACCAAGAATATCTCCACAAGTTTTCATGAACTTTGGAGATGGATAGATATTTTCTTGGATTTAATTCCTTAGAAAAGCTGATAAAGGAATTAATTCTAGATGAAAAATATTGCATATGACTTAGCAATATTTTTGCACATCTAGGGTTTATGAGTGAAGGAGGATCTCTGGAAATTTTAGGAGGATTAACAGAGCAAGAAAAAAGATGGTTCCTTTGTAAACACAAAGGCATAATTTCTAGTTCCGAAATTTTGGAACCAGGGTTTGAATGAGGTTCGGGGTTTACTGACGGGAGCTTGGCTGGCACATGAGCATGGGAAAGGTATGGAGAGGCTGAGGATTGTCTGGATTCACCTGGTCACTCACCAGATTCCAGAGGAAAAATTCGGGAGAGGAAAGCTAGGAAGGATTAACAGCACAAAAATCGATAACCCGATTTTTGGGGTGTTACAAACCTTCCCCTCTTAAGAGAATCTCGTCCTCAAGATTCCTAGGGTTAGCTCAAAACAAATACTACACCTCCTGGAAAAACCTCTAGGTTGGGTTTTAACCCTGGGGTTGGAAACAACCGAGTTGGAGTACCGATAATTGGTACACCCAGATCGAGATACGGATATCGCGGGATCTACTGCCCGGGTAGGGGCCGCTGGGTTGCTCTTGTGGCTCTGACAATTTTTAAAAAGAAAATTTTCCCTTTTCCAAAAATGCCAGGGGCACCCCAATGAACAGTGGCCTCTCTCGCTGACAGGTGGGCCTAGGGCCCACTGGCAGCCTCCTTCTTCTTTCTTCGGCCAACGGCTCTATCTCATTCCCGTGTTGTTCTGCGTGCGGCCAGGCACAGCTCGCGCCTTGCTCCTAGGGCACAAAGCAGCCTACAACGATAGTGCGCGGCATGCACGAGGTCGACGCAGAGAGCACTCCCGTCGCGGGCCAGCCCCGGTCGGCACTGCTCGCGGATTCGCCTCCTGGACGCCGGTGATCGAGCGACGCGCGGTTCCCGTGGACCTCGCTCACCGTACACCAAACTTAGGCAATAAAAGACGACGACAACGCGGCTCTGTCCAACTCCCACCATGCCTCTCTTCCATCTCTTCGGTTTGGACGAGCTCGAGCCGAGGTCCTTCGGTGATGCGGTGTTCTTGGTGGGGCTACGGTGGTTCCTCACTGCGCTGCTGGCTACTCTGATCGGTTCATCGCTCTTGCTGCTGCAGTTCATCCTGCTAAAGCGGGCTCGCGACGACGAGGGTCCAGCTGCGGCGGGTCAAGGCGAGAACGATGCTGACAGAGTGGCTGGCGATCAACCACGCTGGTTCCTCCACTGTCTCAGGCGGGTGGAATAAGCGTGGGCTGCGGTGGGACGAGGTGGCGGCCTATCCAGCGTCACACAAGACGGTGACGGAGGCACCACTGGGTCTGTGGCTAGTGCAGGGTGGTCAGCGGAGCTCTACCAAGGCAAGGATCACGCTGCTGGTAGCTCCTCGTCGAGCAACATCCACAATGAGTGGGTGTTAGGGTAAGATCGGGGTTTAGATCTTGGACTAGAGGGGTTGTAACGGTTTATGCTGCAATAAAATTCTCAGAATTTCTCCGAGATTGCAACTGGGTTCTGGGAAAAAGATTTAGGGACTGGGGAATTTTTGGGGAGAACTGGCTCTCCAGAATGCTGGGTTCGGAAAACTGGCAAGCGGAGTAAGAACAGATGGGTATGGGTATGCGGCTTTGCATTTTACCCGAGTACTGCTATGACTGTACTCAGGAGGATGAACTTGGCGTGCAGACATTGCTCACACAATACCCGTGCAATCTACTCAAACCAATATGCAAGCAAATGCATAATGCATATAGAAGCAAAAGTACAGGCAGAGGAAAAAGATACACATCCGGCAGATTACACTAAGGTGTTTTAATGCTAGTGGGTGTATGTACTCCTGGTATACATATACCTACACCAGCTCGTATTTCATTAGGGACTCTGAGCGAGTCCGTTGTTATTAGGTGTAAGTGTCCTACTGATCAAAATCTTGTAAGAATCCATTGCCAGCTCTGTTAAGCATTTTTGCTTAATGGAGAGGGAGATGAACCAAACACACAGAGCAAACAGACATACATAACGTTACAACAGCACACAAGTTACAAGAAATACAAGCATACAACGACACACAACCTTACTGGGCACCTAACAGCAACAACTCACTCCGAACTACAGGGTTCTACTCTTGTTGGGGCTCTCCTGGGGGACGTAGGCTGAGCCAACTTCCGCCTTCATCGTCGGACACCTCTATGGGTTGGGGCTCAACTGCTGGAGCTACGGCTGGAACTTGACGAAACACATCCCGACAACGAAGACGCCGAATAGCTCCTCGAATAGAATTTGTGTGGACGGAGCCAGAGTTCCACGGGTTCACGGGCTTCGAGGGTAACACTAGCTGCGAAGGTGGCACTGGGTTTGGCATCATGGAACTGGTGGCCTGGGATGCAGCTTGACGGGCCTCACGGTATGCTTCCGTAACAACCCGAGTGATGCTTTGGTCAATGGCTTTAAACTCTCCAAGAATGCCGGAGATCAGCAGTCCCTGGGCAGCAATGAACTGAACTAGGTGAGCCATTGCCGAGTCGGTATCTTCGACTGTGCTGAAGAACTCGCAGCCTTCGCTGGACACAGAGGGAAAGTAGCGGAACTCCCGCATCTCCGCTACTTGCAAGAACTGGAAACGAAGACGTGCGATGGCTTCCGTAGTAGCTGTCTGGACAGCCAACGCGGGGGTGGGCATGGGTTTGCCCTGAAAAGTCAAGGGCTTCCCATCCTCTGCTGGACCTGGGCACATATGCGCATTCGCATAGAATCGGCAAAGGTGAGGGACGGGTTCCGATTGGAACACCAGATACACCGGGCTAGTACTACAGCCAAGGGCTTGGGTGAGCATACTCGAAAGGATGGGCGGAAAGTCGGGATAACCATTAGCCAAGGTTTGGCTATGGAAAGTGGGTGCTCTGGAGGAACTGGCCATGGCTGCTGGTTTGTGGATACTGGCTTGGGTTCTCTTGCGGGGATCTGGCTTACTGAACGGAGAGGGCTGCGACTCGCAAGTGGGAGGGGTTATAAATAGGCAGCCATGCTGGAACATACCAGCATGGCGTGGATCCTTCTCGTGCCGGGTAAAGGATAAGCTGGCACGACCAACAACTGGGTAGGGTCACGGTCCCGTCCAGGGATGGCTGGGTGGGCGAACAACTGGGTAGGGGCACGTCAATTCCGACTGCGCCATCTGTTAATCAACAGTGGCCAAGTCGGATGCCAGTGATGGGTCAGCTCTATTGGGCTTACTACCGGTTGAAAATAGGGGTGGTTTGAGGCTAGGGTAACCTACAGCCAGCCTGGCTCTGATACCATGCTCTGTGGCACCCCGATAGAGGGCTGACGCACGCCAGTCCCAGGATAAGTCCTCGCATACGTCCGAGACATGATACAGCAATTCCAGGCACAAAAATGGCTTTATTATATTGAAATGGAGTATTACAATACTGTTGCTTACAACAATATTACATAGCTCCAAGCCTAACTAAATGGCAGCGGAGGTCTCGGTTCAGCGGCATCGACATCTCTGGCTGGGCTCCACAACTCACAGGACTGGCTGGGTTACGGCCTAGCATGACGGATCTTCTCCTGCAACTGGCCACGTGCAAGGCCAGGTGAGTACTTTGAATGTACTCGCAAGACAACCAAATACATAGCATCCAAACAAGCAGATGACAAAGCAAGCCCTATGCTTACATAATAATTTATTCTAAACATGGCATGGAATTAATCAGGAAATCATGGATCAAGCATGGCATAGCATGGATCAGGCATATCAACTATATATCATGGCATGGCGTGGCTATTTCTACGAAACATGGTATCCAAAATTAAGCTGGAACCTATACTACAATTACCTCCCGTGAAGTGTTAAAGCAATATGCGGTGGCAACCATTTGGTCTTACTGCCCCTCTGGGCTTACTCATGACTCGCCGAGATCTCATCTCGTGATCATGTCAGAACAACATGGTGACTGCTCACAATTATCCCATAGTCCAAGTTACCACATTTACTTAGTAGCACATTCTTTAGCCAGTTTATAATAACATGTTCGTCCTCCAGATCGACCAAGACCAAATAGTGTGACCTAGTATGAACTGTGTCCATTACCGTGGACTCGGCTATTCGAATAGATTCTTACACTCTGCAGAGGTTGCGCACGTTACCCACACCATGAAGCTCCTGGTCCCGTACCTCGGTACACTTACCTTCTGGGTGGACTGGTGCTGCTCCAACGAAACTTGCCTAACCCGTTACTCCTCCACCGTACCACCGACAATCATCCTCCCCCGGAGTCATGCCCTGGCTGGCCCCTGTGTCACCCCGTGACACCTGCCACCGTCGTGGCCAAACTAAACTGTCCCAAATGGGGACTCCCGGGCTAAACAAACAACTGGGCTCACAAGGTTATCGCCGCCTACCTGATCAGGGTAGCACGCGCGCATAACCCTCCCTCTTTGGTGGTACCGATAAAAGAGCACGCGGTCAGACCAAGTCAAGGCCGTCCCATTCCGGCAAATGTGACTGCACGGATAAGTCCGGGTCGGTGGCACTATGACTCGATCCCATCGATGACGGAGGAGGTTTAGTTTATAAGTTCAATTTAACATTTCCATCATCTCATCATAACATCAACATTTATGAGCAAGAACAATTACTTAACAACAGCATGGCAAAATCTTAACGGTACTGACAATAATGGCATGAGATCAAATCATAGCACTAACATGATAATGGTACTAAAATATTGTTACTAGCATGGGAAAATATGACATGACAGTAATTCATGATATCACATGGTAAATAACACTAGCGTCAGGCACATATGAAATAACAGGGCTATGGCAGTGCAGACTAACAGATGATCTGAAATATATAGCAGCACACACACAGGGTGCAAGCAAAGTCATCACGCAAGTTCGGAGCTCATGATAAGAGGTTGGCTTGCCTTGGGGTTGACGGAGTCACTGGAAAGAAGTGCGATGAGCTTGCGGGAAGATTTGCCGAAAAAGTTTCCCTCTCGAAGGGGCTGATTGAGGGGCAAGGGGAAAATGGTCATTTTCATAGTGTGAACACATTATGAAAATTATGGCAATGGAACGGGCTCGGCGAACAGAAATCGTGGGCGTTGGATTTACCTCAATCGGAGTTACGGTCGCGGAGAAATGCCCGTTCATTTGTTAAGCGGAGAAACGGACAGAAAACTGTCCATTCCAGCTCCTAACAGGTGAACGTTCACTATTTAACCACTTCGGCCGGCGGGGCTGGGCTGGAAGCGCCTTTTAGCAGTTTACGCTTTCACCGTAGTGGAAGCGTATTTGTTCCTGAGGCCACGGCTTAGTGCGTTTCCGAAGCTGGAAGGCGCATTTTCGAAATGCGTGTCCACTTAATCTGACGCATGGGTCCTGCTGAGTCAACGCTGTGAGTATGACACGCGGGCCCCACCCTATCTCCTTCTCGCTCTCCTCCCTTCCTTCCTTCTTCTTGATCGGAGCAGAGACAGGGGCGGCCGGCCGGCGGCGTAGCCGTCGCCTGGCAGAACGGGAAGGGCCGCCGCTGGGCTTGCCGGAACCGGTGCATCGCGCCGCGCCCGAAGGTGGTCGCGGGACCGTGCTCGGTGGCCTGCAGCGCCGCCCCCACCATCCATAGCGGGCGACCAGAGAGCTTCAGGGAGCTACGGCGGCGGCGCTTCCCCGAAGAAATGGAGGTCGGTGGCGGCTGCGTGGGATCTGGAGGAGGCTGAGGGCGAGGATGGAGAGGAGGGGGAGGGCCACACGGCCGGAATCGGGAGGGTGTTGGGTGGCGGCAGAGCTTTGGCCATGGACGGGGAGAGAGCTTCCCGAGCTCCAATGGGAGGGGCTGGGCTTGCTGCTGGTCGGGAGAGGCTCGGGGAGCTCCTTAAATAGGTGAGGGGAGGACTATGCGACGACGGCTGAGGCTTCGAGAGCTCGGCGAGGTGGCGGTGCTCCGGTGGAGCACCCACTGTCGGCACTACCGGCCAACGGCTAGGGGAGGAGGCAGGAGGGGTCCAGGCGAGGTACGTGTGCGGCGGGGAGGTCGTCGGCGCTCCCAGACGAGCTGGAACCCGCTGGAGGCGCCCTCCCGAAGACTCCAATGCACAGAGCTCCGGTTTGTGTGGCGCCCCGCCTGAATACCACTGTAGCCAGACGGTCGCCGCACATACCAGCCCAGGAAAATCACTCTGGCATGCGGAAAACTCTATCTAAGGCAGCATGGTCTTGGTGCGGCTCCAATCCACAGGGATCTGACTGGGTTACTCTTCTAGCCCGCAAACACTCCGGCTCCTCGTTAGTGGACGTCGGATCCTTAGGTGAACCTGGCCACATTGAAGGCCGCTGAGTACTTTTGAATGTACTCGCAAGCAAACCAAACCAACATATACACCAAGCAATGCAATCCATGGCATTCAAGCATGCACTTGTTATCTTAACAGTATTAACTATCATATTATAGCAGGATTAATCATCTAGCAGCATTAATCATCATGTTATAGCAAGATTATCTAGCATGATAACTATTGGAGTAAATATAGTAAGGTAAAACATATCAAATAACTAATTCATACTTCGAGTATTTCATGATCCAACCCAAATCCGATCCAAATCCAATCCAAGTCTTGTGGTCATCCGACCCTTTAGCTCATAGCCATCGCGTGGCTAACATTCATACCCCTGACATCATCTGATGTCCATGCATCCGTACTGCAAGTCTGACAAACCTTACTTCCTCTAGTTCAGTCGTAGGAATAACATTATATAGTTTGTTCCTCCAGACTCGACACAGAACAAATAGTGTGACCTAGTACGAATTGTGTCCCATGACCGAGGACGCGGCTATTCGAATAGATTTACACTCTGCAGAGGTTGCGCACTTTACCCACACTATGGAGCTCCTAGCCTCGTGCTCCCATTCGGGTGGACCGGTGCTGCTCCAAAAGAACTTGTCTATTGCCTGGCACTCTTACGGTTCCACCGACAATCATACCCTCCCAGGGTCATGTCCTGGGTGGCCCCTGTGTCACCCCGTGACACCTGCCACCGTCGTGGCCAAACAAACTGTCCCAAACGGGGACCCATGCGCATATAACTTAACTGGGCACACAAGGTTATCGCCGCCTACCGGGCCAGGGTAGCACGCACGCATAACCTTCCCTCTTTGGAGGTACCGACAGGCAGAACAATAGACCAAGTTAGGGCCTCCCCATCCAGGCAAGTGTGGTTGCACTCGATGAGCTCGGTTCGGTGGCACTATGACTCGATCCAGCCGACGGAGGAGGTTGTTGTCATAATATCATATTCTTTATCATAGCAACAATAACGATAATCCAAGATGTAAACTAGTATATCAACATAACAACCTATGTCCATGATGTCACCTACGAGTCACTAGTGCGATAATATGATGAATACTAGCAAGTAATGTAAACAATTAGAGCAACTAGCAGGAGTTGAATTATTACTAACACAAGCATGTTCATTAATTCAAACATACAAGAATAACAAAGAAGCAATGCTTTAGGGCATATATCATATGGTCGGCTTGCCTAGGGGTGAAGGAATACTCCGGAAAGAAGTACGATCACCTCACGGAAAATTTGCCGGAAGAGATTCTCTCTCGGAGGGGCTGATTGAAGGGCAAGGGCAAAATGGTCATTTTCATAGTGTGGAAACATTATGAAAATGATACCATCGGAACGGGCTCGACGAACTGAAGATGTGGGCATTGGATTCACCTGAATCGGAGTTACGGTCGCGAAGTTAGGGCCGTTCGTTCATTAAGCAGATAAACAAACAGAAAATTGTTCGTTTCTGTCTTTAATGGGTGAACGTCCCCTAAATAGTCACTTCGGCCGCGGCTGAGAAAATGAAGGCGTATTTCAGCGATTATGCTTTCACTGTAACGAAAACGTATTTCTCACTGAAACTGCGGCTGAATGCGCTTTGTTAAGCGAGAAACGCATTTGTGAAAATACGTTTTCACTTAACGGTCAACGGGTCCCGCCTGGTCAGCGCTGGGACACTTACGCGCGGGGCCCACTGTGTCTCTCTCTCCTCCTCTCTTGGCCGTCTTCCTTCTCGCGACAGAGAGCGGGAGCGGGCTCGGCCGCCGGCCTAGCCGTCGCCCTGCTGCTTCCCAGGGCCGGCCGGCGAGCGAGAGGGCACCGCCACCCCTCACCGCGCCGAGGGGTGGCTGTGGGGGAGCGCGAGTTGGCCTGCAGCGCCTCCAGCGCTGGTAGGACTGCGGCGACCGAAGAGCTCTGGCGGGCCATACGGCAGGGTTCCCCGGTCAAGAGGAGGACGGCGGCGACTCCGCGAGCTCCCGGGGAGGCTCTGGTCGCCGAGGGGAGGGAGCGGAAAGAGCCACGGGCTCGAATTCGAGCCGAGGCCGAGGCAGACATGGCGACCGTGGGAGAGAGGATGGAGCTCCTCGAGCTCAAACGACTGGTCGGGACGGAGGCTAGGAGGGAGAGGAGTGGCTGGGTGAGGCGTGGGTGCTCGGGGAGGGGCTCGGCTGCGGCTTATATAGCCGCCCGAGGCCACCGGATAGGCACGGCCGCTCCGGTGAGCTGGCCGGTGTCTAGAGTTCTCGGGAGGCGCGGCTGGAAGGTTGCGGCTGTCGGGGAGTGTCACGGAGGAGCAAGGGAGCTGCGCTGGCGTGCTCGAGGAGCTTCGGCTCGGCCGGATGCGGCGGCGCATGTGCGGGCACAGTGGCGGAGCAGAGTGCTCGTCGTGGCGCGGCGAGGAAGGGGCCGGAGGGGGAAGGAGCTGGAGAGGGAATACGTGGACGGCGGCGACGTAGTCGGCACTAGGGGACACGCTGTAGCAGCTCGAGCCATCCTGTCCGACGCGGTGGGCGCGCAGAGCGCTGTACTTGCATCCAGCTCACGCGGTCACCACGCGCACTAGCTGCTCTGGCACGCGCCTGTCGGCCGTAGCTTGTCCAACACGTCCCTCGCTGCTCAAATAAGTGAGGGAAGTGGCTAGAACCACCTGGGGGCCCCTGATGTGAGAGAATTAGCAGAAACAGATTCTGACAAGAAACTTAGATGGACTTGTCTGGAGAAATGGCTGGAGGTGTTGAGCTGGTTCCTTGTCATAATGAAAGGTGGTAGGAAGGAGTAGGTTCTGGAAGAATTTGAAGTCATTTGGACCAGTTTTGCATATACTTCCTTTGTAATGCAAAATTTGGTCCAGAACAGGGATTTTGAAGCTGGGATTAAATGGCTCAATTAAATGAGCTGAATTTTGGTGGAGGGTAGTTATTTGGATGCATGGAGATACTAGAAAAATTTCAGCTCATTTGGAAATGCCAAAGTGGTACTTCCTTCACAAAGCTTTCTGCTGGATAGAAACTAGATGGAATTTTTGGGAGAAATTGGCTTGATGAAATGATGTGAATTTTTGCATGCTCACATAATATATGGAATTTGAGGCCCTGGATTAATTTGAGAATTTTTTAAGCAATATAAAATATAGTTGCTTCACAACCTCAAAATAAATCCAGAAATAAGAATTGGATGATGCACTCAAAATTTGAACTATAGAACTTGGGATCTTGATGGAAATGGTGAAGACATGGATAGGAGAAGCTCCACAAATTATTTGGGATTTTTCCTGGCTACCAAAATGGTAGTTCCTTTGGAAAGTGCCCAAAGTGCATTATTGGCTTTAAATAGGAAAATGCAATTTCCCTTATTTAAATATGGCCAATATTTTTATGGGAGCTCAATATGATCACAAAGAATTTCTCCACAAGTTTTCATGAACTTTGGAGATGGATAGATATTTTCCTGAATTTAATTCCTTTAGCTGGCAGAAAAGGGAATTAATTTTAAATGAAAAATATTGCAAATGACTTGGCAATATTTTTGCATATCCAGGGTTAAAATATATAGGAGAGTCTCTGGAAAAAGTTTGGGAGACAGCAGAGCAAAGAAAATTGGGGTTCCTTTGTAACGGAAGGAATTAGGGTTTCCCTTCCGGTAACTCGGAAGGTAGGGTTTCGGCGGCAAAATCTTGAGAATATATCTTAAGTGGCAAGGTTGGACTGGAGAGAATCTCTGGTTAGACAGGAAAGGAAAAGCTAAATGACCATCTTCATATACCCAAAGGCAAGAGAAAATCCAATAACACCGAAAAAAAGACGGGAGTCAAATCCCGCGAAGGAAAAAAAACAAGGAGCGAAAACCAGGGTGTTACAAACCTACCCCCCTTAAGAAAATCTTGTCCTCGAGATTTCTGGGCTTACCTCCCGGCGAGGGGGACATACCTGTGTGTGACTTGGATCCATCAACTGTCTGGTCTTCGTCGGTTTTACTGGCCATTTAACTGCCCCTTCTGATGGCTCAGGTGTTGTCTTTTTACACAGCTACCTTGAATCCTTCTCTTTCCTGTCAGGTGTACCTTTTGTCCTGGCGGTCTGTTGTCTAGGGTTGGTGGGTAGCGGGTAGTATCGACAAATAGCTTGGTTTCCATGGCCTGGAGCTAGCTGCTTCATCCAGAGGTCTGAACTGACACGGGATATATCATAACAGGTGATTCCCCATGTCCCATACCATATTTCTGCTTTTCTTTCGGGACTGAATGATTATTTCCATATCACCGTGTTTCCATATAGACCGTCAAACTCTGTCGATCGCTGAGGTAGCTCGGCCATATATATCCTTTGCAGTCCTTGCTATGAGCATTGAGCTGAGCATAGTTTGGCTATTATTCGGCGCATCTTATGGAGCATAGCCTCTTATCTTGGTTGAGGGCCCGTATTCATGATGAGTGTGGCAAGCTCACTTGTAACCGCAAGTTGTGCATTGTTGTGGCCGCATATGCAAGAGTCTGATATGGATTGGTAATATCACCTTATCCATGAAGTTTTATTTTATTGATCGTCACGAAGTCTGTTTGTCCACAACTTCTTTATTCTTGAGGATTCCTTTGATGGACCTGTCAAGACCTGCCAACATTGCTCCTTGGTCATATCCTAGCTTGTCGGGCTTGTACACACAACTTCCTCTTGCATATCTCGTAGGGATTGCTGCGTTCATATCCTTCTTTGCACTATGGGGCCGATGTTTCTCTGAACACAGTCATTCCCGTGTACGAGTCGCTCGCATGAACTGATCCACTGGACTGCATGCTCACAACATATGCAGGTGTAGGATAAATCTTTTCATAACCACTGAGTTCCGAGGCGGACGTGTGTCTGGACTAGTTCGTGCTTCTGACAAGATTGTTGATGGCGTGTTGAAGAAGGTTGAATTCCTTACGCTCGAAGCTTTTGCCAGGGTAGCGTGCCGAAGAAGGATGGGTATCATACCCCAGAAGCTTTCCTTCATGTGGCTTACCGCGGAAGGTCAGGTGCTTTATGTTGGAAGCTTTACACGGTAGCAGGCCGAGGAAGATTGGAGTACCGTATCCCAGAAGATTTTCTCACCAAATGGTGTGGCGAGGAAGGTTGGGAATCATGCGTCGTAAGCCCTTCTCGATAGCTTGCGGAGGAAGGCTCAGTTTCTTATACCAGAAGTCTTTTGCTGTGATATGCAGTCGGTCCTGTGGCCGGTCCTAGCTTCCTTCCGAGATTTCTGGAATTTATCCATAGCGGAGCCAAAACTTGGTGTAGTCCATACCTTGTCTGAAGATATTCCGTGGGTAATGCACACCGCTTGTTCTTCTGCTGGCCTGATCATTGTTGCTATAGAGGTTGCACAACTGATGCATACTTCGTGTTGATAATTACTTTGAAATACCCTTTGCATTCAAACCAAGTGTTGCTGGTAGGGAGCAGTTGACGGATAATTCCATTCAGTTTAGCTGAGCTTCCAGGTGTTTGGAGTCCTCATTGATTCTGGGCAGCCATGAACTCTTCCATATTTCTCGCAGACCTTGTTCATCATGCCCAGAAAATTAGTATATGCATTGAAGAATTCCAAAATATGCTTTAAAATTTGTATCAACATACCAGAGTTCTGTTGTTGCTTTCAGCACATTCACATTCTTGAAATATGTCTTCTGTGGCTAATAAGTGATTCTTGAGTCCATTGAGGAAAGACTCAAGGTTCACCCCACTGACGGAAATAATCCTTGTGTCGAGGACCGAATAATTTTCTCTTGTTGGTGTCCATTCCTGATAGCTCATCTGGTTGTTCCTTAGGCATGATCTATTCTTCGACAAACTCTCTCAGGTATATCCTGGCCTTGTCTGTTGCATGTAGAGTATGCTTCCGACCCATTCTTCATTCTTGATAGATCCGAAGATAATGTTCTAAATATTGGGCAGTTGGCTTGGCTGGACTCTTACTGAATTTGGATTATTGGGTATTATCCAAGTTGTGTGTTGGTCTTCTTTAGTAACTCTTGCGGATGGATCCAGTCGGAGCGACAGAACGGAATCGACAAAAGAAGCAAGAACAACGACAAACCCAAAAATACCAAAAAGCAAATAACGCTCAAATTTTGCGGACTTTACACATGTGGCCAAAGATTCACTAGTATAACTAATATAGCGCACTCGATGTACCTCTAAGGATTTAGAAGCAAAACCACACAATGCTCCTGGTAGCAATTGGGGTCAAGCTCCTACTACTTCCTTAGGGAACATCAACCTCGACGCACGACCGTAGCCAAAGTGGCTTAGTCAACGATCCTAGGGTTGTCGGGGAAAGATGGAGTTTATAAGCGTTTCCCACAGGAAACTGGATTTGAGGAGAGAAATACCATGGTTAGCAAGCAAGGTGGGGATATCTGGTTTACCTAGGGGGTTAAGGGCTCATGGGTCATTGCCTGGTGCGGACATTTCCCACCGGAGGCAAAGGCCACGAGAGTTGGGGTCTGATGGAGCCAAACCTAAGGGGTTGCCTTATGATCAATAGTAGCCCTGCCAGTCTGGCAAAGATGGCTGAAATCCATCTGGGCTTCCTACTGATTATTTGGGATATGGTGAAGACATGGATAGGAGAAGCTCCACAAATTATTTGGGATTTTTCCTAGCTACCAAAATGGTAGTTCCTTTGGAAAGTGTCCAAAGTGCAATATTGGCTTTAAATAGGAAAATGCAATTTCCCTTATTTAATTATCGCCAATATTTTTATGGGAGCTCAATATGATCACAAAGAATTTCTCCACAAGTTTTCATGAACTTTGGAGATGGATAGATATTTTCCTGGATTTAATTCCTTTAGCTGGCAGAAAAGGGAATTAATTTTAAATGAAAAATATTGCAAATGACTTGGCAATATTTTTGCATATCCAGGGTTAAAATATATAGGAGAATCTCTGGAAAAAGATTGCGAGACAGCAGAGCAAAGAAAATTGGGGTTCCTTTGTAACAGAAGGAATTAGGGTTTCCCTTTCGGTAACTCGGAAGGTAGGGTTTTGGCGGCAAAATCCTAAGAATATATCTTATGTGGCAAGGTTGGACTGGAGAGAATCTCTGGTTAGACAGGAAATGCAAAGCTAAATGACCATCTTCATATACCCAAAGGCAAGAGAAAATCCAATAACACCGAAAAAAAGATGGGAGTCAAATCCCGCGAAGGAAAAAAAACAAGGAGTGAAAACCAGGGTATTACAGTTTGGCGCGCTCTGCCCGTGGTCACCGCGTGGCCATGGCAGTGCCACGCTCCACTCATTGCCAAACCTTGTCTAGGGGGTTCTCCTTACTGCACTGAGTTGACCTATGCATCTGGATGGCACGGGAGAGCTCTGAGGTGACTGCACCAAGGTCACACAGGTTCCAGCAGCAAAGTTTGCACACGTGGTGTGGCCACCACAGTGCTCCTCTTGGCCTGATCTCTGGCATGGGTTAGTAATCTACTAAGGTGACTGTGCTGACAAAAATTCAGCTCAAATGGACAACTCTAGATAGTACTTCCTTTGGAAACTAGCAATCTGACCAGAAATGAAGATGATGATGCTGGGGTCAAATGGCTTGATGGATTTAGCTGATTTTTGGTCTAGGGTGATTATATAGTCATTAGAGCTAGCTGGAAAAGTTTCAGCTCAAATTGATCATCCATGAAGGTACTTCCTTCACAGAGATGCAATCTGGACAGAAACTTAGGTAATTTACTGAGGAAAATTGGCTAGATGAAATGGGCTGGTTTTTGGTATCCAGAGGTGATTTAACAATGTTAATCACCCTGGAAAATTTCAGCCCAAAAAGATCAAGGGTTGAAGCACTTCCTTTGCAAACTGGAAATCTGGACAAAATTTGCAAATGGATGTTGTGCTCAAAATTAGAATTGTGAAGCTTGATATTTTGATGGAAATGGTGAATATATGGATAGGATAAGCTCCACAAATTATTTGGGATTTTTCCTAGCTACCAAAATGGTAGTTCCTTTATAAAGGCCCCAAATTGAAATATTGGCTTTAAATTGGAAAAATGCAATATTCCTTATTTAATTATGGCCAATATTTTTGTGAGAGTTAAATATGATCACCAAGAATATCTCCACAAGTTTTCATGAACTTTGGAGATGGATAGATATTTTCTTGGATTTAATTCCTCAGAAAAGCTGATAAAGGAATTAATTCTAGATGGAAAATATTGCATATGACTTAGCAATATTTTTGCACATCTAGGGTTTATGAGTGAAGGAGGATCTCTGGAAATTTTGGGAGGATTAACAGAGCAAGAAAAAGGATGGTTCCTTTGTAAACACAAAGGCAGAATTTCTAGTTCCAAAATTTTGGAACCAGGGTTTGAATGAAGTTCGGGGTTTACTGACGGGAGCTTGGCTGGCACATGAGCATGGGAAAGGTATGGAGAGGCTGAGGATTGTCTAGATTCACCTGGTCACTCACCAGATTCCAGAGGAAAAATTCGGGAGAGGAAAGCTAGGAAGGATTAACAGCACAAAAATCGATAACCCGATTTTTGGGGTGTTACATGGCATAATAAGCTAGCGAGCAATAATAAGATATTTCAAATGCCAACACTTTGTCAAATCAATCATGATATAATATGACAACATGGTATCTCGCTAGCCCTTTCTGAGAACGCAAAACATAAATGCAGAGCACCTCCAAAGTTCTAGCACCGACTAAACATTGTAATTCATGGTAGCAGAGATCCAGTCATGATGCACACAACATTAACTATTCACAATGCATGAGAATGACAATAGTGCTCTCAGGTCTGGTGCTTGTTTGAGAAGGTGATGACTCAATAATAAAAGTAACATAACATAAAAGTAAATAGATAGGCCCTTCGTAGAGGGAAGCATGGATTTGCAGAGATGCCAGAGCTCGAAGCTTAAATCAGAGATAAATATAATTTTGGGAGGTATGCCTTTCCTGTCAATGTCACGACCAAGAGTTTTCAATATCTTCCATGCTAAACACATTAGCGGCGGTTCCCAAGCGGTAAAGTAAAGTTTACTCCGCCTCCACCAACAATCACAAGCCATGGCTAGCCAAATCCTTGGGTGCCCTCCATACCAACAACTTTCCGGGGGAGTTTGTTTTATTATTTGCAATTTTAACAGTGGGACTGGGCATCCCGATTACTAGCCCCTCTCGTGCAAGAACAAGTGACTAAACACTCGTCATGAGAATAACCCGCTTAGCATGGAAGACACTGACCGCCCCCTGTCGCTCCATGAGCGGTACGGGCACACAAAACAGATGTTCATTTGAATTATTTAGAGGTGGCACATGCAAATTTACTTAGGACGGCAGAGTAATACCGCATATAGGTAGATATAGTGGACTCATCTGGAATAACTTTGGTTTAAGGGTTTTGATGCACAAGCAGTATTCCTACTTACTACAAGTGAAGGCTAGCAAATAGATTGAGAAGCGACCAGCTAGAGAGCGAAAACGGTCATAATCATGCATTATGAATAATCAACATTGAATACTAGCATGAGTAGGATATAATCACCATGAACATAAATATCGTGAAGGCTATGTTGGTTTTGATTGGACTACATGTGTGAACATGTGCCAAGTCAAGCCACTTGAAACATTCAGAGGAGGATACCATATCATCATACTACATCATGAACATTTTAATGCATGTTGACACTCAAAATAAATCATTATCCACTCCTAGCTACTTAAGCATGGCATGAGCAACTATAATCTCTAATTGTCATCACAAACATGTTTAATCATAATATGCTGAATCGTGGATACTGAGTTAAACATATTTACAAAAACAAAGTAAAAGTTGAGTTCATACCAGCTTTTCCTTGCCACAGTCACTTCATCAAATCATCGCCATTATTGCCTTTCACTTGCACGACTGAATGATATGAAAATAAAAATAGTGCAAGTGTGCCGTGGACTAAGCTGGAATCTGCAAGCATTTTATTTAAAGGAGAAGATAGGCTAATATGGGCTCTTTGTTAGATCAACAATAATGCATATGAGAGCCACTCATCATTTTCATCGTGGTCTTCTCCCTATGATGACTCAACAAAAGAAAAAGAAATTCAGAGAAACACACTGAAATATTTTTGGAGTTTTTAGTTTTCTGAAGAAAGCAAAAAAGAAGAAAATGAAAAACAAGAAAAGAAAACTATTTACACGGGAGAGCTCCCAACAAGCAAAAGAAGAAACGGGAAATCTTTTTGGGTTTTCTTTTAATACTACTGCTAACTAAGCTAGAAAGAAAAACCGAAAAGAAACGAGAAATATTTTTGGATTTTCTCAAAGTTTTTCAAACACACAAGAAGAAAGCGAGAAAATAAAACTAGCATGGATTATACAATGAAAAAGTATGAGCACCGACAACTGGAATGAAATGCGTGGACATGAATGTAATGTCGGTGGGATATACGTACTCCCCCAAGCTTAGGCTTTCGCCTAGCTTGGTCTACGGCCATCCGTAGTAGCCATCCGGTCCCATGTAAAACTCCTGAGGAGGCGTCACCCGAGCGTCCCAATCCTGGGCCTCCTACTCTGCCGCCGCCAGGGCATTCCGGTAGGCAACGATGTCCAGTGGCATCACGGTAAATCCGTTCCTGGCATGAGAATCAAACAAGGCAGGTGCAGGCAACGGAATAATATCACGAGTATCCTCACTAAAAACCAAGTTATAACGAATGTGGTGAGGAGGCTTAGGATCATCAAGAAAGTGGTGGTCCCTCATGGACTGGAAATCTAAGTAAACTCTGGGCAACAAATAATCATGAGGGCGTATGTTAACATTAAAACGTCTCGCTAAGCGAGTAGCATAAATACCACCATGAATTTTTCCTCTAGTCCTATTAGTGTGCAAGCGGCGTGCAACGATAGCTCCAAGGCTATAAGTGTTATCATTATGCAGTGCACGGCGCAAAATGGCAAAGTCAGGTGCAGCTAGAGCACTACCCTGCTCCCTAGCAATGAAGCATTTCCCTAAGAATAAAGCAAAGTAATGAATAGAGGGAAATTGCAAGCTAGTGGCTCGGGCTTTCGACACGCCCCTTTTCTCTCCCACAGTCAAAGTGCAGAGGAAACCCTCAAACTCCTCCGGTCGAGGCTGTCTGATTTCCCCATCAAAGGGAATTAAACATATCTCACAAAATTCAGCTAAAGGTATCTGATAATGCTCAGCATATAAATCAAAGCGCACCTCAGGGGGTTCGAGCCTATTCAGAAAATGAAAGTTTTGCACAAACGAATTTGTAAGGATGTGGGACTAGTCACACTCATCTGCGAGGAAGTCAGTCAGTCCAGCATTTGCAATGAATTGCACGAACTCTTGGTAGAATCCGGCTTCGTTCATGAAGGCATCGTGCGGCCATTCGCACGGCCGGACCTCCGTCCTACGCGGGATGTTGAGGTCACTGTCCAAGGATTCCCCAAGAACTCCCTTGGCATTCTGCTTCGAAGAACTCCTCCGGAAGATGTTCATTTCCCTAGAACAAATTTTTGAAAATTTTGGGTCACAAAATTATATCAATAAAACTTCACAAGATTGATAGCAACTACTCATATGGATGTCTAGTGGCTATATCAAGCATTCAAACTACTTGGAACTCAAAGAATTCAACATGCAAGCTCATTTTCAGTAGCACCACGAGTAACTAATTATGCAAAATATAATCCACTAGAGCAAAAACTAATTGGAGCAATGGAGGAGTCACATACCAAGGAGCAATTTCCCAAAACAGTTTCGAAAACGGAGCTCCAAGCAAAGGGATCAAAAATTTCAGTGTTGTGAGCAAGAACACGAGAGAGAGAGTTACCAGGAATTTTTTCTAGAGGTAGGAGATGAAGTGGGCTGAAGAGATAAGTGAGGGGGTCCCTGTGGGGCCCACGAGGTACCTGGGCACCCCCCCTAGTATGATTCCAGTGCCAAAAATTCTTAAATAATGGATAAAAATTCATATCAAAATTTTATTGCATTCTGAGCACTTTTATTTTTGGACATTTTTTTATTGCACGGATAATTCAGAAAACAGGATAATCATGGCATTTTATTTTATTTAACTAAGAATAACAAAAAACAAAAGGTAGGTAGAGAAGGTTGTGCTTACTAAATTCATCGACCACATGCCTCTCAAAAAGAATCCATTAATAAGGTTGATCAAGTCTTATTAACAAACCATTTCCGAGTGTCATGAAACCGAAGAACTTTCGTATAACACTAAGTTACCTCAACGGGGATATGCATCTCCCCAATAATAAGAGTTTCATACTTCTTTTTAGCAGTAGGAAGAGGGATTTGAAAACTTCCAATGGTAATTGTCGGAGTCTTTTCAATAACATGAATACCATTTACTTGAAATTGTTTCTTTGGAAAGTGCACCGTATGTTCATTACCATTGATATGAAAAGTGACCTTGCTTTTGTTGCAATCAATAACAGCCCCTGCAGTATTCAAAAAGGGTCTACCAAGGATAATCGACATGTTGTCATCCTCGGGCATATCAAGTATAACAAATGTTAGGATAGTAACATTTGCAACTACAACGGGCACATCCTCACAAACACCGATAGGTATGGCAGTCAATTTGTCAGCCATTTGCAATGATATTTTAGTGGGAGTGAGTTTATTCAAATCAAGTCTTTTATATAAAGAGAAAGGCATAACACTGACACCGGCTCCTAAATCACACAAAGCAGTTTTGACATAGTTTTGTTTAATGGAGCATGGTATAGTTGGTATTCCTAGATCTCCTAGTTTCTTAGGTACTCCATCCTTAAAATAATAATTTGCAAGCATGGTGGAAATCTCAGCTTTAGGTATTTTTCTTTTATTCGTGACAATGTCTTTCATATATTTAGCATAAGGAGGCATCTTTAAAATATCAGTCAAACGAGTACGCAAAAAGACTGGCCTAAGCATTTCAGCAAAACGTTCAAATTCTTCCTCATCCTTTTTCTTAGATGGTTTAGGAGGAAAGGGCATGGGTTTTTGAACCCATGGTTCTCTTTCTTTACCATGTTTTCTAGCTACGAAATCTATTTTATCATAGCGTTTATTTTTAGAAGGTGGGTTATCAAGATCAACAACAGGTTCTATTTCAACTTCATTATCAGGTTCTTTATCATTTTCTGGTTGGGTATCCACATGAGCATCCTCATTATTATTATCATCAGGTGGTTGTTCATTACCAGATTGTGTTTCAGCATCAGAAATAGAATCATCATTACTATCCTCCAAGGGTTTTTCTACCTCGGGTTCACTAGAAGTACGCAAAGTCCTATCATTTTTCTTTTTCTTTTTAGATGGACTAGGTGCATCAACATTAATTCTTTGAGAGTCTTGTTCAATTCTTTTAGGGTGACCTTTAGGATAAAGTGGCTCCTGAGTCATTCTACCACCTCTAGTCATTACTCTAATAGCATGATCATTCATATTGTTGTTCATTTCATTGAGCAATTCACTCTGAGATTTAGCAACTTGTTCTAACTGGGTTTGAACCATGGATGCATATTTACTTACACCTTTACATGATTAGCAATTCTAAATAACAAGTCACTCAAACGATCAATCATATAGGCATTTCGTTTCAATTGTTTCATAACATTTAAATTGAAATGATCTTGCTTAATAATATAATTGTCAAATTCATACAAGCATTGACTAGGAGGTTTGTTATGAGGAATATCACTTTCATTAAACTTTATAAGAGAATTTACCTCTACTACCTGTGTCGGTGTGTCAAGACCATGTATTTCTTCAATAGGTGGTAAATTCTTAACATCTTCAGCTTTAATACCTTTTTCCTTCTGGCATTTCTTTGCTTCTTGCATATCTTTAGGACTGAGATATAAAATACCCCTTTTCTTCGGAGTGGGTTTAGGCAGTGGTTCAGGAAGTGTCCAATCGTTATCATTCTTCAATATATTATTTAATAATTCCTTAGCTTGTTCAATAGCCCGTTCTCTAAAAGCACAACTCGCACAACTATCTAGGTAGTCCCTAGAAGCATCGGTTAGTCCATTATAGAAGATATCAAGTATCTCATTCTTCTTAAGAGGATGATCAGACAAAGCATTAAGTAATTGGAGAAGCCTCCCCCAAGCTTGAGGGAGACTCTCTTCTTCAATTTGCACAAAGTTAAATATTTCCTGTAGAGCAGCTTGTTTCTTATGAGCAGGAAAATATTTTTCAGAGAAGTAATAAATCATATACTGGGGGCTACGCACACATCCAGGAGCAACAGTATTATACCATTCCTTAGCATCACCCTTTAATGAGAAAGGAAACAACTTGAGAATACAGTAGTGGCAAATTTTTTCCTCATTAGTAAAAAGGGTGGCTATATCATTTAATTTAGTGAGGTGTGCCACAACGGTTTCAGTTTCATAGCCATGGAAAGGATCAGATTCTACCAACTTAATCAATTCAGTATCAACGGAGAATTCGTAATCCTTATCAGTAATAAATATGGGAGAGGTAGCAAACTTAGGATCATATTTCATTTTCTCCCTCATAGATTTTTCTTTCATTTCAGCAAACAATTTTATAACTTCATGTCTGTCATTACAAGCAAGGATGGATCTAGCTGTCTCCCTATCAAAGCATTGTTCATCAGGTGTTTCAACTCTAGTAGGAGAGCTAGGCATAATAGGTGAATCACAATTTTCAAGAGTTTCAGCATTTTTAGTTTCTTTAGCTTTAGCAATTTGTTCAGCAAGAAATTCACCAAGTGGCACAGCATTATCAAGCATAGTACTAGCATCATCATGAGTATCATTCATAGCAGAAGTGGTATCATCAATAACTTGCGACATATCAGAATTAATAGAAGGTGGTGGTGTTGCAAGTTTACTCAAAACAGAAGGTGAATCAAGTGCAGAGCTAGATGGCAGTTCCTTACCTCCCCTCGTCTTAGAGGGAACGATCTTGGTCCTAGTGTCTTTCAGATTCTTCATAGTGATCAACAGATATAAATCCCAAGTGACTCAACAAATATAGCTATGCTCCCCGGCAACGACGCCAGAAAAAGGTCTTGATAACCCACAAGTATAGGGGATCGCAACAGTTTTCGAGGGTAGAGTATTCAGCCCAAATTTATTGATTCGACACAAGGGGTGCCAAAGAATATTTGCAAGTATTAGCAGTTGAGTTGTCAATTCAACCACACTTGGAGACAAAATATCTGCAGCAGAGTGATCAGTAGCAAAGTAGTATGATAGTTTGATAGCAGTAGCAATAATAGTAACGCCACCCTCCCTGGCGCGCCCTGCTACCTCGTGGGCCCCACAGGGGTCCCCTCCCTTATCTCTTTAGCTCACTTCGTCTCTTACCCCTAGCAAAAATTCTTGGTAGCTCTCTCTCTCGTGTTCTTGCTCACAAAACTGAAATTTTCGATCTCTTTGCTCGGAGCTCCGTTTCCGAAACTGTTTTGGGAGATTGCTCCTTGGTATGTGACTCCTCCATTGCTCCAATTAGTTTTTGCTTTAGTTGATTATATTTTGCATAATTAGCTACTGTTGGTGCTATAGAAAATGTGCTTGCATGTTGAATTCTTTGAGTTCCAAGTATTTTGAATGCTTGATATAGCCTCTAGACATCCATATGAGTAGTTCTTATCAATTTTGTGAAGTTTTATTGATATCATTTTGTGGTCCAATTTTTTTTCAGAAATTTGTTCATAGGAAAAATGAATATCTTCCGGAGAAGTTCTTCGAGGAGGAGATCCTCGGAAGCATCATCAAGTGAAAGCTTGGCACGCCAATCATATGAGGAACCAAGGGCAAGTTGAGTGCAAGGTGCTGAAGCAAAATCATGTCCATGGCCGTGCAACGAGTTCATGCTAGGTGCCGGCATCAAGGAGGAATTTAACCAATATATTCACAATGCCGAGCTCTGTGCCTTCATCGCAGATAAGCCACCTCAGCACTACAACCTCACTCATTCCTTCACTCAGTACTTTGACTTTCATCAACACACTTCTAGAGTTCTATTTCACCTCTATGACAAATCTTATAATATGCCTCTAGAAGAATTCTGTGATGCCTGCAAAATTCCATATTGGGGTTCGTTAGATGAACCACCAAGATCTGATTACGAGTTGTTTCTTAATAGCCTTTGTAACGGTGAGGATAGGGGAGTCACGTAGGCTAGAATTAATAGTATTCATTTTCCCGCTATTCGGTACTTTGCGCTTTTTAATGGTAAATGCGTTGCTCGTAAACAAGACTGTAGTGCACTTTGCGCCCCTAATCTGAGCCTTATTCATACACCTTTGACCGGTAGCAAACTTTATAATCTTGGAGCTATTGTTGCATGTAGGCTGCAGCGTAATGCGGGTAGTGGTGATCTCTATGGAGGAGTTTATGCCTCCCGCTTAGCTGCAAGGTTAGGGGTCTCGCCCAAATTCAATGATCCCATCTTACCCTATAAATATTTAAACTTCGAAGCAGTGCGAGAACATAGTTTTTTAAAACGCAACGCACAGGGTTACGAATATAACTTAGTTTTTGATAAATATCACTCTGTGTATGTTTCTTTGCCTGCACCTGCTCTCTTTGATTTTCAGAACAAACATAGACACTTTCTTCATGAGGGTGGGGTGCACGAGTATAAGGTGGCTGTCAAGGCTGCTCGTCAGGCTGAGGAGGCAGCTCAGAATGCCTCTACGAGCTACCATTTTGATCACTCTCCAGGACAGCCATGGCCGTAGACCAAGCTAGGCAAAAGCCTAAGCTTGGGGGAGTACATATTTCTCACCGACATTACATTCATGCCCACACATTTCATTCCAGTTGTGAGTGTTCATACTTTTTCGTTGTATAATCCATGCTAGTTTTATTTTCTCGTTTTCTTTTTGTGTGTTTGAAAAACTTTGAGAAAATCCAAAAACATTTCCCGTTTCTTTTTCTTTTTCTTTTTAGCTTAATTAGTTGTAGTTTCGTAGTAGTAAAAGAAAACCCAAAAAGATTTCCCGTTTCTTCTTTTGCTTGTTGGGAGCTCTCCCGTGTAAATAGTTTTCTTTTCTCGTTTTTTGTTTTCTTCTTTTTGCATTCTTCAGAAAACTAAAAACCCCAAAAAATATTTCAGTGTGTTTCTCTGAAATTCTTTTCTTTCCTTTCGTTGAGTCATTGTAAGGAGAAGACCACGATGAAAATGACGAGTGGCTCTCATATGCATTATTGTTGACCTAACAAAGAGCCCACATTACCTTGTCTTCTCCTATGAATAAAATGCTTGCAGATTCCAGCTTAGTCCACGGCACACTTGCACTATTTTTACTTTCATATCATTCGGTCGTGCAAGTGAAAGGCAATAATGACGATGATTTGATGAAGTGACCGTGGCAAGGAAAAGCGGGTATGAACTCAACTTGTTCTTTGTTTTTGTAAATATGTTTAACTCAGTATCCATGATTCTGCATGTTATGATTGAACATGTTTATGATGACAATTAGAGACTATAGTTGCTCATGCCATGCTTAAGTAGCTAGGAGTGGATAATGATTTATTTTGAGTGTCAACATGCATTAAAATGATTGTGATGTAGTATGATGATATGGTATCCTCCTCTGAATGTTTCAAGTGGCTTGACTTGGCACATGTTCACGCATGTAGTTGAATCAAAACCAACATAGCCTTCACGATATTTATGTTCATGGTGTTTATATCCTACTCATGCTAGTATTCAATGTTGATTATTCATAATGCATGGTTATGACCGTTTTCGCTCTCCAGCTGGTCGCTTCTCAACCTATTTGCTAGCCTTCACCTGTACTAAGCGGGAATACTGCTTGTGCATCAAAACCCTTTAACCAAAGTTATTCCAGATGAGTCCACTATATCTACCTATATGCGGTATTACTCTACCGTTCTAAGTAAATTTGCATGTGCCACCTCTAAATATCCAAATGAACATCTGTTTTGTGTGCCCGTACCGCTCATGGTGTGACAGGGGGCGGTCAGTATCTTCCATGCTAAGCGGGTTATTCTCATGACGAGTGTTTACTCACTTGTCCTTGCACGAGAGGGGCTGGTAATCGGGATGCCCAGTCCCATCATTAAAAATGCAAAATAATAAAACAAACTCCCCCGGAAAGTTGTTGGTATGGAGGGCAGCCGAGGATTCGGCTAGCCATGGCTTGTGATTGATGGTGGAGGGGGAGTAAACTTTACTTTACCGCTTGGGAACCGCCGCTAATGTGTTTAGCATGGAAGATATTGAAAACTCTCGGTTGTGACATTGACAGGAAAGGCATACCTCCCAAAATTTTATTTACCTCTGATTTAAGCTTCGAGCTCTGGCACCTCTGCAATTCCATGCTTCCCTCTGCGAAGGGCCTTTCTATTTATTTTTATGTTATTTTACTTTTATTGTTGAGTCATCACCTTCTCAAATAAGCACCAGACCTGAGAGCACTATTGTCATTCTCATGCATTGTGTATAGTTAATGTTGTGTGCATCATGACTGGATCTCTTCTACCATGAATTACAATGTTTAGTCGCTGCTTGAACTGTGGAGGTGCTCTGCATTTATGTTTTAGAGTCTCAGAAAGGGCTAGCGAGATACCATGTTGTCATATTATATCATGATTGTTTTGACAAAGTGTTGGCATTTGAGATATCTTATTATTGCTCGCTAGTTGATTATGCCATCGATATGAGTGAATATAATTTCTAAGAGTTATCATGGGCATGGTTAGTTATAATCTTTGCTGAAAACTTGGACACTACTTAAGCATATATATAGATACAAGAACAAAAGAGTTTGTAAAAGTTTTTCTTTATCACTTTCAGTTTGCCAACTGAATTGCTTAAGGACAAGCAATGAGTTAAGCTTGGGGGAGTTGATACGTCTCTGTCGTATCTACTTTTCCAAACACTTTTGCTCTTGTTTTGGCCCCTAATTTGCATGATTTGAATGGAACTAACCAGGACTGACGTTGTTTTCAGCAGAATTGCCATGGTGTTGTTTTTGTGCAGAAAATCAAAGTTCTTGGAATTGGATGCTTTTTGGAGATTTTTTATGGAATATATAAAAAAATATTGGCATCAAGAACTACTGGAGGGGGGCCACCCAGTGCCCATGAGGCACCAGGGCGCACCACCCCCCCAGGCGCGCCCTGGTACCTCGTGCGGCCCACGTGGCTCCGTCTGACCTAATTCCAACACTATAAATTCAGTTTTCCAGAGAAAAAAAAGAGAGGAAGTTTTATTGCGTTTCATGATACGGAGCCGCCGCCACCTCCTGTTCTTCATCGGGAGGCCAGATCTGGAGTCCATTCAGGGCTCCGGAGAGGGGGATCTTCCGGCATCGTCATCATCAACCATCCTTCATCACCAATTTCATGATGCTCACCACCGGGAGTGAGTAATTCCTTCGTAGGCTTGCTGGACGGTGATGAGTTGGATGAGATTTATCATGTAATCGAGTTAGTTTTGTTAGGGCTTGATCCCTAGTATCCACTATGTTCTGAGATTGATGTTGCTATGACTTTGCTATGCTTAATGCTTGTCACTAGGGCCCGAGTGCCATGATTCCAGAGCTGAACCCCTTATGTTTTCATCAATATATTTGTGTTCTTGATCCGATCTTGCAAGTTATATGCACTTGCTATGTGTTATGATCCGCATACCCCAAGGTGACAATAATTGGGATTCTTTCCGGTGATTACCGTAGTTTGAGGAGTTCATGTATTCACTAAGTGTTAATGCTTTGTTCCGGTTCTCTATTAAAAGGAGGCCTTAATATCCCTTAGTTTCCTTATGGACCCCGCTGCCACGGGAGGGTATGACAAAAGATGTCATGCAAGTTCTTATCGCAAGCACGTATGACTATATACGGAATACATGCCTACATTACATTGATGAATTGGAGCTAGTTTTGTGTCGCCCTCGGTTATAACTGTTACATGATGAATGTTATCCAACGTATATCACCGATCCAATGCCTACGAGCTTTTCACATATTGATTCTTGCTAAGTTACTATTGTTACTACTGCTGTCACAATTGCTACTACTACTGCTGTTACCGTTACTGCTACTGTTACTATTATTGCTACTGCTATCAAACTATCATACTACTGTGCTACTGATCACTATGCTGCAGATATTTAGTCTCCAGGTGTGGTTGAATTGACAACTCATCTGCTAATACTTGCAAATATTCTTTGGCTCCCCTTGTGCCGAATCAATAAATTTGGGTTGAATACTCTACCCTCGAAAACTGTTGCGATCCCCTATACTTGTGGGTTATCAAAGAGTGACCTAGATAGATAATGTGCATGAGAGAGTATATAAAATATGTTGAACTAGGCCCAAACAAGGAGATATATCGTTTGTGTGTGAGAGAAAGCGAGGTCAATTGAGACATACATAGACAATGTGCGTGACAGAGTATACAGAGTGTGGATCGAGGCCTAGCAGGGAGATGTATCGTTTGTGTGTGAGAGAAAGCAAGGTCAAATGAGACATAGATAAAGAGAGAGAGAGAGATTGAGCGAGTGTGGGCCGCCATGCAGTCGAAAGAGTGAGAAATACGGGTTGGAGAGAGTGACCTAGATAGATAATGTGCGTGAGAGAGTATATAAAATATGTCGAACTGGGCCCAAACAAGGAGATATATCGTTTGTGTGTGTGTGTGTGTGTGTGAGAGAGAGAGAGAGAGAGAGAGAGAGAGAGCGAGATTGAGCGAGTGTGGGCCGCCGAATGGTCGAAAGAGTGAGACGGTTTGGTGAGAGTGAGCTAGATAGATAATCTGCGTGACAGAGTATGGAGTGTGTCGATCGAGGCCCAAACAGGGAGATATATCA
The DNA here is from genome assembly GCA_039707655.1 of Elymus sibiricus. Lineage (NCBI taxonomy): Eukaryota > Viridiplantae > Streptophyta > Magnoliopsida > Poales > Poaceae > Elymus > Elymus sibiricus. The sequence goes on along the minus strand of CM077674.1, from coordinate 324,576,302 downwards.
TTTGTGTGTGAGAGAAAGCGAGGCTAATCGAGACTTAGATAGATAGAGATAGAGATAGAGATAGAGATAGAGAGAGAGAGAGAGATTGAGCGAGTGTGGGCTGCCGTGTGGTCGAAAGAGTGAGACAGTGTGGAGAGAGTGACCTAGATAGAAAATGTGCGTGCGTGTGCGCGAAGGGGGGGAGTCTGGAGAGGCAATGTATGTATCTGGCGAGAGATGGTGGGAGGGAGAGAGAGAGAGAGAGCTTGGCATGGAGTGCAATGGCAGGTGTGTGAGAGAAATACGTTTGTTGAGAGAGTGGGGGAAAGGAGGTTGTGTATTTGAGAGAATTAGAGATGGAAACATGGAGAAAAAGAATGAGCAGGTGTCGGAAACCAATAGCTCTATAAGGTGGTTAAGAGGGGAAGATTGATCGATAGAGGAAGTATGTAGTGTGTGTGCTGGGGGGGGGGGGGCTAAACACAACATTTGAATGTAGATAATAATAGACTTAATATTAACGTTTCAATGTAGTGTACATTGTAAAATTTTAATTGAGGACCACGCATATGGCTTTTGTAATTATTTCGAATTCGTGCCATACATGCATGGTTTGGAAAAGTTGATGCACTAATACTGACTCAATTGTTGTGGTATTTTGTATGTGTGTGGTCATATGCTTGAATACATCCAAAGTTTTCTCACCACCATAGTGTTCATCTTATACATATGAATTTGCATTCAAAATTTAGCGTGGATACCATGAAATGCGAAATCCATGTTAGAATCGGAGATCGCTATGTCACAAACACACTCTAATTCAAAGAACTCATCATTAATTAATTAATAGTATCTCGTCTCGAAGGACTAATTATTTACAAGGAAAACACAGGCATGGTAATACATACAGATTTGTTTGCCAATGAAAAAAAGATTCGTTTGCATTCTCAAATGTAGGCGCACCAGAAAGACCATAGTCGTGTCGTGGTGGTGGCATGTGTCGTACGGGCGTCAAAAACTCCGCGCCTCCATGTTTTGGATTGAAATATCTGGTGGCCCAAATTCCATCTCTGCAAAATCCCCCTTCTCCCCCGCCCTCTTCCGCGACCAGAGTGCTCAAATCCCTAATTCACCGCCACCCAAGCAAAATTGGAATCGCCCCTCGTCTCGTCTCTTTCCCCACCTCTGTACCGGATACCAGACGACAACGACGGTCGCTCCGCACCACCGCACCGGAGCTTCCTCATCTACGCTCTCGTCCACCGCACCGGGTGGTCCACCGACAACGTCGGCCGCCGCAGCCGACGTGCTTCACATATACCGACTTCCACCGCATCAGGTTGGCTTCACTGACTGAAAGCACATTTGCTCCCTTGGTGGTTTTGGAAATTTATGCCAACATACATGTTGTTGGACTAATGTTTCTATCTAGTGAATTTCAGACTAGTTTGACAATGGCAGGGCAAGGACTAGGAAATGTGGACTCCTTCAAGATGCTAAGGACATACATTGGCAAAAGCTCAAGACTCTTCATTTTTGGTTTAGTGATCCAAGATCACATTGAGTCCATAGGAAAGCCAATACTATTAAAAGGGGATGAGGTTTTGATAATGATCTATCTGCTCAAGTGCTCAATGATATTGCTCCAAAACCCTCAACCACTTTCTCTATCCAAACTTGTCCCATTTCACAAAGTCAAACTCGGTTCCACCGAATCACATTCATCTGGACCCACCGATTTCATTAGGACAGAGCCACTTGCCAAACCCTAACAAGTCGGATCCATCGATATGGATCTCGGTCCCACCGAGATGGCCTGGCCAACTCTCTGTTGTCGATTGCAATTATTTTGGTTTCACCGAGTTTGCGATCGGTCCCACCGAGATGGCTTGACCAACTCTCTATTGCCTTATTGCACCATTTCGGTTTCACCAAGTTGTTGCAATCGGTGCCACCGAGACGAGGATTGCCCTACCATTGCACATCGGTTGCTCCGAGTTGTTTCCATTCGGTCCCACCAAAACTTCAAAAGTTCACACCTTTACACAGGTCGGTCTCACCGAGATTCTTGTTTCGGTGCCACCGATTTTGGTCAAATGTGTGTAACGGTTGGATTTCGTGTGGAGGCTATATATACCCCTCCACCACCCTCTTACCAAGAGAGAGAGAGAGCCATCAAAACGTGCCTATACTTCCACTGTACATTTCTGAGAAGAGAACCACCTACTCATGTGTTGAGATCAAGATATTCCAATCCTACCATTTGAACCTTGATTTCTAGCCTTTCCCAAGTTGCTTTCCACTCAAATCTTTCTTCCACCTTAGCCAAATCTGTGAGGAAGTTCTTGAGTGTTGGGGAGACTATCATTTGAAGCACAAGGGCAAGTAGTTCATCATCAACACACCGTCTATTACCTTTTGGAGAGTGGTGTCTCCTAGATTGGTTAGGTGTCACTTGGGAGGCTCCAAGATCATGTGGAGTTGAACCAAGGAGTTTGTAAGGGCAAGGAGATTGCCTACTTTGTGATGATCTACCGCGAGTGAGGCTAGTCCTTCATGGACGTAAGCCATGGTGGAATAGGCAAGGTTGCTTCTTCGTGGACCCTTCGTGGGTGGAGCCCTCCATGGCTCGCGCAACCATTACCCTCCGTGGGTTGAAGCCTCCATCAACGTGGACGTACGATAGCACCACCTATCGGAACCATGCCAAAAACCATCGTGTCTTCATTGCTTTGATCTTCCATCCTCTACCCCTTTACTTCCCATATAGTTGCATGCTTTACTATTTCTGCTGCTCAATCTCTAGATATGCATGTGTATTAAGTCTTGGTGTTATCTTAACTTGTGCCAAAATCTGCCTAAGTTCCAAGAGAAACTAAAAACTGCACCTTTGGTTGGTTACGAGTCTATTCACCCCCTCTAGACCTATCTCCTCGACCCTACAATTGGTATCGGAGCTTTGGTCTCCATTGCTTTGGTTTAATCACCATTGGAGGGAGATGGATGTGTCTACATTGGGGAGTCTTAGACATAGAGTGCCTATTCTCAATGGGGAATACTATCACTTTGGAAGGATGAAATGCTTGATATCTTTGATGAATTTAACTTGAGCAAGTACATTCATAATCCTTATGTGCCTCCCATTGATCCCTTGCATCCTACTCATGAAGAGGAAATTGACATGCTTCATAATCTTAGAACCGTTAATCTTATCATTAGAGGATTACCTAAAATTGTGCTTGGGTGTATGCAAAACTTTGGATGTGCTTATACCCTATGGCATGACTTGGAAAAGCGATATCCCGACTACTCTTTAAAGAATCTTGATGAGATTCTTCATAAGACTATTGCTTTTCACAAGATGAGACCTAGTGATCCTAACTTTGATGATTGCTTGTTTGAGCTTTGTGATCTTATGCGTGCTAAAGGAGATGTTGGAACTATTAGTAACATTATCACGGAAGCCATTAGAATTCATAAACTTGAACATTGTCATGATCATGAAACTAATGAATTCATTGCCCTAGGTGATGATCATATACATGTTGATGATGATGATGTTGAACATGGCTATTATGATGAAGACGAAGAATTTGATGTTGAATTTGAGAAGACCATGGGGAATCTTAGTCTTATGGCAAATCTTCAAGATTACATGGCCGGAGGAAAAGAGTGGATTATTGATAGTGGATGTATCGATCACATGACCGGAGATAGAGACATGTTTCATGAGCTTGCTAAAAATGATGGTCCACGCAAGTATGTGACTTTTGGAGACAACTCCAAGGATAAGGTACTTAGCCTTGGCAAGGTGGCCATATCCAATGATAGCTTCATTCAAAATGTTATGCTTGTTGAATCCCTTGGTTACAATCTTCTTTCTGTATCTAGACTAGCTGACTTTGGTTTCAATATTCTATTTACCGAAGTAGATTGCCAAGTGTTTCATTGAGATAATCATAAAATGGTCTTTACCGGCATTCGTAGAGGTGATCTATACATTGTTGATTTCACTAAGAGAGCTCAACCTCGTACTTGTTTAATTGCTAAATCTTCTAAAGATGGCATAGAAGACTTGGACATGTTGGCATGCATAACCTTGATAAACTTGTTAAAGGCGATCATATTCTTGGTGTGAAAGATGTCATATTTGACAAGGATTGACTTTGTAGTGCTTGCCAAGCAGGAAAACAAGTTGGAGGAAGCCATCCCGTGAAGAACATTATGACCACGAGGAGACCACTCGAGCTGCTTCATATGGATCTCTTTGGTCCCAACTCCTATAAGAGTCTTGGTGGTAACTCTTTCAGTTTGGTCATTGTTGATGATTTTTCCAGATTTACGTGGGTGTTCTTTCTCGATGACAAATCGCAGGTAAAAAAGATCTTCAAGAACTTTGCAAGGAAGGCCCAAAATCAATTTGAAGTGAAGATCAAGAAGGTTCGGAGTGACAATGGAACGGAGTTTAAGAATGCCAATGTGGATACCTTTCTTGATGAGGAAGGCATTTCACATGAGTTCTCGGCTACGTACACACCTCAACAAAATGGAGTTGTTGAGAGGAAGAACCGGACTCTTATTGAGATGGCAAGGGCAATGCTTGATGAATACCAGACGCCAAAACACTTTTGGGCAGAAGCGGTTGAGACAGCTTGTCCTGCTACAAATCGACTCTATCTTCACAAGCTTCTTGGTAAAACGGCGTATGAGCTACTCACCGGTAACAAACCACAAGTTGGATACTTTCGAGTATTTGGCTCAAAATGTTACATTCTTGATAAGCATCTTCGTTCAAAGTTTGCTCCTAAATCTCATGAAGGTTTTCTACTTGGTTACGGATCGAACTCTCACACTTACCGTGTCTACAACAACTTCACTCGAAAAGTTGAAGAGACGGTAGATGTGAAGTTTGATGAGACTAATAGCTCGCAAGTTGCCAGCAATTGCCAGGTGATGTAGGAGATCAAGAACCATCGGAAGCAATCCAAGACTTGTCCATTGGCAAGATTCGTCCCGTGGAAGTAAAGGAGAGTACCTCATCTATACAAGTGAAAGCCCAACTTCACATCAAGGTGAAAAACAAGGTGACATGGAGGCATCCACAAGTGGAACACGTCAAGACGAAGGGAATGAGGAAGTGCAACAAGATGATCCACCTCAACCTCCTTCTCCACCACCTCAAGCAAACGACAACAACAACGATGAGGAAGACTATGATGATGATGAGGTAGCCTCACCACAACTATGACGCCCCAGCTCGACCGTGCACTAATCATACACGCAAACGTGCACGATCGAGATCAGAGACTCACGGGAAGATATCACAACACAACTCTAAACACAAATTTAATAATAAATCTTCATATTATAGGCCAGGGGTCGCAAGGACCCGAATACATAGGTCATACAAACAAAAATTATCTGGGTACAGACATAGTTAGTCAAGTTTGCCTTAAGAAGGCTAGCATAACGGCGACACTGATCGAAAAGGCGAAGGACTCCTGCCTAGGGCCTCCGAACTACTTCTGGTCGGCGGGCTCAATGTAGTAGTAGGTGCCTCCGGGGATCTCCTGCTCCTGGACTCCGTCGTCTGATCGTAGCAAACGGGTATGGGGAAAAAGATATAGCAAAGCAACCGTGAGTACTCATCCAAAGTACTCGCAAGACTTACATCAGAACTATACTAATTATGCATCGGTATCAAAGGAATGTGGCTATATCTTTGGACTAAACTGCAGAAATGCCAGAATAGAGGGGGAAGTTCTAGCCTATCGAAGACTAGCATCTTGAAGCAATCTTGTAGCATCAGAAGAGAGTAGAGTACAGTAACATATGATAGCAATTATATTTTAGTAATGCCCAGAGATCCTTCCTCGACTACCCTACGAGAAAATGATCTCGGAGTAATAGTAACAGTTTAGTAATAACTTCGTATCCGTTTGTAGTTGTAGTAGATCAGGATACAACTCCGACCGTCCCGTTACCGTGGACACGGCTATTCGAATAGATTACTTCCCTGCAGGGGTGCACTACTGTTACCCAGCACGCTTGATAACATCTAGCCGGACACACTTGCTGGGTAATGCCCAGCCTCGGGTAATTGACACGGCGTAGTCCTACCTAGGCTCAGCAAAGAGGTCAGCACGCCGGTCTAAATCCTAAGTGCGAAGGGGTCTTGGGCCCATCGCCCTCTGCACTCCTACACGTTGCGTGGCTGGCCGGGGCCCAAGCACTACTGTGGAAACTCCAACAGGCGTAACCAGCTCACCCCAACAATCAGCCCGCATCTCTAAACTGTGACATCTAAAGAGCTTTCGGGAGAATCGTACGACGTAGAGGGTCCCATAACCATTATCCTGCGTGGTGGTAGTGCGTATAGACCAGCGGCCCACTCAGATCAAATACCGAAATCCGTTAAGTGTGTTTTAGTAGCTCGCAGAGACGAACAGGGTTCCTGTCACACGGACTAGGTATCTCGCGGACCACGACCAAGGACCAGGCCCACCTCTCACCTAGGTAGTCTCCGCCTGTCCTGTCGCTCCGACTACAATGCAAGATCCGCGTCGGCTGTCGGGACAAGTCCCAAGCTACCACCACATCCTGGGTGGTACCGCTAATACCCAACCGCCACAGCACTCTCTCACGGGTACCCTTGGGTTCAACCCGTCTTGCTTCATTACCTCACGGGCACTCTTGGAGCCGGCCCAACTTTAACAATTTAAAGTATTGCAGTAATGTAAACATTTCCGTGATCATCACCCAGAGTGATCATGGCCCGATAACAAGCTTGGCAAACGAACAAGGGTGAAGGGCCAGCTGATGAAACATAACATACCTAACTAAGCATCATAGGATAGCAGGTAAGGTATCAATAGCAGGCGACGAAAACAGGCTATGCATCAAAATAGGAGCTATCGGAGCAACAACAGAAGCAATTCTAATGCAGGCAATAGAGAGAAAGAGTAGGCGATATCTGGATGATCAAGGGGGTTTTGCTTGCCTCGAAGCTCTGCTGAAGGGGTCTGGTCGTCGACGACGTAGTCGTACTCAGCAGTGTCGTCGGCAATGTCGGGGTCTATCGAGAGAGAAGGAGGGGGAAGAAAAAATAAATACACGGCAAACAATGCAACACAGATGCATGTCATGGCAGTATGCTATTCGAGGGGTGACCTAATGCAGTACTATGTGTGTTGGACGGAGTGGGAAAACATCTGGAGGTGTTTTACCAGCTCCGGGCAATTATCGGTCAGATGAATCGGAGGGGAATGTTCCATGTTCATCTAGTTAGGAGTGATGGTCAAGCATTTTTTATCACAGATTCGGATTCGTCATATTTTTCTGATCATTTTTCATATATAAATTATTTTCATCCGAGTTACGGATTATTTTCAATGATTTTTCAAAGATTTAAACATTTTCTGGATTTTCTAGAATTAATTTTAATTCGAAATTAAATAGCAAAATGCTAAATGCACCCAGCACAGTGTACACAGAAGTGTACACAGTGGCTGACAGGTGGGGCCAGTTGACTAAGTCAACTGCCCAGTCAGCACCCAGTCAGCAGTGGCTGACAGGCGGGGCCCAGTGCCGAGTCAGCACGCTGACTCAGCAGGGCTTATCCAAATGAACAGTAACAAGGGGCCCCATATGTCAGTTAGTTAATTAACTAAATCATTTTAGTTAGGGTTAATTAAATCCGAGTAGGGCCCGGCTATTATAGAGTGATTAGGGGGGGGATTAGCCGCTAATGACGTCCACGTCAGTGGGGTTAGCGCCGGCGAGGAGCTACAGTGTGCCGGCGACGGCAGAGCGGCGGGGATGGCGCGGGAGCGAGCTACGGGCAGCCAAACGGAGCGGCGCGATCTCCTACGGAACCAGCGTGATGCGCTGCATCGAGCCACGCCACGGGTGTGAGCTGAGGCGGACCAAAACGGCGGCTACGACGAGCCCGACGGCGGCCGGAGCACGCGAGCTCGGCTATGGCATTTATGGCATCAAAACGCACGAGAGAGAGAGAGGTAGTGAGGCGGCGCTCACAGCGATGTAGAGGTGGGCTCGGAGAGGCCGGAGGAGTTCGGAGGGACCAGATCGACAGCGAGTTTAGTGGCGGCATCCGACGAGGGGAATCGACGCGTGCGATGACGGTGGGGGTCCTCGGCTTCGATCCGGTGGTGAGGGAGAAGTAGCGGTCCATTGCGGACCTCCTGGACAGCTTGGAACGGAGAGGGGAGGCCGTTGGCCGCACGATTCACGGCGCCGCGGCCATGGCAGCGCCCGGACTCGAAGAAATTGGAGGGGACGACGAGGGGAAAAGGGGAAAGGGATTTAGATTTCGTCTAGCGTCTCGGGCGGGTCCTTATCTAGCGCGGGGCACCACTGGATGATCGACAACGGCTCATCTGGAGCGTGGACGGCTGCGTGCGCGTTCGGCCAGCGCCATGGCTGGCCCTGGCGAGAGGTTAGGGAAAAGGTCAGCCGTGGTGGGCTGGGCCTCCCTGTTGCCACTTAAGGCCCGTCGGCACAGTAGGTCAGATCCCCTTTTTCCTTTTTCTTTTTCTGGCATTTCTTTCTCTTTTGTTTTGCAATTTTCTTTTTCTCCTGAAGACTTTTGTAAAACATGCAATTGGCCAAATCGAATACTAGACAACATCTAGCACTGCCACAAAAAGTTTGGGGGCATAATGATTTTATTTGAATTTTCCTTAAATGAAAAAGGAGTGATGGTCAAGCATTTTGATCACATATTCGGATTCGTCATATTTTTCTGATCATTTTTCATATATAAATTATTTGCATCCGAGTTACGGATTATTTTCTATGATTTTTCAAAGATTTAAACATTTTCTGGATTTTTTGGAATTAATTTTAATTCGAAATTAAATAGCAAAATGCTAAATGCACCCAACACAGTGTACACAGTGGCTGATAGATGGGGCCAGTTGACTAAGTCAATTGCCCAGTCAGCACACAGTCGGCAGTGGCTGACAGGTGGGGCCCAGTGCTGAGTCAACACGCTCACTCAGCAGGGCTTATCCAAATGAACAGTAACAAGGGGCCCCACATGTCAGTTAGTTAATTAACTAAATCATTTTAGTTAGGTTAATTAAATCCGAGTGGGGCCCGACAGTCATAGAGTGATTAGGGGGGGATTAGCCGCTAATGACGTCCACGTCAGCGGGGTTAGCGCCGGCGAGGAGCTACAGTGCGCCGGCGACGGTAGAGCGGCGGGAACGGCGCGGGAGCGAGCTACGGGCGGCCAAACGGAGCGGCGCGAGCTCCTAAGGAACCAGCATGACGCGCTGCATCGAGCCACGCCACGGGTGTGAGCTGAGGCGGACCAAAACGGCGGCTACGACGAGCCCGACGGCGGCCGGAGCACGCGAGCTCGGCTACGGCGTTTACGGCATCAAAACGAGCGCGCGAGAGAGAGAGGTAGTGAGGAAGCACTCACAGCGATGCAGAGGAGGGCTCAGGGAGGCCGGAGGAGCTCGGAGGGAGCATATCGACGGTGAGGTTAGTGGCAGCGTCCGACGAGGGGAATCCACGCGTGCGATGATGGTGGGGGTCCCCGGCTTCGATCCGGTGGCAAGGGAGAAGTAGCGGTCCATTGCGGACCTCCTAGACAGCTTGGAACAGAGAGGGGAGGCCGTTGGCCGCACGATTCATGGCGCCGCGGCCATGGCAGCGCCCGTACTCGAAGAAATTGGAGGGGGCGACGAGGGGAAAAGGGGAAAGGGATTTAGGTTTTGTCTAGCGTCTCGGGCGGGTCCTTATCTAGCGCGGGGCACCGCTGAATGATCGACAGTGGCTCATCTGGAGCGTGGACTGCTGCGCGCGCGTTCGGCCAGCGCCATGGCTGGCCCTGGCGAGAGGTTAGGGAAAAGGCCAGCCGTGGTGGGCTGGGCCTCCCTGTTGCCACTTAAGGCCCGTCGGCACAGTAGGTCAGATCCCCTTTTTCCTTCTTTTTTTCTGGCATTTCTTTCTCTTTTGTTTTGCAATTTTCCTTTTCTCCTGAAGACTTTTGTAAAACATGCAATTGGCCAAATCAAATACTAGACAACATCTAGCACTGCCACAAAAAGTTTGGGGGCATAATGATTTTATTTGAATTTTCCTTAAATGAAAAAGAAATTAAATGAGCTGAATTGGCACTGTTTTATATTGGTTAAGGGCATTTTATTTATTCAATTAGTGTTGGTTTATATTTGTCAATTACTTAGTGATTATTTGCAAAATTATGAACACTTTAGTTTTGTAGTTTGAAGAAATATTAATTTGACTTGTGTTTTGAATTTGAATTTTTGGTTGGATTATTTTCTAAACGCAATTTATTTAGGATGATCATGATGACATGGCTAATTAACTAGCTTAATGACAAGGTTAGGATCTGGGGATGTTACAAATCTCCTCCACTCAAAGAAATATTGTCCCGAGATTTAAGAGGTAGAGCAAGGGGAAAGGTGTGGTTACGAAATTCTAACGTGTCTTGTCGGTCTTGGTTGCACTTCCCGAAGTTGTTGGCCCATCGGTTTGATGTCTTCATTACTTATGTAAAGGTTACAAGGGAGAACTATATAATGACGGATGTCTGAAAGGATTGACATCCGGTGATTATCTCAGGCGAAGAAGACATAAAGTATATATCGAATTAGAACTTAAGAAGAACATCGAGAGTAAAATAAGAAGGTACCATAAGGAGTCTCAAGCGGATAGACAATCGTTCGATACTTGAATCAGAGTGTGAAAGGGGTTCAGAGCAACGGAATAAGTATTGTGTCTGACACCAGAATAGATCATCTCTAGGAAGGCGGCTCGTGAATTTCATACGAAGCCAAGCACGAGGGATAACTTTGGAAATAGGGATGTACAGGAGAGTCAGGTTTCGGTCCAGTGGAACTGTGGTAAGGGTGGATTAAGAGTAGGAAGGGCGGTGACATTTTGCATGGTCACGATAGCAAGGCATGTCAGAGGATAGTTTGTCAGCTATGTTGGCAACAACGCCAGTACCAAGGGCGGGGGATGAAGAGAACCATTTTCCTGCTCGTTAATACGAGGCGGACCAATAGGCAAAGTTCTCGTCCATCGGTGGTTACCGGAAGGTTAACAGCAATAGTTTCAGGGTTTTATTGATAGAGTTGTACACCGAGGTGTTTATATAAGCAAGGAATTATTACTGCTTAGATCATAAAAATTATTTGAAAGGTTAAATAGACCAATGGAAAGGAAAATGTGATTAATAGATTAATCAGACCAATGGAAAGGAAAATGTGTTTATACACAAGTGTTATGAGTATATCCTTCCCAAGGAAAAGCAGAGTGTGATAAACATGACAGGCCAGCAAGTACAAAACCATTTAAATAAAGGGGCGAGGAAATTCAGGAGATTACCCATACAACGGGGTTTGGATAATCGATCAAGAAACATTTAGCATTTCGCTTCTGTTGTTCTTGTTGACGTTCGGAGTACCACAGTCATGCTTCGAGGTAGCAATGATATGGTGTCAAAGTAAGGATTGTGTTCGAAGATCACAAGAGGTACAAAGAAACAATCCCAAGAATAGCAAGGAGCGTAAGGTATAATCAAAACATGGCCAAGTCTGGATTGGAAGGAAAGCAAGGATGTTGTCGATGATAACACAATTCATTGAGGGGTAAGGATGGTATTTCTCACCATGAATTCACTTGATATCTCTGAAGAAGTCAAAATGCTGACGATGATCACAACACATTTCGTCGAGGGGTTTCAAGAGGATGCAATCAAACAACGACGGCATCTAGCAAGGGAATGACGAAGTGAAAAGTTATGGGAACAACAGATAAGATGCAAGCTCGAATTCGGAGTTGCTTTTCAAGGCAACAACAATGATGTTGAAAACTCGACGTAAGCCTTGCTCACGGTCGGAAGAATTCATGCACCAAAGAAGAACGAGGTAGCACGGTCAAAGGTAGCATGATAAGGATGTCTCCGATAGTCTAGAAAGGACAAGATGGAGTATTAATTTCCCAGCAACAAAGTACTAGGAGTACTGAACCATAGGGTGGATTCGATTCACTTATCGGTGTTCTTGGTTGACAAACAACTCAGAAACCGTGGAATGACTAAGACGGTGAAAGGTATTACTCTACCAAGGATTTAAAAGAGGTAGTGCAATGGCACGATATCCTCGAGATACCAGCGGGTAATACTCGAAGGTAGGTCAGAATAGAGGTTGGATAGGCGTAATGATCTGCAGAAGACAAGTGCTTTAACTTGTCTGGGAAATGGAATCAAAGAAGAACAACATGGTCAGAACCATGATTGCAAGGGACCGATTCAAGGATACAAGATGAATTTATACCAAGGGGATAATTATTTTACGAGAAGCTTCTATGATAAGATCTATATCATGTCCAAGGGCATGAACATAAATGTTCAAGGTCGACTCCCACTTCTTCAATGCATAACCTTCCATTCGCTTTTCGCTTTCGATGAAGTTGCAGAGTTGAAAATTTATCTAACGAAACACTAGTAGAGTATAACCCGCATAACTTTCGGGTTCACACAGATTAGGGAAGGCATAGGTTCAACCCATCGGGACATTTTAGGAACCTATACAACACAATTATAGGAGCAACGGATACAAGCTCGACAGCAGAGGGCTGACGACACGGAGCAGTTGATACAATTCGCTAGAGGCATTTTGTATCAGGGGAAATTCATCAATGATTTAAAATACGAAGGAGCTGTCGGATAGTAATCCACCAAAAGATCAGGTGGTTCGCAAAGGATCTGAAGTGAGTATCGATACTCAACCAGAAGAAGAAAGAATGCAAACGCATCGGTTTATAGACATATCTGAACAATTCGAAGCTTAAATACAAAGGAATTTGCGAGTTCAAAATCGGGGGATCAGAAGCAGACGCTCTTATCAAAAAATGAATAAGTTGAATAGAACTAGATGGACAATCAATCAAGGTTAGATTTGCCGAGAACCAGCTCATGTCCGGAATGACGTCTAAGCCGGAAGGATAATTTCTAAGGATCAATTGATGGTTGCGAGTATTCGCACACATGTGGAGCTAATAGGATCATAATGGCAATGACAAGAAATGTCAATGAATATTGCTAGACATATGGAATTAACCATGATGCAGGCAGGCAAGACTCTCAAGAGCAATAGGCTGCAGAGGATTCTCGGAAGATCGGATAGCATTACGAAGTATTTTGTGAAACACATGAACAACTGGGGATGAACGAATCCCCGGTAAGTATGAGGATTTATTCGTAGGTGTATTCATGCGGAAAGGAACTGCAAGGCTATAGGTTCAAAGAATTCTCGAAATATCGGAGAGTATTTCGATATGTCGGATGGAACAAGAGAGTAACTGGAATGAATATATGAATGACAAGTGTAAGGAGCTATCCATCAGGATTTATCGGTGGTAGGGAATTGCAAAAGCGGTGGGCACATAGGGTCTCGGGAAAACATCGAAGAGTATCTTCGGAATCTTCTAGTGAACCAAGCGATCATCTGGCATGAGGGGCTCTCCAGGAGAAAATGGTCACGAGAACCTAGAGTTAGAGTTAATAAAATCTTTAACCTGAATAGAAGAGAGATCAGAGTCCCAGAGTAAGGAGGAGGAATAAAAGATCCTAATCCCATCCATTTGCGATGTGGGCCCGTAAGCCACACAACAATGTTAGTAAAAATAGTTTTTCAAAGACTAGACTCAACTTCGACCAAGGAGTTGGAAGGGGGATTCCTACAGGCAGTCGGCTCTGATACCAACTTGTGACGCCCCTGCTCCACCGTGCACTAATCATACACGCAAACGTGCACGATCGAGATCAGAGACTCACGGGAAGATATCACAACACAACTCTAAACACAAATTTGAACATAAATCTTCATATTATAGGTCAGGGGTCGCAAGGACCCGAATACATAGGTCATACAAACAAAAATTATCTGGGTACAGACATAGTTAGTCAAGTTTGCCTTAAGAAGGCTAGCATAACAGAGACACTGATCGAAAAGGCGAAGGCCTCCTGCCTAGGGCCTCCGAACTACTCCTGGTCGGCGGGCTCAACGTAGTAGTAGGTGCCTCCGGGGATCTCCTGCTCCTGGACTCCGTCGTCTGATCGCAGCAAATGGGTATGGGTAAAAAGAGATAGCAAAGCAACCGTGAGTACTCATCCAAAGTACTCGCAAGACTTACATCAGAACTATACTAAGTATGCATCGGTATCAAAGGAATGGGGGTATATCTTCGGACTAAACTACAGAAATGCCAGAATAGAGGGGGAAGGCCTAGCCTATCGAAGACTAGCATCTTGAAGCAATCTTACAGCACCAGAAGGGAGTAGAGTACAGTAACATATGATAGCAATTATATTTTAGTAACGCCCAGAGATCCTTCCTCGACTACCCTACGAGAAAATGATCCCGGAGTAATAGTAACAGTTTAGTAATAACTTGGTATCCGTTTGTAGTTGTAGTAGATCAGGATACAACTCCGAGCGTCCTGTTACCGTGGACACGGCTATTCGTATAGATTACTTCCCTGCAGTGGTGCACTACTGTTACCCAGTACGCTCGATTACATCTGGCCGGACACACTTGCTGGGTTATGCCCGTCCTCGGGTAATCGACACGGCGTACTCCTACCTAGGCTCAGCAGAGAGGTCAGCACGCCGGTCTAAATCCTAAGTGCGAAGGGGTCTTGGGCCCATCGCCCTCTGCACTCCTGCACGTTGTGTGGCTGGCTGAGGCCCAAGCACGACTGTGGAAACTCCAACAGACGTAACCAGCTCACCCCAACAATCAGCCCTCATCTCTGAACTGTGACATCTGAAGAGCTTTCGGGAGAATCGTACGACGTAGAGGGTCCCATAACCATTATCCCGCGTGGTGGTAGTGCGTATAGGTCAGCGGCCCACTCAGATCAAATACCCAAATCCGTTAAGTGTGTTTTAGTAGCTCGCAGAGACGAACAGGGTTCCTGTCGCTCCGACTAGGCATCTCGCGGACCACGACCAAGGACCAGGACCACCTCTCACCTAGGTAGTCTCCGCCTGTCCTGTCGCTCCGACTACAGTGCAAGTTCCGCGTCGGCTGTCAGGACAAGTCCCGAGCTACCACCACATCCTGGGTGGTGCCGCTAGCAGTCAGCCGCCACAGGACTCTCTCGTGGGTACCCTTGGGTTCAACCCGTCTTGTTTCATTACCTCGCGGGCACTCTTGGAGCCAGCCCGACTTTAATAATTTAAAGTATTGCAGTAATGTAAACATTTCTGTGATCATCACCCAGAGTGATCACAGCCCGATAACAAGCTTGGCAAAGATACAAGGGTGAAGGGCCAGCTGATGAAACATAACATACCTAACTAAGCATCATAGGATAGCAGGTAAGGTATCAATAGCAGGCGACGAAAACAGGCTATGCATCAGAATAGGAGCTATCGGAGCAACAACAGAAGCAATTCTAATGCAAGAAATAGAGAGAAAGAGTAGGCGATATCTGGATGATCAAGGGGGTTTTGCTTGCCTGGAAGCTCTGCTGAAGGGGTCTGGTCGTCGACGACGTAGTCGTACTCAGCAGTGTCGTCGGCAATCTCGGGGTCTATCGAGAGAGAAGGAGGGGGAAGAAAAAATAAATACACGGCAAACAATGCAACACAGATGCATGTCATGGCAGTATGCTATTCGAGGGGTGACCTAATGCAGTACTATGTGTGTTGGACGGAGTGGGAAAACATCTGGAGGTGTTTTACCAGCTCCGGGCAATTATCGGTCAGATGAATCGGAGGGGAATGTTCCATGTTCATCTAGTTAGGAGTGATGGTCAAGCATTTTTTATCACAGATTCGGATTCGTCATATTTTTCTGATCATTTTTCATATATAAATTATTTTCATCCGAGTTACGGATTATTTTCAATGATTTTTCAAAGATTTAAACATTTTCTGGATTTTCTAGAATTAATTTTAATTCGAAATTAAATAGCAAAATGCTAAATGCACCCAGCACAGTGTACACAGAAGTGTACACAGTGGCTGACAGGTGGGGCCAGTTGACTAAGTCAACTGCCCAGTCAGCACCCAGTCAGCAGTGGCTGACAGGCGGGGCCCAGTGCCGAGTCAGCACGCTGACTCAGCAGGGCTTATCCAAATGAACAGTAACAAGGGGCCCCATATGTCAGTTAGTTAATTAACTAAATCATTTTAGTTAGGGTTAATTAAATCCGAGTAGGGCCCGGCTGTTATAGAGTGATTAGGGGGGGGATTAGCCGCTAATGACGTCCACGTCAGCGGGGTTAGCGCCGGCGAGGAGCTACAGTGTGCCGGCGACGGCAGAGCGGCGGGGATGGCGCGGGAGCGAGCTACGGGCAGCCAAACGGAGCGGCGCGATCTCCTACGGAACCAGCGTGACGCGCTGCATCGAGCCACGCCACGGGTGTGAGCTGAGGCGGACCAAAACGGCGGCTACGACGAGCCCGACGGCGGCCGGAGCACGCGAGCTCGGCTATGGCATTTATGGCATCAAAACGCACGAGAGAGAGAGAGAGGTAGTGAGGCGGCGCTCACAGCGATGTAGAGGTGGGCTCGGAGAGGCCGGAGGAGTTCGGAGGGACCAGATCGACAGCGAGTTTAGTGGCGGCATCCGACGAGGGGAATCGACGCGTGCGATGACGGTGGGGGTCCTCGGCTTCGATCCGGTGGTGAGGGAGAAGTAGCGGTCCATTGCGGACCTCCTGGACAGCTTGGAACGGAGAGGGGAGGCCGTTGGCCGCACGATTCACGGCGCCGCGGCCATGGCAGCGCCCGGACTCGAAGAAATTGGAGGGGACGACGAGGGGAAAAGGGGAAAGGGATTTAGATTTCGTCTAGCGTCTCGGGCGGGTCCTTATCTAGCGCGGGGCACCACTGGATGATCGACAGCGGCTCATCTGGAGCGTGGACGGCTGCGTGCGCGTTCGGCCAGCGCCATGGCTGGCCCTGGCGAGAGGTTAGGGAAAAGGTCAGCCGTGGTGGGCTGGGCCTCCCTGTTGCCACTTAAGGCCCGTCGGCACAGTAGGTCAGATCCCCTTTTTCCTTTTTCTTTTTCTGGCATTTCTTTCTCTTTTGTTTTGCAATTTTCTTTTTCTCCTGAAGACTTTTGTAAAACATGCAATTGGCCAAATCGAATACTAGACAACATCTAGCACTGCCACAAAAAGATTGGGGGCATAATGATTTTATTTGAATTTTCCTTAAATGAAAAAGGAATTAAATGAGCTGAATTGGCACTGTTTTATATTGGTTAAGGGCATTTTATTAATTCAATTAGTGTTGGTTTATATTTTTCAATTACTTAGTGATTATTTGCGAAATTATGAACACTTTTGTTTTATTGTTTGAAGAAATATTAATTTGACTTGTGTTTTTAATTTGAATTTTTGGTTGGATTATTTTCTAAACGCAATTTATTTAGGATGATCATGATGACATGGCTAATTAACTAGCTTAATGACAGGGTTAGGATCTGGGGATGTTACAACAACCCAAGCAAAAGCTACCTCGAGTTAGAGCAAGAATTGACAAGAATCATCGCGTCGAACAAATACTTGGAGATATCCAATCCGGGAGAATCACTCGCTCTAAATCTCGTTTAGCTAACTTTTGTGAGCATTACTCATTCATCTCTAGTGTAGAACCCTTGAAGGTGGAAGAAGCTCTCAAGGACCCCGATTGGGTAAATGCAATGCACGAGGAGCTACACAACTTTGAAAGAAACCAAGTTTGGACATTGGTTGAGAAGCCTAAAGATGAGCAAAACATTATTGGAACCAAATGGGTGTTTCGGAATAAGCAATATGAAGATGGACAAGTTGTACGCAACAAGGCTCGTCTTGTAGCACAAGGTTACACACAAGTCGAATGTCTGGACTATGGTGAGACCTATGCCCCCGTTGCTAGACTTGAGTCCATTCACATTTTACTTGCTTATGCCAATCACCATGATATCACTCTTTACCAAATGGTTATTAAAAGTGCTTTCCTAAATGGTGAAATTGAGGAGGAAGTGTATGTTAAACAACCTCCCGTCTTTGTTAATCCCAAGAAACCTAATCATGTCTACAAACTTCGTAAAGCTCTTTATGGTCTTAAACAAGACCCTAGAGCTTAGTACAAATGCTTGACAAAGTTTCTTCTTGAAAAAGGTTTTGAAATTGGGAAAATTGATTCAACTTTGTTCACTAAGAGGGTTAATGGAGAATTATTTTTATGCCAAATTTATGTTGATGATATTATCTTTGGATCTACTAACCCCTCTTTTAGTGAAAAGATTGGAAGGTTGATGTCGGAAAAGTATGAGATGTCTATGATGTGTGAACTCAAGTTCTTTCTTGGCTTGCAAATAAAGCAAACTAAGGAAGGTACCTTTGTTTCTCAAACAAAGTATACTAAGGACTTATTCAAGAAGTTCAACATGCAAGAAAGTAAAGGTATGAAAACTCCAATGCCCACGAGTGGACATCTTGACTTGACCAAAGATGGCAAACCGGTTGATCAAAAAGTTTATCGATCTATGATTGGTTCATTGCTATATCTATGTGCCTCCCATCCCGACATTATGCTAAGTGTGTGCATGTGTGCACGATACCAAGCGGCACCAAAAGAGTGTCACCTTAAGGCGGTGAAAAGAATTGTGAGATACTTGTTACATACACCAAACTTTGGCATATGGTATTGATAACCCACAAGTATAGGGGATCAATTGTCGCTTTTTCGATAAATAAGAGTGTCGAACCCAACGAGGAGCTAAAGGTAGAATTAATATTCCCTTCAAGTTCTATCGACCACCGATACAACTCTATGCACACTTAACGTTTGCTTTACCTAGAACAAGTATGAAACTAGAAGTACTTTGTTGGTGTAATGCTAGAACTACTTTGCAAGAATAAAACTAGGACTACTTTGAGAGAATAAAACTAGGAATAATTTGCAAGATAATAAAAGCTAGTTTTTTTGTTGAAAGCTTTTTGTAACACAAGAGAAAGATTTGTCCGGCAATCGATAACTAGACCGGTAATCATTGTTGCAATTTTATATGAGGGAGAGGCATGAGCTAACATACTTTCTATACTTGGATCATATGCACTTATGATTGGAACTCTAGCAAGCATCCGCAACTACCAAAGATCATTAAGGTAAAACCCAACCATAGCATTAAGTAACAAGTCCCCTTTACTCCCATACGCAACAACCCCCTTACTCGGGTGTAAGCTTCTGTCACTCTAGCCGCCCACTATAAGAGAATTATGAACGTATTGCAAACCCTACAGCGGGAATCCCTCATGCTTGCGCGACACGGAGGGCACCATAGGACAGCACCAAAATAAAACATACAACTCAAACCAATCACGGTCATCAATCAACCCATAGGACAAAACGAATCTACTCACACATCATAGAATTGCCACATATCATTGGATAATAATATATAGCATTAAGAACCATGTTTAAGTAGAGATTATAGTGCGGAGAAGATGTGTTACACTGCTGCATAGAGGTTGGGAGAGTTGGTGTTGACGGCGGCGAAGTTGTTGGTGGAGATCGCCGTCACGATGGTTCCCTCGGCGGCATTCCAACGCCACCGGGAGAGAGGGGGAGAGAGCCCCCCTCCTTCTTCTTCTTCCTTGGCCTCCCCCCTAGATGGGAGGAGAGTTCCCCCTCTGGTCCATGGCCGCCATGGCTCCCGGAGGGGAGGAGCCCCTCTGAGATTGGATCTCTCTCTCTCTGTTTCTCTTCTGTTTCGCGTTTCTGTTTTCTGGCCTTTCACCGTTTCTTAAATTCCCGAAGATCCGTAACACCGGTTGTGCTGAAATTTTAACACATTTTTCTCTCGATATAAGCTTCCTTGCGGCTGAAGAAGAACCCCAACCGATTTACGGTGTGCCCACAAGGCAACACCACGCAGCCTGGGGGGGTGACGCGCCAAGATAACTTGTGGAGGCTGTGGGCCTCCGTTTGCGTTGATTCCACCTCCCAAAAATCACATATATTCCAAAATAATTCTCCATAAAATTTTATCACATTTGGACTTCGTTTGATATGGATTTTCTGTGAAACAAAAAAAAGCAGAAAACAGGAACTGGCACTGGGCACTGGATCAATATGTTAGTCCCAAAAATCATATAAAATGTTGCCAAAAGTATGTGGAAATTTTAGGATAATGGCATGAAACAATCAAATATTATAGATACGATGGAGACGTATCAGCATCCCCAAGCTTAATTCCTGCTCATCCTCGAGTAGGTAAATGATAAAAAGATAATTTTTGATGTGGAATGCTACCTAGCATAATCTTGATCATATAATCTAATCATGGCATGGATATTAAGACACGAGTGATTCAAAGCAATAGTCTATAATTTGATATAAGGACATCAATACTCAGGCATACCAACAAACAATCATGTCTTTCAAAATAAAAATGCTAAAGAAAGTTATCCCTACAAAATCATATAATCCAGTCATGCTCCATCTTCTTGACATAAAGTATTTATCATGCACTACCCCGATGACAAGCCGAGCAATTGGTTCATACTATTTAACGCGCTTCAGCTTTTTCAACCTCCACGCAATACATGAGCGCAAGCCATGGATATAGCACTATGGGTGAAATAGAATGTGGTGGTAGGGATCAATAAGGAGAAATCAAAAAGGGAGAAAGTCTCGCATCAACTAGGCGGATCAACGGGCTATGGAGATGCCCATCAATCGATATCGATGCGAGGAGTAGGGATTGCCATGCAACGGATGCACTAAGAGCTATAAGTGTATGAAAGCTCAAACTGAAAACTAAGTGGGTGTGCATCCAACTTGCTTGCTCATGAAGACCTCGGGCATTTGAGGAAGCCCATCATCAGAATATACAAGCCAAGTTCTATAATGAAAAATTCCCACTAGTATATGAAAGTGACAACATAGGAGACTCTCTATATGAAGAACATGGTGCTACTCTGAAGCACAAGTGTGGAAAAAGGATAGTAACATTGCCCCTTCTCTCTTTTTCTCTCATTTTTTTTTGTTTTCATTTTTTTCTCGTTTTTTTTGTTGGGCTCTTTTTGGCCTCTTTTTTTTTGTTTTTTTAGAACAGTCTCATGGACCTCATCCCCACTTTTTCAAGGAATCATTAGCCTCCACCATTCTTTCCTCACTGGTACAATGCTCTAATAATGATGATCATCACACTTTTATTTACTTACAACTCGATAAAAAACTATACAAGATGACTCTATATGAATGCCTCTGGCAGTGTACCAGGATGTGCAATGATCTAGCATAGCAAAGATATCAAAAAAAGGGACAAGCCATGAAAATATCATGCTAGCTATCTTACGATCATGCAAAGCAATATGACAATGAATGCTCAAGTCATGTATATGATGATGATGGAAGTTGCATGGCAATATATCTCAGAATGGCTATGGAAATGCCATAATAGGTAGGTATGGTGGCTGTTTTGAGGAATATATAAGGAGGCTTATGTGTGATAGAGCGTATCATATCACAGGTTTTGGATGCACCGGCGAAGTTTGCACCAACTCTCGAGGTGAGAAAGGGCAATGCACGGTACCGAAGAGGCTAGCAAATTGCGGAAAGGTGAGAGTGCGTATAATCCATGGACTCACATTAGTCATAAAGAACTCACATACTTATTGCAAAAGTTTATTAGCCCTCGAAGCAAAGTACTACTACGCATGCCCCTAGGGGGATGGATTGGTAGGAAAAGACCATCGCTCATCCCCGACCGCCACTCATAAGGTAGACAATCAATAATAAATCATGCTCCAACTTCTTAGCATAACGACAGACCATACGTGCATGCTTCGGGAATCACAAACCTTAACACCAATATTCTTACTAAACCACAATCATTCACTAGTACCTCCCACATATTACCATCTCAATATCGCAAAACTATTGCAAGGAATCAAACTTATCATATTCAGTGATCTACAAGTTTTATGTAGGATTTTATGACTAACCATGTGAATGACCAATTCCTGTTGGCTCTCTAAATAGATATAAGTGAAACATGAGAGTTTAATTCTTTCTACAAAAGACTTGCCCACGCTCTAATAAATATAAGTGAAGCAAAAGAGCATTCTACAAATAACGGTTTTCTATATGTAGAGAAACAGGCATCCAAACTTCAAATGATATAAGTGAAGCACATGAAGCATTCTATAAAGCCATACTCAAAAGATATAAGTGAAGTGCAAAGAGCATTCTATAAATCAACCAAGGACTATCTCATACCAGCATGGTGCATTTATAAAAAGAAAAATAAAAAGCACACGACGCTCCAAGAATTTACGCATATCATGTGAACAAAAAAAACCCGAAACATACCGATAATTGTCGAAGAAAGATGGGATGCCTTCCGGGGCATCCCCAAGCTTAGATGCTTGAGTCTCCTTGAATATTTACTTGGGGTGCCTTGGGCATCCCCAAGCTTGAGCTCTTGCCTCTCCTTATTCTCCTCATATCGTTACCTCCTCGATCTTCGAACACTTCATCCACACAAAACTTAACCGAACTTTTTATTTGAGGGGTTAGTACAGATAACATTAAATCTCATCATGTCCTGCTGTAACATTATTGTATAATTATAATCAAACATTACCCACCTTATGCTATCATAATTCTATGGCTCCCAAGTCAATGGGGCTCAACAAGATTTCAAACATACGCAAATAAAGAAACTATAACAGCAATTTGTGAAAACAGGGCAGTCTATAAAGATGCAGATGGTACATATACTTCTGTAACTCACAACATTATGAAAAAATAGGATAAAATAAACAATTTTCATAGAAGTATTGTGTAAAAATTTCAGAATTTTTTCACATTCCAGTAAAATAAAAAAATTCAAGCACTACAGCAAAAGTTTCTGTTTTTTCACAGCACACACCAAACAAGCAATTTAAACATCCTAAAGGTAAATCTTGGCACATTATTTTTATAATACAATGGATTTTTACAAGGGGATAATTATTTTTGTAAGAAACTTCCATGAAAAATTCTACATTGTTTCCATGAGCATGAACACAAGTGTTCAAGGTCGACCCTCACTTCTCCAATGCATAGCTTTCCAATCGCTTCTCTTTTTGAAAAAGTTTTTAGGTTCCCCTCTATATATTTTTTTGTTTTTAAACTTTTTAAAAGCACACAACAGAATAAAATGACTCTCTAAAACTTCCGGGTTGTCTCCCAGGCAGCACTTTCTTTAAGGCCATTAAGCTAGGCATAAAGTGCTCAAGTAATCGATCCACCCGGATCCCAAGGTATATCAAAGCCAATTTTAATTAACAATGATTTGTAATTTAGTAGTGAGCACAAAGCAACATATATCATGCAATTACGAATCTAACTCTCTTCCTATGCATCGGCATGTCATAAAAGAACAATTCATGCACATCAAGTAAAGGCCAATGCATAGTATAAACAGTTTCTTGCAATTTTATCGTATTGGAAACATAGAGAAGTGGAGATGTAGTTCTGTGGCGTCCCGCCTGAATACCACCGTAGCCAGACGGTCGCCGCACACGCCAGCCCAGGAGATCACTCTGGCGTGCGCGTTTACAACAAGTATCATGAACACAGACATTTCTATTAATGGGTATATAGGGCTTACATGATATATTACAAGGGTGATGGCAGCGGAAAAGCTGTATCTAAGGCAGCATGGTCCTGGTGCGGCTCCAATCCACCGGGATCTGACTGGGTTACTCTTGTAGCCCGCGAACACTCTGGCTCCTCGCTAGGGGTCGTCGAATCCTTAGGTGAACCTGGCCACATTGAAGGCCGCTGAGTACTTTTGAATGTACTCGCAAGCAAACCAATCCAACATATACACCAAGCAAAGCAAACCTTGGCATTCAAGCATGCACTTGTTATCTTAACAGTATTAACTATCATGTTATGATAGGATTATCTAGCAAGATTAATCATCTAGCAACATTAATCATCATGACCTAGCAGGATTATCTATCATAATAACTATTGGAGTAGATACAGTAAGGTAAAACATATCAAGCATAATTCATACTCCGAATATTCTCACAATCCAAGTCTGATCCAAACCTTGCGGTCATCCAACCGCTCATCTCATAGCCATCACATGGCTAGCAATCAGACCTCTGACATCATCTGATGTCCATGCATCTGTACTGCAAGTCTGATAAACCTTACCATTCTCTGGTTTAGTCTTAGCAATAACATTATATAGTTTGTTCCTCCAGACTCGACACAGACCAAATAGGGGCCTATACGAACTGTCCATGACCGAGGACGCGGCTATTCGAATAGATTTACACTCTATAGAGGTTGTGCACCTTACCCACACCATGGAGCGCCTGGCCTCGTACTTTAGTACATGTTCCCATTCGGGTGGACCAGTGCTGCTCCAACAAAACCTTGTCTATTGCCTGGCACTCTTACGGTCCCTCCGACAATCATACCCTCCCAGGGTCATGTCCTGGGTGGCCCCTGTGTCACCCCGTGACACCTGCCACCGTCGTGGCCAAACAAAACTGTCCCAAACGGGGACCTAAGCTCAAATAACTTAACTGGGCTCACAAGGTTATCGCCGCCTACCGGGCCAGGGTAGCACGCACGCATAACCTTCCCTAGTTGGAGGTACCGACAAGAGGCAGGACAATAGACCAAGCTAGGGCCTCCCCATCCAGGCAAATGTGGTTGCACGGGTAAGCTCGGATAGGTGACACTATGACTCGATCCAGCCGACGGAGGTGGTTGTTATTATTAAGTCACATTCTTTAATATTGCAGTAATAGTAACCATGCATGATGTAAAAACTATGAAAGCATAACAACCTATCTCCATACAATATCACAGCGAGTCATTAATGAGACAATATTTTAATGGCAAATTATCACTTTACAAGGCTTAGCTATAAGTGACAACCATCTGAACCCTTGCATGAAACCGACAAATAAACCAGTAGCCACCAGAACGGTCTTTACAACTCAGATCTGGGACGTTACCGGAATAACTCAACCCCGGCTCAAGACGGCTGAAAAGCAGCTCAGAGCATGAGACGGTGTTGATAAAAAGAGTGTAGCGGTTCCCTAAGACGGCCGAAAAACAGCTCAGAGCATAGGGTCACCGCTACTGAAAGAAATTCAACAGCTGTCCGAGACGGCCGAAAAGCAGCTCAGAACACGGGCCAGTTGTTGAAAAGAGAAATATAAAGTCGGCGTCCACCCCGGACGGCCGGAAGCAGCTCAGAACACAGGCGTGGTGCCGTCATCAAAGAAAGGCAAACAAGGGTTCACTGGCGTCACATACAACTCACCACTATGCACACAAGCATAAGCATATTAATTTAAACACGCAAGAATAACACAAAGCAATGCTTTAGGGCATATATCAGATGGTCGGCTTGCCTGGGGGTCAAAGAATACTCCGGAAAGAAGTGCGGTCACTCCGCGGAAAATTCGCCGGAAAAGGTTCTCTCTTGGAAGGGCTGAATAAAGGGCAGGGGCAAAATGGGCATTTTCAGAATGTGTAAGCATAGTGAGAGTGATGCCATCGGAACGGGCTCGACGAACTGAAGACGTGGGCGTTGGATTTACCTGAATCGGAGTCACGAGTGAGAAGGTATGAGGGTTTAACTGCCAGGGACCTTTCTGCAATTCTTTTATTTGCGTATGGGTCCTTGCCAGTTAATCCACTTATAAAGAAAAAGAGCACTGTGCTCTTGGGCCGGCTTGGGCCAAAAGCGGCCGCAGCCAGAGCGCCGGCTGTGCCATGCCGCTGCTGTCGATGTTGGGCCGGCCCACCTGCACCACTGCCCTTAAAAAAACGGAGGAGGCGGGCAGGAGGCTGACAGGATGGCCCACTGGTCGGGTTTGTCTCCCTCCTCCGTCAGGGAAACAGAGAGAGACAGAAGGCGCCGACCACGGTTGAATCCGGCGAGGCCGGGCACGGCGGGCTCGGGCGGCGGTGGGGATGGGTCCGCGGATCCCTCCCGCACCCGTGGGTGGTGGAGCTGGGGCCGGGGATGGCCGGAATGGGGTGCGGCAGCGGCGGCAGAGCCGCGTCGGCAGAGCCACGGCGGCTTCGGGCAGTGGCGGGGCTCCGGCGAGATATAGGGCTAGGCGTGGGCATGGTTGGGTTCGTGGGAGAGTGGCGCATCCAGCGATGGGTCATACACGACGTGGGGGTGCTCAGGCATGGGGATGGGAGGCGGGACAGTGGGTTAGGCTCGCCGGAGATTCGAACGCTCCGGCGACAGAATCGGCTGGGCGCGGGCGCGAGGACGGTGCAGAGGGAGAGGGGCAGAGGCTGAGGAGCTCGGGGATGGACGGGGAGGCTCCGGGCCGCGGCTATTTATAGCCGGCCAGGGCGGCTTCTCGGCGACACCCGAGGCTTCGGGAGCTCGTGGCCTTGGCGGCATTCCGGCGAGGTGGCAGCCGGGGAGAGGTGCCGACCTGACGAGCACCAGAAGGAGTGGACGGCTCGGGGAGGAAAGAGCCAACGGAGGGAGGCGACAGAGGGAGATCACGGGCGGGTAGTGCTATGGCGGCGACCGCCGTGGCGTGGAGAAGAAGAAAGAGGAGGGGAGAAGCTGCGGGAAAGGGGCGTGTGGACGTCGCGAACCCACTAGACATGGCCGGACAAGCCAGGGACGGCCGGAGCTGGCTGACCGACGAGAACAGTGCCGCAGAGCACCATTTTGGCCTGTCCTAAGCGTGGTCACCGCGGGTGCCACGTGCTCTGGAGTTTTCCTGAATGCATAATCATGTCAATTAGATAGATCAGAGGTCAGTGAGTTGACATATCAGGATTTTGGATGGAAGTGGAGACATGAAATTGGCTGATTTGAGCTGAGATAGGTTCTGGTCAGAAATTTGGACAGGATGCTGGGGTCAAACAGAGGTGCCAATGGGCTGGAAAAGTTGTCACACAGAAATATGGTAGGAAGGACTAGGTTCTGGCAAAAGTTGAGGCCATTTGGACCAAGTTTGCATATACTTCCTTTGCAAATGCAGATTCTGGTCCGGAAACTAAACTTGGAAGCTGCACTCATATGGCCTAATGAATTGAGCTGAATTTTGGTGTAGGGTGATGATTTGGAGATATGAAGGTGCTGGAAAAATTTCAGCTCAATTGGAAATACCAAAGTGGTACTTCCTTCACAGAGCTTGGATCTGGACAGAAACTAGATGGAATTTTTGAGAGAAAATGGCTAGGTAAAATGATGTGAATTTTTGCATGGTCACATCATTTAGGGAATGTGATGTCCTGGATTAATTTGAGAATTTTTTAAGCAATATAAAATATAGTTGCTTCACAACCTCAAAATAAATCCAGAAACAAGAATTGGATGATGCTCTCAAAATTTGATCTGTGGAACTTGGGATCTTGATGGAAATGGTGAAGATATGGATATGAGATGCTCCACAAATTATTTGGGATTTTTCCTGGCTACCAAAATGGTAGCTCCTTTGGAAAGTGCCCAAATTGCAATATTGGCTTTAAATAGGAAAAGGCAATTTCCCTTATTTAATTATGGCCAATATTTTTATTGGAGCTTAATATGATCACAAATAATATCTCCACAAGTTTTCATGAACTTTGGAGATGGATAGATATTTTCCTGGATTTAATTCCTTTAACGGGCAGAAAAAGGAATTAATTTTAAATGAAAAATATTGCAAATGGCTTGGCAATATTTTTGCATATCCAGGGTTTAAAAAGATAGGATGATCACTGGGAGAAATTTGGGAGGCGAAAGATCAAAGGAAATTGGGGTTCCTTTGTAACGGAAGGAATTAGGGTTTCCCTTCCGGTAACTCGGAAGGTAGGGCTTTGGCGGCAAAATCCGGAGAATAAATTTGGGATAGCAAGGTTGGGTTGGAGAGAGTCTCTGGTGGGATAGGAACGGCAAGACTAAATGACCATCTTCATATACCCAAGAGCGAGAGAAAATCCGACAACATCGGAAAAAAAGACGGGAGTCAAATCCCGCAAAGGAAAAAAACAAGGAGCGAAAACCAGGGTGTCACAAGTTCCTCTCTCATAATAATTGCAATTAGGAGCAGCAAGCACATGCATATTATATCCATCAAAATCATCATGTGTAATGGTAAAACACAACCCATCAATATAATCCTTAATAAGAGCAAACTTCTCTAATATAGTGTAGTTGGGAGAATTCAAAAAGATAACAGGACTATCATGTGTGGGTTCAATAGAAACAATTTCCTGTTTAACATAAGGAACTATAGCAAGTTCATCTCCATAAGCATAATTCATATTGGCATCAAGGCCACAAGCATAGCAAGCATCAATTTCATCAAAAAGGGATATTTCAAATGAATCAAAGGTATCATAGCAATCCTCATAGCATTCATCCTTCGGTAAGCACGAAGGGAAATTAAACAATGTATGAGTTGAAGAGTTACTCTCATTAGAAGGTGGGCACGGGTAGCTAATCCGCTCTTCCTCCCTTTGTTCTTCACTCTCCTCGTCATCTTTTTCATCTAATGAGCTCACAGTTTCAGCAATTTCTTCTTCCATAGGTTCCTGCAAAATATTAGTCTCTTCTTGGGCAGCGGAGACTTTCTCAATAAATTCATCAATATAGGCATTGTATTCATAATTTTCATAGCAATATTTTAGTATAGCATAATTTTCAGATCTGTAAACAACATCATCATAGTTTTCATACTTTTCAAACAAAGATTCAATTTCATAAGCACCCTTAAAAGCAACAATTTCTTCTATTTGTTCCACATCATATTAATCATATACACCATTAGCATAAGAAGCCAAGGTTTCATTATCATTAAATTTACATGAAAAGGGGAGGTGTGGAGCCTTCATCTTAGAGCAACAAGTATAATCATATCTTAAGCATAAATTCCGAGCATACCAATGCAAATAATCAATTTGATCCTATAAGAGTTTCCCTTTTTGAGACAAGCGATAATCCCTAAAGTATTCTCATTGATCCAAAGTATATCCCATTATCAAGTTGAATGGAAATTTATCAGGATTATCAAAGTAGTGTTTAACATTTTTCACATAACCAGCATCGAGGGTTTTAGGAGGTTCCCCATCTCCATGAGTAGCAAGTACAACTAATTTTTTTGGTGTTTCGTGCTCCATATCCATAACTAAAGATAGAGAACAACTTAGAACAGAAAATAAAAACTACTTAGTGATAAAGCAAACAAGCACACATGAGAATATCAACCCCATGCTATTGCTCCCCGGCAACGGCGCCAGAAAAAGGTCTTGATAACCCACAAGTATAGGGGATCAATTGTAGCTTTTTTGATAAATAAGAGTGTCGAACCCAATAAGGAGTTAAAGGTAGAATTAATATTCCCTTCAAGTTCTATCGACCACCGATACAACTCTACGCACACTTAACATTTGCTTTACCTAGAACAAGTATGAAACTAGAAGTACTTTGTAGGTGTAATGCTAGAACTACTTTGCAAGAATAAAACTAGGACTACTTTGAGAGAATAAAACTAGGAATAATTTGCAAGATAATAAAAGTTAGTTGTTTAGTAGAAAGCTTTTTGTAACACAAGAGAAAGATTTGTCCCTAGGCAATCGATAACTAGACCGGTAATCATTTTTGCAATTTTATGATTGGAACTCTAGCAAATATCCGCAACTACCAAAGATACCATAGCATTAAGTAACAAGTCCCCTTTACTCCCATATGCAACAACCCCCTTACTCGGGTGTAAGCTTCTGTCACTCTAGCCGCCCACTATAAGAGAATTATGAACGTATTGCAAACCCTACAGCGGGAATCCCTCATTCTTGCGCAACACGGAGGGCACCATAGGACAGCACCAAAATAAAACATACAACTCAAACCAATCACGATCATCAATCAACCCATAGGACAAAACGAATCTACTCACACATCATAGAATTGCCACATATCATTGGATAATAATATATAGAGTTAAACACCATGTTTAAGTAGAGATTACAGCGGGGAGAAGAGGTGTTACACCGCTGCATAGAGGGGGAGAGAGTTGGTATTGACGGCGGCGAAGTTGTTGGTGTAGATCGCCGTCACGATGGTTCCCCTGGCGGCGTTCCGGTGCCACCGGGAGAGAGGGGGAGAGAGCCCCCCTCCTTCTTCTTCTTCCTTGGCCTCCCCCCTAGATGGGAGGAGAGTTCCTCCTATGGTCCATGGCCGCCATGGCTCCCGGAGGAGAGGAGCCCCTCTGAGATTGGATCTCTCTCTCTGTTTCGCGTTTATGTTTTCTGGCCTTTCACCGTTTCTTAAATTCCCGGAGATCCGTAACTTCGATTACGCTGAAATTTTAACACATCTTTTTTCTCAATATAAGCTTCCTTGCGGCCGAAGAAGAGCCCCAACCGACTTACGGTGTGCCCACAAGGCAACACCACGCGGCCTGGGGGGGTCGCGACAAGATAACTTGTGGAGGCTGTGGGCCTCTGATACATCTCCAACATATCTATAATTTTTTATTGTTCCATGCTGTTATAATATCAATCTTGGATGTTTTTACAATCATTTACAGCAATTTTATATCATTTTTTGGAGACTAACCTATTAACCTAGTGCCCAGTGCCAGTTGTTGTTTTCTGCCCTATTTTTTATTTACAGAAAATCAATATCAAACGAAGTCCAAATGCCACGAAACTTTTTGGAGATTTTTATTGGACATAACAAGTACTGGAAGCTTCGGGAGAGGGCCAGAAGATGAAGGAGTGGGCCACGAGGCACCAGGGCGCGCCTGGGTGGGGGCAGGCACGCTCTGGTACCTCGTGGGGCCCACCCAGCTCCGTTTCACCTAATTCCGGCACTATAAATTCAGAAAAAATCAGAAACCTTCAGGGGAGTCCACGAAATACTTTTTCCGCCGCTGCAAGTTTCTGATCCAGAGAGATCCCATCTGGGGTCCTTCTCCGGTAATCTGCCGTAGGGGGAATCGATCACGGAGGGGCTCTACATCAACCTTGCTGCCCTTCCGATGATGCGTGAGTAGTTTACCACAGACCTACGGGTCCATAGGCAGTAGCTAGATGGCTTCTTCTCTCTTTTTGATCTTCAATACAATGTTCTCCTTGATGTTCTTGGAGATCTATCCGATGTAATCTCTTTTTGCGATGTGTTTGTTGGGATCCGATGAATTGTGAGTTTATGATCAGATTATCCATGAAATTATTTGAGTCTTTTCTGCACTCTTTTATTCATGATTATTATAGCCTCGTATTTCTTCTCCGATCTATTGATTTGGTTTGGCCAACTAGATTGATTTTTCTTGCAATGGGAAGAGGTGCTTTGTAGTGGGTTCGATCTTGCGGTGCTCAATCCCAGTGACAGAAAGGGACATGACACGTATGTATCATTGCTACTAAGGATAACAAGATGGGATCTATTCATTGGGTTTATTAATTCGTGAGTTTGTCTTGTCTACATCATGTCATCGTTCTTAAGGCATTACTCCGTTCTTATGGACTTAATACACTAGATGCATGCTGGATAGCGGTCGATGTGTGGAGTAATAGTAGTAGATGCAGGCAGGAATCGGTCTACTAATCTTGGACGTGATGCCTATATACATGATCATTGCCTTGGATATCGTCATGATTATTTGCTTTTCTATCAATTGCCCAACAGTAATTTGTCTACCCACTGTATGCTATTTTCTCGAGAGAAGCCTCTAGTGAAACCTATGGCCCCCGGGTCTATCAATCTCATATTACTAAAACCCTAAAAATATTGCTGCCATATTTCTTTTATTTATTTTATTTTGTATTTTTATTTCAATCTATCAATCTATCATATACAATTTAATCTTGCAATCTTACCGCCAAGGGATTGACAACCCCTTGTTTGCGTTGGGTGCAAGGATTTGTTGTTTGTGTGCAGGTGCTGCTAACGAGGTGTTACGTGATTCTCCTACTGGTTCGATAACCTTGGTTTCATAATTGAGGGAAATACTTATCTCTACTGTGTTGCATCATCCCTTCCTCTTCGGGGAAATACCAACGCAAGCTACAAGTAGTAGGAAGAATTTCTGGCGCCATTGCCGGGGAGACATCATCAACATCTATCAAGTACCTTTGCACAAACTCTTATCTCCTTGCATTTACTTTATTTGCCATTTGCCTCTCGTTTTCATCTCCCCCACTTCTTTACAAAAATACAAAAATATTTTTCGTTTGCCTTTTTTCTTGTTTGCTTTTTGCTTGATTGCTACCTTGTTTACTTAATCATGATGTCCCAAGAGAATTATTATGATAGTTCTTATTATAAAATTTTGTCCGAAATTGAGAAAAATACTAAAGACTACATGACTACGCAGTTTGAGCATAACAAATTTTTTACCGAGGAACTCAAAGAACACTCTACTTTATTGGATGCTATTGCAAAACAACTCGATGATGTTATTAAAGAAGTTGCTAGTCTTCAATCTCAATTTGCTCTTACTGAAAATTTGTTAGGAAAAATTTCTGATGCGCAAGCTAAGCTAGTAAATCAAATAGCGGCGAAGCCGGAATCATTAGAACATAGTAATGATGAGGATATTAAAATGATTGGTGTTTCATCTATTGATTCTTTGTTTAGCAATATAAAACTTGATGAAAAGGGAACTAAAGACGAGTCAACTCTAGTTAGTAGGCATTCCCATAGTTCGGAGGGTGAAAATCTTGATAAGAAAATTACTAAAAGTGGGTTTGGAGTGGTAAAAACTCTAAATAGCGATGTTCCCACTCTCTTGGATTACAAAGATTTTAATTATGATAATTGTTCTTTGGTTGAGTGCATTTCTTAGTTGCAATCCATGTTAAATTCACCCAATGCTTATGAGCAAAACAAGGCTTTTACTAAACACATCGTTGAAGCAATTGTGAAAGCGTTAGAAGAAAAGCTAGAATTAGAAGTCTCAATTCCTAGAAAATTATATGATGAATGGGAACCCACCATTAAAGTTAAGATTAAAAATTATGAGTGCAATGCTTTATGTGATTTGGGTGCTAG
The DNA here is from genome assembly GCA_039707655.1 of Elymus sibiricus. Taxonomy (NCBI): domain Eukaryota; kingdom Viridiplantae; phylum Streptophyta; class Magnoliopsida; order Poales; family Poaceae; genus Elymus; species Elymus sibiricus. The sequence continues at coordinate 324,543,273 of CM077674.1, read as the reverse complement.
CGTTTCCACAATTCCAAAATCTTTATGTGATGTGCTAGGTCTCACCAATATGGATGAATGTTCTCTTAATTTGCACTTGGCAGATTCTACTATTAAAAAGCCTTTGGGAAGAATTAATGATGTTCTTATTCTTGCAAATAGAAATTATGTGCCCGTTGATTTTATTGTTCTTGATATTGAATGCAATTCTTCTTGCCCCATAATACTTGGTAGACCGTTTTTACGAACCATAGGTGCCGTTATTGATATGAAAGAAGGGAATATAAAATTTCAATTTCCATTAAAGAAAGGTATGGAGCATTTCCCTAGGAAGAGAATTAAATCACCATATGAATCAATTATGAGGGCCACTTATGGAGTCAACTTAAAGGATGACAATACTTAAGATTATGCATTATGCCTAGTTAGGGGCATAAAACAATAGCGCTTGTTGGGAGGCAACCCAATGAATAAAATAAATTTTTGTTAAAAGTTTCTGTTATGGTGTGTTTTTACTGTCATGCTACTGGTATCATGGTGTTTTTGTGTTTTTTATTAGTGTTTGTGCCAAGTAAAGCCTTTGGGATGATTTGGGAGATAATATAATTGATGCTGTTTGAAAACAGAAAGTTTTGCGTCCAGTGCTGGAATTATGTTTCTGTACTGTAACATCAGAACCTTCTGAATTGTTTTCACATTATTGGTATATGAATTTCCCACGTTGTCCTAATTTTTCAGAATTTTTAGAGTTACAGAAGTATGACCATAATTCAGATCTCTACAGACCGATCTGTTTTTGACAGATTCTGTTTTTGATGCACTACTTGCTTGTTTTGATGAATCTATGGATTGTATCGGGGGGTATAAGCCATGGTGAAGTTAGAGTACAGTAGGTATAATGCAAAAATAAAATATGAATGGGTTTGCAACAGTACTTATAGTAGTGATTTATTTTGTTATACTAACGGATCTCACGAAGTTTTTGTTAAGTTTTGTGTGATTGAAGTTTTCAAGTTTTGGGTGAGATCACGATGGATGAAGGAATACGGAGTAGTAAAAGCCTAAGCTTGGGGATGCCCGAGGCACCCCAAGGTAATATTCAAGGAAGACTCAAGCGTCTAAGCTTGGGGATGCCCCGGAAGGCATCCCCTCTTTATTCTACCAACCATCGGTAATTTTACTTGGAGCTATATTTTTATTCGTCACATGATATGTGTTTTGCTTGGAGCATCTTGTATGATATGAGTCTTTGCTTTGTTTGCTTTTTAGTTTGTCACAATCATCTTTTCTGCACACACCTATCTTGAGAAGATCCACACGCTATCATCATAACTTGTAGAATACTCTATGTGCTTCTCTTAAATTTTTTGAGCTAGGCAGTTGCTCAAGTGCTTCACTTAAATCTTTTTGAGTACGGTGGTGGCTATATTTTGAAGAAATAAACTCTCATGCTTCACTTATATTATTTTGAGAGTTGATTAAAATTTTGAAGAAATAAACTCTCATCCTTCACTTATATTATTTTGGGAGTTGATTGAAATTTTGAAGAAATGAATTCTCATGCTTCACTTATATCATTTTGAGAATTGACTTGACTAAAATTTTGAAGAGATAAACTCTCATGCTTCACTTATATTATTTTGAGAGTTGATTAAAATTTTGAAGAAATGAATTCTCATGCCTCACTTATATCATTTTGAGAATTGACTTGACCGAAATTTGGAAGAAATGAATTCTCATGCTTCACTTATATTATTTTGAGAATTGACTTGAATGAAAATTTTGAAGAAATATTTGCACTTTCATGCTTCACTTAAATATTTTTGAGAGATGATGATAGTAACGGTAATTTGCACATGTTATGCAATTGGTCCCAAAGTGATGAATATTCAAGAGGGATATAGATAAAAACTTTCATATAGATCATTGGATATGATAAGTGTGATTCTTTGCAATAGTTTTGCGATATGGAAATGATAATATGTGAGTCATGGTAGTGAGTAATTGTGATTTAGTAAGAGTATTAGTGTTAAGGTTTGTGATTCCCTATGCATGCATGTTAAGTCAATAGTTATGCAATGAAGTTATATCCTACTTATGGTGCATTATTCGGTGTTAGTTATGTTCAATGCATGTTTATGACCGTTTTTGTTTTTTGGTTGGTTGCTTCTCAATCTTTTGCTAGCCTTCATTTGTACTAAGCGGAAATACTGCTTGTGCATCCAAAATCCTTAAACCCAGTTTTGCCTTATGAGTCCACTATATCTACCTATATGCGGTATTTCAATGCCGTTCCAAGTAAATTTGCGTGTGCCAACTCTAAATTTCAAAATAATTTTTCTGTTTTGTGTGCCCGTACCGCTCATGAGGCGGAAGGGTGTAGCCAATATCTTCCATGCTAAGTGGGTTATTCTCACGATGAGTGTTTATTCACTTGTCATTGCACGAGAGTGTGGTCGGTAATAGGGATGCCCAGTCCCAAATTGTGAAATGAAATGAAATGAAAAATCTTATGTGATCACGATAATAAATTCCTTGGAAAGTGATGGTATGGAGGGCACCCGTGGATACGGCTAGCAATGGATTGTGAAAGAAATGGTTGAAAAGGAATAAACTTTATTTTCTGTTTGGGAACCGCCTATAATGTGTTTAGCATGGAAGATATTGGAAATTCTCGTTCGTTTTCGTTGACAGGAAAAGCATGCCTCCCAAATTTTTTTATCTCTTTAATTTCAGCTTTGAGCGCTGGCACATTTGACAAATCTCTGCTTCCCTCTGCGAAGGGCCTATCTATTTACTTTTATGCAATTTTTATTTTATTTGAGTCTCCATCTTCTCTTACAAAAGCACCAACTAGAGAGCACTATTGTCATACTTGTGCATTGGATGTAGCTAATATTTGAGTGTGTTTCATGAATGGATCAATGATTGAGCATAATGGGCTAGGGATAACTTTCTTTAGCGGTGATATTTTGAAAAACATGGTTGCTTGTTAGCATGCTTGAGTATTTATGTTTTCATGTCAAACTATAGACTATTGCTTTGAATCATACAAGTCCAATGTCCATGCTATAAGAGAAAAGAATATGTGATGAATATGTTAGGTAGCATTCCACATCAAAAATTCTGTTTTTATCATTTACCTACTCGAGGACGAGCAGGAATTAAGCTTGGGGATGCTGATACGTCTCCAACGCATCTATAATTTTTGATTGTTCCATGCTGTTATAATATCAATCTTGGATGTTATTACAATCATTTACATCAATTTTATATCATTTTTCAAGACTAACCTATTAACCTAGTGCCCAGTGCCAGTTGCTGTTTTCTGCCCTATTTTTGTTTTACAGAAAATCAATATCAAACGAAGTCCAAATGCCAAGAAACTTTTTGGAGATTTTTTATTGGACATAACAAGTACTGGAAGCTTCGGGAGAGGGCCAGAAGATGAAGGAGTGGGCCACGAGGCACCAGGGCGTGCCTGGAGGGGCAGGCGCGCCCTGGTACCTCGTGGGGCCCACCCAGCTCTGTTTGACCTAATTCCAGCACTATAAATTCAGAAAAAATCAGAAACCCTCAGGGGAGTCCACAAAATACTTTTTTCGCCACCGCAAGTTTCTGTTCCAGAGAGATCCCATCTGGGGTCCTTCTCCGGTAATCTGCCGGAGGGGTAATCGATCACGGAGGGGCTCTACATCAACCTTGCTGCCCTTCCGATGATGTGTGAGTAGTTTACCATAGACCTACGGGTCCATAGGCAGTAGCTAGATGGCTTCTTCTCTCTTTTTGATCTTCAATACAATGTTCTCCTTGATGTTCTTGGAGATCTATCCGATGTAATCTCTTTTTGCGGTGTGTTTGTTGGGATCCGATGAATTGTGAGTTTATGATCAGATTATCCATGAAATTATTTGAGTCTTTGCTGCACTCTTTTATGCATGATTATTATAGCCTCGTATTTCTTCTCCGATCTATTGATTTGGTTTGGCCAACTAGATTGATTTTTCTGGCAATTGGAAGAGGTGCTTTGTTGTGGGTTCGATCTTGCGGTGCTCAATCCCGGTGACAGAAAGGGACATGACACGTATGTATCATTGCTACTAAGGATAACAAGATGGGATCTATTCATTGGGTTTATTAATTCGTGAGTTTGTCTTGTCTACAACATGTCATCGTTCTTAAGGCATTACTCCGTTCTTATGGACTTAATACACTAGATGCATGCTGGATAGCGGTCGATGTGTGGAGTAATAGTAGTAGATGCAGGCAGGAGTCGGTCTACTAATCTTGGACGTGATGCCTATATACATGATCATTGCCTTGGATATCGTCATGATTATTTGCTTTTCTATCAATTGCCCAACAGTAATTTGTCTACCCACCGTATGCTATTTTCTCGAGAGAAGCCTCTAGTCAAACCTATGGCCCCCGGGTCTATCAATCTCATATTACTAAAACCATAAAAATATTGCTGCCATCTTTCTTTTATTTATTTTATTTTGTATTTTTATTTCAATCTATCAATCTATCATATACAATTTAATCTTGCAATATTACCGCCAAGGGATTGACAACCCCTTGTTTGCGTTGGGTGCAAGGATTTGTTGTTTGTGTGCAGGTGCTGCTAACGAGGTGTTGCATGATTCTCCTACTGGTTCGATAACCTTGGTTTCATAATCGAGGGAAATACTTATCTCTACTGTGCTGCATCATCCCTTCCTCTTCGGGGAAATACCAACGCAAGCTACAAGCAGCAGGAAGAATTACTGGCGCCGTTGCCGGGGAGACATCATCAACATCTATCAAGTACCTTTGCACAAACTCTCATCTCCTTCACTTTGTGCATGTCCTTCACTTTGATGCATATAGCCAAGATACATGTTACATGTGCATGTCCATCACTTTGTGCTTCTACTTTTCATAAGCTACTATCATTTACTAGATGCACATCATTAGGGGGAGCTTATACATGTTACATGTTGTTTTCAAAGCTTTCATAGTTACACATTTTTATCTTTGTTTAAAGCTTTGATGTATGTTGTCATCAATTAACATTTGCTCCCTTGGTGGTTTTGGTAATTTATGCCAACATACATGTTGTTGGACTAATGTTTCTATCTAGTGAATTTCAGACAAGTTTGACAATGGCATGGCAAGGACTAGGAAATGTGGACCCCTTCAAGATGCTAAGGACATACATTGGCAAAAGCTCAAGACTCTTCATTTTTGGTTTAGTGATCCAAGATCACATTGAGTGCATAGGAAAGCTAATCCTATTAAAAGGGGATGAGGTTTTGATAATGATCTATCTGCTCAAGTGCTCAACGATATTGCTCCAAAACCCTCAACCACTTTCTCTATCCAAACTTGTCCCATTTCACAAAGTCAAACTCGGTTCCACCGAATCACATTCATCCGGATCCACCGAGTTCATCAGGACAGAGCCACTTGCCAAACCCTAACAAGTCGGATCCACCGATATGGATCTCGGTCCCACCGAGATGGCCTGGCCAACTCTCTGTTGTCGATTGCAATTATTTCGGTTTCACCGAGTTTGTGATCGGTCCCACTGAGATGGCTTGACAAACTCTCTGTTGCCTTATTGCACCATTTCGGTTTCACTGAGTTGTTGCAATTGGTGCCACCGAGACGAGGATTGCCCTACCATTGCACATCAGTTGCTCCGACTTGTTTCCATTCGGTCCCACCAAAACTTCAAAAGTTCACACCTTTACATAGGCCGGCCTCACCGAGATTCTTGTTTCGGTGCCACCAATTTTGGTCAAATGTATGTAACGGTTGGATTTCGTGTGGAGGTGATACGTCTCCAACGTATCTATAATTTATGAAGTATTCATGCCATATTTATAACAATTCTATATTTTTTTGGTATGATTTGATTAGAACTAACCCGGACTGACGCTGTTTTCAGCAGAACTACGTGGTGTTGCTTTTTGTGCAGAAATGAAAGTTTTCCAAATGAGCTGAAACTTTTTGGAGATTTTTTATTGGACAAATAAAAAATATTGGCACTAAGACCCATTGGAGGGGGGCCACCCAGTGCCCACGAGGCACCAGGGCGCGCCACCCCCCCCCAGGCGCGCCCTGGTACCTCGTGGGGCCCACGTGGCTCCGTTTCGCATGATTCCAACGCTGAAAAATCATATATATTCAGAAACCCCCGAAAGTTAACCTAGATGAGTTTTTACGCTGCCGCAAGCTTCTGTACCAGAGAGATCCCATCTAAAACCCTTTTCCGGCACCCTGCCGGAGGGGGGAAAGCATCACCGGAGGCCATCTTCATCATCCCGGCGGTCTCCATGACGAGGAGGGAGTAGTTCACCCTCGGGGCTGAGGGTTTGTACCAGTAGCTATGTGTTTGATCTCTCTATCTCGTGTTCTTGATATGGCACGATCTTGATGTATCGCGAGCTTTGTTGATATAGATGAATCATATGGAGTTTTCCCCTCTCTATCTTCTTGTGATGAATTGAGTTTTCCCTTTGAAATTTTCTTATCGGATTGAGTCTTTAAGGATTTGAGAACACTTGATGTATGTCTTGCATATGGATATCTGTGGTGACAATGGGATATTCACTAGAGTCACTTGATGTATGTTTTGGTGATCAACTTGCGGGTTCCGTGACCTTGGGGATTTATGCATAAGGGTTGGCACACGTTTTCGTCTTGACTTTCCGGTAGAAACTTTGGGGCACTCTTTGAAGTTCTTTGTGTTGGTTTGAATAGATGAATCTGAGATTGTGTGATGCATATCGTATAATCAAACCCATGGGTACTCGTGGTCACATTGAAGTGCCTAGGTGACATTAGGGTTTTGGTTGATGTGTATCTTAAGGTGTTATTCTAGTACGAACTCTAGGGCTGTTCGTGACAATTAAGGGGGATGGCTCATAAGATTGATCGGGAAGGATAACTTTGAGGTGGTTTCGTACCCTACAACAATTTCTTCGTTCGTTCTCCACTATTTGTGACTTTGGAGTGAACTCTTTGTCGCACGTGAGGGATTTACATATGATTCAACTATGTCAACAATGTTGGGAGATCTCACTAGTGAAAGTATGAACCCTAGGCCTTGTTTCTAAGCATTGCAATACCGTTTTTATGCCCGTTTACTATTTGCTACCTTGCTGTTTTTATATTTTCAGATTACAAAAACCTATATCTACTATCCATACAACACTTTTATCACCATCTCTTCGCCGAACTAGTGCACCTATACAATTTACCATTGTATTGGGTGTGTTGGGGGCACAAGATATTTCTTGTATTTGGTTGCAGGGTTGTTTGAGAGATACCATCTTCAACCTATGCCTCCCACGGATTGATAAACCTTAGGTCATCCACTTGAGGGAAAATTGCTACTGTCCTACAAAACTCCGCGCTTGGAGGCCCAACACGAGTCTACAAGAATAAGTTGTGTAGTAGACATCAAGCTCTTTTCTGGCGCCGTTGCCGGGGAGGTGAGTGCGTGAAGGTATATCTTTAGATCTTCCAATCGAATCTTTTAGTATCTTGTTTTATCACTAGTTTGGTTTTATAAAAATAAAAATACAAAAAAATGGAATTGAGGTTGCCTCATATTATTCGTCTTTATCATGTCTTTCTTGAAAATGATGGATCGGAAAATTGTGCTCAATTGATAGAAGAAGAATTCAATAAAATGTTTGGCATAAAATATTTGAATGATGAGCATGATTGCAATGTTGCTAGTATGAATTCTTTGAATATTCATGATGCTAATGATATGCAAAGCCACAAGCTTGGGGATGCTATGTTTGATGAAGATGATATTTTTAGCACCCCAAGTTTTGATGAGAAAATTTATTGTGATGATAACATGCCTCCTATTTATGATGATTATTGTGATGACTTGTATGCTATAAAGAATAATGATAACCATGAAACTTGTCATCATGATTTTAATGTTCAATTTGATTATGCCAATCAAGTATCTCATGATAATTATTTTGTTGAGTTTGCTCCCACTATTATGAATAAGAAGAAAATTGCTTATGTGGAGAGTAGTAAGATTTCTATGCTTATGTATCATGACAAGAATGCTTTGTGTGATGGATATATTGTTGAATTTCTTCATGATGCTACTGAAAATTATTTTGAGAGAGGAATATATGCTTCTACATATTTTAATAATATCAAGTTTCCTCTCTATGTGTTGAAAGTTTTGAAGTCATGCTTGTTTTGCCTTCCTATGCTAGTTGATCCTTGCTCCCATAAAATATTTGCTCACAAAATTCCTATGCATAGGAAGTGGGTTAGGCTTAAGTTTGCTAGTCATATGCTTCATGATGCTCTCTTCGTGTTTCTATCCTTTACTTCTATGAGTGCATCATTCAAAATTATCATGCCTAGCTAAAAGGCTTTAAAGAAAAGCGCTTGTGGGGAGACAACCCAATATTTATACCTACTGTTTTTGTGTGTCCACATGATTAATATACTGTAGTAATCATGTTTTATATGTTTTCTTTTAATAATGTGCCAAGTAAAGCCTTTAGGATAGTGTGGATGATAGTTGACTCAATTCTGTGCAAAAACAGAAAATTTTGCCTCCATTGTTTAAATTACCAGAATTTACTGGAGCGTAAACAAATTCTGAAATTTTTATACAGTATTTACATACAAAATTTTCACGTTGTCCTAATTTGTCAGAATTTTTAGAGTTCCAGAAGTATGGTAGTTGCTCAGATCATTACAGACTGTTCTGTTTTTGACAGATTCTGTTTTCAATGCATAGTTTGCTTGTTTTAATGTTTCCATAGCTTATATTATGAGATATAAATTGTGGAAATGATAGAATACAGTAGGAATTATATGGGAACAATTGTGAATCTTGTCTTGGACAGTACCTAAGTGATGGTTTATTCTTTATCATACTAACCGTTCTCACGAAGTTCCGTTAAGTTTTGTGTGATTGAAGTTTTCAAGTTTTGGGTGAGATATCGATATGAGGAGAATAAGGAGTGGCAAGACCCTAATATTGGGGATGCCCAAGGCACCCCAAGGTAATATTCAAGGAATACCCAAGCAACTAAGCTTGGGGATGCCCCGGAAGGCATCCCCTCTTCCGTCTTCAACACTATCGGTAACCTCACTTGGAGCTATATTTTTATTCGTCACATAATATGAGTTTTGCTTGGAGCATCATTTTCTTCTGTTGATATTTGTTTTATGATATCAATAATCATATTTTGTGTCTTTTAGTTCAATAAAATGCCAAGTATAGCCTTTACCATGCTTATTTTGCAAGTTCATGAGTTGCTGTTTCAAAACAGAAAGTTTGCTGCTATTGCTTAAATTGCCCAGAAATGTCAGAATGTGATAAAATCTTGAAATTTTGATACAGTAAACTTTGATAAATTATTTCCAGTGTGGTAAATTTTCAGAAGTTTTTGAGTTATCTAAGTATGGATTATTAATTATCCTTTACAGACTGTCCTGTTTAGGCAGATTGCTGTTATGTTTGCATTGTTTACATATGTTGGCTTGTTTAATGATTCTATTTGAGGATAGGAGTATTAAATATGCAGAGGCATTTAGTATTCAATGTTTAATTATAATTTTAGTGATTTTATACATTAGAGAATGTCGAGGTTTTGAGTGGATTTATACTAACATATCTCACAAGTTCTTGTCAAGTTTTGTGTGGATGAAGTTTTTAAAACTTAGGGAAACTACTATATGAGAAGAATTAACGAGACACAAGAGTTCAAGCTTGGGGATGCCAAAGGATCCCCAAGTTAATATTCCAGGAAGTATCAAGCATTCAAGCTTGGGGATGCCCCGGTAGGCATCCCATCACTTTTTCTTCATCAACTATCGGTTAGTCTCGATTGAACCCAAGTTTTTACTCGTTCACATAAGGTGTGCTATACTTGGTTGTGTATTTGTTTTGCTTGCTGTTTGAATAAAATATCAAGATCTGAAACTTTTTTTTATGAGAGAGAGTCCTCACATAGCTACTTAATTGTTTCACTACTCATTGATCTTCGCTTATATCTTTTTGGAGTAGTTTTTCATTTACTCTTGTCCTTCACTTATATCCTATGAGTAAATTGTTGAAATGAATTGAATATCATATAGTTGAAATTTATATGCTTCATATGCTTGTCCCATGGGGAGTAATGACATTACATAAAGAAAAGTATAAGTGGTAAAATTTATTGGAGGTTAACAAGCATAGCATTAGTCAATTATGCAATTCATGAAAAAGTTAATAAGGGAAGAGAAGATTCACATGCAAATATACTATCTTGGACATCTTTTATGATTGTGAGCCCCCATTAAGTATTTTATGTCAAATTGTTGACGTTGGACAAGGAAGACAACATAATGATCAATGTTTGTTCATATTCACATAGAAGTTATATTGTTATAGATCCTCCAACATGTGGTGCTTGCCCAATATCTTTGCTAGCCAAAAATCCGCACCAAGTAGAGATACTACTTGTGCATCCAAAACCCTTAAACCCAGTTTCATGTCATGAGAGTCCACTATATCTACCTATGGATTGAATAAGATCCTTCAAGTAAGTTGTCATCGGTGCAAAAAGCAATAAAAATTGCTCCTAAAATATGTATGATCTTTTATTGTAAGGGAAATAAGCGTTGTACGAACTTGTGATGGTAAAGAAATAAAAGCGACGGACTGCATAATAAAGGTTGCTATCACAAGGGGCAATATAACGTGACGTTCCTTTGCATTAAGGGCTTGTGCATCCAATAACAAAAAGCGCATGACAACCTCTGCTTCCCTCTGCTAAGGGCCTATCTTTTACTTTTATGCATTTACTTTTATGTATTTATTTTTTATGCAAGAGTCAATAGTGTTCTCCTCTACTTCCTTTTTATTTTTCTCTTTTGCAAGCATCATGTGGTGGGATAAGATCTAGGCACATATATCCAGTTGGATATGAGTGATCATGAATTATTATTGTTGACATCACCCTTGAGGTGAATAAGTTGGGAGGCGAAATCTCAAGCCCCTATCTTTCTATGTATCTAGCTTAAACTTTTGCTCCATATATATGTCGTGAGTGTTAGCAATCATAGAAGACTAAATGATGGTTGAGTATGTGGACTTGCTAAAAAGCTCCTACATGAGACCCTTCCTGAAAATATGATGAATTGCAATTGCATTGTTGACTAGAATAGTTTGTTAGTTTCCAAGAAAGCTTATGCCTTATACTTCATTGTTGTGATGAATTGTTACTTGCTCATGAGAAGTTTTATGATAATAAATATTGCTGTTATAATAATGATCTTGCTTTGAATCATTCAAGTCCAATGTCCATGCTATAAAAGAAAAGATTATATGATGATTATGATAGGTAGCATTCCACATCAAAATTTCTGTTTTTAATTGCTACTTTATCATGATGACTTTTTTGAGAGAAAGTTGCTGTTATGATGCTAGGAAAAGTGATTGAAATTATCATTGATCAAACTTATGGACTATGCTAGCATTCACACTTCATAAATTATTTCTTTTATCATTTACCTACTCGAGGACGAGTAGGAATTAAGCTTGGGGATGCTGATACGTCTCCAACGTATCTATAATTTATGAAGTATTCATGCCATATTTATAACAATTCTATATGGTTTTGTATGATTTGATTAGAACTAACCCGGACTGACGCTGTTTTCAGCAAAACTACCGTGGTGTTGTTTTTTGTGCAGAAATGAAAGTTTTCCAAATGAGCTAAAACTTTTTGGAGATTTTTTATTGGACAAATAAAAAATATTGGCACCAAGACCCACTGGAGGGGGGCCACCCAGTGCCCATGAGGCACCAGGGCGCGCCACCCCCCCAGGCGCGCCCTGGTACCTCGTGGGGCCCACGTGGCTCCGTTTCGCATGATTCCAACGCTGAAAAATCATATATATTCAGAAACCCCTGAAAGTTAACCTAGATGAGTTTTTACGCCGCCGCAAGCCTCTGTACCAGAGAGATCCCATCTACAGCCCTTTTCCGGCACCCTGCCAGAGGGGGGAAAGCATCACCGGAGGCCATCTTCATCATCCCGGCGGTCTCCATGACAAGGAGGGAGTAGTTCACCCTCGGGGCTGAGGGTTTGTACCGGTAGCTATGTGTTTGATCTCTCTCTCTCTCTTGTGTTCTTGAGATGGCATGATCTTGATGTATCGCGAGTTTTGTTGATATAGATGAATCATATGGAGTTTTCCCCTCTCTATCTCCTTGTGATGAATTGAGTTTTCCCTTTGAAATTTTCTTATCGGATTGAGTCTTTAAGGATTTGAGAACACTTGATGTATGTCTTGCATATGGATATCTGTGGTGACAATGGGATATTCACTTGAGTCACTTGATGTATGTTTTGGTGATCAACTTGCGGGTTCCGTGACCTTGGGGATTTATGCATAAGGGTTGGCACACGTTTTCGTCTTGACTTTCCGGTAGAAACTTTGGGGCACTCTTTGAAGTTCTTTGTGTTGGTTTGAATAGATGAATCTGAGATTGTGTGATGCATATCGTATAATCAAACCCGTGGGTACTCGTGGTGACATTGGAGTGCCTAGGTGACATTAGGGTTTTGGTTGATGTGTATCTTAAGGTGTTATTCTAGTACGAACTCTAGGGCTGTTCGTGACAATTAAGGGGGATGGCTCATAAGATTGATCGGGAAGGATAACTTTGAGGTGGTTTCGTACACTACAACAATTTCTTCGTTCGTTCTCCGCTATTTGTGACTTTGGAGTGAACTCTTTGTCGCACGTGAGGGATTTACATATGATTCAACTATGTCAACAATGTTGGGAGATCGCACTAGTGAAAGTATGAACCCTAGGCCTTGTTTCTAAGCATTGCAATACCGTTTTTATGCCCGTTTACTATTTGCTACCTTGCTGTTTTTATATATTCAGATTACAAAAACCTATATCTATTATCCATACTACACTTTTATCACCATCTCTTCGCCGAACTAGTGCACCTATACAATTTACCATTGTATTGGGTGTGTTGGGGGCACAAGATATTTCTTGTATTTGGTTGCAGGGTTGTTTGAGAGATACCATCTTCAACCTACGCCTCCCACGGATTGATAAACATTAGGTCATCCACTTGAGGGAAAATTGCTACTGTCCTACAAAACTCTGCGCTTGGAGGCCCAACACGAGTCTACAAGAATAAATTGTGTAGTAGACATCAGGAGGCTATATATACCCCTCCACTACCCTCTTACCAAGAGAGAGAGCCATCAGAACATGCCTATACTTCCACCATACATTTCTGAGAAGAGAACCACCTACTCATGTGTTGAGATCAAGATATTCCAATCCTACCATTTGAACCTTGATTTCTAGCCTTTTCCAAGTTGCTTTCCACTCAAATCTTTCTTCCACCATAGCCAAATCTGTGAGGAAGTTCTTGAGTGTTGGGGAGACTATCATTTGAAGCACAAGAGCGAGGCGTTCATCATCAACACACCATCTATTACCTTTTGGAGAGTGGTGCCTCCTAGATTGGTTAGGTGTCACTTGGGAGCCTCCAAGATCATGTGGAGTTGAACCAAGGAGTTTGTAAGGGCAAGGAGATTGCCTACTTTGTGAAGATCTACCTTGAGTGAGGCTAGTCCTTCGTGGATGTAAGCCATGGTGGAATAGGCAAGGTTACTTCTTCGTGGACCCTTCATGGGTGGAGCCCTCCGTGGCTCGTGCAACCATTACCCTCCGTGGGTTGAAGCCTCCATCAACGTGGACGTACGATAGCACCACCTATCGGAACCACGCCAAAAACCACCGTGTCTTCATTGCGTTTGATCTTCCATCCTCTACCCCTTTACTTCCCGTACACTTGCATGATTTACTATTTCCGCTGCTCAATCTCTAGATATGCATGTGTAGGAAGTCTTGGTGTTATCTTAACTTGTGCCAAAATCTGCCTAAGTTCCAAGAGAAAATAAAAACTGCACCTTTTGTTGGTTAAGAGTCCATTCACCCCCCTCTAGACCTATCTCCTCGACCCTACAATTGGTATCAGAGCTTTGGTCTCCATTGCTTTGGTTTAATCACCATTGGAGGGAGATGGATGTGTCTACTTTGGGGAGTCTTAGACATAGAGTGCCTATTCTCAATGGGGAATACTATCACTTTTGGAAGGATGAAATGCTTGATATCTTTGATGAATTTAACTTGAGCAAGTACATTCATAATCCTTTTGTGCCTCCCATTGATCCCTTGCATCCTACTCATGAAGAGGAAATTGACATGCTTCGTAATCTTAGAACCGTCAATCTTATCATTAGAGGATTACCTAAAATTGTGCTTGGGTGTATGCAAAACTTTGGATGTGCTTATACCCTATGGCATGACTTGGAAAAGCGATATCCCGATTATTATTTAAAGAATCTTGATGAGATTCTTCATAAGACTATTGCTTTTCACAAGATGAGACCTAGTGATCATAACTTTGATGATTGCTTGTTTGAGCTTCGTGATCTTATGCGTGCTAAAGGAGATGTTGGAACTATTAGTAACATTATCACGGAAGCCATTAGAATTCGTAAACTTGAACATTGTCATGATCATGAAACTAATGAATTCAATGCCCTAGGTGATGATCATATACTTGTTGATGATGATGATGTTGAACATGTCTATTATGATGAAGACGAAGAATTTGATGTTGAATTTGAGAAGACCATGTGGAATCTTAGTCTTATGGCAAATCTTCGAGATTACATGGCCGGAAGAAAAGAGTGGATTCTTGATAGTGGATGTACCAATCACATGACCGGAGATAGAGACATGTTTCGTGAGCTTACTAAAAATGATGGTCCACGCAAGTATGTGACTTTTGGAGACAACTCCAAGGGTAAGGTACTTGGCCTTGGTAAGGTGGCCATATCCAATGATAGCTCCATTCAAAATGTTATGCTTGTTGAATCCCTTGGTTACAATCTTCTTTCCGTATCTAGACTATCCGACTTTGGTTTCAATGTTCTATTTACCGAAGTAGATTGCCAAGTGTTTCGTCGAGATAATCATAAAATGGTCTTTACCGGCATTCGTAGAGGTGATCTATACATTGTTGATTTCACTAAGAGAGCTCAACCTCGTACTTGTTTAATTGCTAAATCTTCTAAAGGTTGGTTATGGCATAGAAGACTTGGACATGTTGGCATGCATAACCTTGATAAACTTGTTAAAGGATATCATATTCTTGGTGTGAAAGATGTCATATTTGACAAGGATCAACTTTGTAGTGCTTGCCAAACAGGAAAACAAGTTGGAGGAAGCCATCCCGTGAAGAACATTATGACCACGAGGAGACCACTCGAGCTGCTTCATATGGATCTCTTTGGTCCCAACTCCTATAAGAGTCTTGGCGGTAACTCTTTCGGTTTGGTCATTGTTGATGATTTTTCTAGATTTACGTGGGTGTTCTTTCTCGATGACAAATCACAGGTACAAAAGATCTTCAAGAACTTCTCAAGGAAGGCCCAAAATCAATTTGAAGTGAAGATGAAGAAGGTTCGGAGTGACAATGGAACGGAGTTCAAGAACACCAATGCAGATACCTTTCTTGATGAGGAAGGCATTTCACATGAGTTCTTAGCTACGTACACACCTCAACAAAATGGAGTTGTTGAGAGGAAGAACCGGACTCTTATTGAGATGGCAAGGACAATGCTTGATGAATACAAGATGCCAAAACACTTTTGGGCGGAAGCGGTTGAGACAGCTTGTCATGCTGCAAATCGACTCTATCTTCACAAGCTTCTTGGTAAAACGGCGTATGAGCTACTCACCGGTAACAAACCACAAGTTGGATACTTTCGAGTATTTGGCTCAAAATGTTACATTCTTGATAAGCATCGTCGTTCAAAGTTTGCTCCTAAATCTCATGAAGGTTTTCTACATGGTTATGGATCGAACTCTCACACTTACCGTGTCTACAACAACTTCAGTGGAAAAGTTGAAGAGACGGTAGATGTGAAGTTTGATGAGACTAACGGCTCGCAAGTCGAGCAATTGCCAGTTGATGTAGGAGATCAAGAACCATCGGAAGCAATCCAAGACTTGTCCATTAGCAAGATTCGTCCCGTGGAAGTAAAGGAGAGTACCTCGTCTATTCAAGTGGAAGCCCCAACTTCACATCAAGGTTGAAAACAAGGTGACATGGAGGCATCCACAAGTGGAACACGTCAAAACGAAGGGAATGAGGAAGTGCAACAAGATGATCCACCTCAACCTCCTTCTCCACCACCTCAAGCAAACGACAACAACAACGATGAGGAAGACAATGATGATGATGAGGAAGCCTCACCACAACCCAAGCAAAAGCTACCTCGAGTTAGAGCAAGAATCGACAAGAATCATCCTGTCGAACAAATACTTGGAGATATCCAATCCGGGAGAATCACTCGCTCTAAATCTCATTTAGCTAACTTTTGTGAGCATTACTCATTCATCTCTAGTGTTGAACCCTTGAAGGTGGAAGAAGCTCTCAAGGACCCCGATTGGGTAAATGTAATGTACGAGGAGCTACACAACTTTGAAAGAAACCAAGTTTGGACATTGGTTGAGAAGCCTAAAGATGAGCAAAACATTATTGGAACCAAATGGGTGTTTCGGAATAAGCAAGATGAAGATGGACAAGTTGTACGCAACAAGGCTCGTCTCGTAGCACAAGGTTACACACAAGTCGAAGGTATGGACTATGGTGAGACCTATGCCCCCGTTGCTAGACTTGAGTCCATCCGCATTTTACTTGCTTATGGCAATCACCATGATATCACTCTTTACAAATGGATATTAAAAGTGCTTTCCTAAATGGTGAAATTGAGGAGGAAGTGTATGTTAAACAACCTCCTGGCTTTGTTAATCCCAAGAAACCTAATCATGTCTACAAACTTCGTAAAGCTCTTTATGGTCTTAAACAAGCCCCTAGAGCTTGGTACAAATGCTTGACAAAGTTTCTTCTTGAAAAAGGTTTTGAAATTGGGAAAATTGATTCAACTTTGTTCACTGAGAGGGTTAATGGAGAATTATTTGTATGCCAAATTTATGTTGATGATATTATCTTTGGATCTACTAACCCCTCTTTTAGTGAAAAGTTTGGAAGGTTGATGTCAGAAAAGTATGAGATGTCTATGATGTGTGAACTCAAGTTCTTTCTTGGCTTGCAAATTAAGCAAACTAAGGAAGGTACCTTTGTTTCTCAAACAAAGTATACTAAGGACTTATTCAAGAAGTTCAACATGCAAGAAAGTAAAGGTATGAAAACTCCAATGCCCATGAGTGGACATCTTGACTTGACCAAGGATGGCAAACCGGTTGATCAAAAGGTTTATCGATCTATGATTGGTTCATTGCTATATCTATGTGCCTCCCATCCCAACATTATGCTAAGTGTGTGCATGTGTGCACGATACCAAGCGGCACCAAAAGAGTGTCACCTTAAGGCGGTGAAAAGAATTGTGAGATACTTGTTACATACACCAAACTTTGGCATATGGTATCCCAAAGGATCTTCTTTTAATCTTGTTGGCTATTCTGATTCGGACTATGCCGGGGACAAGGTTGATAGAAAATCCACTTCAGGTACATGTCAATTTCTTGGTAGATCTCTTGTGTCTTGGTCCTCCAAGAAACAAAACTCGGTATCTCTATCTACTGCCGAAGCGGAATACATTGCCGCGGGATCATATTGTGCTCAATTACTATGGATGACACAAACTCTTAAAGATTATGGTGTGCAAGTGAGACATGTACCATTACTTTGTGACAATGAGAGTGCCATTAAGATTGCACACAATCCTGTGCAACATTCTCGAACTAAGCATATTGAGTTTTGTCACCATTTTACTCGAGATCATGTTGAGAAAGGTGACATTAACCTTAAATATGTTCGTATCGACAAGCAATTGGCGGACATCTTCACCAAACCGCTCGATGAGAAGGTGTTTTGCCACTTGAGGAGTGAGTTGAACATCATTGATGCTTCAAATGTGAACTAGAGATTCGTGTGGATGCAGACAAGGGCATGAGCATTCTTGACTAATCCATGATACTTCCATGATCATATTATACCTTGGACACTTTGCTCCCTTGTATTGTATCTAACCTTTTGTAGGTACTTGGACAAGCTTCATGTCACAAGATTGCATCTCACTCTTATCATAAGCAATCTTGTATAACCCAAGTATCAACAATTGTTGGTGGGACAAGGAACAAGACAACCTAACCATATCCTTTGACAATACTTGAGTTTATGCTTCATTCTTGTCACTTTGGATATACATGTTGTTCCTTGCAAAACTAACCCATGTAGGAAGATGAACTACAAATGTTAGGATTGCTCCCAACATCAACTCATGAGCATCCACTTCAAGTTCAACTACATGATGGACATCACCACCAAAACCCAATGTAAGTTCTCAGAAGCTTTACTCAAAGTCATGAGCCAAAGCAACTCAACAAGAAGTGAATACATTGAAATGCTTAAACGAAAAATGGCAACCCCATTTTGAGCTTAAACGGTGAGTATGACCTATGATCAAGTGTTCTCACTTGACTCCTAAGTCAATATACTCTAACATAGGTGACCTAGTCGCCGACCCCTCTAGATGAAGTTCTCTAGTGTTTCTTTTGCATTTCTCTTCTTGCTAGAGCGTTTCCTTTTTTTTTTAACTTCATCTAGATGTTCCTTTATTTCTTTTCTTTTTTGTGTTCTTTTCTCTTAGCTAGTTTCGTAGTTAATTCATTGCAAATCTTTGTGAGAATTCTCTTGCCTAAGTGAGCTGAGTTGACAAAATCTTCCATATGTGAAAGACTCGGTCACACCGAAGTGAACCAACTCGGAGTCACCGACCTTGCTACACTAAGGAATTTTTCTGTCAAAATTTTTCTGCTTCGGCTCCACTCAATGATTCTTATCCTCTACTTGCATCTGGAACTACTCAATAGCTAGATGTGTTTCTCAAGGACCATACCCACTTGACAAATACCCTTGAAGTCCCTTCTTGGAAATTGATGTCAAAGGGGGAGAGAGGGATACATCAAAGCTTATCATTACAAGCTCATCTTTGTAAAAAGGGAAGAGAGAGATGCACCTTACAAGAGGAGAGAATGTTACATGTTTCTAAGAGGGGAGAAAGATGATCAGTTTTTTTTGGTTGTTTTAGTTTTCTCACCCTACCTACTCCCAATATCCAATGTCAAATTCAGGGGGAGAGGAAGTTATTTAAGGGGAGACAACTATTTTCTTTTTGGGGACATGTCTGTGTAACATCCCAAAATTCTAAATTTTGGAATGTTATATTAATTAAATAAATAGGATTGATTGTTTGATTGATTGACTGAAAGTGAGTGAAATTTGAAACCTTTTGAAAGTTTAATGAGAGGGAATGAAATGACTTTCCCAAACTTTCACTTTGCATCTTTGTTCTCAGTGAATTCAACTTCATTTCATCCCAAAAATCCTAGAGTGAAGATAAAATGACTTCTTCAAAGACGAGTTGGAAGTTTAAAATAAACAAATTGAAAAGCCCTTTGAAGTTATTTGAAACCCACTTTCATTCTGAAGTTATTTGAATTTTCAATTTTCAAATTGTCTGAAAGATATTCAAAATGAGAGAAGTAATATGAAACTTCAAACTTCAGAGGCAATTGAATTACATTTGAATTAGGAAAGACAGAAAAGATTTGAAAGTGGTTTGAAATTCAGATTCAAAACCATTTAGGAGTTATTTGGGTTTTATGCAAATTATTTTTCTCCACAAATAACATATTTGGAAAATAGGGTAAAATGATTCCCTACAATATAAAAGTGGAGAAAAATGAATTTGAAATAAATTTGGTATTTTAAAATAATTTTATTTGAATTTTAAATGCAACAATAGCACTGTTTGCATTATTTGAATCTGTGTGAATTTTATTTGAACTTGAGAAATAGTTCATATTTTAGGATTTGTTTTTCTGAAAATTTTGATATATAATATGTCGATATAAAGTTTTTATTTTATTTTATTGATTTTGTTTCCCTGTTTTTATTTGAAAAGTAAAAAGGCCAGAGGCCCAGCTCACTGCACTCTCTCTCCTCTCCCCAGCCCACTAGACCAGGCCGGCCCAGCTAGCCTTCCCACGCGCCCGAATCTTTCCGAATCCGGTCGCCCGATCTGCTTCCGATCTCTCCCTCTCCCTGGCAGGCGGGTCCCACACCGACCGCCCGATCCCACACGCGGTCACCTTCCTCCTCGCCCCGATTTCTTACCATCGCCGGAGATCGCCGCCGCGTCCGCGATCCCCTGCCGATATGGAGCTTCCCCCTGCCCCACGCAACGCTCCCTATAAAGCCCCTCGCCCCCTCGCCCGATTCCCCCGCTGCACCCCTCTCCCGGCGCTCTCTCTCGCCCACAAACCCTCGCCGGAGTAGCCCTAGGCTGCCACTCGCCATTGCCGTCGCAGCGCTCGCCACAGACCCCCTCCCTCTTCCCCGACGCCACCCCTCGGCTCCCCTTGCTCTGCCACTTCGCCTGGAGGTCTCCGCCATCGCCGAAACCCACCGGAGGGCCGCCTTCGACGACCACCGAGTGCCACCTCCGCCCCGAGCTCGCCGCCGTCCGCCTCCGTCGTCCTCGAGCTCCACCTCGACCATCCACAGACGCGGCGTGAACAGCCGCATCGCTTGGACACCGCCACCACCGCCGGAGCTCGCCGGAACGCCCTCACCGTCAACGTCCGAGCCGCCGTCGCCGTTTTCTACCTCGGTAACAGTCGCCCGCCCCTTTCTTTCCAATCGGACACGCTACCACCGCCAGATCTCGATCCAACGGCCACCCCGTTATCCGAGTTGTTTTATAAAACGACGAAGCATTTTTCTTTTGACATCGGCTATCCGCCCGTATAAGCCGATCGGCCACCCCCTCTAGCCAACCAAGTAGCGCCACGTAGCAGTCGCCCGATCCGTAGTTTTTCTGTATTTTCTTTTCTGTTTTAATTTCAGAAATAGTTTCTGTTTTAGAAAATCTATATCTCTTAGAATATAGATCCAAATTGAGTGATTCTTTTTGATATAGTTTAAAATTTTTGTGAAGTTTCTGATGGTGCACTTGTATTTCAAATTTGAGTAATTTAAATTTGAATTTGCTGAATTTTGTTCAAATCACTATTTTCGCCCTAGTTTGAATTCTAGAATAGATTTTTGAGTGTTTCTTTTTGCTACTAGTCACTTGTGAGTTTTTTCATCAGTACGTCTAGTTTGAGTATTTTTAGCATATTTTAATTAGGGTTTTATTAGAAACAGTACTGTTTTGCATGTATGATTGTTTTTGCTATTAAATTGTTGTTTTAAGTTATTTTAAATTAATTCTTTTTGTCACTTTTGAGAAATTGAATTGTGTCTCTGTTGGTTAACAGTAGGTAGAATTTTAGAATTTATCTTTATGGTTTAGATACTGCTTTGTTTTATTGTTGATTAGTTATTTAGTTATAGTTAATAGAATAGTTTTTTTATTACAAAAGTAGTTCTTTTTTGCCACTTCAAGTTATTTTATTTTTGTTTCTGTTAATTAGGAGTAAATTAGTTTTTATAGTTATTTAGTATTGATTAGTATTGTTTTAATGTATGCTTGGTTGTTAAAATTGTTTTAGTGTTAACTATATAGTTATAATAGTTGTTGAATTAGTTCTTTTTGCTAGTTAATAATTTAGTAAAAATACTTTCTGTTTATTATTTAGTTTTATATTTATTTTTTCTGTCAAGTATTAGTTTAGTGATTTTTCCTTGCTGTTAAAATTATATTTAGGGTAAAACTATTTTGTTGAATTGTGGCTAAGTCATAGAGTTTTATTAGTAGTTTCCTTTAGTGATCTTCTTTTTGGAATTCTCTCTTTGGACTTTATTTGGTTTTCTTATCGATTTCTTTATTAATTTATTTGTTGCCTTTATTGATTGAGTGTTAATATGATTGATATAATTGATTGCTAGAGTGTTTGCTTATGTGAATACTATGTTGATATTTTAGATTTCATCGGAGTGATGAATAGTTCTACCAAGTCTTTTTCTGAGAGCGTTATAAACTTCATCAACTTACCAGGCAAGTTCACTTTGATCATGCTTTTCATACCTAAGTTTTATTTGCATGTAGTATCACCCTTTCAACATTTTCTTCCAGTAGTGTTATTGACTTCTTGTAGTTGAGTAGAATGCATGAGGTAGGAACCCATCTCCCTGTGATCAAGCCCTGGGACGTTATATAGTTTTAATGCTACGCTATAGTAGACGGGGTTTGGTATGAGTGCCCGGGAGTGGTGTGAGAAGGAGGACTCTACGTCAATGACGACAACTTCATGATGGCATCTTCAAGGCCTGCATCTTCAAGACATCAAGACTTCAAGATTTCAAGACTCGAGACAAGATTTTCAATACACACTACTGGGTGGACTGGTTGTGAGGCAGCCTGGAGTACCCAGTGGATGACCTAGTGAGCTGGAGTAGGCCAGTACTCATGAGGAAATTTCCACCCAGACTCAAAGAGACGGAAGAATACTTCATGCCCGGAAGCTTACCTGTGCAACCGCAAGTCATTATGGGCTCTGGCTTGGTTGACCTTTAGTTGTGACTCTGGCTGGGACGGTGCTAGCAGATGTAGAACTACGGTAGGATTGGATGAGCACCGGACAGTGGTCAGAGGAACTCTTCGGAAGACCATGTTTCGGTCGTCTTGTTCTCAAACACCCTGAAGTGCGAGAACGTAAAGAGAGGGATCGAATCTTGTGGGTAAAGTGCACAACACTCTGCAGAGTTAAAACCTAACGATTAGCCGTGTCCCCGGTTACGGACAATTTGAGCCTCTGGTCTTGGATCTATCTCTGAACTCTCAACACTGGACTGATAACTAATTGTGGGCAACAGATGATACTTATGGGCTATGAGACATCGGTTGGCGGAACCATGTCATAATTGATAACTCTGTAGTGAAAACTCCTGATATTCCGTTGTTGTAGGGAAAATAAAACCAGCTTTTATGCAAAAAAAACTCAGACACAGAGCCATAAAGCCATATTGCATATAGAATATTCTTTATCATCTGCTTCATATTGTGAACTTCCCGGTACATTCAATGTACTGACCTACACGGCTGCAACGTATCATGTTGCAGGTATTTCTACGACGAGTAAGAGTACGATATAGGGTTACGGTCTACACTCAACTTGCTGCTGGCGTTGATGGACTCCACCCTTATTATTTTGTTTCCGCTGTGATATATAAGGTATACTCTGGATCTACGGTATTATTTTACATGTGATGTTATGATATTTTCATCGAAGTACTGTGTGTGCCAGCATACTGATCCAGGGATGGCACATAAAGCATAGAGACTTGACCGTATTGGGTCGGGTTGCTACAGAGATGGTATCAGAGCACATGTTGAGTGTAGGACGTGACCCTAGAAATCGGAAAGCCCCTAGGACAGGATATCTCTAAAACTTTATTTTCAAAAAGACCCTTACTTCTCATCTTTTCCGATTTTATCAAATGGTCCCTCTTACCTCGATTAGTTAGAATATATCCCTTCCCTTTTGACCACACGGAGGATCAACCTAAGTCACTCCAAGAAGGACTAGATATCGGACAACTGATTTCCACTTCGGAGTAATGAAGATTTCACCATGCATTAGAATAATTGAAGCTACAACGGTTGACGACTCCAAAGACTCGAAGAGATTGAAGACCCTGAAGAATCCCAGAATTATTATGACCTTTAGAAGACCAAACCCCTGTTGTATACTCACGTTAGATGCAATGATTTGTGAGCTGTCATTGTGTGATGTTTTTCCGACAGCCGCAAATAAAACCTATTTTCAAAACTATATTGTTTGCATTGTGGGTCCCTTTCTATCTCTCTCTGACCTCATCCCAAAACCTTTGGACCCAATAGATGATGAATGAAGATGGACTTGTATTCTCTGGACCGATGACTCAGCTGGAGGTAGAATAGTGAATACAGAACATGGAAGACCACATGAAGAAATACAGTGTAGGATTCGCGTATATGGTACCGTACTCCCTACGGTACTTCACACAAGGTGCTTTAACATGGTGGAAGATGCATCAAACTATACAAGGATGGAATGGAGCAAAAACCTGGGAGGAATTCAAGATGACTCTACTAAGATCTCGTCTTGTCCAGAAGCCCGGTGACAGTAAAATGAAGAAACCTTGTGCCTGCAAGATATGCGGAGAAATAGGACACTCCCATGAAGAGCACAATGATGGATGCCCACATTGTGAAGGAAATCACCTAGAGGAAGAATGCCCAACTAGGTTGGTGACATGTTTCTTGTGTGAAGGAACTACCCATTACCTGGCTCAATGCCGAATTTACCCCAAGGTACAAGAAGTCATCAAGCAGCAGAAGGAAGCCATGAAGGAAGCCTTCAGGGAAAATTTAGAAGAACCTGTGATGAAGGAAGATGTCGGAAACCCTGATGGAGAAGGCCTAACAAGATTTTACTCCAATGCCTGCTATTCATGTGGAGAAAAAGGACATTTTTCACAGGATTGCACGACGGAAAGGAAGGAGTATCTGGGAAACTTCCCGACAGAAGAAGTGGAGTTTGATCCATAGGAAATAGAAGGTCTGATTGGTACGAAGAAGACCAAGAAGAAGAAACAAAGACCTCCCCAGAACAGCCCATTTTCTGCAGAAAAGGACCTGAGTCATATCATATGTTTCAAGTGCAAGAAGTCAGGTCACTATTTCGATAGATGTCCAGAAAAGAAGCCAAGAACCCAAGGAGCCTACATAATCACCAAGAAGCCCCGAGACTTGTTGGAAATCACATGTTTTCAGTGCAAGCAAGCAGGACATCATGCCGATAACTGTCCAGACAAGAACAATGCTGGAGCTGAGAAGATGAGATTTGATAATGATAAAAAGTGTAATAGGAAGCATTTTTTTTCATGAGAATGAGGAGTTGAGTTATGTAATGGGAGTCTCGGAGGTTGTAATGATTCAGGAATAAATAAAGTTAATGGGTTTGGAATCTCCTATGTTGGAATGTATGTGTTGTTTTCTTATAACCCATATTTTGACCATTTTTCGAGGATATGAGAAATATGGTCTAGGGATGGATTTGTGCCTTACGATTTAAGGATGGTAATACCCTGTGTGAACACCAAACCAATGGAAAGGAAAATATATTCCACAGAGAGGAGTTGGGACAAAATAAGTTGGATGGTTACCCCAATAGTATAAAGGAATGAAGGACTATTGGATTTAATGGAGGTGTAAGGTTAGAATATGGAACAGTTAGGATCAGTTAAAGCTATACAAGTGATGAAGCGGGCCCATAACCCACAGGCCCAGGAATTAAAGAGGATTTGGAAGTAGCTGTGATTGATCAGCATACGTTTCTTAGGAGGATACATAAAACCCCGAGGGTTGTGAAGAAAACGATAGATGTTTTGTTCAGCTTGCAGAATCAATGGATTTACCCGAACCCAGTTCGAGAACAAGAGAAATTCTGCAAGGCTTGTGAGTTTGCCCGAGTGTTAGAAATACAAGATTCGCTAAACCTTATACAGGGTAATGATTTGGGTGCGGAATGGATTGATCACCATACCGACTAACTCGTATCATTCACTCTCGCTATTTGGGATGGTAAATCTAGTGTGAATTACCTATAGTAGAGAGACGACGATCATTGAAAACCTTGTTTAAGCCTTAGAATGGTTTGTTGAGAAGCCCTTGTACAAGGCAGTTCTTGCCAAACGTATGTTATACGGTGAGATTCAACCCAGACCCTTGTCCTGCAGAAGCCCGTAACTGTTGACCACCATGAGATTTCCGATGGTTGTTTAGAATTGGCGACAGACCTGTCAGCTAAGAAGACCCAGTCTCGGAAGGATCTTGTTTTGACGTAAGGACACTAAAATTTTGAGAAAAGGCTATACCTTTACTGGAAGAGCGCCAGTGAAAGAGTTATCTCGGAGAATATGAAAAGACCGACATGGTCAAAACTCGGAAGAACTTATAAAAGGACTTAAGATATGTGAGAAGACAGGTACTGTCAAGAAAGAAGTACCTGAGTTTTGATGGACCCATGATTTGATTTTAAGTGTGGTAGCACCCCACACCTTTCCGATCAAGGGATTTGCTGGAAGACCCCCCCCCCCCCCAAACTCTAACCTTTTCTTGCTAGCCTCTCCGAATCTCGAGGACGAGATTCATTTTAAGTGTGGTATATTTGTAACATCCCAAAATTCTAAATTTTGGAATGTTATATTAATTAAATAAATAGGATTGATTGTTTGATTGATTGACTGAAAGTGAGTGAAATTTGAAACCTTTTGAAAGTTTAATGAGAGGGAATGAAATGACTTTCCCAAACTTTCACTTTGCATATTTGTTCTCAATGAATTCAAATTCATTTCATCACAAAAACCCTAGAGTGAAGATAAAATGACTTCTTCAAAGATGAGTTGGAAGTTTAAAATAAACAAATTGAAAACCCCTTTGAAGTTATTTGAAACCCACTTTCATTTTGAAGTTATTTGAATTTTCAATTTTCAAATTCTCTGAAAGATATTCAAAATGAGAGAAGTAATATGACACTTCAAACTTCAGAGGCAATTGAATTACATTTGAATTAGGAAAGACAGAAAAGATTTGAAAGTGGTTTGAAATTCAGATTCAAAACCATTTAGGAGTTATTTGGGTTTTATTCAAATTATTTTTCTCCACAAATAACATATTTGGAAAATAGGGTAAAATGATTCCCTACAATATAAAAGTGGAGAAAAATGAATTTGAAATAAATTTGGTATTTTAAAATAATTTTATTTGAATATTAAATGCAACAATAGCACTGTTTGCATTATTTGAATTTGTGTGAATTTTATTTGAACTTGAGAAATAGTTCATCTTTTAGGATTTGTTTTTCTGAAAATTTTGATATATAATATGTCGATATAAATTTTTATTTTATTTTATTGATTTTGTTTCCCTGTTTTTATTTGAAAAGGAAAAAGGCCAGAGGCCCTGCTCACTACACTCTCTCTCCTCTCCCCAGCCCACTAGACCAGGCCGGCCCAGCTAGCCTTCCCACGCGCCCGAATCTTTCCGAATCCGGCCGCCCGATCTGCTTCCGATCTCTCCCTCTCCCTTGCAGGCGGGTCCCACACCGACCACCCGATCCCACACACGGTCACCTTCCTCCTCGCCCCGATTTCTTACCATCGCCGAAGATCGCCGCCGCGTCCGCGATCCCCTGCCGATATGGAGCTTCCCCCTGCCCCACGCAACGCTCCCTATAAAGCCCCTTGCCCCCTCGCCCGATTCCCCCACTGGCCCCCTCTCTCGGCGCTCTCTCTCGCCCACAAACACTCGCCGGAGTAGCCCGAGGCCGCCACCCGCCATTGCCGTCGCAGCGCTCGCCACAGACCCCCTCCCTCTTCCCCGACGCCACCCTTCGCCTCCCCTTGATCCACCACTTCGCCTGGAGGTCTCCGTCGTCGCCGGAACCCACTGGAGCGCCGTCTTCGACGACCACCGAGCGCCACCTCCGCCCCGAGCTCGCCGCCGTCCGCCTCCGTCGTCCTCGAGCTCCACCTCGACCATCCACAGACGCGGCGTGAACAGCCGCATCGCTTGGACACTGCCACCACCGCCGGAGCTCACCGGAACGCCCTCACCGTCGACATCCGAGCCGCCGTCGCCGTTTTCTACCTCGGTAATGGTCGCCCGCCCCTTTCTTTCCAATCGGACACGCTACTACCGCCAGATCTCGATCCAACGGCCACCCCGTTATCCGAGTTGTTTTATAAAACGACGAAGCGTTTTTCTTTTGATATCGGCTATCCGCCCGTATACGCCGATCGGCCACCCCCTCTAGCCAACCAAGTAGCGCCACGTAGCAGTCGCCCGATCTATAGTTTTTCTTTATTTTCTTTTCTTTTTTAATTTCAGAAATACTTTCTGTTTTAGAAAATCTATATCTCTTAGAATATAGATCCAAATTGAGTGATTCTTTTTGATATAGTTTCAAAATTTTGTGAAGTTTCTGATGGTGCGCTTGTATTTCAAATTTGAGTAATTAAAATTTGAATTTGCTGAATTTTGTTCAAATCACTATTTTGGCCCTAGTTTGAATTCTAGAATAGATTTTTGAGTGTTTCTTTTTGCTACTAGTCACTTGTGAGTTTTTTCATCAGTACGTCTAGTTTGAGTATTTTTAGCATAGTTTAATTAGGGTTTTATTAGAAACAGTACTGTTTTGCATGTATGATTGTTTTAGCTATTAAATTGTTGTTTTAAGTTATTTTAAATTAATTCTTTTTGTCACTTTTGAGAAATTGAATTGTGTGTCTGTTGGTTAACAGTAGGTAGAATTTTAGAATTTATCTTTATGGTTTAGATACTGTTTTGTTTTATTGTTGATTAGTTATTTAGTTATAGTTAATAGAATAGTTTTATTATTACAAAAGTAGTTCTTTTTGCCACTTCAAGTTATTTTATTTTTGTTTCTGTTAATTAGGAGTAAATTAGTTTTTATAGTTATTTAGTATTGATTAGTATTGTTTTAATGTATGCTTGGTTGTTAAAATTGTTTTAGTGTTAACTATATAGTTATAATAGTTGTTGAATTAGTTCTTTTTGCTAGTTAATAATTTAGTAAAAATACTTTCTGTTTATTATTTAGTTTTATATTTATTTTTTCTGTCAAGTATTAGTTTAGTGATTTTTCCTTGCTGTTAAAATTATATTTAGGGTAAAACTATTTTGTTGAATTGTGGCTAAGTCATAGAGTTTTATTAGTAGTTTCCTTTAGTGATCTTCTTTTTGGAATTCTCTCTTTGGACTTTATTTGGTTTTCTTATCGATTTCTTTATTAATTTATTTGTTGCCTTTATTGATTGAGTGTTAATATGATTGATATAATTGATTGTAGAGTGTTTGCTTATGTGAATACTATGTTGATATTTTAGATTTCATCGGAGTGACGAATAGTTCTACCAAGTCTTTTTCTGAGAGCGTTATAAACTTCATCAACTTACCAGGCAAGTTCACTTTGATCATGCTTTTCATACCTAAGTTTTATTTGCATGTAGTATCACCCTTTCAACATTTTCTTCCAGTAGTGTTATTGACTTCTTGTAGTTGAGTAGAATGCATGAGGTAGGAACCCATCTCCCTGTTATCACGCCCCGGGACGTTATATAGTGTCAATGACGACAACTTCATGATGGCATCTTCAAGGCCTGCATCTTCAAGATGTCAAGACTTCAAGATTTCAAGACTCGAGACAAGATTTTCAATACACACTACTGGGTGGACTGGTTGTGAGGCACCTTGGAGTACCCAGTGGATGACCTAGTGAGCTGGAGTAGGCCAGTACTCATGAGGAAAGTTCCACCGAGACTCAAAGAGACGGAAGAATACTTCATGCCTGGAAGCTTACCTGTGCAACCGCAAGTCATTATGGGCTCTGGCTTGGTTGACTTTTAGTTGTGACTCTGGCTGGGACGGTGCTAGCAGATGTAGAACTATGGTAGGATTGGATGAGCACCGGACAGTGGTCAGAGGAACTCTTCGGAAGACCATGTTTCGGTCGTCTTGTTCTCAAACACCCTGAAGTGCGAGAACGTAAAGAGAGGGATCGAATCTTGTGGGTAAAGTGCACAACACTCTGCAGAGTTAAAACCTAATCGATTAGCCGTGTCCCCGGTTACGGACAATTTGAGCCTCTGGTCTTGGATCTATCTCTGAACTCTCAACACCGGACTGATAACTAATTGTGGGCAACAGATGATACTTATGGGCTATGAGACATCGGTTGGCGGAACCATGTCATAATAGATAACTCTGTAGTGAAAACTCCTGATATTCCGTTGCTGTAGGGAAAATAAAACCAGCTTTTATGCAAAAAAACTCAGACACAGAGCCATAAATCCATATTGCATATAGAATAGTCTTTATCATCTGCTTCATATTGTGATCTTGCCGGTACATTCAATGTACTGACCTACACGGCTGCAACGTATCATGTTGCAGGTATTTCTACGACGAGTAAGAGTACGATATAGGGTTACGGTCTACACTCAACTTGCCGCTGGCGTTGATGGACTCCACCCTTATTATTTTGTTTCCGCTGTGATATATAAGGTATACTCTGGATCTACGGTATTATTTTACATCTGATGTTATGATATTTTCATCGAAGTACTGTGTGTGCCAGCATACTGATCCAGGGATGGCACAGAAAGCACAGAGACTTGACCGTATTGGGTCGGGTTGCTATAGTCTGCTTCAAAGAAGTATTCACCTAGTGATACTTTCTTCTACATGTCATGCCAATCTTGGCTTCTTGTTGATCTTGTGTCTTTTCTTGAAGAGATTATCTTGTGTTATCTAACCCTGTTTTCTCAAGTGTATTTCTTTAGGTACTTGATCAAGAACTTCAAGGTAAGTATATGCATCACACTCATGAACATGATGACTTCTTGCTTTTGCACATACTATTTGCAAGAAGATAATCATGAACATGTGGATACTTCTATTTCACATTTATTGCTCTGATGCATATAGCCAAGATACAAGTTACATGTGCAAGTCCTTCACTTTGTGCTTCTACTTTTCATAAGCTACAATCATTTACTAGATGCACATCATTAGGGGGAGCTTATACATGTTACATGTTGTTTTTAAAGCTTTCATACTTACACATTTTTATCTTTGTTTAAAGCTTTGATGTATGTTGTCATCAACTACCAAAAAGGGGGAGATTGAAAGCACATTTGCTCCCTTGGTGGTTTTGGTAATTTATGCCAACATACATGTTGTTGGACTAATGTTTCTATCTAGTGAATTTCAGACAAGTTCGACAATGGCATGGCAAGGACTAGGAAATGTGGACCCCTTCAAGATGCTAAGGACATACATTGGCAAAAGCTCAAGACTCTTCATTTTTGGTTTAGTGATCCAAGATCACATTGTGTCCATAGGAAAGCCAATACTATTAAAAGGGGATGAGGTTTTGATAATGATCTATCTGCTCAAGTGCTCAATGATATTGCTCCAAAATCCTCAACCACTTTCTCTATCCAAACTTGTCCCATTTCACAAAGTCAAACTCAGTTCCACTGAATCACATTCATCCGGACCCACCGAGTTCATCAGGACAGAGCCACTTGCCAAACCCTAACAATTCGGATCCACCAACATGGATCTCGGTCCCACCGAGATGGCCTGGCCAACTCTCTATTGTCGATTGCAATTATTTTGGTTTCACTGAGTTTGCGATCGGTCCCACCAAGATGGTTTGACCAAATCTCTATTGCCTTATTGCACCATGTCGGTTTCACCGAGTTGTTGCAATCGGTGCCACCGAGACGAGGATTGCCCTACCATTGCACATCGGTTGCTCCGAGTTGTTTCCATTCGGTCCCACCGAAACTTCAAAAGTTCACACCTTTACACAGGTCGGTCTCACCGATATTCTTGTTTCGGTGCCACCAATTTTGGTCAAATGTGTGTAACGGTTGGATTTCGTGTGGAGGCTATATATACCCCTCCACCACCCTCTTACCAAGAGAGAGAGCCATCAGAACGTGCCTATACTTCCACCATACATTTCTAAGAAGAGAACCACCTACTCATGTGTTGAGATCAAGATATTCCAATCCTACCATTTGAACCTTGATTTCTAGCCTTTCCCAAGTTGCTTTCCACTCAAATCTTTCTTCCACCATAACCAAATCTGTGAGGAAGTTCTTGAGTGTTGGGGAGACTATCATTTGAAGCACAAGAGCAAGGAGTTCATCATCAACATACTGTCTATTACCTTTTGGAGAGTGGTGTCTCCTAGATTGGTTAGGTGTCATTTGGGAGCCTCCAAGATCTTGTGGAGTTGAACCAAGGAGTTTGTAAGGGCAAGGAGATCGCCTACTTCGTGAAGATCTACCCCGAGTGAGGCTAGTCCTTCGTGGACGTAAGCCATGGTGGAATAGGCAAGGTTGCTTCTTCGTGGAAGCTTCGTGGGTGGAGCCATCCGTGGACTCGCGCAACCGTTACCCTCCATGGGTTGAAGCCTCCATCAACGTGGACGTACGATAGCACCACCTATCAGAACCACGCCAAAAACCACCGTGTCTTCATTGCATTTGATCTTCCATCCTCTACCCCTTTACTTCCCGTACACTTGCATGCTTTATTATTTCCGTTACTCAATCTCTAGATATGCATGTGTAGGAAGTCTTGGTGTTATCTTAACTTGTGCCAAAATCTGCCTAAGTTCCAAGAGAAACTAAAAAATGCACCTTTGGTTGGTTAAGAGTCTATTCACCCCCCTCTAGACCTATCTCCTTGACCCTACACTGACGCCATCTTCTACCTTACTGGGGCTACTTCACCGAGCACATCGTCGCACCTGTACCCCCCCTCCTCATTGGTGCTTCACCAACGGCCTCGTCCACCGCATCGTAGCGCTCTGCCGCCGCTCAAGATCTGCTTCCATAGGCGGCCAGCCAATGCAAGCGCATCACCCTCAACGGCTCTAAAGTGACATGCACTCTAGGCGAGTATGCCCAAACGCCGGCCCGAACTAGGTATCCACATATCACTGCGCTGTGCACTGTTCCGACGATGCTTGGATATCCTTTTACTGCTCTCTTAGCTTATACGCCTATGCAACTCTGACTTCAACTCTTATTTCTCTTGGAGCTATCATCTGAAACAAGCAAAACCATTTTGTAGGTAAGCATGACGGTGCTACGGGATCTGGTACACATCCTACACGCTCGTATAACCTTGTAAGTACCTGTCCTCCGGTACAACAGCAAGGTCGATTCCTCTCATTAGATCAACCATTTGCCGTGCCAAAAATGCAGAGGGGGAAGGAAGGAGTACAGGGCCTGCACATCCAAGCAAGTGGTAACATGGACTTCTTCATGGAACCCCCCAAGCGCAAGCAGAGCTGCACTGAGCCTGTACAATGAGCTAGCATATGTCCCTACAATTCATTTAATTCGTACTGGCCTGCGTGTATGATTGGGGTAGTGAAATGTATTCCAGTGGCACTTTTGATTTACCTACATAATGGTTGAATTGCTTGTTTCTATGAACTGAGTTGGCAATAATGAGAAGGATGTCAGTCTTTTCATCCTATTGTAGATTGCTTAGATCTCGATATGCCAAATATAATCGCATGAATTATACAGTAAAAGCCAGTGTGGTGTGTATTAATACAACTAGTCTGATAACCTGTCCTCATATAATATAACAAGGTTGCACCATCTTATCAGATTAACCATTCGATTTACCAAAATGCAGTGTGGGAAGAAAGGAGTATTGGGACTGTGTATCCAAGCAAGCGATGTCATGGACTCCTTCGTAGAACCTCGTAAGCAAAAAAGAAGTTGCAGTGTGCCTGTACAAAGAGCTAGCGTAAGTTCAGTTATCTGCCTCTCGGAATTTTAGTTAGTCACTGATTACAAAATTGTTCAATTATCTTGCTTGCCTTAATTTAGTTTGCTACCGATTACATAATGCCATAGCCTGTTAATCCTATTATAGACTGCGCCTATCTATGTGTTTGTTACTTATTGTTTATAGAATTACCTGTTTGCCTGAACTTCAATAGCTAGTTAAGCACGTAGACAGCTGGTCATATCTACTTCTAGGGTGCAACAAAATTCATGTGTAATTTACCTTCTGATACCCTGTTTGTTTATCTGGTTTGCTATTATGACTTCTAGCACTAGTAATGTTTGCATGTTCATGGAGAGACAACTGTCAGGTTTATATGACGGACACCGTCTTTTTAACTTGTATATATGTGTCAGAATCATTTTGCTTACATGAATGAAATTTAGAGATGTATGTGTTGCTGGTAAACTCTACCGACTTGTTACTTTAATACGTTGCCAAAAACTTGTTAGTTCTACTATTTCATGTGTAATTAAATATGTTGCCAAAACTGGTTAGTTTTAGTAGTTTGATGTTAGTTTTTTATGGCTCTTGTAACACTTTATTTATGCTTGCTAACTATCAAGTTTTCAGGATCCAATTGAAACTCCGATGGCACAATAGGTATGTTTTGAAAAACTTCCTTGTCTAACTGGTTTGCTGCTGTAACTTGATGCTCTAATCATGTTACCAACTTCAACTTCTCAGGATCCAATTGGAACTCCAATTGCACAGCAGGTACATTTTCGAAAACTTATTTGTGTAACAGGTTTGCTATTGTAACTTGTTGCTCTAATCAAGTTATTGACTACTCAACTTTTCAGGATCCAAGAGAAACTCCAATGGCACAACAGGCCCCTTTTGTAAAACTTGTTTGTTTAACTGCTTTGCTGCTGCAACTGGTTGCTCTAATGATGTTAATAACTTATACTTTTCAGCATCCAATCAAAACTCTTTAATTCCTTGTTTGTTTAACTGGGTTGCTGTTCTAACTCCCAGTTGAGATGTTTTGCTAACTTCAACTTTTACGAATCCAATCGAAACTGTAATGGCAAAACAGATTAGCCCAAGATCAAAGAGAGAGGTCCCCATAGACGTTGGATCATCCCAGAGCAGTGGCACCGGCCCAACCGTGCATCATGAATAGCCAACTGTTGATGCTCTAGAGGCTAAACTATTGGTAGAAAGAGTGTTTGCTTCTGCACTTAGAGATGAAGTTGACATGTTGAGGAAGCAAACAGCACAATTAGAAGTAGTACTCACGAAAACCATTAAATATTTAGTAGATTTCACAACGAAGCAAGCTGAGACTGACCGCATTGTTGAGGTCCTGGAGGAAAAAAGGAAATTAAACCCCCCCTAGTAAACCATAGGTGAAATGTTTTTTCCATCGTTGAATGAACTTTGTGTTGTTTGTTCATGTAATAGATTGGAACCATTTGTTTTAGAGATCATGTAATAATTGTTTTTTGGTCTGTATTTTTTTGAGCACCAGTCTATAATAATTGATAAGTACATGAGACATTTTTTTTAGGCAAAGACATTTCATTTTGTTTGCTATGCCCGGCCTACAAAATATGCCAATCGGGCTGACTGTGCATTCAGCATAAATAGTAGTATAGATGGGCCATAAGTGGCACGCATCTGAAAGGGCCAAGATGCTGTACTAGCTTTGGTACAAAGAAATATGCTCTTCTAGCCAAAAACAGTACAACGGCCTGGCTTATGTATGTTAGTTGTTACTCAAAGAAAATGTATGTTAGTTCATATTATTGATCCATATACTCTATATGTGGTCATATGTCTGTTAGTTTTCTATATTATTGGTTGGTTGGCTCAGTATTTTGAATTTTGATGGCTTCTGAAATTCATATCTAAATGGGAGTACACTATATGCTACTTGTGTCATACATGTTACACTTGAGTTGAACATAAAGTGGTTTCAAATATTTGTATTCACCTTAATCATATTCATATATAAAGGTGGAATACATCTTTGTTGTGCTTTTGAAGATATATAAAAAAACATAGAACGATTTATAAAGATTCGTATAAGAATACAAAATGGATTCGAATTTAGTTGCGAGGGTAAACGTGAATGCTTGTTCTCCCAAAATTTGAAAGAAGTGGCAAAACACCCACTCCCACGTCGGCTGCCCAAAACCAGTGTTTGGGAGATGGAAATTACTGTCTACCCCTGACACGCACAACCTATCGGCCCGATTTCTACTGTTCTAAATAGGGGTAGGTTTGTAACTTCACTCAGACATGACACGACCGCCTCTCAACCCATTCAGACACGGTGGGCGCCAAACGTGGGCGGCAAAACACATTTGATTCAAGCTCGTCCCAAAGACCTCTCTCCCCCCTCCATTTCCCCATTCATACACGGTGGGCGGCAAAACAAACTCTCCTCGGCCGAAATCGATCTAGGCAAATATTTTAAGTAGGGGCAGGTTTGTAACTTCACTCATATGTGACACAACCGCCCTACCTGTCAGCCCCGTTCATACACCGTGGGCGCCAAAACACCCTCTCCTCGCCCGAAATCGCTCTCGGCAAATATTGGGGAGATGCGAGATTACCGTCCTATCCCCAACCGACGAGACGTCCGAAATTTGAAACGGGGGCTAAGTTCGTAACTTCCCCACATTTCAGACAAGCGCGTCCCAAAGACATGGTTCCCCCTACCCCTCTCCCTCCATTTTCCCATTCATACACCGTTGGCGCCAGAACACCATCTCCACAGTAGCCTCCTCCGTCTGCCCTCCTCCACCATGCCGGAGCGCCTACCCAGACCGTGTCATCCACTGCAAGAGATCAACGTTCCTCATCCACGACGCCGGACTAGGAGCCTTGCATCGCGTCCTTTTGCTTCATCCACGCTATCGTCCACCTTGCCGGGGCTGCTCCCACGACCTTCTCATCCACCGCAACAGGACTTATCTCCCGATGCCTTCATCTACCGTCGCAGATCTGCTTCCACGCCGCCGACAGCCATCGCACCCCCGATGCCTACATGGCGCCGCAAGAGAGGTGGTACTCTGTCATATCTGCTCAACCTTTTGATCTCAACCAGAAAATAGCTCATCACTTGTTTACTGTACTTTCTTTTCAGCTCTTAGAATCTTAGTTGTTAGTTCAATGCAAACATTGGTTGCTAAGTAGCCTTTGTGCGGTTTGCAGCTTCAGATCTGCCATGGCACAGTCATAATAGGGTTTAATTGATCATGCTTAGGGTTTACCCCCTTTTATCATCACTCTACGATCAGCCTACATGCTTCGTGTCATAATAGCACTGCTCCACCCATCAAGTTAAACAAGCTTAGTTGTTCAAATACGAATCTGATATGGTGCTGATATTAGTAAAACTGAGTCGTTTAATTGGTCAGTTTTTTTGGAGCAAATTTAATTGGTCAGCTAAGTGTTCCTAATTTAGTTTCGAAATGCATGTGCGCCGCTGGGACGGATCTACAGGGTGGCCAGTGTGGGCCGTGGCCCACCCTGGGATTTTGGGTCGGCTTGTATACCACAAGAGATTAGAACATGGTCAGCCAGCCAATGCCTTTGCTAAAAAAAAGCCAATGCCTTTAGACCCTGATTCCCCTCTGTTCTGCTCTGCTTCCGATCTCTACTCGCCACCAGCCGCCTGCCTTGCTGGCGACTTGCCGTGGCCGGACACCATGACTTTTGGAGGAGACGCCGGAGTAACCGGAGGTCACGAGCTGCTCGCCCAACAGCGTCACCGCTGCCCAGCCGCACCGGCGTGCCCAGCTTCCTAGTCCGCTCAGGGCTCAGGCATGCAGCACCCACTCAGCCAACCCGATTTATCCTGAGATACACCATCCTCAACACTCATCAGCCTCATCCCATCACCCATTTTCTAATTGATTCATTACTCATTAGGCTGGAGCGCAGGACTGTCATTAGGGTTTGTTGTGTACTGAGTGCTACCTACATTTAATGGTTCAGATGTTTCAGTAATCTTTAGTACCTGTAGAGTTGACAGGGTGTCAAAATTCCTATCCTCGGAACAAACTCTAGTCATGTTGCATTATTGGTCATAGCGACATTGACCCAGATTACTACCGCAGGCCAGGTTTGTTGACAATTTTACTAGTCTTTGTTACTCATTCGATATGATATCCAATTATTCACTTCGATTAATTGCAAACAAAAAGTGCTAGCCCAACTTCTTGATTCAGATTTTGGACGGTCTCTTACTGCAGTTACGATTCTGCATACTTGTCCTTGTAAGCTCACAACTAATGATTGATTCACTTGCTCTATGCTTGCCTTGTCATATTTGTTGTCAATATTTTTTTACGGTGGACCACCCTGTTTCAAAATCCTGGAACCGCAGACATGAGTGAATAGTATTTCTCTGTGTGATCTCTTCCATCATGTGTGGGCAACGAACACTGCATTGTATAGAAATAAAAGTGTTATATCCACCTTTTACATAGACTACGATCTTTTACATGGAATACAATCTGCCTACGTGCTTTGTGTCGCACTACCAGCACTCCACCCTTGAAGCTAAACATTATACCACTCAAAATTCCGAAGTTTATTTGTTCAAATACGAAGTTGATATGATGCTAATGTTCCTACTTCTGTTTTGAAATGTGTGTCCGCCACTTATAAAGACGTAAGAGGTTTGTATTTCTGTGTGTGGTCTAGTTAGCACGGTTGGGGGATGAACTATGTATACGCAGGGGTTTGTAGGGAGACACTATTGGAGTAGAATCTGCAGTGCATTCCAAAGATAATCTGACTACTTTTTATGTTTTCGTGAACCTCAGATACTGAACATCATCATAATGATTACGAGCTTGTGCGCATGAGAAGAATAAAGCAGAACAATGACATGGCTATCAAACTTGGCATTAAGGGACTGAGATCCAGTCTGGATGCAATGGAATGCAGACGCTCTTCACCTACAGATTCGTGTTCAGAATATGATCCTAACAATGATTCTGAGCTAGAGGGAGACCTAAGTCAATGTAGCTCCCTAGTGGAGGAGTCAGAGGCAGATGCCCTATCTTATTCACCCATCAAGGTGATTGCTCTAACTTGGCAAGGTTATATTGGTCGCACATATCTTGCAAATGATGCTTTGCATTGCTTCTACTTTGTTGCACCGCCATTTTCTTAGTTTACACATCATATATGTGAATATGCCATACCTATCCATTTTTAGTACATATTCCATCTGTCATCATACCATATTTCTCCATTCAAATGATGTTCTTGTGTATTAGACGTTCAAAAGGAAGACGGCGATTGTGTAGGAGATATGCCCTAGAGGCAATAATGAATGTTATTATTTATCTCCATGTTCATAATTATGTTTATGTTCCATGCTATAACTGCTATGGTTCTTGAGTCTGCAATTACCACGAGGCTCGAAGGAAGACTCATATGCACGTCTGGAATAATAAACGGTAAAATGTATTCCTAGTCTTGCCTCTAAGACTGGCTCAAGTATTGCATGATGATCCCATTTTCCTGATCATGGGCATGTCTATGCTGGCAATTTTGAGGGCACAATGTTAGTAGAACACTTGTGTTGAATCGACCCGAATTGATGTTATGCTATGAGATTCATTCGTCACAAGTTAATGGTTAATAACACAGAGAAGTTAATGTTTGCATAATTCCTTAGACCATGAGAGTGTCGAGTTTCTTCATGCTTGCTTCATGAACTTTGGGGTTTGTTAAACGTCATCCGTAAATGGGTGGCTATTACGGCGGCTTACGAGTTCATGGAAAAGTATGTCAAGTAACTTGATAGCTCAAGATTGGGATTTTCTCCTCCGACGATGGAGAGATATCTCTGGGCCCTCTCGGTGTTACGGTATCCATCATCGTCTGGCCAGACAAAATGTGATTTGATCACAGGGATGCCGGAACACGGAAACGAGAAAAGAGAACAAAACCGGTAACGAGGTAACTGGCATTGTGGACAAGTGTTGATCCACAGGGATGCCGATGTTTCTCACCTCGGCTATTTGTAACATATCGCGAATCAACAGGAATAGCATACGGCAACTGGAGGTTCACTCGAATATTCATTCGTGTGGGTATAGTGGTTAATATGGGTGTCCACGGCTCCGATGTTGATCATTGATCGGAAAGAGTTCCGGTCATGTCTATACTTCACCGAACCTATAGGGTCAGATGCTTAAGGGTCATCTATCTGCTGAATACTAGACAGGGAATGTGAGAGAAAATCACCGGAAAAGTTTCGGACGAAACGGAAACGTTCCGGAGAGGACACCGGAATAGTTCCGGTAAAACTGAAAAGTTGTTTCAGGGGATACCATAAAGTCAAATTGGTTTTGGCACACGCTTGGAAATTCTTGGAGGATGCTAGAAGTGTTCTGGAAACTTCTGGGAATTTTCCGGCATAAAAACCGGAAATGTTCCGGAGCTGCCGGAACCAATTTGGTTGCTTTTCGCAGATGAAATTTACTAATTCGAAATTATTTCGGAACGCGTCCAAAATCATTTGTGTGGGTACTGGAATTATTCTAAGACCCACAGAAATATTTTCGGATTTAACGGTCGCGGAAAATTGGTTCCGTGAATAGTAAAATCACTTTATGGATATTTTTTTGGAAAGTCACCTTTTGGGATATTTTCCCAAAAGGCTTCTAGAAGGCTTGGGGGCTAAGAAACCCCCCTTGGGGGGGGGCCAAGAGGAGTTGGCCGGCCACATGTGGGCTTCTCCATGGAGCCCCACTTGCTCCATTACTTCCCTAATATGCCCTTGTGGAAGTGTTCCTTCATGGGCATTTTTGGGTTTTTGGAATGGCAAATTTACCCCTTGGCTTTCCTATAAATAGAGGTGGAGGGGTGCTCTCCAAAGCTCATCCTTGCTCTCATACACATGCCATGACATTTCTGGCTTCTCTCTCCCTCCCAGCGAAATAGTTTCGTAGAGCCAAAAGGCTGTCTGGGTTCCGGTGGGAACTAGTTCTTGACGGCGAAGCCCTGTCGGATAGATGACACCGTATGTGTGCAACTCTGTAGAGAGATCGTAGTTTCGGTCTTAGTTCGAGAGTGCCTCCCGAAGGGCTGTCCGAGTGACCGTCCGAGTTTCGAGGGTATTCCCGAAGGGCTGTCCGAGGATCCGTCCGGTGGGACTATCCGAGGGACTGTCCCGAGGCCTCCCGAAGGGCTGCCCGGAGATCCGTCTGGTGAGCTGACGAGGGAGTACATCCTCGCAGTTGGGAGGTTGTAAATCCTAGCTGCGGGGATCTGCACCGCCGATCGTCATCGACTCTACTTCCGCTGCGCTACGAGTCGGTAACGAAAAGATCAAACCTTGTATGCAGTCTCCATAGTGATCCTGGGCTGGTACGTAGGTCGAATTTTTTTGTTTTCTGGTGCGTTACCTTTCAGATTGTTGATCGCGATGGAGCACGGACAATGTATTTGGAAAAGGTAGTGACACCTGATAAATCAGATAGCCCATTAGGTGTAGTGGCAATATCACCAGACCCACAAAACACAGCCCCAACTCTAGCAGATCCTACCCCTACCCCACTGACTATCTCAGATACCCCAACTCAGCAGCCCCCAACTGTAGCAAAAAGTATGACGATGCCGGTTGACATAGCACCAACTCTACGACGCAAAACCCCCATTCCAGCAAAGAGTACACCAACTCCAGTTGCCAAATCCCTTTTTGAACTGGAGAGAGCCCCAATTGCAGCAAATAGGACCCCTTTTCCACTTCTTCCCAGTTTAGAAGACGAAGCTTTTATTGTTGTCAGGAACTTTGTGCGCATAGGAAAGATTATACTACAGACAAACAACAATTTCCAATCTTCCTCCGCAACTTACGTGTAAGTAATGTACTAATGTTATTCATCATAATTAGTGCCTATGTTTCTGCTGACAAAACACAAAAGATTTCATTCTTTTAAATAGGCGAGGACCAAACTGGATAGTCAAGATGAGCAAAGCTTGGTTGCTCTTTTCAAGCACGCTTTGAGGAAGTATCGTTGCTACCTGTGGCAAGCACACTTCGATGGCAAGCCTCTAAACGAAATTTCTGTAAAGTCTCCGGTGCTTCATTTACAATAGTGACTGGAATAATCTTGTTACACACTGGTCTCATCTGCAGAGTAAGGTACTGTCTATGATATCACATCACAATTTGAACTACATTTCTGCATGTGCCTTACCGTCTCAGTTGTATGAAAACTGTTTGCAGAAGAATATCCATTCTCAAGGGACCACAGGATCTTGCAACTATACTGCACACTGCATTGCTCTTGTGAGTACCTCTTGCCCTATATCACCATACTTACTTTCATAGCTGGTTGATTATGTAGCATCACTGCACATGTTAGCCTCCTTATCCTCCATTTGGTGGACATTATAAGATCCGTATTGGCTCTTACATAAATTTAGAATCAACCCTATGCTTCTGAAGAAGTTTAGCTCTGCAGTCCTCTTGTAAGGACCGAACATCTTGTATCACTGTACCTACATTAACAGCTACTACACTGGTGTACAAAACACTTATATTATGGGACAGAGTAAGTAGTTCATTGTGTTGCATTACTCTGCATATTATCTCCCTCGCCCACCATTTCCTAAAAATTATCAGATCTATACTTAATCTTACCAAAAAATTCAATACCCAGACAATGCCAGTGCAGAAATGTAACCCATTGCTCTTGTCAGTACATTTTGTCCTGTAACTCTATACTTACATGGATTGGTAGCTGATTATGTAGCATCACTCTACATCTTATCTTCATTATCCTCTATCCCTTCCAGTATTATCATATCAATAATTACTCTCTACAAAATGTAGAGTACATGCAATGCTTATGAAGAAGTTTCTGTGCTGAAATTCTCGAGTTATCCCTCCCTTGACATGGAGAAGGCCATTATAGAGCCGGTGTTAACTGTTAATGTAAGTCCGTCCTTCTAAAGCCTTTGTCCTCAACTGCTGTTTAATTTGCTCATACTCCATATCGTCAACTGCTGTTTAGTTTGCTGTTTCTATCAAAATGCATGTTCGCAACAACTGCAAGTTTCAAGTTTTAGTCGTGAAACCAAATTCCTTATTCATACCATGCACATTATTCAATACAGATCCATTGATTTTCTTTAGCCCTGCATGTATGCTTGTGTTATTGATCTGTAATCCAGTGTGTGGTGAAGCTACCCACATTTGCCCCTTGTCATTTCCTGCTTTGACTTAACTGATCTGGCTGATGATATGAACATGGCATGCACGTTATCGTAAAGAGATACAATGATTTTCTTTTGCCCTGCATCTATGCTTGTGTTGTTGATCTGTAATCCAGTAGTGTGGTGAAGCTCCCCGCATTATGAACAATGCCAAATTATGCTCTTAACATTTTGAATTATCTCTTTAATTTCTAATATGAAACTAGATGGAAGTGACAGCGCAGTTACTATGTTTGTTTATATACGTGCAAAACATGTCATCTGTCTTGTTTCAGGGTGATATGCCTGAAGGCATGCACAAGTCTGCTGAAGACTGTGAGACAAACCCAACATATATTGCTGCAAAGAAGGCAAAACATCTTGAAGATAGTGAGACAACCCCAAAGT
Organism: Elymus sibiricus; assembly: GCA_039707655.1. Taxonomy (NCBI): domain Eukaryota; kingdom Viridiplantae; phylum Streptophyta; class Magnoliopsida; order Poales; family Poaceae; genus Elymus; species Elymus sibiricus. The sequence continues at coordinate 324,500,212 of CM077674.1, read as the reverse complement.
CATGTCTTGATGCAGTGTTCAAGTTACTCGAGACTAGTAGTCACACAAGCTCACAGAAGTCGCTGCCTGAATCAGTTAGACTTCTTCAGTCTCAACTGCAAGCAGAAAGGCATAGTGCAACTCAACTTTGACTTGAAGTCCAATCTCTAAGGAAGATCACAGAGAACTCCAATGAGAACCTCATTGCTAAATAGATAGAGCTGGAAGATATGACCGACATGCTAGGCGTTCTCACTGCCTTGCTCAGCTGCTTGCGTAGCAGCTCCCGCGTAAGGCTAACGTTTCTTGAACTGTGTTGAAGTGGTCTTGGTTCAGTATTATTTTGTTGCTCTGCAGTGGCAGAGCATTTGATGCCCAGGTTTTATAATCTGCTTCTTGGTTGTGCTTTATGATCACTGGTGGCGAACTTTGATGCCCAGTGGATGTAATATGCCCTAATTCCTTTATTGTATAGTGTAGGTTTATTATAAGTTACTATGCTGTTAAATAGGGTAGGTTTTCCTTAATTCCTAGTTACCGTATATGTCATCATTCGTTATCAGAAAAAGGGTGAAAATCTAATTCAGGCAAATGGGCCGAAACATATGCCTCTAACGGGCCTTCATTTTAGTGGGCCATAAATGGACCGGCCCACAACAGGTTTTACTTGGGCCTGCGCGGACCCGCCGTGTGGGCCCTTCATGAACACGTTATGCCCAGGCCCATAACTCACATGGGCCTTTGGTGGGCCCAAAGTTTAGTTGGGCCCATGTAGATTCGGGCCATTAACAGGCTAAATATTCTGCTGGCCTGTTATGGCCCAGAAGACACCATGGGCCTTTAGCAGGCCGACAAGCATGTTGGGCCTCAATTTTCATGAGTCGTCCACGGGCCTTTAGCAGGCTGAAATATACCTCGGGCCTTTATTGTCCCAGTTACATGACGGGCCGTTACCAGGCCGAAACATATCTCGGGCCTTGGTTGGCCCAATCATATCATGGGCCTTTAGTAGGCCGAAAGCTTAGTAGAGGACGAACGGGCCGAATTATACGACAGGCCTTTAACAGGCTCAAAGTCAGGTTGGGCTGGAATGTTACCACCGAGATCACGGGCCGTTAAGGGGCTGAATATCGCTTCGGACCATATGTCCCCATGTGCAGCATGGGCCATTAACAGGCTGAAAGGCACACCGAGCTGAAATGGACCCATTTCTACGTTAGGCCTTTAACAGGCCGAAAATTCACTGGGCTGTAATGGGCCCAAAGACTGAGCGAACAATTAACGAGCCTGATCTGGCAGTGGGCCGTAAATGGGCCATGTTTAAGCAGGCCATTAGTGGGCCGGCCCACTAGTACCTGAGTAAATCTTATGGGCCTTTGACTGGGCCGGCCTTTTCAACCTAAATGGTCCACTGTTGGGCCGTGCCACGTGTAACATTTCCATAGGACCATCTCGTCCATTGAAGGAATGACAGCTGTCGCCACGCCGAGCTGACACGTGGTTACTTTAGCCAATGAGAATTTTACACATGGAAAATCCCCATTGGTCCGAGCTGTTAACGGGTTATCGCATCCAAACCGGAACCCAATAGCTTAACGGTGACCCGTTACGATGGATGCCACGTGTAGGTTACCCTTGACGAAAACACTTCCATGACACGGCATTTATCGACATGGAAGTGGACACTTCCGTGATGATAATTCCAGTATTGTCATGGAACACTTCTACGACAGCACAGGTATGACTATCTTGATTCTGTCATAAAATCGTCACGGATGTACATGCATGACAGAAAACTTGACCTACTGTGACAAAGACGTATCATCACGAAAGTGTTTTTTTGTAGTGATGCTATTATAGTATCAATCTTGGATGTTTTTATATGCAATTATATATCATTTTTTGGGACTAACCTATTAATCTAGTGCCCAGTGCCAGTTGTTGTTTTCTGCTTGTTTTTGGTTTTTCAGGAAATCAATACCAAACGAAGTCCAAATGCCACGAAACTTTTTGGAGATTTTTTCTGGACAAAAGAGATCTTGGAAGCTTTGGGAGTAGGCCAGAAGCCTCACGGAGGCTTCACAAGGCAACAGAGCGCGGCCCCAGGGGGGCGCGCCGTGTTGCCTTGTGGGACCCACGTGACTCCGTTTGACCTAATTACACTTCTATAAATTCTCAAATATTGGAAAACCATCAGAGAGCCAGACGAGAAAACTCTTCCGCCGCCGCAAGCCTCTGTTCTTCCGCGATCCCATCTGGAGGCCTTTTCCGGCACTCTGTCGGAGGGGGAATCGATCACGGAGGGGTTCTACATCAACCTTGCTGCCCCTCCGATGATGTCTGAGTAGTTTACCACCGACCTACGGGTCCATAGCTAGTAGCTAGATGGCTTCTTCTCTCTCTTTGATCTTCAATACAAAGTTCTCCTCGATGTTCTTGGAATTCTATCCGATGTAATCTTATTTTGCGGTGTGTTTGTTGGGATCCGATGAATTGTGAGTTTATGATCAGATTATTCATGAGAAATATTTGAGTCTTTTCTGAACTCTTTTATGCGTGATTATTATAGCTTTGTATTTCTCCCCGTTCTATCGATTTGGTTTGGCCAACTAGATTGGTTTATCTTGCAATGGAAGAGGTGCTTTGTGATGGGTTCAATCTTGCGGTGCTCAATCCCAATGACAGAAAGGGACATGACACGTATTTGTATTGTTGCCATTAAGGACAAAAAGATAGGGTTTAATCATATTGTTTGAATTTACTTTGTCTACATCATGTCATCTTGCTTAAGGCGTTACTCCGTTTTTATACTTATACTCTAGATGCATGCTGGATAGTGGTCGATGGGTGGAGTAATAGTAGTAGATGCAGAATCTTTTCGGTCTACTTGTCTCGGACGTGATGCCTATATACATGATCATGTCCATGAATCCATCATAATTATTTGCTTTTCTATCAATTGCCCAACATTAATTTGTTTACCCGCCGTATGTTCTACGCCCGAGAGAGAAGCCTCTAGTGAAAACTATGGCCCCCGGGTCTACTTTATCATATATAAAAATCCAAAAATACCTTGCTGCAATTTATTTACTTTTATTTTATTTAGTAATTTACTTTATCTATTTGTCATTATCAGACTTGATCCTTGGAAATAACCTCTAAGAGGATTGACAACCCTCTTATTTGCGTTGGGTGCAAGTGTTTGCTTTTGTGTGTGTAGGTGCTGCTTACGGGATTTTGCGTGGTTCTATTGGATTGATAACCTTGGTTCTTAACTAAGGGAAATACTTATCTCAACTATACTGCATCATCCTCTCCTCTTCGAGGAAAATACCAACGCAGTCTACAAGTAGCAGGGCTTTTCAGCCCAATTACGCCTTGACAACAGGGTGCTGGTTGCCTCTTCGTTGAACGCTGGGAGTAGTCTCGTTTGCCGGTAGTACTGGTTATTTCCTGCGAATCTTTCCTCGAGTTTTTTCTCGGCACTAAGGACCTCGGTCCATTTGTCATTTAGTTTGTCATGTTCGGCTCGAAGCTTCTAGGACTTTTGCTTCATGCTCTTGGTGGTGCTAATTAACCGCCGGCGAAAGGCCTGCAGCCGAGGATCATCTAAGGGCTCCTCGGGGATATCCAATTCGTCAGGTCCGAGGCTTAAATCTTCCCTGGACCCTGGGTAATAATCATGGTCCTCGGGGTCGTCATTGTCCCCATTGGGTGCGGCGCCGTCAATGGGACCGTTACCAGCGTTATCGCCTGCGTTTTTGTCTTCGGCGCCGTTGTCGGTGGCGTCACCATTATCGGTAGCATCATGGCTAGCTTCACTGTTGCCCGTGCCCCTATTACAGCAATGCCAGCACTTACGTTTGGGGTGCTCTTTATCTCCTTCATCATCCTTGGGAGTATCTACCATGTTGACATCGTGGGTGGAAGTAGCCGCCCAATTCCCGGTATAGCTGGTGGCTAGCGGTGATGCAGTATATGACATATTGTCGGCATCTTCGTCCATGTCGGCAGCCTCCTCGGAGGCATAGTCCAGTACGTTGGTTAAGTCTTCGACCGTAGCGACTAGAGGTGGGTGGCGGGTGGGACGAAAATTTTCGCACTTCCGGACATACGTCCGATTTGGTCATAAACAGAAGTCTGCCCGTTTTAGATTCCAAGGCTCTAGATTCGATCCAGCATCTTGTTTAGGAACAGTGAGGTCGACTTTGTCCATCTCTTGACTGTAGGCGGGGCTGACCTGAAGTTTAGCCGAGGTGCTTCCTGACGTAGCCTCGGGATTTTCACTACTGGGCTTGATGCCTGAGCCAGTGAGGTGATACTTGTATCCGAGCTTGAAGCTAGATCTGAGGTACAGGTCGCAATGTGGGCCTGCTCCGAGATTGAATCTGGTGCGTGGATAACGACATCCGTGGAATTCTCAGGCTGATCTGACACCCAACCTAAGAAAGCAAGCTCGCCGCGTGAACCCGTGGCATACTCCAGATTGCCAAACCGAATGGTCTGGCCTGTGGATAAGTTCTCTACTTGACTGAGATGGCCAGTCTAGTCAGCGTGTGCTACTTGTAGTCTGTGTTGCTATTTCCCCAGAGAGGAGAGGATGATGCAGTACAATAGAGATAAGTATTTCCCTTAGTTAAGAGCCAAGGTTATCAATCCAGTAGGAGAACCACACAAAATCCAGTGAGCAACACCTGCACACACAAAAGCAAACACTTGCACCCAACGCGAATAAGTGGGTTGTCAATCCTCTTAGCGGTTACTTGCAAGGATTAAGTCTGATAGAGATAAGATAAAGTAAATTACTAAACTAAATAAAATAAAATAAATTGCAGCAAGGAATTTTTGGTTTTTTATATATGATAAAATAGACCCAGGGGCCATAGTTTTCACTAGAGTCTTCTCTCTTGAACACATAGCATACGGTGGGTAAACAAATTACTGTTGGGCAATTGATAGAAAAGCGAATAATTATGATGGATTCATGGCAATGTTCATGTATATAGGCATCACGTCCGAGACAAGTAGACCGACTCCTGCCTGCATCTACTACTATTAGTCCACCCATCGACCGCTATCCAACATGCATCTAGGGTATTAAGTTAATCAAAACAGAGTAACGCCTTAAGCAAGATGACATGATGTACATAAGCAAATTCAAGCAATATGAATGAACCCCATCTTTTTATCCTTAATGGCAACAATACAAATACGTGTCATGTCCCTTTCTGTCACTGGGATTGAGCACCGCAAGATTGAACCCATCACAAAGCACCTCTCCCATTGCAAGATAAACCAATCTAGTTGGCCAAACCAAATCGATAGATCGAAGAGAAATACAAAGCTATAATAATCATGCATAAAAGAGTACAGCAAAAGACTCAGATATTTCTCATGAATAATCTGATCATAAACTCACAATTCATCGGATCCCAACAAACACACCGCAAAACAAGATTACATCGGATAGAACTCCAAGAACATCGAGGAGAACATTGTATTGAAGATCAAAGAGAGAGGAGAAGCCATCTAGCTACTAGCTATAGACCCGTAGGTCGGTGGTAAACTACTCACACATCATCGGTAGGGCAGCAAGGTTGATGTAGAAGCCCTCCGTGATCGATTCCCCTTCCGGCAGAGTACCGGAGAAGGCCTCCAGATGGGATCGCAGAAGAACAGAAGCTTGCGACGGCGGAAAGGTTTTCTCTTCTCTCTTTTTGGTGATTATGGAATATTTGAGAATTTATAGTGGAAGAATTAGGTCAGGAGGTGCCACGAGGGGCCCACAAGCGTGGGGGGCGCGCCCCCTGAGCTTGTCGCTCCCTCGTAACTCCTCTGGTCTTCTCCCGAAGCTTCGTGGGTCTCTTTTGGTCCAAAAAAATTAATCCAATTTTTTTCTCGTTTGGACACTTTTTTATAATGATTTTCTGAAAAGTCAAAAACAAGCAAAAAACAGCAACTGGCACTGGGCACTGAGTTAATAGGTTTGTCCCAAAAAATGATATATAATTGCATAAAGTTGCATACAAAACATCCAAGATTGATACTATAATAGCATGGTACAATCAAAAATTATAGATACGTTGGAGACGTATCAAGCATCCCCAAGCTTAATTCCTGCTCGTCCTCGAGTAGGTAAATGATAAAAACATAATTTTTGATGTGGAATGCTACCTAACATGTTTCATCATCATGTAATCTCTTTTACGGTATGAATATTATGATCCAAATGAGTCAAAGCAATAGTCTATAATTTGATATAAAGACATCAATACTCAGGCATACTAACAAACAATCATGCCTTTCAAAATAATGATGCTAAAGCAAGTTATCCCTACAAAATCATATAATCCTATCATGCTCCATCTTCTTCACACAAAGTATTTATCATGCACTACCCCGATGATAAGCCGAGCAATTGGTTCAAACTTTTTAACGTGCTTTACATTTTTCAACTCCCACGCAATACATGAGTGCAAGCCATGGACATAGCACTATGGGTGGAATAGAATATGATGATAGGGATAATAAGGGGAGGTCAAAAAGAAGAAGATAGTCTCACATCAACGCGGCTAATCAACGGGCTATGGAGATGCCCATCAATTGATGTCAATGCGAGGAGTAGGGATTGCCATGCAACGGATGCACTAGGAGCTATAAGTGTATGAAATCTCAAGAAATAAAAACTAAGTGGGTGTGCATCCAACTTGCTTGCTCATGAGCACCTCGGGCATTTGAGGAAGCCCATCATCGGAATATACAAGACAAGTTCTATAATGAAAAATTCCCACTAGTATATGAAAGTGACAACATAGGAGACTCTCTATGTGAAAAACATGGTGCTACTTTGAAGCACAAGTGTGGAAAAAGGATAGTAAGATTGCCCCTTCTCTCTTATTCTCTCATTATTTCATTTTTTTCTTTTTTTTTGGTGGGCTCTTTTGGCCTCTTTCTTTTTCTTTTTTTTCTATTTTTATTTTTCGTCCGAAGTCTCATTCCGACTTCTTGGGGAATCATAGCCTCCATCATCCTTTCCTCACTGGGACAATGCTTTAGTAATGATGATCATCACACTTTTATTTACTTACAACTCAAAATTACAACTCGATACTTAGAACAAATATGACTCTATATGAATGCCTCTAGCGGTGTACCAGGATGTGCAATGATCTAGAGTAACATGTATAAAAAAATGATGAACGGTGGCTGAGCCACAAATACTATGTCAGCTATATGATCATGCAAAGCAATATGACAATAATGATGTGTGTCATATAAAAAGAACGGTGGAAGTTGCATGGCAATATATCTCGGAATGGCTATGGAAATGCCATGATAGGTAGGTATGGTGGCTGTTTTGAGGAAGATATAAAGAGGCTTATGTGTGATAGAGCGTATCATATCACGGGGTTTGGATGCACCGGCGAAGTTTACACTGACTCTCGATGTGAGAAAGGGCAATGCACGGTACCGAAGAGGCTAGCAAAATGCGGAAGGGTGAGAGTGCGTATAATCCATGGACTCACATTAGTCATAAAGAACTCACATACTTATTGCGAAATTCTATTAGCCCTCGAAGCAAAGTACTACTACGCATGCCCCTAGGGGGATAGATTGGTAGGAAAAGACCATCGCTCGTCCCCGACCGCCACTCATAAGGTAGACAATCAATAATAAACCATGCTCCAATTTCATGGCATAATGACAGATCATACGTGCATGCTTCGGGAATCACAAACTTTAACACAATTATTCCTACTAAACCACTGTGACGCCCCCGGCCCGACCGTGCGCTAACCATACACGCAAATGCACACGATCAAGCCTAGGGACTCACTTGAAGATATCACAACACAACTCTAGACACAAAATAAAATAATACAAGATTAATATTACAAGCCAGGGGCCTCAAGGGCTCAAATACATAAGCTTCAGTCATACAAGCATCAGCGAAAGCATCAGATATCTGAGCACAGATATAAAAGATAAAAAGACAAGCCTTAAGAAGGCGAGGCAAAACACGACAACGATCGAAAAGGCGCAGGCCTCCTGCCTGGGAGCCTCCTATCTACTCCTGGTCGTCGGCGGTCTCCACGTAGTAGTAGGCTCCTCCAGAAGTGTAGTAGTAGTCGTCGGCTGGGGCGGCTAGCTCCGGGGCTCCATCATCTGGTCGCAGCAATCGGGCATGGGGGAAAAAGGGGAAGCAAAGCAACCGTGAGTACTCATCCAAAGTACTCGCAAGACTTACATCAGAACTATGCTATGTATGCATCGGTATCAAAGGGAATGGCTATATCTGTGGACTAGACTGCAGAATTGCCAGAATGGAGGGGGAAAGCCTAGCCTATCGAAGACTAGCATCTTCAGCGTCTTGCATCATTAGAAGAGTGCAGATTAGTAGCATAACATAACATATCAAGCATGTTGAATCAAAGCCTAGAGATCCTTCCTCGACTCCCTGCGAGAAAGCGATCCCATAGCTTCCAATTAATTAAAAGTATCCAGTTCAAGTAGTAGTAGATCGGGATACAACACTGAGTGTCCTGTTACCGTGGACACGGCTATTCGAATAGATAACTTCCCTGCAGGGGTGCACTACTGTTACCCAACACGCTCGATTAACTCTAGTCGGACACACTTTTATCGGGTCATGCCCGGCCTCGGCTGATCGACACGACGTAGTCCTACCTAGGCTCAATAGAGAGGTCCCCGCCGGTCTACATCCTAAGTGCTCAGGGGTCTTGGGCCCATCGCCCTTTGCACTCTGGGTCGTTGTGTGCAGGGTGGATCCAGGCACCACCTCTGTCCTAGATGGCGCCGGCCCGACCCGGCCACAATGCTGAACTGGACGTCTGACAGAGCTTTTGGCTGATACATATGGCGCCGAGGGCCCCATAAACCATTATCCCGCATGGTGGTAGTGCGTATATGGCCAGCGGCCAACTCAGATCAAATACCCAAATCCATTAGCGAACTATTAGGAGCTCGCGGTGACGATCGGTACTCCTGTCGCCCCGTCTCGAGGAAGTGCAACAAGGGCCAGGCCCATCCCTCTCTAGGGTGGTCTCTGCCAGCCCGGCCACGCCTCGTAATTATCTCGCGGGTACCCTCCAGGTCAACCCGTCTTCCCAGGAGACTGTCGGGAACTCAGGTCCACCTCTACCGGGGTGGTACCGCCTGTCCCTTCAGTCCCGCAATAACAATACAAAGGGGGCAACAGTTAAATGCACTGTTGAGGATATCGCTTATCGTTATCGTCTCGATCAGCTGGGGATTAGAGATTAATCGAAAATCGATCGATTAATCGATTTTATCCGTCGACTATTAATCGGATAATTTTTGCAAATCCCAGGTTCCCAACACTAAAATATGCTATATTCAACACCAAAACTATATTGGACAGATGTGTTACCTTGATTCCTAGCCTTTGAATCCTCGTATAACGACAAACAAAATAGGACAACAATACATATTGCGTAACAATTTCCACAAAACACAAATAAGCATAGTTTTTGCAAACATAGTGCCATGAATAGGTCCGATTTATCGGTAGATTCCCGATAAATCGCTTGTCAGAGCGATAAATCGGCCCAAAAGAGAAACGGTGAAGATAAGGCATTATCTTATCGGTCACCCCCCGAGTAGCGATAAATCGGAAGATTAATCGCTGAATCGGAAGATTTTTGGAACAATGGTTAAATGTAACCGTGTGTCCGTAACATCAAGAGGGTAATCCGAGAAATCACCCTCGATGGATTCCCACTCGATGCTACCGTCAAGGTGAACCCGGAGGAATCACCCTCGATGGATTCACACTTGAGGGGTTGCCTGACAGAAGCTTCATCGGAGGTGGTGGAAGAGGAATCACCCCCGTATCCCACAACCAACTAACTGTACCACAGAGACATATCAGAAGTGAGATAAGAGGTATCACCCTCGGCACTCGAGGATAACTCTGTGGAGTCGAACAACTTAGGGGGTGTGCAGTGATGTGCTGGTCTCAGCCCGTCGATCACATCGATCGGGGCACTGATACTAAAGCGGGGCAACTAGGACAAGGATGAGGGGCCACAGATGGATTACCAACCAACACTAGGCATTTAGGATATCAGGTAAAGTATCAACAGAAGTTACAATAAACAGGCTATGCAACAGAATAGGATCAATCAAAAGCAGTAGCAAAATCTAATGCAAGCAGGAGGGAGAAAGATTAGGTGATATAGGCATGCGTCAAGGGGGGTTGCTTGCCTGGAAGCTCTGCGGTAAAAGAGGGGTCTTCGACGGAGTAGCAGTCCTATGGGGCAGCGTCGGTCTCGGGGTCTACCGGAGAGAAGAGGGGGAGGAAACAGATAAATACATAGCAAACAAATGCAATCACTATGCATGACGTGGTTAAACGATATGCAATGGTAATATATTGCCTCTCTACTCATTTTAGATGATTTAGGAATTTGTTTGAATTTATTTTACCGAAACCATGCACTATTCATCTATCAGAAACAGGCCAAAAGTTATAGGTTCTCCTACGCAGAGGGTTCTAACATGCATGCAGATGACATATTCGAATTCGTTGGATTTTTCTGATCAACTTTCATGTAGAAAGTTTTTCCATCCGAGCTACGGTTTATTTTCTATGAATTTTCAAAATTTTATTGAATTTCTGGAATTACTATATTTATTTTTAATTCGAAAATATTAAAGTGTAAATGCTATGTGCACCCACTGATATGTACACAGCAGAGAGCTTTGTGACTGACAGTGGGGCCCAGTCAACTGCCCAGTCAGCTGTTGACTGGTCAGCTTTGACTGGTCAACGGGACCAGTGGGTCCCACCTGCCAGTGACTGGGCTTGCCCAGTCAGCAGGTTGACTGGGTCAACAGGGCCCAGTGGACCCACATGTCAGTCACTATTGGGGTTAAATAAATATTATCTATTTAAACAGCAATTGGGGCCCACATGTCAGCGTCTATTTTTAATTATCAGGAGTTATTTTAACTGGGGGTTATTAGAGCCAGTGGGGCCCATTGTCAATGCCTGTTAGTAATTTCAGTTAGCACCTAATCTAGCAGTTAATGACCTGGGCCCACCTGTCATGGACCCAGGCGAGGTTTAAAACGCGCGCGCGCCGGCGGTGGCCTCCGTCGACTACCCGAACGGCGGCGACGCGTCGGGATCGGCGCACAGGTGACCAAAAGGACACCCACGAGCACCAACAGAACGAGCACAGAGGGCCGCGTCGAGCTGTGCCATCGGTTGGAGCTAGGGATGGCCGGAGCAGTGCCGGAGATGATGGACAACGGCGGCCGGAGCATGCGAGCTCGGCCACGATGTCTACGGCGACTAGCGGCAGAGAAAGAGGGGTTTCGCGGCGGCGCTCACAACGGGTTGGATGGCCAGCTCGGGGAGGCACCATCGGCGGCGGATCGAGCGGTGGCGCCCGACGGCCGCAGTTGGAGAAGAAGGACGAGGGCGGCGATGGCGTAGCTCCTCGAGCTCGATCCAATGGCGCAGACGACGAAGAGGACCATGGTCGACCTCCTGGCCATACGCAGGCGTCGCGGGGTGGCTCCAGAGCGCGTCAACGGCGGCAGCGTATCGACGGATGTGCCCGTGCGAGCGAGACAGAGAGGGAGACGGGGGAAAATGAGAAGGGGGCGCCAGCGGTGGTTGGTGTTCGACCTTATCCCCTCCCGATCGACTCTGCAGCGGGACGCGTCGAGGGACGGCCGACGAGGACGGCAGCGGCTGCGGTGGTGTTGACACGGAAGGGGAGCAGGTAGACGATGACCAGATGGGCTGGGTCGGCACTGTAGCAGTAGGCCCGAGTGCACAGAGCAGTTCCTGTCTTTTCTTTTTTATTCTTTTTCTGTTTTCATCTTTTGTCACTATTTTGTCATTTGTTTTGACTCCAAAGTACTTTTGTAAAATGTGAGACTTGTCCCACTAAATGTTATGCAACATTCCTCACTGCCACAAAAAGTTTGGTAAGTGTTTGATTCCAATTAAATTTTGATTAATTGAAAAAGGATTAAATAAGCTAATTTAGGTACTATTTTATATTGGTTAAGGCCATTTTATTAACTCAAATAATGTTGGTTTTATTTTGATAATTACTTTGGGATTATTTGCAACATTATGAACATTTTTGTGTTGCTGGTTGAAGAAATAATTATTTGACTTGCATTTTGAATTTTGAATTGAGGTTGAATTATTTCCTAATGCAACTTAATGCAGATGACCATGATGTCATGGCAATTTAATTAGCTTAATGACAGGGTTAGGATCTGGGGATGTTACAACCACAATCATCTACTAGTACCTCCCCCATATTACCATCTCAATATCGCAAAACTATTGCAAGGAATCAAATTTATCATATTCAGTGATCAACATGAAAGTTTTTATTATATCCCTCTTGAATATCTATCATATCAGGACCAAATTCATAACACGTGCATATTACCATTGCTATATATTAGACTCTCAAAAATATATAAGTGAAGCATGAGAGTGCAACTATTTCTTTAAAATATAAAAACCACCGCCGTGCTCTAAAAGATATAAGTGAAGCACTAGAGCAACTGCCTAGCTCAAAAGATATAAGTGAAGCACATAGAGTATTCTAACAAATCACGAATAATGTGTGTCCCTCTCAAAAAGGTGTGTTCAGAAATGATGATTGTGACAAACTAATAAGCAAACAAAAGCAAACAAACTATATCACAAGACGCTCCAAGTAAAACACATATCATGTGATGAATAAAAATATAGCTCCAAGTGTGTTACCGATAGATTGTAGACGAAAGAGGGGATGCCATCCGGGGCATCCCCAAGCTTAGACGCTTGAGTCTTCCTTGAATATTACCTTGGGGTGCCTTGGTCATCCCCAAGCTTAGGCTCTTGCCTCTCCTTATTCCTTTATCCATCGTAGTCTCACCCAAAACTTGAAAACTTCAGCACACAAAACTCAACAGAAACCTCGTGAGATCCATTAGTATAACATAAAAATCTTTAACTCTAAGTACTGTAGTAAATTGATTCATATTTAATATTGGCATAATGCTACTGTACTCCAACTTCTCCATGACTCATACCCCCCGATACGTTCCATAGATACATCAAAATAAGCAAATTATGCAACAAAAACAGAATCTGTCTAAAACAGAACAGTCTGTAAAGATCTGAATAATGGTCATAGTTATGTAACTCCAAAAATTCTGAAAAATTAGGACAACGTGGGAAATTTATATTACAATACTGTGTAGAAAATTCAGAATTAATTGACATTCCACCGAAAAACTAAAATTCCTGTACTGGACGCAAAATTTTCTGTTTTCAAACAGCATCAATCATACTATCTTCCAAATCATTCCAAAGGCATTACTTGGCACAAAAACTAATTTAAAGATAAAACCACAATGATAACAGAGGCTATAATCATGTAATCACACACAAACAGAAAGTAAAAGCAAAAAATTATTTTATTCATTGGGTTGCCTCCCAACAAGCGCTATTGTTTCATGCCCCTAGCTAGGCATAATGCATAGATTCAAGTGTTGTCATCCTTTAAGTTAACTCCATAGGTGGCCCTCATAATAGATTCATATGGTGGCTTGATTCTCTTTCTAGGGAAGTGTTCCATCCCTTGAAATCTTATATTGCCTTCTTTCATGTCAGGACCGGTTTTCCAGGATATTAATTCCCAGTAAATGGCCCTTGTGCTCACTAGCCCCAGGATTACTGTTAGCTGATGAGACACAATCTTGATACAGAAATTCCAAGCGAAATTACAAAAATATGAAGTACAAGACCATTTTGGTCTATGAGTACAACAAAAAGTTTCTTGTGGTTGATGGCGGAAGCGGTTTGCGGATCATCAGCGTCTATGGGACTCCATTTCCCACAGGAACAGCTGACCTGGATAACTCCTATCTTCGCGCGGCTGTTATCTTCATGCCTAGGTTCCGGGCTGTCGTCGTTGCGCTCTTATCCAAACAAGAAATCTGGCCAAGACAATAGCCAGGGACAAGCCAGTGAGTACTTTGAATGTACTCGCAAACATCATGAAAACAGGTACAATATAGCAGGTGATAAACATGTACTGAAACAATCCACGATCGCTTAGTCAGTCTCAAAATAAAATTCATGATGCACACAACTAGGTCATTCATATTAAACAGGAATAAGCAATCAGAGAATAAAAATAAAATAAACCAATCAGGTGTCTGAAGCGACGCCTCGAAAGGATAATAATATAAAGCATGCCTCAGTTGGGCGTCTGAGCGACGCCATATAAAGGGCTTATAAGGGAAATAAATAACAAGCATGCCACAGTCGGGCGTCTGAGCGACACCACATAAAGGGCTTATAAGGAAAATAAATAACAAGCATGCCACAGGCGGGCGTCTGAGCGACACCACATAAAGGGCTTATAAGGAAAATAAATAACAAGCATGCCACAGTCGGGCGTCTGAGCGACACCACATAAAGGGCTTATAAGGAAAATAAATAACAAGCATGCCACAGTCGGGCGTCTGAGCGACACCGCATAAAGGGCTTATAAGGAAAATAAATAACAAGCATGCCACAGTCGGGCGTCTGAGCGACACCACATAAAGGGCTTATAAGGAAAATAAATAACAAGCATGCCACAGTCGGGCGTCTGAGCGACACCACATAAAGGGCTTATATAATAAAAATCACCATAAGTATCCAGGAGGTAGAACCGTCCCAAGAATACTCAATAATACAATTATTAGAAATGGTTAGTCCACAATAGTAATAGTCATAATCATCATTGGTCACACGTCATGATCAAGGTTCCGGTTTAGAAGTTTTTCCTCCGAAGACCGACACTAAGACCGACACTTGACCCATCCCAGACTGTAGTCCTTAACCGCGGACACGGCTATTCGAATAGATATAAACTCTGCAGAGGGTGTACTCTTTACCCACGAGTAACGGATTCCCTTAGTCCACCGGGACTAATTCCGTTTACGGTCTTTTAATTGAAAACACACCTAACTCGCACACACCAGCTTAACTTACCGGTGTCTGGAATCACCCACGACACTCGTTAAGCAAAACTCTAAGTGGGGAGGCTACAACCTCGATTAGCATGGGATCAAATTTATATCGCGCGCTCTAAGGGGTGCCCCCCTCTCGGTCCCAACCGGAAACACCCATGCCCCCGGACCAGGTGGCATGCCTACCGGCTGCAGCCGGTATCTTCCACCATGGCCTCTCTATACGGTGTGTGCCAAGAAAGGGGTTGACAACTTACTGGACCGTACCCTACCTGCGGCAGGGACAAGTGGTAGCACGAGACAAGTATGGGGGTTACTGGAACAAGATTCGATCTATGGTCGACTCAGGAGGCTTATGGTTCCCTGCATGGTTAGCACAACAAATATTTTTTTTTACAGTTTCCAAACAGAATCACCACTCATCACACCCCTTCATGCCTCACTGACCATTCTCGCTCCAACGAGATGTCAGCACCAAGCTCGTGTCTACCCGAGACAGAGACTCCTCCGGATTCCTTCCGGTAGGCATGTGAGGTATAAGGGGTGAATACTGTCACCAGAATTGAATTATAACAGCAAGGAATTTCCATCATGCACTCCAAGGCATGATCACAACATCACATGAAATAACGCATGCTTCAAAACATCTCGGTGATATAGTCACATCAAACAACACCCAACAAACATTAGACCAGTTTTCAGAATGCTTGCCTTTCAGGTGCAGAGGTGTAGGGTGCACCACAAAACTTTTGAAAGTTTTTTCTTCTCTCTCCGATTCCTATTTTGAAAAATATTTGAATTAACACGCAATTCAAAAACAGTACAAAAAGTTGTCTTGCAAAATTTTCAAATAAATATGAAAATAAACTAGATGAAATTTGAGAGAGGTAGGAAAAAGAATCAAATCATTTGGAGTTTTATTTTAAAAGATATGCCCAGTCAAAGTAGAGGTCAAATTTCTGTTTTAATAAATTAAGAAAAAGGAAAACGGTTCGGTGGCGAATACGTTTTTCCATGACTAAAAACGTATTCTAGCGAAGACGCTTACTCTCGGGGGAAACGCACCAGAAGGTCAGCGCCACTGGGGAGACTGGCTGGGTCACCGACAGGTGGGCCCCACCTGTCGGGTTTGCCTCCCACCTCACGCGCGCTCCTGGCCAGAGGCAGAGGCCGACTCCGGCGACGATTGCCGGCGCTGGGAGGCACCTTTCTCGGAGCTGGGCACACCGGCGTGCTCAGGAGGGAGGGCCCCATCCTCTGGAGAGCAAAATGTTCGCCGGGGAGTTCGGGGGTGAGCACCCCTTCATCCATGGCGGACAGCGGCTTCGGGAGCAATTGGGAGCTCGGGCTACGGTGGCTCCCGATCTAGTTCGAGAGTTGGGGTGGCTCCGTAGTGAAGAGGGGAAGCTAACGGTGGCAATGGGGTCACGAGGGAGGCCCTGGTTGCAACGAATTTAACGAAGTGGCCGCAGTGGTCGTCCTCACCGGAGACGAGGAAGAAGCGAGCTTCCAGCCAAATGGGTGCTAGTAGTGGACTCAGTAGGATGGGAGGGGGATGCTGCCTCGATCACACGAGCTCTGGGGGGTTTAAATAGGTCGGGAGGGTCGGTTCGATGGCTGCCCGAGGATAAGCACGTCGATGGTGGCACAATTGCAGCACAGGGGAGGTGGGGGTCGGCTGGCAGTGCTAGCAGAGGAAGGCGACGCGATTGCGGATAAGAACGACCTGCTCATGAGGGCAGCTGGCGAGGCGCTGAGGCTTGGGCGGCGCTGCCATGGCAGGCGGCGGCGGCGGCGGCTTGCGGGCGACGCTGTAGGGCTCGTGGGGAAGGCTGTTCGGGCTTGGCGCTACGCAGCGGGCAGCAGGGGGGTCGGGATAAGCTCGGGGGAGGCAGTAGGTGGGCGTGGCGGCTCGGGCGTCGCACGAGCAAAACGTGTGCTCTGGACGCGCCCAGCGCACGCACGGCACCTGTTCGACACAATGCCAAGGGTAGCTATGGGGCTTATATGGGCATGAAACTTAACAGGATCATGCATTAGGGTTAAATAAGTCTAATAGACATGCTGGTTTAGTCTTAGGGTCAGGTTCACAATCTAAACCTATTTCCATGCCAATTCTGTTCATGAACACAAAGTGCTCGACAGAATGCCATGGGCATCAAATGAGATTTTATGGAGACCAAAATTAACAGGATGGAGTATCTTTAGATGCAGGTGATGATGGCAAAGTTAGTTTGGCCAAAGCAGAAAGTTGTTAATGCAAATTTTGGTGAAAAACAATTCTGGAGAGAAAATGAAAGGGGCAATTTGGTCAACTTAAAACATTCCTATGGGTTTGATCTCTTGGATTTAAGGTTTTGGTAGGGTTGACTACAAGTAGGAAAAATCTCAAGATCACTAGAGCAAAATAAAATAGGGTTGCAGTACAAACTGCCAAACTGGACCAGAATGCAAATGAGGATGGTTTGCTCAAAATTTTCAAAGAACCAAATGGATTTTTGCATAAACATGAGTTATATACCTCTACTGACATCCCCAAATTTTTATGGAATTTTTAAAGAGATATTTAAATAGGTTGCAGTGCAAACTACAAACTGAACCAGATTTGAAAGCTTGAAGTGGAGCTCAAAATTTACAAAACACCAAGCTGGGTTTTTGCATAAAAGTGATCCAGGGACATCACATGCCATCTACAAATTTTTTTGGAATTTATAAATGGAGTTATAAAATAGTTGTAGTGCAAATGAGGCTCTAAAAAGGGGTAAAATGCTATTAAATGAATTAAATCTTGACAAATTTTATTTTAAAATTATTCCACTGGTTTTAATGAATGCAATAAAATGATTTAATAAAACATTCAAGTCCCACCATATTATTCAAAAGTTTCAGGTAAGAGGAAAAAAATTGAAATCCAGAGAAAAGAAGTGGCTCTGAAATCCATAGAAAAATTCCAGAAAATAGAAAATAAGTATTCCTGGCAAAATTTTAATTAATAAAACATGATTAAATTTTTGGGGTGCTACATTTCATATCAATAATAGCACCTATAGTTCGTAAAAAGGGCCTACCAAGTATTATAGGACAAGACGGATTGCATTCAATGTCAAGAACAATAAGATCCACGGGCACATAATTTCTATTATCAAGAATAAGCATATCATTTATTCTACCCAATGGCTTTTTAATAGTGGAATCCACAAGATGTAAATTAAGGGAACATTCATCTATTTCGGTAAGGCCTAGCACATCACACAGAGATTTTGGTATGGTAGAAACGCTAGCACCTAAATCACATAGAGCATTACATTCATAATTTTTAATTTTAACCTTGATAGTAGGTTCCCATTCATCATACAATTTTCTAGGAATTGAAACTTCCAACTCAAGTCTTTCTTCGTGAGCTTTTATCATAGCTTCAACAATATGTTTAGTAAAAGCTTTGTTTTGTTCATAAGCATTTGGTGAATTAATCATAGATTGCAACAAAGAAATGCATTCAACCAAAGAGCAATTATCATATTTAAAGTCCTTGTACTCCAAAGTAGTGGGCACATTACTATTTAAAGTTTTGACCTCTCCAAACCCACTTTTTTTGATTTTTATCATTAAGATCATCACCCTTCAAGCAATTGGGACGCCCTCTAGCTAAAGTTGACTCTTATTCAGTCCCTTTTTCATCAAGTTTTATATTACTAAATAAAGATTCAATAGGAGTGACACCAATCATTTTAATATCTTCATCATGACTATGATAAAAATTGGGTGGAATAGCCTTTTCTAAGAATTCCCGCTTAGCTCTCAACCTAGCGGTTCTTTCTTTACTTTCATTAATGGAGACATGGATGGCTTTAATAGACTCGTTTATATCAATTTTAGGTGGAAAATTTTTAATCTTGAGATTTTCCACATCATGAGCAATTCTATCCATGTTCCTAGACATTTCATCAACTCTATTCAATTTTTCTTCTATCATAGCATTAAAATTCTTTTGATAATTAATAAATTCTTTAATATTACTTTCAAGATCATAGGGTATCCTATTATTATTATTATATGAATTACCATAGGAATTACCATAATTACTAGAGGAATTTCCGGGAAACGGTCTAGCATTGAAATTACCCCTATAAGCATTGTTGTTGAAATTGTTTCGAGATATAAACTTCACATCCATTGTATCATTATTTTGCTTAATCAAAGTAGACAATGGCACATCATTGGGATCAACATGAGCATTCTTACTAGCAAGCATTTTTATAAGAGCATCCATCTTATCACTCAAAGTATTAATTTCTTCAACAGAGTTTACCTTCTTACCAGTTGGAGTTCTTTCGGTGTTCCATTGAGAATAATTTGCCATAATATTGTCTAGGAGCTTTGTAGTTTCTCCTAATGTAATTTCCATGAAAGTACCAGCTGCGGCAGAGTCTAGCAAATTTCTAGAAACAAAGTTTAGTCCCGCATAACAAATTTGTATGATCATCCATAGATTTAAACCATGAGTTGGGCAATTTCTTATCATCAATTTCATTCTCTCCCAAGATTGTGCAACATGCTTATGCTCAAGTTTCTTAAAATTCATAATTTGATTTCTTAGAGAAATAATCTTAGCGGGAGGAAAATACTTAGTAATAAAAGCATCCTTACATTTATCCCATGAATCAATACTATTTCTAGGCAAGGATGAAAACCAAGTTTTAGCACGATCTCGTAGTCAGAATGGAAATAATTTCAATTTAGCAATATCATTATCCACATATTTTTTCTTTTGCATATAACATAACCCAACGAAAGTATTAAGATGGGATGCAACATCTTCATTAGGACTACCAGAAAATTGTTCTTTCATAACAAGATTAAGCAAGGCACCATTAATGTCACACGACTCTGCACTAGTGGCGGGAGGAGCAATAGGAGTACTAACAAAATCATTATTATTAGTATTGGAAAAGTCACACAATTTTGTATTTTCTTGAGACATAGCGACAAAGCAAGCAACAAACTAGCAAACAAGCAAATAAAAATATTTTTGTGTTTTTGTAAAAAAAATAGAAGTGGGGTGATGAAAACGAGAGACAAATGCAAAAAAAGGAAAATAAAAGAAATGCAAGTGATTGATAGTTTGTGCCAAGGTACTTGATAAATTTTGGTGATGTCTCCCTGGCAACGGCGCCAGAAATTCTTCCTGCTACTTGTAGTTTGCGTTGGTATTTTCCCAAAGAGGAGATGATGATGCGGTACATTAGAGATAAGTATTTCCCTCAGTTAAGAACCAAGGTTATCAACCCAGTAGGAGAACCACACAAAATCCAGTGAGCAGCACCTGCACACACAAAAGCAAACACTTGCACCCAACGCGAATAAGAGGGTTGTCAATCCTCTTAGCGGTTACTTGCAAGGATTAAGTCTGATAGAGATAATTTGATAAAGTAAATTACCAAACTAAATAAAAGAAATTAAATTGCAGCAAGGTATTTTTGGTTTTTTATATATGATAAAATAGACCCGGGGGGCATAGTTTTCACTAGAGGCTTCTCTCTTGAACACATAGCATACGGTGGGTAAACAAATTACTATTGGGCAATTGATAGAAAAGCGAATAATTATGATGGATTCATGGCAATGATCATGTATATAGACATCACGTCCGAGACAAGTAGACCGACTCCTGCCTGCATCTACTACTATTACTCCACCCATCGACCGCTATCCAGCATGCATCTAGGGTATTAAGTTAATGAAAACAGAGTAACACCTTAAGCAAGATGACATGATGTAGAGAAGCAAATGCAAGCAATATGAATAAACCCCATCTTTTTATCCTTAATGGCAACAATACAAATACGTGTCATGTCCCTTTCTGTCACTAGAATTGAGCACCGCAAGATTGAACCCATCACAAAGCACCTCTCCCATTGCAAGATAAACCAATCTAGTTGGCCAAACCAAATCGATAGATCAGAGAGAAATACAAAGCTATAATAATCATGCATAAAAGAGTACAGCAAAAGACTCAAATATTTCTCATGAATAATCTGATCATAAACTCACAATTCATCGGATCCCAACAAACACACCGCAAAAGAAGATTACATCGGATAGAACTCCAAGAACATCGAGGAAACATTGTATTGAAGATCAAAGAGAGAGAAGAAGCCATCTAGCTACCAGCTATGGACCCATAGGTCGGTGGTAAACTACTCACACATCATTGGTAGGGCAGCAAGGTTGATGTAGAAGCCATTCGTGATTGATTCCCCCTCCGACAGAGTACCGGAGAAGGCCTCCAGATGGGATCGCGGAAGAACAGAGGCTTGCGATGGCGGAAAGGTTTTCTCTTCTCCCTGTTTGGTGATTATGGAATATTTGAGAATTTATAGTGGAAGAATTAGGTTAGGAGGTGCCACGAGGGGCCCACAAGCCTGGAGGGCGTGGCCACCCCCCTGGGGCGCGCCCCCTGAGCTTGTCGCTCCCTCGTAACTCCTCTGGTCTTCTCCCGAAGCTTCGTGGGTCTCTTCTGGTCCAGAAAAAATTAATCCAAAGTTTTTTTCTCATTTGGACACTTTTTGATATTGATTTTCTGAAAAGTCAAAAACAATCAAAAAACAGCAACTGGCACTGGGCACTGAGTTAATAGGTTAGTCCCAAAAAATGATATATAATTGCATACAAAACATCCAAGATTGATACTATAATAGCATGGAACAATCAAAAATTATAGATACGTTGGAGACGTATCAGCGTGCAGCACGATGCTGCCGAAGGCGAAAAGCTGGACGGGGATGAAGATATCCCCACAGCCGATGCTATTGTTGATCCAAAGATTCGAGATCAAGCTCTTGTGATCACACAAAGGGACCTGCATGTGCCACCAATGTCGGTGCTAAAATCGATGATCTCGGGTAGGCGGTCCTAAGCTGGTGATCCGAGCAAGATGGTAACAGGAGAAAATAGGGACACGATATGTACTGATGTCTACTACACAACTTGTTCTTGTAGACTCGTGTTGGGCCTCCAAGCGCAGAGGTTTGTAGGACAGTAGCAATTTTCCCTCAAGTGGATGACCTAAGGTTTATCAATCCGTGGGAGGTGTAGGATGAAGATGGTCTCTCTCAAACAACCCTGCAACCAAATAATAAAGAGTCTCTTGTGTCCCCAACACACCCAATACAATGGTAAATTGTATAGGTGCACTAGTTCGGTGAAGAGATGGTGATAAAAGTGTAGTATGGATAGTAGATATAGGTTTTTTGTAATCTGAAAATATAAAAACAGCAAGGTAGCAAGTAGTAAAAGTGAGCACAAACGGTATTGCAATGCTTGAAAATAAGGCCTAGGGTTCATACTTTCACTAGTGCAATCTCTCAACAATGCTAACATAATTGGATCATATAACAATCCCTCAACGTGCGATAAAGAATCACTCCCAAGTTCCTATTAGCGGAGAACATAAGATAGAAATTGTTTGTAGGGTACGAAACCACCTCAAAGTTATTCTTTCCGATCGATCTATTGAGCTATTCCTATAAGTGTCACAAACAGCCTTAGAGTTCGTACTAAAATAACACCATATGATAGACATCAACCAACTCTAATGTCACCTAGATACTCCAATGTCACCGCAAGTATCCGTGAGTTGATTATACGATATGCATCAAACAACTTCATAATCATAATATTCAATCCACACAAAGAACTCCAAGGAGCACCCCAAAGTTTCTATCGGAGAAAAGATAATGAAAACGTGCATCAACCCCTATGCATAGATTACCCCAATGTCACCTCGGGAATCCGCGAGTTGAGTGCCAAAACATATATCAAGTGAATCAATATAAAACCCCATTGTCACCACGGGTATTCATATGCAAGACATACTTCAAGTGTTCTCAAATCTGAAATATTCAATCCGACAATAACGAAACCTCAAAGGGAAAAGATTCGATTCATCATAACAAGGATAGAGAGGGAAGAAACACCATATGATCCAACTATATTAACAAAGCTCGC
This sequence comes from Elymus sibiricus, assembly GCA_039707655.1. Taxonomy (NCBI): domain Eukaryota; kingdom Viridiplantae; phylum Streptophyta; class Magnoliopsida; order Poales; family Poaceae; genus Elymus; species Elymus sibiricus. Next base: position 324,477,199 of record CM077674.1, on the reverse strand, counting down.
GATACATCAAGATCGTGCCAAATCAAGAACATGAGAGAGAGAGAGAGAGATAAAACACATAGCTACTGGTACAAACCCTCAGCCCCGAGGGTGAACTACTCCCTCCTCATCATGGAGACCGCCGGGATGATGAAGATGGCCTCCGGTGATGCTTTCCCCCCTCTGGTAGGGTGCCAGAAAAGGGTTGTAGATGAGATCGTGGAGATACAGAGGCTTGCGGCGTCGTAAAAACTCATCTAGGTTAACTTTCAGGGGTTTCTGAATATATATGATTTTTCAGCGTTGGAATCACGTGGAGATGGGCCACAGGGGGCCCACGAGGTACCAGGGCGCGCCTGGGGGGTGGCGCGCCCTGGTGCCTCGTGGGCACTGGGTGGCCCCCCTCCAGTGGGTCTTGGTTCCATTATTTTTTATTTATCCCATAAAAAATCTCCAAAAAGTTTCATCCAATTCCAAGAACTTTTATTTCTGCACAAAAAACAACACCATGGCAATTCTGCTGAAAACAGCATCAGTCCGGGTTAGTTCTAATCAAATCATACCAAAACCATATAGAATTGTTATAAACGTGGCATGAATACTTCATAAATTATAGATACGTTGGAGACGTATCAGCATCCCCAAGCTTAATTCATGCTCGTCCTCGAGTAGGTAAATGATAAAAGAAATAATTTATGAAGTGTGAATGCTAGGATAGTGCATAAGTTTGATCAATGATAATTTCAATCACTTTTCCTAGCATCAATATATATCATAATCAGTAGCTCATAAAACTTCTCATGATTAAGTAGCAAGCAACTCACATGTTTAAAGTATAGGCCATAAACTTTCTTGAAAACTAACAAACTATGTTCTCAGTCAACAATGCAATTGCAATTCATCATATTTTCAGGAAGGGTCTCATGTAGGAGCTTATTAGCAAGTCCACATACTCAACCATCATTTAGTCTTCTATGATTGCTAACACTCACGACATATATATGGAGCAAAAAGTTTCAGCCAGACACATAGAACGATAGGGGCTTATAATTTCGCCTCCCAACTTATTCACCTCAAGGGTGATGTCAACAATAATAACTCATGATCACTCATATCCAACTAGATATATATGCCTAGATCTTTCCCTACCACATGATGCTTGCAAAAGAGAAAAATAAAAAGGAATAGAGGAGAACACTATTGACTCTTGCATAAAAAATAAATACATAAAAGTAAAAGATAGGCCCTTCGCAGAGGGAAGCAGAGGTTGTCATGCACTTTTTATTGTTGGATGCACAAGCTCTTAATGCAATGGAACGTCACTTTATATTGCCCCTTGTGATAGCAACCTTTATTATGCAGTTTGTCGCTTTTATTTATTTACCATCACAAGTTCGTACAAAGCTTATTTTCCGTTACAATAAAAGTTAATACATATCTAGAGGCAATTTTCATTGCTTTTTTGCACCGATGACAACTTACTTGAAGGATCTTATTCAATCCATAGGTAGATATAGTGGACTCTCATGCCATGAAACTGGGTTTAAGGGTTTTGGATGCACAAGTAGTATCTCTACTTGGTGCAAATTTTTGGCTAGCAAAGATATTGATCAAGCACCATATGTTAGAGGATCTATGACAATATAGCTTCTATGTGAATATAAGCAAACATAATTCATTACGTTGTATTCCTTGTCCAACGTCAACTATTTGATATAAAATACTTAATGGGGGCTCACAATCATAAAAGATGTCCAAGATTGTGTATTTTCATGTGAATCTTCTCTTCCCTTATTAATTCTTTCATGAATTGCATCATTGACCAATGCTATGCTTGTTAACTTTCAATAAATTTTACCACTTATACTTCTTGTATGTGAAGTCACTACTCCCCATGGGACAAGCATATGAAGCATATATAATTTCAAATGTATGATATTCAATTCTTTCACAATTTACTCATAGGATATAAGTGACGCACAAGAGTAAATGACAAACTACTCCAAAAAGATATAAGTGAAGATCAAATGAGTAGTTAAGTAAATAGGTGGCTATGTGAGGACTCTCTTCTCATTTAAAAATTTCAGATCTTAAGTATTTTATTCAAACAACAAATAAAACAAAATAAAATGACATTCCGAGAATAGCACATATCATGTGAAGAAGAAAAAAAATTAGGCTCAACCAAAACTGACCGATAGTTGTTGAAGAAGAAAGGTGGGATGCCTACCGGGGCATCCCCAAGCTTAGATGCTTGAGACTTCTTGAAATATTATATTGGGATGCCTTGGGCATCCCCAAGCTTGAGCTTTTGTATCTCCTTAATTCCTCTCATATCATGGTTTCTATAAATCTTAAAAACTTCATCCACACAAAACTCAACAAGAACTCGTGAGATAAGTTAGTATAAATCAACTCAAAACCTTAACGTTCTCTACTATAGAAAATCACAAAAATTATAATTAAACATTGCATACTAAATTACTCTTCATATTTAATACTCCTATCCTCAAATAGAAACATTAAACACGCAAACATATGCAAACAATGCAACTATAACAGCAATCTGCCAAAACAGAACAGTCTGTAAAGGGTGAATAAGAATCCAAACTTCCCTAACTCCAAAAATTCTTAAAAATTACTACGTGACATATAACTCATGCATGCTTTCTTTGTAAAAATTTCAGATTTTTATCATGTTCTTACTATTCAGGAATATTCTGGACATAACAGAAAACTTTCTGTTTTCAAACAGCAATACATAAACTTGCAAACTGAGCATGGTGAAGGCTATAATTGGCATTTTATTGAACTAAAAGATACAAAACATGATTATTGATAACATCAAGCAAATCTCAACAAAATAAAATGATGCTCCAAGAAAAACTCATATTATGTGACGAATAAATATATAGCTCCGAGTGAGGTTACCGATAATGTTGAAGACGAAAGAGGGGATGCCTTCCGGGGCATCCCCAAGCTTAGTTGCTTGGGTCTTCCTTGAATATTACCTTGGGGTGCCTTGGGCATCCCCAAGCTTAGGGTCTTGCCGCTCCTTATTCTCCTCATATCGATATCTCACCTTGAAAACTTCAATCACACAAAACTTAACGGAACTTGTGAGATAGGTTAGTATGATAAAAATAAATCATCCACTTAGGTACTGTCAAGACAAGATTCATAATTGTTCTCACATAATTCCTACTGTATTCTATCATTTCCACAATTTATATTACTCAATATAAGCTATGGAAACACTAAAACAAGCAGACTATGCACTAAAAATAGAATCTGTCAAAAACAGAACAACATTTAGTGAGCAATTTAAAAACCATACTTCTGTACCTCAAACAATTCTGAAAAATTAGGAAAACGTAAAAAATTTGTAACCCAATACTTTTTAAAAATTTCAGAATTTTCTCACGCTCCAGTACAGAATAGAAATTCCAGCACTGGACGCAAAAGTTTCTGTTTTTGCACAGAATCAAATCAACAAGCATCCACACTATCCCAAAGGCTTTACTTGGCACATTATTGAAAGAAAACATATAAAACATGATTACTACAGTATCTTAATCATGTGAACACACAAATACAGTAGTTATAAGTATTGTGTTGTCTCCCAACAAGCGCTTTTCTTTAATGCCTTTTAGCTAGGCATGATGATTTCAATGATGCTCGCATAGAAGTAAAGAATTGAAACATAACGGGAGCATCATGAATCATATGTTCCTCTCTCATAATAATTTTCAGTAGCATAATGAATGGATTCATCAATATAGCTATCACATAAAGCATTCTTTTCATGATCCACAAGCATAGGAAATTTATTACTCTCCACATAAGCAATGTTCTTCTCATTCGTAATAGTGGGAGTATCATATGAAACTTGAATACTAAAAATTGTTTCCACATTAAAAGAGTAATGTTCAGTAAAAGGGTATTCATAATTATGACAAGTATTATAGATGTAATCATCACTACTCTTTATGACATAAGTATCATCACAATAATCATCATAAGTAGGAGGCATGCAATCATCATAGCAAATTTGATCATTCAAAGTAGGGGGACTAAAAAGATCATCTTCATTAAGCATAGCATCCCCAAGCTTGGGACAAACATTAATTGCCGCAAATAAATTCTCAAACATGTCATTCTCATCAAACATAGCATCCCCAAGCTTGTGGCTTTGCATATCATAAGCATAATCACTCTCATCATTAATAGTATGAATAGCACCAATAGTATAACAATTATTATCATCATAATTTTCTAAGTTGGTGCCAAAAAGATTCTCAAGATTATAAGAAGTATCATTATCTTCCCAATCATAATTATCACAACAAGTAATAGGTATAATAACATCATCCTCAATAATTCCTTCGTACATTGTACCATAAGACAAAGAAGCAATATCATCATCAAGTATATCATCTTCCACAATTATTTTTGATTCACTCTCATGAGGCACAACAATAATAGGAGCAACATTATTTGGGAGGGATACCCTTTTACCTCTACTCTTTCTTCTTTTCTTCTTCTTCACCACATCATGTGTGGGTTTAATCACTTTTTCCGAGCTTCTTATTGATGAGATTGGTTGAATAGGAAGCTCCTCCTCGTCACCTATTTCATCATGAGAGACAATAGGAGGGAAAGTGGAAATCTTTACCCTTTCATTAGTGTTCCTTTTATATTCTATTCGTTTTCCCGTCTTTCTATAGTTGGCAATATAAGCATTCTCATTGCAATTTACCATACAAAACATATAGATTTCCTTTAGATTAGTTTCAATGTCATCCATGAGAATGAATACTTCAAACCAACTATTTTTATGTGACAATTCCTCACACCCCAAAAATAGAAGAAGCTCATTATATAGTTCAAGGGCAGTCGAGTCATTACAATATTTAGCCATGATTTGATCATGAAAAAGTATGCATTGAAAATTAAGGTGACCAACTTTATTGCAAAGTTCACAAGTAATGGGATGAAGAGAGCATAACTTTGTACCAAATTCATCTATCACTTTGAGCAAAAAATTGGTTCTGTCATGTTTATGCTTCTTACAAAATTTATCATCCCTATAAGGCATGTCTTCACAAACTTTATGCACTCCACAAAAATTGACATGCTTATAAGAAACATTTTTGTCATGACTAGTGCAATCATCATTAGTATTTTAGATATTCATAGAATTCATACTAACAACATTGCAATCATGCTCATCATTCAAAGATTTTATGCCAAACATTTTATTGAATTCTTCTTCTATCAATTGAGCACAATTTTCCTTTCCATCATTTTCACAAAAGACATTATAAAGATGAATAATATGAGGCAAACTCAATTCCATTTTTTTTGTAGTTTTCTTTTATAAGCCAAACTAGTGATAAAACAAGAAACTAAAAGATTCGATTGCAAGATCTAAAGATATACCTTCAAGCACTCACCTCCCCGGCAACGGCGCCAGAAAAGAGCTTGATGTCTACTACACAACTTGTTCTTGTAGACTCGTGTTGGCCCTCCAAGCGCAGAAGTTTGTAGGACAGTAGCAATTTTCCCTCAAGTGGATGACCTAAGGTTTATCAATCCGTGGGAGGCGTAGGATGAAGATGGTCTCTCTCAAACAACCCTGCAACCTAATAACAAAGAGTCTCTTGTGTCCCCAACACACCCAATACAATGGTAAATTGTATAGGTGCACTAGTTCGGCGAAGAGATGGTGATAAAAGTGTAGTATGGATAATAGATATAGGTTTTTTGTAATCTGAAAATATAAAAACAGCAAGGTAGCAAGTAGTAAAAGTGAGCACAAACGGTATTGCAATGCTTGAAAATAAGGCCTAGGGTTCATACTTTCACTAGTGCAATCTCTCAACAATGCTAACATAATTGGATCATATAACAATCCCTCAACGTGCGATAAAGAATCACTCCCAAGTTCCTATTAGCGGAGAACATAAGATAGAAATTGTTTGTAGGGTACGAAACCACCTCAAAGTTATTCTTTCCGATTGATCTATTGAGCTATTCCTATAAGTGTCACAAACAGCCCTAGAGTTCGTACTAAAATAACACCATATGATACACATCAACCAACTCTAATGTCACCTAGATACTCCAATGTCACCACAATTATCCGTGAGTTGATTATACTATCTGCATCAAACAACTTCATAATCATAATATTCAATCCATACAAAGAACTCCAAGGAGCACCCCAAAGTTTCTATCGGAGAAAAGATAATGAAAACGTGCATCAACCCCTATGCATAGATTACCCCAATGTCACCTCGGGAATCCGTGAGTTGAGTGCCAAAACATATATCAAGTGAATCAATATAATACCCCATTGTCATCATGGGTATTCATATGCAAGACATACATCAAGTGTTCTCAAATCTGAAATATTCAATCCGACAATAACGAAACCTCAAAGGGAAAAGATTCGATTTATCACAACAAGGATAGAGAGGGAAGAAACACCATATGATCCAACTATATTAACAAAGCTCGCGATACATTAAGATCGTGCCAAATCAAGAACACGAGAGAGAGAGAGAGAGAGAGAGAGAGAGAGAGATAAAACACATAGCTACTGGTACAAACCCTCAGCCCCAAGGGTGAACTACTCCCTCCTCGTCATGGAGACCGCCAGGATGATGAAGATGGCCTCCAGTGATGCTTTCCCCCCTCCGGCAGGGTGCCGGAAAAGGGCTGTAGATGAGATCGTGGAGATACAGAGGCTTGCGGCGGCATAAAAACTCATCTAGGTTAAATTTCGAGGGTTTCTGAATATATATGATTTTTCAGCATTGGAATCACGCGAAGATGGGCCACAGGGGGCCCACGAGGTACCAGGGCGCGCCTGGGGGGGTGGCGCGTCCTGGTGCCTCGTGGGCACTGGGTGGCCCCCCTCCAGTGGGTCTTGGTTCCAGTATTTTTTATTTATCCCATAAAAAATCTTCAAAAAGTTTCATCCAATTCCAAGAACTTTTATTTCTGCACAAAAAACAACACCATGGCAATTCTACTGAAAACAGCGTCAGTCCGGGTTAGTTCTAATCAAATCATACCAAAACCATATAGAATTGTTATAAACATGGCATGAATACTTCATAAATTATAGATACGTTGGAGACGTATCATGTACCCAGGTTCGGGCCCTCTCGAAGAGGTAAAACTCTACGCCCTGCTCTTGTTATATTGATTGTGGATGGGGTACAAAGTACAGTATGATCTACCTTGAGATTGTATGAATGAGTTCTAAGCTCTAAATCCTCGAAAGTCGTCTCCTCGACGGACTAAACCCCCAGCTTATATAGGCACCGGGGGTATCTAGGATTTACACATGGATGGTTACAATCTAGGGATAAACATGCCAATCATTCAAATATGCCTTCAAGTGTACAGCAAGTCTTCGGAGATCTTTATCTTGATTACGCCAAGGGCCAGGCAAGCGTGGCCCATTCTTCAATTACTCGGGGGGTCCTTGGCCCGACCCATGAATGGTGGGCCGACGTGGTGTGCACCCCCTCGTCTAGGACACCGTCACCAGGCTTCCTGGATGAGCAGTGGGCGTTGTACCAGTCCATACGCAGCGCCCGCGAAATACGCCGCAGGCGATGGCGGCCGAGCATCCAGCGGGCCGAGATGGTTGTCATATTTGCGGAGAATGACACGAAGGTTGGCAAATAAGAGGTGCATGCGACCGCGGATGGTGCCAGCTCGGTGTCGGCCGCGCCGCCACCGCTCCGCATCCCGCCGCCACGGCCACGAGGCCAGTACGTCCACGTCCGACGCCGTCGAGGAAGAGTAACACATGGGATGCTGCCACGGCATGGGTCCCAGGAAGGTCACTCCTAGTCTTCCCCTCCAACTGCTTCACTTCTCGTGGCTCATGGACGGTAAGCTTGCCGGACATGGAGAAGACAGGACGTGGGACATGGACTCCGCCCCGGCGGGTGATCATTTAGACTTGGTTTCAAAAGTCTTATCCATGTTTGTTTGGTTAAAACATGTCAAAAATGTAATGAATTTGGTCCAGTTTAAATGAAAATCATCCGGTGCATGTTAACTTATCCTTTTGATCTGGTTTAAATGAGCCACAACTGGTGAGGCGTGATGTTGCAAGGACTTGTTGACACTACTACAAGCTCATCGGTGGCGGTGCGAGGTTGGTGTCGGTCGCTACGCGATGGAAGAGGCAGCCCTAACACGGGCTTTTTGTGCTCCTCGTTGCTGTAAGCTGGCCATATGACCGAATCGTGCGGCTGGCAGGCGACCAATCCGGGCATGAATTGGTCTACCGACACCAAGTGTTGGCCTTTGGAGACCGGGTTATAGGGTCAATTTCTGTACAATCAAGGGGGGCTCTCGTGTGAGTAGCTTGATCGTATCATTTGTAAACTCAAACCATTGCATCCTTGCATCATCTTTCTAGGTTCTTGTTTGGCCTTTTTGCTTTGAGAGTCGTTGAGCTTTTGGTCACCTTCATGATAAGCTCAAGCTCATCGAAACCTTGAGTTTGCTGGATTCGGAGTTTGTATGCAGAAGTTGTGGCAGTTCTGGTTTCTGGACAGTTTTTCTGTGACACAGTTGGGTGGTTGGAGAGCTGCCAGCGGTAGTACCGTTTATAGGTGGTAGTACCGCTACCAGTACCGTGCGTACTACCGCTCCTTCTCGGGTCTCAATTTTTCGTGTCGGGTTCAGCGGTAGTCCCTCTGGCATACTACCGTTGAGTCCTTTTTGGCCCGGTTGGATGAGCGGCAGTAGAAGCGGCAGTAGGAGCAATAGTACTGCTTATAAGCGATAGTACTGCGCCTACTTCCGTTGCCACCACTACCGCTCATGACTCTGCTCTTCGGTTTTCCTCTGCTCGAGCGGTAGTAGAGCGGTAGTAGAGAGCGGTAGTACCTCTTATAAGCGGTAGTACCTCTTATAAGCGGTAGTACCTCTCCGAGCGGTAGTACCTCTCCGAGCGGTAGTACCTCTTATAAGCGGTAGAACCTCTTATAAGCGGTAGTACCTCTCCGAGCGGTAGTACCTCTCTGGCAGAACTTTTTCTATCTCGTTGGGTTGTTTTGACCGTGCTAACGGTAGTACCGCTCCCCCGAGCGGTAGTACCGCTTGAGCACGACTTGTGGGCATAACGGTTGGATTCGGGGGGCCTATTTAAGGGGGCCTTCTTCCCCAATGGTCCCTATCCTTTGAGCTCGTGTTCTTCCCGCATTGTTGACCTTCTTCGAGCTTGCTATCTCTCAATCACTCCAATGATTCTTGCTAGTTCTTGATGGAAAAGAGAGAGGAGATCTAGATCCACATTTCCACCAATCACTTTCTCCTCTATGTGAGGGGAACCCCTTGGATCTAGATCTTGGAGTTCTTTGTGTTCTCTTTTTCGTTCTTCCTCTCATTTTCCTCCTAGCATTAGTTACTTTGGTGGGATTTGGGAGAGAAGGACTTGGGCACTCTGTGTGCCCTTGCCATTGCATTTGGTGCATCGGTTTGAGTTCTCCACGGTGATACGTGGAAGTGAAAGTTGAGAAGCTTATTACTCTTTGGTGTTTGGGCACCCTAGAGCTTGTTCCTCTTGGGTGCTTTGGTGGCCTAGACGGTTGGTGTCTCGGAGCTCAATCATTGTGGTGCAAAGCTTCGAGAAAGCGTCGGGGTCTCCAATTAAGTTGTGGAGATTGCCCCGAGCAATTTGTACGGGTACCGGTGACCGCCCCCAAGGGTTGCCAAAGTGTACGGGTTCGGTGACCGCCCCCAAGGGTTGCCATTTGTACGGGTTCGGTGACCGCCCTCAAGGGTCCCTTAGTGGAATCACGGCATCTTGCATTGTGCGAGGGCGTGAGGAGATTACGGTGGCCCCAGTGGCTTCCTGGGGAGCATTGTGCCTCCACACCGCTCCAAACGGAGATTAGCAACCGCAAGCGTGTGAACTTCGGGATACATCGTCGTCTCCGCGTGCCTCGGTTATCTCTTACCCGAGCCCTTTACTTATGCACTTTACTTTGTGATAGCCATATTGTTTCTTGTTATATATCTTGCTATCACTTAGTTGTTTATCTTGCTTAGCATAAGTTGTTGGGGCACATAGGTGAGCCTAGTTGTTTTAGGTTTTGTGCTTGACAAATTAAACGCTAGTTTTATTCCGCATTTGTTCAAGCCTAAACCATAATTATTTTAAAGTGCCTATTCACCCCCCCCCCCTCTAGGCGACATCCACGATCTTTCAGCGGTTACACGCATGGATGTGGTATTGAGACGTCGCGTTGTTTCCCAAAGCCGCGTTATAAATTACCCTCACCTTCCTTCCCTCACTGCTCTCTCCCCTCTCTTCCCCACTCACATTGCGGTGGCAAGCACTAGAGCGACTGACTGCAAGACGATCCTAGGCGGCGGTGAGCACCGGATTGACCATCGCATCGGCAATGGCGGTAAGCCCTTACCCTGTCTATCGATTTACTCCTTTCGAGTCATGGTAGATTTGATTTGCGGACAGGATTGGAGCGTTTGGGTGGGGATTGAACAAATCGGGGGTGGGGGGGTTGGTTTAGGGGAAACACAGCCGATGAACCCTCGAATCCATCAGTTCTACACCGATGGATTCTAGGGTTCTTACAATCCTTTTTTTTATTACATCGGAGGTGGGGATTGGGGTAAAACTAGTTTACAAGCACCTAATCCTAGTCGCGGCGACCTTGGAGGCTCTTCGAGCGACCGGGGGGGGGGGGGGCATAGCCATCTTCTTTTCTTCCTCTACCGCTTCCACCGCACCAGCCGCAATCTCGTCATCATCGTCTTCGTCAAGAACAATGGGTCTTGCACGGTCGCCTGCCGCCGGCGCCCTGACCACCATCTGCACTGTATCGTGGTCGTCCTCCGGCGGCACCAACGTCCTAGTCTAGAACGTTGCGGCACGCTGGTCTTGAGGAGCCCTGTACTTGGCCCATCTTGCCCTCTGTCCAACATTGCCGGAGTCTGGCTGATTCATGGCCCAGCGCAGGATGTCCACTGACATAGCGCCCTTCACTGGGTCAGGAATCAGTGTCTTCAGCTCCTCCGCCGTAGCCTTCTTTACAACAACGTCTGCCTCCTTGTACATGTCTTCGATGCTGCTGAAGTTCGAGCACACTTCCATGGTGTTCTTGAACTTCGTGCGGTCACCGAGCGAGCACCCGAGGAAGAAGGCCCTCCATCCAATGCCCCAGGGGATGGGGTTCGTGGCGATGGAGGGGTGGTGAAATAGAGAGGTGGAAGAGGAGAGACGGAGAGGGTTTGAATGCGGTGGTGGGTAATTAGGGTGGATAAATATAGGAGCGTTGGGCCGATAGGAACAAATGCTGATCTTTGAACTTCGTGCTGTTCATAATGCAGATCGACAAGGAATTTGTGCCGTCATTGGAAAAGGGCAAGGAGGTTGTGCCCCCGTTGGAGGACGATGTGGTGGTGCAGGATCCCTCCAGCGGCAAGCGGAGGAACTACGGGCACTACCACGAGGAGGCAGAGCCAACCCACTTCTGCAAGGTGATCCTTGCTCCAAAGCTGGAGAGCTTGCCTTTGCCTCTCGACTTCACGAAGCACTTCCCTGCCGTCCCTATGGAGTTCAGGCTCAAGACGAACACCGGCTGCGCATGTATGGTCACGGTCCGGGTGATCGACGGCAGGGTCACCCTTGATTAGGGTTGGGCCCACTTCACCGCCGTTCACCAGATCAGGATCGGGTACATGGTGACCTTCAACTTGCTGACTCCCGACACCCTGAAGGTGATCGTCTTCAATGACGACGACGTGGAGGTGATCACCAAGTGCAAGAAGCACGACGACTCCTTCGTCGTGACCGCCTAGAGAGCTCATGTTGCACATTGCATGTTGCTTGTTAAGGTTTAAGACTATATTATGTGGTGTGGTTTGGTTTAAACTTATCCTACTATGTTAAACTTGTTATAATGAGTGGTTAAGACTTTTATGTGTGCCTCTGTTTGTTCTATCTGCTCTAGTTTTGTTGTTAGCTATTTATGTGTGCCTCTGGTAAACTCACCACATCGAGGATGAGGTTACCAGACAATTGTCCTGCATGTAATCAAACAACCGGACTTGTATTTGCCTGGAAACAAGCCCGCAACCAAACAACATGCCTACCCTTTCGGCACATGCAGGCTAAAAAGGATGCAGGCAACCAATCAACATGCATATGTTGGTTTTTGCCTGCATTAGCTCAACCAGGCCCAGATGAGTCAAATATGCAAAGTGCTGAAAAACGGTGCCGGTAATCAAACGCGTCATAAATGGACCAGCAGTCCTCCACCAGAGCACCGAGCTTGTCTAGCTGAATTTTTGAGCTGTTCTTTTTCACGTACAGTACTAGGTTCCATTCCTAAGTTGGAGGATGTACAGTTGCCCGAGGTTTCTGCCAACGATTTCTCATTACAATTTACTTTTACTTTCAGGGCCATCTTGGCGGAACATTTCATCTTGTAGCCTCAACGATTCTTGCCTCGGACCAGCAAATGATTAAGACCGTCATGCACGACACAACGAGAGGTTAAGTGTATTTTTTTAGTTTGATTCTAATGGTTCCAGCAACATTTTGTTTCTGAGATTTTTTTTGAGAAACACCTGTAACTTTATTTATACTCATAACAATTACAGGTACACTAATTTGGACCTAAGATCCAAAAAAAATACAAAGTAAGTCCTATGACTAAGAATTACAATGAAATCTCTTGAAAACACCTTCTTCGCGGTATCCATCTCTGCTCAAAGAAACACTCCAAAGACTTTGCTAAAGAGGCTGCAATTGGACTGGAGCAGCCATGTTGTCACTCTTTCACCCGCACGAACATTACCAATAATGGTTTTTGAAAGCGCCTTGAGTCGTCCATTCAAAAAGATGGGAAGCCTTGATCGATGAACGTACTTGGGCCGGGGATGATCCCCTAGAAGTGCAGGCCGTCGAATCACTATATCTTCATCATGGTGTCGATGGAAGATTTCACCTCCACAAAGAATCACACCAAGAAAAAATGCTTGACACAGCAACATAAACTCACCAGATCCGAATAATCGGATCTGCGAGGACAAAAAACTCTCTAACCTCATGGCACCGTCAAAAGAACGAGAGGAAATGTATTCTTACAAAACTATGATGATCAATAGACGTTGACGAAGAATATAGAGGTCTTGAAGATCCGAGGTCGCCCCACCTCTCAGCGCCAAGATGGCAGCCGGAGGTGAGGGGATCTAAATTTCTCATATCGCGGCGGCGGCGCGAGAAAACCCTCGTACGTCCCCTGTTTGAGTCTTGTCCCCACCGTAGGCAACTGTACCTTTTTTTTTTTTTTGAGAAAAAATGGTTCCAGCAACTGGACACTGGCTGTCAGATTGGGCCACGCACTGGATGGGCCTAGGGAAAAGCTGAGCGCTGGATCGATCAACAGAGGATATATATAGGACCGTAGGCGACTCGTATTAGTAGCTTGTTTCCCAAGACCCACGCAAGCTTACGTGTTAAGAGAAGACTTCTTCTTCCCTAAAAGAAGACTTTTCTTACACGCGAGGTAAAGTTTTTGCTGCATCGCACATTCTTCCTGCCGCCGGCCGTGAAACTCTCGCCGTAAGGTTTAGATCCCTCAGCACGTACGCACGTATTCTTCTACCATGCATTCTATTGATTTTGTTGCCCTTTTCTATCTACTGACAAAAGTTGCACGTCTCTTGCAGGACCGGATCGTCGATCAGTAGCCGTAAGATGTCACCTTTGCTAGCGCCGGCAATCCGGTTCCCATGGGCATCGCTGCCAGAAGATATGGTTCGCCTTGTTGGCTGGCGCTTGCTGGCTGGCGACCTGATGGACTATGTTCGCTTCTGTGCTGTTTGCACCAATTGGCGGTCTGCCACCATGTCTCCGTGCAGCCGTGGTGTCATTGATCCACGCTTTCACCCACGCCGCTGGATGATGTTCGCTGAGGGCCACGGGCTTTATCCTGGTCATGAAAGGCTCTGTGGACACACACGCTTCTTCAACCTTGACTCTGGGGTTTTTGTTCGTGTTCGGCTCCCGCTGTTCGAGGATCACCGTGTTCTTGACTCGGTCGAGGGCCTCCTGCTCCTCCAGCGAGACGAGGACACCGCCATCCGCCTCCTCCACCCTTTCACCGGTGATATTGTTGAGCTCCCACCACTAGCATCTCATAACATGCACATGAATCATCCATATGCGAACTTACAACAATTGAGACGCATCTCCGCTTCTGTTTCTATTGATACCGGAGTCGTGAGGGTTATGGTTATCTTCATTCACCGGATGCTAGCGGCTGTTGCTACCTCCCAGGATACTAAATGGACTATGCTACTAAATTGGAGACTTCCAAGTAATTATGGACCGTTGTCAGTCCGAGGCAAGCAATACCTGGTGCATGATACTATGAATATGGAAAATACAGATATATCACAGATTTTTCAACTGGAGGCACACTCGCAGGATCCACCAAAGTTGATTGTCACGTTTCCAAGGGAGAAACTATGCTTCCCGGTCTCTTTAGTAGAATGCGACTCGGAGATCTTAGTGGTCGGGCACAACAACATGTCGTTGACACGCCTCGCGGTTTACAAGCTTGCAGATGTTGTTTTAGATAGGTTTATTCCAGTAAAAAGCATTGGAGACAAAGCCATCTTCTTGGGAGGGCGCAATTTGTGTGTCTCCTCTAAGGCACTGCCTACCATTGTAGGCGATACTATTGTCTATCGCCATCCACGAGAGCAACATTTTATGAAATACTACCTCAATACTAGCAGTTGGTCTCTAGCAACCGATGAATGCAGCACAAGCGGTCTGGAACAAGGACCATGTAGCCTTATACTCCATATCTTTACATGTTGCTCGCGTGATCACTGGTATGTATTACCTACTTAATGCCTGATAATAATGTACGTACTTTTCTAACCAATTTAACTTGTAGGAACAAGGGGCTAATGTGCTATCGGGATAAACTATCACTCACATGGAAGGTGAAAGAAAAGTTCCGAGACGGGGTAATTATTCTCATGATCCCTCTCAATTGCCGTACTTCTTTTAGCGACACTTATCTACCACATACACTGTATAGTATTTTCTGAGGTGTGGACTTTGCACAATGTTTAATGTTTGACCTTAAGTTTTTCACAAATATGTAAGCAAGTAAATTTTAAAAAGTGTATTTTAAAACTATTTTTGTAACAAATCTTATCCAATTTTCATCTAACAAGTCCAAATTTTATCTTTACTACTATTAATTAGTAATCAAAGATAGAGAAGTGAGACCACATGCTTTCCGGAACGTTGTATATTTCAAATGTGAGACCACATGCTTTTAACTACCCGACCCGTTGATCGGTCATAATCCTAGATACATCTCTGAAATTGAACGATGCTTCGTGAAATGACTTAGATGATTATGCTAGATTAATGTTGCTCCGAAAATTGATTTAGTTGTCGATCCGTGATTTCCTTGTACATGTGCTTATTCTTCTTTTACTGCTGATTTTATTGGCGAGTTGCTATGGTCACCCCTTTACATCTTCGTTTGTATGGATGTTGTTTTTGCTAGGCCTAATTGCTGTTGCATCCAGAAAGTTGGAGATTTCTCTCCCCTGCATCCTTGCCACCACATGAAATGGAGCGGAAAAATATGGGCATACGTTGTCGTCATTTCCTTGTTGTGAGTTGTGGAGTGTTACTACCATATCAGTTCTGCACTTTGTAAAGATTTGACAAGAATACTTCATTATTGGCCTACAAAATTGTTATATGTTTCGCTTTACTAATTCATATATCTAACTAAAAGAGTGCACGTATCGAAGAAGAACCTAATGAGACCAAACCTGGCCAAGTGCTTGGTATTGCCAAATAATATGGCTTTTGAGGGCTAGCCTTCGTAGGCCAAAAAAATGTCGCCCAACAGGAAGAGCCAAATAAATCAGGTCGCTTTAACGGCAAAGCTCATGCGCAAAGAAAGTCAAGGTAGTTTCTCTCAAATTATTGAGAGCACATGCAACAACTTTTTACCCATTTCTGTCAGGCTGCAGCATGGCTATACACGGTGGCAACATGATGGAAAATGGTACGAGTTCCATAGGCTCGCTCCGTTGTATAGTGTTCGTGTGATCCATGTGTTTGTGGGTTTTTTTGAGAAAAGTTTGTTGGTTGGTTTAGCCAACGCGGTTTCGTTCTAATCTAAATAGGTTGGTTGGCCGCTTCGCAATGCTAATTCAGCAAAGAGGGATGCCCGAGGTCCTTTGGCAGAACATATCCAAGGTGATAGTCCATGCTGCAACAAAGCTAGCAAACCACTAGCTATAATAAAATAAAATGGCGGACAAATTTTTTGTAAATCATGTTAGGTTTCCCGAGAGCTGGCATTGGTTAAACTGTTGTACTATACCTGAACTTTTTTTTATTTTTGCTTTTATATATAAAATACACCGTAGAACAATTGTTCTACGGTTTTTGGTTCAAAAAAAATGGCGGACAAAGGATCACCTTGTCAAAGGCATCTAGAAGGGGAAAATGAATCCATGAGATTCCCATTGAATTTCACATAATACCTCACCGTGGTCACACATATCATTATCTTCTATATTGATGTGTGTCGAGGGATTTTTACGTCAATCCTAACAACGGTACAAGAGGGAGTACGTGGAATTTTTAGTCGAGTGAAAGTCACGTCAGGAAGTCAGGGGTCTTGGACATATAGAACACTTACACACAATATACCCAGGTTCAGGACTCCAATATAGATAAAAACCCTATTTCATGCCTTCTCTTTTCTTTATATGTGGGGAATATATAGGATTACAATATATATAGAGGGGGACTCGCCGAGTCAGGGAGACTCGGTGCATTATGACGATGGTGGTGATCACATCAGTAAGCTTTGGTAAACTTCTACATGGTGTGGGCTAAAACTAGGGCGAATGAGAGGGTCCCCTTATACGTCGCCCCTAGTACCCCTTATATATAGCACTTGTTACGGAGGGCTTCATGTCGGTGTGTTGGAGAGTGCAAGGATAGGAGTCGGACACCGTGTTGGTTTACAACACATTTGGCCCTCTTTTCCAATTCTCGCAGAGTGTTTTCCTTGCCCCTAGTGTCGTTCGGTGAAAGGTCTCCTCCGTATGTGGTGGCGCTTCTTCATAGGTTGATGTGTTGTCCTTGGGCCGGGGGAGTGGGGAGTGGGGCTATTGGGGCGACAATGGGGACCATGCCGTAGATAATTTGACTTGTCTTTGGCAATTGCATATGTGTGTGCTTCTTGAGATTAACAACTTTGGCAATTGATATGTCTTTTATGGTAAACCATGTACACATTCCTAGATTAAGTGGACTATCTCTCATTCATAGATTTAACCTCGAGATAGCGGTCGAGTGGTAGGTCAACACACTCACTAAACCCATTTAGGCCCCGACCCTATGCTCGCACATCAATCTCCCAAACATGACCAAGCTTTGTGCCAACTGCACATCCCATGACCGATATATGCCTCCACGGTACATCATAGATATGAACCCAAACCACATAGAATCGAGGACAACCTCCAATGGTCGAATGTCGCCGTTAAATAATGTCATGATCACACTGCTAGAAACATGCTTATATGTGGGGTCACATTAGTGGCGGACAGACAAAGGACCCTTCCATTGGTAATCTGGTAGATACCAATGGTGGGTTCTAAACTAGGCATGTCATTGTAGTTTACTTAACAGCGACGGGCATCTGAAACCACCCACAACTGCAGACCTGGGCCAAGGTTAGACCTTGGTCATAATTATTAGTGGTGTGCAACTTGCACAAGCCCGCCAAGGGTAGTTACTTCACAAGTGGCTATCACGTAAGGCTTGCCCACAACTACTCCAATTTGTAGGTATTTTGGTTTTTTTGATTTTTTAGATTTTAGTGTGTTATCTTATTATTGGTATTGTGTGAAAAATGGTTTGAACTTTATAGGTTTCATATTTGCTATATTTTGCAAATTTTATTAATAAAATTATTTTTAATTCAATAAATAATTGAAATTTGAACTGCATATACATTCAAATTTTCCAACGATTGGAAGAATGATCCTAAATAAGGTAGTTAGCATATATTTAGGTCTATCGAAACAAAAGTTTGGTACTTTCAAATATGTATATTTGAAAATTCAAACACACGAGCTTAATTATAATTGTGTAAAATTGGTTGCTTTTTATTTTCAGAAAAATAGAATGTTGTCTGAAACCTATTAAACTTTCATGGTGTCATTAAATGTAGACTGGTATGATTTTACCAATATTGGGCATTTTTTTAATGTACCTCTAGTTCAAATTTGATTTATGTCCATAAAACCACTAGAAATATTTTGATAGGACTTATAGATAAAAAAATATGGCTTAATATGCCCAAATGCATATTTTAATTTTGGACTTATTTGAAATGTTCAAATGGGTGATCAAAGGATATATTTGAATTGCACACTTCCTAAGGATTACAGGGATATCAAATTTGCCAAATTTGGCCAAACAAAATAAAAGTATGAATATTTGAAGTTTGCAGTATTTTTTAGTCAAAATAAACAAGAACTAAAAATAGAAATATAAGCAGTAAGACATGGCACAAACTTATTGGACGGTACGTGTTTGGTTAAGTCATTTAACTGGAAGCGTTGATCTAAGGATCGACGGCTAGGAGAGCACACCCGTTTGCGGGTTTTAATTGATCTTATCCTAGCCACAGACGGATGATCGGACACATAAGAAATTATAAGGTCGAAATCTCACCAGAGAGGGAAGAAGGTCACTAGAGATGGGTTTCGCACGGCTCAACTTCGGGGTTGTGGACGTCACAAGGGACGAGGCGGTGCACAACGGTGTTGTGCACATCGAGAGGAAGGAGATGGAGTGAATGGCAATGGAGATTATTTGCTCTTGAGATCGTAGGCGCCGGAAGAAGCGGTATAGAGCGGCATCAGAGCTTGGTTTTCGTCGTTGACGCGTATCGGCTACAAATTCGAGCATGCAAAGGCGATAGGAAGATGCACATTGATGAAATAGAGAGAAGGGAGAGAAGAAGAGGGCCTACGCTACTCTCATGGTGATACACGCTTTGTCGGATGCTGTGGAGGATCTCAAAGTCCGGCGAACAATTTCTCGAAGAATGTGATTAGATATAGAGAGGCTCCAAGTCTGAGAGTGTAGGGCTATAAGGCTCTATTCGCGGTCCTATTTATAGGAGACCTGGATGTCAGTAGAGCCACATCAGTGGAGCTTAGTGGACGCGTTTCCTGTGATTTTAAGGCGTAGTGGAGAGGGAAGTGAAGCGGTGCTGCACGAGAAGTTTCTCGAAGGCACGGAGAGGCAAGGGACACATAGAAATGCTCAATAGGGTGACAGACATAGGAGCTCGGTCGTCGGGCGCAGGGGATCAAGGCGACATCACAGTGCTGCTATGGCATTATTTGTTTTCTTTTTCTTTTTTTCTTTTTAAAGGGTATGCCACTAATTCATTCTTCCTTAGAAAACTTCATTATTTTGATTTTGTTTTAGTTTTTATTTTATTTTCTTCATTTAGAAAACTACACATATTATAGGTCTACCTCCGCCTTTGATCATCATCATCATGTGAAAATTAATTGAACTATTATATACTTTTTTTCTTTCTTTTTATTTTTAGTAATTTTTTATTTTATTACATGGGTATTTTTGGCATGTTGAATAAACAGAAATGTATACACACAAATACTATATAGTATGTGAGCGTGAAAATTGCATGATTATATGCTTATTTTTTTGCATATTAAAAAAGGTGCAATTTCAGTGCAAAGCTGTGTGCAAATTTTATTTAAGTTTTTTTCTCATTTCTTTGTTCTTAAAGGGTAATACCAATGCTACTAATTCTTTCTTTCTTAGAAAACCTCATTATTTTGATTTTGTTGTAGTTTTTATTTCATTTCCTTTCTTCCTTAAGGTTAATATCAATGCCACTAATTCATTCCTTCCTATAAAACTTCTTTTTTATGAAATTTCACTATTATGTACTTACTCTTGCATATTATAAAAAATTGCAATGTCTGGGTACATTATGTGCAGATTTTGTCATTTTTTTATTTTCTCTTTTCCTAAAGGTAATTCCAATGTCACTAATTCATTCTTTCTCAGAAAACTTCATTTTTTTATTTTTGTTTTAGTTTTTGTTTAATTTTATTTCTTCTTTAAGGGTAATACCAATGCCATAAACGCATTCCTTTTTTCGAAAGTCTGTGAAATTTCCACTATTATACGCTTGTTCTTGCATATGATAAAAAAACGCAATTGTCATGTGAATTGTGTGCTATTTTTTTTTTGTTTTTAAAGGGTAATACCCCTTCAGCTGAGGATGGTGGCCTTGATTGCTTACTAATAGCATAGTTATCACCAGTGGTAGACTGGACAATTACTCTAGAGAACAACAAAAATTTCAACACAAAAACTCAATGGCATTTGGCCGAACACCTGCCGAGCGTGGTGTCCGCCATGGACGTCGTCCACAGGGGGACAGAGGGTACCTGGCTGCCGAGGGATCCTGGGAACAGGGGCGTTCCCCAAGGCGGGCAGGCACGTTCGTGGGGCTGTGGACGTCTGAGGATGTCTGGGCAGCGGCCGAAGAGGTACAACGACAATATCGGACGAGGAGGGTGTGAAGCAAAGCAAGGGGGATCAAGGGCGGTGTCGTGGTTTTATCACGGCAGATGTCCTCGTGAAGGACTTAGTCGTGAGGCCATCGCAACTAGGTAGTAGCTTGAACGGGGTTGATCGGAAATGAGAAGACACGAGTTTTACCCAGGTTCGCCCCCTCCCAGTGGAGGTAAAAGCCTAGATCCTGCTTGATTGATATTGATGATCATAGTCTCGATTACAAGGGTGTTGTTTCCCTGACTCTATCTCCAGAGCTATCAAAACGTCCGTCTCCAGACTTATC
Source organism: Elymus sibiricus (assembly GCA_039707655.1). Lineage (NCBI taxonomy): Eukaryota > Viridiplantae > Streptophyta > Magnoliopsida > Poales > Poaceae > Elymus > Elymus sibiricus. Next base: position 324,456,239 of record CM077674.1, on the reverse strand, counting down.
TGTCTCTCTTGACCTCTAAAAACCTGTCTCTCTTAAGGTGCCCTGCCCCTCCTTATATAAATTGAAGGGGTGGCTTACATGTAGAGTCCTAATAGGACTTTGGACTTAATCTATTCTGGCTTCTTATCGCGGGCCTCTTACCGCGGGCAACTCACCGCGGCCTTCTTATCTTGGGCTTCTCATCTTGGGCTTCTCTTCTTCCGGGCGGCTTAAGTCTCAGGGCGACTTAAGCCCGAGGGCGGCTTAAGTCTCAGGGATGACTTAAGTCTCAGGGTGGCTTAAGTCTCAGGGATGACTTAAGTCTCAGGGTGGCTTAAGTCTCAGGGATGACTTAAGTCTCAGGGCGGCTTAAGCCCAGAGATGACTTAAGTCTCAGGGCGGCTTAACGTCAGGGATGACTTAAGTCCAGAGATGACTTAACGTCAGAGATGACTTAAGTCCATGGCGACTTAACGTCATGAGACGGGTCATATCGTGGAGTTATATCCCCGACATTAGCCCCCAGATTAGCTTGGATTTATTCATGCTAAGCTCCTGAGTTTCTTCCATATCAATATGTTGATGCTGGTTCCATGCAGAAAAAATAACCCTTATGATATTTTTGAATTGTCTTCAAATGCCTTGGCTTGATAAAAAGAAAATCCGTCTGATGTTATGCCAACTTTCAATGCTTTAGACTTTGATGAAAAATGAATAAAAAATCTGTATGATGTTGAGTTGACTTGTCTGAATAGCTTGGAGGAGATAACCTGTCTTAGCCCCCAAGTCTTAAGAGTAGAGCAAAGTGATAGCTTAAGACTTGCTTAAATATAAATGTTGCAACTTTGGAGAAAAATCCGGGTTATCCGTCTGAGTCTTCAGTCATGAACTGAAAGTTTTGCACTTCACATGTGTAGCCCCCAAGGGCCGGCTCATCAGTATGTGATGGGTCGGGTCTTCAATCTGGACCATATGATCTGTTGAAAAAAACTAAACGTTGTAGCCCCCAAGTGTCGGGTCATTTGCTTGCAGCGACTTGGGACTTACATATACTCCTTTGAAAATAACATCATATGATGTAGCCCCCAAGCTTCGGGTCACTATTAAGGCTTGTGTACTTTGAATTTTTGACAGGAGCAAATGGTAGCCCCCAAGGGCCGGCTTATCATTATGTGATGGGCCGGGTCTTCAATAAGACTAGTAAAAATGACCATGCATTAGCCCCCAAGTGCCGTGGTGCATGCTTGCAGCGACAGGGGACTTTCATACTTGATGTAATCTTGATTTGAATAATGTAGCCCCCAAGTGCCGGGTCGTGTGCCTGCGGCGACTCGGGACTATTCCTTCCATTGTAGAATAAAATCATATCCACTCTGTGAACTGATGATGCCTTTGCGATGAAAGAAATCCTTGGCCGTGGTTGAAGTGCAAACCGGCAAATATGTGTGAAAAAATCTATAAGTGTTGTAGTCTTCTACAAAGCAAATGTTGAATAACCAAAAACCTGGTCAATTAAATGACCAGGCATTATATGTGACCCGGTTGGAATTGTACCCCGGAAAATAGGAGAATTGATATCTCAATCATTTAATACTGGTTATGATAAACCATGATGAAGATCCAGCCATTTTGGCTATTAAAGATTTGTTTGTTCCTGCAGAGTTACAATGTAACCCGGTTTGAAAACCGGCTCCTGCAACATTAACAAATATGTACATGCATATATGATGCATTGTATGATGATGCAATGATGATGAAATATATGATGATGTATGTATATGATAACAGAGTATAAAAACGTCGGCTTTTGAGGCACGACATAAGACCGGCTTTCGAGGCTCGAGTCTTGCTTCAATGAAGCTGGCGTGATAGCCCATGGTTTATCCTCGCTCTCTGTAAGCCGGCTCTCACGTGACATAACCGATGTTTTAACCAAGACAAGTTCAGGGTCATAAAAATGATTGACTTGTCAAGAGTACACCGGGTCACCTAAGCGGAGTAGCATCAAGCAGACAGGCAGGTTTAACCAAGATAATGTGGCGTTATTGCCGGGTCAAGAGGGTGAGAAAGCTAAACTCGGTGAGTTGGAAGCCCCCAAGTGACCATATGATCATGGAAAAGCTCAGCATAGGATATACAGGAGACAATGCTACTACTTCAAAACATTTGGAGTCCAGATAAGCTGGCTTTATTCCATTGATCATAATATGATGAGCCAATAAGGCAGGATACCCATGTTTGAACCGTGCATCGTGGCAGCTAGTTCTCTTTGGCAACCTTTACTGTTTCGCCACTAAGGCAGGGTACCCATGTTTGAGCTGCGCATCATGGCGGCTAGTCCTCTTTGGCAACCTTTAATCCTTCACCAATATGGCAGCAGCCCCCGGGACCGGGTTGTCTTCCTTGCAATGACCCGGGGTACTTATATTTGTGAAAACAGCCAAATCTGCCCAATCATGTGTGTGTAGCCCCCGAGTCTTAAGTCGACTCGAGGAATTGGCTTGTGATTCTTCATACTTGGTCGTAGCATAAACCGGCATATAGTTGACAGCTGATAGCTGAAATTTATTGAAGCCAGAAGTGTGTGGCGAGTTGATGATCTTCGCGACGCTCGTTGTATGTCCTTGGCGTTGATAACGCGATGTGAATCCGTGGAAGGTTGAGGTTGACCGTGGTGGGTCATAGATGATCCCGTATAAGTCGTGTCAGTAATCCGGCCAATGGTTTGTCCCGGCTGTTTGTTGAAGTTAACCAGACCGCAGCGGCGGCAACTTGTGCGCCTGTCCATTGAGCCATCCGGTGCAGGCGGGGGCTGATAATATGTTTTTATTTGCTTCAGAGTTGTTGGAGTAGACCGGGCCATGGGGGCGGACGTGTCCGTTTGATCAGTTCGTGCAGACGGGCGCGGATCCGGTGTGTTGATGTAGATATGGGAGTCGGCCGGTAACCCGGCGAGGACACGGGGGTCGCCCGTGGCGTCGTAAGCGCGGACGCGCGAGTCGGCCGTGGCTTGTAAGTCGGCGCGGTCGGACGAGTCGGCCGCGGGTGTGGACAGATGAATCGGCCGTGGCGTGAGCGGATGAGTCGGCCGCGTGTTGATGTAGGCGGCGGTTTGCACACACGTTCATTGAGCAGTACGGCACGGTCGGATGCTGGCGCATGATAATGTTGGCGCGAGCTCTATATCCGTGGCACGACGATCGCCCTTGCAGTGAATAATTGTCCTGCATAAAAAATATCGCAAGCCAAAGTAATTGTTTTTAAAGAAATTACCATGAGCTATTAAAATAGACTGGACGGATATCACCTGATGCACTTGGACGACCGATGATTCTTGTATGGACCAGAGATTAACTGGGATATACAGAGGCCCAGCAGCAGCGTGGATGCACATACTACTACTGCCAGTTTTTTTATAAGTGCCTAGGCCTCCACCGGCTCAACCTCCCCCTTTTTTTATCTCTTTTCCTTGTACGCACCGGGTGAAACCACGGCGACGGAGGAGGCGACTCGAGGCGGCACGACGCGGAGGCGGCGACTCGAGGCAGAGGCGGCGGCTCGAAGCGGCTCGAGGACAAGGCCGCGGAGGCGGGCCGTGGCGACGGAGGAGGCGGCTCGAGGCGGCGGCGACGGTGTGACGCCCTCGACTTAATCGTGCACTAATCATACACGCAAATGCGCACGATCAAGCCTAAGGACTCACGGGAAGATATCACAACACAACTCTAGACACAAAATAAAATAATACAAGCTTTATATTACAAGCCAGGGGCCTCGAGGGCTTGAATACATAAGCTCGAGTTACACAAGCATCAGCGGAAGCAAAAGTATCTGAGTACAGACACAAAGTTAAACAAGGGTGCCTTAAGAAGGCGAGGCAAAGCAACGACAACGATCGAAAAGGCGCAGGCCTCCTGCCTGGGAGCCTCCGAACTACTCCTGGTCGCCGGGGATCTCCACGTCGTAGCAGGCTCCACCAGAAGTGTAGTAGCGATCGCCGGCGGTAACAGCTGACTCCTGGGATCCGTCATCTGGTCGCAGCAATCGGGTATGGGGAAAAGAAGTAGCAAAGCAACCGTGAGTACTCATCCAAAGTACTCGCAAGACTAACATCAGAACTATGCTAGATATGCATTGGTATCAAAGAAAGACTGTATATGTGTACTGGACTGCAGAAATGCCAGAATAAGGGGGAAGAGCCTAGCCTATCGAAGACTAGCATCTTCAGCGTCTTGCAGCATTAGAAGAGTGCAGATTAGTACATATTTAAAGTAACAAGCATGTTGAATCAAAGCCTAGAGATCCTTCCTCGACTCCCAGCGAGAAAGCGATCCCGGAGCTTATAATTATTTAACAGGTATACAGTGCAAATAGTGATAGATCGGGATAAAACACTGAGCGTCCTGTTACCGTGGACACGTCTATTCGAATAGATACTTCCCTGCAGGGGTGCACTACTGTTACCCAGCATGCTCGATTACATCTGGCCGGACACACTTTTATCGGGTCATGCCCGGCCTCGGGTAATCGACACGACGTAGTCCTACCTAGAGCTCAGCAGAGAGGTCCCCGCCGGTCTACATCCTATGTGCTCAGGGGTCTTGGGCCCATCGCCCTTTGCACTCCGGGTCGTTGTGTGCAGGGTTAGATCCAGGCACCACCTCTGTCATGGATGGCGCCGATCCTGCCGTGCCACAATGCTGAACTGGACATCTGACAAAGCTTTCGGGAAAAACAACGACGCAGAGGGTCCCATAAACCATTATCCCACGTGGTGGTAGTGCGTATAGGGCCAACGACCCACTCAAATCAAATACCCAAATCCGTCAGGCGTATTTAGTAACTCGCAGAGGCGATCAGACTACCTGTCGCTCCAACTTGGTAACACACGGATCACGATCAGGGTGGTCTCCGCCTGCCCTGACGTTCCGCCACAATAATCTCTCGCGGGTGCCCTCCTGGCAAACCCGACTTCATATTTCCTCCCCCCCCCGCGGGTACCCCTCGGGGTCGACCCGCCTGTAACACAGGTCAAAGTAACCGTGTGTCCAAGTATCGAGAAGGAATCTGAGGAATCACCCTCGACGGATTCCCACTCGAGGAGTTGCACGACGGAAGCTTTATCAGAAGTGATGAAAGAGGGATCACCCTTGGCAACTCACAACCGGTTAGCTATTCTACAGAGTCATCATCGGAAGTGAGATAAGAGGTTTCACCCTCGGCACTCGATGCCAGCTCTGCAGAGAGGAGCAACTTAGGGGGTGTGTGGTGATGTGCTGTTCTCAGCCCGTTCGATCACATCGATCGGGGCACAGTTACTAAAGCGGGGCAACTACAGCAAGGAAGAGGGGCCACAGATGATTTTCCATCCAACCTATACTAAGCAGTTTAGGATAGCAGGCAGGTATCAATAACAGTTGCAAGGACAGGCTATGCATCAGAATAGGATAAAACATTAGCAGTAGCAAATTCTAATGCAAGCAGGAGGGAGAGAGAATAGGTGATATAGGCATGCGTCATGGGGGGTTGCTTGCCTGGTTGCTCTGCGGCTAAAGAGGGGTCTTCAACGGTGTAGCAGTCCTGCGGGGCGGCGTCGGTCTCGATGTCTAACGAAAGAGAAGAGGGGGAACAAACAATAAATACACGGCAACAAATGCAATCACTATGCATCACCTGGCAATACGCGGTGCTAGGTGTGACCTAACGCAGTACTAGATGATACAGACAAAGAGGGAAAACATCCGGGAAAGCTTTCCCGAAGTTTGGCATTTTCGGTCAGATGAAACGGAGGGGACGGTTCCATGTTCGCTATGATAGAGGCAGGTGACAGATGAACGGAGTGCATATTCGGAATCGTCATATTTTTCTGATCGTTTTTCATATATAAATTATTTTAATCCGAGCTACGGTTTAATTTATATGATTTTTCAAAATTTTAATCATTTTCTGGAATTATTTAATTATTTAAATTAACATTATCCAAAACAGTACATGCTGACATCAGCATGATGTCACTGTGACGTCAGCAGTGAACAGGACCAGTGGGTCCCACCTGTCATAGTCTGATTAGGTTAATGAGGTTTAATTATCCTAATTACAGATTAGTTAGGTTAATTAATAATTAGTTTAATCAAACAGAGTTAATTAAGTTAATTAATTAGTTAATTAATCAATATTTATTTATTTTAATTTCTTTTATTTTTATTATTACTTATTTTATTTAATATTTATTTTCTTTTTCTTTTTCTTTTAAAACAGGGGCGTGGGCCCCACTGGTCAGTGGCCCATCTGGCCACTGTAGCGGGTCAACGCGGGCGCGCGCGCGGGCTCGCAGCCGCGCGGGCAGAGGCGATGGCCGCGGCCAGCGGCGCGCGGCGAGGCGGCGAGCAGCGCAGGGGTTCGGCGACAGCGGGCGACGGCGGCAGCAGTAGGCAGCGGAGGCGGCGGCGCTAGGCGGACGGCGGCGGACGGCGCGGGCGCAACGAGGCGCAGCGGGGCGGCGACGGGCGCGGGCACGGGCAGCGCGGGCGAGCGCGGGTGGACTCGCGAGCGAGCGCGGCGCGGCGACGCGGGCGAGCAGCGGCGAGGCCACATCGCGCGGGCGACGACGGCGAGCGCGAGCGGACGGACGGCGACGATGGCCGAGAGGGGGAGGAGGAGAGGGCGGCCGAGCTCACCCCCATTGCAGGGGATCGGGGCGGCGAGGCGCGAGGTAGCGGCTCGGGAAGGAGACGGGGAGGTGACGGGCGACGAGGCGGCGGCGACGACGACGACGGTTCGGGGTGACGAGCGGCGGCGTCGGGGAGCGAGAGAGGGGGCGAGGGGGAGTGGGGGAAAGGGTTAGGGTTTCGATGGCTGTGGCTTAAATAGGCCAGGGGGCAGCGGGTGGGCCGGCCTGGCTGGGCCGAGGCCCAGTTGGGCCAGGGGCTTTTTGTTTTTATTTTTATCTTTTCAGTTTTTCTGTTTTCATTTCTATTTTGTAAAATGTTTAGCCCCAATTAGATTTTTGTAAAATAGGTGAGTTAGCTAATTAAATATGGTGCAATATTTAGTACAACCAGAAAATGGTTTGGTGTCCACATGTTTTCCTTAGAATTTTATTTAATTAAAAAGGTATTAAATTCTTCTGTTTGGTGCTGTTTTGTGGATGATGTGGTCATTTATCTAATTCAATAAATGTTGATTATATTTTTATAAATGCCTCTAGATTATTTGCAATTTTATGAACATTTTGGTTTTCAAATTTGAACAACTTTTATTTTCACTTTATAATTGAATTTGCAATATCAATTGGAATTTGAATTGAGATATGATGCAATGATGATCAAGCACTGTTAAGCATAGTGACTTGGCATTATCAAGAGGTGATTACTGTAGCTATTACATGGGGATGTTACAGACGGCTTGAAGCGCAACGGCCGAGGCGGGTCGAGCGGCGCGAGGCCGGGGCGGTTCGGAGGCGCTCGAGGCGGAGACGGCCGCGAGGCCGGGGCGGCTCGAGCGAGGCGGCGCGAGGCCGCAGCAGCTCGGAGGCAGCGCGGGGCCGGCTTGAGGTGAGGCCATTAGCCGTAGCGGCGAAGGCGGCAGGGCCGGCTCAAAGGCGAGGCTGCGGAGGCGGAAGCACGCCGGCGAGGAAAGGCCGTGGGAGCAGAGGCGACTCGGCTTGAGGTCGCAGAACTGATGGAGATTGCCTGGAGCTTCGGATCCGCACGGGGTCGGAGGAGGACGCTGCTTCAAGGTGCGGCGGCGCTAGAAGCAGCGGACTCCGGGCGTCCCTGACGGCGGCCACGGCGGAGAGCTGGCGGCCGGTGTAGGGAAGCTCCAGGCTCTAGCTATGTCGGGGTCTTGGCGGCGCGGGAGTGCGCTTAGCGCGATGGCGTGTGAGGCCGCGGGGGCGACTCGCGGGCAGCCGTTGAGTCGAGGCGGCTTGAGGCCGCAGAGGCGACTCGGAGGCGAAGACCGCCCGGAGGCGACGACGGCGGCCAGCAGCTCGAAACGAGGCCGGTGAGGCGGCGGCGGAGGCCGGCGGGACCACACGAGGCTGCAGTGGCGAGGCGAGCTGGCGAGGCAACTTGGAAGCGAGGCCGCGGCGGCGCCCGCTCGGAGGCGAAACCGTGGCGAAGGCGGCGGCTCGAGGCGGCTCAGCGACTTGGAGGCGAGGCCCCTGGCCGCAGAGGCGGCGGTGGCCGCTCGCCGTAGAGGCGGGGGTGGCTCAACGAGACCGCGGAGGTGGCGGCTCACGGCGGCGGCTCGGAGAGAGGCCGCGGCAAGGGTGAGGACGAGTCGACGGAGACCGCGACGGCGGATTGGAGGCGGCCTGCGAAGGCGACTTGGAAGCGGCCGGCGGAGGCGAGGCTACGGCCGTGGTCGTTCCTGGGTCTAGAGACAGGCAGGTCGCAGCGGCTGCGGAAACAACGCCGGCGAGGGGAGGCCGCAGCAGAGGCAGGCCGTCAGGGCGGCTCAAGGCGGTGGAGACGGGCGGCTCGAGACCCCCCGGCGAGGCGAAGCGAGGTGGCGGCTCGGGGCCGCAGCAACGCTTAGTAGAGGCGGAGGCCGGCGAGCGGAACCGTGGCGACGGGGCGGCGGCTCGAGGTGGAGCAAGGCGGCTCAGAGGCGGGTGGTTGTGGCCGCAGTGGCGGAAGCAACTCGATGCGGGGCAGCTCGGAGGCGGCCGCAGGGGCGGAGGGGACTCGACGCGGGGTCCGAGTCCTTCTCTGGGTCATGGTTGGGTTGACGAATCCACGTCCAGGAAAACTTTCCTTGAGCCCCGCGTAAGTCCAATTCGAGGGCTACTGCTACTTCGGTCTATTTGTCGCCATTGGGAGCAGCTTCACCATTTGATTTGTTTTTACTCACGTGGACTAGTGTAACACCCTGGATTTTGTCTTTTTCTTTTATTGGGATTTTATTGGATATTTGGTTTTTGCAGTTGGGTTTTCCAGTCATTTCTTTTGGACTTACCACTTGGATTTATTGTTGATTTTCTTCCAAGTGGGTTCTTTCATCCATAAACCCTCCCTAGACCTCATCGCTCTCATAATAATGCCATTGGGTATTTTTATTTAATGGCATTATATGCTTTTTCTCTCTAAAAATGCCTATTTTCCCACAGAGCTATGAAGCAAACCCTATTTTTATTGCCCAGAAAATTCCTAGAAAATTCCCAAATATTCTTTGGGTCATGCCCCACCTTCCTATGCAAAAATATACCATGGTCATTTGGAAAAATCCAGCCAAGGAAAATGTGTTTGCTTCTGTTCAGAAAGAGCACATTGTGAAACAACTATATTTTTCCTTGATCCATCTTAGCTGAAATTTTTACCACTTGATAACCTTCCTAAGTGATGCTTAAACGCCTAAAACCAGCCCTAGAATCCCAGCCATTTGTCCTCAGCTCTTGGAGCAAGTTTCTGTCCAGAAACTTTAGCTCTAGCTCCAGTCACATCCAGTGAACCATTTGGCAAGCCCAGCGCGTTTCTTGGCAAAGTGTTGAAGGGACAACACCGAGGACATGTTTTGGCAGCGCCGAAAGCCACCCCCGTGCCAGCGCACGCGGTAACCGCGTGCGGGCAGGGTGCAGCGCACGCGCTCTGCGCGCTCTGCCCGACGGGTTCGATCGGCTGCCGTCCAACCTCTCCTCTCCCGCCACCGCAACATGTCTAGTCCACTCCTGGTACACCCATTCACCCCCCAGCCCCTCCCTGAGCTTCCCCGGCGCCGGAAGGGGGCACGGCGGAAGCGGCCACGGCGCTAGCCGACGGCACAGTGGCTTGCACGCACGCCCTGTTCCTCCTTAGTGCGCCTGCGCCCGAGCCCACGTGCGAGCGCTGTGCTTGGCCTCGCCTGCGTCGTCCCCTAGCTCGCCCGAGTCCTCACCGCCCCCAGTTCGCCCTCCCGCTCAGCTCCGGCGGAGCCCGAACCCTGCCTCGCCTCCTCCTATATATAGAGCACTCCCCCGACCGTTCTAGCCATCCCAAACCCCCTCTCCTCTCTCAAATTGAGCTTCTAAAGCTGTGGACAACGCCGGGAAGACCTCTGGCCTTCAAATCTCGCCGGCGACCGCAGTGGATCCCTCTCCTCCATTCACTCATCCTAGTCCACCTCAGCTCCAACCACTGCCACCAACGAGACCGTAGCAACCTCCTGAGCACGACGGTAGCAAGAACTCACCGGATTGTCGCCGGAAACGCCGACTCCGATCAGCTCCGTCGCCGCCGTCTCTGGAGAAGATCGCCGCGGCGCCATCTGACGGGGATATTACCCCGCGATATGACCCGGCAGACATGCTGACCCGGCAAACAGTACTGACCCGGAGAACAGTACTGACCCGGCAGACATGCTGACCCGGCAAACAGTACAGACCTGGTTACAGTTCTAACCCGGCAGCTACAGTGTCAGGGTATAACCCGGCAGCTACAGTGTCAGGGGTGTAACCCGGCAGCTACAGTATCAGGGGTGTAACCCGGCAGCTACAGTGTCAGGGGTGTAACCCGGCAACTACAGTGTCAGGGGTAACCCGGCAGCTACAGTACCAAGATGGTAACCCGGCTACAGTGTCAGGAGGCTAACCCGGCTACAGTGTCAGGAGGATAACCCGGATGCTACAGTGCCAGGAGATGAACAGTGTTATCAGACAGTCACGGAGACGAGTCTCTGAAGATAAGCCCTGGTTGTAACCCGCCCGGTGTAAGCCGCCCGGGACGGGTTACAAGCCCAGGACTCGGAAGCCCATGAAGAGAAGCCCGCGATGGGAAGCGATCAATCCGACTTAGACTCTATATGTAAACCGCCCCTTCAGCCTTTATAAGGAGGGGCGGGTCACCCCCAGAGGGTCAGGTTAGACGTCTCATAGACAGGTCTCATAGACAGGTCAGAAAAGATAGTCAGATTAGAGGGTCTCGAGATTAGAGGTGCTGATTCCGCACCCTTGTAACCGAGATTGTCATCGTCATCAATATAAGACACAAAGCAGGACGTAGGCTTTTACCTCCATCGGAGGGGCCGAACCTGGGTAAAAACTCCGCGTCTCTCGTCCCGCTCAACCCCTCTCAAGCTACCAGTTACGTGCGATGACCCCACACCTTAAGTCCGTTAACCCGGACATCTGCCGTGACAAATCCACGACAGTTGGCGCCCACCGTGGGGCTCGCGCACGGTGGTGTTGAGTTCTTGGAGGGATCTCACTCAGGGTTCGAGAAGTTCGCAGTTTTTCAGATGAAGGAGAGCCGGCACAGAAGGATCCAAGTCAACTTCGAGTCCGTCAGTCAAGATCAAAACAATTTTCTGTGGTTATCCCTAATATTACCATGAAGGATCTGCTTAAACCGGGGTATTCGACTACAGACGTGTCGTGCGCTGCGATGAGATCAAAACTTCAATTTTGTTAATCAGTGGCTAAAGGCAATTCTGGTACTGCATATGGCGTCTCAACTTGTGGAGGTTTTCAAAGGAAAAAGTGATCCATTGCCGTTCGTTTTGTTTCCAAATAAATTTCGGACGTACTGTTTCCAAAAGCACAGATGTCCACAAACAAGGATGCTACATACACGAGCCGCCCTAGAACAGTGCCCGTGGATTTACAAAAAAAAAAAGGGGGAAAAGGACCACGAGCTCATGACCTGGAAGACACGGACGGGGACAGTAAAGCGTCAACCGACGACGACCCGGACGGGCACGGGAACAAGGAATCAACCCGGACTCTGCTGCATCGCCGTTTTTGCCTCCGCGTACGAGCTGCGCCTACCCCGCCTGCGAGCCGCTCCGGTGACGCACCGCCTCTCGCCGCGCTGAGCTCCACCCCTGCGATCCGCGTCGCTCCGTGAGCCGCCCGATCTCGCGCCTCCTCGTCTGAGCTGCTCGCCTCTGCTGCTGCATGTTGGACCGGCCTCGCAAGTCGCCTCTGCCGTGGCTCAAACCGCCCGGGCCGTTTCGCGCCGCCCCGCGCCTCCGAGCCGAGCCGGCGCTTACCTCCCCTGCTGCGCCTCGCCGCCCGAGTTAATGCGCCCCCATGGGCCGCCGCGGTCTCCACCTCCGCCTTGTCGCGTTCGTCTGTGCCGGCAACCACCGCCTCGCGCCCGGCCGGCTCGGTCGCCTCTACCAAACCGGATCAAGCCGCCCCCTCAGCGGTCAAGCCGCTTTCTGCCGCAAGTCGCCACCGCCAAATCTGTCGTCTTGAGCCGCCAGGAGTTCATCGGCAAGGTGCCCCGCAAGCTGTTGTCGTCCTGGCCGGACCCGCCGAACTCACAGGCCGCCTAATCCACTCCACGCCCAGCGGCTCGTCCCCATGCGTCTCCGGCTCCGCCCCTGCTATGCGCGCCACCTCGAGCCGCCGCTGGGCTTGCCCCTGCTCGCCTCTGCTTCTGCTCCGAGCCGCCACCGCCCCTCCCTACAGCCGTCGCACCCGCCGTTGCTTCCGCGTCGCGCCACGGCGCCTGCGAGCCGCCGCACCTGTGAGATGCCTGCGAGCCGCCAGCGTCGACCCCCGCACCGTGTCGCTGCTCCAGCAACTCGCCGTCCCGGGGCCGAGCCGCCTCGCGTACTGCGCCGCTCCGCCGAGCCGGCCTTCTACTGCCCACCGCGCCATGACTCGCCGTGACCGGCCTCGAGCCGGCACCTTCTGAGTCGCCCTCGTCGCTGCAAGCTCGCTGGCGCGCTCGCCGCCACGGCCTCGTCGACCCGCCGTTGCCGCCTCCTCCGGCCACAGCCGCCTCGCCGTCAACCGCCGGCCCCCGCGGGAAGCACGCTGCCCTCATGAGAGCCGCCTCCTCCGCGCCGCCCCGCTTCTGCCCGGCTCTACCTCGCCATGAGCCGCCATGGCGTCAGCCGCCGCCGCGCCACGAGCCGGCTGGCCCGCCTCCGCTCCGCGTCGCCGCGCCTCTCAAGCCGCCGCCGCACCTTCGCTCCGCCCCGCCGCGGGCTCCTCCCGCCTCCGGCGCTGTCTCCGAGCCGCCGCAGGCCATAAGCCGCCCCCACGCCTCCAACAGCCGGCCCTGCTTTGGTTGTCTTCCTCCCCTGAGCTGCTTACACAAGGTAGAAAATGAAGATAAGGAAAGGGCCGGCTGGAGAAAAGTGGCCGGTTAAAAAAAAAAAAAAAAAAAAAAAAGGGTGTGGCCAGGCCAGTACGCCAATAATTGCAAAGCAACTATGACTCGCCCGAGGTTCATTTCAGCTCCATTGCAGTGATCATTAACTCTGCGGCTGATAATTTTCAACAAACCATATCAGGTGAAGTCAGTCCATTCAGTTTTTATTGATACACTTATTATTCTTTCGAGAACAGTTACTCTCGTCTGCGATGTCGTTATGCAGGACTGCCAAGGTGACCGGCGTACTGCGGGTGCAAAGCTCATATCAGCAACCGCCCGTACGAGTTGTCCAACGGACGCACGGAAACCACCTATGGTCCGATATACATCAACGCCGCGGCCGTCTTTCGCGACTGCGCCGGCTTACAACGCCGCGGCCGTCTCCCGCGACCGCACCGGCTTACGACGCCGCGGCCGTCTCCTGCAACCGCGCCGCCCCCGCAGTCTGATCTACATCAACATACCGGTGCGGTGCTCGCCTATACGAGCCGCCCAACGGACGCACGCAAGACGTCGCCCACGGTGATCTACATCAACATACCGGTGCGGTGCTCGCCTATACGAGCCGCCCAACGGACGCACGCAAGACGTCGCCCACGGTGATCTACATCAACATATCGGTGCGGTGCTCGCCTGTACGAGCCGCCCAACAGACGCGCGCAAGACGCCGCCCACAGTCTGATCTACATCAACATATCGGTGCAGTGCTCGCTTGTACGAGCCGCCCGACCGGACAGGCGCACTAGTCGCCGCCACTGCAGTTTGGTTAACTTCAACAACCAGCCGGGACGAACCATCGACCGGATCATTGAAACAATTCATACGGGATCATCTATAACCCGCCACGGTTGACCTCAACCTTCACTGGAGATTCTCAAGTCACCTCTTTGAATCGACTCAAGACTCAGGGGCTACAGACATGGCTCGACACACTTGGTCGTTTTCAATGAGAGCCACAGATCATGGCAAGAAAGTTAACCCGATCTCAGGAATACTACATTATTGGCGGAAGGATTAAAAGTTACTCAAGAAGACGAGTCGCCATGATGCACCGTTCAAACTTGGGGGCTTCTGCTATTTTCATACAAGATGGCGGCTTACAAGATGCTGCAACAATGTTGATACTTCGGCAAAGGTCATTTGGGGGCTTCCAACCTACCGGGTTTAGCTCGCTCACCCTCTTGATCGGCTCTTCAGCCACAAAGTAAACAACACGGCGGCTTACAAGTTGCCGGCCTAACTGACGGCGGCTTACAAGATGGCGCGCCAATGGATATCATCGACAAGGCCGTTTGGGGGCTTTCAACCCACCGGGTTAAGCTTCAACCCTCTCGATCAGGCTTTTCAGCCACTGTAAGGCGGGTCATGGACCCAAATGTTGACTTCGTCAACAAAGATCACTAGGGGTGCAGCGAGTTCTAAAACTTACCTCCTTTTCGATCTGCAAGGCCGGGTTATACCTGCCTGTAAGTAGATGCGCTTTGTCAGGGGTGCAGCGAGTTCTAAAACTCACCCTCTGCAAAGGCCTCTTACAGCGGCGAGGCAAACCCTTACATCCGCAAATCTGAGTTATACCTGCCTGTAAGTTCATGCCGCTTTGTCAGGGGTGCAGCGAGTTCTAAAACTTACCCCCTGCAAGGGCCTCTTACAGCGGCGAGGTAAACTCTCCTATCTGCTGTGTCTCTTTCTGGTTCGTTGCGCTCTATCAGTTAATCTCGCCTAGAGACCCTGAGCCGTTCAAAGGAGTTGACGGCCACTCTCGTTAGAGACCCTGTACTGGTATGAGTTCAAGCATCGAGTCCGCCCAGAAGAACCATCATATGAAATTTTGAGAATAAAAGGCAAAGCAAGAACATCATACATTGCATTGCATCATACATTACATCATACATTGCATCATATTTACATATCATGCCGGTTTGCCAAACCGGGTCAGAGCAAGATTGTGAAAGACGAAGCAAGGCTATACGAGATTTTAACATCTCCGGGTTGTGCTTTTTCAAGCCGCCCTTACAACAATGCAGAATATATTCTGTTTTGTTTATTTTTGCAGGTCTTGTCTTATAAGATAAGCCGCCAGAACAAATAGATCTTTAATAGCCAACATGGCTGGATCTTCATCATGGATTTCTCACATACTCGCCGGGTTGCACCACAACTACGAGCAGGGATTTCATATCAAAGACAGGAATTATTCCAGGATATTCATTCCGGGTTATATTACAACCACGGTCAAGGATTCATCCAACAATTATGATGAGTCATATTATTATCACAATAGTCCCGAGTCGCCGCAGGCAGACGACCCGGCACTTGGGGGCTACATTATTCAAGTCCAGTTTATAACAAGTATGCAAGTCCCATGTCGCTGCAAGCATGCACCACGGCACTTGGGGGCTAATGCAAGCTGGTTTTCAAATCATTACATGGTCAACAGATCTTGTTCTCTCAAGGAGATGAGCCAGCCTTTCAATATTTTTCTAAGTCCCAGCCCAGTACTTCTTACTGACCTGGCACTTGGGAGCTACACCGCTCAGATCAAATCTTCTAAAAAGTCCCAAGTCACCGCAGGCGTGCGACCCGGCACTTGGGGGCTACAGTATTCAGTTGTTCAAAACAGAATTATAAGGTACAAATTGAAGACCCGGCGCATCACATATTGATGAGCCGGCCCTTGGGGGCTACACCAGCTGAAGCTTTATAAAGTATAAGACAGTTATAAGTCCCAGGCTGCTGCAGGCAAGACAACCTGGTACTTGGGGGCTACACAATCAAAGATATTATTGCAAAGCGCCAAGTCATCATGGATCAACTTGGAGCTTGGGGGCTACAGGTAATATGAATATATCAAAAAATTGGAGAAGTTTTCAAGATGTTAATTTCAGCGGGAGTTCAGTTATTTGACCCGGCGTCACCAACAATCATGACTCGGCACCATCAATGATTATAACCCGGCGGAGGAGACCCGCCAAGAACATTGAAGGCCGACTCAACGGCATATGGGTATTATATTCCCAATATTTTGTTTCAAAGGACATATACCTGCAAGACGATGGAGCTTACCATGAATAAATTCAAGCTAACCTGGGGGCTAATGACGGGGATATTACCCCGCGATATGACCCGGCAGACATGCTGACCCGGCAAACAGTACTGACCCGGAGAACAGTACTGACCCGGCAGACATGCTGACCCGGCAAACAGTACAGACCTGGTTACAGTTCTAACCCGGCAGCTACAGTGTCAGGGTATAACCCGGCAGCTACAGTGTCAGGGGTGTAACCCGGCAGCTACAGTATCAGGGGTGTAACCCGGCAGCTACAGTGTCAGGGGTGTAACCCGGCAGCTACAGTGTCAGGGGTAACCCGGCAGCTACAGTACCAAGATGGTAACCCGGCTACAGTGTCAGGAGGCTAACCCGGCTACAGTGTCAGGAGGATAACCCGAATGCTACAGTGCCAGGAGATGAACAGTGTTATCAGACAGTCACGGAGACGAGTCTCTGAAGATAAGCCCTGGTTGTAACCCGCCCGGTGTAAGCCGCCCGGGACGGGTTACAAGCCCAGGACTCGGAAGCCCATGAAGAGAAGCCCGCGATGGGAAGCGATCAATCCGACTTAGACTCTATATGTAAACCGCCCCTTCAGCCTTTATAAGGAGGGGCGGGTCACCCCCAGAGGGTCAGGTTAGACGTCTCATAGACAGGTCTCATAGACAGGTCTCATAGACAGGTCAGAAAAGATAGTCAGATTAGAGGGTCTCGAGATTAGAGGTGCTGATTCCGCACCCTTGTAACCGAGATTGTCATCGTCATCAATATAAGACACAAAGCAGGACGTAGGCTTTTACCTCCATCGGAGGGGCCGAACCTGGGTAAAAACTCCGCGTCTCTCATCCCGCTCAACCCCTCTCAAGCTACCAGTTACGTGCGATGACCCCACACCTTAAGTCCGTTAACCCGGACATCTGCCGTGACAAATCCACGACACCATCCGACCTCCTCAGCTCGAGTTTCGGGTACGTGTGGCACCGTCTTGCCGAGCTGAACCCATCCCCCTCCTCTCCGGTGATCGCCGACGTCTCCTCGCCGGAGAAACGCCGACGACAGCGCCGCCACCCTCTGTTTCTCTCTCTCTCTATTTAATCCTGACATCGGGCCCCACCTGTCATTCTCTCCCTTGCTCCCGAACCGGTACGTAAGTGGAGGCGTATTCTCAAAATACGCCTTCGACGTGGCCGCTCGGTTAAATTCTTTTAAATGGAAATGTTGACCAGATTCTAATCCAACTTTGACCTGCAATAACTTTTAATCTATAAGTCCAAATGATTTGATTCTTTTTGCTACTGGTTTATAAAATTCCAAAGTTTCTGTATGCCAAATTTCAGAATTTTTCTTGCTGTTAAGAATTTCTGGTGCAATAAACAGTGTTATGTGACATTTTCTTTTTTTGCATTTAATTTAATTTCAGAAGAACCTAGTTGTGTTGGAGAAGGCCAGGAGTACTGTGACACTCCTCTGAACCAAGGCAAGCCACAACATTCATATGCAAGGATGGCATTGCAATGACTTGGTTTAATCGAATTAAATTCATCCTTTATTCACTATTTAAAATAACTTGTTACATAAAGCTTATTGCACAAACTTTATCCTGTCATGTTGATAATCTATGCAGTAGGATACATGCTTTCTTGCTAGTGTGTAGTAGGTATCATGGCATATACTCATATGACAACATGATGCATTTGTTATTCATGATCATGACCCGTGCATCCATACATACACTATGGCTCGAATCATTTTCTTTTCAAGTTAAACTTGATAATAATCCAACTTGAACATGTTGTTGATCGAGTCATGTTGCCACCGAATCGAGCTCACCAGTGCAACCACACTTGCCTAGATGGGGAGGCCCTAATGCGGTCTATTGTCATGCCTCTCGCCGGTGCCTCCTATGAGGGAAGGTTGTGCTCTGGCGCTACCCTGGCCCGGTAGGCAGTCATAACCTTGAGGACCCGAGTTTTGATGTTACCAAGGTCCCCGTTTGGGACAGTTTTGATGTTGGCCACGACGGTGGCAGCCACAGAGGTGGCGGGTGTCACATGTTGGCACCAGGGTCACCCAGGACATAGCCCAAAGGGGAGTTTGTCGGAGTGGCCGGGAGGGTGACATGCAATAGACTGATTTTGTCGGAATGTCGTTGGTCCACCCGAATGGGAGCACGAGGCCATGAG
This sequence comes from Elymus sibiricus, assembly GCA_039707655.1. Classification (NCBI taxonomy): domain Eukaryota; kingdom Viridiplantae; phylum Streptophyta; class Magnoliopsida; order Poales; family Poaceae; genus Elymus; species Elymus sibiricus. The sequence goes on along the minus strand of CM077674.1, from coordinate 324,437,943 downwards.
TTCCGTAGTGTGGGTACAGTGTACTAATCTCTGCAGAGTGTATAAACTATCGATAGCCGCGTCCTCGGATATGGACACAGTTCATAGTAGGTCACACCGTGGGTCAACAGATATAATTAACTTGCACACTAAGCTTCACAAGGTAGCACATGGAGAAAAGGGTGATCGAGGATCACTACGAAAGGTATGAATGTGATCAAGTGAGGATCACGTTGGTAAGTGATGAACGGTGGTTACGTGGTAACCCCGAGATGGTAAGTTGGTCCCAGGGACCATGGCAATATTTCACGCACACTTCATGTTGATAGTATCATGCTCATGCATTCAACTTGTTAAATGCCCTGTTATTGTTTGTCGCACTTGTTTTGTTTGTTGTGAGCTTGCGAGTACATTCAAAGTACTCACCTGGCTTATCATGCCAGATGCAGGAGAAGCCGTGCAAGGAGTTGATGTCGAGCAGTATGTCGCGATCTAGGCCGTGTCCCAGCAGTGTCCCTATGGAATGGAGTCCCGCTACCTCGTCGTTCCGCTGCCACGTAGTAGTAGTTGCCTTATCATCGAGGCCCCTGCCATGTCTACTAAATAATGTACATAAGTGTAGCCGCACCGTGTGTGCCGCTTGGCCTCACTCACCATGTAAGATGTGAACCCATGTTTCAGCTAAGAGATCAATAAAGTGATTGTTTTCTGTACCAAGTTGTTGTGTATTGCCAGAAGACATGATCTCTGGGCTGGCAATGCAAGGTAAATCGGTTGCTCTGAGCCGGGGTGCCACAACGCTTGGTATCAGAGCCGCGCTGACTGTAGGACGCCCTAGACCGCCGACGCATTAGAAAATGTTAGTCTTAGTCTCGGTAGTGACTTGAGACTTGTTTGTGCACTTGGGTGTTGCATTGCATGCATATAGCTTACTGTTAATGCTGACCAGCTAATGTTGTGAGTGTAGATGGAACCAGTCCCTTATCCGTACCAGCCTGAGCCGGCACCTTCCACTTTTCCGCATCTGCTGACCAACGTGTGGCGCCGACTCTACCCCGATGGCGATGACCCCATATACCAGGTGTACCGAGAGCTGCTTGCCGACGGCGTTTACGAGTATCACGCGGAGGTCATCCTGCACAACAGTACCGTGGTGGGCACGTACACTCGCTCCACTAAGGGCGGGACCGCTTCTACACCCGACCAGGCGGTCCAGTTTGCAGCATTCGAGGCTCTCACTGACTTGCGCTATAATGAGGTTTAGATGCAGACTCACCTAGGTTTCTACTTCTATTCGTCCCTGTACGAGTCAGGACAGATCCGCTTCCCTTACATTAATCCGGAGTGCGACCGGTCAGCCAGCCACCTGTCTCGCTACATAACGGCGGGATACTTTCTGATCACTAGTCTAGCCCAGGAGCTGACCCGCGTTCGAGGTGAGCTAGCTGCCGCTCGATCTGCATTCGCTCCACCTCTGCTTATCCACACATCACTTGTTCCTCCAGCTACATTACCCCCATCCACACCAGTGATCCCCACGCCCTCCCAGAGTAGCTCAGGCACTTCGGTAGTGAATCCTCATGAGTCCCCAGCCCAGTGGACTATGCTTCTCGCTACCCCAGCCGCTCCGATGCTGCGGAGTCACCCTGCTCCAGATCCTGAGGGGGAGTCTTCCCGTCAGCGTCGTCGTGTTTCCTTTGCTCCGGATGTGTCCGTTATCAGTTCCGGTTCGGAGTCTGACACCGAGGAGACACCAGCAGGACCGTCAGTGTGCCAGTGCGATACCGGTCGTCGCATGTAGGCGAGGATGATGTGGTGTTTGGTTGTATGCATGTAGTAGTACTATCCATGATGTTGCCCTGTTATGTATGCTGGATGATGTATTGTATAATTATGTTGCTTTCTGTTATTCGCTTTGGCTTTTCTCGTTTTTTTTCTGTTCCGGGTTTGTTGCTTCACCTCCCTATTTTTCTGGTTTTTTTCCCCTTATGGATGTTGCTCATCTCGATGCTTCGTATTGGGAAACATATATAGGATGACAAGGTGTGGCAGTAACTGTCATGGTGGCGACGACACTCCAGTTCGTCGATCCGCCAGGCAAGCAGGACATTCTCCGGAACCATATCAGCCACCACCTCCTCCACCTCAAGCACCCACAACAGAACAGATTATGCGGATGTTTGAAGAGAAGAGGAACCAAGATCTGATGGAATTCTTGAGGAGCATGCAGACTATGGTTGGGCAGAATAATCACAATGGTAATCACTCCAAGCTGTCAGACTTTCAGAGGACCAAACCGCCAAGTTTCAGTCAAGCAGTAGACCCGATGGAAGCCGATGATTGGTTGAGGACTATTGAGAAGAAGCTGGAAATTGCTCGCACAGAAGATGCTGACAAGGTGCCCTTCGCCACTCATTACCTTGAAGGACCAGCTGCTATATGGTGGGACAATGCCAAAGTTATGTGGCCTGCTGAACACGAGATCACTTGGGATAAATTCAAAGACAAATTCCGCAAGTATCACATTCCTGCCGGTATCATGAAGGTCAAGCAGCGAGAATTTCTCACTCTTACCCAAGGAACCTCGACTGTAAGTGAATATTTAAACAAGTTCAATCACTTGGCCCGTTACTCCACTCATGATGTGGCCACCGAAGAACGGGAGATAGATCGGTTCCTCGGAGGACTCAACCTTACCCTCCGATGTGCACTCAGCATGCTAGACTTCCCCGACTTCCAAACTTTGGTGAAAAAGGCACTCATTGCCGAAAGGGAACACAAACTGGTTAATGATCATAAGACGGCCTATGAAGACCGCAAACGCAAGTTTGAACCCAAGAAGGAAGGGCAAATTTTTCAGAAGGTTCGTACTTGGCAGCAACCTCAGTTCGAGTTCAAGCCAACCTGGCAGCAAGGGAACATCAAGAATGAAAGTCAGAACAAGACCGTGGTCGCGAAGCCAAACAAGGAAGACTGTCAGCGTAACAATGCCTGTTTCACATGTGGGCAGAATGGGCATTACGCTAGGCAGTGTCCCAAGAACGGCAAGATACAAGCCAACCTGAAGCCTCAGGTCAATTATGTGGGACAATTCCCCAAACGGAGGTACATTCAAGGGCAAGTTCATCATATCTCCGTTAAAGAAGCCGCGGAAGTCCCCGATGTGGTCATTGGTATGTTTCCTGTTAATGACATACCTGCAACAATTTTATTCGATTCCGGGGCTTCCCATTCTTTTATTTCGCGGAGTTTTATTGCCCGACATCGCTTTCCCTATACTCTTTTGGACAAAGCTATGGTGGTACAGTCCCCCGGATCCATGCTCAAGACAAATATTGTACGCCGAGGATTGAAAATATCAATCTATGGAGTCATCTTCCCCGCATCACTGGTATCCATTGAGTCCCCCACCTTGGATATTATTTTGGGGATGGATTGGTTGACAAGACACCAGGTCTGTATCAACTACGCAACAAGAGAGGTCATGCTCATAAATCCCTCAGGTCAGTTCGCCCGATTCTATGCTAGTCGAGCCATACCAAAGAAAGGAATGGTTTATGCTGCCATCACCACAGAAATGAATCTAGTCCCAGTTGTCTGTGAGTTCCCAGATGTGTTTCCAGATGAGTTGCCAGGCATGCCACCTGACCGGGAGTTGGAATTTTCTATTGAGCTTGTACCCGGAACAGCACCAATTTACAAGAAATATTATCGAATGCCTTCGTCTGAACTAGTGGAGTTGAAAAAGCAATTGGATGAGATGCTCCAAAAAGGATATATCCGCCCCAGTTCATCTCCTTGGGGTTCACCTGCAATATTCGTGGGCAAGAAAGACGGCAGTCTTCGGATGTGTGTTGACTACCGTGCTCTCAATGATGTCACAATCAAGAATAAATACCCGCTGCCAAGGATTGATGATTTGTTCGATCAACTCAGCGGAGCTCAAGTGTTCTCCAAGATCGACTTGCGCACCGGGTATCACCAGCTGAAAATCAGAAAAGAAGATATCCCTAAGACAGCATTCACCACAAGATACGGGCTGTACGAGTATACGGTCGTGTCATTTGGGCTGACCAACGCCCCTACATTCTTCATGCACATGATGAACAAGGTGTTCATGGACTTCTTGGACAAGTTTGTAGTGGTGTTCATTGATGACATCCTCATATATTCCAAAAGTGAAGAAGAGCACAAGCAGCATCTCCGAGCAGTGTTGGAACAATTATGCGCTCATCAACTCTACGCCAAGTTCAGCAAATGCGAATTTTGGCTAAAAGAAGTGGGATTCCTTGGGCATACTCTTTCCGCTCAAGGAGTGGCCGTGGACCAAAGCAAAGTCACCGAAGTTCTGAAGTGGAAGACACCTGTTTTAGTAACAGAAATCAGAAGTTTCTTGGGTCTGGCAGGATATTACCGTCATTTCAGTGAAGGCTTCTCAAAGATTGCCAAGCCAATGACGGAACTGCTCAAGAAAAATCAGAAGTTTATATGGACGAAAGCATGTGAGGACAATTTTAATGAGTTGAAGACCCGTTTGACTACCGCTCCAGTGTTGACTCTACCAGACATCTACCGGAGCTTCGACATCTATTGCGACGCATCCAGGCGTGGCATTGGGTGTGTACTTATGCAAGATGGAAAGGTCGTGGCCTATGCATCAAGGCAGCTCCGACCCCATGAGGAGAATTATCCTACCCATGACTTAGAGATGGCAGCTGTGGTTCACGCCCTAAAAATTTGGAGGCATTACATCATTGGAAAGCGATGCCAAATCTACACCGACCACAAGAGTCTCAAATATATATTCACTCAACCGGACTTGAACCTCCGACAACGAAGATGGCTTGAGTTGGTCAAAGACTATGACCGGGGTATCAACTACCACCCAGGAAAAGCAAATGTGGTCGCCGATGCCCTCAGTCGCAAATCGGCTACCGCAAATTCATTACTCGAGCGTCTGCACCCAGCACTCCAAGAAGAAATAGCTCAGCTCAATATGATCCTATATGATGCAATTTGCGCGGTTACCTTGGAAGTAACCCCTACCCTAGAAGACGAAATTCGAAAGGCTCAACCTGGTGACCCGATGTTACTAAAGATAATGACTCAAGTACGAGAAGGGAAGACGCCAGATTTCAACATTGATGACAAAGGTACACTCTGATTTCGAGATCGAGTATGTGTGCCGGACCTCGGAGAATTAAAACAACAAATTCTGAAGGAAGCCCACGAGTCCGCATACTCTATTCATCCCGGAGGCACTAAAATGTACCAAGACTTGAAGCAAATGTTCTGGTGGGAAGGTATGAAGAAAGACATCGCCTATTACATCGCCTGTTGTGATATATGCAACAAGGTGAAGGCTGAACACCAGAAACCAGCCGGTCTTCTTCAACCCTTACCCGTTCCGCAATGGAAATGGGATGATATCTGCATGGATTTTATCGTGGGATTACCAAGGACACCACGAGGTAATAATGCCATATGGGTCGTGGTCGACATGCTCACCAAGGTGGCCCACTTTATTCCAATAAAGACCACCTACCGTGCAGACCAACTTGCTCAACTCTATGTATCCAGGATTGTCAGTCTGCATGGGGTACCCAAGACGATCACTTCAGACCGGGGATCTTTGTTTACCTCGGCATTCTGGCTACGTCTACATCAAGCCCTAGGGACCGTTTTAAAGCATAGCACCGCTTATCACCCGCAGACAGATGGACAGACAGAGCGGGTAAATCAAATCTTGGAAGATATGCTCCGGGCATGCGCTCTTGCACATGGACCCAAATGGGAAGACAGCCTGCCATACGCGGAGTTTTCTTACAACAACGGCTATCAGACTAGCCTCAAAATGTCACCTTTTGAGGCTCTATATGGACGTAAGTGCCGTACCCCGCTGAATTGGTCTTAGACAGGAGACAGCCGAATCTTCGGGACTAACCTAATGATGGAAGCAGAGAAGCAAGTCAAAGAAATTCGAGACAGACTGCAAGTGGCAAAATCTCGTCAGAAAAGCTACTATGACTCAAAGCATCGGCAGATCAACTTCGAACCAGGTGAATATGCTTATCTCCGAGTTACCCCCATGAAAGGAGTTAAAAGGTTTCACACTCGGGGAAAACTTGCACCAAGATACATCGGTCCGTTTCCAGTTATGACCCGAGTTGGCAAGGTGGCGTACCAATTAGAATTGCCTCCCGAGCTATCAGAGGTTCATGATGTGTTCCACGTGTCTCAGCTACGAAAATGCATCGCACCACCTGCAAAGCGAACAGATATGGCAGAACTAGAGCTTGCCAAGGATTTAACATACGAGGAGAAACCATTGAGAATCTTGGAAGAAATGGACAGAGTCACCCGCAGCAAAACTATAAAGTTTTACAATGTCCAATGGGAGCACCACACTGAGGACGAGGCCGCCTGGGAAAGAGCGGATTACTTAAGGACTGCATACCCATATTTGTTTCCTGAACAACCGAATCTCGAGGACGAGATTGATCCTAAGGGGGGAGGTTTGTAACACCCTGGATTTTGTCTTTTTCTTTTATTGGGATTTTATTGGATAGTTGGTTTTTGAAGTTGGATTTTCCAGTCATTTCTTTTGGACTTACCACTTGGATTTATTGTTGATTTTCTTCCAAGTGGGTTCTTTCATCCATAAACCCTCCCTAGACCTCATCCCTCTCATAATAATGCCATTGGGTATTTTTATTTAATGGCATTATATGCTTTTTCTCTCTGAAAATGCCTATTTTCCCACAGAGCTATGAAGCAACCCCTATTTTTATTGCCCAGAAAATTCCCAAATATTCTCTGGGTCATGCCCCACCTTCCTATGCAAAAATATCCCATGGTCATTTGGAAAAATTCAGCCAAGGAAAATGTTTTTGCTTCTGGTCAGAAAGAGCACATTGTGAAGCAACTATATTTTTCCTTGATCCATCTTAGCTGAAATTTTTACCACATGATAACCTTCCTAAGTGATGCTTAAACGCCTAAAACCAGCCCTAGAATCCCAGCCATTTGTCCTCAGCTCTTGGAGCAAGTTTCTGTCCAGAAACTTTAGCTCTAGCTCCAGTCACATCCAGTAAACCATTTGGCAAGCCCAGCGCGTTTCTTGGCAAAGTGTTGAAGGGACAACACCGAGGACATGTTTTGGCAGCGCCGAAAGCCACCTCCGTGCCAGTGCATGCGGTGACCGCATGCGGGCATGGTGCAACGCACGCGCTCTGCGCGCTCTTCCCGACGGGTTTGATCGGCCGCCGTCCAACCTCTCCTCTCCCGCCACCGCAACATGTCTAGTCCACTCCTGGTACACCCATTCATCCCCCCAGCCCCTCCCTGACCTTCCCCGGCACCGGAAGGGGGCACGGCGGAAGCGGCCACGGCGCTAGCCGACGGCACAGTGGCTTGCACGCGCGCCCTGTTCCTCCTTAGTGCGCCTGCGCCCGAGCCCGCGTGCGAGCGCTGTGCTTGGCCTCGCCTGCGTCGTCCCCTAGCTCGCCCGAGTCCTCACCGCCCCCAGTTCGCCCTCCCGCCCAGCTCCGGCGGAGCCCGAACCCTGCCTCGCCTCCTCCTATATATAGAGCACTCCCCCGACCGTTCTAGCCATCCCAAACCCCCTCTCCTCTCTCAAATCAAGCTTCGAAAGCTGTGGACAACGCCGGGAAGGCCTCTGGCCTTCAAATCTCGCCAGCGACCGCCGCGGATCCCTCTCCTCCGTTCAATCATCCTAGTCCACCTCAGCTCCAACCACTGCCACCAACGAGACCGTAGCAACCTCCTGAGCACGACGGTAGCAAGAACTCACCGGATTGTCGCCGGAAACGCCGACTCCGGTCAGCTCCGCCGCCGCCGTCTTTGGAGAAGATCGCCGCGACGCCGTCCGACCTCCTCAGCTCGAGTTTCGGGTACGTGTGGGACCGTCTCGCCGAGCTGAACCCATCCCCCTCCTCTCCGGTGATTGCCGACGTCTCCTCGCCGGAGAAACGCCGACGACAGCGCCGCCGCCCTCTGTTTCTCTCTCTCTCTCTATTTAATCCTGACATCGGGCCCCACCTGTCATTCTCTCCCTCGCTCCCGAACCGGTACGTAAGTGGAGGCGTATTCTCAAAATATGCCTTCGACGTGGCCGCTCGGTTAAATTCTTTTAAATGGAAATTTTGACCAGATTCTAATCCATCTTTGACCTGCAATAACTTTTAATCTATAAGTCCAAATGATTTGATTCTTTTTGCTACTGATTTATAAAATTCCAAAGTTTCTGTATGCCAAATTTCAGAATTTTTCTTACTGTTGAGAATTTCTGGTGCAATAAACAGTGTTATGTGACATTTTCTTTTTTGCATTTAATTTAATTTCAGAAGAACCTAGTTGTGTTGGAGAAGGCCAGGAGTACTGTGACACTGCTCTGAACCAAGGCAAGCCACAACATTCATATGCAAGGATGGCATTGCAATGACTTGGTTTAATCGAATTAAATTCATCCTTTATTCACTATTTAAAATAACTTGTTACATAAAGCTTATTGCACAAACTTTATCCTGTCATGTTGATAATCTATGCAGTAGGATACATGCTTTCTTGCTAGTGTGCAGTAGGTATCATGGCATATACTCATATGACAACATGATGCATTTGTTATTAATGATCATGACCCGTGCATCCATACATACACTATGGCTCGAATCATTTTCTTTTCAAGTTAAACTTGATAATAATCCAACTTGAACATGCTGTTGATCGAGTCATGGTGCCACCGAATCGAGCTCACCAGTGCAACCACACTTGCCTGGATGGGGAGGCCCTAATGCGGTCTATTGTCATGCCTCTCGCCGGTGCCTCCTACGAGGGAAGGTTGTGCTCTGGCGCTACCCTGGCCCGGTAGGCAGTCATAACCTTGAGGACCCGAGTTTTGATGGTACCAAGGTCCCCGTTTGGGACAGTTTTGATGTTGGCCACGACGGTGGCAGCCACAGAGGTGGCGGGTGTCACATGTTGGCACCAGGGTCACCCAGGACATAGCCCAAAGGGGAGTTTGTCGGAGTGGCCGGGAGGGTGACATGCAATAGACTGATTTTGTCGGAATGTCGTTGGTCCACCCGAATGGGAGCACGAGGCCATGAGTTCCGTAGTGTGGGTACAGTGTACTAACCTCTGCAGAGTGTATAAACTATCGATAGCCGCGTCCTCGGATATGGACACAGTTCGTAGTAGGTCACACCGTGGGTCAACAGTTATAATTAACTTGCACACTAAGCTTCACAAGGTAGCACATGCAGAAAAGGGTGATCGAGGATCACTACAAAAGGTATGAATGTGATCAAGTGAGGATCACGTTGGTAAGTGATGAACGGTGGTTACACGGTAACCCCGAGATGGTAAGTTGGTCCCAGGGACCATGGCAATGTTTCACGCACACTTCATGTTGATAGTATCATGCTCATGCATTCAACTTGTTAAATGCCCTGTTATTGTTTGTCGCACTTGTTTTGTTTGTTGTGAGCTTGCGAGTACATTCAAAGTACTCACCTGGCTTATCATGCCAGATGCAGGAGAAGCCGTGCAAGGAGTTGATGTCGAGCAGTATGTCGCGATCTAGGCCGTGTCCCAGCAGTGTCCCTGTGGAATGGAGTCCCGCTACCTCATCGTTCCACTGCCGCGTAGTAGTAGTTCCCTTATCATCGAGGCCCCTGCCATGTCTACTAAATAATGTACATAAGTGCAGCCGCACCGTGTGTGCCGCTTGGCCTCGCTCACCATGTAAGATGTGAACCCAGGTTTCCGCTAAGAGATCAATAAAGCGGTTGTTTTCTGTACCAAGTTGTTGTGTATTGCCAGAAGACATGATCTCTGGGCTGGCAATGCAAGGTAAACCGGTTGCTCTAAGCCGGGGTGCCACAACTAGTAACAGTAAACTTGCCATGGGACTTGATGCAGACTCTGATGCTTGGTGGATTCGAGCGTGTCTCTGCCTTTCGGTTGAAAACGGAGATAACCCGTTATTTGGTAGTGGCCACACAACAGGCAAAGCCTGGATGTTTTGCGTGTACTTGAAAACCTTGTCGATCTTGGATTCTGGCGGCGGCACTCCCGAAATTGATCTGGCTCCGGACCGACGGAAAGCTAGGTTGCGTGCAGGGACGCATAGGTGCAGCCCTAATTTTTCTTGAACTTTAAATTCCACAGATTGTAAATCTGGACTGATGAACTCGAAGCAGATGCAGATCCTTCCAAGTTGGGTCTTCTTCATCCGTCCAATTGCGAACTGCTCGATCCCTGGAAGGGCTCCCTCCAAAAACTCAACACCACCGTGCGCAGGCCCCACGGTGGGCGCCAACTGTCGTGGTTTTATCAGTCGTGAGGCCATCGCAACTAGGTAGTTGCTTGAACGGGGTTGATCGGAAACGAGAAGACACGAGTTTTACCCAGGTTCGGCCCCTCGCAGTGGAGATAAAAGCCTACATCCTGCTTGATTGATATTGATGATCATAGTCTCGATTACAAGGGTGTTGTTTCCCTGACTCTGTCTCCAGAGCTATCAAAACGTCTGTCTCCAGACTTATCTGTCTCTCTTGACCTCTAAAAACCTGTCTCTCTTAAGGTGCCCTGCCCCTCCTTATATAAATTGAAGGGGCGGCTTACATGTAGAGTCCTAATAGGACTTTGGACTTAATCTATTCTGGCTTCTTATCGCGGGCCTCTTACCGCGGGCGACTCACCGCGGCCTTCTTATCTAGGGCTTCTCATCTTGGGCTTCTCTTCTTCCGGGCGGCTTAAGTCTCAGGGCGACTTAAGCCCGAGGGCGGCTTAAGTCTCAGGGATGACTTAAGTCTCAGGGTGGCTTAAGTCTCAGGGATGACATAAGTCTCAGAGCGGCTTAAGTCTCAGGGATGACTTAAGTCTCAGGGCGGCTTAAGCCTAGAGATGACTTAAGTCTCAGGGCGGCTTAACGTCAGGGATGACTTAAGTCCAGAGATGACTTAACGTGAGAGATGACTTAACGTGAGAGATGACTTAAGTCCATGGCGACTTAACGTCATGAGCCGGGTCATATCGCGGAGTTATATCCCCGATAGGCGGAGTGGCAGAAAAGTGGAGGGGGAGGGATTTGAGTGGTCCGGGAGTATCGGAGTCATATGTGCCGGCGGTCCGGACTCCCGTGACCCTTCTCCCCAGTTTGCTTCCGTTTTGCGAATAAATGAACAGCTGGACGCGTCGGTGCAACTGATTGCTTACAGGTGCCATGGTTGTAGACTATATCTGGGCAAAGGTCGGGCCGGGCCTGGCTAAGCCCGAAGCAAAAAACCCGGGCCCGGGCCCGGCCCGTCACTGCAAAAGCCCGCCGGGCCTCGGGCTGTCAGGCCGGGCCCTTCCTTAAATTGCAAATATGGCGGGCCCGAGCCCGGCCCGGCCCGGCCATCGGGCCTAAATCTCAGGCCCAGGCCCGGCCCGTGGGCACGGTCGGGCCGGGCCGGGCTGCCCATGGCCAGGGCTATTGTAGACTCGTCGACTGGCTCTTCCGATTGCTGAACAGAGTATGGGAGCAACATAAATACAACAAACATGTTACCGGAAATGACCAACTAAGACATTACCAATGCCGCTCCGATTACATGTGTGACACGAAGTATATAAAATTCAAACACAGTGACGATCCATCATAACAGCAGTAGTACTACCAGTCTACCAGATCCAGATGTAACATAGGGGTCCTCGACAACAACAGCTAATGCACAAACAGAGGAAAGAAGGCCACACAACACACACACACATGCACACATAGAGAACCGTAATTATCATACGTGCCAGCTTCAGCAGCTCCAAGATCTTCTAGCCTTCCGCGGGAGCACCGCAGAAGCAGAGGAGTTTGGCGATGCTCTGCATGACTCCGCCACGCCTCGGACTTGGCTTCTTGCTCTGCTTCTTCTTCTTCCCATCTTCAGCGCCGTGCCCCTTCTCCATGGAGAAACAGACGAGAGAATGCTTCGTGGAGGGGGGAGGGGATACTGGTCGTAGCGTGGCAATTGAACACTTCGACTGGAGGACGTGTATAAATAGGCGCGCGGACACTTCGACTGGAGACATTTTCACGCCATTTTCAGGGGTGAAATCAGGTAAATGCATGGTAAGTACTACGTGCGGCGGGCGCTGGGTTTCTCCCTTCTGTTCCTCCCTTTCGGCCTTTTCTCTACCAACGTAAGGACGTGTCCCCTTCGGGAGGAAATGTCCGGCCAATTGTATCGATGTAGGAAGTAGGAACGTGCAGTGCATCCACTCTTCCAGCCGGGAAAAATACACGAAGATCTTTGCCGTTTGCCAACAAAAACATGACACTGTCGAGCCGCGAGCTTGTCCAGTGATGTGTGCATTTTCCTCCCGGCGAGTAAACGTGTGTGTGTTTTGCTTTTCTATTTGTGCGGCCAGCTCCAGCCGTCCGGCGTCGGTGGAGTGCTAGTGCATATACGGCGCAATTTACACGCAAGCAAGGGTATGAGCTCGTGTGGCTGACGGTCACCGTCTGCCAGTCATTTTGTGTACAATCAGTTCACTGCAACTAGCTAGCTAGTACCGCCGGCGCCGGCGACCAGGTAGGTAGGTATGCGAAATGTTCCAGCCTTCCTGGCGTGGATCCAATCCAAGTCACACCGAAAGTGACGTACATACAGGAGGTGTCATTTTCTTGTCTGGAAGCAATGAGAAAACATCCTGAAATATAACCCAGTTGCCAAGGAACTCGCCAATGTATATGGTTTAACTGAGCATCTGAGACTCTCGTGTTCACGTTTGCGAGGTCGTGATCAGAGGCTACGCGCGTGCAGGCGCAGCAAATCCATGGCGCTCGTCTCCGGCGATCTGACGTGAATATATTCATGAAGTAATTAAGTGCGCGTATGACACATACAGAGCGGCAATGCTCTAGCACGCGAAACGAAGCAAATACCGCAACATGTTTTATATCATGAAATGGACCGAGTTGAACCAATACATGTTTGCTGGAAAAAAGTGTGAATTATTACACGACACAAACAGAAGATGAGAAGAAGAACCTAGCTAAACAATAGACGACGATGCTGACCTGCAAGGCTACAAACAAGATTACCAATCGACTGGAGAACACACAGATGCATCAGCATCAGCAAACCATGCCTAGTTACCTGACTGAGGGTCAGCTAAGCTAACAACGTAAATCACACAGACAAACACAACACGTCCATCAGTACTTAAACAGCGCGCAGCTCGATCGGCCGATCATCTCAACTAATCCTTGGTGCCAGAGGGGGAGAAGCAGCCGCAGAGGAAGTCCCACATGCCCTTCTTCACCCCGTTGTGGTCAGGCATCCTTCTTCTCCGCTGAAACGCACGACTGAGATCGCTGGCTAAAACTGGGTGAAGAGCAGAAGAGGTTGTGCGTTTGGTGCCCTCCAACGGTTGTCGACTATTTATACTGGCGTCTCGATCGGTGTCCCACGACAGGAGCAGAAGATGAAAGCGCATGCGAGACCACAGAAAGGCTCGCGCGGCGACTTGACAGTGTGTGGAAAAGGTCCTGGCTAGCAGTTCAACGGGGGCGACGAGACGACCACTTTAGCTTGAGTCCAAAGTTGAAGTGTGAACTGATGCTCAGTGTCAGTGTGAGCAGCTACTCGAGTCTACTCTAAAGTACAGTACTACGTACTACGCACTGTGAATCTCCCAGTCGTTCTGACTTGTAACCTTAATTAACTTTATGCCCTTCCATGGATGGATTGCCTGCAACAAGCTTTTGGATAAAGCAATTTGGTGGTAGTAACATTTATTCTCCTTTTGCGTGGTACGCGTATACTGGGATTCGCGTCTCAAGTACGCACTGTGAATCCTCAAGTTAACTGCTCGATCGTGTCAGTGTGAGTGTGTGGCTTGTATAAATAATCATTTGGTAGCACTGCTTCATTATTCGCATCAACCAAAGGCACCGGTCCTGACTTGGTGCCTCTACCCTACATGTCGGTCCTTTAGTGTTCCTCCATAGACTTTACTAGGAAAATAACGTGGGAAACCACAACAAAATTAAGGGGAGTCAACGTCCTCTGAGTACTCTGCTAATAGCAGTACTCCGGGTCAAATAACCAGAGGAAGTAGGGTTGCACGTACTACCTGCATAAGCACACCCCCCCCCCCCCCCCCCCCCCCCCCCCCCCCCCCACACACACACACAAGAAGAGCTCAGCCTAGACCATGTCACTAGGCTTAGTTGCGCTTGTCATAGAATGTTCAGTGATGGATACTTGCTAAATCATACTCCCTCCGTCCCATAATGTAAGACGTTTTTGCAAGACGGAGGGAGTAGAATGTTCAGTGAAGTATGCTTGCTAAATCTTTACAAGTAAAAGAAGAACAGTTCCTTGTAATGCAAGTACAACCTCCACACGCTAGCTACTTTCTTGTCCCCGGTGCTTGACCAGTGACCAGTGTTAGAAGTGAAAACTAATACTCCTAGAAAATGACTACTGAGTTCTGAATGGCTTGGGATGACTTGACTTTTCCTTTTGAGAATCGGAACTGCTTTGCAGACGACGAATATGTGCACGACCATTGCACGATGAGCATCTAGCGGTCGGCTGCCTGTTGTTGCCATGCAATGGATGGAACTGATTGCATTGTCGTGCACACATCGTCTGCATACTATCGTGTGTATAGCAGTGCTCTTTGAGAATTCTGACGTTTTCGTCTGACGCTGTGAGTCAATGTGAGCGTATGACCTTGAGAGACATGCGTGCTGCCTTCAATGTTCAATCATTCAACGATTTGCTGGTCGGCCTCTCATGAAACACAATCGGTTAGGCCATGTATGGTACGCGTAGACAGAGACTTACTGATCCTTGTCTCTAGCTGTCCACTATGTTAAACACATGTAACGTGACAAGTTGTCACGACGAGGCTAATTTTCGTGTTTTGACCCTTATCGTGTAGTTTAGCCGGATTTGACTCCGGTTTGAAAATATTTCGGGATCTGACCCTTTTTCCTACCGCCGGGGATATTGATGGTAGGGTAGAATAGGCTACCGCCGGAGGCCACGGCGGTAGCCCACTCATCCACGTCAGCTTTGGTAAACGGCAACCGGTCCTGACTTGCGAGGTCGTGATCAGAGGGTACGCGCGTGCAGGCGCAGCAAATCCATGGCGCTCGTCGATCTAAGGAACCGACCGTCACCATCGATCCGACGTGAATATATTCATGAAGTAAGTACAGCAACATGACATACAGAGCGGCAGTGCTCCAGCACGCGAAACGAAGCAAATACAGCAACATGTTGTATCATGATATGGACCGAGTTGAACCATTACATGTTTGCCGGAAAAACAGTGAGTTATTACACGACAGAAACACAGGATGAGAAGAAGAACCTAGCTAAACACTAGACGACGATGCTGACCTGCGAGGCTACAAACAAGATTACCAACCGACTGGAGAACACACGGATGCATCATCATCAGCAAACCATGCCTAGCTACCTGACTGACGGTCAGCATCAGCTAAGCTAACAACGTACTACATCACACAGACAAACACAAAACGTCCATCAGTACCTAACGTCGCGCAGCTCGACCGACCGATCATCTCAGCTAATCTCTGGTACCGGAGGGGGAGAAGCAGCCGCAGAGGAAGTCCCACATGCCCTTCTTCACCCCGTTGTGGTCAGGCATCCTTCTTCTCCGCTGAAACGCGCGACTGAGATCGATGCTAATAAGAAGCTGGCTAAAACTGGGTGAAGAGGAGAGGAGGCTGTGGGTTCGGTGCCCTCCAACGGTTGTCTATTTATACTACTGGCGTCTCGATCGGTGTCCCATAACAGGAGCAGAAAATGAAAGCGCATGGGAGACCACAGAAAGGGTCGCGCGGCGACTTGACAGTGTGTGGAAAAGGTACTCGCTAGCACGTAGCAGTTCAACGGGGGCGACGAGACGACGACTTTAGCTCGAGTCCAAAGTTGAAGTGTGAACTGATGCTCAGTGTCCAGTGGGACTGTGTCAGTGTGACCATGCACCTACTCGAGTCTACTCTGAAGTGTACTACGCATTGTGAATCTCGAAGTCGTTACGACTTGTAACCTTAATTAACTTTATGCCCTTCCATGGATGGATTGCCTGCAGCAAGCCTTTAGATAAAGCAATTTGGTGGTGGTAACATTTATTCTCCTTTTGCGTGGTACGCGTATACTCGGACTCGCGTCTCAAGTACGCAATGTGAATCTTGAAGTTAATAACTGCTCCTGTCAGTGTGTGTGGCTTATACTCCCTCCGTTCCTAAATATAAGACATATTTTAGCCGGATTCTGTGTTTGGTCCTATTTTGGAGTGTAGATTCACTCATTTTACTCCGTATGTAGTCCATAGTGTAATCTTTAAAAGGCCTTATATTTAGGAACGGAGGGAGTATAAATATTCATTTGGTAGCCCTGCTTATTGGCATCAATCAAAGGCACCAATCCTGACTTGGTGCCTCTACCCTACAGGTCAGTCTTGGAGTGTTCCTCCATCAGAGTTGTACTAAAACTACGTCAATTAATTCAGATCGGAGGGACTAGTAAGAAAAGAACATGGGAAACCACGACCCTACAGGTCAGTCTTGGAGTGTTCTTCCATCAGAGTTGTACTAAAGCTACGTCAATTAATTCAGATCGGAGGGACTAGTAAGAAAAGAACATGGGAAACCACAAGAAAATTCAGGGGAGTCAGTGTCCTCTGAGTACTTTGCTAATAGCAGTACTCCTGGTCAAATAACCAGAGAAACTAGTGTTGCGCGTACCTGCATGAGTACACACCCACACAAGAGCTCAGCCTAAACCATGTCACTGGGCTTAGTTGCGCTTGTCATAGAATGTTCAGTGATGGATACTTGCTAAATCATAGAATGTTCAGTGAAGTATACTTGCTAAATCTTTTCATCGAATGTTCAGTGAAACATACTGTACTTGCTAAATCTTGCCAAGTATAAGCTGCTCACGCTAGCTACTTTCTTGTTCCCATGCTTCTTCTTTTTTTTTTTTGGAAAAGGAGGATAAGCCCCGGCCTCTGCATCGGAACGATGCATGCGGCCATCTTATTAAAAATCCGAACAAAACAATGTCTGCAATTCAGTACAGCTCGCAAAAGGAGCACAAAAAGGAAAATATGATAAATAAAGCCACAACCGGCGACAAAAAAAGGACTAGATGACTAAACACCTATCCTATTATTGGTCCGCCATCCAAATCGGTTGTAGATAACCCTTGCGACCATCTCCCATCGGTTGCACCCAGTAGCCAAAAGCTCCCTGAAGTCCGTATGAGTGAGCAACGACCACGTACGGATCCAAGCTGTAGCTCTGTAAATAACCTGCAAAATGTTTATAAGATTTTGTCTGTTAAAGATTATATCATTTTCTGCAGTTCCACATAGCCCAAAGTAGTGCGCATATTCCTATCCGAATACGTCCCGCAATAACTGGTTCCACTCCAGCAAGACACGTCCCAAATAACATGTCAATGCTGACTGGAGGGTTAATGTTAAAGGCTATATGAATCGTGCGCCAAAGAAGCTTAGCGAGAGGACAATCAATGAATAGGTGTTGTATCGTTTCATCGTTGTCACAAAAACAACAACGTGAACTGCCTACCCATCTACGCTTTAGTAAATTATCTTTGGTGAGAATCACTTCCTTGTGAACGAACCACATGAAGATTTTGATTCTCAGCGTAACTTTAATTTTCCAAATATGAATCGATCTCGGGATTGGGCCAGAATTGATTAGATCTAAGTACATGGATCTCACTGTGAAAGCACCGTTCGTAGTTAACTTCCATTGAAACTCGTCTGGTTGGTCAGAAAGTTGAACATCCATCAACCTTCGCGCAAGATGCAACCAGGAATTCCAACGCTCCCCCACTAGCGACCTCCTAAACTGGATGTTTAATGGAGACGATTGTAATACTGTAGCAATGTAATCCTCCTTACGTTGTACAATATTATACAGTGTGGGATACTGTAAGGCTAAAGGCATCTCCCCTAACCATGTATCTTCCCAAAATCTGGTTGTTGTACCATTGCCTACAACAAATTTTGCCCTGTGAAAGAAGGTATCCTTCGTCCTCATTAGCCCCTTCCAGAACGGCGAGTCATTAGGTCTTACGGTAACCTGTGCCAGAGTCTTAAATTGTAGGTATTTGTTACGAAGAATCTGTGCCCACATACCGTCAGTCTCCACCGATAACCTATATAACCATTTGTTCAGCAGGCATTTATTTTAGATCTCCAAGTTCTCAATCCCTAGTACCCCTTGGTCTTTGGGTCTACAAATGATATCCCATCTGGTCAATCTGTATTTCGTCTTTACCTCATCATATTGCCAGAAAAAACAAGATCGCTAGAAATCTAACCTTTTTCGCACCCCTATGGGTACTTCAAAGAAAGACAACAGGAACATCGGCATGCTAGTCAATATATAATTTATTAACACCAGCCGACCTCTATAAGACATAAGCTTACTCTTCCAGCAGCTTAGATTTTTTTCAAATCGATCCTCGATGCATTTCCATTCTTTATTTGACAGTCTGCGATGATGAATTGGGATTTTGAGATAACTAAAAGGCAAGGAACCCATTTCACAACCGAACAATTGTCTATATGCATCTTGTTCCTCTTTGGCTCTTTCAAAGCAAAACAATTCGCTCTTGTTGAAATTAATTTTTAACCCCGACAATTGTTCAAAAAGCAAAGTACTAGTTTCATATTTCTAGATTTTGCGAGATCATGTTCCATGAATATAATAGTGTCATCGGCGTATTGTAGAATAGAAACCCCCCCATCGACGAGATGAGGAACGAGTCCTCCTACTTGGCCAGTCTCCTTGGCCCTACCGATAAGAACTGCCAACATATCTGCCACTATGTTGAACAGAATAGGGGACATCGGATCCCCCTGTCTTAAGCCCTTATGTGTCTGAAAATAATGACCTGTGTCATCATTGACTTTAATCCCCACGCTACCTTGTTTAATGAAGGAGTCTACCTGTTTCCTCCAGGCTTCATTGAACCCCTTCATACGCATGGCTTGCTGGAGGAAGGGTCATTTGACCTTATCGTACGCTTTCTCAAAATCCACCTTGAAGATCACCCCATCTAGTTTCTTCGAGTGAATTTCATGTAGAGTTTCGTGTAAGACAACAACCCCTTCAAGGATATGTCTTCCTGGCATGAAAGCAGTCTGACTCGGTTGTACCACCGAATGGGCAATCCGTGTCAATCTGTTCGTGCAGACTTTCGTGAAAATTTTGAAACTCACATTTAAAAGACAAATGGGCCGAACTTCTCAATACGCACCGCCTCCTCCTTCTTGGGCAACACCGTTATCGTTCCAAAGTTAAGGTGGAAAAGCTGCAGGTGGCCGTTGAAAAAGTCATGGAACATCAGCATAAGGTCACCCTTTATAATATGCCAGCATTTCTTGTAGAAGTCTGCTGGGAACCCATCTGGTCCAGGTGCCTTATTCTGCTTCATTTGTGTTATAGCCTCAAACACCTTTTTCTCAGTAAATGGCGCAGACAAAATCTCATTTTCGCCTGTCCTTAGCTATGGGATATCTCCAACTGCGAGCTCGTCGAGCGACACAAAATTGTCCTCAGGAGGCCCAAAGAGTTGTTTATAATAATTTGAGATATACAGCTTGAGGTTCTCATGCCCTACTACCATACCTTCATCCTGTTCTAGCTGGATGATTATCTTTTTTCTATGTTTGCCATTTGCAATCATGTGGAAAAACTGAGTATTGTCATCCCCTTGGACGACTTTGAGTACCTTAGCTCTCAGTGCCCATTTCATTTCTTCTTCTGTAAGAAGAACACGAAGTTTCTGCTCGGCCTCAGTTTTGGCGCCCTGTTCAGTCGTGTGAAGCAGGTTAGATTCCGCTTTCAGATCGAGAGCTTCAATCATTCGGATAAGTCTATCTTTTTCTTATTTATAAACCCCGCTTTCATTTCTGGCCCAACCCCTCAAAAATTGTTACAAGTGTCTGATCTTATTCTGCCACCTTTCGACATTCGAGCGACCACCAGAATCCTTTTCCCATTCCCTTGCAATAAGATCTAGAAATCCCTCTCTCTCGAACTAGCTTAGTTCAAAAGAGAAGGAATTCTTATTTCCTAGGTGAGTCGCTTCTCCTGAATCGACCAACAAGGGTGTATGGTCGGATACTGCCCTTTGTAACGCCTGCGCCATTACAGGTGGGAACTTTTGTTCCCAATCAACACTTGTAAGCACCCGGTCCAACTTCTCATATGTTGGATTCGGTAATGAGTTCGCCCACGTGAACTGTCTACCGGTAAGGTCAATCTCCCTCAGATTAAGGCTTTCAATGATAGTATTAAACATAAATGACCATCTTCCATCGAAGTTGTCATTATTCTTTTCTTCTGTTCTCCTAATTATATTAAAATCTCCACCCACTAGGATCGGTAACCTTTCGTCCCCACAGACCCTCGCTAGATCAATGAGGAAGTCAGGTTTGAACTCAGGTTGAGCTGCTCCATATACAGCCACCAACGCCCATCTAAAGCCATCAAGTTATGACCTGACACGAAACTTAACGGCATAGTCACCTTGAACGACATTCATCACCTCTAACGCTTCACACTTAACCCCAAGTAAAATCCCTTCGGATCGTCCCCTTGGGGGTAGGCAGTGCCAATCAAAATCTACACCACCTGATAAGGTGCCAAGGAATTGCGAAGTGCAATTGTCTCTACCCATTTCTAGTAGGGCGATAAAATCTAGTTTGTGTTCAAGTGACGCTTCCGCAAGAAATCTTTTTTTAGCCAAGTCTACTAGACCTCTGCTATTCCAAAAGATTCCTTTCATTTGTCATCATGAATTTTTTTTTCTTGAATTTGACTCTCGCACTTCTACGAACTGCCGATGCAGGATAAACCTTCCTCTTCCAGGAACATTTTGGTTTATCTTGCACCCCCTCTGCGTCCATACAACCGGAAGCAGTCTGTGTAGTGCAATCTGTAGGGGAACGGAGCAAAAAACAAAAAAATTCTGACCTACGCACCAGCCCAGGACCACTATGAAGACTGCATACAAGGTTTGATCTTTTCGTTACTGACTCGTAGCGCAGCAGAAGTAGAGTCGATGACGATCGGCGGTGCAGATCCCCGCAGCTAGGATTTACAACCTCCCAACCGTGAGGATGTACTCCCTCATCTGCCCCTCGAACAGCCCTCCGGGAGGCGGTCGGACAGTCCCTCGGACGGTGTCACGGACAGCCCTCCGGGAGGACCTTTGAAACTCGGACGGTCACTCGGACAGCCCTTCGGGAGGACCCTCGAAACTCGGACGGTCACTCGGACACCCCTTCGGGAGGCACTCTCGAACTAAGACTGAAACTATGATCTCTCTACAGAGTTGCACACATACGGTGTCATCTATCTGGCAGGGCTTCGTCGTCCAGAACTAGTTCCCACCGGAACCTAGACAGCCTTTCGGCTCTACGAAACTCTTTTCGTGGGAGGGAGAGAGAGAGAGCCAGACGAGCATGGCATGTGTATGAGAGCAAGGGATGAGTGTGGAGAGCACCTCTCCACCTCTATTTATAGGAAAGCCAAGGGGTAGGGATGCCATTCCAAAAACCCAAAAATGCCCATGTATGGAGTCCTCCACAAGGGCATAAAGGGGAAGTAATGGAGCAAGTGGGGCTCCATGGAGGAGCCCCTCATGTGGCCGGCCAACCCCTCATGGGGGCCCCCAAGGGGGGTTTCTTAGCCCCCAAGTCCATCTAATAGCCTTTTGAAAAAGCCCTAAAAGGTGGCTTTCCATGAAGTAACCAAAAAGCACTTTTACTATTCATGCAAACATTTTTCCGCGACCGTTAAATCCGAAAATATTTCTGTGGGTCTTAGAATAATTCCAGTACACACTAAAATGATTTTGGATGCGTTCCGAAACAATTCTGGATTAGTGATTTTCATCTGCGAAAAGCAAACAAAGCGGTTCCGGCAGCTCCGGAACATTTCCGGTTTTTTTCTCCGAAAAATCCCAGAAGTTCCCAGAACAATTCTGGCACCCTCCAAGAATTTCCAGGTGTGTGCCGCAACCAATTTGACTTAATGGTATACCCTGAAACAACTTTTCAGTTTTACCGGAACTATTCCGGTGTCCTCTCCGGAACGTTTCCGTTGCGTCCGAAACTTTTCCGGTGATTTTCTCTCAGACTCCCTGTCTAGTATTCAGCCGATAGATGACCCTTAAGCGTGTGACCCTATAGGTTCGGTGAAGTATAGACATGACCCGGAACACTTTCCGATCAATGATCAACATCGGAGCCGTGGACACCCATATTGACCCCTATACCCACACGAATGAATATTCGAGTGAACCTCCAGTTGCCGTGTGCTATTCCTGTTGCTTCGCGATATGTTACAAATACCCGAGGTGAGAAACATCGGCATCCCCGTGGATCAACACTTGTCCACAATGCCAGTTACCTCGTTACCGGTTTTGTTCTCTTTTCTCGTTTCCGTGTTCCGGCATCCTTGTGATCAAATCACATTGTGTCTGGCCAGACGATGGTGGATATCGTAACATCGAGAGGGCCCAGAGATATCTCTCCATCGTCGGAGGAGCAAATCCCAATCTTGAGCTATCAAGTTACTTGACATACTTTCCCATGAACCCGTAAGCCGTCGTAATAGCCACTCAGTTACGGATGACGTTTAACAAACCCCAAAGTTCATGAAGCAAGCATGAAGAAACTCGACACTCTCATAGTCTAAGGAATTATGCAAACATTAACTTGTTCTGTGTTATTAACCATTAACTTGTGGCGAATGAATCTCATAGCATAACATCAATTCGGGTCGATTCAACACAAGTGTTCTCCTAATATTGTGCCCTCAAAGTTACCAGCATAGGCATGCCCATGATCAGGAAAACAAAACCATCATGCAACACTTGAGCTAGTCTTAGAGGCCAGACTAGGAATACATTTTACCGTTTATTATTCCACACGTGCATATGAGTCTTCCTCCGAGCCTCGTGGTTATTGTAGACTCGAGAACCACAACAGTTATAGCATGGAACATAAACATAATTATGGACATGGAGATAAACAATAACATTTATTATTGCCTCTAGGGCATATCTCCTACACAATCAAACGACATAGGAGGGACATACTCCTCTGAACCCGTACCATCAAGCTCGGCCTTGTGCTCCGAAGTGGGTATGAGGTCCTCGCAAAAACTCTCTAGTGCCGTAATTCCTAAATTATTAATTTCAGCATCATTCATAGGCCGCACAGCCGCAATATTACGAATCATTTCTAAGGCTCTCTCGGCCTCTAAGTCTAACAAGTCATTAACTGATTTTGCTATTTCCTTTCCGTTAGAACCGAGAGATATACCTAAGTTGCCCACATTATCAATAATATCATGTTCTGAAAAATGAAGAATGGAACAACTCATATTAACAGACATACCTGTAGTTGCTTCGATATCACGAAGCTTGGCTGCCCGCATAGCATGCCCCAACTGTAGGTCGTCAGCATTAGGTTGGGCCTGGATCCGGTGACTAACACGTCTGTCACTGGACGTCGGGTCCATAATCCCTCCATAAGCAATCACATCCTTTGTCGTCCGCTCAGCCAGGGCATGGGCGCCTACCATGTGCCCGACTGGTCCCACAGCCGCCATCGTGGGAGAGGAGGGTCGGACCACTGGCGGGTCTCCTCCCACCGGCGCGTCCGTCCTATCGTCGAGATGAACGATCAAGCTCTCCTCCGCAAGTGCCGGGGAAGAGGGTGTCTATAGAAGCACCGGAGGACTCGGCGGGAGAGGGGCCTCCTGCCCGCGACTCCCAACCTCCACTGCCGCCGAAGCAGGTACCACCTGGTGCGGGGCCGACGCGGCAGGCGTCCCACAGACCTACAGTCTCGGGTCCACGTCCATGGATGTAGTAGCTGTCACAGTACACAACTGCTCTGAGAAGACCGTCTCCGGCAACGGCGGTAGCTCACGCTCTGAAGGATCATCCAGCTCGGCCCTTGATACGTCTCCAACGTATTTATAATTTTTGATTGTTCCATGCTATTATAGTATCAATCTTGGATGTTTTATATGTAATTATATGCCATTATATATCATTTTTTGGGACTGACCTATTAACCCAGTGCCCAGTGCCAGTTGCTGTTTTTGCTTCTTTTTGTCTTTTCAGAAAATCATTATCAAAAAGAGTCCAAACAAGAAAAAAAAACTTTGGATTAATTTTTTTTGGACCAGAAGAGACCCACGAAGCTTTGGGAGAAGACCAGAGGAGCCACGAGGGAGCCACAAGCTCGGAGGGCGCGCCCTGGGGGGTAGGGCGCGCCCCCAGGCTTGTAGGCCCCTTGTAGCCCCTCCTGGCCTAATTCCAGCGCTATAAATTCCCAAATATTCCCAATATACCAGAGAGACAGAAGAGAAAACCTTTCCGCCGCCGCAAGCCTCTGTTCTTCCGTGATCCCATCTGGAGGCCTTTTTCGGTACTCTGCCGGAGGGGGAATCGATGATGGAGGGCTTCTTCATCAACCTTGTTGCCCTTCCGATGATGTGTGAGTAGTTTACCACAGACCTACGGGTCCATAGCTAGTAGCTAGATGGCTTCTTCTCTCTCTTTGATCTTCAATACCATGTTCTCCTCGATGTTCTTGGAGTTCTATCCGATGTAATCTTCTTTTGCGGTGTGTTTGTTGGGATCCGATGAATTGTGAGTTTATGATCAGATTATTCATGAGAAATATTTGAGTCTTCTCTGAACTCTTTTATGCATGATTATTATAACTTTGTATTTCTCTCCGATCTATCGATTTGGTTTGGCCAACTAGATTGGTTTATCTTGCAATGGGAGAGGTGCTTTGTGATGGGTTCAATCTTGCGGTGCTCTATCCCAGTGACAGAAAGGGACATGACATGTATTTGTATTGTTGCCATTAAGGATAAAAAGATGGGGTTTAATCATATTGCTTGAGTTTACTTTGTCTACATCATGTCATCTTGCTTAAGGCGTTACTCTGTTTCATACTTAATACCCTAGATGCATGCTGGATAGCGGTCGATGGGTGGAGTAATAGTAGTAGATGCAGGCAGGAGTCGGTCTACTTGTCTCGGATGTGATGCCTATATACATGATCATTGCCATGAATCTATCATAATTATTTGCTTTTCTATCAATTGCCCAACAGTAATTTGTTCACCCACCGTATGCTTTGTGTTCGAGAGAGAAGCCTCTAGTGAAAACTATGGCCCCCGGGTCTACTTTTATCATATATTTAAAACCAAAAATACCTTGCTGCAATTTATTTACTTTTATTTAGTATTTTAGTTTATCTATCTATCTATCTATCACTATCAGAATTAATCCTTGCAAATAACCGCTAAGAGGATTGACAACCCTCTTATTTGCGTTGGGTGCAAGTGTTTGCTTTTGTGTGTGCAGGTGCTGCTAAAGGGATTTTGCGTGGTTCTCCTACTGGATTGATTAGATTGGTTCTTAACTAAGGTAAATACTTATCTCTACTATACTGCATCATCGTCTCCTCTTCGGGGAAATACCAACGCAGTCTACAAGTAGCAGGAAGAATTTCTGGCACCGTTGTTGGGGAGACATCATCAAAATTACCAAGTACCTTCGCACAAACTATCATCCACTTGCATTTATTTTATTTGCCTTTTTATTTGCATTTGCCTCTAGTTTTCATCTCCCCCACTACTAATTTTTTTTTACAAAAATAAAAAAATATTTTTATTTGCTTGTTTGCTATTTTGCTTAAGTTATCATGTCCAGTGTCACCATCGCTCCTTTGTCTCCGGATTTTGAAGTCCTTTACTTCAAACAGAAACAAGGAGAAAATTTAAAAGATGCTTGGTATAGGATAATGGAATCTTATCGTGTTTGCACCATAAAAGGAGAGATATGAAAATTTTGTTGCGAAACTTTTATGTAGGGCTAACTATGCCAAATAGACAACTCTTGGATTTTGCTACTAAAGGAAATTTTATTGATAGTGATCCCAATACTGCTTATGAATTAATAGAAGGAATAGTGGGAACACCACCCTTGCAAAAAGGATCTAATTATACCCAAGAAGGGATTCAAATTTTGGAAAAGCTAGGAGACATACAAAAAGGTTTGGTTGAATTACAAAAGTCTAATGAGCCCCTTAATAATGTTAGTGGCAACCTCAATCGTATGAATAATCTCCTCACTATTTGTAACAAGAGGCTAGACACTTTAGATAATAGAATTGCCTTATTCTCTGAAAGCAATGGGAAGCGCAAGGAGCCTCCCAGGTTAGAGAACAACCCACCTAAATTAGCAAAAACGAAGGATGACAACACTTGAAACGATGCATTATGCCTAGCTAGGGACATAAAACAATAGCGCTTGTTGGGAGGCAACCCAATGAATAAAATATTTTTTTATTTTACCTTGTGTTTTTGTGTGTTTACACAATTATAGCCTCTGTTATGATTGTGTTTTTATCTTTTAATTAGTGTTTGTGCCTTTGGGATGATTTGGATGATAGTATAATTGATGCTGTTTGGAAAACAGAAAGTTTTGCGTCGAGTGTTTGATTTTTAAATCTGTGCTGGAGCGTCAGAAAAATCTGAAATTTTTACACATTAATTTTATATGAATTGTTTATGTTTTCCTAATGTTTCAGAATTTTTAGAGTTACAGAAGTATTTCTTTTAAATAGATCTTTACAGACTGTTCTGTTTTAGACAGATTCTGTTTTTGTTGCATAGTTTGCTTATTTTGATGAATCTATGGATCGTATCGGGGGGTATGAGTCATGGAGAAGTTGGAGTACAGTAGCATTATGCCAATATTAAATATGAATCAATTTACAACAGTACCTAAAGTTTAAGATTTGTTTGCTATACTAACGGATCTCACGAGGTTTCCGTTGAGTTTTGTGTGCTGAAGTTTTCAAGTTTTGGGTGAGACTACGATGGATAAAGGAATAAGGAGCGGCAAGAGCCTAAGCTTGGGGATGCCCAAGGCACCCCAAGGTAATATTAAAGGAAGACTCAAGCATCTAAGCTTGGGGATGCCCCGGATGGCATCCCCTCTTTCGTCTACAATATACCGGTAACTCACTTGGAGCTATATTTTTATTCATCACCTGATATGTGTTTTACTTAGAGCGTCTTGTGATATAGTTTGTTTGCTTTTGTTTGCTTTTTAGTTTGTCACAATCATCTTTGATGAACACATCTTTTTGAGTGGGACACACATTATTCGCGATTTGTTAGAATACTCTATGTGCTTCACTTATATCTTTTGAGCTAGGCAGTTGCTCGTGCGCTTCACTTATATCTTTTAGAGCACGGCGGTGGTTATATTTTAAAAGAAATAGTTGCACTCTCATGCTTTACTTATATCTTTTTGAGAGTCTAATGAATAGCAATGGTAATATGCACGGGTTATGAATTTGGTCCTAATATGATAGGTATTCCAGAGGGATATAATAAAAACTTTCATGTAGATCACTGAATATGATAAGTTTGATTCCTTGCAATAGTTTTGCGATATTACGATGGTAATATGTGGGAGGTGCTAGTAGATAATTGTGGTTTAGTAAGAATATTAGTGTTAAGGTTTGTGATTCCCGAAGCATGCACGTATGATTTGTCGTTATGCTAAGAAGTTGGAGCATGATTTATTCTTGATTGTCTACCTTATGAGTGGCGGTCGGGGACGAGCGATGGTCTTTTCCTACCAATCTATCCCCCTAGGGGCATGCGTAGTAGTACTTTGCTTCGAGGGATAATAAACTTTCACAATAAGTATGTGAGTTCTTTATGACTAATGTGAGTCCATGGATTATACGCACTCTCACCTTTCCGCAATTTGCTAGCCTCTTCGGTACCGTGCATTGCCCTTTCTCACATCGAGAGTTGGTGCAAACTTCGCCGGTGCATCCAAACCCTGTGATATGATACGCTCTATCACACATAAGCCTCCTTATATCTTTATCAAAACAGCCACCATACCTACCTATCATGGCATTTCCATAGCCATTCCGAGATATATTGCCATGCAACTTCCACCGTTCCATTTTTATGACACACATTGTCATTGTCATATTGCTTTGCATGATCATATAGCTGACATGGTATTAGTGGCTCAGCCACTGTTCATCGTTTTTTGTACATGTTACGCTAGTATCACTACACATCCTGGTACACCGCCAGAGGCATTCATATAGAGTCATATTTTTGTTCTAGTTTTGAGTTGTAATTTTTCGAGTTGTAAGTAAATAAAAGTACAATAATCATCATTATTAGAGCATTGTCCCAGTGAGGAAATTAAAAAAAAGAGGCCAAAAAGAGGCCACAAAAAAATAAGAGAAAAAGAGAGAAGGGGCAGTGTTACTATCCTTTTCCATACTTGTGCTTCAAAGTAGCACCATGTTTTTCATATAGAGAGTTTCCTGTTTAGTCACTTTCATATACTAGTGGGTATTTTTCGTTATAGAACTTGGCTTGTATATTCCGATGATGGGCTTCCTAAAATACCCGAGGTCTTCATGAGCAAGCAAGTTGGATGCACACCCACTTAGTTTTCATGTTGAGCTTTCATACACTTATAGCTTTAGTGCATCCGTTGCATGGCAATCCCTACTCCTCGCATTGACATCAATTGATGGGCATCTCCATAGCCCGTTGATTAGCCTCGTCGATGTGAGACTATCTTCTTATTTTTGACTTCCCCTTATTAATCTCTACCACCACACTCTATTCTACCCATAGTGCTATATTCATGGCTTGCGCTCATGTATTGCATGGGGGTTGAAAAAGCTGAAGCGCGTTAAAAAGTATGAACCAATTGCTCGGCTTGTCATCGGGGTAGTGCATGATAAATACTTTGTGTTAAGAAGATGGAGCATGACAGGATTATATGATTTTGTAGGGATAACTTTCTTTAGCATTTTTATTTTGAAAGACATGATTGTTTATTAGTATGCCTGAGTATTGATGTCTTTATATCAAACAATAGACTATTGCTTTGAATCATTCGGATCTTATTATTCATACCGTAAGAGAGATGTCGTGCTGAAATCACGGCAGATGCCATGAGATGGCTAAAAGTGGGGGGCTGCGTGAGGACGCCGGTGGGTTCCGGAAGCAAGGTTGGCACGTGCGTGCGGGAGACACAAGGCGTACCCAGGTTCAGGGCCCTCCGTGGAGGTAACGCCCCTAGTCCTGTCGAATGGGTTGATAGGCTCAGAGGCCACAATGGTTACAATGGTGCTCCTGGAGCTGTTTGGTCGGAGGAGGAAGAAGGGGCTAGACCTTCGTTCGGCCTCTCCTGTGGGTGTGTGTGTTCTACTGATCGATCGTCCCTCTGCATGGAGGCCTCCTGGGGAGTCTTATAGGCTGACCCCCCAAGGTTACATGGGTAAAATTACACACGCCGGGACCCGGACGTCGGCGTCTGGAGCCGGGTGTGGGCCCACTGGCTGCTGGGCCCCGCCGGCTGCGGGGCCCGCCGGCTGCTCGGCACTGTCGCCCGTCGCCTCGAGCGTCATGGAGGGGACGGTGTCGTGGGAGGCTGCAGTGGCGCGCTGGTGCTGACGCCAGCCGTCCCGGTCAGCAGGGTTGGCAGCTTTGCCGGCGTGCCTCCCCGAGACGGTTTGCACTGTAGCCATGTTCTCCCGCCGTGGGGAGCCGCAGTGGCGCGCTGGTGCTGACGCCGGCCATCCCGGTCAGCAGGGTTGGCAGCTTTGCCGGCGCGCCTTCCCGAGATGGTTTGTACTGTAGCCATGTTCTCCTGTCGTGGGGGCCGTCTTGTCACGGGGAGCGATGGGACGCCCGCTGACCCATCGTTAGCCGGTTATCGGATAGCCGGACCCGGCCCGGGGCCGGACCTAGCCGGCTCGCGCTGGGAAGCCGGCCGGGTGGGGCACGGGCTGCGCCGATATTTTTTTGAAAAGGGGCTCCGGGTTCGCTTGCCTACCCGAGGGTCATCCCCTCGACAGTAGTCCCCGAAGCTGTAAAGGCTCGCCGGTTCCAAGCGGGGGAGGCTTTGCAGCTTATCCCCCCCGAAGGAGCGCGGTTGCGTGGCGAGGTAGTGCCGGCTTGAGGCCGTCGTTTGCCAGCTTCCGGGAGCCGGGTCGAAGTACATGGTTTTGCCGGAGTCTGAACGGCTCGGCTGGCTGGCCCTGCCGATACGGGGGAGCGCGTCGGCCGCCAGATGAAATCTCGCCACGTGCAGCCTAGCGGCTGAAGAGGCCTGCCAGGCCACGCGCGCGACGAGACGTCGCGGCGGGCTGGGTCCCACTGGACCGCGGCCTCGGCCCGCGCGCGGGATTCACTACGGTCGCACGCGCGTGTTGGAGTTCTCGGGGCAGTTAAGGCGTGACTTAATGCGCCCGTGTATTGCGGGGGAGTGGGGTTCGTGGGCGCAAACGATCCCACTCCCCCACGTTCGACCAGGGTCTTTAAATGGGAAGGGAGGGGGAGAGGCCGAGGCATTCGCTCCTCTGCCCCCGCCCGTTGCTTCGCCTCTACCTCCCCATCTTCCTTCTCGCGCACACCGTCACCGTAGGCCGTCGCCTGCGCGCCGTCGCCCGCTAGGCACACCGCCGCACCGCACTGCGATCCTCGTGTGGCTGCTCTCTCCTCGCTCCGCCGCCGCTGCCTTCTTCCTTCTTCGACCGCGCTTCTCCTGCTTTCGCCAATGGCGCCGCCGAAAGGCTCGTGGGAGGGGTCAGTGGTCACCGACGACGACATTGCCTATCTTTACCGCACGCGGCGGCTGCCGCCGGCGGCGGAAGTGGAGGCGCACGCGCCCGGCGAGGAGATGGCGCCGGAGCCGCGGAGTGGCAAAGTGGTGGTGTTCTACACCCACTTCCTCCGCGGGCTCGGGCTTCCGGCGAGCGTCTTCTTTAGGCGCTTCCTCACCTACTTTGGTATCCAGCCGCACCATCTGGGGCCGAACGCCATCCTGCAGCTCACCGGCTTCGCAACGCTGTGCGAGTGCTACGTCGGCATCCTCCCGTACGTGGAGCTGTGGTGCCGGATGTTCTACCTCAAGCAGCAAGGAGCAACAGCCGACGTCATGTCCGAGTGCGGGGCGGCCATGCCGGTTACCCGGACGGCAGGCCCCTTCCCGAAGCTGCCGCTCGAGGACTCCGCCAAGAAGTGGCAGAAGTCCTTCTTCTATCTGAAGAACACGGACCCGGCCAACGACCGCATCAACCTCCCTCCCTTCGTCGATGTGCCCCTGGCCGAGAAGCTGAACTGGGGGCACAACCCGAAGAGCCCGTCCGCGAAGATCTTGGGGATCTGCCGCCGGGTCAAGGAGATGACGGACCGCGAGGGGCTCACCACCGTGGACCTCATTGCCGCCGTCATCGGTCGCCAGGTGCTGCCGCTGCAGAGGCGGCCGCACCGGATCTGCGATATGAGCGGCCGGCGCGACCCCTGCCGGCTGTCGACGAAGGAGCTGACGGCGGAGGAGATCGCCGTGCGCGTCAACGACGTCTCCAATGCCGCGCTCAAGGTGAAGGAGTCGCGGTTCGGCAAGGAGCCGTACAGCCAGGATGCCCCGGCGCCAGCGGTAAGTATCTGGTCTTTGTTCTTCGCCGCATCCACCCTTCTCATGCGCCCTGACGCCTGGGGCCGGCTACAGCGTTTCCCGAGCCAGCTGGTGCATGACGGCCCGAGTCCCATGGTTCTGCAGCCGGACCGGAATGAGTCGGACCCGGAGGACGAGGAGGCCGGCAACGCGGGAGCTGAAGGCGGCGAGGAGCGTCCCGCGGGCGCGGAAGCCGGAGGCTCCGCTCAAGCTGGTAAGTCTCTGATCCCGGATGTTTTGCGCGAGTGGCCGGATGACGACGAAGATGACGAGGACGGGACGGGCGATGCAGCTCCTTAGGGCGCGGAGGCGGACGACGGGGCCGCCCCCAGGGGGCGGCAGAGGAGGGCGACCGGGGAGTCGGCGGGCCCAACCCGGCCACACGGGAAGCAGCCGGTCGAGGGGCAGCCGGCTGCAAAGCGCCCCGCTGCGGCGCAGACGGGCGCCCTGAAGAGGTCCGCCAAGAAGGCGCGCCAGATGGCGCCGCCGGCAGGTCCTACGCGAGCGGTTCCCGTGGTTATAGGGCAAGTTTCTCTTGCGGTCGAATCGTTGCCTTATTTGCCGCTGTTGCTGTCATTCCCTCTTTTCTTTTCTTCTTCTTCATCTCCCTCGCGCGCCGTCCAGGAGCGCGCTCGAGCTGGCGGAGGCGGCCGCAGCAGCGGCAGCTGCGGAGGAGGCCGACCGGCGGCGGGGCCGGAGCGGCGCGGTGGAGCGCGAGGTGGTGGAGACCACCGAAGAGGTGCTCGCGACCCGCCAAGCCAGCTCCGCCTTAGAGGACACCCAGCGGGACGCCTGGAGGGCCCGGGCCGAGGCCGAGAGGGAGATGGCCGAGGCGTCGGCCAAGGCGTGGAGCGTCGCCGTGGCCGATGTCGTGGCGAGACGGCGATAGGTCGCGGAGGAAGTCGTGTGGCCGGAGTGGACAGCGTCGTCGCCACCGCCGTCGCCGGTTGCGTAGCATCGCTCCAAAACGGTGCACGACCCGGCCCGCCGGGCGAAGGCGGATGCCCGCGCGGCCGCCGAGGAAGCAGCCGGTCGCGGTGAATCCGGCGACCATGAGCTGGAGACCGACCCGACGGCCGACCAGGAGGTCGCGCCGGGCGGAGGAGGAACGCCGCCGCCAAGGACGGAGACTGCGCTAGGGAGCCCTCGCGCCCTGGTGATGGCGGAGCCGTGGGCCGCGGGGCGCAGCCTCGAGCTGAGTCTGGCCGGCAGCGGGACCAGCTCCGGGTCCGTGGTTCAGCCGCAGCGAGGCGACGAGCGGCGCCCCCCGGAGCGAGCTGGACGCGGCGGTGGATTCTCTGCGGTTGCAGATCGCCAACCACCACAGCTTGTGGCAGAGCTTCGCCCAGGCAGAGAGCGGCCGGCTGCGACAGCTGGAGCAGACTTTCGCGGTGAGTTCTCCTGCCCTTGATGTTTTCTTGCTTTTCGTTTCCTCTTTGCTCTTCTTGACCGGCTTGGTCGCTTTCCATTGGGGGCGCGTCAGCGCACCCACTGGGTGTAGCCCCCGAGGCCCGGGCCGGCTGCGCAGCAGGCGGGTCGGGCCTTCTCAGGCGTCTGTGTGCTGACTTTTTCTTCTTTGCAGTCCATCTACGACTAGCGGGTGGCGGCGTACAACCGACTCCTGGGCCGGTACTGCGCGGCCAGGGATCAGCTGGCGGCCAAGGAGGGGAGCTTTATCGAGCTTCTCTCTTGCGTTCTTCCAGTGGGGGCGCGCCAGCGCTCCCACTGGGTGTAGCCCCCGAGATCTGGGCCGGTTGCGCAGTAGCCGGGTCGGATCTTCTTTGCTTCTTGTTTTTGCTTTCTCGTCCGGCTTCTGACCGAAATCCGGATCCGGATGAACAGCCGCCGCCGTTGACCCGGCGGAGATGGAGGGGCTCCGGCTCCGGCTGGCGGAAGCAGGCCGGCTCCGTGACCAGGCGGCCGCGGAGCGCGACTGACTACGGGAGGAGGCGGCCCGGGCAGTCCGGGAGAGGGACGAGGCCGCCGCCGCCCATCAGGCCGAGCTGGACCGGCTCACCGAGGAGCGCCGTCAAGCGGCGGCGCGGCAGGAGGAGGCAGCGAAGTAGGCCACCGAGGAGGTCGCCCAGCTGAAGGCGGACCGCGACCGCAGCGCCAATGCGCTGGCGGCAAGCGAGCGGGAGGCCCTGCAGGACGCGCTCTACATCGACGAGCTCCTTACGCGTAAGTGTTTTCGCTTGTGTCCTTTGCTTCTTTCTGCTTTCCGCCGTTTAGCTTCTTGGTCAATCTTCTTTTCTTTTTCTTCCAGGGTTCTTCCCCGAGACCCAAGGGTCGGCCGAGGCTGCGGTGAACACCCACCGGCAGGAGCAGATGGCGGCGGGGGCCGCCGTCGAGGAGTTCGCCGCCTGGTCGGTGGCGGAGATCACCGTGCCCGCCAAGACTCTCTTGGAGGCGGTGGAGCGCCAGATGAACTGGCTGTTCGAAGCCGGTTTGTCGATGGTGGCCACCCTCTGGCCGGGTGCGGTGGCGCCGAGCAGCGTGAGCCGGCTGGCGCATTGGCTGGAGGCTGGCGCGGCGCGACTCAATGCGTGGAGGGCCTCCGCGGCTCGAGCCGGCGCAGACATGGCGCTTGGGGTCATGCTGTCTTGGTCCCCGACCATCCGCTTGGACCAGCTGCGCGCCCGGAGGGCTGGGGCGGAGGCGGACTTGGCGGAGCAGGCAACGTCGATCGCCGTGCGGGCTAGCGACATTGCGTCATTCGCCCCGTATGGGGAGTTCGTGCCGGAGCGGGCGCCGGACAACACGGAGCTTCCCGCCGATGACTTCGACCTGGAGCTCGAGGACCCGGAGGGCAGCTCGGCCGAGATGGGCGCCGACGCGGACGACGACGCTGGCGAGCTGGACGACACCGCCACTACGGAGAACCCGGCGCCGAGCGATGCCGACGAAGCCGCAGCTTAGGGCATTTATTTTTCCTGTCTTTTGTTTTAAACTTGGAACTTTTGTTTGCCGGCAAGTCCACCCACTGGGTGGGGTGAATTTAATGTAATGAAGTACTAGCCGCGGGCCTTGCTGTATGTATAAATGCATGTTTGTCTCTTGTATGCTTGCGCCTGTCGTCTGGTGGTTTCGCTTTTGTTCTTTTCCCTTAGCTGTTTTCCTATTCGCTTCCCCTTTCGTCCTTCTCCCCGCCAGCTGGACAGCCGGGATCCGGTCTGTAGCTGGGACGGGGAGCCAGACTCGAAAGAGAGCGATTAGTACTTAGGCATTAGGATTTGAGCGCAAGCGAAACTCCCACTGGCCCGACTGGCTGCAGGCGGCGAAGCCGGCTGGAGCGGAGCCGGTCTGTGCGGCGGAGCGTAAAGTGAGAAGGGTCGGGTTGGCCGAGCCGGTCATTCGTACTTATCCGTTTTTCGCGTGAGGGTGCTTGCAGCCTTTGGCTCTTGCCAGCCTTGAACAACCGGGAGCCGGTCTGTGGCTTATGGTAGAGAGAGGGCTTCGGCGGTGCGCACGTTACTGACCGGGTTGAGGAGAACGCGGCGCGGGCTAGCCGGCGAGCCCCCGAGCCCCTGAGCCGGCCGTGCCGACCCGGCGTGAGGGAGGCGAATGCGGTAAAGTGCGCAAGAACTCGATAGAGATGAAAAGGTAGCCCCCGAGTGTCGTTCGGGGGACCTGCTGCTTTCATTAACTTCCAAAAGGGGTAGTCATACATACATACATGGTTCAACTGTAAAACGGACGGAGGAGCTCCGTGTTCCAGGGGCGTTCCGTCTCTTCGTCAGAGGCGTCTCTCTTGCGCTTGCTTCGCTTTTGCGCGTCAATGAGGTAGTACGCGTTGTTGCGCAAGGCCTTGCTGATGATGAAGGGGCCCTCCCATGGGGAGGATAGCTTGGGTTGGCCGGCTGTTCGCTGGATTAGCCGGAGCACGAGGTCGCCCTTGCGGAAAGCGAGGGGCTTGATCTTGATGCTGTGGTAGTGGCATAGGTTCTACTGGTAGATGGCTGACCGGATGAGGGCCAACAGGCGCGCCTCTTCTAGTAGGTCGACGCCGTCTTCGCGCGCTGCTGCGGCCTCCACGTCCCTGTACAGGGTGACCCGAGGCGAGTCAAACTCGAGATCCGTGGGGATGATCGCCTCGGCCCCGTAGACAAGGAAGAATGGGGTGATGCCGGTTGAGCGGTTGGGGGTGGTCCGGAGACTCCATAGGACGGCCACCAGATCGTCGATCCAGCTGCCGGGTGAACGTACGAGCAGCTCGACGAGTCATGGCTTGATGCCGGCCAAGATGAGGTCGTTTGCCCGCTCCGCCTGGCCGTTGGACTGAGGGTGCGCGATGGAGGCCAGGTCGAGCCGGATGCCGGAGACGGAGCAGTACCGCGCCAGCGCGCCTTTGGCGAAGTTGGTGACGTTATCGGTGATGATGCTGTTGGGGACGCCGTAGCGGACAGCGATGTCTATGATGAACTTGACGGCTGTGGGACCGTCGAGTTTCTTGATTGGCCTAGCCTCAATCCACTTGGTGAACTTGTCGACGGCCACCAGAAGGTGTGTCATGCCGCCCCGAGCAGTTTTGAAGGGTCCCACCATGTCGAGGCCCCAGACGGCAAAGGGCCACGCGATGGGGATGGTTTGGAGTGCCGCAGCCGGCTGGTGGCTCTGGGCCTTGAAGTGCTGGCAGCCCTTGCACTTGAGGACCAGCTCCTCGGCGTCCTTCGGCGCAGTTGGCCAGTAGAAGCCGTGGCGGAATGCTTTGGCCACCAGAGACCGGGAGGCGGCGTGGTGCCCACACTCGCCCTGGTGGATATCGAGCAAGATCTCGAGGCCCCTGGCCGTCTCGACGCATCGCTGGAAGACGCCGGTTGTGCTGCGCTTGACGAGCTCGCGGTTGATGATGCTGTAGGCAGAGGCCCGGCGCTGCCCCTGCCGAGCCTCGACCTCGTTCACCGGGAGCTCGCCGTTTGCAAGGAAAGCAAGGATCGGTTGGGCCCAAGACGGCGCCTCTAGCACCGTGAGGACGGCCACTTGCGCGGGTTCGGCCGGGTCGGGAGGCGGCGAGCTGGAGCCAGCAGCCCCCGAGCCGGACCCGGCAGCCCCCGGGGCTGGGTGAGAGGCGGCGGCGCCCGGGATTGGGATGGCTGCCCTCGAGCCAGAGCCGGCAGTCCCCGAGACGGAGGGAAGGATTGTTTGGTCGGCCGGGACGAAGATGGATTCCGAATCCGGAGACGGCTTGATGGACAGCTTGCGTAGGTGCTCGAGGGAGACGCCGGTTGGGATTGCTTGCCGGCTGGAGCCAAGCTTGGCTAGAGTATCCGCCGCCTCGTTCTCGTTTTGGGGGACGTGGAGGAACTCGCAGCCGTCGAAGCTGCCGGTCATCTGCTTGACCAGGTTGCGGTAGATGGCCATGTTGGAGTCCCTAGCATCCTACTCGCCAGAGGCTTGCTGGACCACCAGGTCGGAGTCGCCGAAGGAGAGGATGCGCCGGATGCCGATTTCTTTGGCCAGTCGGAGGCCGTGGACGATGGCTTCATACTCGGCGACGTTGTTGGAGGCGGCGAAGTAGATTTGAAGCGCATAGCGCAGCCGGTGGCCCTTGGGGGAGGAGAGCACGATGCCGGCTCCCAAGCCGGAGGCCATCTTCGAACCGTCAAAGTGCATGCGCCAGTGCATCGCGTCGGGAGCCGGCGGCAAGTACTGGGTCTCCGCCCAATCGACGAGGAAGTCGGCCAACGCCTGTGATTTGATGGCGGTACGAGGCTCGTAGAGGATGGTGTGGCCGGCTAGCTCGATGGCCCACTTGGCGATCCGTCCAGAGGCATCCCGGCATCCCATGATCTCGCCAATGGGGGCCATGCTCACCACGGTGATGGCGTGCTCCTGGAAGTACTGCCTCAGCTTCTTGGCGGCCAAGTACACGCCGTAGCACATCTTCTGGTAGTGGGGGTAGTTTTGCTTGGAGGTGGAGAGGACCTCGCTGAGGTAGTACACAGGGCGCTAGACCGGCTATGCCTTGCCTTCCTCGGGTAGCTCTACCACCAGCACCTCGCTGACCACGCGGGTGGTTGCCGCGATGTACATCAGGAGCGGCTCCTTCTCAGCCGGCGCGGCCAAGACGGGTGTGGTGGAGAGCATGCGCTTGAGGTCGCGGAAAGCTTCGTCCGCCTAGTCGGACCACTCGAACGGCGTCGTCTTCTTCATCAGCTGATATAGGGGCAGGGCCCTCTCCCCCAGCCGGCTGACGAACCGGCTGAGAGAGGCCAAGCAGCCGGTGAACTTCTGTTCATCGCGCAGCCGAGCCGGCTTGCGCATGCGGTCGATCGCCTTGATATTCTCCGGATTGGCCTCAGTGCCGCGCTCCGAGACGAGGAAACCAAGGAGTTGGCCAGCTGGCACAAGGAAAACGCATTTCTCCGGGGTGAGCTTGATCTGGTACTGGCGCAGGTTGGCAAACGTCTCCCTGAGATCCTCGAGGAGGGTGAGGTGCTACTTGGTCATCACCACGATGTCGTCGACGTAGACATGCACGTTCCGGCCGATCTGAGGCAGGAGGCATTTTTGCATGCAGTGCTGGAAGGTGGCGCCGGCGTTCTTCAAGCCGAACGACATGGTGATGTAGCAATACGCCCTGAAGGGGGTGATGAAGGACGTCTTGAGGGCATCCGCCGGGTCCAGCTTGATCTGGTGGTAGCCGGAGTAAGCGTCCAGGAAGGACAGGAGCTCATAGCCGGCTGTGGAGTCGATGACTTGGTCAATCCGGGGTAGGGAAAACGGGTCCTTGGGGCAGGCCTTGTTCAGGCTGGTGTAGTCGATACACATGCGCCAGGTGCCATTCTTCTTTAGGACGAGGACCGGGTTGGCCAGCCACTCGGAGTGGAACACTTCCATGATGAACCCGGCTTTGAGCAGCCGGGCGATCTCTTCGCCAATGGTTCTTCGCTTCTCCTCGGAGAAGAGGCGTAACGGCTGCCGGACCGGCTTGGCATCCAGCCGGACGTGGAGTTTGTGCTCGGCGTACTTCCTCGGAACACCCGGCATGTCTTTAGGGGACCATGCGAAGATATCCCGATTCTCACGGAGGAAGTCGACGAGCTCGCCTTCCTATTTGCTGTCGAGGCCGGAGCCCACGACGACGTACTCACTGGAGTTGGTGTTGGACAGGTCGAGCGAAACCTTCCTTGGGCCCTTGGCCGGCTTGAAGGACCCCTCATCGGCTGGCTGCTTGAGCTGAGCCGGCATGACCGGCTGCTCGCCAGCCAGCGCGACGAGATGGTCGAGCTGGTGCCTTTCCTCGACGATGACCAGCGACTCGGCCAGCTTAGAGCCGGCTTTGGCGCACTCTAGGGACTTCTTGTAGTCGCCGATGATGGTGATGATGCCCTTGGGACCTGGCAGCTTCATCTTGAGGTAGGCGTAGTGGGGGACAGCCATGAACTTGGCCATGGCGGGTTGGCCCAAAAGCGCGTGGTAGGGGCTGGCGAGGTTGACCACTTCGAACCAGATCGACTCTCGGCGGAAATGGGCGCTGGTGCCGAACAACACGTCCAGCCGCACCCAGCTGATGGGGGAGCACGAGGCGCCTGGCACGATGCCGTGGAACACCGTTTGGTTGGGCTGCAGCTGGCCCTCCTCGATGCCGAGCTTGACCATGGTGTCGCGGTAGAGGATGTTGATGCTGTTGCCGCCATCGATCAGCACCCGTGAAAAGTGGCAGGTGCGCTTCTCAGCGATTAAGGTGGGGTCGAGGACGAGCACGTAGCCACCCGGCGTGGGCATCATGGCCGGGTGGTCCTCCCGGGTCCAATTGACCGGACGGTCGGACCAGTGCATGTACTGGGGGACCGGGGGGACGACGGCGTTCACATCATGCTGGTACTTGCGCTTGTTGTGCTTGTCGTCGCCCTCGTTGGTGAAGACGACGTACGCCGCGTCCTGCTGAGGGTAGGGGTCATTGGCGAGGGTGCCGGCTGCCGGAGGTGGCGGGAGCTGCGGGTCTGGACCGGGCGGTGGCGGTGGAAAATCGGCACGCATCTGGCGCTGGGTGATGCTGCAGTTCCGGAGCGTGTGCGTGGAAGGCTTCGCTCCGTTGTGGTGCTTGCATGGGGCGTCCAGCATCTGCTCAAAGGAGAAGTTGGACTGCCAGGCCGTCTTGCCGGTGCGCTGGCGCTTGACGCCGCCTTGCTTGGCCGGCTGCTCCTCCGCCACGGCGGCCACTTGCTGGTTGTTGTAACGAGGAGCCGGCTGCTCGGCCTTCCGCTTGTTGTTGTTGTTGTTGTTGTCTTGTCGGCGCTGGTTGGTTTCGCCAGCCGGCTTCGGGGCGGCCGGCTGGACCGGGACCGGCTTGCCGTCCACGTCGACCGTGATCTTTACACGAATCGCGGAGTCGGCCGTGGCGTACTTGTCTGCCACCGCCATGAGCTCCGCCAGGGTGTCTGGCTCGTCGCACATCAAGCGGTGCTTGAGCAGGGTGCCGTCTCGGCACCCGTCGACGAAGTACTGGATGGCTTGCACTTCGTGGACCCCTTTGCAGGAGTTGCGCAGCTCGGTCCACCGCGTGAGGAAGTCGCGGAGAGGCTCGCTCGGGCCTTGGACGCACATGGAGAGCTGGCGAGGCCGACCCGGACGCTTGTACGTGCTGGTGAAGTTGCGCACGAATGCATCCTTGAAGTCTAGCCAGGAATTGACGTTGCCGGCCCTCAGGCTGTTAAGCCATGTCCGGGCCGAGCCGAGCAGCATGAGGGGGACGTAGCGGACCGCCACGCGCCGGTTGCCGCCGGCGATGCCGACAGCCGTGGTGTAGTCGGTTAGCCAGTCCTCCGGCTT
Source organism: Elymus sibiricus (assembly GCA_039707655.1). NCBI lineage: Eukaryota > Viridiplantae > Streptophyta > Magnoliopsida > Poales > Poaceae > Elymus > Elymus sibiricus. The sequence continues at coordinate 324,397,546 of CM077674.1, read as the reverse complement.
GGAGACGCCGTTGTACTTGGGGGTGTCACGGGCCAGCGTGAACCCTTTGGGGAAGGGCTCTTCGCGGATGCGGGGTCCGAAACACGCGGGGCCAACGGAGCTCTCCTCCTCAAGAAGTGTGGACCGCGCTAGCCGGTCGATGCGGTGGCAGGCGTCGGTTTTGTCGTAGGGCTCGCGGGGGCCCAGCCAGCTCTCGATGGGGCCGCGTGGCACCGCGCCGGTGGAAGCCGGCCGGGGAGGAAGTTCTGGCTGCTGGACCCGGCTGTCACCGGCAGTCTCGTTGGCAACGCCGTCGCCAGCCGCCGCGACACGGTTGTGCCGGCTCCGGCTTGCCCGGCGCCGGCCAGAGCCGCGACTCGTCGAGCCGGCAGGGGAAGACGCCTGCTGCGTGTCCCGAAGGGCCCTCTCCGGGTTCGCGGTGTTTCCCGAAGCAAAGGCGGATGGCTGGGCCGGGTCGAAACGCCTCTGCTGCTCGTTCGCCGCGGTGATGAGGTCGCGGATGCGCTGCTGCTGCAGCAGCTCCTTGCCCTCCAGGAACTCGAGATCCGCCATGGCCGCCTGCGCCGCGCGCATGTTTTAGACGGGGGCGTCGTAGATAGGCCAGCCCGCGCCTAGCGCACGGCCGATTGTGCCTCCGCGGATCCGCACTTCCGTGACCCGGCTGGGCTCAGCTACGGCCGGCGTGAAGCCGTGGACGCTGTCATACTCTCGCTGGGCGGACTCCAGCCGACGCCGCGTTGTCGCGAGCGTCGTGGCCTTGACCAGCAGATGCTCACGGTCCTCGTTGAGCTGAGCCGCTGCTGCCGCCCTGTCAGCATCGGGCGTGATGGGGGCTTGCAGGCTCCGGATCGTCTCGTGGAGCGGGTCAACCCGGCCTTTTCCTTGCCGCGTGAGGAGCCGGAGCTGGCGCCGATGGTCAGCACCTCCACGCGGGCGCAGAGGTCCGCGACCTCGTCGGAGACGGCGCAGCCGACGGGGATGGGCAAGTCGGCGAAGCTGTGTACCTCGCTGGGGTACTCGTCAGGGATGAGCGCAACAAAGACGCGCAGCGCGCCGAAAGGGACGACGAGGCAGCCTGCGGGGCAGGCGGCGTCCGTGCCAGGCGCTGCGTCACAGCCGGCCGGGTTAGCCGCGCGAGGCGTGCGGACCAAGCCGTGCGTGATGCGCTCGCCGGAGCTGGTGAAGGGCCTCGTCCAGAACTTGACACCGGCCAACGCCGCGAGCAGCCCCACGGTGGGCGCCAACTGTCGTGGTGAAATCACGGCAGATGCCATGAGATGGCTAAAAGTGGGGGCTGTGTGAGGACGCCGGTGGGTTCCGGAAGCGAGGTTGGCACGCGCGTGCGGGAGACACAAGGCGTACCCAGGTTCAGGGCCCTTCGGGGAGGTAACACTCCTAGTCCTGCCGAATGGGTTGATAGGCTCAGAGGCCACAATGGTTACAATGGTGCTTCTGGAGCTGTTTGGTCGAAGGAGGAAGAAGGGGCTAGACCTTCGTTCGGCCTCTCCTGTGAGTGTGTGTGTTCTACTGATCGATCGTCCCTCTGCATGGAGGCCTCCTGGGGAGTCTTATAGGCTGACCCCCCAAGGTTACATGGGTAAAATTACACACGCCGAGACCCGGACGTCGGCGTCTGGAGCCAGCTGTGGGCCCGCCGGCTGCGGGGCCCGCCAGCTGCTCGGCACTGTGGCCCGTCGCCTCGAGCGTCACGGAGGGGACGGCGTCGTGGGAGGCTGGAGTGGCGCGCTGGTGCTGACGCCGGCCGTCCTGGTCAGCAGGGTTGGCAACTTTGCCGGCGTGCCTCCCCGAGACGGTTTGCACTGTAGCCATGTTCTCCCGCCGTGGGGAGCCACAGTGGCGCGCTGGTGCTGACGCCGGCCATCCCGGTGTGACACCCTGGTTTTTGGTAACTTTTTCTTTTCAAACTCTTTCTTGCTTTATTTGCAATTTGGTTGGATTTTGAACCTTTTCAGTTGACTTTGGACTTATGAATTCCTCTCAATGATCCAAAGCCCTCAGCATCTTGCCAAAATCTTGTCACTCACCTTCTGGATCAATTTCCAATTCTTCATCTTTCCCAAATAATCATTTTCTTCCTTTGGGAAAATCTGTCATCACTATGGGTTATGAAACAACCTATAGTTCTGATGCTCAGAAAAATCCCAGATTAATACCACACCTCCTTGTCATCATCTACTCCCACAATCTTCAAAAACATTTCATGGTCCAGTATAAAATTTTGCCCAGAAAACTCCATTTGCTCTCTGGACAGTACTGGCCATTTGTGAAGCAACTCATAATTTCCCAGCTCAGAAAATTCTCAAATAATTCCCTGGGATACTAGGGAACCTATCTTGCCACAATATCCAAAAATATCATCTTGTCCAGTACAAATTTTCACCACCAATATTCTGCCAAGTTTCTGCTCAATTTAAACCTCTGTGAAGGAAGTACCAGCTAGAGGTATCTTTTTGAGCTGAAATTTTTATGGCATCTTCTCCTCACCAAATAACTATCCTACACCAAATTTCAGCCCCAGCAAATCAACCAGATGAGTGCAATAAGCTCATCTAGGTTTCTGGTTCAGTACAGCAGTTGTACATGAACTATATTCAATTCTTGATGAAATTCTTTCAAACATGGTCAGCTTGGAGTCCTTCCAACATAGATCCTACCTGACATCTCCACTGGCTCCATCTCCAGCTCACCTCTCCTCTAGATCTCTCTCAAGATTGCTGTCAGAAACTGTAGCTGAAGCTACACTTCGGTTCAGAGTGAACCTAACCAAACCAAGAGTGCAGAGGGGCTAAATGATCAAAGGAGAACACCCTAGACATGGTGCGCTGGACTTGGTCGGCCTCTAGACGCCGGACACCGTGGTGAGCACGGTACTGGCATGCCAGTATGCGTGCTCTGCATCTCGCCGGCGACGGCCGAGGTCATTCCAGTGACCTCTCACTGCCATTTTGTGTCTGGAGGTGCCGACTTCGCCACTGCCGTCCACGTAACCCTCTCCCGATGCTTCCCCTCGCCGGAAACGTCCCCGGCGGCCGCCACCGCATCTGGGCACTGTGCCGCATGTGCGGCCACAGTGGCGCTGGCGCTCGTCTTCTTCCTCCGCTTGCTTCCACCGCGCCTTAACTCCTCTCTGCTCTCTCCCGTCTCGTCGCCCGCAACCGTCCAGCCAGCGCGGCGTACTGGCGCCGGCGACGTGTCCCGGACCTCGCCGTTTCCAGAGAGCTCGCCCGAGCTCGCCTCCTGTCTATAAAAGGCCACGCCCGGCCCTCCCGAGCTCCTCACCCCACTTCTCCACCTCCCAATCGCCCTCCCGAGCAGCGAGCCACGGCCGAGAGGCCCTCTGGCCTCGAACCTCGCCGGAGATCCGCCACCACCCAAGCCCAGCCTCCTCGCCGTTCCACTCCTTCCCGGACTCCACCGACTGCACCATCGAGCTCAGCTCATCCTCCTGGTCACGCCCGACCTCTTGCCCGAGCGAATCGCTGCCGGAACCGCCGTCTCCGACGACACCCGAGCGCCGCCGCCGCCGGAGAGGAAGGGGACGATCTGCGGGTACGTGCGTGACCGCCTCGGTGAGCCCGTTCCATCCCCGCTCTTCCCCGACCTCGCCGCCGACCACATTGCCGGCGACCGTCACCGGAGTCCCGCTCTTCTCTGTTCTCTCTCTCTCTCTCTCTCTCTCTCTCTCTCTCTCTCTCTCTCTCTCTCGTTTAAACCCAGCTGCGGGGCCCGCTCGTCAAAGGCTCAGCCGCGCACGCGCGAAGCGGTAAGTGGAGACGCCTTTCCACTTTACGCCTTCGACGTGGCCTCTGCTGGATTTTCTTATTTCTGTTTAATTTCCAGAGTTGACCAGGAACTTTGACCCTTAATAACTTTTTATCCATAAGTCCAAATCAGTTGATTCTTTTTTGCATTGGGTTTGTCTTGACCTCCTCTATTTTCTGGTAAATTTTGGTATTTTTCTCTTGCTCACAGAATTTCTGGTAAGCAGAACAGTAGTATGTGACATTTTCTTTGCCGTTTTAAAATATTTTTCAGAGGGAAATCCTTTTGATTTTCAAGCCCAGGAGTTTGTGGACAACCCAACAGAGCAAGGCAAGCCATGTCATCCATTTCATGAAGCATTTCAATAGTGTTGGTTATTTAATTGAATTCTAGGCATTATTTTAATACATGATGAATTCATAGTAATTTACTGTTATAGCTACTGCCATGTTAAGTTAATTATGTTGAGTATCTATGCTGGTTAAATGCTTGATAACCTTAAACTTAGTTGGTTGATCAAGATCCACCTACCCGGACTTATCCGTGCAGCCACATTTGCCGGTATGGGACGGCCTTGACTTGGTCTGGCTTTGTGCTCTTTTGTCGGTACCACCAAACTAGGGAGGGTTATGCGTGCGTGCTGCCCTGATCAGGTAGACGACGATAATCCTGTGAGCCTAGTTGAGTTATTTTGCCGGCGTCCCCGTTTGGGACAGTTTGTTTGGCCACGACGGTGGCAGGTGTCACGGGGTGACACAGGGGCCACCCAGGACATGACCCTGGGAGGGTATGATTGTCGGTGGTACGATAGAGGAGTCACGGGCTAGGCAAGTTTCGTTGGAGCAGCACTGGTCCACCCAAATGGGAACATGTACTATAGTGTGGGTAAAGTGCGCAACCTCTGCAGAGTGTAAAAACCTATTCGAATAGCCGTGTCCACGGTATTGGACAGTCCGCTTAGGCCTCACTAGGATGGTCAACCGTGATAATGATAATAATGATGGAAGAACTTGTCTTATGATCGGAAGTACCGATAGATCATGAGTATCTCGAGGGTTGTGGGACAACCCGAAAGAGAGTAAGTTGGTTCTCGGTAACAGTAAGCACTTTAAGCATTTAATGTGATTATTGCCATGCTATTGTTTGCTGCATTGTTTTGGTTGCCATGAGCTTGCGAGCACATTCCAAGTACTCACCTGGCGTATCATGCCAGATGCAGGAGAAGCCGAGGACGGAGGTCCCGATGGTTCGTGCTACGCTAACTAGGCCGTGTCCCAGCAGTGTCCCTGTGGATGGAGTTTTCCGCGCTACGTTCCGCTACGCCGTAGAATATCCCAGTAGTATCGAGGCCCTATCCTATTCCATAAATAATGTAGATATTGTCATAGCACGTGCAGTGCTTCAGGCCTCGCTATCAATGTAAATTATGAGCTTGTACTTGAGATATATTAATAAAGTTCAGTTCTGTTCTGTTCCAAGTTGTTGTGTGTTTCCAGAAGACATGATCTCTGGGTTGGAAACACTGGGTAAACCGGTCCTCTGAGCCGGGGTGCCACACCCGGTCAGCAGGGTTGGCAGCTTTGCCGGCGCGCCTTCCCGAGATGGTTTGTACTGTAGCCATGTTCTCCCATCGTGGGGGGCCCTCTTGTCACGGGGAGCGATGAGACGCCCACTGACCCATCGTCAGCCGGTTATCGGATAGCCGGACCCGGCCCGGGGCCGGGCCTAGCCGGTTCGCGCTGGGAAGCCGGCCGGGTGGCCAGCCGGCCGGGTGGGGCACGGGCTGCCCCGATATTTTTTGAAAAGGGCTCCGGGTTCGCTTGCCTACCCGGTGGTCATCCCCCCAACAAGAGATTACATGATGAAACATGATAGGTAGCATTCCACATCAAAAATTCTGTTTTTATCATTTACCTACTCGAGGACGAGCAGGAATTAAGCTTGGGGATGCTTGATACGTCTCGAACGTATCTATAATTTTTTATTGTTCCATGCTATTATAGTATCAATCTTGGATGTTTTATATGTAATTATATGCCATTATATATCATTTTTTGGGATTAACCTATTAACCCAGTGCCCGGTGCCAGTTGCTGTTTTTTGCTTGTTTTGTGTTTTCAGAAAATCATTATCAAAAAGAGTCCAAACGAGAAAAAAAAACTTTGGATTAATTTTTTCTGGACCAGAAGAGACCCACGAAGCTTCGGGAGAAGACCAGAGGAGCCACGAGGGAGCCACAAGCTCGGAGGGCGCGCCCTGGGGGGTAGGGCGCGCCCCCCAGGCTTGTGGGCCCCTTGTAGCCCCTCCTAACCTAATTCCAGCGCTATAAATTCCCAAATATTCCTAGTATACCAGAGAGATAGAAGAGAAAACCTTTCCGCCGCTGCAAGACTCTGTTCTTCCGCGATCCCATCTGGAGACCTTTTCCGGTACTCTGCCAGAGGGGGAATCGATCACGGAGGGCTTCTTCATCAACCTTGCTGCCCTTCCGATGATGTGTGAGTAGTTTACCAAAGACCTACGGGTCCATAGCTAGTAGCTAGATGGCTTCTTCTCTCTCTTTGATCTTCAATACCATGTTCTCCTCGATGTTCTTGGAGTTCTATCCGATGTAATCTTCTTTTGTGGTGTGTTTGTTGGGATCCGATGAATTGTGAGTTTATGATCAGATTATTCATGAGAAATATTTGAGTATTCTCTGAACTCTTTTATGCATGATTATTATAGCTTTGTATTTCTCTCCGATCTATCGATTTGGTTTGGCCAACTATATTTGTTTTTCTTGCAATGGGAGAGGTGCTTTGTGATGGGTTCAATCTTGCGGTGCTCAATCCCAGTGACAGAAAGGGACATGACACGTATTTGTATTGTTTCCATTAAGGATAAAAAGATGGGGTTTAATCATATTGCTTGAGTTTACTTTGTCTACATCATGTCATCTTGCTTAAGGCGTTACTCTGTTTCATACTTAATACCCTAGATGCATGCTGGATAGCGGTCGATGGGTGGAGTAATAGTAGTAGATGCAGGCAGGAGTCGGTCTACTTGTCTCGGATGTGATGCCTATATACATGATCATTGCCATGAATCCGTCATAATTATTTGCTTTTCTATCAATTGCCCAATAGTAACTACTTGTTCACCCACCGTATGCTTTGCGTTCGAGAGAGAAGCCTCTAGTGAAAACTATGGCCCCCGGGTCTACTTTGATCATATATTTAAAACCAAAAATACCTTGCTGCAATTTATTTACTTTTATTTAGTATTTTAGTTTATCTATCTATCACTATCAGAATTAATCCTTGCAAATAACCGCTAAGAGGATTGACAACCCTCTTATTTGCATTGGGTGCAAGTGTTTGCTTTTGTGTGTGCAGGTGCTGCTAATGGGATTTTGCGTGGTTCTCCTACTAGATTGATAACCTTGGTTCTTAACTGAGGGAAATACTTATCTCTACTATACTGCATCATCCTCTCCTCTTCGGGGAAATACCAACGCAGTCTACAAGTAGCAGCCCTATGGCCCCAAAGACGACTGGGAGCGGATGATGCACCAAAAGAACCAAACCGCAGCGTATTCATCAGTGTAGATGGTGGTGCTGCACCCTTGGCAGGCTCAGCCGTCGTATCAGACCGTCCATCAGTACTCATAGCACCATCGCACTTACCGTGCTTAGAACTCTTCTCCCGGTTCCCTGTGCCACCATCTCCCTTAGTCATGTCCACCTCCTGAAAAAGCGGGGATGTCTCAATCTCAACATCTAGGTCATACATGAAGCCTGCATGTGTCCATCTCACCACATCAGGGACGGACTCAATATCCACTACGCTGACAAGCAAACGTGCCACTCCATGTGCACGGGTAAAAGGCATATCAACTTTCTCTATCTTGCCAACAAGTGATCCCAGACTCCATGTAACCAGAAAATCCATCAGAGGCTTAGGCGGTGCCCCCGAAAAACGAACCCAGATCTGTGATAAAGGTGTTCCCTTTGGTTCCTTCTGCTTCCACTCATCAAACTCAAGAATGCAGTTGCTGCTATGAACTCTGCACATACCGAACTTATGGAGTCGAGCAAGATGTTCCGCCGTAGGAAAATCAACCTTATATAACTGCTCCTCAAGCTTCACAAGCTCCCACTGAAAATTGCCTAGGGCAAGTTCACGTAGCTACTGCACTATTTGTGCCTCTGTCATCGATCCAGTCATCACCTTGACCACACCCGTTCTCGAACTCTCCGGCATGGGTGCGGGTGCGGCGACGGTAGGTGACTCAAAGAACATCAGCTCAGGACAACACACACCATAAATCGTAACAACCGGCTTAGGTCCCAAGAGGAGGGGGCACTCTCCTGAACCATGCTTCGGTTTAAGACATGTCTCACATAACTCCATGGTGCATTCAGCCACAAAATGACCCGGCTCGCCGCAACGGTAACACATCATTTTCTCTTTCTTACGAGCCCACTTCGTAGCTCTTTCGCCATCTGACTTGTCAGAAGCTCTATCATTAGAAGAATCCCGAGCCTTCACCGTACTTGGCTTGGTAGGAGGAACCTTCACCGTGGCAAGTGCCCGCACTGTGTCCATGGCCTCACCCGACAAAGCCGGCGTGGGAGCCACAACAGGGTGCCACCGGCTCCACCAAAGCCACAGCGTCAGAAGTCTTTGCCGGAGGCGGAGGAGGGTGAGGCTATGGTGGCCGCCTGCCACCTCCCCTACCCCCGCGGTACATACGGGGGCCACCGTGGTGACGATAATCAGGACCAGACACCCCCTCCACGAAGTTGCCCAAAGGACTATGGAAACCTCGGCCGGCCCTGCCGTCGCTCTGCCATGCATACCAATGTCCGCCGCCCGTTGACGATGAACCTCGGTGCTGCCCTTCCCCATAAGCATTATATCCAGCGTCCCCCCACTGTCCACGGGGAGGATTTCGACCTCCATTCAAAGGGCCGTAGAACTCCCGGCCCGTAGCGTAGTCTCGCCCACGGCCAACACCCTGAGCCTCAGCGCCCTTTGCCGGTGCCCGTCTGTCCCTGCCAGGAGGCGCGTGCCGCGACGACCCATCTGGTCGGGCTGGCGGCAGAGCACCCCTAGGCGGAGGCGGGACCGCTTTGGGTGGCTGCGGCTGTCCACTCCCGCGCCCTGCTATGGCCATCGTCGCAGCCGATGGAGCCGGCGAAATTCTGGCGGCGCGCCCTTGCCTGAGGGTAGGAAAATCCGGTTGAGCAATCCGTCGTACCCTAGCCTCGGGACATGCATGTATTTGCATACAATCCAAAGTGCGTGAATGCAGCGTCGAGAAGGCCTCGCCAACCAGGTCGACATCATGGGCTGCATTCTGGGCCATATACCCAGAATCAGATGAGCCCAAGACTACCGCCGTTAATACCGGCCCACATTGGCCCAACAGCTGATTCAAACGTGCGACTCTTGCTCCTCGGATCCCTTCTGGTCCGATGGCCGCCGGCGCCGACGACTGCACCGCCGCCCGGCCCTTCTTCTTCTTCTTTCTAGTAACCATAGTCCAAGAATCCGGCAAAATGAAATCGGATAACGTAATTTGCGGGAGACATACCTTGGGGAGTGGCCCTTTCCATGGTTTGATCGATGTCGCCGAAGATTTTTGAAGAGCGCCCCGGTGCAGACCCAACACCGTGCCGTCCTCCTTATGCCCCCCGCGGCCGACCTCCGGCTTCGACGACGACCCGGAGAGCGGTGACTCGATTTGCGGCATGACGGCAGCCTTGGGAGCACAGATGGTGACTTCGTCATCGTCCTCATCCCCCTCCGCCAGCACCCAGAAACGGCCTCCATTCGCCCGACGGTCGGGCACGGGATCTCACTACAAAAAAAAGACACATCTGTGACATTATGGCCCAAACAAAAACTTTTTCTGTCATGGTTGTGACACTTCTATGAGAATAATTGTGACAAAAACACGTATCATCATAGATGTGGTGGGCAATTACTTCTATGGCAAAAAATTATGACAGAAAATTGGCTTTTCGTCCTGGGCGGGCCGGAGACGCACCCGCATGACATTCTTTGGGCCGTCCATGACGTAAAAAATCGTGGTAGAAGTGGGCCGAGAAAATTTTCGAGGAATTCCCGGTTACGGTGGGTGGTCGGGGCCGAGCGATGCAGTGTGGTTTGCGCGTTTCTCTCATACGCGCGTGTGTGTGCGAGGCATTTGCGAACTAAACCCGAGCGAGGCGTTTGCTTACTGAACCCGAGCGATCGCACTAGCTACGTACTGAAGCCGATCGATCCCTTCGCTGCTAATTGAACCCGGGCGATTCCTTCGCTGCTAGCTGAACCCGAGCGATTCCTTCGCTACTAACTGAAGCCGGTCGAGCCCCCGTACGTGTGAGACGTAGCCGGTTGGGTTGCCTCTCGATGAACAGTGCCCGATGCTGCCGCGCACGCGATACGTAGAACGAGTCGAGACGCATCGATCGAGCCCCTTGCGCGAGACGTGGTGAGTTGACCTAGCCGGTTGGTTGGCTGTGGATGAACAGTTCCCGTTGCTGCCGCCCGCTCGTACGCCCCAGCCCAGCGGGTGGGTTGGCTTTGGATGAACAGTACCCTGGCCGTGTGAAGGTGGTCGGCGCTGGATGAACAGGATCCCGAGGAGGCCAGCCGGTTGGGGGTGGATGAGCATGACCCCGTGGAGGCTGGATGAACAGTAGCCGGTGGAGGCTGGAGGAAGTCGATGGTGGATGAATGATGTCTACTACACAACTTGTTCTTGTAGACTTGTGTTGGGCCTCCAAGCGCAGAGTTTTGTAGGACAGTAGCAATTTTCCCTCAAGTGGATGACCTAAGGTTTATCAATCCGTGGGAGGCGTAGGATGAAAATGGTCTATCTCAAACAACCCTGCAACCAAATACAAGAAATCTCTGGTGTCCCCAACACACCCAACACAATGGTAAATTGTATAGGTGCACTAGTTCGGCGAAGAGATGGTGATACAAGTGTAGTATGGATAGTAGATATAGGTTTTTGTAATCTGAAAATAAAAAAAACAGCAAGGTAGCAAGTGATAAAATAGAGCACAAACGGTATTGCAATGCTTAGAAACAAGGCCTAGGGTTCATACTTTCACTAGTGCAAATCTCTCAACAGTGCTAACATAGTTGAATCATATAACAATCCCTCAACGTCCGACAAAAAGTCACTCCAAAGTTCCTATCTAGCGGAGAACATAAGATAGAAATTGTTGTAGGGTACGAAACCACCTCAAAGTTATCTTTTCCGATCAATCTATTGAGCCATCCCTATAAGTGTCACAAATAGCCCTAGAGTTTGTACTAAAATAACACCATATGATACGCATCAACCAACTCTAATGTCACCTAGATACTCCAATGTCACCACAAGTATCCATGAGTTGATTATTAGATATGCATCAAACAACTTCAGATTCATAATATTCAATCCAACACAAAGAAATTCAAAGAGTGCCCCAAGATTTCTACCGGAGAAAGTAGGACGAAAACGTGCATCAACCCTATGCATAGATTACCCCAATGTCACCTCAGGAATCCACGAGTTGAGTGCCAAAACATACATCAAGTGAATCAATATAATACCCCATTGTCACCACGCGTATTCATATGCAAGCCATACATCAAGTGTTCTCAAATCCATAAAAGTATTCAATCCGATAATAGTGAAACCTCAAAGGTAAAAACTCAATTTATCACAACAAGATAGAGAGGGGGAAAACACCATATGATCCAACTATATTAACAAAGCTCGATGTACATCAAGATCGTGCCAAATCAAGAACACGAGAGAGAGATATCAAACACATAGCTACTGGTACATACCCTCAGCCCCGAGGGTGAACTACTCCCTCCTCGTCATGGAGACCGCCGGGATGTTGAAGATGGCCTCCAATGATGATTTCCCCCTCCGGCAGGGTACCGAAAAAGGGCTTTAGATGAGATCGTGGAGGTACAGAGGCTTGCGGCAGCGGAGTTGAAGTTCTAGGGTTATTTCTGGAGGTTTCTAAATATATAGGAATTTTTGGCGTTGGAATCACGCAAAGAGGGGCCACAGGGGGCCCACGAGGCACCAGGGCATGGCCACCCCCCTGGGCGCACCCTGGTGACTTGTGGGGGCCCTGTGGGTCTTCTGGTACTCTCCCAAAGCTTCCTGGGTCTGTTTCCTTCCAGAAAAAATCGTCAAAAAGTTTCGCTGCATTTGGACTTCATTTGATATGGATTTTCTGGAAAACCAAAAACAAGCAGAAAACAGCAACTGGCACTGGGCACTAGGTCAATATGTTAGTCCATAAAAATCATATAAAAGCCATATAAAAGTGCACCAAAATCATACAAAACTATAATAAACATGGCATGAATACTTCATAAATTATAGATACGTTGGAGACGTATCAATGAACAGTAGCTGGTGGAGGCTAGAGGGAGGTCGACCGTGGATGAACACTAGCCCATGGAGTCCCGTTTTGCAGTATGCCACACCCCTCCCGATGAACAGGTCCCCCGATTCGACCATAGGCAGTTGGGGAGAAGTCCATTTCCTCCATTTTGCAGTACGCCAGAGCCCTCCCGATCAACAGGACCCCGTTTCGACCGTAGGCGCTTGAACAGAAGTCTGTTTCCTCCGTTTTGCGGTACGCCAGACCCCCAGCCGATGAACAGGACCCCGTTTCGACCATAGGCGCTTGAACAGAAGGCCGTTTCCTCTGTTTTGTGGTACGCCAGACCCCGAGTCGATGAACAAGACCCCGTTTCGGCTGTTCCGTCCAAGCCGGTTGGCTCCCGATGAACAGGACGCGTTCCGACCCAGTCGCTTGGCTCCCGATGAACACGACGCTGTTTCCTCCGTTCCGACCCAGCTGGTTGGCTGCCGATGAACAGGTGGCCATTGCTACCGTCCGTTGCCTCTCTCCATGTACACGAGCCCTGGCCGTACGTATGCGCGAGTATGCGTTCGAGACCCCGCCCGTATATGTACGTACGTGGCCGTATTTTTTGCTGTGTGGTTGTACGTACGTGTACACGATTTAGACGGGGCTGCCTGAACTGCTACGTCGGGGGCTCTACTACGACATGTGCTGCTCCTTACATGCCCATGGTTCATCGTTGCAGAAAGACTGATCGACCAGTATGTACGTACACGTTCGCGACCAGACAGACAACGCTACGTATGCTTTGACCGGGTGGGTCCCTGCGGTCAGGCAGGATAAGGAGGCACTTCTTTGCGTGTGAAGATATAGCAGGTGGGTCCCAGCTATCAGGGGGAGGAATCATTTTTTTTGCGCATAATAAGGAGGCTCTTCCTTACGTGCGAAGATGTAGCTGGTGGGTCGAGCTGTCAGCCTCACCGCGTACAGTCCTCTTCCGATGGCAGTCGTTCATTGACCATGTTGACTACGCTGTGCCGAGAGCACCAAGGCGGTGGACGACGGCGATGCCTAAGAAGGGAACGACGCGGAGTCAGGGAAGATGCGGCAGTGGATGCCCACACGGATGGGAGTACGAGGGTTGACTGGTTCGGCTGCGGTGTGAGGCTGCCATCGACGGAGAATAACAGGGGATGTGAGTGAGTAGAGGGAAGGCCTGGCCAGTGGTGGGAGTAGGATGGGGCGGTGAGGCTTGCGCGGCAGCACAGCCGGCCACGGGAGGCAGGAGCAGGCGGTCCCGCCGACGCTGGTTTGGGCGGCTGGAGCAAGAAAATCAGAGATTGAAGAAGCAGCACGGCCGTTGGATTAGCATCCAACGGTCACCGCTGCAAGAATTTTTTGTTGACTTTAAGTTGACAAAGCCCTGCGTACGCGTCAACTTAGTAGGCCCACAAGTCAGCATAACATCTGTAGCGGACAGCATATAGCCCATTTGCTATTTTACTAAATTTAGAGACCATTTGCTAATTATTATGTAATTTATTGCAGCCCATATTATATTTTAGAATACCTTACCATTTTCTCGCAAGGACAGGATTAAATATTTCAGCAATATTTCATTGAAATTGCCGAACTATTTCTAATCCCGAAATTTTGAGCCCGATAAAAACTAAATTTAAATTATGTTTAAAAAAATAAAAATTGAAATATCAAAAAATAAAAGAAAATCTGCAATTTGAAACTAATTGCCCATTTTCTTTGTTTTTATACATATACAGCTCATTTCATATTACTTATAAGAATTACAGCCCTTTTTGTCTGGGCAGGCCGAATGTATACCTCGTCGTCTTGAAAGATTTGCCGCCCAGCAGGGCGGAGAAAAAGAAATCAGCCTGTGTAGGCTATTCTATGAAAAAAAGAGGTGGGCTAGCCATTTTCACCAAGAAAAAAACAGCTGGGCTCGTCATGTTGTAAACATAAAATAAAAGCCTGGGCTAGACGGGCCACAGACACCGCACAACCCAGTTGATAACCTACTACCTCTCAACAACAACAAAAAAACAACAACAAAACTGATTGAGCAACTGGGACCCACGTGTCAGCAGCATTTTTTTCATGTAATAAGGAGGAGCTTCCTTGCGTGCGAAGATGTAGCTGGTCGGTCCCAGCTGTCAGGGAGTGGAATCTTTTTTCTTCTGCGTAATAAGGAGGCACTTCCTTGCGTGCGACCATGGACCTCGTGGGTCCCAGCTGTCAGCCTGTCCACGTACAGTCCTCTTCCATTGGCTATCATTCATTGACCACGTTTACGACGCCGTGCCTAGAGCACCAAGGCGGTGGACGACGGCGAGGCCTAGGGAGGGAAATGACCCGAAGCCGGGGAAGACTCGGCAGTGGACGCCCATGCGGAGGGGAATACGAGGGTTTACTGGCTCGGCTGCGGTGTGAGGCTGCCGTCGTCGGAGAATAACAGGAGGTGTGGGTCAGTAGAGGGATGGCCTGGCTAGTGATGGGAGTAGGGTGGCGTGGTGAGGCCTGCGCGGCAGCACAGCCGGCCACGGAAGGCGGGAGCAGGCAGTCACGTCGTCGCTGGTATGGGCGGCTGGAGCAGGAAGATCGGAGATTGAAGAAGCACGCCGGCAGTTGGATTGACATCTAATAGTCTCACGCTGCTAGAGTCGATTTTGTTGACTAAATTGACATAGCCCTGTGTACGCGTCAACTTAGTAGGCCCACAAGTCAGCCTCCAAATCAGGTGGGACCCAGCTAGCAGGGGGAGGAATTATGTTTCTTGCGCCTAATAAGAAGGCACCTCCTTGAAAAAGATGCAGCTGGTAGATCCCAGCTGTCAGAGGGACGAAACTTTTTTTCCCGCATAATAAGGAGGCACTTCCTTGCGTGCGAAGATGTCGTTGGTGGGTCCAACCAGTCAGGGGGAAGAATTGTTTTTTCGCGTAATAAGGAGGCACTTGCTTGCGTGCGGCCATGGACCATGTGGGGCCCTACTGTCAACCTCTCCACCTACATCCCTCTTCCGATGGCTGTCGTTTGTTAACCACATTGACCACGCCGCGCCGAGAGCACCAACCCGGTGGACGATGGCGAGGCCTAGGAAGGGAACGACCCGGAGCCGGCGAAGACACAACAGTTCGGGTGCCGGGTGAGGCTGCCGTCGCCGGAAAATAACAGGACGTGCGGGTGGGTAGAGGGATGGCCTGGCCAGCGGTGGGAGTAGGGTGGGAGCAGGCAGTAAAGTCGGCGCTGGTTTGGGCTGCTGGAGCAGGAAGATCAGAGATTGAAGAAGCACGACGGCCGTTGGATGGACATGCAACAGTCACTGCTGCTAGAATCGTTTGTTGACTCTAAGTTGACAAAGCCTTACGTAGGCGTCAACTTAGTCGGCCAACAAGTCAGCCTGGAAATCTGTGGCATGTACAGCCCATTTGCTATTATTTTTACAATTTAAAGCCCATTTCCTAATCCATATGGAATTTATTATATCCCATTTGCCATTTTTAGAATTGCTGCCCTTTTCTGGTCAGGACCAGTGTTAAAAAAATGCTAAAAATATGCGAAATTTTCGAAATTTCGCATATTTTTGCTGGGGTCCGAACTATTTTTAATCCCAAAATTAGGAGCGAGATTAAAACTAATTTAAAAAAATCTGAAAATCCAATGAAATATAAAATCTCAAAGAAGAAAAAAAACAAAATATGAAACTAATTGCCCATTTGTTGTGTTTTTTTTACATTTGCGGCCCATTTCATTTTACTTTTACGATTTACTGCCCATTTTCTGGCCAGGCCGAATGCATCCCTCCTCGTCTTGAAAAATTTACAGCCCAGCAAGTCGGAGAAAACAAAGAGGCCTAGGTTGGGTATTCTTAAAAAAATGGCAGGCTACCCATTTTCCCAAAGAAAAAATAGCTGGCCTGGTCATGTTGTTAGACGGGCCACAGACACCGCACAACCCAGTTTATACGCTGCTCCGTCTGAACAACCAAAAAAACTGCTCGAGCTGCTGGATCCCTGGTGTCAGCCGCTCCTGTGCAATTCTGTCGTTAATTGACAATGATGTCGGTCCCAGATATCAACAAGGTGGATATGAGTAAAAAATTGAGGGGTGGATCTGAGTAGTAAGGAGGCACTTGCTTGCGTTTGGCAGTGGACCTGGTGGGTCCCTACTGTCATACTTTCAAGTACAGTCCTCCCTCGATTCACCATGTTGACCATGTTGACAAGGCCTGACGGCGGCGCCGCGGCGAGCGAACCAAGGCAGAGGACGATGCCAAGGCCTCGGACGGGAATGAACAGGAGCCAGGGAAGATGCGGCAGTGTGGTCATAGGCGGTGTGGAGTACGAGGGTTGACTGGTTCTGGTGCGGGGTGGGCTGCCGTTGCTGGAGAAGAATAGGATGCGTGGGGGAGTAGAGGGATGGCCTGGCCAGCATTTCATGGTACGACAGGGTGGCGATCCAGGCACGGCACCGCAACCAGCCGTGGAAGGCGGGAACAGGCCGTCCCGCCGGCGCTGGTTTGGTTTCGCTCCTGGATCGATCAGACCCAAAAACTCAGCATGCTCGATAATAAGAATTAATTTTATATGGCTACAACTTATTGTAAAATGAAGCCGAGCACTTTTTTTTCTTTAGGTGTGAAGCCGAGCACATTCAGAAGCCCTGGGAGAAAGTGGGGTCGCCACATGTGTTAGGCTGGGCTGGGCATTCTTATCAAAAAATATTGTTGGGCTGGAAATTTTTATCATAAAAAAACTCGGCTTGTCAAAAAACTTGTGGTAGCTGGGTTTCGAACGGGAGACCTAGGCAGCACAATCCATAAAACATACAAATGCAACGGAAAAAAAATGTGATATTTATTACAACTTGCCGCTAATAATTGTTAGATGTTGACCATGTCGACTACGATTTGCATCGGCTTCAACCTTGTGGGTACCAAATAACAGTCCGCTGGTTGCACGAAGAAAAGGGTGTGAGAAAAAAGACTGATCGCTATCTTTGCCTAAGAATAATATCGACTAAATGTAAAGATACTCTCATAGGAAAATAATATCCTCCAGTTAAAATCATACTTTCCAAATCGTAAATTTAAACAACCTGTGCATGAACATTTAGCTTTATTTATTTATTTAGGGGAGCATGAGCATGTAGCTGGGCCGGATTCATGTGAGAGCCTCCCTCCCAGTTAATTATGGGCTCTTCTATTGGGCCTAAATCACTGGGCTGCATGTCCTCGACAAGTGGAAGATTTGTTCAATAGAAAAAAAATAGTATGTGCTACGTACGGGGCACTAACCTCTCAAAAAAAACGTACGGGGCAGTAAAGGATCGGAGCGTGCAACGACTTCTAAAACATTGTTTTTATCATTCTAACACCACTATTTATTCAACCAACAGACAGAATATATTACTCATTGTACATTGAAAACACCAGCAGCATCCATGGCTCTATATTGTTTTAGTAAATGGGGCTTGCCGCCAATTTTTCGTTAATAGAAACCACTAGAGGTTCATAGCAAACTAGATCCCTACAAAGGAGCCTTGGGATTGAAGATAGCACCAGGGGTCGGGGTGCAACAGAAGCAGTAAGCAGGCCAGAAGAGTAAAGACGCAACTCTCTCTTCCAACCAAACATCAGCCAACATTACAGAAGGGCTACCAAAAAAACCAAGTGTATGCATCAAACTTAATAAAGATCCTACTACACCAAGTGTATGCATCTAACTAACTGGCTCAGTTAGACGTTACTATTTATTAAGCTGTGGAGGTTGGCTGAAGGCTTGAACCAGATGGGTGCCTAACGGGGGAAATTCCAGCCAGCAGGTCGAAGTATGATACATGTGACCCTCTCTCCTACTTTGGGCTGCAGAGCGTGGCGGCACATATCAGGGTATGGTGCATGGAGAGATGCATGGTACGCTGTGTACACACAGTTTTGCCTGATGAGCGGAACCGCGCTGCCATCAGGATCCTTGACGTTCGTGATGTCCTGGTTAATCGAATAATTCAGTCGGAGAAACAGAGAGTGTGTGCTGAGGCTAGTTACCGGCCTCCAGTCAAAAATTCCTGAAGGCCCAAAGAAGCTGGGATCCTACTCAAAGACCATGGAGTGACTGTGATTGTATTCCGCGAAACAACACGTCCGGTACGTGCGAGCGATCATCAATCGTCCACCATCGTCTGATCGAGCCAGGAACCACCTGCAACTGCCATGCCGCTTTTCTTTGAAAGGTTCTGGGATTAGGAAGGGAAGGGACACCACGCGGCCTACAACATTATATCAAGTTGGAGTCAAATAAAAATGGGCTGGTACTGTAAATCTAAGAACAACATGTTTGGAGCATGAAAAAAATTTCAGTAAATGTTGACAGTAATATAAGCATGGGAAGGATGATTTGATTTCACCAAAATTCTACTACATCTGATCACCAATGTGGGGCGTTTTGGCAGTTCGAATTAAACTATCAAAACGTCCACGTTACAGAATAGGGGGTGTATTTGACAGCGTGGTGTTAATTTTTAACAACAATATCATGATTCTAACTCTTCTCAAACTATACTCTGACAATAGGAAGCAAGCCATCATGATATCATAGGAAATTGGGAGTAACATACTGTTGTAACAGCCATTTGTAGCGATGACTGGAGTAGGCCAGCAATATGTCCAGCCATACAAGGAGTCCACAGCGTAAATGAAGCCCTTGTGTTCAATGGCATCAGAGAGCCATGGAGGATGTATGATCCTGTGATGGACATGGAGATTTATCCACTTACCGTAGAGACCTGTCAAATAGGCGAGACCGTGGTTGAAGAATGCAATTAGCCTGATGTCTTTATAATTCACAGATCTTGTGGGCACTTGGCAGATTACAACCTTGAGCAAATCAAACTTGGTATCATGTTGGCCACTGTAAGATTACGAATATTCTGGGCCGCGATGCCAAAGCAGTGCAGTGTTAATCGAAGGAAGGGGTATCAATCGCCAGGTGTAGACCTCCACTAGCATCCACCTGCCGCGTCCGTCGACGAGAACCATCCAAGACGTGTTCATGCCGACCCAGTACATACCGTTAATGTACTTGAGGGTGACGTGGATCGGATCGCAGTCGAGGGGGTTGATGCTCGCCAACCTAGGATCCTTAAGCTGCATGACACACCATTTCTGAAGATCAGGCGGCATCAGCAAGCAGGGAGCTGGCTTAAAAAGCTCCGGCCTGAGGGCTTTGAGTAAACGGTACAGCCCCGATGAGCACGCGGCGAGCGACATGGTACTGAGATTGTCCACACGTGAAACAATGAGTTTCATTACCTCTGGGGGGAGCGAATTCCAGCCACTCTTTTGGTGGACGCTGCTCGGTTCTGCCATTGTTAGTGCTTGGGTTTCGAAAGAGGGGGGAGGCGCCTAGTGGGGATGGAAGATTGGACGATTTTGTGCTGGGGAGGATGGAGAAGTGAATATGTGTTGCGGGAAGTGGACAGGTGATGATGACAATGTAATAGCAGCACGCCGCTTGACTTACGAGACACATCCCAGCAGCGTAGGGTCATATCGATGCGAGACAACTTGACTGATTACAGTACTACTAAAATATACTCCTATAAACTACAGTACCTACTATAGTGGAGTAGGACTCCGCTCTACCGGAGTAGTAGAGTAAATAGTACAAATTCCATGCCCGAGCGTGGAACTACTAGGGACCACCATCGGTGC
The DNA here is from genome assembly GCA_039707655.1 of Elymus sibiricus. Classification (NCBI taxonomy): domain Eukaryota; kingdom Viridiplantae; phylum Streptophyta; class Magnoliopsida; order Poales; family Poaceae; genus Elymus; species Elymus sibiricus. The sequence continues at coordinate 324,377,656 of CM077674.1, read as the reverse complement.
TAACGCCAATCTCCATCAAACATTCGCTGGGAGACATGGCAGTTGCAAACGCCCGCGTCGCAGTTACATGTGTAAGGGTGGCAGTTTTGTCAAATACCATGGGCTTAAAAAAAGGCCACCGTCGGATGGAAATCTGGCGGTTATGTGGGCGTTCGCCAGGATTGGGCTCGTGGTGAACATTCGCCAGGTATCATTACTAACTACTACCTCTGTCCTGGTTTATTGGTACTCATTGTACTTTGTGCCAAATTTTGACCAAAGATTTAACTAATAAAATGTTAATGCATGTCACCAAAAATTATATCATTGGATTCGTATTTCAACATAGTTTCAGATGATATTATTTTTGATGACATGCATTAATATTTTGTTAGTTAAATCTTTGGTCAAAAGTTGGTACAAAATACAATGAGAACCAATAAACCAAGACGGAGGTAGTAGTAAGTAGTACTGGTAGATGCTCATAATTAATTAAACAAATGTACGGGCGACACACACACTAACTACTTCTCGCATGCTGGCCAGACCCAAAAATGATCGTTCTCTTTGTCCTTGGCGGCAGCCCACCGTGCTTGTTGGACCTCTGCCCAGCTCTCCTCAGCATCGCGGTAGCTACCGTCGTGATCCTGGCAGGTGGAGACCATTGTTCTCCTTCCCGGCCTTCTCGGCGGCAGCCCGCCGTGCTTGGATCTCCGCCCGGCTCTCCTCAGCAGTGCGTGCGGCAGCTTCTTTCTTGCGGCGGTGGGACTCTCTTTTCTTGAGTGCTTTCTGCCTTTTCTGCTCCTTCTGTGCAGCTTTGGCCTCCTGTTGCTCCACCGCCCATTCGTCCATGGCAGCTTCAAAGTCCGCCCATGTAGGTGTGCGGTCGCGGGCGGCGATGAACTCGGCGCGGCGGGATGTCATCGCTTCCTTACCAGTTCGTGTGCGGTCGCGGGCGGTGATGAACTCGGCGCGGTGGGATGCCATCGCTTACTTACCAGTTAGTGTGCGGCACGGTTGCATGAACGGCGACGCTTGGTGAGAGCTCTGGGACGGGATGGCCGGACAACCGTATAGTGCGGTGGTTTTTTAGAGCACTCGAGATCTGATTGCCTATGAGAACCGTGTGCGCTGACCTATTGTGCGTTGTGTTCTGAATGGCCAGAACCCCAACCACGCGGATCGCGCATGTTCACCTAGGCATATGCATTACCAAGTTAACTATTCATCATTAGTCTTCGCTCAATGGAAGCAGCTGTCTAAGCATGTGGACACCGACGCTCTCACCGATTTCATTACCAAGATCCGTACGTCTGCCCTTAGCCTTCGTCCTGCAGCCCGCGAGAGCCAGCTCCCTCGAGTGTGATTTGTGCTGCTTTATCTTCGTTCGTTTCGTTGGGCCTGCGTGCCTTTTGCCCGCTTGGCTGTATTAAACCTTCCTTGTTGTCGTACTGTTCATGTTGCTACTCTGTGATTTGGCTGTTTGGGCGGGCGATCTGCCTTTTCTCTAAAAGAATCTACTGCTTCCTGGATCCTCTTTGATCATCGGAACCAGTTTCTCGACTCACAGCCATCATAATTTGCATTTGAATGCACTTTCCAATAATATTATTTTTGCCAGGGCATATAACATACACTATTTTTTAACCCAAATCCAACGTTGATTTTTTTTTCAATTGTTTCGATTGCTTACCACATGTGTCACGTGGTTCCGACGTCGAACTTTATACTGGAGTACTATTTCCCTACTAGTTAAATTTACAGTAACAAATATAGGTCGAAAAGTCGAAATACGAGAGGTGCTAGTAAACCGGGACGGAAGTAGGAGTAGTAGGGATACTAGAGTAGAGGGTGGCGCTGCAGGGGAGTCTCACCGCGCTCGTGGCGTGGCAGTAAAACTGTTATATCACAAAACCCCACCACTCCCAGTAATAAGTGGCCTGGTAAAATGAACGGACAAGCAACCATCATATCACTCCTGTCTTTGCATTTCATCTCTCTGCAGTCCGGTTCATCTCTCCACATTTACGGTCGATAATAAAGCGGCACGCTCGATCCCTATCTACTAGTAGTATTACTCAAGTTGGAATTCCAATTGCACGGCACAACTTCGTGTACGAAGCGATTTGGAAGTACGAAGCGATTTGGGAGTAGTAGTAGTACTGGCAAAAAAAATAGTGCGTATAGATTTTTTGAAAAGTCAAACTTTACAAACTTTGACCAAGTTTATATAGAAAACTAGTTGTATCTATAATAGTGAATATATAAATTATGAAACTATGTGTTGTGATGAATCTAATGAAATATGTTTTGCACTCTAGATGCAAATATTTTTCTCCAAAAACTGGGTCAAATTTAGTGAAGTTTGACTTTTGAAAAAGTCTATATGCACTACATTGTGGAACGGAGGGTAGTAGGAGTCACTCGTAGGAGTACGTGCTAGTACATACGGTGTGCCGCCAAAGGCCACTACTCCCTCCCCGGTGCATAGGGCATAGATCGAATGGCTGATCTGCGGGATTCGCTTGAACAGTAGCTGCTGCATCGGTACTGTTCTGGACCAATCACAAGGGGACTTGTCCGTAAAATTTGCATGACTCCCAACCAATGAGATATAACTACTACGATAGAGAAAAAACTACAGAGAGAACGAAGTAAACAATCAAATAAGAATGAGTCCCACCATTTATAGCTCATTAGAAAACAATCAATGGAGTTTTCACGTCTCATTCTTGCATTTCTTTTGCATTGAATCATTTCACAAGGTTGTCTACTATTTTACTACTTTTACCAAAACCACATCATAATATTCGAATGCACGTGTGTATACATATATACTAGTTGTCCTAGTGCATAAGCCTAGATATAGAGAGAGACGTGTACTGCGATATAGTGTTGAACTTCGTGCTATGTACGTACTCTACATACAAAAAGTAACAAGCGTACGGATACAAAAGATTTTCAAACTTGTTCCTTTCATACATAATTAATTAAGGATGCTAATAAGTCCCGAGCGTTCGGGATTTATCATTTCCGTCCCAATACCATAGAAAACTATGAGTACTCCTACCTACTAATGGGATCACCTTATGACAATAAATTAATACTAATAAAAGCCACGGCGCTCACAGGAGCGCTTGCGGCGCGCCACGAGTGTCCTGGTGCGCGGCCGTTTCCCAGCGCGGTGAGACAACACCTCTTCCTTGGCCTCGCAAGTCGCGAGGTGCTGATTAGCCTCTTGCCGGCGGGCCAGCGCGATCTCACCGGTCTGGTGATCCGGCGCCAACAGGTACTCCTCCTCGCTGGAAGCGTGCACCCGATAGACGTACCGCCAAGCGTAGATGAGGCGCATCGACCCGACTGCACTCATGGCTTTGGCACGGGCGTCCTCCGCCACCCACACAACCCTCGCACGAGCCTTCTGCCAAAGAGCGAATTGCCTGACTCTCTCGGAGGTGACATAGGCCTGCCAGGCAGCATCCCTCGTGGCGCGCTTCTCTTCCTCGGCCTTCTTCTCCGCCTCTCTTTTGGCGCGCTCCGTCGGAGTCCAAGCCTCCCACAAGGCGACCTCCATTTCTTTCCATAGCTCCTCCAAGCTGGGCTGCTCCGGGGCCGGCGCGACGTACTCCTCGTAGTGGGGCGGTGATGCGTCCTCCGATGCACGTGCTGGCGAGTCTGGGAATGCCGACGCGTCCACCTCAATGCGCCGCGCCGACGGGGAGGAGCGGAACGCCGACACGTTATCCTCGACTCGTGGCAACGAGGAGCGGAACGCCGACACGTCCCCCTCGAATTGTGGCGACGAGGAACAGAACGCCGACGCGTGACCCTCCGCGCGGGGCAGCGAGGGGCGCCTAGGGCTAGGGAGGGGCGATTCCATGGTGGTCGACGGGTCAGTAATTGAGAGGGAGGACGAGGAGATGAATGTGAGCGTTCTTCGGAATGCCATGGGAGGCGCATTATTTATAGCGAGCAATGGTACACCTACGTAAGATAGGTTGCGTTATTAACATGACAGCTAGGTGGGCATTTTTTTGTTGGAGGAAATTAAGGGGGAGGTGGGGGGCACCGAGCTGAATTCAGGGGGCGAGGTGGAGATATTGCTGGTCACAACGGTTTAGGGTTTAGGTGATCCGCGATTTATTAGGCAGGAGGAGATTGGACGAGCACGGGAGGGAGAGTCAACAATCGGCTATACTAGTATGCTATAGCATTAATATATAGCCCACATGTTTCTCTCAGAAAGTGTGTTGGAGCTCGTGCTACAACCGGCTGTAAGTTTGTGTACTAGCTTGCTTCTCTTCTCTCTCCTCTTCTCTCTCATCCAACTCAGCAAAAATATATTAGTATTTAAAATATGATAGCCCGCCTACATCACCTTATTGTACACTACTTGCTCTCATGCATGCAAATTGTATTCACACGGGGAGGACAGGTGGGACTGCGGGGGGGAGAAGGAGAGTCATGCAGCAGACTGTTTTCACACATGGAGTGGAAAAGATTTGGAGACGAACTGGTTTCCTGGTAGGCCGAACGAGAAAAATGAATCGAGAGGGAGGTGGGCGCATGAGGCGGTTGAGTTAAACGAGGCACAGTTTAATTACTACTATACATCACAGCTAATACTTTAAGATTTTCTAAATTCTCTTAGAGTCAGTACAATAATGAGCTTATAGCCCGCTTACATGGCACTTTTGCCTATGTGGAGTAGAGAGAAATGGAAAAATGGTGGGACTGGGCTCTCATGCAAGAGCCTAGCTATATGCGTACTCCTTGGCAAATGCAAGAAATACGAAGAACAAGATAGAGAGAAGGTTAAAAAAATAGTACTCTTATAGCCAACCTTATAGCTAACTGATACGTCTCCAACGTATCTATAATTTTTGATTGTTCCATGCTATTATATTATCAATCTTGAATGTTTTTATATACATTTACAGTAATTATATATCATTTTTTGGGACTAACCTATTAACTTAGTGCCCAGTGCCAGTTGTTGTTTTTTGCCTGTTTTTGGTTTTCCAGAATATCAGTACCAAACGAAGTCCAAATGCCACGAAACTTTTTGGAGATTTTTTTCTGGACATAAAAAGTACTGGAAGCTTCGGGAGAGGGCCAGAAGATGGAGCAGTGGCCCACGAGGCACCAGGGCGCGCCCCAGGGGGGTGGCGCACCCTGGTGGCTTGTGGGGCCCACACAGCTCCGTTTGACCTAATTCAACCACTATAAATTCTCTAAAATCGGGAAACTAACAAAGGAGTCCACAAAATACTTTTTCCGCCGCCGCAAGTTTCTGTTCTCGAGAGATCCCATCTGGAGCCCTTTTCCGGTACTCCGCCGGAGGGGGAATCGATCATGGAGGGGCTCTACATCAACCTTGTTGCCCTTCCGATGATGCGTGAGTAGTTTACCACAGACCTTCGGGTCCATAGTTAGTAGCTAGATGGCTTCTTCTCTCTTTTTGATCTTCAATACAATTTTCTCCTCGATGTTCTTGGAGTTCTATCTGATGTAATCACTTTTTGCGATGTGTTTGTTGGGATCCGATGAATTGTGAGTTTATGATCAGATTATCCATGAATATTATTTGAGTCTTCTCTAAACTCTTTTATGCATGATTATTATAGCTTCGTATTTCTTCTCCGATCTATTGATTTGGTTTGGCCAACTAGATTGATTTATTTTGCCATGGGAAGAGGTGCTTTGTAATGGGTTCGATCTTGCGGTGCTCAATCCCAGTGACAGAAAGGGACATGACACGTATGTATCGTTGTTATTAAGGGTAAAAAGATGGGGTTTATTCATGTGTGAGTTTACTTTGTCTACATCTTGGCATCTTGCTTAAGGCGTTACTCCGTTCTTTATGGACTTAATACACTAGATGCATGCTGGATAGCGGTCGATGTGTGGAGTAATAGTAGTAGATGCAGGCAGGAGTCGGTCTACTTGTCTCGGACATGATGCCTATATACATGATCATTGCCTTGGATATCGGTATGATTATTTGCTTTTCTATCAATTACCCAACAGTAATTTGTTTACCCACCGTATGCTATTTTCTTGAGAGAAGCCTCTAGTGAAAACTATGGCTCCCGGGTCTATCTAAATCATATATTAAAACCCCTAAAATTACCTTGCTGCACTTTTTATTTATTTATTTTATTTTGTATTTTTGTTTCTATCTATCTATCTATCACATACAATTTAATCTTGCAACTTACCGCCGAGGGATTGACAACCCCTTGTTTGCGTTGGGTGCAAGGATTTGTCGTTTTGTGTGCAGGTGCTGCTAACGAGGTGTTGCATGATTCTCCTACTGGATTGATAACCTTGGTTTCATAACTGAGGGAAATACTTATCTCTACTGTGCTGCATCTCCCTTCCTCTTGAGGGAATTACCAACGCAGCTCACAAGTAGCAGGAAGAATTTCGGGCGCCGTTGCCGGGAAGACATCATCAACATCTATCAAGTACCTACGCTTAAAACTTCATCTCCTTGCATTTACTTTATTTACCTTTGCCTCTCGTTTTCATCTCCCCCACTTCTAAAAAGTTTTTACAAAAATACAAAAATATTTTCCATTTGCCTTTTTCTTATTTGCTTGCTAGCTTTACCATTATGGCTAGTTCTTCGCTTATTATTATTACCCCTGAAAATGAAGTACTTAATTTTAAACAAAGGGGAGGAGAGAATTTAAAAGATGCTTGGTATAGGATTTGTGATGCTCATAATAGATCAACTCGTAAGCAATCCACCACAATCCTTCTTTGCAATTTTTATGTGGGTATTACTACTTGGTATAGATTCGTACTTGATACTATTACCGGAGGGAATTTCTTGATATGTCCCTATATGGATGCTTTCAATGCTATGGGAAATTTAGTGGGATCACCACCTATCACTGTTAATGAAACAACCTTGACTTTGGAACATGTTATGCAAAGGTTAGAAGCTATTGAAAGTAAAATGTCTACTATTGAACATCTTGAGAATTTAGATAAAAAAATTCATAATCATATCACTCAATTTGGTTCTATGGTAGGAATCGCATTGAAAACCTTAAAAGAGAAGGAACCGGTAGTTAATGAAAGAACAGAACAAAGCCCCGCTAGAATCGATAAGATAGAAGAAATTATTACTAATTTGGGGTCGGCTTTTTCCTCCATTAAAAATATTGATAGAACTCCTCCCAATAAAAATTGCAAGTTCATATATGTTCCTAAAACCAATGGTGCTACTTCTAGTAAGGGAAATGAGGATCTTAAAATGATTGGCGTGCACCCCAATTTCCTTGATATAATTAAGGAACCTATTCACAAAAGTAAAATTCTTGATTTGATGCCTAGAAGTGTGATGATGAGAAACACCTATGTTAAATCTATTAGAAAAAATGGATGTGTAATTGAGGAGTTGGAAACCAAAGATGATAATACTTGAAACTATGCATTATGCCTAGCTAGGGGCATAAAACAATAGCGCTTGTTGGGAGGCAACCCAATGAATAAAATAAATTTTTACCTTTTGTTTCTGTTATTGTGTGTTTTCACATTTATGCTAATGTTATGATTGTGTTTTTGTGTTTTTAATTAGTGTTTGTGCCAAGTAAAGCCTTTAGGATAATTTGGAAGATAGTATAATTGATGCTGTTTGGAAAACAGAAAGTTTTGGTACCAGTGCTGGAATTTTGGTTCTGTACTGGGGCGTCAGAAAAATCTGAAATTTTTAAAAAGTATTGGTACATGAATTTCCCACGTTGTCCTAATTTTTCTGAATTTTTGGATTTACAGAATTATGGCTTTTATATAGATTGCTACAGACTGTTCTGTTTTTGACAGATTCTGTTTTTGATGCACTACTTGCTTGTTTTGATGAAACTATGGATTGTATCGGGGGGTATAAGCCATGGAGAAGTTAGAATACAGTAGGTATAATGTAAAAATAAAATATTAATGGGTTTGCAACAGTACTTAAAGTAGTGATTTATTTTGTTATACTAACGGATCTCACGAAGGTTTTGTTGAGTTTTGTGTGATTGAAGTTTTCAAGTTTTGGGTGAGATCACGATGGATAAAGGAATAAGGAGTGGCAAGATCCTAAGCTTGGGGATGCCCGAGGCACCCCAAGGTAATATTCAAGGAATACTCAAGCGTCTAAGCTTGGGGATGCCCCGGAAGGCATCCCCTCTTTCTTCTACCAACCATCGGTAATTTTACTTGGAGCTATATTTTTATTCATCACATGATATGTGTTTTGCTTGGAGCATCGTGTATTATATGAGTCTTTGCTTTGTTTGCTTTTTAGTTTGTCACAATCATCCTTGCTGGGCACACCTATTTGAGAGAGCCACACGTTCATCATAATTTATTAGAATACTCTATGTGCTTCACTTAAATTTTTTGAGCTAGACAGTTGCTCTAGTGCTTCACTTAAATCTTTTTTAGCACGGCGGTGACTATATTTTGAAGATATATTTGAACTCTCATGCTTCACCTATATTATTTTGAGAGTTGATAACATTAAAATTTTGAAGAAATATTTGCACTCTCATGCTTCACTTATATCTTTTTGAGAGTTGATAATAGTAACGGTAATTTGCACAAGATATGAATTTGGTCCAAAAGTGATGAATATTCAAGAGGGATATAATAAAAACTTTCATATAGATCATTGGATATGATAAGTGTGATTCCTTGCAATAGTTTTGCGATATGGAGATGATGATATGTGAGTCATGTTAGTGAGTAATTGTGATTTAGTAAGAATATTAGTGTTAAGGTTTGTGATTCCCAATGCATGCACATTAAGTCAATAGTTATGCAACGAAATTATATCCTACTTATGGTGCATTATTCGGTGTTAGTTATGTTCAATGCATGTTTATGACAGTTTTCGCTTTTTGGTTGGTTGCTTCTCAATCTATTTGCTAGTCTTCATTTGTACTAAGCGGAAATACTGCTTGTGCATCCAAACTCCTTAAACCCAAGTTGTGCCAAATGATTCCACCATATCTACCTATATGCGGTATTTCCATGCCGTTCCAAGTAAATTTGCGTGTGCCAACTCTAATTTTCAAAATAATTTTCCGTTTTGTGTGCCCGTACCGCTCATGAAGCGGTAGGGGGTGGCCAATATTTTCCATGCTAGGTGTGTTATTCTCATGATGAGTGTTTATTCACTTGTCATTGCAGGAGAGAGTGGCTGGTAATAGGGATGCCCAGTCCCACAATGAAATCAAAAATTAATGACAACAAAATTCCTTGGAAAAGTGTTGGTATGGAGGGCACCCGTGGATACGGCTAGCCATGGATTGTGAAAGAATGGTGGAAAGGAAATAAACTTTACATTCTGTTTGGGAACCGCCTATGATGTGTCTAGCATGGAAAATATCGGGAATTCTTGGTCGTTTTCATTGACAGGAAAAGCATGCCTCGCAAAATATTTTTATCTCTCTAATTTAAGCTTTGAGCTTTGGCACATTAGCAAATCTTTGCTTCCCTCTATGAAGGGCCTATCTATTTACATTTATGCAATTTTTATTTTTATTTTGAGTCTCCATCTTCTCTTATAAAGCACCAACTAGAGAGCACTATTGTCATACTTGTGCATTGTGTGTAGCTAATATTGAGTGTGTTTCATGAATGGATCAATGATTGAACATAATGGGCTAGGGATGACTCTCTTTAGCGTTGATATTTTGAAAGACATGGTTGCTTGTTAGCATGCTTGAGTATTTATATCTTCATGTCAAATTATAGACTATTGCTTTGAATCATTCAAGTCCAAATGTCCATGCTACAAAGAAAAGAATATGTGATGAATATGATAGGTAGCATTCCACATCAAAAATTCTGTTTTTATCATTTACCTACTCGAGGACGAGCAGGAATTAAGCTTGGGGATGCTGATATGTCTCCAACGTATCTATAATTTTTGATTTGTTCCATGCTATTATATTATCAATCTTGGATGTTTTTATAAACATTTACAGCAATTATATATCATTTTTTGGGACTAACCTATTAACTTAGTGCCCAGTGCCAGTTGTTGTTTTTTGCCTATTTTTGGTTTTCCAAAATATCAGTACCAAACGAAATCCAAATGCCACGAAACTTTTTGGAGATTTTTTTCTAGACATAACAAGTACTGGAAACTTCGGGAGAGGGCCAGAAGATGGAGCAGTGGCCCACAAGGCACCAGGGCGCAACCCAGGGGGGTGGCGTGCCCTGGTGGCTTGTGGGGCCCACACAGCTCCGTTTGACCTAATTCCACCACTATAAATTCTCTAAAATTGGAAAACCAACGGAGGAGCCCACGAAATACTTTTTCCGCCGCCGCAAGTTTCTGTTCTCGAGAGATCACATCTGGAGGCCTTTTCCGGTACTCCGCCGAAAGCGGAATCGATCACGGAGGGGCTCTACATCAACCTTGCTGCCCTTCCGTTGAAGCGTGAGTAGTTTACCACAGACCTTCGGGTCCATAGTTAGTAGCTAGATGGCTTCTTCTCTCCTTTTGATCTTCAATACAATGTTCTCCTCGATGTTCTTGGAGTTCTATCCGATGTAATCACTTTTTGCGGTGTGTTTGTTGGGATCCGATGAATTGTGAGTTTATGATCAGATTATCCATGAATATTATTTGAGTTTTCTCTGAACTCTTTTATGCATGATTATTATAGCTTCGTATTTCTTCTCCGATCTATTGATTTGGTTTGGCCAACTAGATTGATTTATCTTGCCATGGGAAGAGGTGCTTTGTAATGGGTTCGATCTTGCGGTGCTCAATCCCAATGACAGAAAGGGACATGACACGTATGTATTGTTGCTATTAAGGGTAAAAAAGATGGGGTTTATTCATGCGTGAGTTTACTTTGTCTACATCATGTCATCTTGCTTAAGGCGTTACTCCGTTCTTTATGGACTTAATACACTAGATGCATGCTGGATAGCGGTCGATGTGTGGAGTAATAGTAGTAGATGCAGGCAGGAGTCGGTCTACTTGTCTCGGACATGATGCCTATATACATGATCATTGCCTTGGATATCGTCATGATTATTTGCTTTTCTATCAATTGCCCAACAGTAATTTGTTTACCCATCGTATGCTATTTTCTTGAGAGAAGCCTCTAGTGAAAACTATGGCCCAAGGGTCTATCTAAATCATATATTAAAACCCCTAAAATTACCTTGCTGCACTTTTTATTTATTTATTTTATTTTGTATTTTTGTTTCAATCTATCTATCTATAACATACAATTTAATCTTGCAACTTACCGCCGAGGGATTGACAACCCCTTGTTTGCGTTGGGTGCAAGGATTTGTTGTTTTGTGTGCAGGTGCTGCTAAGGAGGTGTTGCGTGATTCTCCTACTGGATTGATAACCTTGGTTTCATAACTGAGGGAAATACTTATCTCTACTGTACTGCATCTCCCTTCCTCTTCAGGGAATTACCAACGCAGCTCACAAGTAGCACTAACCTTGTTGTATGAGTGACTATAAGTGATGACTATATACGACATGGCAACATCATATAGCCTAACGCACCCGGACAGAGGAAGTAGTACTCTGGTCTGGTGTGTAAGGCTCACTAGGAATCGCATCGTGACCAAGGTGGATGACTATTGGCTAGTAGCGATTACTCGTCTCGTTCCTTTCCTACAATCAAGATCCTGTTTAGTTAATTAAATAGAGTTGATTTCCCATGATATGCATGGATGCAATTGTATTCTCACGGTGCAGTCAATGCAGCCCCCTCATGAAGACCAATGGAATTCCCACCCGCTGGCATGCTAGTCGTTTCCACCAATGGAAAAAAGGAGAAAGGACCGGTAGATAGTAATTAGCATGAGTAATTCGCATTAGGAGACGAGCCTTAGAGAGAGGGTAAATCAACAAAATGCTCATTTATAGCCGTCCGAAGTCTCAAAGGGCGCGACCGCGCGAGCGAGGCGACAGTCGTGGGAGGCGCGACGCTTGACGGAATTAAGTCAAAGTTGCATGCACACGCAGGCATGGCGTGCGAACATGCAGATCCTATACTGTCGGCCCTACGAAGTGGGTCTAATAGACATGACATCTAGTGGGTCCCCCATAGTACTAGAGAACTCTTTGGGGGCATGCAGCCGTTTATCCACCGGGCAAACCACTACCCAACGCCGTTTGCATGCCCTACTTAGCATTTTTACAATCGGAAAACCGCTAGCAGTTCGCTCCTACTCGTTCCCGTCCTTTAACATTACAGCAGTTCGCTCCCACTCGTCCCATCCTTCCGCATTACAGCAGTTCCACTTCTCCTAGCCCTCCTCCAAACTCCATGGCCTCCCAAATCTCCATGATCGGCGGTGAGTACAAGGTTGAAACCATCACCGGCGATGAGATCGACGTCATCTACACCCGTTCTTCTGCGACGGTGCAAGGATGCCTTCATCGCTTCCAACGCATGTTCCAAAATTCAAATGATGAGCGGATCGCTGGGCTAGATGTTGAGTACACCATAGTCTTGGAGAAAGAGAGGTTGCTAAAGGAGGAAGAGAAGAAGAAGCCCGCCGTGATCCAGGTTTGCATACATAACTTGTGCTTGGTGTACCACATATGCCATGCCGATGTAAGGTGCCAGAATTTTGAAGAATTCCTCAAGGAGGAAAGAGTCAAATTCATTACTGTAGACTTTACCAACGACAAGGAAGTCCTGAGTCGGATAGGCCTCGTTGTACACCAGCCCTTCGACCTCCAGAAGAAAAGCCCGGTGTCCTCCTCTCAGCCTTCAATGCTGACCCTGGCAGAAGCCATGATTGATCCTTCATACGGTAAACTGAAGAAACCTCACTATATGTTTCATTATTCATGGGAGCGGAAAAATATAGATGAACCTCACATTAGGTACGCAGCACTAGATGCCTACCTTTGTTTAAATATCTACAAGGGTTGGATGAAGAGGCGGAGCCTAGTGTCCGGTTCAAGCAAGGAAGTATCGGCGAAGAGGATGAGGGACAAGGATGAAGTCGAGGACGTGGACGAGGACTCCAAGTAAGGTGGCATTGTCATTGCTCATGCTGGTTCTAATGCAGTTTCAACTGGATTAGTTGTTTAGTTTTATTTCAGTGTGCTTAGTTTTTTTTCAGGGGTGTGTTGTGCTGAGCCCCCAGCAGAACTATGTTATGTTCTTTCTCGTTACTTGAACTCTTTACTGTACATACCAGTATTTCTTACAGTTCGAGTTGTAGATGGTACTGCTACTCGTTTCTTCACCTTCCTACTGTACTTAATAAGTATACTAGTAGTATTATTTCCATCCGTCTAACTAGTTGGTACTATTCGTCTATACTACTCATTTCTTACACAACAGCTATAGCAATTTGGGCCAGTCGATTTGTGAAAGAAGAAGTTCGCCGGAGGGAAGGAAGAAGACGGCAGAGATGCTACCCCAGTATCTATATTATGGTGGCAGGGTGCCCATGATCTATCTTATGAGTGTTGGGTGTGGGATGCAGTTCGCCAGAAAAAATGGATCGTGCCCGGGGTTAGACGGATGGCAAGGGGAGGGAGCACGGCGGTGGGAGGCGGTTGAGGGGAGGGCGGGGCGGCGGCAGCAGGCGGTTAGGCCTGTGGCGGCTCGATGTTTGAGAGAAAAGATGAAGAGTGCATCATTTTCGGAGGTTGAAGAAGCCCTTCTGGCCGTCCATGTTGCATCCAACGGCTCACAAGTGTCGACTGACCCAAATTGTTCCTTCAGATTGGATTATCCACGTGGCGTTGAAGGTCTCGAGGGTAGATTCCACATCCGCACCCGGTTTGCGGCCTCGGCGCGGACGCGACCGGCTTCCGCCGCGACAGCCACCATGCGGGCCTCCTCTTCGCGGGCGGAGACCACAATGACCCGCTAGCTCCTCCTCCTCGCCGGCGTGCTGGAGCACGCGCTCATCCTCCACCTCTTTGTATGCTGCGGGCATAGACGCGGCTCCAGCTGCTCGCATCCTTGGCAGGGCGGCGGCATCGCCCGGAGGGACTGCAGACGACGTGAGCGGGCGAGCCTGTGACTTCATGGCACCGGGATGGTGGGGACACGGTGGTGATGGGCGAGAAATGGTCGGCCGGAGCAGTACCACATTAATTAGCATAGCATCGATACAGAATCCTCTGCAAGCGCGTGCACCGCGGCCGCGCAGTCGATCGAACGGTGCGTCATGGTGTCGCGCTCGACGGACATCCACCGAACCTTTGTGTGTGTGTGAAAACAATCCCCGAATATCACTCTACACTTTTTTGCTGGAAAAGTTCTTCATGCTACAATATTTCCATATATTTGAATTTAGCTTCAGTTCTTGCTTATTTGGATTTGGACGTTTTAGGTGCACCCTAATAGGATTTTTTTGAGAGAGATTCTGTGGGTGTGACGGAGAGAGAACGTGTGTATGTGTCTATGTGTTGTGGCGAAAGGGCAATGTGGAGACTGTGTGTGTGTGATATAGAGAGGTGTGGATGTGCAAATGATCGTGTATACATGAGACATAGAGAGATGCCGAGATATGGTGTATGCATGAGAGAACGGTCTTGTATTTGCGTTTGTGTGTGTGTGTGAGAGAGAGAGAGAGAAAGGCATCCGCAACACAACAACCATCTCTCTCGATTCGACCCTCCCTCGGACACTCGCATGTAACACATGCATCAACACACACATTTTCACATGCTCACCCAGCCCCTGCCCGCCTCAAGGCCCCGACTCTCTCTCTCTCTCTCTCTCTCTCTCTCTCTCTCGCACACACAATCTCTTCCCGAAAACCCTATTTAGCATGTACCTCTCCGTCACATACACCCTATACCACGCACACACATTTATCTCTCGCTATGTCTCTCTGCCTCACAAACACACTCCCCATAGTCCTCTCTTCGTATCCTGCACACGGTCTCTTTATATTGCTTAAACACTCACGCACACGATGTATCCATCTCGCACCATTAGCCTCTCTCGCCTGCACACAATGCACACACATTCTCTCCCTAGGTTTGATTTCTCTCAATATTTCGCACACCCCTCCCCCCTCGCACACTATCCATCCCCGTCCAAGGTTATATAGCGACCACTATCGCTTGTGCTTCTCTGCACCCCGGCATGCACACCACCTCGTTCTTCAAGGATGGCATCGGGAAGAACGAAGATGCCGACCAGACCTCACTAGAGAATGCCAGGCCAGTTGGAAGCAGGCTGACGTAAAACCGGCTGACTGACTCCTTTGCTCTCTCTCTCTCTCACTCTCTCTCTCTCTCTCCCTCTCTCTCCTGCACAAAAATATCAATCCTAGAAACCATAAGGCCACAAGCACACACACAAGCTCCTCCCCCTCTCGTCCATGTTTTCTTGAGCTCTCTCATCAAACCGTTTGTCTCTTCTCCTTCCACATGTACAAAATCTCGATCGCACGCACGCATCTCACTCTGTATATATACATGTCTCCATCTTTCTCACAGACCTAACTTCTTCCTTCTATGCAAATGTCCCTTCTCTCACACACTTCCTCTCTCTCTCTCTCTCTCGTGAGGTTTCTCTCCTACTCTCTCACCCACATATATACAATCTTTCCCGCCCTCTGTCTCTCTCTTCCATGGGGTGTATATCTTGTGTGTTGTGCACTTGCATGCACAAATCACTCTCCCGCCATTGCTCCATCGTCACACACTCTCTCTCTATGCTTCATTCACAAAAGCAGGAATTCACACATTGGGATGTGTTCAAATATTGTTTTGAACTGGATCATGTAGAGTTATTGATGATTTCGTTGCATCCAACTAATTAATAATTATGAAATGCATTTAGATTTTCATTTGAGTTGGATTATGTGAGTTTGAGTATATTGTGAAGTACCATAGACTTGGTATTCATCTTGGAATTCAACAATGATTCTAACTGTTGAATTGTATAAACCATTACATTCGAAGTTAATAGCTTAATATATTTATTTGACAACTACAACAAATAATTAATGTCACGACAATAAACTAAGAAAACAGATGTGTACTAGTACTCCTAGTTGCTTAGCCCAATCATCCAACACGTCGGGCGGGGAGTACAGTGTTACAAATTTTCAGGTCGGCGGCAAATTCTCCCGCTCCCATTGATATCTCCCACGACCCAGATTCGAGCAATGCGAAATGACCATCATACCCTTTGTACAACTGGCCGAAGGACGGTGTTGGGTCGGGGGTTGCTTTGGTAACTTCAAGTCGTGGTGTGCTCACGGCAGATGCCATGGGTAGGTAATCGAACGTGGTTGGGGCCAGAGGACATCGGAGGGTTCCGGAGGCGAGAATGGGGACAAGCGATGGATGACACACGATGTACCCAAGTTCGGGGCCCTCCGCGGGAGGTAACACCCCTAGTCCTACAAACTCAACTAGATGGATCACTAGACGAGCTACAATGGGGCTCCTTGAGCTGGTTTGGGTGGAGGAGGAAGGAGGCCTTGCTCTCTTCTCCTGGCCGGATGGTGGAATGCTTCGCGTGGGGATCAAGAGTTCAGGGTTTCGGCCCCTCTGCATGGAGGGATCCCTGGGGGTCTTATAGACCGGCTCCCCAGGGTTACAATGGTAATCTTCCAGCGCACGGGGCCCTGCTGTCATCGTCTCATGCCGGATAGTGGGACCCGCCGGCTGCTGGGGTCCGTCGGCTGCGGGCCCCGCCGGCCGTCCGGCACTGCAGTGTGTCTTCGCTTGCGTCATGAAGCAGCGGGCACTGTTCAGCTACAGCGCGTCACCAGATCGCCGCCGCCGACCCCGGGCCGCGGTCTCCGGGCTCCTGCTCGGTCTACGGGCGGCGCGTACTGTTGCCACGCCCACCCGGTTTTCAGGATGGCGCGCGTTGTAGCCATGCTGGCTCCGTCGTGGGGGGTTGTCTTGTCACTTGGCCGGCTGGAGCTGACGCTGGCTCGGACGTCCGCCGCCTTCGGTGTTCGCCGGATCGGGCTTCGTCGTCACGTCTGGCCGAGTCAAGGGCCTTTTGGCCGGCTGGTGAGCGGGCCGGGTTTGAGCTTCATCGCCATGCCGGGCCGGGTTAAGGGTCTTCAGGCCGGCTGGTGATCGGGCCGGGTTGAGCTTCATCGCCATGCCTGGCCACGTCAAGGGATGATCACCTCGGCCCCGTAAACGAGGAAGAAAGGCGTGAAGCCGGTCGATCTGTTTGGCATGGTGCGCAGGCTCCATAGGACCGCCGGCAGCTCGTCGATCTAGCTGCCGGGTGAGCGCACGAGTGGCTCGATGAGCCGAGGCTTGGTGCCGGCCAGGATGAGGCCGTTCACATGCTCCACCTGGCCATTTGACTTTGGGTGCGCCACTGAGGCCAAATCCAACCGGATGCCGAAGACGGAGCAGTAGCACACTAATGCGCCTTTGGCGAAGTTGGTGCCGTTATTGGTGATGATGTTGTTGGGGACGCCGTAGCGGACCGTGATGTCTTTGACGAATTTGACGGCCGTGGGGCCATCGAGCTTCTTGATTGGCCTTGCCTCGATCCATTTAGTGAACTTGTTGACCGCCACCAGCAGATGCGTCATGCCGCCTCGGGCGGTCTTGAATGGCCCCACCTTGTCGAGCCCCCAGACAGCAAAGGGCTACATGATGGGAATGGTCCAGAGAGCCACGGCCGGTTGGTGACTCCGGCTGCTGAAGTGTTGGCAGCCCTTGCACTCGAGGACCAGCCGCTCCGCGTCCTTCAGAGCTGTGGGCCAATAAAAACCATGGCGGAAAGCCTTGGCCACCAGGAACCTCGAGGCGGTGTGGTGCCCGCATTCACCTTGACGAATATCCCGAAGGATCTCGAGGCCTTCGGCCGGCTCGACGCAGCACTGGAAGGTGCCGGTCGTGCTGCGCTTGACGAGCTGGTTGTTCACGATCGAATAGGCGGCGGCCCGGCGTTGCAGCTGCCGGGCCGAGACCTCATCGCTGGGAAGTACACCGTTCATCAGGAAGGCGATAATCGGCCGCACCCAGGATGGTGCCTCCACCGCCGTAACAGCATCCTGCCCAGAGGCGGCCGGATGAGGAGGTGGCGAACTGGAGCCGGCAGCCTCTGCAGCCGAAGCGGTGGCCTCCGCGCTAGGGCCGGCGGCCCCCGGGTCCATGCTGAACACGGCAGCCCCCGAGCCCGTAACAGCAGTCCCCGAGTCGGAAGCCGGAGCTGCCGGGTCGGCCGGGACGAAGATGGACTCCGAATTCAGGGACGGCCTGATGGAGGGTTTGCGCAGGTACTCCAGGGAGACGTCGGCTAGGATGGCATGCCGGCTGGAGCCGATTTTCGCCAGAGCATCCGCCGCCTCGTTCTCGGTTTGGGGGACATGGAGGAACTCGCAACCGTCGAAGCTGTCGGACAGCTGCTGGACCAGGTCGCGATAGCTGGCCATGTTGGCATCCCTGGCGTCCCATTCACCCGAGACCTGCTGGGTCACCAGGTCGGAATCGCCGTAACAGAGGATACGCCGGATGCCGATCTTCTTGGCCAACCGGAGGCAGTGGACGAGGACTTCGTATTCAGCGACGTTGTTGGAGGCGGCGAAGTGGATCTGAAGTGCGTAGCGCAGCCGGTCATTCTTTGGAGAGGAGAGCACGATGCCGGCTCCCAAGTTGGTGAGCATCTTCGACCCATCGAAATGCATGCGCCAATGCATTGAGTCGGGTGCCGGTGGCAAGTATTGGGTTTCCGCCTAGTCGACGAGGAAATCCGCCAAGGCTTGCGACTTGACCACCCAGGTGTGCTCACGGCAGATGCCATGGTTAGGCTAATCGAACGTGGTTGGGGCCGGAGGACGTCGGAGGGTTCTGGAGGCGAGAATGGGGACAAGCGGTGGATGACACACGATGTACCCAGGTTCGGGGCCCTCCGGGGGAGGTAACACCCCTAGTCCTGCAAACTCAACTAGATGGATCACTAGACGAGCTACAATGGGCCTCCTTGAGCTGGTTTGGGTGGAGGAGGAAGGAGGCCTTGCTCTCTTCTCCTGGTCGGATGGTGGAATGCTTCGCGTGGGGATCAAGAGTTCAGGGTTTCGGCCCCTCTGCATGGAGGGCTCCCTGGGGGTCTTATAGACCGGATCCCCAGGTTTACAATGGTAATCTTCCAGGGCGCGGGGCCCTACTGTCATCGTCTCATGCCGGACAGCGGGACCCGCCGGCTGCTGGGGTCCGCTGGCTGCGGGCCCCGCCGGCCGTCCGGCACTGCAGTGTGTCTTCGCTTGCGTCATGAAGCGACGGGCACTGTTCAGCTACAGCGCGTCGCCGGATCGCCGCTGCCGACCCCGGGCCGTGGTCTCCGGGCTCCCTGTAACCACGCTCGCCCGGTCTACGGGCGGCGCGTACTGTTGCCACGCCCGCCCGGTTTTCGGGACGGCGCGCGTTGTAGCCATGCTGGCTCCGTCATGGGGGATTGTCTTGTCACTTGGCCGGCTGGAGCTGACGCCGGCACGGACGTCCGCCGCCTTCAGTGTTCGCCGGATCGGGCTTCATCGTCACGTCTGGCCGGGTGAAGGGCCTTCATGCCGGCTGGTGAGCGGGCCGGGTTTGAGCTTCATCGCCATGCCCGGCCGGGTTAAGGGTCTTCAGGCCGGGTGGTGATCGGGCCGGGTTGAGCTTCATCGCCATGCCTGGTCGGGTCAAGGGTCTTTAGGCCGGCTGGCGAGCGGGCCGGGTCAAGGGGTGCTCCCCCCCCCCTTTGTTTTGAAAATGGTAAGCGTTGATGAGCCTACACGGGGTTATCCCCCCGACACTTCACATTCACCCCGCCCAGCCACCCCCACCCCCGCACACAGAGGACACCTCAATAATCCCCATTTTCTATCCCCACAGCAAAATACACTTCTCCACGGCACCGCAGCACCCCACAACAAGCCGGCTGCGGTTAGCCGGCCTTCCTGCCCATCCCCTTCTACATCGGCGCACTCGTCCACCGCAGCGCATCTGCCTCATCGACGACGTCGTACGCCGCACTGGAGCTGGTCCACCGTCGCCGACGTACATCGCGCAGGAGCCGCTTCCCCGGCGCCGTCATCCACGGTCTCGGATCTGCTTCCCGGTAGCCAACGGCAAGGGCAGCAGCCGCCCATGATGCATAGATGAGGCCGCGACATTCGTGCTCCTCTGCGATCGGTAATGTGTACATTGATTCTCTTAGCTATACTTGTGCAATTCTGATTTTGTTCATACCTACCCATCAAATTTCCGTGCTGCTACTGTTCCCCTTTCCTCGCTGCTATTGTTCCAGTAAAAGTAATTGGTTATAGCTTGCATTATCCAATAGAATATCATCTTGTAATTGGGCGTCCCTCCTGTATTGTGGTGTGCTTGCATAGGTTCTTCATCTCTAACCAGTAGTGTGGCAGATGGTTAAAAGTTTTTGAGAATAGCAGGGAGGTGATCCCCCAGTTCTATTGACTCAGAATGAGACCACAACATAATTGTAGCAAAGTTGAATAACCACAAAGAAGGATATTAAAAATTACTCATGCCAACATTGCAGATGAGTGCTTTAATGTTGCCTACAAGATGTGGGAGTATTACTATATTTTTCTTGCCATGTTGGGATTTTAAAAAACTACTAATGCCAACATGCAGAGGGGAAATGAAGATCAAATACGGGATGTTGGGGACATCTTCAAGGAACATCGCAAGATAAAGAAAAGTTGCACCGAACTTATAAAACGAGCTTTGGTAAGTAACGGCCTTTCAATTACTTTGACATGGTATGTGTCTGGCAGCAGTATTGTAGACAGGACCAATCCAGGTCCTGGACAAGCCCCGAGCCGAAAACAGTGTCAAACAATGTTGTGTGCCTGGCTAGGGTTCTTGCCATGCAATCCAGCGGTGTGGCAAATTATTAAACAATAATAGGCGGGACAAACAATTGCCTCTACACTTGATTAGGCTCTCTATCATTTGTAGGATCTCAATTTACTCACTGGACCCACCATGCCGTAGGATGAAAAACTAGTTAGTCAAACGCGGCTAAAGAGGCCCTGGAGATCATCTGGTTGCCGGTTGTTTTGCTGCAGCTACCCTTGGCTTAGTGCACCCCTCTGCTGGTTTTCGTATTTGGCTTAGCCTTGTGTTCTTTGATGTATATATTGTAGTTTCTGTAAATTAGCTCTGCTCGATATGTAATAAGCACACTCTTAATCGTCCTAATGCTTTCCTTTTTGGCCTCTTTGATTCGTAGGATTTTGAAAATGTAGGAATAGGAAAAGTATAGGATTGGAGTGGCATGCCAACTTTAATCCTATAGGATTAGCAAGGAGTGTTTGATGCCACATGAAAAACAAAGGAATTGTAAAAGAGGTTGGAGTGCATGTTAGATTTCCTATAAAATGTAGTACAAAAGATGCCATAGGAAAAATTCCTATGGAATCCAACCCTATGAATCAAAGGGCCAACATAGGAAAAATTCCTAAGGGTTTCAATCCTCCAGAAATCCTATAGAATTCCTTTCAATCAAAGGAGCCCTAGCTTGATGTAGGAAGTAGGTGTTCTCACCCTACGACTCTGTTTTTATATTTCTCCTTCTGAACTCACTTCTACTAGTCCTGTTTATGGGGCTTCTACTGAATGGATATGTGGAGCTCTCACTATTGATCTAAAAAAGACATAACTTCTTCATGTCAGGATGCAGTTCGTGCGAGGAGGGAAGTATGGTCAACCTCAAGATCGGGTTTTGAGGCTAGTCCTATGTGCCAGTTCCCAAATGATGTTGGATTACACACAAGGTGCCAATTCCCTAATGATGCCAGATTAGACACAAGGTGCCAATTCCTAAATGATGCTGGATTACACACTAGCCAGGTGAAGTCGTCAAGTGTTCGTGTCCTCGTGGCTCTAGTAAAGGCTGAAAGAAAGCGTGCAGCAGCCCTTGAGAATGTAGCTGAGTTCCTGAAGATGCGAAAAGAGCAATCAGATGCTCTCTTCACCCAAGACAAACAAGAGATGGAAGAAGCCAGAAAGAAGCTAGCTGAGCCATAGCAGGCTAAGTGTCTCCTGCTATCTAAAACTGATGTCTATCCAAATTTTCATTCATAATAGCTAGGTTCAAATGTTGATCCAGTCAGCATGCATATTGTGATGTTCGTGCATCGACTGAGATGTATGTAAGTTTGATGTCGAGATGTGGCATAGAATATATTTTTTCCGGGTCATGTAATAACTTACTCTATTTTCAGAACAATAACAGACAAACCATGGGACATGGTATAGTTCACATGCAAGCCCAACATTCCAAGTTTAACTTCCACATCAAACTGATGTTCACAGATATCTTCACATTCATAGATAATGTCCACAACCAATTAATAGCCATAGTTGAAATAGTTTATGCATCTCAATGATTCACTTCAAAGCTAAAAACAAAGTGAGGAGAATTAGAAATAAAGAAAAATATATAGTTCTTACTACCAACATCAATGCTTCTCCAAAACAACATTTAGTTCACAGCCAAAACATAAATTCCTTCTGAGAACATTGATCAAAAAGGTGCATTTTCTACCAATGGCAGAGGGACTCCCTTATAATTTTGTGGTTCCGCTAAAATTGAGGTATCTGCTTCCGAGGCGGGGGTCAACGGTGTTGTGCGCTAAACCGGGCAACAAACAGGGTGTGTATGCCGGCGACGCGATGGTGGTGGCCTTCGTGGGACCCAAGCAGCGGCGGCTCCCATGGTCTACTTTTCCTCGGTGTCGGCGGTGGCCGCGGAGTTGCTGGCCGCCTCCGCCGGCAAGCCGCGGTACCGCCAACATTTGCAGCGGATGGCGCAGCCGGCCACGGTGCACTAGACGCCGTGGTCCCCCGCGTGCCGGCGTGGAGCACCTGGCCACTCCTCTGCGAGCTGGCTTGGAGAGGCGAGTTGCTGCACCAGGGGCCAGCTTGGAGCGGCGACTTGCTCCTCCGCTTGCCCGCCTGCAGCCTCGCCCATGGTATTGACGGCCTGGGGTGGGGAGGGAGGTGGAGCAGCGAGTTTCCTGGCTCGTATCCGGCAGGCTCGGCTTGGCACCCAGCCGGCTCTTATGCTGGAGAACTCGTCTTCATGCTCGCCGGATTCTACGGAGAGTGTGGAGAAAATGGTGCAAGGAGGAGATGGGGAGCGGAGGTGTGGTGCGGTTCTTGCCAGGCGTCTGGCCTTGTTTAACTAGCGGGCGGACGCTAGGAGCCAAGCGGCGTTGTGTTGAATGCCGGTAGGCTCGCGGATGGACATGTGGGCGGACGTGGTTTCTCGGCACACGCGAGGGTTCAATGGACGTAGGCGGGGCAGTCTGAAGCTGGTTGAGAGCATGGTTAATAATATAGCCAACAATTGGCTATAAGAAGTTGCCATGTCATTTGTTAGAGTCAACCTAATAGCCGGCTTACAATAGTAAGATTTAAATATGTAGTACTTTGTTAGCTAGCCCACCATACATTCTCACAAAGTGTCTTGGGTCTCATGCTATAGCCGGCTCTTATTCTACAGCCCGCTTTCCTTCTCTCTCCTCTTCTCTCTCCTCCAACTAAGCAAAGATATAATGCGGCGAGGAGGTGTGTTCAGCCTGGCGTGCAGCTGATGCTGCTCTCTCGGCCGGCACGCCGGTTCAATGCCTGCGCCAGTGAGAGGTCACGTCCGCTCTGGCATCTGGTGAGAGAGGACGGCACGGTCCGCAGATCGGGACGTGCCGGCAGTGTGTCTCCTACCTCACCGACGGCGACCGCATCAACGCTTCATCGCCGCCCTTCCACGGCGGACAGGATCCGGTCGGATCTTTCACCACTGGTGAGGAGAGAGACAATGGCTACCGCCCGTCTTGTTTAGATCAGGAGAGGGTGAGAGTGTGAAGGGAGCAACCCTGGCTAGCAGCAAGCGCTGAAACTCCAGCCTACGTGTATAGTGACGATTTTCATTTTTCGCTCCATACCAATCGTTTTAATAAATTGTATAACGCAATTCTAAAAAAAAAGTATAATGCGCCATTGAAAAACATAACTCGTGTCTTGCTAAAGAAAATGTATTTCATAAACGTGGCAACTCGATCAGTAGCAAGTCACCGCCTCCAGGTCGTTCACGTGTACTCCCGGACCGTCAACACCTGCGGATCAAATTATCACAAGAGCTGACTCTTCGTACAAAAGTGCGCTCCACCACGTACCCGGTACCTGCGCATGCAGAAATCGTGCACCTACGGGTTTATTTGTTAACTGTGTGTTACGTAACTCTCATATGTGCGAGACAGGGAGGGACCGACTGTGTGATCCTCTTCTCTTCGTATATGTACTCCACTGTTTGTGTGATGTCCAAAAAATAATTATAATACTCCAGCGTTCCTGTGGGGACCGTTGGATCGTCGATCAAACGGACACAGGTAGAGTTCGTAAAAATGTGCAGAAAACCCCTCAAACAGTCTCAAAATTTTGCACGGGTCCAGAGGTTTTTTCCATGATCCAACGGCCGGAGAACTATCGTATCGTGGGAGCTTGGGAGGCCTTGGAGCACCAGATTTTTTCCTACAAGGGATCGTCCTACAAACAAGTGGTGTGTGTGCGTGAGAACCGGCATAGAGAAAGAGAGTAACCTAGAGAGAGAGAGGGGGGAGAGCGTGCATACGAGAGATCGACCTCGAGATAGATCATGTGTCTGAGAGAGAGAGGGAGAGAGAGAGAGAGAGGAGGGAGTACTGCATGTGTGCAAGGACACGAAGAGTGTGTGTGCGAGAGGTATCGACATAAAGAGAGACGGTAGCTAGTGTGTGTGCACGATTGAGAGAAATAGAGGTAGACAAAAGATCGAGGATCGGTGACAGACATCGGAGTATGTGGGTGTGAGAGATGTAAGGAAGAAGGCTCGGTGATCGATTGAGCGCGTTTGTGTGCGACGGAGAAAGGATGGGAGAAGTTACATGGAGTACACATGAATGGTTAGGGAGCAAGATACATTGTGTGCAAGGGAGGCCGAGAGAGACGGGGTGCGTGGAACGAAGGGGCCTACAAACATTGTGCGAGAGAGACCTAGAGAGAGCGCACGAGAAAGAATGTCGAGTGTGTGTGCATGTGTGTTGCGGAGAAAGATAGTTCTTGCTACAAGCAAATAGGGAACGCGGGAGACACTACACAGAGAGAGTGTGTTTCAAGAAGGTGCGAGATATCTACATACATACAAGGAGTGCGTGTCGTGGTGTGCTCACGGCAGATGCCATGGGTAGGCTAATCGAACGTGGTTGGGGCCGGAGGACGTCGGAGGGTTCCGGAGGCGAGAATGGGGACAAGCGATGGACGACACACGATGTACCCAGGTTCGGGGCCCTCCGGGGGAGGTAACACCCCTAGTCCTGCAAGCTCAACTAGATGGATAACTAGACGAGCTACAATGGCGCTCCTTGAGCTGGTTTTGGTGGAGCAGGAAAGAGGTCTTGCTCTCTTCTCCTGGTCGAATGGTGGAATGCTTCGCGTGGGGAGCAAGAACTCAGGGGTTCGGCCTTCCGCATGGAGGGCTCCCTGGGGGTCTTATAGGCCGGCTCCCCAAGGTTACAATGGTAATCTACCAGGGCGCGAGGCCTGACTGGCATCGCCTCATGCCGGGCAGTGGGACCCGCCGGCTGCGGGCCCCGCCGACCGTCCGACACTGGAGCATGTCTTCGCTGGCGTCATGGAGCGGCAGGCACTGTTCAGCTACAGCGCCTCGCTGGGATGCCGCCGCCGACCCCGGGCCATGGTTTCCGGGCATCCTGTAGCCATGCTCGCCCGGTCTACGGGGCCACACATACTGTTGCCCCGCCCGCCCGGTTTACGAGACGGCGCGCGTTGTAGCCATGCTAGCTCCATCGTGGGGGGCTGTCTTGTCACCTGGCCGGCTAGAGCCGATGCCGGCTCGGATGTCCGCCGCCTTCGGTGTCGCCGGATCGAGCTTCATCACCAGGCCTAGCCGGGTCAAGGGTCTTCAGGCCGGCTGGCAAGCGGGCCGGGTCAAGGGGTGCTGACCACCCCGTTGTCTTGAAAATGGTAAGTGTTAATGAGCCTACCCGGGGGTTATACCCCCGACAGTAGTCCCCGAAGCTGGCGAGGCCGCCGGCCGCCGGCTGGGGGCCCCGGCAGCTTACCCCCTTGTTGAACGACGGTTCCAGCCTGGCCGGCCGCGAAGGGTGTGTCCGGGTTCCCACGCATCCGGCCTGGGTGGCAGAAGCGGGGGGTGGGCCCATCGGTCCGGCTTCTGGTACGAAAAGTCGCACCCGCCGCCCATCGGGAGCTAGCGACATGGCGCCGCGGTCAGGCCTTGGCCTGCCAGGCCATGCGCGCGATGGGACGTCGCCGCAGGGTGGGCCCATCGGGCCGCGGGCTCAGCGCACATGCGGGATTTTCTGCGGCGGCCCTGGACAATTGCGCTTCTCGAGGCGTTTAATGCGCCCGCACACCGCGGAGGGGGTGGGGGAACGTGGGCGCAAATGATCCCACTTCCCCCACGCCCCCGCGGGGTTTAAATGAGGGGGAGGGGGAGGAGCCGAGGCACAAACACCCCTCGCCCCGCCCTGCTGCTACTTCTTCTTCCTCCTCTTTCTCTACGCACCTGCATTCGTACGCTTGCCGCCGCCGCAGCTCCATGCGACAGGCTGACCGTAGCGTGTAGGTCCATCGCAGCACCGTAGTCGCTCCCATTCTTTCTCCGCGTCCGGCGATGGCGACCCAGAAGTGCTCGTGGGAGGGCTCCGACGTTTCGCTCGAGCTCATCACGCATCTTCGTTCTCGACGGAGACTGTCGCCGGCGGAGCGCGTGGTCGCGCGAGCTCCAGGCGATGAGGTCGTGCCCCAGCCGCGGGACGGGGAGGTCATTGTCTTCGATGAGCACTTCACCCGCGGGTTTGGCCACCCCGCTAGCGGCTTGTTCCACTGCTTCCTCGACTACTTCGGCCTCCAGCCCCACCACTTGGGGCCCAACTCGATCCTCCAACTCTCCGCGTTCGTGGCTTTTTGCGAGGGCTACACCGGGTTGGAGCCGTCGGTGGACATCTGGAACAGGTGTTTCTTCCTCAAGCCGCAGACGGCACCAGCACCGGGGGGGCAGTGATGACCTCCTGCGGAGCGGCCCTTGTGACCATCCGGCCCGTGGGAGGCTTCCCTAAGCTGCCGCTGCTGGAGTCGGCAAGGAAATGGCAGCGCTCATTCTTCTACGTGATGAACCCGGATCCGGCGTCTGACTAAGTAAACCTGCCGCCTTTCGTGGACGTCGCTCCGGTGGAGAGGCACAACTGGAGCTTCGAGCCGCGCAGGTCGACGGAGGAAGCCATTGTGGTCTGCAGCCGGCTGGAGCAGCTGAAGAATGTGGAGCACCTACGCGGAACGGACCTCATCGCGGCCTTCATCGACCGCCGGGTGCTGCCGCTGCAGCGCCGGCCGCACCGCATATGCGACATGAGCGGTCGGTTCGACCCGTGCCGGCTGGCGACCTCCGAGCTGAGGCTGGCCCGGGTCGCCAAGCGGGTGAATCGCGTCACCTCTGCCAAACTCGACCCGAGCACCTGGAGCTTTGGGAAAGAGCCATATAGCCGCGTGCACCCGGCGCCTCAGGTATGTTTTCGACCGGCATTTATCGTTTCCTTTGCCATTTCCTGCGTTGTGCTGACGCCGAGTGTGGTGATGGGTGCGGAGGTTCTCTCGCCAGATTGTGCGGGACAGGGCGAACCCGCCGACCTTCGAGCCGGTCCGGGAAGCTTCGGACGTGGAGACCGGATCGGACGACGACTCGAAGGACCCCGACGAGGCGTACGAAGCAATGCCTCCGGCTGCGTCATCCACCGCTGCCGGCAAGGCTTTTGTTTCGGGAAGGCGGCTGTGGAGGGCGGCGGAACCGGTGCCATCCGGCCGGTCAGAAGGCCCCGTTCGGCCGCACGGGAAGCAGGAGGTCGGGACCTCGGCCGGGAAACGCCCGGCGGAGGCGCAACCGGAGGGAGGGCGCCAAGGCGTGAAGAGGGTGCGCCGTCTCGTGCCGGCGCCGGCCCCGAAACGGGCGATCCCGACGAGCACCGGGTGAGCACCGCTTGGCCGGTCTGGGGTACAATCTCAGGCTTTTTGCTGTCTTTTGTTTCCTTTAGCTTGCTTATCTTTCCCCCGCGTGGCGGCAGGGCTCCCATCGTTCTCACTATCGCGGGGACGCAAGCCCTGGTTGAGGAGGACGACGCTGGGGCTTCCACGCCCGAGGGGCGGGAGAGCGCCGCTTGGAGGGACCTGGAGCGGGCTATGCTGGAGAAGGCCGAGCTTTCCACGAAGGCGTGGGCGGATGTGGCGGCGCGGAGGGGTGCGGCGCGCCCGGATGGAGCGGGGAGCGCCGCGTGGGGATCCTGGGACGCGAGTTCGCCGCTGCTCCTGATGCGTTCTCGCGAGCCGGCGATCCTCCCGCCGATGTCGGCTGACGACGCGCCCACCAACAGCCGGGGCGAGACTAGCGCACGGACCGGCAGCGGGGATCCTGGTAACGCCAGCCGTCGGGCCGAAGGGGAGATACCGTCGGGTGGTGCGAGGGTCGTGTCCGGGGGTGCCGACACGGCCGCGACCTCTCATCGGCCGACCGGGAGTGGAGCCAGCGCGAGCTTAGCCGCCCAGCTGCAAAGGGATTGGGCGTGCACCGGCGAGACCCCAGCAGGGAGCGTCCGAGGTCCCGGACGGCAGCCTTGGATCGGGTGCGAGCGGAGTTCGCCAACTGTCGTCGCTTCCTGTAGGGGTCCTCTGAGGGGTCACAGGAGCAGCTCGCCCGGCTGGAGGAGGCCGTTGCCGTGAGTTTCCTTTCTCCTCCTCCCCCTTTTTTTGTCTTCGGAATGCCTTGGTTGCTCCTGAGGCTCGAGTCGGCTGTATAGCGGGAGGGCGGAGCCTCGGGGGATTATTTCTTGGCCTTGGCTACTGATCCTCCTTCTGCAGGGGCTTCACGACCGGCGTGTGGCCAGCTACACCCGGCTGCTTGGGGCGTACCAGGCGACCGGGGCCGAACTCATGGCGAGGGACGCGGAACTACAGCGCTTCCATGGTACGTTATCTTCCTTCAGTGGGGGCGCATCAGCGCACCCACTAGGTGTAGCCCCCGGGGTTCGGGCCGGTTGCTCTGCTGCCGGGTCGAATCTCTTCGCCCGATTGTTGTTCCTCTTGTCTTTTTCTTTTTTGGTCTTCGCCGCGTCGCTAATCGTCCGGTCTGCTTGATGTGCAGCCGCCTACATAGGGTCTCGAGAGCTCCGATGCCAGCTGGCGCGAGCCGGCCAGCAGCGCGACCTTCTGTAGGAGCGGGTGACCCAGCTTGAGGCGGAGTAGGGCTGGCAAGCGGACTCCCACCAAGCCGAGCTAATCCGGCTGGCGAAGGAGCATCGGCGAGCGCTGGCGGAGAAGGACGAAGCGTGGACGCTGAAGGAGCGGGCGGTGCTTGCCGAGGTGCATCAGATTGACGCGCTTCTTGTCGGTAAGTCCTGGGTGCCCCCTTCACCTTCGTTCGACCGTCTTCAGCTGCCGGTCGGTTCCTTACGTCGTTTCTTTCAGGGGCTCTCCCGGAGACTCAAGAGGCGGCCGAAGGCGCCGTGAGCTCCCATTGGGACGAGCAGCAGGCGGCCGGGAACCGCGTTGAGTGTCATGCTGCCTGGGCGGTGGAGGAGACGGCAATTCCTGTCGAGGCCTGTTTGCAGACGTTCGGGCGCGTCATGAACTGGCTCCGAGATGCCGGCCTGGCGGTGGTGCGCAGCCTCTGGCCGGATGCGGTCCAGCCGACGACCGTTAACCGGATAGCCCAGTGGTTGGATATAGTGCCAGCCCGGATCAGCACCTGGAGAGCCTCCGCCGTGCGAGCCGGCGCAGCGATGGCGCTGCGGCTCGTGCTCTCCTGGTATCCGGGAGTGAGCTTGGCTCTACTGGCGACCCAGCGGGCAGAGGCGGAGGCGGACCTGTTGGAGCGGGCGGAGCCGCTCACGTGCCGCGCCAGCGCGATTGCCGCCTTCACCCCCCAGGACGAGTTCTTCAGGGAGCGGAATGCCGACGACGAGGAGATCCCGGAGGATACCTGCGAGCTGTTTTTTGGCGATCAAGATGGCAGACAGGCCGGGACCCTCGACGGGGTGGGCGACTCGAGCGGCGAAGCATACACGGACACCGATGCCGAGGCGGACACCGGCGCCAAAGAGTTGAGGCGATCCGGCACCGGCGACTCCTCCACCTAGAGGGTCGTTTTCTGCACCGCCTCGTCTGCTCTGAGTAGCTGTAATTAGACACCTCGCAGTTCCACCCACTGGGGGTGTATTTTAAACTTGAAGAGTCTCGGCCGTGGGCATTTTGTTATGCATGACTATGTATATGTTTTGTTCTTGCATGACCTTCGCCGGTTGGCGGCTCGCCCTTGTTTTTCTTCCTTCGACCTTCTTCCTGTGCCCCTTCCTTTTTGACTCTCTCCCCGCCAGCCGGACAGCTGGGAACTGGTCTGTAGCTGGGTCGAGGAGTCGGCTTCGAAAGAGGGCGCACAATACTTAGGCTCTTAGGACGTGAGCTTGAGCGAACTCACCGCTGGGCCGGCTGGCTGCAGGCGGCAGAGCCGGCTAGAGCACAGCCGGCCGGCACGGCGACAAGCATAAGCGGGGACCGATTCGACCGAGCCGGCCGCTCTCCTTAGCCATTTTTCCGCGTGAGCGCGCTTCTGGCCCTTGACTCTTGCCAGCCGGACAGTCGGGTTCCGGTCTGTGGCTTTGTGGCGCAGAGAGGGCTTTAGGCGATGCGCACGCTATGTTTGCCGGCTGCGGAAGGCGGGGCGTGGGCTTGCCGGCGAGGCCCCGAGCCCCCGAGCCGGACGCGCCGACCCGGCGGGAGGGAGGCAAAGATACAGAAGAGGCGCTCAACAGACAAGAAACTTCGATAAAAGGGGTAGCCCCCGAGTATAACTCGGGGCACCTACTGCATTCATTAAGGGCCAAAAGTGGCGACACACTTATACCAAAGGAGTGATACACACACACCGTTCTCATCTTGCTTGCCTGACGCGGGACCTTCTAGGCCGGAAACAGCAGCCCCCGGGACCGGGCAGCTGCTCCCAGGCCGGCGACGACCGTTGTCATTCCGGCCGGGAGGAGGATGGGGCTTCGACTCTCACCCATTGAAGACGTAGCAGGTGACGCCATGCGGGGCCTCTCTGCTGCCGGGGGTCCCTTCCCTGGGAGGGAAGGTGTAGACCGACCAGCTGGGTCCTAGGCCGAACTGCCGCTGGAGGAGGTGTTGGTACCCGGCCGCGGCGTTGGCCAAGCTGAAGGGCCAGAAGGTGCCGGGATATCCTACGAGGGGACGCAAGGCGGCCCGGCCTGCACGCCGGGGCTCATGGTGGACTCCTCGAGATGAGGACCGCCACCTGGTGGGGGCACGGACGGACCCGCCAGCTCCGGCACGTCCCTCCTTGAGCGGGGGAGCCGAGGCTTCGACTTGGAACGGGCCCTGCCGCTCCCGGCTGCCAGGGCGAGACCACCTCCCCCTCGTGCCATCATGCGTGCGAACTGCCTATGTGCGAGCTGGTTCAACCTGACCCGCAGCCGGGCTTCGCGCGGTGGCTTGGGACATGCCGGAAGCGATTCGGCAGGTCGGGGGCTGATCCCAAGCATGCTCATACGGGCGCAGAGCCCCGCGATGCCGTCGTCGCCGTCGCAGGAGTGCACGGAGCTGATGAGGTGGTTGACGTGGGCGTCTTGCTGGCTTGGTCCGTCCGCGACCAGCGGTGCTTGCGGTACGCCACTGGGCGATCGGCTTGGCGTGCCCGACCGCTCATGGGACAGGGCCAGGAGCCGGTCGAACTGGCGCTACTCCTCTGCGATGACCAGGGACTCGGCCAGCTTGGAGCCGGCTTCCGCGCATTCGGCGGACTTTCTGAAGTCCCCGGCTACGGTGATGATTCCCCTGGGGCCCGGCATCTTCATCTTCAGGTAAGCGTAGTGCGGGACCGCCATGAACTTGGCCAATGCCAGCCAGCCCAGGAGTGTGTGGTAAGGACTACTCAGGTCCACCACCTCAAACCAAATCAGCTCGTGGCAAAAGTTGTGCGCGTCGCCGAACAGCACGTCCAGCCGAACCTTGCCGATCGGGGAGCAAGAGAGGCCAGGTACAATGCCGTGGAAAGTAGTTCTGCTAGGTTGTAGCTGCTTCTCCTTGAGGCCTAGCTTGAGCATGGTGTCGCGGTAGAGGATGTTGATGCTGCTGCCACCATCGATGAGCACCCGCGTGAAATGGCATGTGTGCCTCTCGGATACAAAGGTAGGGTCGAGGACAAGGGCGTAGCCGCCCGGCGTGGGCATCACGGCCGGATGGTCCTCCCGGCTCCAGGTGACTGGCCTCTCATATCAGTGCATGTACTGGGGAACAGTGGGGACGACGGTGTTCACCTCGCGGGCATGCTTGCGGAGGCTATGCTTGTCCTCCGGCTGGCTGGTGAAGACAACGTAGGAGGCGTCCGGGTGAGGGTAGTCCTCATGGAGCCGACCGGCGGCGGGGACGGTGCCGGAGCTGGAGCCGGCTGCGCAGGCGGCGGAGGCGGCGGAGGTGGAGAGGGAGGGGCGGCGCCCTCACCCTGCGCCAGGCGTTGCGTCCAGCTGCAATTCCGGGTCGTGTGCCCGGACGGCTTTGCCTCGCTGTGATGCTTGCAAGGGGCGTCGAGCATCTACTCGAAGGTGAGCTTGGGCTGCCAAGCGCCCTTGCCGGTCTGCCGATGCCGGCTGCCGCCTTGCTCCGCGGACGGCTCCTCCTCGACGGACGCTACCTGCCAACTTCCATATCGGGCGTCCGGCTACTCGTTCTTGCACTTGCTGGTGTTGCTGTTAAGCTGGTGCTGGTTGCTGTCGCCAGCCGGCTTCGGGGTGGCCGGCGGAACCGAGATTAGCTTGCCGTCTGCGTCGACCGAGATCTTCACGCGCATCGCGGAGTCGGCCGTGGCATACTTGTCCGCCATGGCCATGAGCTCCGCCAAGGTGTCCAGCTCGTCACACATCAGCCGGTGCTTGAGTAGGGTGCCATCTCGACACCCGTGGACGAAGTACTGAACGGCCTGTACTTCGTGGACCCCCTCGCAGGAGTTGCGCAGCTCGGTCCACCGCGTAAGGAAGTCACTGAGAGGCTCATCCGGGCCCTGAACGCACATGGAAAGCTGGCGGGGCTGACCCGGACGCTTTGTACGTGCTGGTGAAGTTGCGTATGAATGCATCCTCAAAGTCCAACCAGGAGTTGACGCTGCCGGCTCTCAGGCTGTTAAGCCATGTCCGGGATGAGCCGAGCACCATGAGGGGGATGTAGCAGACCGCCACGCGCCTGTTGTCGCCGGCTATGCCGACAGCCGTGGTGTAGTCAGTCAGCCAATCTTTCCGGCTTGGTGATGCCGCTGTACTTGGGGGTGTCGCGCGGGAGCGTAAAGCCCTTGGGGAAAGGCTCCTTGCGAATCCGCAGGCCAAAACACGCCGGTCCTACCGAGCTTTCCTCCTCGAGCGCGAGCGAGCGGGCCAGCTGGTCGATGCGTCGGCGGGCGTCGTTTTCGTCGGGGATGTCACGGGGGCCGAGCCGGTCGGCCACGTGGCCATGGCCGACCTGCCCGATCGACCCCTGATGCCCCTGCCGCGCGAGCGGAGGCTGAGGGGCCTGCCACTGGCGCGCTAGGTCAACCGGCTCCGCATTCCGGCTTGTGACGGCCGGGGCGTCCTGCCGACGCCGGGCCAGCCTGCCACTGCGTGATCGCCCTCCATGGCTGGCCGCAGGCGGGGAAGAGGCTTGCATGGTGTTCCGGGGGTGGTCGTCCCGCCGCGGGTCGGCGTCGTGACGCGGGGGGTCCGAGCCGGATTGCGCCGGCTCAAACTGGTCTTGCTACTAGTTGGCGGCAGCGACGAGTTCTTGGACGCGCCGCTGTTGTTCCAACAGGGCTTCGCCCTCCAAGTGCTCGAGTTCGGCGGCGGCCACCTGCGCCGCCTTCATGTTTTGGTCGGGGGTGGCGTAGACCGGCCGGTTGGCGCCGAAGAGCTCGCCGATGATGGTGCCGCGTTACGGACCTCCCCGCGCCGGCTGGGCTCGATGCCAGGGGCGTGAGGCCATAGGCGGTGTTGTGCTCGCGGTGCGCAGACTCGAGCCGGCGCTGCGCGTTGACCAACTCGCTGGCCACGGTGAAAAGGCGCTTGCGGGAAGCCTCGAGCTCGGCCGCAGCCACTGCCGCGTCGGCGGCCGGTGCGATGGGGGTACGCAGACTCTGCAGCGTGGCGAGAAGTGGGTCGGACTGGCCGGCGCCAGCCGCATTCGCGGCAGCCACATCGGCAGCGCGTCTGACGTAGACGGTAGTGGTGCTGGACTCGGTCGCGAGCACCTCCATGCGGACGCGAAGGTCATCGAGGCCACTGGTGACGCAGCTGCCGCTGGTCAGCAATGGGTCGGGGAAGGTGAGCACCTCGCTGGGGTACTCGTCCGACACGAGCGCGACGGCGACGCGTAGCTCGCCGAAGGGGATGATGGAGCCGCTGGCAAGGAGGGCTGCGCCTGGCGTCGCGTCGGAGCCGGCGCGCTCAACCACGCCAAGCGAGCTGATCAAGCCATGCGCAAAGCGCTCGCCGGTGGGAGTGAAGGGTCTCGTCCGGAACGAAACTCCGGCCGATGCCCCGGACGGCCCCACGGTGGGCGCCAACTGTTGTGGTGTGCTCACGGCAGATGCCATGGGTAGGCTAATCAAACGTGGTTGGGGCCGGAGGACGTCGGAGGGTTCCGGAGGCGAGAATGGGGACAAGCGGTGGACGACACACGATGTACCTAGGTTCGGGGCCCTCCGGGGGAGGTAACACCCCTAGTCCTGCAAGCTCAACTAGATGGATCACTAGACGAGCTACAATGGCGCTCCTTGAGCTGGTTTTGGTGGAGGAGGAAAGAGGTTTTGCTCTCTTCTCCTGGTCGAATGGTGGAATGCTTCGCGTGGGGATCAAGAACTCAGGGGTTCGGCCTTCCGCATGGAGGGCTCCCTGGGGATCTTATAGGCCGGCTCCCCAGGGTTACAATGGTAATCTACCAGGGCGCGGGGCCCGCTGTCATTGCCTCATGCCGGGCAGTGGGACCCGCCGGCTGCGGGCCCCGCCGGCCGTCCGGCACTGGAGTGTGTCTTCGCTGGCGTCATGGAGCGGCGGGCACTGTTCAGCTACAGTGCCTCGCCGGGACGCCGCCGCCGACCCCGGGTCGTGGTTTCCAGGCATCCTGTAGCCATGCTCGCCCGGTCTATGGGGCAGCGCGTACTGTTGCCACACCCGCCCGGTTTTCGGGACGGCGCGCGCTGTAGCCATGCTGGCTCCGTCGTGGGGGGTTGTCTTGTCACCTGGCCGACTAGAGCCGATGCCGGCTCGGATGTCCGCCGCCTTCGGTGTCGCCGGATCGAGCTTCATCGCCATGCCTAGCTGGGTCAAGGGTCTTCAGGCCGGCTGGCGAGCGGGCCGGGTCAAGGGGTGCTGACCACCCCGTTGTCTTGAAAATGGTAAGTGTTGATGAGCCTACCCGGGGGTTATACCCCCGACAGTGCGGGAGAGACATATACGAGAGAGGGGAAGCGAGGGATTGTGATAGATGGATAAACCTAGCCAGAGGTTGGTCTATAAGTGTGTGTGGGAGAGACAGGAATCAGGTGTGCGAAAGGGAGAGCTATGTGTGTGTGTGAGGGAGACAGGGGTCGGGAGGGGGCGGTCGAAAGCAAAGAGGTGTGTGTGTGTGAGAGAGAGAGAGTTAGAGAGAGTGAGAGAGAGATTGTCTGACCAATAAACAAATGAATAATTTCAGTTTTGGAACGGACGTGAAGAGGGAAAGGAGACGCCGACAAACGGTGTATGTGAGAGAGACAGATAAATTTTAGTGGTAGGAGTCATATCTAGAAAGAGATGAGGTGCATGATAGATCCCTAGAAAGAGAGAGACAAAATGAAAGGCGAGTGAGAGAGTGTGTATGGCGGGTAAAAATAACACTAGGTAGCTAGAGAGACACCAGAGGACGATAGAGACGTAAGAGATAATGAAAGCCGAGTGGTCTACAGAGATAGAGAGAGTGTGACATGTGTTAAGAGAGACGGCGAGAGACTGTGTTTGTGAAAAAAGAGAAACATGTACTGAGTGTGCGGGTGAGATAGAGAAAAGAGAGTGATAGCTATACTGCTATATGAAGGGGCACGCGAGAGAGACCTAGAGAGAGATGGGCATGAAAGGAGATTCAAGTATTTAGTTGCGTGTGTAAAAGATGTCAACATAAAAGGGATTCAAATATTTGATTTAGAGATGACGATACATGTAATTCATAATCGAACCAAAAATGATCTATCAAACATGCATATTCATTTGAATTTGGGCCCATGTATGTTATTTAATTTCTTGATATTAGTGATCCATGCACTTGAGTTGAACATAAAGTGGTTTCAAATATTTGAATTCAACCTTATGAATTTGAGATTATGGCAATTGTAAACCATTTATATATATAAAGGGTGTTGTGCTTTTGAAAGTATATATAAAAAAATGATGTATATAGATTTGTATTCTAATACAAACTAGATCCTGCCCGAAAAAAAAGAATACAAAATGGATTCGAATTGAGATGGCACGGTAAACGTGCAAACTTATTCTCCTAATATTTGAACGAAGCGGCGAAACACCCAGTCCCTCATCGGCCGTAACCGCCTGAAACCAAATTTTGGGTGATGGAAATCACTGCCTATGCCCTGACATGCAAAACCCGCAGGCTCGATTTCTATAGGTCTCGATAGGGGTAGGTTTGTAATTTCACTCAAACGTGACATAACTGCCTCTCACCCCAATTCATACACGGTGGGCGCCAAAACACAGTCTCTCCTCGGCCGAAATCGGCTCTCACCCTGATTCATACACGGGGGGCGCCAACAGTGGGCGCTAAAACAAACTCTCCTCGGCCGAAATCGCTCTCGCCCAATATTCGGGGTATGCGAGATTACCGTCCTACCCCCAACCGACCAATATCGCTTTGATGTCTGAAATTTTAAACGGGGGCTAAGTTTGTCACTTTCCCCGCATCTGAGACAAGCGCGTCCCAAAGACATGGTTCCCCCTAACTCTCTCTCCCTCCATTTCCCCATTCGTACTCCGTGGGCGCCAAAACACCCTCTCCACCCCAGCCTCCTCCGTCCGCCACCCCATCCGTCGCCGTCCTCCTCCACTGATGGTTTCCTGGACTAGGGGGTACTCATCACGTCGTCTCCCGACTAGGTGGGTTGAGCCAAGGACCCCCATGGCGGTTCACTCATGGGCCACTTCGGGCAGCCCATGACGAATACAAGGAAGATTCCACAAGACTTGGCGCCCAAGACGAGGACTCCTCTAAACCCTAGGCCTCAGGTGCATATATAAACCAAGGCCAGGCTAGTCAATAGATGATCTCATATTCATCAGAACAATCTCGTGGTAGATACATGTACTCTGTACTACACCCCATATGAATACAATCAAAAGCAGGACGTAGGGTTTATCTCTTCGAGAGAGCCCGAACCTGGGTAAAATCCTGTGTCCATGTTACCATCGCTCCAAGACGCCTAGCTTAGGACCCCTACTACGAGATATGCCGGATATAGAACCGACATCCACCATGCCGGAGCTGATACCCCGACGCCGTCGTCCATTACAAGAGATCGGCGTCTCTCATCCATGGTTCTGGACCAGGATCCTTGCATCGCGTCCTCTCGCTTCATCGGCGCCGTCGTCCACCATGTCGGGGCCGCTCCTACGACCGTCTCGTCCACCGCGCCAGGACATATCCCCCGCCGCCACTGTCTTCCCTGACAGATCTACTTCCACGCTGCCGGCAGCCATCGCAACCGCAGCACCCTCAACTTCTCAGCAGATGCCTACACGACGCCGCAACAGAGGCGGTACTCTTCCATATCTGCTCAAGTTATTTATCTCAGCCAGAAAATAGATAGCCACTGCTTTACTGTGGTTTCTTGTCCATCACTTAGAATCTTACTTCTTAGTTGAAAGCAAACATTGTTTGCGAAGTAGCCTTTGTCTCCTTTGCACCTTTAGATCCGCCATGGTATGCTCAACACTATATAGTACTCGCAATGCTTATGGTTTTCCCCTTTTATATTCACTACCATCATCGTAGGTGCTTCATGTCGTGCCAGTACTGTTCCTCAACCCATCAAGCGAAACAACATGCCACTCATATTTCCAAAGCTGAGTTGTTCAAATACGAATCTGATATTAGTAAAACAGAGAACGTTTAATTGGTCAGCTAATGTTCCTACTTTAGTTTCGAAAAAGCATGTGCGCCACATATAGAGAGACATCAGGGAATTGCATTTCTTTATGCGCTCTGGTTTATCATGGGTGGGTAACGAACATTGTAGTATCCAAACTCTGCTTGCTCTTCTTTAACCTGTTCCTCTTCTGTTCTTTATTAAGTATAGTAGTACAGTATGTTCCTTGCCTGGAAGAGGAGCAGGGACATTTGCAGTCGACAGGTCTATTGTGTCACTTCTGATGGATGCTTTGAAATCTTTGAGTTGGGTCTGCCTTAATATCCAGGAAATGCTGGGAGCTGTGTCGCCTTTGAGAGTCTAGACTGATAGTAACAGTAGTGCACCTTCAGTTGAAGAGAGCTGCCCCTGTAGGGGATCCAAAGCCTATCTAGCCTACCGGCAATACAAGCCCATATTTTCCAGCTAGTTCCACTTTCCCGATTTTACTCGTGATGCTTAGGGTTTTCCCATTTTATCTACACTATGATTTGTATGTGCTTTGTGTCGTACTAGCATCACTCCGCCCTTCAAGCTAAACAACACACCACTCATAATTCCAAAGCTTAGTTGTTCATATACGAATGTGATATGATAATGATATTACTTAACAGACACACATTTAATTGGTCAGCTAATGTCACTTCTAGGAAATACCTTATAGGTAGAGGATTAACAGTAGCGTGGAGTTGATGGGCCGCACTACTGTTATTTAACAGTAGCGCGGGCACAGAACACGCGCTGCAGGTGGGAATTAGCAGTAGCGATGGCGCTGCAAAGGAGCGCTACTAATAAGTGGGCCCCGTCGCGCCCCACGGGCTGGCCATAGTAGCAGCACGGGTCATATACAAGCGCTACTGCTAAACACATTAGCAGTAGCGCCGGCCCGAGGCCCACGCTGCTACTGTGGATCGCCCGGGCCCAGCTGCCTGTCCCCACTTAGCAGCAGCGCCTGTATGGAACACGCGCTACAGCTAATGTGTTTAGCAGGAGCATGGGGCCCTGACCCGCGCTGCTGCTAAGCCAGCCTTATCCTCGTCCCGCCCTTTCCTCACTCTCCCTGTCCTCACTCTCTCACTGTCGCTCCTCCTCCTGCCGTTGCCGTCGTCGCCGCATTGCCGCCGTCGTCGCCGCCATCCCCCGGCCTTGGTAAGCCTCCTCCTCCTCCTCCCTCCTCCCTCCTCCTCCCTCCACCCTTCTCCAGCCGCCTCTTTTCCTCCCTCCTCCTCCCTCCTCCCTCCTCTAACCGCCCCTGTTCCTCCCTCCTCCTCCAGCCGCCGGCCGCCCCTCCTCCTCCTCCCTCCTCGCCCTTCCTCCCTCCTCCAGCCGCCGCCCCTCCTCCCTCCTCCTCCTCTCTCCTCCCTCCCTCCTGCATTCTCTAGTCGCCGCACCTCCTCCCTCCTCCCTCCTCCTCCTCCCTCCTAGCTCCCTAATTTAACTAATTTAGTTTCTGGGTTTTAGTTTACTGAATTAGTTTACAGTTTCTACTTTATAGTTTATCTTTTCTATTTTATAGTTTGTAGTTTACTAAATTTAGTTGGTAGAATTTTTCTACGGTTTAGGAATCAAATTGTAGACAGTAGAAATTTTAGGGTTTATTAGGAATCAAATTGGGTGAAGTAAAATCCAACCATGTTGAATTGAAAATGTGAGGCTTGTATTTTTTATGAAATGAAAATGTGAAGCTAGGATTTTTTTTATGAATGGTGTTGCAGGATTTCTCGTGTCGTGTCTCCCTCTCCCGCTCGGCCCCATCCCGCCCACCGTGAGCACCTCCCTCTCCTCTCTGTTTAGTTTTAGGTTCAGTTTTTTTAATATATATGTGGATGGATGTATGTTTGCTAGATGGATGGTTAGATGGATGGATGCATGGATGCCTTATTGATTGTTGCACTTTTGTTTCATTTTGAAAAAGCCGACAAAATGGATGCATGGATGCATTTTGCAGGGAACACCTCCGAGTGGCCTATGTTTTGCCAGAATGTTGATTCATTTCCGTTCCGGCAAATTTCAGGTGCTCGATATGTCCTATTTTAGCAAAGGTCATGCCGAAATTTTTCGTGAATTTTGGCATCACTCGTGCTAGAAAGTAGGAAATATTGAGTGCCCGTGATTTGCCGGAATGGGAATTAATCAACATTCCGGCAGAACATAGGCCATTTTTTATGGCATTGCTCCATATATGTAACGGGTTGGCTTTCAGTCTGTCGATGCTCCTTGAGTGACTTTCAGTCTGTTCTTGAAGGAAGGATGCCGACTGTTGTCGTGGGGGTCGTTTCCTCTCCTTCTTCTCGTGATATACCTTGGTAATGCACGAGAGAAGGAGGGGAAGCGACCATCACCGACGGGCGAAATATCTGTGATGAGGGAGTGTCCACCATATATTGTCGAAATATCAGAGAGGAAGAATCCCGACTGTTGTCATGGGGGTCGCTTCTCCTTCGTTCCCGTGTGCTAGACATTTTGGTGTAATGCACTCGGGCACGAAGGGAGGAGCGACCATCACCGACGGTCGCAATATCAGAGAGGGAGTGCCCACCATATACACCACGTGAGATGAGAGTGTAGCAAGGAAGACTCGATGGACTGAAAGTCAACCCGTGCTGAATAGTGATCTATGTGTTGAGTTTCCTAGTAATTGCCGTCGATCAATTTTTAATCTTTGAATTATGAACATAGGAAATGTCTGACAATGATAGGATCCCTGAGTGCGACTACTGCGGCGACGACCGGGGTCTGTGCGACAGGCCTCACCTGCAAGACGGTCGGCGCTTCTGTATTAAGTTTGACGAGACCTTTGATGTTTGTACGGTACGCAACGACGACAAGTCTTTTTTCGTAATTAAGCATGACTTCTGCTTCTTCAACGTGTAATTTTCGTTTTTTACAATTCGACTAGTGCATCCCCTGCCATGCAAGACGTTATGTCTTGGAGAAGCTGGATTTCGAAGATCATGAGAATAAGGAGACAAAGAGAGTTCACCTCAGGACCCAACATGGTTACGCTTTTGCCATAAAGCTATACAATGCGGTGACCTACTCCCATTTTGGTTGCTCGAATTGGATAGCACTATGCAAGGCGTATGGTTTTCAGGAGGGTATGCATGTCACCTTCGATATTCGTCCTGAAGATGACATCGAAGATAATATCGACATTTGGGTCGATGTTGATACGCTTCTAGTTCTACCTCTATGTGAGTTTCTCAAACATATTTATTAAGTAATTTATATTGTTTATTTAAAAATAGTTGACAGCTTATTTCCATTCTTCAAGAAATGTACGGAACGTAGTAGACAAAGCCTACTACACTTACGGGTCTGAACTAACTTGCGAGGAGATAAATCATTTTGTTTCATGGATTAATGATGTTGAGACTTTTAAGACGAGTCGTTTTATTCCTCCAAGTTATGATCAATACGTGCCACTAGTCCACGTGTTGAACTACGGTAACATCCATCGAGATATCATGGTAAGATTTTTCCTATTATGTCACCAGTGCATCTTTTGCATACATTCTTCTTAAGCTAAACTACATTTTGCTAAGTATGTTATTATGATGTTCTTCAATAGAAACTCTTGGCGGATTGTGTGCCTTGTCTTATGCATATGAAAGGTGACATGAACATTATTAGCTTACGGCCAAGTTGGCCTACGTGTCACCGCAGTGCATACACGATTTGTCAAAGAGATGAAGTCCTCACAATCAAAGACTCGAGAAAAGTTTGGAATGATCGCAGGGAACTACTTGGGGGCAACATCAAGCGCAACCCACAAATGGGAGACAGGTTGATCTGTATTCTCCATAATGGAAATTCAGGGGTTTACCTGTTTTATGCTATTTTACCTTCGAGAGAGTAGCAGGTCTTAGGTAGTACGTACTCATCATGTGCTAAGAACAATTAGCTAGTGTTGGTTATGACTATGATGATGATGATGATGAGTTGTTATCATGATGATGATGAGTTATGTGCTACACATTGTGCTAGAATGATGAGCTAGTTCTTATATGACTATGATGATGAGTTGTTATCATGATGATGATGAGTTATGTGCTACATTGTGCTAGAATGATGAGCTAGTTCTTATATGAATATGATGATGATGATGATGAGTTATTATATCATTGGGTGGAAGAAACGTGGATTAGATTCATGTGGATAGATCCAAAGTGACCAAAAGTTGGATTAGTAGGACTACTAATCCAACTTTTGGTCACTTTGGATCTATCCACATGAATCTAAGTCCTACTAATCTGTGACACCCCGATTTTTGGCCCTTTCTTTTTCTTTTGGATTTCTTCGAATTTTTATTTGGATTTCCTTTTCGGTGGCTCTGTGGTCTTGAAACCTGGGAAGATCTTCTATTCTTCCTCTCCCAAGTGGCTTGTCACTCTGAACTCTTTCTCAAGGCCATGTCATTTCCATCTTAGCCCAACCCTAATTTTTATTTCTTGGGAATATTCCTTTTTCTATTAAAGGAATAACCATGTTTGCCCTAGGTTGTGAAGCAACCTATAATTATGTCATTCCCAAAATTACCACAAAATTCTCATAAATTCTTTGGATCATATCTTCTACTAATGTGTCAAAACACATCCTTGCCTAGTTCAAAAATAATTCAGGAATATTCATTTTCCATTCTGTCCAGAATGGCACTTTGTGAAGGAAGTGCCATTTATATTTTCTTGATTGCTCTCAAACTTTTTGGGAACTCTTTCATATCCAAATAATTGCCACATGTCAAAATTCAACTCCATTTGCCTAGTAAATCTTCCTCAACAAATTTCCAAAGTTTCTGACCAGGGAGAAGCTTTGTGAAGGAAGTACTAGCTAGGCTAATCCAAATGAGTTGAAATTTTGGTAGATCATCCATATGATCAAATAATTACTCTCCACCAAATTTGAGCTCCATACAACAATCTATGTGAGCACACCTTCAAATTCTTGCTTCTGGTCACAATTTCAGTTTGTGAAGCAACTATATTTTATATTGCTTCATAAAATCTGAAATTAATCCAGGACACAAATATCCTATATCCTTTGAGCATGCCAAAATTCACATCATTTTGCCAAGCCATTTTCTCCACAAAATTCCCCCAAGTTTCTGACCAGAGGAAAGCATTGTGAAGGAAGTACCATTTATACTCATCTAAATGGTATGAAATTTTTGCAGTGCCTTCATATGCCCAAATCATCATCCTACACCAAATTTCAGCTCAATCCAATCATCCATGTGAGTGCCACTTCATGATCTAGTTTCTGGACCAGATTTTGTAGTTGTGAAGCAACTATAATAAATATTGATCCAAATCATTTCATATTTCATGGTAGTCCTTCATACCCTAAACCCCTTTGACATTCTGGTTAGCCCGTATCCCCTCCCATTTGATCACTATTTCATGCCCAAGTTTGCTGCAGCAAACTTTAGCTGATACATCCCATCAACTCATAGTCCCTTTGATCGAGCCATCACATCAGTGGGGTTGCAG
Source organism: Elymus sibiricus (assembly GCA_039707655.1). Taxonomy (NCBI): domain Eukaryota; kingdom Viridiplantae; phylum Streptophyta; class Magnoliopsida; order Poales; family Poaceae; genus Elymus; species Elymus sibiricus. The sequence continues at coordinate 324,333,954 of CM077674.1, read as the reverse complement.
GTTGGAGGGACAACACGTTGGACACCTTTTGCCAGTCCTGCGTGCCCTCAGAGCACCATGCCATGCGGTGACCGCACTGTTGGCAAGCGCTGGACGCGCTCTGCTTGTCGTTTAGCATCGGGCACTCTTCTTCCAGCCGGTTCCGTGCATCCCAGCATGTCCTAGAGCTCCGCAGTAGCTACGCGCTTGCTCCCCAGCCCTAGCCCCCTCCTCCTTCGCCCTCCTCGCGCCACGGCGACCCTGCCCGCAGCACTGTTCAGCCGTGGTGGCCGACCGGACATCGCCCCTCCCGTGTCTGCCCTCCTCTGGCGCTCCACTAGCCTCTTTCGTCACCGTCAACCTCTCCACGCGTGCGCACGCGTACGCAGTCGCGTCAGAGTGGCGCCCACCCGTCCGCGGCGGCTTCCGGACACGGGCATCTCATCGCGGCTATATTAGCCGTTCCCGAGCTCCATCTACCTCACCAGCAGCTCTATTACTCCCCAGAAGCCTCCCCAGCTACTCCAACTAGCTCGAGGAGCCCTCCCCGCCCGCCATTGCTTCCATGGCCGCCGGCGGTCCTTGCTCAAATTTGAGCTGCCCCAAGCCCCACCCATCCTCATTCTGCCACCTAGGGAAACCCCAAGGCCGGTGGAGTCCCTCCACCCTCCATCTTCCCTCCTGGTGCACTGTGGCCGAGTGCTCACTGGTGCCTGAAGCCATATTCCACCGCGGCCGATGCCCTGCCCTCCTCCGCGCTCTCCGGCGATTGTAAGGTGGCTCAGGCGAAGCAGCTCCCTCCCATGAGCACGCCGGTAGGTGGCACGGCCCAAGCGGTGGCCGGAGTCGCCGGGAATCAGCGTCAGGGCTGCCGGCCTCGTCCCTGCCTCTCCAGCGTCGGGAGGAAGGAGATGAGCCAAGAGGAGGAGAGAGAGAGAGGGTGAGTCCCGCCTGTAAGCGACCCAGCGCCTGGGCCCGCATAGTTTAAGTGAAGACGGTTTTCGGAAAATACGTCTTCGGTTAATGAAAGCGTATTCTGCTGCTTCTTCGGACAGGAATACATTTTCTTCGTTTGAAAGCGTATTTTCCTAAAGCCGTTTTCTAATTTCAGCAGCCGGCGCCGAAACTGTTAATTAGCGGACGTTCGTCTGTTAAGGCCAGAAATGGACAGATTCTATTTATTTTTCTGCCTAACGAACGAACGGCCACAACTTTTTAGCCGTGACTCCGATTCAGGTGATTCCAAAGTCCACGTTCTCTATTCGTCGAGCCTGTTCTGTTGGCACCATTTTCACCATGTTGTAACATTCTAAAAATGACCATTTTTCCCCTGCCCTTATTCAGCCCCCTCCGAGAGAGAACTATTTCCGGCAAAATTTTCCGCAAGCCTCTCGCACTTCTCCCCGGTGAATCCTTCATCCCCAGGCAAGCCACAACAGCCACTTGCATGATGGCCTTACAGTAGCCATGGTTCCCCACTTGAATATTTAAATAATTTGTGCATGTTAATATTTGTGAATGCTTTATATGCGTGTGAACCCATGCTCATTTCTTATGCCATGTTCATATGCTCCTAGTAAGTATATGATTATTTGCTAGTATTATTATTCACAATGTTCACCCTTGTAATTATTTCATGCTAGTGATAATGATATGCTCACATGCAGTATTCTCATCTGTTATGGAAGTACTTGTAATATGCAAGATTATCACTATGCCATGCTCATTTGCATCTAGTAGATTAAATGATTTATTGTTGTTGATGCTATGATCCATATGTTAAATGGTTATGTTCCCATCCATGCTCATGTTGATAACATGCTCATATGTATTGTCATTTCATCATGTTATTTTATTATCACTCAGCTCATCACCATTTCAAGTTTAACCGAACATTAATCGAACTTGAACAAATCTGTTGGCTGAGTCATAGTGCCATCGAATCGAGCTGACCAGTGCAGCCACACTTGCCTTATGGGAGGCCCTAATGCGGTCTATTGTCATGCCTCTCGCCGGTGCCTCCAACTAGGGAAGGTTATGTGCGCGCACTACCCTGATTAGGTAGGCGGCCATACCCTTGTGTGCCCGAGTTGTGTTGTACCCGGGTGTCCCCGTTTGGGACGAGTTTGTTTTGGCCACGACGGTGGCAGTCACAGAGGTGGCGGATGTCACGAGTTGTCATCGGGGCCACCCATGACATAGCCCAAAGGGGAGTTTGTCGGAGTGGCCGGGAGAGTGTCATGCAATAGATTGGTTTTGTCGGAATATCGTTGGTCCACCCGAATGGGAGCACGAGGCCATGAGTTCCGTAGTGTGGGTACAGTGTACTAACCTCTGCAGAGTGTACAATCTATCGATAGCCGCGTCCTCGGTCATGGACACAGTTCGTAGTAGGTCACACTATGGGTCAACAGTAATAATAATCTAAATAATAACAACCCCAGTTCGATGAGGAAAGAAGTTGGTTGATCTTTATGTGGTCACGAGATGATCACGATGGTATTCTTGATGATGGTTGATCATGAGGTGATCGTGTGATGATCACGACGGTAAGAAAGATTGATACCTAAGGTAGTTAGGAGATAACCTCCGAGCAGAGTAAGTTGGTCCATGAGACCTTAAACGTTGACCCCTTGCATGCTAGTGCTAGTATCATCATGTTCATATTATGAGTAACATGTACATGCCATGCTCACTCTCATGTTGATTCTAGTAGTATCATGTTCATCAATGGTAATTAACCTATAAATGCCATGCTGTTGTTTGTCTTGATTGCTTTGGTTGTTGTGAGCTTGCGAATACATTCAAAGTACTCACCTGGCGTGTCATGCCAGATTGCAGGTGATGCCGTGATTGCTTGCTTGTCAAGGATCCCGAGGTTGCGCTCTAGGATGCATCCCAGCCAGAGTCCCTGCGGAGTGGAGTTCATCACCGTTGTCGATGTTCCATTGCTAGAAGTTATTCTGTCACTACGAGTTGTTCCGCTGCTAGCATAGAGCTATCTGAGTAGGCATAGTATCGCCGTGCCTTTGTAACCTTTGTGCCTTCAGAACCCTTGTACCCCGAGTATTTGTAATAAAGAGTTGATTTGTTCTATGCCAAGCAGTGCCGTATTCTAGAAGACTTGATCTCTGGGCTGGAATACGGGGTGTTCCGGTCTCTCTGAGCCAGGGTGCCACATAATCCAACTTTTGGTCACTTTGGATCTATCCACATGAATCTAATCCACGTTTCTTCCACCCAATGATATAATAACTCATCATGATCATAATGATATAACAATCTCTTAATTGCTACTATATCAAAATTTGTATAATGATGTATAAATACAGTATAAAATAAAAGAAATGAAATACAGATGAATAGTAGTAGCACGGGGTAAAGCCCACGCTGCTACTACTTAGCAGTAGCGCTCGTACAGAAGGACGCTACTTCTAACTGATTTAGTAGTAGCGCGTGTCACACCAGCGCTACTGCTAAAGTTTAGCTATAGCGCCCTAGCAGTAGCGCGGACGCCCGCACTACTGCTAGGTAAAAAGCCCGCGCTACTACTAGGGTTTTCCCTAGTAGTGTGTTTCCAGTTGAGTTCCCAAACGCACGTGGCCACATATAGAGAGACAGCAGGGAATTGCATTTCTTTGTGCGCTCAGGTTCATCATGGGTGGGCAACAAACATTGTATTATCCAAAATCTACTTGCTCTTCTTTAACATGTTCCGCTTCTGTTCTTCTTTAATAAGTATAGTAGTACAGTATGTTCCTTATCGGGAAGAGGAGCAGGGACACTTGCAGTCCACAGGTCTATTGGGTTGTTTCTGATCGATGCTTTCAACTCTTCGAGTTGGTCTGCCATAATATCCAGGAAATGCTGATAGCTGTGTCGCCTTTGATAGTCTAGACTGATAGTAACAGTGGTGCCCCTTCAGTTGAAGAGAGCTGCCCCTGTAGGGGATCCAAAGCCTTTGTAGCCGTACCGGCAATACAAGCCCATATTTTCCAGCTAGTTCCACTTTCTGAATTTTACTCGTGATGCTTAGGGTCTTCCCATTTTATCTACACTATCAGCTGCGTAAGTGCTTTGTGTCATACTAGCAGCACTCCACCCTTCAAGCTAAACAACACACCACTCATATTTCCAAAGCTTAGTTATTCATATCCGAATGTGATATGATAATGATATTAGTTAATAGACACATTTAATTGGTCAGCTAATGTTCCCACTTGAGTTTCCAAATGCACATGGCCTGGTTTATCATGATCTTAGTTTCCAGATGTATAGAAAGAAGTGGAATCTCCATAATATGCTTCCTCTTCTATTCTTTAACATGTTCCTCTTCTGTTCTTCTTTAACATGTTCCTCTTCTGTTCTTCTTTAATAAGTACAGTATGTTCCTTGTCAGGAAGGGGAGCAGGGAGATCTGCAGTAAATAGGTTTATTGGCCGCTTCTGCTAGATGCTTTCAGCACTTCGAGTTGGTCTGCCATAATATCCAGGAAATGCTAGGAGCTGTGTGGCCTTTGAGAGACTAGACTGATAGTCACAGTAGTGCGCCTTCAGTTGAATAGAGCTGGCTTCTAGGGGATCGACATGCTTTCGATTAGTAGCTGCAATACAACCCCATATTTTCAAGCCAGTTCCACTTTCCAGATTTATTTATGATGTTATGGTTTCCCCCTTTTATCTACACTACTATCTGCCTAGATGCTTCTTGTCGTACTAGGAGCACTCCATCCTTCAAGATAAACTACATGCCACTCATAATTCCAAAGCTTAGTTTTCAAATTCAAATCTGATACGATACAAATACTAATAAAATAGAGACACATTTAATTAGTCAGCTAATGTTACTATGCGAGTTTTGAAATGCATGTGCGCCACATATAGAGTCATGAGGGATTACTATTTCTCTGTGCACTCTCGTCATCATGCTTTGGCAATAAACTTTGCATACAGTATATTTTGAACCTATAATCTACCAACTATCATTACTTCTGGAGCTCCCAACAGGGAGCCTATTTTTTTTAGCAGTAGTGCCGGATTATATTAATGTACGCACCAAATTACAGCACACATGGGCTCTCTCATCAGAATTCCAGAGGTAGCACACAAGGGTTTGCAGGGAGCCCCTATTATATTAGGATATCCTATGCATTTCGAAGATAATCTCACTACTATTTCTGTTTTCATGCATGTCAGATATTGAACATGTTCACAATGAATATGAGAATGTGTGCATCAAAGGAATACTGCGGAAAAGTGCAATGGCTAACAAACCTGGCATCAAGGGATTGAGTTCCATTCTGGATGGAATGAAACCCACATGCTCCCCACCTACAGCTCCGTGTTCATAATATGTTCCTAATGACTATTCTGAGCTTGTGCAGTCAAAGGCAGATCGCCTATCGTGTTCACCCATCAAGGTGCCTGTTCTAATTTGGCAAGGTTTTATTGGTTGCACGTATCTTGCATAAGGTGTCTTGCATTTCTTCTAATTCGTTGCACCGCCATCTGCTTAGTTTACTTATCATACATGTGAAGATGCCATGCCCATCCATTATCAATACCTATTCCATCTGTCATCATACCATGTTTTTTCATTCAAATGGTGTTCTTGTGTATCAGACATCCAAAAGGAAGAGGGTGATTGCAGAACCTGAAGGAGTACAAACAATGTCTTTGAAAAAGGTGGTGGTACCGGAGAAATCAGATAGCACCCCACTTATATTGGCGACAGAACCAGCGCCACAAAACCTAGGTCCGACTCCAGCAGACTGTACCCATACCCCACTGGCCATACCACTAGCCCCACCACACAGGAACCGCACTCCAGCAAAAGGTATGCCGATTTCAGTTGCCATAGCACCAGCAGTACCACAGAAAAAATCACAATCCAGCAAAAAGTACACCAAATCCACAGGCCAAAGACCTATTCCAACTGCAGAGTGCCCCAATTCCTGCAGATTCAAACCCCATTCCAGTTATTCCCAGTTTAAAAGACAATGCTTTCAATGTTGTTAGGAACCATGTGCGTATCTTCCCATCATGGAAAGATTATAGTGAAGACAAACACCATTTTCACATCTTCATGTCGCACTTACATGTAAGTGCTATTATTCATGGTGATTATTCTCTTGTTTTCTGTTGATTGAACACATCAATGATTTACATTACATTCTTCTAAATAAGAGAGGGTCAATCTGGATAGTCATGACAAGTAAAGCTTGCTTGCGCTTTTCAAGGACGCATTGCAGCAGTATCGGTGTTACCTGAGGCAAACACACTTCGATGGCAAGTCTATAAACGAAATTTTGGTGAAGTCTCCTGTGCTAAATTTACAAGATATTGAATGGAAAAACCTTGTTATGCACTGGTCTCGTCCCCAGGAAGAGGTACTGTCTATGAGATCACATGACATTTTGAACTCCTACATTTCTGCATGTGCCTTACCGATCTCTTTTGCAGGAAAATTGCTCGAAGTAGAATAACGGTTTGAAATGGACGATAGGATATCGCAACTATGCTGCTCGCCACTTTGCTCTTGTTAGTACCTGCTGCCCTGTATCGCTGTACTTACATTCATACCTGGTTGATTATGTGACATCTGTGTGCATGATAGCTTGCTTATCCATTGTTCGCTCCAAATTATCAGATCTATATTAATGCTTACATTAATGTAGAATAAATCCAATGCTTATGAACAAGTTTAGCTCTGCATTGTTCTTGTAAGTACCTGTTGTCCTTTTGCACTGTACTTATATTGACAGCTAGTTGTTCATGTACCATCACTCTGCAGCTTATTTCCCCTTGCCCTCCATTTTCTAGACCTTATCAGATCTATATTTACTCTTACCAAAATGTTGAATAAAACAAATGCTACTGAAGAAGTTCAGCTCTGCATTGCTCTTGTCAATACCTTTTTGCCTGTACCGTTGTACTTACATTTCTAGCTAGTTGATTATGTAGCATCACTCGGCATCTTAGATTAAATATTCTCCATTTGTTCCTATATTATCACATCTATATTTACGCTTAACAAAATGTAGAATAAAGACAATGGTTATGAAGAAGATTCTGTGGTAAACTACTTGAATTGCCCCCCCCCCCCCCCATCAGCATGGACAAGGGCTTTATAGAGCCCGTCTTCACTATTAACGTAAGTTTGTCCTTCTCGAGCCTTCAAACTTTGTTGAGTATATTTGGATAGGCATGACTGCAACTGCTGTTTATTTTTCGTGTTTGCATCAAATTGCATGTTTAAAGTTTCTTATGAAGAACTTCATAAACATAAGTTTGTCCTTCTCAATTTCAGTTTTTAGTTGTACAACCAAATTCCTTATTCATATCATGTAAATGAAACTAAATAGAGCAAGTGATCTTCTTTAGAGTGCATGCATGCTTGTGTTCTTGATCTGTAATCCAGGGGTGTGGTGAAACTACCCACTCCAGCACAATGCCATATCCTGCTATGTCTTAACTATGAACTATGCCATATTTTGTTAATGTTATTTAAATCATGTCTATTTATTTGCCAATCTGAAATGGGATTAATTGACAGCACACTGGCCATTGATGCTTATACGTTCTTTAGCACCGCATGTATGCTTGTGTTCTTGATATGTAATCCAGTGGTGTGGTGAAGCTGGCCACTCCTGCACAATGCCATATCCTGCCATGTCTTAACTATGAACAATGCCATATGATGTTAATGCTATTTTAAACCGTGACTCTTTATTTGCCCATAAGAAATGGGATAAATTGACAGCTAGCACTGATGCTTATACGTGCAAAACCTGTTATATGTTTTCTTGTTTGTCTTTCAGAGTGATATCTCTGACACCGGGAAGAACTGCCACAATGATAGTGAGACAAAACCATTGCTTGTCCCTCTAACATATATTGCAGGGAAGAAGGCAACACATCTTGGGGATAGCGATACAACCCCAAAGTCATGTCTTGATGTAGTGTCGAAGTTATTCGCTAATAGCAGTGACACAAGCTCGATGAAGTCGCCGCCTGAATCTGTTCGACTTCTTCAGTCTCAAATTCAAGCAGAAAGACATGCTTCAGCTCAACTCGTACTGGAACTCCAATCTCTATGGAAGATTAACCAAAAGTACATGATGTTTATTGATGCTATGCAGCTAGAGTTGGAGGATATAAGCGTCAAACAATTAGATCTGGCCTGAATTGTGCCGAACAATTCACGGGCTGACAGCAGGCCTAAATATACCTCGGCCCATGATAGGCCCAATTATACGACGGGCCGTTCACAGGCCAAAATTTATCTTGGGCCGTGTTTGGCCCAATAACATGATGGGCTGTAAGCAGGCCGGATGCAAAGCGGGCCATAATTAGGCCCAATTCTTTCACGGGCCTTTAACAGGCTGATAGTTAGAGTGGGCTTAAATTTATCCACGAAGACCACGGGCCGTTAAGAGGTCGAAAGTCACTAGTACCATAAATGGGCCCAAATGCTGCACGGGCCGTTAAGAGGCCGAAAGTCACTTGAACTAGAAATGGGCCCAAATGCTGCACGGGCCATTACGAGGCCGAAAGTCACTTGTACCAGAAATGGGCCCAAATGCTGCACGGGCCGTTAAGAGGCCGAAAGTCACTTGCACTTGAAATGGGCCCAAATGCCGCACGGGCCGTTAAATGGCAAAAAGTTAAATCGGGCTGAAAAGGGCCCAATTGCACGAAGGGCCGCTAACAGGACGAAACAATCATCGGGCCGAACTGGGTCAAACTGTTCAACGGGCCTTTAACAGGCCGTAATACAAACCGGGCCATAAATGGGCCAAAAATACAGTGCACTGTTAACGGGCCATATCTGATATGGGCCGTAATTTGGCCCAAAACATTGCAGGCTGTTAACGGGCCGGTCCACTCTTATCTTACAAAATCTTGTGGGCTTTCGGCTGGGCCGGCCCGTTTAACCCGAATGGGCTACTATTGGGCCGTGCCACGTGTCGACCTCTAATAGGCGTTTCCCGTCCAATCAAAGAATGACAACTGTCGCGACGCCGAGCTGACACGTGGATCCTTCGGCCAATGAGAATTTTACTCGTGGAAAATCGCCATTGGTCCGAGCTGTTAACGGGTTATCAGATCCAAACTGGAACCCAATAGCTTAACGGCGACCCGTTATGGTGGATGCCACGTGTCGGTTACCCTTGACGAAAACACTTCCATGACACGACATTTATCGTCATGGAAGTGGACACTTCCGTGATGATAATTTCAGTATTGTCATGGAACACTTCTACGACAGCGCAGGTATGACTATCTTGATTCTGTCATAAATTTGTCACGGATGTACATGCATGACAGAAAATGTGACCTAATGTGACAAAAACGTATCATCACGGAAGTGTTTTTTTTTGTAGTGTCTGGATCCACCGCCGCCACTGGAGAGACCACACCCCGCAGCACTTCTGCCGGAGTTGTCTTGGTAAGATCCACGAGGTCAATTGGATCTGACCCATGCCGCCGCGGCCGCACGATCAGACAACCAACAGATATCTCGAACACGTCGATCACCATACGTCCGCCCTCCATCATCACCTGCTCGTCCCCCCGCAGATACCTCCCTGCGAGAATGTCCTCCTCTAGATCTCGCACCGTGATCCACCGTGACGGAGGATGAAGGTTGAGCACACCGCTGCGGCGATCTCCCGTTCCCCCGACTAGGGAGAAGAGAGCCTGCCACCGCATCAGCTCCACCAATCCCAGAGCACCCTGACTAGCACGCCCGTCCGCCGGTGTCGAGGCCCCATCGCCTCCCGGCGGTGGTGGTTCCGGCGGCGGAGGCGACCCCGCCCATGCCGCGCTCACGCCCTCGCCCATCATCACGCGTGGTTAATCACCATGCGGACTTTGCCTCTTGGCTTGTAAACAACCTCCGTACGCCACTGAGGCTGATGATGGCAATCAAACCAGGATCGTCCCCTGTGCTTGACCAGTGACCAGTGTTAGAAGTGAAAACTATTAGAAAATGACTACTTTTGAATGTCTTAGGATGACCTGACTTTTTCCTTTTGAGAATTCTGACGTTTTCGCGTGACGCTGTGAGTCAGTGTGAGCGTATGACCTTGAGAGACCTGACGCCTTCAATATCCAATCATTCAACGATTTGCTTGTCGGGCCACAATTGGTTGGAACGGTTAGACGGAGACTGACTATCCTTGTCTCTAGCTGTCCACTGAAAGCTAGCTAAGCTCCCTTGATTGAAGCATGCATGGACCGTTTACACACCTGCTTGGAACGGTTCATTTTGAGTTTACTGTTTCAAACCTGAAAACAAAAAAGACCTTGTAGGGTTCCAGCATCTAGTTCACAAATAAGTGACATTTTACACATTTGCATGGTCTTCACGATGTAATGGACCACTAATTTCTATCGTAATAAGGTATAAAACCAAATAAAATTTGACATTTTGTAAGGAAAAAACTCGAGACAAATCCATCATATTACTTTCAAAATTTTCAGTTTATATGATTAAAATGATATTGACATTCAAAGATTTAAAAGTTTGATTGAAGGTTTCTCCAAAACAACACCTTACTATGAAGTGGAGGGTGTAACCCATTTCAGTTGGGGGGGGGGGGGGGGGGGGGGGTCCTCTCCTTAGAAAAACATTTGTGATTCATGTATTTACATATTTTTAGACTTACGTCCTTCATTCTACTTATGTATTTTTTCCTACTTTACGCCATTGATTGTTGGTTCACATAGAATATGCTATTGCTAGCCAGCTAGGGCCAACAGAGAAATGTGAAAACAACAACCGCCTCCCGGGTCGCTTTCAGGCGACTTCGGAGGGACAGAGATCAGGTGACCTGCTAAAGTCACCGCTTAACATGGCCATTGGATTAAAAAGGGACAACCCAGATTAGTACTTAGCATAAAGAATTGTAGTTGTGCGTAGTAGGGAGTTTCTGTGGTGTCATTACGTATTGTTCATGTAGATTCTTGATCACACGGTCTAGAGAGGGGGATGTCACTGTACTGCTCATTGGTGACTCGCCTATGGTAAGTCACCTAATCTCAGTCCACTCCGGAGGCACCCAAGCCCCCACCAACCTCAACCACCTCCTTCCTCTATCCTCTTTGCCGTTGTCGACGGACGACGATGGCCTCCACGACCAGCCTACCGCCGGTGGCGGGCCTGCCCACCCTCTCTCTCCCCTTATCTAACATACCTCCTCTCGATCTGACTTCTGGTTCCAGTTGTGGTCGGCATGCATTGTCGCTACTCATCTCAATCAACGACGATGGCATGGGCTCATCACGGTGAGAGCTCTAGATCGGGAGTGGCTCCTCCAGGGGTAGCGGTGCGGCTAGTCATGGTCTACCATTAACAGCTGCAAGGTCGAGCCCGTCCATGGCATGGTTGCATATGCGGTGCAGCACTCCTGCTGCCCCTGCTTCGGCACGATGTGACGAGGTCAGTTACTTTTAAGGGTGCCAGCATGGTTGGACATCTTGTCTTCGGTCGGCGAGTGCGGTGCCTGGCCTATCCTTGGTGTGGCACCTGCTGATGATGTGCTCCCGCATCAGGCGGCTTCCCACTGGTTGTGCGGTGGAGTTCGAGGGGGGAGTATTGGTGTTATGTGTGCGGCAGCGGCCCTCGTCAGATCCGGCCAGCGATGGCAGCGGCTATCTCCCTAGTGGGGCGACATCGCTTGACCCTGCAATGGCAGCGAATGTGGCATGTGGCGACAGACACGAGGTGCTCAAAAGTGGTGGATTGACACGAATGTGGTACATGTATGATCGGCTCTTTGTATGATGGGGGCGGTCACGAGGCAGGCAACAGTGGTTGATGATGCGAGCGTCACACCCGATGGTAGATGGTTTGAGTTTTTCGTTTGATGCATCGCTGACATGAGGTCTTCATCTTCCGTAGACTACAATTCCATCAATATTGCGATGTGTGTGCTTGCTATGGCCAATATTGCGATGAGTGTGCTTGCTATGGACAATATATTTTTTTTGCAGGTCTAACTCAAATATGGTATGTTTTTCGCTTCTGTTTAACTGCAACACATGCGGTTCTAAAAAATGAGTGTGTGTGATGCAAAACAAAAGAGCACACGCTGATGAGAATGGAACCGTGTGCGATGTACTAGAAAAGCACACGTTGATGAGAATAGAACTGTGGGTGATGCACTGATCATCGCGCGCACTATTGAACAACGATACGTGGGTGACGGCACCCTAGGATCAAACTGTTCCAGTCATGTGCTATAGCTCCTCGTCCCACACATGAGCTTCAAAGCCACCGTATTTGATGTTAAATGTAATCCCACTCGTAAACTAGACGCGTGCGATGGTATGACACAACACAGATGTTTTGTTTTGTTTAGATGAAGCGTGTGCGATGGTTGATACATCACACACATTTACTTCTATCAAACCGTGTGTAGTAGGTCACATTTCACAAACGGTCGCTCTTGCCTCACCCTCTGCGTTTCGCGAATAAATACACATGTTTTCTTTCACGGAGACGTGTGCGATGATACATCAATCCCACATGTTGTGCGGAGCTAAATTGTGTGCAATAGGTCCGGGCATCACATACGATTGCTATTGTCAAACTGTCTGCACCCTAGGGCCCTTGCACACGGTTTGCCCGTAGCGTGTGCGATGCACCCCCCTATCGCACAGCATCAGAAGTCGACGGTTCGCATCTCCTTGTGCGATAAGGTGTTTGACCGTGTGCGATAGCCCAATCTAGACTAGTGAATGCAAAACAAAGTCCGAACATTTTACTGAAGAGCACTTCCATCCACTTGGGTGTAATGCTGAATTACCCAATGGCGGACCTAGAATTTCAGCTTTGGGGTGCCGCAGTTTACATGTATAATGTAGATAATATAACTTCAATACATTGGCTCTAAATTTATGAAAACTACACAACAAATAGTATAGATTTGTCCAAATGTCTTCATAATTCTGACAGATGGTCCGAAATAACCTTAAACTTTTAGATGACTGGTGTCAAGTATAATGTGAGCTCTTTTGCAATTTTAGAGGGGGTGCCATGTCCATTTGTACAAATAGTCCTAAGGTAACCTTAAACATTAGTACATGCCCTTCAGATGGGAAAGAGCATCAAGCTTATCTGCCATGGCCACACCAGGTTTTTCAAGACAGAAGATGTACTCCTTCAAGCTGCAATTAAAATTGATTTGGTGTACAGGCCATCGACGAATAATCAAGGAAAATGAATAAATTTCATATGAACTGACCTTGTCCACTTGTACTCGTCTGTTTGATTTCCATGCAGCTCAACAGCTTCGTACAATCTATCAAGGGAGTAAAGTGTCAATCCAAATTTCCACATCACCTCATGCTCCTGTAAACATGGGAATTAAGAAAAAAAAAATAGTGTTAGGGCATATCAGAATATCAATATCCTCAAGACTTCTAATTCAAAAATTTCGGCCTCTCAAATATCCAGGGTGAAGGTTGGGGTCCAATCCTAAAAGGGTGCTCTACCCATCTCATATTCGGTAAGGACAAGATTTGTGCAAATCAAATAACATCAATTGCAGTTATCATATTATTCTCCTCATTAGGAGGACAAGTGGAACCTAAAACTTGACAGTAATAGATGAAAGGACATGTTGTGATCTTAAAGATCTAAGAAAACTACCTCCCCATTAACACTGGAATTCTTAAATTCCGGAAGCCTTCGCTCTGCAACAAAAAGAAGCCGCCCAATGCAACCTCTTTCCTCTGCACTCTGGACCTATTATACAATTACAGGAATAGTGTCATGTTAAATATAAGACTTGTGCACATCAAATTTGCAAAATGTGCGGCACAAATAGGTCCGATATCCACATATATACATACACGTGTTACCCGTGTTCGCACTAGAAAGACTAGCAGAAGGGGAAGCCCAAATGCAAGAAGAGCAAAACTGGTGTTAGATGCTTTCAGAATCCGATCAAGTCCCAGTATTGCCCAGTGGAAGAACAATCCAATTAAGACAGATGGGGAGTATTCGAGAAGACAAATGCATCATTGTATGAGTAAATTACATAAACTGCACAGAAGACCTTGGGAGCGGATTCCCCAAATCTGCTAGAGCATCATTTTTACCCCCTAAGCCCCATATTGGTTGTTTTTATATAGTTCAGGGGGTGGATACGGAATATGCTGGAGATGCTTAAGCATTTGTAACTTACCCAAATCACTTAGTTATCTATGCTAGAGCATAAAAAAAAAGATTGGGTGCAATTTTCGGTGCTCATGTGCCAAGCCAACGGTACACATCATCCAGCCACATTGGCTACATCCCACGCCACCCAGTTGTTGATGCCCCTTAAAGACTTCACCCACTGCTGCATTGCCTCTGCATCTACGCAACCAAGCAAGCAGGAGGAATGGAGCCATGCACTGCTCTGTGCCCCAACAACTGGAGCTTGCACCGCACCATGGACAAAGGCACCTAGCGTCCTTTTTTTTTCTCTGCTCTTCAACAGATCTAAGCGCCACTTAGCTTGCTCGATTACTCCTACCTACCAGACCACCTAGTGTAATCCACGTGGAGGCCAGGCCAGCGGTAGCGCGTTCTGCAACCCTTAAGAAGTGGCTACGGAGGACCATTTGCGTCATACGCAGCGGCATCGGTGGGGTGGCGTTGGAGAAGAGGAGGATCAGTTCTACACCTCTATTATCAAACAGGCTAATTGAGCAATTTGGGTAAGCTGCAAATGCTTACCCCAAAAGTTGTGGTCATGTTCTTTTGATATTCAAATATGTGGTTCTGCGGAACAGCAACCCCAAGGGTTGGTGTTTTATGCAATTTATTTACTCTCTAAAAGTTTTAATCAAGATTTAAAGACAAAAAGGGTATAACTTACTCCTGAAGAAACAGTATATTTGCCTTAGCAACCTGATCCAGTTCCAGAATTGACCTGCATAGAACAATCCAATTATCTGTGGTGGGAAATAGACAAAATAAAGAAGGTGGAAAATGGAGCATTCTGCTCTTTAGCACAAGGCACGATATGAAACTGAAAAAAAACATCGCAGTTTACATTTGAAACGTTTGGCCTAAGATATGAATATCAATGCCCCAACAATATGTATAAATTTGAAGTTCAAATAACCTGACCTCTAGATCTCCATCAACGCTTCCCCTGATGCATGTTGTGGCAATGTTATCTTTGCAGGTTTCTCAGAGAAGGAAAGTAGTATCCTACAAATCCGGCAAGCAAACACTGGAATTAAATGGTGCCAAATATTTTCATGATATTTTGATGAATTTGAGAGTGAGAAACTTAAAAGTTTGCTTACAACAATCAGAACTAGTAAATCTTGCACTGAATATTCATTCAGGAACAGTATTATATTCATTGTGGGTAACAGTGTGAAATTTAAGCTAGGATAAATGTATATTCATTCTGCAACAGTGCTAACTAACTTTGAAAGCGATGAAAATGCAGATTCTCTCCATTCCAATGAATAAGGCACACGCATTCTTCAACTTTGACCATGAATTAAAAATGCGTGCACGTTATTCATTGGAATGGAGGGGGTATGTTTCATTCAAGAAAGAATCACGAGTAAAACGATACATGTTACCGAAAAAGGGTTTCCCCTCGCTTTGTATTACAAAGCAACGAACACCGATCACATAGCAATTGTTGGGGCGAGAAGCACAGCAAGCTCAAAAGCAAAGAAAAAGAACAAAGAAGAAGACACAAATGCCAACAACGGCAGCTCGACAAAGCGCGGATGACCCGCCACCGCTGCGCCCTCAGGAATCGACCCACCACAGACCAAGGCCCCGACCCGCCGCGTACCAAGCAGCACCTCCAAGAAGGAATGCGACGCCGACGACGCTGCTGCCCGGACGTGTCCTTGGGTTTCCCCCGGCACACGGAGGGGAGTGGGGGATGGATACCACCGACACCCTCTAGGAAAAAATGAATCCATGAGATTCCCATTGAATTTCACATAATACCTCACCGTGGTCACACATATCATTATCTTGTATATTGATGTGTGTCGAGGGATTTTCCCACCGATCCTAACAACGGTACAACAGGGAGTATGTGGAATTTTTAGTCGAGTGAACGCCACATTAGGAAGTCAAGGGGTCTTGGACATAGAACACTTACACACCATATACCCAGGTTGAGGACTCCAAGATGGATAAAAGCCCTATTTCATGCCTTCTCTTTTCTTTATATGTGGAGAATATAGAGGATTACAATATATAGAGGGGGACTCGACAAGTCAGGGAGACACGACGCATTATGATGATGGTGGTGATCACAGTGGTAAGCGTTGGGAAATTTCTACCTGGTGTGGGCTAAAACTAGGTCGAATGAGAGGACCCCCTTATGCGTCGCCCCTAGTACCCCTTATATATAGCACTTATTATGGAGGGCTCCATGTCGGTGTGTTGGAGCGTGCAAGGATAGGAGTCGGACATAGTGTTGGTATACAACACATTTGGCCCTCTTTTCCAATTCTCGCGGACTCTTTTCCTTGCCCCTTGTGTCATTCGGTGAAAGGTCTCCTCCGTATGCGGTGGCGCTTCTTCATAGGTTGATGTGTTGTCCTTGGGACGGGGGAGTGGGGCTATTGGGGCGACAATGGGGACCATGCCTTAGATAATTTCACTTGTCTTTGGCAATTGCGTATGTGTGTGCTTCTTGAGATTAACAACTTTGGCAGTTGACTTGTCTTTTATGGTAAACCATGTACACATTCCTAGATTAAGTGGACTATCTCTCATTCATAGATTTAACCTCGAGAGAGCGGTCAAGTACACTCACTAAAACCCATTTAGGCCCTGACCCTATGCCCCCACATCAACCTCCCAAACATGACCAAGCTTGCTTCCAAGTGCACATCCCATAACCGATATATGCCTCCTCCATGGTACATCATAGATACAAACCCAAACCACATAGAATTGAGGACAATATCCAATGGTCGAATGTCGCCGTTAAATAATGTCATGATCACACTGTTAGAAAAATGCATATAGGTGGGGTCACATTAGTGGCGGACAGACTCAGGACCCTTCCATTGGTAATCTGGTAGATACCAATGGCGGGTTCTAAACTAGGCAGGTCATTGCAGTTTACTTACCAGCGGTGGGCATTTAAAATGACCCGGCACTACAAACCTAGGCCAAGCAGGTTAGACCTTGGCCATAATTATCAGTGGCGTGCAATTTGCACGTGCCCGCCACTGGTAGTTACTTCACAAGTGGCGATCACATAAGGCTTGCTCGTAACTACTGCAATTTATAAGTATTTTGGTTTCCTTTTTTTAGATTTTAGTGTGTTATCTTATTATTGGTATTGTGTGAAAAATGGTTTGAACTTTATAGGTTTCGTTATTTTCTATATTCTGGAAATTTCATTAATAAATTTATTTTTAATTCAATAAATATTGAAATTTGAACTGCAAACACATTTAAATTTTCAAAAGATTGGAAGAAAGATCCTAAAAAAGGTAGTTAGCATATATTTAGGTCCTATGAAACAAAAGTTTGGTACTTTCAAATATGTATATTTGAAACTTCAAACACACGAGCTTAATTATAATTGTGTAAAATTGATTTTTTTTTAATTTTCAACAAAATTGAATGTTGTCTGAAACCTATTAAACTTTCATGGTGTCATTAAATGACACGTAGAGTACTGTATATGGTATGCTTTTACCAATATTGGGCATTTTTTAATGTACCTCTAGTTCAAATTTGATTTATGTCCATAAAATCACTAGAAATATTTTGATAGGACTTTATATAAAAAGATATGGCTTAATGTGCCCAAATGCATATTTTAATTTAGGAGTTATTTGAAAAGTTCAAATGGGTGATCAGAGGATATATTTGAATTGCACACTTCCTAAAGATTTCAGGGATATCAAATTTGCCAAATTTGGCCAAACAAAATGAAAGTATGAATATTTGAAGTTTGAAGTATTTTTTGTCAAAATAAACAAAAACTAAAATTTGAATTATAAGCAGTGACACCTAGCATAATCTTATTGCTCGATACCTGTTGGTTAAGTCATTTAACTGGAAGCATTGATCTAAGGATCGACGGCCAGGAGAGGCACCCGTTTGCGGGTTTTAATTGATCTAATCCTAGCCACAAACGGAAATCGGACACATAAGAAATTATGAGGTCGAAATCTCACCAGAGCGGGCAGATGGTCGTAGGAGATGGGTGGCGCGCGACTCAGCTTCGGTGTAGCGGACGTCATAAGGGACGAGGCGGTGCACAACGGTGTTGCCCACGTCGAGACGAAGGCGATATAGAGCGGCATCAGAGCTTGGTTGTCGCCATTGACGCGCACCGGCTACAAATTCGAGCATGCAAAGGCGTTAGGAAGATGTGCATTGATGAAATAGAGAGAACGGAGAGAAGAAGAGGGCCTACGCTGCTCTCACGGTGATTAACACTTTGTAGGATGCAGTGGAGGATCTCAAAGTTCGACGAGCAATTGCTCAAAGAATGCAATTAGATATAGAGAGGCTCTAGGCCTGAGAGTAAAGGTATATAAGTCTCTGTTCGGGGTCCTATTTATAGGAGAAATGGATGTCAATAGAGGCGCATCAATGGAGCTTGGTGGACGAGTTTCCTATGGTTTTAAGGCATAGTGGAGAGGGAAGTGAGGCGGTGCTGAACGAGGAGTTTCTCGAAGGCCCGGAGAGGCAAGGGGCGCATGGAAATGCTCGGGAGGGTGACAGACACAGGAGCTCGGTCGTCGGGCGCAAGGGTTCAAAGCAACATGATAGTGCTGTTATGGCATTATTTGTTTCATTTTCCCTTTTTCTTCTTCTTAAAGGGTATGCCACTAATTCATTCTTCCTTAGAAAACTTCATTATTTTGATTTTGTCTTATTTTTTATTTTATTTTCTTCATTTAAAAAACTACACATATTATAGGCCTGCCGCCGCCTTTGATCATCATCCTCATTTGAAAATTAATTGAACTATTATATGCTTTTTTTTCTTTTCTATTTATTTTTAGTCATTTTTTTATTATTTTTACATGGGTATTTTGGCATGTTGGATGAGTAGAAATGTATACACGTAAATACTATATAGTATGTGAACGTGAAAATTGCATGATTATATGCTTATTTTTTGCATATTAAAAAAGTGCAATTTCAGTGCAAAGTTCTGTGCATTTTTTAAAATTTATTTTCCCATTTTCTTTGTTCTTAAAGGGTAATACCAATGCTACTAATTCTTTTTTTTCTTAGAAAACCTCATTATTTTGATGTCGTTATAGTTTTTATTTTATTTTCTTTCTTCGTTAAGGTTAATACCAATGCCACCAATTCATTCCTTCTTATAAAACTTCTTTTTATGAAATTTCACTATTATAGAAAGTGCAATGTCTGGGTATATTATGTGCAAATTTTGTCATTTTTTATTTTCTCTCTTCCTAAAGGGTAATACCAATGTCAATAATTCATTCTTTTCTCAGAAAACTTTATTTTTTATCTTTTTATAGTTTTATTTCATTTTATTTCTTTTTTAAGGGTAATACCAATGCCATAAACGCATTCCTCTTCACGAAAGTATGTGAAATTTCCACTATTATATGCTTGTTCTTGTGTATGATAAAAAAACACAATTGTCGTGTGAATTGTGTGCTACTTTTTTATTTTTATTTTTATTTCATTTTCTTTTTTTTAAAGGGTAATACCCCTTCAGCTGAGGATGATGGCCTTGATTGCTAACTAATTGCATACTGCAGTGACAGATTGAACAATTACTCTAGGGAACAACAAAAAATTCAATGCAAAAACTCAATGGCATTTGGCCGAACACCTGCTGGGCATGGTGTCCGCCATGGACGTCGTCCATAGGGGGACAGAGGGTACCTGGCTGCCGAGGGATCCTGGGGATGGGGGCGTTCCCCAAGGCGGGGAGGCGCGTTCGTGGGGCTGTGGACGTCCGAGGATGTCTGGGCAGCGGCCGAAGAGGTACAACGACAACGTCGGACGGGGAGGGTGTGGATGCAAAGTAAGGGGGGTCAAGGGCGGAGTGGCAGAAAAGTGGAGGGAGAGGGATTTGAGTGGTCCGGGAGTGTCGAAGTCCTATGTGCCAACGGTCCGGACTCCCGCGACCCTTCTCCCCAGTTTGCTTTCAGTTTGCGAAAAAATGAACAACTGGGCGCGTCGGTGCAAATGATGGCTTACAGGTGCCATGGTTGTAGACTCGCCGACTGACTCTTAATCCAGTGGTCGTGGGCCAGTTCAAATCAATCGATTGTTGAACAGAGTATGGGAGCAACATAAATACAACAAACATGTTACTGGAAATGACCAACTAAGACATTACCAATGCCGTTCCGATTACATGTGTGACACGAACTAATGCACACACACATGCACAAATAGAGAACCGTAATCATCATACGTGCCAGCTCCATCAGCCCCAAGATCTTCTACCCTTCCGCGGGAGCACCGCAGAAGCAGAGGAGTTTGGCGATGCTCTGCATGACCCCGCCACGCCTCGGACTTGGCTTCCTGCTCTGCTTCTTCTTCTTCCCATCTTCAGCGCCGTGCCCCTTCTCCATGGAGAGACAGACAAGAGAATGCTTCGTGGAGGAGGAAGGGGATGCTGGTCGTAGCGTAGCAAATGAACACTTCGACTGGAGGACGTGTATAAATAGGTGCGCGGCCGCGTCGTAGAGCTCGACGGTGAGACATTTTCACGCCATTTTCGGGGGTGAAATCTGGTAAATGCATTACTAAGTACGTGCGGCAGGCGTTGGGTTTTTGTCTCAGTTCCTCCTGTGCGTGCACTGCTTTCGGCCTTTTCTGCACCAACTTACGGACGTGCCCCCTTCGGGAGGAAATGTCCGGCCAATTGTATCGATGTAGCTGCGTGTGTGCATGCACTCTTTCAGCCGGAGAAAAAACACGAAAAACTGTGTATCCATCGAGCTTCTCCGGTGTATGCAGCGTGCATTTTCCTCCAGTAAGTAAATTTTCTATTTGTGCGGCCAGATTCAGCCGTCCGGCGTCGGTGGAATCCGTGCATCTACGGCGCAATTTACACGCTGCAAGGGTACGAGTTCGTATGGCGGTGGCGGTCACCGTCTGCCAGTCATTTCGCGTACAATCAGTTCACTTGAACTGGCTACCTAGTACCGCCGGCTCCGGCGACCAGATAGGTAGGCAGACGGAGTGTTCCATCCTTACGGGTGGATCCAAGTCGCCGAAAGTGAAGCACAGAAGGTGTCATTTTCTTGTCTGACAGCTATGAAAAAACATCCTGAAATATAACCCAGTTGCCAAGGAACTCGCCAATATGGTTCAACTGAGCATCTGAGACTAGTGTTCACCATTGCGAGGTCGTGATCAGAGGCTACGCGCGTGCAGGCGCAGCAAATCCATGGCGCTCGTCAAAGGGACCGGCCGTCACCGGCGATCCGACGTGAATATATTCATGAAGTAATTAAGTGCGCGTATGAGACACATACAGAGCGGCAATGCTCTAGCACGCGAAACGAAGCAAATACAGCAACATGTTTTATATCATGATATGGACCGAGTTGAACCAATAGATGAGATCGATTTGCCGGAAAAAGAGTGAATTATTACACGACACGAACAGAAGATTAGCAGAAGAACCTAGCTAAACAATAAACGACGATGCTGACCTGCAAGGCTACAAACAAGATTACCAAGCCACTGGAGAACACACAGATGCATCAGCATCAGCAAACCAAGCCTAGCTACCTGACTGAGGGTCAGCTAAGCTAACAACGTAGTACATCACACAGACAAACACGACACGGTCCATCAGTACCTAACGACGCGCAGCTCGATCGGCCGATCATCTCAGCTAATCTTTGGTGCCGGAGGGGGAGAAGCAGCCGCAGAGGAAGTCCCACATGCCCTTCTTCACCCCGTTGTGGTCAGGCATCCTTCTTCTCAGCTGAAACACAGGACTGAGATCGATGACACAAAGCTGGCTAAAACTGGGTGACGAACAGAAGAGGTTGTGGGCTTGGTGCCCTCCAACGGTTGTCTATTTATACTACTGGCGTCTCGACCGGTGTCCCACGACAGGAGCAGAAAGTGAAAGCCCGTGCGAGACCACGGAAAGGGTCGCGCGGCGACTTGACAGTGTGTGGAAAAGGTTCCGGCTAGCAGTTCAACGGGGGCGACGGGACGACGACTTTAGCTTGAGTCCAAAGTCGAAGTGTGAACTGATGCTCAGTGTCCAGTGTGACTGTGTCAGTGTGAGCAGCTACTCGAGTCTACTCTAAAGTACGTACGTACTACGCACTGTGAATCTCGAAGTCGTTCTGACTTAGTAACCTTAATTTTAGAGGTAATATCACCGGAAGTCATAGAACTTGCGTTGCCTGTTCAGTTTGGTGCTAGAACTTTGAAAATACAGTTTTGTGGTCAGCTAACTTAACTCAAGCGTGCAGATACGGTCATAGTACACGTATGCGAGCGTATCCATGTGTATGACCCCACCTGTCAGTGGGTGACGGCACTGGGCGGGACGTATTTTTATCAAAAACACCCTCATAATTTATTTATTTTTGCGGAAAACTTCAACCACCTCGACCCATTTTTGCACAGAACCCCTCATATTTTTTTATTTAAAGAATAACCCAACCACGGTACTGCACATAAATGCGAAAATTAACCCCAAACAATGGTGCGCCAGGAGTCAATCCCGCTACCAACTAGTATATTTTAGCCAGAAATGGTCTACAACTACGCCAATCAGCTTCGCATGTCTAATTCAGATAACTAACTTATATTTACTGGATGAGGGTTCATGTGGAGCTTAAATGGGCTGGGGATACTGCGGCCCATTTTGCGCGCGCTATTGTTTCAAGATAATTGTAAAATGTAAGTAATAAAGTTATGTTCAAATATTTGTGTGTAAAAAACATTATACATACAGATGATGATTAGTAAAAAAACATTTTAATATAAACCTGTGAATTATATATATAATATTTAGTAAAACATAAGTAATAAAAATATTTAAGATATTTTAAAAACATAAGTAACAAAATCATGTTCAAATATTTGTGTGTCAAAAGTACTATACATACAAACTATGATTAGTAAAAAAAATATAAACTTGTCTATTATATAAAAAAATAGTTAGTACGGACATTGAGAATGTTTATTACATAAATATGTTTAATGAATCCAAAAAAAATTACACTTGCGGGTTATATTTAAATTATATAAAATGATGAATACCAACATTTACTAAACATTTATGACTATTCAGTTGTGTATATAATTTGTTTTCATGACTTATTCATAAAATATATAACTTAAATATTAGCGCGCATAAAAAATATTAACTCAAAAAAATATAACATATATTTGAACATAACTTTATATGTTTTACATTTATCTTAAAAAAATAGCGTGCAAAAATGGGCCACAGTATCGCCAGGCCATTTAGGCTCCACATGAATCCTTGTTCAATACAAATAAATTAGTTATCCTAATTAGACATCAGATCTGAAGGCTGTAGTGGCTAGACCGTCAACTGTTAAAACAGTTGGTTGCTTGCGGTATCAAATCCTGGTGCATCAATTTGTGTGTTTAATTTTCACATTTATGTGCATTACCGTGGTCGGGTTATTCTGAAAATAAAAAAATGTGAGGAGATTTTGTGCAAAAATGGGTCGAGGTGGTTCACTTTTTCCGCAACTAAAGAAATTATGAGGGTGTTTTGTGTAAACATACGCGCCATCACCCACTGACAGGTGGGGACATACATATGGATACGCTCGCATACGTGTACTATGACCGTATATGCACGCTTGAATCAAATTAGGTGACCACAAAAACGTATTTTCAAAGTTCTAGCACCAAACTGAACATGCGACGCAAGTTGTATGACTCCCGGTGATATTACCTCTTAATTTTATGGCCTTCTTCCATGGATTGCCTGCAACCAGCTTTTAGATAAAGCAATTTGGTGGTAGTAACATTTATTCTCCTTTTGCATGGTACGCGTATACAGGGACTCGCGTCTCATGTACGCACTGTGAATCTTGAAGTTGACTGCTCGTGTCAGACTGAGTGTGTGGCTTATATAAATAATAATCATTTGGTACAGTACTGCTTATTCGCATCAATCAAAGGCACCAATCCTGACTTGGTGCCTCTACCCTACAGGACGGTCTTGGTGTGTTCCGCCATCAGACTTTACTAGGACAAGAACATGGGAATTTTCCCACAAGAAAATTAAGGGGAGTCAATGTCCTCTGAGTACTCTGCTAATAGCAGCACTCCGGGTCACTGGGCTTAGTTGCGCTTGTCATAGAATGTTCAGTGATGGATACTTGCAAAATCATACGTAGAATGTTCAGTGAAGTATACTTGCTAAATCTTTACAAGTAGAAGAAGAACAATTCCTTTTAATGCAAGTACAACCTCCACACGCTAGCTACTTTCTTGTCCCCCGTGCTTGACCAGTGACCAGTGTTAGAAGTGAAAACAAATACTCCTAGAAAATGACTACTGAGTTCTGAATGGCTTGGGATGACTTGACTTTTCGACGTTTTCGTCTGAGGCTGTGAGTCAGTGTGAGCGTATGACCTTGAGAGACATGCATGCTGCCTTCAATGTTCAATCATTCAACGATTTGCTGGTCGGCCCCCCATGAAACACAATCGGTTAGGCCACATATGGTACGCCTACACGGAGACTGACTGATCCTTGTCTCTAGCTGTCCAGTGAAAGCTGGCTAAGCTCCCTTGACTGAAGCATGCATGGAACGTTTACACACATGCTTGGAACGGTTCATTTTGAGTTTACTGTTTCAAACCAGAAAACAGAAAAGAGCTTCTATGTAGGTTTCCAGCGTCCAGTTCACAAATAAATGACATTTTACACATTTGCATGGTCTTCAAGGTGTAATGGACCACTAATTTCTATCGTAATAAGGTATAAAACCAAATAAAACTTGACATATTTCAAGGAAAAAGACTCGAGACAAATCCATCATATTACTTTCAGAATTTTCACTTTAAATATTTAAAATGATATTGACATTCAAAGATTTAAAAGTTTGATTGAAGGTTTCTCCAAAACAACAGATGAGATGTGAACGGTATTAGATAGATCGGGCGGTTAAAAGAGCAGAAAAGATGGTCAGGGGTTATGTGAACCATCCATTTTGTTTGGGTAGTAAAATGGACTTTTTTCTCCATGTATTTCGTATTTTTAGACTTACGTATTTTTTCTGACCTTACATCATTGATTGCTGGTTCGCAAATGATATGCTATTGCTAGCCAGCTAGCGACCAGCAGAGAAATACGAAAACAATAACCGCCTCCCGGGTCATTTTTGGGGGACTTCGGAGGGACATACATCAGGTGACTTGGTAAAGTCATCAGTTAAGAGCATCTACAGCCGGACCCTCTATTTCCTCCCTGAACGTCTGCAACGTCCGTCCGGTCCGTGCCCGGTCAAAAAAAGTTGATCCAACCGGACCCCTCACTTACTTCCTATACGCCTGGACTGACCGACACCCCTTAAATTAGGACCAAATGTAGGGACAATATTAGGGCGACCGGACGCGACTGGGCACCCCGCTCCAGGTCATAGCGGTTCCACCTGCAGCCACCCGAAGCTCCTTCCTCTCTCTCATCTTTGCGCAACGTGAAGGGTGCAACGGCGTGGCGAGCTAGCCTCGCGTGCTTCTGCTCCGGGGCGCGCGTCGGAGAGGAGCTTGCGTCAAGATGAAGGGACCCAAATTTTAGTCTCACCTTGCTGCGCCAGGCGGACGCCGACCGGCTTAAATAGCCGCGCCGGCGGATGGCGGCAAGCTTCCATGTTGTTGCATAAGTCATTCAATTCTCGCTGTGTGAACGAGGTATCTTGACACTAGATTGCATTTCATCAACTGATGATTGTTCATCGAGTATCAAGTTCATCCCATTCATATACGTTGATAGCCCTACTACAATGAAAGAAATTTTTAAATTGTTCATCGAATTTTAAAAAAGAGCCGTGCAAACATCAATGTTCGGTTTGTGAAGGAGATAGGCCATGACTATTAATCTTCTTTGCATGACAGTCTATCTCCTTAACAACGGGTGCAATGATGACTGAAACTTATCGCTTCTGGACGACCCGGCTATTTAAGCTGGTCGACTAGCTCCTCACGCGGCGAGGTGTGACTAAACATCCAAAACCCACCGGCCCAATACGGATGTGAAAATCTTAAGTATGAGCAATTTATTCGGTGTTTTTTGACAACCCGCCGGCCCAACACGAACTAAAACATCCAAAATGATCGACGTATGTGTTTGCATGTATTAGCTGTTTTCAATTCATGAACATTTTTTGAATTGGCGAAATTTTGTTCAATTTGATTAACATCTTTTAATACAAGAACTTTTTAAAAAAAAGCATGAACATTTTTTTTTATTTTCTGAACATTTGTTTTCAAAATTGCAAACATTCTTTGAATATGCGAACATTTTTCAAAAATCCTGAACATTTTTTGAATCCACAAACATATAGAATTACTCCCTCTATTCCTCTTTGTAGTGCGCATTGTTTCCAGCTCCAATACCAAGGAGTGAGGTGGAGCTGCAGTTTGTACTAAAATAGCCTCGCATGCATGAGGTCAGTCCCACCCACGTGGGTACTGCTGCATGTCCCATGAATCAAACAAAGGGTTACTTTTGTCCAAATGAGCTCGGTGCTGCAAATGCGCACTACATTGAGGAATTTTTCAGAAAAAATTATGGGCACTATAAAAGGGAATGGAGGGAGTATTAAACATTTTATTTAAAAAAAATCATTTTTAAAAATTTTCGGAACTTTTTTGATGTCCCAAATTATTTAAAGTAGAAAAAACGAAGAAAGAAAAGGAGAACGAAAAATAAAAAACAAAATTTTAAAAACAGCCGCCCGGACATGCACCGGCACAAACAGGCGCTTCTCCCAGCACGCAGAGCGCAGTATAGGAGGTTCCTACTGCGTGGGCCGGCCCAGGCGGGGATTCCCTGTGCGAAACGTTTTTTATCACTTATATGTGGCATCGGTGGGTAATATTTTGCAACTTTAGAGGCAATTTATGTTGCTTACCACAAGAAGCACTAATGACTTCTTCTTTTTTTCGGGTAACTAATGACTTTATTATTACTAGGAACATTGCATGTGCGTTGCAACGTGATACATTGCTAACACGTTGCAGAGTAACGGAAACAAGAAAAGAAAAAAACATGAAAAGACTATGTGTGTTTTAACCTTCTCACCGCGTCCTGGTTAATCATGTCACATTCGTAATCTCCCTTTTTAACAACCCCCCCCCCCCCCCCCCCCCCCTTTTTTGTCGCTCGTGGCTTGACTTTGTAATAGAACTGTGGGTGATGCACTAATCATCGCACACACTATTGAACAATGATACGTGGGTGACGGTACCCTAGGATCAGACCGTTCCAATCGTGTACGATAGCTCCTCAACCCACACATGAGCTTCATAGCCACCGTGTCCGATGCTAAATGCAATCCCACTCGTAACTAGATGCGTGCGACGGTATGACACAAAATAGACGTTTTTTCCAGCTGAAGAATGTGCAATGGTCGATACATCACACACATTTACTTCTATCAAACCGTGTGCCGATAGGTCACATTTCACAAACGGTTGCTATGTTTGGCAAACAAATACATGCGTTTTCTTTCATGGAGACGTGTGCGGTGATATATCAATCCCACACATTGCGCCGAGCTAAATTGTATGCAATAGGTCCAGGCATCGCATACGATTGCTATTTTCAAACTGTCTGCACCCTAGCACCCTATCGCACACGGTTTGCCTGTCTGCACCCTTGGGGTGTCGCAGTTTACATATACAATGTAGACAATATAACTTCAGTACATTGGTTCAAAATTTATGAAAACTACACAACAAATAGTATATATTTGTCTAAATTTCTTCATAATTCTGGCAAATAGTCCTAAAATAAACTTAAAACTTTTAGATGACTGGTGTTAAGTATATAATGTAAACTCTTTTTGCAATTTTGGAGGGTGTGCCATGGCTATTTATACAAATAGTCCTAAAATAACCTTAAGCATTTGTATGTGCGCTTCAGACTGGAAAGAGCATCAAGCTTATCTTCCATGGCCACACCAGGTTTTGCAAGACGGGAGATGTACTCCTTCAAGCTGCAATTTAAATTGATTTGATATGCAGGCCATCGACGAATAATCAAGCAAAATAGATAAATTCCATATGAACTGACCTTGTCCATTCGTCTGATTGATTTCCATGCAACTCAACAACTTCGTACAATCTATCAAGGGAGTAAAGTGTCAATCCAAACTTCCACATCACCTCATCTGCCTGTAAACAAAGGAATTCCGATAAATTACTGTCAGGACATATCAAAATCCCAATATCCTCAAGACTTCCATTCAAAATTTCCGGCTACTGAAATATCCAGGGTGATGGTTGGGGTCCAATCCTAAAAGGGGGGCTCTGCCCATCTCATATTTGGTAAGGACAAGCTTTGTGCAGATCAAATAACAACAAGTGTGGTTATCATATTATTCTCCTCATTGGGAAGACAAGTGGAACCTAGAACTTGAAAGTAATGCATGAAAGGACATGCTGTGATGTTAAAGATCTTAGAAAACTACCTCCGCATTAACACTGGATTTCTTAAATTCCAGGAACCTTCCCTGTGCAAGTACAAGAAGCTCCCCAATGCTATCTCTTCCCTCTGCACTCTGGACCTATAATACAATTATACAGTAATAATGTCATATTAAACATATTACTTGTGCACAGCGAATTTGCAGAGTGTGCGGCACAAATAGGTTCAGGATCAACATATATACATACATGTGTTACCCGTGCCAGCACTCGAAAGAATAGTAGAAGAGGAAGCCCAAATGCAAGAAGAGCAAAACTGGTCTTAGATGCCTACAGAATCCGATCCAGTCCCAGTATTGCCCTATGCAAGAACAATCCAATCACCACAGATGGGGAGTATTGGACAAGACAAATGCATCATTGTATGAGTAAATTGCATAAACTGCACAGAAGACCTTGGGAGCGGATTCCCCAAATCTGCTAGAGCATCATTTTTACCGCCTAGCCTCCATATTGGCTATTTTTAACTTACCCAAATCACTAGATTGAGCAATTTGGGTAAGCTGCAAATGCTTACCCCAAAAGTTGTGGTCATGTTCTCTGGATATTCAAATATGTGGTTCTGTGGAACATCAACCCCAAGGGTTGGTGTTCTACGCAATTTACTCTCTAGACGCTCTAATCAAGATTGAAAGACAAAAACACTATAACTTACTCCTGAAGATCCAGTACATTTGCCTTAGCAACCTGATCCAGTTCCAGAATTGACCTGCATAGAACAATCCAATTATCTGTGGTGGGAAATAGACAAAATAAAGGTGGAAAATGCAGCATTCTGCTCTTTAGCACAAGGCACGATATGAAACTGGAAAAAAAATATCACAGGTGGCATTTGAAACGTATGGCCTAAGATATCAATGTCAGTGCTCCAACAATATGTATAAATTCGAAGTTCAAACAACCTAACCTCTGCATCTCCATCAACGCTTCCCCTGATGCATGTTGTGGCAATGTTATCTTTGAAGGTTTCTCTGAGAAGGAAAGTAGTGTCCTACAAATCCAGCAAGCAAACACTGGAATTAAAATAGTGCCAAATATTTTCATGATATTTTGATGAATTTGAGAATGAGAAACTTAAAAGTTTGCTTACAACAATCAGAACTACTCCCTCCGTCCCATATTATAAGAGCGTTTTCAACACTAGTGTAGTGTCAAAAACACTCTTATATTATGGGACGGAGGGAGTAGTAATTAGTAAATCTTGCACTGAATATTCATTCAGGAGGGTAACAGTCTGAAATTTAAGCTAGGATAAATGTATATTCATTCAACAACAATGCTAACTAACTTTGTAAGCAATGAAAATGCAGATTCCCTCCATTCCAATGAATAAGGCGCGCATGCATTTCAAAATTCAACTTTGACCATGAATTAAAAATGCGTGCATATTATTCATTGGAGTGGAGGGGGTATGTTTCATTCAAGAAACAATCACAAGTAAAACGATGCATGTTTGCGAAACAACATCAGAGAATAAAAACCTGCGCAGTGACTCTTCAGTTTGTCGGGCATATTGTTTTTCCATTGCAGGTGTATCTGTTCGCTTCATTGGCTCAAAAGGCCCCTCCCCAACAGAAACGATCTGATTATTGTTAAGAGAGAACAAAACTGTCAAGGTGGGAGCAGAATAACACAACTGATTTCCAAAGGTAAGGAACTATATAAACCAGCTAGTAGCAGTGAAACAAAACAAAATGGTCTCACATATAATTTTAGTGAACAATATTTAGACTACTACGATGCAGATGCATATTAACAAGTCCGATGGCTCATATACACTCATCTACCAAAGTTTGCTACAGATATGCTAATACTGTGCCCAAAAAGCACATGTAAGCTGCAAGCAATGCGCAAAAACAGCATACATCCCTTTTTAGTTATCTTAATCAGAAATGGTGGTCAGAGCCATGGTGCACAAGTAAACTAACAAACACAGGCTACAAAAAGTAGCTCACAGAAACATATATTGTACAAGTAGATGACCAATAAAATGTTGTGCCCGCCTAAAATAGCTTGATTTACTTTCAGTTTACATGCACTAGTATAACACGCAAGATAACAAATATACACAAATTAAGTATCTTACTGGTTCAGCAGGATCACTCCAGAATCTAGCGATGGACTCCTTAGCATGTCGAACCAAGTTATAGTCGTCAGAACTTCCCATCAAGCTACTATGGCGTAATAGCCATAGAGAACATAAAGAGAAACCAATTGCTCCACATGTGTAGGGGAACCAGTATAAGGTCATATGTGTTGGTTTTTTATGCCTTGAAAGCTGCCATTGCCAAAAAAACTTGCTTTAGACAAAATGAGCAAAATTACTTTGTACAAACATATCTACTCATAGATATTTGGGTTTGAACAAATTATCAGTAGGTGATTCAAGCGCTTAATTCTGAAACCTCTCACAGTTTTGGTAATCATCTGCCCAGCGTGTTAGTTACATTTGTCGAGTCACATATAGACATAAATATCTTATAATTGAACCTTCATAAGAATAAAACAGAACTCTTAATGCCCCTTCAACGAAACAGGAAATACTAATCGGTAAACTCAAGTATACGGTGCACTAATAGCAACAAACCTCACGACAGAATTGCTAGGAATAAGTTGACTATTACTTGTTCCCATCTAAGAGTGGCATCCCTATGAATAGGTGGTTGTATCCCGATTTGATTAAGTATGTATAACTGATGAAGAAAGAATTACTTACCAAAGAGGAAACAAAATTATCTAGCTTCTCGAGGTTTTGGCCGATCAAACCTATAGCATTTGCTGAGAATGCATCTGTCCATTATGAACTATTAATGTCAACTTCTGGCAATCTTTTGAACTTAAGTTCAGTTGGGTTTCCATCATGTGTGAATAGAAGAGTTTGCCCCTGAAAATATATAGTTAACTAATTAATTATTGCATCAAAGAAGGAAATATAACATACTTTAAGTATCCAAATATATTTATAAAAAACAATGCATACCCCACCCACCTTTCTATGTAATTCCTCCAAATTGGCAAAGACATGGTTCAAAACAATAAATAGTGTACATAGGGATTCACGATGACTTCCAGTTAATCCTTCTTTGCCTATATCTGCTTGCTGATAAACCTGTTGAAGAGGAGAGGTAGAACTTTAATTCATGTATATGATAGTGATAATGTGGTCATGTAGCACAGAGGAATATCTCATAGAGGAATAAAGATGGGTTTAAAATTTAATTATAGCAGGATATCAATTATTCTACTTCAGTCAGTAGAGTACCGCAACCATGTTAGTACTTTGCCATTAAAAAAACACTAAACTTACAAACCTCAGCAAGAAAAACAGCCAAGCAGCGCTTGATACTCTTCAGGGCATCAATGTTAGTTGAGATAATATTATATATCCAGACATTAAAAGACTGCAATGGACCTCCGTTGTTCCCAAGTCTAGTCAGACGTGGGCTTGTTGCTTCAACAAAAGCACTTGGACCTCTTTGAAATATCATGAAATACATTGTCTGTGAATATGAACCCTGAAAAAGAAATCAACAAACAGAAAAATCTAATTAAGTAGAACAAAAACAAACATGACCAACTTATCTGTGTACTATTACTGATAGTGTAAAGGAATTCGAAGATTTTTGTAAGAACGTGTTACCCGAGCCTTGGACCTCCAATACTCCAAATCTTCGTCAATACTGCGCAAATAGGACAGCGTGCGTTGCATAATCTCTTCCAAGATGACACAGCCAATGGGCTTGTTGTAAAAATCCCTGTAAGTACCATATAGTAAAAAAAATCTCAATTTTCCATCACCACAGATCCAGATCAATGGGGTAGCTCAAGGAAAGTGATGTGTTTGCATCAAGGAAAACATAGTGCGCTATACAAAATAGCGCCGCCCCTGAAAACATACTATTAGCATGCTATTAGCGAAACATTGTACACTAATCAATTTAGCGAGACAATTCTCTACACGCTATAGCGTGTTATTAGCGGCGGTATACCGCCCTATTTTTTCAGTGGTTTGCATATAGCGACTAATTCCCCAACACATTAGTACAATTTCTTCACAGATCACCAAGAATCCGGAAAAATTTAGTTGGTTCGGGCCAAAGTCGAGAAAGCACGAGCACGGCACTGCTCCAGCAAAAGCCGGTACAGAATAGGAGCCACGCCAACTGGAGATGGGTTTTTCTTTTTGACGGGTAGAAGAAGTTTTTTCTCACCAGAGAGAAAGCTCGACGGAACTGTGGACAGGGAGCGGGAGAGCAGGGTGCAGGCGCCGGCGCCAGCGGCCGCTGAAGAGACAGTCGAAGAGGGAGTTCCATCCACGAGCGGGTACTGGCGGCAAGGTCTCCATGTGGATTGAGTGCGTGGGCGAAGGGGGGGGGGGGGGGGGGACTGCCTTTCTTAGAGACCGGGTTGAACTAATATATGTTTGCCGGGCAGAAAAAAGAGTGGATTTAGGATTTAATACAACTACACAAACAGAAGATGTGAAGACTCTAAGCAACTGGTAAGCTTGCACGTGCAATGCACGTCTAACCTTAGACCAAACTTTTGTTGTTCATCATAGTTAGGAGGCACATGTATTCAAATAAAATCATTTAATTCTTCTCTTCATTCCGACAATTGTGCTCACGTATTGGTAAACGAAAAATTCAATACTACAGATAATGCACTGATTGATTCCTGGCCTGACTTAACTGAACTTCAGAAGGGGACAACAGCATACTTGCCTTAGTCATTGCCGCTCGCGCTCTAGACGGCTGAATGGTGACCCAACGCGACTGAGCGTTGCCCCCGTAAAGCAGCCAGCGTGACTTATCCATGGCGTAGGAAGGCCCTTCAGTGCAGGCTATGGTATGGGGTGGCGGTAAAGGGGCAACGTTGTTCCAAGTCAATTGCGTTGTTGCCTTGAGACGAGCTGTTTGAACAGTAGAGAGGCCAACATCTTCGAATACATCAAGCATTCCAATCTCATCCAAATCTGCAAGCCAATCACTCTCATCCAGACCATTTTGAAAAGATCCACAATCTTGCTCTGTTTCCTCAAGAAAACACTGTTTCCGAGCTTCCTTTACACGCAGAGCAGCTTCGAGTGTAGCTGCAGTCAACTTATCGGACTGGCAATCATTAAGCATCATTTCTGCAATAACCATAGCCCCAGAGGCAGCAATAGATAGCTCAACCCCATCATTAGCATCTGCCCTACGGAGCTTTTGAACATCAATTTCCCCCCTAGATGGTTGATGTTTTCTTGCCCCAAGTGGTTTAGTGAAATCCTTGCTAGCCACTCTACGGACTCCTAGTTGAGTGTCATCCTTAAGGCCTTTTAGCCTCTTGCACAGCCTTGGTACCTCAACGGGGTTAGGTGGCGGCACAGGTGGTTCTATCTAAACCCTTCACGACGAAAAGAAAACAACACAAAGAAAAAAGCAAGGTATGATTTACATGCTCATTCCCCTCCCGGTTCCTCCGACATATAACATTTCAAGAAAAAAGTCAGTATCTACACTAAGCTCCCAAACTTCAGCCTGGCCATCTGAAGCATTTGCCATTCATCTCTCTCTAATAAAGAGGTAAACGCAGTTGTAATATTTAACATCTTTGGGCTATCTAGAACACCGCACAATTCAAACTATGAAGGCATACATTGTTGAATCCTTTATGGGTTCATTTCTATCCAAAATTTAAGATACATTGTGAACATTCTCATCAAATAAAGTGGAACCACTCACCTTTTTCTCTAAGCTCAATAAAATTGATCTCTGCAAGACAATCTCTCCACTTCCAGTATATGCACAAAATAACATTCTGAAATAACATTCTGGCGTGTTTGCTATTTCAAAAATCTTCCTCCAGCCTCCATCGTTGTATTTCTGAAATAATCATGCTGCAGAAAGAAACACTAAGTTATGCGGTCATTCAAAGTACACCTCGAATCGGATCTATCACCTATTGTAAAAAAAAAAAGCATCATCCCTCAAATTGTAGCATATGGCAAATACTTTTTGTATCACTCGAATCGGATCTATCACCAACAAACTAAGAATTCAGGCCAAATACCTTAAATATCTCACTCTGGTCTTTCCGTGGATGGCACCAATGACTCTTATTTGACTTTCCCTTCAACTTACAATACTGCATCAACAAACAAAAAGTTTCAAAAATGCTCCTGACAGGACAGGACAGCCTAAACATGCAACTCTGTTGGTAGCAGTCAGCGTCACTGACACCATTGTTTTGATCACAAAAGATATAATTGACAAAATCAGTTTGCTGCTTTCCACTACAAACTGTATATTTGGCACACAAGTTCTTACCCGGAGAGCTGAAGTTCATTGATTTCTGCACTCCTTGCTCTTGAGCTCATTCCCCCTCATCAAATTCTGCATCGTCCTCTTGCAATTGCCTTTGTCCCTCACAAGTGAATCATGCTCTTGCCTCGGCAACAACTACACCGGCTCCTTGGAGGCCATCCCGCGGGACAAAGCGGGATGCAGGACGACATCTGGATGCGCCGCTCTAGATCTTCTTGGCGGCCTCGCCGCCGGCAAGATGGGTAGACCGTGGGGCCGGACGACGGAGAGGCGCCGGTGCAGGGCATGCGTGTCATGTGCCGCGGCAAGGCGAGGCGTTGCGGGCGGGAGGGCGGCGCCGACGTGAGGCGCGACCATCTGTTACAACGGACGCGGTTGCGCAGATGGAGCAGCACAGGGCGACGAGGCGCCGACGCAATAGAGGAAGCAACGACGGAGTCGAGGGCGGCGACCCGCTCGTAGGAGAGAACGGTGGCTAGATGGGAGAGGCGGAGGAGCGGCGTGCAACAGCCGGCCGACGGCTAGATGGGAGAGGCGAAGGAAGAGGGGAAGAGGAGACGTGCGTGGCGCGCTCGGGGAGGAAGTTACAGTGAGGATGAAAAGGTACGGGATCAAGGGTGATGGGTGGGATTAGTGGATCGTTGGTGCCCTCAAACACGGGAGTGGCATGGTGGGTAATTAGAGCGTAAAACACGTTTAATAGATTGGAGCTATTAAGACCATCAGATCACACTATTTGATGGATGAGATGAATTGGTTATCCGCCCTTTCGTGCTTTTATAGGGACAGTAGATAGATAGATAGATAGATACTCCTAGATAGATAGATCAAACACGGGAGTGGCATGGTGGGTAATTAGAGCGTAAAACACGTTTAATAGATTGGAGCGATTCAGACCAATCACACTATTTGATGGATGAGATGAATTGGTTCACCGCCCTTTCGTGCTTTTATAGGGGTATATATAGTAGATAGTAGATAGATAGATAGATAGATGGTAGATACACGATGCTCAGCCGGCCGCAAGGCTGCAAAGCAAACTTGCTGTTAGACTTTGACGTTTCATTAGTTAGCACGTGACGTCCCAAGCAGCGGCGCCGGCGTAGGCGGCGGCGGGGCTGCTTCTTCCTCTCTGCTCGGGATCTGGGCTGGCGCAGGACGGCCCACCGATGGAGGCGCCGGGCTGCTGCGGGGCTCGGTGGCGCAATGGTGGGCGCGTGGGGTGGCGGCGACGTCGTCGTATGACGGCACGGCGGCGCCCTTGTGCCCGTGGATGGTGCGGTGGCTGCACGGTCCTCCTCTCAGGTGGTTGGGTGCAGGGCGGCCTCCGGCCAGATCTGGCCGGTTCTGCGGCGGTGGGGGGCTGACGCGCGGCGTGGTGGAGGGGGTGGATGCAGGCCTGGCTGGGTCTCTGATGGGCGGTGGCCCTCGCTGGTATGCGACGGTTCGGCCGGCGCCATGTGAGGGTGCCCGCGGTGGCTGGAGTCATACGGGAGAATTGATTTTAACCCCCCGTGTTCAATCGCCTTTGATCTTAGACCCCTTTGTTCGTTCGCCTCCCTTTGAGCCCCCCCGGTACGACATAATTCTTTCTGATTGCCCCCTTGGCATTGTTATCTGTTCAGTTAGCTAGTAATGAAAAAAGAACTAGTCTTACAATATTCCTCTTTGACTAATCTGCCCTCGTACAGTTTCCTCAAGAACCAGCACGGGAGCTTTTCGCTCGAGAGGGCTGGCCCGTTCGTTCTTTTCTTCTCGCTTGACCGCGACCAGCAGCCAGAGCCGCCGCGCCCCGCCGTTCGTGCCCTTGCTGCTCCGCCGCGCCCCGCCGTCCGTACCCCTGCTGCTCCACCGCGTCCCCTCCCTCCCCCATCCGCCGCCCTCCATTGCTGTCCCAAGGTAAGGCAAGCTTCTCCCCTTTCGTTTTCCATGGATTTTGTGTGGTTTCTCTTGTACGGTTGTCTAAATCGTAGGAACCCTAGGTGCTGAGGGAGATTGACATGGGGAATTGAGTGGGAGGGGTTGGATCTGCAAAGGGATGTGATGGATCTGAAAAGATTGATATGGGTACTTCTGTCTATTTTTAATTTTTTATCTCTATTTGATGCTTATGTACTAACAAATTTGTTAAACATGCAACAGGGGGTATGAGCAACAGCTAGACAGAACTGGGGGGCTCAGAGGGAGGCGAACGAACAAAGGGGTCGAAGATCGAAGGCGAGCGAACTGGGGGTTTAAAATCAATTCTCCCGAGTCATACGTGCCGGCGGGGCGGCGTGGGCCTAGCGTGGTGCTGCTGCTTGGGCTCTTCCTGGTGGCTGTGGGTGGCCCACTACTCTCTTGCGGCGGTGGTCTGGGTCACCGGCGGGCGGCGTTTGCCGTCGTCGCGGCGCGGATCTGTTTTGAGGTGGTGGATGGCTCCCGCGGAGTGCATGTGCAGGGGGCCGAGCTAGTCCGTGCCGGTATGCCTTCGCGTTAGTGCTCTCCTTGTGGCTGCTATGTTGTAGGTCGGATCGACGCCGATGGCCACGGATGTACACAAACAGAAGATGAGATAGCTTACCTACAACTACGTACACAAACAGAAGATGAGAAGACTAGCTGCAATCAACCTTACCAATGGACTGCAAGCACACAGATGCATCAGCAATCCATGGTCTACCTGACCATATATGTCAGCTAATTATGTACATCACACAGTCAAACAGTCAAAAACTTCAGATATACTGTAGTACATATTCAAGAAGCAAGGACAAGTACGAGATATAAAACGCTAATGCTTTATCACTCAAATACATCGATATGTTTCGCAAATAACCGACCGAACACATGATACATTTAGAATGATACACACCCCAGATCACCCTAAACAATACTCCTTAAAGACTGCAAATAACTGGAGCGCAGAAGCATCAACGAACTATATACCTGACGGTCAACTACATTACTCTACATAGACAGACCAACAACACTTCATCAATCTACCTCAAAAGAAAAGGGGAAAAACACTTCAACCAGAGTTGGCGTCATTTAATCTTTGGTGCTGGATGAGGAGAAGCAGCCGCAGATGAGCTCCAGGATGCTCTTCTTCACGCCGTTGTGATCACCCATCCTTCTGACAGATGGTCCTCGGAGAGTCGGAGATCACCTTCACAGGTGAAACGATTAAGATGGAGTGTCAAAACTGAGCGAGCGGGGGAGTTGGATGTTCGGTGCCTGAGCAAGCCTCTCTGATGTCCAATTTATACTACCACTAGCTACTTGGTTCGCACGTATAATGATGGAGAAGCCGGCTGGCTGGCCTGCTTGCTTTGCAAGGAGTAGGAAAAAATTGCATCCATGACCGGGAAAAGGTTCAGTGGACTGAGAACAGGTCCTAGCAAGGGACAGTCCAACTGGGGCGATCGGTGACTGGAAAGAGTAAAAAATGACTTACAAGTGTCACGTCCCGTTGTGACAGTGTCAGAACGGGCACTCCCAAGTGTGAATTTTGAAGGCGTTCAGACTTCTGACCTTAAGTTCAACAGTTAACTTGATGCCCTTCCATCGTGTGCAACAAGCTTAGATGGAATATGGTAAACTATTAGCGTCGTACGCGTATTACTGGTGGTGGGACTGGATTCTGTGGTCAAATCAATGGCGAGTAGCCGAGTAATCTTCGTCAAAAAGACAATATGGCGAGTAGTGTACAGTACGTACTGACCATGACTGGAACACCGTTAGCCTTCAAAAGCCTTGGGCTTAACTATTACCACCGGAAGTGTTCGACCTACTACTAATCAAGCTTGTCACAAAAAAAAAAAAAAACTAATCAAGCTTTTTCCCCCCATATTCCATTCTTGAAAGTATACGGTGCTAGCTCCCGTCTTGGTCTATTTGGTTCATAGCAAAAGTTTAGGGACCCATAGAAACAGATAATTTTCCTACAATGACAATATTCATGCATTTAATTAGAAAGGTATAGTGCATAGGAAAAAATCGAGAATTTTTCCTTTGAATTGAGATTCATAGAAAAACAAAGAAATTTTATAATCCACTGAAACCTGTTTTTTAC
Organism: Elymus sibiricus; assembly: GCA_039707655.1. Taxonomy (NCBI): domain Eukaryota; kingdom Viridiplantae; phylum Streptophyta; class Magnoliopsida; order Poales; family Poaceae; genus Elymus; species Elymus sibiricus. The sequence goes on along the minus strand of CM077674.1, from coordinate 324,294,934 downwards.
ATTCCTATGCACGAAGAGTGAGTCAAAAGACATAAGTAGCATAATATTAACTTCATCTTACCTTTGCATATGTTTTAACCTTAATTTGACCATACTATTTAGAACCCTCGTGTTTTTCTATTCTTGCGAATCAATAACTCAATTCTGCATATTCCTATGTTTTCACAATCCTCTGTTTTGCACATGTCCTCTTGCTTTTTTTTCCTTTTTACTATTGTTATTTGTCTCCTATCTTGTGAATCAATGAGGCCCTAAAGGTCCTCCTGGTATTTCCAAACACGAAAAAAGAACTCAACGAAACTCATGAAAAATCTAGAAAAAATATATCATGACAACTATACAATACTAGCTAATTTCCCGTGCGTTGCAATGGGGGCATAAATATTCTAGTGTTCAACATCAATCGTGTCTGACATATATGTTGCACCCACCATATTCTAGATTTTGGTAAGGTGTGATTGTAGGGGAACGCGACAGAAAACAAAAATTTTCCGCATAACGAACAGCCCAGAATCACTATGGAGATGCATACAAGGTTTTTGATCTTTTCGTTACCGACTCGTAGCGCAACGGAAGTAGAGTCGATGACGATCGGCGGTGCGGATCCCCGCAGCTAGGATTTTACAACCTCCCAACCGCGAGGATGTTCTCCCTCGTCTGCCCCTCGGACAGCCCTCCGGGAGGCGGTCTGACAGTCCCTCGGACGGTGTCACGGACAGTCCTTCGGGAGGACACTCGAAACTCGGACGGTCACTCGGACAGCCCTTCGGGAGGCACTCTCGAACAGCCCCTCGGGCAAAAAGATCGAACCTACGACCTCTCTACAGGGTTGCACACATACGGTGTCAGCTATCCGGCAGGGCTTCGCCGTCCAGAACTAGTTCCCACCGGATCCCAGACAGCCTTTCGGCTCTACGGAACTATTTCGTGTGAGGGAGAGAAGAAGCCAGATCATTGCATGGCATTGTGTATGAGAGAATTTCTGATTTTGGAGAGCCCTCTCCACCTCTATTTATAGGAGGAGCAAGGGGTAGAGGCAAGGGGTGAAAAAGACCAAAAGGGGCTCAAGATCTTTTCACCCAAATGCCACATAAGGGTGTGTGTAGAACATATCCACCATGAGGTGGAAGGAAAACCCAAGGGGAACCCCCCCACCACCATGGACGAAATTTGGTGCTGCCCCCTTTGGGGGGGGGGCACCACCTTTCACACACCTTTCTCTCTCACCAAAAGTGATTTTTTTCTAGAAGAAAAAACCCATTTGGAAACCAACCCATAAAGCACTTTCACTATTCATGAAGACATTTTTTCGCGACCGTTTGAACCGAAAATATTTATGTAGGCCTAGAACATTTCCAGTACCCACTAAAATAATTCTGGACGCGTTCCGAAACATTTCCGGATCAATCATTTTCTTCAGCGAAAAGCAACCACAGCGGTTCCGGCTGCTCCGGAACATTTCCGGTTTTTCTCTCCGAAAAAATTCCAGAAGTTACCAGAACAATCTGGCAACCTCCAAAAAGTTCCCGACGCGTGCCGAAACCTTTTTGGCTCAATGGTTTACTCCGAAATAACTTTTCGGTTTTACCGAACTTTTCCGGTGTTCTCTCCGGAACTTTTCCGTTTGTCTCCGAAACTTTTCCGGTGACTTTCTCTCAGACTCCCTGTCTAGTATTCAGCAGATAGATGACCCTTAAGCGTGTGACCCTATAGGTTCGGTGAAGTATAGACATGACCGGAACTCTTTCCGATCAATGATCAACATCGGAGCCGTGGACACCCATATTGACCCCTATACCCACACGAATAAATATTCGAGTGAACCTCCAGTTGCTGTGTGCTATTCCTGTTGCTTCGCGATATGTTACAAATACCCGAGGTGAGATTTATCGGCATCCCCGTGGATCAACAACTTGTCCACTATGCCAGTTACCTCGTTACCGGTTTTGTTCTCTTTTCTCGTTCTCGTGTTCCGGCATCCCTATGATCAAATCACATTGTGTCTGGCCAGACGATGGTGGATACCGTAACACCGAGAGGGCCCAGAGATATCTCTCCATCGTCGGAGGAGCAAATCCCAATCTTGAGCTATCAAGTTACTTGACATACTTTCCCATGAACCCGTAAGCCGCTGTAATAGCCACCCAGTTACGGATGACGTTTAACAAACCCCAAAGTTCATGAATCAAGCATGAAGAAACTCGATACTCTCATGGTCTAAGGAATTATGCAAACGTAAACTTTATCTGTGTTATTAACCATTAACTTGTGACGAATGTATCTCATAGCATAACATCAATCGGGTCGATTCAACACAAGTGTTCTTCTAACAATGTGCCCTCAAAGTTGTCGGCATAGTCATGCCCATGATCAGGAAAATAGAACCATCATGCAACACTTGAGCTAGTCTTAGAGGCCAGACTAGGAATACATTTTACCGTTTATTATTCCACACGTGCATATGAGTCTTCTTTCGAGCCTCGTGGTTATTGCAGACTCGAGAACCATAGCAGCTATAGCATGGAACATAAACTTAATCAGGAACATGGAGATAAATAATAACATTTATTATTGCCTCTAGGGCATGTCTCCTACAGACTCCCACTTGCACTAGAGTCAATAATCTAGTCAATGCTAATGCACTTTACACCTATGGCATACCGGTGTAAAATATGCTTCGCTTGTGGTATAGCCTGATGTCCAACGGATCTGACAACTTCAGCTCCGTGTGTATCTTTGCATATCCTCGCGTTTTCACGCTTTCACAAAATTCATATTTTGTGTGGACTTGGCTTTGTATATATGTGAATCACTGGTCGAACCCTGATTTCTCAGACTGAGTTATGGAGCAGCTATCTACAATAGTGTCCCATTGACCAAAGCCTTCTTGGAACCATACTAAGTTCATGAATGAACTATATGATTCAACATCTTCTTTGTCGCTTCTAAAGCGTCAACATACTTAGCCTTTGTTATAGAATTCGCCATAGTAACCTGTTTGGAACAATTTCCAACTACCGTGCCACCATATCGTGTATTACACAAAACCCTTAATTTAAATCAAAAATCGCTTGGAGCATTGATGAAGACCGTATCGATGTAACCTTTTACAACGAACTCTTCATGATCTCCGCTTGCGAGAAAATATGTCATCAGTGCTACTTTAGTACTCAATGACCCTTTTTCACTGTTGTCCCATGATCAGTACTTTGATCACTATGGTATCTATACTCGCAACAGCTTGGGAGTATTGGACATATCTGGTTGTTTTGCATGCCATGGAATACATGATTAATCCAAAACCAAGAGTGTGTGGAATCTCCATCATGTATTTTGCTCATCAGTGTTTTGGGACACTGAGTCTTGCAAAAACTCTTTCCACGTGACTTCGGCAAGAATCACTCCTTGGCATTTTTAATGCTAGACTGTTTTAGCATCTTGTCAATATGTATTTTGGCTTAGCCCTATTAGGCAATTCTATCTTCGTAGATAAATATGCCTAATATCGAGGCTACCTAGCCCAAGCACTTCATCGAAAAACTATTTTTCAATGAAATCCTAATTCGTGTCAAGAAATTAATATTATTTCCAATCAACAATGTGTCAAGCACACAAGGTTTTTAGAAATATTATTATGCTCCCACTTACTTTCTTGTAACCACAAGCATCTTCGTTATCCATTGATGAAATCAAACTCTTTTGACTATTTCATCAAAAACGAAGATTCCAACTCCATTTTGCTCTCTTCTGTCCATTGCTGGAACTCTGAAGTTTGCATACTCACTAGCATCCTCTGGATAGACAAAATACCTTGGACTGTATCACATGCAAGTCCTAGGTAGCATTTCCATTTCATGGAAATCCTTTTGGCATCCATGTATCATATCTCATGATTGAAATATGTATCAATTGCTAGTTTAACCCGAACCGACTTTAAGCATCGCTACGGAGAGACGATCTCACCGTAGTTAATTCCTTGAATTTGTTATAAGCAACAAGTCGAGCTTTATGGATAAAACATTTTTATCCGTATCAGTTTATAGTTCCATAAATATTCGTTAGACTCTAAGTCTTCCGAAGGGTTTATCAAGATATAATCTTGAATCATTTATATGGAAACTATCTCGGATTATATTGGCATTTAGCCAATTCCGGAGTCAGGGCCCATCAACGCTTCCTTGTGTGTCGTAGGTATACTGTTGTCTAACAACAATATCTCGCTTGCGCACCTGAGAGGTTTGCACGAATTTTGCCTACGTGGTTCAGTTGCAAGTTCGACCGAAGTCCATACATCTCATGTAGAGGCTTCCGTATCAGTCGCAGTAGGAAACTTTGGAATTACTTCCAAGGTTTCTTTCCTTTGATCTGATGACGAAGATATTGTTATCTCGTCGAGTCACACTGTCCTCCCACTCACCTTTTTGCAAGAACCATTTTCTTCAAAAGCATACCGTTCTTTGTGGCAAAACCTTTTGCCTCGGTACAATGGTGGGGGAATACCCAATAACTTGGGATAACCTACAAAGTAGCACTTGTCTGATTTGGAATAGGTTTGTAAATATTTTACACAAGCCCCATATTCCAAATGTTAAGAAAAGACATAACATGGTTGGGTGTACCATACCATGGTGTCATTTCAACAGATTTGATGGCACTCTTTTCAGTGTAAAAGCCACAGTCTCTAAAGCATTGCTTTAAAAGGGATAATGGCAAATTGATTTATGTCATCTTTGATCTTATCATGTCATAAATGGTTTGATTACATCTTCACGGACATTCCACTAATAGTGGTGTTCCGGGAGGTGTAAGTTATGAAACTCTTTTCACAACTCATCAGACATTCGCTAAACTTGTAACTCAAATATTCCTTTCGGCAATCTAGTTTGCAGAAACATAATTTTCTTGTTACAATAATTTCTACTTCATTTTTGAAAACCTTATGAATGATTTCAAAAGATCCAGACTTACGTCTCATCAAGTAAATATCCATATATCTACTTGAGTCATTTCTAAAGATAGATAAATCCACTGCTAGCAACAACATTTATCGGACTACATACATCAAAATGTATGATCACCAATAAGTTCGTTGCTCGTTCCTTATGGCCTGTGAACGGTATTTCAGTCACTTCACTTTTCGGAGGAAAGTTGCAAGTGTCAGATGATTCATAATCAAACGACTTCAAAATCCATCATTATGGAATTTCTCCATGCGGGTTTCTCCAATGTGACCAAATGCAGTGCCACACATGTGTGGTATTCTCTTAGTCTTGCGACATTTAGCGTCAATGTTATGGATGTATCATATTACCATCAATATTCATAACATACATCCCATTCATGATGGAAGTATGGCCCTTATGTTATTCATAACACTGAACAACAATTGTTCTTTTATGAACAACTCTTTTGCAACAAACATTATGCAATGGGCTAGAGTGTGTAAAACTCTAAAATGAATTATGAAAGTAAATACGAAGGTAATATATTATTATCAATATTCATAACATACATCCCATCCATGATGGAAGCATGGCCCTTATGTTATTCATAACACCGAACATCAAAAGTTCTCTTATGAACAACCTTCTTGCAAGATAGTTTATGCAATGGGCTAGAGTGTATAAAAACTCTAAAATGAATTATGAAAATAAATACATAGGTAATGTACCGAGTATAGCAACTTTTACTATGTTCCCAGCGCATATCTAAACCTCACTCCGGCAAGTCTTTTAGGCCGTAGTAGTTCTTACATCGAGTGGCAGCAGAATGCAATCGAGCGGGTATCTTTGTGATCAACTCACAATACCCAAGAATTAGTGACTAACAATTTAATCACAATTCCCAAGAACTATTTCTTTGACCAGCCTTCTATACATCAATAGCTTGTATGACTTTCATACATGAGCTGGACATTCCAGTCTTCTCTCTTTTTGCCTTTATACTTCTAACAGTTTAACTTTCAGTATTTCTCCTACTCTCAGAAGAAGCACTCAACTTAAGAGTGGCGTTAGCCCCGGACTTCCTAGGTGTGTAAGTCACACTAACACCCTTTGGACATTTCCTTTCTCTTTAAGTTGTTGTTTTATTCACCTTCATCATATGATAGGCGTTCTTCTGGATCCCTCTCTTATCAGTCAAATGCATAGTAAACACTTTACTAATAATTTGCAAACAAACATTGCTTTGGATATCTCATATCTTTTAGCCTTTGTCTACATCTGAAAATAATTTTCAATTCCATGAATATCATATAACTATCCCAAACTTTTGAAGTTCGGGTCTCATGGAAGCAAACATATTGCACTTGACCGTAATGGAATTCTAGCTTTTGGATCAAAGGACGAGAGTCACATCATCCATAGCATTAGCGGGAGGATACCGAAAGCATGCGATAGGACAAAGTCCTTCTCGACACTTTTGAGGACAATCCTCACATTACGTTACCAACCGTAAAGTTTTAACCAGATATATAACAGCTTATTCAATTTTAATAGGGAAGGTGGAAATGCGAGCCAATATTCTATAACTATTATGCAAATTTCACTTAGACAATGTTCATAATTAATTGCACAGAGAATTAAACAAGTTAATTTTACAGTGCGCTCCCACTCAAATCAATATCTCTCATAATTGATTGTGAGTGATATAAGACCCATATTGAAATTCAACGCCAAGGATGTATCCATCTCAAGTGACGAGAATTGCAATCGGTAGGCCAACTTGCCAATCACATCTCTATGTGACTCTTGTTCATCTTTCGATGGGCGTGTTCCGAGCTCAGGACGATCCTCCGGAACGTCAAGACAACCAAGTGATCTCGCTGCGAGGTCTCAACTCACCCGTCTCACACTTCTCTAATCGTTCGTACCCATGTATCCATGTGATACCCCGAAGAGATAGGTGCCGTGACGGTGCTACACTTGGGAGAACACTAACTACTTGATTTTTTTGTGAGAGATCACCCTAATAATAGCGACTACCGCGCAATCAAAAAGGGTGCATCATAAGGGATAAATATCTCAGGCAATTCATAATAGCATGATATGGTATAGCCCTTTCTGACGGAGAAGTCTTTATTTTCTTCGTCTTCGGCATTCGCGTCGGTGTTCACCTTCGCGAAGTTTGCCACCACCTTGTCGATACACCAGATAATATTGCTATCTCTATAGCTAATAAAATAAGTGCATCACTTAAGGTTGACACACAGGTCATTAAAGTCACAATCATATGGCTCCAGCCATCATGCCGAATCATGACACGCAGGTCATGTTAATTTACATTATATAGTAATCTCATACATAATCAAATTAAATATGAGCACTGCTATACCACATCATATGCACATCCTGCAAAACCAAGTTAGACGCCTCTAATCGGTTTATGCACAAAATTATTTTACGTGGCTTCTAAGGTTTCAACCAAAGCGCAGCTACCAACGTTTATCATCAAGCATGATTTATTCAAGTCGCTAGATTAACTTTGCGGGGTGTATGAAACACGAGATAATAAAATCTAGAGCCCCATACTTAACTTAGTCATACGCATGACCCCCGTGCAGATCATATCTGCATTGCCCTTTCGTCTCCGAAATTTCATCTTTCTTTTAACTATGGTGGAATTCAATGAACTGTTAGCACTTCGTTGATCAATCAGGATCGTGGATTGCCAGAACTTTGAAACTCCACCATGCCGTTATCAAGATCAGAAATATGCAAATTTCAGGGAAGCAACAAGAACATCGGGTAACAGATTTCATCTGCTACCCGCACAAATAATTTTCAGCAATAGATCTCATCTACTCCAAAATTATATTATGCAATACCCATACATCTCTATGTATTCTAGATCGTAACCTGCATCTACGCATAGCATGGCTCATGATGCCACTGTAGGGGAACGCTACAGAAAACAAAAATTTTCCGCATAACGAACAGCCCAGGATCACTATGGAGATGCATACAAGGTTTTTGATCTTTTCGTTACCGACTCGTAGCGCAGCGGAAGTAGAGTCGATGACGATCGGCGGTGCAGATCCCCGCAGCTAGGATTTTACAACCTCCCAACTGCGAGCATGTTCTCCCTCGTCTGCCCCTCGGACAGCCCTCCGGGAGGCGGTCTGACAGTCCCTCGGACGATGTCACGGACATTCCTTCGGGAGGACACTCGAAACTCGGACGGTCACTCGGACAGCCCTTCGGGAGGCACTCTCGAACAGCCCCTCGGGAAAAAAGATCGAACCTACGACCTCTCTATAGGGTAGCACACATACGGTGTTAGCTATCCGGCAGGGCTTCGTCGTCCAGAACTAGTTCCCACCGGAACCCAGACAGCCTTTCAGCTCTACGAAACTATTTCGTGTGAGGGAGAGAAGAAGCCAGATCATTGCATGGCATTGTGTATGAGAGAATTTCGGATTTTGGAGAGCCCTCTCCACCTCTATTTATAGGAGGAGCAAGGGGTAGAGGCAAGGGGTGAAAAAGACCAAAAGGGGCTCAAGATCTTTTCACCCAAATGCCACATAAAGGTGTGTGTAGAACATATCCACCATGAGGTGGAAGGAAACCCCAAGAGGGCCCCCCCACACCACCATGGACGAAATTTGGTGCTGCCCCCTTTGGGGGGGGGGGCACCACCTTTCACACACCTTTCTCTCTCACCAAAAGTGATTTTCTTCTAGAAGAAAAAACCCATTTGGAAACCAACCCATAAACCACTTTCACTATTCATGAAGACATTTTTTCGCGACCGTTTGAACCGAAAATATTTATGTAGGCCTAGAACATTTCTAGTACCAACTAAAATAATTCTGGACGTGTTCTGAAACATTTCCGGATCAATGATTTTCTTCAGCGAAAAGCAACCACAGCGGTTCCGGCTGCTCCGGAACATTTCCGGTTTTTCTCTCCGAAAAAATTCCAGAAGTTACCAGAACAATCTGGCAACCTCCAAAACGTTCCCGGCGTGTGCCGAAACCTTTTTGGCTCAATGGTTTACTCCGAAACAACTTTTCAGTTTTACCAAAACTTTTCCGGTGTTCTCTCCGGAACTTTTCCGTTTGTCTCCGAAACTTTTCCGGTGACTTTCTCTCAGACTCCCTGTCTAGTATTCAGCAGATAGATGACCCTTAAGCGTGTGACCCTATAGGTTCGGTGAAGTATAGACATGACCGGAACTCTTTCCGATCAATGATCAACATCGGAGCCGTGGACACCCATATTGACCCCTATACCCACACGAATAATTATTCGAGTGAACCTCCAGTTGTTGTGTGCTATTCCTGTTGCTTCGCGATATGTTACAAATACCCGAGGTGAGATTTATCGGCATCCCCGTGGATCAACAACTTGTCCACTATGCCAGTTACCTCGTTACCGGTTTTGTTCTCTTTTCTCGTTCCCGTGTTCCGGCATCCCTGTGATCAAATCACATTATGTCTGGCCAGACGATGGTGGATACCTTAACACCGAGAGGGCCCAGAGATATCTCTCCTTTGTCGGAGGAGCAAATCCCAATCTTGAGCTATCTAGTTACTTGACATACTTTCCCATGAACCCGTAAGCCGCCGTAATAGCCACCCAGTTACGGATGACGTTTAACAAACCCCAAAGTTCATGAATCGAGCATGAAGAAACTCGATACTCTCATGGTCTAAGGAATTATGCAAACGTAAACTTTATCTATGTTATTAACCATTAACTTGTGACGAATGTATCTCATAGCATAACATCAATCGGGTCGATTCAACACAAGTGTTCTTCTAACAATGTGTCCTCAAAGTTGCCGGCATAGTCATGCCCATGATCAGGAAAACAGAACCATCATGCAACACTTGAGCTAGTCTTAGAGGCCAGACTAGGAATACATTTTACCGTTTATTATTCCACTCGTGCATATGAGTCTTCCTTCGAGCCTCGTGGTTATTGTAGACTCGAGAACCATAGCAGGTATAGCATGGAACATAAACTTAATCAGGAACATGGAGATAAATAATAACATTTATTATTGCCTCCAGGGCATATCTCCTACAGTGATTTGGTTTGAGTATGGATAAGTGAAGGCGAAAAAAAGTTCTGATTTAATTGAGATTTTTGTAAGATTTGATTTGGGTATGGTTAGGAGAAGGCCAGGAAAGTTTTGATTTAGTTGAGGTTTTGGTAAGATTTTATTTGATTTCATTGTGTTAATGCATGACATGGTTTTGATAAGATTTGATTAATTTAATGCAGAACATGATTTCTAGTAGGACAAGGAAAATAAAGTACTGATTTAGTTTAGATTATTCCAAACCAAGGGAGGGGTGTGAAACCACATTTGGCGATGTATAAACATCAGCTCCCATTTAATAGTAGATATGAGTATCCTACATCACTACTTAATTCAAAATATGATCTATTGCCCCAAAAAATAAAATATGCAATGTCATGCATAAATGTTTTCAGAATTTTTGAAAACATTTATAGAGGTGTGGTGGCTCAGGAGTACAAAGATCACTGTGGAGGTAGGAGCACTAGATACTTCACTGCTCACTCCTTGAACCTCTAATGTACAAGCTTGAGGCTATTATTTTGAAGTTTGACTTTGAGAAAGCTGATAATTGTGTTTGTTGGATACTAATAGAAAACCGAGCATTAGAAGCATGCCACGACAGTATTTGTGACCAGCTGATCAAAGTCGCCTGTAATAAATCAGCGAAGGCGATTAAAAAAAATTCTGTTTCTATGGGTCCCTAAACCCGCGTGCAAAGCCGGCTGTGACAGAGCTGTTGAAAGCCGGGCCATGTATGAAAACCGTCTGCAAAGCCTGGTTTTATACTAGTGGGACCTTCTTACAAGATGTTCTCCTCTCTAGAGGATTTGAGCATGGCTATGTCCACTGCATCATGCAACTAGTGTCAGTGGACACATGGCCATCTGCGTCAACGGGGTTATTGGCCCTTATTTTCAGAATGGCAAAGGCCTTCACTAGGAAGATCCTCTTTCCCCGTTTCTTTTCAATTTTGTGGTAGAGATTCTTTCATCCATATTAGTTGAGGTGGCTGATGCTGGCCATATTTTGGGCGTCCTTGGTGACTTGATTCCTGGGGGTATCACTCAGTTCCAGTATGTTGACGATACGACTATTCTTGTTGCAAAGAACGATCTTCAACTCGTGAACTTAAAGTTTCTTCTTCTCTGTTTTGCGAGCATAGAGTATCCCAAAGAATGGGAAATTGAATGATGAAGTTATCACATAGGGTGTTTGTACTTGCCCATGCCATACATGGTCAGGCCATCGGAGACGACCTACGGTCCCACATCTTGTCTTAGGGAGAAATACCTCAATGAGAGTGTGTAGATCACACGGTCCAAGGCAAAGATTCATACTTGGCCAAATACATGTCTGCTCAATGACAACCTTGAGTTTGGGCTGAGGATGGTGTACTACTGAGTAGATCGACCTGGTGAAGGAGCACTATGGGATGCAATTATACAATGAAAAAGGTAAATTGGTTAAATAGAAAAGGAGAGGATAAACTAATGAGTAATTGGTACTTTAATGACTTCTTGGAAGGGTGCGTTAACAAGTGATGCCACTTGTCACATTTTGGGATGGGTGTAAGGAGAGTTATTAAAGGACATCTAAACCCATGAGTGGCTTTTCATGTAAATTAAGAATGGAAAACTAACCATGCATGAATGCTAAGTGAATGAGCATGTGTTATTCCACAAGGTTTAAAGCATATTGTTGTGGGGAAGTGGTTTCACCATATTCCTATGTCGCAAGTACTATATTTTGGGTCGTAATTGCGTATGTATGCGCGGCCCCTCCCCCACCCCCCGCCTAGGCGTCCAACTACCTTAGACATACCACCCCTAGATTCCTTAGAGGGAGTTGTACTCTACAAACCCTATTCAACTTGGAGAAGAAGAAAAATGAGATACACATCCAAAGAGGACTCCCACCTCTCTACTCTTGTATAAGGAGGCAAAGACCCTGCAAGGAGGTACAAGTTCCACACAAGCCACCACCATGGGAAATGTCCACCACAACTGTTCGACCTAATTAATCAATCTTTTCTTTCTCTCGACTACTAATTAAGCTACTTACCTAATTGATCAACCTTGCTTTTTTCCACCAATTTCCTATTTCTTGAAATTGTTTTAACATTTTTTACCAACTCACATTTTGTACAATGTGTGTCAAGCACCGAGCTAATTTCAGTGATCCAGTGGGTTTGGTGAAATACCGAGGGATGTCATGTGATGAAATAAGAGCATTTCCTATGTGTTTATACATGCAGACCGGTGCATGGTACGAGGAATGTCGTGCTAAAAAGCGTGGTAGGTTCAACTGGCCTAATCTTAGCTACTTTGTCCATCAATATATACCGAAGTACATGGATTGAACTTGTATAAATTGTATCATCGTATTTGTCTGGGGAAAATAATTTTATTTCATATGTATTTTGATGGCTCTATATTTTACACAATTTTAGAGCTCATTTGATGCATGTTCTTTTCATATATCATGTCCCATTGATCCAAATATCACTAGTGCAGAAAGGCCTAGCTATGGCGTGGCAAAAACAGCCTTGCTGGCGTGGACACCCGACGCCACCAATATGGCGTCATTGCTAAAAAGTAGTGGTGGCGTTGCAGACCACGTCAGCAGTATTCTACGTGCTGCTGGCGTGTCATATGTCCTACGCCAGCAGTAACTTCATCTTAACACTGTCATTCATTGTTGGCCAATGCCAGCAAATGGATTTTTTGGTAATAAAAAAAGTTTACTTCACAAACTAAATAATTGTACTCAATAGATACTCATCAACACTAGCTACTTACTCAATAGATACTCATTAACACAAGCTGCTCATGAACTTAACAAGTTAATTAAACTTCACAAAAAGTTACTCATCAACTCTAGTTACTCATCATCAACTAAGATGGACTAGCTAGTTAAAGAAACTACTCTTCATCAAGGATTACGCTCAGCTGGCGAAGCTTCTTTCTATTGCCCTCTCCATCTATTTTTAAATGAGCTATATCCATCTTGAGCTCATTAGTCATTCCTCTCTGCCCTAAAGAGTTTCCTCTCCTGCTTCAGCTCATCCCTCTCCTTGATCATCTTATCCCTCTCGTCCCTTAGCTTATTAGTCTTCTGAACGAGTCGAACAGTCTCATTGCGCAGCTCTTTAATCTCCGTCTTTAGCGAGGCATTCACCTCTTGCACGCTGTTGATGGTATAGTTATGAGCCTGTAGGAGATCTTTGTTGAGCATGTCCACATCGTACACCTCCTCGTTGTTGCCTCTGGAATTGGCCATGACCTGATGCACTTTAATTTGTTAGACACATAAATAATTTGTTAGACAAATTAGTTCAACATATGCACTCGTAATTGTCTAACACATGGCAGTTTCTACACATACAAACACATACAATTAAACTAGCATGCCACATTTTTTCAGTCACATACCCCACTTGTGGCACACAAGTGTGGATGACCAATTTGGCCACCACAAAAACAGTGGCATGCCACACTTGTGGCACACAAGTGTGGATGACAACCAAACATCACTTGTGGCACACAAGTGTGGACGACAACCAAACATGCCACTGTTTTTGTGGTGGCCAAATTGGTCATCCACACTTCTGTGCCAAATCAGTGCGAAATCACATTTTGATTTGGCACACAAGTGTGGATGGAAACCAAACATGCCATGTGTATCAAAATGTGATTTCACACTGATTTGGCACTGCTTCAACATGTGTATCAAAATGCCTAGAGCAAACCCAAATTATCTTGCACTTCACATTGTAGTTTCTAACAAATTAACTCCTAATTTTCCCTACCTAGTCAAATTATGTTGCACCTAGTCACTTCACATTGGAGTCAATGTCGTGGAGGGGATGAACTCACCGAAGATTTGTACTCGATGCCGTGGAAGGGGATGAACCCTAGCAGTCCGTCGCCGCCGGCGCCGAAACCCTAGCGATGCAAATCCAACGAAATCAAACCAAATAAAATCAAATGGTTCTAGAGTAGGGCAGAGAGAGGGAGATTTACCTGTTACCTAACGACTGGAACCCGCCGGAATCTGAGGGGAACGAATGGAATCCGCCGGCTAGAGAAAGGGGGTCGAGAGAGCGAGAGCAGAGAGAGGGGGAGCGGCGGCAGAGAGAGAGAGTAAGGGTGAGGCGAGGGGGCCATTGCCCTCGGCTTTGACTCCTACTGCCCAATAAGCAAAAAAACTAAATTTAGCATATAAAGTAATACAAAATAAAAGCAATATAATATTCTTAATTTAATAAAAATAATATTCTTAACTTAATAAAAGTAATACAAAATAGTAATAGTACTTTAATAAAAGTCAAAACAATATTCTTAAATTAGTAGAAGCAATTGAAATAAAAGCAATACAATATTCTTAATTTAATAAAAATAATGTTCTTAACTTAATAAAAGTAATACAAAATAGTAATAGTACTTTAATAAAAGTCAAAACAATATTCTTAAATTAGTAGAAGCAATTAAAATAAAAGCAATATAATATGTTTAACTTAATAAAAGTAATACAAAATAGTAATAGTACTTTAATAAAAGTCAAACCAATATTCTTAAATTAGTAGAAGCAATTGAAATAAAAGCAATACAATATTCTTAATTTAATGAAAATAATATTCTTAACTTAATAAATTAAAAATAAAATAATACAATATTCTTAAATTAGTAAAAACAATTAGACCCCACGTCATGTAGTGCTGACGTGGCAACCCGTGACATGCCACAACTAAACATAATAGTGCTGGCGTACCATGTCATACAACGCCAGCACTATATTACGCCTTGTACAAATTGTGGGGCCCATATACCTGTGATGCTCATCTATTTTTCGACGCCACCACTATGTCCCTAGTACTGTCGTAGCAAATAAGCCAACGCCATCACTATTTGAAAAAAATAGTTCTGGCGTTGATGGAAAATGGCGCGCCACCAACGAAAGTTGTGGCTAGCTGTTTTTCCACTAGTGTATATATCCATAATGCATGATTACCGGTTTTCATCATCTTCATTGTGAGCATTGCATAGTTAGTGTTTTTATTAGTTTCCTTTGTTTTGTCGTGTCTATAGGTGTTGTGGAGCAACCTAGGACCTAGCACTATGAAAAGGCCAAGGATGGGTTCATTACGGAGGACGTCCAACACCAGACTTAGGCGTTTCAGAAGGTCAAAAAGTGATCTTTTTTCTAAAGTGCACCAAATCAAGATCTAATATCACCGGTGCATCGGTGTCGTTCTCGTGATTTCAACGAACCCAAAAACATCGAAAATGGAGTTCGGATGAGGAAGCTATTACCGTTTTACTGAGAGGGTCCAAAGCACTTGACGGCGCATGGTACGACCGCATGCGGTCGTACCGCTAGTCGTACCAAGCCCAGACGGATATGAAAGTTGCCCTTTTGACCGTGCGCGATCTTACCAAGCCCAGACAGCTCCGAAAGTTGCCCTTTCAGACAGGATTCTTCACTGATTTCTTCCTCGTTTTGTTCCCACGTGATCCTTGGCAACCAAGGAAGGGTTTGGGAGAGGATTAGGCTCCTCTTGAGTCGTTGGATCAAAGGAGGTAACCTACATCTATGGAGGAGGCTTGGGAAGAGCTCTTATAAATACCTCTCCAACCCTAGCCGTCGCCTGATGGCCTGGAAGACACACAGGGTAGTGTAGCACCTTCATGTAAGTATCCCACTAGTAATCGTACCAACGAAGAGCAGAGGAGAGTATTTATGAGTAACAGTTCTATCACACACAAGTTGTCACAACTCTTATGTGAAGTAACTGTCTGTGATTCCGCAGAAGGTGTTAGTGTTCCAAGAGTCAAATAAACCAGAATAGTCAATATGATGAGTTGGTTGCAGCGAGCGTAATAATAGCGTGAGAGCGAAGAATATAAATAAAACTGAAAGTAAAAAATGTTTTTCCTACAATGGAGAGATTAGGCGTAGAGAAACTTTGGATCATGGTGTACATCAAATGTACCAGTGCGACGATAATACCAGTTACCTTGTATCGCGAGTTTAGTATTTGATTTGCTCGTTCAGTAGGTGGATCACCCTAAGGTTATGAAACTCCTCCTCGCGGGATTATATTACATACTATTGTCCTACTTCACCGTTGCCACAGCGTGGTCGTCTCCATAATTAAGGTCATTAAACCAAAACCATGCATTAAGTTCAATAGATCGATGTTATCTCATATTGTCTTCGGTCCTCATAGATGTCTCCACCTGTCACGTCATAGCTCGCAAATTTCCTAAACAGTATGTGTTACCTATGTAGGTCTTTAGATCATGTTGCACGGGCCCTTAAATTCGACAACACGCATAGAGTTCACCATAGAATAACAACTTGCTAGACAGAACATAAGACTACAAACACGAATGGTGACATATAGGATAGGCACAAATGAATCTTACCATTCACCTACATCTCCCACGCCTAGTGGGAATTAGTCACACATCGGAAGAGAATAACCAATCATCTCAGATAATAAACCCATGAAAACCATATCAATAATACCGTGAAGATCTACAATAAGATGAATGATTAAACAAGTCTCAATTTCCAAATGAGTATGAATAGAGTTTACACCCTGATCTTACAACTTGGAATTCCTCTTACAATAATAAAGGTGAAAATGAATATGAGTGTGGAGGTGGAAGAACAAAACTAGAAGGATCTCCGGTGGTTCTTCTTCTCCGGATCTCTTCTCTCTCTATTTTGAATGGTGTGGCAGCGACTAGGTTTCTGCAATCTATGTCGTCCCTTCACGAAAGTGTCTTGTATAGATAAGAGGTTCCCCCTGGTACTTCATACGACCGGCCATACGAGCGCCTATGCTCGTATGAAAGGCCGGCTTGCGCTCTGGTGCGCCAGGTGGCAAAACCCTCAACATGGAAGTTGCTCCATTTGGCTTGATTTGCAGTAATTCGCTTTAGTTTCCTTCCATATATGCTTTTTCCCGCCAAACGATGGAAAAACATGTTTTCTTCTCTCTCAAAGGATTAACACTAGAAATAACCGAGAAATAACAAAAACCAGTGAAAACCAAATGAAAACTCGTTGTAAAAAGTCATAAATTCTCGAGCCATCACTGCCATCACCACATCATTCATCCAAGATCAATCTCCACCACCTTCATTGCTGCTGCAACTCCACCTCCATACAAGAAGGGACAAGATCAAGAGGAAGAAGAGGAGGCTTCGCCACCGCGTGCACCAGCCTTCGGGCCAGTGTCATCTGCATCGGCGCAGCCCTCCATCACCACCGGCGCCGCCATCTCCATCACTACCATTCCTTATCCCTTTACCGGCTCGATGCTGGCTTGTAACTTGACCCTAACTTTTATGTCATTCTTTTACATGTTTGAGTAGTTCTACTAGTTCTCGGGGATATGATTGAACTATATATGATGGGGGGATGACCCCCGGGTAGGCAACCAAACCCGGAGCCCGCTTTTTAAAATTAACTTCGGGGCAACCCGCGCCCCACCAAACCGGCTGGCCGTCTGGCCGGCTTCTCAGCGCTGGCCGGCTGGTCCCGGCCCCGTGCCGGGTCCGGTTGTCCGCTAGCCGGCCGACGACGGATCAGCGGCCGTCTCATCGCTCCGGACGACAAGACGGCTCTCCACGACGGGGGAGCATGGCTACAGCGCCACCCGCCTCGGGAAGGTATGACAACAGTGCCGCCAACCCCGCTGACCGGGGTGACCAACGTCAGCACCAGCGCGCCACTATAGCCCTGCGACGCCAACCACTCCGTGACGCACGAGGCGACGGACCACAGTGCCGAGCAGCCGGCGGGACCCAGCAGCCGGCGGGCCCCACAGACGGCTTCAGACACCGACAGCCGGGTCCCGCCCGCGTGTAGTTTTACCCATGTAACCCTGGGGGGTTGGGCTATAAGATCCCCCAGGAGGCCTCCATGCACTAGGCGATCATCATCTTCGGTTCAGCTCCATTGGTAGTTCATACCCGCACACTCACACTCACAGGAGAGGCGGAACGGCGGCCTAGCCCCTTCTTCCTCCTCCGCCCTAACAGCTCCAGGAGCACCATTGTAGCCCTTGTGCATATCATCCCATTCGGCAGGACTAGGGGTGTTACCTCTCCGGAGGGCCCCGAACCTGGGTACGCCTTGTGTCCCGCGCTCGCGCATACCAACCTCGCTTCCGGAACCCACCGGCGTCCTCACGCAGCCCCCACTTTTAGCCATCTCATGGCATCCGCCGTGATTTCACCACGACAGTTGGCGCCCACCGTGGAGCTACTCGCGTCGTCAACCGGAGTCAAGTTCTGGACGAGGCCCTTCACCAGCTCCGATGAGCGCATTGCGCTCGGTTTGGTCCGCACGCCTTGCGCGGCCAACCCGGCCGGCGGCGCTGTGCAGCCACGCGCGAATGCCGCCTGCCCCGCAGGCTGCCTCGTCGTCCCTTTCAGCGCGCTACGCGTCTTCGTCGCGCTCATCCCCGACGAGTACCCTAGCGAGGTACACAGCTTGACTGACTCGCCCGTCCGCCTTGGCTGCGTTGTCTCCGACGACGTCGCGGTCCTCTGCGCCCGTGCGGAGGTGCTGACCATCGGCGCTAGCTCTGGCTGCTCGCGCAGCAAGGAGAAGGCCGCCGCGACTGCGGCCCCATCTCGCCGGGTCGACCCGCTTCGCGAGATGATCCGGAGCCTACAAGCCCCCATCACGCCTGACACCGGCATGGCGGCCACAGCGGCTCAGCTCAACGAGGACCGTCAGCAACTGCTGGTCGAGGCCACGACGCTCGCAACAACGCGGCGTTGGCTGGAGTCCGCCCAGCGGGAGTATGACAGCGTTCACGGCTTCACGCCGGCCGTCGCTGAGCCCAGCCGGGCTGCATAGGTCGGATCCGTGGGGGCGCAATCGGCCGTGCGCTAGGCGCAGGCCGGCCCGTCTACAACACCCCTGTCAAGAACATGCGTGCGGCGCAGGCGGCCATGAAGGATCTCGAGTTCCTGGAGGATGAGGAGCTGCAGCAGCAGCAGCAGCAACGCATCCGGGACCTCATCACCACGGCGAACGAGCAGCAGAAGTGTTTCGACCCTGCCCAGCCATCCACCTCCGCTTCAGGAAATACCGCGAACCCGGAGAGGGCCCTTTGGGACACGCAGCAGGCATCTTCCCCTGCCGGCAGCGCTAGCCGCTCTGGCCGGCGCCGGGCGAGCCGGAGACAGCACAACCGCACCACAACGGCCGGCGACGGCATTGCCGACGAGACTGCCAGTAACGACCGGGTCCAACAGCCAGAACTTCCTCCCCCGCCGCCTCGACGGCCCCGGCCGGCTTCCGCTGGCGTGGTGCCACGCGGCCCCGTCGCAAGCCGGTTAGGTCCCCACAAGCCCTATGATGAAACCGACGCCCGCCATCGCATCGACCGGCTGGCGCGGTCCACGGTTCTCAAGGAGGAGAGTTCCGTTGGCCCCGCCTGTTTCGGACCCTGCATCCGCGAGGAGCCCTTTCCAAAAGGGTTCACGTTGGCCCGCGACACCCCCAGGTACAGCGGCATCACCAAGCCGGAAGACTGGCTAACTGACTACACCACGGCTATCGGCATAGCCGTTAGCAACAGGCGCGTGGCGGTCCGCTACGTCCCCCTCATGCTGCTCGGCTCGGCCCGGACATGGCTTAATAGCTTGAGGGCCGACAGCATCAATTTCTGGTTGGATTTCGAGGACGCGTTCGTACGCAACTTCACCAGCACATACAAGCAACCGGGTCGGCCTCGCCAGCTCTCCATGTGTGTTCAGGGCCCGGGCGAGCCTCTCCGCGACTTCCTCACGCGATGGACCGAGCTGCGCAACTCCTGCGAAGGGGTCCACGAAGTGCAAGCCATCCAGTACTTCGTCGACGGGTGCCGAGACGGCACCTTGCTCAAGCACCGCCTGATGTGTGACGAGCCGGACACCCTGGCGGAGCTCATGGCGGTGGCGGACAAGTACGCCACGGCCGACTCCGCAATGCGCGTAAAGATCACCGTCGACGCAGACGGCAAGCCGGTCCCGGTCCAGCCGGCCACCCCAAAGCCGTCTGGTGAAACCAACCAGCACCGGCAAGAAAACAACAACAACAACAACAACAACAACAACAACAACAACAACAACAACAACAACAACAACAACAACAACAACAACAACAACAACAACAACAACAACAAGCGAAAGGCCGAGCAGCCGGCTCCTCGCTACAACAACCAACAAGTGGCCGCCGTGGCGGAGGAACAGCCGGCCAAGCAAGGCGGCGTCAAGCGCCAGCGCACCGGCAAGATGGCCTGGCAGCCCAAATTCTCTTTCGAGCAGATGCTGGACGCCCCCTGAAACGTCTCCAATGTATCTATAATTTTTTATTGTTCCATGCTATTATATTATCAATCTTGGATGTTTTTATATGCATTTATAGCAACTATATATCATTTTTGGAGACTAACCTATTAACTTAGTGCCCA
Organism: Elymus sibiricus; assembly: GCA_039707655.1. Taxonomy (NCBI): domain Eukaryota; kingdom Viridiplantae; phylum Streptophyta; class Magnoliopsida; order Poales; family Poaceae; genus Elymus; species Elymus sibiricus. The sequence continues at coordinate 324,274,425 of CM077674.1, read as the reverse complement.
GTGCCAGTTGCTGTTTTCTGTCCTGTTTTTGTTTTACAGAAAATCAATACCAAACAAAGTCCAAATGCCACGAAACTTTTTGGAGATTTTTTTCTGGACAAGATAAAGACTAGAAGCTTCGGGAGGAGGCCAGAAGACCCTGCAGGGGGCCATGAGCCACCAGGGCGCGCCTGGGGGGGCAGGCGCGCCCTGGTGCCTCGTGGGGCCCACATAGCTCCGTTTGACCTAATTCCTCCACTATAAATTCCCAAAAAATTAGAAACCCTCAGGGGAGTCCACGAAATACTTTTTCCGCCGCCGCAAGTTCCTGTTCCAGAGAGATCCCATCTGGAGGCCTTCTCCGGTACTCCGCCGGAGGGGGAATCGATCACGGAGGGGCTGTACATCAACCTTGCTGCCCTTCCGATGATGCGTGAGTAGTTTACCACAGACCTTCGGGTCCATAGTTAGTAGCTAGATGGCTTCTTCTCTCTTTTTGATCTTCAATACAATGTTCTCCTCGATGTTCTTGGAGTTCTATCCGATGTAATCACTTTTTGCGATGTGTTTGTTGGGATCCGATGAATTGTGAGTTTATAATCAGATTATCCATGAATATTATTTAAGTCTTCTCTAATCTCTTTTATGCATGATTATTATAGCTTCGTATTTCTTCTCCGATCTATTGATTTGGTTTGGCCAACTAGATAGATTTATTATGCCATGGGAAGAGGTGCTTTGTAATGGGTTCGATCTTGCAGTGCTCAATCCCAGTGACAGAAAGGGACATGACACGTACGTATCGTTGCTATTAAGGGTAAAAAGATGGGGTTTATTCATGTGTGAGTTTATCTTGTCTACATCATGTCATCATTCTTAAGGCGTTACTCCGTTCTTTACGGACTTAATACACTAGATGCATGCTGGATAGCGGTCGATGTGTGGAGTAATAGTAGTAGATGCAGGCAGGAGTCGGTCTACTTCTCTCGGATATGATGCCTATATACATGATCATTGCCTTGGATATCGTCATGATTATTTTCTTTTCTATCAATTGCCCAACAGTAATTTGTCTATCCACCGTATGCTATTTTCTCGAGAGAAGCCTCTAGTGAAAACTATGGCCCCCGGGTCTATTTAAATCATATTACTAAAACCCTAAAAATATTGCTGCCATTTTATTTTATTTATTTTATTTTGTATTTTTGTTTCAATCTATCTATCTATCACATACAATTTAATCTTGCAATTGACCGCCGAGGGATTGACAACCCCTCGTTTGCGTTGGGTGCAAGGATTTGTTGTTTGTGTGCAAGTGCTTCTAACGAGGTGTTGCATGATTCTCCTACTGGTTCGATAACCTTGGTTTCATAACTGAGGGAAATACTTATCTCTACTGTGCTGCATCATCCCTTCCTCTTCGGGGAAAATACCAACGCAAGCTACAAGTAGCAGGAAGAATTTCTGGCGCCGTTGCCGGGGAGACATCATCCACATCTATCAAGTACCTTTGCATAAACTCTCATCTCCTTGTAGTTATTTTATTTGCCTTTGCCTCTCATTTTCATCTCCCCCACTTCTAAAAAGTTTTTACAAAAATACAAAAATATTTTCCATTTGCCTTTTTGCTTGTTTGCTATCTTTGCTTGTGTTGCCTTGTGCCTTCTATTTGCTTGCATCTTCGCTTCCTAAAAATCTATTGATATGGATCCTCATCCACTTTCTAATCTTTTCAAAAGACCCAATTATGATGAACCAATTGCTAGTGAGTTGAGTGTACTAGATTTCCTTTATGAAGTTTTGCTTGAAAATCATGAATCTGAAAATTGTGATGAAGTGCTGAAAGAAGAAATTTATAAAGTGATTCATGATAGCTCCTTCAATGAAAAGCATGATTGAAATGATGTTATTATAAATTCTATTAGTGTCAATTGTGCTAATGATATGCAAAACCACAAGCTTGGGGATGATAATTTTGTCATGTCCACTACTTACTGCAATGATCATGATTGAGGTGATAATGCTTCTAATGATCTTGAAAATTTATTTAAGCCTCATGATGAATATGCTATTAATAATAATGTTTGCAATCATATTGAAAGTGGGTTTGGAGAGGTCATGACTTTAGTTGATGTTAATCCCACTATTTTGGAAGACTATAAGAATTTTATGCATGTGGATCATGGAGAGAAAATTTTATATGATAGCTATATTGTTGAATTTGATTATGATCCTACATGTAATTATTATGAGAGACGAAAATATGGTTGTAGAAATTTTCATGTTACTAAATTACCTCTCGTTATGTTGAGATTGTCAATGTTTTATTCCTCTCCTTTGCATATGCTAGATATTTCTCGTCTTGATAATTTGTTTGCATATAAAATGCCTATGCATAGGAAGTATGTTAGACTTAAATGTGTTTGTCACATGTATTATGATGCTCTCTTTGTGTTTCAACTTTTATCTTTCATGTGAGCATCAATTAAATCTAAGCCTATCTTAATGGCTATAAAGAAAGAGCTTGTTGGGAGGCAACCCAATGAATAAAATAAATTTTTACCTTTTGTTTCTGTTATTGTGTGTTTTCACAATTATTCTACTGGTATGATTGTGTTTTTGTGTTTTTAATTAGTGTTTGTGCCAAGTAAAGCCTTTAGGATGATTTGGAAGATAGTATAATTGATGCTGTTTGGAAAACAGAAAGTTTGCGTCCAGTGCCCGAATTTTGTTTCTGTACTGGAGCATCAAAAAAATCTGAAATTTTTACACAGTATTGGTATCTGAATTTCCCACGTTTTCATAATTTTTCATAATTTTTAGAGTTACAGTAGTATGGCTCTTAAATAGATTGCTACAGACTGTTCTGTTTTTGACAGATTCTATTTTTGATGCACTACTTGCTTGTTTTGATGAATCTATGGATTGTATCGGGGGGTATAAGCCATGGTGAAGTTAGAGTACAGTAGGTATAATGCAAAAATAAAATATGAATGGTTTTGCAACAGTACTAAAAGTAGTGATTTATTTTGTTATACTAACGGATCTCACGAAGGTTTTGTTGAGTTTTGTGTGATTGAAGTTTTCAAGTTTTGGGTGAGATCACGATGGATGAAAGAATAAGGAGTAGCAAAAGCTTAAGCTTGGGGATGCCTGAGGCACCCCAAAGTAATATTCAAGGAAGACTCAAGCGTTTAAGCTTGGGGATGCCCCGGAAGGCATCCCCTCTTTCTTCTACCAACCATCGGTAATTTTACTTGAAACTATATTTTTATTCGTCACATGATATGTGTTTTGCTTGGAGCGTCTTGTATTATATGAGTCTTTGATTTGTTTGCTTTTTAGTTTGTCACAATCATCTTTGCTGAACACACCTATCTTGAGAGAGCCACACATTTATCATCATTTGTTAGAATACTCTATGTGCTTCACTTAAATTTTTTGAGCTAGGCAGTTGCTCTAGTGCTTCACTTAAATCCTTTTGAGCACGGTGGTTGCTATATTTTGAAGAAATAAACTCTCTTGCTTCACTTATATTATTTTGAGAGTTGATTGAAATTTTGAAGAAATGAATTCTCATGCTTCACTTATATTATTTTGAGAATTGACTAGATTGAAATTTTGAAGAAATATTTGCACTCTCATGCTTCACTTAAATCTTTTTGAGAGTTGATAATAGTAATGGTAATTTGCACAAGATATGAATTTGGTCCCAAAGTGATGAATATTCAAGAGGGATATAATAAAAACTTTCGTATAGATCATTGGATATGATAAGTGTGATTCCTTGCAATAGTTTTGCGATATGGAAATGATAATATGTGAGTCATGTTAGCGAGTGATTGTGATTTAGTAAGAATATTAGTGTTAAGGTTTGTGATTCCCTATGCATGCACGTTAAGTCAATAGTTATGCAATGAAATTATATCCTACGTATGGTGCATTATTCGGTGTTAGTTATGTTTAATGCATGTTTATGACCGTTTTCGCTTTTTGGTTGGTTGTTTCTCAATCTATTTGCTAGCCTTCATTTGTACTAAGCGGAAATACTGCTTGTGCATCCAAAATCCTTAAACCCAAGTTGTGCCAAATAAGTCCACTATATCTACCTATATGCGGTATTTCAATGCTGTTCCAAGTAAATTTGCGTGTGCCAACTCTAATTATCAAAATAATTTTTCCGTTTTGTGTGCCCGTACCGGTCATGAAGCGGCAGGGGGTGGCCATTATTTTCCATGCTAGGTGTGTTATTCTCACGATGAGTGTTTATTCACTTGTCATTGCACGAGAGGATGGTTGGTAATAGGGATGCCCAGTCCCACAATGAAATCAAAATTAATAACAACAAAATTCCTTGGAAAGTGTTGGTTTGGAGGGCACCCGTGGATACGGCTAGCCATGGATTGTGAAAGAATGGTGGAAAGGAAATAAACTTTACTTTCTGTTTGGGAACCACCTATGATTTGTCTAGCATGGAAAATAATGGGAATTCTCGGTCGTTTTCGTTGACAGGAAAAGCAGGCCTCTCAAAATATTTTATCTCTTTAATTTCAGCCTTGAGCTCTGGCACATTTGACAAATCTCTGCTTCCCTCTGCGAAGGGCCTATCTATTTACTTTTATGCAATTTTTATTTTTACTTGAGTCTCCATCTTCTCTTATAAAGCACCAACTAGAGAGCACTATTGTCATACTTGTGCATTGGATGTAGCTAATATTTGAGTGTGTTTCATGAATGGATCAATGATTGAGCATAATGGGCTAGGGATAACTTTCTTTAGCGTTGATATTTTGAAAGACATGGTTGCTTGTTAGCATGCTTGAGTATTTATATCTTCATGTCAAATTATAGACTATTGCTTTGAATCATTCAAGTCCAATGTCCATGCTACAAAAGAAAAGAATATGTGATGAATATGATAGGCAACATTCCACATCAAAAATTCTGTTTTTATCATTCACCTACTCGAGGACGAGCAGGAATTAAGCTTGGGGATACTGATACGTCTCCAATGTATCTATAATTTTTTATTGTTCCATGCTGTTATATTATCAATCTTGGATGTTTTTATATGCATTTACATCAATTATATATCATTTTTGGAGACTAACCTATTAACTTAGTGCCTAGTGCCAGTTGCTGTTTTCTGTTCTGTTTTTGTTTTACAAAAAATCAATACCAAACGAAGTCCAAATGCCACGAAACTTTTTGGAGATTTTTTCTGGACAAGATAGACACTAGAAGCTTCGGGAGTAGGCCAGAAGACCCTGGAGGGGGCCACGAGCCACCAGGGCGCGCCTGGGGGGGAGGGGGGCAGGCGCGCCCTGGTGCCTCGTGGGGCCCACAAAGCTCCGTTTGACCTAATTCCTCCACTATAAATTCCCAAAAATATCAGAAACCCTCAGGGGAGTCCACGAAATACTTTTTCCGCCGCCGCAAGTTTCTGTTCCAGAGAGATCCCATCTGGAGGCCTTCTCTGGTACTCCGTCGGAGGGGGAATCAATCACGGAGGGGCTCTACATCAACCTTGCCGCCCTTTCGATGATGCGTGAGTAGTTTACCATAGACCTCCGGGTCCATAGTTAGTAGCTAGATGGCTTCTTCTCTCTTTTTGATCTTCAATACAATGTTCTCCTCGATGTTCTTGGAGTTCTATCCGATGTAATCACTTTTTGCGGTGTGTTTGTTGGGATCCGATGAATTGTGAGTTTATGATCGGATTATCCATGAATATTATTTGAGTCTTCTCTGATCTCTTTTATGCATGATTATTATAGCTTCGTATTTCTTCTCCGATCTATTGATTTGGTTTGGCCAACTAGATTGATTTATCTTGCCATGGGAAGAGGTGCTTTGTAATGGGTTCGATCTTGCGGTGCTCAATCCCAGTGACAGAAAGGGACATGACACGTATGTATCGTTGCTATTAAGGGTAAAAAGATGGGGTTTATTCATGCATGAGTTTATCTAGTCTACATCATGTCATCGTTCTTAAGGCGTTACCCCGTTCTTTACGGACTTAATACACTAGATGTATGCTGGATAGCGGTCGATGTGTGGAGTAATAGTAGTAGATGTAGGCAGGAGTCGGTCTATTTGTGTCGGACGTGATGCCTGTATACATGATCATTACCTTGGATATCGTCATGATTATTTTCTTTTCTATCAATTGCCCAACAGTAATTTGTCTACCCACCGTATGCTATTTTCTCGGGAGAAGCCTCTAGTGAAAACTATGGCCCCTGGGTCTATCTAAATCATATTACTAAAACCCTAAAAATATTGCTGCCATTTTCTTTTATTTATTTTATTTTGTATTTTTGTTTCAATCTACCTATCTATCACATACAATTTAATCTTGCAATTGACCGCCGAGGGATTGACAACCCCTCGTTTGCGTTGGGTGCAAGGATTTGTTGTTTGTGTGCAGGTGCTGCTAACGAGGTGTTGCGTGATTCTCCTACTAGTTCGGTAACCTTGGTTTCATAACTGAGGGAAATACTTATCTCTACTGTGCTGCATCATCCCTTCCTCTTCGGGGAAAATACCAACGCAAGCTACAAGTAGCACCCCCTGCAAGCACCACAGCGGTGCGAAGCCATCCACGCACACGCTCCGAAACTGCAGCATCACCCAGCGCCTGATGCGTGGCGATTTCCCACCACCACCGCCCGGTCCCGACCCGTAGCTCCCGCCGCCTCTCCCGCCACCTCCGGCAGCCGGCGCCCTCGCCAACAACGCCTACCCCCGGCAGGACGCGGCCTATGTCGTCTTTACCAGTGAGGGCGACGACAAGCACAGCAAGCGCAAGTACCAGCACGAGGTGAACGCCGTCGTCCCCCTGATCCCCCAGTACATGCACTGGTCCGACCGTCTCGTCAGCTGGACCCGGGAGGACCACCCGGCCATGATGCCCATGCCGGGTGGCTACGCGCTCGTCCTCGACCCCACCTTCGTCGCTGAGAAGCGCACCTGCCACTTTTCACAGGTGCTGATCTTTGGCGACAGCAGCATCAACATCCTCTACCACGACACCATGGTCAAGCTCAGCATCGAGGAAAGCCAGCTGCAGCTGACACAGATGGTGTTCCACGGCATCGTGCCGGGCACCTCGTGCTCCCCCGTCGGCAAGGTGCGGCTGGACGTGGTGTTCGGCACCAGCGCCCACTTCCGCCGTGAGCCGATCTGGTTTGAGGTGGTCGACCTGGCCAGCCCCTACTATGCGCTTTTGGGCCGGCCCGCCCTGGCCAAGTTCATGGCGGTCCCCCACTATGCCTACCTCAAGATGAAGCTGCCGGGTCCCAAGGGCATCATCACCATCACCGGCGACTACAAGAAGTCCCTGGAGTGCGCCAAAGCCGGCTCTAAGCTGGCCGAGTTGCTGGTCATCGCCGAGGAGAGGCGCCAGCTCAACCGTCTCGTCGCGCTAGCCGGCGAGCAGCCGGTCATTCCGGCTCGGCTCAAGCATCCGGCCGACGAGGGGTCCTTCAAGCCGGCCAAGGGCACGAGGAAGGTTTTGCTCGACCCGTCCAACCCCAACTCCAGCGAGTACGTTGTCGTGGGCTCCAGCCTCGACAGCAAATAGGAATTCGTGAGAATCGGGATATCTTCGCATGGTCCCCTAAAGACATGTCGGGTGTTCCAAGGAAGTTCACCGAGCACAAACTCCACGTCCGGCCGGATGCCAAGCCGGTCCGGCAGCCACTACGCCGCTTCTCCGAGGAGAAGCGAAGAACCATTGGTGAAGAGATTGCCCGGCTGCTCGTGGCCGGGTTCATCATGGAAGTGTTCCACCCCGAATGGCTGGCCAACCCAGTCCTCGTCCTGAAGAAGAACGACACTTGGCGCATGTGTATCGACTACACCAGCCTGAACAAGGCCTGCCCCAAGGACCCGTTTGCCCTACCCCGGATCGACCAAGTCATCGACTCCACCGCCGACTGCGAGCTTCTGTCCTTCCTGGACGCCTACTCCGGCTACCACCAGATCAAGCTGGACCCGGCGGATGCCCTCAAGACGTCCTTCATCACCCCCTTCGGGGCGTATTGCTACATCACCATGTTGTTCGGCCTGAAGAACGCCGGCGCCACCTTCTAGCGCTGCATGCAAAAGTGCCTCCTGCCACAGATCGGCCGGAATGTGCACGTCTACGTCGACGACATCATGGTGAAAACCAAGCAGCACCTCACCCTCCTCGAGGATCTCAGGGAAACGTTTGCCAATCTACGCCAGTCCAGATCAAGCTCAACCCGGAGAAATGCGTTTTCGGCGTGCCGGCTGGCCAACTCCTTGGCTTCCTCATCTCGGAGCGCGGCATTGAGGCCAATCCGGAGAAGATCAAGGCCATCGAGCGCATGCGCAAGCCGGCTCGGCTATGCGATGTCCAGAAGTTCACCGGCTGTTTGGCCTCTCTCAGCCAAATCGTTTGCTGGCTGGGGAAGAGGGCCCTGCCCCTGTATCAGCTGATGAAGAAGACGACGCCGTTCGAGTGGTCCGACCAGGCGGACGAAGCTTTCCGCGACCTCAAGCGCATGCTCTCCACCACACCCGTCTTGGCCGCGCCGGCTGAGAAGGAGCCGCTCCTGATGTACATCACGGCAACCACCCACGTGGTCAGCGTGGTGCTGGTGGTAGAGCGCCCTGAGGAAGGCAAGGCACAGCCGGTCCAGCGCCCTATGTACTACCTGAGCGAGGTCCTCTCCACCTCCAAGCAGAACTACCCCCACTACTAGAAGATGTGCTACGGCATGTACTTGGCCGCCAAGAAGCTGAAGCAGTATTTCCAGGAGCATGTCATCACCGTAGTGAGCATGGCCCCCATCGGTGAGATCATGGGATGCCGGGACGCCTCTGGCCAGATCGCCAAATGGGCCATCGAGCTAGCCGGCCACACCATCCTCTACGAGCCCCGCACGGCCATCAAGTCGCAGGCGTTGGCCGACTTCCTCGTCGATTGGGCGGAGACCCAGTACTTGCCGCCGGCTCCCGATGCGACGCACTGGCGCATGCACTTCGACGGCTCGAAGATGGCCTCCGGCTTGTGAGCCGGCATCGTGGTCTCCTCCCCCAAGGGCGACCGACTACGCTACGCGCTCCAGATCCACTTCGCCGCCTCCAACAACATCGCCGAGTACGAAGCCCTCGTCCACGGCCTCCGGCTTGCCAAAGAAATTGGCATCCGGCGCATCCTCTGCTACGGTGACTCCGACCTGGTGGTCCAGCAGGTCTCTGGTGAGTGGGACGCCAGGGACTCCAACATGGCCAGCTACCGCAACCTGGTCCAGCAGATGGCCAGCAGCTTTGACGGCTGCGAGTTCCTCCACGTCCCCCGAAGCGAGAACGAGGCGGCGGACACTCTAGCCAAGCTTGGGTCCAGCCGACAAGCAATCCCAACCGGCGTCTCCCTCTAGCACTTGCGCAAACCCTCCATCAAGCCGTCTCCGGATTCGGAGTCCATCTTCGTCCCGGCCGACCCGATAGTCCCTGTTTCTGGCTCAGGGGCTGCCGGCTCTGGCTCGGGGACTGCCGTCTCCAACCCGGGCCCGGGGGCTGTCATCCCGGTCCCGGGGATTCCCAGCGCCAACCCGGGGACTGTCATCCCGGTCCCGGGGGCTGCCGTCTCCAACCCAGCCCCGGGGGCTGCCGTCTCGGTCCCGGGGGCTGCCGGCTCCGGCTCGCCGCCTCCCAACCCGGCCAAACCTGCGCAAGTGGCTGTCCTCACAGTGCTGGAGGCGCCGTCTTGGGCCCAACCGATCCTCACTTTCCTGGTGAGCGGCGAGCTCCCGGCGAACGAGGTCGAGGCTCGGCAGGTGCAGCGCCGGGCCTCCGCCTACAACATCATCAACCACGAGCTCATCAAACGCAGCACAACCGGCGTCTTCCAGCGCTGCGTCAAGACGGCTAGGGGCCTCAAGATCTTGCTCGACATCCACTAGGGCGAGTGCGGACATCACGCCGCCTCCCGGTCTCTGGTGGCCAAAGCATTCCGCCACGGTTTCTACTGGCCAACTGTGCTGAAGGACGCCGAGGAGCTGGTCCTCAAATGCAAGGGCTGCCAACACTTCAAGGCTCAGAGCCACCAGCCCGCTGCGGCTCTCCAGACCATCCCCATCGCGTGGCCCTTTGCCATCTGGGGCCTCGACATGGTGGGACCCTTCAAAACCGCTCGAGGCGGCATGACGCACCTTTTGGTGGCCGTCGACAAGTTCACCAAGTGGATCGAGGCAAGGCCGATCAAGAAACTCGACGGTCCCACAGCCATCAAGTTCATCAAAGACATCGCTGTCTGCTACGGCGTCCCCAACAGCATCATCACCGATAACGGCACCAACTTCGCCAAAGGCGCGCTGGCGCACTACTGCTCCGTCTCCGGCATCCGGCTTGACCTGGCCTCTGTCGCACACCCTTAGTCCAACGGCCAGGCGGAGCGGGCAAACGGCCTCATCTTGGCCGACATCAAGCCGTGACTCGTCGAGCCACTTGTGCGATCACCCGACAGCTGGATCGACGAGTTGCCGGCCGTCCTCTGGAGCCTTCGGACCATCCCCAACCGCTCAACCGGCTTCACCCCATTCTTCCTCGTCTACGGGGCCGAGGCGGTCATCCCCACGGATCTCGAGTTCGACTCGCCTTGGGTCACCATGTACACGAAAGTGGAGGCCAAAGCAGCACGCGAAGACAGCGTCAACCTGCTGGAAGAGGCGCGCCTGCTGGCCCTCAGCCGGTCGGCCATTTACCAGCAAAAACTACGCCACTACCATAGCAAGAAGATCAAGCCCCTCGCTTCCCACGAGGGCGACCTCGTACTCCGGTTGATCCAGCGAACAGCCGGCCAGCACAAGCTCTCCTCCCCATGGGAGGGCCCCTTCATCATCAGCAAGGCCCTGCGCAACAACGCGTACTACCTCATCGACGCACAAAAGAAAAACAAGCACAAGAGAGACGCCTCCGGCGAAGAGACAGAACGCCCCTGGAACGCGGAGCTCCTCCATCTGTTTTACAGTTGAACCACGTATGTATGTATCACTACCCCTTTTGGAAGTTAATAAAAGCAGCAGGTCCCCCGAACGACACTCGGGGGCTACCTTTTCATCTCTATTGAGTTCTTGCGCACTTTACCGCATTCGCCTCCCTCCCGCCGGGTCGGCACGGCCGGCTCGGGGGCTCGCCGGCTAGCCCGCGCCCCGCTCTTCTGAACCCGGCCAGTAACGTGCGCCCCGCTACAAGCCCCCTCTCTGCCATAAGCCACAGACCGGCTCCCGGCTGTTCAGGCTGGCAAGAGCCAAAGGCTGCAAGCATCCTCACGTGAAAAACGGCTAAGTACGAATGCTCGGCTAGGCCAACCCAGCTCTCTCCCTCTCTCTTTTACTCTCTGCTGCACAGACCGGCTGCGCTCCAGCAGGCTTCGCCGCCTGCAGCCAGCCGACCCAGTGGGTGTTTCGCTTGCGCTCAAATCCTAACGCCTAAGTACTGATCGCTCTCTTCCGAGTTCGGCTCCCCGTCTCAGCTACAGACCAGCTCCCGGCTGTCCGGCTGGCGGGGAGGAGGACGAGAAGGGAAGGGAACAAGAAGACGGCTAAAGGAAAAGAGCACGAGCGAACCGCCAGACGGCAGACACAAGCATACAGAAAAGCAAACACACATTTATGCACAAGCAAGGCCCACGGTCAGGAATTAATTATATATCATACCCCCCAGTGGGTGGATCTGCCGGCTAACAAAAGTTGCAAGTTCAAGAGAAAACAAAATACAGGAAAAGCAAAAAAAAGGCCCTAGGCGGCGGCCTCATCGGCGTCGCTCTGCGCCGGATCCTCCGTGGCGGCGGTGTCGTCCAAGTCGGCGGCATCGTCATCCGTGTCGGCTCCCATCTCGGCCGAGCTACCCTCCGGGTCCTCGAGCGCCAGACCGAAGTCGTCGGCGGGAAGCTCCGCGCCGTCCGGTGCCCGCTCCGGCATGAACTCGCCGTGCGGGGTGAACGACGCAATGTCGCTGGCCCGCACGGCAATCGGCGTCGCTCGCTCCGCCAGGTCCGTCTCCGCCCCGGCCCTCCGTGCTTGCAGCCGATCCAAGCGAATGCCTGGGTACCAGGACACCACGAGCCCAAGCGCCATCTCCGCGCCGGCTCGGGCCGCGGAAGCCCTCCACGCACCAAGACGCGCCGCACCGGCTTCCAGCCAACGCGCCAGCCGGCTCACGGTGGTCAGCACCACCGCACCCAGCCAGAGGGCGGCCACCATCGACAAACCGGATTCGAAAAGCCGGTTCATGTCGCGCTCCACCACCTCCAAGCTGGCCATGGCGGCCACGGTGATCTCCGCCACCGACCAGGCGGCGAACTCTTCGACGGCGGCCCCCGCTGCCCTCTGCTCCTGCCGGTGGGTGTTCACCGCCTCCTTGGCCGGCTCTTGGGTCTCGGGGAAGACCCCTGGAAAAGAAGGGGAAGAAGGTCGATCAAATGGCCGAAGGGCCGAAAACAGAAAGAAACAAAGACACAAGCAAGTAGAAACGCTTACGCGTGAGGAGCTCGTCGATGTACAGCGCCTCCTGCAGCACCTCCCGCTCCCTCACCGCCAGCACGCTGGCACTGCGGTCGCGGTCCGCCTTGAGCTGGGCGACCTCTTCGGCGGCCTTCTTTGCTTCCTCCTCCTGCCGCACCGCCGCCTGCTAGCGCTCCTCGGCGAGCCGGCCCAGCTCGGCCTTGTGGGCAGCGGCGGCCTCGTCCCTCTCCCGGACCGCCCGGGCCTCCTCCTCCTGCAGCTGGTTGCGCTCCGCGACCGCTTGATCATGGAGCTGGCCGGCCTCCACCAGCTGGCGCCGAAGCCCCTCCATCTCCGCCGGGTCGACGGCGGCGGTTGCGCATCCGGATCCGGATTCTGGTCAGAAGCCGAACAAGAAAGAAAAATACGGAGCAAGAAAACCCGACCCGGCTGCTGCGCAACCGGACCGGATCTTGGGGGCTACACCCAGTGGGAGCGCTGGCGCGCCCCCACTGGAGAAATGCAAGAAAAAGCTCGAAGAAATACCTCTGGCCTGGCGAAGCTCCTCCTCCTAGGCCGCCAGTTGATCCCTGGCCGTGCGGTACCGGCCCAGGAGACGGTTGTACGCCGCCACCCGCTGGTCGTAAATGGACTGCAAGGAAAGAAAGTTAGCACACAGACGTCTGAGAAGGCCCGACCCGCCTGCTGCGCAGCCGACCTGGGCCTCGGGGGCTACACCCAGTGGGTGCCCTGACGCGCCCCCACTGAAAAGCGATCAAGACGGTCAAGAAAAGGAAAGAAGAAACGAAACACAAGAAAGCACGAAGGACAAGCGAACTTAGCACGAAGGTCCGCTCCAGCTGCTGCAGCCGGCCGCTCTCCACCTGGGCGAAGCTCTGCCATTGGCTGCGGTGGTTGGCGATCTGCAGCCGCAGCGAATCCACGGCCGCATCCAGTTCGCTCCGGGGGGCGCCGCTCGTCGCCTCGCTGGAGCTCACCGCCCAGGCCCGCTGCGGCTGAACCGTGGACCCGGCGCTGGTTCCGCTGCCGGCCGGCCTCAGCTCGAGGCTGCGCCCCGCGGCCCGCGGCTCCGCGGTCACCAGGGCACGAGAGCTCCCTGGCGTGGCCTCTGTCCTCGGGGGCGGCGCTCCTCCTCCGCCTGGCGCGGCCTCCAGCTCGCGGTTTCCTCCATCTCCGCCTCCGGCCCCGTCGACCGGGTCGACGGCCGGCGGCACCTCCGGGTTGGCCGTCAGGTCGGCCTCCGGTTCGTGATCTCCGGATTCGCCGCGACCGGCTGCTTCCTCGGCGGCATCACGGGCATCCGCCTCTGCCCGGCGGACCAGGTTGTGCACCGACTTGGAGCGATGCTCCGCAACCGGCGATGGCGGTGGCGATGACGCCGTCCATTCCGGCCACGCGGACTCCTCCGCGACCCTCCGCCGCCACGCCACGACCTCGGCCACGGCGTCGCCCCACGCCTTGGCCGACGCCTCGGCCATCTCCTTCTCGGCCTTGGCCTGTGCCCTCCAGGCGTCCCTCTCGGCGTCCTCCAGCGTGGTGCCGGACTGGCGCGCCGTGAGCACCTCCTCGGCGGTCTCCGCCGCCTCGCGCCCCTCCGCGCCGCTCTGGCCCCTCCGCCGGTCGGCCTCCTCCGCGGCTGCCGCTGCCGCGGCCACCTCCGCCAGCTCGAGCGCGCTCCTGGACGGTGCGCGAGGAAGATAAGGAAGAAGAAAAGAGAAAAAACAAACAGCAGCAGCGGCAAAAAAGGCAGTAACTTAGCAACGAAGAAAAACTCACCCTATGACCACGGGAACCGCCCACGTCGGGCCCACCGGCGGCGCCATCCGGCGCGCCTTCTTGACGAACCTCTTCATGGCGCCCGGCTGCGCCATAGCAGGGCGCTTCGCAACCGGCCGCGCCTCGACCGGTTGCTTCCCGTGCGGCCGGCTTGGGCAAGTCGGCTCCCCGGTCGCCCTCCGCTGCCGCCCCCTGGGGGCGGCTCCATCGCCCGCCTCCGCGTCCTGCGGAGCTGCAACGCCCGCCCCGTCCTCGTCATCTTCTTCATCATCCGGCCACTCGCGCAAAGCATCCGGGGTTAAAGACTTACCGGCTTGATCGGAGCCGCCGGTTTCCGCGTCCGCGAGGCGCTCCTCGCCACCTTCGGCTCCCGCGTTGCCATCTCCCTCATCCTTCGGGTCCGAGTCATCCTGGTCCGGCTGCAGGACCATGGGATTCAGGCCGTCATACACCAGCTGGCTCGGGAAGTGCTGCAGCTGGCCCAGGGCGTCAGGGCGCATGAAGAGGGCGGACGCTGCGAAGAACGAGGACCAGAGACTCACCGCTGGCGCCGGGGCATCCCGGTTGTACGGCTCCTTGCCGAATCGCCACTCCTTCACCTTGAGCCCGACGGCGGAGACGTCGTTCACATGCTGGGCGATCTCGGTCGCCGTCAGCTCCTTCGTCGACAGCCGGCAGGGGTCGCACCGGCCGCTCATGTCGCAGATCCGGTGCAGCCGCCGCTGTAGCGGCAGCACCCGGCGGCCGATGAAGGCGGCGATGAGGTCCACGGCGGTGAGCCCCTCGCGGTCCGTCATCTCTTTGACCCGGCGGCAGACGCCCAAGATCTCCGCGGACGGGTTCTTCGGGTTGTGCCCCCAGTTCAGCTTCTCAGCCGGCGGCACGTCGATGAAGGGGGGGAGGTTGATGCGGTCGTTGGCTGGGTCGACGTTCTTCACGTAGAAGAAGGATTTTGCCACTTCTTGGCGGAGTCCTCGAGCGGCAGCTTCGGGAAGGGGCCCGCCGTCCGGGTAACCAACACGGCCGCCCCGCACTCGGACATGACACCAGCTGCTACTCCTTGCTGCTTCAGATAGAACATACGGCACCACAACTCCACATACGGGAGGAGGCCGACGTAGCCCCCGCACAGCGTCACAAAGCCGGTGAGCTGCAAGATGGCGTTCGGCCCCAGGTGATGCGGCTGGAGGCCGAAGTATGTGAGGAAACGCCTGAAGAAGACGCTCGCGAAAAGCCCGAGCCCGCGGAGGAAGTGGGTGTAGAACACCACCACCTCGCCGTTCCGTAGCGCCGGCACCATCTCCTTGCCGGGCGCGCGCGCCTCCACCTGCTCCGCCGGCGGCAGCCGTCGCATGCGGCGCAGGTACTCGATGTCGTCGTCGGTCACCACTGACCCCTCCCAAGAACCCTTCGGCGGCGCCATCGGTGAGAGCGGGAGGGGCGTGGTCGAAGAAGAGAGAACGGCAGCGGTGAAGCAGGGAAAGAAAGGCTGCTCGTGGGTCGCTGCGCGGCGTGGTTACAGCTTGAGTGGGCGACGGCGTACGTCGATGGTGTGCGCTAGAAGGAATGTGGGGAGGTGGAGACGAAGTAACGGGCGGGGGCAAGGGAGTGAATGCCTCGGCCTCTCCCCCTCCCTTCCCATTTAAAGACCACGACGGAACGTGGGGGAGTGGGATCGTCTGCGCCCACGATCTCCAATCCCCCGCAATACACGGGCGCATTAAGACGCGCAATAACTGCCCCGAGAACTCCAACAGACGCGCGCAGCCGCAGTAAATCCCACGCGCGGGCCGAGGCCGCGGCCTGGTAGGGCCCAGCCCACCGCGACGTCCCGTCGCGCGCGTGGCCTGGCAGGCCTCATCTGCCGCTGGGCTGCACGTGGCGGGGTTTTGTCAGGTGACTGGCGCGATCTCCCATACCGACTGGTCCGACTGGCCGAACCGTTCGAACTTCGCTGCGGCTAGGTGCCTCAACCCGGCCCCCGGCAGCCCGCGTTCGCGGTCTCAAGCCGGCACTTCTTCGTCGGATGACCGCACTCCTTCGAGGGGGAATAAGCTGCAAAGCCTCCCCCGCTTGAAGCCAGCGAGCCTTTACAGCTTCGGGGACTACTGACGGGGGGGTGACCCCCGGGTAGGCAACCAAACCCGGAGCCCCCTTTTTAAAATTAACTTCGGGGCAACCCGCGCCCCACCAAACCGGCTGGTCGTCCGGCCGGCTTCTCAGCGCTGGCCGGCTGGTCCCGGCCCTGTGCCGGGTCCGGCTATCCGCTAGCCGGCCGACGACGGATCAGTGGCCATCCCATCGCTCCGGACGACAAGACGGCTCTCCACGACGGGGGAGCGTGGCTACAGCGCCACCCGCCTCGGGAAGGTACGACAACAGTGCCGCCAACCCCGCTGACCGGGGTGACCAATGTCAGCACCAGCGCGCCACTATAGCCCTGTGACGCCAACCACTCCGTGACGCACGAGGCGACGGACCACAGTGCCGAGCAGCCGGCGGGACCCACAGCCGGCGGGTCCCAGCAGCCGACGGGCCCCACAGCCAGCTTCAGACACCGACAGCCGGGTCCCGCCCGCGTGTAGTTTTACCCATGTAACCCTGGGGGGTCGGGCTATAAGAGCCCCAGGAGGCCTCCATGCACGGGGCGATCATCATCTTCGGTTCAGCTCCATTGGTAGTTCATACCCGCACACTCACACTCACAGGAGAGGCGGAACAGCGGCCTAGCCCCTTCTTCCTCCTCCGCCCTAACAGCTCCAGGAGCACCATTGTAGCCCTTGTGCATATCATCCCATTCGGCAGGACTAGGGGTGTTACCTCTCCGGAGGGCCCCGAACCTGGGTACGCCTTGTGTCCCGCGCTCGCGCATACCAACCTCGCTTCCGGAACCCACCGGCGTCCTCACGCAACCCCCCACTTTTAGCCATCTCATGGCATTTGCCGTGATTTCACCACGACAATATATATGTACTTGTTGCGATCAATTATCTTCTTGTTCATGTTCGAGTTAGTAGCCTTCACGAATGTTGAGAGGAGCGCTCACTCGCATTATTGCTGTGAAGCATATTTCTATCGTTGTACACGTTAAGATGTCGAGGTAATTAGAGGTGATAGTAAAAGCCTCAATTCCACACCTTTGCATTTGGTAGGGGAGTAACAGGTAAACCCACATCTGGCTGCGTTCCAGGGAAACCATTAATTAATCTTATGCGATAACCGGCGTGGGAAAAATATAGTTGGTGGCATATGTGGTATGAAGTCTATCTAGAGTAGAACATATTCTGTACCGGGAACCGCCCACTTTTGCACATGGAGAGTTTATTAGAGATACGATAAATCATATTAGTAGAGATGATTTCGGAACCCTCGCGAGAATGCTTTACTGCTCAACCAACGTCCGTACTAACTTAGTGCCATTTTCATTCTTGTTTTTACCTTCTCGTTCGTAAAATAGATAAACTCCTTTTTATCCAGTTTCCCTAGCTACGGATAGAGTAGACTATTTTCAAACTCTGGTTTGGATGCATATGTAACCGTGTAAGTGACAACGTAGTTGCACGGTTTGTGGTGCCTTCCTTTTCGCTCCCTATGAGTTTGACACTTTACTTATCACGAAAGTGCTACAACAGCTCTATGCACTTGCAGGACATCATCTTTACACTAATTTTGTAGACATACAACGAATGGTAATTGCAGTAGAAGTTGTGCCATGAAGAGTAGAAAAGTTAAAGTGTGCCTTATATTTTGGGATGGAGGAGTATATCTCAGGTTCATGATTCTAAAACAGCCGCAGTTCCTTGCATGGACATGACACTCACACGAAGGAGCTTAATGCCCCGCAAATAAACGAGGCACTTGGCGGCAAAATGATTAAGTAGGTTGTCTCTATATGTGAAATTAAAAGGCCCTCTAGATCACCTGCCATAAATTAGTGAAATTATGATAAATAGTAAAACACAATAACATTATTTTAAAGTATTTTTGTGAACATATTAATGATTATATGTATTTTGTGTTAGTGCAAAAACATTCATGTAGGAACATTTGCACAAAAGACATAAATTTAAGTGTCCCAAGCAAATCATTTATTAGTGCGCCAAATTTGTTTATTTACCACACCTCGTAATATGTGTTTCTTTTTCATGAAAACTACAGGCATACAAAAGGAAGAATATGTAAATGGTATTTTTAATATATATTTCGAGAATAATTCTTCGGTTATGTTGAATTGACAATTCCCTCACGAATATAAGAACATGAGTTGTCTATAACACAAACAAGATATCATCCAAAAAGAACTCATCCAAATAATGAATATGCGCAGTAGAAGGCTACTATTTCCGCAAATATCGCTTAAAGTTGTATTTCCCCAACTAATATTGTATTTATGTGGTAATAAGTCAATTATCTGTATTTAGATATTATGCGTATTTTGTGGAAAAAAGGTATTTTATTGATCTCTTGGTATCTTCATGAAGATAATGCACAAAACCCCGACATATAATATGCACGTAATGCAATAAACTGAATCTAAATTATGCATATGATTTATGTTGCTACTCGACACATAGAATATTTTTACTTTGCCAAAAATAGGGTTAGTGCAATTGATGTACAAAGCATAATTTACAAGATCTAAGCATAACCAAGTGTGTACCAACCAAGTTGGTTGAATAAATCCCAAGCGATCATCTCCCATAGATTGCATTCAAACACCACACATGCTTGGTCCTCCTTCTGACGTATGGATCAAAAAGATGGCTCTGCAGACAACCTAGAGAAGTTTGGAACATTTCGTCCCATTAAAAACACATTCATAGCGACAATTTCATATAGCCCATAATAAAGCACAAATTTCCTCACAGATTTGAGCCTTTAGTCAACTAGTTTCTAAGCATATTTATACTACTCACTAGCGGTGGTAGGTTAAAAGGCAACATGGATAGAACACCACAAGAATTTAGCAAGCAATAATGCTAGACCTACAAAGAATTAGTACAAACGTTGTACTTAACTTTCCAAACTATAATTCTCTCTCCCCCCTGGGTGGGTCCCTTCATCTCCCTATTACCAATCATAATCCCCTTCATTACTCTTTAGCAAGTGGGCAAACAAATGTTGTATTGATTTCTGGTTACCATTAAAACAATATTTTCTGCAACATTTTGGCATATTGAATATATACTATTCAAACTTCCCACGAAGTCTAGTTACACGAGAGGACAACTAATCGCATGAATGACCACATACCAACTGAACCAGACAGGACAATCTAATATCCTAATTAAACACACACAACAATTACATGCGGCAGGAGATAAGTTTTTTTAAACATCCCCATATATTAATTAATTAAAATATTATTACAATCATTCAATATAGCATACGCCACGCAGGGCAGGAGATAAGTTAAACACCTCTTGTGCACTAGCTCTAGAAATTATTCATCCGTGGTAGATGACGACGAGCAGCCGCAGAGAAACTGCCAGATGCTCTTCTTCACGCCGTTGCGACCAGCCATTTTTCCTTGCTTCCACCCGAGATCGATCGCTGCCTCCACAAAGCTGAAATGCTCCAAAAATTTGCTCCTGGTTCAACAGAGAATTCCTGGCATAAGTTACCAACTTACCTTCTACAAAAATAAAGAAAGTTTATATGCAGATTTCTGTAGCAGAGCATATATGTTTCCTCTGTCGTTGCCACCATCACAGAAGGCAGGGAACATACCTGCGAATAGCAACTGCTTGAAGAGCTAAGTAAGCAAGTCAGGAGTTGTGCCTTTGAATGATGAGAGAATAAGCAGAATTTCAGATCGAACCGCCTACTTATAGAAGTCACATACTCACACTGACACAAGCAGTTAGCTGCACTTAGTTAATTAGCACCTCTACCCCACATGTCGGTCTGGGAGTGTAACTACCTCAGACTTTACTGGGAAAAGAACATGGAAACCACAAGAAAATTCAGGGGAGTCAATGTCGAGTGCTCTGCTCATAGTAGTACTCCAAGTCACACAATCAGAGAAACTTGGGTTGCACGTACCTGGAAAAGTACATGAACAATCACACACAAAAAATATAGCTAAGTTGGACTTAGTTTGCGCTTGTCATAGAATGTTCAGTGAAAGATGCTCGCTAAATCTTTCCAAGTACTTCCTCAGAAGTGTCAAAAACGATCTTATATTATGGGACGGAGCCACGGAGGAAGTATATTCTGCTCGCGCTAGCTACTTTATTGTCTCCGGCAGTTGACCAGTGACCAGTGTTAGAAGCGAAAACTAACTGAAAATGACTTATGAAGGACTCGGGATGACCTGACTTTTTCCTTTGAACAATTCTGACGCTTTCGTGTGACGCTGTCAGTCAGTGTGAGCGTATGACCACGACTGCTAGCTTATTTTAACATGGCTCCCAGATTTGATGCCTTCAATGTTCAATCATTCAACGATTTGCTGGTCGGCACCCGTGCGACACAATTGGTTAGGCTACATATGGTACGCGTAAACGGAGACTGAAATACCGAATGGTCCGTGTGTGTAGCTGTCCGTTGAAAGCTAGCGAAGATCCCATGACTGAAGCATGGAGTGTTTACGCATAGGCTTGGAACGGTTCAAGTTCAACCACTGCTAATGATGCACGTAATGAAAATCAATGTTTGACGCAAATTAAACTGACGCGGTTCACCTTTGCAGCGTCGAACTGGGAAAGGACGATCGAATAGGTGCGACGATGACCCATCTGCCAACACACTGTTAATTTTGACTTGAAGTTTCTACTCCAGGTGGGACAAGGTTCGAATCTCCCAGGGATTCACACGCATGAGGCATGACAAGTAAACAGAACAAGATTGCGAGATTTATTTCTGAATCTGATCACATGACGCATGTTTACATGCTCCTCCTTGCTGCAGCAGAAGCCAGCCTGACACAACCACACGACTACAAAGTACAGTACAAACTAATTCAACCAAACAACTTAGCAATATCTAATCACATACGCTTTTTGAACTCAACATCAAGCAACTTCTGGTGACCTATCGCCTTGTCGTCCATTCTGTTCCGATATTAACTAGTTGCTGGTCTGAGGCGACCCACAGCCGCAGAGGAGCTGCCAGATGCTCTTCTTGACGTTGTTGGGGTTGCGCTTTGCCATTCTTCTTCAACAGATCTCCGAGGGCCACAAGATGAAATGCTCCAAGATGATGATCCTGAAAAACAAGAGTAGTAACATGGTGTTGAGCATAAGCCATGGTTGGCCGAAAGATCAGATAACTGTACAATCCCGCCACTTTGAACCTAGTACAATACCTCAAAATAACAACTCTGGAATCAGTTAAGCTAGACAACAAGCTCGGTACCTCTGTGGCACAGCCGTGCAGGCGTGCCGGCCTATTTATAGGCATTACCCAAGTATTAGCAAATTCCTGGTCAGATTGCTAGGAAAACTTACCGGAAATCCATGAGAATATTCAGTGAAGAATGACCGAATGAGTCCGGAACTTGAACTTGAAATTTGGACCACCAGCAGAAACTTCAGTGACACTTACCAGGAGTTATAGCTTAATGAGATCTCTAGCTTAATTAGAAAAAGTCCCGCAGGACATCGTATACACACATACTCAGCATAAAATGTTTTAGTGCAGCACATGCTTGCGTAAATTAAATATGGGTAGGAAGAGAACAAGGTACAACGTCTCAGCAATACCATATGTGATTTTCACGCCCCCCCCCCCCTCCCCCCCGCGTCATCTCCTCTGAGGCGACTCGGGGGCCAACCCTAGCCGCGGCAGAACTGAGTGGCTAGGCTAAGTTCCCTAGTCTTCTATTGGCCTACCCACCCCTACGACATGGAGGCGCTTACCCTTCTCCAACAAGCATTCCACCACGCGGCGATTGATTACCGCTTCGGCGCGGTTGCACGGCACCGATGAAGGTGGCGGCGGGGTCCTGGCGGCTCCACCTCGTGTGGAGGGCCTCGGCTCCCGGGCGGCGGCCCCGGTCGGTGGCGCGCGGCGTGGCCTGAGCGGCGGGCTGCGCCGGCGGGTGCAGATGGCCCGTTCCTCGGCCGTGCGGGCGGCGTGGGGCGGCGATCGTCGGCTGCGTGTGCGGTGGCTCCTCGCTGGCCTTCCGCCAATCCTGGTGCTGCTCTGCCCGCGCCCCGATCTACTCCCTTCCGAGCCGGCTACGGCTCCCGGCCGCCGTGGACGTCGTCCCCGTGTGCTGGCTCCACGGATCTGGTGGGAAGGCGTCAATTCGGAGGAATCTTTTGGCCGGCGCGGCGGCCACATCGAAGTCGACACCTTTTGGTGCTGATCCCCTTCCTGGAGGCTTCGGTGAGGATCTTCCCTTGCCCACCCCCATCCCTGAGCGTGGGTGAAAGCCCTTGGTCCCCTGCTTTGGTCGACAACGGCACCGTGGTGTCGAGCTCCTTCCTGAAGGCGTCGCCCGGGATCTGCTAGGTGATGGGAGAGTAGTGGTGGCTTCGTGGCGGCGTTGTAGGCCTGTTCTCTTCTCCAGCAACATGCCTGGCTTCGGTTGGTGCTTGGTGTTGCTCCTTTTGGCCTGCCCCATGGATTGCGCCTTCGATCAACAGCTCTCGCCTGGCGTGGTGCCTTTCCGATGCCGATGATGGTGCCCGTGTGGCTGGTTACTCGTTGCTTGTGGGTCTGTTTCTGCTGTTCTCCTTTGACAGCTTGGGCACCATGGCTCTGGGTTCTAGGGAGCCACTCTGCCGGCCGCCGGTGCGGCACCCATCAAGCATGGATGAAGGGTAGTGGCCCTTTGCGGCGGCGGAGACAGACCATGTTTGGCCCCTGTTTGGTCCCTTGGATGCAGTCAGCGACACAATGCAAGCGCGGTGCGCTCTCTTCTCGTGGTACTGTTGGTTTGCCGGTGTTGGCACGGCGGTGGTCGGTTGAGTCTGTTCCGTGATGTACCTTGTATCTTTTATTTCCATCTCACTTTTATTTTCGCTGTAATGTGTTGCTCTTGTAATCCTGACCGGTTAATGGCTTTGTTAATTCAAAGTCAGGCTCGGCCATCGCCTTTTCTCTGGCTCGGCCATCGCCTTTTCTCTAAAAAAAGGTACAACGTCTCAACGAACGTCATGAACTAAGAGCACATGAGCAGAAATAAGGGTTCCTCAACTCAATGACATAGGAAGAATGACTCCTAATCTATAAGTACTATTACTAAAGGGGAAGGATCCCCTTTTTCTGGTTTTTTTGATTTTTTTCCGAAAGATCACTGTTTATTTTCCATCAACATCAGTGAACAGTGCGATAAACAGTAACAGCCGGTAAAACAGCAACCACGAACAGTACCGGCGGATGAACAGTAGCCACGGGGGAGAATGAACAGTGCCTGCTTACTTTTTTTTGTCTTTCTCTGAATAAAAAATACGCGTGCTTTAAAAAAAACAGGGATATTTTTTACACGTCATTTCTCTCCCATTTCTCCACCCTCACGTCCTTATATAAAGAGTTAGGATTTATAATTTTCTACACATCATTTCTCAACGCCGGCGTACCGATGCGCAGCCGCCTCAATCGTCTCCTCATCCTTTCCGATGATTGTGCTGCCAGGGGCACAGAAACAGTAGTCTGGAACTGTTTATTCGCATAAACTGTAACCCGTGGGAAATATAAGTTCTCGACCGATTACTGCCCATTTTTACAACACAATAACATTTAAAAGTGCACTAACAAATACCTAAACAAAAACCGAAACATTATCCGAATAAACTCAGCACTACTAACCGAAACAATAGCCAAATAATTCGAAACAACAACCCCGAATAGCCCCGAGCAGCAAAACCAGTGAAACGGAACAACACCTGAATAAACCAAAAGCATTAACCCACACGAACCATAAAACTGAAACAGTAACCGAATTTCGAACCAGAACAATACACCCGAATAAACCGGAACAACTAAAAAAAATAAAACAGTACTATGATTCACGTGAACAGTAATCCAGAAGAAATATATAAAAAAAAACCCAAAAAAATGGAACTCCTCCTCCCTCGACCAGGAACAGTAAAACCAGTGAAACGGAACAACACCGGAATAAACCGAAAACATTAACCCACCTGAACCATAAACCAAAACAGTACCTACTAACAATTATCCAAACAAAAACTAAACATTATCCGAATAAACTCGGCACTACTAACAAAAACAATAGACTAAATAAACCGAAACAACAACCCCGAATAATCTGGAGCAACAAAACCAGTAAAACGAAACAATACCGTAATAAACCGAAAATATTAACCCACACGAACCATAAAACCGAAACAATAACTGAATTTCGAACCAGAACAATACACCTGAATAAATCGGAACAAAAAAAACAGCACTATACATTCACGCGAGCAGTAATCCAGAAGAAATATAAAAAAAATTCAAAAAAACTGGGACTCCTCCCCTCTCGACCCGGAAAAGTAAAACCGGTGAAACGGACCAATACCGGAATAAACCGAAAGCATTAACCCACCCAAATCATAAACCGAAACAGTACCTGAATTGCAATCCAGAACAATACACCCGAATAAACCGAAACAATAAAAACAGTAAAGCAGCACTATGCATCCACGTGAACAGTAATCCAAAAAGAATTAACCACAAAATAAAAATATATGTTATTTTCTTGCTTATTTCGATAAAATATAGACAAAATCGGTCACGGGCGCGGCGTGCGCCGCGCTCCTTCAGCGCTAGTATATACCTATACCTACTAATAAAGCAAGATGCGTTTCTTTGATTTTTTATCCGTTCACCATTTTTTAGGGCCACGTCTACGATTCTCCCTATTGGGCCATTGGGCCGGCTTTCAGTCCTATCATCCTTACTAATTAATAGTACGACCTCACTACTTTACACAGGATCCCACCAATTTATATATGTCCCCAAATATACAACAAACAAGCCTCTTCGGAAATAAACAAAACATAAGGTGAAGTGTGGCTACAATTTGGCAATGACAGACCTAGTAAAGAAGGAAACGATGTGTGAGCTTAGCACTGGCCAGTGTGAGGCCAGACGTTTGACTTCAGAGTGAAGCGAGGACGAACTCGGCACGGCGGCATGAGGATGTGCTAGAGGTCGCCACAGCGGAGTCGGTGCTGAAATGCTAAAACATGCCCTAAGTTGGTGATGCGAATTGGAAACCGTAATATGCCTAATGTATGAACTAGACCTGTGAAATCATGAACCACGTGTGATAATTTTTTTTCCATTGCCACACACGGGCCCTTTTGCTAATAAGAAACAAAACGAACGTGCGTACTCCCAGGAGTAGAGATGTATGCCCATATGCGAACAACCTTAAGCAATTAGTTACAAATTATCTTACCCGACACCGGAACTTGAAAATTAGATATAAGTGCAAATTGTCCTACCACATCAACTAGATGTAGAATTGAAAAGGAAAGTTCCGATTCTGTTAGGATGAAAAGGAAACTTTCCATTCGGTTAGGATTTGTGTTAAAAGTTTCCTTATTAATTAATAGTACCACCTCGCTAATTTACACAGGATCCCACCAATTTATATATGTCCCCAAATACACAACAAACAAGCCTCTTCGAAAATAAGCAAAACAGAGGGTGAGGTGTAGCCAAGGTTGTCAGAATCGTGATTTTGAATTGGATCGGAGCTCCGATGATAGGATCTCAAATGGTAGAATCTTAACTATCAGGATCGAAGAAACGTAGATTCTACTAACCAAAATCGTAGAATCAGAGGGGTTAGTTTGGATCGTAAACTCATAGAATCGCATAATAGAATCACGATTCTGACAACCTTGGGTGTAGCTATAATCTGGCAATGACAAACCCAGTACAGAAGGAACAAAAGTTGTGTAGAGGCGGGAATGAACGGTGCGTGAGCTTAGTACTGGCTAGTGTGAGGCCAGACGTTTGACTTCAGAGTGAAGCGAGGACGAACTCGGAATGGCGGCGTGAGGATGTGCTAGAGGTCATGACAGCGCATTCGGTGCAGGAATGATACTGAACATGCCCTAAGTCGGTGATGTGAACTAGAAACCGTAGTATGCCTATTGTATGAACTTGACCTGTGAAGTCATGAACCATGTGTGATATTTTTTTCCCATTGCAACGCATGGGCCCCTTTGCTAATAAGAAACAAAACGACGTACGGTCTCCCAGAAGTAGAGATGTATGCCCCTATGTGAACAACCTTAAACAATTAGGTGCAAATTATCCTACCTGGCACCGGAACATGAAAATTAGATATAAGTGCAAATTATCCTACCAAATCAACTAGATGTAGAATTGAAAAGGATAGTTCCGATTCTCTTAGGATGAAAAGGAAAGAAGTAATCCTCCAAAGCCCACGCGCCTACCAAAAATACCCCCAACAAATCATATCGTGCATGAAATGAATAGAGAACATCAATACATGCAGGAGAACTAAATAGGAAAATCTTTTAGTGATTAATCCTCCAAGGCCCACACACCTAGCCAAAATCTCCCCAGCGAATCATATCGTTCATGAAATGAAAAGAGACCATCAATGTAGGAGAAACCAAATAGGAAAATACTGATACTACACGATTTGTTTAAACCTCTAGATAAGCACTATGTCAACGGCCAATATCGACCATCCCACATTACCTACAAGAACACCTACAGAAGAAAAAAAAGGCTAGGCAGTGCTTCTGACCATGGCGATTATGATGAACAACACAAAGGCTTTATGCATGGTAGCTCTTATTTTTATATCAACCTGTAACTGGACTTGTCATGCATCCCAGGGCCATACAGGTAATATCTTTGTTTTCAACCTACACTTGTTCATTTTATTATCTGGTCACATATGTTCAAATCGATAAAAAAGTGAAATGTTAAATGGCTGACATTCCCTGGAACAAACTTCCACCGAACACTCTGTTTACCGTCAGACCGTGTGCACGGATCTTGATGATCGCTGGGTTGCCACGTTAGAAAAATGATTCGTTTGCTGGGACGCAGGCCACGCCCAAACGCTCCTTTATTCTCCCAAAAAAAAATAAAAAATCACCCGAGGGGTGGCTCGAACTCGGGACCATCTTTCATAGGCAAGCTAACCACTTGAACTAAGGAAGATGGTTATGAAAATATGTGATTAAACTCTGCTATATTTATCTACCGAATTGCTATTTTCACATCTAGATGTGTAATAGTTACCTCACATCTAAGTCATCCACCCTTGGATTATTTGTCTTTAAAATTCGCGCACTTGGTGATTTGTTGCGTTGTCCCGTGTCGATTGTCTCGCATCGCAGTGCTGCGTCTGCCGGGTTGTTCTACTTTGTCGGGCAGATTTCTGTTTTGTTTTTCTGGGCCACGTTTCAAGTCGGTTGTTTGTTTGGGCCTTGTCTAGCGCTGTCGTGCGTCGCTGTTTTTTTGTTGACCCTAGTCGCGCGTCGTTGTTGCTTGTCCGGTTCCTTTTTTGTAACGTGGGTTGTGTCAAACCTTCCTTTCTTAAGTATTTGTTGTTTTCCTGTGTCACTATGACCCTTAAAAAAAGAAAAACAGAGAGCCTTGTGAGCACAAAGGGTCGACACATAAAGAATGCCCGTGCACGGTGATGCAGTGAGTGTTCTAGGATTGTTGTGAATCTGTTATCCTTATCTTTTTTTTTCATCTACGAATATGTCCATTTTTTACACTCAACTCAACACTGTTACATGTCTTTTTTTTACATGAAAGTCAACTGACTAAGTTGCATCTCTGTCCTCGACATACAACTCACCCGACCCAGCTGCATGTCCATTCTTGACCTGAAAACTCAACCGACCCTGACTAAATTTGTTTTTTCATTTATTTTTTAAATTCATGATTTTTAAATTTATGTTTTGAATTTTTTGTTCTCCTTTTCCATTTTTTTTTTCTCTTTTTTCAAATTTATGATTTTTAAACAGATTTAACAATGTCTCATCTTAGTTCTTGACCATTCAACCTGCTTTCGTTTAAATGTTGTGCAAATCTTGACCACGGGGTTGTTTTGTCACGTGCGTCTCTTGTCTCGCCATACGTCCTGAGTCCACTTGTCATCCTGTATGCACGTGCATATTTTGTTGGGTTGTTTTCATGGTGTGATTTCGGGCCCCGTTTCTTTTTTGGCATGCGTGGTATAAGTTGAAGATACGGGTTGGTCATTGCCTCCTCGGTTCCATTCACCACTGTCTCTCTTCCATTTTCCCTGTTATCTTTGAGTATCGTTGGCGCGGGCAGGAAGGAGGGATTTGACTAGGGGTTCAATCTTTGTCCTCGCGACGAAGAAGATGGCAGTCAGTGATGATGCGATTAGTGACCTCAGATCCATTTTGTCTCTTTTTGCCCAATTTTTCATCTAGGGATTTTGTGATTTTCATCTAGTGATGTTTTTGTCCTAGTTGCAGCTCTATCCCTCACATGCAATTCGGCCACCTTTTGTGTCCCAGTTGCAAGTCCATCCCTCGATACGCAACTGGGTCTGATTCATTTTTTGGGTCTAGTTGCAAGTGCACCCTCTCGACATGCAACAGGGGGTCCGACCCTTTTTGTCCCAGTTTTAACTCCACCCCTGACATGTAATTGTGGGCCAGCCTTTTTTGTTGTCCAAGTTGCAATTCCACTCTCGAAACGCAAACCGGGTCCTCTTTTTCCTAGTTGCAAGTCCACCCTCGATATGCAACTGGGGGGCGACCCACTTTTGTCTCCCGTTGCGACTCCACCCCCGACATGCAATTGCGGGGCCGCTTTTTTGTACTAGTTGCAAGTCCATCCCCGATACGCAATATTGGGAGGGGGGACCATTTTTGTCCTAGTTGCAGCTCTACTCCCGACATGCTACTGTGCCCGCTTTTTTGCTAGTTGCAAGACCATCCTCGATATGCAACTAGGGGAGAGGAGAGAGCCTGATCCTTTTGTGTCAGTTGCAAGTCCACCACCGACATGCATCTGGGTCCGACTTATTTTTTGTCATAGTTGCAAGTCCACCGACACACAACTTTGGGGACAACCATTTTTTTGTCCAAGTTGCATGTCCACCCCCGACATGCAACTTGGTCCCACCTATTTTTCATCGTAGTTACAAGTCCATCCTTGACAGATAACTGGAGGCCCAACCATCTTGTCCGAGTTGCAAGTCAACCTCCAACGTGCAAATGGGCCTGCTTTTTCCCAGTTGCAAGTCCACCCTTGATACGCAATTGTGCCCTACCAATTTGTTTGTCTCAATTGCAAGTCCATCCTCGACACACACCTGGGGGGAGGCGACCCATTTTCGTCCCCAGTTGCAACTCCACCCCTGACATGCAATTAAGGGCCCGCCTTTTTTGTCTCAGTTGCAAGTCCACCCTCTACTCGCAACTGGTATCGTAGTTTTGTGTAGTTTTCCCAGTTGCAAGTCCACCATTTGACTCACAACTGGGCATGTAGTTTCTTTCATCCCAATTGCAAGCTCGCCATTGATTCGTGATGTCTACTACACAACTTATTCTTGTAGACTCATGTTGGGCCTCCAAGCGTAGAGTTTTGTAGGACAGTAGCAATTTTCCCTCAAGTGGATGACCTAAGGTTTATCAATCCGTGGGAGGCGTAGGATGAAGATGGTCTCTCTCAAACAACCCTGCAATCAAATACGAGAAATCTCTCGTGTCCCCAACACACCCAATACAATGGTAAATTGTATAGGTGCACTAGTTCGGCGAAGAGATGTGCTACTTGTCGCTTACGTTGGTATTTTCCCCGAAGAGGAAGGGATGATGCAGCACAGTAGAGGTAAGTATTTCCCTCAGTTATGAAACCAAAGTTATCAATCCAGTAGGAGAATCACGCAACACCTCGTTAGCAGCACCTGCACACAAACAACAAATCCTTGCACCCAACGCAAATGAGGGGTTGTCAATCCCTCGGCGGTTAATTGCAAGATTAAACTGTATGTGATAGATAGATAGATTGAAACAAAAATATAAAATAAAATAAATAAGATAAAATTGCAGCAAGTATTTTTAGGGTTTTAGTAATATGATTTAGATAGACCCGAGGGCCATAGTTTTCACTAGAGACTTCTCTCAAGAAAATAACATACGATGGGTAGACAAATTACTGTTGGGCAATTGATAGAAAAGCAAATAATTATGACGATATCCAAGGCAATGATCATGTATATATGCATCACGTCCGAGACAAGTAAACCGACTCCTGTCTGCATCTACTACTATTACTCCACACATCGACCGTTATCTAGCATGCATCTAGTGTATTAAGTCCATAAAGAACGGAGTAACGCTTTAAGAACGATGACATGATGTAGACAAGATAAACTCACGTATGAATAAACCCCATCTTTTTACCCTTAATAGCAACGATACATACGTGTCATGTCCCTTTCTGTCACTGGGATTGAGCACCGCAAGATCGAACCCATTACAAAGCACCTCTTCCCATGGCAAGATAAATTAATCTAGTTGGCCAAACCAAATCAATATATCGGAGAAGAAATACGAAGCTATAATAATCATGCATAAAAGAGATCAGAAAAGACTCAAATAATATTCATGGATAATCTGATTATAAACTCACAATTCATCGGATCCCAACAAACACACCGCAAAAAGTGATTACATCGGATAGAACTCCGAGATCATCGAGGAGAACATTGTATTGAAGATCAAATAGAGAGAAGAAGCCATCTAGCTACTAACTATGGACCCGAAGGTCTGTGGTAAACTACTCACGCATCATCGGAAGGGCAACAAGGTTGATGTAGGGCCCCTCCGTGATCGATTCCCCCTCTGGCGGTGCACCGGAAAAGGCCTCCAGATGAGATCTCTCGAGAACAGAAACTTGCGGCGGCGGAAAAAGTATTTCGTGGACTCCTCTATTGGTTTCCCGATTTTTGGGAATTTATAGTGGTGGAATTAGGTCAAAATAGTCAGAGGTCTAGAAAAAAATCTGGCATCTGGTCTTCTCCCGAAGCTTCTAGTGTTTATCTTGTCCAGAAAAAATCTACAAAAAGTTTCGTGGCATTTGGACTTCGTTTGGTATTGATTTTCTGTAAAACCAAAAACAGGCAGAAAACAACAACTGGCACTGGGCACTAAGTTAATAGGTTAGTCCCAAAAAATGATATATAATTGCTGTAAATCTTTACCTAATAATAAAGCATCTATTGCTTCTGCCCGCATACCCGTCGTGACACTTTTGCAAAAAAAAACCTGTAGTTTATAGGAATTAACCCGCAGTCCACAGTAGCCTGACCGTAAGTGAAAAAAAAACGTTTCATGTGTGGGCCGCTTGCTCTGTCCCCTTGGCTGGTCCGAGTTGATCTGTCCCCTTCCCTGGTCCGACCCCCTCGCTGCCGTCCTGGCAGCGATGATTAGTCCCACCGTGCTCCCTTACAAAAAATTCCACCGGTTTATA
The DNA here is from genome assembly GCA_039707655.1 of Elymus sibiricus. NCBI lineage: Eukaryota > Viridiplantae > Streptophyta > Magnoliopsida > Poales > Poaceae > Elymus > Elymus sibiricus. The sequence goes on along the minus strand of CM077674.1, from coordinate 324,242,761 downwards.
TACTTTTGAAGATTGGCTGTCAACAAGCCAAGCAACAGGAGCTCGATGATGAGATCGAACGGAACGACATCAGGGCGCCCTCGGGTGGCGAGTAGAGAGCTCGATGCCTGACGGTCTCGGGCCTGAGGCAGGACCTCACAGGAGCAGGAAGGAAGCTAGCTGGGTAGCCGGAGAATCAGGAGCATCAGGGCGCCCTCCGGTAGTGAGCAGAGAGCCCAACGGGCGGTGCTCTCCTGTGTGATATGACCGCACAGGAGAGAAGGGAGGAGGGCAGCTGGGGGTAGCCGGAGAAACATGGAGCATCAGGGGTAGCCGGAGAAACAGGGAGCATCAGGGCGCCCTCGGGTGGCGAGAAGAGCTCGACGGGCGGCGCTCTCGGGTGGCGAGAAGAGAAGGAGTAGTGGCAGGATGGAGTCGGGGCTGAGGAGGGAGAGGAGAGAGAGTCTGGATCGGGGCTCTCTCATGCTAGGGAGAGAAAAGCGGAGCAACCAGGGTGCCTGGTGGCGTTAGCAGGAGGAAGGAGGAGTCAAGCGATGGCCGATGGGGTTGCGTCGCCCGCTCGTGGGTTAGGTTACAGACGCTGGGAATGGGCCTGGCTGAATTGGCCCAACTGTGCCGGTGTGCTTTGCTCACGTGCATGGGTTTGTCCCGCAGAAAAATAAAACTAGCTGCGCGTTGTAAACACGATGGACTTTTTTTTGTTGCAAATCAACACGATGAACTTATGATGAGACGTTAATGCATGACCACTCGTGGGCATATGTGCTACTTCTTTTTTCTTAAGCTGATTTGGGCTAAATATGTTAGGCGTTTGGCATGCCGATATTTTCATTCGTCGGTGGAAAACTAGAAGTCTATGTCTAGGATATTTTCACGAATTCGTCGATGCAAAACTGGAAGTCTTGGTGTAGCTGGTGTTGGAGCTGTGATCGAACGAGGAGTCACGCATCAGCATCTACACTCATCCCCTAACGATTTATCCACCATAATCTCCATCCTCTACTCCTGGGCCCCGATTGAGATGAAGGTCTTCGAGGAGTGTGGTGAAGTCGCGCTAACGACATTGGTGCTGGTGCATGTGTACTGGGTGGCCTAGCCGAAGTGGCAGGCAGAGGAGGCAGTAACAACACGCTTAACAATGAATCATGTCATGACAGATGGCTGGTTTTTGTGACACCCCCTACTGTACTAAAAGAAGTTACTTTGTACGCCTCCAAGATGTAGATTTTTCTCTCCCGTTGCAACGCACGGGCATATTTTGCTTAAACAGATTTTTAGGGCATTTAGCAATTCTCACATATGTTTTTACCCATGCACTTGCTTTTCAAGATATCGTCATTGTTTACAAAATTGTTAATCTTTTTTTATTGGAGTTCAGCCATGTTTTCCACCAAGGATTCAACTTGCAAGCATTTGAATCTTATGTTGTCCGATTCACTCTGCATGTTAATTCACAACTTGCAAGGTAATTTATATATTTAAATTAATCATTTTTTTACAATGACAATGAACATGTCATTTCTAAGCACTGCCATGCACTTTTTATTTCATGTCGATAACACGGCCGATGCTTTGCAAAATGTCTGAATGAGATAGATAGATAGATAGATAGGCAGAGATAGAGAGTATGTGAGTGATGGAGCATGATGTGGTCTTGAGCCATTGGACTAGGGGGAGCTAATTTTTTTTCTCCCGTTGCAACGCACGGGCATTTTTTGCTAGTGTATATAAAAACATCCAAGATTGATAATATAACAGCATGGAACAATCAAAAATTATAGATACGTTGGAGACGTATCAAGATGGTAATACAAGTGTAGTATGGATAGTAGATATAGGTTTTTGTAATCTTAAAATATAAAACAGCAAGGTAGCAAGTGATAAAACGGAGCACAAACGGTATTGCAATGCTTAGAAACAAGGCCTAGGGTTCATACTTTCACTAGTGCAATCTCTCAACAATGGTAACATAATTGGATCATATAACAATCCCTCAACGTGCGACAAAGAATCACTCCAAAGTTCCTATTCGCGGAGAACATAAGATAGATATTGTAGTAGGGTACGAAACCACCTCAAAGTTATTCTTTCTGATCAATCTATTGAGCTATTCCTATAAGTGTCACAAACAGCCCTAGAGTTTGAACTAAAATAACATCATATGATACGCATCAACCAACTCTAATGTCACCTAGATACTCCAATGTCACCACAAGTATCCGTGAGTTGATTATTTGATATGCATCAAACAACTTCAGATTCATAATATTCAATCCAACACAAAGAACTTCAAAGAGTGCCTCAAGATTTCTACCGGAGAAAGTAGGACGAAAACGTGCATCAACCCCTATGCATAGATTACCCCAATGTCACCTCGGGAATCTGCGAGTTGAGTGCCAAAGCATACATCAAGTGAATCAATATAATACCCCATTGTCACCATGGGTATTCATATGCAAGACATACATCAAGTGTTCTCAAATCCATAAAAGTATTCAATCCGATAATAGTGAAACCTCAAAGGTAAAAACTCAATTCATCACAACAAGATAGAGAGGAAGAAACACCATATGATCCAACTATATTAACAAAGCTCGCGGTACATCAAGATCGTGCCAAATCAAGAATACGAGAGAGAGATCAAACACATAGCTACTTGTACATACCCCTAGCCTCGAGGGTGAACTACTCCCTCCTCGTCATGGAGACCACCGGGATGATGAAGATGGCCTCCGGTGATGATTCCCCCCTCCGGCAGGGTGCTGGAAAAGGGCTGTAGATGAGATCATGGAGGTACAGAGGCTTGCAGCGGCGTAGTCAAAGTTCTAGGGTTATTTCTGGGGGTTTCTCTATTTATAAGAATTTTTGGCATTGGAATCACGCGAAGATGGGCTAAGATGGGCCCACGAGGCATCACGGCACCATACGCCCCCCCTGGCGCGTGATGGTGGCTTGTGAGCACCTCGTAAGGCTTCTGGTCCTTCCACGAAGCTTCCGGGGTCTCTTTTGGTCCAAAAAAAATCGTCAAAAAGTTTCGTCCAATTCCGAGAACTTTTATTTCTGCACAAAAAAACAGAACCACGGTATTTCTGCTGAAAACAGCGTCAGTCCGGGTTAGTTCTAATCAAATCATACCAAAACCATATAGAATTGTTATAATTATGGCATGAATACTTCATAAATTATAGATACGTTGGAGACGTGTCAGCATCCCCAAGCTTAATTCCTGCTCGTCCTCGAGTAGGTAAATGATAAAAGAAATAATTTATGAAGTGTGAATGCTAGCATAGTGCATAAGTCTGATCAATGATAATTTCAATCACTTTTCCTAGCATCATAACAGCAACTCTTTCTCATAAAACTCATCATGATAAAGTAGCAATACATTCACATGTTATGGTTCAAACAATGCATTCTCTTGAAGCTTAACAACCTATGTTCTTAGTAAGAGCTCCACATACTCAATTATCATTTAGTCTTCTATGATTGCTAGTACTCAAAGCATATTTGTAGAACAAATGGCATCCATCGAACACAGAGAAACATAGGGGCTTAATGTTTCACCTCCCAACTCATTTATCATAGATATAATTGTCAACAATAATAATTTATGATCAAATATATTTGACTGGCCATATGTGCCTGGATCTTTCCCCACCACATGATGCTTGCCAACTAGAGAATAATTAAGGTTGAAATGAGAAGTAATACTACTGACTCTTGCATAAAAGTAAATACATAAAGTAAAAGATAGGCCCTTCGCAGAGGGAAGCAGAGGTTGTCATGCACTTTTTATTTTTGGATGTCAAGCCCTTAATGCAAAGGAACGTCACGTTATATTGCCCCTTGTGATAGCAACCTTTATTATGCAGTCCGTCGCTTTTATTTCTTTACCATCACAAGTTCGTACAACGCTTATTTTCCCTTGCAATAAAAGATCATACATATTTTAGGAGCAATTTTTATTGCTTTTTGCACCGATGACAACTTACTTGAAGGATCTTATTCAATCCATAGGTAGATATGGTGGACACTCATGGCAAGAATCTGGGTTTAATGGTTTTTGGATGCACAAGTAGTATCTCTACTTAGTACGAATTTTTGGCTAGCAAAAGATCCTAAGCAAGCACCACATGTTGGAGGATCCATAACAATATAACTTCTATGCAAATATACCCAAACATAACTCATTACGTTGTCTTCCTTGTCCAACTTCAACTAATTTGCTCAAGTTTGAAAATAATCAATGGGTATTCATAATCATAAAAGATGTCCAAGATAATATATTTATATGTGAAAGTTCTCTTCCTTATACTAATCATTCATGAATTGCTTGTATGACCAATATTGTGATTGGCAAGCTTCAATAGATTTCACTTTCTAACCCAAATGTGAAACTACTACTAGACATGTGTGACGCCCTCTGCTCGACTGTGCACTAATCATACACGCAAACGTGCATGCTCGAGATCAGAGACTCATAGGAGGATATCACAACACAACTCTAAACTCAACTTTAAACATAAATCTTCATATTACAAACCAGGGGTAACAAGGACCCGAATACATAAGTCAAACAAACAAATAATATCTGGGTACAGACATAGTTAGTCAAGTTTGCCTTAAGAAGGCTAGCAGAAACAGCGACACTGATCGAAAAGGCGAAGGCCTCCTGCCTAGGGCCTCCAAACTACTCTTGGTCGGCGGGCTCAACATAGTAGTAGGTGCCTCCGGGGATCTCCTGCTCCTGGGCTCCATCGTCTGATCGCAGCAACCGGGTATGGGGAAAAAGAAGTAGCAGAGCAATCGTGAGTACTCATCCAAAGTATGCGCAAGACTGACATCAGAACTATACTAAGTATGCATCGGTATCAAAGGAATGGGGCTATATCTTTGGACTAAACTGCAGAAATGCTGGAACAGAGGGGGAGAGGCCTAGCCTATCGAAGACTAGCATCTTGAAGCAATCTTGCAGCATCAGAAGAGAGTAGAACAAGATAATATATATCAATCATATTTTAGTAATGCCCTGGGATCCTTCCTCGACTACCCTGCGAGAAAGTGATCCCGAGAGCAGTAGTATCAGTTTAACAATGTAATAGTATCCATTTGTAGTTGTAGCAGATCAGGATACAACTCTGAGCGTCCTGTTACCGTGGACACGGCTATTCAAATAGATCACTTCCCTGTCATTGTCTGTTTAGGCTAATTAGCTAATTAATTAGACTAACTAAGTAATTAGTTTAATTAAACAAAATTAATTAAGTTAATTAAGTATTTAATTAATTAATTAATTATTATTTATTTATTTATTTTAATTCTTTTTTTTGTTCTAACAGGGGCGTGCGCCCCTGTGGTCAGTGGCATGGGGCCACGGCTGGGCACCCGTGTGTGTGCACGGGGGCACCCAGAGGGGCGCCGGCGGGCACGGCGCTGGCCGGGGAGGGCGTGGCCAGGCCAGGACGGGCCCGGACGGCGTCCAGCGAGCGGGGCCGCGGCCGCGGGCGACGGCGGTCGGGCGCAGGCGGCAGGGGACGGCGCGGCGTGCGGGAGCGAGGCGAGGCGCGACGCGGGCGAGCAGCGGGCAGCAGCGGCGAGCGGGGCGCGGGTCTACGCGGGCGCGCGCGGGGGGCGCTGGGCGCGGTCAGGCGAGGCAGCGCGCGCGGGGGAGGAGGAGGCCAAGGGCGATCGCGCGCGCGGCGTCGGACGACGGGGGCAGCGACGGCGAGCGGCATGGACGGATGGGGAGAGGGGGAACGGCCGCGGGGTCTCTCCCCGTTTGCAGAGAAGGGGGGGTGGCGAGGCTCGATGGAGGCCGGCGTGGGAGAGGACGAGGAGGCGACGAGGACGGGGCAGTGACGACGGCGTCGGGCGTCCTGGGCGCGGGCGTCGGGGACGAGGGGAGGGGGATTTAGGGTTAGGGTTTCTGGTGGGGGGAGGCCATATAGGCCAGGGGCGAGCGGGGGTGGGCCGGCTGGGCTGGCCTGGTGGCCAATTGGGCCGAGGCCCAGTAGGGGGGAGCCTTTTGTTTTGTTTTCTCTTTTGTTTCTGTTTTGCAAAATGTTTAGCCCTAATTTGAGTTTTGTAAAATATGGGACTTAGTTCAATAATTACAGTGCAATATTAACCACTATCAGAAAATGGTTTGGGGATAAAAGGATTCCATTTGCATTTTTAATAATGAAAAAGGGATTAAACATGGCTGTTTTGGTTCTGTTTTAGGATGTTAGGGTCATTTAACTAATTCAATTAATGTTGATTATATTTTTTATAATTGCTTCTAGATTATTTGCAATATTATGAACATTTTAGTTTTCAAATTTGAACAACTTTTATTTTCACTTTATATTTGAATTTCAATTTGAATTGGAATTTGAAATGAGATATGATCCAAATGATGATTAAGCACTGTAATCATGGTTACTTAGCATTATCAAAAGGGTGATCACTGTAGTTAATACATGGCGTGTTACAATTCTCCTCCTCTAAAAGAAATTCTCGTCCCGAGAATTAAGAGGTAGGCTGAAAGATAGTGGGGTATTCTTCACGAAGACGATCTTCGCGTTCCCAAGTGGCTTCATCTTCAGAATGATTCGACCACTGAACTTTAAGAAACTTGATTGCCTTCTGACGGGTTCGATGTTCAGCTTGATCAAGAATACGGATCCGATACTCTTGATAAGAAAGATCCTCTTGCAGCTCAAGCATTTCATGATTCACTGCTCGGATAGGATCCTTGAAGCAGCGACGGAGTTGCGACACATGGAAGACATCATGAACTTGAGAAAGGTTCGGCGGCAATTCCAATTGATATGCCACTTCTCCACGTCTGGCGAGGATACGGAACGGGCCAATGTAGCGAGGAGCTAACTTGCCCTTTATTCCAAAACGATGAGTGCCCTTCATCGGAGTGACACGAAGGTAAGCTTGCTCGCCAGGTTGATAGACCATTACCTGGTGTTTTCGGTCATAATTGCTCTTCTGACAAGACTGAACAGCTTTCAAATGTCCATGGACAATGCGGACTTGTTCTTCAGCTTGTTGAATAATATCTGGACCAACGAGTGATCGTTCCCCAGTTTCTGATCAATCCAGAGGGGTTCGACACTTATGTCCGTATAAAACTTCAAAGGGTGCCATCTTCAAACTAGCCTGATTGCTATTGTTGTATGAGAATTCAGCATACGGGAGAGATTCCTCCCATTTCTTACCGAATGAGATGACACAAGCTCGAAGCATATCTTCAAGCACTTGATTGACTCGTTCAACTTGTCCCTGGGACTGGGGGTGAAAGGCGGTGCTGAAGGACAGATGAGTTCCCATAGCTTCCTGGAAACTGTTCCAAAACCTTGAGGTAAAGAGGCTGCCATGATCTGAACTGATCTCCAACGGAACACTGTGGAGTGACACAATTCTGGAAACATACAAGTCTGCTAACTAACTAGCAGTGATTGTCTCCTTGACTGGCAGAAATTGAGCAACCTTGGAGAATCGGTCAATGACGAAAAAAATAGCATCATGACCATTTTGTGATCTGGGAAATCTGGTAATGAAATCCATTTCAACCTTGTCCCATTTCCATTCAGGTATATCAAGTGGTTGCAGAGTTCCAGCAGGCCTTTGATGTTCTGCTTTGATGCGACGACAAACGTCACACTCAGCAACATAACGAGCAATGTCTCGCTTCATATCAGGCCACCAATATCTCTGTCGAATGTCCTGGTACATCTTGGTACTACCAGGGTGAATTGAAAGAGGTGTATTATGAGCTTTTTTCATGACACGCGGGGTCAGATCCTAGTTGTCCTTTCTAGGAACCACTAAGCAATTTTTGAAGAACAAGGTGCCTTCATCATCAATAGTGAAGAATGAGGGCTTTCCCTTCCTGAGATTGCGCTTAATCTTCTCGACCTCGGAGTCAGCTTTCTGTATATGCTTGATGAGGTCCTCAAGATCTGGTGCAACAACCAAGGTATTTAGATATCCCTGAGGAACTATCTCGATGTTCAGCTTTCGAAGCTCTTCATACAGGAGTGGCTGCTGCAGCTGAACCTCAAGTTCACAATAGTAGGATTTACGGCTCAAAGCATCAGCCATTACATTAGCCTTGCCAGGGGTATAAGAGATACCCAAGTCATAGTCCGTAATGGCCTCCATCCATCTTTGCTGACGGAGATTCAGAGATGGTTGAGTGAACAAGTACTTCAGACTTTTATGATCCGTGTAGATCTCGCAACGATTACCAAGTAGGTAATGTCACCACAACTTCAATGCATAAATAATTGCCGCAAGTTCGAGATCATGCGTTGGATAATTCTCTTCATGATTACGCAACTGTCGAGAGCCATAAGCAATCACCTTGCGCTCTTGCATTAGGACATAGCCTAATCCTTGACGGGATGCGTCGCAATAAATTACAAAGTCCTTGCGGGAATCTGAGGAGCAAGCACTGGTGCAAAAGTCAGCTTGTCCTTGAGTGTCTGAAAACTTTCCTGACATTTTTCTGTCCACTCAAATTTAACGCCTTTGTGAAGCAGATCAGTCAGAGGCTTGGCAATCATAGAAAAGTTCTCGACAAATCGGCGGCAATAGCTTGCGAGTCCGAGAAAACTTTTGACTTGCTTGACATTCTTCGAAGGAGTCCATTCAAGAATAGCCTGAACTCGTTCTGGGTTAACAGCAATGCCATCTTTTGGAAATCACGTGGCCAAGATATGTCACTTCAGACAACCAGAATTCACACTTGGAATACTTGGCATACAGTTAATGTTTGCGCAACTTCTCCAGTACAAGCCGAAGATGTCCGGCATGTTCTTCTTCATTCTTGGAATATATAAGGATATCATCCAAATAAACCATGACGAATTTGTCGAGGTAGTCCATGAAGATATAGTTCATTAACCGAGAGAAGGTTGTTGGAGCGTTGGTTAAGCCGAAGGACTTGACGGTGTACTCGTAAGAACCATAGCGAGTAACAAAGGTTGTCTTCGGAATGTCCTCCTTACGAACTCGGATCTGGTGGTATCCCAATCTCAAATCAAGTTTAGAGAATACTGAGGAACCAGCAAGTTGATCATACAGATCGTTGATTCTGGGAAGTGGATACTTGTTCTGAATTGTTGCTTGGTTGATAGGCCGGTAATCTTGAACCAATCGATTTGTTCCATCCTTCTTCTTAACAAAGAGCGAAGGTGCTCCCCAAGCAGAACTAGGGCGGATGAATCCCTTACGAAGTGATTTGTCGATTTCCTCCTTAAGTTCAAGGAGTTCATGCGGCGGCATCTTGTACGGACGCTTGGCAATAGGAGTAGTACCCGGTTTCAGGTCTATGACGAATTCGACAGCTCTAGCGGGGGGGTACTCCTGGAAGTTCTTCTGGAAATACGTCCTGGAAGTCACGGATGACCGGAACGTTCTCTATCCCTTTGAGCGGTGAAGCATTCAACGCATTCAGAGCATATATTTGGCTCTCGGCATTTTGAACTGTTCGAGCTGAGTAACTGATTGTCTGGCCGGAAGGGTGTGTGAGTCGGACTGTTTCAGTGGCGCAGTCAATCAAAGCTTTATGAGGTTCCAACCAGTCCATACCCAGAATGATGTGTATGTCGGCAGTCTTGAGGGCAATGAGAGAAACAGGGAACACCAATCCTCCAATCACAATGTGGTTACCGTGGCTTACCATGGTAGTTTGCCATCTAGCCCCGGGTAACTGAATCACTAAAGGGGTGGACATCTCCTCGAAAGGTATATCATGGCTTCGCGCAAATCTTTCGGACATGAAGGAGTGCGATGCTCCAGAATCAAAGAGGACAGAAGCTGGAATTGAATTCACTAGAAGGGTACCCACCACAATTTTGATGTCCTATCGAGCTTCTTCCATCTTGACATGGTTGACACGAATAAGTTGACTAACAGGTGGTCTGGCATCAGCGTTGCTGGGATGATGATTTTGACGGCCCCTCTTACGGCCAACAGGAGGACGTGATGCATTCTGCGGCTGACCCTGGCGACAGTTGAGAGCACGGTGCCCTGGCTGTCCACACTTGAAGCAATTCCCATCATTGGGGCGAGGAGCCATAGTGTTGGGCTGTCCACTTGGAATATTCAGTTGTCTTGGTGGTGGAGGCAGACGAGGTGCAACATAAGACGGCCTTGGTGTTGGGGCAGGTCGGTGATAGACATTGTGCGGAATCCAGACTTGACGTTTCTAAGCAGGCTGACCCGAGGATGAGCCAACATCTCGAGTACGCTTGAGCGACTCCTGGTACTCATTCAGACCAGTTTCAACTCAGAAAGCTTGGCTGACAAGCGTCGCAAAGTCCGCGCAATCATGGACAACAAGTGCAAGCTTTATATCAGGACGCAGTCCTTCACGAAATTTCTTCTGCTTACGAGCATTAGTGCAGACGTCATCCTCAGCATAGCGGGCTAAATCAAGGAATTTTCTCTGATATTCATCCACAGTCATTTTGTCCTGAGTGAGTTTGCGGAACTCCTTCTTCTTCTGGTCGACCAGACCTTGAGGAATGTGTCGTGCACGGAAGGCTAACTGAAATTCCTGCCAAGTGGTTACAGCTCCAGCAGGCAGCATGCGCCTGTGGCTTTCCCACCATTGAGCAGCTGGACCCTTCAGGTGAAATGCCGCAAAGGTGACGTAACTGTCAGGGGCAACTTTAGCGGACTCCATTTCAAACAGGATGTCACGAAGCCAATCATCAGCATCCATAGGATTGGTGGAGTTGCGGTAAACAGATGGGTTGAGGCGCACGAAATCTTGCAGAGTTATTGGGGCAGACTGTTGCTGAGCATTCTGAGTTGGAAACTGAGCCATTACTCCAGTCATAAACTGACGATTCAGCTCAAACTGCTGCATCATTGCGGCAATATAGGGTGGAGGTGGAGGATCGTCAGCCATCCTGCCAAATCAACAGGGGCAGTTTAGCAAGAACAACTGCATGTGTAAGAGGTCATTCATGATGTAACATGGGCAATGAACAAAAGGTGCATTAGATACATATTAGTAGTCATTAAAGACATAAAGATCCATGCACGGAGTTGGGTATCAACGGACAACGCGAGTACGGAAACACATGCAGCTAGACAAACTAGGCGGCGCGCAGGCACGCGGTGAGGAATACAACAACGGGACATAGCAAAGGCTACATCAACGTCGGAGAAAACTACTGGGGCGAGGAATCTGCAAATGACAACGCAGGGTGTCCTCGATAAAAGGATCCTGCGAGCCGTGAACACTGTGAAGCAGATCCTGGTCCACAATTCAAAGAATGTTGATTGAAATCTCCGGTTGGATGTGATCACGAGAACCTAAGGTTAGTGTTTAGTAAAAAAATTAACCCGAAAGGAAGAGAGATCAGAATCCTAGAGTAAAGAAGAGGAATAAAAGATCCTAAACCCACCTGTTGGCGACGTGAGCCCGTAAGCCACACAGCCATGTTAGTAAAACAATTTTTTGGAAGACTAGACTCAACTTCGGCCAAGGAGTTGGAAAGGGGGTTCCTACAGGCAGTCGGCTCTGATACCAACTTGTGACGCCCCCGACTTAATCGTGCGCTAATCATACACACAAATGCACACGATCAAGCCTAAGGACTCACGGGAAGATATCACAACACAACTCTAAACAGAAAATAAAATAATACAAGCTTTATATTACAAGCCAGGGGCCTCGAGGGCTCGAATACATAAGATCGAGTTATACAAGCATCAGCGGAAACAAAAGTATCTGAGTACAGACACAAAGTTAAACAAGGTGCCTTAAGAAGGCTAGCACAAACAGCGACACTAATCGAAAAGGCGAAGGCCTCCTGCCTAGGGCCTCCGAACTACTCCTGGTCGTCGGGGATCTCCACGTCATATTAGGCGCCTCCGGGGATCTCCTGCTCTTGGGCTCCGTCGTCTGAACGCAGCAATCGGGTATGGGGAAAAACAAGTAACAAAGCAACCGTGAGTACTCATCCAAAGTACTCGCAAGACTGACATCAGAACTATACTAAATATGCATCGGTATCAAAGAAATGGGGCTATATCTTTGGACTAAACTGCAGAAATGCCAGAACAGAGGGGGAAAGGCCTAGCCTAACGAAGATTAGGATCTTGAAGCATTTCTTGCAGCATCAGAAGAGAGTAGAGCAAGTAATATATTTATCATCAATCATATATTAGTAATGCCCTGAGATCCTTCCTCGACTACCCTGCGAGAAAGTGATCCCGAGAGCAGTAGTAGTTTAATATTGTAACAGTATCCATTGGTAGTTGTAGCAGATCAGGATACAACCCTGAGCGTCCTGTTACCGTGGACACGGCTATTCGAATAGATAACTTCCCTGCAGGGGTGCACTACTGTTACCCAACACGCTCGATTAACTCTGGCCGGACACACTTTTATCGGGTCATGCCCGGCCTCGGCTGATCGACACGACGTAGTCCTACTTAGGCTCAGCAGAGAGGTCCCCGCCGGTCTACATCCTAAGCGCTCAGGGGTCTTGGGCCCATCGCCCTTTGCACTCTGGGTCGTTGCGCACATGGCGGGTCCAGGCACCACCTCTGTCCTGGATGGCGCCGGCCCAGCCGTGCCGCAATGCTGAACTGGACATCTGATAGAGCTTTCGGCTGATACATACGGCGCCGAGGGTCCCATAACCATTATCCCACGTGGTGGTAGTGCGTATAGGGCCAACGACCCACTCAGATCAAATACCCAAATCCGTTAGGCATATTTAGTAACTCGAGAAGACGAACAGGATCCCTGTCGCTCCGACTTGATAACACACGGCTCGCGGGTGCTCTTGGAGCCGACCCGTCTTTAACAACGGGAGCTGTAGGGTCTCAGGTCCATCTCTACTGGATGGTACCGCCAGCCCTTCAGTTCCCCAATAATAAATGAAAGTAAATGTGTGAGCATTCTCATGATCTCCGCCACGGGGATCACGACCCGAAGTCTAGTGTAGCAACATGGACAAGGGTGTAGGGCCAACTGATGGTGCTCTGACCAACCTATACTAAGCAATTAGGATAACATGAAAGGTATCAACAACAGTTACAAAATCATGCTATGCATCAGAATAGGAGTTGCCGGAACATCAACGGTAGCAGTTCTAATGCAAGCATAAGAGAGAAGGAATGGGCGATATCTTATGATCAAGGGGGTTTTGCTTGCCTGGAAGCTCAGCTGAAGGGGTTTGGTCGTCGACGACGTAGTCGTACTCTGCAGTGTCGTCGGCAGTCTCGGGGGCTATCGGGAGAGAAGGCGGGGGAAGAAACAATAAATACATGGCAAACAATGCAACATGGATGCATGACAAGGCAATATGCTGTGCTAGGTGTGACCTAACGCAGTACTACGTGATACAGGTGAAGGGGGGAAACATCCAGGAATGTTTTCCCGAAGTTTGGCGTTTTTCGGTCAGATGAAACGGAGGGGACGGTTCCATGTTCAGTATGTTAGAGGTACATGACAGATGAACGGAGTGCATATTCGTAATCATCATATTTTTCTGATCGTTTTTCATATATAAATTATTTTCATCCGAGTTACGGATTATTTTATATTAATTTTCAAAGTTTTAATCATTTTCTAAAATTAATTTAATTCAAAAATAAATTGCAAATTGTTAGACGCACCCAGCTCTGTGTACACAGAAGTGTACATAGAGGCTGACAGGTGGGTCCAGGGGGTCCCAGTTGACCAGTCAAACTTTGACTGGTCAACAGGGGGTGGGGCCCCCCTGTCATTGTCTGTTTAGGCTAATTAGCTAATTAATTAGACTCACTAAGTAATTAGTTTAATTAAACAAAATTAATTAAGTTAATTAAGTAATTAATTAATTAATTAATTACTTATTTATTTTAATTCTTTTTTTTGTTCTTACAGGGGCGTGGGCCCCAGTGGTCAGTGGCACGGGGCCACGGTTGGGCACCCGTGCGTGTGCACGGGGGCACCCAGAGGGGCGCCGGCGGGCACAACGCCGGTCGGAGAGGGCGTGGCCAGGCCGGGACAGGCCCGGACGGCGGCCAGCGAGCGGGGCCGCGGCCGCGGGCGACGGCGGTCAGGCGCATGCGGCAGGGGACGACGTGGCATGCGGGAGCGAGGCGAGGCGCGGCGCGGGCGAGCAGTGGGTAGCAGCGGCGAGCGGGGCGCGGGACTGCGCGGGCGCGCGCGGGGGCGCGGCTGGGCGCGGTCAGGCGAGGCAGCCCGCGCGGGAGGAGGAGGCCAGGGGCGGGCGCGCAAGCGGCGTCGTCGGACGACGGGGGCGGCGACGGCGAGCGGCGTGGACGGAGGGGGGGAGGGGGAACGGCCGCGGGGTCTCACCCCGTTTGTAGAGAAGGGGGGCGGCGAGGCTCGATGGAGGCCGGCGTGGGAGAGGACGAGGAGACGACGAGGACGGGGCGGCGGCGACGGCGTCGGGCGTCCTGGGCGTCGGGGACGAGGGGAGGGGGGTGGGGGATTTAGGGTTAGGGTTTCGGGTGTGGGGAGGCCATATAGGCCAGGGGCGAGCGGGGGTGGGCCGGCTGGGCCGGCCTGGTGGCCAGCTGGGCCGAGGCCGAGTAGGGGGGGAGCCTTTTGTTTTGTTTTCTCTTTTGTTTCTGTTTTGCAAAAAGTTTAGCCCCAATTCGAGTTTTGTAAAATATGGGACTTAGTTCAATAATTACAGTGCAATATTTACCACTATCAGAAAATGGTTTGGGGATAAAAGGATTCCATTTGCATTTTTAATAATTAAAAAGGGATTAAACATGGCTGTTTTGGTTCTGTTTTAGGATGTTAGGGTCATTTAACTAATTCAATTAATGTTGATTATATTTTTTTATAATTGCTTCTGGATTATTTGCAATATTATGAACATATTAGTTTTCAAATTTGAACAACTTTTATTTTCACTTTATATTTGAATTTCAATTTGAATTGAGATACGATCCAAATGATGATTAAGCACTGTAATCATGGTGACTTGGCATTATCAAAAGGGTGATCACTGTAGCTTAATACATGGGGTGTTACAGGTGGTCTCGCGGGCGGGGGCGGCCGGTACCGGCGACGGCGACGACGGCAGGTAGCGGCGGCTACTGGTGGTGCTCGGGATCGGCGTTGCAGCGTGCGCGTGAGCGAACTAAGAGGCTAGGCGAGGCCTACGCGGTGCGGTGAGTGCGATGGTGGTACGCACGGGACCCAATGGTCACCGTGGCTACGCCGGTGACGAGCTCGCGTGGTGGCAGAATCGGGCATGTCAAATGCGGCGACTACGGGCTCGATAAGAGGCAGGGGAGAGGGAGATCCGGTGCGGGTGCTCACCGGGCTCCTGCAGATGTGCTCAAGTGGGCTCGGGGAAGCTCGTCGGTGGCGAATCGGCGACGGAGACGACGGTGCCCGAGGAGGAAGAAGAGGACGTAGACGGCAAGGTGATGGCGTAGAGGTCAAGCTCGAGGTCGGGGACGAAGTAGTCGATGACGGCGAGCACGATGGACACGTCGGAGAGGCGAACGGGGCTCGGTTGCCTCGCTAAGACTCAGCCATGGCGACGGCGACGTTCGGCTTGTCGCGGGAAGGGAGAATGCGAGCGAGAGAGGGGGATCTGAGGGGGCTAGGGTTTCGGGGGGAAAGAGAGAGGCTCGGGGGTGGCCTTATCCACACGGGGGAGCCGCGGGATGCCCGCCAACGAAACCATCGGCATTCGGGCACGCGCGCGCGCCTACACGCATGCGGGAGGAGGGAGACGACCTCCTGGTGGGCTGGGTTGTGCACTGTGCACTCACAGCCCACCAGCACAGTAAGTCTTTACCGTTTTTCCTTTTCATTCTTCTGTTTTCTGTATTCTTTTCTGTTTTGTAAATTATTAGGCCACTAAATGACTTTTGTAAAATATGAGATTATGCCACATAAATATTATGCAATATTTAGCACTGTCAGAAAAAGGTTTGGTGAACAAATGATTTCATTTGAATTTTTATTAAATGAATTGGCAATTTAAATTGCTGTTTTGGTACTGTTTCATGATGTTAGAGTTATCTAGGTAACTCAATTAATGTTGATTTTATTTTTATAATTGCCTTGGGATATTTGCAATATTATGAACATTTTAGTTTCCAAATTGGAACAACTTTTATTTTCAATTTATATGGTATATGATGCAAATGATGATCAAGCACTGTTAAACATGGTGACTTGGCATTATCAAAAGGTGATCACTGTAGCGTAATACATGGGGATGTTACAATTCTCCTCCTCTAAAAGAAATTCTCGTCCCGAGAATTAAGAGGCAGGCTGAAAGAGAGCGGGATACTCTTCATGAAGACGATCTTCGCGTTCCCAAGTGGCCTCATCTTCAGAATGATTTGACCACTGAACTTTAAGGAACTTGATTGCCTTCTGACGGGTTCGACGTTCAGCTTGATCAAGAATGCGGATCGGATACTCTTGATAAGAAAGATCCTCTTGCAGCTCTAGCATTTCATGATCCACTGCTCAGATAGTATCCTTGAAGCAGCGACGAAGTTGTGACACATGAAAGACATCATGAACTTGAGAGAGACTCGGCGGCAACTCCAATTGGTAGGCCACTTCTCCTCGTCGGGCGAGGATATGGAACGGGCCAATGTAGCGAGGAGCTAACTTGCCCTTGATTCCAAATCGATGAGTGCCCTTCATCGGAGTGACACGAAGGTAAGCTTGTTCGCCAGGTTGATAGACCATTAACTGGTGTTTTCGGTCATAATTGCTCTTCTGACGAGACTGAGCAGCTTTCAAATGTTCACGGACAATGCGGACTTGTTCTTCAGCTTGTTGGATAATGTCCGGACCGAAGAGTGGCCATTCCCCAGTTTCTGACCAATTCAGAGGGGTTCGGCACTTACGTCCATAGAGAACTTCAAATGGTGCCATCTTCAGACTAGCTTGATAGCTATTGTTGTAAGAGAATTTGGCATACGGGAGAGATTCCTCCCATTTCTTACCAAATGAGATGACACAAGCTCGAAGCATATCCTCAAGCACTTGATTGACTCGTTCAACTTGTCCCTGGGACTGGGGGTGGAAAGTGGTGCTGAAGGACAGATGAGTTCCCATAGCTTCTTGGAAACTGTTCCAAAATCTTGAGGTAAAGAGGCTGCCACGGTCTGAACTGATCTCCAACGGGACACCGTGGAGTGACACAATTCTGGAAACATACAAGTCTGCTAACTAGCTAGCAGTGATTGTCTCCTTGACTGGCAGAAAGTGAGCAACCTTTGAGAATCGGTCAATGACGACAAAAATAGCATCATGACCCTTCTGTGATCTGGGAAAACCAGTAATGAAATCCATTTCGACTTTGTCTCATTTCCATTCAGGAATAGCAAGGGGTTGCAGAGTTCCAGCAGGCCTTTGATGTTCTGCTTTGATGCGACGGCAAACGTCACACTCAGCAACATAGCGAGCAATGTCTTGCTTCATATCAGGCCACCAGTATCTCTGTCGAATGTCTTGGTACATCTTGGTGCTACCGGGGTGAATTGACAAAGGTGTATCATGTGCTTCTTTCATAACATCCGAACGCGAGTCCAGATTGTGCTTTCTGGGGACTACTAGGCGGCCTTTGAAGAACAAGGCACCATCATCATCAACATGGTAGAATGAAGAATTTCCCTTGGAGAGGTATTTCTTAATCTTCTCGACTTCAGAGTCATATTTCTGCCTTGTCTTGATGTTGCACTCGAGGTCCGGTTCAACAACCAGGGTACTGAGATAACCCTGAGGAACAATGTGATGGTTCAACTTGCGAAGTTCTTCATAAAGAAGGGGTTGTGCTTGCTGAACCGTGAGGTTGTTGCAATAAGACTTGCGACTCAAAGCATCGGCCATTACATTAGCCTTGCCAGGGGTATAGGAAATATCCATGTCATAGTCAGCTATTGTCTCGAGCCACCTTTGTTGACGGAGGTTCAAATCTGGTTGGGTATACAAATATTTCAGACATTGGTGGTCCGTGTATATCTCGCAACGATTACCAAGAAGGTAATGTCGCCACAGCTTCAGAGCATAGATAACTGCTGCTAACTCAAGATCATGTGTTGGATACTTATCTTCGTGAGGACGCAACTGGCGAGAGCCATAAGCAATCACTTTGCGCTCTTGCATTAGGACACACCCTAATCCTTGACGGGATGCGTCGCAATATATCACAAAGTCCTTGCGGGAATCAGGGGGAGCTAGCACTGGGGCAGATGTCAACTTGTCCTTAAGTGTCTGAAAACTTTCCTGGCATTTTTCCGTCCACTCAAACTTCTTGCCTTTGTGAAGCAAATCAGTCAGTGGCTTAGTAATCTTGGATAAGTTCTCGACAAAACGGCGGCAATAGCTAGCAAGACCGAGAAAACTTCTGACTTGCTTAACAGTTTGCGGAGGAGTCCAATCAAGAATAGCCTGAACTAGTTCTGGGTTAACAGCAATGCCATCCTTGGAAATCACATGACCAAGATAAGTCACCTCAGATAACCAGAGTTCACACTTAGAGTATTTGGCATATAGTTGGTGTTCTCGAAGTTTCTCCAATACAAGTCGAAGATGTTCGGCGTGCTCTTCTTCATTCTTGGAAAATATAAGGATATCATCCAAATAAACCACGACAAATTTGTCAAGGTAGTCCATGAAGATATAGTTCATCAATCGAGAGAAGGTTGCTGGAGCATTAGTTAACCCGAAGGACATGACGGTGTACTCGTATGATCCATAACGGGTAACGAAGGCGGTCTTCGGAATATCCTCTTTACGAACTCGTATCTGATGGTAACCCAACCTTAAGTCGAGTTTAGAAAACACATAGGATCCAGCAAGTTGATCATAAAGATCGTTGATCCGGGGAAGTGGATATTTGTTCTGGATTGTTGCTTGGTTAATAGGCCGATAGTCCTGGACCAATCGGTTCATTCCATCCTTCTTCTTAACAAAGAGAGAAGGTGCTCCCCAGGCAGAGGAACTTGGACGAATGAAGCCTTTCCGAAGTGATTTGTCGATCTCCTCCTTAAGCTCAAGGAGTTCATGTGGCGGCATCTTGTAGGGGGCGCTTAGCAATAGGGGTAGTGCCTGGTTTTAAATTGATGACGAATTCAACGGCTCTAACAGGGGGTATTCCTGGAAGTTCTTCTGGAAAGACATCCGGAAATTCGCGAATGACTGGAACGTTCTCAATTCCCTCAAGAGGTGAAGCATTCAAAGCATTCAGAGCATATATCTGAGCTTCGGCATTCCGGATAACTCAGGCGGTGTAGTTCACTATCTCGTCGGAGGGGTGAAGGAGCTGGACGACTTTGGTGGCACAATTGATTGAAGCATTGTGAGCTTTCAACCAATCCATCCCCAGAATGAGGTCTATGGTGGAAGTTTTCAAGCTGATGGGTGAAACAAGGAATTCAAATCCCTTGATTTCAACAGTGACATTGTGTGCCATCATGGTGGTTTGGCACTGGCCTCCAGGGATACGGACAACTATTGGTAGGTTCATCTTTTGAAATGCAATGTCATGTGCTAATGCAAATGCTTCCGTCATGAATGAATGCGATGCTCCTGAATCAAATAAAACAGAAGCGGGTACTGAGTTAACGAGAAGGGTACCCATCACAGTTTCAGGTTGATCCTGAACTTCTTCAATATCGATGTGGTAAGCCTGTCCACGACCATAAGTAGAAGACCCAGTATTATAGTTGCGGGTCTGGTTGTTGCCACGCCCAGTAGGAGGAAGTGCCAACTGAGTCTGATTCTGGCGGCAGTCCTTGGCAAGGTGACCTGGGCGGCGACACTTGAAACACTGACCATCTTCAGGACGAAGAGGAGCAGCACGTGGTGGAGCAGTTTGAGCTCTCGGCTGCCTCGATGGTGGAGGAGGCAGACGGTGTGCCACATAGGAAGGCCTCAACACAGGGGCAGTTGGACGATACATGCTGTTGGGAATCCAGATTTTACGCCTTTGTCCTGAGCTCGAAGATGAGCCAATGTCACGATTGCGCTTGAGTGATTCCCTATGTTCCATCTGAGCGGTCTCAACCTGGATAGCCTTGTTCACCAGAGTGGCGAAGTCGGTGAAGTCATGAACAACAAGTGCAAGCTTGAGGTCTGGATGGAGTCCGTCGTGGAATTTCTCCTGTCTGCGTGCATCTATGGCAATGTCTTCTTCAGCATAGCGGGACAGGTTAAGGAATTCCCGCTGATAAGCTTCGACAGTCTTACTGCCCTGAGTCAGGTTGCAAAACTCTCTTTTCTTCCGGTCCATGATTCCCTGAGGAATGTAACGGGCACGGAAAGCAGTCTGAAACTCGATCCAGGTAATGACTGTCCCAGCAGGTAATGAACTTCTGTGGGTGTGCCACCATTGAGCAGCGGCACCCTTCAAGAAGTAGGACGCGAAGGTGACAAGGTTGGCGGGGGCGACATTGGCAGACTCCATCTCGTAGGTGATGTCGCAAAGCCAGTCATCGGCATCCAGTGGCTGTTCAGAGTTGCGGAAAACAGTAGGGCTGAGACGCACAAACTCCTACAGAGTTATTGGAGCAGGTTGCGGATTCTGAGCATTCTGGTTCTGGTGCGGAAACTGAGCCATGATCCCAACCATGAACTAGCGGTTCAGCTCGAATTGCTGCATCGTAGCTGCCATATAGTCTGGCGGTGGTGGCTGCTCAGGAGCACGGCCACGACCACGACCACCTGGTCTAACCATCCTGCTAAAGATTTAACAGGGGGTAGTTTAGTAAAAACAACTGCAAGTGTCTTAGAGACAAACATGATGTAACACGACAATGAATAAGTAGTGCAATAGATACATAACAGTAGTCAATTAAGACATACAGATCCATACACAGAGTCGATTACACGCGGACAGCACAAGTTCGGAAATTAAACAGCTAGACATACTAGGTGGCGCGCAGGCACGCGATAGGGAATACAATAACGGGACATAGCAATGGCTACATCAACGTCGGGGAATCCCACTATAACCAGGTAACTGCAGGCGCGAGCGATGAGTGTCCACAGCAGAAAGGTCCTGCGCTCCGCGAATACTCTGATGTAGAACCCGATCTCGAACTGGAAGAAGAGGTCCACGTGCGGGTGTGTGACCTCCAACAGCAGGCCAATCAATACCTGTAGGCATCTGAATCCTGTGCGAGTAAAGGATGTACTCTGGATGTATCCCTGCATGAACAGCTGGCAGCAACTGTGTCATAGCAACATAGAGATGTGCTCGAGTGGCAAACAACTCGACGGCAAGAGCTCGGGCAGTGCGATCCAGAGCCTGAGTGCACTGAATCAAAACCTGCGGGTCATATCGACGTCGCTCGAAAGGGGCACAGATAGCTGTGTAGTATCCGGTGTCATCTCCAGCAGGGGCATACGGGATGTATCGGAACTCGGAGTCATCCAAGCGACTATGCTCGCCATGAAGACGTGCGACAGCAGAATGGGCAGCGTCATGGACTGCCATATCAATCGTCACGCCGATACCGTGAAAAGTGTGCAACTCAGTGACGGAGTCATTCCGCTGATCAAAGATATGAACATCGGCATGATAGTGCTCCTGGTTGAACTCGCGGAAATCCTCGTAAACCATGTACTCGGGGTACCAACGGTAGCCCAGTCTGGTCAGGAGGGCGATCAGGATAGCTAGAAAACCAGTCGCATCACGAGCCCAAGTCCGAAGTACAAGCTGCGTCGCAGGGCACGGCGGAAACAAGCGATCCATCTGAAACAGAAGAAATTTCAAGATTGTCAAATGACAGTGAGTGAATTCTTGCATCGTGCATTTTAAGGAAGCAATTTGCAGATAATCAAAGCTCCGGGTGGACGTGATCACGAGAACCAAGAGTCAGAGTTAGTAAAATTTTAACCCGAATAGAGAAGAGAGTAGAATCCCAGAGTAAGGAAGAGGAATAAAAGATCCTAATACCACCCATTGGCGACGTGGGCTCGTAAGCCACACAGCCATGTTAGTAAAATATAGTTTTCAAAGACTAGACTCAACTTTGACCAAGGAATCGGAAGGGGGCTTCCTAAAGGCAGTCGGCTCTGATACCAACTTGTGACGCCCTCTGCTCGACCGTGCACTAATCATACACGCAAACGTGCACGCTCGAGATCAGAGACTCACGGGAGGATATCACAACACAACTCTAAACTCAACTTTAAACATAAATCTTCATATTACAAACCAGGGGTCACGAGGACCCGAATACATAAGTCATACAAACAAATAATATCTGGGTACAGACATAGTTAGTCAAGTTTGCCTTAAGAAGGCTAGCACAAACAGTGACACTGATCGAAAAGGCGAAGGCCTCCTGCCTAGGGCCTCCAAACTACTCCTGGTCGGCGGGCTCAACGTAGTAGTAGGTGCCTCCGGGGATCTCCTGCTCCTGGGCTCCATCATCTGATCGCAGCAACCGGGTATGGGAAAAAAGAAGTAGCAGAGCAAGCATGAGTACTCATCCAAAGTACGCGCAAGACTGACATTAGAACTATACTAAGTATGCATCGGTATCAAAGGAATGGGGCTATATCTTTGGACTAAACTGCAGAAATGCTGGAACAGAGGGGGAGAGGCCTAGCCTATCGAAGACTAGCATCTTGAAGCAATCTTGCAGCATCAGAAGAGAGTAGAACAAGATAATATATATCAATCATATTTTAGTAATGACCTGGTATCCTTCCTCGACTACCCAGCGAGAAAGTGATCCCGAGAGCAGTAGTATCAGTTTAACAATGTAATAGTATCCATTTGTAGTTGTAGCAGATCAGGATACAACTCTAAGCGTCCTGTTACCGTGGACACGGCTATTCGAACAGATCACTTCCCTGCAGGGGTGCACTACTGTTACCCAACACACTCGATTACATCTGGCCGGACACACTTGCTGGGTAATGCCCGGCCTCGGGTGATCGACATAACGCAGTCCTACCTAGGCTCAGCAGAGAGGTCAGCGCCGGTCTAAATCCTAAGTGCGAAGGGGTCTTGGGCCATCGCCCTTTGCACTCCTGCACGTTACGTGGCTGGTCGGGGCCCAGGCGCGACACTGTATACACAAGTGACGTAACCAGCCCACCCCAACGATCAGCCCGCATCTCTGAACTGTGACATCAGAAGAGCTTTCGGCTGATACATACGACGTAGAGGGCCCCATTAAACCATTATCCCACGTGGTGGTAGTGTGTATAGGCCAGCGGCCAACTCAGATCAAATACCCAAATTCGTTAGGCGTATTTAGTAACTCGCAGAGACGAACAGGGTTCCTATTGTTCCGACTTGATAACACACGGCTCGCGGGTGCTCTTGGAGCCGACCCGTCTTTAACAACGAGAGCTGTCGGGACTCAGGTCCATCTCTACTGGATGGTACCACCAGCCCTTCAGTTCCCCAATAATAAATGAAAGTAAATGTGTGAGCATCCTCGTGATCACCGCCAATGGGGATCATGACCCGAATTCTAGCATAGCAACATGGACAAGGGTGTAGGGCCAACTGGTGGGGTTCTGACCAACCTATACTAAGCAATTAGGATATCAGGAAAGGTATCAACAACAGTTACAAAATCAGGCTATGCATCAGAATAGGAATTGCCGGAATATCAACGGTAGCAGTTCTAATGCAAGCATAAGAGGGAAAGAATAGGCGGTATATGGATGATCAAGGAGGGTTTGCTTGCCTGGAAGCTCTGTTCAAGGGGTCTGGTCGTCGGCGACGTAGTCGTACGCAGCAGTGTCGTCGGTAGTCCCGGGGTCTATCGGGAGAGAAGAAGGGGGAAGAAACAATAAATACACGGCAATCAACGCCACAGGGATGCATGACATGCCTAAATGATATGCAGATGTGATATATTGCCTCTCTAAATATTTTAGATGATTTAGGAATTTATTTGGACTTATTTTACCAAGGTCAGGCACTATTCATTTATCGAAATCGGGCAAAAAGTTCCATGTTCAGCATGTTAGAGGGGTGTGGCAGGTATGTGGGCAGGATATTCGGATTCGTCATATTTTTCTGATCGTTTTTCACATATAAATTATTTTCATCCGAGTTACGATTTATTTTATATGATTTTTCAAAGTTTTAATCATTTTCTGGAATTTCTGAAATTATTTAATTCGAATTATCCAAAACAGTGTTATGTGATGTCAGCATGACGAAATGATGGCGTCAGCAGTCAACAGACCAGCTGACCAGTCAAACCTGACCAGTGGGTCCCACTGGTCAGTGACTGTTTAATTAAACAGTGATTAATTTAGTTAAATAGACTAATTAGCTAGCGGGGCCCATTAGTCAGTGACTAACCTAATTATCAGATTAACTTTTAAATTCAAATTAACTTAATTACACGCGGGGCCCGCATGTCAGTCTCAATGGGCAGCCCAGTCAGCACGTTGACTGGGTCAACCCGGTCAATGGGTCAGTGGGGCCCAGCGGTCAGTGGCACAGAGTGGGGCCCAGAGGCGCCCACCTCAGCGCCGGCCACCGGAGTGGCTCCGGCGAGCCCGAGCGCGGCGGCGAACTCCGGCGAGCTCGGAAATGGGCTATGATGGACGGTTTTGCGCGCGGTTGGGCTCTCTGGAACGGGCGCTTCGCGACGCGTCCGATGGCGGTGGTCTCGCGGGCGGGGGCGGCCGAAACCGGCGACGGTAGGCGGCAGCGGCTACGGGTGGTGCTCGGGGTCGACGTTGCAGCGTGCGCGCGAGCGAACTAAGAGGCTAGGCGAGGCCTACGCGGTGCGGTGAGTGTGATGGTGGTACACACGGGACCCAATGGTCACCGTGGCTACGCCGGCGATGAGCTCGTGCGGTGGCGGAATCGGGCATGTCAAATGCAGTGACTACGGGCTCGATAAGAGGCAGGGGAGAGGGAGATCCGGTGTGGGTGCTCACCGGGCTCCTGCAGATGTGCTCAAGTGGGCTCGGGGAATCTCGTCGGCGGCGAATCGGCGACGGAGACGACGGTGCCCGAGGAGGAAGAACAGGACATAGACGTCGAGGTGATGGCGTAGAGGTCGAGCTCGAGGTCGGGGACGAAGTAGCCGATGACGGCGAGCGCGATGGACAAGTCGGAGAGGCGAACGGGGCTCGGTTGCCGCGCTAAGACTCGGCCATGGCGACGGCGACGTTCGGCTTGTCGCGGGGAGGGAGAATGCAAGCGAGAGAGGGGGATCTGAGGGGGCTAGGGTTTCGGGGGGGAAAAGAGAGGCTCGGGGGTGGCCTTATCCACACGGGGGAGCCGCGGGATGCCCGATAGCGAAGCCATCGGTGTTCGGGCGTGCGCGCGCGCCGACACGCATGCGGGAGGAGGGAGACGACCTCCTGGTGGGCTGGGCTGTGCACTGTGCACTCACAGCCCACCAGCACAGTAAGTCTTTACCGTTTTTCCTTTTCATTCTTCTGTTTTCTGTATTCTTTTCTGTTTTGTAAATTATTAGGCCACTAAATGACTTTTGTAAAATATGAGATTATGCCACATAAATATGATGCAATATTTAGCATGTCAGAAAAAGGTTTGGTGAATAAATGATTTCATTTGAATTTTTATTAAATGAATTGGCAATTTAAATTGCTGTTTTGGTACTGTTTCATGATGTTAGAGTTATCTAGGTTATTCAATTAATGTTGATTTTATTTTTATAATTGCCTTGGGAATATTTTCAATATTATGGACATTTTAGTTTCCAAATTGGAACAACTTTTATTTTCAATTTATATTTGAATTTCAATTTGAGTTGGAATTTGAAATGAGATATGATGCAAATGATGATCAAGCACTGTTAAACATGGTGACTTGGCATTATCAAAAGGTGATCACTGTAGTGTAATACATGGGGATGTTACAACATGATACAAGCATATGAAGCTCATATAATTTCAACTTTATGATATTCAATACATTCAACAATTTACTCATAGGATATAAGTGAAGAACAAGAGTAATGACAAACTACTCCAAAAAGATATAAGTGAAGACCAAATGAGTAGTTAAGTAAATAGGTAGCTATGTGAGGACTCTCTCTCATTTAAAAATTTCCGATCTTATTATTTTATTCAAACAGCAAGCAAAACAAAATAAAATGACATTCCAAGAATAGCACATCTCATGTGAAGAAGCAAAAACTTAGGCTCAACCAAGACTAACCGATAATTGTTGATGAAGAAAGGTGGGATGCCTACCGGGGCATCCCCAAGCTTAGATGCTTGAGACTTCTTCAAATATTAACTTGGAATGCCTTGGGCATCCCCAAGCTTGAGCTCTTGTGTCTCCTAAATTCCTCTCATATCACGGTTTCTCTAAAATCTTAAAAACTTCATCCACACAAAACTCAACAAGAACTCGTGAGATAAGTTAGTATAAATCAACTCAAAACCTTAACATTATCTACTGTCACAAATTACTAAAATTATAATTGAACATTGCATACTAAATTCCTCTGCATATTTAATACTCCTATCCACAAATAGAAACATTAAACAAGCAACATATGCAAACAATGCAACTATAACCGAAATCTGTCTAAACAGAACAGTCT
This sequence comes from Elymus sibiricus, assembly GCA_039707655.1. Classification (NCBI taxonomy): domain Eukaryota; kingdom Viridiplantae; phylum Streptophyta; class Magnoliopsida; order Poales; family Poaceae; genus Elymus; species Elymus sibiricus. Next base: position 324,216,226 of record CM077674.1, on the reverse strand, counting down.
GTAAAGGGTGAATAAGAATTCATACTTTCCTAACTCCAAAAATTCTGAAAAATTACCATGTGACAGAGAACTCATGCATTCTTACTGTGTAAAAATTTCAGATTTTTATCATGTTCTGACTATTCAGGAATATTCTGGACATAACAGAAAACTTTCTGTTTTCAAACAGCAACACATGAACTTGCAAACTGAGCATGGTAAAGGCTATAATTGGCATTTTATTGAACTAAAAGATACAAAATATGATTATTTATAACACCAAGCAAATATCAACAGAATAAAATGATGCTCGAAGCAATACTCATATTACGTAACGAATAAAAATATAGCTCCAAGTGAGGTTACCGATAGTGTTGAAGACGAAAGAGGGGGTGCCTTCCGGGGCATCCCCAAGCTTAGACGCTTGAGTCTTCCTTGAGTATTACGTTGGGGTGCCTTTGGCATCCCCAAGCTTAGGGTCTTTCCACTCCTTATTCTCCTCATATTGATATCTCACCCAAAACTTGAAAACTTCAATCGCACAAAACTTAACGGAACTTGTGAGATAGGTTAGTATGATAAAAATAAATCAACCACTTAGGTACTGTGAAGACAAGATTCATAATTGTTCTCACATAATTCCTACTGTATTCTATCATTTCCACAATTTATATTACTCAATATAAGCTATGGAAACACTAAAACAAGCAAACTATGCACCGAAAACAGAATCTGTCAAAAACAGAACAGCGTGTAGTGAGCGATTTAAAAACCATACTTCTGTACCTCCAAAAATTCTGAACAATTAGGACAACGTAAAAAATTTGTAGCCCAATACTCTTTAAAAATTTCAGAATTTTCTCACGCTCCAGTACATAATAGAAATTCCAGAACTGGACGCAAAAGTTTCTGTTTTTGTACAGAATCAAATCAACAAGCATCCACACTATTCCAAAGGCTTTACTTGGCACATTATTGAAAGAAAACATATAAAACATGATTACTACAGTAGATAAATCATGTGGACACACAAAAACAGTAGGTACAAATATTGGGTTATCTCCCAACAAGCGCTTTTCTTTAATGCCTTTTAGCTAGACATGATGATTTCAATGATGCTCGCATAAAAGTAAAGAATTGAAACACAAAGAGAGCATCATGAAGCATATGACTAGCACATTTAAGCCTGACCCACTTCCTATGCATAGGGATTTTGTGAGCAAATAGTTTATGGGAGCAAGAATCAACTAGCATAGGAAGGCAAAACAAGCATAACTTCAAAACTTTCAACACATATAGAGAGGAAACTTGATATTATTGCAACACCTACAAGCATATGATCCTCTCTCATAATAATTTTCAGTAGCATCATGAAGAAATTCAACAATATATCCATCACACAAAGCATTCTTGTCATGATACATAAGCATAGAATTTTTATTACTCTCCACACAAGCAATTTTCTTCTCATTCATAATAGTGGGAGTATCGTATGAAACTCGAATACTATTAATTGTTTCCACATTAAAAGAGTGATGTTCAGTAAAAGAATTTTCATAATTATAACAAGTATTATAATAATAATAATCACTACTTTTTATAACATAAGTATCATCACAATAATCATCATAAGTAGCAACTTTGTTCTCATCAAAATCAATTGAAACCTCTTCCAAAGTAGTGGATTCAACATTAAATAAAGTCATGACCTCTCCATATCCACTTTTATCAATATAATCATCATAAATAGGAGGCATGCAATCATCATAATAAATTTTCTCATCAAAATTTGGGGGGATAACAATATCATCTTCATCAAACATAGCATCCCCAAGCTTATCGCTTTGCATATCATTAGACTCATGGATATTCATAGAAAGCATACTAACAACATTGCAATCATGCTCATCATTCAAAGGACTCACATTAAACATTTTATTAAATTCTTCCTCTAACAATTGAGCACAATTTTCTGATCCATCATTTTCAAGAAAGATATTTTATAGATGAATGATACGTCTCCGTTGTATCTACTTTTCCAAACACTTTTGCTCTTGTTTTGGGCTCTAATGTGCATGATTTGAATGAAACTAACCCGGACTGACACTGTTTTCAGCAGAACTACCATGGTGTTGTTTTTTGTGCAGAAATAAAAGTTCTTGGAATTTGACAAAACTTTTTGGAGATTTTTTATAGATTAAATAAAAAATACTGGAGCCAAGACCCACTGGAGGGGGGCCACCTGCTGCCCACGAGGCACCAGGGCCCGCCACCCCCCCCCCCGCGTGCCCTAGTGGCTCGTGGAGCCCACGTGGCTCCGCTGACCCTAATCTCAGGTTTATAAATTCACAATTCCAAAGAAAAAAATAAGAGAAGAAGTTTCATCACGTTCTACGATACGGAGCCGCCGCCACCTCCTCTTCATCATCGGGAGGCCAGATCTGGAGTCCGTTCGGGGCTCCGGAGAGGGGGATCTTCCGTCATCGTCATCATCAACCATCCTTCATCACCAATTTCATGATGCTCACCTCTGGGAGTGAGTAATTCCTTTGTAGGCTTGCTGGACGGTGATGAGTTGGATGAGATTTATCATGTAATCGAGTTAGTTTTGTTAGGGCTTGATCCCTAGTATCCACTATGTTCTGAGATTGATGTTGCTATGACTTTGCTATGCTTAATGCTTGTCACTAGGGCCCGAGTGCCATGATTTCAGATCTGAACCCTTTATGTTTTCATGAATATATTTGTGTTCTTGATCCGATCTTGCAAGTTACACGCACCTGCTACGTGTTATGATCCGCATACCCCAAGGTGACAATAATTGGGATTCTTTCCGGTGATTACCGTTGTTTGAGGAGTTCATGTATTCACTAAGTGCTAATGCTTTGTTCCGATTCTCTATTAAAAGGAAGCCTTAATATCCCTTAGTTTCCTTATGGACCCCGCTGCCATGGGAGGGTAGGATAAAAGATGTCATGCAAGTTCTTATCGCAAGCACGTATGACTATATACGGAATACATGCCTACATTACATTAATGAATTGGAGCTAGTTCTGTGTCGCCCTAGGTTATGACTGTCACATGATGAATGTTATCCAACATAATCACCGATCCAATGCCTACGAGTTTTTCACATATTGTCCTTTGTAAGTTACTACTGTTGCTACTACTGTCACAATTGCTACTACTATTCCTGCTACCGTTACTATTAATGTTACTATTATTGCTACTGCTATCAAACTACCATACTACTGTGCTACTGATCACCCAGCTGCAGATATTTAGTCTCCAGGTGTGGTTGAATTGACAACTCAACTGCTAATACTCGCAAATATTCTTTGGCTCCCCTTGGGTCGAATGAATAAATTTGGGTTGAATACTCTACCCTCGAAAACTGTTGCGATCCCCTATAATTGTGGGTTATCAAGACCTTTTTTCTGGCGCTGTTGCCGGGGAGCATAGCTCTATTTGCTGAGTCACTTGGGATTTATATATGTTGATCACTATGAAGAATCTTAAAGACGCTAAGACCAAGATCGTTCCCTCTAAGACGAGGGGAGGTAAGGAACTATCATCTAGCTCTGCACTTGATTCACCTTCTGTTTTGAGTAAACTTGCAACACCACCACCTGCTATTAATTCTGATATGTCGCAAGTTATTGATGATACTGCTTCTGCTATGAATGATACTTATGATGATGCTAGTACTATGCTTGATAATACTGTGCCACTTGGTGAATTTCTTGATGAACAAATTGCTAAAGCTAAAGAAACTGGAAATGTTGAAACTCTTGAAAATTATGATTCACCTATTATGCCTAGCTCTCCTACTAGAGTTGAATCACCTGATGGACATTGCTTTGATAGGGAGACGGCTAGAGCCATCCTTCCTTGTAATGATAGAGATGAAGTTATAAAATTGCTTGCTGAAATGAAAGAAAAATCTATGAGGGAGAGAATGAAATATGATCCTAAGTTTGCTACCTCTCCCATATTTGTTACTGATAGGGATTATGAATTCTCTGTCGATCCTGAGTTAATTACTTTGGTTGAATCTGATCCTTTCCATGGCTATGAAACTGAAACCGTTGTGGCACATCTTACTAAATTAAATGATATAGCCACCCTATTCGCTCATGAGGAAAAAATTCGCTATTACTATATTCTTAAGTTGTTTCCTTTCTCATTAAAGGGTGATGCTAAGGAATGGTATAATACTCTTGCTCCTGGATGTGTGCGTAGTCCCCAGGATATGATTTATTACTTCTCTGGAAAAAAAAATCCTGCTCATAAGAAACAAGCTGCTTTACAGGAAATATTTAACTTTGTGCAAATTGAAGAAGTGAGTCTCCCTCAAGCTTGGGGGAGGCTTCTCCAATTACTTAATGCTTTGCCTGATCATCCTCTTAAGAAGAATGAAATACTTGATATCTTTGATAATGGACTAACCGATGCTTCTAGGGACTTCCTAGATAGTTGTGCTGGTTGTGTTTTCAGGGAACGAAGTGTTGGACAAGCTGAGGAACTATTGAATAATATATTGAAGAATGATAATGATTGGACTCCTCCTGAACGACCGCCTAAACCCACTCCGAAGAAGAAGGGTATTTTATTTCTCAGTCCTGAAGATATGCAAGAAGCAAAGAAATGTATGAAGGAAAAAGGTATTAAAGCTAAAGATGTTAAGAATTTGCCACCTATTGAAGAAATACATGGTCTTGACACACCGCCACTGGTAGTAGAGGTAAATTCTCTTATAAAGTTTGATGAAGGTGATATTCCTTATAACAAACATCCTAGTCAATGCTTGTATGAATTTGACAATTATATTATTAAGCAAGATCATTTCAATGCGAATGTTATGAAACAATTGATACGAAATGCCTACATGATTGATCGCTTGAGTGAGTTATTATTTAGAATTGCTAATGATGTTAAAGGTGTAGGTAAACATGCATCTATGGTTCAAACCCAATTAGAACAAGTTGCTAAATCTCAAAGTGAATTGCTCAACGAAATGAATAACAATATGAATGATCATGCTGTTAGAGTAATGACTAGAGGAGGTAGAATGACTCAGGAGCCACTTTATCCTGAAGGACACACTAAAATAATTGAACAAGACTCTCAAAGAATTAATGTTGATGCACCTAGTCCATCTAAAAAGAAGAAGGAAAAGAAAAATGATAGGACTTTGCATACTTCTAGTGAACCTGAGGTAGAAAAACCCTTAGAGGATAGTAATGATGTTTCTATTTCTGATGCCGAGACACAATCTGGTAATGAACATTCACCTGATGATAATAATAATGATGATGCTCATGTGGATGCCCAAGCAGATAATAATAAAGAACTTGATAATGATGTTGAAATAGAACCTGCTGTTGATCTTGATAACCCACCTCCTAAAAACAAACGTTATGATAAAAGAGACTTCGTTGCTAGAAAACATGGTAAAGAAAGAGAACCATGGGTTCAAAAACCCATGCCCTTTCCTCCTAAACCGTCTAAGAATAAGGATGATGAAGAATTTGAACGCTTTGCTGAAATGCTTAGGCCAGTCTTTTTGCATACTCGTTTGACTGATATTTTAAAGATGGCCCCTTATGCTAAATATATGAAAGACATTGTCACAAATAAAAGAAAGATACCTGAAGCTGAGATTTCTACCATGCTTGCGAATTATTCTTTTAAGGATGGAGTACCTAAGAAACTAGGAGATCCAGGAATACCAACTATACCATGCTCCATTAAAAGAAATTATGTCAAAACTACTTTGTGTGATTTAGGAGCCGGTGTTAGTGTTATGCCTTTCTCTTTATATAAAAGACTTGATTTGAATAAACTCACTCCCACTGAAAAATCATTACAAATGGCTGACAAATCAACTGCCATACCTATCGGTGTTTGTGAGGATGTGCCCGTTGTAGTTGCAAATGTTACTATCCTAACAGACTTTGTTATACTTGATATGCCCGAGGACGACAACATGTCGATTATCTTGGTAGACCCTTTTTGACTACTGCAGGGGCTGTTATTGATTGCAACAAAAGCAAGGTCACTTTTCATATCAATGGTAATGAACATACGGTGCACTTTCTGAAGAAATAATTTCAAGTAAATGGTATTCATGTTATTGAAAATACTCCGACAATTACTATTGGAAGTTTTCAACTCCCTCTTCCTACTGTCAAAAAGAAATATGAAACTCTTATTATTGGGGAGATGCATATCCCCGTTGAGGTAACTTAGTGTTATACGAAAGTTCTTCGGTTTCATGTTACTCGGAAATGGTTTGTTAATAAGACTTGATCAACCTTATTAATGGATTCTTTTTGAGAGGCATGTGGTCGATGAATTTAGTAAGCACAACCCTCTATACCCACTTTTTGTTTTCTGTTATTTTTAGTTAAATGCAATAAAATGCCATGATTACCCTGTTTTCTGAATTATCCGTGCAATCAAAAAATGCCCAAAAATGAAAGTGCTCAGAATGATCTAAATTTTTTACAGGAATTTTTATAGAATATTTAAGAATTTTTGGCACTAAAAACATACCAGGGGGATGCCCTAGGTGCCCACGAGGCACCAGGGCGTGCCACCCCCCTGGAGTGCCCTGGTGGCTTGTGGGCCCCACAGGGACCCCCTCACTTATCCCTTCAGCCCACTTCGTCTCATACATCTAGCAAAAATTCCTGGTAGCTCTCCCTCTCGTGTTCTTGCTCCCAAACCTGAGATTTTCGATCTCTTTGCTCGGAGCTCCGTTTCTGAAACTGTTTTTGGGAGATTGCTACTTGGTATGTGACTCCTCCATTGCTCCAATTAGTTTTTGCTCTAGTGGATTATATTTTGCATAATTAGCTGCTCTTGGTGCTACTGAAAATGAGCTTGCATGTTGAATTCTTTGAGTTCCAAGTAGTTTGAATGCTTGATATGGCCTCTAGTCATCCATATGAGTAGTTGCTATCAAGTTTGTGAAGTTTTGTTAACATCTTTTTGTGGCCCAAATTTTTTCAGAAATTTGTCCTCAGGAAAATGAATTTCTTTCGGAGGAGTTCTTCGAGGAGGAGGTCTTCTGAAGCGTCATCAAGTGAAAGCTCAGCACGCCAATCATATGAGGAACCAAGAGCAAGTTCGGCGAGAGGTGCCGAGGCAAAATCTTGTCGATGGCCCTGTGAGGAGTTCATGTTGGGTACAGGGATTAAGGAGGAATTGGAGCAATACATTCAGAACACTGAGCTTTCCGCCTTCGTCGCAGATAAGCCTCCGCAGCACTACAACCTCACTCATTCATTCACTCAACATTTTGCGTATAATGCTCATAATTCTAGAGTTTCGTTTCATCTCTATAATAAATCCTATAGTATGTCTCTAGAAGAATTCTGTGATCCATGCAAAATTCCATATTGGGTTCGTTAGATGAACCACAAAAATCTGATTATGAGTTGTTTCTTAATGGCCTTTGCAACGGTGAGGATAGGGGAGTTACGCAGGCCAGAATAATTAGCATTCACTTTCCCGCTATTCGATATTTTGCACTTTTTAATGGTAAATGCGTTGTTGGTAAGCAAGACTGCAGTGCACTTTGCGCCCCTGATCTGAGTCTCATTCATACAGCTTTGACTGGTAGCAAGCGCTATAATCTTGAGGCTATTGCTGCACGTAGACTGCAGCGTAACGCGGGTAATGGTGATTTGTATGGAGGAATTTATGCCTCCCGCTTAGCTGCAAGGTTAGGGGTCTCGCCCAATTTCAATGATCCCCTCTTACCTGATAAATATTTGAATTTCGAAGCTATGCGAGAACATAAGTTTTTAAAACGCGACGCACATGGATATGAATATAACTTAGTTTTTGATAAATATCGCTCTGTGTATATTGCTTTGCCTGCTCCTGCCCTCTTTGATTTTCAGAACAAATAGAGATATTTTCTATCAGAGAGCGAGGTGCACGAATATAAGGCGGCGGTCGAGGCTGCCCGTCTGGCTGAGGAGGTGGCTTAGAACGCCTCTACGAGCTACCACTTTGATTATTACCCAGACCAGGGATGGCGATGACCAAGCTAGGCAAAAGCCTAAGCTTGGGGGAGTACGTATCTCTCACCGACATTTCATTCATGATCACACATTTCATTCCAGTTGTCGGTGTTCATACCTTTTCATTATATAATCCATGCTAGTTTTATTTTTTTGCTTTTCTTCTTGTGTGTTTGAAAAACTTTGGGAAAATTCAAAAACATTTCTCATTTCTTTTCGATTTTTCTTTCTATCTTAATTAGTTGTAGTATTAAAAGAAAACCCAAAAAGATTTCCCGTTTCTTCTTTTGCTTGTTGGGAGCTTTCCCGTGTAAATAGTTTTTCTCGTTTTTGTTTTGTCTTCTTTAATTTGCTTCCTTCAAGAAAAAACTAAAAACTCCAAAAATATTTCAGTGTGTTTCTCTGAAATTCTTTTCTTTTGTTGAGTCATTGTAAGGAGAAGACCACAATGAAAATGTTGAGTGGCTCTCGTATGCATTATTGTTGATCTAACAAAGCGCCCATATTACCTTGTCTTCTCCTTTGAATAAAATGTTTGCAGATTCTAGCTTAGTCCATGGCATACTTGCATTATTTCTATTTTTACATCATTCGGTCGTGCAAGTGAAAGGCAATAATGACGATGATTTGATGAAGTGACTGTGGCAAGGAAAAACGGGTATGAACTGAACTTGCTTTTGTTTTTGTAAATATGTTTAACTCGGTATCCATGATTCAGCATATTATGAATAAACATGTTTATGATGACAATTAGAGATTATAGTTGCTCATGCCATGCTTATGTAGCTAGGAGTGGATAATGATTTATCTTGGGTGTCAACATGCATTAAAATGACCATGATGTAGTATGATGATATGGTATCCTCCTCTGAATGTTTCGAGTGGCTTGACTTGGCACATGTTCACGCATGTAGTTGATTCAAAATCAACATAGCCTCCACGATATTTATGTTCATGGTGCTTATATCCTACTCATGCTAGTATTCAATGTTGATTATTCATAATGCATGATTATGACCGTTTTTCGCTCTCTAGCTGGTCGTTTCTCAACCTATTTGCTAGCCTTCGCCTGTACTAAGCGGGAATACTGCTTGTGCATCAAAACCCCTAAACCAAAGTTATTCTAGATGAGTCCACTATATCTACCTATATGCGGTATTACTCTGCCGTTCTAAGTAAATTTGCATGTGTCACCTCTAAATATTCAAATGAACATCTGTTTTGTGTGCCCGTACCGCTCATGGAGCGACAGGGGGCGGTCAGTATCTTCCATGCTAAGCGGGTTATTCTCATGATGATTGTTTATTCACTTGTCCTTGCACGAGAGGGGCTGGTAATTAGGATGCCCAGTCCCATAATTAAAATTGCAAAATAATAAAACAAACTCCCCCGAAAAGTTGTTGGTATGGAGGGCACCCGAGGATTCGGCTAGCCATGGCTTGTGTTTATTGTGGTGGAGGGGGAGTAAACTTTACTTTATCGCTTGGGAACCGCCGCTAATGTGTTTAGCATGGAAGATATTGAAAACTCTCGGTCGTGACGTTGACAGGAAAGGCATACCTCCCAAAATTATATTTATCTCTGATTTAAGCTTCGAGCTCTGGCACCTCTGCAAATCCATGCTTCCCTCTGCGAAGGGCCTATCTATTTACTTTTATGTTATTTTACTTTTATTGATGAGTCATCACCTTCTCAAATAAGCACCAGTCTTGAGAGCACTATTGTCATTCTCATGCATTGTGTATAGTTAATGTTGTGTGCATCATGACTGGATCTCTTCTACCATGAATTACAATGTTTAGTCGCTCCTTGAACTTTGGAGGTCCTCTGCATTTATGTTTTGCAGTCTCAGAAAGGGTTAGCGAGATACCATGTTGTCATATTATATCATGATTGTTTTGACAAAGTGTTGGCATTTGAGATATCTTATTACTGCTCGCTAGTTGATTATGCCACTGATATGAGTGAATATAATTTCTAAGAGTTATCACTTGCATGGATAGTTCATGATCTTTGCTGAAAACTTGGGTATTATTTAAGCATATATATAGATACAAGAACAAAAGAGTTCGTAAAAGTTTTTCTTTATCACTTTCAGTTTGTCAACTGAATTGCTTGAGGACAAGCAATGAGTTAAGCTTGGGAGAGTGATACGTCTCCAACGTATCTATAATTTATGAAGTATTAATGCCATGTTTATTATAGTTTTGTATGATTTTGGTGCACTTTTATATGGCTTTTATATGATTTTCATGGACTAACATATTGACCTAGTGCCCAGTGTCAGTTGTTGTTTTCTGCTTGTTTTTGGTTTTCCAGAAAATATATATCAACTGAAGTCCAAATGCAGCGAAACTTTTTTATGATTTTTTCTGGAACATAAGAGACACTAGAAGCTTCGGGAGGTGGCTAGAAGACCCACAGGGGCCCCACGAGCCACCAGGGCGCGCCACCCCCCCAGGCGCGCCCTGGTGCCTCGTGGGCCCCCTATGGCCCTTCTTCGCGTGATTCCAACGCCAAAAAATCATATATATTCAGAAACCCCCGAAAGTTAACCTAGATGAGTTTTTACGCCGCCGCAAGCCTCTGTACCTCCATGATCTAATCTACAGCCCTTTTCCGGCACCCTGCCGGATGGGGGAATCATCACCGGAGGCCATCTTCATCATCCCGGCGGTCTCCATGACGAGGAGGGAGTAGTTCACCCTCGGGGCTGAGGGTATGTACTAGTAGCTATGTGTTTGATCTCTCTCTCTCTCTCGTGTTCTTGATTTGGCACGATCTTGATGTATCGCGAGCTTTGTTAATATAGTTGGATCATATGGTGTTTCTTCCCTCTCTATCCTTGTTGTGATGAATCGAATCTTTTCCCTTTGAGGTTTCGTTATTGTCGGATTGAATATTTCAGATTTGAGAACATTTGATGTATGTCTTGCATATGAATACCCGTGGTGACAATGGGGTATTATATTGATTCACTTGATATATGTTTTGGCACTCAACTTGCGGATTCCCGAGGTGACATTGGGGTAATCTATGCATAGGGGTTGATGCATGTTTTCATTATCTTTTCTCCACTAGAAACTTTGGGGTGCTCCTTGGAGTTCTTTGTGTGGATTGAATATTATGATTATGAAGTTGTTTGATGCATATCGTAAAATCAACACACGGATACTTGTGGTGACATTGGAGTATCTAGGCGACATTAGAGTTGGTTGATGTGTATCATATGGTGTTATTTTAGTACGAACTCTAGGGTTGTTTGTGACACTTATAGGAATAGCTCAATAGATCGATCGGAAAGGATAACTTTGAGGTGGTTTCGTAACCTACAAACAATTTCTATCTTATGTTCTCCGCTAATAGGAACTTGGGAGTGATTCTTTGTCGCACGTTGAGGGATGGTTATATGATCCAATTATGTTAGCATTGTTGAGAGATTGCACTAGTGAAAGTATGAACCCTAGGCCTTGTTTTCAAGCATTGCAATACCGTTTGTGCTCACTTTTGTTACTTGCTACCTTGCTGTTTTTATATTTTCAGATTACAAAAACCTATATCTACTATCCATGCTACACTTTTATCACCATCTCTTCGCCGAACTAGTGCACCTATACAATTTACCATTGTATTGGGTGTGTTGGGGACACAAGAGATTTCTTGTATTTGGTTGCAGGGTTGTTTGAGAGATACCATCTTAAACCTACGCCTCCCACGGATTGATAAACCTTAGGTCATCCACTTGAGGGAAAATTGCTACTATCCTACAAAACTCTGCGCTTGGAGGCCCAACACGAGTCTACAAGAATAAGTTGTGTAGTAGACATCAGGGAGTTGATATGTCTCCGTCGTATCTACTTTTCTAAACACTTTTGGTCTTGTTTTGGACTCTAATTTGCATGATTTGAATGAAACTAACCTGGACTGACGCTATTTTCAGCAGAACTACCATGGTGTTGTTTTTTGTGCAGAAATAAAGGTTCTTGGAATTTGTCAAAACTTTTTAGAGATTTTTTATAGATTAAATAAAAAATATTGGAGCCAAGACTGACTAGAGGAGGGCCACCTGCTGCCCACGAGGCACCAGGGCACGCCCTGGTGGCTCGTGGGGCCCACGTGGCTCCGCTGACCCTAATCTCAGGCCTATAAATTCATAATTCCAAAGAAAAAAATAAGAGAAGAAGTTTTATCACGTTCTACGATACGGAGCCGCCGCCACCTCCTGTTCTTCATCGGGAGGCCAGATCTGGAGTCCGTTCGGGGCTTCGGAGAGGGGGATCTTCCGTCATCGTCATCATCAACCATCCATCATCACCAATTTCATGATGCTCACCGCCGGGAGTGATTAATTCCTTCATAGGCATGCTGGACGGTGATGAGTTGGATGAGATTTATCATGTAATCGAGTTAGTTTTGTTAGGGCTTGATCCCTAGTATCCACTATGTTCTGAGATTGATGTTGCTATGACTTTGCTATGCTTAATGCTTGTCACTAAGGCCCGAGTGCCATGATTTCAGATCTGAACCCTTTATGTTGTCATGAATATATTTGTGTTCTTGATCCGATCTTGCAAGTTATACGCACCTGCTACGTGTTATGATCCACATACCCCAAGGTGACAATAATTAGGATTCTTTCCGGTGATTACCATAGTTTGAGGAGTTCATGTATTCACTAAGTGCTAATGCTTTGTTCCGGTTCTCTATTAAAAGGAGGCCTTAATATCCCTTAGTTTCTTTATGGACCCCGCTGCCACGGGAGGGTAGGACAAAAGATGTCATGCAAGTTCTTATCGCAAGCACGTATGACTATATACGGAATACATGCCTACATTACATTGATGAATTGGAGCTAGTTCTGTGTCGCCCTAGGTTATGACTGTTACATGATGAATGTTATCCAACATAATCACCGATCCAATGCCTACGAGTTTTTCACATATTGTCCTTTGCTAAGTTACTACTGTTGCTACTACTGTCACAATTGCTACTCCTATTGCTGCTACCGTTACTATTACTGTTACTATTATTGCTACTGCTATCAAACTACCATAGTACTGTGCTACTGATCACTCAGCTGCAGATATTTAGTCTCCACGTGTGGTTGAATTGACAACTCAACTGTTAATACTCGCAAATATTCTTTGGCTCCCCTTGTGTCGAATCAATAAATTTGGGTTGAATACTCTACCCTCGAAAACTGTTGCGATCCCCTATACTTGTGGGTTATCAATGAAGTATCCGAGGCAACCTCAATTCCATTTTTTTGATAATTTTCTTTTATAAACCAAACTAGTGAATAAAACAAGAAACTAAAAGATTCAATTGCAAGATCTAAAGATATACCTTCAAGCACTCACCTCCCTGGCAACGGCGCTAGAAAAGAGCTTGATGTCTACTACACAACTTATTCTTGTAGACTCGTGTTGGGCCTCCACGCGCAGAGTTTTGTAGGACAGTAGCAATTTTCCCTCAAGTGGATGACGTAAGGTTTATCAATCCATGGGAGGCGTAGAATGAATATGGTCTCCTCAAACAACCCTGCAATCAAATACACGAAATCTCTTGTGTCCCCAACACACCCAATACAATGGCAAATTGTATAGGTGCACTAGTTCGGCGAAGAGATGGTGATACAAGGGTAGTATGGATAGTAGATATAGTTTTTTGTAATCTGAAAATAAAAAAAACAGCAAGGTAGCAAGTGATAAAACGGAGCACAAACGGTATTGCAATGCTTAGAAACAAGGCCTAGGGTTCATACGTTCACTAGTGCAATCTCTCAACAGTGCTAACATAGTTGAATCATATAACAATCCCTCAACATGCGATAAAGATCACTCCAAAGTTCTTATCAAGCGGACAACATAAGATGTAATTGTTTGTAGGATACGAAACCACCTCAAAGTTATCTTTTCCGATCAATCTATTGAGCCATCCCTATAAGTGTCACAAACAGCCCTAGAGTTCGTACTAAAATAACATCATATGATACGCATCAACCTACTCTAATGTCACCTAGATACTGCAATGTCACCACAAGTATCCGTGAGTTGATTATTCGATGTGCATCACACAACTTCAGATTCATAATATTCAAACCAACACAAAGAACTTCAAAGAGTGCCCCAAGATTTCTACCGGAGAAAGTAGGATGAAAACATGCATCAACCCCTATGCATAGATTACCCCAATGTCACCTCGGGAATCCGCGAGTTGAGTGCCAAAACATAGATCAAGTGAATCAATATAATACCCCATTGTCACCACAGGTATTCATATGCAAGACATACATCAAGTGTTCTCAAATCCATAAAAGTATTCAATCCGATAATAGTGAAACCTCAAAGGTAAAAACTCAATTCATCACAACAAGATAGAGAGGGAGAAACACCATATGATCCAACCATATTAACAAAGCTCGCGGTACATCAAGATCGTGCCAAATCAAGAACACGAGAGAGAGAGAGAGATCAAACACATAGCTACTAGTACATACCCTCAACCCCGAGGGTGAACTACTCCCTCCTCGTCATGGAGACTGCCGGGATGATGAAGATGGCCTCCGGTGATGATTTCCCCCTCCGGCAGGGTGCCGGAAAAGGGCTGCAGATGGGATCTCCTTGGTACAGAGGCTTGCGGCGGCGGAGTCGAAGTTTTAGAGTTATTTCTGGGGGTTTCTCTATTTATAGGATTTTTCAGCGTTGGAATCACGCGAAGATGGGCTAAGATGGGCCCACGAGGCACCACAACGCCATACCCCCCTGGCGTGCCCTGGTGCCTCGTGGGCACCTCGTGGCTCTTCTGATCCTCCCACGAAGCTTCGGGGGTCTCTTATGGTCCATTAAAAATCATCAAAAAGTTTTGCTGCAATTGGAGAACTTTTATTTCTACACAAAAAACAACACCACGGTAGTTCTGCTGAAAACAACGTCAGTCCGGGTTTGTTCTAATCAAATCATACCAAAACCATATAGAGTTGTTATAAACATGGCATGAATACTTCATAAATTATAGATACGTTGGAGATGTATCAACTCGCAACTGGGCCCATCCCAGTTGCAAGTCTACCCTTGACTCGCAACTGGGATCATAGTTTGTAGTTGTCCCACTTGCAAGTCCACCCTTGACTTGCAATTCGTACCATAGTTTTGTATAGTTGTCTCGGTTGAAAGCCCACACCCTTGACTCACAACTAGGCATGTGTTTTGTCTTTCATTCCAGTTACAAGTCCACCATTGACTCGCAACTAGGACTATAGTTTGTTTCATCCCAGTTGCAAGTAGACCCTTGACCCGCAACTAGGCTCGTAGTTTCGTACTTGTCCCAGTTGCAAGTCCACCTTCGACTCGCAACTGGGCTCATAGTTCTCCCAGTTGCAAGCCCACCCTCAACTCGTAAATAGGCATGTGTCTTGTTTTTCATCCCAGTTGCAAGTCCACTCTCGACTCGCAATTGGGACCGTAGTATATTTCATCACAGTTGCAAGTCGACTCTTGACTCGCAACTGGGCTCTTTGTTTGGTAGTTGTGTTAATTGCAAGTCCATCCTCGAATCGCAACTGGGATCGTAGTTTTGTTGTTGTCTCAGTTGCAAGTCCACCATCGACTCACAACTGGACCCACAGTTTTGTTTTTGTCATAGTTGCAAGTCCACCCTCGACTCGCAACTGGGCATGTGTTTTGCTTTTCATCTCAATTGCAAGTCCACCCTCAACTCGCAACTCGTATCATAGTTTTATATACTTGTCTCAGTTATAAGTCCACCCACGACTCACCACTAGTATCGTAGTTTGTTTTATCCCAGTTGGTAGCCCACCCTTGACTCGCAACTGAGCCTATGTTTTTGTATTTCATCCTAGTTGCAAGTCCACACTTGACTCGCAACTAGGACCTAGTTTGTTTTATCCCTGTTACAAGTCGACCCTTCACTCGCAACTGGTCTCATAGTTTGTAGTTACCCCAGTTGTAAGTCCATACTCGACTCGCAACTCAGCTCGTAGTTCTCCCAATTGCAAGCCCACCCTCGACTCACAACTAGGCTTGTGCTTTGTTTTTCAACACGCAACTTGCCCCGACCCCTATGTAGTTCCATGTCCAATCCCAACACGTAAACCCACCTACTCAGTTGCATGTCCAACCCAAACATGCAACTCATGTCCGACATAGTTGCATGTCCACTCTCGGCATGCAACTCGTTCCCAACCCAGTACCCCTATATAGGTTTTTTTGCAAATACATGTCAACTTTTGTAATACACATTGTATATTTTTCAGTATACACGGGGAACATTTTTTAACACACATTGAACATTTTTTAAAAATGCATGATGAATATTTTTTTTTAAATATAGGCCTTCTGATCATTTTCCAAAATGGTATGAAACTTTTTAAAAAAATTACGCGAACATTTTTTTTACATCACATAAACATTTTTTTTCCAGAAAATGTATTGATTTTTTAAAATGCGTGAAGTTTCTTTTAAAAAATTGTAACAAACATTTCTTCGAGTGTTACATTTTTTTTATTCTATAATACATTTTTATTAAACATCACAAACATTCTTGTGAACTGCATGAACATTTTCAAATGTCAATTTTTTTTAAATGGTGCAAACATTTTTTATTGAAAATTTATGATTAAAATAAAAATAAATTAAATTTACTCGTGTTTTTAAAAAAATGTTTGGAATTTTAAAAAGTGTCCCCACTTTAGAAACTGTTTGGGGATTTTCAAAATTGTTCACGTTCTCAAAATGGGTTCGGAATACCAAATTGTGTTCTTATTTTTCAAAAAATGTTTGGAATTACAAAGTTTATTCAAATTTGAAAAAGAGTTTGTAAATTTTAATTTTGTTTGTGTTTTCAAAAATATTCTACATTTCAAAATTGTTCAAAATTAAAAAAAAGTTCCAAAAAATACGAAAATGTCTTCTAATCCCGACTCTGTACTATGTTCTTAAAGGTTTGCCGCTTCGTAATTATCCAATGTAGCTAATGGTTGGAGTGGCAGGAGCTGGCGTTCCCTACTACGTGGTCTTGAGTTCGATTCATAGGCAGCACAATACGTCACTGTTTTTTATATCGGGCTCCAGTCGGCCGGCCCGGAGGAAAAAAAACAAATAAGTGAACAAAGAAAAGAACGACGTAAAAATATACAAAATAAAAGAACGACACGTAAAAAAGGAAACGATGCGGTGGGCTGGACCAACATTGACTTCTGCTGATGTCACAACTTAGATGTGAGATATTATCTCACATCTAGATTTGATATAGTCAGACCCATTTAAATCTAAGCTAAAATGTTTTGAATTAGATTTTTCTTTTGAAAATTTCGGTGGAAAAAAATCTGAAAATTCCTACAATTTTCCATCTTTGAAAGAACAAAAATCCCTATTTTTCGTCAAGTGCCCATCAGATATCCAAAAAGTTGCCATTTTTTTAGAACAAATTGTGCAAAATTTTTTTTGCCATGCGCCAATTACAAATTCCAAAAGTTGCATGTTTTTTAGAGGAGAAATTTTCTGAACTTGCCATTTGCAATTTAAGTATAGGTAGCATGACAATTTCATTTTCTTAGACAATAGCAATTTTTTCAATTTGTCCATGGAAATTTTATTGTTTAACCAAGGTAGTTCTATTGGAGGTACCATGGCAATTTTAATTTTTTAGCCCATGGTAGTTTATTACAAGTAGGATGGCAATTTTATTTTATAGACCATTGCAATGTTTCAGTTAGACCATGGCAATTTTACTATTTACACATGACATATTTATTAGTTAGACCATGACAATTTATTATTTACACCATGACAATTTTAATAATTAGACCATGGCAATTTTATTAGTTAGACGTTGGCACTTTTTCTTATCGTTTACAACTTTTTTCGTCTTTAGACCATGGCAAATTTACTAGATAAAACATTTTTTTTGGTTGAAGTTGGCATCGGCCTAATTCTGTTCTTTTAAAAATTAGCGCATGGCAATTTTTATATTTTGTAAATACCATGCCACATTTGTAAATTTATGTTTCTCTGCTTTTTTCCCTATCAGATTTCCTTTTTGCTGTTGATGGCATTTTCTTTTGCCAAAAAGTAAAATTGGGCTTAGCCCATTTTTCCTACGCACTTACTGGGCCAATTGGTTGCGTTGGAATCGTACTAGAATGAACGGTACGAAAAAAGAAGATCAATGATACACGTGCTCCGCATTTTCCCCTTCCTGCTACAGTAGATCGGGGAGAAGCCGGAGGCGACTGCGTTCCATCCCGTGCTCGCCGGCGACTCCGGCGGTTCCCCTCCCCTCCGCCGGCCGCTCCGGCAGCGGGAGGGGTGGGGAACCGCGGCGCCTCGCTTCTGGCATGTACATAGGGTAGGGATTAGGGTGTTGGAGGCGCTGTTTGGAAGGGGGCGACGGCGTCGCGTCGCGGTGGTTTGCTCGAGCTCGGGCTCCCGGTCCGGCGATGGCCTCTGGGCCGGAGCCGGTGAGCTCGCTGCAGTAGATTCCTGCCTGCCCTTAGGGGCGGCAAGGCTAGGTTTGCTTGCCCTGCGCGCGCGCAGGCGAGCTGTGGTGCTGGGTGGCCATTGCCTTGCTTCAGGGGTGGCGGCGCCGCGGCAAGTTTTGATGCGGCTTCTCTCCCGTCACGGCGTCTCTCGGGATGGCGTGCTGAAGCCGGCGGCCCAATTTTCCTGCCGCTCATGCGCGACGGCAGGATTGGGCTTCCCTGGCGAAGTCTGCAGGGCGGCGGTGTCCTCCCCGACGGGGTCTTCTTCGTCGCCCTTTGATCTGTGGTGCAGGCTTCCCTGTCAGGGTGGGCGTTTTGCCTCAGATCTGGTCCCGGCGACTTGGTTCGTGTATGTCGTCGGCGGATCCGGTTGTAGGATGCCCTTTCGAGGCTGGCGCAGCGGCGGCGGTGGCCTTGTGGTGGATTTTGTGCTTGGGCTTCGCCGTCACAGTGGCGCGCGCTCCGGCGTCGCTGTGGAGCTTCGGAGCTTGTGCAGGAGTGTGGTGCCGGTGGCGCTGCATCGGCAGTGGCTGGTACGCTGGTCGACGCGGCAACGTGTTGCTTGTTGCGTCGGCGGTGGAGGTGCTGGTTCTTTCCCCTGTTCAAAGGCAAAGCTGGTGCTGGTCGTCTCCTTCCTCGTTGGCTTCACGTGGCGTTCGGGGTTGTCTCTGGATGAGGTGCTTGTTGCGGATGGCTTCCGCTGCCGTTGCCGATGCTCGTTCAACGATTTGAGATCCCGCCTGACGTCGGGCGGCTCTTGCGGCTTCAAAATCTTCATGGTGGAGGTCCTCAGCGTCCTCTGGACGGCAGGTTGGCTTGGCGTAGTCTTCGGCGAGGTCTTCGTCTCCGAGTTGGCAGCGGGTGCCTGTGTGGCTACCGGCGTTGGCTGGGATGATTACCAGTTCTTGCTTTTGTTTTTTGCTGGGGGATGTGCTGTAATGTTGTTTGTTGATCTATAAAACATCTCCTTTTCTAAAAAAAAATAAAAAAAAATGAACGGTACGAAAGAGAGGGTGCTGGTTCGCTGGAAAGATTCACCCCCCCCCCCCCCCCCACCCCCACCATAGCGAACGTTTCGTTCGTCCCAGGGCGTCTTCTCCATAAAAAAATGTATAAATATCAAAATGATATATGTGTACTGTAGTAATCACATTGTATTTTTTATTTCTAATCACATTGTGCCTCTTCACGTCTCAATTTGTGCAGGTCTTACAGAACTTAAAAGTAAGTGTGACTACATGATTGGCGGTGATACTTCGACTGGGAGGTGCAGAGAGATTTGCTATGCTCTGGGCAGCATCTACGATCCCGACGCGAGTTACATTCAAAACTGTGGTAGCACATATACATGTCAGTGTTGTTGCGTCATGTACTAATGTGCTAGGAAGCTGTAGACATAAGTCAAATAAGCGTGCATGTACGTGCAATTAATCTAGTTACTTACTTACATGCAAACAGAACTGCCCCCGCGTCCTCCACGCGGGCGACACGGGAGGCAAGCCGATCCACTTTTCTCGGGGCATCCTCCGTGCGCCCGTCCCTCACCACCGCCGCCAGCCAGCTCCGGCGGGCTGGCCATCGCAGGCTGCGGCGGCGGCGGGGCTCCGTTCGTGATGCGTTTTGGACTTCGTGAGGCCTTGTGCCGCTAGTAACTTGACGCAGTGGAGGTGCTGGTTGCAAAAGGCGACATCGATTTGCGGTAGATAGCGGCATCGCTGCAACGCTTGCTTCCCTCCACCTCTCCCTGATGAAAGGAAAGGAAAGGGAGTCGCCGCTTTCTTGCATCTCGTCCTGGAGAGCCGGCTTGCCGTGGCCCGACGCGGCTCAGGGCCCCTCTTATGCGTAGGGGCTGGATGGGGTGTGCCGGTGAACAAGTAGTAGTTGTCGCAGCCGTCGCTCGCGCCGTGGATCTGGCCTGCGTGGGCAAGGACGGTGGAGATTGTGGTGACCCATGGTGGTGTTGTCTAATTCAGATTAGCCATCAGCTGCCCCTAGGGCCTAGGAAGACAGTACATGGCCACTCGAGCGTCCCATCGGGATTTCGGCTGTGTCAGTGACCTTCCTCTTCCGGCAATGTCTATCATGTTGTGGTGAGCAGCTCTTGTAGAGGTTCAGTTGCCTGCTCATGTGGGCATGCTCACCCGCCGTCAGGTCAGTGCGCGTTTGCAACAACTGGGCTCGTGGCAAGTGGAGGAGATAACACAGGACAAATTCGATTGGGTGGTGCATCTCGAGTACCCGGTCTTGAGCTCCAGGGTGAAAACCCTAGGTCTAGCCTCTTATCTGTTATGCCTGGCAATGTTGGCGTTTTTGGCATCGTTACCCTGATGAAGGCATTGCTCAGAGTTTGGCCAGACTTGATCTTCAGGGTGAAAATTGACTTTCAGGTGTTGGATCCGGCGACAGCGTCACTTATGTGTCGTTTCCTTTTTGGAGGCATAGCTTTTGAAGAACCTTTCTCGTGGTCCTTGTATCGTTGTACGTCACCAATCGCTGTTTGTATCGCCTCATAACTTTTTTCCCTCTCCACTTAGGCATAGCTTCGATCTTGTATGACTTAGCTATTTGCCAGCGTGTGCCTATGGTGTGTGTGTTGGTTGTGTGCATCCTGGTTATGCAGAGGCCGGGTGTGGCTCATTGTAATTGTATCCCTCGATGCTATATTAGGAATCAATAAAAACACCCTTAATAAAAAAACGGTTTTGCTAGATCACATCTAGATGTGACATAAGTATTGCACATCTAAGTTCTATACCATTGATTTCATACGGAGATTCGTGTGACTATTTCTTTTTTAATTTTAGTTTTTTTTTATGCTTGATGGAGTCACTTAGATGTGCAATAACTATGTCACATCTAGATGTGTCCTAGACACACCCATAAAAAAATGACATAGGAAGGGGCTACCGAATCAGAGCAACTAACCCGCGGGCACCTATGCCCAAGATTTAGCCTCGTCCCAGATCACCGATACCAGACGTGGGGCAGAGGGGCACTCGTCGTAGAAAATACAATGATTGCAGATTGACCATGCCGTGAGAGTGTCAAGAGATGTGAGACCGTGAAGTGTCGATGATGGAGGCGCACCAGGGTTGGAGAACTCCTCGTGGCTGGCTGACGCAGGGGTAGTGGCTCAGCACCAGGCAATCACATCATGCCAGACCTGTAGGGATATCAAGCAGCAAATGATGATATGTTGCATGGTTTCTGGCTCTTGGTCACATAGGGGGCAGTGATCGGCATGCAGTAGTGTAGTTGTGATTTGGAAGAGTTTGGACTCGAGAGTATTTTTGTGCAGCGCACAACAACAGTTGCTTTTCTACTTTCTCCATTATTTGTACCGAAAACAAAGGGAATGCCAATAGTCGCCCAACAATCTCGGCCATGATCAGTGGCGAATCCACAAAAAAATGGAGGGGGGGCTGGGCTGCCTATGTGGTGCACACATGTGTTGGGTTAGGCTAGCAAATAGTTGGATTAGGCCTTGAGACTAGTAGTAAAAATATTTTTTGCAGCATTAGAGGGGGGGCTTAAGCCTGTTAAAGCCCCCCTAGTAGATTCGCCCCTGGCCATGATCCTCCCTACAAGGTCGCTCCATCCAACGACCGGCTGACTGACCGAGCTCTACTCAAACAGAATGCAAATGATCTGGTCAAATCGTTACATAGCCCACCGATCGTTATTTGTAAAACAAACTAACTAAAAATGGGCACTAGCCAGAAATGCTGCCATGGCAACGTTTTAGCCCGCCATGTCAATGATTCTATGAACGCGTTTTGGCTAACAAATCTCCGGCCTAAACATGTTCTCCGCCGCTGATCTGAAGAACTCTGATCCTCTGACGCATCTCCTCAAAGAGTTTGCGCCCCAGAGCCTTAGTCAGCATGTCGTCAAGCTGTGTGATACGTCTCCACCGTATCTATAATTTTTGATTGTTCCATGCTATTATAGTATCAATCTTGGATGTTTTATATGCAATTATATGCTATTATATATCATTTTTTGGGACTAACCGATTAACCCAGTGCCCAGTGCCAATTGCTGTTTTCTGCTTGTTTTTGCCTTTTCAGAAAATCATTATTAAAAAGTGTCCAAACGAGAAAAAAAAATTGGATTATTGTTTTCTGGACCAGAAGAGACACAGGAAGCTTTGGGAGAAAACCATAAGAGCCATGAGGAGGCGGCAAGCCTGGAGGGCGCGCCCAGGGGGGTAGGGCGCGCCCCCCAGGCTTGTGGACCCCTCGTGGCACCTCTTGACCTAATTCCAACGCTATAAATTCCCAAATATTCCAAAACCAACAGAGAGCCAGAAGAGAAAACCTTTCCGCCGCCGCAAGCCTCTGTTTTTCCGCGATCCCATCTGGAGGCCTTTTCCGGTAATCTGCCGGAGGGGGAATCGATCACGGAGGGCTTCTTCATCAATCTTGCTGCCCTTCCGATGATGTGTGAGTAGTTTACCACAGACCTACGGGTCCATAGCTAGTAGCTAGATGGCTTCTTCTCTCTCTTTGATCTTCAATACCATGTTCTCCTCGATGTTCTTGGAGTTCTATCCGATGTAATCTTCTTTTGCGGTGTGTTTGTTGGGTCCGATGAATTGTAGGTTTATAATCAGAATATTCATGAGAAATATTTGAGTCTTCTCTGAACTCTTTTATGCATGATTATTATAGCTTTGTATTTCTCTCCGATCTATCGATTTGGTTTGGCCTACTAGATTGATTTATCTTGCAATGGGAGAGGTGCTTTGTGATGGGTTCAATCTTGCGGTGCTCAATCCCAATGACAGAAGGGGACATGACACGTATTTGTATTGTTGCCATTAAGGATAAAAAGATGGGGTTTAATCATATTGCTTGAGTTTACTTTGTCTACATCATGTCATCTTGCTTAAGGCGTTACTCTGTTTCATACTTAATACCCTAGATGCATGCTGGATAACAGTCGATGGGTGGAGTAATAGTAGTAGATGCAGGCAGGAGTCGGTCTACTTGTCTCGGACGTGATGCCTATATACATGATCATTGCCATGAATCCGTCATAATTATTTTCTTTTCTATCAATTGCCCAACAGTAATTTGTCTAGCCACCGTATGCTATGTGTTCGAGAGAGAAGCCTCTAGTGAAAACTATGGCCACCGGGTCTACTTTATCATATATAAAAAACCTAAAATTACCTTGCTATAATTTATTTACTTTTATTTTAATTAGTATTTTAGTTTATCTATTTATCTCTATAAGATTAAATCCTTACAAATAACCGCTAAGAGGATTGACAACCCTCTTATTTGCGTTGGGTGCAAGTGTTTGCTCTTTTGTGTGTAGGTGAGGGTGTCCCGGACTCGGGGGTACTCGGGCTGCCGGCTTATCTCTCATAGGCCGGACTAGTGGGCCGCCCTTTACTCATCAAAGGAAGGCCGGATAGTGGGCGACCCCGTGCACCAGAAGAAAACCTCCGAAGACTTGGCGTCTCCTCCAAGAAATATTTAGCATAACCGGCATGTTTATCCCCTGATGGCAACTGACCGTGTGTAGCCCTAGGTCCCTCTGATGTCTATATAAACCAGAGGGTTTAGTTCGTAAAGAGGGAGAATCATCATAACCACCTAAGGTTTAGCCCATCCGATCTCGAGGTAGATCAATTTTGTAACCTTCATACAATCACATCAATACAATCCAGCAGGACGTAGGGTTTTACCTCTTCGAGAGGGCCCGAACCTGGGTAAATCGCTGTCTCTACGTTCCCTGTTACTCATTGATTCCTAGATCCACAGTTCGGACCCCCTACCCGAGATCTGCCGGTTTTGGTACCGACATTGGTGCTTTCATTGAGAGCTCCGTTGTAGGGTCATCAAGGATCAATGGCTCGCTTAGTCATTAGCAACAGTGCTAGCTACGGGGACACCTTCATTCCCGGCCAGCTCTTTGCGTTCGGCAGCATCATGCTACACGCCGATCCGGCCGGTCGCCTCGGCCGGGTCGACAGCTTTACCCCCGATTAGGAGATCAGGTTCGGAAACTTAGAGTTTGTCGCTGACTCCCGGGGAGATCTTATCCTTACGGGGTCCTCAGCCTCGCCTGGAGGACCCGCAAATCCTGAAGCTTTGACTTCAGGTACGGCCAGCCCCACTATCGGGACGGCCGCCACTCCGGATCCAGCCTCGAGCCCGGATCTAATCTCCACGCTCGGCTGCCGAAAATCGGCCTCGGCCGAACATGACTGCGGGGCAAAGTCAAACGCTCCCGTCACAGCCATACTGCGGGTTGACCCCGTAAACTGCCAGAACTTGGATCTGACGGATCTCTCACTACTAAACGGGATACTAGACCGGATCCAAGCCATGGGAATCGCCGATGGCCAGTCCTCGGTCTACGACTAGATCGAGCTTAAAACCGATGACTGGGAAATTCATGCCCCTCCAGACGCCCACTTGGTCACCACTATCGAAGGCTCAACCGAGGGTTCGCCCCTCCCCCCGGAACCGAAAGCGCATGGGGTGCAAGTTTCCGATCAGCAAGCTTCATCCTCCAGCTCGGCAGCCGAACTCCGCTTCGGAGAGGGTTCAGAGCCGAAGTCTGATTCAGCACGCAACCTCGAGTTTACACATCCGCGCCTGGCCAACTATCTGGATCCAGAGCTCGGCACGTCGGATTCCATGTCAATCCAGGACGCAGCCGCCAAAACCCCGGACTCACACCCCGTAGGGATCAATTTTTTTATCCAACCCACC
The DNA here is from genome assembly GCA_039707655.1 of Elymus sibiricus. Taxonomy (NCBI): domain Eukaryota; kingdom Viridiplantae; phylum Streptophyta; class Magnoliopsida; order Poales; family Poaceae; genus Elymus; species Elymus sibiricus. The sequence continues at coordinate 324,190,979 of CM077674.1, read as the reverse complement.
CCCCACATCGAGTACTGTCCAAGTAACTCAGGACAGCCCGACAAATGGGACCTAATGTACGTAAAGCAAAAGCCCGGAGAGACAGTTCGGCACTTCTGGGCCAGATTCCTTCTCGTCAAAAACAAGATGACGGACGGCTGCAGCAAGGAAATTCTGGAGGTTTTCCGACAGAACTGCCGAGACGAAGGCATCTTAAATGCCCTCGCCCGCCGCCACATCCAAAACTTCTCTGAGTTATCGGACCTGGTGTCCAAATACTGCGCCATGGAGTACGCTTGGCAGGCTCAGCTCGAGCAAACGGAGTCAATCCGTACAGAGGGATCAAACCGAGCTCGGGCAAAACGCGCACACCCTCGCCGGACACCTCCATACGAGCCGTCCGAGAAAAGGATGAAACCCCTGACAAGATCCAGAACAGTCCTCGACGAACTAATGGATAAACCATGCCCCATACACTCCGTCCTTCTCAACACAAACCCAACCCACAGCCTTCGAGCTTACTGGGTGGTCAGGCAAGTCGCCAAGAGCGGCGAAGTCATCCTCGGAGGCCCGTACTCAAATAAACGTCCAGCAACGCCCCTTGATGATGACGCCGAGATCCTAACAATCTATGAGACATATTCCTCAAAGAATCAGAGGAAGAGAGCCCTTCGAGAGCTCGCTCAAATTCACCATGTGGCAGTAACAGACTCATGGACAGACACACCTATCACTTTCAGCGAACAAGATCAGCCGAGGTCCCGCCCTACCCGAGCTGCTGCCGCCCTTGTCCTTGATCCCATAGTGGATGGATTTCGACTCCAAAAAGTGCTAATGGACGGCGGTAGCGGGCTAAACCTCATTTACGAGGAAACTTTGGACAAAATGCAGTTTGACAGATCTCGCATCGAGCAAAGTCACACCACCTTTCGAGGGATCATCCCCGGAAAGGAGGCACGTTGTAGTGGCCGAGTTGCTCTCGATGTGGTCTTCGGAACCCCCGAGAACTATCGATCCGAGGAATTGCTTTTCCACATAGTGCCCTTTCGTAGTGGCTACCACGCCTTATTAGGGCGCGACACTTTCGCAAGATTCCATGCCATCCCACATTACGGGTACATGAAACTTAAGATGCCAGGGCCAAACGGCATGATCACAGTAATAAGTGATCCGGACAGAGCTCTTCGGGCCGAGAATAAAACAGCATCGCTCGCCCTCGAAGCATTGTCCGAAGCCCTCGCAGCTGAAGAACTGACCGCGCTCCGCTCAACGGTGGATAAGGACGACATAATCCTCGACAAAAGGCCCAAATCTACGTCCTTCAAACCAGCGGATGAAATCGTCAAATTCCAAGTGCACCCAACAGATCCCAACAAGACGGCATTCATTGGAGCTCAGCTGGACCCTGCGGTCGATTAAGAGTTGCGCAAGTTTTTGCGCGAGAACTGGGATATCTTCGCCTGGCACCCGTCAGACATGACAGGGATCCCACGTAGATTAGCCGAGCACAACTTGAACATAATTAAAGGTTTCAAGCCAGTCAAACAGGCTCTACGCCGGTTTTCTGAACCCAAGTTTCAAGCTATGGGCGAGGAACTGGCAAAGTTGCTTGAAGCTGGATTCATCCGAGACATCAAACATCCGGAGTGGTTGGCCAATCTGGTCATGGTACCTAAGAAGGACAAATCCTGGCGGTTATGTGTCGATTTCAAGGACTTAAACAAGGCCTGCCCCAAGGATCCTTTCCCCTTGCCCCACATAGACCAGATCATAGACGCCTTTGCCGGGCATGACTCGCTGTGTTTCGACGACGCTTACTCCAGATACCATCAAATTAAAATGAAGGAGTCCGACCAAGCAGACATAGCATTCATCACCCCCTATGGACCATTCTGTTTTAACACAATGCCCTTCGGATTAAAAAACGCAGGGGCTATATACCAGCGCATGATCCAAACATGTTTGGAAAAACAGATCGGCAAAACAGTCGAGGCATATGTGGACGACGTGGTTGTCAAAACCAAACACGTCAGTCAGCTGGTGGACGATCTCCGGCAAACCTTCGACAGTCTACGGACTTTCGATATATGGCTTAATCCGGAAAAGTGCGTCTTCGGAGTGCCGGCCGGTAAGCAGCTCGGATTCATTGTTTCCCATAGAGGAATAGAGGCTAACCCAGCGAAAATACGGGCACTGTCCCAGCTGGCGGTTCCCACTGAGCTAAAGCACGTCCAGAAACTGGCCGGCTACGTAGCCGCCTTAAGCCGCTTCATCTCACGCCTCGGAGAGAAGGCCTTACCGCTCTACAAATTGCTCAAGCGGACGAAGAACTTTGAGTGGACTAGTGAAGCGGCGGCAGCACTTGAGGAAATTAAAACTCTACTGGCTAGCAACCCGATCTTGACAGCACCCAGCCTGGGCGAGCCAATGCTGCTATACATCTCGGCCACGAATCAGGTGGTCAGCGTGGTTCTCGTCGTCGAACGAGAGACAGAGGGTCACAAGCTCCAGGTGCAGAAACCAGTGTACTACGTATCCGAAGTGCTCACCGCATGTAAAACGAGGTACCCGCATTATCAGAAGATCGCCTACGCAGTTTTCATGGTGTCTCGAAAACTCCGCCACTACTTTCAAGAGTGCTCGGTCACGATGGCATCCGAGGTACCATTGAATGACATAATCAACAATCGAGATGCCACTGGCCGTATAGCCAAATGGGCTATAGAACTCCTTCCCTTCGAAATCATATATCGACCATGCCGAGCTATTAAATCTCAGGTGTTGGCAGATTTCGTAGCGGAATGGACGGAAGCCGAACTCCCCAGGGAGTACAGTACATACTCGCATTGGACGATGTACTTCAACGGCTCCAAAATGCTCGCCGAATTGGGGGCTGGAGTAGTTCTCACATCCCCCACTGGCGACAATATTCGGTACATACTCCAGATCATGTACACCAACTCCTACAACGCGGCCGAATACGAAGCTTTGTTGCATGGACTTCGGATGGCGGTGTCAATGGGCGTACAACGGCTCGAGGTACGGGGAGATTCTAATCTCGCCATCTCTCAAGTCAACAGCGAATTCGACGCAAAAGACCCAAAAATGACAGCATATCGCAACGCCGTCCTAAAAATCTCTGTCCGTTTTGAAGGACTGGAGTTTCACCATGTCCCTAGAGACAGCAATCAAGCTGCCAATATTCTTGCTCGAATGGACGCCAAGCGCGACCGTGTTCCTGAGAACACCTTTTTAGAACGACTCTTCAAGCCGTCCGTGGTGTGGCAGGAGGATGCCAAGGACTCGGAAACCAAGACCTCAGGAGAGCTCGTCCCTCCGCCTATCGAACCAAATGAAGGAATTATCGGGGGCTCGGCCGTCGAAACGACGTCTTCGGCTCACGAAGTCATGGCGGTAATTGCGCCATGGACCAAGCCCTTCCTCGCCTATCTCCTCCGCCAAGAGCTACCCGATGGCCAGACTGAGGCAAGGCGCATTATTCGGTGATCTAAGGCCTATAAAGTCCACGAGGACGAACTATATAAGAAAAGCACTACTGGCATCCTCCAAAGATGTATATCCGAAGAGGAGGGAAGACAGCTCTTGGCCGAGATCCACGCTGGCATGGGCGGTCACCACACAGCAGCTCGGGCCCTGGTCAGCAAGGCTTTCCGAGCAGGGTTCTTCTGGCCCACTGCCCGAACAGACGCCCAAACATTGGTCCAACATTGCGTTGGATGCCAGCTCTTTGCAAATCAAAGTCATATGCCCCCTACGGCTCTTCGGACGATACCGATTACTTCGCCTTTCGCGGTCTGGGGCCTGGACATGGTCGGACCACTTAAAGGGGGGACCAAGAAAAAGAAATATCTATTCGTCATGGTAGACAAATTCACTAAATGGATTGAGGCAAAACCAGTAACCTCATCCAAGTCCAAGCCGGTCATCGATTTTATATCCGGCGTTGTGCACCGTTACGGTGTCCCCCATAGCATAATAACAGACAATGGATCCAATTTTACTACTCAGGAAGTCAAAGACTGGTGCGCTAATTTAGGCATTAAGCTCGACTATGCCTCGGTATACCACCGACGGTCCAATGGACAGGTCGAGAGAGCTAATGGACTGATTTTCAGCAGCATTAAGCCCCGTTTGGTCCGATCTCTAAAAGAATCTGACTGCCATTGGGTCGAGGAGCTTGTTACGTCCATTTTGCATCATGTTTTGCTACTATTATTTATAGTGTTTTTAATCAATATAACACTTTGTGGAGCAATTCTAATGCCTTTTCTCTCTTAATATGCAAGATTTACACAAGGAGGGAGATTGCCGGCAGCTGGAATTCTGGACCTGAAAAAGCTATGTCAGAGATACCTATTCTGCACATCTCCAAACGAGCTGAAATTTTACGGAGATTTATTTTGGAATAAATAAAAAATATTGGAAGCAAGAAGTACCAGAGGGGGCCACCCAGGTGCCCACGAGGCACCAGGGCGCGCCACCCCCCCAGGCACGCACTGGTACCTCGTGGGGCCCCTGGCCAGCCTCTGGCCCCCATTTTCTGGTATATAAGTCAATTTGCCCTAGAAAAAATATAGAGAAGACTTTCGGGACGGTGCGCCGCCGTCTCGAGGTGGAACTTGGGCAGGAGCACTTTTGCTCTCCGGCGGAGAGATTCTGCCGGGGATACTTCCCTCCGGGAAGGGGAAATCGTCGTCATCGACATCACCAGCGATCCTCTCATCGTGGGAGGACTAATCTTCATCAACATCTTCACCAGCACCATCTCATCTCAAACCCTAGTTCATCTCTTGTATTCAATCTTTGTCTCAAAACCTCAGATTGGTACCTGTGGGTTGCTAGAAGTGTTGATTACATCTTGTAGTTAATGCTAGTTGGTTTATTTGGTGGAAGATTATATGTTCAGATTTATTATGCTATTCAATACCCCTCTGATCTTGGACATGATTATGTTTTGTGAGTAGTTACTTTTGTTCTTGAGGACATGGGAGAAGTCTTGTCATAAGTAATCATGTGAATTTGGTATTCGTTCTATATTTTGATGATATGTATGTTGTTGATTCCCTTAGTGGTGTCGTGTGAACGTCGACTACATGACACTTCACCATCTTTGGGCCTAAGGGAATGCATTGTGGAGTAGTAATTAGATGATGGGTTGCTAGAGTGACAGAAGCTTAAACCCTAGTTTATGCGCTATTCCGTAAGGGGTTGATTTGGATCCATATGTTTAATGCTATGGTTAGAATTATCTTAATTCTTCTTTCGTAGTTGCGGCTGCTTGCGAGAGGGGGTAATCATAAGTGGGAGGCTTGTTCAAGTAAGAACAACACCTAAGCACCGGTCCACCCACATATCAAATTATCAAAGTAGCGAACGCGAATCAAACAAACATGATGAAAGTGACCAGATGAAATTCCCATGTGTCCTCGAGAACGCTTTACTTACTATAAGAGATCGTTCCGTCTTGTCCTTTGCTATAAAAAGGATTGGGCCATCTTGCTGCACTCTTTGTTACTATTGCTACTTGTCACTTGTTACAAATTATCTTGCTATCTAACTACTCGTTACCGATAATTTTAATGCTTGCAGAAAATACCTTGCTGAAAACCGCTTGTCATTTCCTTCTGCTCCTCGTTGGGTTCGACACTCTTACTTATCGAAAGGACTAAGATTGATCCCCTATACTTGTGGGTCATCAAGACTCTTTTCTGGCACTGTTGTCGGGGAGTGAAGCGCCTTTGGTGAGTAGAATTTGGTAAGGAAACATTTATATTACGTGCTGAAATTTACTGTCACTTGTCACTATAGAAAGTAATCCTTTGAGGGGTTTGTTTGGGGTATCTTCACCTCGACCGGAAACACCAATAGTTGCTCCTCAACCTAATGCACCTACTGAAAATATTTATTATGAGATTCCTCTGGGTCTAATAGAGAAACTGCTAGCTAATCCTTATGCAGGAGATGGAACGGTACATCCTGATATGCACTTGATCTATGTGGATGAAATTTGTGGATTGTTTAAGCTTGCAGGTTTATCCGGAGACGGAGTTAAGAAGAAAGTATTCCCTTTATCTTTGGAGGGAAAGGCATTAATGTGGTATAGGCTATGTGATGATACTGATACATGGGACTGGAACCGATTGAAACTAGAATTCCATCAAAAAAATTATCCTATGCATTTGGTTCATCGTGATCGGAATTATATATATAAATTTTGGCCTTGTGAAGGAGAAAGCATCGCTCAAGCTTGGGGGAGGCTTAAGTACATGATGTACACATGCCCCAATCATGAGCTCTCAAAAGAAATTATCTTACAGAATTTTTATGCTCGGCTTTCTCATGATAATCAAACTACGCTCGATTCTTCTTCGACTGGCTCCTTTATGAAGAAAACTATTGAATTCAGATGGGATATTCTGGAAAGAATTAAACGCAACTCTGATGATTGGGAACTAGACAAAGGTAATGAGTCAGGTATAACACTTGAGTTTGATTATGTTAAATCTTTTATGGCCACCGATGCTTTTCATAAGTTTAGCACTAAATATGGACTTGACTCTGAGATAGTATCTTCCTTTTGTGAATCATTTGCTACTCATGTTGATCTCCCTAAGGAGAAGTGGCTTAAATATTATCCCCCTGTTAAAGAAAAGATTGAGGAACCTGTTAGTGTTAAAGAAGAAACAATTGTTTACCATGTTGATCCAGTTGTGCCTACTGCTTATATTGAGAAACCACCTTTTCTTGTTAGGATTAAGGAACATGCTAAAGCTTCAACTGTGGTTAACAAAAGTAATATTAGAGCACCTAGACCCTCTGAACAAATTAAGGTTGAACCTGATATTGCTATGGTTAAAGACCAATATAGATGGGCATGTTATTTACTTTTGTGAGGAGGCTGCTAGAATTGCTAAACCTGTTAGAAATGAACGAGATATGTTAGACAAGAACAAGCCCGTAGTTGGCATGCCTATTATTTCTGTTAAGATTGGAGATCATTGCTATCATGTTTTGTGCGATATGGGTGCTAGTGTGAGTGCTATTCCATTTTCTTTATATCAAGAAGTAATGCATGATATTGCACCTGTTGAAATTGAAAATATTGATGTTACTATTAAGCTAGCGAATAGAGATACTATTACGCCACTTGGGATTGTTAGAGATGTTGAAGTCTTGTGTGGTAAAATCAAATACCCTACTGATTTCTTAGTACTTGGTTCACAACAAGATAATTTTTGTCCCATTATATTTGGTAGACCTTTCTTGAATACCGTTAATGCTGAAATTGATTGTGTTAAAGAAAAGGTTCGAGTCAAGTTTGGTGATGTATCTCATGAATTTAATTTCTCCAAGTTTCGCAGACAACCTCATGATAAAGAATTGCCTAGTAAAGATGAAATTATTGGTCTTGCTTCTATTGCCGTACCTCCTACTGATCCGTTAGAACAATATTTGCTAGACCACGAAAACGATATGCATATGAATGAAAGAAATGAAATAGATAAGATGTTCTTTGATCAACCACCTATCCTTAAACATAATTTGCTTGTTGAAACTCTTGGAGGCCCTCCTCCACCTAAAGGTGATCCTGTATTTGAATTGAAGCAATTGCCTGATACATTGAAATATGCTTATCTTGATGAAAAGAAGATATATCCTGTTATTATTAGTGCTAACCTTTCAGCGCATGAAGAAAAGAGATTACTAAAAACTCTGAGGAAGCACCGTGCTGCTATTGGATATACTCTTGATGATCTTAAGGGCATTAGTCCCACTCTATCTCAGCACAAAATTAATATGGAGCCTGATGCTAAACCAGTTGTCGACCACCAACGACGATTAAATCCTAAGATGAAAGAGGTGGTAAGAACCGAAATAGTAAAGCTTCTGGAAGAAGGTATAATCTATCCCATAGCTGATAGTAGATGGGTAAGTCCAGTTCATTGTGTCCCTAAGAAAGAAGGTATTACCGTTGTTCCTAATGATAAAAATGAACTCATTCCACAAAGAATTGTAACTGGTTATAGGATGGTAATTGATTTTAGAAAATTAAACAAAGCTACTAGAAAAGATCATTACCCCTAACCTTTTATTGATCAAATGTTAGAAAGACTGTCTAAGCATACACACTTTTGTTTCCTAGATGGTTATTCTGGTTTTTCTCAAATACCTGTATCACAACCTGATCAAGAGAAAACCACCTTTACTTGTCCTTTTGGAACTTATGCTTATAGACGTATGCCTTTTGGTTTATGCAATGCACCTGCTACCTTTCAAAGATGTATGACTGCTATATTCTCTGACTTTTGTGAAAAGATTGTTGAGGTGTTCATGGATGATTTTTCCGTTTACGGAACTTCTTTTGATTTTTGCTTAAGCAACCTTGATCGAGTTTTGTAGAGATGTGAAGAAACTAATCTTGTCTTGAATTGGGAGAAGTGCCACTTTATGGTGAATGAAGGCATTGTCTTGGGGCATAAAATTTCTGAAAGGGGTATTGAAGTTGATAAAGCTAAGGTAGATGCTATTGAGAAAATGCCATGTCCTAAAGATATTAAAGGTATAAGAAGTTTCCTAGGTCATGCTGGTTTCTATAGGAGATTTATTAAAGACTTCTCTAAAATTTCTAGGCCTCTTACCAATCTTTTGCAAAAAGATGTTCCATTTGTTTTTGATGATGATTGTCTAGAAGCCTTTGAAACACTTAAGAAAGCCTTAACCACTGCACCTATTGTTCAACCACCTGATTGGAGCTTGCCTTTTGAAATTATGTGTGATGCTAGTGATTATGCTGTTGGTGCTGTTCTAGGACAGAGAGTTGATAAGAAATTAAATGTTATCCATTATGCTAGTAAAACTCTAGACAGTGCCCAAAGAAATTATGCTACTACTGAAAAGGACTTTCTAGCAGTTGTGTTTGCATGTCAGGAAATGCCTATGAATTATTCACTTGCTGTTGAACCATATGATGTTTGGGGATTTGATTATATGGGACCTTTTTCTAAATCCAATGGGTATACACATATTTTAGTTGCTATTGATTACGTTACTAAGTGGGTAGAAGCTATTCCAACTAGTAGTGCTGATCATAACACTTCTATTAAAATGCTTAAAGAAATTATTTTCCCTAGGTTCGGAGTCCCTAGGTATTTAATGACTGATGGTGGTTCACATTTTATTCATGGTGCATTCCGAAAGTTGCTTGCTAAATATGATGTCAACGATAGAATTGCATCTCCCTATCACCCTCAAACTAGTGGTCAAGTAGAATTGAGTAATAGAGAAATAAAATTAATTTTGCAAAAAACCGTCAATAGATCTTGAAAGAATTGGTCTAAGAAACTTGACGATGCATTATGGGCTTATAGAACTGCTTATAAAAATCCTATGGGTATGTCTCCTTATAAAATGGTTTATGGAAAAGCATGTCATTTACCTCTTGAGTTAGAGCATAAAGCATATTGGGCAATTAAAGAACTAAATTATGATTTTAAACTTGCCGGTGAAAGGAGGTTATTTGATATTAGCTCATTAGATGAATGGAGAACCCAAGCTTATGAAAATGCCAAATTGTTTAAAGAGAAAGTTAAAAGATGGCATGACAGAAGAATTCAAAAACGGGAATTTAAAGTAGGTGAGCAAGTTCTATTGTACAATTCTCGTTTGAGATTCTTTGCAGGAAAACTTCTCTCCAAATGGGAAGGACCGTATATCATCGAAGAAGTTTATCGCTCCGGAACCATCAAAATAAACAACTCCGAAGGCACTAATCCGAGAGTGGTGAATGGGCAAAGAATCAAGCACTATATTTCAGGTACCCCCATTAATGTTGAAACTAATATTATTGAAACAATTACACCGGAGGAATACATAAGAGAGACCTTCCGGAACACTCCAGAACCCTGAAAAGAAAGAGGTATGTGATACGGTAAGTAAACCGACTCCAAAAATTCCATAAAAATATTTTCTGTCAGTTTTGGAATATTAGAAAAAATACAAAAATAAGAATCAGCCGAGGGGACCCACCTGGTGCCCACGAGGCACCAGGGCGCGCCACCCCCCCAGGCGCGCCCTGGTGGCTCGTGGGCCCCACGTGAGCCTTCCCGACTCCGTTTTCTTCTGGATTACTTGTTTTGCAAGATAAAAAAATCTTTATATATACTCACGGACGTTTTGACCACCGTATCGCAGAAATCTCCTCTGTTCTTGTTTCGTGCTATTTTTCTGGCAGATCTAGATTGCTATGGCTTCATCAAGCTCTTCCAAGGACAAGTTCTACGAGAAGGTCATCAACCCCTACCTGCCGGAGGTGATGAAACACCCTCAAGCCATTGAGATGCGTGAGGGGGTGCTTCACATCCGGGATGTTCAAGGACCCAAGAAGACCGGGAGCGTGGAGTCCAGGCTCGAAGCAATGGAGCAGGAGATCTTCAAGTGCCAAGGGATGGTGGAACGTGCACTCAGCGCCAACCACTCCATGATCACGGAATTCACCCGTAATCACAAGGTGGAGGGCCAATCGATGGGGGACATCATCTTCAAGCTTAATGAACAAATCGACTATCTCCAAGGCCAAATCTATGATCTTCAAAACCAAAATTTTGAGTACGAGGCAAGATTCAAAGGTATGAGTTTAGCTGCAAGTTTCAGGACTCTGGAGACTCGTTCATCTTTTTATGATGGGGAACCTATGGCATGGAAGCCGGAGGACAAGCCCATCACTTCATCACCACCACCATCATCGAAGAGGGAGACTTGAGCACATGGGTATGGGCACTCCCCTTGGCTTGTGCCAAGCTTGGGGGAGGTGCCCCGGTATCGTATCACCATCACTTTTATTATCTTTACCTATTTTTAGTTCGATCCTTAGTTATTTCGTGATCTAGTTGAATAAAAATTTAGTATGATCTATTTTTGAGTGTTAGCTTCGTGATCTATCTATCTATGTAATCGAGTTGAGAGTTATATAATAAAGAGTAGTTTGAGTTTTTGCTTCTTTACTTTCATGTTCCAATTCTAGCAATGAAAATAATGAAAAAGATCATATGCTAATCTTATGGAAAGTAATGACATTACATAAAGAAAAGTATAAGTGGTAAAATTTATTGGAAGTTAACAAGCATAGTATTAGTCAATGATGCAATTCATGAAAAAGTTAATAAGGGAAGAGAAGATTCACATGCAAATATACTATCTTGGACATCTTTTATGATTGTGAGCCCCCATTAAGTATTTTATGCCAAATTGTTGACATTGGACAAGGAAGACAGCGTAATGAATTATGTTTGTTCATATTCACATAGAAGTTATATTATTATAGATCCTCCAACATGTGGTGCTTGCCCAATATTTTTGCTAGCCAAAAATCCGCACCAAGTAGAGATACTACTTGTGCATCTAAAACCCTTAAACCCAGCTTCATGTCATGCGAGTCCACTATATCTACCTATGGATTGAATAAGATCCTTCCAGTAAGTTGTCATCGATGCAAAAAGCAATAAAAATTGCCTCTAAATATGTCTAAACTTTTATTGTAAGGGAAATAAGCTTTGTACAAACTTGTGATGGTAAAGAAATAAAAGCGACAGACTGCATAATAAAGGTTGCTATCACAAGGGGCAATATAAAGTGACGTTCCTTTGCATTAAGAGCTCTTGCATCCAACAACAAAAAGCGCATGACAACCTCTGCTTCCCTCTGCGAAGGGCCTATCCTTTACTTTTATGTATTTACTTTTTATGCAAGAGTCAATAGTGTTCTCCTCTACTTCCTTTTTATTTTTCTCTTTTGTAAGCATCATGTGGTGGGGAAAAATCTAGGCATATATATCCAGTTGGATATGAGTGATCATGAGTTATTATTGTTGACATCACCCTTGAGGTGAATAAGTTGGGAGGCGAACTCACAAGCCCCTATCATTCTATGTGTCTGGCCAAACTTTTTGCTCCATATATATGTTGTGAGTGTTAGCAATCATAGAAGACTAAATGATGGTTGAGTATGTGGACTTGCTAAATAGCTCTTACATGAGACCCTTCCTGAAAATATGATGAATTGCAATTGCATTGTTGACTGAGAACATAGTTTGTTAGTTTTCAAGAAAGTTTATGCCTTATACTCCATTGTTGTGATGAATTGTTACTTGATCATGAGAAATTTTATGATAATAAATATTGTTGTTATAATAATGATCATGATGCTACTATGTCCGTATTTTGTTTTTATCGACACCTCTCTCTCTAAACATGTGGACATGATTATCGATATCGGCTTTCGCTTGAGGACAAGCGAGGTCTAAGCTTGGGGGAGTTGATACGTCCATTTTTCATCATGTTTTGCTACTGTTATTTATAGTGTTTTTAATCAATATAACACTTTGTGGAGCAATTCTAATGCCTTTTCTCTCTTAATATGCAAGATTTACACAAGGAGGGAGATTGCCGGCAGCTGGAATTCTGGACCTGAAAAAGCTATGTCAGAGATACCTATTCTGCACATCTCCAAATGAGCTGAAATTTTACGGAGATTTATTTTGGAATAAATAAAAAATATTGGAAGCAAGAAGTACCAGAGGGGGCCACCCAGGTGCCCACGAGGCACCAGGGCGCGCCACCCCCCCAGACGCGCCCTGGTACCTCGTGGGGCCCCTGGCCAGCTTCTGGCCCCCATTTTCTGGTATATAAGTCATTTTTCCCTAGAAAAAATATAGAGAAGACTTTTGGGATGGTGCGCCGCCGTCTTGAGGCGGAACTTGGGCAGGAGCACTTTTGCTCTCCGGCAGAGAGATTCTGCCGGGGATACTTCCCTCCGGGAGGGGGAAATCGTCGTCATCGACATCACCAGCGATCCTCTCATCGTGGGAGGACTAATCTTCATCAACATCTTCACCAGCACCATCTCATCTCAAACCCTAGTTCATCTCTTGTATTCAATCTTTGTCTCAAACCTCAGATTGGTACTTGTGGGTTGCTAGTAGTGTTGATTACATCTTGTAGTTGATGCTAGTTGGTTTATTTGGTGCAAGATTATATGTTCAGATCTATTATGCTATTCAATACCCCTCTGATCTTGGACATGATTATGTTTTGTGAGTAGTTATTTTTGTTCTTGAGGACATGGGAGAAGTCTTGTCATAAGTAATCATGTGAATTTGGTATTCGTTCGATATTTTGATGATATGTATGTTGTTGATTCCCTTAGTGGTGTCGTGTGAACGTCGACTACATGACACTTCACCATCTTTGGGCCTAAGGGAATGCATTATGGAGTAGTAATTAGATGATGGGTTGCTAGAGTGACAGAAGCTTAAACCCTAGTTTATGCGCTATTCCGTAAGGGGCTGATTTGGATCCATATGTTTAATGCTATGGTTAGAGTTATCTTAATTCTTCTTTCGTAGTTGCGGATGCTTGCGAGAGGGGGTAATCATAAGTGGGAGGCTTGTTCAAGTAAGAACAGCACCCAAGCACAGGTCCACCCACATATCAAATTATCAAAGTAGCGAACGCGAATCAAACAAACATGATGAAAGTGATCAGATGAAATTCCCATGTGTCCTCGAGAACGCTTTACTTACTATAAGAGATCGTTCCGGCTTGTCCTTTGCTATAAAAAGGATTGGGACACCTTGCTGCACTCTTTGTTACTATTGCTACTTGTCACTTACAAATTATCTTGCTATCAAACTACTCGTTACCGATAATTTCAGTGCTTGCAGAAAATACTTGCTGAAAACCGCTTGTGATTTCCTTCTGCTCCTCGTTCGGTTTGACACTCTTACTTATCGAAAGGACTATGATTGATCCCCTATACTTGTGGGTCATCAGAGCTCGACTCCGTATTGTGGGGCCTACGCACCACTCCCAACCGATCTACGGGCTACACACCATTCTTCATGGTGTATGGGGCAGAAGCCGTCCTCCCTAGCGATCTTATTCACGACGCACCTCGAGTCCGTATGTGTGAAGAAAGGGAGGCCGAGCTGGATTGGCAGGATGACCTGGACGCCCTGGAAGGCGAGCGCGACATAGCTCGGGCTCGTTCTGCCTTCTACCAGCAGCAGGCCAGATGCTATCAGAGCAGAGAAGTACAGGCAAAGGCCTACAACATGGGTGACCTCGTCCTGTGCCTCCCGGAGAAGCAGAAGCATAAGCTGTCGCCCAAATGGGAGGGGCCCTTCATAATTGATCAGGTACTTGCGAGCGGAGCGTATCGTCTCCGCGACCCAAAAGACGGCCGCCTCGAACCAAACCCATGGAACGCAGCTCGGCTTCGGCGCTTCTACGGCTAAAACAGCGCCCTCCCCCTTCCTTTTCGGTCTATCCTTCTCGGATTTATATCACCTTTTTCCAGTGGCTAGTATTTCCCAGGTTGTGTTCGGTTAGGCCGAACTACGTTAAGTTTTTCTTCGGCAAACATCTTCGAATGTACAACACGCTGTTACCTGGGGGGCTTCTTTTACGGAGCCGGTCATATATTATTTGTGCAACCATCATTTTTTACATGTTTGCAACCTTCCTGCATCGTTCTAAAGCCATCATATGCATCAATTTGACTTCAGATTTGGCCAAGCTGGGTTGCCTCGCTCCTATGCTTACTCCCTACATTCCCGATTGTTTGGCTAGGGAGTAAAGGGAGCACCTCTGCGATTGTTACGTCCGGATTACCCGGGTGCGTACCTCAGACGGGTGAAGCCAAAAGCTAGCGTTCTTAAGAACATAATTGGTCGGCCACAGGGGAAGTGAAAATAATTGGTAGCTATTGCCAAGATTCCGGGGTTATTTTCCCAAAGTAACCATCCCCGTCTATTTCGGGTATTCGGTTATACGTCCATGATCAACATGGCAACCCGAAGAAAGGAACCCGTAGAGGAACTATTTTCGTCGGAAGATGTTTCTTACGTTAAACAGTAATATAACATAACTCCCCGAGCGCATTTTTGTCTGTTCGCACCAAATGGCCGGATTGCCTGGTTCTCCGATGTGTTTTTCCGATATTCTCGGACCGCATAGTAGGAAACACCCCTCGGCCCCTAGCTGTGGGGATTGAAGCCGATGGCCGGTTAAGACAACGTTTCAAGCACGGTTTGGACACTATTTGATGTCAAGTACATAGATACATAGAATCACAATGTCAATCTCGATCAAGACCATCTATTATGGTCTCCAGAGCACAATCTGCCTGGGACAGCCGAGCTGCGGGCATAACCTGGTCGTATACCAGATGCACGGGCACTTCCTGCCCATCTGGCCCTACCGACCCAACCCTAGCTAAATGCTCTGGTTCCAGCTTGGTGAAGCGGGTTTTGATCATCGCCCAGGCTTCCCATGCTCCCTCTCGACAAGATGACATCTTCCACAGCTCAAAACGGCGCCGAGCTCCTTTGAAGCGGTTAACAAGTTCGGCCATCCCTTCTGGGACCACCTCGCCAGGCCACAGTGCCTTGAACATGCTTTTCATGGCTTTTCAGGCCCGCTCGTGTACGGCGGATAGTTACTTTAGCAGGCCCCGTCCAAAGGAACTGGCCTCCTCTTCGGGGCATCCGGTCAGAAGAACTACAATGAGACGTGGCGTTCTTCAAATTGTTGTCTTCTACATACAGTCTGCGAACTGAAAAACAAAGTCGCACTCACCGAACATGCTAGCCTTCAGTCTCTGGTTCTCCTCCTGGGATAGGGCCAGTTGAGCTTTCAAGCTTTTGATTTCTTGGGCCTGTTGTTGACCTTCCGCCTTGAGCTTATCCCTCTCCTCATGACTTCGGGTAAGCACGCGGTAGCCAGCCTCTTGCTGTGACTCCGCATACCTTTGAGCTTCTCTGGCAGTTTCCAGATCCTTCTGCAGCTGATTTATAGACTCAGCTGCTATGAAATCATCTTTCATTAGAAAAGGTGTTCCATCAAATTCTTCTTACACAAATTTAAGTTTGGCACTTACCATGTGCCTCTCTGGTAAATTTCTTCACCCCCTCTAACTCGGCTTTCACACATTCTAACTGTGTTTGCGCCAGCCTGAGGTCCTCGGACAGCTTTTTGTTTCGCTCCCGAACAGTCTGCACAATAGCATGGCATTATAAACATCAGACCCTTAACTCGGCCGTTCCGCCCAAATTAAGGCTCGGGGGCTACTGGGTTATGTACTAGTTGTCAAAACCAATGGTATACCTGCACATTAGTAGACATGAGCTTCACTGCCCCCTCGAGTCCCGTTCGGGCAGCTCCGAGGTACGCGTCTACCGAACTAAGAGCATTAAACTCCTGGTCGGAAAACGCAGAGTGCCGAAGCGATGCCTTGCGCCGCCGGTGATTCATCACACTTTCAACCTCGGAGTTGGTGACCGAGACGCCCCCTGAGTCCTCGGGGTGTTGGTCCTCGGCAGGGACCTCCGGAGTAACTCCGGCTACAACTGGCGACCTCGGTTTCGGGTCACCCCTCGGCACCTCTTCAACATCCTCGGCTGAAGACGGTTCTACATATCGCCTACAGGACACCGTGGAGAAAATTATTGGCATTCTCGGTGGATGTCGAAGATAAAGGCTATGACGGTACGGCGGATGCGTTACCTCTTCGGGCGGGGCGCGGATGATGTAACTCCCGTTTGGGCCGCGCATTTAGCCCCCCCACGACCACTTGCCGCTGGGGCCGCTCTTGCGGCTGTCCGGCGTGTCGTACGGCGGCCCTTGGGAGTAGGAGTCAGTGTATTCGGAGCAGCAGCAGCTGAGTGTCTCTTTCGAGAAGAAGCCCGTTGGTCACTTACAGCGGAGGAGGGAAGCGCCCTGGGGTGATCGGCCAAAAGGGCCACCTTAGAGCCATCGAGACTCTCCTGGTAGAAGACCCCCTCCTCGAAATCGATCGATGTTTCTGGGTCATCGTGGAACCCAGGATCGTCGTCATGAGAGTGATTCTCCGGTTGAGGAGCAGGGCAGCTCACTGTCTCGATCCAGTGCCTCCAGTTCTGTTCGGACAAATTGAAAATCTGGTTACGAAAAATTGGCGTGCCGTCCGAGCTATGAAGCATGGTTGGACTCACCATTTCGATGGGTTTGTAGCTCGAGAAGCCTTCCTTGGGCCTCAACTGAGCAAACTCCTGTTCTTCTCCCTTGAAAAGATCGGCCAGTATGGCCGCCATCGCCGCTTGATCGGCAGGTCCTTTCCGTGTGTATCGGGTCGAATCATTCTCCCCGTTGTAGCGCCACAGCGGGTGCACTCTCTGTTGAAGAGGTTGAACGCACCGAGCAACGGCTGCTGCCATCACATCAATAATGGTTAGCCCGTTGTGGGCTAGCCACCTCACTTGAGCGGCCAGCCTCGTTACTTCGGCGCTTTCCTCTTGGGAAGAACTCTTCAGGCGCCGGTTGAACCGCTTCTTCGACGAAACAAGTGAGAATTCGGGCAACCCCCTCCGAGCTGGATCGAATAGGGGGACGTCTTCGATATAAAACCATTCCAAGGTCCACTCCTCGGCGTCTTTCTTGGGGGTCCCTATGGGATATCCCGTCCCGGCGATACGCCATACCTCGGCCCCGCCGACCTCGAAAATTGTCCCTCCTCGGGTGCGGGGGACTAGACAGAAGTATTTCCTCCACAACTCGAAATGCACCTCGCAGCCCAGGAACATCTCGCAAAGGGCGATGAAGCCCGAGATATGTAGAATCGATCCTGGGGTAAGGTGGTGGAGTTGGATCCCGTAAAACTCCAGTAGACCTCTCAGAAAGGGATGAATGGGGAAACCCAGGCCTCACAAGCGGAAGGGCACGAAGCATACCCTCTCCTCCCCGTGGGGGGTAGGGAAGTTCTCCGCAAGGGCCTCCCCGTTTGCGGACATTAATCCGGGGCGGGTGGACGCGAGATCTGAAACGGGAAGATACCCCTGCGTCTCGAGGTTGCCCAGTCGCATGCGAGATACTGAGCAGCTCGCCCAATCACCTTGACGGGGGCCGTGAGGGCGTGAGGAAGAGCCTGGAACGCTCGCCATTGTTTGCTGGCTATGACCTCTCGAGGGTGTGAGGAAGAATGGCAGGGGGTGGGGTGTGTTAGCCTCCACACCCTTGGCCTATTAAAAGAGCATTCTTTCCCCCCAAAGAGGGGCATTTTTGTAAAAACCCATTGGGCCACTCGCATTCCCCGGATGCGCAGAAATCGAGGGTCGTCATTTAATTCTAGGCGAAGAAAAGCGGTATGGCGGGCCCCATGATGCCTCGCCAATCGGAGGATTCTTCGGCGACCGAGCTATTGGTGGCCGAACTGTTGTCAGACCAAACACAGGTGATGGAAGGAACTCGCCGCCCAAGCCGAAGACCCTTGGAGCATGGAGCTGCCAAAGACTGTCAACCTCGGCATTGGAGGCTAGTTCGGGGGCTACTGAGGGTGTCCCGGACTAGGGGGTACTCGGGCTGCCGGCCTATCTCTCATAGGTCGGACTAGTGGGCCGCCTTTTACTCATCAAAGGAAGGCCGGATAGTGGGCGACCCCGTGCACCAGAAGAAAACCTCCGAAGACTTGGCGTCTCCTCCAAGAAATATTTAGCATAACCGGCATGTTTATCCCCTGATGGCAACCGACCGTGTGTAACCCTAGGTCCCTCTGGTGTCTATATAAACCAGAGGGTTTAGTCTGTAAAGAGGGAGAATCATCATAACCACCTAAAGTTTAGCCCATCCGATCTCGTGGTAGATCAACTCTGTAACCTTCATACAATCACATCAATACAATCCAGCAGGACGTAGGGTTTTACCTCTTCGAGAGGGCCCGAACCTGGGTAAATCGCTGTCTCTACATTCCCTATTACTCATTGATTCCTAGATCCACAGTTCGGACCCCCTACCCGAGATCTGCCGGTTTTGGTACCGACAGCAGGTGCGCTTAACGGAATTTTGCTTGGTTCTCCTACTGGATTGATAACCTTGGTTCTTAACTGAGGGAAATACTTATCTCTACTGTACTGCATCATCCTCTCCTCTTCGGGGAAATACCAACGCAGACTACAAGTAGCACTGTGCATTGGTGCCGATATCCCAACATCCATCTCGTGGCTTCATTGCGCTCCCACGTGTAGTGGAACTCAGTGTCGATATGTTTGCTTCTTCCAAGTTGCACCGGGTTCCTACACAGGGTGATAGCAGACTAGTTGTCCACCATCGGCTGCTCGGTTCCAACAAGCTCCCCGATCAGCCGATTCAGCCAAACGCCTTGGCTCGCTCCTGTCGCTGCTGCAATGTACTCAGCTTCGTAGGATGAGAGCGTCGCGATCTGTTGCTTCTGCGGAGACCATGAGATGACGTTGCAGACGATGAAGAAGAAGACAGCGCCGGTAGTGCTCCCGCGGTCTTCCATGTCCCCGGTGTGGTCACTGTCGTTGTAACCAAGAAACACGGCATCAGGTCCTGCCTGATGCAGCCATATTCCAGGGTCTCGCGAAGATATCGTCGGATATGTACCTTTGATCAGTGCTGAGCATGTGGTGCATCTATGTGCCGACTTACAATGCCGATGGCGTGCACAATGTCTGGCCTGGTATTCACCATGTATTGAAGATTTCCGACCAAGCTCTGGTACCTGGTGGCATCGATGATCTCCCCTGCAGTGTGCTTGCTGAGCTTGGGTTACAGTCACCCATGCCCGTGAAGAATGTTCTGCGTAACAAAATTAGTGATGATTTTATGAACCATAGCCTTATCTGCTTTGTAGAAAAAGAATTGCTGAACAAAATCCCAAATGAAGTGATAGTTAAACGTTTTCATGCGGTGAAAGAACGGCGTGGGATGAAACGAAAGGTAATGCCTTGCCTAAAGCTCTTGTTATTTTTTAATTCGGGCCTTCTTCAATGTTTTCACTCTCCCTTAATTTGATCATGTTTTCGTTGTTGTTGCGGGTTATAGATTAGAGTGTTAGAACAATGTGTCAATGTTCTCTTTTGCAAGATCGCGAAAAAAAAGTTCTCTTTTGCAACTACAGAACAAGATATTTATATTGATGTGATTCATTTTACCTCAAATGGTTAGTTTCCTTTCACTTTTTAATGAACTTGGTTACCATGTGAATAGTGAAGTGATTATGCCCGTGTTTTAGTTTACATGGATGTTTTTGCCTTAATGGTTTATGAATATGGTAGTTTTTGCCCCCTCTCAATTATTTTCCTGGAACCGTGAAGAGCTTGTAGTACGACATATAATACGCTATATACAGTATGCTTCAGCTGACTGCTATTAGGCACCAGTTTAGCTACATGTCAGTCGGCTGAATTTTCGATTTCGGGTCAGCCGATTTTGAGTGAAGGAACGAGAAGGAATGGCCTCGCCGGAGAGAAGGAAGGGGCTCGCCGTCATCACCCCATTATCTATCTTAGGGTTCAGGGTGGGGGCGGTGGTGGACGGCGGTGGTGGGGGGCGGTGGTGTGGCTTCGCCGGAGAAGAAAACTAGATGGAGGCGGGGCTAGAGGGATGGCCGGGGGCGGCGGCAAGCATGGCGGTGGGGAGAGGTTGAGGAGAGGGCGGGGCGGCGAGGCTGGCGCGGCCCGGCCGGTGGCAGCAGGCGGCGTGCGGGAGGAAGAAGAACACCCGATCTGTTTTTTTTTTTTTTTTTTTTTGAGGAAAACTTTTGGGAGGAGGAAGGGCCGTTCGTTTTCTATCCAACGCTTCAAATTCATCAAGGCAAATCGACGGACTCAAAACGAGATTTCAGTCGACTGGCTCCTAGCCATTCCCATTAGGCACACGTCCAGTGATATACCCGTGAAGCGAAATATTGGATCACGGCGGCCATGTACCGTCGTGAACAAGATGAGCCTTGCTTAGATCTGGTTGTTCGTCTCAACTGTGCACTACCACCGCACGCTCGCCGACACTGCTAATCCATCATCTGGCTCTTAAAGCATTGCGCTTAGCGTAACACATATGTCCGGCCTAACGAGAGCGTGCTAGCTGTGGGCTGTGGCTAGAAATGCTGCACGGTGATCAGTTGGTTGGCTATGGACATGCGCGAAACCAACATCTAGCTAGGCTCCACCGCTCCGGCCTCCAGATCGTACTTGCCATGTGCTTCAACCACACGTCATGTAAGTCTCGTGCATGGGCTAACCACCTGTCTGTAGGTCCACGTAACATCACACCATGCTAGTATTATTTTATTCTCTGTACTACGGTCACAACCTCTAACTACAAAGTTTAATGCATGCATGCTGGGAAGCGGCAATGATTGGTTGTCCTCCACTATTCGAACAAATCACTTGTTGACCCGGCCGGCCAATTTGTGGCATGCACGTTACACACAACAGTTTGTCTCGGATATATTGATGGCACCGATAATGTGGGCAAGCGCAGAAAAGGTGATAAAATGAATGTAAAATTGTAATGTAATCGAGAAATAAAGTGATGAAGCTGGTGCAGGCACGTACTAGCTAGGAGATCGACGTTGAAATGTTCACGTCATATCATGATCGCCTCCGATAACGGGTGGTGGTTGCGAAACTAATAAAGCTCACATTAATCCCACGACAACGGCGTCAAACGCTCAACAATCACACACATAGGTACGTACGTACGTATACAGTATTCTCCCTTGGAGAGACTTAGACCTAAAGCATGCCCATGCATACCCGAGTATGTAACGTAAACCCAATCAAGCATAACAACAAACACATTAATAACTTATGCTGCGAATTTCCGCATACCGTGTTACTCTCTCCGTCCGGAAATACTTGTCCTAAAAATGGAAATGGACCATTTATTCCGGAATTCATGGTTAACGAGGTGTGTTTGCTATCATAGGCAAGCAGGTATAGTTGTCGTATAAGCGATGGTGCTACTAAGTAATACAGATATAAGCAAGTGTCATGTGTGATGTGTACATCTTCACCGATTCATATAAAGTTAGCTAGAGAGGGGAGCTATATATACAGCTCCATAGCTAGTCTTCTTGTTCGTCAGCTCACCAATCATGATGACGGGCAAGCAGGGCATGGTGTGCCTGGTCGCCGTGGCACTGGTCCTCGCCGGCAGCGTCGGCATTGCGGCGGCGCAGGCGGCCGGGCTGAAGAAGGGCTTCTACAAGAAGAACTGCCCGCAGGCGGAGGACATCGCGCAGAAGGTGGTGTGGAAGCACGTCGCCGGCAACCGCGAGCTCGCCGCCAAGTTCCTCCGCATGTTCTTCCACGACTGCTTCGTCAGGGTAGGCACTAGTCAGTGTATATGTCAGTGCGTGTCTATGTTGGTTTGACAAGTCTCTGCGACCTATTTACATGTTTGTTCAATTGTTCTTGTGTAGGGGTGCGATGCCTCGGTGCTTCTGGACTCGCCGACCAACACCGCGGAGAAGGACGCGCCGCCCAACCTGTCGCTGGCCGGGTTCGAGGTCATCGACGAGGTGAAGGCCGCGCTGGAGCGGGCGTGCCCGGGGGTGGTCTCGTGCGCCGACATCGTGGCGCTGGCGGCGCGGGACTCCGTGTCGTTCCAGTACGGCAAGAAGCTGTGGGAGGTGGAGACGGGGCGGCGGGACGGCACCGTGTCCGTCGACCAGGAGGCGCTGGACGACATCCCGGCGCCGTCCTCCACCTTTGACATTCTCCTCACCAACTTCTCCGGCAAGGGCCTCGGCCTGCAGGACCTCGTCGTCCTCTCAGGTGCGTACCACATCCACATGGCATGGTTGTTTAACGAAGATGCAGCGTTCCTGCGTGCATACGGAATGAGGTATAGTTGTGCTGGAGAGGTACACGTACGTACTCGTACAATACTATTTGGCGTTTGCTGGAGAGGTAACGACCATGCATTGGCACATGCAGCTGCTGGCCATAAATGATCATGCATGCATTTGGTTGCTCGATCGTCTCCTAGTAGTACGAAAAGAACGAAAAAAAATAGTGGTGCATTGAAATTACTGTTGATTTTTCTTATTGATTTTTCTTTTGCTATACTGCCCATCTCTTACTGTTGTTCACGAAAGTACGTATACTGCCAACCTTAGTGTTACTGAAATTGTTATGGCGCGAAACAGAGGAGGTGCCTCGTGACACATCATGTGCAGTTGCATGCAACACGACGACTAATTAATGTGACCACAGTTTGACAACGACCGCTTGCTACTAACTCCACTGAAACTCCGTCGGTGGCTGATCCGTTTCTCCCGGAAGTGCCTTTTCTTTCTCCCATACATACCTCTTGTACGTATGGATGGTCAGTTGTGCTTGTGTTGCAGGCAGCGTAGCTCTCCAATCAAATTCGATTGATTGATTGCAACTGCGAAACACGTCGGCTCGCCCCACGCCATAAATCACGGATTCCTTAATGATGATAGGTGTGTGGTGCTAGCAATGCAGGTCCCTATTTGTAGACCTATGTTGACAAGTAGAGGTGTTACCGTTGCTAGACGAGGTCGTTGGAGCATCGTGAATTTTCGTCATGAGGTGTAACCTCGAATGCACGGATACTTCAGCCAACCAACGAATCCGTATCGGATACCGTATCCGATACCGATACACCCCCGATATGTATCCCTGGAGTATCCGAGAATAAATGATTTAAAACAATTGCGATACTCGAAGGATACTTTACCAGTACTTTTTGGATACTTTTCCAGCCCAGGTAAGAGCCCACTCAGCCCAATTAGGAGGCAACCAACAACCCTAGTGCCCCGATGCCCCCATTCTTTCCCTCAGAGCGTCTTTCCTCCCACCCGTGCTCACACCAGGCGGCGGCTGTGTCGCCAGCGGCTGCTCACCCAGGTCCCAGGGCCAGCGGCGGCAGCGGCTAGCCGGCGACGAGCCGCTCCTCCTCCTCACCAACGTCCCCTCTCACATAGCAGCCATGTATGTACACTTCTCTCTTCTCCATTTCTTCTGCCCAGCCAAGCTCATCTCTTCTTTCTTCTCTGATCTCTAAAGATCTTTTATTCTCATCTCCTCCGGATTGCTTTGAGTAGCTACAACGTATCCGTATTGGCACTTTTTTAGAATGACGAATTTATGTATCCGTATTGGCCCGATACTGATACCCGTATCCGTATCGGTGCATTCGAGGGTGTAACTGTGGGGATTTCCAATTATAAGCATGCCATCGTGAGATTTCCACACTTCAAGTAGTATATATAGGGTGTTAAAGCACCACCGTGTTCCTTGTGTGGCTATCAGCATGAAGTACTCGTCAATAGTAAAAAGGTTGTTGTGAGTTGTGACTTGGTCGATTTTTATCAACGGAAAGTTCAGTACTGGATGTCACCTGCATGCATGCATGCATGCATGCATGCCAAAGATGGTGCACCCTACTTGAGGCTATCTTATTAGCTTCAAAGAATTCTAGTGGATGGGGTAGAAAAGTCACATTCAGACACGAAGAAAAGTTTTACGTAGCATAGATGTGTTTACGTAGCAGATTAAAATTAATTTACTACTTCCTCTTTTCAAAGTGCTAGTAAAAGATACTCCCTCCGTCCCATAATATAAGAGCGTTTTCAACACTAGGAAGTATTAAAGTACAAAATTTAACCCTTATTGAACATGTGACCACACTAGGCGGGCACACCATCGGAATAGGCAACTGCAACCTCTTCAGCTCCAGGCTCTTCAACTTCACGGGCAAGAACAACCCCACCGACACTGACCCCTCCCTCAACCCACCCTACGCCAAGTTCCTCCAGGTACGTACTAATCAGCAGCTAATCATATCATCATTACATCTAGAAGAACATTCAGGCATGCGTAGTGCATCTGCATCAATTAGTTTTTGCGCCTGCAAAACAAGGACGTACATGACCACAATCCATTTGTGTGTGTGAGCAGGGGCAGTGCAGGCGTAACCTGCAGGACCCGAACGACAACTCGACGGTGGTGCCCATGGACCCCGGCAGCAGCACCTCCTTCGACAGCCACTACTTCGTCAACCTCAAGGCGCGGCAGGGGATGTTCACCTCCGACGCCACGCTGCTCACCAACGGCCGCGCCGCCGCGCTCGTCGACAAGCTGCAGGACAACGGCGTCTTCTTCGACCACTTCAAGAACTCCATCAAGCGCATGGGCCAGATCGGCGTCCTCACCGGCGCCAGCGGCCAGATCAGGAACAAATGCAACGTCGTCAACTCCTAGATGCCGGAAGATGCATGTGTTCGTGTGTCAATGAATTGCTGACGTGGTATATATCACATTGTCTGGAACATTCAGGCACACTGTAACGAGTGTCTTGATGATCCGGGAGCTGTGTGTAAAACTACTAAATAATTATCTTATAAGGAATTAAAAATGCAAGAAAGTATTATAGGGAGTACATACACTATTGCTGCGGGATATGAACATCCCATGCACTAAGGAAGAAAAAACATGTTGGTTTTACGGAAAAAGGGATTTTTCATTCAGTTACGTACTGAGTGAATGTCCGACCTCATATACACAACCCACAAGTTGAAAAGAAAGAAAATACATAGTTTGTCATGAAACAATAACAAGAATCCGCCTAGGATGGAGGATAAGTGAGTATAATGTGATACAGAGCCTTAGGTGTCCCCATTATACGAACTCCTGCGAGCCGTTGGATCTGAAATCCAAGGGTTATGGGCCGAGCTCTTAGACTTACGCATAAATATCAGATTCCTAGAGGGCTTTTCTGCAAATTTACAGGAGCTCGGCCAATTCCTTTTGGATCTCAGATCCAGCGGCTCGTGGGAGCTCGTATCGTGGGAGCACCTAAGACCCCGTATCACGTGACATTTTTTCTGGTGAAGGATGTCCTATCCGGAGAATACATCGACATCCATGGTTGAAGAAAATCTCCAGGTCATATGCTCGAACCTGGTAAACGTAATCGCAAGAAGGTCTCTATCCTTTGCCCTCTGCACAATAGACCAAGTATGGGTCCACTGTGTACATAAATGGATAACCTGCACAAAAGATGAAACATTTTTTTGTTAAATAAAAAACATCATTCCTAGAAAGCTAGATAGCTCAACATAAGGCAGCTGCTCCCACAAGGATATGCAAAGAAACTTTTTCATCAATACTCCTCAACTAGTTGCCAAACACGTTACCCACAACACATGTTGGGTATATGTTACCCTACTAAAGAACCGAACACCATTGACCGTCCAATTTGTATCACACGTGCTTTTGATCGGTCAATAGTTATGGGTCAGTGATGACATGTTTATCAGTGCTAGGCTGAAAATCATTTAGTGATGACTACCTTGTACTAACCGCTGGCTTGTCCCTGTTGTCCGGTCTGGCTACCAGTGATGACATACAGTGCAGCCCCAAGCTGCTAAAGCACAAGACTTGTAGAGAGCACAACACACAAGCACATCACATGCATTTCATAAAGGCATTGTATTGCATACGTATTTTTGTCCACATATTTAGAGATATCTTAGCCACCAAACATGTGAAACGTAAAATTATCTAGACTTCTAAGGAAACAACGATGACGAAAAAAAATCTTGGCGTTGACATGGGGACTTTCCCAAAGCAGTAAAACACACTACCTCCGTTTCATAATGTAGTGCATATAGAGTTGTTGAAAAGTCAAATTTTACAAAGTTTGCCAAGTTTGTAGAGAAAATCATTTACATCTAGAAAGCCAAACATATATCATTTGATTCATCATAAGATGTAGTTTCATATTTTATGTGTGGTATCGTAGATATAAATAGTTTTCTTTATAAACTTGGTCAAAGTTTGATATTTTAAAAATCTATAGGCACTACATTATGGAATAGAGGGAGTATAATATTTTATAAGAATCGACAGTGCATAATAAATAGTAACTTGATAAAAGTAGAGAAACTAGAGTAAGTGGCAAACTTACAATTGCTTAAAAAATCGACAAGAAAAGACCTAACTCAAACCGCAGTCGTTGTACGATTTGGTTAAACTTTTTGTGTAAGTGCACCTAAAATAGAGGAATGTCCCTTTATATGACATTTTAGTTGCACTACAGAAAACACTCTTACGAAAAAGTGTTTTATGCAATACACTAAAATGTCACAACAACACCGATGTCTGTCCATAAGCTTGTTGGCACAAAACATAGAACGGATTTACTTGCTATACTGGATAGGCAAACACATAGTAATGTAAGTGAAAGTACAAAGTGTATTATAAGGCTCACAAGGGCATGTCTCTGTTTTGATGTCGCGCAAGGGCACCCTAGCCTTGCCTTATATAGGGCTGACAAAGCTAGTTTATGATGGCCGAGTTGGTCGGGTCATGGTAAGATGGTTATCGAGCAGGTGTTTCTTGTATAGGGCTGACAAGGCTAGTTTCGAATAAGATGTTATCAAGCAGGTGTTCCTTAGGCATGCCTCTTACTCCTTCAAATTTCTTGCGTTCTTGGAGCACTCGCACCCGCTAGCTAGACACAGCAGGACCGAGACCGTCTGGGGCAGATGTTGGATGCGCTTCATGTCACCGCTCGGCGCCTATATACGTTGCAGGCCCCGCATGATGTGGCCACTTGGTGGTCTTTCTCATTTTCTCTCATGTTTTCTTTGACCGTGCTTGTGTTGTTGCCCTAGCGGACTTTTTTATCTTGATGATCTCGTACTTATTGTCTGGACATGATGGTTGTTTTATTTATAAAATGGTGCGAAAGCCTATTTCGAGAGAGCGAATTAATCAAAGCCGAGACCGGCCGATTGATGCAACCACAGGCACTACCAGGGGCATATTTACAGGGGCACTCACTCCACTCGCACAAGCAGTTGACTGTGTTTTGTTTATTTGTGTCCCTGCCCTGTCCGGTGTTGGGATGTACGCAGATCAAACTTTTATGCTAGGAAAAGAACATGAAAACCACATGAATATTCAGCGAAGAACAAGTCATGTTCTGGGAATACTCTGCATACGGTACTCCAAGTCAAGAGAAACTTGGATTGCACGTAACTGGAAAAGGTACATGAATAATCACAAAAAGAGCTCAACCTAGACAAGTTCGCTGGTCATAGTTAAACACTGCACTTGCGCAGTTGTGCTTGGTTTGCACTTGCCAAAGAATGTTCAGTGAAAGTATACTTGCCAAGAATGACTTGGGCTGACCTGACTTTTTCCTTTTGAGAAATCTGACTTTCTTATGTGATGTTGACAGCCAATATGAGTGTATGGCCTTGACTGCTACTCACTCCGTCCCATAATATAAGAGCGTTTTTTACACTAGGGAGGGAGTAGGTTATAGGTAGTAATTGTCAGTCAAATCGATGCCTCTTCAAGGTTCAATCATTCAACTATTTTTTGGTCGGCATGCACGCAACATGACAGTATACTATACAAAGTTTGAGTTTCTTTATTGCAAGGAACCTGTTAGTTAACACTTCAATCTCTACCTCTTGATCAGTACTGTAGTATATAACAAAAAAAATTGAACATATCATGATCTCTTCTTATTCTAAACAAAGGCAACAGACTTGCCTATTTCATCATTAAGTTTCTAATAAGCATTTGCTGGGAATTAGTTCACAATGAACGGCGATCTAAAACATTGCAGTGGAAACAACGCAACTTCAGCACCAACTTTATGCAACTAACTCACGGCTCGTTGCTCAGTCATGGAAGCCAAAACTTAGGACGAAATGGAGTAATTTTTGTCAGCCAAAACTTAGGGCGAAACTTAAGTTATTTATGTAAGCTTCTCCAACGCGGCATTGCATATCATACATCCATCTCAGAGTGTCTGGGGCCAAGCAAAATACGCATAACAGTATAGCAAAAAATCAGCAGAGATGAACACCAGTATTTTTAAGTGGAAAATCCCCAAGTTGAGGGACAAATATGCGAGAGAGATTTATTTCCGAATATGGTTACACATGACACTCTTTTACATGCTCCTTGCTGCAGAAGAAGCTAGCCCAACGCAACCCCAAGACTACAAACCAATTTAACCAAATAACTTAGCAATATCTAATCACATACACTTTTTTAATTTAACATAAAGCAATTTTATGGAGACCTATTTGGAAGAATTTCACCTATTAGGAACCATTAGACACTTAGCCTCTCGCTGTATCGTGCATTTTGGTCTTAATCATTTGCTGGTCCGAGGCGAGGAACAGCCGCACAGGAGCTCCCAGATGCTTTTCTTGACACCGTTACGTCCCATCTTCTTCCAGAGATCGCTGAAGGCTACAAGCTGAAATGTTCCGCCAAGATGACCCTGAAAATAAAAAGAGTAAATTGTATGAGAAATCATAGGCAGAAATCTCGGACAACGCCTGCCCAACTTAGGAATGAAACCTAGTACCGTACCTGAAAAGGAACAGCTCTAAAATTCAGCTAGACAAGCTCCGTGGTCTGGTGCAGGACTGCAGACCGACATGCTGGTCCATTTATAGGCCTTCCACCCTTTGGCAAGTAGCAACTTCGTTGTGAGCAAGGAGAGACACAGATATTACAAGGAAAAGTTAGTGAGGCACCAGATGAATATTCAGTGAAGATTGACTGAATGATTCCAGAACTTGAACTTGAAAAGTGGACCAGTTGCAGAAACTTCAGTGATATTTGTTCGCCATTAACTTAATTAGCCCGTGTCCTACTCCGTATACTACTGTACCTTGCATGTACAGAACGAGTCCTCGACGTCCAACAACAACTTAATCTGGCTCCCGGACATCTTTATGCATACTAAACTTCAATTGTGAACTCCTATGTATAAAATTTATTTGTAATGAACTGGGAAATTACTGGGAACATGGACGATTGCAGAACTGCCAAGGGCAGGTTTATAGAGGCCACACATACACTCACACTCGCGCAAGCGACTGTGTTTAGATAACTAGTGTTCCTACCCTCACTTTTACTAGGAAAAGAACATGGAAACCACAGGAATATCCAGCGAAGAACAAGTCATGTTCTGTGAATACTCTGCTTACGGTACTCCAAGTCACAAAAGGAGACAAACTTGGGTTGCACGTATACCTGGAAAAGGACATGAATTATCACACAAGAGAGCTCAACCTAGACAAGTTCGCTGGTCATAGTTAAACAGTACACTTGCGCAGTTGTGCTTGGTTTCACTTGCCAAAGAATATTCAGTGAAGTTACTTGCCAAGAAATAAGAATGACTTGGGCTGACCTGACCATTTCCTTTGGAGAATTATGATGTTCTTATGTGATGTTGACAGCCAATGTGAGAGTATGGCCTTGACTGCTCTGTTATAAGTAGTGATTGTCAGTCAACGCGAGCGTATGCCTCTTCAAGGTTCAATCATTCAACGGTTTTTTGGTCGGCATGCACGCAACATGATAGTATTACAATACTACTAGTAGTAGTACTAACTTCTGTGACTGAGTCATGTATGGACCTTTTTTTTACCTTTGCTTCAAAAGGTTCAACTGCTGCTAGTGATGCACGTAAATGAAACTAATGTTTAACGCATATTAGGTGACGCGTGGTCACGTATTTTTCTCACTTATGTCGTTGATTTGTTTGCGCATGCTTGTGTGGTGTGCATATATAATGGCAAGCGCACAGTGGTAGAAATAGAGTAGAGTACTGCATATGTAATTTCCTTCAGAAGAGAAAGAAAAACAGAGTGCAGCATATCGCTTTATGTCTCGAAAGTTTTTGTGTGTCGATGGCTATTCACAAAAGGGATTTGCGTACCCAAAATTAAAAGATGAGAATTGGTAGTATTTTGTTACCCGGTAATTCGAAGTTTGGGTTTCTTTATTGCAAGGAACTAGTAGTCATAATGGAAATGTTATTCAGAAATCATCCAGGTATGGTGGCAAGAAGCATGCTTCCTCCTGATTCCATGGCTGAGCAGGATCAAATCCTCTTTTAACTGATGCTTCCATGATGCAAAGGAAGGGGAGGCATTTCTGAAAATTTTGCCATTTCGTTGCATCAAAATATTCCAACAGCCCAAAATGATCATAGGCTTGGAAATTTTGCCAATTCCCAAAACTTTTGCTCCCGGCAGGGCCAAAACTCTTGCTTAATCCTTGATTTGAAGCTAATGATGGTTGGCATCGTGGCCATGATGCGAAAAACATGAGATTTGTTCGTTCAATCCTATAGGGGATTAGCATGATTTACACGCACGACAAGAGTATGACACAGATATGCGAGATTTATTTCCGAATATGGTTACAAGACATTCCTCGTTTACATGCTCCTTGCTGCAGAAGAAGCTGGCCCAACACAACCACAAGACTAGATACCAATACAACAAAATAACTTAGCAATATCTAATCACAATTTTACAACCACTTTTTAACTTCAACATAGAGAATTTCAGCTATTGAGAACCACCAGACACTTAACCTCTCACCGTGTCGTGCATTTCTGTCTTAATCATTTGTTGGTCTTAGGCGAGGAACAGCCGCAGAGGATCTCCCAGATGCTCTTCTTGACGCCGTTACGCCCCATCTTCTTCCAGAGATCGCCGAGGGATACGAGCTGAAATGTTCCACCAAGATGACCCTGAAAATAAAAGCGTAAGTTGTATGAGAAATCATCGGCAGAAACCTCGGACAAACGGTACATCCTTCCAACTTAGGGATGAACCTAGTACTGTACCTGAAAAAGAACAGCTCTAAAATTCAGCTAGACAAGCTCGGTTGTTTTGGTGCAGGACTGCGGCCGGCATGCTGGTCCATTTATAGGCCTTCCGCAGGTGGCAACTTCGTTGTGAGCAACGGGAGACATGGCTTTGGAGTAGTATCGTCAGATATTACAAGGAAAAGTTAGTGAGGCACCAGAGGAATATTCAGTGAAGAGTGACTGAACGATTCCAGAACTTGAACCTGAAATGTGGACCAGAAACTTCAGTGACACTTGCTAGAGGTTACGGAACGAGTCCTGGACGTCCAACAAATGCTTAATTTCGCTACAGGACATGTTTATGTAAGCTAAATTTCAGTTGTGAATTCCTATGCTGAACTGTATAAAATGTAAATGTAATGGACTGGGAAATTACCGGGGACTTGGCCGATTTATGCTGCGGAAGTGCATATGAGTAAGCGGAAACAAAGGGGGCATCACTGTGTGTACCCAGGGGTTGCTTCTGTTGGAAGCGAAAATGTGAATCTATACGAGAAGATTCATTGAAGAACGACCGGAAGAGTACTAGTAATTGGAGCGTTCAGCTTAGAAACGTTCAGTTCCTAGTAACAAGGGGTTAATTAAGCTACTGACCAACGTGTAGAGAACATGGGATCTTTCAGATAATAGTGCATTACAGAATCTACAACCACATATAGCTAATCGCGCCCATCAAATGTTCGCGGACGCGCCTGGACGCGTATGCGGACAGTGACCGGTCACCCCTTAAATTTTCTTTTCCACAACCGGATACCTCATTTAGCAAACCGCATTTAGCAAACCTCAGATCCATACAACTACATGCATTGTAAACTAACTCTACGATCCCACACAGAGTGTCTGGCTACTACATCAATACATAACATCGGACTATCAAAAATTGGCATGTTCTACATACATAGTAAGCTATGGACGAAGATCATCCACAGCTTTCCTTGCCCTTGCCCTTGTCGGCGCCCTTGGCGTATTTGTCGCGGAAGTAGCGCTCGAACACGCAAAATGGATCAAGCCGGATATGCTCATCGCCGGAGCTGTCCGACCTATCACTGTCCTCCTTCTCCTCTTTGGGGGGCAGTCCGGCCATGGCACCGACCGCTCGGCTTTGCTCTCGGGGGAGGACGCGCGTGTTCCTCCTTTGCCGCTTCTCGAGGATACGGGCATGGACAGCTTCCTCGTCCAAGGCAGCGTGCGACGCCGCATCAGCCTCCGTCATGTCGGCAACGAGGCGGACCTCGGCCTCCCGCGCCCTCTGCTTCGGATGGCAGGCACACAGGTCCCTGTAACACTCATACGCCTTCGCACCGGACCTCAAGCCTCCAGCTCCGGCGGATCCGAGTGCCAGTTGCGCCGACGCAATGGATTCCCGCCGGCGATTCCAACCTCGGTGGGGCGCACTCCTCCTGGGAGCGGCGGAGGGCCATGCAAAAGGCCATATCCTCCTCGTCCCGCATGGGACGATGCCCCAGCCGACGGATCGGGAGTGGTCGGAGTCGGATCCGTTGCCCGCCATGCCGGAGAAGGCCGAAGATCGCCGGAAGGGAGCTTGGGGGCGGAGTGGAGTGGCTACGGTTTGATGCAGGATGCGGGTGGGGACGAGTATATGTGGGGTCGGGGTGAAGCAGCGTGGGCTGAATCCAACATGGCGGACGCGCTCAGGCGCGTCTGGGCCTCTTCATATTCGCCTCAGATTTGGGTTGGATATGATGGGTGTCAGTCGGCCCGGACGTATAGCGCAATTTATGGCCGGTCAATGGTTAAGCCGTACGTATGGGAATTAAGGAGCCCGACTATAGATGCCCTTAGTTCCTTCAAGGCGAAACAAAAGCTAGAACTTGACAAACAAGAGGCTAGGGGCACAATGTACCGTAATTGAACGTGACCCACCGTCTTCCATTTTTCTTAGTATGGCCAGTGAAAAAAAAACTTGCAGCGTTTTTTTAAACGGTGGCCTCATGTATTAATTAAGAAGAGAGTGTTTGTCACCAGTCCGGAACTACAAAAGGTGTTACTCTCTCGAAATGATGCTCCTAAATTTTTTGACTCCCGCGGCCACCCAAAGAGAAACTTCAAATTTGATGTTGTTGAGCAAGATTGTTGACGATGCGGACTTTTGCGAAAGACCCGTACAGCAGCATATAGTTTGATGTAACATGTACTTGACCCTTCCATGCTGTCAAGTTAAAAATAACAGAAAATAACTCTTGCTTGACTTGAGGTGTCCTATACTGTCAGCGAAGCAGTTTGAGTCAGTGAGTGTGACCATATGACTTTGACTGCGAGGTCATAGTTTTAACACTCCGAGGTTTGATGCCTTCAATGTTCAATCATTCAACGGTCTGTTGGTCGGCATTTATGCGGCACGATCGGACTCGGAGTACGCATAAACGCGCGAAGACTGAATGACCGTTCAAGCAAGCTGTCGCTGAAAGCTAGAGTAAGCTCCCTTGACTATAAGCATAGACTGTCGTCCTTTGCTAACTTGGAACGTTTCAACTGCCGCTAAACCTTTAACACAGGCTGCTGTTCACATATTTACGTGTGCTCTTCCCCTTGATTTATGTGTGCTCTCCAGAGTAATACAATGGAAGTACTCGCTGTCTAAGCATTTCAGTACCTTCGCGGTTTAGGATAATCTCAAGTGCCCCAGCTGTTTGGCAACCTTTCCCTTCCCAAGATGAACATTCCTAGTCCCCCCGATATATAATAAGTGTCGCAGTCTTAAACTAAGGTTGCATTAATCTTAGTTCAAATCTGCGACACTTATTTTGGATCGGAGGGAGTACCTGGTTTAAAATATTCTAGCGCAAGTTTTGCTAGTGGAAAGGAAAAAACGCAACATTAAGGAAAACATAGGAGTTTGACAGGAACATAACTGCAAACAGAGGATTGCAAACACGAAAATTTGAAGGAGTAGTCGCTTAGATAAATAGAACATAGAAAATACCACAACGGTTTTAACATGCTCCTTCTTACCCCCTCTTTTCACATGAGAGGTATGAGTATATAATAGATCTGAGCCGTCGATCTCATTAATTAGTGGTCTGATTAACTCTTACATTCTTACCTCACATGTAAAAAGAGGGGGTAAGTGCCATGTGAATGATACTCCCTCCGTCCCATAATGTAGGACTTTGTTAACCCTAGTGTAGTGTCAAAAAACGTCTTACATTATGGAACAGAGGAAGTAGCAGGAAAAGAGGTCACAGTGGATAATGACATCCCTACCAAATTGCACCATACAAATTACAGTTCCAAATAATTTGATAGCATTGGTCAGTTGATTCAAATGGCTATACCGCGGGGGGGGGGGGGGGGGGGGGGGGAATCTTACGGATTAGTATCCTACGAAATATGTTCTGAAAATCTTACAATCCAAGACCTTTAAATGAAGATTTAGAAGGCCGGACAACTGGCCAGTTTTCAGCTTTTTGAGAAAAATGACAATCGTACAAAAATCAACTCTTCAAATAGAGTCCACTGCACCAATACAAAACTTGAAAAAAGAATCATCTTGTATCTGCATATCTAAGAAACAACACAACATATCATGATGATGCCCACACATGACACGGAACGAAATACAAGGGGATTTATTACGGAATATGGTTACATTACGCTCTTTTACATTTTCCTTACCACAGAGGGAAGCTAGCGGCTAGCCCGACAAAATCACACGACTAGAAACCAATTAAACCAATCAACTTAGCAATATAATTCTTACATTCTAATCACACCCACAACTTAAATTCAACTTCGGTTGGTCGACCAAATTTCACCTATGCAGTGCAAGGTGCATGACGTGAGTCATGGCATTTTCACTAGTCCTTGGTCTTCGGTGATGAGCAGCCACAGAGGATCTGCCAGATGCTCTTCTTGACGCTGTTGGGGTTGCGTTTTCCCATTATTCTTCAACGGATCTCCGAGCTCCACAAGCTGAAATACCTGAGAAGATGATCTGATGGAAACAACGGGGTAACTTGTCATAATCTAGTCAATTCTAACCAAGTTTACCAAAAATAACCCCTACTACTACTCACTAACAAAAATGAATCTGCAAATAAATGGTGTACAAATAGCATATTCTTACTGCTATATCAGGAGAGGATGGTACCTTAGCTCTGGAGCGAAGCTACACAAGCTCGATCGATGCGTGTGCTGCAAACAAGCTACGACACACCTATTTATAGATGAGAGATACAAGAGGAGCAGAGAGTACTAGGAATCTAGGATACATGGCCGGCTTTGGAATTGTATCAGACATTACTGGGAAAAGTTAGGGAGACTCCACAGGAACATTCAATGAAGAACGATTGAACAAGTCCAGAACAAGAACTTGAACTTGAACTTGAAATCTGGTCCACCTGTAGAAAACCTGAGTCATACTAGCTCGCCAGAGAAGCCTAGCAATTCAGCTTAGTTAGTTAATTAACCCTAGTCGTAGTCGGCCGGTATATTACCATTCCTTTGTTAAACTGTTAGCAGATTAGATGATGTAATTAGGCGAAGGATTGCAGGCCCAGGTGAATTGTTGGGAACTTGATAGACCATTGCCGCGTACGTGCATGCATGCGCGTATACCCCGGGGTTAATTGCTTCATGCTGAAGCGAGCGACAAAAGTGAATCGTGCAAGACGATTCAGTGAAAAGAACGAGTCGGCTGGGCCTGCTGACTGAATTGTGCCCCTGCGAAGAGAGTACACTTGGTCTAGTAAACGTGAGCGTCCGATGCTCGAGCGCATCGACCGGGTGTTCATAAACACTCCCTGGGATCTTCTGTTCCCAAACTCCTCGGTCTCCTCCCTATTTTTCTTTCTTTGATTGAAATGTCTCCTCCCTTACCAGATAGTACATTTTCTGACCATGTTTCGCTGCTAATCTCCGTTGACGGGACCTCCTATTCACCGCATCGCGCAATGCCAGTCCAGCAAACGCGCACCCCCTGCTTCCTCCCGCAAGCGCTTTGGGACAGCCCATGTGTCGGCCGGGTGCCCTTAATTTTTTTTCTATTTTTGTTTTTTGCCTCATTAAAAAAATGCTTGCTATTTCAAACAAAAAATTAATTTAATAAATAGTCATGAATTTTAAAAATGTTAACCATTTCGAAAAATGGTCTCGAATTCCTAAAATGTTTGTGAGATCAAAAAATTCCTTTAATTTGAAAAATGTTCACATAAAAAAATGTTCTCAAATTCAAAAAAAAATTACAATTTTTGTTTAAAAAAAATCACGAAATTGCAAACAATTTCTTCGGCGCCCTGCACCCGTGTCAACGTTAACCTTTTCTGTTGTTTTTTTGTTTCTTTCCCCGTTTTATTTGGATTTTCTAACACAAATATACATTTTTCGTATACATCAGAAATGTTTTTATACACATTTAACATATTTTAAATACACATTCACTTTTCTGAAATATATGCTTTAATGCCAATTTTATTTTTTCATACACATTATATATTTTACTTATACATATATAGCATTTCTATACACGTTTATTATTTTGAAGAAACATAATTAATTTGTTTTCTAAAATATATGTTTGAAGTTCTACTTTTTTTCATATCGATTGTACATTTCGTATACTGTAAGAGCATTGTTTTTATACTCGTTAAAGACTTTTCAAATGCATAAAAAAATGTTCACATAAAAAAACAAATGTCCATAAAAAATGAGCGCTTAAGGCTGGTAGACCACCAGCGCGCTGGGACGGGCCAGTGTTGCCGCTTCAGGCGAGAGCTAGTTCGGTCTCGCTCTAAGCGATAAATAGTTGCGCATTGTTTGATGGCTATCCCTGCAGGGAAAACCTATTTGCCGCATGTTACAGCAAACTGTCGGGGATCCGCACAAGGGCCCCCGACTAGGCTAGCCATTTTTCTTTTTTCTTTTGCCTTTTCTTTTCTTTTTTCCTGTTTTTGTTTCTTTTGAAAAATTACGATTTTTCCCTTCCAGATTTCTTTTAAAATTGTTCGAAAGTTCCAAATATTGTTTGGATTTTTTTAGAAAAATCTTGTTTTCAAAATATATTCACATTTTCTAAAAATGTTCGTGTTTCAAAAATGTTCACGAAATGTTCGCATTTAAGAGTATCAAAAAAAAATTGGTTTTAAATTTTTGTTCACAAATTTAATAAATTTCCCATTTTTTATAAAAATAATCCACATTTTTAATAAATGTTTAAATATTTATTTTTCATATATTTTATTTTTATAGGTTTTTTGGTTTTCCTTTTTTCTAAAAAGTGTTCGAAATCTTCGAAATTTGTTCAGATTTTTTAAGATTTTGTTCAAACATTTAAAAAATCTTCTTATTTGTTGGATTTTTTCACAATTTAAAAAATGTGCGTGTTTTCAAATAGTGTTTGGAATTTTAGAAAATGTTCCTGTTTTGAAATTTTGTTCACAGATCCAAGTTTTTTCAAAAACTGTTCGCGCTTTGAAATTTTAAATACCATCGCACATCAGCTCCACTGGCTGGCACCCTTCGTTCATCTGCAGGAAGGCAAGAGTTTTCGATCCTTCGCGGGCGCATTTCTTTTTGATGATTTTCTCTGTGTGCTACAGGAACCGCCAATGGGCCGGCCCAGCGCAGCTCCGTGTGTGCGTCGGGAAATGCGTCAAATAGGACCCCCCCCCCCCCCCCCGGCAGTACGCAGGGAATAGGATCCGCCTCCGTTGACACAGCAATCTCACGTGTCGTGCTTTTTCTTTTTGAAAACTGGTGGACCCAGAGGCCACGTTATCAGGCCGCAATCCATACTGCCTGGGCCCGGCCCGTCAATGCTCAAATCATGCGCTTTCCCTCGTCTCTGCAAGGCTGTCTTCAATGTGTAAGCTCTCTATACCTTTGATGTAAGCTCTCAATACACGGGAAAACAATTGCAAGGATGTCATCAATGTGCTTGATGTTCTAGACGAAGATCGCTTTCTCTCTGCTCATGAGTACGTCTCCGGCAAGTCGTCATCAAAATCCTTCATCGTATAATTAGAGAAAAGGCCGGCTACTCGATGCAGCGTGGCAAGGTGCAAACTGCACTAGAGGGAGACGAAAAATCTCGCTACTTTCATGCCTTTGTCTCAGCCTGGCTGAGACGCAACAAAATCATTGCCCTTATAGTAGACGGGGTAGATTTTTTCTCACATGATGCGAAAATTTCAATCCAAACCAATTTCTACTCAAACTTACTAGGCCCTTGTTCACCCCTTCTGGGGACTTCTTTCAGGAAAACATATACCCATCACAAATTCAACACCTAAGATCTCTAGATGACCCCTACCTGGACTAGGAAATATTTGATGCCTTCTTCTCCTTGTACGCGAATGCTAGCCCCGCCAGATGGCTTTGGGCTTGGTTTTCACATAAGCTTTTTGCCCTTGTTAAAAGAGAATTTGCGAGATTTCTTTCTCGACTTCTACCACAATCGTGCAGGCATCTCCTGCCTTAACAGGGCGATTACCTTCTAATCCAAAAAAACTCAGATCCACAACACCCGGTGCCTTTTGACCCATCTCGCTTCCAAATTGCCCCATCAAAGGGCTAGCAAAGCTCCTGACCAAACTTCTAAAACCTCTCATCCTGCTACTAGTTCATGCCGACCAGACAGGCTTCCTCTCGGGTAGAAACATATCGGGAAATTTTCTCTACGTGGCTGACATCCTACATTGTGCTTGCACAAAAGCACCCAGTATGAGTTTTCGTATCGTCACATTTTACAACACTTGTTCGTCACTTTCTACACGCAAAAAAAAAACAGTATGAAATCCAGTGAAAACATGGAAATATTATTTTATTTGGATTATGGGATACACATGATCGAATGCAGTTGCATTTCCAACTTTGCAGGAAGTGCAGAAAACTGCAATCACACACCCACAACCAGCAAATTTCTTTCTCTAACAGAAAATTTTGAAAATTTCTGAGCAGTTGGGGCTGTGATTGCTTAGGTCGTGTGGCGTTGTGGCTTGCTTGCGGGCGGTGAATGTCGAGGCGATGGCCCCGGAAGGTGGTGAGGGTGGGTTGTGCATGGCATATCAGCTTGGCGGATGCCGGGGTGGCAGCCCCGTGTTGTGTTGGCCGCCTTGGTGTTGGGTGGTTTGAACGACACGGTGTTCTTGTGGCTATATTCACCTTCAATGTTTGGGCGGCCTTGACCTACTCCCGCCATAGCGGTCTGGTTTCTCTCTCCTTCACCAGTAGTGGGGTTCTGCGGTGTGGTGGTGCGGTACCCCTTTGGGTTCATTTGGTGTGACAGCAAGTTCGGGGTTGCATGTGTCTTGGTTTCCTTGCTCCGGCAGCCGGTGGGGGACTTTCTACCCTTTGTATCTCGTTCTTGTCCGGTTTTTCCTTATAATCTGAAAAACTCTCTTCTTCCATATGAATAGACGGAGCTCCTGTCGAGTTCTCGAAAAAAGAAACTCTTCTATATGAATATATGAATAGACGGAGCTCCTG
The DNA here is from genome assembly GCA_039707655.1 of Elymus sibiricus. Lineage (NCBI taxonomy): Eukaryota > Viridiplantae > Streptophyta > Magnoliopsida > Poales > Poaceae > Elymus > Elymus sibiricus. The sequence goes on along the minus strand of CM077674.1, from coordinate 324,151,026 downwards.
TCGAGTTCCCGACATATCTCTAGACAAGTAGTACATTTCACTGCTCCCCATACATATATATTGTTTTCTATCACAGTAGCTATAGATGCATTAGCACTATAAAAGTAAGAAAAGGCAATCTTGGAAATTTAACACATGGGTTTATCCTAGCTCACCAGATGGTATTTTCTAATTCCATCCTCCTCTCACCAGCACTCGTTAGGATGATGTGTCAATGCATCATGTGCCCCCACGGACACGAAGCGTATCACCGCAGGGGATTTTGCTAGTGTATATAATACGTTGTGATCTAGGCAGTATGTCAGAATTATGATTCTACCAAAAATCAGAACCGAAATGGTTGCAGTGACCCGGTAGCCTAAACCTAACAACTAGAGTAACTTATTGTCCCGGCAAGCAATCTGTGTAGCTAGTGACTAGTGAGGCTGCTTGTGATAGAAGTATCATAGCTAGTATCATGCATGCCAACTAGGCAATTTCAATGAGATGTCATAAAATTTAATGAAGAAAAGAGGGTTGAGAATCATATCATGATACCGTATCATAATAAATACTTTACTAGTATGGATCTTGCATGGCAAAAAATAAGGCATCTAAGATACTAATCTATAAGACTACCCATAGCGGGGAGTAACTTAGACTAGTAACATGCATATGTTACTACCTCTATAGTGGTGAGTAACATATGTGTGGTGTCATGCAACACTTTATTTATTAGGTTATAGACTCATCTTGTCTTGTATGTGTGATGTTACTCATAGTGTGAGTAACTAACTATGTTACTCAATTTGTCCCTCTCCTCATTAATTAGCTGCCACATCATTTTTTTTGCTTAGGGCATCCACATTGTATGCCAAATATCATTGCCAAATTGCTTTTTGGCTTTTGACACCCCCATTACACATTGTGGAGACTAGTGCCATAGCCAAAAAGATGGGAACCGAAGCTCCTTTGAGCTCCGATGCCAAACTACCTTAGACAATAAAATACTATGCAAATCTCACTGAACTAGTACAAGTAAGGTACGGTGAGCATAGATGTAGCCATTTTCTATTTCATTCTATTCTATAGTGGGGCCTACTGCACACAAATTGAGAGCCATGCACGTTGTGGAGAAATGCTCCATTTGACATCGGTGCCAAAAGTCTGACCATGTCATAAATTTGGCATCACCACGCTATGGATGCCCTTAGATGTCATCTATGTTACTCTCTATGTTACTCCCACTATGGGTAGTCTAAGACTATACATTATATCATATGCATGATACTAATTTATGATACTACTCACTACGGACAGCCTGAGAGATAAAGAGTACTTTTCGATCCTTCTTTGGTTCTCACGCTTGATTAGTCACTCTCCCTCAACGTCAAGCTAGGGGCAGGTAGAGGTTGTGCTGATGGTAGGAAGTAATTAAGTCGCAAAGAAAGCTGAGAGTAGAGCTCGAGAACATCATTTCCAAACTTTGAATATTAATTGGTACAGCTAAAACAAGAGGAATAATGTACATGTTGCCTTTAATTTGGTTTGTTGCTATATTTGTTTGGTTTGTGACCATCACAATCGCATTATGGTGCGACGATCATATACAGAGCCCTTGTTCCGTCTACTTGTATGCAATACATGCGCACATGGAGCACTTCAGGGCATCTCCAACACCGAGTCTTAAATCGGCCGCATCCGTTCGGATCGCGCTGACCGCGGAAGCAATCCAACACGGGCCTGTATCGGTCCGCCGAGCGGTCCGGATATGTTTTCTCCCGCAAACCGGAACCAAACGTGGGGTTTTTTTGCGGGATCCGGACACGCGAGTCGTCGCTCTCTGCTCCCCTGGCCCACCCAAAAGGAAGGCGGAGCCCACGCTTTTGTAGCAACCCGCATTGTTTCCGCGCCAAAATCCCCCACTCTCTTCTTCCATCCCTCGCTGCTCTCTGCCCAATTCCTGCTCTTTTCTCCCACCCTCTCCTTCCTTCCGCCGCCGACACATGGAACCGTCGGAGAACCTGTCGGAGATGGAGGCGGCGGAGGTGCCATAGGATCCGAGCATCATGCTCGCCCAGAAGATCAGCTCGGCTATGCGGCAAACTCGCCGTGTCAAACGAAGGCCGCAAAGGACGAGAAACTCAAGAAGTGGTTGGCCGCCGGTGGGCCTAGTGGTGGCGTTGGGCGTGGAGGTCGCGGTGGTCGTGGAGAACGCGGCGGACGTCGCCAGACGGGGCGCGCCCACAGTACAGATGGCGCCGTGGCTGGAGCATTATAAGCCTCCGTACTACTACGCCGCCAAGCAGTTCGGAACTCCCGCCGGTAAGGTGCCTTACATCGTCGACGTAAATGCGGCGCCGCTCTTCTCTGAGTATTCTTCGCCACAGCTCGTCCGGGCACAGACGGCAGCGGGGGAGCAGATGGGTGCCCGCACACTATTTGCAACAATGCCTAGAGCGGGGAAGCCGGCGTACTACGATCCAGACAGGGAGATGCTGGACATCATCCACGACGGAGACGACAAAGGAGGAGCAGGCTATGATGACGGGCAGGTGGAAGACTCGGACCACACCCAGTCCGGCAACAACCAGCAATAGTCCTACACCTAGACGGCTGATAACCCACAAGTATAGGGGATCAATTGTAGCTTTTTCGATAAATAAGAGTGTCGAACCCAACGAGGAGCTAAAGGTAGAATTAATATTCCCTTCAAGTTCTATCGACCACCGATACAACTCTACGCGCACTTAACGTTCGCTTTACCTAGAACAAGTATGAAACTATTTTGTAGGTGATAGGATAGGTTTGCAAGAATAAAACTAGAAGTACTTTGCGAGAATAAAACTGTGAGTAATTTGCAAGATAATAAAAGTTAGTTTTTTAGTAGAAAGCTTTTGTAACACAAGAGAATGATTTGTCCCTAGGCAATCGATAACTAGACCGGTAATCATTGTTGCAATTTTATATGAGGGAGAGGCATGAGCTAACATACTTTCCGTACTTGGATCATATGCACTTATGATTGGAACTCTAGCAAGCATCTGCAACTACCAAAGATCATTAAGGTGAAACCCAACCATAGCATTAAGTATCAAGTCCTCTTTACTCCCATACGCAACAACCCCCTTACTCGGGTGTAAGCTTCTGTCACTTTAGCCGCCCACCATAAGAGAATTATGAACGTATTGCAAACCCTACAGCGGGAATCCCCCACGTGTGCACGGCACGGAAGGCACCATAGGACAGCACCAGAATAAAACATACAACTCAAACCAATCACGATCATCAATCAACCCATAGGACAAAACGAATCTACTCAAACATCATAGGATGGCCACAAATCATTGGATAATAATATGTAGCATTAAGCACCATGTTTAAGTAGAGAATTACAGCGGGAATTGAGAGGTTACACCGCTGCATAGAGGGGGAGAGAGTTGGTGTTGACGGCGGCGAAGTTGTTGGTGTAGATCGCCGTCACGATGGTTCCCCCGGCGGCGCTCCGGCGCCACCGGAAGAGACGGGGAGAGAGCCCCCCTCCTTCTTCTTCTTCCTTGGCCTCCCCCCTAGATGGGACGAGATATTCCCCTCTGGTCCATGGCTGCCATGGCGGCGGAGGGGCAGGAGCCCCTCCGAGATTGGATCTCTCTCTCTGTTCTCTTCTGTTTCGCGTTCCTGTTTTCTGGCCTTTCACCGTTTCTTAAATTCCCGGAGATCAGTAACTCCGATTACGCTGAAATTTTAACAAGATTTTTTTCCTGATATTAGCTTCCTTGCGGCCGAAGAAGGGCACCAACCGACCTACGAGGGCCTCACGAGGCACCACGGCGCGCCGGGCCCCCCTGGCGCGCCCTGGTGCCTCGTGGGGCCCACGAGCACTGCCTTGCGTTGAGTTCACCTCCCAAAAATCACATATATTCCAAAATAATTCTTCGTAAAATTTTATTGCATTTGGACTTCGTTTGATATGGATATTCTACGAAACAAAAAACATGCAAAAAACAGGAACTGGCACTGGGCACTGGATCAATATGTTAGTCCAAGAAATCATATAAAATGTTGCCAAAAGTATGTGGAAACTGTAGGATATTGGCATGAAACAATCAAAAATTATAGATACGACGGAGACGTATCAACGGCCACGCAGCAGTCCTACACCCAGACCGGCGTGGACACACAGCAACAGCAGCATTGGGCCGCCGGACAGCAGCAGCCGGAGGGGGAGGAGGAGGGGGAGGACGGTGAGGATGATGATCCGGCTGATACAGCCAGCGACCCGAAGAAGAAGGGTAGAGGAGAAAGCTTTAACATGCGGGAGGACGAGCTGTTGTGTGATGCATGGTTGGCACTAGCTTTGATCCTCTCCATGGCACGGAGCAAAAGGGCACAACCTTTTGGAACAACATTCACATATGGTTCCATGAACACAAGCATTTCGCGCCCTGCTCCGACGCGGTCATCCGCAACCGTGAATGGAAGTCAAAAACCATCGATGGTACATGATACGTCTCCAACGTATCTATAATTTTTGATTTTTCCATGCATTATAGTATCAATCTTGGATGTTTTATATGCAATTATATGCCATTATATATCATTTTTTTGGGACTAACCTATTAACTCAGTGCACAATGCCAGTTGCTGTTTTTTGCTTGTTTTTGCCTTTTCAGAAAATCATTATCAAACGGAGTCCAAGCGAAGAAAAAACTTTAGATTAATTTTTTCTAGACCAGAAGGGACCCTCGAAGCTTTGGGAGAAGACCAGACGAGCCACGAGGGAGCGACAAGCTCGGGAGGCGCGCCCTGGGGGGTAGGGCGCGCCCCCCGGGCTTGTGGGCCCCTCGTGGCACATCCTGACCTAATTCCAACGCTATAAATTCCCAAATATTCCCAATATACCAAAGAGATAGAAGAGAAAACCTTTCCGCTGCCGCAAGCCTCTGTTCTTCCGCGATCCTATCTGGAGGCCTTTTTCGGTACTCTGCCGGAGGGGGAATCGATCACGGAGGGCTTCTTCATCAACCTTGCTACCCTTCCGATGATGTGTGAGTAGTTTACCACAGACCTACGGGTCCATAGCTAGTAGCTAGATGGCTTCTTCTCTCTCTTTGATCTTCAATACCATGTTCTCCTCGATGTTCGTGGAGTTCTATCCGATGTAATCTTCTTTTGCGGTGTGTTTGTTGGGATCCGATGAATTGTGAGTTTATGATCAGATTATTCATGAGAAATATTTGAGTCTTCTCTGAACTCTTTTATGCATGATTGTTATAGCTTTGTATTTATCTCCGATCTATTGATTTGGGTTGGCCAACTAGATTGGTTTATCTTGCAATGGGAGAGGTGCTTTGTGATGGGTTCAATCTTGCGGTGTTCTATATCCTAGTGACAGAAAGGGACAAGACACGTATTTGTATTGTTGCCATTTAGGATAAAAAGATGGGGTTTAATCATATTGCTTGAGTTTACTTTGTCTACATCATGTCATCTTGCTTAAGGCGTTACTCTGTTTCATACTTAATACCCTAGATGCATGCTGGATAGCGGTCGATGGGTGGAGTAATAGTAGTAGATGCAGGCAGGAGTCGGTCTACTTGTCTCGGAGGTGATGCCTATATACATGATCATTGCCATGAATCCATCATAATTATTTGCTTTTCTATCAATTGCGCAACAGTAATCTGTTTACCCACCGTATGCTATGTGTTCAAGGGAGAAGCCTCTAGTGAAAACTATGGCCCCCAGGTCTACTTTTATCGTATATTCAAATCCAAAAATACCTTGCTGCAATTTATTTACTTTACTTTTATTTAATATTTTACTTTATCTATCTATCACTATCAGAATTAATCCTTGCAAATAACCGCTAAGAGGATTGACAACCCTCTTATTTGCGTTGGGTGCAAGTGTTTGCTTTTGTGTGTGTAGGTGTTGCTAACAAGGTTTTGTGTGGTTCTCCTACTGGATTGATAACCTTGGTTCTTAACTGAGGGAAATACTTATCTCTACTATATTGCATCATCCTCTCCTCTTCGGGGAAATACCAACGCAGTCTACAAGTAGCAGGAAGAATTTCTGGCACCATTGCTGGGGAGACATCACCAAAATCTATCAAGTACGTTCGCACAAACTATGATCCACTTGCATTTATTTTATTTGCCTTTTATTTGCATTTGCCTCTCGTTTTCATCTCCCCCACTTCCAATTTTGTTTTACAAAAACACAAAAATATTTTCGTTTGTTTGCTTGTTTGCTTGTTTGCTTGTTTGCTTGTCTCAAGAAAATACAAAATTGTGTGACTTTTCCAATACTAATAATAATGATTTTATTAGTACTCCTATTGCTCCTCCCGCCACTAGTGCGGAGTCGTGTGACATTAATGCTGCTTTGCTTAATCTTGTTATGAAAGAACAATTTTCTGGTAGTCCTAATGAAGATGCTGCATCACATCTAAATACTTTCTTTGAACTTTGTAATATGCAAAAGAAAAAAGATGTGGATAATGATATTGTCAAATTGAAATTACTTCCGTTCTCACTGCGAGATCGTGCTAAAACTTGGTTTTCATCCTTGCCTTGAAATAGTATTGATTCTTGGGATAAGTGTAAGGATGCTTTTATTGCCAAGTATTTTCCTCCCGCTAAGATTATTTCTTCAAGAAATCAAATTATGAATTTTAAGCACTTGAGCATGAATATGTTGCACAATCTTGGGAGAGAATGAAATTAATGATAAGAAATTGCACAGCACATGGTTTAAGCTTGTGGATGGTCATACAAATTTTTTATGCGGGACTAAACTTTGTTTCTAGAAATTTGCTAGACTCTGCCACAGGTGGCACTTTTATGGAAATTACATTGGGAGAAGCTACAAAACTCCTAGATAATATTATGACAAATTATTCTCAATGGCACACTGAACGAACTCCAACTGGTAAGAAGGTAAATTTTGTTAAAGAAATTAATACTTTCAGTGATAAGATGGATGCTCTTATGAAATTGCTTGCTAGTAAAAATGCTCATATTGATCCTAATGATGTGCCATTGTCTACTTTGATTGAGCAAAATAATGATGCTATTGATGTGAATTTTGTCTCTAGAAATAATTTCAACAACAATGCTTATGAAATTTTTGTTTTACCTTCTGTTTTTGTGTGTTTACACAATTTTATATTCTGTTATGATTGTGTTTTTATCTTTTTGTTAGTGTTTGTGCCAAGTAATGCCTTTGGGATGATTTGGAAGATAGTATGATTGATGCTGTTGGAAAACAGAAACTTTTGCGTCCAGTGCTCGAATTTTGATTTTTTACTGGAGCATTATAAAACTCTGAATTTTTTACACAGTATTGATATATGAATTTCCCATGTCTTACTAAGTTTTCAGAATTTTTGGAGTTACAGAATTATGACGTTAATTCAGATCTTTACAGACTGTTCTGTTTTAGACATATTCTGTTTTTGTTGCATAGTTTGCTTATTTTGATGAATCTATGGATCGTATCGGGGGGTATGAGTCATGGAGAAGTTGGAGTACAGTTGCATTATGCCAATATTAAATATGAATCAATTTACAACAGCACCTAAAGTTTAATATTTATTTGTTATACTAACGGATCTCACGAGGTTTCTGTTGAGTTTTGTGTGCTGAAGTTTTCAAGTTTTGGGTGAGACTACGATGGATAAAGGAATAAGGAGTGGCAAGAGCCTAAGCTTGGGGATTCCCAAGGCACCCCAAGGTAATATTCAAGGAAGATTCAAGCGTCTAAGCTTGGGGATGCCCCGAATGGCATCCCCTCTTTCGTCTACAATCTATCGGTAACTCACTTTGAGCTATATTTTTATTCATCACATGATATGTGTTTTACTTGGAGCGTCTTGTGCTATAGTTTGTTTGCTTTTTAGTTTGTCACAATCATATTTGCTGAACACACCTTTTTGAGAGGGACACACATTATTCGTGATTTGTTAGAATACTCTATGTGCTTCACTTATATCTTTTGAGCTAGGCAGTTGCTCTAGTGCTTCACTTATATCTTTTAGAGCACGGCGGTGGTTATATTTTAAACAAATAGTTGCACTCTCATGCTTCACTTATATCTTTTTGAGAGTCTAATGAATTGCAATGGTAATATGCACGGGTTATGAATTTGGTCCTAATATGATAGGTATTCAAGAGGGATATAATAAAAACTTTCATGTAGATCACTGAATATGATAAGTTTGATTCCTTGCAATAGTTTTGCGATATTAAGATGGTAATATGTGGGAGGTGCTAGTAGATAATTGTGGTTTAGTAAGAATAATTGTGTTAAGGTTTGTGATTCCCAAAGCATGCACGTATGGTCTATCGTTATGCTAAGAAGTTGGAGCATGATTTATTATTGATTGTCTATCTTATGAGTGGCGGTCGGGGACGAGCGATGGTCTTTTCCTACTAATCTATCCCCATAGGGGCATGCGTAGTAGTACTTTGCTTCGAGGGCTAATAAACTTTCGCAATAAGTATGTGAGTTCTTTATGACTAATGTGAGTCCATGGATTATACGCACTCTCACCTTTCCGCAATTTGCTAGCCTCTTCGGTACCGTGCATTACCCTTTCTCACATCGAGAGTTGGTGCAAACTTCGCCGGTGCATCCAAACCCCGTGATATGATACGCTCTATCACACATAAGCCTCCTTATATCTTCCTCAAAACAGCCACCATACCTACCTATTATGGCATTTCCATAGCCATTCCGAGATATATTGCCATGCAACTTCCATCGTTCTTTTTATATGACACACGTCGTCATTGTCATATTGCTTTGCATGATCATATAGCTGACATAGTATTTGTGGCTCATCCACCGTTCATCATTTTTTATACATGTTATGATAGTATCATTGCACATCCTGGTACACTGCCAGAGGCATTCACATAGTCATATTTTGTTCCAGTTTCGAGTTGTAATTTTCTTTTGAGTTGTAAGTAAATAGAAGTATGATGATCATCATTATTAGAGCATTGTCCCAGCGAAGAAATAAAAAAAAAAGAAAAAAGAGGCCAAAAAGAGCCCACAAAAAAAATTAAATGAGAAAAAGAGAGAAGGGGCAGTGTTACTATCCTTTTCCATACTTGTGCTTCAAAGTAGCACCATGTTTTTCATATAGAGAGTCTCCTATTTTGTCACTTTCATATACTAGTGGGAATTTTTCATTATAGAACTTGGCTTGTATATTCCGATGATGGGCTTCCTCAAATGCCCGAGGTCTTCATGAGCAAGCAAGTTGGATGCACACCCACTTAGTTTTCATGTTGAGCTTTCATACACTTATAGCTCTTAGTGCATTCGTTGCATGGCAATCCCTACTCCTTGCATTAGCATCAATTGATGGGCATCTCCATAGCCCGTTGATTAGCCTCGTCGATGTGAGACTATCTTCTTATTTTTGACTTTCCCTTATTAATCTCTACCACCACATTCTAGTCCACCCATAGTGCAATATCCATGGCTTGCGCTCATGTATTGCGTGGGGGTTGAAAAAGTTGAAGCGTGTTAAAAAGTATGAACCAATTGCTTGGCTTGTCATCGGGGTAGTGCATGATAAATACTTTGTGTTAAGAAGATGGAGCATGACAGGATTATATGATTTTATAGGGATAACTTTCATTAGCATTTTTATTTTTGAAAGGCATGATTGTTTGTTAGTATGCCTGAGTATTGATGTCTTTATATCAAACTATAGACTATTGCTTTGAATCATTCGGATCTTATTATTCATACCGTAAAAGAGATTACATGATGAAACATGTTAGGTAGCATTCCACATCAAAAATTCTGTTTTTATCATTTACCTACTCGAGGACAAGCAGGAATTAAGCTTGGGGATGCTTGATACGTCTCCAACGTATCTATAATTTTTTATTGTTCCATGCTATTGTAGTATCAATCTTGGATGTTTTATATGCCATTATATATCATTTTTTGGGATTAACCTATTAACCCAGTGCCCAGTACCAGTTGTTGTTTTTTGCTTGTTTTTGCCTTTTCAGACAATCATTATCAAATGGAGTCCAAACGAAGAAAAAACTTTGGATTAATTTTTTCTGGACCAGAAGGGACCATCGAAGCTTCGGGAGAAGACCAGATGAGCCACGAGGGAGCGACAAGCTCGGGAGGCGCGCCTTGGGGGGTAGGGCGCTCCCCCCAGGCTTGTGGGCCCCTCGTGGCACATCCTGACCTAATTCCAATGCTATAAATTCCCAAATATTCCCAATATACCAGAGAGACAGAAGAGAAAACCTTTCCGCCGCCGCATGCCTCTGTTCTTCCGCGATCCCATCTGGAGGCCTTTTCCGGTACTCTGCCGGAGGGGGAATCGATCACGGAGGGCTTCTTCATCAACCTTGCTGCCCTTATGATGATGTGTGAGTAGTTTACCACAGACCTATGGGTCCATGGCTAGTAGCTAGATGGCTTCTTCTCTCTCTTTGATCTTCAATACCATGTTCTCCTCGATGTTTGTGGAGTTCTATCCGATGTAGTCTTGTTTTGCGGTGTGTTTGTTGGGATCCGATGAATTGTGAGTTTATGATCAGATTATTCATGAGAAATATTTGAGTCTTCTCTGAACTCTTTTATGCATGATTGTTATAGCTTTGTATTTCTCTTCGATCTATAGATTTGGTTTGGCCAACTAGATTGGTTTATCTTGCAATGGGAGAGGTGCTTTGTGATGGGTTCAATCTTGCGGTGCTCAATCCAAGTGACAGAAAGGGACATGACACGTATTTGTATTGTTGCCATTAAGGATAAAAATATGGGGTTTAATCATATTGCTTGAGTTTACTTTGTCTACATCATGTCATCTTGCTTAAGGCGTTACTCTGTTTTTATTAACTTAATACCCTAGATGCATGCTGGATAGCGGTCGATGGGTGGAGTAATAGTAGTAGATGCATGCGGGAGTCGGTCTACTTGTCTCAGACGTGATGCCTATATACATGATCATTGCCATGAATCCGTCATAATTATTTGCTTTTCTATCAATTGCCCAACAGTAATTTGTTTACCCACCGTATGCTATGTGTTCGAGAGAGAAGCCTCTAGTGAAAACTATGGCCCCCGGGTCTACTTTTATCATATATTAAAATCCAAAAATACCTTGCTGCAATTTATTTACTTTTATTTTATTTAGTATTTTACTTTATCTATCTATCACTATCAGAATTAATCCTTGCAAATAACCGCTAAGAGGATTGACAACCCTCTTATTTGCGTTGGGTGCAAGTGTTTGCTTTTGTGTGTGTAGGTGCTGCTAACGAGGTTCTGTGTGGTTCTCCTACTGGATTGATAACCTTGGTTCTTAACTGAGGGAAATACTTATATCTACTATACTACAGCATCCTCTCCTCTTCGGGGAAATACCAACGCAGTCTACAAGTAGCAGTACACCATCCAAGAGGCCGTGTCCAAGTATTGCGAGCACTTGAAGCATCTCATCGCACGGTGGCCTAGCGGTGCACAAATCACCGAGCAAGTAAATTGATCACTAGCCGGACATGCATTCTTTTGTTGCTCACTTGCCGGATATGCATAGTTTTGTTGATCACTAGCCAGACATGCATTTGTTTTGTTGCTCACTAGCCGGATATGCATTGTTTTGTAGCCTTCTCGTGCTTGTTTGGTGTACAAGAAGTTGGAGAAGAAAAACTTCACCATCATGCATTGTTGGTTGAAGTTGAATGGGCAACCGAAGTGGAACCTTTTCATAGCCAAGACCGTCGCCCACGCCAACGAGGAAGTAACCGGTGACACTACTGACCCAACCCAAGAACCGCCGAAGAAGGTTAGAAGAAATTTACGGGGGAAGAAGTGGGAGGAGGAGAGGCCGAAGCGAGAAGGTGCGGCGGCCAAGATGACGGAGAGGTTCGAGGACATCTTATCGAAGAAGGAGGAGGCATGCGTGATGCGCTCGGACCTCAAGCAGGAGAAAAAGGTGGAGAGGTTCAAATTATTGATGGAGGCGACGGACAAGAAGCTCAAGCTCGAAGAGAGGCGAACCATGATCGAAAAGAGGAAGGCCGCCCTCGAGGAAAAGAAGTTAAAGATCGCCGCCAATGCGGAGGACGCCAAGATGTTGACCTTGAATGTGGACTCTTTGGATGCCGATGCAAGAATGATCGTGCAATCCGTCCACTACCAGATGTTGCAGCGGCAGAAACATCAGTTGATGGCAGCAAAGAATGAGGACTGATAACCCATAAGTATAGGGGATCATGACAGTCTTCGAGGGTAGTATTTCACCCAAATTTATTGATTTGACACAAGGGGAGCCAAAGAATATTTATGAGTATTAGCAGTTGAGTTGTCAATTGAACCACGCCTGAAGAACTAAATATCTACAGCAAAGTGTTTAGTAGCACAGTAGTATGATAGTTTGATAACATTAGTAACAGTAGCAATAGTAACGGAAATAGTAACAGTAGCAGTTTTGTAGTGATTGTAACAGCAGCAGCAACGGTAGTAACTTAGCAAAGATCAATATGAGAAAAGCGTAGGCATTGGATCAGTGATGGATAATTATGTTGGATGACATTCATCATATAACAATCACAACCTAGAGCGATACACAATAGCTCCAATTCATCAATGTAATGTAGGCATATATTCCGTATATAGTCATACGTGCTTGCAATAATAACTTGCATGACATCTTTTGTCCTACCCTCCCGTGGCAGCCGGATCCATAAGGAAACTAAGCAATATTAAGGCCTCCTTTTACTAGAGAACCGGGACAAAGCATTAACACATGGTGAATACATGAACTCCTCGAATTATAGTCATCCTCGGAGAGTATACCAAACAATTGTCACTATGGGGTCTACGGATCAGAACAATAACAAGTGCATATAACTAGCAGATAGGATCAAGAACTCAAATATATTTATGAAAACATAAAGGGTTCAGATCTGAAATCATGGCACTCGGGCCCTAGTGACAAGCATTAAGCATAGCAAAGTCATAGCAACATCAATCTCAGAACATAGTGGATACTAGGGATCAAGCCCTAACAAATTGACTCGATTACATGATAAATCTCATCCAACCCATCACCGTCCAGCAAGCCTACGAAGGAATTACTCACTCCCGTCGGTGAGTATCATGGAATTGTTGATGGAGGATGGTTGGTGATGACAATGGCGACGAATCCCCCTCCCCGGAGCCCCGAACGGACTCCAGATCAGCCCTCCCGATGAAGAACAGGAGGTGGCGGCGGCTCCGTATTGTAAAACGCGATGAAACTTCTTCTCTTATTTTTTTTCTCAGGGAAACGGAATTTATAGCGTTGGAATTAGGTCAGACGGACGCCTGTGGGCCCCACAAGGTAACAGGGCGTGCCCAGGGGGTGGCCACGCCCTGTTGCCTTGTGGGCAACAGGTGGCCCCTCTTCGGTGGAATTTTGCTCCAGTATTTTTTTATATTCCATAAAAAATCTTCAGAAAGTTTCGTTCAATTCCGAGAACTTTTATTTCTACACAAAAAAACAACACCATGGTAGTTCTACTGAAAACAGCGTCAGTCCGGGTTAGTTTCATTCAAATCATGCAAATTAGAGTCCAAAACAAGAGCAAAAGTGTTTGGAAAAGTAGATACGACAGAGACGTATCAACTCCCCCAAGCTTAACTCATTGCTTGTCCTCAAGCAATTTAGTTGACAAACTGAAAGTAATAAAGAAAAACTTTTACGAACTCTTTTGTTCTTGTATCCGTATATAAGCTTAAATAGCACCCAAGTTTTCAGCAAAGATCATGAATTAACCATGCAAATGATAACACTTAGAATTTATATTTACTCATATCAATGGCATAATCAACTAGCGAGCAATAATAACATATCTCCAATGCCAATAATTTGTCAAAACAATCATGATATAATATGATAACATGGTATCTCACTAGCCCTTTCTGAGACCGCAAAACATAAATGCAAAGCACCTCCAAAGTTCAAGCAGCGACTAAACATTGTAATTCAGGGTAGAAGAGATCCAGTCATGGTATACCCAACATTAACTATACTCAATGCATAAAAGTGACAATGGTGCTCTCAAGATTGGTGCTTAAAATGAGAAGGTGATGACTCAACAATAACAGTAAATAACATAAAAGTAAATAGATAGGCCCTTCGCAGAGGGAAGCAGAGATTTGCAGAGGTGCCAGAGCTCGAAGCTTAAATCAGAGATGAATTGTTTTTTGAGAGGTGTGCTTTTCCTGTCAACGTCACGACCGAGGATTTTCAATATCTTCCATGCTAAACACATTATCAGCGGCTCCCAAGCGGAAAGGTAAAGTTTACTCCCCCTCCACCATACAAACACAAGCCATGGCTAGCCGAATTCACGAGTGCCCTCCAAACAATCAACTTTCCGGGGGAGTTTGTTTTATTATATTTTTCTTTATTTTGATTATAGGACTGGGCATCCCAATTACCAGCCTCTCTCGTGCAATGACAAGTGAATAAACACTCATCGTGAGAATAACCCGCTTAGCATGGAAGATATTGACAGCCCCCTGTCGCTCCATGAGCGGTACGGGCACACAAAACATATGCTTATTTGAATGATTAGAGGTGGCACATGCAAATTTACTTGGTGGTTTAAGGATTGTGGATGCACAAGCAGTATTCCCGCTTAGTACAGGCGAAGGCTAGCAAATAGATTGAGAAGCGACCAACTAGAGAGCGACAACGGTCATAATCATGCATTGCGAATAATTAACATTGAATACTAGCATGAGTAGGATATAAACACCCTCAACATAAATATCATGAAGGCTGCATTGGTTTTGATTCAACTACATGTGTGAACATGTGCCAAGTCAAGCCACTTGGATTCTTCAGAGGAGGATACCATCTTAACATACTATATCATAGTCATTTTAATGCATGTTGACATCCAAGATAAATCATTATCGACTCCTAACTACTTAAGCATGGTATGAGCAATTATAATCTCTAATTGTCATCACAAACATGTTTACTCATAATATGCTGAATCATGGATACCGAGTTAAACATATTTACAAAAACAAAAATAAAAAAAGTTCATACCAGCTTTCCCTTGCCACTGTCACTTCACCAAATCATCGTCATTATTGCCTTTCACTTGCACGACCGAATGATGTGAAAATAATAATAGTGCAAGAGTGTCCTGGACTAAGTTGAAATCTACAAACAATTCATTCAAAGGAGAAGACAAGGTAATATTGGCTCTTCGTTAGATCAACCACAAAGCATATGAGAGCCACTCAACAATTTCATTGTGGTCTTCTCCCTATGACGGCTCAACAAAAAGAAAAGAAATTCAGAAAAACACACTGAAATATTTTTGGAGTTTTTAGTTTTTCTGAAGAGAGCAAACTAAAGAAGAAAAGCGAAAAGCAAGAAAAACTATTTACACGAGAGAACTCCCAACAAACAAGAAAAGAAGAAACGAGAAATCTTTTTAGGTTTTCTTTTAATACTACGAACTACTAACAAGAAAGAAAAACCGAAAAGAAGCTAGAAATCTTTTTGGATTTTCAAAGTTTTTCAAACACACACAAAAAAAAAGAAATCGAAAGAATAAAAACTAACATGGATCATACAATGAAAGAGGATGAACACTGACAATGTCGGTGAGAAATACGTACTCCCCCAAGCTTAGCCTTTTGGCTTAACTTGGTAATCACCACCCGTAGTATCCATCAGGTCCGGTAGGAAAGTGGTGAAGTGGACTCACCTGAGCGTCCCAAGGCTGGGCCTCGTTCTCCACTACAGCCAACTCGTTCTTGTAAGCAGTTATATCCGGCGGTATGACGGTGTATCCGTTCCTGGCATGAGAGTCAAACAAAGAGGGTGCAGGCAACGAAATAATATCACGAGTATCCTCACTAAATACCAAGTTATAACGAATGTGGTGAGGAGGCTCAGGGTTGTCAATGAAGTGGTGATCTATCATAGACTGGTGGTCTAAGTAAACCCTCGGCAGCAAAAAATCATTATGATGTATATCAACATGGAAACGTTTCGCTAAGCGAGTAGCATAAATACCGCCATGAATTTTACCCCTAGTTCTATTAGTATGCAAGCGGCGTGCAATGATAGCTCCCAAACTATAAGTATTGTCACCATGAAGTGCATGACGTAAAATGGTGAGGTCAGGGACACTGAGCGTACCACCTTCCTCCCTAGCAGTCAAACATTTCCCTATGAATAAACCAAAGTAGTGCACAGTAGGAAAATGCAAGGTAGTAACTCGGGTTCTCGACACTTCCCTATTTTCTCCCACAGTTAAAGTACGGAGGAAACCCTCGAACTCCTCCGGTCGAGGCTCCCTTAGTTCCCCATCAGAGGGAATCAAACATATCTGACAAAATTCCTCATGTGGTATCTCATGATGTTCAGCATATAAATCGAAACGTATCATGGGAATATCGAGCCTAGGCATGAAATAAAAATTTTGCACAAAGGAGTTTGTGAGGAGGTGGTATTGGTCACATTCATCTGCGAGGAAGTTGGTCAACCCGGCGTTCACAACAAATTGCGCAAACTCTTGGCGAAACCCGGCTTCGTTCATGAAGGCGTTGTGTGGCCATTCACACGGCCGAACCTCCATCCTACGCGGAAGGTGAAGGTCCGGGGCACCCCCGGTGACTCCCTTGGGACTCCGGCTCAAAGAACCTCTCTGGAAGAAGTTCATTTTCCTAAGAACAAATTTCTGAAATTTTTGGGCCACAAAATAATGTCAACAAACTTGACAAGATTGATAGCAACTACTCATATGATTGTCTAGAGGCTATATCAAGCATTCAAACTACTTAGAACTCAAAGAATTCAACATGCAAGCTCATTTTCAGTATCACCAATAGCAGCAAATTATGCAAAATATAATCCACTAAAGCAAAAACTAATTGGAGCAATGGAGGAGTCACATACTTAGGAGCAATCCCCCAAAACAGTTTTGGAAACGGAGCTCCGAGCAAAGAGATCAAAAATCTCAGGTTTGGGAGCAAGAACACGAGGGAGAGGGCTACAAAGATTTTTTCTGGAGGTAGGAGATGAAGTGGGCTGAAGAGGTAAGTGAGTGGGGTCCTGTGGACCCCACAAGGCATCTTGTCGCGACCAGGGGGTGGTCGCGCCCTGTTGCCTGGGCACCCCCTGGGATGTATTTAGTGCCACGATTTTTCAAATATTCCAGAAAAAATCATGTTAAAATTTCACGACATTCTGAGCACTTTTATTTCTAGGCCATTTTTTACTGCACGGATAATTCAGAAAACAGGATAATCGTGGCATTCTACTTTATTAAACTAAGAATAACAGAGAGCAAACTATAATTACAGAGAGTTGTGCTTACTAAATTTATCGACCACATGCCCTTCAAAAAGAATCCATTAATAAGGTTGATCAAGTCTTATTAACAAACTATTTCCGAGTAACATGAAACCGAAGAACTTTCGTATAACACTAAGTTACCTCAACGGGGATATGCATCTCCCCAACAATAAGAGTTTCATATTTCTTTTTGACGGTAGGAAGAGAAAATTTGAAACCTCCAATAGTGATTGTCGAAACTTTTTCAATATAGTTGATACCATTCACCGAACTTTGTTTCTTTGGAAAATAAATCGTATGCTCATTACCATTGACATGAAAAGTGACTTTGCTTTTGTTGCAATCAATAACAGCCCCTGCAGTATTCAAAATGGGTCTACCAAGGATAATCGACATGTTGTCGTCCTCGGGCATATCAAGTATAACAAAGTCTGTTAAGATAGTAACATTTGCAACAACGATGGGCACATCCTCGCAATTTCCAATAGGTATAGCAGTTGATTTATCAGCCATTTGCAGAGATATTTCAGTAGGTGTCAACTTATTCAAATCAAGTCTTCTATATAAAGAGAAAGGCATAACACTAACACCGGCTCCTAAATCACATAAAGCAGTTTTGACATAACTTATTTTAATGGAGCATGGTATAGTGGTATTCCCGGATCTGCTAACTTCTTAGGCACTCCACCCTTAAAAGAATAATTTGCAAGCATGGTGGAAATCTCAGCCTTGGGTATCTTCCTTTTATTAGTGACAATATCTTTCATGTATTTAGCATATGGAGGCATTTTAAAAATATCAGTCAAGCGAGTGCGCAAAAAAACAAGTCTAAGCATTTCAACAAAGCGCTCAAAATCTTCCTCATCCTTATTTCTAGGTATCTTAGTAGGAAAAGGCATGGGTTTCTGAACCCATGGTTCTCTTTCTTTTCCATGTTTTCTAGCAATGAAATCAGTTTTATCATATCTTTTATTCTTAGGAGCTGGGTTATCAAGATCAACAGGAGGTTCTATTTCTACATCATTATCTGGTTGAGCATCAACATGAACATCATTATCATTATCATTAACACTAGGCAGGTGTTCATTACCAGATTGTGTCTCGGCATCAGAAATAGGAACATCATTATGATTCTCAGGAGGTTTTTCTATCTCAGGTTCACTAGAAGCATGCAAAGTCCTATCATTTTTGTTTTTGTTTTTCTTCTTAGATGAACTAGGCACATCAATATTATTTCTCTGAGAATCTTGCTCAATTCTTTTAGGATGACCTTCAGGGTACAGGGGCTCCTAAGTCATTCTACCTCCTCTAGTCATTACCCTAACAGCATGATCATTCATTTTATTATTCATCTCATTAAGCAAATCATTTTGTGACTTAGCAATTTGTTCTAACTGGGTATGAACCATGGACGAATGTTTACTTAAGCCTTTAACATCATTAGCAATTCTAAACATCAAATCACTCAAACAATCTATCATGAAAGCATTGTGTTTTAATTGATTGTTAACATACATGTTAAAGTGTTCTTGTTTAACAATGTAATTGTCAAATTCATCCAGGCATTGACTAGCAGATTTATTGTAAGGAATATCACCTCAATCGAATCTATAAAGAGAATTTACCTTTACTACCTATGTCTGGGTATCGAGTCCATGTATTTCTTCAATAGGTAGTAAATTCTTAACGTTTTCAGACTTAATACCCTTTTCTTTCATAGATTTCTTAGCTTCTTGCATATCTTCTGGACTGAGGAATAGAATACCTCTCTTCTTCGGAGTTGGTTTAGGTGGTGGTTCAGAAAGTGTCCAATCATCGGCATTCTTTAACATATTATTCAATAGTTCTTCAGCCTGTCCAACAGTTCGTTCCCTGAAAACACAACCAGCACAACTATCTAGGTAGTCCCTAGAAGGATCGGTTAGTCCATTGTAAAAGATATCAAGTATTTCATTTTTCTTAAGAGGATGATAAGGCAAAGCATTAAGTAATTGGAGAAGCCTCCCCCAAGCTTGAGGGAGATTCTCTTCTTCAATTTGCACAAAGTTAAATATTTCCTGTAAGGCAGCTTGTTTCTTATAAGCAGGAAAATATTTTTCAGAGAAGTAATATATCATATCCTGGGGACTACGCACACAACCAGGAGCAAGAGTATTAAACCATTTCTTAGCATCACCCTTTAATGAGAAAGGAAACAACTTAAGAATGTAATAGTAGCGAATTTTCCTCATGAGCAAATAGGGTGGCTATATCATTCAATTTAGTAAGGTGTGCCACAACAGTTTCAGTTTCATAACCATGAAAAGGATCAGATTCAACCAAAGTAATTAACTCAGGATCGACAGAGAATTCATAATCCTTATCGGTAACAAAGATAGGAGAGGTAGCAAACTTGGAATCATATTTCATTCTCTCCATCATAAACTTTTCTTTTAGCTTACTCAATAATTTTCTAACATCATCTTTGTCATTGCAAGCAAGAATTTCCCTAGCTATCTCTCCATCTATAACATAACCATCAGGTATCTTAGGCATTTCAATTCTAGTAGGAGAGCTAGGCATAATAGGTGAATCATAGTTTTCATCAATTTCATCGATTTCAGCATTCTCAATTTCTTTAGCTTTAGTAATTTGTTCATTAAGAAATTCACCTAGTGGCACAGTATTATCAAGCAGAGTACTAGCATCATCACAAGTTTCATTTATAGCAGAAGTAGTATTATCAATTACTTGCCACATATCAGAATGAATAGCAGGTGGCGGTGTCGCAAGCTTACTCAAAACAGATGATGAATCAAGTGCGGAGCTAGATGGCAGTTCCTTACCTTCCCTCGTCTTAGAGGGTACGATCTTGGTCTTCGCGTCTTTCAGATTCTTCATAGTGATCAACAGATATAATTCCCAAGTGACTCAACAAATAAAGCTATGCTCCCCGGCAACGGCGCCAGAAAAAGGTCTTGATAACCCACAAGTATAGGGGATCGCGCCAGTCTTCGAGGGTAGTATTTCAGCCAAATTTATTGATTCGACACAAGGGGAGCCAAAGAATATTTATGAGTATTAGTAGTTGAGTTGTCAATTCAACCACACTTGGAGAACTAAATATCTGCAACAAAGTGTTTAGTAGCACAGTAGTATGATAGTTTGATAACAGTAGTAACAGTAGCAATAGTAACGGAAACAGTAACAGTACAGTTTTGTAGTGATTGTAACAGCAGCAGCAACGATAGTAACTTAGCAAAGATCAATATGAGAAAAGCGTAGGCATTGGATCAGTGATGGATAATTATGTTGCATGACATTCATCATATAACAGTCACAACCTAGAGCGATACACAATAGCTTCAATTCATTAATGTAATGTAGGCATGTATTCCGTATATACTCATACGTGCTTGCAATAAGAACTTGCATGTCATCTTTTGTCCTACCCTCCCGTGGCAGCGGGGCCCATAAGGAAACTTAGGAATATTAAGGCCTCCTTTAATAGAGAACCGGAACAAAGCATTAACACATGGTGAATACATGAACTCCTCGAATTACAGTCATCCCCGGAGAGTATCCCAAACAATTGTCACTATGGGGTCTATGGATCAGAACAATAACAAGTGCATATAACTAGCAGATAGGATCAAGAACTCAAATATATTCATGAAAACATAAAGGGTTCAGATCTGAAATCATGGCACTCGGGCCCTAGTGACAAGCATTAAGCATAGCAAAGTCATAGCAACATCAATCTGAGAACATAGTGGATACTAGGGATCAAGCCCTAACAAATTGACTCGATTCCATGATAAATCTCATCCAACCCATCACCGCCGAGCAAGCCTACGAAGGAATTACTCACTCCCGGCGGTGAGCATCATGGAATTGTTGATGGAGGATGGTTGATGATGACGATGGCGATGAATCCCCCTCTCTCGAGCCCCGAAAGGACTCCAGATCAGCCCTCCCGATGAAGAACAGGAGGTGGCGGTGGCTCTGTATCGTAAAACGCGATGAAACTTCTTTTCTTATTTTTTTCTCAGGAAAACAAAATTTAACGCGCTGGAATTAGGTCAGACGGCCACCTGTGGGCCCCACAAGGTAATAGGGTGCGCCCAAGGGGTGGCCGCGCCCTGTTGCCTTGTGGGCAACAGGTGGTCCCTCTTCGGTGGATTTTTGCTCCGGTAATTTTTATATATTCTATAAAAAATCTCCAGAAAGTTTCGTTCAATTCCGAGAACTTTTATTTCTGCACAAAAAACAACACCATGGTAGTCTGCTGAAAACAGCGCCAATTCGGGTTAGTTTCATTCAAATCATGCAAATTAGAGTCCAAAACAAGAGCAAAAGTGTTTAGAAAAGTAGATGCGACGGAGACGTATCAAGGACGCGGCGGAGGCGACGGAGGAGGAGGTGGAGGTTGTCTACGCGGTGGCGACGGCACCTTGATCGGGGAGCAGACGGTTTGGATTGCCAATCCGGCAGGGCAGAAAATTGCATGGATTGCCGGACTGATGTTCTTTTGGATACGGACATGTAAAAACTAAGCATACTTGGCTCTTTTTGGTTGTGATCGGGCATGCGATCCGGCGCTGGTGTGATCCGGCACACTGTATGGGCCGAACTAAATTTGAATTTGAAATTGCCCTTTACTGGCGGACATATACATGATAGCGTTGGATGGCGGCTCCCGCATCTGTGTCCGCGGACTGGTCCCCCCTGTCCACGGATGGATGCGGGAGAAAATTTGCGGGTTGCCGTTGGAAATTTGCGGGTTGCAATTTCGATGAGATGTCATAAAATTTAATGAAGAAAAGAGGGTTAAGTATCATATCATGATACCATATCATAATAAATACTTTACTACTCCCACTATATTGGGTCTATAGGACTATGCATTACGGAGCAAAATTGTAGAGGAGCACTCGACGACGCAGCCCACGGCAATCATACCCATCCAATTGTCTTGGGATCAACACCCACTATATTAGCCCCTCTGTATTGTGTTCATTTATCGCTCTGTATCTCCGTCTGCTTCCTATGTATATGGCCACTATTATAACCGACTTGCCAGCTGATTCATTGCTCCATTTATGAGTGATGAGCTGTTTCTCTGGCACTGTTGTTTTACCACATAGTACAGTGCCGATACATGTATGGAGTCAGTGTAATATTTCAATCTTTTACTAGTTCAGCGGTGAGGTAATATATTTAAACCCGTAGACAATTACTTCAGCTCTCTGATTCTTGTATGGGCAGTGACTTTCTTGCCCAACGTATCCGGCTGAGCAGCTGACAGGACTGCATCCCTATGCGTGGGTCCATGATCTAGACCTGTGTTCAAACCCTTGTCGTCCAAAACGCACGCATCAGTGCGTCCAAAACGCACAGTCATTATATAAGCACAAACCCAAATACTAATTTCTAGGAAATTATGTAAATAAATCTGAGAGATTTTTCAGCACATTTCATGTTTTTTTATCTTAAGTGAAAAACTGAGAACGTCATGGCATTAGTTCTATAAACTTTTTCATAATAATCTTAGAATTTTTTTGAAAAAATCTCAGGAATTATTCTCTTCTAAAAAATCTGAGAATTTAATAATAAAAATTCCGAGAAAGGTGCAATTAATGATGCAATCAAAACTAATGTATGTTGTCACCCACACAATTGAAATTGCTATCTTTTACCGTGCTTCATCCTAGTTATTAGTTATTGTTATTAAATGGATGTGTTCCTAAAGTCTTTGTCATTTAATGCTTCGTTGAAATCTGTGATATGTTTTGTCAGACACACTATTTCGAATTAAATGATTTTGGACAGCTTTTTACAGTTGGCTACGCAAGCACGCAGTATTGTGATCTCGCTATCAATTAAACAAAAACTTACACCGATCTCCAAACTAACCATGAGTGGCTTTGATTCCAGAGGAGTGCGCCGTGTGCTCCTCGTTCGCGTCCCATTATGGAGGTAGGATCATACAGTATATCATACTCCATCCATTTTTACAAGGCCTAACTCCAGTTTTCATTTTTTTTCCATTTATACAAGGCCAAATTAGCTAACCGATGCATGTAGGCTTTAATCCTCTCTCGTATGGAGTGCTTGAGCGCGCTTAATGACATGCATGCATGCATGCAAGCCATTTTCTTTTGGCAAGCAAGCCAATGCATGCTAAAATTGATTCGTGCATGGAGCACTACTATAGGAGGGAAATTAATACGAAGAGAGAGGAAGAGATTAGCGCAATTAATAGATTCTTTGATGATGGGTGAATCCCTAAATTTTCTCTAGGTTTCATAGAGTGTCTTGGTATGAGAGATTCAAAAGTTAGGCCCTGTAAAAATGGATGGAGGGGTATGCATGATACTAACTTATGATACTACTCACTACAGACAGCCTAGATAAAGAGTAAACAGAAACTTTTCGATCCTTCTACTTTGGTTATCACGCTTGATTAGTCACTCCCCATCAACGTCAAGCTAGGGGAGGTTAGAGGTTGTGCTGATGGTAGGAAGTAATTAAGTCGCAAACAAAGCTGAGAGCAGAGCTCGAGAAACATCATTTCCAAACTTTAAATATTAATTGGTACAGCTAAAACAAGAGGAATAATGTACATGTTGCCTTTAATTTGGTTTGTTGCTATATTTGCTTCGTTTCTGACCATCACAATCGCATCATGGTGCGAGGATCATATATAGAGCCCTTGTTCGATCTACTAGTATGCAGTACATGCGCGCGTCTCTCCCTCGCTTTCGCATTTCCGCACATGGAGCACTTCACGCTCCCATTCTACTGCCACTTCGGCTTATGCTTGTTCTTGGCTCTCCTCCTCCATGCCGTCCTACGCGCCAAGAAGCCCCGCCCGAGGCTGCCTCCCGGCCCGTGGCAGCTTCCGATCATCGGCAGCCTGCACCACCTGCTGCGTGGGCTCCCACACCGCACCATGCGCGACCTCTCCCTCCGCCAAGGCCCGCTCATGCTGCTCCGGGTGTGCGAGCGCGTGGCCGTCGTCGTCTCCTCCGCCGAGGCCGCGAGGGAGATCTACAAGGGCAACGAGGCCGCCTTCTCGGAGCGGCTAAGCAGCCCGGGCATCGACGAGCTCTCGAGGCATGGACAGGGGATCGTCTTCGCGCCCTACGGCGACCACTGGCGCCTGCTCCGCCGGATCCTCATGACGGAGCTGCTCAGCGCACGGCGCGTCGAGGCGTTCCGACGAATCCGCGAGGAGGAGGCGGCCCGCCTCGTCTCGTCGCTTCGGGCGACGTCCGACGGCCGGCTCGTGAGCATCGACGAGCGGCTCGACGAGTTCATGACAGACTCGGCCGTGCGCGCCATCTTCGGGGACAGGCTGCCCGACAGAGCCGCGTTCCTGAAGATCGTCAAGCAAGGAGTGGGCCTGTCGTCGCTGTTCGACCTCCGGGACCTCTTCCCTTCGTCGCGGCTAGTTCGGCTTCTGCCGCGCAGCGGCAGGGCGTAGCGGCAGCGTCAAGAGACGTTCAGGCTCATGGACAACATCCTTAAGACCCACGAGGAGAGGAGGGTGGGTAGAGATGGAGATGACGAGTTGACGACCAGGAGATGGTCGACGTGTTGCTGAGGATCCAGAAAGAAGGCAATATGCGAGTTTCCCTAACCGACGGAGTCATAAGGGCACTGCTCATAGTAAGCTCTATCTATCTTAAAACCAAAGTTTTAAATAAGAGTCCATTACACTGGTAGTGCTAGAACTTGACGTAAATGGTCACTTTAGTGCTAGAACTTGTGGTGTACATCGAAGTGGTGCAAAAACTTGGCTCGAGCGTGCAAATACAGTGTTAGTCGTGTTTTTATACATCGGCGACGATGACGAGGCATGCCAGCGTGGCGTAGGGCCCGATGTCCGTGACTGCAGTATGAGGACAGGGCGTGTGGCGTGTGCTTTGTGCAAAAAAAACCTTGGATTTTATTTCTCACGTACAGGGACGAATCCAAGGGGGGACGAGGGGGGGGCTAGACCCCCCTGACGAACTTGTTTCACGGTCACCTCAATAGCGATTAGGCAGGCTGGTATTTAGGCAGTGTTTTGACTCGATTTTCCTCAATTCGCCCCCCCTGTCCGGCTGTCGCGCGTAACCACGTGAAACCCCCAGGGCCGGCCTAGCCCATGTACACTACATAGCAGATCAAAACCAAGAAAAAAGAAAAAGCCCACCATCGAAGAGAAAAGGGGCCAGGGTCCATTGGTCCTCGGACTTGCGGCTGCAGCAGCACGTACATACATAACCGCTTTGATTCTCTGCTGCTGCGATCGTCACGATTTTAGCGCCGCCAATCTTCCTAACTGTCGTGCGATCCAATCTCCACCCACCACTCGCCGTAGTAGAGCCTGCCGTCGCGGCCGGCAAGGCTGTCCGTGAAGGAGAGGAGCACGACAAGTGTGCTCCAACCTCCCAGCGAGAGTCACAAGACTGATCTAGATCCATGATAGCTGCACCTGCACGGTTAGTCCCTTCTTCATCTCTTGATCTTTAATCTGTTCAAATTTGTGTGGTTGTGCCATACAAAATCTACAAACATCAGAAATTAATTACAACATATTGGCTGCCCTTATATTGTTACACTCGTGTATAGATAAGACGAGGAAGAGAAAATGAAAAATGTTTGCCAAGAGCATTTGCGTCCAACTGTCCAACCTTACAGACCCCAATCGATCATTCCTCTCAGCCAGTAAGGGGATTATGAAAAGCACCACCACCATGAGCGACCACGGAGACGACGATGCACGCCATTCTCAATAATTAACCTTAGCTTCAAATCTCTGTTTTTTGCTGGTTAATATGAATGATAATTAATTGATTGACATGAAAATCAGAGTTGGTCAATTCAACATAGTACCGTCTGCCAAATTATGTAATATAACTAATTTAGATACTCTTTTTCTTCAAAGATGAATATTTTCATAATAATCTTGTAGTCTTTAGCTGTTTACACTAACGAAAATACGAGTCCGGGCTTATGTTTCTTTGCACACTTTAAACTTCTGATTGATCATCCGGTGCCCATCAGTCTATAAGAGCTCAAGTCTGAAACTCGCCCCCCCCCCCCCTATGTCAAATTCCTGGCTCCGTCCCTGCTCACGTAAAGGCCACTGTCAGGTGAACAGTAATTTGCATGTATGGCTGCATGTATGGCATCGGGTGGGTCCAACCTGTCAGCGAAACATCACAAATCTATAATAGAATGAAAAATAGGCCGCGGTGGAATTCGAACTAGTGCCCTCGGTCTAAAACAGGCGCGCGGCTAGCCAACATACCAAGATATCATTTGATGTTCTGCATGGATACAAGTGACCTGAGAGATAACAGCAGGACGGCGTACCAACACAAACAATGGAATTTTTGTTTGATTTTTTTAAGTCTAAACACACTTGCTTTATAGATTAATAATGTTCAAAGGGATACAATTCAAGTCTGGGGGGTTTAGCAGCCACACATGGCGCCTCGAGTCCAGACCAAAAGCGTGCTTAGAAAGGCTATGAGCCTCTTGGTTAGTTTCACGACCTTCAAAGATGAAGGTGCAGTGTTGAAAGAGCACCAAAGTAGCGGTGATCTCCTTCAACAGAACGCCTGCTGGGCTAAAGCAGACTACAGTTAGTGCGGCCCATTTAAAATATGTTAGTTTTTTTTTCAAATTTGAAAAAAATATCGTTATAAATATAATTATATATATGTATTCATTTGAGAATCTGCAGTCCGATTGCACATTAGGCTCATATTGTTTTCCAAACATATATCTATATTTATTTAAAAATACATACATATTTTTTTAAAATACAAACGTTACTGAAATGCATGAACACTTTTAAAACAACATAAAAACTTAAAGCATGATCACTTTTATATAAAACATGGAGTTTTATTTAAAACATGTATTTTCTGAAATTATATGATAATTTGTTTAAATAAACATATTTTCTAAAATTACTTTAATACTTTATTTATTATGCAAGCACTTTTTAAATTTTACAAATAATTCATAATTTAATTGGTTGATTTTTTACTCCCTTCGTTTAATACGATAATTTGCAGCCCACGATTAATTTATAATTCATAATTTGTAAATAATTCATAATTTAATTGGTTGATTTTTTACAAATAATTCATAATTTAATACGATAATTCATAATTTAATTGGTTGATTTTTTACAAATAATTCATAATTTAATATGATAATTTGTTTAAATAAACATATTGATTTTTTAAAAATCAATATGTGAGCATTTTTTGTCTAATTTCTGTTATTTTGTATAAAATTACTTTAATTACTTTATTTATTACTCCCTTCGATCAATAATAAGTGTCGTAGTTTTGAAGTAAGGTTGAACTAATCTTAATTCAAAACCGCGCCACTTATTTTAGATGGGGGGAATAGAATTTATGATTTTCTTTTACAAATTTCGAAAAATGAAAAAATAACTAACATAAATTGCAGCCCACGATCACGTTCTGATATAGACATATAAGTTGTAAAGACATGACACTCCATGGTCGTAAACTTTTTTCTATATTAAAATTCTTAATTTACATTACTTAGCTCTTCTTTTTAGTCTACTTATACATTATACTTAGCTAAAGATATAAAGATTGCGTATGCCTGTATATGGTGAAGTGAGTTGTGGGCTGGTGGCTAGTGTGCATGCTGTTTCAACCGAGGTGGCTTTTTCCATAAAAAAGCACGCCACACGTCCCCATTCCCATGAAGTCACTGACGGTGGGCCCTAAGCCACGCTGGTATGCCTCGTCATCGTCGCCGGCATATACAAACACGATTAACACTGTACTTGTACGCCCGAGTCAAGTTTTTGCACCACTTCGATGTACACCACAAGTTCTAGCACTAAAGTGACCGTTTGCGCCAAGTTCTAGCACCACCGGTGTAATTGACTCTTTAAATAACGGCTATGGCAAATAGCGGCAGTAGATTTAGCGCTAAATTGCGCTAACACTAGATAGCGCTATACGGTTTAGCATGATGCCCCTCCAAAGCTAGCGCGCTATTTAAAACCATGCTTAAAACTCGAACATTTTCCGTTTATTATGCACTATCACAAAGTCACCGTTGTTCCGGATTTGCCAATCCTAAATTGCATGAAAACAAAATTTGCATCAGTCCATTTTAGCTAGGAGAAAAGAGGGCCGCCCCCTTTCTTCCGATAAAAAGGTGGGGTGTGACAAAATCTCACTCGATTGAGATTTTACTCATCTGACATCAGCATAGGCTGTTTTGCCTATTTTATCATTTCTTTTTTTCTTTTTTTTTTCTCTATGGCCAACGAGAGATGTGCAACTGTAGTTGCATGGTTGACAAAGGATGTGTTGTTGTAGTTGCACGCGACCGATGAGGGATGTGTAGTTGTAGTTGCAGGAATGACAATGATGTTCAACTATAGTTGTGTACGGAAAAAAGGATAAAAATAGAAACCAAAGAACGATGTAAATCATGCACCGAAGAATAAAAAAAATCCGTATGAATCTCCGCGTAAATGAGATGGTTATAATGTTGATTAAGATTTAACTAATTCTCAATTGATCCAGAATTAGCAAATATGTAAAATTATGCGGTTCCCATTCAAGTCACGTTATGTCTTCTCTTTTCATTTTTGTAGCCCTATGTAACTCGAGATGTCATATAGCGTCCATCTAGATCGAATCCTTCTTCTTTGATAATTTTACAGTCTTCTGATCAATGTTACTTGTACTAGTAGAATGCCCGTGCGTTGCCACGGAGCTTTTGAAATATTTTTCTGGAGTTATGTGAACATCGTTGAATGCCCATGCTCATTGGAATACCAGCCGGAAAAAACGTTGCCATCCAGATATATCGTAATTCCAGCCGGGTTGCTTCATTTCGAGTGCGTCGTTGAATTTCCTCGCAATCTTTGTAATTTAACTAAATGCCTCCGAGTTTTAACCTCTGACGACTATGATGCATGGATAGGGTCCAGAATATATACACGGCGTGCATGTTTGTCGATGACGTACAAGATGTATCAGCCGATGAATGTGTATGGAACATAAATCTACAAGTGGTAGCTATTAGAAACAATAAACCATGACAACAATGTTCAAAAATCCTTACTTACCATGTTGCATGATGAGATGTTCTTGAATCTTGACTATCTCAGGATAGCTATCATTGTTGCCAACATTTGAATAGTTTCTTTCGCGTAGAACTTTTGATCTCGTGTTAAAAAAACTATTTAGAAACATGTTGATATTGAATGAAGAATTATGATAACTTACACAAAATTGTAAATCCATAAAGTGTACAAGAGGGTCTAGGAATAATGCTCATCACATGCCAGTATACGCACTGCGATGTTGAAACAATCATTCTCCATAGACTGCTTCATGTTAAGTTTTTTGAGACTTAAACCCATTGGATGGGTTGTCGAGCTTCGCACCCATTCCTTCATGAAAAATGGATGATAAGAATAATAATAATGTAAACTGGCACATTACATATTTATAAATGACGCTTAGTCCAAACACTCGGCATCATCGATCGACATGATATAGTTGCATAGCGCGACAACTAATTCACATTGATCCGTGGGCATGATGGGCTTGGGGTATAGGACGTTTCTCTTCTACTACATCAGGTGGATTCTCCAGAAGCTCAAGATTAGAATTAGGTAAACTTTCTCCATCATCAGATTGGTAGTATACCGGACTTCCTTTTAGCTTATTCAAGTCTAGATCGAGCAATATGACAGCTAATTTTTGTCGAACGTGTTTCGTATCCTCCTACAAAATATTTAAAAATCAAATTTGATATAATATTTTGAGATTAAATAATGAGATAATATATGAAAATGAAATACGAGTGAACTGACCAGACAATGCATCTGTTGTCCAATATTCCATATAATTTAGCATAAACAATCCACATGATGTGCTACAATATTATAGAATGATGCTTTTGACCCGCCCTGTCTCGTAAACGGTCGTGAGCAAGCATACAATATATGTAAGCGTTTATCACTTGTAATTCCACATTACACATTTAGAATATATTTATGTTATTAGATATTATATATGGTTTGTATTATTAAGTACAAAGTACATGCGATTAGTCTTACACCATCGTGTAAGAACATATCATCTTTTATAAGGCATTTCAACTCGTCATTGATAACAAGACATCTCCAATGTCCACGAACTTGGTTTTGTAAGGGGCAGACATGATTTATTCGATGACCCTAATTTCTCTAGGGGTACAGACACAGTCTGTAGTTATAATACAAAAATGAGCTAAATTAATTAAAGACAGAAAATAATTTGATGGAAGGAAAGAACTTTAATCACGGTGAAAGTAAAAACCTTGTGGGATAACATTTATATTTGCATTTTTCAGTTTGTTGTGGGCTATCATCAGTTGCACATTTTTTGTTGTAGAAAACATGATGATTTTTCCCCCTTCCAAAGACGTCGCCCCGGGAACCCTTTGCATGGATTCTTTTTGAACGCCGACAGAATCGATCTCCATCTCTCATATTCTGCAAAATTAAACATATATAGAAATATACCTTTTGAGTATTATATCATGTGCAACATACATACAAAGAAGAACAATTATTTGCATGCACCTCTTCTCGTTGTGTAAAACGCGTTGAATTCTCATCCCCATCCATCATCGCTACATCAGGGTCTTTGTCAATCGACATTTCTGAAGCAACAATCAAATCCATCAGTTTTTATGACCTACAAAGGTATTCTAATACAAACAAAGATTAGAATATTTTTTTTAAGATGATGGTATGGAAAATATATATTCATTGGACAAATGCTAGAAATGAGCAGTTTTTAGTAGATTGAGTGGCAGCCCAATTTTAATAAATTGTAGGCTGGCCTCTAACTCACTTGTTGATGGTTATTCTCGTGAATATCTACTATTTAGGGTATGTGGTATATTGCCCATAAAAAAATATGTTACATTTCTCCACGAGCAAAAAACGGATTTTTCCTTTATATAACGATAGTCGGTCATCCGTAATTTCTTGAATCCTTTTAATTTATCTATGTAGATAAACATAGAGAAATAGTAAGACACAAGATAAACACATGTGAGCAGTCCAACATAAACCAAGTATATTCTGTTTCTTCTATCAAAATTGTTTTTATTTGTATGATATTCCTTTTATTTTTATTTTTGAGGGAATATTTGTATGATATTCTGAACATATAGTGAATAGGTATAAATAAAGCTTTATTTTTTTTGATATTCTCATGATACCCCTCCTATATGACTTACTGTCCTCTCCTGCACGACCGCACTCTATCCACTGCCTCTCCTCACCACTCACTCTCTCATTCCCCTCACTTTCTCCCTTCCCTCTCCAGATCCATAGACTTCACCGGCGTCACCCACTCCCCTTTCTCCGCCCTTGCTCCCACAGCCAGCAGAACCGGCGACCTCTCGCCCACCGCCCCTCCCCCTATCATCCCCTCCCCTCTTGTCATAAAAAAAGTGAAGGGGGGAGATCGAGCAACCAGGCGGTGGCCAGATCCGTCCACAACCGGCGAACAACATCATGCCAAGGTCGCCAACGCTGTCGTCAAATGGCGGGCTTCTTCCACCTCGACGGACTTGCTCGTGCGCCAAGATATGAGAGGGGGCCTTCTACTTCTTCCTCGTTCATCGCCCCTTTCTCCACGCCATGGATCGACCTTCCTCTGCTCCCACCCACGCCATGGACCGAGCTCACTCCCCTCCTCAAGGTCATCTCTTCAGCCCCCTCCTCGTCTGGCTTGTGGCACCGCTAACCCTCACCTTATCTCCCTCCCTTTCCTCCCAGATCGAGACCTGCTTGTGTTTTTGCTCGGCCGCGTCACCTCACCGCCGCCTTCGTCTCCTTATACAGTGCCGTCTCCGCCGCCTTCTTCCTGTTGTAGAAGAGCGCTTTCGATTCTTGAACCTACAAAATATAAAATGCAGAGGTCAAGAGAGTGATTATTTTATATTGTCTAATATATATTAATAAATATGAATTTCTCTTGTCCCTGGTACTATATTTTTATGCATGCTTATAAAAATATTATATTTTCGTCATGAAAGTAATGCATTGCATAACCAACCTGTGTGTCGTAGTGTACGGTGGTCTTGCTGAGCTACTCGGCCTTGAGCTTCTCGGTCCGGCGGAGGGCATTCTTCATCTCGACCTCCATCTATAGCTCGGCACCGCGGATGGCGACAGCCTTGACGGCCTCAACCTCGGCGACCTTGGCCTGCCGGTCCCAGCCTCCCACTTCATGGCGAGTTCGGTCCTTGCGGCGGCTCTGTCGGCCTCCCTAGCGTTCTCAAACACCTTCACCTCCGCCTTGACCTTGGCCTCCTCCTTGAGCGCCTCGCCCTGCTGCCGCACGGAGAGCACCTTGTTCACGTGCATCGCTTTGTACAAAAAAAATTTGACAGAGTAAAGAGATCTTCAGAAATTCAAGATTACATGTGTCCATCAAAATTACCGGTGGCAGAGCATCAAAATTCACATGCATCAGAAATTTAAGATCAAGGAATCAACAAATGATCAATAACACATGTGTCTATCTACTTTATATATACAAGGCGATTGGGTGTTTTCAGCAATGTTTCAACGGCAGGGCGATCGCACTGGGAGTTGGTGACTTGTCTTCCTCTGAACGGGTGAGGCACTGCAAAATTAGAGTACACAACAACAGTAAGAACAACATGGAGCCATGGACGTACTGTGAATATCCATTGACGTACTGGGAACAGCATGAGACGACGTCATCAAGAGCGAGGAGTCCCTCTTCCTCTTCGTCCTTAATCTCTATGGAGCTCGAGATCACGTCATGGTGGAGTCTGCCCCGCGGCACCAGGACGCCGAGTGGCTGCGCGTTGATGTTCCGCTCCTTCTATGGATCCACTCGCCGATCGTCGACAGCCTTCTCCATCTCGGCATCATGCCCTCCGGCAGCGCCGCAGCGCCTATGCAGTATGCAGCCTGGCAACGTCTGCACCGGCACTTCCTCGAGAACCAGCCTGCACGCACGATCGACTCAACCGCAGCTACCACTCCTTAGATAGGATGATCTTCCCTTCGCCGAGTACGTGTGCCCTCTGAAGAAGACATGCAGTCTTGTTGTCGCTGTTACCAACGTCGGAGACGCCGTCTCCAATCATGATGTCACCATGCAACTTCTCTATGGTTTGATCCACATGCTCGACACCATCGGCACCGTGCCTCTGCCCAGCTTCGATGACGCCTGCAACCGCCGAGATGCTCGAGCTCGCCTGGTTGGAAATTAATTAGCGCGCAGCCGATGAGGGCAGCTCCGTGTTGGTCGCCTACAATGGCGACACTGGTGGTCAAGGAGACCGCGGATCTGGCCGGAGTGATCATGCCCACGGCGAGGCGGGCGAGCACGGTGAACATGCAATTACCAAGGGCGCAATACTGGCACCGCGCGCAGCGACGTGATGTAGAGCACCACGGTGCACTTGCCGCCGGGCGGTCACAGGCTCTCAAACCCGGCCAAGGGATCTACGCCGCGGCCGCCATCTAGCACGACGGGGATGTCGTCATCGTCGTCCTGGTGCTCGGTCTTCTCGAGCGCCTGGGTGTATGCGTTGTCGACGACGCGGAAAGCGGCGAGGAGGTCCGGATCAAAGAGGATCCGATCTGAGGCCTCTCATCCAGTCAGCCTCCTTCCCGATCAATGTCCACCTCTCTAAGGAGAACGGGAGCTGGGAAAGGAAAGAGAACGTGAGAGAGGAAGGGGATTGGCGTCCATGCATGGGTTTCCGTTTCTCAGTTAATTTCCTTCCTTTCGAGTGCGTGCGGGATAGATTAGGAAAGCGTGGGTTTTTTTTTGTGGTGTTTTTCTCCCTGGTTTTATGCCCATCGGTTTTGCAGGGGAGAGGAAAAAATCGGTGGGGATGGGATCGATCGGTGGTGGAGGTAGGGATCGATCGGTGGTGGAGGTATCGTTCGATGGGGAGGGGGGAGGGGGGGGTGACGAGACGAAACGACAACGGACTCTTCCATTAGGAGTAGAGATCCCAACAGGATGTCTTCGGTGCGGCACTTGACACCGCAACTACTATTCTACAATGGGCAATGGCTGAACTAATGGCAAATCCAAGGGTCATGCAGCGGGTGCAATCCGAGGCAGATTATGTTCTCGCGGGACATGCCACGGTACAAGAGGCCTCACTAAAGAGCATGCAATACCTCAAGGTGGCTATTAAAGAGACCTTGCGACTACACCCTCCTGCCTCGCTCTTCCCTAGAGTGTGTGTGCAAGACTGCAAGATTCAAGGATATGACGTACCACGGGGGGCTACTATGCTAACCAACACATGGGCAATCTCTAGGGACCCGAAGTATTGGTATGAGCCGGAAAAGTTCATGCCAGAGAGATTTGAAGGCGATGGTGTTGCCGACTTCAGAGGTTTGGACTTCGAGTTCACTCCTTTCGGTGTTGGGTGGAGGATTTGCCCTGGGATTGATTTTGCATATGCAAACATTGAGATTGCATTGGCTAGCCTAATTTACCATTTTGACTGGGAGCTTCCTCCCAGAGTGGACCCAAGGGAAATAGACATGACAGAGGTGTTTGGAGCAACTGTTCGAAGGAAGGCTGAGCTATTTCTGCGTCCCATTCCTCGTGCCCACCTCTAGATGAATAACATTCGCAGAACCACATGCTCTTAATATAAGTATCTCACATATATGTAATTTATGCAATCATAATATAAATTTCTAAAGTACTGTTTGATATGCACATTTAAGAAAATTAACATGTAGTTTTGTGTGGCAAAATGGCTTTCATAATGTCTTACTCTTGGAATAATTGTAGATATTTGCTCCGGTCTACAATGGCCTTATCTATGACAAAGGTTATTGTCAATAATGGTCAAAATATTGGTTCTAGTGTACTCCCTAACACATCTACCATAGGGGATTTTTTTTAAGGAACTCATTTATTGATCTCCCAATGTCTGCATCGATGCAATGGACAAAACCCACCAAATCCACATTTATAACATTTATCAAAAAATATAAGGTGAACTCTTCTCTTGTTCACTTCTTAGTTGGGAAGTTCATGTTTTGTAGGGAAAATCGCTTTTTCTACGGAAGTTCACCTAAGGTTTTTGTTACCGGTCGGTGAATTCGGTTACCGCCCAATAATCGCGTTTCTCGATCCCTTGTGGTAAATATAGTTACCAAGCAAAAAATAATGAGTTTTTCGAAAATTTTAAATTTGAATGCTCCCTTTATAATTAAATAACATGGCATCTCTATGTAACATTACACCACAAGCAATGGTGCAGTGGTAAATTGGTCGCTGCTCACCTAGAGGTCACCTGTTATACTTTGGGTGCGTGCAGTTTTTTTGTTGTTGTTGGCTTTTAGATGCACTGATCGCAAACGACAAAATATAGTTGGCAGTGTGG
Organism: Elymus sibiricus; assembly: GCA_039707655.1. Taxonomy (NCBI): domain Eukaryota; kingdom Viridiplantae; phylum Streptophyta; class Magnoliopsida; order Poales; family Poaceae; genus Elymus; species Elymus sibiricus. Next base: position 324,115,235 of record CM077674.1, on the reverse strand, counting down.
GTCAAACCAACGACCTGAAAGAACGGAATGAATGCAGAAGCCGGGACATTGCGTTGGTAGCAATGTTTAATACGGACGCGGACCTTTGGTCTACGGGGCCATATACACCCTATATGAATTATTATTTTAGTAATTTAACAAACAGTCAAAAAATTCTGAAAATATTTTTGAAATAAACTTGACCTTCCATTATACTCGTGAGAAAAATTCCACAAAAAGAAAATCCCCCTTTGACTTCTTTTCAAAAAAGACAATTTTTTGTCCAAAATAGTGTGAATAGTGACCTATAATAGAAAATAATTTTTGTCTTCTTCGCTGTGAAGTCAACGTTGGTTTTTTTTCGTGAAAATTTATATACTAGTGCAAAAGCAAGTCAAGTTTATTCTAAAAATAGTTCTAAAACTATTTTGACTTTTTGTTTAATTACTAAAAAAAATCCTCATATAGGGTGTATATACAACCAGGTTCCGAAATGTATTTCCCTGTTTAATACTAGAGAGGTTGAATATATCTATATCGATGTAAGAAAATTTAATTATAAATTTTGTCCGAAATGTGTCCGGTATTTTCTGGTTACCGTGGATTGGCAAGTACTCCTCGTCCGTGATGGAAAGTTCACATTTTTTTTGTCCCGGAGTTCATCGGTTAATGTCATGAAGTTCACTGCATGCAGTTCACAGAGGTTACTTCAACTTGAACAGTTGAGAAAAGGTTGCAGAATAGTTAGAATGTAAGTGATTGCAGAATGTATATTGAAAACCAGTAATTTACCAACAAAGATGAAAAAGAATCTCAACTCAGCACTTTGTAACTGCTTTGAAAATGAGATTGCCCATGGATTAGTGTCTTGAGAAATAACTAGTTGATTATCCAAAAAAAAATATGTTTACTTGTTTAGTTATCCAAATTAAAACCTATCATGAAACCCAAAAAATGTAGCAATGGGCAAAATTAGGGTGTGCGTGTGTGCGTTCATAGGGGTGAGTGTATGCGTGTGTATATGAGCGCTTGCGTCTGTACTGTGTTCAAAAAAAAAAGCAAGTAGATTAGTATATATATTCATGAATAAATATGCTAACTAAAAAATAAAAGTTGCTTATGGCAAATTGAAATTGAACCTATGATGAACCCGAACAAAAACAACCATGAATTTTTTTTTGCTAAGAAACGATTATTTCTCAAGCGACCAAGAATTAGCAAACGGCTAGCTGCCCCACCTTCAGAGTTCGGAGATGATGGTCACACTTTTTTTTTCGAGAACACGCGAGAGATCTGTATGCCGATATAATAAGACAAAAAGCAATCACATTTACAAGCACAAGGTTCGGTACCACAGGACGACTGCTCGAGGAACCCTAACCCCACCATTACAAAGAGTTACAGGATTACTATCTTAAGACAAACGTTACCCACCATCTTCCATTTGCGGCAATGATCGCGAATCCTATCAACAATTGCACCTGGTAGGAGAGATGAGTTCTTGAAGTCATGGTGATTCCTCTCTAGCCATATGCATCGTAGCGAGCAAAGGATCACCGAGTTAACCCCATTACGAAGGTTGCGAGGAATGGACCGTTGGAGGGTAGTCCACCATGAGAGCACCTCACTGTCATCATTTGGCGCGTGGTTCATAACACCAATCCAGCGAAGAACCAAAACCCAAACTTTCTGAGCATAGACGTAGCCCACCATGAAGTGCTCAATCGTCTCCGGTGTAGGAGATATGCCCTAGAGGCAATAATAAATGTTATTATTCATCTCCAAGTTCGTAATTGATTTTTATGTTCCATGCTATAACTATAATGTTTCTCGAGTCTGCAATATCCACGAGGCTCGAAGGGAAACTCATGCGCACGTGTGGAATAATAAACGGTAAAATGTATTTCTAGTCATGCCTCTAAGACTAGCTCAAGTGTTGTATGATGGTCCTGTTTTCCTGATCATAGGCATGTCTATACCGACAACTTTGAGGACACATTGTTAGGAGAACACTTGTGTTGAATCGACCCAAAAATTGATATTATGCTATGAGATACATTCGTCACAAGTTAATGGTTAATAACACAGAGAAAGTTAACGTTTGCATAATTCCTTAGACCATGAGAGTATCGAGTTTCTTCATGCTTGCTTCATGAACTTTGGGGTTTGTTAAACGTCATCCGTAACTGGGTGGCTATTACGGCTGCTTACGGGTTCATGGGAAAGTGTGACAAATAACTTGATAGCTCAAGATTGGGATTTGCTCCTCCGATGATGGAGAGATATTCTTTGGGCCCTCTCGGTGTTACGGTATCCATCATCGTCTAGCCAGACACAATGTGATTTGATCACAGGGATGCCGAAATGCGGAAACGAGATAAGAGAACAAAACCGGTAAACGAGGTAACTGGCATAGTGGACAAGTTGTTGATCCATGGGGATGCCGGTAAGTCTCACATCGGGTGTTTGTAACATATCGCGAAGCAAAAGGAATAGCACACGGCAACTAACAGATCACTCAAATATTCATTCGTGTGGGTATAGGGATCAATATGGGTGCCCACGGTTCCGCTATTGATCATTGATCGGAAAGTGTTCCGGTCATATCTATACTTCACCGAACCTACAGGGTCACACACTTAAGGGTCATCTATCTGCTGAATACTAGACAGGCAGTCTGAGAGAAAGTCACCGGATAAGTTTCGGAGACAACGGAAAAGTTCCGGAGAGAACACGAAAAAGTTTCGGTAAAACCAAAATTTTGTTTCGGAGTAAACCATTAAGCCAAAAAGGTTTTTGGCAAGTGCCTAGAACTTTTGGAGGATTTGTTCTGAGAACTTCTGAAATTTTTTCGGAGAAAAAAACCGGAAATGTTCCGGAGTTGCCAGAAACGCTGTGGTAGCTTTTCGCTGATGTTTCGCTGATGAAAATCATTGATCTGGAATTGTTTCGAAACGCGTCCAGAATTATTTTAGGGGTACTGGAAATGTTCTGGGCCCACAGAAATATTTTCGGTTTTAACGGTCGCGGAAAAATGTTTTTATGAATAGTGAAAACGCCTTTATGGTTGCTTTTTGGAAAGCCACTTTTTTGGGCTTTTCCCAAAAGATCTTGACGGCATTTTGGTATTTCCAAGTGTCCTCTACCCCTTGGGCTTGGCCTATAAATAGGGGTGGTGTGGGCTGTCCAAACTCACTCTTACTCTCATACAAAATGTCATGCAATGATCTGGCTTCTTCTCTCGCTCACACGAAATAGTTTCGTAGAGCCGAAAGGCTATCTGGGTTCCGGTGGGAACTAGTTCTGGACGGCGAAGCCCTGCCGGATAGCTGACACCGTATGTGTGCAACCCCGTAGAGAGGTCGTAGGTTCGATCTTTTGCCCGTGGGGCTGTTCGAGGGTCCTCCCGAAGGGCTGTCCGAGTTACCGTCCGAGATTCGAGGGTCCTCCCGAAGGGCTGTCCGTGACATCGTCCGAGGGACTGTCCGACCGCCTCCCGAAGGTCTGTCCGGGGGACTGTCCGAGGGGCAAACGAGGGAGAACATCCGCGCGGTTGGGAGGTTGTAAATCCTAGCTGCGGAGATCTCAACCGACGATCTACATCGATTCTACTTCTGCTGCGCTACAAGTCGGTAATGATCAAATCAAACCTTGTATGCATCTCCATAGTGATCCTGGGCGCTCACAGTACCGGAATTTTTTTTCTGCCGCGTTCCCCTACAGTGGCATCAAGAGCCGTGCTATGCGTAGATGCAGGTTACGATCTAGAATGCATGAGATGTATGGGTGTTGCATAATATAATTTGTAGTAGATGAGTTCTATTGCTGAAAATTATTTGTGCGGGTAGCAGATGTGACGCCCCGACTCAATCGTGCACTAATCATACACGCAAATGCTCATGATCAAGCCCAGAGACTCACGGGAAGATATCACAACACAACTCTAGACATAAATTAAAATAATACAAGCTTTATATTACAAGCCAGGGGCCTCGAGGGCTCGAATACATAAGCTCGAGTAAAAGCGTTAGCGGAAGCAACAACATTATCTGAGTACAGACATAATTAGACAAGTTTGCCTTAAGAAGGCTGAGCAAAACAACGACATCTAGATCAAAAAGGCGCAGGCCTCCTGCCTGGGAGCCTCCGAACTACTCCTGGTCGGCGGTCTCCACGTAGTAGTAGGCTCCATCGTGGTAGTAGTAGTCGTCGACGGGGTCAGCTATCTCCTGGGCTCCGTCATTTGATCGCAGCAATCGGGTATGGGAAAAGAGGTAGCAAAGCAACCGTGAGTACTCATCCAAAGTACTCACAAGACTTACATCAGAACTATTCTAGTTATGCATCGGTATCAAATGAAGGGGCTGTATCTGTGGACTAAACTGCAGAAATGCCAGAATAGAGGGGAAGGCCTAGCCTATCGAAGATTAGCATCTTGTAGCGTCTTGCAGCATTAGAAGAGTGTAGATTAGTACATAATAAAGTAACAATTATATAGTAGCCATGCCCAGAGATCCTTTGTCCACTCCCTGCGAGAAAGCGATCCCGGAGCCATAATATCAGTTTAATGCCACAAGTATCCAGTTCTAGTTGTAGTAGATCGGGATACTCTCCGAGCGTCCGTTACCGTGGACACGGCTATTCGAATAGATATACTTCCCTACAGGGGTGCACCAACTTACCCAACACGCTCGATTAACTCTGGCCGGACACACCTTTTCCGGTCATGCCCAGCCTCGGTTGATCGACACGCCGTAGCCCTACCTAGGTCCAACAGAGAGGCCAGTACGCCGGTCTACACCCTAAGCGCTCGGGGGTCTTGGGCCCATCGCTCTTTGCACTCCTGCGCGTTGCGAACGCGGCCGGGACCAGACCTAGCCCCTGTATACACACGCAGGCTGTCGCGGTCCACCCGGGCGCGCGCCGCTTAGTTGCTGACATCTGAAGAACTTTGGCTGAAACATACGACGCCGAGTGCCCATACTTTTCCGGCGTGGTGGTTAGTGCGAAAAGGCCAGAGGCCTACTCAGATCACATATCCAAACTCGTTAGTGCGTTGGGAGCTCGTGGAAACGATCAGCGATCCACGATCTGTGGTCCCGTCGCCCCGTCTCACGGACTTACGGCAAGGGTCAGGCCCAATCCCTCTCCTCCCTCTCCTAAGGCGATCTACCCGCCCGGCCGTGCCGCGTAATTATCTCGCGGGTACCCTCACGGTCATCCCGACTTCAGTAAGTCTCGCGGGTACCCCTCGGGGTCGACCCGACTTCAACAAGGGACTGAAGTAAATACAGGGTATCCGTGTGTCCATAACATCAAGGGGGAGTCCGAGGAATCACCCTCATTGGATTCCTACTCGACGTAACCGTCAAGGTGAACTTGGAGGAATCACCCTCGATGGGTTCACACTTGAGGGGTTGCACGACAGAGGCATCATCGGAGGTGGTGAAAGAGGAATCACCCTCGGTAACCCACAACAGATTAGCTACGCTACAGAGATATCATCAGGAGTGAGGTAGGAGGTATCACCCTCGGCACTCGATAGTAGATCTGTAGAGTCGTGCAACTAAGGGGTGTGCGGTGTTGTGTCGGTCTCTGCACATCGATCATGCTGATCAAAACATCCGGAAGCAAGGCATGGCAACACGGACAAGGGTGCGGGGCCACTGATGGATCACTAACCAACCTATACTAAGCATTTAGAATAGCAGGTAAGGTATCAACAGCAGTTACAAAAAATAGGCTATGCATCAGAATAGGAGCAATCAATTACAGTAGCTATATCTAATGCAAGAACGAGAGAGAAGTAATGGGTGATATAGGAATGATCAAGGGGGTTTTGCTTGCCTGGAAGCTCTGCTGAAAAGGACGGGTCGTCGACGACGTAGTCGTACTCGGGAGCAGCGTCGGTCTCGGGGTCTAATGGAGAAAAGAGGGGGAAGAAACAATAAATACAAAGCAAACAAATGCATCACAATGCATGACATGGCGATATGCTGAGCTAGGGGTGACCTAACGCAATGCTACACATTACAGACGGAGCGGGAAAATATCTGGGGAAAATATCTGGGGATATTTTCCCGGCTTTAGGCATCTGTCAGACAAATGAACCGGAGGGGAAGGTTCCATGTTTGCAGTGTTGGAGGCATGTGACAACTACATGGAGGGCACCAACGGATTCGTCTCATTTTTCTGAACGTTTTTCATATAGAAAACATTTTCATCCGAGTTACGGATTATTTTCTAAGATTTTTCAAAGTTTCTAACAATATTCTGAAATTCCTGGAATTAATTTTAATTATTAAATTTGAATTATCCAGAACAGTAATTGCTAGGGGTACCCAGAATTGTACCCAGCTGACTAGCAGAGAGGCTGACCAGTGGGCCTAGTTGACTGGGTCAACTGCCTAGTCAGCAGAGGCTGACTGGTGGGCCAGCTGCCCAGTCAGCAGGCTGACTGGGACAGCCTTATCCACTGGAACAATGAATTGGGCCCACATGTCATTCTCAGTAGGCTAATTAGTGTTTATTTTAGATAAACTAAGTTTAGTTAGGGGTGGGCCCCGGGTGTCAGTGACTAATTAGTTTAACTGATTTTAGTTATTAGTTAATTAGGCTAATTAACGGCGGGGCCCACATGTCAGCGACTGGAGCTGCCCAGTCAACACGGTTGACCGGTCAACGCGGTCAACTGGGCCCCTGGGACCCACTGGCAGTGACCCAGGGTGGGCCCAGGCGACGCCAGGTCAGCGGCGGCCGGCGCTTAGCCGCCGGCGATGCCAGAACGCGGCGGAGGCCTCGGGCCTCGTCGGAAAACGGCTACGATGGCCCATTTGAAGCGCGGCCGGATGCGTCTGAACGTGCATTCGATGCCGCACCCGATGGTGGCGATGGCATCGGCTGGGGTGGCCGGAGTTGACGGCGGCGAGCTCGCGAGCGGGCGCCGGAGTTCGAGCGAGATCGGGCACAGCGATGCAGGGCACGGCAGAGCTCGCGGGCGGGCGCATTTGGTTGCTGAGGAGGTGCTGAGCACGAAGCCATGCTCGGACGTGAGTGGTAGCGGCTGTGCCTATGACGGCAAGCATGGCTGCGGCGGCGAGCTACGGCTACTCCGGCAGCAACAGCAGCGAGGCCCGAGAGGGAGCGGAAGGAGTTCAGGGAGGAGCTAGAACTCACCGGGGAGGCGCAAGAAGGCCCGGCGAAAGGTTAGTAGCAGCAGACGCGGCGAATCGAGCGGTAGAGCTCCGGCGATCCGAGGAGGAAGACGACGGCGTTCCTGGCGCTGCAGGGCTCCTCGACTCCAACGGCTTGGCGTAGACGATGTAGTGGACGACGGCGAGTCGCGTGGACACCAGGAGGAGGCGCGGGGAGGTCAGTGGACGCGGCTGCGGCGAGCCATGGCGAAGGCGGCGTTCGGGAGAGGTGGAGGAGGCGAGAGAGAGAGCGCGCGAGCGAGGGGATAAGGTCCAGCGCGAGTCCCCGAGGCTGCGATGGCGCTCTTATTATAGGGGAATGAGACAGAAACCAAAAAAATTCGGTACAGCGAGCACGCCCAGGAACACTATGGAGATGGCATACAAGGTTTGATCTGATCATTACCGACTCGTAGCGCAGCGGAAGTAGAGTCGATGTAGATCATCAGTGCAGATCCCCGCAGCTAGGATTTACAACCTCTTAACCGCGAGGATGTACTCCCTCGTCGGACAGCCCTTCGGGAGGCGGTCGGACAGTCCCTCGGACAATGTCACAGACAGCCCTTCGGGAGGACCCTCGAAGCTCGAACGGTAACTCGGACAGCACTTCGGGAGGACCCTCGAACTGCCCCTTGGGCAAAAGATCGAAACTATGACCTTTCTACGGGGTTACACACATTCGGTGTCAGCTATCCGGCAGGGCTTCGCCGTCCAGAACTAGTTCCTCCGGAACCCAGACAGCCTTTTGGCTCTACAAAATTATTTCGTGGGGAGGGAGAGAGAAGGCCAGATCATTGCATGGCATTTGTATGTGAGAAAGAGTGAGTGTGGAGAGTGCCTCTCCACCTCTATTTATAGGAAAAACCCAAGGGGTAGGGTGGCCCTTGAAATACCCAAAAAAACAATCATATGGAATTTCCAAAGGGCATAAAGGGAAGGCATGTGGAGCTCCATGGAGGAGCTCCACCCTTGGCCGGCCACCCTCATGGTGGCCCCCAAAAGGGGGTTCCTTAGTCCCCAAGTCCTTCTAGAAGCCTTTTGGGAAAAGCCCTACAAAGTCGCTTTCCATAAAGTAACCCAAAAAGCACTTTCACTATTCACGGAAACATTTTTCCACGACCGATAACTCCGAAAATATTTCTGTGGGTCTTAGAATAATTCCAGTACCCACTAAAATAATTCTAGACGCGTTCCGAAACATTTTCAGATCAATGATTTTTATCCTCGAAAAGCAACCAAAGCGGTTCCGGCAGCTCCGGAACATTTCCGATTTTTCCCCCGGAAAAATCCCAGAAGTTCCCAGAACAATTCTGGCACCCTCCAAGAATTTTCAGGCGTGTGCCGAAACCAATTTGACTTAATGGTATATTCCGAAACAACTTTCCAGTTTTACCGAAACTCTTCCGGTGTTCTCTCTCCAGAACTCTTCCGTTGTCTCCAAAACTTTTCCGGTGACTTTCTCTTAGACTCCCTATCTAGTATACAGCAGATAGATGACCCTTAAGCGTGTGACCCTATAGGTTCGGTGAAGTATAGACATGACCGGAACACTTTCCAATCAATGATCAACATCGGAGCCGTGGACACCTATATTGACCCCTATACCCACACGAATAAATATTCGAGTGAACCTCCAGTTGCCGTGTGCTATTCCTGTTGCTTCACGATATATTACAAACACCCGAGGTGAGATTTATCAGCATCCCCGCGGATTAACAACTTGTCCACTATGCCAGTTACCTCGTTACCGGTTTTGTTCCCTTTTCTCGTTTCCGTGTTCCGACATCCCTGTGAACAAAACACCCTGTGTCTGGCCAGACGATGATGGATACCGTAACATCGAGAGGGCCCGAGAATATCTTTCCATCGTCGGAGGAGCAAATCCCAATCTTGAGCTATCACGTTTCTTGTCATACTTTTCCGTGAACCCGTAAGCCGCCGTAATAGCCACCCAGTTACGGATGACGTTTAACAAACCCCAAAGTTCACGAAGCAAGTACGAAGGAACTTGATACTCTCATGGTCTAAGGAATTATGCAAACATTAACTTTCTCTGTGTTATTAACCATTAACTTGTGATGAATGTATCTCATAGCATAACATCAATTCGGGTCGATTCAACACAAGTGTTCTCCTAACATTGTGCCCTCAAAATTGCCGACATAGCCATGCCCATGATCAGGAAAACAGGATCATCATGCAATACTTGAGCTAGTCTTGGAGGCATGACTAGGAATACTTTTTACCGTTTATTATACCACACGTGCACATGAGTTTCCCTCCGAGCCTCGTGTTATTGCAGGCTCGAGAATCATTGCAGTTATAGCATGGAACATAAACTTTAATTACAAACTTGGAGATACAAAATAACCATTATTACTGCCTCTAGGGCATATCTCCTATAGACTCCCACTTGCACTAGAGTCATAATCTTGTTACATGGCTTCCCTAACACCAATGGCTATCCGGTGCTGCTCATGCTTTGCTCGTGGTAGAGGCTTTGTCATCGGGTCTGACACGTTCAGATCCGTGTGAACTTTGCGTACTTTCACTAAACCCACTTCGACATGATGTCAGAGTTTATATTTGCGTTCAATATGTCTTGTCTTATGGTGCGAAGATGGCTCCCTAGCCTGAGCCACGGCACCACTATTATCACAATAGATCTCCACCGGGTCCAGCGCACTTGGAACCACACCAAGGTCTTCAAGAAACTGCTTGATCTAGACCGCCTCCTTGGAGGCTTCAGAAGCTGCAACATATTCCGCCTCCGTCGTAGAATCCGCCACGGTCTTTTGTTTGGAACTTTTCCAATCCACTGCGCCACCGTTCAATATGAAAACATAGCCTGATTGATATTTGAAGTAATCTGGGTCAGTCATGAAGCCTGCATCAGTGTAACCACTTACAATGAGCTCTTCATCACCTCCGTACACAAGGAGTAAATCATTGGTCCTTCTGAGGTACTTAAGAATATTTTTGACTGCGGCCTAGTGTTCCAATCCTGGATCACTTTGGTACCGGCTGCTAACACTTAGCGCATAGGAAACATCCGGTCTTGTACATAGCATGGCATACATAATAGAACTAACTGCCGAAGCATATGGAACATCATTCATTTGTACTCGCTCATCGAGAGTCCGAGGACACTGATTCTTGCAAAGCACTGTGCCAGGTGACATGGGGAGTAGGCCTTTCTTGGAGTTCTCCATGTTGAACCTTTTCAACACCTTGTCAATGTACGTGTTTTGGCTAAGTGCTATCAGGCGTTTTGATCTATCTCTATAGATTCTGATGCCCAATACATATGCCGCTTCGCCTAAGTCTTTCATTGAAAAACTTTTCTTCAATGAGTCTTTTATTTCGCTAAGAAAATTCACGTCATTTCCAATCAACAATATGTCATCCACATACAAGATTAGAAATGCGTTTGCGCTCCCACTAAACTTCTTGTAAACACAAGATTCTTTGTCATTCCTGATGAAGCCAAACTGTTTGACCACTTCATCAAAAAGAATGTTCCAGCTCCTTGACGCTTGCTTCAAACCATAAATGGCTTTCTGAAGTTTGCATACCTTTCCAGCATCCTTATGAATGACAAAACCTTCTGGTTGTATCATGTATACATCCTCTTTGAGGTTTCCATTTAGGAAAACCGTTTTGACATCCATCTGCCATATTTCATAATCGAAATAAGCAAAAATTGCTAGTAATATCGAAACAGACTTAAGCATAGCTACGGGCGAGAAAGTCTCATCGTAATCCACTCCTGGAACTTGCGTGAACCCTTTCGCGATAAGTCTAGCTTTATGGATAGTAATGTTACCATCCGCGTCTGTCTTTCTTTTGAAAATCCATTTACAACCAATGGGCTTTGCGCCTTCTGGAAGTTCTACCAAGTTCCAAACTTGATTTTCGTACATGGATTCCATTTCGGATTTCATGGCTTTGTGCCATTCCCTTGAGCTGGGCCCCATCATCGCTTCCTTGTAGTGCGCAGGTTCATCGTCTTCAAGGATGAAGATTTCGTTATGAAACCACTCAGGTGGCTCGATAGCCCTACCTGATCTGCGCGGTTCAGTTACAACATTGTCTGAAGTTTCCACATCACATGCGACAACTTCCGGCTCGGTTGTAGGGATAATTTGCGGAATTACTTCCGGTTCCTTAGCCATATCAACTGTCGCCGAAGATTCACTAATCTCATTAAGCTGTACTGTCCTCCCACTTGCTTCTTTAGCAAGAAATTCTTTCTCGAGAAAGTGTCCAACTTTTGCGACAAACACTATGCCCTCGGACTGGTGGTAGAAGGAAGACCCAACGGTGTTTTTGGGATAATCTACAAAGTAACATTTGTCTGATCTGGGATCGAGTTTGCATGGCTGTAAACGCTTTACGTATGCCTCACAACCCAAATTTTGAGATGCGACACACAAGGTTTCTTCCCATTCCACATCTCATGTGGTGTCGTCTCAACAGACTTAGACAGTGCTTTGTTTAGTGTGTGAGCGGCAGTTTCCAGTGCGTGACCCCAAAAAGATATCGGCAGATCTGTAAGAGACATCATCAACCTTACGATGTCTAACAGGGTTCGGTTACGTCTTTCCGATACTCCGTTTCTCTATGGAGTTCCAGGAGGTGTAAGCTGTGAAACGATTCCACGGTCACTCAGATGTTAGCTAAACTCATGACTAAGATATTCGCCCCCGCGATCTGACCGCAGAAACTTAATCCTTTTGTTACGATGATTTTCTACCTCATTCTGAAATTCTTTGAACTTTTCAAAGGTTTCCGACTTATGCTTCATTAAGTAGATATAGCCATACCGACTTAAATCATCAGTAAAAGTCACGAAGTAGAAATACCCACCCCGTGCGGCTGTGCTCATTGGACCACATACATCACTATGTACCCCGCCCGTTCAGGATGACCCGTGAACGGCGTCTTGGTCATTTTCCCCATCAGACAAGCTTCACATGTGTCAAATGATTCAAAATCAAAGGACGATAAAGCTCCATCTAACTGGAGTTTTTGCATGCATTTCTTTCCGATGTGGCCAAGCCGACAGTGCCACAAGTAAGTGGTTGTGGTATAAGCCTTCTTAAGGCGTTTAGCATTCACGTTAAAGACATCATTTCCACATTCAAGATTTAGTATGAAAAGGCCCCCAACAATGGGTGCAAATCCATAAAACATATCCTTACAATAAAGCGAACAACCATTGTTCTCAGACTTGTAGGAGTACCCATCGTGTACTAAACATGATCCAGAGATAATGTTTCTACACAATGCCTGAACAAAATAACAGTTACTTAGTTCTAGGGTAAATCCTGAAGGGAGACGTAGAGGCATAATGCCGACGGCTTGAGCGGCGATCCCAGCGCCGTTCCCGACACGCATCACGACTTCATTCTTTGCCAGCTTGCGCACCTTCTGAAGCCCCTGTATCAAGTTGTAAATGTGAGCAACCGATCCGGTATCAAATACCCAAGACTTAGAATTTTCGCTAGCAAGCAAAACGTCAATGACATTAACCTGTATAACAGTTATACCTTTTCCGGTTTTCCCGGACTTCTTATCTTCCAGATACTTCTTGCAGTTTCTCTTCTAGTGTCCTGTGCCCTTGCAGTAGAAGCACTCAGTTTCATTCTTGGCTCTGCCCTTAGAGTTGTTTTGGGAGCCGGTCTTACCGGCGCCCTTGCCCTTCTTGGACTTGCCTTTCTTTTTGAAACTGGCGGTTTTATTCACAAGCAACACTTGCTTGCGATTTTTCCGCAGTCCTCCTTCCGCAGTTTTCAGCATGGCGAGCACCTCATTCGGTGTCTTCTCCATCCCAATCATGTTGTAGTTCATGATAAAACCCTCGTAAGAGGGGGGGAGTGAAGAAAGCAACAAGTCCATCATATGGGCTGGTGGAATTGGAAATTCCAGGGTTTTAAGCCTTTCAGCGTAGCCAATCATTTTGACCACGTGTTCGCCAACTGAACTGCCCTCAGCCATCTTGCAATCCACCAAGGTCTTCATGATATCAAATCGTTCAGACCTTGCGGTTTCCTTGTACAGAGCATCCAATTCCCGGATCATATCGCGAGCATTATGGAATTCAAAACATTTTTTAAGCTCTGGACTCATGCAAGCTAGCATGAGGCACTGCACTAAGTTGTGATCATCATCCTTAGTGGCCCAGACATTTTGTTCATCTTCCGGGGTAGTTTCCGCCGGTTTAGCTGAAAGAGGGGTTTCAAGCACATGCTTTCTCTTAGCACTCCTGAGGACAATCCTCAGGTTAAGGACCCAGTCCGCATAGTTGTTTCCAGTCGCAGCTAACTTCTCTTTCTCTAACATCGGGCCTAAGTTGAACGCGGTGTTGCGAGCCATTTGATCTACAACGGTAAACACAAGTTTCACTTAGACTTTGTTCATAATTAATTTGCACTAGTGAATAAACAATTTTATTCTAAAGTGCGCTCCCACTCAAATCAATATCTCTCATAATTGATTTTGAGTGATTCAAGATCCAAATTTCAATTCAACGCCAAGGATGCATCCATCTCAAGGGACGAGAATTTCATTTGGTAGGCCAACTTGCCAATCACATCTTTATGTGACTCTTGTACATGTTTCGATGGGTGTGTTCCGAGATCAGGACGATCCTCCGGAATGTCAAGACAACCAAGTGATCTTGCTGCGAGGTCTCAACTCACCCGCCTCACACTTCTCTAATCGTTCGTACCCATGCATCCATGTGATACCCCGAAGAGATAGATGCCGTGACGGTGCTACACTTGGGAGAACACTAACTACTTGATATTTTAAGTGAGAGATCACCCTAATAAAAAGTGATGACCGCGCAATCAAGAAGGGTGCATCAAGAGGGATAAACATCTCAGGCAATTCATAATAGCATGATATGGTATAGCCCTTTCTGACAAAGAAGTCTTCAATTTCTTCGTCTTCGGCATTTGCGTCGGTGTTCACCTTCGCGAAGATTGCCACCACCTTGTCGATGCACCAGATAATATTGCTATCTCTATAGCTAATAAAATAAGTGCATTACTTAAGGTTGACACACAGGTCATTAAAGTGACAATCATATGGCTCTAGCCATCATGCCGAATCATGACACGCAGGTCATGTTAATAAATTTACATCATATAGTCATCTCATACATAATCGAATTAATATGAGAACTGCTATACCACATCACATGCACATCCTGCAAAACCAAGTTAGACGCCTCTAATCGGTTTATGCAAAATTTTATTTTATGTGGCTTCTAAGGTTTTGACTTAAACCGCAGCTACCAACGTTTATCATCAAGTATGATTATTCAAGTCGCTAGATTAACTTTGCGGGGTGTATGAAACATGAGATAATAAAATATCGAGACCCATACTGAACTTTGTCATACGCATGACCCCCGTGCAGATCATATCTGCATTGCCCTTTCGACTGCGAAATTTCATCTTTCTTTTAACTATGGTGGAACCCAAAGAACTGATAGCACTTCATTGATCAATCAGGATCGCGGATTGCCAGAACTTTGTGAAATTCCACCATGCCGTTTCAAGATCAGAAATACGCAAATTCTAGGGAAGCAACAAGAACATCGGGCAACAGATTTCATCTGCCACGCGCATAAATAATTTTCAGCAATAGATCTCATCTACTACAAAATTATATTATGCAAATACCCATACATCTCTATGTATTCTAGATCGTAACCTGCATCTACGCATAGCAAGGCTCTGATCCCACTGTAGGGGAATGCGACAAAAAACAAAAAAAATCGGTACAGCGAGCACGCCCAGGAACACTATGGAGATGGCATACAAGGTTTGATTTGATCATTACCGACTCGTAGCGCAGCGGAAGTAGAGTCAATGTAGATCGTCGGTGCAGATCACCGCAGCTAGGATTTACAACCTCCCAACCACGAGGATGTACTCCCTCGTCGGACAGCCCTTCGGGAGGCGGCCGGACAGTCCCTCGGATGTTGTCACGGACAGCCCTTCGGGAGGACCCTCGAAGCTCGAACGGTAACTCGGGCAGCCATTCGGGAGGACCCTCGAACAGCCCCTTGATACGTCTCCATCGTATCTATAATTTTTGATTGTTTCATGCCAATATCCTACAATTTCCGCATACTTTTGGCAACATTTTATATGATTTCTTGGACTAACATATTGATCCAGTGCCCAGTGTCAGTTCCTGTTTTCTGCTTGTTTTTTGTTTCATAGAAAATCCATATCAAACGAAGTCCAAATGCAATAAAATTTTACAGACAATTATTTTGGAATATATGTGATTTTTGGGAGGTGGAATCAACGCAAACAGAGGCCCACGGCCTCCACAAGCCACCAGGGCACCCCCCCCAGGCGCGCGGTGGTGCCTTGTGGGCACACCGTAAGTCGGTTGGGGATATTCTTCGGGCAAAAGGAAGCTAATATCCGAAAAAAAATCGTGTTAAAATTTCAGCGCAATCAGAGTTACGGATCTACGGGAATTTAAGAAACGGTGAAATGCCAGAAAACAGGAGCGCGAAACAGAAGAGAACAGAGAGAGAGATCCAATCTCGGAGGGGCTCCTGCCCCTCCGGGTGCCATGGAGGCCAAGGACCAGAGGGGAAAACCTCCTCCCATCTAGGGGGGAGGCCATGCAAGAAGAAGAAGGAGGGGGGCTCTCTCCCCCTCTCTCCCGGTGGCGCCGGAACACCGCCGAGGCAATCATCGTGACGGTGATCTACACCAACAACTTCGCCGCCGTCACCACCAACTATCTCCCCCTCTATGCAGTGGTGTAACACCTCTTCTCCCCGCTATAATCTCTACTTAAACATGGTGCTTAAAGCTACATATTATTATCCAATGATTTGTGGCCATCCGATGATGTTTGACTAGATTATTTTTGTCCTATGGGTTGATTGATGATCGTGATTGGTTTGAGTTGTATGTTTTATTTTGGTGCTGTCCTATGGTGCCCTCCGTGTCGCGCAAGCGTGAGGGATTCCCACTGTAGGGTTTGCAATACGTTCATAATTCTCTTATAGTGGGCGGCTAGAGTGACAGAAGCTTACACCCAAGTAAGGGGGTTGTTGCGTATGGGAGTAAAGAGGATTTGTTACTCAATGCTATGGTTGGGTTTGATACGTCCATTTTGCATCATGTTTTGTTACTGTTATTTATAGTGTTTTTAATCAATATAACACTTTTTGGAGCAATTCTAATGCCTTTTCTCTCTTAATATGCAAGATCTACACAAGGAGGGAGAATGCCGGTAGCTGGAATTCTGGACCTGAAAAAGCTATGTCAGAGATACCTATTCTGCAAATCTCCAAATGAGCTGAAAATTCACGGAGAATTATTTTGGAATAAATAAAAAATATTGGAATCAAGAAGTACCAAAGGGGGCCACCCAGAAGCCCACGAGGCACCAGGGCGCGCCACCCCCCCCCCCCCCAGGCGCGCCCTGGTACCTCGTGGGGCCCCTGACCAACCTCTGGCCCCCATTTTCTGGTATATAAGTGCATTTGCCCTAAAAAAATATAGAGAAGACTTTCGGGACGGTGTGCCGCCGTCTCGAGGTGGAACTTGGGCAGGAGCACTTTTGCTCTCCCGCGGAGAGATTCTGCCGGGGATACTTCCCTCCGAGAGGGGGAAATCGTCGCCATCGACATCACTAGCGATCCTCTCATCGTGGGAGGACTAATCTTCATCAACATCTTCACCAGCACCATCTCATCTCAAACCCTAGTTCATCTCTTGTATTCAATCTTTGCCTCAAAACCTCAGATTGGTACCTGTGGGTTGCTAGTAGTGTTGATTACACCTTGTAGTTGATGCTAGTTGGTTTATTTGGTGGAAGATTATATGTTCAGATCTATTATGCTATTCAACACCTCTCTGATCTTGGACATGAATATGATTTGTGAGTAGTTACTTTTATTCTTGAGGACATGGGAGAAGTCTTGTCATAAGTAATCTTGTGAATTTGGTATTCGTTCGATATTTTGATGATATGTATGTTGTTGATTCCCTTAGTGGTGTCGTGTGAATGTCGACTACATGACACTTCACCATCTTTGGGCCTAAGGGAATGCATTGTGGAGTAGTAATTAGATGATGGGTTGCTAGAGTGACAGAAGTTTAAACCCTAGTTTATGCGCTATTCCGTAAGGGGCTGATTTGGATCCATATGTTTAATGCTAGGGTTAGAGTTATCTTAATTCTTCTTTCGTAGTTGCGGATGCTTGTGAGAGGGGGTAATCATAAGTGGGAGGCTTGTTCAAGGAAGAACAGCATCCAAGCACCGGTCCACCCACATATCAAATTATCAAAGTAGCGAACGCGAATCAAACAAACATGATGAAAGTGACCAGATGAAATTCCCATGTGTCCTCGAGAACGCTTTACTTACTATAAGAGATCGTTCCGGCTTGTCCTTTCCTATAAAAAGGATTGGGCCACCTTGCTGCACTCTTTGTTACTATTTCTACTTGTCACTTGTTACAAATTATCTTGCTATCAAACTACTTGTTACCGATAATTTCATAGCTTGCAGAAAATACTTGCTGAAAACCGCTTGTCATTTCCTTCTGCTCCTCGTTGGGTTAGACACTCTTACTTATCGAAAGGACTAAGATTGATCCCCTATACTCGTGGGTCATCAAGACTCATTTCTTGCGCCATTGCCGGGGAGTGAAGCGCCTTTGGTGAGTGGAATTTGGTAAGGAAACATTTATATTACGTGCTGAAATTTACTGTCACTTGTCACTATAGAAAGTAATCCTTTGAGGGGTTTGTTCGGGGTATCTTCACCACGACCGGAAACACAAATAGTTGCTCCTCAACCTACTGCAGCTACTGAAAATATTTATTATGATATTCCTCCGGGTATGATAGAGAAACTGCTAGCTAATCCTTATGCAGGAGATGGAACGGTACATCCTGATATGCACTTGATCTATGTGGATGAAATTTGTGGATTGTTTAAGCTTGCAGGTTTATCCGGAGATGGAGTTAAGAAGAAAGTATTCCCTTTATATTTGGAGGGAAAGGCATTAATGTGGTATAGGCTATGTGATGATACTGATACATGGGACTGGAACCGATTGAAACTAGAATTCCATCAAAAAAATTATCCTATGCATTTGGTTCATCGTGATCGAAATTATATATATAATTTTTGGCCTCGTGAAGGAGAAAGCATCGCTCAAGCTTGGGGGAGGCTTAAGTACATGATGTACACATGCCCCAATCATGAGCTCTCAAAAGAAATTATCTTACAGAATTTTTATGCTCGGCTTTCTCATGATAATCAAACTACGCTCGATTCTTCTTCGACTGGCTCCTTTATGAAGAAAACTATTGAATTCAGATGGGATCTTCTGGAAAGAATTAAATGCAACTCTGAAGATTGGGAACTCGACAAATGTAATGAGTCAGGTATAATACTTGAGTTCGATTGTGTTAAATCTTTTATGGCCACCGATGCTTTTCATAAGTTTAGCACTAAATATGGACTTGACTCTGAGATAGTAGCTTATTTTTGTGAATCATTTGCTACTCATGTTGATCTCCCTGAGGAGAAGTGGTTTAAATATCATCCCCCTATTAAAGAAAAGATTGAGGAACCCGTTAGTGTTAAAGAAGAAACAATTGTTTACCATGTTGATCCAGTTGTGCCTACTGCTTATATTGAGAAACCACCTTTTCCTGTTAGGATTAAGGAACATGTTAAAGCTTCAACTGTGGTTAACAAAAGTAATATTAGAGCACCTAGACCCTCTGAACAAATTAAAGTTGAACCTGATGTTGCTATGGTTAAAGATCTCTTAGTCGATAATATAGATGGGCATGTTATTTACTTTTGTGAGGAGGCTGCTAGAATTGCTAAACCTGTTAGAAATGAACGAGATAAGTTAGACAAGAACAAGCCCGTAGTTGGTATGCCTGTTGTTTCTGTTAAGATTGAAGATCATTGCTATCATGGTTTGTGTGATATGGGTGACAGTGTGAGTGCTATTCCATTTTCTTTATATCAAGAAGTAATGCATGATATTGCACCTGTTGAGATTGAAGATATTGATGTTATTCTTAAGCTTGCAAATAGAGATACTATTACACCACTTGGGATTGTTAGAGATGTTGAAGTCTTGTGTGGCAAAATCAAATACCCTACTGATTTCTTTGATCAACCACCTATCCTTAAACATAATTTGCCTATTGAAACTCTTGGAGGCCCTTCTCCGCCTAAAGGTGATCCTATATTTGAATTGAAGCAATTGCCCGATACATTGAAATATGCTTATCTTGATGAAAAGAAGATATATCATGTTATTATTAGTGCTAACCTTTCAGCTCATGAAGAAAAGAGATTACTAAAAACTCTCAGAAAGCACCGAGCTGCTATTGGATATACTCTTGATGATCTTAAGGGCATCAGTCCCACTCTATGTTAGCATAAAATTAATATGGAGCCTGATGCTAAACCAGTTGTCGATCACCAACGACGATTAAATCCTAAGATGAAGGAGGTGGTAAGAACCGAAATATTAAAACTTCTGGAAGTAGGTATAATCTATCCCATAGCTGATAGTAGATGGGTAATTCATGTTCATTGTGTCCCTAAGAAAGGAGGTATTACCATTGTTTCTAATGATAAAAATGAACTCATTCCACACAGAATTGTAACTGGTTATAGGATGGTAATTGATTTTAGAAAATTAAACAAAGCTACTAGAAAAGATCATTACCCCTTACCTTTTATTGATCAAATGTTAGAAAGATTATCTAAGCATACACACTTTTGTTTTCTGGATGGTTATTCTGGTTTTTCTCAAATACCTGTACCACAACCCAATCAAGAGAAAACCACCTTCACTTGTCCTTTTGGAACTTATGCTTATAGACGTATGCCTTTTGGTTTATGCAATGCACCTGCTACCTTTCAAAGATGTATGACTGCTATATTCTCTGACTTTTGTGAAAAGATTGTTGAGGTGTTCATGGATGATTTTTCCGTTTACGGAACTTCTTTTGATGATTGCTTAAGCAACCTTGATCGAGTTTTGCAGAGATGTGAAGAAACCAATCTTGTCTTGAATTGGGAGAAGTGCCACTTTATGGTGAATGAAGGCATTGTCTTGGGGCATAAAATTTCTGAAAGAGGTATTGAAGTTGATAAAGCTAAGGTTGATGCTATTGAGAAAATGCCATGTCCTAAAGATATTAAAGGTATAAGAAGTTTCCTTGGTCATGCTGGTTTCTATAGGAGATTTATTAAAGACTTCTCTAAAATTTATAGGCCTCTTACCAATCTTTTGCAAAAAGATGTTCCATTTGTTTTTGACGATGATTGTCTAGAAGCCTTTGAAACACTTAAGAAAACCTTAACCACTGCACCTATTGTCCAACCACCTGATTGGAACTTGCCTTTTGAGATAATGTGTGATGCTAGTGATTATGCTGTTGGTGCTGTTCTAGGACAGAGAGTTGATAAGAAATTAAATGTTATCCATTATGCTAGTAAAACTCTAGACAGTGCCCAAAGAAATTATGCCACTACTGAGAAAGAATTTCTAGCAGTTGTGTTTGCAAGTGATAAATTCAGATATTACATAGTTGATTCTAAAGTAACTGTTCACACCGATCATGCTGCTATTAAATATCTTATGGAAAAGAAAGATGCTAAACCTAGACTCATTAGGTGGGTTCTATTGCTACAAGAATTTGACTTGCATATTATTGATAGAAAAGGAGCTGAGAATCCCGTAGCAGATAATTTGTCTAGAATGGAAAATGTTCTTGATGACCCACTTCCTATTAATGATGATTTTCCTGATGAACAATTAGCTGTCATAAGTGCTTCTCGTACTACTCCATGGTATGCAGACTATGCTAATTACATTGTTGCTAAATTTATACCACCTAGTTTCACATACCAACAAAAGAAAAAGTTCTTCTTTGATTTAAGACATTACTTATGGGATGACCCACATCTTTATAAAGAATGGGTAGATGGTATTATTAGACGTTGTATACCTGAGCATGAACAGGAACAAATCCTACGGAGGACACAATGCGGGAGACAGAACTGCACACAAGGTATTGCAATCTGGGTTTTATTGGCCTACTCTTTTCAAGGATGCTCGTAAGTTTGTCCTATCGTGTGATGAATGTCAAAGAATTGGTAATGTTGGTAGACGTCAGGAAATGCCTATGAATTATTCACTTGCTGTTGAACCATTCGATGTTTGGGGATTTGATTATATGGGACCTTTTCCTAAATCCAATGGGTATACTCATATTTTAGTTCCTGTTGATTACGTTACTAAGTGGGTAGAAGCTATTCCAACTAGTAGTGCTGATCATAACACTTCTATTAAAATGCTTAAAGAAGTTATTTTACCGAGGTTTGGAGTCCCTAGATATTTAATGACTGATGGTGGTTCACATTTTATTCATGGTGCATTCCGTAAATTGCTCGCTAAATATGATGTCAACCATAGAATTGCATCTCCCTATCACCCTCAAACTAGTGGTCAAGTTGAATTGAGAAATAGAGAAATAAAATTAATTTTGCAGAAAACCGTCAATAGATCTAGAAAGAATTGGTCTAAGAAACTTGACGATGCATTATGGGCATATAGAACTGCTTATAAAAATCCTATGGGTATGTCTCCTTATAAAATGGTTTATGGAAAAGCATGTCATTTACCTCTTGAGTTAGAACATAAAGCATATTGGGCAATTAAAGAACTAAATCATGATTTTAAACTTGCCGGTGAAAAGAGGTTATTTGATATTAGCTCATTAGATGAATGGAGAACCCAAGCTTATGAAAATGCCAAATTATTTAAAGAAAACGTTAAAAGATGGCATGATAGAAGAATTCAAAAACGGGAATTTAAAGTAGGTGAGCAAGTTCTATTATACAATTCTCGTTTGAGATTCTTTGCAGGAAAACTTCTCTCTAAATGGGAAGGACCGTATACCATCGAAGAAGTTTATCGCTCCGGAGCCATCAAAATAAATAACTCCGAAGGCACTAATCCGAGAGTGGTGAATGGGCAAAGAATTAACCAGTATATTTCAGGTACTCCCATTAATGTTGAAATTAATAGTATTGAAACAATTACACCGGAGGAATACATAAGCGAGACCTTCCGGAACACTCCAGAACCCTGAAAAGGAAGAGGTATGTGATACGGTAAGTAAACCGACTCCAAAAATTCCATAAAAATACTTTCTGTCAGTTTTGGAATATTAGAAAAAATACAAAAATAAGAAACAGCCGAGGGGACCCACCTGGTGCCCACGAGGCACCAGGGCGTGCCACCACCCCCCCCCCCCAGGCAAGCCCTGGTGGCTCGTGGGCCCCACGTGAGCCCTCCCGACTCCGTTTTCTCCTGGATTACTTGTTTTGCAAGATAAAAATTCTTTATATATACTCCCGTATGTTTTGACCACCATATCGCAAAAATCTCCTCTGTTCTTGTTTCGTGCTGTTTTTTGTCAGATCTCGAAGCCAGGCATCATGTCTTCCTCTTCCTCAAACAATGTGGGGGACGATGCTTGGTTGCTGCAGATGGAACTCAGGCGAGAGGGGGAAGGAGAGGTTACCATGGAAGAAGGTGATGGAGATTCGCTTGAGGT
Source organism: Elymus sibiricus (assembly GCA_039707655.1). Taxonomy (NCBI): domain Eukaryota; kingdom Viridiplantae; phylum Streptophyta; class Magnoliopsida; order Poales; family Poaceae; genus Elymus; species Elymus sibiricus. Next base: position 324,092,407 of record CM077674.1, on the reverse strand, counting down.
TCACCCTCCGGCCTCCGAGAGGGGTACCCTTGCCGGCATCTCCACAATTCCAAACCCACATCAAGCTGTGAGAAGCATTACAAGCCACGGGAGTCCAGAGGTACAAGAAGGGTTTCCCCCTAGGAGACCCTTACACAGGTTACATCGGAACAACTTTCATAATTTGGTTCACAATTATGGGGTTGAAAATACTCCTCGTATGCATATACCTTCCAATTGGGACATCTCTCGTCCAAGTGAAAGTGATACAGGAAAGAATGCTTGGGGCCCAGAGAATAAGCATATTATGGCCGAAGTCCAAAGGAATACGGAGATGATACAGTATGTGCTCCGGGAAATCCAGAGCCTAAAGGAGATCCTAATTAATGTCATGGAGGGCAAGCCCGCCACTTCACCATCACCACCATCACCGAAGAAGGAGACTTGAGCACATGGGTATGGGCACTCCCCTTGGCTTGTGCCAAGCTTGGGGGAGGTGCCCCGGTATCGTATCACCATCACTTTTATTATCTTTACCTATTTTTAGTTCGATCCTTAGTTATTTCATGATCTAGTTGAATAAAAGTTTAGTATGATCTATTTTTGAGTGCTAGTTTCGTGATCTATCTATCTATGTAATCGAGTTGAGAGTTATATAATAAAGAGTAGTTTGAGTATTTGCTTCTTTACTTTCATGTTTCAATTCTAGCAATGGAAATAATGAAAAAGATCATATGCTAATCCTATGGAAAGTAATGACATTACATAAAGAAAAGTATAAGTGGTAAAATTTATTGGAAGTTAACAAACATAGCATTAGTCAATGATGCAATTCATGAAAGAATTAATAAGGAAAGAGAAGATTCACATGCAAATATACTATCTTGGACATCTTTTATGATTGTGAGCCCCCATTAAGTATTTTATGTCAAATTGTTGACGTTGGACAAGGAAGACAACGTAATGAGTTATGTTTGTTCATATTCACATAGAAGTTATATTGTTATAGATCCTCCAACATGTGGTGCTTTCCCAATATCTTTGCTAGCCAAAAATCCGCACCAAGTAGAGATACTACTTGTGCATCCAAAACCCTTAAACCCAGTTTCATGTCATGAGAGTCCACTATATCTACCTATGGATTGAATAAGATCCTTCAAGTAAGTTGTCATCGGTGCAAAAAGCAATAAAAAATTGCCTCTAAATATGTGTGTACGAACTTGTGATGGTAAAGAAATAAAAGCGACAGACTACATAATAAAGGTTGCTATCACAAGGGGCAATATAAAGTGACGTTCCTTTGCATTAAGAGCTCTTGCATCCAACAACAAAAAGCGCATGACAACCTCTGCTTCCCTCTGCGAAGGGCCTATCCTTTACTTTTATGTATTTACTTTTTATGCAAGAGTCAATAGTGTTCTCCTCTACTTCCTTTTTATTTTTATCTTTTGTAAGCATCATGTGGTGGGGAAAGATCTAAGCATATATATCCAATTGGATATGAGTGATCATGAGTTATTATTGTTGACATCACCCTTGAGGTGAATAAGTTGGGAGGCGAACTCACAAGCCCCTATCTTTCTATGTGTCTGGCTGAAACTTTTTGCTCCATATATATGTCGTGAGTGTTAGCAATCATAGAAGACTAAATGTTGGTCGAGTATGTGGACTTGCTGAAAAGCTCCTACATGAGACCCTTCCTGAAAATATGATGAATTGCAATTGCATTGTTGACTGAGAACATAGTTTGTTAGTTTTCAAGAAAGTTTATGCCTTATACTCCATTGTTGTGATGAATTGTTACTTGCTCATGAGAAGTTTATGATAATAAATATTGCTGTTATAATAATGATCATGATGCTACTATGTCCGTATTTTGTTTTTATTGACACCTCTCTCTCTAAACATGTGGACATGATTATCGATATCAGCTTTCGCTTGAGGACAAGCGAGGTCTAAGCTTGGGGGACTTGATACGTCCATTTTGCATCATGTTTTGTTACTATTATTTATAGTGTTTTTAATCAATATAACACTTTTTGGAGCAATTCTAATGCCTTTTCTCTCTTAATATGCAAGATCTACACAAGGAGGGAGAATGCCGGCAGCTGGAATTTTGGACCTGAAAAAGCTATGTCAGAGATACCTATTCTGCACATCTCCAAATGAGCTGAAAATTCACGGAGAATTATTTTGGAATAATTAAAAAATATTGGAATCAAGAAGTACCAGAGGGGGCCACCCAGGAGCCCATGAGGCACCAGGGCGCGCCGCCCCCCACCCCCCAGGCGCGCCCTGGTACCTCGTGGGGCCCCTGGCCAGCCTCTGGTCCCCATTTTCTGGTATATAAGTGCATTTGCCCTAAAAATATATAGAGAAGACTTTCGGGATGGTGCGCCGTCGTCTCGAGGCGAAACTTGGGCAGGAGCACTTTTGCTCTCCGGCGGAGAGATTCTGCCGGGGATACTTCCCTCCGGGAGGGGGAAATTGTCGCCATCGACATCACCAGCGATCCTCTCATCGTGGGAGGACTAATCTTCATCAAAATCTTCACCAGCACCATCTCATCTCAAACCCTAGCTCATCTCTTGTATTCAATCTTTGCCTCAAAACCTCAGATTGGTACCTGTGGGTTGCTAGTAGTGTTGATTACACCATGTAGTTGATGCTAGTTGGTTTATTGGGTGGAAGATTATATGTTCAGATCTATTATGCTATTCAACACCTCTCTGATCTTGGACATGAATATGATTTGTGAGTAGTTACTTTTGTTCTTGAGGACATGGGAGAAGTCTTGTCATAAGTAATCATGTGAATTTGGTATTCGTTCGATATTTTGATGATATGTATGTTGTTGATTCCCTTAGTGGTGTCGTGTGAACGTCGACTACATGACACTTCACCATCTTTGGGCCTAAGGGAATGCATTGTGGAGTAGTAATTAGATGATGGGTTGCTAGAGTGACAGAAGCTTAAACCCTAGTTTGTGCGTTATTCCGTAAGGGGCTGATTTGGATCCATATGTTTAACACTATGGTTAGAGTTATATTAATTCTTCTTTCATAGTTGCGGATGCTTGCGAGAGGGGGTAATCATAAGTGGGAGGCTTGTTCAAGTAAGAACAGCACCCAAGCACCGGTCCACCCACATATCAAATTATCAAAGTAGCGAACGCGAATCAAACAAACATGATGAAAGTGACTAGATGAAATTCCCATGTGTCCTCGAGAACGCTTTACTTACTATAAGAGATCATTCCGGCTTGTCCTTTGCTATAAAAAGGATTGGGCCACCTTGCTGCACTCTTTGTTACTATTGCTACTTGTCACTTGTTACAAATTATCTTGCTATCAAACTACTCGTTACCGATAATTTCAGTGCTTGCAGAAAATACCTTGCTGAAAACCGATTGTCATTTCCTTCTGCTCCTCGTTGGGTTCGACACTCTTACTTATCGAAAGGACTACGATTGATCCCCTATACTTGTGGGTCATCAGGTTTTTACCTTAATGATCTTTGGTAGTTGCGGATGCTTGCTAGAGTTCCAATCATAAGTGCATATGATCCAAGTACGAAAAGTATGTTAGCTCATGCCTCTCCCTCATATAAAATTGCAATAATGATTACCGGTCTAGTTATCGATTGCCTTTGGACAAATCATTCTCTTGTGTTACAAAAAGGTTTCTACTAAACAACTAACTTTTATTATCTTGCAAATTACTCCTAGTTTTATTCTCGTTAAGTACTTCTAGTCTTATCCTTACACCCGCAAAATAGTTTCATACTTATTCTAGGTAAAGCGAACATTAAGTGCGCGTAGAGTTGTATCGGTGGTCAATAGAACTTGAAGAGAATATTAATTCTACCTTTAGCTCCTCGTTGGGTTCAAAACTCTTATTTATCAAAAAAGCTACAATTGATCTCCTATACTTGTGGGTTATCAAGACCTTTTTCTGGCGCCGTTGCCGGGGAGCAATAGCGTGGGGTTGATATTCTCGTGTGTGCTTGTTTGCTTTATCACTAAGTAGATTTTATTTTCTGTTCTAAGTTGTTTTATATCTTTAGTTATGGATATGGAACACGAAACACCAAAAAAATTAGTTGTACTTGCTACTCATGGAGATGGGGAACCTCCTAAAACCCTCGATACTCGTTATGTGGAAAACATTAAACACTACTTTGATAATCCTGAGAAAACCCCATTCAACTTGATAATGGGAGACACGTTGGATCAACGTGAATACTTTAGGGATTATCGCTTGTCTCAAAAAGGGAAACTCTTATGGGATCAAATTGATTATTTGCAATGGTATGCTTGGAATTTATGCTTGAGATATGATTATACTTGTTGCTCTAGGATGAAGGCTCCACACGTTCCCTTTTCATGTAAATTTAATGATAATGAAACCTTGGCTTCTTATGCTAATGGTATATATGATTACTATGATGTGGAACGAATAGAAGAATTTGTTGCTTTTAAGGGTGCTTATGAAATTGAATCTTTGTTTGAAAAGTATGAAGATTGTGATGATGCTATCTACAGATCTGAAAATTTTGCTATACTTAAATATTGCTATGAGGATTACGAATACAATGCCGATATTAATGAGTTTATTGAGAAAGTCTCCGCTATCCAAGAAGAGACTAATATTTTGCAGGCTCCTATGGAAGAAGAAAATGATGACACTGTGAGCTCATTAGATGAAAAAATTGAGGAGGAGAGCGAGGAACAAAAGGAGGAAGAGCGGATTGATCACCCGTGCCCACCTTCTGATGAGAGTAACTCTTTATCTCATACATTGTTTAATTTCCCTTCGTGCTTACCGAAGGATGAATGCTATGATGAATGCTATGATCCCTTTGATGCGTCTGAAATATCCCTTTTTGATGAAATTGATGCTTGCTATGATTGTGGCCATGATGCCAATATGAATGATGCTTATGGAGATGAACTTGCTATAGTTCCTTATGTTAAACATGAAATTGTTGCTATTGCACCTACACATGATAGGCCTATTATCTTTTTGAATTCTCCCAACTACACTATATCGGAGAAGTTTGCGCTTATTAAGGATTACATTGATGGGTTGCCTTTTACTATTGCACATGATGATTTTGATGAGTATAATATGCATGTGCTTGCTGCTCCTACTTGCAATTATTATGAGAGAGGAACTACATCTCTACCTCTCTATGTTTCCAATACGATAAAATTGCAAGAAACTACTTATGATATGCACTGGCCTTTACTTGATGTGCATGAATTGTTCTTTTATGACATGCCGATGCATAGGAAGAGAGTTAGACTTCGTTGTTACATGATATATATTACTTTGTGCTCACTATTAAATTACAAATCATTGTTAATTAAAATTGGCTTTGATATACCTTGGGATCCGGGTGGATCAATTACTTGAGCACTTTATGCCTAGCTTAATGGCTTTAAAGAAAGCGCTGCCAGGGAGACAACCCGGAAGTTTTAGAGAGTCATTTTATTCTGTTGTGTGCTTTTAAAAAGTTTAAAAACAAAAAATATATAGAGGGGAACCTAAAACTTTTCAAAAAGGAAAGTGAAAGTAAGAAAGACGAGCACCATTGAAGTGGGGGAGCTCCTTGAACTTTGTTCATGCCCATGGAAACTTTGTGAATCTTGAATTACAGAAACTTTTCAAAAAAAAATTATCCCCTTATACAAATCCATTGTATTATAAAAATAATGTGCCAAGATTTACCGTTAGGATGTTTAAATTGCCTGTTTGGTATGTGCAGTGCAAAAACAGAAACTTTTACTGTGGTGCGTGAATTTACATTTTTTACTGGAACATGCAAAAAATATGAATTTTTTACACATTACTTCTATGAAAATTATTTATTTTTTCCTAATTTTTCAGAAATTTTTTATTTACAGAAGTATATGTAATATTTGCATCTTTATGGACTGTCCTGTTTTCACAGATTGCTGTTATAGTTTCGTTATTTGCTTATGTTTGAAATCTTGTTGAGCCCCATTGACTTGGGAGCCATATAATTGTGATAGCATACAGTGGGTAATGTTTGATTATAATTATACAATAATGTTAGAGCAGGACATGATGGGATTTGATGTTATATGTACTAACACTTCTAATAAAAAGTTCGGTTAAGTTTTGTGTGGATGAAGTTTTCGAAGATCGAGGAGGTATTGATATGAGAAGAATGAGGAGAGGCAAGAGCTAAAGCTTGGGGATGCCCAAGGAACCCAAAGTAAATATTCAAGGAGACTCAAGCATCTAAGCTTGGGGATGCCTCGGAAGGCATCCCATCTTTATTCGACAATTATCGGTATGTCTTGGTTTTTGTTTTGTTCACATGATATGCGTAAATTCTTGGAGCGTCGTGTGCCTTTTATTTTTCTTTTAGTGATGCGCCATGCTGGTATGAGATAGTCCTTGGTTGATTTATAGAATGCTTCATGCACTTCACTTATATCTTTTGAGTATGGCTTTATAGAATGCTTCATGTGTTTCACTTATATCATTTGAAGTTTGGATGCCTGTTTCTCTTCATATAGAAAATCGTTATTTGTAGAATGCTCTTTTGCTTCAGTTATATTTGTTAGAGCATGGTCTTTGTAGAAAGAATTAAACTCTCTTGCTTCACTTATATCTATTTAGAGAGTCAACAGGAATTGGTCATTCACATGGTTAGTCAGAAAATCCTACATAAACCTTGTAGATCACTGAATATAATATGTTTGATTCCTTGCAATAGTTTTGTGATATGGAGATGATAATATGTGAGTTATGCTAGTGAGTAATTGTGATTTAGTAAGAATATTGGTGTTAAGGTTTGTGATTCCCTATGCATGCACGTAAAGTCAATAGTTATGCAACGAAGTTATATCCTACTTATGGTGCATTATTCAGTGTTAGTTATTCTCAATGCATGCTTATGATCGTTTTCGTTTTCTGGTTGGTTGCTTCTCAATCTATTTGCTAGCCTTCATTTGTACTAAGCGGTAATGCTGCTTGTGCATCCAACTCCTTAAACCTAAAGTTGTGCCAAATGAGTCCACCATTACCTACCAATATGCGGTATTTCCATGCCGTTCCAAGTAAATTTGCATGTGCCAACTCTAATTTTTCAAAATAATTTTCCGTTTTGTGTGCCCGTACCGCTCATGAAGCGGTAGGGGGTGGCCAATATTTTCCATGCTAGGTGTGTTATTCTCACGATGAGTTCTTTTTCACTTGTCATTGCATGAGAGAGTGGCAGGTAATAGGGATGCCCAGTCCCACAATGAATCAAAAATAATAATAACAAAATTCCTTGGAAAGTGTTGGTATGGAAGGCACCCGTGGATACGGCTAGCCATGGATTGTAAAAGAATGGCGGAAAGGAAATGAACTTTATTTTCTGTTTGGGAACCGCCTATAATGTGTCTAGCATGGAAGATATTGGGAACTCTTAGTCGTTTTCGTTGACAGGAAAAGCATGCCTCTCAAAATAATTTTATCTCAATGTTTTAAGCTTTGAGCTCTGGCACCTCTGCAAATCTATGCTTCCCTCTGCGAAGGGCCTATCTATTTTACTTTTATGCATTTTTATTTTTATTGAGTCTCCATCTTCTCTTATAAAGCACCAACTAGAGAGCACTATTGTCACACTTGTGCATTGGGTGTAGTTAATGTTGAGTGTGTTTCATGAATGGATCAATGACTGAGCATAACGGGCTAGGGATAAGTTTCTTTAGCGTTGATATTTTGAAAGACATGGTTGTTTGTTAGTATGCTTGAGTATTGATGTCTTTATATCAAATTATAGACTATTGCTTTGAATCACTCGTGTCTTAATATTCATGCCATGATTAAATTATATGATCAAGATTATGCTAGGTAGCATTCCACATCAAAAATTATCTTTTTATCATTTACCTACTCGAGGACGAGTAGGAATTAAGCTTGGGGATGATGATACGTCTCCGTTGTATCTATAATTCTTGATTGTTTCATGCCAATATCCTACAATTTCCACATACTTTTGGCAACATTTTATATGATTTCTTGGACTAACATATTGATCCAGTGCCCAGTGCCAGTTCCTGTTTTTTGCTTGTTTTTTGTTTCATAGAAAATCCATATCAAACGAAGTCCAAATGCAATAAAATTTTACGGAGAATTATTTTGGAATATATGTGATTTTTGGGAGGTGGAATCAACGCAAACGGAGGCCCACGACCTCCACAAGCCACCAGGGCGCGGGCCTCCCCCCAGGCGCGCGGTGGTGCCTTGTGGGCACACCGTAAGTCGGTTGGGGCTCTTCTTCAGGCAAAAGGAAGCTAATATCCGGAAAAAAAATCGTGTTAAAATTTCAGCGCAATCAGAGTTACGGATCTCCAGGAATTTAAGAAACGGTGAAAGGCCAGAAAACAGGAGCGCGAAACAGAAGAGAACGGAGAGAGAGATCCAATCTCGGAGGGGCTCCCGCCCCTCCAGGTGCCATGGAGGCCAAGGACCAGAGGGGAAAACCTCCTCCCATCTAGGGGGGAGGCCAAGCAAGAAGAAGAAGGAGGGGGGCTCTCTCCCCCTCTTTCCCGGTGGCGCCGGAACGCCGTCGGGGCAATCATCGTGACAGTGATCTACACCAACAACTTCACCGCCGTCACCACCAACTCTCTCCCCCTCTATGCAGTGGTGTAACACCTCTTCTCCCCGCTGTAATCTCTACTTAAACATGGTGCTTAATGCTACATATTATTATCCAATGATTTGTGGCCATCCGATGATGTTTGAGTAGATTCTTTTTGTCCTATGGGTTGATTGATGATCGTGATTGGTTTGAGTTGTATGTTTTATTTTGGTGCTGTCCTATGGTTCCCTCCGTGTCGCGCAAGCATGAGGGATTCCCGCTGTAGGGTTTGCAATACGTTCATAATTCTCTTATAGTGGCGGGCTAGAGTGACGGAAGCTTACACCCGAGTAAGGGGGTTGTTGCGTATGGGAGTAAAGAGGACTTGTTACTTAATGCTATGGTTGGGTTTTACCTTAATGATCTTTGGTAGTTGCGGATGCTTGCTAGAGTTCCAATCATAAGTGCATATGATCCAAGTACGGAAAGTATGTTAGCTCATGCCTCTCCCTCATATAAAATTGCAATAATGATTACCGGTCTAGTTATCGATTGCCTTTGGACAAATCATTCTCTTGTGTTACAAAAAGCTTTCTACTAAACAACTAACTTTCATTATCTTGCAAATTACTCCTAGTTTTATTCTCGTTAAGTACTTCTAGTCTTATCCTTACACCCGCAAAATAGTTTCATACTTGTTCTAGGTAAAGCGAACGTTAAGTGCGCGTAGAGTTGTATCAGTGGTCGATAGAACTTGAAGGGAATATTAATTCTACCTTTAGCTCCTCGTTGGGTTCGAAACTCTTATTTATCGAAAAACCTACAATTGATCATCTATACTTGTGGGTTATCACCCCTCGGGCAAAAGATCGAAACTATGACCTCTCTACGGGGTTGCACACATACGGTGTCAGCTATCCGGCAGGGCTTCGCCGTCCAGAACTAGTTCCTGTTGGAACCCAGACAGCCTTTCGGCTCTACGAAACTATTTCGCGGGGAGGGAGAGAGAAGGCCAGATCATTGCATGGCATTTGTATGTGAGAAAGAGTGAGTGTGGAGAGTGCCTCTCCACCTCTATTTATAGGAAAACCCAAGGGGTAGGGTGGCCCTTGAAATACCCAAAAAACCCATCATATGGAATTTCCAAAGGGCATAAAGGGAAGGCTTGTGGAGCTCCATGGAGGAGCTCCACCCTTGGCCGGCCACCCTCATGGGGGCCCCCCAAAGGGGGTTCCTTAGTCCCCAAGTCCTTCTCGAAGCCTTTTGCGAAAAGCCCTAAAAGGTGGCTTTCCATAAAGTAACCCAAAAAGCACTTTCACTATTCATGGAAACATTTTTCCGCGATCGATAAATCCAAAAATATTTCTGTGCATCTTAGAATAATTCCAGTACCCACTAAAATAATTCTGGACGCGTTTCGAAACATTTTTAGATCAATGATTTTTATCAGCGAAAAGCAACCAAAGCGGTTCCGGCAGCTCCGAAACATTTCTGATATTTCCCTCGGAAAAATCCCAGAAGTTCCCAGAACAATTCTGGCACCCTCCAGGAATTTTCAGGCGTGTGCCGAAATCAATTTGACTTAATGGTATATTCCGAAACAACTTTTCAGTTTTACCGAAATTCTTCCGGTGTTCTCTCTCCGGAACTCTTCCGTTGTCTCCGAAACTTTTCCGGTGACTTTCTCTCAGACTCCCTGTCTAGTATACAGCAGATAGATGACCCTTAAGCATGTGACCCTATAGGTTCGGTGAAGTGTAGACATGACCGAAACACTTTCCAATCAATGATCAACATCGGAGCCGTGGACACCCATATTGACCCCTATACCCACACGAATAAATATTCGAGTGAACCTCCAGTTGCCGTGTGCTATTGCTGTTGCTTCATGATATATTACAAACACCCGAGGTGAGATTTATCTGCATCCCCGTGGATCAACAACTTGTCCACTATGCCAGTTACCTCGTTACCGGTTTTGTTCTCTTTTCTCGTTTCCGTGTTCCGGCATCCCTGTGATCAAATCACCCTGTGTCTAGCCAGACGATGATGGATACCGTAACACCGAGAGGGCCTGAGAATATCTCTCCATCGTCGGAGGAGCATATCCCAATCTTGAGCTATCACGTTTCTTGTCATACTTTTCCGTGAACCCGTAAGCCGCCGTAATAGCCACCCGGTTACGGATGACGTTTAACAAACCCCAAAGTTCACGAAGCAAGTACGAAGGAACTTGGTACTCTCATGGTCTAAGGAATTATGCAAACATTAACTTTCTCTGTGTTATTAACCATTAACTTGTGACGAATATATCTCATAGCATAACATCAATTCTGGTTGATTCAACACAAGTGTTCTCCTAACATTGTGCCTCAAAATTGCCGGCATAGCCATGCCCAAGATCAGGAAAACAAGATCATCATGCAATACTTGAGCTAGTCTTAGAGGCATGACTAGGAATACTTTTTACCGTTTATTATACCACACGTGCACATGAGTTTCCCTCCGAGCCTCATGTTATTGCAGACTCGAGAATCATTGCAGTTATAGCATGGAACATAAACTTTAATTACAAACTTGGAGATATAAAATAACCATTATTACTGCCTCTAGGGAATATCTCCTACACTTATCCCCTCCCGGCGCTGTAGCGGCGCGAGGAGGCGAGCGGGTTCAGCGGCGACGGTGCCTGGCGTCGGTCGCGCGCGCGTGCAGTCGACACGGGGAGGAGAGAGGAGGGAGATGATGAGAGAGCGGGTCGGGCCGGCTGGCCAGGCACTGTGCACTAAGGCCCAGTGTACAGTGGCCTTTTCCTCATTCTTTATTTCTCTCTCTGTTTTTCTTTTTACAGAGTCATGCTTTGCAATATTTGAACTGCCAAATGAATTTTGTAAATTGTGGGACTTGGCCACATAAATACATTGCAATAGTTAGCACTGCCACAAAAAGTTTGGGAAAAGTTTGAATTGAATTGGATTTTCCATAAATGGAAAAGTGATTAAAGGGGCTGAATTGGTACTGTTTTAGTTGCTAGAGTCCAATCAAGCAAATAAGTGATGTTGTTTTCCTGAACAAATAATTGTTATGGAATATTTGCTAAAACATGAACTATTTTTCAGCAACTTTTGTGCAACTTCAAATTTCACTTGCAATTTGAATTGAATTCAGTGGTGGAATTTGAAATGAGATATGAATCCATATTGATCAAGCCTTGCAATTCAAAGTGACTTAGCATAATCATGATGGATTACGGTAGCTCATTATCTAGGGGTGTTACAATTCTCCTCCTCTAAAAGAAATTCTCGTCCCGAGAATTTAGGAGGTAGAAGGGAAAAGGTCGGGGTATTCCTGGAAGTTCTTCTGGAAGTACCTCTTAGAAGTCGCGAACGACTAGAACGTTTTCAACTCCTCATATTTAATGCCATGCATGTATGCAAAAGCTTATGATATGAATGGATGCGATTCTCCTGAATCAATTAAAACAGAAGTTGGTACTAAACTAATAAGAGGAGTACCCATCACAGTAGCAGGCTGATCTTGAGCTTCATTCAGATTAACATGGTAAGCTTGACCATGACCATAAGAAGGTCTGGCATTGTTGTTGCGAGGCTGGTTGTTACCACGGACATTACCACGGCCAGCTGACGGAAGCATAAGTTGGTTCTGGTTCTGAGGGCATTCTCTGGCACGGTGACCTGGACGGCCACACTTGAAGCAGAGCCCATCATTGGGACGGGGAGCAGGAGCTCGAAACAGTGGAGCCTGAGGTCTGGGCTGCCCCGGCGGTGGAGGAGGCAGACGAGGTGCATCATAGTACGGCATTGGAGCATGTGCATCTGGGCGGTACATGCTGTGAGGAATCCAAATACGACGCTTCTGTGACGACGAGCCCGAAGATGAGCCCGCGTCACGGGTGCGCTTGAGAGCGTCCTTGTGATCCTTCAGACCAGTCTCAACCTGAATGGCCTTGTTCACCAAGGTGGCGAAGTCAGCGAAGTCCTGGACAAGAAGTGCTAGCTTGATATCAGGGTTGATCCCTTCACGGAACTTCTCTTGTCTGCAAGCATCAGTAGCGATGTCTTCTTCAGCATAACGAGACAATTCAAAAAACTCCCGCTGGTAAACTTCCACAGTCTTGTTGCCCCGAGAGAGGTTGCGGAACTCACATTTCTTCCGGTCCATGATTCCCTGGGGAATGTAGCGGGCATGGAAAGCAGCCTGGAATTCCAGCCAGGTGATGATGGTTCCAACTGGCAGAGTGCGTCTGTGGCTGTCCCACCATTGAGCAGCGGGACCCTTTAAAAAGTAGGATGCAAAGGTGACATAGCTGTCAGGGGAAACATTGGCTGACTCCATCTCATAAGTGATGTCACGGAGCCAGTCGTCAGCATCAAGAGGCTGAACGGAGTTGCGGAATACAGCAGGGTTGAGGCGAACCAAGTCTTGCAAGGTTATTAGGGCTGGCTGCTGGTTCATGTTCGGACATGGAAACTGGTCCATAATCCCTTGCATGAATTGACGGTTCATTTCAAACTGTTTCATCATTGCTGCCATATAGTCGGGCGGTGGTGGATTGTTGGCACCACGGCCACGACCTGCGGGTCTAACCATTCTGCTAACATTAACAGGGGGTAGTTTAGCAACGAGCAAGTGCAGAAGTATGGAATCATTCATGAGGTAACATGCACATTAAGGAAAGTGCAATAGATACATCTCAACAGTCAAATATGACAGACAGATCCATACATAGAGTCGGATACAAACCAGCGGTACAAGTTCGGAAAGGAAAAGCTAGACATCTAGGCGGCACGCGGGCACGCGATGGAGGGATACAATAACGGGATATAGCGATAGCTACATCAACGTCGGTGAAAACCGCTGGAGCCAGGCAACTGCAAGTGACGACGCAGGGTGCCCTCGACACAAGGATCCTGCGCTCTGTGAACACTCTGGTGCAGAACCTGGTCCCAAACTGGAAGAAGAGGACCACGTGGAGGAGTACAACCTCCAACAGCAGGCCACTCAAGACCTGGTGGCAACTCTGTCCTGCGCGGGTAAAGGATGTACTCAGGATGCATCCCTGCACTGACTGCTGGCAGCAACTGTGTCAGAGCATCGTAAAGACGAGCACGAGTGGCGTACAACTCGACAGCAAGAGCTCGGGCAGTGCGATCTAGAGCCTTAGTGTACTGGACCAAAACCTGCGGGTCATAACGACGTCGCACGTAAGGAGTACAGACAGCAGTGTAGTATCCACTCTCATCCCCAGCAGGGGCATACGGGATGTAGCGGAATCCAGTATCATCCAAGTGAGGGTGCTCTCCACGGAGATGGGCAATAGCAGCATAGGCAGCATCATGGACTGCCATGTCAACAGTCACTCCAATACCATGAAAGGTATGCAACTCGGTGATGGATCTGTCCTGCCGATCAAAGATACAAACCACGGCGTGGTACTGCTCCTGGTTGGACTTGTGGTAGTCCTTGTAAACAGAGTACTCGGGGTACCAGTGATATCCCAGCCTGGTCAAGAGATCGACCAGAATAGCGGGGAATCCAGTCGCATTAACAGCCATAGTCTGGCGTACGAGTTGTCTTGCGGGACGCATCTGAAACAAGGGAGTGCAAGATGTCAAATGACAGTGTGAGAAGCATATGATAACATTGAAAAGAATGGTTGCAGATAATCCAGCTCTCCGGGTGAATGTGAGCACGAGAACCTAGAGTTAGAGTTAGCAAAATCTTTAACCCGAATAGAAGAGAGATCAGAATCCCAGAGTAAAGGAGAGGAATAAAAGATCCTAACCCATCCAATGGTGACGTGGGCCCGTAAGCCACACGGCCATGTTAGTAAAACAGTTTTTCAAAGACTAGACTCAACTTTGGCCAAGGAGTTGGAAAGGGGCTTCCTACAGGCAGTCGGCTCTGATACCAACTTGTGACGCCCCGACTCAATCATGCACTAATCATACACGCAAATGCACACGATCAAGCCCAGAGACTCACGGGAAGATATCACAACACAACTCTAGACCCAAATTAAAATAATACAAGCTTTATATTACAAGCCAGGGGCCTCGAGGGCTCGAATACATAAGCTCGAGTACAAGCGTTAGCGGAAGCAACAACAGTATCTGAGTACAGACATAATTAGACAAGTTTGCCTTAAGAAGGCTGAGCAAAACAACGACATCTAGATCGAAAAGGCGCAGGCCTCCTACCTGGGAGCCTCCGAACTACTCCTGGTCGGCGGTCTCCGCGTAGTAGTAGGCTCCGTCGTGGTAGTAGTAGTCGTCGACGGGGTCAGCTGTCTCCTGGGCTCCGTCATCTGATCGCAGCAATCGGGTATGGGAAAAGAGGTAGCAAAGCAACCGTGAGTACTCATCCAAAGTACTCGCAAGACTTACATCAGAACTATTCTAGTTATGCATCGGTATCAAATGAAGGGGCTGTATCTGTGGACTAAACTGCAGAAATGCCAGAATAGAGGGGAAGGCCTAGCCTATCGAAGACTAGCATCTTGTAGTGTCTTGCAGCATTAGAAGAGTGTTGATTAGTACATAATAAAGTAACAATTATATAGTAGCCATGCCCAGAGATCCTTCCTCGGCTCCCTGCGAGAAAGCGATCCCGGAGCCATAATATCAGTTTAATGCCACAAGTATCCAGTTCTAGTTGTAGTAGATCGGGATACTCTCCGAGCGTCCGTACCGTGGACACGGCTATTCGAATAGATGTACTTCCCTGCAGGGGTGCACCAACTTACCCAACACGCTCGATTAACTCTGGCCGGACACACCTTTTCCGGGTCATGCCCGGCCTTGGCTGATCGACACGCCGTAGCCCTACCTAGGTCCAACAGAGAGGCCAGCACGCCAGTCTACACCCTAAGCGCTCAGGGGTCTTGGGCCCATCGCCCTTTGCACTCCTATGCGTTGCGAACGTGGCCGGGACCAGACCTAGCCCCTGTATACACACGCAGGCTGTCGCGGTCCACCCGGGCGCGCGTCGCTCAGTTGCTGACGTCTGAAGAACTTTGGCTGAAACATACGACGCCGAGTGCCCATACTTTTCCCGCGTGGTGGTTAGTGCGAAAAGGCCAGAGGCCTACTCAGATCACATATCCAAACTCGTTAGTGCGTTGGGAGCTCGCGGAAACGATCAGCGATCCACGATCTGTGGTCCCGTCGCCCCGTCTCACGGACTTACGGCAAGGGTCAGGCCCAATCCCTCTCCTCCCTCTCCTAAGGCAATCTGCCTGCCCGGCCATGCCGCGTAATTATCTCACAGGTACCCTCACGGTCATCCCGACTTCAGTAAGTCTCGCGGGTACCCCTCGGGGTCGTCCCAACTTCAACAAGGGACTAAAGTAAATACAGGGTATCCATGTGTCCATAACATCAAGGGGGAATCCGAGGAATCACCCTCATTGGATTCCTACTCGATGTAACTATCAAGGTGAACTTGGAAGAATCACCCTCGATGGGTTCACACTTGAGGGGTTGCACGACAGAGGCATCATCGGAGGTGGTGAAAGAGGAATCACCCTCGGTAACCCACAACCGATTAGCTATGTTACAGAGATATCATCAGGAGTGAGGTAGGAGGTATCACCCTCGGCACTCGATAGTAGCTCTGTAGAGTCATACAACTAAGGGGTGTGTGGTATTGTGTCGGTCTCCGCACATCGATCATGCTGATCGAAACATCCGGAAGCAAGGCATGGCAACATGAACAAGGGTGCGGGGCCACTGATGGATCACTAACCAACCTATACTAAGCATTTAGGATAGCAGGTAAGGTATCAACAGCAGTTACAAAAAACAGGCTATGCATCAGAATAGGAGCAATCAATTACAGTAGCTAAATCTAATGCAAGCACGAGAGAGAAGGAATGGGCGATATAGGAATGATCAAGGGGGTTTTGCTTGCCTGGAAGCTCTGCTGAAAAGGACGGGTCGTCGACGACGTAGTCGTACTCGGGAGCAGCGTCGGTCTCGGGGTCTAACGGAGAAAAGTGGGGGAAGAAACAATAAATACAAAGCAAACAAATGCATCACAATGCATGACATGGCGATATGCTGAGCTAGGGGTGACTTAACGCAATGCTACACGTTACAGACGGAGCGGGAAAATATCTAGGGATATTTTCCCGGCTTTAGGCATCTGTCAGACAGATGAACCGGAGGGGAAGGTTCCATGTTTGCAGTGTTGGAGGCATGTGACAGCTACATGGAGGGCGCCAATGGATTCGTCTTGTTTTTCTGAACGTTTTTCATATAGAAAACATTTTCGTCCGAGTTACGGATTATTTTCTAAGATTTTTCAATGTTTTTAACAATATTCTGAAATTCCTGGAATTAATTTTAATTATTAAATTCGAATTATCCAGAACAGTAATTGCTAGGGGTACCCAGAACTGTACCTAGCTGACCAGCTGAGAGGCTGACCAGTGGGCCTAGTTGACTGGGTCAACTGCCCAGTCAGCAGAGGCTGACTGGTGGGCCAGCTGGCCAGTCAGCAGGCTGACTGCTGACTGGGACAGCCTTATCCACTGGAACAGTGAACAGGGCCCACATGTCATTCTAAGTAGGCTAATTACAGTTTATTTTAATTAAACTGAGTTTAGTTAGGGGTGGGCCCCGGGTGTCAGTGACTAATTAGTTTAACTGATTTTAGTTATTAGTTAATTAGGCTAATTAATGGCGGGGCCCATGTGTCAGCGACTGGAGCTGTCCAGTCAGCACGGTTGACCGGTCAACGCGGTCAACTGGGCCCCTGGGACCCACTGGCAGTGACCCAGGGTGGGCCCCAGGCGACGCCAGGTCAGCGGCGGCCAGCGTCTAGCCGCTGGCGACGCCAAAACGCGGCAGAGGCCTCGGGCCTCATCGGAAAACGACTACGGTGGCCCATTTGTAGCGCGGTCGGGTGCGTTCGAACATGCGTTCGACGCCGCACCCGATGGTGGCGGTGGCATCGGCTGGGGTGGCCGGAGTTGACGGCGGCGAGCTCACGAGCGGGCGCCGGAGTTTGGGCGAGATCGGGCAAGGCGATGCAGGGCACGGCAGAGCTCGCGGGCGGGCGCATTTGGTTGTTGAGGAGGTGCTGAGCACGAAGCCGTGCTCGGACGCGAGTGGTGGCGGCTGTGCCTACGACAGCGAGCATGGTTGTGGCGGCGAGCTACGGCTACTCCAGCAGCAGTAGCAGCGAGGCCCGAGAGGGAGCGAAAGGAGTTCAGGGAGGAGCTAGAGCTCACCGGGGAGGCGCAAGAAGGCCCGGCGAAAGGTTAGTAGCAGCAGACGCGGCGAATCGAGCGGTGGAGCTCTAGCGATCCGAGGAGGAAGACGACGGTGTTCCTGGCGCTGCAGGGCTCCTCGACTCCAACGGCTTGGCATAGACGACGTAGCGAACGACGGCGAGTCGCGTGGACACCAGGAGGAGGCGCGGGGAGGTCAGTGGACGCGGCTGCGGTGAGCCATGGCGACGGCGGCGTTCGGGAGAGGTGGAGGAGGCGAGAGAGAGCGCGCGCAAGCGAGGGGATAAGGTCCAGCGCGAGTCCCTGAGGCCGCGATGGCGCTCTTATCCCCTCCCAGCGCTGTAGCGGTGCAAGGAGGCGAGCGGGTTCGGCGACAACGACGCCCGACGTCGGTCGCGCGCGCGTGCAGTCGACACGGGGAGGAGAGAGGAGGGAGACGATGAGGGAGCGGGACGGGCCGGCTGGCCAGGCACTGTGCACTAAGGCCCAGTGCACAGTGGCCTTTTTCCTTTTTCTTTATTTCTCTCTATGTTTTTCTTTTTGCAGAATCATGCTTTGCAATATTTGAACTGCCAAATGAATTTTGTAAATTGTGGGACTTGGCCACATAAATACATTGCAATAGTTAGCATTGTCATAAAAAGTTTGGGAAAAGTTTGAATTGAATTGGATTTTCATGAATGGAAAAGTGATTAAAGGGGCAGAATTGGTACTGTTTTAGTTGCTAGAGTCCAATCAAGCAAATAAGTGATCTTGTTTTCCTGAACAAATAATTGTTATGGAATATTTGCTAAAACATGAACTATTTTTCAGCAACTTTTGTGCAACTTCAAATTTCACTTGCAATTTGAATTGAATTCAGTGGTGGAATTTGAAATGAGATGTGAATCCATATTGATCAAGCCTTGCAATTCAAAGTGACTTAGCATAAGCATGATGGATTACTGTAGCTCATTATCTAGGGGTGTTACAGTAGATGAAATCTATTACCCAATGTTCTTGTTGCTTCCCTAGAATTTGCGTATTTCTGATCTTGAAACGGCATGGTGGAATTTCACAAAGTTCTGGCAATCCGCGATCCTGATTGATCAACGAAGTGCTATCAGTTCTTTGGGTTCCACCATAGTTAAAAGAAAGATGAAATTTCGCAGACTAAAGGGCAATGCAGATATGATCTGCACGGGGGTCATGCGTATGACGAAGTTTGGTATGGGGTTCGAGATTTTATTATCTCGTGCTTCATACACCCCACAAAGTTAATCTAGCGACTTGAATAATCATACTTGATGATAAACGTTGGTAGCTGCGGTTTAAGTCAAAACCTTAGAAGCCACGTAAAATATTTTTTTGCATAAACCGATTAGAGGCGTCTAACTTGGTTTTGCAGGATGACATGTGATGTGGTATAGCAGTTCTCATATTAATTTGATTATGTATGAGATGGCTATATGATGTAAAATTAATTAACATGACCTGCGTGTCATGATTCGGCATGATGGCTGGAGCCATATGATTGTCACTTTAATGACCTGCGTGTCAACCTTATGTAATGCACTTATTTTATTAGCTATAGAGATAGCAATATTATCTGGTGCATCGACAAGGTGGTGGCAATCTTCGTGAAGGTGAACACCGACGCAAATGCCGAAGACGAAGAAATTAAAGACTTCTCCGTCAGAAAGGGCTATACCATATCATGCTATTGTGAATTGCCTGAGATGTTTATCCCTTTTATTGCACCCTTTTGATTGCGTGGTAGTCGCTTTTATTAGGGTGATCTCTCACTTAAAATAACAAGTAGTTAGTGTTCTCCCAAGTGTAACACCGTCACAGCATGTATCTTTTTGGGGTGCCACATGCTACCATGGGTACGAACGACTGGAAAGTGTAAGGCGGGTGAGGTCAGACCTCACTGCAAGATCACTTGGTTATCTTGACGTTCAGGCAGGAAAGTTCTGAGCTCGGAACACACGCATCGAAAGATGAACAAGAATCACATAAAGATGTGATTGGCAAGCTGGCCTATCGGTTGAGATTTTCGTCATCTGTGATGCTACCATCGTGGCGAACAATCAAAACTCGGGTCTTGAATCATTCACAATCAATTATGAGAGATATTGATTTGAGTGGGAGCGCGTTGTAGAAATAAATTGTTTAATCTCTAGTGCAATCAAAAGATGAACAAGAGTCACATAAAGATGTGATTGGCAAGCTGGCCTACCAGTTGAGATTTTCGTCATCTGTGATGCTACCATCATGGCGAACAATCGAGACATGGATCTTGAGTCACTCAAAATCAGATATAAGAGATATTGATTTGAGGGGGAGCGCACTTTAGGATTGAATGGTTTATTCACCAGTGCAATTAATTATGAACATTGTCTAAGTGCAATTTGCATAATAGTTATAGAATATTGGCTCGCGTTTCCACCTTCCCTATTAAAATTGAATAAGCTGTTATTTATCTGGTTAAATCTTTACGATTGGTAACGTAATGTGAGGACTGTCCTCAAGAGTGCCGAGGACTTTGTCCTATCGCATGCTTTCGGTATTCTCCCACTAATGCTATGGATGATGTGACTCTCGTCCTTCAATCCAAAAGCTAGAATTCCGTTACGGTCAAATGCAATATGCTTGCTTCCATGAGACCCGAACTTCAAAAGTTTGGGATAGTTATATGATATTCATGGAACTAAAAATTGTTTTCAGATACAAACAAAGGCTAAAAGATATGAGATATCCAAAGCAATGTTTGCTTGCAAAGTATTAGTAAAGTGTTTACTAGGCATTTGACTGATAAGAGAGGGACCCAGAAGAACGCCTGTCATATGATGAAGGTGAATAAAACAACAACTTAAATAGAAAGGAAGTGTCCGAAGGGTGTTAGTGAGATTTTCACGCCTAGGAAGTCCGCGGCTGACGCCACTCTTAAAAGTTGGGTGCTTCTTCTGAGAGTAAGAGATATATTGGGAGTAAAACTGTTAGAAGTATAAAGATAAAAAGAGAGAAGACTGGAATGTCCAGCTCATGTATGAAAGTTATACAAGTTATTGATGTTTGGAAGGTTGGTCAAAGAAATAGTTCTTGGGAATTGTGATTAAACTGTTGGTCACTGATTCTTGGGTATTGTGATTGAAAGTTGATCACAGAAATACCTGTCCGATTGCATTCTCTTGCAACTCGATACAAGAACTGCTACGGCCTTAAAGACTAGTTGAAAATGAGGTTAAGATACGCGTTGGGAACATGGTAAAAGTTACTACACCTTCCATCGTCGTATTACCTCTGTATTTATTTTCATAATTCATTTTAGAGTTTTATTCACTCTAGCCCATTGCAGAATATTTGATGCAAGAAGGTTGTTCATGAGAGAACAATTGTTCTTCGATGTTATGAATAACATAAGGGCCATACTTTCATTATGAATGAGATGTATGTTATGAATATTGGTAATAATATAATACATCCGTAACACTGGCACTAAATGTCACAAGACTAAAGGAATACCACATATGTGTGGCACTGCATTTGGTCACATTGGAGAAACCCGCATGGAGAAATTCCATAATGATGGATTTTGAAGTCATTTGATTATGAATCATCTGACACTTGCAACTTTCGTCCGAAAAGTAAAGTGACTAAAATACTGTTCACAGGCCATAAGGAACAAGCAACGAACTTATTGGTGACCATACATTTTGATGTGTGTAGTTCCGATAAATGTTGTTGCTAGCAGTGGATTTGTCTATCTCCAGAAATGACTCAAGTAGATATATGGATATTTACTTTATGAGATGTAAGTCTGGATCTTTTGAAATCATTCAAAAGGTTTTCAAAATGAAGTAGAAATTATTGTAACAAGAAAAATTATGTTTCTGCAAACTAGATTGCAGAAAGGAATATTTGAGTTACAAGTTTAGCGAATGTCTGATGAGTTGTGAAAAGAGTTTCATAACTTACACCTCCCGGAACACCACTGGGAGTGGAATGTCCGTGAAGATGTAATCAAACCATTTATGACATGGTAAGATCAAAGATGACATAAATCAATTTGCCATTATCCCTTTTAAAGTAATGCTTTAGAGACTGCGGCTTTTACACTGAAAAGAGCGCCATCAGATCTGTTGGAATGATGGCATGGTATGGTACACCCAACCATGTTATATCTTTTCTTAACATTTGGAGTATGAGGCTTGTATAAAAAGTTTACAAATCTATTCCAAATTAGACAAGTACTACTTTGTAGGTTATCCCAAGTTATTGGGTATTCCTCCATCACTATACCGAGGCAAAAATGTTTGCCACAAAGAGCGTATGATTTTGAAGAAAATGGTTCTTGGAAAAGGTGAGTGGGAGGACAGTGCAACTCGACGAGATAACAGTATCTTCGTCATCAGGTCAAAGGAAAGAAACCTTGGAAGTGATTCCAGAGTTTCCTACTCCGACTGATACGGAAGCCTCTACATGAGATGTATGGACTTCGGTCGAACTTGCAGCTGAACCACGTAGGCAAAACTCGTGCAAACCTCTCAGGTGTGCAAACAAGATATTGTTGTTAGACAACAGTATACCTACGATACACAAGGAAGCGTTGATGGGCCCTGACTCCGGAATTGGCTAAATGCCAATACAATTCGAGATAGTTTCCATATAAATGATTCAAGATTAAATCTTGATACCCCTTTCGGAAGACTTAAAGTCTAATGAATATTAATGGAACTATAAACTGATACGGATAAAAATGTTTTATCCATAAAGCTCAACTTGTTGCTTATAACAAATTCAAGGAATTAACTGCGGCGAGATTGTCTCTCCGTAGTGATGCTTAAATTCGGTTCGGGTTAAACTAGCAATTAATACATATTTCAATCATGAGATATGATACATGGATGCCAAAAGGATTTTCATGAGATGGAAATACAACCAAGGACTAGTATGTGATACAGTCCAAAGTATTTTGTTGATCTAGAGAATGCTAGTAAGTGTGCAAACTTCAGAGTTCCAGCGATGGACAGAAGAGAGCAAAATGCAGTTGGAACCTTCGTTTTTGATGAAATAGTCAAAAGAGTTTGATTTCATCAATGGACAACGAAGATGTTTGTGGTTACAAGAAAGTAAGTGTGAGCATAATAATATTTCAAAAACTTTGTGTTCTTGACACATTGTTGATTGGAAATAATATAAATTTCTTGACACGAATTAGGACTTCATTGAAAAATAGTTTTTTTTCGATGAAGTGCTTGGGCTAGGTAGCCTCGATATTAGGCGTAATTATCTATGAAGATAAAATTGCCTAATAGGCTAAGCCAAGAATACATATTGACAAGATGCTAAAATGGTTTAGCGTGAGAACACGTAGAAGTGATTCTTGCCGAAGTCACATGGAAAGAGTTTTGCAAGACTCGGTGTCCAAAAAACACTGATGAGCAAAATACATGATGGAGATTCTACACACTTTTGTGTTTGGATTAATCATGTATTTCATGGTATGTAAAACAACCAGATATGTCTGGTACTCCCAAGTAGTTGTGAGTATAGATACCAAAGTGATCAAAGTACTGATCATGCGACAACGGTGAAAAATGTCGTTGAGTACTAAAGTAGCACTGATGACATGTTTTCTCGCAAGCAGAGATTATGAAGTGCTCGTTGTAAGTAATTACATCGATACAGTCTTCATCAATGCTCCAAGCGATTTTCGATTTAAGATAAGGGTTTTGTGTAAAACATGATATGGTGGCACGGTAAGTTGGAATTATTCCAAACAGGTTACTGTGGCGAATTCTATGACGAAGGCTAAGTATGTTGATGCTTTAAAAGCGACAAAGAAGATGTTGAACCATATAGTTCATTCATGAACTTAGTATGGTTCCAAGATGGCTTTGGTCAATGAATCACTATTGTAGATAGTTGCTCCATAGCTCAGTCTGAGGAATCAAGGTTCGACCAGTGATTCACGTATATACAAAGCCAAGTCCACACAAAATATGAATTTTGTGAAAACGTGAAAACGCGAGGATATGCAAAGATACACACGGGCCTGAAGTTGTCAGCTCTTTTAGACAAAGACTATACCACAAGCAAAGCATATTTTACACCGGTATGCCATAGGTGTGAAGTGCATTAGCATTGACTAGATTATTGACTCTAGTGCAAGTGGGAGTCTGTAGGAGATATGTCCTAGAGGCAATAATAAATGTTATTATTTATCTCCAAGTTCGTAATTGATGTTTATGTTCCATGTTATAACTGCAATGATTCTCGAGTCTGCAATATCCACGAGGCTCGGAGGGAAACTCATGCGCACGTGTGGAATAATAAACGGTAAAATGTACTCCTAGTCATGCCTCTAAGACTAGCTCAAGTGTTGCATGATGGTCATGTTTTCCTGATCATAGGCATGTCTATGCCAGCAACTTTGAGGACACATTGTTAGGAGAACACTTGTGTTGAATCGACCCAAAAATTGATATTATGCTATGAGATACATTCCTCACAAGTTAATGGTTAATAACACGGAGAAAGTTAACGTTTGCATAATTCCTTAGACCATGAGAGTATCGAGTTTCTTCATGCTTGCTTCATGAACTTTGGGGTTTGTTAAATGTCATCCGTAACTGGGTGGCTATTACGGCGGCTTACGGGTTCATGGGAAAGTGTGACAAGTACCTTGATAGCTCAAGATTGGGATTTTCTCCTCTGACGATGGAGAGATATTCTTTGGGCCCTCTCGGTGTTACAGTATCCATCAACGTCTGGCCGGACACAATGTGATTTGATCACAGGGATGCCGAAATGCGGAAACGAGATAAGAGAACAAAACCAGTAAACGAGGTAACTGGCATAGTGGACAAGTTGTTGATCTATGGGGATGCCGGTAAGTCTCACCTCGGGTGTTTGTAACATATCGCGAAGCAAAAGGAATAGCACACGGCAACTAACAGGTTCACTCGAATATTCATTCATGTGGGTATAGGGATCAATATGGGTGTGCACGGTTCCGCTATTGATCATTGATCGGAAAGTGTTCCGGTCATGTCTATACTTCACCGAACCTACAGGATCACACGCTTAAGGGTCATCTTGATGGAAATATGCCCTATAGGCAATAATAAAGTTGTTATTATTTTATATTTCCTTGTTCATGATAAAGGCTTATTATTCATGCTAGAATTGTATTGACCGGAAACTTAAATACATGTGTGAATACATAAACAAATACCGTGTCCCTAGTGAGCCTCTACTAGACTAGCTCGTTGATCAAAGATGGTTAAGGTTTCCTAACCATAGACATGAGTTGTCATTTGATAACGGGATCACATCATTAGGAGAATGATGTGATGGACAAGACCCATCTGTTAGCTTAGCATATGATCGTTCTGTTTATTGCTACTGCTTTCTTGAATGTCAAATACATGTTCCTCCGACCATGAGATCATGCAACTCCCGGATACCGGAGGAATACCTTGTGTGCTATCAAATGTCACAACGTAACTGGGTGATCATAAAGATGGTCTACAGGTATCTCCGAAGGTGTTTGTTGAGTTGGCATGGATCGAGACAGGGATTTGTCACTCCGTGTTTCGGAGAGGTATCTCTGGGCCCTCTCGGTAATGCACATCATAAGAAGCTTTCAAGCAAAGTGACTAAGAAGTTAGTTACAGGATGATGTATTATGGAACGAGTAAAGAGACTTGCTGGTAACGAGATTGAACTAGGTATGGAGATATCGACGATCGAATCTCGGGCAAGTAACATACCGACGGACAAAGGGAATTACGTATGTTGTCATTGCGGTTCGACCGATAAGATCTTCGTGGAATATGTAGGAACCAATATGAGCATCTAGGTTCCGCTATTGGTTATTGACCGGAGAGGCGTCTCAGTCAAGTCTACATCATTCCCGAACCCGTAGGGTCCGCACGCTTAACGTTCGTTGACGATATAGTGTTACATGAGTTATGTGAATTGGTAACCGAATATTGTTCGGAGTCCCGGATGAGATCCCGGACATCACGAGGAGTCTCGGAATGGTCGAGAGGTAAAGATTTATATATGGGAAGTCATATTTTGGGTTCCGAAAAAAGGTGCAGTTTTTTCGGTATTGTACCGGGAAGTTTCCAGAAGGTTTCGGAGGATTCCGGAGGGGTCCGGAAGTCCACAAGTGGGTCCACCACGTCCCAAGGGCTGGCATGGGCTAAGGGGAGGCGCCCTGGCCTTATTGGGCCAGGCGCACCAAGTCCTCAAAAGCCCACGCAGCTAGGGAAGGAAAAAAGGAGAGTCCTAGTAGGAATAGGATTGGACTTTGGAGTCCAAGTCCACGTGTGTACTATTCACGGTTACTGTTCACGTGGTACTATTCATGTGGTACTGTTCACGTGGCACTATTCCTTCTACTCCAAGCCCCTACACATATATAAATAGAGGAGAGGGGGTGCCCCAAACAAGACACAACATTGTCTTAGCCGTGTGCGGCGGCCCCCTCCACAGTTCGTCCCTCGGTCATATTTTCGCAGTGCTTGGGCGAAGCCCTGCGGAGATAGTATCACCATCACCGTCACCACACCGTCGTGCTGCCGGAACTCATCCACTACCTCGCTGTCTTTCTGGATCAAGAAGTCGAGGACGTCACCGAGCTGAACGTGTGCTGAACGCGGACGTGTCGTACGTTCGGTACTCGGTCGGTTGGATCATGAAGTTGTTCGACGACATCAACCACGTTGTTCTAACGCTTCCGCTTACGGTCTACGAGGGTACGTAGACACACTCTCCCTCTCATAGCTATGCATCTCCATGGATAGATCTTGCGTGTGCGTAGAATTTTTTTTGTTTTCCATGCAACGTTCCCCAACAGTGGTATCAGAGCCAGGTCTATGCGTAGATGATATGCACGAGTAGAACACAAAGAGTTGTGGGCGGTGATTGTCATACTGCTTAACACCACCGTCTTATTTTGATTCGGCGGTATTGTAAGATGAAGCGGCCCGGACCAACCTTACATGTCCACGTACATGAGACCGGTTCCACCGACAGACATGCAACTTGTTTTGCCTAAAGGTGGCTGGCGGGTGCCTGTTTCTCCTACTTTAGTTGAATCAAATTTGACTGTGGCCGGTCCTTGTTGAAGGTTAAAACAGCAAACTTGATAAATCACTGTTGTGGTTTTGTGCCGTAGGTAAGAACGGTTCTTGCTAGAAGCCCGTAGCAGCCACGTAAAACTTGCAACAACAAAGTAGAGGACGTCTAACTTGTTTTTGCAGGGTATGTTGTGATGTGATATGGTCAAGACATGATGTGATATACATTATTGTATGAGATGATCATGTTTTGTAATTTATCGGCAACCGGCAGGAGCCTTATGGTTGTCTCTTTATTGTATGAAATGCAAGCGCCATGTAATTGCTTTACTTTATCGCTATGCGTTAGCAATAGTTGTAGAAGCAATAGTTGGCGAGACGACCACGACGCAACGATGGAGATCAAGGTGTCGAGCCGGTGACGATGGAGATCATGACGATGCTTTGGAGATGGAGATCAAAAGCACAAGCTGATGGCCATATCATGTCACATATTTTGATTGCATGTGATGTTTATCCTTTATGCATCTTATTTTGCTTAGAACGACGGTAGCATTATAAGATGATCCCTTCACTAAATTTCAAGATAAAAGTGTTCTCCCTGAGTATGCACCGTTGCTAAAGTTCATCGTTTCGAAGCACCTCGTGATGATCGGGTGTGATAGATTCTACGTTCACATACAACGGGTGTAAGCCAGTTTTACACAAGCAGAATACTTGGGTTAAACTTGACGAGCCTAGCATGTACAGACATGGTCTCGGAACACTGGAGACCGAAAGGTCGAACATGAGTCATATAGTAGATATGATCAACATGGAGATGTTCACCATTGATGACTATCCCATCTCACGTGATGATCGGACATGGGCTAGTTGATTTGGATCATGTATCACTTAGTTAACTTGAGGGATGTTAATTTAAGTGGGAGTTCATTAGTAATTTGATTAATTGAACTTAATTTATCATGAACTTAGTCCTGATAGTCTTTGCAAATTATGTTGTAGATCAATAGCTCGCGTTGTAGCTCCCCTATTTTTGATACGTTCCTAGAGAAAGCTTAGTTGAAAGATGATGGTAGCAATTACACGGACTGGGTCCGTAACTTGAGGATTATCCTCATTGCTGCACAGAAGGATTATGTCCTTGATGCACCGCTAGGTGATGGACCTGCTGCAGGAGCTGCTGCAGACGTTGTGAACGCCTGGCAGGCTCGATCTGATGACTACTCGATAGTTCAGTGTGGCATGCTCTACGGCTTAGAACCGGGACTACAAAAGCGTTTTGAACGCCATGGAGCATATGAGATGTTCCAGGAGCTAAAATTGATATTTCAAGCTAATGCCCGGGTTGAGAGATATGAAGTCTCTAACAAGTTCTTCAGCTGTAAGATGGAGGAGAACAGTTCTGTCAGTGAACACATACTCAGAATGTCTGGATACCACAACCACAGCTGGGAATTGATCTTCCAATTGAGAGTGTTATTGACAGAGTTCTTCAGTCACTGCCACCAAGCTATAAAGGCTTTGTGATGAACTATAATATGCAAGGGATGGAGAAGACAATTCCCGAGCTCTTCGCGATGCTGAAATCGGCGGAGGTAGAAATCAAGAAGGAGCATCAAGTGTTGATGGTTAACAAGACCACTAGTTTCAAGAAAAAGGGCAAGGGAAAGAAGGGGAACTTCAAGAAGAACGGCAAGCAAGCTGCCGCTCCCACAAAGAAACCACTGTTGGGGAACGTTGCATGGAAAACAAAAAAAATTCTACGCACACGCAAGATCTATCCATGGAGATGCATAGCTACGAGAGGGGGAGTGTGTCTACGTACCCTCGTAGACCGTAAGCGGAAGCGTTAGAACAATGTGGTTGATGTCGTCGAACAACTTCACAATCCAACCGACCGAGTACCGAACGTACGGCACCTCCGCATTCAGCACACGTTCAGCTCGGTGACGTCCTCGACTTCTTGATCCAGCAAGATGGCGAGGTAGTGGATGAATTCCGGCAGCACGACGGCGTGGTGACGGTGATGGTGATGCTATCTCCGCAGGGCTTCGCCCAAGCACTGCGAAAATATATGACCGAGGGACGGAACTGTGGAGGGGGGCGCTGCACACGGCTAAGACAATGTTGTGTCTCCTCTGGGGCGCCCCCCTCTCCTCTATTTATATATGTGTAGGGGCTTGGAGTAGAAGGAATAGTGCCACGTGAACAGTAACCGTGAATAGTACACACGTGGACTTGGACTCCAAAGTCCAATCCTATTCCTACTAGGACTCTCCCTTTTTTCCTTCCCTGGCTGCGTGGGCTTTTGAGGACTTGGTGCGCCTGGCCCAATAAGACCAGGGCACCTCCCCTTAGCCCATGCCAGCCCTTGGGACGTGGTGGACCCACTTGTGGACTTCCGACCCCTCCGGAACCTTCTGGAAGCTTCCCGGTACAATACCGAAAAAACTGTACCTTTTTCCGGAACCCAAAATATGACTTCCCATATATAAATCTTTACCTCTCGACCATTCCGAGACTCCTCGTGACGTCCGGGATCTCATCCGGGACTCCAAACAATATTCGGTTACCAATTCACATAACTCATATAACACTATATCGTCAACGAACGTTAAGCGTGCGGACCCTACGGGTTCGGGAATGATGTAGACATGACTGAGACGCCTCTCCGGTCAATAACCAATAGCGGAACCTGGATGCTCATATTGGTTCCTACATATTCCACGAAGATCTTATCGGTTGAACCGCAATGACAACATATGTAATTCCCTTTGTCCGTCGGTATGTTACTTGCCCGAGATTCGATCGTCGGTATCTCCATACCTAGTTCAATCTAGTTACCGGTAAGTCTCTTTACTCGTTCCATAATACATCATCCCGTAACTAACTCCTTAGTCACTTTGCTTGCAAGCTTCTTATGATGTGCATTACCGAGAGGGCCCAGAGATACCTCTCCGAAACACGGAGTGACAAATCCCAGTCTCGATCCATGCCAACTCAACGGACACCTTCGGAGATACCTGTAGAGCATCTTTATGATCACCCAGTTACGTTGTGACGTTTGATAGCACACAAGGTATTCCTCTGGTATCCGAGAGTTGCATGATCTCATGGTCGGAGGAACATGTATTTGACATTCAAGAAAGCAGTAGCAATAAACAGAACGATCATATGCTAAGCTAACGGATGGGTCTTGTCCGTCACATCATTCTCCTAATGATGTGATCCCGTTATCAAATGACAACTCATGTCTATGGTTAGGAAACCTTAACCATCTTTGATCAACGAGCTAGTCTAGTAGAGGCTTACTAGGGACACAGTATTTGTTTATGTATTCACACATGTATTTAAGTTTCTGGTCAATACAATTCTAGCATGAATAATAAACCTTTATCATGAACAAGGAAATATAAAATAATAACAACTTTATTATTGCCTCTAGGGCATATTTCCATCAGTCTCCCACTTGCACTAGAGTCAATAATCTAGATTACATAGTAATGAATCTAACACCCATGGAGTCTTGGTGCTGATCATGTTTTGCTCGTGGAAGAGGCTTAGTCAACGGGTCTGCCACATTCAGATCCGTGTGTACTTTGCAAATTTCTATGTCTCCATCCTTGACATATTCACGAATGGAGTTGAAGCGTCTCTTGATGTGTTTGGTCTTCTTGTGAAACCTGGGCTCCTTGACTATGGCAATTGCACCAGTGTTGTCACAAAAGATTGTCATTGGACCCGATGCACTAGGTATTACACCTAGATCGGATATGAACTCCTTCATCCAGACTCCTTCATGTGCTGCTTCCGAAGCAGCTATGTATTCCGCTTCACACGTAGATCCCACCACGACGCTCTGCTTGGAACTGCACCAACTGACAGCTCCACCATTTAATATAAATATGTATCCGGTTTGTGACTTAGAGTCATCCGGATCAGTGTCGAAGCTTGCATCGACGTAACCCTTTACGACGAGCTCTTCGTCACCTCCATAAACGAGAAACATGTCCTTGGTCCTTTTCAGGTACTTCAGGATATTCTTGACCGCTGTCTAGTGATCCACTCCTGGATTACTCTGGTACCTCCCTGCCAAACTTATGGCAAGGCACACATCAGGTCTGGTACACAGCATGGCATACATAATAGAACCTATGGCGGAGGCATAGGGAATGACTTTCATTTTCTCTATATCTTCTGCCGTGGTCGGGCATTGAGTCTGACTCAACTTCACACCTTGCAAGACAGGCAAGAACCCTTTCTTTGACTGATCCATTTTGAACTTCTTCAAAACTTTGTCAAGGTATGTGCTTTGTGAAAGTCCTATCAAGCGTCTTGATCTATCCCTATAGATCTTGATGCCCAATATATAAGCAGCTTCACCTAGGTCTTTCATTGAAAAATTCTTATTCAAGTATCCCTTTATGCCATCCAAAAATTCTATATCATTTCCAATCAACAATATGTCATCCACATATAATATTAGAAATGCTACAGAGCTCCCACTCACTTTCTTGTAAATACAGGCTTCACCATAAGTCTGTACAAAACCATATGCTTTGATCACCTCATCAAAGCGTATATTCCAACTCCGAGATGCTTGCACCAGTCCATAGATGGATCGCTGGAGCTTGCACACTTTGTTAGCACCCTTAGGATCGACAAAACCTTCTGGTTGCATCATATACAACTCTTCTTTGAGAAAACCATTAAGGAATGCAGTTTTGACATCCATTTGCCAGATTTCATAATCATAAAATGCGGCAATTGCTAACATGATTCGGACAGACTTAAGCATCGCTACGGGTGAGAAAGTCTCATCATAGTCAACCCCTTGAACTTGTCGAAAACCTTTCGCGACAAGTCGAGCTTTGTAGACAGTGATATTACCATCAGCATCTGTCTTCCTCTTAAAAATCCATTTATTCTCAATGGCTTGCCGATCATCGGGAAGTCCACCAAAGTCCACACTTTGTTCTCATACATGGATCCTATCTCAAATTTCATGGCTTCAAGCCATTTGTCAGAATCCGGGCTTATCATAGCTTCTTCATAGTTCGTAGGTTCGCTGTTGTCTAACAACATAACTTCCAGAACAGGATTACCGTACCACTCTGGTGCGGAACGTACTCTGGTCGACCTACGAAGTTCAGTAGTAACTTGATCTGAAGTTTCATGATCTTTATCATTATCTTCCTCTCTTATTGGTGTAGGCATCACGGGAACGGTTTTCTCTGATGAGCTACTTTCCAATTCGAGAGAAGGTACAATTACCTCATGAAGTTCTACTTTTCTCCCAGTCACTTCTTTCGAGAGAAACTCCTTCTCTAGAAAGGACCCATTCTTGGCAACAAAGACCTTGCCTTCGGATCTGTGGTAGAAGGTGTACCCAATTGTTTCTTTAGGGTATCCTATGAAGACGCACTTCTCCACTTTGGGTTCGAGCTTATCAGGTTGAAGCTTTTTCACATAAGCATCGCATCCCCAAACTTTAAGAAACGACAGCTTAGGTTTCTTGCCAAACCATAGTTCATATGGTGTCGTCTCAACGGATTTAGACGGTGCCCTATTTAACGTGAATGCAGCTGTCTCTAATGCATAACCCCAAAACGATAGTGGCAAATCGGTAAGAGACATCATAGAACGCACCATATCCATTAAAGTACGGTTACGACGTTCGGACACACCATTACGCTATGGTGTTCCAGGTGGCGTGAGTTGTGAAACAATTCCACATTTTCTTAAATGAAGGCCAAATTCGTAACTCAAATATTCGCCTCCGCGATCAGATCATAGAAACTTTATTTTCTTGTTACGATGATTCTCTACTTCACTCTGAAATTCTTTGAACTTTTCAAATGTTTCAGACTTGTGTTTCATCAAGTAGATATACCCATATCTACTCAAATCATCTGTGAAGGTTAGAAAATAATGATACCCACCGCGTGCTTCAACATTCATCGGACCACATACATCGGTATGTATTATTTCCAACAAATCAGTAGCTCGCTCCATTGTTCCGGAGAAAGGAGTTTTAGTCATCTTTCCCATGAGGCATGGTTCGCAAGTATCAAATGATTCATAATCAAGAGATTCCAAAAGTCCATCCGCATGGAGTTTCTTCATGCGCTTTGCACCAATATGACCTAAACGGCAGTGCCACAAGTATGTTGCACTATCATTATCAACTTTGCATCTTTTGGCATCAATATTATGAATATGTGTATCACTACGATCGAGATTCAACAAGAATAGACCATTCACAAAAGGTGCGTGACCATAAAAGATGTTACTCATATAAATAGAACAACCATTATTCTCTGACTTAAATGAATAACCGTCTCGCAATAAACAAGATCCAGATATAATGTTCATGCTCAACGCTGGCACCAAATAACAATTATTGAGGTCTAAAACTAATCCCGAAGGTAGATGTAGAGGTAGCGTGCCGACGGCGATCACATCAACCTTGGAACCATTCCCGACGCGCATCATCACCTCGTCCTTAGCCAATCTTCGCTTATTCCGTAGCTCCTGTTTCGAGTTACAAGGATGAGCAACCGAACCAGTATCAAATACCCAGGCGCTACTGCGAGCATTAGTGAGGAACACATCAATAACATGTATATCAAATATACCTTTGCTCACTTTGCCATCCTTCTTATCCGCCAAATACTTGGGGCAGTTCCGCTTCTAGTGACCAGTCCCTTTGCAGTAGAAGCACTCTGTTTCAGGTCTGGGTCCAGCTTTGGGTTTCTTCGTGGGAGCGGCAACTTGCTTGCCGTTCTTCTTGAAGTTCCCCTTCTTTCCCTTGCCCTTTTTCTTGAAACTAGTGGTTTTGTTAACCATCAACACTTGATGCTCCTTCTTGATTTCTACCTCCGCTGATTTCAGCATCGCGAAGAGCTCGGGAATTGTCTTCTCCATCCCTTGCATATTATAGTTCATCACGAAGCCTTTATAGCTTGGTGGCAGTGACTGAAGAACTCTGTCAATAACACTCTCAACCGGAAGATCAATTCCCAGCTGAGTCAAGTGGTTGTGGTACCCAGACATTCTGAGTATGTGTTCACTGACAGAACTGTTCTCCTCCATCTTACAACTAAAGAACTTGTTGGAGACTTCATATCTCTCAACCCGGGCATTAGCTTGAAATATCAATTTCAGCTCTTGGAACATCTCATATGCTCCGTGGCGTTCAAAACGCTTTTGCAGTCCAGGTTCTAATCGGTAGAGCATGGCACACTGAACTATCGAGTAGTCATCAGATCGAGCCTGCCAGGCGTTCACAACGTCTGAAGTAGCTCCTGCAGCAGGTCCATCACCTAGCGGTGCATCAAGGACATAATTCTTTTGTGCAGCAATGAAGATAATCCTCAAGTTACGGACCCAGTTCGTGTAGTTGCTACCATCATCTTTCAACTTAGCTTTCTCTAGGAACGCATTAAAATTCAACGGAACAGTAGCACGGGCCATTTATCTACAACATAGATATGCAAAGAAACTATCAAGACTAAGTTCATGATAAATTAAGTTCAATTAATCAAATTACTAATGAACTCCCACTTAAATTAACATCCCTCAAGTTAACTAAGTGATACATGATCCAAATCAACTAGCCCATGTCCGATCATCACGTGAGATGGGATAGTCATCAATGGTGAACATCTCCATGTTGATCATATCTACTATATGACTCATGTTCGACCTTTTGGTCTCCAGTGTTCCGAGACCATGTCTGTACATGCTAGGCTCGTCAAGTTTAACCCAAGTATTCTGCTTGTGTAAAACTGGCTTACACCCGTTGTATGTGAACGTAGAATCTATCACACCCGATCATCACGAGGTGCTTCGAAACGATGAACTTTAGCAACAGTGCATACTCGGGGAGAACACTTTTATCTTGAAATTTAGTGAAGGGATCATCTTATAATGCTACCGTCGTTCTAAGCAAAATAAGATGCATAAATGATAAATATAACATGCAATCAAAATATGTGACATGATATGGCCATCATCTTGTGCTTTTGATCTCCATCTCCAAAGCATCGTCATGATCTCCATCGTCACCGGCTCGACACCTTGATCTCCATCGTTGCGTCGTGGTCGTCTCGCCAACTATTGCTTCTACAACTATTGCTAATGCATAGCGATAAAGTAAAGCAATTACATGGCGCTTGCATTTCATACAATAAAGAGACAACCATAAGGCTCCTGCCGGTTGTCGATAAATTACAAAACATGATCATCTCATACAATAACGTATATCACATCATGTCTTGACCATATCACATCACAGCATACCCTGCAAAAACAAGTTAGACGTCCTCTACTTTGTTGTTGCAAGTTTTACGTGGCTGCTACGGGCTTCTAGCAAGAACCGTTCTTACCTACGGCACAAAACCACAACGGTGATTTATCAAGTTTGCTGTTTTAACCTTCAACAAGGACCGGCCGCAGTCAAATTCGATTCAACTAAAGTAGGAGAAACAGACACCCGCCAGCCACCTTTATGCAAAACAAGTTGCATGTCTGTCGGTGGAACCGGTCTCATGTACGTGGACATGTAAGGTTGGTCCGGGCCGCTTCATCTTACAATACCGCCGAATCAAAATAAGACGTTGGTGGTAAGCAGTATAACGATCACCGCCCACAACTCTTTGTGTTCTACTCGTGCATATCATCTACGCATAGACCTGACTCATGATGCCACTGATCTATCACGAGCAAAACATGATCACACCTTAGAACTCTTTGAGTGTTAATCACATGGTGATGTGAACTAGATTATTGACTCGAGTGAACTCTTGGGTGTTAATCACATGGCAATGTGAACTAGATTATTGACCCAATCCTGAAACTGAGTGCTTCTACTGCAAAGGAACTGGTCACTGGAAGCGGAACTGCCCCAAGTATTTGGCGGATAAGAAGGATGGCAAAGTGAACAAAGGTATATTTGATATACATGTTATTGATATGTACCTCACTAGTGCTCGTAGCAGCGTCTGGGTATTTGATAACGATTCAGTTGCTAAATATTAGTAACTTGAAGCAGGAGCTGCAGAGTAATGGAGACTAGCTGAGGGCGAGGTGATGATATGTGTTGGAAGTGTCTCCAAGATTGATATGATCAATATCGACACGCTCGTAATACCTTCGGGATTAGTATTAAACCTAAATAATGGTTATTTGGTGCTTGCGTTGAGCATAAAACATTATATCTGGATATTGTTTATTGCAAGACGGTTATTCATTTAAGTCAGAGAATAATGGTTATTCTGTTTATATGAATAATATCCCTCGTGATCATGCACCCTTGTGAATGGTTTATTCTTGTTGAATCTCGATCGTAGTGATACACATATTCATAATATTGATGCCAAAAGATGCAAAGTTGATAATGATAGTGCAACATACTTGTGGCACTGCCGTTTAGGTCATATTGGTGTAAAGCGCATGAAGAAACTCCATGCTGATGGACTTTTGGAATCTCTTGATTATGAATCATTTGATACTTGCGAACCATGCCTCATGGGCAAGATGACTAAAACTCCGTTCTCCGGAACAATGGAGCGAGCTACTGATTTGTTGGAAATAATACATACTGATGTATGCGGTCCGATGAATGTTGAAGCACGCGGCGGGTATCGTTATTTTCTAACCTTCACAGATGATTTGAGTAGGTATGGGTATATCTATTTGATGAAACACAAGTCTGAAACATTTGAAAAGTTCAAAGAATTTCAGAGTGAAGTAGAGAATCATTGTAACAAGAAAATAAAGTTTCTACGATCCGATCGCGGAGGCGAATATTTGAGTTACGAGTTTGGCCTTCATTTAAGAAAATGTGGAATTGTTTCACAACTCACGCCACCTGGAACACCACAGCGTAATGGTGTGTCTGAACGTCGTAACCGTACTTTATTGGATATGGTGCATTCTATGATGTCTCTTACCGATTTGCCACTATCGTTTTGGGGTTATGCATTGGAGACAGATGCATTCACGTTAAATAGGGCACCGTCTAAATCCGGTGAGACGACACCGTATGAACTATGGTTTGGCAAGAAACCTAAGCTGTCGTTTCTAAAAGTTTGGGGATGCGATGCTTATGTGAAAAAGCTTCAACCTGATAAGCTCGAACCCAAAGCGGAGAAGTGCGTCTTCATAGGGTACCCTAAACACACAATTGGGTACACCTTCTACCACAGATCCGAAGGCAAGGTCTTTGTTGCCAAGAATGGGTCCTTTCTAGAGAAGGAGTTTCTCTCGAAAGAAATGAGTGGGAGGAAAGTAGAACTTGATGAGGTAATTGTACCTTCTCTCGAATTGGAAAGTAGCTCATCAGAGAAAACCGTTCCTGTGATGCCTACACCAGTAAGAGAGGAAGATAATGATAAAGATCATGAAACTTCAGATCAAGTTACTACTGAACTTCGTAGGTCGACCAGAGTACGTTCCGCACCAAAGTGGTACGGTAATCCTGTTCTGGAAGTTATGTTGTTAGACAACGGCGAACCTACGAACTATGAAGAAGCTATGATAAGCCCGGATTCCGACAAATGGCTTGAGGCCATGAAATCTGAGATAGGATCCATGTATGAGAACAAAGTGTGGACTTTGGTGGACTTGCCCGATGATCGGCAAGCCATTGAGAATAAATGGATTTTTAAGAGGAAGACAGATGCTGATGGTAATATCACTGTCTACAAAGCTCGACTTGTCGCGAAAGGTTTTCGACAAGTTCAAGGGGTTGACTACGATGAGACTTTCTCACCCGTAGCGATGCTTAAGTCTGTCCGAATCATGTTAGCAATTGCCGCATTTTATGATTATGAAATCTAGCAAATGGATGTCAAAACTGCATTCCTTAATGGTTTTCTCAAAGAAGAGTTGTATATGATGCAACCAGAAGGTTTTGTCAATCCTAAGGGTGCTAACAAAGTGTGCAAGCTCCAGCGATCCATCTATGGACTGGTGCAAGCATCTCATAGTTGGAATATACGCTTTGATGAGGTGATCAAAGCATATGGTTTTGTACAGACTTACGGTGAAGCCTGTATTTACAAGAAAGTGAGTGGGAGCTCTGTAGCATTTCTAAATATTATATGTGGATGACATATTGTTGATTGGAAATGATATAGAATTCCTGGATGGCATAAAAGGATATTTGAATGAAAGACCTCGGTGAAGCTGCTTATATATTGGGCATCAAGATCTATAGAGATAGATCAAGACGCTTGATAAGACTTTCAATGAGTACATACCTTGACAAGATTTTGAAGGAGTTCAAAATGGATCAGTCAAAGAAGGAGTTCTTGCCTGTATTGTAAGGTGTAAAGTTGAGTAAGACTCAAAGCTCGACCACGGCAGAAGATAGAGAGAGAATGAAAGTCATTCCCTATGCCTCAGCCATATGTTCTATAATGTATGCCATGCTGTGTACCACACCTAATGTGTGCCTTGCCACGTGTCTGGCAAAGGGGGTACAAGAGTGATCCAGGAGTGGATCACTGGACAGCGGTCAAAATTATCCTTAGTAACTAAAGGACTAAGGAAATGTTTCTCGATTATGGAGGTGATAAAGAGTTCGTCGTAAAGGGTTACGTCGATGCAAGCTTTGACACCAATCTGGATATCTCTGAGTAGCAAACCGGATACGTATAATGGAGTAGTCATTTGGAAATAGCTCCAAGTAAAGCGTGATAGCAGCATCTACAGTATGACATAAGGATTTGCAAAGTACACATGGGTCTGAATATTGCAGACCCATTGACTAAAATTCTCTCTCACGAGCAAAACATGATCACACGTTAGAACTCTTTGAGTGTTAATCACATGGTGATGTGAACTAGATTATTGACTCTAGTGAACTCTTGGGTGTTAATCACATGGCGATGTGAACTAGATTATTGACTCTAGTGCAAGTGGGAGACTGATGGAAATATGCCCTAGAGGCAATAATAAAGTTGTTATTATTTTATATTTCCTTGTTCATGATAAAGGTTTATTATTCATGCTAGAATTGTATTGACCGGAAACTTAAATACATGTGTGAATACATAAACAAATACCGTGTCCCTAGTGAGCCTCTACTAGACTAGCTCGTTGATCAAAGATGGTTAAGGTTTCCTAACCATAGACATGAGTTGTCATTTGATAATGGGATCACATCATTAGGAGAATGATGTGATGGACAAGACCCATCTGTTAGCTTAGCATATGATCGTTCTGTTTATTGCTACTGCTTTCTTGAATGTCAAATACATGTTCCTCCGACCATGAGATCATGCAACTCCCGGATACCGGAGGAATACCTTGTGTGCTATCAAACGTCACAACGTAACTGGGTGATCATAAAGATGCTCTACAGGTATCTCCGAAGGTGTTTGTTGAGTTGGCATGGATCGAGACAGGGATTTGTCACTCCGTGTTTCGGAGAGGTATCTCTGGGCCCTCTCGGTAATGCACATCATAAGAAGCTTGCAAGCAAAGTGACTAATAAGTTAGTTACGGGATGATGTATTATGGAATGAGTAAAGAGACTTGCTGGTAACGATATTGAACTAGGTATGGAGATACCGACGATCGAATCTCGGGCAAGTAACATACCGACGGACAAAGGGAATTACGTATGTTGTCATTGCGGTTCGATCGATAAGATCTTCGTGGAATATGTAGGAACCAATATGAGCATCCAGGTTCCGCTATTGGTTATTGACCGGAGAGGCGTCTCAGTCAAGTCTACATCATTCCCGAACCCGTAGGGTCCGCACGCTTAACGTTCGTTGACGATATAGTGTTATGTGAGTTATGTGAATTGGTAACCGAATATTGTTCGGAGTCCCGGATGGGATCCCGGACGTCACGAGGAGTCTCGGAATGGTCGAGAGGTAAAGATTTATATATGGGAAGTCATATTTTGGGTTCCGGAAAAAGGTGTAGTTTTTTCGGTATTGTACCGGGAAGCTTCCAGAAGGTTCCGAAGGATTCCGGAGGGGTCCGGAAGTCCACAAGTGGGTCCACCACGTACCAAGGGCTGGCATGGGCTAAGGGGAGGCGCCCTGGCCTTATTGTGCCAGGCGCACCAAGTCCTCAAAAGCCCACGCAGCTAGGGAAGGAAAAAAGGAGAGTCCTAGTAGGAATAGGATTGGACTTTGGAGTCCAAGTCCACGTGTGTACTATTCACATGGTACTGTTCACGTGGCACTATTCCTTCTACTCCAAGCCCCTACACATATATAAATAGAGGAGAGGGGGCGCCCCAAACAAGACACAACATTGTCTAAGCCGTGTGCGGCGCCCCCCTCCACAGTTCTGTCCCTCGATCATATTTTCGCAGTGCTTGGGCGAAGCCCTGCGGAGATAGCATCACCATCACCATCACCACGCCGTCGTGCTGCCGGAACTCATCCACTACCTCGCCGTCTTGCTGGATCAAGAAGTTGAGGACGTCACCGAGCTGAACGTGTGCTGAACGCGGAGGTGCCATACGTTCGGTACTCGGTCGGTTGGATCGTGAAGTTGTTCGACGACATCAACCGTATTGTTCTAACGCTTCCGCTTACGGTCTACGAGGGTACGTAGATACACTCCCCCTCTCATAGCTATGCATCTCCATGGATAGATCTTGCGTGTGCGTAGAATTTTTTTTGTTTTCCATGCAACGTTCCCCAACACATCTATCTACTGAATACTTGACAGGGGGTCTGAGAGAAAGTCACCGGAAAAATTTCGGAGACAACGGAAAAGTTCCGAAGACAACGGAAAAGTTCCGGAGAGAACACCGGAAAAGTTTCGGTAAAACCGAAAAGTTGTTTCGGAGTAAACCATTAAGCCAAAAAGGTTTTTGGCAAGCGCCTGGAACTTTTGGAGGATGCCAGAATTGTTCTGGGAACTTCTGAAATTTTTTCGGAGAAAAAAAACTAGAAATGTTCCGGAGCTGCCGGAAATGCTATGGTAGCTTTTCGTTGATGAAAATCATTGATCTGGAATTGTTTCGGAATGCGTCCAAAATTATTTTATGGGGTACTGGAAATGTTCTGGGCCTACAGAAATATTTTCGGTTTTAACGGTCGTGGAAAAATGTTTTCATGAATAGTGAAAACGTCTTTATGGTTGCTTTTTGGAAAGCCACTTTTTTGGGCTTTTCCCAAAAGATCTTGAGGGCATTTTGGTATTTCCAAGTGTCCTCTATCCCTTGGGCTTGGCCTATAAATAGGGGTGGTGTGGGCTGTCCAAACTCACTCTTACTCTCATACAAAATGCCATGCAATGATCTGGCTTCTTTTCTCCCTCACACGAAATAGTTTCGTAGAGCCAAAAGGTTGTCTGGGTTCCGGTGGGAAGTAGTACTGGACGGCGAAGCCCTGCCGGATAGCTGACACCGTATGTGTGCAACCCCGTAGAGAGGTCATAGGTTTGATCTTTTGCCCGTGGGGCTGTTCGAGGGTCCTCCCAAAGTGTTGTCCGAGTTACCGTCCGAGATTCGAGGGTCCTCCCGAAGGGCTGTCCGTGACATCGTCCGAGGGACTGTCCAACCGCCTTTCGAAGGGCTGTCCGGGGGACTGTCCGAGGGGCAAACGAGGGAGAACATCCTCGCGGTTGGGAGGTTGTAAATCCTAGCTGCGGGGATCTGCACCGACGATCTACATCGACTCTACTTCCGCTGCGCTATGAGTCGGTAATGATCAGATCAAACCTTGTATGCATCTCCATAGTGATTCTGGGCGTGCTCGCAGTACCGGAAATTTTTGTTTTCTGTCACGTTCCCCTACATCCGGAGCTTTTGGCAGGAAAGCGGGCAAGACGCCGGGTGAGGAAGGCCATGCCGTGCAAGGCGATTGAAGGTCCAAGAACGATTACGAAGAACCAACCATGCAAAGAACTTGAATTTGATGGGAGCTCAAGGATGCCAGAAAAGGTCATTCCAACCGCAGTCAATACGTCCAACAAACGTAGCTTCATATGCCAATTTTGAACTATGGTTCCCAGATGGCGTCCACTCCCATGTCCAAGAATCATGACCATGGGCGAGGGAAGTACCGGAGATCATAGGCCACAAGGCGATGAACTGCATGATTGTTGTGACCGAAAGGCGTCCCTGAAGATC
Organism: Elymus sibiricus; assembly: GCA_039707655.1. Lineage (NCBI taxonomy): Eukaryota > Viridiplantae > Streptophyta > Magnoliopsida > Poales > Poaceae > Elymus > Elymus sibiricus. The sequence goes on along the minus strand of CM077674.1, from coordinate 324,050,373 downwards.
CGCAATCCTGGCGGCATTTGGAAGGCCCTCTTGGACAGATTGTCGGGCAAGGGCTTTGGGTTTGACAGCATCCATGAGGGCAGGGGCTAGTTGAGGGATACCAGCACCATTGAGTCAATTATCTTGTTAGAAAAGAGCCAACGTCCGTCATGGATGAGAAGAGGGGGGAGGCCTTGAAGATGACGAGGGCATCATCAGAGGCCACAAGGTCAATGGCGGACCATGGAAGAGAGTCTGAAGTCTTGGCAGCCCACAAGTCCTTGAAGCGTCATTTAGCGCCTTGAGGCAGTTTACAGCGAGACCCCCAAGCTCAGTAGGGGTGCACACATTAACCCAAGCCACCTTGCATTGACCACCTTTCGCAAAATCAGCGCCCGCCCCAAGGAAGCCACGTTATGATTTTGTTAGCGGCTCGGAGCAGCTAAGATGACAGGTCGAGAGCGAGCATAGGATAGATGCCCATCGTAGTAAGCACCGCATTAAGGAGAATTATACGACCGCATGATGGTCGCACTTACACAGGGGAGACTACTAGTATAGGATCTCACATTAGGTGAGATCAATGAGATCAACCACAAAAACATATTTAGACATCCCAAGAAATTCTGAAATTATTTTACGACATATCTATGGTTGTGTCTACAACTCTGGAAAAAATCAGCTCAAAACTGAATGTACAGTTAGATATTCAAAAAGGATGTGGCTAGGTCTCAGTCGACTGAGATTTAACCAAGTCTCAGTCTAGTGACATAGTATATAAGAACAAAAGGAGAAAAATTGAAAAGAAAAAATTTGTATGAGGCAAAATCAAAGGAATATAGCATCGACTGAGACATAACGAAGTCTCAATCGACTGAGACTTAGCAAAACTGATTCAAAAAAGACAAATTCATACATGAATAGTGGCAGCTTTGGGTGAGTAGTATTTTGTCACTATTCACATTCGATTTTGTCTTTTTTGTTTCTATTAGTGTAGGTCGAATTAGGTGTTCAAACTTTTTGAGGATGTACATCAAACATTGAAGTGTATCTATAAAAAAATTAGAATGTTTGAACATGTTTTGTTTTAAAAAAAAAATGATCTCACCTAAATTGAGATCCTATACTAGTCTCCCCGCACTTACACTTCTCTTCTTCCTCAGATCCATTAGCAATTTATTTAGCATTAAAAACGCGTACACGATCATTCTGTAAGAGAGATGCATGGTTCAACGCAAAGACAACCGAAGAATTACAAGTACTGCAGTTGAAGAGTCAATTTTGGACGCCAAAAGAAGAGATCCATCTCGTAGGGAAAGTAGACGAGCACATCCCGGGGCGGGCCCTTGCAAACCCCGCGAACCCTCCTCGCCGCCAGCTCCAGCATGAAGTACCACGACCAGGAGCTCTCCTCCGCGCCCGCCATCCGCGCGAACACGTAACCGCTCTTCTCGCCGAACCACCGTAGCTCGAGCCTCTCGCTCCACACATCATCCTGGTGGATGCTCTCCGGCTCGACCAGCACCTGCATGGACCAGCCGTTGCCATCGCCGGAGTCAGAGAACGTCCAGAGTGATATCTGTAGCCCGGCGGCGACGAGCAGTTGCGGCTGCCTCCCTTGGCCGTCCGACACCAGGAGGAGCTCCCCCGGTCTGCGCCCAAGGAGCTGCTCTCCGCAGTTTCCGTCGATCTTCGTCACGGACGCCTGGAGCTGCGCGCGGGAGAACCTCAGGATGAAGTGGTACTCGTTCGACCTGCTCAGCCAGTGGGCGTCGCCTTGGAGGACGACAGGAGGGTGCAAGACTGTTGGGAATAAGCCGTGACCCAGGCACGGTGGTGACCGGCGTGCGTGCGCCAAGTCGAGTCCGGCGCGGTGCAGACCGGCGTAGGAGCGTCAGGTCGAGTCCGCAGAGTCGGATCAGGTCGTAGGTGTGCGTGCGTGTGTGCGTACGTATGTAGTGTGTGTGTGCTCGTGGCAGTAGCGTGTGCGTGCGCGTAGTGGTAGTAGTCAGGCAGTTAGCAGCGGCCGGCCGCGTACGTAAGCATGCAAACTTGGGCGCTGCGCTGCTGTGGGACTACAAAGCCACGGCCACGAGTGTGTGTTTGTATGAGAGTTTGTGCTCTGAAAGGAAAAAAGGCTGTGTGTGCGGCCGGGCGTCCGTCGCCGAAAAACTCCAGTGTGCCTTGCTCTTTCTTCTTCTGTGCTCCTCCTTCTTCTACCTCCAGTCCGGTGAGAGAGGGAGTCTAGGGCTGCCCCAACATTAAGAGGGAGTCTAGGGCTGACCCAACAAAGAGCGCGGCGTCCTGAGGGCACGGAGCAACCGCGGTCTCGGCGATGGCCTGCCACCGCCTGTCGTAGTCGACCGGGCAGAAATCCTGGGTCTTAAGGCTGCCCGAAGCAAGCTCCGTGGCGACCAGACAGTAATGGCTGTCGACGTCGCCTTCGCCGGTGAGCAAAACGAAGGACTGGGCGTTGATCTTAGGTGGCTCAATGCACTCCAAGTAGCCCGTTATGGGGTTGAACACGCACGCGCCGGACTTGGGTCTATAGGACGAGCGGAGGGCGACGAGGCCACGGCTCGCCGCCAGCTCGGGGTGGTAGAACTCGAACAGGCTGTCGTTCTCCGACAGGAAGGAGCGGAACGGCTCGGGGGACGGTTCCATGGGGCGGGTGGGGACCACGAAACGCGGGGGCTCGACGTCCATGCCGCGCTGTTTCTGTTGGAAGAAGAAGCCGCGGAGGAGCCTGGGCATGAACTGGTTGCAGAGACGCGGGTGAAAGGCCGGATCGGCGATATGGCGGCGGAGGACCTTGCATGTGGCGGCGCAGCGCACAATGGTGACGAGGTCGGAGCGCGCCGAGATCTCCAGCAGGAGGTCCATCGGGACTTCGGGAGCACGGACGAAGACAGGGACGACATTGACGGCTCCATATCCTCCAGAAACAAGAACCGCAGCAGCCCCCGAGCTCTCTCAGAGTTTAGCGACTCTCGACCGTCGGATCATTTTCTTGATGCGTTTTCGGCCGTTAGATCTCGCTCCCGGATGACCTCGGCCGTCGGATGAAAACCAAACACTGTCGCAATGAATAGTGGTCGAAAACGCGTGCCACTGCGTGTTAATTTAGTGCCCCGCCGAGGGCATTTTAGACATTTCACGTACCCCTTTAAAAAGGAAGCAGCAGCGACTGAAAACCTAGCCGCTTCCTCCCGCACTCACGCGGTTGCGCCCCCTTCCCCTGTCCTCCCGCATCCCAGCCCCCATTAACCCTAGCGCCCGCCGTCTCCTCGGCCCAGGCTAACCCTAGCGCCACGGTCGCCATGCCCCCGCCGTCTCCTCGGCAGGAGGAGGAGGAAGAGCGAGGCCGCAAACGGATCTGGAGATGACGGCGGGCTCCGATGGCTCCTGCGCGGCGTGATGCCGGTTAAGGTGATCTTGTTGTACATCTGTTCTTCCTCTGTCCTAGGTTCTTCGTGCTTCCATTGATTTTGATTTTGCCTTCGATTTTGACGTAGGGTAGTTGCTATCTCGGATCTCTCCTTGTAGTCTACGACCGTGCGCTGCAGCTGCCGCCGTGCCGTACCTCAGCGTCGCCGCCAACGCCTCAATCCCGCCCCCACTCCCGCCTCTGGCCTCTCGCGCGCGCCGCAGCCATCGCCGTCCCCGTCCTCCCTCGTCGGGACGTCGCGTTCCCGCTGTCTCCACCCCGTCCCAGGCGATTGGGTTTCGAGGTATGGGGTTGTTTCACCTAGCGATTTGTTAAATCAAACCGAGCTTCACAATTTTTGGGTGTGCCGGTGCGCCCACGCGGCACGCCATCTTGATCCGCCCCCGTTTGGAGAGGAGTGGTATTGAGCAGAATTGTAGATATTCTCTGATAGGATTATATCAGTCTCAGAATAAAGAGTCGGGCCCTTATTAATTGTCAGAAAATTAAAAAAAAACTTATTGCTCAATAGTTTCGCACTATCCTATTCAACAAGCTTGTCACGACCCAAGTACAGAGATTGGATCGATAGACAAATCAACACAATATTCAATACATATTTGGAGGATACAAGAGATTTTGGGGCGAGAAATTAGAAGAAGGAGATGAGATACAACATCAGCAGGGGAAGAGAAACGAGAGCAGAGGACGAGAAGGGTGAAGACGATTCATTCATTCGCTGCCCTCCCCTGTGCTCTCCCGATTGCATATGTAGTCTGTGCCGTGTGGGAACTAACCTCCAATGAACGGCCCATCTTGTAGCCCAGGCCCAGCTACAAAGTATAGGGTGACAGCCCATTGGTGGGGTGTTACACTCTTCCTCCCTTGAAATTCGGCTTGCCCTCAAGCCGATGATGAACATTCTTGAATCGGGAATGCCGCCACACTTGTCTAGCCGAAGAGCCAAGCCACCTGGATCATATGGTAGTTGTTTGTGCTTGGGGACGATCGTAGTGCTAATCACAAGCCGATGAAAGTGTCCTCCCAACTCAATGCCAATTTTCTGAATATTTTCTATTGCACCACCAGGGAAACGACCATGCTGGCCTGAGCAAAACACAATCTTGAGTATTTGGGTCCATGAAGAGTCCTTCAAAGGAGCCTTGTCAACCATCTTCGAAAGCACAGTAGGGTTATCACACTGGTACTCTTCAGCAAACTGTTCCAACCATTTGTACTTATGCGATCTTAGAGCAAAGGAGTCAATGCAAAACAGGGCACCCTTTGGGTCGGCAGAATCCAATGACAAAATAAACTTCCATGCTGCTAAAGCTGAACGGTGACAACCACGCCTATCCAGGTTTTTCATGTGACTGAGCAGGGATGTAAAAACTAACTTATTTATGTCAGGGCCGTATTTCAACAGGTAGCTGCCCTGCAGTGGACTAAATAATGGATGCCAAGCACACTCCAGTGCAAATAAACACTTCTCAACAGTATTTGCTGACGAGTGATGTTTTCCAGAATATTTGAACATATCAGCATATGTTAATAATGAGTCTGGATGGTAGGGGTATTTTTCTAATATAGCAGCAATAGCATGGGGGTCATTGGCTGATTTGGTGGTTTCAAACAATTCCTGCACATGGCTGACAGAAGGATCATATGCGTACCTGAAATAATTCAAACTGCCCTTTGACCCAACGAAATCCATTGACATAGACTTATCCCATGGTAGCCAGTACATTGTGCAGTGTTGCACCTTTTTTCTTGCTTGCGGCCTTGACCAACAAGCAATAAGCAGCTGGTTAGTAGGTTGGAGATGTGAAATTAGCCTGACTGCAGGTCCTATGCTGTCTTGATGATTCATCTCATAATTAAGCCATCCTCTGAACATCCACACATGCTTATACATTGTGATACGAGGTGTCCACTCACGAATTGACCTTGTATCAGATGGGAACCACCACAGAGATAGTGAGCATCGGATCCCAAGCGAACATGTCTCAGTTCTGCAGGTCCGAAGAAATACAAGGAACTGAAAGTGAATAATGTTCAGAGGTCCCCCACTAAAGAATTCATTTCCTTTTGTATCCAGCGATTTGACTCCAACAATTGAATGTATTTCTCTTTGCTGAAATTTTATGTCAACACAAGGTCGAATGGTTATAACATGCGATAACCATCTGGTATTTGACTCCAAGAAGTGCAAACACGGACAACCTTGTGCAAAATCAAGCATCCTCTCACTCAGGTACAGAACCACATGAAGGGCACTCGGGAACTGATAATCAGCAAGTGAGGGAAGCAGCTTCAATCCAAAGAGAAGAGATTCTGTCCCGTCAACACACACACCCAGGAAGGGTAGGTGCATGCTAATCACAGGGCTAAAAAGTAGAATTCTGGGATCCCACGTTCTTGGTGTCGTGTTCGGATTGACAGTTACCATTTTATATAGCTTCAGGCTCTCCAGTTCCAAGTTTACACTGTGTAAATAACACCCAACCGCTACTCTGTGAAACTCCTGGACATCCACCATCAATTGCTTTTCAGTGTAATTGTTCAAGAGATTGCTGGCGTCTGCCTTCCTCCTCCAAACAAACACATGAAGCGGGGTAGATATCCAAAAGCCATCATGTTGTAGTTTGTTCATTACACCTCCACTGCTTTTACTCATCCATGGGTCCGACCATGGTTTCAGCTCAATCAGTGGCACAATAGAATCATTCCCTGACAGCAACAACACAGTGCATCTTTGTGGTGGCGGCCATGACGGCTGGCCAACTCCAACTCCCCTGGCATAGAGCTCCACTTGCGGAGGTGGCAGCCATGGTTGTGATGCGACCACCTTCCGCGACAGTGAATACAGTAACACTGCACACCAACTCTTGTTGCACCACCTGACCCGGTCGACGTTTGCAAAGTTGGCGACCGCAATGCCATTCCCCCCTATCTGTTCTCGCACAAGAAAAGACCACGGTGGTTTTGGTGGGGCGTTGCCTTGGTGGTCGCCGAACAACAGTAGTGAAAGCATGGCGTTGGGGTGCAGGCATGCATAGCCTTCTATGTTGAGCTGCAACCCAGCTTCGGAGCTAATATCAATATCCTGCGGCTTCTCATCTTGAAGATGATCTGTAGTAACCTCATCGGCATCCACACGCGCCAAAAGTGTTGATGAGACAGAGTGGATGTTGGCATTGTCACCGGCACATTCTGTCGAACACCTGTTGGGTGTCAGTGTACATTCCGTCGAACACCTGTTGGGCATCAGTGTTTCCAGCTCAGAGATCGGCATAGTCTTCGCAGGTGTTGCAACAGCCGGAAACATGCATGTAGTAGGTGAGAATTCTCTTGTGGTTTGGGTGTTGTTGGCCTTGTGGTCGTCAGCCTCTGTGTGTGGAGCTACGATGGCTGCCCGCAGCATGTCGCCAACATTCTTGGTGCTCACTGATGCGGAGTCTGATGGTGGTGATGCTCTGGTAGATGCAGCGATTGTGGACAAGGCCTCCATCCTTGCGAGAGCCTTCTCCAAACTCGCCCGGACCTGTGCCCAGCTGTCGGTGGTCGACCGTGGCGGCGATGGTGTGATTAGCATGTGTTGCTGTAGTTGGGGTGAGTGGTTGGTGAGCAGGGGTGGTCCGTCGTTGATGAGGCGCACCAACGGGGTGGGCATGTTCGCCGGCGGTGACGGCCGGACTGGTGGCGGCAAAGGCTGGAGAACTTGCTGATCTTGAGTTGGCCGCACCTCGAAGGTGAGAGAAGCGTCCAAGCCCGTGGCAGCCGCACTCCGTGGCTCCGCGGCGGAGGTCGCGCCCGATGAGGCAGATCGGAGCGCGTCGGCCAGATCGGCTTGGGTGAGCCCGATCTGGTTTCCCAAACTCCTGAGATCCTTCGACACCTGCTTGTTGAACGCGAGCTGCGCTTCGAACAGCTTGTCAGCGACGGCCTGCTGGTCATCGAAGCGGCTCATCAACTGTTCCATGAGATTGGTGAGGTTTCCCGTGCTCTCTTCCATGGCGGATAGGAGGTGGCGAGTGTGACCGAATGGTTGGGACGACGATATCGCGACTGTTGCCGAGGATCGAACCCCGCGGCGGATTTCGAGCGGCCTCTGGGAGAAGCCGCACCGAACGCGATGGATGTTACCGATCGAGCGGACGAACAAATCACGGGGCAGCGAAATTTTTGGGTGGATCAACCTTGCTCTGATTACCAAATTGTCACGACCCAAGTACAGAGATTGGATCGATAGACAAATCAACACAATATTCAATACATATTTGGAGGATACAAGAGATTTTGGGGTGAGAAATTAGAAGAAGGAGATGAGATACAACATCAGCAGGGGAAGAGAAACGAGAGCAGAGGACGAGAAGGGTGAAGACGATTCATTCATTCGCTGCCCTCCCCTGTGCTCTCCCGATTGCATATGTAGTCTGTGCCGTGTGGGAACTAACCTCCAATGAACGGCCCATCTTGTAGCCCAGGCCCAGCTACAAAGTATAGGGTGACAGCCCATTGGTGGGGTGTTACAAAGCTGTACAAAAAATTGCCGGGGGAAACAAAATTCAACTTTAAGATGCAGATTGAAATCCATCAGGCGCTTTGACTTCTAGGGAGCGTTCATGTGTTGCACTGATGCCCATGGTCTGTTAAACATCATGATATTCCTGTCTAATGGAATAAACAGGATAGTATTTCTTGAACAAATGCTATACATAGACTTGTTGTATGCCTCATATGCTTCGCCTTTACTGCTTAATCTCTCACAAGTGACCTCCACTGCTCATACTTTCGCCTACTTAATGCATGTATAAGTCTACAATTCTTTGTGTATATAGTGAAATGGGTGTATGACAGGTTCTTTGTTTTCAATTTTGTAGCTTAGGCACTGGGATCTTCTTTGAAGTAATTGAAGCTATCCTAATTGACAAACTAAATTCAGTGGGTTATACTGAGAATCGATACTCTGCTCAGCTGTATTTTCACTGAAACATGGCATGTTGTTTTTGTTACTTGTACCAAGGTTCAGGACCTTGATGAGTTGGCTGATGATCCACGTAGTTTTGACTTACCATGATCTGGATATGTATGTCAGTATACATTATTAAGTAATGGCTAAATGACTGGGATGTGTATGTCATCTTTAACTGAATTTAGATGTTTATTCAATCTGAATTTAAATGTTTTATCATCCGGTAGGTCTTTGCTTGTGATTTCTTGTGCTGTAAACTGTAATTAATCATCTTTAGCTGTTGTCTATTATCCTACAGCTGGGCTCATGCACTTGGAATTCTTTGCCACCTGATAATTAATGAAGGTAGTATATCTATGGATCGTAATTGGAGCGCCAACGCTTCTAACAGCTGGGTGAGAAATTAAAGCTTAATTATTGTTTTTTTAACTTTATGCCAACACATTAGATTAGCTGGTGAAGCACATGTTTCATCTTGCATTCCCTACCTGTGCAGACTGCAGACAGACAATACATTAGCTCTAATCTCAGACACTGATTAATTAACTATATTACTAATCAGAGAGCCTGCTGTTTACTGGGAGCTGGTAATACTACTGGCTTACTCTTTGGAACCTTCTGCTAATGAAGCTATCTGTGGTAATTAAAGATTTACTACCACTACTAAGGTTGCTAGCAATCAGTAGAGTTACTCATAGTACTAATACCTATGCAAGTTTTCTTTAATTAATTTTGGTGCTTCTCCTGATTGAAGATGGTCGTGACCAATTTCAGAACTGCAAAACCATTAAACATTGTTGGTATGAATTGGGCTTGGAAAATACTCGATCGAGCAGCTCCTTTGTTCTACATTTTGGTTCAGCCTTACACACTTCACCGGATATATGAATTTAATTAGATGTATGTAGATACTTCGGCGTACAAGGACCCATTGTACTCCTTTTCTTTTTGTAGCCTCACATTGAAATATCTAACTTTTTGTATAATGGATCTTTTCAGAGAATTGCCACCGCACCTAAAAAACAAGAGTTTCAATTGTATGGAGAAATACATGTATGTGTGACAGAAACTTTACACGAGGTAACACGCTGATCTGCTTTGCTTCACATGTTCTTGTCCCCATGCCTAGGGTTTCCGATCTGATCTGCTATTACCGCACGTGTGACGATGGTCATTTTTGGTGAGGCAGGAGGGCAGCAGCCTCGACATGGCGATCAAGTCACTCCTTAATGCGGAGAAGCAGTGTTGCCTGGCTGCCTGGCCGGCGATGTGGCCAGCACCAGGAAGGCCATCGTCGAGCTCTCCTTCAAGGACGGCGCCTGGAAGACGCTTAACTACCAGATCGTTGTCCTCTCTAAGAGGAGGGGCCAGCTCAAGCAGGTACAGCTAGCCCGTCACAGCTCGCTCCTCCTCCCCCCTTCTCTATTTTGTGTTCGATTGTGTCAAACTTGAGACTGTAGCTACTATATAGATAATTCTAGATTTATGTGGTAGAAATATGTTCAGAGAAGGTGCTCAGATAATTGGCTGGATTAACTCTAGATTCATGTGGTTTAAATTCATTTTTGTTTATGGAGGGACAATATGCCATTAGCAGTTAATAAGCACTCTTGGTTATGGCTGCAATTCCCTTTGCCCTCCGCCGTTCCCTTTCTAGCCTGGGCATGTTCCTAATCTGCTCGTCATTTCGTAGTTGGACCAGGAGAGGGTGCGCCATCTTGTGGTTGGACCGGAAAGGAAAGTGACTGGAGTCGCATCTTCTCCTCTCCTAGGCAGCAACGCAGGCCGGCGACGAGGAGTCTCGCAATGGCTGCGGACGCAGCACCTTCTCTTCCATAGGTGCTTCTTCCCCTCCTCCCTGTGCCACTGCTCGCCCGGGACGCAGCTCTTCGGTGAGCTCGACAAGGTCGTCTTCTCCACGTCTCTCTCTCTAATCCCGAGCGCTCACATCTAGTTTGCTCTTCTCTTGTGGATGTGCAGGGAGAAGGCCACCCGGGGCTCCCCATGGGCAGCACGCCCTGGGCCACGTCCTCTTCGACGAGTTCGTCTGCTTCAACCCCGCCTGGTTTGACCGTGACCGCTTCATGCTCTCTGCTGGCCACAGATGCATGCTCCAGTACGCACTACTCCACCTCGCCGGATACCAATGTGTTACGGTGAGCTCTCATACATTGTGGTGGCTGATTGTCAGAGGTACTTGTGCCATGTCAACTATTTTTTTATAGGAGGTTCAAATCTAGCTTCGCGAGTAACACAAAATTTCAGTTGTTAATTCATGACTGAAATCTGAAAAGAGATTACCGTAATCTGAAATCACAACATCTCAGTATACATGTTGATGTCGAATTCTGAAGTGAATTCGAAACTCTGTATTTGTGCTATGTCAAATTCTAACGTATCTATGTCCGGATAATAGATGAATTGTTTGAGCCATTGGAAAAAACATGTTTTGAGCCACCACCAATTAGCCTAGCATGCCTCTGCTTTTATAGTTAATTGCCGCACTACTCAAGTACTAACTAATGCATGTGTCTGTTTTCTCCAAGTTTACCTCAAGGTGTACTGTGTGATGGAATGAGTATGCATGCAACACAGCTACCAAACTTATGTGCCCATTTTTTGTGAGTGTTGTAAGTTCGCATTCATTTCTAAAAATTGGTAGGCTACCTGCAAGGCTAAGAGGCTGTCTATCAGCTTCCAGTTAAGTTGTTTTAATATGGCCTGTAGATTTCAGTTGTTCCAATACATTTGTTATTTCTGTTTTGTTTTTTCACTTGATATCTGCAGAGTAGAGATATGGAGCTTCGAAGCATTATATTGGATTTGGATCTCACTGATAATGCACCAGATATGCAGTTGTTTCTATTGTGAAGTGAGGTCTGTGATGTCTTTGATACCGTTTTTGTTTACCTTAATCTTGCCAGTCGTGCTTGAATAGAGTCAAGGTTGAGGTCCAAACAAAATGATGCATTGTAGGATCTCTTACTTTATAGGGCAATGCATTAGAACATTGCTGTTGTGCATATGTGACTACAATCTATATTTTTGTCATATCTATCATTCCTGTACCCATGTTTGAAACCAATTTAAGTGGTCCTTTCGAGGTTTTTTCAGTTTAATCATGTAACACCCATGTGCTGGTATATTTCAGTCCCTTGTGAAATGCATCGTTTATGTGTATGAAAGCTTTTAGAATATCATAAAAATGTTCAGTTTTAGTGTCCAGTTCACTACCGATTCTCTTCCTGCTTTTGTCGTGACAATGGAAATCAATTATCCTGTGGATTGACTATACCTTGCTTACCTTGCATTGGGCTTATTTTGCTGATTGGTGGGGGGCTCGATCCGCTACTGATCCCGATGTGCACACACGCTCACCTGTTTGTCTCCGTGCCCCTGCAGAGAACGGCGCCACCAGGGAGGACGGCAGCGGCGTGCCTGTGTTCGCAGAGTACAGCCTCGACGAGATCCGCGCCGCCACCGATGGCTTCGCAACGGACCACATCGTCTCCGAGCACGGCGAGAAGGCGCCCAACGTCGTCTACCGCGGCACCCTCTTCAGTTCCGGCACCACCATCGCCATCAAGCGCTTCGGCCGCTCTGCCTGGCCTGACGCACGCCAGTTCGTGGTTCGTGCCCCTTGCTTTGGTTTGCTTTGCTTCGCGGGGGTGGATCGTCACCTCGTATGCAGCAGTGTTCGACTAGCCTCTTGCTGCGGAGTCTGAACTGAATTTGGCTGTCGTTTTTGTGGATGCACAGGAGGAGGCTAGGGCAGTTGGGCTGCTACAGAGCGGTCGCTTGTCCAACCTCATCGGATGCTGCTGCGAGGGCGGCGAGTGGCTACTCGTTGTTGAGTTCATGCCTCAAGATACCTTGGCAACTGTGATTCGTAGTGTGGTTAGGGTTTGTTAAGTTTACTAGCTCCTTCATTGCTGATTGGTGGCCGGTGGTGCTCTTCTGCCGGGAATTAAAAATAATAACTTATTCCCTGTTTCATGTGGTTTATGCATCTCTTTCCTATTTCTCTATTTCAGATAATGGTCATTAATTCACATGTTTGCACTCAAGTGTGTGATTTGTGGAGGGGAGGTGCAGTCTATGTGAATACTCAATTCATGCTTTGATCATGAGTATAGTACATTCAAAATTAGCAAAAGCAAGAATGCATAGCAGCAATGTCGATCTTGTAGGCTATGAAATTGCATGTTTGTTGTTGCAGTATGGAAATTTACCATGATGCGGCAATAGGGGGTAAACTCTTACGGTGAGGTTTTTTGTGTACCTAAAGTCCGGAGAGAAAGGTAGGGTACCTGAGGTGAGTCTTATGCCCTTCCATGTTTTCAGTTTTTGTGCATCTTGAATTTTGTACTTAATCAATGTGAATTGCTCCATAACAATTGCCCTGTTTTGGCTTCTGTGATCGTTATTTACTTCTTTTGCTGGTCACTACAGATTTCGCCCTTTTTAGGCATGTGCATCACTTGATTTGATACATTTTACATCCAGGCTATGCTGCAGTTGCACTTTTGCTCTAAATCGACTTGGTTTAGTTGATGACTTGATGTATGAACAGATGTGTTGAGCTCTTTGTTGCCATGTTTTGCTCAACTTTTTTGAAGGAAATTGCCTCATCGAAACCAAGATTTCCTTCTGTTGATTGCACCATAAGGTTGTATTACTTTGATCACATTTAGTTTGTACAAAGCTTCCTTTTGATCGCTTGAAACATGTCACTAAAGGCAGTTGAATAAAGACACCTATTAGTATGCTTAGTAGCTATGACTCGGTAGTTGTCTCTTCTTTTATTATGTTCCTGCTCTTATTACTCCCTCTCTCCTATTATAACGCTTTTGGTATCGAAGTTCATGTCAAGTGGCTGTGCTTTTGGTTTTGAACTTCCTATCGAGTGGCTATTTTTTGTGGTCTTATGAACGCACTGAAATTGATTATGCCTTATAGTCTGATGTCAATATTGAGCACCACTATGTCTCGCTCCTATCACAATTGAATGTTTCTTCTTCACTGTATTGTTATCCTGTATGAATGCATATGCTAAACCTGGATTACTACTGACTTAACATTACCTACTTGACCAAAACGTTGGACCGGCACCCTCGCGCCAAGGCGCGATCCCGATCTAGTTGTATATTGGGATCACCGTGGCCGGCGCCGATAATTATAAACTGGTGCAGTTCGTACGACGTAGCTGGTACAAGTATACTCGGATACTAGGTTCAGTAGCACTCGGAATCGGATATGGGGCAAGTCGCGAGGGCAGCGATTAACACCATCGATCCTCGCTTCCGTCGACCCTGCCATGTTCATGCCAGCTCAGTGTATCCTTCACAAGGTACGAGTGCCAGCCACTTACGATTCCTCTCGATGAGAACAAAATTATTAATCTAAGACAAGTAATTTGAGACGGAGCTAATAGTACTATATTAGCCAAGTGGGCCGGTGACCCAGACACTGACATAAATTTCTCTCTTAAAGCTGAACCACTCTAGCTACACATATAAGTTAGAACAGAAGATTCTTAACCGTAGGAGCTATTTGAAAGTCGCCTAAAAACAGCATAGGCATCAGCCGATTTTGCAGGTTTGCGTCAGGAGCTCCGAGGCTGAGTTGGGGCTGCGGGCTGCGGCGTCCCCGGCGAGACCGAGCTGAGAGAGAGAGGAGGAGACAACGATGCCGCGGCTGGTGCTGGTGTGATGGTCGCCGGCACCGGAGTTCATGGCGGGGCTAATTAGAGGGAAGATCAGGGCGGTGGCGTCTCAGGCGGGATGGGGCGACAAGTCGGTGGGTGACAGTGCCCGCCAGCCATGATTGGCGGGCGCCAATGGCTCAGTCTGTGGTACGCTAGTGGCGAAGTCAAATAAGAGTATCTCCAATAACAGCCCTATTTTTTAGCACGAAAAACGGGTGTTGTAAAAAAATTGGGCACCAAAACAGTTTTTTTGGGGGCACGAGCAAGCGCCATCTTCAACAGCAGCCCTATAATAGGGCAGCCGCACCACACAATTTGCATATGCATTTGAACCACTACTATACGAATTTAACATATGAATTTTTGCACCACAACTATGCAATATCACTGCATACATAAATAAAGCAACAACATAGGAAATTCAACTTCAAATTTGCATATCAAGTTCAAATGCAAATCTCAAACATAGTGCAACCAACACAAACAAAAGTGCATGACCAAGATAAAAAAAAAAGATACATAGTCTCTCAACCCTCCTTGCCACTCGTGGTTTTTTTCTCCTCGCCATTGGCTTCATGATCGTCTTCTTGAGAGACAAATTCTTCGTTTGCAACATTTGTATATCTCAAAAATGCTTCATCGTCAACACTACATGCACAGAATTGAACATAGAAACACATCACTACATGCACCTTATGATTGCATTCATCAACTACAAGCACAATCAAAACAAAAAACAAAGGAAAATTTACCTTTTGGACATATCGTCGAGCACGTTATGGGCGCTGGTGACCGTGGTCGTGGGCATCAACTGCTCGTCCTCCACGGCCGCCGGCGGGGAAGGAGGAGGAGGAGGCAGTGGTGGTAGCAGAGCAGCCGCGCCAGCCAAAGCAGCAACATGTTGGCACGAACCAACGGCCGGTTTTACAAACCTTCCGTAGGGTTCTGGGAAGGTTCCAGAAGGTTTTTCTTTTCCATTTTTTCTATTTTTATGCACCAAGCTTTTTGGTTTTCTTTTTGTTTTTCCTTTCTCCTATTCGTTTGCTGTTTTCCTTTTCCCTTTTTCAATTCAGAAACATTTTTCAAAATTTTAGATTCATGATTTAAATAACAGATTTAAAAAATTCATGATCATTTTTAAAAAATCACAAATATTTTTCAAATTCTTGAACATTTTTATGTTTGCAAACATTTTGTGTGTTCGCAAATATTTTTTTTCAAATTCGTGGATATTTTATAAATTATTGAACTATTTTTAAGTTCACAGATATTTTTTAAATTTGCAACATTTTAAAAAAATCGAAAAAAATCACAAACATTTTTCGAGAAATTTACGAACAGTTTTCAAATTATTATTAGTTTAATTCGTGACTAATTTTTAAATTCATGAAAAAATAGAATTCACCAACATGTTTTAAATTCATGATCATTTTTTGAATGTGTGAACATTTTTAAAATTTATGAACAATTTTGAAATTCTTGAAAAAATTCTGAAATCATTAACCTTTTTTGAATTTATGAAGAGTTTTCAAATTCATGACCAGTTTTCGAATTCGTAAACATTTTTAAATTCATTAACATTTTTTGAATTTAGGAACAGTATTTAAATTCATGAAAAAAAATCATGAATTTTAAATTCTTAAATAAATTAAATTTATGAACATTTTTTGAATTCATGAATATTTTCTTCATAATTTTGCATTTTAAAAATAGAATTAAATCGACCAAAATAAAAAATGAACTGAAAAAAAACAGCCATGCTCTCATTCGACGAGCAAAGGCAGCGACTAATAGATGAGCTGTTGGCAGCCCACCTATGAGCGTTGCGGCCGTAGGAAAATCAGAGCAACTAATTGGGGGCTTAGAGCATCTCTAGCAAATCCCGTATAAGCTTGCCGGCCCGTTAAGTTCCGGCAGATTTACAGTATGCGGCCAAAAGGCGGCCCGAGCAGATACCGTAAAAAAAATATGGGCGGCCCGTAAAACGCCGGCATATCCGCTATATATACCGGAGCGGACGCGTTTTAGGGTTCGCATCCGGCAAATCCCTTTTCCTTCTCCGCTGCAAACTCGCACTCTTTGGCGACAAATCCATCTCCCTCTGGCCGCACTTTGCCGCGTGCACAGCCACAAAAAGCACGCCCCGATGTCGAGCGCTGGATGCGGGCGGGGTGGCCGAGGGGGCCGCAGCGGCTTGCCACCGCACAAGCAGGCCCGCCATGACGACAAGGCCAGGAGCTCCGCCATCCGCCCGCCGATGGGGGAATGGCGCGGGAGCGCGGCGCCCTCTCCCTCAGCGGTGGCCAGCGAGTATGGCGGGAATTCGACCGCCTCGACGAGATCCTCTGGCCGACGACCAAGTGCCTCCGGGAGGCAGAGCGCGGGTTCTTCGAGGCGAAGGAGGTGGTCGCCGCCGGAGAAGAAGGGGCCGCCGCGCGGCTAGAGGCGGCCAAGGAAGAGTACGAATTCGCGTTTGCCCTCTCCAGCTCTGCGATGGAGTATCATCTCCATGTCAAGAAGGATGACTAGTTAGATTTTAGGTTTTAATCTAGTATGTTTGAAGTTTGTGATGAACTATGTTTAATTTCCGATGCAGTGCTCTTTTACAGGATCTGCTCTGCCATGCAGCCCGCGGTACCGCAAAATCGATTTATAGTATCTCGTAGACGAATTTTGCGGTACCGCGGTTTACCGGATCTGCTAGAGATGCTCTTACCCCTTGGCTGGGTGTTCCAAAGGGCAGTTTCCAGGGCGTGGGAGCACTCCATGACACGATGTGACGTGCACTAGACGCTTCCCCACAGGCGATTTTTCTGCCTTTCTGTATTTTTGTTTTTACGGTTTTCATTTATTTATTTATTGCTTTTTTATACTTTTTCAGTTTTTTGATTTTTTTGGTTTTTTGGTCTGTTAGAAGCGTGGGTGTGTTGTGTTTCTGCATGGAACACAGATGTGCTTTGGCATGAAGCACGGTTGTTATTTCGCGTGAAGCACAATTTAGTTTAAATTGTTTACATTGGTAGCACGGTTGTGCTTCTCCTCCGCGGGAGCACAAGTTTGTGCTAGTTGAGAGCACAATTTAGGTTGCATTGAAGCACAAATTACTACTAGTTGGAAGGAAAATTTACCCGAAAATAAATTCTTTGAAACCTATCAAAATGCTATCTAGTTTTGAAGATCTTGGCGTGAGAAACATAACGGTGAAAATTTTGTGCTTCTGACGCACGATTCAAAAGATAAATCATATTGAAAAAAACAAATCTACAAAATAAACACAAGTAGTCAACCTCTCATCCTCACGCTTGGGGTGCGAAAAAACCCACCAAGTGATACGCATGCGATGTGCTACTTGTCATCACTAAAAAGAGATGGATAACTTTTGCAAAGGATACCCCTTAATGGTGCGAGCAACGACATATATACCAGTACTAAACGGAGTGGGGAGTCCATTTCCACGCTTTCATACCCTATAAACTATTTTCATTGGGTAAAAACAATTGACAACAAAAAACTGCTGTCAAAAAATCTGAGCATAAAAACAAATTGTCCATGACAATATAGAGTGAGTAGTACATCTAATAGTGTTGATTTTGACTTTGTCCTGGACAATACCACGAAAGACATTTCGCCCCCAACTTTTCTAACGAGTAGGACAATAAATCAAGTTTGTTGCCAACAAATTTCGATTTTCGGACCATTTTTGAAATTACTATTTTATTTTGAATAACGGGTTCACATGCCGCCATGTTCCAAACGTTCCCCTCCCACAAGCATCATCGATCTCAATCACACAGAGACCTTTGCAAGCAGGTTTCTTTTCGCTTTCTTCGTCCATTGGCTATTGCCCTTTCCACTTGGCCGAAGAATATACCCGCTTCAGAAGGGTAAATCAAGCTAGTGAGATTTCCCCTATACGCACCACCATCTATCTCTATATCTATTATCTATATCTACTATCTATATGTATCTCTATCTATATCTATCTCTAGTACTAAAATTTATTTAGGTGGGTAATTAATGACATGATATGATAAACATTTATATTTATACAATCACATTAATATGAGCAGGTAAATCATGGGCAAGATTTGATAAGCATTTATTTATAACTACACTAATATGGACAGATAAATCACGGGCTAACGTGGAGTAGAATATCCCTTTGCAACACATGGATAATTATCTAGTCTTCTCGCAAAAAAAAATCTATCTAGTCTAGAGTAAAAATAGCAAAACCAAAGAACACGATGCCCCGCCCGGCCGCCCCCGGTTTTTGCAAAAAGCCCATAGATTTCCAAACCACGCCACTAAAATTTCCAGAACCTCAACCTCTGCTAGTAGAACAGGGGAACTCTCACTCACCCGCCTACGCCAACATTAAAACGGCCGAAAACTACAGTTGGAAACATTATTGGTTTCCAGCCGGGGTTTTACTAGTACCAAACTTGGACGGAGCGGTTCCATTCCCGAGCTTTCCAGATAGCCGGAGAGCCTTCTGGACCTCGATCTACCATCATAGCTTTGCCCATCTGGCAAGGACCCAGCGGCCATGGAAAAGGAAAGAATCCATCAGAGCAACAGTTTTGCTCCAAGGAATAAAGCCACCACCACCCCCCTCTGCCAAAAAAGGGGAATAAAACCAAAAGCCAACCTAGTCTGCAACTTCGCGATCATCAGAGGCTATTTTGCTGTACTCCATCCAATCCAACCACCTTAAATACCGCTGCTTGGGGCGCAATCCTTAACCCAGAAATAGCACCAAGCATTAGTACTACTACTACTACTACACCTCTCAACATCTCCTCTTTGGCTCCACAGCTTCCTTCGACACCTTCGTCCAGAAACTCTCGCAGACATGGCAGCCGGGAAGCGCACCATCGGCCTGGCGATGGACTACTCGCCCTCCAGCAAGGCCGCGATGAGGTGGGTGGTCGAGAACCTGGTGAAGGCCGGCGACCGGATCATCCTCATCCACGTCCTCCCCAAGGGAGCAGACGCCAGCCACAAGGGGCTCTGGAAGAGCACCGGTTCACGTATGTGTCAAGACACTGAATTCTCTGTTCTGTTGTGTAGCTCACTTGCTCTTTTCTGATTCGCAAAGATTGCAACTGACACCGTCGTTTGTGGTTTTACCTGCAACTGAAGCTCTGATCCCTCTGCTGGAGTTCATGGAGATGAACGTGCAGGCGCGGTACGGGGTCAATCCCGACAAGGAGGTGCTGGAGATCCTGCAAGCTGAGTCCAAGTCCAAGCAGGTAATAGCTCTACAGTCTACAGTAACTACTGAATTGTTCATACAGTTACCTATGTTGAGTTTATAAGGCCAAGTTCAGGCAACCAAAGCTTTAGGAAAAACCATGTTCGATCAAAATGTGCTGCTACTTAAACAATCGATTCCATATTGTTGGCTGGAGCAGGTAGAAATACTGGCAAAAATATACTGGGGAGACGCAAGGGAGAAACTTTGCGAGGCTGTAGATGATCTCAAGGTGGACTCTGTTGTGCTTGGTTGCAGGGGATTAGGGCCCTTAAAAAGGTAGAACATCTGAAACTTTTGTCGAGTAAACTATGAGGATCTAGCTCATGGCTAATCAGAGTTTTCTCATGTTTCTACATCTCCTTGGACCTCGATGCAGAGCACTCCTTGGAAGCGTCAGCAACTATGTTGTCAACAATGCAACCTGCCCCGTCACAGTGGTGCGCGGACCAAATGGATCACTTGCTTGAAGATGTCTCTTCTGGAATGATGGGCTAGCTTGCGTGTTCATTGGTCCGTCAGCGTAGGTGCAAATGGTGCTATTTAAGACGATAGTGATATTTGCCTTTTCGGATTCCTGGCTATCCTTGTAGTGCAAATTCAGTGTGTTTTCATCTGTTATCTTCTAGTTATACTACATTTCTGTTGTTTCTTACATACTATTTGTAAGAAAAAATGCCTACAGACTTGTTCAGTGATGCGTTTTCGTTTATGTGCTTGACTAGGCAGGCCCGCCAAAGTTGAATGGTTACTCGAGTTTCTGAAGAGCATTTTTTTTTTTGGGGGGGGGGGGGGAAGAGCATCTAAAAGTGAAAGTTTCTTTTATGTACAAAATTCTTTCGGTTGCTTCTCAATGAAACCCAGTAGAAGCTGGGACCTGTTAGTTGGCAGTTGATGTATAGCATCAGAATGAATGGGCATAAGCACCTACTGCTAAGAAGGTCTTTCTGGAATATCCAGGCCTGTATTTTTATATAACTATACACAAGATTACATAGCACTAAAAAGAAACAGAAGGCATTTAAATATCAATACAGATAGCTAAATTTTCAAATGGCAGAAAGATGCACTTTATTCTTGTATATCAACATTTTACTCCATGCTAGCCGTTTATTCTGAATTTTCTTTTACAAACATAAGAGCATATACTCTTAAGATGAATGACATTTCTGGAACTCCAACCCATAATGGAAGCAGTTTCTGGAGAATATCAATCAGAACATCTTACCAGTGCCATCTTTGCGCGGGACTGATTCTTCAAGATCCATTCTGCGCCAGCTCCCAGCCAAAGATGACATCTGATCAACCTTGTCATACAACCCAAGAAGACCGCCTGTATGGACAAAGAGGACTTTTCGCCCTTTCCACTTGGATGGATTATCGGCCATGTCTTTCAGCATTGCATATGCTCCCTTCCCACTGCAGAAAAAGAAAGCATACATATCCTCATTAAGCAAGATAAATGTTAAATCTCTTCAAAATTTTGAATCTGTTAGAAGGATTTGCTGGTATTATCTTAACTTGACAGAGAAAAACATTTCTTATTTTTTATTTCTAACAACACTAGCATAGATGATGTTAAATCACATGTCACATCCCATATAGAAGAAGAGTATTGCACCTGTAGACTGGATCAAGCACAATGCCTGTTGCAGTAGCTATATCTTTAACAAACTTAAGCTCCTCGGCTGTGTTCATGGCATAACCTAAGCCCTTAGCCTGTCAAGCAAGCAAAATATTCACAAATCGACCAACTTGCATATAGGGTGGACTCAGAGTAGAGTTCCCTCACAAAGATGAACTATGAAATGAATAAGCAAGCACTACAGACGTGATTTTGGAGTTTATGCTCTGAAATATTTTATAGTCCACAAAAAAACTGTTTTTACAATTAGCTTAATGCTGAAAGATAAATATACTCACATTTTGAATGCTGACTATATCATGTGAATCCAAGCCAGATTGTAGTCCATCAATCAGGCCTTGAACATAATCATAGAAGTATTCAGGGTCATCGCAAACAGAGAAAGCATGGACCTGTCCTACAAGTGGATAATTAGTATTTAAACTTCACCAGGGTAAGAAAATAGCCAAAGAAAGTTCATACTTTTGCCGTTAAGCTACTCAATTTTGATCCTAAAGCAAGACCAGCAATGGTTCCACCACTGCAAAAAGTTCAATATCATCAAGTCGTGAAGTGTCAGTGTCACATGTCAGTTTCACAACTTTCAGGATCTAGGTCTGACACAATAGCGAGTGCACACACATAACAACCTCCATAGAAAAGGATAGAGTGTGTGCTGATGAAATACCTGCCGCAGGCAACAACAATGTCATCAAACTGAACATCGCCAGATAACTGTATTTGCTGCTCAAGTTCTCTTACTGCTTCAATATATCCCCTGTAAAAGCAAGATGGAATGTTTGTTACGAATATAGGATTGACATTTCTGAAGTGAATATTATTTGCATAAATTTATGAGAACTGTTTGAACTCCAAACCTTCTCTTTAGATGCACACAATCTTATAATCTTAACCATTCCCTTTTACAAATTCTGGATATAGTACACTACATTTTCTTTAGCTTATGGTTGCAGATTGAGCACAATAAGTCACTATTCATAGTATTCTACACTCCAGTGGTTAGCTACAGTATGATATTGGTACGTTACCCAGATGTTTTTGCTAAAATGAGATCTGCCAGTGTCAGTGTCTAGACAATTCCCAAACATAAAAAATTGCGACACTAATGTCAGTTTCAAGTTTCAACATAGTAATAACCACTACTTCCGCGACGAACTGAAAAATGTCAAGCCATGGATACTACTTGAAGAAATATCAAAATATGCTATGAAGACGAAAAATAAGAAAAATGATACTGTAGTTTTAACACTTTGTATCAAATATGGGATAATACCAAGTTCCAAGTGAATTGGATCCACCAACAGGTATTACATATGGCTTCCGTCCTTCCTCCAAAAGCCTCTTTTTAAGCAAGTCGGCTAAAGCCTATAAAAAAAACAAATCAATGTGTGGTTAGAAACCTCTTAACCAATATGGAATCTCCAAACATAATCAAAAGAATCAGAAATAAGGAAAATAAGTCAATGAGGAAGTATCAACAGGCAGTTCCACAAAGCATTTTATCTACTTGCAAACAATGAACAGGCAGTAACATAAATAATTTCAATGGAGGGAAAAGATGACACTAGTAAATATGAACGAACACTGCTGCATGAACAACTTGATGGATGATCCTTTGATAACCAAGATAATTGATCAAGCACGGATGATGAGTAACACTCGTGTATGAACAATGCTTTGGCTACACATGGGCTGACAGAACTATGAAAAGACAAAAAACAGTAACAGGAAACATCATGGACAAGAGCATACCACACTGCCAATTTTCCCGTACTCTTCTTTTGAGACGAGATCAATGTGCGCTCCTAGCAGTCTCTCAACAAGGAGATTGCCGACCAATCCAGGGTCCTGATCCACAAGAAGCTGAAATGTCCAGCCAAAATCAGGTCAAACCAACTGCATTACGAGTTTACGACACAGAATTCTATCAATTCCACCTCACAAGCACACAGATTACCTTGGAAGTACGCAGTATCAAATAGCAGTCAAGATTGAGATACTTGGCAGCCACTGCCGTCGCACGGCAATGGTTGCTCTGGATACCACCGACAGTGATAACGCAGTCCGCACCCTGCGCGAAGGCGTCTGACAGCAGAAACTCGAGCTTCCGGACCTTGTTCCCGCTCAGCTGCATACCGGACAGATCGTCCCGCTACAGTTTCACCAAAGCTCCCTTGTCAGAACAACTAAGCATTCTAACTTCTACCCTTATATGGCACGAGAAAATGAACAGAATAGTGTGGTTCGCGCAGCACCTTGATCCATACTTCAGTGCCCTCCGGCAGATTTGGCAGGTTCCATTTGTGAATCGGGGTTGGGAACTGTTTGGAATACGAAAAAAAAACTATGAATTACACATGATTGATACTTTTTCAGACGATAAGATATCTAGTAAATAAAAACGACTTCAAAGCCACTGAGTAATCAATCTAAGCAGCTTGGGAGGCGTCAATTAGTCATTAGAGCAAGTAGGGGTAACCCAGTGGTAGAGACGGTGAGCTTACGTGGCCAAGGGAGAAAGTGTGGGATGGGGCGAGGGCGAGGTGCGAGGCCCAGGACGGCGGCGCGTAGGGCTTCTTGGAGAGGAAGCTGCCGATCTGTGCTGCGGCGGGAGAGGCGGCGGAGACTCCCGCCATGCCTGTGGCGGCGATTGAGCACCGACGGCGGACGGCGGCGAGATGGGAGAAGAGTGGGAGAGTGGAACTGACGGCGACGGGGAGGGCCGGTCTCAGGAGCATGGGGGATTGACGGATTCGCGCACGCTCGAGTGCAGGGCCGGCGGAAGACTGCTGCACCAGCCCCGCTGCCCACGTGTCAGTGACAGTCCGCAAACGATAATCTGTGTTTTTAATTTGGTATACTATCGTACTAGCAAAAGAGACCTTGCGTTCATGTTCCGCTAACTGAACTGAGTGAAAAACGACAAAACTGGCCCTTTGGCCAAAGTTCAGCACAAAATGACCCTGTTTTCAAAATATTTCACAAAATGGCCCTACCCGCATGACGCCCGCGCCCGGGGCGCCATGCTAGATTACATAACGTCCCGGTCAAGGGCGCCATAGTCGTCAGCGCTGACTGCCACGTCGGCCTGGCCTTCAACGCATGACGCCGCGGACCAGGGCGCCATGGTCCGTAGTACGACGCCTCGGCCTGGGGCGCCATACCCCTTCACACATGGCCCGCCCGCACCTTATCCTCTCTGCTTCGTTCTTTCTCTTCTCTGTTTCTTTCCCCACCATGGCGCCCCTCATTTCGCCCCTCCCTCTCCCCACTCAAGTGTTGCGGATCTGAGCCGAAGATCGGTGGATCCGGTTGTCCTTCGAATCCCCAAGGTATTCTCCTCCCTTTCCCCTCTTTCTATTGGTTGAAATCTCCGCATTTGATTGATTTGGGTGAAACCCTAGTTCATCCTTTTCTTGATATCATCATTGGATTTTGGTGTGATAGTGTTAGGGATTAGTGTGATTTAGGATATGTATGGCTTAGGATATGTATGATTTAGGATTTTTATGGAAGTGCTATGAACACATATATGGTGTATGGAAGAATTAGTGTAAAATTAGGAAGGCGGATGGATGGATATTTGCAAATATATGGTGTATGATATTGTAGAAAATTATATGCACATATATGGTGTATGGAAGAATTAGTGTAGAAATTTTGCACATGTATGTATGTTTTTGCACTAGTGCGGATATTTGCAAATGACAACGAGGCTTACCATATACATTTGTAATTTGCAGGATGGCTTCTCTTATCCATCCATCGTACGATCAATTGCATCGTGGACGGTTCATGGCAGATGAAGGAAGGGTTTTTTATCAGCTTCACCTGAGGTCCGGTTCGGTTCATGACAAGATGGAGTATGACGAGCGATACACGGAGTATATCCGGAAGACCGGGCTTCTCCCTTTCATCTCACTTGTGTCTCGTTCGATGCCGAAGATGAACCCTTGTGCGATCACGTCCCTCGTTGACCGATGGCGCCCTGAGACACATACTTTTCACTTCTATGCTGGGGAGATGACGGTCACTTTGCAGGATGTTTCTCTGATCACTGGACTTCCCATCAAAGGAGAGCCTATTTGTTTTAGCACAGATTCTGATGGATGGCGTGAGATTATGGTTGGACTCATAGGGAGGGAGCCGGGGGTGCAAGGGAAGTCCGCCGGTGCAAGTTATCATTGGATTGCTGACAACTTTGGGGTTTGCCCGGTTGATGCGGACGATGAAACAGTGCAGCAGTATACCAGGGCATACTTGTGGTATGTAGTCAGCCGGACTCTTTTCTCTGACGGCACTGGCGTGAACGCTTCCTTTATGTGGCTTAAGCTGTTTGCTGGGTGGGAGCATGGACTCAGTTGGGGTACGGCGGCGCTGGCTTATTTGTATCGTCAGGTAAGTAGTTTTGCTTGTAATAGTGTGTTCACAATGTAGAAATTTTCTCTAGTTTGTAATGACATATTTCTTGTTTGTGTGTAGCTGGACGAGGCGTGGCGTAGGGGCGCGAATCCAAGAAACGTCGCATAGTCAAAGGAAGCCAACATCGGTGGTCCGATGCTTCTCTTAACGATTTGGAGTTGGGAGCACTTGCCAGTGGGGCGGCCGACACCAAAGGGTTACGAGCCGTGGGATGATCATGATGACCCGGACCGTATGCCTACATGGGCGTATAAGTGGGACAAGGTTGAAGGTTTTGTTGGCAATTCAAAGACCATGTATTTGCACTACTGCAACGAGCTTGACATCATGACCCCGGAGCAGGTTATCTTAGTAGCTTGTTGCCTTTATTGTCTCTTTGGTTTTCCAAAAATCATACTAACAATGTAGTTTTTTCTTAATCTTTGCTTATAGGTGACCTGGGAACCGTACGGAACGGCGGGCAATATTGGTAGGGGAGCAGGTTATATTACTTTCACACTTAACCCAAAGTGTCTACAGGAAGCACACCTATGGCGGATGCGTTGCCCGTTGATTTGTTACTATGATATTGAGTTTTATCAGCCACAACGAGTTATGACACAATTTGGCTTATTCAAGAGACCCCGCCGAAGTACAAGGACACTTCGCTACAGTTGCATAGGTAAGTGCTTAGCACTTCAAATGCTTTTTCCATTGTTTTCAAGATAGTAACGAAAATGCATTTTTCAAATGCTATACAGTCTCGACAAGATGAAGCAGAAGAGTATAAAAAAATGGGATCGAGAGCATGACATGTATATCCAGGAGTTCAAGCACAAGCTCAATAAGATTGAGCTTTCATTGCGTGAACCCACTTCTAAGCCTCCACCACGGCCTTTTGATACGGAAGCATTCAACAGTTATCTCGTGTGGTTTCGTTCTGTTGCACGCACTCAACTTAACGCACCCGCATTTCAACCAGGGGACATATTACATGAACCCAATCCAGGTTTTGATCGGATGGCCAATATGGAGTACAACAGGCTTATTAGAGATGGTAGACGGTTTGAATCGGCGCCACCTATCCGCTTTGTGGTAAGTTACCGTTATCTCTACGTGCTTGCCTACATTGTGGCAAAATGATTTGTCCTATCGTGTGCAACAGCAAAACGAGCTCTCGAAGCATGTCAACGACGCCGGCGAGTACCCTCCAGGTGAAGAGTCGTACAACAAGCTTAAAGCTTTTGTTGAGGTATGACGTTTGATAATTTGCTTTCCATACACATTTTTTAGGTATATCTCCTAACTTCATGATATGTCAATTTCATAGCGGAGCATGTCTTGAGCACGTGGCCTGGGTGCTCTACTAGGCTGCCGCTCCACCGATGTCGCTGTCCCTACTACGTCGAGGTCGAGATCATCATCAAGCGCCACTCATAACCCACTCGACGACTCGGTTGATGGCGACGGGGAGGAGGGGGATGAACAGACGCATGATGAGATTAACACCTCGCAGATGCCCGATGCGCCTCAGCCTAGTCAAAGGCGTGGAAAGTATACTCCGGGCAAATATGCAAGGAAGGCACGTAAGGACCCGGTGATCGAGGCCGCTTCAGAGGAGGAGGATGAAGAGGAGGTGCCGCAGCTGCAAAGGAGAAGGCGCTTAGTGAAGGGGAAGGATGCTGCACCGGCTAAGAGGGGGAAAGGAAGGAAATGATGCATTTGTCGTGAAGTTGATGTATGTCAAGGACTTGTAGTATTTGTCGGAAACTTGATGTCGTGAACTTATGTTTGTCAAGACTTATTTGTCGAAAACTTGATGTCGTGAGCTTATGTTTGTCAAGACTTATTTGTCGGAAAGTTTGATGTGTTGAACTTATGTTTGTCAAGACTTATTTGTTGGAAACTTTGTAGCATTCTCATGAACATCCAAAACAGAAACAGAACAGAGCCAGTTGACAGCACGGCGCCCCAGCCCAGGGCGCCGTGCGCGTTGACAGCACGGCGCCCCAGCCCAGGGCGCCATGGTCGTCGAAAACGACTAAGTCCAAAAAATTTAGGTTCTGATGTTGGGGGCGCCATGTATTTTTTCTGGGCGCCATGTACGACGCCCCAGCCCAGGGCGCCATGGTCGTCGAAAATGACTAAGTCCAAAAAAAATTGTAACTTATATGGTTTCTATTTTTATAACTTCCTGACATACATAAGTTCAACACATACATAAGTTCATGACATACATTAGTTCAACCACCCAAAAGGTTCACGACTTACATTAGTTCAACACATACATAAGTTCGACATACATTAGTTCAACCACCCAAAAGGTTCATGACTTACATAAGTTGGACACACAAAAGATTCACGACATACATTAGTTCAACCACCCAAAAGATTCACGACATACATTAGTTCAACCATCCAAAAAATTCATGACATACATTAGTTCAACCACCCAAAAGGTTCACGACTTACATTAGTTCAACACATACATAAGTTCGACACGTACATAAGATTCACACCCCAAGCCAATAAGCAAAGCCTCGACCACCACCATCACCACGGCCACGTCCTCGAGCACCACCATCACCACGGCCACGTCCTCGAGCTCCACCGTCACCACGGCCACGTCCTCGAGCAACACCGTCACCATGGCCACGTCCTCGATCACCACCATCACCACGGCCACGTCCTTGAGCTCCACCGTCACCATGACCACGTCCTCGAGCTCCAACGTCACCACATCCTCGAGCTCCAACATCACCATGACCACGTCCTTGAGCTCCACCATCACCGTGGCCGACACCACCATCACCATCTCGTTTTGATCTTTTTCTTTTGCTACAACCTCTATTATTGTGCCCCTCGTTGTTACATTCACCGCAACGGCTGATATCACGAGGCTCCACGAAATGTTGGTTCCCCCATTCCTTACGGAATCCACCACCCCAATCATCCATATCACCCAAGAAACGCTTTGTCTTCCGTCTTCCACGTGTGAGCACCTTCATTTCCAAATCGGGGTATAGTGGGGGTCCGTGATATTCCGGCCATTTAGATTGGTCTAGATAGGGATGAAATCTCGCAGCCCATGTATTTTTGACCGCATCGATCGAATACTCTTCCAATCTTACATTGTTGGTCATATTGACACTACAATTTCTAGTGCGGGATGCAGCCATCAAGTGCGAGCATGGGAGATGATACAACGTAGGCCTCTCGCATGAGCACGCGCCCTTCTTAAGATAAACCTTGAAAGAGCCACCTCCATATGGCACACCGTCACGCGACATTCCACCGTGCTCATCAACTTGGTAAATCAATTCTATGTTATCAAAGGACTGGAGTTTGTGTGAATCCGCCTTCCTTGCTTGGTATTCCATCCAATCGTCGACCTTTGGTGGATACTTGTACATCTTTTTCGGCTTGTTTTTCCCGGATATCAACTTGACCGTTTCCTCATTATATTTCTGAAAATAGACATTCAACTTCTGGAATGTGTACTCTACTATTGCAAGGATACCCTTTAGCACCATGTTGAAACATTCAGCCATGTTGTTTGTCATGTCACCGTACCTCACTCCGTCGTTGTCGAAAGCCCGTGCCCACTTTCCTTTATCGGCAAGGTTCCTATTTAGGAAATCTTTGCCACCATTGTTTGCTTTGGCATACACTTTGTCCCACAATTTCTCGAAATGTCTAGTGGTGAATGCGAGACAACAATCATGGAGAAGGTCAGCCAACTCTTTGTCTCCACATGCCCGGTAAAAGTTAGACACGAAATGCCTCATGCACCACTTATGGTGCACACGAGGATGTCCTGGAATGTCAATCTCCACTGCATTGAGTATACCTTGATGGCGGTCCGAGATGATGCAAACCTCTCTTTGAGGTCCAATTACCTTGGTCCTCACTAGACTAAGAAACCACTCCCAGTTGTCATTGTTCTCCGCCGACACCAAAGCGAAAGCCAATGGAACCAATTTGTCACCACCATCATTAGCAATGGCGATCAACAATGTGCCCTTGAACTGGCCGGTCAGAAATGTGCCATCCACGGACATAACCGGCCTACAATGCTTGAAGGCCCTAATGCATGGCTCAAAAGTCCAGAATGCACGTCCAAATATTCGAACGGGTGCATCGTTGTATATCCTTGTTCTCACGCCATCTGGCTCCACCACATAGTACATGCCCGGATTTTCTGCCGCCATTGCTTTCAACACCATTGCGGGGCGGTTGTATGATTCTTCCCAACCACCATACAATATCTCAAAGGCGGCTTGCTTGGCCTTCCATGCCTTCCCGTACTTCACCGTGTACCCAAAAACCTCATTCACCATCTCCATCAACGCCCTAATGGGATATGTCGGGAGTATCTTTATGGAGGGTGAAAATCGATATGCAATGAATTTGGAGGTCAATTGACAGTGATCATCCTTTACATTAGCCTCATCAATATCCTTGCCACTACATCGGTGGTGAAACACGGAACTTGTAATCTTCCATTGAGGCCCACCTTTCACACATCTTGCACGGATAACCCAAGGGCAATGCTTCTTGTGTTCCTCACATTTGACCACATAACGCAATTTGGAGTTTGACTTGGCCACAACGAATGGTCGATGAAACTTAACCGCGTAGTCCTTGACCCATATTTGAAGTTCTACCAAGCTTTCAAAGATTGTTCCTTCACTAACACCATACACACTTGCCACCGTATCTCGCTTTGAAGTTAACCTTGGTGCAAGAATTTTACTTGTGCCACCATCAACAATCGCCTTATCGGCTAGGCTTACATCACGGAACAATGATGTCTTGTGATCCCGGCCTATTACCTTCTTGAAAGCATTGTCTTCTCTAGCCGTCAAACCATCCTCATCTATTTCTTCATCCGGGCCTTCGTCCTCCGAGTCCCCCGCATAGGACCTATTGTATGGAATGTCATGGTCCATGTCCTCTTCCATGCAATTTGCCTCCACATCGCCAACATAATGGTCACGAAGATAAGCCTCCGATTCATCACCCTCAAACTCATCACCATCCATGTGCAAGTCTTCATTATCAACTTGGTCATTCCCGACGGGGCTCAAAGGTTGGGTCATTGGAGGTTGGCTCATTGTTGTGTCATACACATCCGGATTAACATGTTGTGAATCTCGAACCGGGCTTCTAACATCACATGAAGATGCACACCGATTCAAATCAATGTGCAACCGAGCACGAACAACCTTTGTGGCAAATAACTCAAATGATTTATCTTGTGAGGCCAACACACTCTCCTTATATGCTTCCCAATGAAACCCGGAGTCAAGAGGCATTATCTTCCAACGAATATGTTGCCCATACCCAACATTATACCTTCCGATTAAGTCTACTCCATCGCTTTCTTCCATCCAATTCAACTTTCTTCGAAGATCAACCACAACCTCCTCAAGGCTAGGACTTGTGGGAAACACCATCACTACCGGCTTCTTCTTCGGGTCACCATACTCTACGTCTCCCTTCTCAAAGGAGACAAAGTCCACATGATGCACATTCACGATCCTCGCCATCTACAATCATAAACACCAAAATGCATCAACAAAAATAGCAAAATTGGATGACCTAGGGTTTCCCCAAATCACCACAATGCGGAGATTTCAACCAACAAAAAGAGGAGGAATGAGGGAGAATACCTAGCGGGGTCGAAGGGGAGGATAAATCACCGATTTGGAGCTTCGATCCACGAAATTTTGTGGGCATTAGGGAGGCGGCCGGGGTGGAGAAGGGGAAAAGAGAGGTTTTGTGCTGGGAAAACAGAGGGGTACTCTGCTTTGTTGACGCAAGGGGCATGGCACCCTGGGCAGGGGCGTCATGCTACTGATCATGGTGCCCTGGACGGGGGCGCCATGGTGCCATGCCCTGCTAACGTGGAAAGTCATCGGCGACCAGTACGACGCCCTTGACCAGGGCGTTATGTAATCTAGCATGGCGCCCCGGGCGCGGGCGTCATGCGGGTAGGGCCATTTTGTGAAATATTTTGAAAATAGGGTCATTTTGTGCTGAACTTTGGCCAAAGGGCCAGTTTTGTCGTTTTTCACCTGAACTGATGTGCAGACGATGAACATGTGCACGACCATTGCACGATGGGCATCCAGCGGTCTGCTGCCGGCTGTTGCCATGCAATGGATGGAACTGATTGCATTGTTGTGCACATATCGTCTGCGCACTATCGTGTGCATAGCACTGCTCTTCCCCTAACCCAATAATCACGACTGAATTTCCTCAAAAAAAACTTGACTCAAGACCTCAATAGGTTCAGGTCCTTTATTTCAACACATGGCATCTCATTTGTGTTGTCGCTTATCCTCTCTCCCCTCCCTCCCGGTCCATGGTGGTCTCAGTGCTCACACAACCACAATATGGTTGGATATGGTCATCCTAAGGTGAGCTAGATGGTGTCCTCTCTCTCCCTTGTGATTCAATACAAAATTCTCGTGAGCTGCCTCACAAGATCGGGATCCATATGATGTAATCGGTGGTGTGTTTGTTGGGATGTGATATTTTCAATTTGTGATCAGATTGTTATTGAAATCAATTGAATCTTTTGAAGTTTCTTTGCTTTATAATTGAATAACTTTGGATGCTCTCTGATCTATTTGTCTTCTTTGGCCAAGTTTAATGGGTAATTCTTCAGAGCGAGTTGTACATTGTAGTGGATTCATATCTTGTGATGATCTATATCCCAGTGACAGAAAGGGACAATACACGTATTGTATTGTATTGTATTGTATTGTATTGTTGTCACTAAGGATAAAAAGATGATTTCTTTATCACACTTGGATGATATTTTTATCATCTACATTATGTCATCATGCTTATTGCAATGTTCTGTTTGTTATGAACTTAATACTTTGATATGCATACTAGATAGAGGTCTTCGGGTGGGGTATTAGTTGTACATGCAGTTGGATAATGGTCTACTTATCACGGACGTGCTGCATATGTGAAATTATACCATGAATGATCATAGTCATAAATACAAATATTACAATTTAATCGATGGCCAACTGTAAAACGCTTGTATGCTTGGAGAGATGCCACTAGTGAACCTATGGTCCCCAGGGTCTATCTTATATTGAAAGCTTCACCAAATATATTATTTCCTTCTTGTATCGTTTATTTTATTTTATAACTGTCACCCAGGACTTTGTCTTCATGATCCACATACAAACATATTTTATTATCTTCAAAGATAGTGGGATTAACATTAACTAAAGTCATGACCTCTCCAAACCACTTTCAATAGTATTGCAAACAATATTTATCAATAATAAATTTATCACAAGATTCAAATAAATTTTCAAGATCACAAGAAATATCATAATTGTCTCCCTAATCATGATCATCATAATAAGTAATAGGCATAACAAAATCATTCTCAATACTGCCTACAAACATGGTGTCATCACAAAAAGAAATATCTCCATCAAGTGTGTCATCTTCATCACTTGAATCATAAAGATTATGATATTCATCCCAATCGTACTTTTCATTCAATGAGCATATCCTAATAGTTTTTCCTTTGAAAAACCTCTTCATTACTACCTATTGATTCAGGGTACGCAGCAAGTTTAAAGAGTTTAAACAAATGATGCATCAAAATCCATAACCAATGTTTTTTTTCTGTTTGTTGAGTTTATGATAAAGATAGAACAACTAGACAAGATAGATAAACAAGGAAGTAATGTGTGTGTGCAGGTACCTATTTGTTTGAGAAGAAACTCCCCGGCAACGGCTTCAAAAATCTTGCTTGCTCTCTCACCCCCAAGTGTAAGGGTGATATAACCTGCCAATAGTATTTCTCTCAACTAGAGGACTGCTACTTGTGAGCTGCGTTGAGATTTCCCCGAAGAGGAGGGGATGATGCAGTACAGTAGAGATAAGTATTTCTCTCGGTTATGAAACCAAGGTTATCAATCCAGTAGGAGAATCACGCAACAACTCGTTAACAGTACCTTCACATAAAACAACAAATCCTCGCACCCAACGCGAACAAGGGGTTGTCAATCCCTTGACGGTTAATTGCAAGATTAAATTGTATGGTGATAGATAGATAGATCGAACAAAAATACAAAATAAAATAAATAAAGTAAAATTGCAGCAAGGTATTTTTAGGATTTTCAATATATGATAAAGGTAGACCCGGGGGCCATAGTTTTCACTAGAGGCTTCTCTCTTGAAAATAGCATACGGTGGGTGAACAAATTACTGTTGGGCAATTGATAGAAAAGAAAATAATCATGATGATATCCAAGGCAATGATCATGTATATAGGCATCACGTCCGAGACAAGTAGACCGAAACGATTCTGCATCTACTACTATTACTCCACACATCGACCGCTATCCAGCATGCATCTAAAGTATTAAGTTCATAAAGAACGGAGTAACGCCTTAAGCAAGATGACAAGATGTAGAAAAGGTAAACTCACGCATGAATAAACCCCATCTTTTTACCCTTAATAGCAACGATACATACGTGTCATGTCCCTTTCTGTCACTAGGATTGAGCCCCGCAAGATCGAACCCATTACAAAGCACCTCTCCCATTGCAAGATAAATCAATCTAGTTGGCCAAACCAAATCAATAGATCGGAGAGAAATACGAAGCTATAATAATCATGCATAAAAGAGTTCAGAGAAAACTCAAATAATATTCATGGATAATATGATCATAAACTCACAATTCATCGGATCCCAACAAACACACCGCAAAAAGTGATTACATCGGATAGAACTCCAAGAACATCGACGAGAACATTGTATTGAAGATCAAAAAGAGAGAAGAAGTCATCTAGCTACTAACTATGGACCCGAAGGTCTATGGTAAACTACTCACGCATCATCGGAAGGGCAGCAAGGTTGATGGAGAGCCCCTCCGTGATCGAATCCCCCTCCGACAGAGTGCCGGAAAAGGCCTCCAGATGGGATCTCTCGAGAACAGGAACTTGCGGCGGCGGAAAAAGTATTTCGTGGACTGCTCTGTTGGTTTCCCGATTTTAGAGAATTTATAGAGGTGGAATTAGATCAAACGGAGCAGATGTGGGCCCACGAGGCACCAGGGCGCGCCACCCCCCCTGGGGCGCGCCCTGGTGGCTCGTGGCCACCTCCTCTGTCTTCTGGCCCTCTCCCGCGGCTTCTAGTGTCTCTTATGTCCAGAAAAAAAATCTCCAAAAAGTTTCGTGGCATTTGGACTTCGTTTGGTACTGATATTCTGGAAAACCAAAAATAGGCAAAAAACAGCAACTGGCACTGGGCACTAAGTTAATAGGTTAGTCCCAAAAAATGATATATAGTTGCTTGTAAATGTATATAAAGCATCCAAGATTGATACTATAATAGCATGGAACAATCAAAAATTATAGATACGTTGGAGACGTATCAAGGACAAAGGTTTTTTGTCAAACCGGAAGGAGTTCTCCCAACAAACAAAGTCACTGGTACTTGCACACAAAAAACAAAACAAACTTGTCCCCAACACGTCAAGAAGGTTGTCAAGCTTCTTGTCTTTCTAGTTACAAGATTAAATTGCAAGGGATAATGATATTTGATAGAAAAATAAATGGCATAACAAAGAATAGCAATTGTAACGAAGATTTCAGTAATGGAGAATAGACCAAGGGGGTCATAGGTTCACTAGTGGCATCTCTCTCAAGCATACAAGTGCGATGTGTTGAACAAATTATAGTTGTACAACGATTAAATTACAATATTTATATTTATGACTATAATTATTCATGGTATAATCTCATGTAGGCATTATGTCCGTGATAAATAGACCGTTATCCAACTACATCTACTACTAATACTTCACTCTAAGACCGCTATCCAACATACATCTCAAAGTATTAAGTTTACAAGAAATAGAGCATTGCAATAAGCATGATGACATAATGTAAACAGTAAAACATCAACCAATATGACGAGACACCGTCGTTTTATCCTTAGTGTGACAGCAATACAATAACTGTCTTGTCCCTTTTTGTCACTGGGAAATAGAACACTTTAAGATTAGAACCCACTACAAAGCACAGCTCCCTCTAAAGATAATTCCAACAAACTTGGCCAACGAAGATAGATAGATAGGAGAGTATACAAAGCTATTCAATTATACAGCAAAAAAACTCAAAATGCTCAATTGAATTCAATGAACAATCTGATCATAAAGTGATAATTCATAATATCCCAACAAACACATCCACGAATTACATCGAATTGATCCCGATCATGTGAGGCAGCTCACGAGAACTCCGTATTGAAGATCAGAGAGAGAGATATATCTAGCTACTGTTGTTGACCCTAAGGTCCCAAGGAACTTACTCACACATGGTTGCTACTTGTGAACTGCGTTGGGATTTTCCCAGAAGAGGAAGGGTGAAGCAATATAGTAGCGGATAAGTATTTCCCTCGGTGAGAATCAAGGTTATTGAACCAATAGAAGAACCACGCAAATTCCCATCGTCAACACCTACACACACAAAAGCAAACGCTTGCACCCAACGCGGGCAAAAGGGTTGTCAATCCCCTTGAACTCGTACTTGCAAGGATTAATTCTGATAGTGGTAGACAGATAAAAAGAAAAGTAAAATAAAAAGTATAAAATTGCAGCAAGGTATTTTTAGTTTTAGTAATATGATTAAGGTAGACCCGGGGGCCATAGTTTTCACTAGAGGCTTCTCTCTCGAAACAATAGTATACGGTGGGTAAACAAATTACTGTTGGACAATTGATACAAAAGCGCATAGTTATGACGTTATTCATGGCAATGATCACATATATAGGCATCACGTCCGTGACAAGTAAACCGACTCATGCCTGCACCTACTACTATTACTCCACCAATCGACCGCTATCCAGCATGCATCTATGGTATTAAGTTCATAACAAACAGAGTAACGCCTTAAGCAAGATGACATGATGTAGACAAAGTAAACTCAAGCAATATGAATAAACCCCATCGTTTTATCCTTAGTAGCAACAATACAATACGTGTCTCGCTACCCCTTCTGTCACGAGGTGAGAACACCACAAGATTGAACCCACTACAAAGCACCTCTCCCACTAAAGATAAATCAATCTAGTTGGCCAAACCAAACGGATAGACCAGAGAGAAATACAAAGCTATCATAATCATGCATAATAAAGTTCAGAAAAGACTCAATTACTTTCAATGAATAATCTGATCATAAATCCATAATTCATCGGATCCCAACAAACACACCGCAAAAGAAGATTACATCGGATAGAACTCCATGGAGATCATTGAGAACATTGTATTGAAGATCAAAGAGAGAGAAGAAGCCATCTAGCTACTAGCTATGGACCCGTGGGTCTGTGGTGAACTACTCACACATCATCGGAAGGGCAGAAAGGTTGATGTAGAAGCCCTCCGTGATCGATTTCCCCTCCGGCAGAGTACCGAAAAAGGCCTCCAGATGGGATCGCGGAAGAACAGAGACTTGCGGCGGCGGAAAAATTGTTTCGGGTGGCTCTCTGGGGGTTTCCCAATATTTGAGAATTTATAGAAGTGAAATTAAGTCAGACGGAGCCACGTGGGGCCCACAAGGGAACAGGGTGCGCCTACCCCCTGGGCGTGATGACCCACAAGTATAGGGGATCAATCGTAGTCCTTTCGATAAGTAAGAGTGTCAAACCCAACGAGGAGCAAAAGGAAATGACAAGTGGTTTTCAGCAAGGTATTCTCTGCAAGTACTGAAAGTAGCGGTAACATATAGTTTTGATAGCAAGGTAATTCGTAACAAGTAACAAGTGACAATTGTAACAAGGTGCGGCAAGGTGGCCCAATCCTTTTTATAGCAAAGGACAAGCCGGAACGGTTTCTTATATAAAGCAAAGAGTTCTCGAGGACACATGGGAATTCTCATCTAGTCACTTTCATCATGTTTGTTTGATTCGCATTCGCTACTTTGATAATTTGATATGTGGGTGGACTGGTGCTTGGGTGATGTTCTTACTTGATCAAGCCTCCCACTTATGATTACCCCCTCTCGCAACCATAGCATAAAACATATGGATCCAAATCAGCCCCTTACGGAATAGCGCATAAACTAGGGTTTAAGCTTCTGTCACTCTAGCAACCCATCATCTAATTACTACTCCACAATGCCTTCCCTTAGGCCCAAAGATGGTGAAGTGTCATGTAGTCGACGTTCACATGACACCACTAAAGGAAGCAACAACATACATATCATCAAAATATCGAACGAATACCAAATTCACATGATTACTTATGGCAAGACTTCTCCCATGTCCTCAAGAACAAAAGTAACTACTCACAAATCATATTCATGTTCAAGATCAGAGGGGTATTGGATAACATTAATGATCTGAACATATAATCTTCCACCAAATAAACCAACTAGCATCAACTACGAGATGTAATCAACACTACAAGCAACCCACAGGTACCAATATGAGGTTTTGAGACAAAGATTGAATACAAGAGATGAACTAGGGTTTGAGATGAGATAGTGCTGGTAAAGATGTTGATGGAGATTGGTCCTCCCACGATGAGAGGATCGTTGGTGATGTCGATGGCTTCGATTTCCCCCTCCCGGAGGGAAGTATCCCCAGCGGAATCGCTCTGCTAGAGAGCAAAATTGCTCCTGCCCAGGTTCCGCCTCGAGACGGCGACGCTTCGTCCCGAAAGTCTTCTTCTGATTTTTTCTAGGGCAAATAGCATCTTATAGGAGAAGATGGGCCCCGGAGGCCTGCCAGGGGCCCCACAAGCTCGGGGGGCGCGCCCCCAGGCTTGTGGCTTCCTGGTGGGTCCCCCTCTGGTATTTCTTCCGCCAATATTTTTTTATATATTCCAAAACATTTCTCCGTAAATTTTCAGGTCATTTGGAGATGTGCAGAATAGCATCTCTGTTGTAGCCCTTTTCGGTCCAGAATTCCAGCTGCCGGCAATCTCCCTCTTCATGTAAAACTTGCAAAATAAGAGAGAAAAAGGCATAAGAATTGTATCATAAAGTGAAATAATGACCCAAAACATAATAAATAATAGTAGGAAAACATGATGCAAAATGGACGTATCAGACACGCCCTGTTGCCTTGCCGTCTCCTCGTTTACCGTCTGGTCTCCTCCCGAAGCTTCTAGGGTCTCTTATGTCCAGAAAAAAATCGTCAAAAAGTTTCATAGCGTTTGGACTCCGTTTGGTACTCATTTCCTGGAAAACCAAAAAAGGCAAAAAACAGCAACTGTCACTAGGCACTGGGTTAATAGGTTAGTTCCCAAAAATGATATAAAATTGCATATTAAAGCATATAAAGTATCCAAGATTGATAATATAATAGCATGAAACAATCAAAAAGTATAGATGCGTCGGAGACGTATCAATGGTCATGGAGGCAGCAAGGTTGATGAAGAAGCCTCCAACAATGGATTCCCCCTCCAGCAGACTATCGGAACAGGCCTCCAGATTAGATCTCATCGGAACAGAAGTTTGCGGCGGCGGAAAAATTCGTAGAAAAATCTTGCGAAGGGTTTCACGAAATATGGAATTTATAGGCGGAAGAATGGACGTAAGGCAGTGCAGGCGGAGCCACATGAGCTTGGGGCGCGACCTAGGCCCTGGTAGTGCCACCAGGCCGTGTGGGCCCATGTGGATCCTCTCGTCTGCCTCCGGTGCTTTCTAGAACCTTCATGCCCCGAAAAAACCCGTATTAAATCCTCAGGTTTTTTTGACCTCCGTAGATATTGATTTTTTGTGAAGTCAAAAACATACAGAAAAGATCAACTGACACTGGGCACTAGATTAATGGGTTAGTCCAGAAAAATAATATAAAAAGTTATAAAAAGTATACAAAAATGATAATATAATAGCATGGAATAAAAAATATAGATACGTTTGAGACGTATCAACGATCATGGATCGGGAGTGGATGAGGATTGGGGACGTAGTTGGGATATTCGAGGAACTTCTTCCTCGGGAGCCAGATGGTGATGCGAGCTCTTATGGAGGACTTCCCGCGCGCCTTGGGTTTCTCCTGTTGTGATCCCTCCAATGTCTCATGGATAGTGCAGCCACGAAAGCCACAACTAGCCACAACGTTTGGGGTGATCTTGACAAAGTTGAGACTGTCAACAACGCTAATAAGCTTTACTGATTCAATGGGGGTTGCTTCAAGCTTCTGGTTCGCCTCCTCTCTCTCCTCCTCCTCATCGTCGAGGAAGTAGTCGAAGCAGAGGATGAAGACGAACAACGAGCAGTCGCACCGAGATTCTCCCCAAAAACCTTATCAACCTTCTCCCGATGCAGGATTACAAACGGCGGGGTTCTGGAGGCCTGCTCTCCCATACAGCCGTGCACGCGGACGACGAGATGGGATTATTGGAAGCAGCGGCAATGAGTGCAACGACAGTGGGTTGTGCCCGAGGAGGCAGAGCAGATGAGATGTGATCTGAGGGTGGCGGCTAGGGTTGCCAACTCCTCCAATATATAAGACGTCAGGTAGGGAGTCATAGGCCTAGGCTTATGCCCACAACCGAGTACCCACGATTCGACGTCTTAGATTAGTGGTTAATCTCTAATTAATTATTTGTTTCCAACCAGCAAAAATAAAGCGCACACATGACATAATTGTGAGCTTGGTTCATGTTTGCTCTCTCGTAAGAGTGGTTGGGTAACCCCCGAAAGTGTAACCGTGAAGTAACCTAGCAATAAGTATTTCCCTCGATTAAGAACCATTTTTTTATCAATCCAGAAGGAGTTTTTCCAGCAAACAAAGTCACGGGTCCTGCACACAAAACATAAGACACTCTTGCCCCCAATGTTTCAAGATGGTTTTCAATCTTCCTATCATGCTAGTTACAAGGGTAAATTGCACGATATGGTAGGAAATGATAGATAGATAAAATAAATAAAGTAGTACAAAAAAGAATAATATTTTTGTAGATGTTTTCAGTAATGCAAAATAGACCCCCGGAGCCATAGGTTCACTAGTGGCATCTCTCGAAGCAGATAAATGTGGCGTGGTGAACAAATTATAGTTGGGATGCGATTAAATTACAATATTTATATTTATGACTATGATCATTCATGACATAATCTTGCATAGGCATTACATCTATGATATATAGACCGTTATCCAACTGCATCTACAACTAATACTCCACCCCAATACCGCTATCCAGCATGCATCTCGAAGTATTAAGTTTACAATAAACAGAGCATCACAGTAGGCATGTTGACATAATGTAGACAATAAAACTATCATCTAAGTGTGATAAAGAAGGCGTCGTTTTATCCTTAGTGGCAACAATACAATACATGTCCAATCCCTTATTGTCACTGGGATCAACAACTCCCTTTGAAGAACTATCTATCAATATTGGCCAGAGACGGCAAATAGATTGGAAAGCATACATGACTACTTAATTATGTAGCAAAAAAACTTCAAGAGATTCAATAGAATTAAATGAACAATCTGTTCATAAAGTGACAAATCATCATATCCCAACAAACACAACCACCGATTACATCATATTGATCCCGATTATGTGAGGCGGCTCACGAGTACTTCGTACTGAATCACAATGGAGAGAGAATCTCATCTAACTACTGCTATGGACCATGAGGTCCTAAGAAAACTACTCACACATGTTCATGGTGGCAGCAGGGTTGATGAAGATGGATCCGGTGATGGATTCTTCCTCCGGCAAGGTGCTGGAACAGGCCTCCAGATTGGAACTGCCCGGAACATGAACTTGCGGCGGCAGAAAAAATCATGAAAAAATGGCACGGAGGGTTTCGAAAAATATGAGATTTATGGGCGAAAGAATCAACGTAAGGCGGGTGGGCCCCTTGCCGCGTGGCTTGGCCGCATGGGGGCCATGGTTGGCTCTCGGCCCCTCCCGACACTTTCTGGAATCTTCTGGACTTGAAAAAAATCATCGTAAATCCCCGGGGTATTTTGATCTCTGTAGATATTGATTTTTCTAAAAAGGCAAAACATGCAGAAAAGAACAACTAGTTCTGGGCACTAAATTAATAGGTTAGTCCAGAAAAATAAATGAAAATGCTATAAAATGTATTTAAAAGTGATATTATAATAACATTAAATAATCAAAAAGTATAAATACGTTTGAGACGTACCAAGCATCTGCGGCATGGAGAATGAGGATGGACAATATGCGATAATGAACTGTACAAAAGCGAGGCTGCTACGCTCGCAT
The DNA here is from genome assembly GCA_039707655.1 of Elymus sibiricus. Classification (NCBI taxonomy): domain Eukaryota; kingdom Viridiplantae; phylum Streptophyta; class Magnoliopsida; order Poales; family Poaceae; genus Elymus; species Elymus sibiricus. Next base: position 324,008,743 of record CM077674.1, on the reverse strand, counting down.
ACGAGAACATTGGCAGCTCCCGCCTGAGAGCCTGAGAGTATATTGTAGAAGACCCGTCCAGTCTAGTTGTTTCAGCTCATGTATCAGGTGGAACCTCATATGCAAGCACACATATTACTTATTTTCTAGCGGTCATGGCACCTAAGGAATAACATCTTTCATGGTGACGCGAAGGAAAATATTGATGCTTCTATGAATTATCTAATCAACCATCGCCTATCGCTTTGGAATATTCAGGAGAAAGTAGTGGATAATGGGAAGGGAAAAGAGCTTTGCCCTGAATATATACACCTTAAGGTGGTGGAAGAACGACCTAAAGTTCAGACAAACTGGTGACCGCCACGAGAGGTGTGGGCCAAACTAAATATAGACGCGACTTTTGATCCAGTCACAAAGAATTCGAAGATCGGGTTTGTGGTCAGAAACTGTAAAGGATAAATCCTCATGGCAGCTGCATTTTCTAGAGGAAGAAGCCACAACCTAGAAGAGGGCGAGAGCTATGCAATTGTTGAAGGGATCAAGGTCTACGCTGAGCGAGCGACCATCTCTAGTTGTCAAGGCTGATAATTGATACGTCTCCAACGTATCTATAATTTTTTATTATTTCATACTATTATATTATCAATGTTGGATACTTTATATGCTTTATATGTAATTTTATATTATTTTTGGGAACTAATCTATTAACTCAGTGCCCAGTGTCAGTTGTTTTTGCTTGTTCTTGGCTTTTCAGAAAATCAGTACCAGACGAAGTCCAAACACGATGAAACTTTACGATGATTTTTTCTGGACCAGAAGGGACCCTAGAGTGTTCGGGTGGAGGCCAGAAGATCTACGGGAGAGTCACGAGCTCACACGGGGCGCTGGGGGCGCGCCACCTAAGCTCGTGGGTCCCACGCAGCTCCGTTTGACCTAATTCCGCTTCTATAAATTACCATAAATCCCCAAACCAACAGAGAGCCACCCGAAATAACTTTTTCGTCGCCGCAAGCTTTTGTTCTTCCGCGATCCCATTTGGAGGCCTTTTCCGGTACTCTGCCGGAGGGGGAATCGATCACGGAGGGCTTCTTCATCAACCTTGCTGCCATTCCGATGATGTGTGAGTAGTTTACCACAGACCTACGGGTCCATATCTAATAGCTAGATGTCATCTTCAATACCATGTTTTCCTCGATCTCCTTGGAGTTCTATTCGATGTAATCTTCTTTTGCGGTGTGTTTGTTGGGATCCGATGAATTGTGGGTTTATGATCAGATTATTCATGAGAAATATTTGAGTCTTTTCTAAACTTATTTATGCACGATTGTTATAGCTTTGTATTTCTCTCCTATCTATCCGTTTGGTTTGGACAACTAGATTGATTTATCTTGCAATGGGAGAGGTGCTTTGTGATGGGTTCAATCTTGCGGTGTTCTATCTGGATCCTCGATAGGAGTGCCAACAGATCCATCTAGATCCTCGACGCACCACCTATTTTTGAGATTCTTTTAGATGATTGTAAACATCTTGTTCCGTAATTAATGCAAGACCCTTTATTCGCATTAAAAAAATAGCACTAGCATTTCTCAAAACTTGAAACTCTGCCCTTTTTTTATATTCCTTCATCTTTCCTCCACTTTTCCTTTGTGATTAGGGCATCTCCAACACTGACCCATAAATTTCTCCGGTATATGTCCGTTTTTGTGTCCGGACATGGTCCGCGGACAAGATATGGGAGAGAGCCATCCAACGCTAATTACAAAGTATCCGACTGAGAGGAGAAAAAGTAGGTGGGGACCATGCATGTGGTGGGATATTATGGTGTGTTGTCCGGTTGGGAGGAGAGAGAGGAGAGGGGGACCATGCATGTGCGGAGAGAGAAAAAAAAGGAGGACCACGCGGAGGCTTTTGGTTAGTCAAGTGGATGTCCGGACTCCGGTATAGCTCTCCATCTTTGTCTTCATTTTGCCGAAAAAGGACGTCCGGACCACTTCGCGGATCGATACAGGACTGCGTTGGATTGCAAAAGTGAACAAAAGTGTCCCGTCGGACGTATACGGGAGCTTTGCGGGTCTGCCTTCGAGATACCCTTATCTCTACTCCTAATGTCTCAGTTGGTAGGATAGCCTCCACGGTTAATTTTCACATGGTTTTTTCTCGTCTCCCACTTTCGCATGGTTTTTTTTCGTCACACCTCCCACCACCCCCGGACTACTGGTTTTTATCTATCTACAAAAAGTTACACAAGGAAAAAAAAACAAATTTGCCACTCCTGTCCCGGATGAGATCCCAAGCCGCTACTCCTCGTCTCCGGACAAGAGGCAGTCGCAGACGTAGCCGCCGATCCGCGGAGAAGACGCCGGCGACTGCCACCGCCATCGCAGATCACCAGGACGCGACCGCCGCCGATCCCAGAGACACCACAACGACGCCGCCGACCACCGCCGCCGTCATAGATCACCAGGACGCCGTGACGCCGCCACCATCGCGAATCACCAGGACGTCGCGCCGCCACCGATCGCCGCCGCCGTCACGGATCGGAAGGACGCTGCCGCCGCCGTCGCGGATCGGCAGGACGCTGCCGCCACCGCCTCGGAACCCCATACGCCTCCGGCGCCACGGATCCCCACGGACGACGCATACGGTGGCGAACACTGCAGAACAACATCAACGATTTTCTGTTCGAGCTTTCTCTGTTAAAGGTACATAGTCTGTGACATCAATAGCCAAATCACGTTTTTCACCAGCATGTCTGAGGAACTCTTTCAGCGCCAGCACTGCTAGAGAAGAGAATGGCACCGATCATTGAGAATATACCACTCCACTGCATGTATGCTATTGTCATAGTACCTAGGTTCAAGAACCGATGTTTTTTTAATGGTGCAAGAGCGTGGGAAGTAAAAACTGAACCGTTTATGGTGAAGGATCATCCTGGAGAAGGTGAATTTACGCCTTAGCTTTATCTGTAACTGTTTCTTCGCATTGGTATTAAACCGCCAAGGAAGTTTCAAGGAAAATGTGCTTTCAAGTACCATATTATACACTTAGCTCATGGAGATGATGATGCACTTATCACCATGCTGAGATGTCCTCCTAACTACTATACTCATTCAAGGGCGTTCTGCTCTATGGTACACCCAGAAAGGGGATGCCATTGTTTGATAGAACCACCGCTTGTTATGAAATGAATTGGATTGGATTACACCTTATTGTCTGCTTTAACAAGAGTAGTGTAAGTACTAATTATGCCAACCTGTAGCAGCACTCTAGATGATTTCCCCACAGATGATGCCTCCTGGAGCTCTACTTCTCTGTCGCCCACAACACAGGTATAGTATGAAAATCCTATTACTAAATAGCTTACTATTTGATGCTTATGTTTGTTGGTGTAGTAGTCTTTTTTGAAGGTCCAGTCCCGGAGGATGTTACTCGAGGCTTCTGTATAGTCGAGTGATTTTGCTTTTGCATGAAAATAATACAATAGATGGATATAATTAACACTTCTCAGTGCATATTGTTTTGTCTCAATACCATAAATTCGATGTGAAGGTTTGCATTATTATTGTCAGATCTAAATAACATCAAAGACTTGAACAGGGAATGATGCCTCTTTTAACTGATTGGTGTGCTTTCTTAACTCTCTTTAATTAGTAAATCATATTGTACTTGCATCTTATATTCTGTTTGGGCATTTAGGTGTGTGCTTCCCCGCTTTTCCGTTTCTTATATGTTGTCCTCATTTTTTTGCTTGTGTTTAGGTTTGGATTTTTTCTTCAACCAACAAGGCCCGTCCAGTTGTGAGCTACGTTGAATTTGTCAAGAGTCGGAGGAGACAACATCGCACATCAGAGCTACCCTGAATGTAGTGAGGCAACCACGAATTGGGTATGTTCACACGAGGGAGGGGAGAGGAGAGGAACATTAACATTTTTCATGCTTTGGATGAAAATTTCAATTCATAGTTTCTCTGTACGTGGCAACACATGAGCGGTACTTTGTGGGCTCAGGATGAAAGTGGCACCAGCAGAATCAGTAGGCACCGGATGGGAAGGCGGTTGTCGCCCTTGTGCCTTGGTGCTAGCCTGTCGTGGTGGCGTCACTCACTTGCTCACCGAGAATACGAGTTTGTGGGGTCGTGAGTTGCTGCAGATTTGTTTTTATCACTTTTGTAGTATTTTTTATGTATCCTTGACTTACTGAGTCATTTTGTAGCTTTAATTTCCCATATACGCCAGCCTAAATATCCCATGGTTAGTATATTTGCATGGTTAGTGCACATTGTCCCTTCCTTTTGTATTCAGTGATGGATGAAATGTCGGAAATGGCAATTCTGCTGTATTATTCAATTTGAACTAATGTTTAGTTTTTTATATTGCTGATAGAAATAAATTTATCCTCTTGATTTATAAAGTGCACATAGGTAAGTCAGGATATTTTGTAGCTCTTTCAGATGTGAAAGCACATGTTGCATAAGAAATTGTTATCTCTGAAGCATAATCACATTGCACTAACAGCTAGGGGGAGGTTCAGACTTCAGAGCAATGATAACAATGTTAGTTCCTCGCTCTTTTGTTGGACTTTTAGTTTCAAGTTAACATGACTTTGATGATTTCTTATCAGCTTCATAAGTCGTGTGTTTGCTTATTCGTAATTGGTAGGTGATAAGAAGAGCCAAAACAAAATTGGTCTTGTTATTGGGGGGTTTGTTTGAACTGCAGCACATGGACTTCTGGTTTTTAAAAAGGAATTTTGGTCTCTTTAATTACAAATTGATTGCAATATCATGTCTCCAAAAGGATTCGCTAATAACAACAGAATAATCAGTACCACCAATAACCCTTCTATTTACGGACCTTCAGGATAATTGTAAATGGCATTTGGTTATTCATGTATACCACCAGTAGGACTCGGGATTTATGGATTTTCAATAGCATCATCTGATTGCTTGATGTACTTATATCGCTTTCTTTTCAGTCTCCATTTCGTCTAAGCACGGCGATGAGGGAAAGAACTGGTCGTGTTGAAAGTCAGTTAGTGCATCAAGGATGGGAGGTTCTAAGATTTGCAAGAGATGATGGAGGATGGTTAGTTATTGTGGATTGGATTTCACTTGCCTGTCTACGGTTCCCTTGCATGTGCTCAGGATAGGTGTTTTGTATAAATGTTTCAGTTGGTAGGATAGCCTCCATGGTTAATTTTCGCATGGTTTTTTCTCGTCTCCCACTTTCGCATGGTTTTTTTTCGTCACACCTCCCACCACCCCCGGACTACTGGTTTTTATCTATCTACAAAAAGTTACACAAGGAAAAAAAAACAAATTCGCCACTCCTGTCCCGGACGAGATCCCATGCCGCTACTCCTCGTCTCCGGACAAGAGGCAGCCGCCGATCCGCGGAGAAGACGCCGGCGACTGCCGCCGCCATCGCGGATCACCAGGACGCGGCCGCTGCCGATCCCAGAGACACCGCAGCGACGCCGCCGACCACCGCCGCCGTCATAGATCACCAGGACGCCGTGACGCCGCCGCCGTCGCGGATCACCAGGACGTCGCGCCGCCACCGACCGCCACCGCCGTCACGGATCGGAAGGACGCTGCCGCCGCCGCCTCGGATCCGTATACGCCTCCGGCGCCACGGATCCCCACGGACGACGCATACGGTGGCGAACACTGCAGAACAACATCAACAATTTTCTGTTCGAGCTTTCTCTGTTAAAGGTACGTAGTCTGTGACATCAATAGCCAAATCACGTTTTTCACCAGCATGTCTGAGGAACTCTTTCAGCGCCAGCACTGCTAGAGAAGAGAATGGCACCGGTCATTGAGAATATACCTCTCCGCTGCATGTATGCTATTGTCATAGTACCTAGGTTCAAGAACCGATGTTTTTTTTAATGGTGCAAGAGTGTGGGAAATAAAAACTGATCCGTTTATGGTGAAGGATCATCGTGGAGAAGGTGAATTTACGCCTTAGCTTTATCTGTAACTGTTTCTTCGCATTGGTATTAAACCGCCAAGGAAGTTTCAAGGAAAATGTGCTTTCAAGTACCATATTATACAGTTAGCTCATGGAGATAATGATGCACTTATCACCATCCTGAGATGTCCTCCTAACTACTATACTCATTCAAGGGCGTTCTGCTCTATGGTACACCCAGGAAGGGGATGACATTGTTTGATAGAAACACCGCTTGTTATGAAATGAATTGGATTGGATTACACCTTATTGTCTGCTTTAACAGGAGTAGTGTAAGTACTAATTATGCCAACCTGTAGCAGCACTCTAGATGATTTCCCCACAGATGATGCCTCCTGGAGCTCTACTTCTCTGTCGCCCACAACACTGGTATAGTATGAAAATCCTATTACTAAATAGCTTACTATTTGATGCTTATGTTTGTTGGTGTAGTAGTCTTTTTTGAAGGTCCAGTCCCGGAGGATGTTACTCGAGGCTTCTGTATAGTCGAGTGATTTTGCTTTTGCATGAAAATAATACAATAGATGGATATAATTAACACTTCTCAGTGCATATTGTTTTGTCTCAATACAATAAATTCGATGTGAAGGTTTGCATTATTATTGTCAGATCTAAATTACATCAAAGACTTGAACAGGGAATGATGCCTCTTTTAACTGATTGGTGTGCTTTCTTAACTCTCTTTAATTAGTAAATCATATTGTAGTTGCATCTTATATTCTGTTTGGGCATTTAGGTGTGTGCTTCCCCGCCTTTCCGTTTCTTATATGTTGTTGTCCTCATTTTGTTGCTTGTGTTTAGGTTTGGATTTTTTCTTCAACCAACAAGGCCCGTCCAGTTGTGAGCTGCGATGGATTTGTCAAGAGTCGGAGGAGACAACATCGCACATCAGAGCTACCCTGAATGTAGTGAGGCAACCACGAATTGGGTATGTTCACACGAGGCAGGGGAGAGGAGAGGAACATTAACATTTTTCATGCTTTGGATGAAAATTTCAATTCATAGTTTCTCTGTACGTGGCAACACATGAGCGGTACTTTGTGGGCTCAGGATGAAAGTGGCGCCAGCAGAATCAGTAGGCACCGGATGGGAAGGCGGTTGTCGCCCTTGTGCCTTGGTGCTAGCCTGCCGTGGTGGCGTCACTCACTTGCTCACAGAGAATATGAGTTTGTGGGGTCGTGAGTTGCTGCAGATTTGTTTTTATCACTTTTACAGTATTTTTTATGTATCCTTGACTTACTGAGTCATTTTGTAGCTTTAATTTCCCATATACGCCATCCTAAATATCCCATGGTCAGTATATTTGCATGGTTAGTGCACATTGTCCCTTCCTTTTGTATTCAGTGATGGATGAAATGTCGAAAATGGCAAATCTGCTGTATTATTCAATTTGAACTAATGTTTAGTTTTTTATATTGCTGATAGAAATAAATTTATCCGCTTGATTTAGGAAGTGCACATAGGTAAGTCAGGATATTCTGTAGCTCTTTCAGATGTGAAAGCACATGTTGCATAAGAAATTGTTATCTCTGAAGCATAATCACATTGCACTAACAGCTAGGGGGAGGTTCAGACTTCAGAGCAATGATAACAATGTTAGTTCCTCGCTCTTTTGTTGGACTTTTAGTTTCAAGTTAACATGACTTTGATGATTTCTTATCAGCTTCATAAGTCGTGTGTTTGCTTATTCGTAGTTGATAGGTGATAAGCAGAGCCAAAACAAAATTGGTCTTGTTATTGGGGGGTTTGTTTGAACTGCAGCACATGGACTTTTGGTTTTTAAAAAGGAATTTTGGTCTCTTTAATTACAAATTGATTGCAATATCAAGTCTCCAAAAGGATTCGCTAATAACAACAGAATAATCAGTACCACCAATAACCCTTCTATTTACGGACCTTCAGGATAATTGTAAATGGCATTTGGTTATTCATGTATACCACCAGTAGGACTCGGGATTTATGGATTGTCAATAGCATCATCTGATTGCTTGATGTACTTATATCTCTTTCTTTTAGTCTCCATTTCGTCTAAGCAGGGCGATGAGGGAAAGAACTGGTCGTGTTGAAAGTCAGTTAGTGCATCAAGGATGGGAGGTTCTAAGATTTGCAAGAGATGATGGAGGATGGTTAGTTATTGTGGATTGGATTTCACTTGCCTGTCTACGGTTCCCTTGCGTGTGCTCGGGATAGGTGTTTTGTATAAATGTTTCAGTTGGTAGGATAGCCTCCACGGTTAATTTTCGCATGGTTTTTTCTCGTCTCTGACTTTCGCATGGTTTTTTTTCGTCACACCTCCCACCACCCCCGGACTACTGGTTTTTATCTATCTACAAAAAGTTACACAAGAAAAAAAACAAATTCGCCACTCCTGTCCTGGACGAGATCCCAAGCCGCTACTCCTCGTCTCCGGACAAGAGGCAGTCGCAGACGCAGCCGCCGATCCGCGGAGACGACGCCGGTGACCGCCGCCGCCATCGCGGATCACCAGGACGCGGCCGTTGCCGATCCCAGAGACACCGTAGCGACGCCGCCGACCACCGCCGCCGTCATAGATCACCAGGACGCCGTGACGCCGCCGCCGTCGCGGATCACCAGGACATCGCGCCGCCACCGACCGCCGCCGCCGTCACGGATCGGAAGGACGCTGCCGCCGCCGTCGCGGATCGACAGGACGCTGCCGCCGCCGCCTCGGATCCCCATACGCCTCCGGCGCCACGGATCCCCACGGACGACGCATACGGTGGCGAACACTGCAGAACAACATCAACAATTTTCTGTTCGAGCTTTCTCTGTTAACGGTACGTAGTCTGTGACATCAATAGCCAAATCATGTTTTTCACCAGCATGTCTGAGGAACTCTTTCAGCGCCAGCACTGCTAGAGAAGAGAATGGCACCGATCATTGAGAATATACCACTCCGCTGCATGTATGCTATTGTCATAGTACCTAGGTTCAAGAACCGATGTTTTTTTAATGGTGCAAGAGCGTGGGAAGTAAAAACTGAACCGTTTATGGTGAATGATCATCCTGGAGAAGGTGAATTTACACCTTAGCTTTATCTGTAACTGTTTCTTCGCATTGGTATTAAACCGCCAAGGAAGTTTCAAGGAAAATGTGCTTTCAAGTACCATATTATACAGTTAGCTCATGGAGATAATGATGCACTTATCACCATCCCGAGATGTCCTCCTAACTACTATACTCATTCAAGGGCGTTCTGCTCTATGGTACACCCAGAAAGGGGATGACATTGTTTGATAGAACCACCGCTTGTTATGAAATGAATTGGATTGGATTACACCTTATTGTCTGCTTTAACAGGAGTAGTGTAAGTACTAATTATGCCAACCTGTAGCAGCACTCTAGATGATTTCCCCACAGATGATGCCTCCTGGAGCTCTACTTCTCTGTCGCCCACAACACAGGTATAGTATGAAAATCCTATTGCTAAATAGATTACTATTTGATGCTTATGTTTGTTGGTGTAGTAGTCTTTTTTGAAGGTCCAGTCCCGGAGGATGTTACTCGAGGCTTCTGTATAGTCGAGTGATTTTGCTTTTGCATGAAAATAATACAATAGATGGATATAATTAACACTTCTCAGTGCATATTGTTTTGTCTCAATACCATAAATTCGATGTGAAGGTTTGCATTATTATTGTCAGATCTAAATTACATCAAAGACTTGAACAGGGAATGATGCCTCTTTTAACCGATTGGTGTGCTTTCTTAACTCTCTTTAATTAGTAAATCATATTGTAGTTGCATCTTATATTCTGTTTGGGCATTTAGGTGTGTGCTTCCCCGCTTTTCCGTTTCTTATATGTTGTCCTCATTTTGTTGCTTGTGTTTAGGTTTGGATTTTTTCTTCAACCAACAAGGCGCGTCCAGTTGTGAGCTACGATGAATTTGTCAAGAGTCGGAGGAGACAACATCGCACATCAGAGCTACCCTGAATGTAGTGAGGCAACCACGAATTGGGTATGTTCACACGAGGGAGGGGAGAGGAGAGGAACATTAACATTTTTTCATGCTTTGGATGAAAATTTCAATTCATAATTTCTCTGTACGTGGCAACACATGAGCGGTACTTTGTGGGCTCAGGATGAAAGTGGCGCCAGCAGAATCAGTAGGCACCGGATGGGAAGGCGGTTGTCGCCCTTGTGCCTTGGTGCTAGCCTGCCGTGGTGGCGTCACTCACTTGCTCACCGAGAATACAAGTTTGTGGGGTCGTGAGTTGCTGCAGATTTGTTTTTATCACTTTTACAATATTTTTTTATGTATCCTTGACTTATTGAGTCATTTTGTAGCTTTAATTTCCCATATACGCCAGCCTAAATATCCCATGGTCAGTATATTTGCATGGTTAGTGCACATTGTCCCTTCCTTTTGTATTCAGTGATGGATGAAATGTCGAAAATGGCAAATCTGCTGTATTATTCAATTTGAACTAATGTTTAGTTTTTTATATTGCTGATAGAAATAAATTTATCCGCTTGATTTAGGAAGTGCACATAGGTAAGTCAGGATATTCTGTAGCTCTTTCAGATGTGAAAGCACATGTTGCATAAGAAATTGTTATCTCTGAAGCATAATCACATTGCACTAACAGCTAGGGGGAGGTTCAGACTTCAGAGCAATGATAACAATGTTAGTTCCTCGCTCTTTTGTTGGACTTTTAGTTTCAAGTTAACATGACTTTGATGATTTCTTATCAGCTTCATAAGTCGTGTGTTTGCTTATTCGTAGTTGATAGGTGATAAGCAGAGCCAAAACAAAATTGGTCTTGTTATTGGGGGGTTTGTTTGAACTGCAGCACATGGACTTTTGGTTTTTAAAAAGGAATTTTGGTCTCTTTAATTACAAATTGATTGCAATATCAAGTCTCCAAAAGGATTCGCTAATAACAACAGAATAATCAGTACCACCAATAACCCTTCTATTTACGGACCTTCAGGATAATTGTAAATGGCATTTGGTTATTCATGTATACCACCAGTAGGACTCGGGATTTATGGATTGTCAATAGCATCATCTGATTGCTTGATGTACTTATATCACTTTCTTTTAGTCTCCATTTCGTCTAAGCAGGGCGATGAGGGAAAGAACTGGTCGTGTTGAAAGTCAGTTAGTGCATCAAGGATGGGAGGTTCTAAGATTTGCAAGAGATGATGGAGGATGGTTAGTTATTGTGGCTCATCATATAGTAGTGGAAGATGAGTACATGCATAAGCTTACTCAAAATTTGCAGTTCCTGACTGCATGCGACATATATTTTGTAATCTTTTTCATTTTCTTCTAAGAGGATCAAATATGTATTTTGTTCTTCCCAATGTTTCGAAGGATGATTTTGGCATTGAAATAGTATGAGTGTATAACATGCATTTACAGTTATGAATGCTCGATACTCAGTTCAAGACTTCTTGAGGAAAGATTAGTGAGTCAACTTTGCATCGTTAGCTAATTAAAACCATCAATGATTAACGAGATCAACATTTATCAAGACGAGTTTGGAAATGCCGAGTGGAGGAGAAGCAAGGCTGGGGGTTGGCGGGTTCAACTATGGGGTGCGGGGTCATCAAATCAGGCACCCTATACGTCTGCGGACAGCGGGCTTGCCCTCGGACAGTGACCGGACACCCCTCAAATCGCCACGTCCATAGCTGTGATCCTTATATACGAGGCCCTAAATCCATACTGCAGATGAAACATGAAAGAAACTACATAGATTCATCAACGAAACAAACGGACATAGAAATCTACATAATCTGGACACAGATATCCACATAATCCGACATAGACCAAAAGAGCACCACAGTTAGCCGACGGACATAGTTCTAAACAAAAATTACTAAAAACGGTAACAAAGACGGAGAGAAGGACGAGCTTTATCACCCTTCCTCGTCTGTCCTTTGCCCTTCTGCGGCGCGGCTGTAGCCGTCCGTGTAGGCGTCGGCGGCAGGAGCGGGGGGGGGGGGGGGGGGGGTCATCGGAGCCGTTAGTGAGGAGTCGATCTAGCCGGCCATCCTTCGAACGACGCGGTTCTGTTGCCTCACGAGCTTCACCGCTTTCGCATCTGCCGCCGCCTCGTGCGCCGAGTGCTCAAGGCCAAGGCGGAGTGCACATTCTTCCGACGGAGCCGGCGGGCGTCCGTCTCCGCCGTTGTCAGTGAGCGGCGGTAGACATCCGCGACGAGCTGCTCCTCATCGGGCACCGCCGACAATCCGCGATGACGGCGGGAGGACTGTGCGCCTGCCTCCTACGTTGTCGCCCTTTCACTTGCCCAACGCCTCTTGCGGCGGGCGGCGCGCACCTTCTATTTGGACGTCCGCGTGCGTTGCACCGGCGGGGCGGGAACGAGCACCCAGCGATAACCTTTAGGGGTTGTGGAGGGGAGGGTTAGGAGGGTCGCAGACCAGCGTCGCGGAGCGGGCCAAGCGCGCGGAGCTTTGTGCGGTGTGGGACGGGCCGGCATCGGCGTCCGCGTTGCGGTGGCGGGCTACGGGGGACGGAGCTGAGCCGGAGCTGCTGCCAGTATTGACCCGCGACCGCTGTAGCGTGATGCGGAGAGCCAGCTCCTCCTCGTCGCCCTCCGCCTCACGGACGAAGGTGTCCCAGTCATCCTCTTTGTCGGATATGTCACCTCCGACCCCGCCAGTGCTCGACATTGGGACGGAGAGGGGGAAGGGAATGGATGTGGAGTGGAGGGGAATCGATGGAGTGTGGATCGAAAGTGAAGTGGAGCTAGGGTTTGCTCTGGGTGGGAATTTTAGTGGGGACGGAGTGGGGCCGATGCGCGCCAGCGTGGGCCGGGCTGATGTGGCGGACGCGTCCGGGTACTCCCGGGCCTCCCCATATCCGCCCCAGATTTGGGTTAGATATGATGGGTGCGGGATAGCCTAGGCATATAGGGCTGTTATGAGGCATTGGTCTGCGTCTTTTTTTTTTTGACCGGTTAGTAACCGGGTCGTCCGACCGGGCATATATGGGCGGTTTGGAGTTGGTTGGATTGACGGGTGAAGAAAGAAGACAAACATTTGGAGGAAGACCAGCCACAAGCGAGTTCGACTATAACACAAATTTCTTTTTAGTTAATCGCAAAGGCACTCCCTTCGAATTTCCATGCAATGTGGCCATACTAATATATTTTATTTGTAGTATCACTATATTCAAGATAACATTAATTTAGGAAAATGCAGATTTGTCAGTCTATTTTGTTTTTTCTTTATGCTCTGATGGAACGGTAAAGAATTGGTTCGTCCGGTTTGCACGATGAGTATTCTCCGTTACACATTTTAAGACCTTCGACGTGAAGCATTCGTGCTAACTGCATATATTGCTTGTGTAGGATGGGTATGAGTTAAGGAAGACGTTCTTATTATACTTGCTCAAATATCACGCGAATGAAGCTAAAGACAACATTACTAATATCGTACGAGAATTTCTTAAGCGCATAAAATAGATCTTAATTTGTACTCTCTCCGTCTCAAAATAAGTGTCTCAACCTTAGTACAATTTTGTACAAAAGTTAGTACAAAGTTAAGACACTTATTTTGGGACGGAGGGAGTAACAGATTTTTAGTTGGATCACGTTCTATATATATGCATAATCAAATTGTCTTTTTTTTATCAGTTTACATTAAAAGTGAAGTGTATTTTAATTATTATGTAATTGTGTTCGTGTTATATTGTCTCTACGTGTGAAATTTAACATGTATTATTTTTATATAACTTGAACAAAATATTTTAAAAGCCCATGACAACGCACGGGCATTCTACTGGTGTCTATTTGTAACCAGCTCAAGCCGTGACGAATCGTCCCTCGCGCGGCACCAAAATCTGTCTTGAACGCACGTGAAGGCGACACGCTACGAAATTCCCATCGTCAGCGTTTCCCCAACCCGAGAAGACCACAGCGCACAGCGGGTCGTCCCCCTCCATCCCCAGGTGGCGCCACGGCCGTGGCAGCCCCGCTCGCACTATCACTGTCCCTTGCCTCTATCTCCTCAGACTGACACCGGGGCCCACCTTCCCTCGCAACCCACGCGCCCAGCCTGTCAGTGAGATAGTTTACGCCTCCTAAACCCTCACTCTTCTCGTCCTTCCCGTGGGAACAGGAGACGTCTTGTTGACTCCTCTGCTCTGCTCCCCCCATCCCTCCTCTGCACTCTGCGCCTTCGCGGCGAAGCCACATAAAAAAATTGCTTGAGAAACGGCAGGAAGAAAAGAGGGGCAAAAGCTCCCCCCCCCCCTCGCCGCGCGGAATCTGCCGGAACTGAAGGCGGACTGCTGCTGTCGACGGGGAGCAGCACTCTCGCGGCCTCCGCAGAGGGAGAGCTCGGCGTCGTCGTCGGGTTCGTTTGCTTTCTCCCCATTCTCCGTGTGACGAGTCGATGCTTCTAGTTCTAGCGGAGTAGGGGAGGGAGGAGGCGTTTTTTTTTTGACGGGTTAATTTCGCGTGATTTCTGGGATTTACAATGCGCGGCGCGGGGCGAGGAATCAGCGGCGGCCGGGCGGAGATGTTTTTTTGGTAGTACAATCGGTAGCATTTGCGTCGCGGGAGGGGCTGGATTGCCGGGCAGATTTCCTGCCCCTTGGCGAGCGTTTTCCTTCCAAGTATCAGCACGGGAGATTGAGATTCGGGGCGGCTTGCCTAAAAATAGAAGATTCGGGCCTCGAAGAGCCGATTCTGTGCTGTTTTATTGGTAAATTTCCCGTGTTCTTCTCTCCTGGGGTTTACGGGGATGCTCTGGTAGCCGCTTCAGCCGCCGCCACCAAATCTCGGTACATGCGAAGCACTGCGTGAAGGCATGTCTAGATGGCGACGAATTGTTTCCTCTTTGTTTCTGTTTTTCATACAGAGTTCGTCCGCTTGGTTGTAACAATTATATTATTCTACTATCTATGTACAGTGGCGGAGCTTGGTTAGGGTCAACAGGGACCATGGCCCCCCAACTATTTTTTCTTCTGCATATTAACAATTAATAGTGACCACTATATTGGTCAAATTTTGACATGATACCCCAAATTAGCCCCCTCAGCTCTCCCTAAGTTTCATTTAGCCCCCTCTTAATTCTTGCTGAAGCTCCGCCACTGTCTTTGTATTAGCTCTTCAATTGAACGTGATTTGCTAATGCAGTGGATGCTGTGTGCAGGGTTAAAAGATGTCTGATCAGGAGAGGGATGATATCCCAATGCTGTTAAAAAATATTGAACTACCAAGATTTCCCAGAAGTACATCTATGTGTATGCCGGTCAGGGACGAGGATTATGAAGAAGACACTTACGTGCCCCATACCGGTCCTCTATCCAGTCAGCCACCGAGCCAGGTTGCAGCAGCGGGCAATCCATTTGTTGTTAGCAGGCACACACCGGATAATAGGCCACCACGACATCCGCAGGTAAAACCAGTCAGCAAGCCACAAGCCGTCATGCCAGAAGAAGCTGGAGGAAACAGGTGGTCTCATGGTGGAGATATTCCAAAGAATGAACATTTGATGATGTCTGGTCCTTTGGGACAATGTGATAATCCTGACTGTGTCCATTGCCCTCCTGTGTGCAAAAACAAGAGGCATTTCCAACGAGCTCCAAATCCTTTTGACAATAAGGTGGTTTTACTTGCTGTGCTACTTACGTGATTCACTTTATACTTGATGATTATGCTTAAATCGGTGCACCAATTTTTATAGTAAAACAAAGAACCTAGTACTGGAATCACCAACATCTCATTTCTTATAAGTAATTGAGATCAGAGAAGTTTAATACGTCAGATGTATTACCAATTGAGGTATAGTTATTAGCTTGTTTGTCTAGCTAGATCTTCTTGGAACAATGGTTGAAACAGTTCTCAAAACTCTTACAGCTGTTGACTGGTATTAATGTGGGTTTCTGCTCTTTTGAAGCTTCATAATATTCTCTATGGTCACCATAATGGGTGGAAGAAGAGCATTGAGCGTTTCCTTTCGTACATTCCGATTATGAACCCACACGCGAAGGTTGTTCAACAATGGAATCAATTCTTTGTGATATCATGCCTGGTTGCCATCTTCATCGACCCCCTGTTTTTCTTCCTATTGTCAGTAGAGAAGGTAACATTTTACAAATTCATTCTTTCTACACGTCGTCTATGTCATTCTCCAATGTTTACCTTTTTCCGAGAAAATGGCAGGAGCCCTGCCTTTGCATTATGTGAATCCAAGTTCTTTGAAGCACTGTATGCCTCTACAAAGAGTTAGGCGCACCAATATAAATCTTTGATCAGTACATTTTCTACTTGCCTTCTAGTAAACATTATTGAAACATAAGTTCAGTAGTAACATCTGCACCACTTTTTAATATAATCAAAGATATTTTACCTCTGGCATCATAGATGCATGCGGTATGTTTATACAGCAACCTACAAGAGTGTCAAGCAAGAAAAGTATGACAGGCCAAACTCACATGGCAAATAAAAACACTTGTCTATATTAGCAGCCAAAGTTTAAAAAGGATGATTCTTCACATAATAAAATATCACCTAAACAAGAATGGAGTATTAATCAAATGACTAATACATTAGATAGGTTTGGTTAGATGCGTACATCTCTCTGCTGGTGCTATTTTGTAAAGCTCAGTTGTGGTGCCTTGTTACTTTCTAAACTTGTAATTATTTTGCTGACTTCGGGTGATCTTGTGACGTTTCTAGACATGTTGTGTTGTTGGACGGTATTACTCCATACTTTCACCTCAGAGAGTTGATATCTATTGTGATGATAGCGGTAGGAGCAAGAAGGTTTCATAACGTTTTTCAGGGAGCACTCACCCTCAAAAGTCATTACTATAGACACATTAAATCAGTTGTTTTAAGGATTTGCAATATGAAGATATGTTGGGACTATGTCAATATTAGCTTTTCTTGCAGTAGTAATTCTGATCAAAACAGACGGCACTTGTGATTTTCCTTTTGGGTTCAATGCAGGATAACAAATGCATAGTATTCAACTGGAAGTTGGCGACAGGACTTGCTGTTGTGAGAAGTGTTTCTGATGCTATTTATTTTCTGCACATGCTTCTTCAGGCAAGTGGTTAATCAGTTGTTATATTTTATAATCTAGACAATGCTTCACATTTTACCAGCATGGACTGAAGTAGGTACAAGATGTAATGATGTGAATGACATATTGCTAATTTAGTATGCATACTAAACTACTCCTGTACTGTTAAACTTAATAGCTTGTTGATTATATTTTGAATGATTTTTATTGTCTTGTTAATTCGTTTCACATGCTACTAGTGTATATTAAATTTTAGACAAAATAGTTGACCAGCTCAAAAATTCTGCCATGAAAGAAATATCCTGTCAACTTAAAAACTTGAACACCTTATTGTTTTTTGAAACAGCCACCAGGGGGAGAAATCCCTACCTGAATACCGAAAAAGGGTTCCCCCCCCCGCTTCATATATAAATCTACCATCACCGAACCGACCGACACAAACACACGCCACCACACCGCACACACCCAAGGCAGGATACAAAGACGCTGAGAACAGCCACATTACCCCAACCAACTCCAAGACAACAATAAGAGAACAATAAGCATCACTATGGTGTCATCAGGGCCCTCATCCCTGAACAAGCCACTATGGTGAGACGAAGCCGTGTCTGACGAATCATGGGCTCCAAAGCGGCGCCTTCAGGAAGGGAACGACACCGGATTGCCGCCACCGCCCAATCCTAGGATCAAGGTTTGCCCCGGAGCACCACGGCGAACAATGAGTACCCGCGACGATGCCTTCAAGAAGGGTATGACGCTAGAACGCCGCCGCCGGCCTGACAAGTTAGAGCGGGTTTTCACCCCGGCCAGCACTCACCGACACCGAATGGAGGCACGAACAACCGGGCCACCGCCATCTAACGTCACACCCTAGCCACCACGCCTCCCACACAACCATGGTCACCAGACAGCGCCTGAGCCGCGAGCTCCGCCCCCGAGCACCATGGCTCCCACCACCAAGGCTGTCGCCCCAACATTCTTGGCACCAACTCCATCCCCGCCTCAGGCTCGTACCCAAGACACGACAGAAGAGGGCGGGAAGGCACCTCCTTCCCCACCCCTGGGCAGCCCCTAGGTCCACTCCCGGCCATAGCTGGCCTACACCGCCCCACCTTGCCCCTCCCGGGCAAAGGCGAGCTCCCCGGTAGCACGCCACCACTAGACGGGAGGCAAGGATGTCACCGTGGCTACCCCTAGCGACGGAGCATCCCTCAACGGTGGACGAAGCTGGAAAAAGTCCAGCCCTTCGACGCCTCCTGCACAAACCCTGCTTGTCGATGGAGTGGAGACTGCTACACGAGCCACTCACCAATGGCCGACACCGGGGAACGCCCGACCGCCGCCATGAACCGACCCAGGCCACCACCATGGGCTCCCACCACGCCATGGCAACCCATATACACGCAAAGACCCAAAGGGCCGCTGCCAACCAGCACCGCGAGCCACCCGCCGCCGACCAGGGCTAGATCCGAGCGGATCTGCCCGGGTCTCAGCAAGCACCCACCAGCCACGCCCCCCTAGCCTCGCCCAGCCGACCGAGCAGAGGAGGGCGAGGGCGCCCACCACTGTCTCGCCGCCGCCCCAGCCAGCAGAAGTCCACGGCAGGGGCAGCCGCCCGTGACCCGCGCCGCCCACGGCCCGCAGCCCCTGACGCCAGATCTGAACGCCCGCCTCCTGCTGCAGCCGCCGTCGCTGGCACCAGGGCAGCTCCTCCTCGGCGTCACCCTTCACACCACAACCCCGGCCCCGGTGCCACCTGCACCAGCCCGGCGTCGTGCTGCCGTGCCCGACGCGGAGTGCTGCATCCAGGCGAGCAGCATCGGCCCGCGCCAAGACCCCACACGAGGAGACACGGCGGGGATTTGCCCGGCCGCGCCCTCTAGCGGCGAGGGAGGGAGGGAGGGGAGGAGGGAACCCCGGCGGCGGCGGCGGAAGGGTTTGCCTCCCCTGCCGCCCGTGGGAGCGCCAGAGGAGGGGGGCTGTCGACTGCTACACGAGCTTCTCCTCCCTACTTGAATATGAGAATGGAGGTCGATCCAGCTGATAAGGAACTGGATCGAAAACCTTAACAACCCGAGGGGCAATACATCCTGCTGAGGCAGGGACACAGAAAACAAACACACACATTAAAGCTCCAACAAGACGCGACACTCTAGCCATCGAAGGGTAAACCGCAGGTAGTCATGCCAAATAGTTGTGCCATTACCAATCCCGTGCCATCCAGCACCCAAATGAAGGGTGTTCATAGCCCAGGAGAGAATGAGAATGGAGGTCGGAAGGCTCTGGCTCGACGAACAGGCATGAGGGCGAAGCGCCCTTTCGCCGCCGGAAGGAAATGGTGAGAAAGGGCGAGGAAAAAGTGACATGATCGTAGAGTTCCGCTAGTAAAAATATCTCCACCGGAGGGAGATCATAGCCCAAGGTGAAGTGTAAATGAAGGGCACACACAACACGAGAGAGATGACAACAATGGTCACCCAAGGGCGGCATGGTAGAGAAATTGGAGGGAGCTCACTGGAATGGAAAGAGGTTTGCCGCACGGGAATGGGATGAAGACAACGCCACCTACATGGGAGAACGACGCAAATATACCACCACTGTCATTGCCGGACGAGCTGGCAAGGGTTCCCCCCATCGCCACACCCACCACAGAGGAGGAGACCTGACACGGCACCAACGTGGGGTGCGGCGCAAGTTGGCATCGCCGTGTCAAGCGGTGGTCGCCAGATCAGATTTCTCTTGGCCTCCTCCCACCCTCCAAACGCGTCAACACTCATATGTCTACACATGGGCATGACAGAGGTCAACAAAGGGCGCATGGCAACTTTGACTAACCACAAGTAGGCGATGATGGAGCCGTGGTGCAGGTGGAGCAGAGGGCGTATACCTTTGGATGTAGGGGAGTTGGGAGCGCAGCAACCAAGGTTTGGCGCTGCATGCTCCAAGGGCAGGGCGGCTTTGGTGATCAGGTTGTGCGCTGCACCGGGGTGCATGGGGGCGTCGGAGGTCGACGTCGGGGTGCAAGGCGGCGCCGTCATCATGGATTAGAGGGAGAGAGGAGGTGCGAGGGAGCTCGAGCAGGAGGGGGCACGCCACATGAGGGTGTGGTGAAGAGGATCTGCGGTGCAGGGCCGACGATCAGGGTCAAGGGCACGCGGAAGCCAATCCTGCAGCCACGGCGCAGGATCCGCTGGTCGGAGAGCTCACAGGGCGCTGATGGCAAGCAGTAGGTGTCGGCAGGTCATGCCTCGAGAAGACCAACTCCACCAACGAGGACACAGAGGAGCAGGGGCACCGCAGCTGCGCTGGTCGAGGTCAGAGGGCTCGCCGGTCACCAACGGGAGCTAGCGGGCGCTGACCGGTAGGGTTGGATTAACGAACTGCTCGGCTCGTTAAGGCTCGGCTCGTTAAGCTTGTGCTCATTAAGGCTCGACTCGTTAAGCTCGTTAAGCTTAACGAGCAAGAACCCATGTTCAGCTCGGTCCGTTTAAAGCTCGTTAAGCTCATGAGCGCTCGCGAGCGCTCGTTAACAGACTACGATGTGTTACAACCTAAGGGATGAGTGTGGGTGTAACTTTTATGAAGGGACATGGTGACCACGCTAGTTTTCTTCCTCCTATGCCTTGGGATGGATCAATTAGATTGAGTAGATGGGTTGGCGTGCCATAAAATGTTGTCAAGTAAGATACAAATACGTGTTGTGCTGTACTAACGAGCTTAACGAGCTGCTCGTGAAACTCGTTAGCTCGTTAAGCTTAACGAGCTGAAATCCGTGATTGGCTCTCTTCATTAAGAAGCGAGCTACGAGCTTAACAAGCTGAGCTATCGAGCGTTCGTTAAGCTTGCGAGCTATGAGCTTTTCGTCCAGCCCTACTGACCGGTGCAATGTAGGCAGATCTGTGGAGGGGGATGCAGAATGCGACTGTGAAGGATTTGATATGAGGGAGAGTGGGGGGCTCTGGTCGTGCGACGCTTTGCCCTCCATCATGTGCTGGCGGCAGCGAGGAGAGTGGCGGAGGATGGGGTGGTGGTGGCGGGCAAGTGGGGTTTCTGCTCGAGCCGCCTCAGGGAGACGGCCCGGGGGTTCGTCCAGACCGTGGCCAATCTTGTTCCTGTTGAAGTGTATATGTGGGTTGCCTAGCCCTTCCCATCAGTTCAGACTTTTGGTTGCGTTGGCTAGTACATGAAGCGTAGCATGGTACCAGAGCCTAAAGTCTCGAGTTCAAGTCCTGACTTCTGCAATTTATCCAAAAATTGATGATGCCCCCCTCTGTGTCCACGTATAGGCCTCTTGGGCCATACCTCTGAATCTATTCACGTGTTGACTTCCCGCGTTGTACGTGAGAGGGGGTGTTGAAGTGTATATGTGGATTGCCTAGCCTTCTCCATCAGTTCAGACTTTTGGTTGCGTTGGCTAGTGCGTGAAGCTTAACAGTTCCATGTACTGTTGTCATCCCACCTTATTTGTTATGTTGGTACAAAGACTTGAAGTTGAATTAGATCTGTTCCACTGATACTGGGCTTGGCTTTGAATTAGATCTGTGTCACAGATACCAATTTGTGAACATCAACCAAATATTTTGTCTAGTGGTAGTCTTATGTTGAAAAGAACTCATGGGAGAAATGGAGCTGCATTTTTTGTTATGATTTTGAAGGTTCTACTTTATTCATATGTGCTCTCGACTTCGATCTCAGTTGTGCTGCCAACAATTGTTATGTAGCTTCAAACTTCTGTCATGATATTGACGAACATAATGATACTTCTCTTTCAGTTCAGACTGGCTTATGTAGCTCCAGAGTCAAGAGTAGTGGGAGCTGGAGATTTAGTTGACGAGCCAAAGAAAATAGCTGTTCATTATCTTCGTCGTTATTTTTTACTTGATTTCTTCGTTGTGCTTCCACTCCCTCAGGTGACTAAGACTTTCTACATTGATACCAGTGGTTTTAGACATAAGCTTCCTCATCTCATTCCTAACAAGGACTACTTGTTATTTGTGCCAAAATATTTTGTTCTAATCCATACTGAAAATACATGTATAATGTATTGCATACTTTGACTTGCTTTGGTTGTGCACGTTAGTCAACAGGAGTAGTTTCAAACATATTTAGGCGAACCAGAAACTGCAAAGATCATATATAATTTGGCATAACAGTGATTATAAGAAGGCAAAATAAAGTTCATGCTTACATAGGATCAGCACATTTTAGCTCAGCTGATAATATATCTCTTGTTCCTAATAAATTTACATGCATGCAAATTTCCTTTCTATGCAGCAACTGTTCTGATCTTTTTTTTAGATGCATGAATGGTTTTCATCTGCTTACTGTTCCAGTTACTCATATAAACCAGGAAGGATTGCTCTCATTTTCAAGTTCGTGTGACCAAAATAGATATATCATTGAAAGAATTTGACTTCCTTGCTATGTTTGTGTCATGTGCTAACTGCTAAGTTTTTTCTTTGGTGCTTGATCAAGGTGATTATATTGGCGATTATCCCTAGATCTTTTGGCTTATCAACAACAGCAGACGATGCCAAGAATTATTTGCGTGTCATTATTCTTCTTCAATATGTCCCCCGCATCATCAGATTTGTACCATTGCTTGGTGGTCGTCAGTCTGCCACTGGATTCATATTTGAGTCAGCATGGGCTAATTTTGTGATTAATCTTCTAATGTTTGTTTTGGCGGGACATGTTGTCGGTTCATGTTGGTACCTTTTTGGATTACAGGTCAGTTCATTTTTAATTGTAATTTACAGAACCATAAAGTTGACTTCCTCTATTGTATTTTACTAGTGCTAGAATATTACTCTCCGCCATCATTATTATAGAGTGTGGTCCTAAAGACACATCCAGTTGCATTCAGTTCTAACTTTCTTTGAGAAAAATATGTGCTCAACTTAACTGCAATTAAAATGAAAAATGTGATAGAAAGTTAAAAACTGCCAGATACTGCTGCTTAATTTAATTTGTTCTATGTCTGAGTTATGTATACTTCAGCAGTTATCCTTGATCATAAGTTATTCGATTTGCCTAGTCAATACTTAACACCTGATGCCTATAAAATACAGGTAGAGATATGTTAATAGTATGTTCTTCTGTTTCATATTTTGTCACAGAGGGTTAACCAATGCCTACAAAATGCTTGTTCTGCGTCAAACATTTCATCGTGTAAGGTTTTCCGAGACTGTGGACTCGACTTCAATACTGGAGGGCAGAATGAGCAAATTAGTCAGCAATGGTTTAATGACCAAGCCTCAACAGCTTGTTTTGACACCGGGAACGATACTAATTTCCAGTATGGGATTTATCAGCAAGCTGTTCTGCTGTCTACGAAGCGCAGTGCTGTTACACGTTATGTATATTCATTATTTTGGGGGTTTCAGGTATTTTACATCTATTGCTCATGTTCTCCTGTTTCACTTAGGTATCCCTTTTGTTGTACTTGACATGTGGTGAATAGACTTTTCCACAACATTCTTCCTTATTTTTACCTTTTCTTATCTCTGTACAGAATCTACTTATTAGTGGTGTTCCCATATATTTGTACATGTTTTAATTTAGAGAATTTTAGTTTATTCTTGCTGACATTTGTTTTTGAATGTAAATGGTTTCATTTCAGCAAATCAGCACTTTGGGTGGAAATCTTATCCCAAGTTACTTCGAAGGGGAAGTCCTCTTCACTATGGCTATTGTTGGTTTGGGACTGTTGCTTTTTGCACTACTCATCGGGAACATGCAAAATTTTCTCCAAGCTCTTGGAAGCCGGTATGGGGTTATTACTGCTAGCTTATTTATCATGCTGTGATCTACCTTACTATCAATGAGCTTACACTACCTTTCCATGGAAACCTCATTCTAATTATTTCATTACTGCCATGAGATGAACCCTTACTTATTATGCATGCTTATGTACCTCAATTAGAACAATTCAGTCAATTATTTTTATTTGTAGCAATATGAATCTTGATGTGGTGTATGAAGTTTTCCTTGTCTTTTTGTAGGAAACTAGAGATGCAACTTAGACGGCGTGATGTTGAGCAGTGGATGAGCCATAGACGACTGCCTGAAGATTTGAGAAGGTTTTACCTTGTGACTTCTAAACAAATATTATTATTTTACATATTTCATGGTCTTGTACAATTATACTGGAAAGAGGTTTTATAGTTTTGACATGTTGCTAATCTACTTTGCTCGTGATGCTTCATGAACTTGTTCTCTGTTATTTGTGCTGTTTCTACAGTTCGAATAGAAATAACAGTTTGCCAAACACTGGTGTAGTCAATCTCTCATGTTTCATGAAGAATTGTACTTCATGAAAAGCTATCTTAATTTGTTTCATTGGGACAACAAATGTGTATTGTATTTCAAGAACAAGCTTTAAAAGAAGAGTGGATTCCAGTATTTACCCTCTACTTTGACACGGCTTTTAAATTTAGCAGATTTTCATCTGAATTATCCCTTTTAAATTTTCAAGAGCGATCCAACAGGTGTGTCCCAGTCGTCGGGTACACATAACATGCCATGTCGTGGTTTTCCTTCTGTTTTTTTTTCTGCACACTAACAGGTCGAATGCCTTTACACGGCTTTTTTCTCACTGTCATCAGGTGTACATACATGCGCATCTTGCAGTTGGTTTAGCTAAACAGTTGCATGCGGGTGCGTGGGACGGATCCGGCTCAGGGACACGGACCGGTTCAGATGCAAGGAGGAAAACCACGAAATGGCTCGTACTGTGTACCTGATGACCGAACACACCTAGCAGATCACTCTCAAAATTTTAAATGGGATAAAAATTGGCATAACTTCCACTTAATGGGAAAACAGGCAAAACTTTCGCTAAATGGGGTAATCCGGATGGAAAACAGTTAAGCATAAAAAATAAGAGATAAAAGCTAGAATTCATCACTCTTAAAAGACATAAAACAATGATTTAATGCACTAAATTCTCACATAAGTAGTTAACCTCCATACCTGTAACATGTGCCATCTCATGGCAATGTCAATAAAGACCTGAATTGTGGTTTGAAAATTTTCTTCATGTTATTTTTGAGTTTAGTTTCACGCTTCAAAGATAGTAACCATTGGAGGTTTCTAAATGTACAGGAGGGTTAGACATGCAGAAAGGTTCACCTGGGCGGCCACTCAAGGAGTAAATGAAGAGGAGCTCTTAAGTAATTTACCAGAAGATATTCAAAGGGACATACGCCGACATTTCTTTAGATTCCTTAATAAGGTTTGTAATATGTTGGCTGCAGTACTCTTTAATACGGTATATTTCAGTCAGCACGGTGACGATAGAGAATGAAGTAAATATAAAAATCTTAAGAAAAAGAGATTGAAAATTGATGCGTCCACCAAATGGGTGATCCCAATATAAACACCTAGAGATCTCAGCAATCTTTTTCCATCGGTAAAGTGGTATGTATTTGATCTGTTCAGTTTGTAGGTTCACCTTAGTATCTATGCCTGTCTAGTAATGACCTCTCCTCTCATTTCTTATGGAATCCCTGAGTGTAATTGTTCTGCAGGTTCGGTTGTTCACGTTGATGGATTGGCCTATCTTGGATGCTATCTGTGACAAATTAAGACAAAACTTATATATCAGTGGAAGTGACATTCTTTATCAAGGTGGCCCTGTGGACAAAATGATCTTCATAGTGAGAGGCAAGCTAGAAAGCATCAGTGCAGATGGAAGCAGGGCTCCGTTACAAGATGGAGATGTATGTGGAGAGGAACTCCTCACATGGTACTTGGAACACTCTTCAACGAATAAAGGTATGCAATATCTGGCCTGCCTGCTTGTTATACTCCATATATAGTTCATAATTGTAGCATCACATGTACTGCTACTGTTTCAGATGGCGGGAAAAGTAGATTTCATGGTATGCGTTTGGTTGCTATACGTACTGTGCGATGCTTAACGAATGTTGAAGCTTTTGTACTTCGAGCAAGTGATCTCGAACAAGTTACTGCACAATTTGCACGGTTCTTGCGCAATCCAAGAGTGCAGGGGGCTATCAGGTAGCCACTTGCTTGTCTGGTTTATCATATTGATCATCATATTCCTGTTTATCAAATAAAGTTAAGTTCGACCGGAATTGTAGGATGCTGAAGCTGTTGTTTTGATTAATTTTAACAGTGAGAAAATATGAGTTGCTTTAGTAGTGCCATGTATCGTGGTGATTAAGAATTTAAGATTACCAGCTGAGAATTCTTGCATAATAAGAACTATTATCTATGGTACTCAAGTGATCTCTGTATTACTACTCTGTTGGCTGATGCTTGAGACTAAGCGCTGCAAATGTGTTGGACAGGTATGAATCACCCTACTGGAGGACCATCGCTGCAGCGCGCATCCAAGTCGCATGGAGGTATCGTAAGAGACGACTAAAGCGAGCTGAAAGATCAAGGCCAAGCGAAGGACCTGATCTTATACCGGGTACATGTTCTCATTATGCTTTTCAGCCTGGACAGAGGGGGTGATAATCTACCTAAGTAGGTACTACTAACTATTGGTTAACAGTTCTACATCTCCAACTGCTAGAAATCCTGAAATCCGCGGGATACAACTCTTCGGTTCTCTGATCTTGTACTTCCAGATGTGTGAAACTAATCTCCTGTATAGAGAATATGGCTTACGTATGGTTCGCGAGTCTGACTTTTGACCATGAACTCATGCTATGGCTCTTCATGTGCAAAGCAGAATTTATGGACGATTGGTGCGAGCGACGACCGTCCTGAGTCAACTGGCACATGTTCGTCGGAAGGTCACACCATCGCATAGGCTCACCGCATTGCCAAAATCCTGGCATTATAACTTTATAACTGCTTCGGCTTGTACACCGCAATGATCCGTGCATGGCTAAAGAGTTGAGTCCTCATCATAAGTTTAAGCTGCAACCCTGAATGAAGTTTTTTTGTTTAGAAAAGGAGAATTACCCCTGGCCTCTGCATCAGAGTGATGCATGCAGTCCCTTTATTAAGCAAAGTATCCGAAAAATCTGTGATTCAGAACAAGCTTGCTCAGAGCTGAAAAATCCCAGAATGAAGTTGAAAACCGTCTAAAATACAACCCTCTCCTTTGACCAAAACCAGATTGATAGTTTCGCCCCCCCCCCCTCCCCCCCCCGCGTCGCCTCTCTCGGGCGTCACGGGGGCAACCCCTCCGGCGCCGCCGCCGGTCCCCCCCCACCTCGCCGCCGCCTGAGGAGACCGCCGGCGAAGCCCGGTCTGGATCCAGGGAGGGTGGCGGCGGGGCATCCCTCTGGATGGAGCTCGGGCGGATCTGGCGTGGAGGCGCGATTTGGTCCGGGGATGGGGGCGGCACGCGGCGGCCAGGTGCGGCGCGGGCTCGCGGCGGCCAGGTGCGGCTCGGGCGCACGGCCAGGGGCGCGGCGGCCAGATGCGGCGCGGGCGCACGGCGAGGGGCGCGACGGCCAGATGCGGCGAGGGGCGCGGCGGGCGCTCGGCGAGGCGCGCTGCTGGCGGGCGGCGGCCAGGTGCGGCGCGGGCTCGCGGCGAGGCGCGCGGGCGTGGAGAGCAGGCTGGGATGGCGCAGATTTGGCTCGCGTCAGGTCAGGCGGTGTGGCTTCGAGTTTGTGGTGCTCGGGGCGGCGGGGTGCTGGTTCGTGTCAGGGGAGCGTTGGAGATCGACGGCGAGGCCCTGGCGGAGCATATGGTGGAGGGGCTTGAACGGCCTGTACGGCGTCCGAGCGGCGGCTTCGGCCGCGAGGGGCGCGACCGGTTGGTGTCTGCGCGGTATGGCATCGCGTGGACGCCCCTGGGGGTGCGCGGATCGAAGGCCCATGGCAACGAGGATGTGTGCTCCGGCGGTGTGTGATGCGGATCTGGTTTCCGGCTGTCGGTGGTCTCCGCGAGGTGCGGTTGGCTGCGGCGGATGATGGTGCCTCTTCGTCGGCGGGCAACTTCGACGGTGGTGATGTTTGGTGGGCTTACCGATGCCAGTGCGGGATGTTGTGCGGTTCAGGTGGTGTGGAGCTTGGTGAAAACCATGTCTTGGCCTTGTGCCGTGACCAGCGATGGCGGCGGCTGTGGCCGTCGTTGACCTTCATGGAGGCATCGTTGATTGTTTCTCCCACCCCTCCTGCACGGATCTGGCCATTTCGGTCTCTCCGGGGGAAACCTTGATCTATGATCGGACGATGGCGACGCCTTGGTGTCGTATTCCCTCTTGGGGGCTTCGTTTTGGGAGCTTGGCGTCGGCGAGCGGGTCCGGTGGATGGCGGCTGGCGGCGGGTGTGGCGTCCAGACTTCTGCGGCAACGATGATGGTGGGAGCGATGTCGGCGACGCGGCAATGGTTGCGGTAGTCGGCTCTTCTTCGGCGTGTCCGCGGTTTTGCCTCGGTTTGTTTGTTGCTATGGAGTCGAAGCTGCGGAGGCGGGGCCTTGCGGTATACGATGACTGGCTGCAGGTGGCCCGTTCGGCGATCTCTCGTGGCGCCAGCCGTGCCTGGTTTTGTCCTACAGAGTTCTCCGTCAGAATCGGAGTTGCGTCATCTGGCCGCAGGTGGTTGAGATTTTGGCATAGATCTTCATGCAGCTTTACGTGTCCGCTACAGTGTGGGTTCGGTCGACGATCGCCTACGGCGGAGTCGGAGTCGTTTGCTCAGAGTGTAGGGATGACGATGACGCCTCTAGGGGAGGAGTGATGACGATGACGCCTGCGTGCTGTCTCGCCGTGAACCTCATTGGAGTGGTGTGCGTGAGCTTTTTTATGTGTGCCGCTCAACGGTTGTAACGGTTTTCATCCGGTTTTCCAAAATTAACTGGACAATCTGGTTTTCGCTCGGTTTTCCCTAATTAACTGAGCAACTCTTTTCTTCTTAATGAATGCAGGATAACTGCCATTTCGAAAAAAAGATTGATAGTTTCCAGATGTACCGTCTAAAATACAACCCGCCTATAAATTCTCGTACTTTTACCTCTCCAGCGGCCTCCTTCTCTCCTTTAAAGATGTTGGCCTAAATTACTGAAATTACGCAACTTCGTCTCAGGTTGAAATCTTCTAAAACAACGAACTTTTAAACCTTGATTTGACTTTAGGCGGTTTCAGATTTTAGGATTGTATTTTAAACTTTTGGACAAGTTCAGAGAGAATAGAGGTTTGGAGAATAGAGAAGCTCGGAGGAAAAACATCGGATTGTATTCAACGCGAATGGTTAAGTTCCGTGTTAGGGTGGTTGAGTAAACCAGAGACAATTCTCAAAAGAAAAAGATAAAATAAACCAGAGACAAAATTAGTAGAAGAGCCAAATGAACAGTTGAGAGTGGGGGCAAAATGGATTTTTTTTCCTTAAGAAAGAGAACATGACAGACAGAAGCTTGTGCCCTCGCTTCATGGTTCCATTTCCAGCACACTCCTTTTTTTTTCTTTTGGAGATGCATTAACCTGCGTTAGAAATTAAGATTTCGTGCAGATAACTCAAGTTGATTTATTGCCAGGCAGGCCGCCGCCGCCACACAGCAGCGCCGCTGCCCGCTGCTTCCTCCCTTCCTCTCCCCTTCGTCGCCCCCCGCGCGGGCGGCCGAGGGGCCCAACCTTAGCCGCCGGTCACTCCCCCTCCCATCCCTCCCCTCTGCCGCCGCTGGAGGAAGCCACTGGGCTAAGCCCGGGCGGCTGACGGCGGTGGCGGAGGAGCCTCTCCTTCTCGCGCGCAAGGGTGGCGCGGGGCACTCGGACGAGCGGAAGTGCGCCCCCGGATCCGAGCCTCCGCGGCGGTGGCTCGCTCCCGGCGGCGAGCGGCGGCGACTAGTGGTGGAGCTACTGCACCTGGCCGCGGTGCTGCGGCACCTCGAATCGGCGGCGGCGTGGAGGGCTTTGGTGGACTGGTCGGCTGCCGGCGTGGTTGGCCCTCCGGTCAAATCTGATCTGGCCAGAGTGGCTTGCTCGCTTCGCGGCGGCGGAGATCGGTGGTGGTCCGTGCTCACGATGCGAGATGGAGGTTCGTCGAGCGGATCCGGGTGAAAACCTCGTTCTCGTCTTGTTGCCAAGACCGGCGATGGCAGCACTTTTTTGTGTCGTTACCTTCTTGAAGGCATCATCGTGGAAAAGCTCCAGACCTCTATCCGCTACCTCCGGGGGAAACCCTAGATCAGTAGATCGGATGACGGCGGCGCTCTGGTGTCGTTCCCCCCTTGGGGACGTCATTCTTGGAGGTGTACACGGGCTCGAGGGACCAGTGGACGGCTTCTTTGGTGGAGCGGTGCTTCATCTTACTCATTGATGGCGGCGGATCTCGGCGGCGTGGCGCGGTGGAGACTCGACGTCCGATGCGCGGAGATGGACTCGCGCAGGAGGAGGACGCTGTCTGGCGTCATGGTGGCGTCGATAGCAGAGAGGCCTGGCAAGGTCGGTGCGTTAGTTTCTGCTCTGAAGATGGATTGGTGGAAGACGGCGGCGACGACACAGAGTGTGCGTCGGACCGGTTTGTACCCCAAACCCAGTATGTGGCTTGGTTGGGTCCTCTGGCTTTAGATGTTAGGCTTTGGTGCGATGTCTGTTTGGTATTAGGCTCGGACTATCGGCACCTCTTCATCAAGTGGATAGGAGTAGCGACAGTTGTTGCTAAGATGGTGGCTTCAGACTACCTGGTGTACTACTTTGTAAGGTGTTTGTGAATAATTAATAAAATGGCTGCATGCATCGCCCGGATGCAGAGGCCGGGGGTAATCCTCCTTTTCTAAAAAAAAAAAAAAACTCAAGTTGATTTATGCGCTGTTATGCTTCTATCACCTTATTTTTTTTTGCATATAAATTGTTGGCAGTAAGGATCGCGGCGGGAGAAGACGGCTAGTTCGTTAGACTAGAAAAAATGTTAAGTTTGTCGCGAAGTTGTTGTATTGAAGATACAGCCAAGTCCACTTTAAATCGTGATGTTCAGTTTGAATTAAAGAACCGTTGTGAAATTGTGAAATTTAATCTGAGTTAAATAACTGAATTTGTCAAATTTAAATTTTGTATAACTGCGAAGTACTAATCTTGAGAGACGCCATAACTATGTGAGATACATGCGCCAGATTCATTTGGCAAAACGGCATGAATAATTCACTGAACTGAGTGAAGCCAGACAAAAGTCTTTTCAGTATTATTTTACATTGTCATCTCATTATTTGCTCTTTACTTTAAGCTTCCAACGCCCATGTTAATGAACCGGATTATTTCTAAATCCCACGAAGACTTTATTACTGTACTACGGGTAGGAACCAGAACGGAAACAGGAACTGTATCTTAAAAGGGAAATCATTCTGTTCAGCTAACCAATCACACGCAGCGTTCCACCACCTACGCAGCCGTTGCATCCCATTTGATCCAACCGCACATGTTCACATCTGTTTTTGCTCGCCCCAACCAGCCACGTACCTCTTACCTTATCTCCAGAAAGCTCCGCCGCCTTCCCCGAACCATTTTCTCTTGTTCTCTCTCTGAGCTCTCATCCGCTCACAAGACGCAGGTTCCATTTGTCACCGCCTGAAGCCACCTCTGGAACAAGACCTCAAGTCGCGTCCCGCCGTCGTGGGGGAGCACTAGCGTCCGCGTCCACCGCGGGGAGCCGCGTCCACCGTCGTGGACAACCATGGATGTCGCCTCCTCAAGCTCAGTCACAACCGCCGGTGCCGCCGCGGCAACAGTTCCCACAACTGTGCTACTGCTGCGCCACGCGGCCATGTTTATTCAACAAGACATATGTTGCAAAAACAAATCTGTAACAGTACCTCTGTTGCAAAAGAAATAAATATCAGTAACGAGATCAGAGTTGCAAAAAAAAAAAAAAAACTCAAACTAATTCTGCAACATGACCTCTGTTAAAAAAAACCCCTGCAAACACAACCTTTGTTGCAAATGTTTCTGCAACAAGACATGTGTTGCAAAAGGGTTCTCGCAACACGACTTCTGTTGCAAAAATGAGGGCGACGCTCGGTCGAGCTCTATTTAGTCTTATATTTTTTAATAATGTTAAAATGGTATTTTTGAAGTTTCAAAAAAATTAGAAAAAAACTAACATGTCCATATGAATGGATATTACACAATAGCAAAGTTTGGTGATGAAATAAGTAAACATGTGAGCTATAAAGAAATGACAAAATGATGATTTCTAATAGTGAGTCATAGATGCACTGTTCATCTTTTTTTTTAACACAGTACAGACTCGCAAGTGATGGAAATATGCACTAGAGGCAATAATAAAGTTGTTATTATTTTATATTTCCTTGTTCATGATAAATGTTTAATATTCATGCTAGAATTGTATTGACCGGAAACTTAAATACATGTGTGAATATATAAACAAATACCGTGTCCCTAGTGAGCCTCTACTAGACTAGCTCGTTGATCAAAGATGGTTAAGGTTTCCTAACCGTAGACATGAGTTGTCATTTGATAACGGGATCACATCATTAAGAGAATGATGTGATGGACAAGACCCATCTGTTAGCTTAGCATATGATCGTTCTGTTTATTGCTACTGCTTTCTTGAATGTCAAATACATGTTCCACCGACCATGAGATCATGCAACTCCCGGATACCGGAGGAATACCTTGTGTGCTATCAAACGTCACAACGTAACTGGGTGATCATAAAGATGCTCTACAGGTATCTCCGAAGGTGTCTGTTGAGTTGGCATGGATCGAGACTGGGATTTGTCACTCCGTGTTTCGGAGAGGTATCTCTGGGCCCTCTCGGTAATGCACATCATAAGAAGCTTGCAAGCAAAGTGACTAAGGAGTTAGTTACGGGATGATGTATTACGGAACGAGTAAAGAGACTTGCCAGTAACGAGATTGAACTAGGTATGGAGATACCGACGATCGAATCTCGGGCAAGTAACATACCGACGGACAAAGGGAATTACGTATGCTGTCATTGCGGTTCGACCGATAAGATCTTCGTGGAATATGTAGAAACCAATATGGGCATCCAGGTTTCGCTATTGATTACTGACCGGAGAGGTGTCTCGGTCATGTCTACATCATTCCTGAACCCGTAGGGTCCGCACGCTTAACATTCGTTAACGATATAGTGTTATATGAGTTATGTGAATTGGTAATCGAATGTTGTTCGGAGTCCCGGATGAGATCCCGGACGTCACGAGGAGTCTCGGAATGGTTGAGAGGTAAAGATTTATATATGGGAAGTCATATTTTGAGTTCCGGAAAAAGGTGCAGTTTTTTCGGTATTGTACCGGGAAGCTTCCAGAAGGTTCCGGAGGATTCCGGAGGGGTCCGGAAGTCCACAAGTGGGTCCAGCACGTCCCAAGGGCTGGCATGGGCTAAGGGGAGGCGCCCTGGCCTTATTGGGCCAGGTGCACCAAATCCTCAAAAGCTCACGCAGCTAGGGAAGGAAAAAAGGAGAGTCCTAGTAGGAATATGATTGGACTTTGGAGTCCAAGTCCACATGTGTACTATTCACGTGACACTGTTCACGTGGTACTATTCACCTGGTACTGTTCACATGGCACTATTCCTTCTACTCCAAGCCCTACACATATATAAATAGAGGAGAGGGGGCGCCCCAAACAAGCCACAACATTGTCTTAGCCGTGTGCGGCGCCCCCCTCCACAGTTCCGTTCCTCGGTCATATTTTCGCAGTACTTGGGCGAAGCCCTGCGGAGATAGCATCACCATCACCGTCACCACGCCGTCGTGCTGCCCGAACTCATCCACTACCTCGCCGTCTTGCTGGATCAAGAAGTCGAGGACGTCACCGAGCTGAACGTGTGCTGAACACGGAGGTGCCGTACGTTTGGTGCTCGGTCGGTTGGATCGTGAAGTTGTTCGACGACATCAACCGCGTTGTTCTAACGCTTCCGCTTACGGTCTACGAGGGTACGTAGACACACTCCCCCTCTCGTAGCTATGCATCTCCATGGATAGATCTTGCGTGTGCGTAGAAATTTTTTGTTTTCCATGCAACGTTCCCCAACAGTGGCATCATGAGCCATGTCTATGCGTAGATGATATGCACGAGTAGAACACAAAGAGTTGTGGGCGGTGATCGTCATACTGCTTACCACCAACGTCTTATTTTGATTCGGCGGTATTGTAAGATGAAGCGGCCCGGACCAACCTTACATGTCCACGTACATGAGACCGGTTCCACCGACAGACATGCAACTTGTTTTGCATAAAGGTGACTGGCGGGTGTCTGTTTCTCCTACTTTAGTTGAATAAAATTTGACTGCGGCCGGTCCTTGTTGAAGGTTAAAACAGCAAACTTGATAAGTCACCGTTGTGGTTTTGTGCCGTAGGTAAGAACGGTTCTTGCTAGAAGCCCGTAGCAGCCACGTAAAACTTGCAACAACAAAGTAGAGGGCGTCTAACTTGTTTTTGCAGGGTATGCCGTGATGTGATATGGTCAAGACATGATGTGATATACGTTATTGTATGAGATGGTCATGTTTTGTAATTTATCGGCAACCGGCAGGAGCCTTATGGTTGTCTCTTTATTGTATGAAATGCAAGCGCCATGTAATTGCTTTACTTTATCGCTATGCGTTAGCAATAGTTGTAGAAGCAATAGTTGGCGAGACGACCACGACGCAACGATGGAGATCAAGGTGTCGAGCTGGTGACGATGGAGATCATGACGATGCTTTGGAGATGGAGATCAAAAGCACAAGATGATGATGGCCATATCATGTCACATATTTTAATTGCATGTGATGTTTATCCTTTATGCATCTTATTTTGCTTAGAACGACGGTAGCATTATAAGATGATCCCTTCACTAAATTTCAAGATAAAAGTGTTCTCCCCGAGTATGCACCGTTCCTAAAGTTTGTCGTTTCGAAGCACCTCGTGATGATCGGGTGTGATAGATTCTACGTTCACATATAACGGGTGTAAGCCAGTTTTACACAAGCAGAATACTTGGGTTAAACTTGACGAGCCTAGCATGTACAGACATGGTCTCGGAACACTGGAGACCGAAAGGTCGAACATGAGTCATATAGTAGATATGATCAACATGGAGATGTTCACCATTGATGACTATCCCATCTCACGTGATGATCGGACATGGGCTAGTTGATTTGGATCATGTATCACTTAGTTAACTTGAGGGATGTTAATTTAAGTGGGAGTTCATTAGTAATTTGATTAATTGAACTTAATTTATCATGAACTTAGTCCTGATAGTCTTTGCAAATTATGTTGTAGATCAATAGCTCGCGTTGTAGCTCCCCTGTTTTTGATACGTTCCTAGAGAAAGCTTAGTTGAAAGATGATGGTAGCAATTACACAGACTGGGTCCGTAACTTGAGGATTATCCTCATTGCTGCACAGAAGGATTATGTCCTTGATGCACCGCTAGGTGATGGACCTGCTGCAGGAGCTGCTGCAGACGTTGTGAACGCCTGGCAGGCTCGATCTGATGACTACTCGATAGTTCAGTGTGCCATGCTCTACGGCTTAGAACCGGGACTACAAAAGCGTTTTGAACGCCATGGAGCATATGAGATGTTCCAGGAGCTAAAATTGATATTTCAAGCTAATGCCCGGGTTGAGAGATATGAAGTCTTCAACAAGTTCTTCAGCTGTAAGATGGAGGAGAACAGTTCTGTCAGTGAACACATACTCAGAATGTCTGGATACCACAACCACTTGACTCAGCTGGGAATTGATCTTCCAGTTGAGAGTGTTATTGACAGAGTTCTTCAGTCACTGCCACCAAGCTATAAAGGCTTCGTGATGAACTATAATATGCAAGGGATGGAGAAGACAATTCCCGAGCTCTTCGCGATGCTGAAATCGGCGGAGGTAGAAATCAAGAAGGAGCATCAAGTGTTGATGGTTAACAAGACCACTAGTTTCAAGAAAAAGGGCAAGGGAAAGAAGGGGAACTTCAAGAAGAACGGCAAGCAAGCTGCCGCTCCCACGAAGAAACCCAAAGTTGGACCCAAGCCTGAAACTAAGTGCTTCTACTGCAAAGAAACTGGTCACTGGAAGCGGAACTGCCCCAAGTATTTGGCGGATAAGAAGGATGGCAAAGTGAACAAAGGTATATTTGATATACATGTTATTGATATGTACCTCACTAGTGCTCGTAGCAGCGTCTGGGTATTTGATACTGATTCAGTTGCTAATATTAGTAACTTGAAGCAGGAGCTGCAGAGTAACGGAGACTAGCTGAGGGCGAGGTGACGATATGTGTTGGAAGTGTCTCCAAGATTGATATGATCAATATCGACACGCTCGTAATACCTTCGGGATTAGTATTAAACCTAAATAATGGTTATTTGGTGCTTGCGTTGAGCATAAAACATTATATCTGGATATTGTTTATTGCAAGACGGTTATTCATTTAAGTCAAAGAATAATGGTTATTCTGTTTATATGAATAATATCCCTCGTGATCATGCACCCTTGTGAATGGTTTATTCTTGTTGAATCTCGATCGTAGTGATACACATATTCATAATATTGATGCTAAAAGATGCAAAGTTGATAATGATAGTGCAACATACTTGTGGCACTGCCGTTTAGGTCATATTGGTGTAAAGCGCATGAAGAAACTCCATGCTGATGGACTTTTGGAATCTCTTGATTATGAATCATTTGATACTTGCGAACCATGCCTCATGGGCAAGATGACTAAAACTCCGTTCTCCGGAACAATGGAGCGAGCTACTGATTTGTTGGAAATAATACATACCGATGTATGCGGTCCGATGAATGTTGAAGCACGCGGCGGGTATCGTTATTTTCTAACCTTCACAGATGATTTGAGTAGGTATGGGTATATCTACTTGATGAAACACAAGTCTGAAACATTTGAAAAGTTCAAAGAATTTTAGAGTGAAGTAGAGAATCGTCGTAACAAGAAAATAAAGTTTCTACGATCCGATTGCGGAGGCGAATATTTGAGTTACGAGTTTGGCCTTCATTTAAGAAAATGTGGAATTGTTTCACAACCACCTGGAACACCACAGCGTAATGGTGTGTCTGAACGTCGTAACCGTACTTTATTGGATATGGTGCGTTCTATGATGTCTCTTACCGATTTGCCACTATCGTTTTGGGGTTATGCATTAGAGACAGCTGCATTCACGTTAAATAGGGCACCGTCTAAATCCGTTGAGATGACACCGTATGAACTGTGGTTTGGCAAGAAACCTAAGCTGTCGTTTTTTAAAGTTTGGAGATGTGATGCTTATGTGAAAAAGCTTCAACCTGATAAGCTCGAACCCAAAGCGGAGAAGTGCGTCTTCATAGGATACCCTAAAGAAATAATTGGGTACACCTTCTACCACAGATCCGAAGGCAAGGTCTTTGTTGCCAAGAATGGGTCCTTTCTAGAGAAGGCGTTTATCTCGAAAGAAGTGAGTGGGAGGAAAGTAGAACTTGATGAGGTAATTGTACCTTCTCTCGAATTGGAAAGTAGTTCATCAGAGAAAACCGTTCCCGT
Source organism: Elymus sibiricus (assembly GCA_039707655.1). NCBI lineage: Eukaryota > Viridiplantae > Streptophyta > Magnoliopsida > Poales > Poaceae > Elymus > Elymus sibiricus. The sequence goes on along the minus strand of CM077674.1, from coordinate 323,971,328 downwards.
GATGCCTACACCAATAAGAGAGGAAGATAATGGTGAAGATCATGAAACTTCAGATCAAGTTACTACTGAACCTCGTAGGTCGACCAGAGTACGTTCCGCACCAGAGTGGTACGGTAATCCTGTTCTGGAAGTCATGTTGTTAGACAACGGCGAACCTACGAACTATGAAGAAGCTATGATGAGCCCAGATTCTGACAAATGGCTTGAGGCCATGAAATCTGAGATATGATCCATGTATGAGAACAAAGTATGGACTTTGGTGGACTTGCCCGATGATCGGCAAGCCATTGAGAATAAATGAATTTTTAAGAGGAAGACAAACGCTGATGGTAATATCACTGTCTACAAAGCTCGACTTGTCGCGAAAGGTTTTCGACAAGTTCAAGGGGTTGACTACGATGAGACTTTCTCACCCGTAGCGATGCTTAAGTCTGTCCGAATCATGTTAGCAATTGCCGCATTTTATGATCTGGCAAATGGATGTCAAAACTGCATTCCTTAATGGTTTTCTCAAAGAAGAGTTGTATATGATGCAACCAGAAGGTTTTGTTGATCCTAAGGGTGCTAACAAAGTGTGCAAACTCCAGCGATCCATCTATGGACTGGTGCAAGCATCTCGAAGTTGGAATATACGCTTTGATGAGGTGATCAAAGCATATGGTTTTGTACAGACTTACGGTGAAGCCTGTATTTACAAGAAAGTGAGTGGGAGCTCTGCAGCATTTCTAATATTATATGTGGATGACATATTGTTGATTGGAAATGATATAGAATTTCTGGATGGCATAAAAGGATACTTGAATGAAAGACCTCGGTGAAGCTGCTTATATATTGGGCATCAAGATCTATAGAGATAGATCAAGACGCTTGATAAGACTTTCAATGAGTACATACCTTGACAAGATTTTGAAGGAGTTCAAAATGGATCAGTCAAAGAAGGAGTTCTTGCCTGTATTGTAAGGTGTAAAATTGAGTAAGACTCAAAGCTCGACCACGGCAGAAGATAGAGAGAGAATGAAAGTCATTCCCTATGCCTCAGCCATAGGTTCTATAATGTATGCCATGCTGTGTACCACACCTAATGTGTGCCTTGCCACGTGTCTGGCAAAGGGGGTACAAGAGTGATCCAGGAGTGGATCACTGGACAACGGTCAAAATTATCCTTAGTAACTAAAGGACTAAGGAAATGTTTCTCGATTATGGAGGTGATAAAGAGTTCGTCGTAAAGGGTTACGTCGATGCAAGCTTTGACACCAATCTGGATATCTCTGAGTAGCAAACCGGATACGTATAATGGAGCAGTCATTTGGAATAGCTCCAAGTAAAGCGTGATAGCAGCATCTACAGTATGACATAAGGATTTGCAAAGTACACATGGGTCTGAATATTGCAGACCCATTGACTAAAATTCTCTCTCACGAGCAAAACATGATCACACCTTAGAACTCTTTGAGTGTTAATCACATGGTGATGTGAACTAGATTATTGACTCTAGTGAACTCTTGGGTGTTAATCACATGGCGATGTGAACTAGATTATTGACTCTAGTGCAAGTGGGAGACTGATGGAAATATGCCCTAGAGGCAATAATAAAGTTGTTATTATTTTATATTTCCTTGTTTATGCTAAAGGTTTAATATTCATGCTAGAATTGTATTGACCGGAAACTTAAATACATGTGTGAATACATAAACAAATACCGTGTCCCTAGTGAGCCTCTACTAGACTAGCTCGTTGATCAAAGATGGTTAAGGTTTCCTAACCGTAGACATGAGTTGTCATTTGATAACGGGATCACATGTATTTGTTCACTGTGTCTTCTCCTAATGATGTGATGGACAAGACCCATCTGTTAGCTTAGCATATGATCGTTCTGTTTATTGCTACTGCTTTCTTGAATGTCAAATACATGTTCCACCGACCATGAGATCATGCAACTCCCGGATACCGGAGGAATACCTTGTGTGCTATCAAACGTCACAACGTAACTGGGTGATCATAAAGATGCTCTACAGGTATCTCCGAAGGTGTCTGTTGAGTTGGCATGAATCGAGACTGGGATTTGTCACTCCGTGTTTCGGAGAGGTATCTCTGGGCCCTCTCGGTAATGCACATCATAAGAAGCTTGCAAGCAAAGTGACTAAGGAGTTAGTTACGGGATGATGTATTACGGAACGAGTAAAGAGACTTGCCGGTAACGAGATTGAACTAGGTATGGAGATACCGACGATCGAATCTCAGGCAAGTAACATACCGACGGACAAAGGGAATTACGTATGTTGTCATTGCGGTTCGACCGATAAGATCTTCGTGGAATATGTAGGAACCAATATGGGCATCCAGGTTCCGCTATTGATTATTGACCGGAGAGGCGTTTCGGTCATGTCTACATCATTCCCGAACCCGTAGGGTCCACACGCTTAACGTTCGTTAACGATATAGTGTTATATGAGTTATGTGAATTGGTAACCGAATGTTGTTCGGAGTCTCGGATGAGATTCCGGACGTCACGAGGAGTCTCGGAATGGTCGAGAGGTAAAGATTTATATATGGGAAGTCATATTTTGGGTTCCGGAAAAAGGTGCAGTTTTTTCGGTATTGTACCGGGAAGCTTCCAGAAGGTTCCGGAGGATTCCGGAGGTGTCCGGAAGTCCACAAGTGAGACCACCACGTCCCAAGGGCTGGCATGGGCTAAGGGGAGGCGCCCTGGCCTTATTGGGCCAGGCGCACCAAGTCCTCAAAAGCCCACGCAGCTAGGGAAGGAAAAAAGTAGAGTCCTAGTAGGAATAGGATTGGACTTTGGAGTCCAAGTCCACGTGTGTACTATTCACGTGGTACTGTTCACGTGGCACTATTCCTTCTACTCCAAGCCCCTACACATATATAAATAGAGGAGAGGGATCGCCCCAAACAAGCCACAACATTGTCTTAGCCGTGTGCGGCGCCCCCCTCCACAGTTCCGTCCCTAGGTCATATTTTCGCAGTACTTGGGCGAAGCCCTGCGGAGATAGCATCACCATCACCGTCACCACGCCGTCGTGCTGCCGGAACTCATCCACTACCTCGCCGTCTTGCTGGATCAAGAAGTCGAGGACGTCACCGAGCTGAACGTGTGCTGAACGCGGAGGTGCCGTACGTTCGGTGCTCGGTCGGTTGGATCGTGAAGTTGTTCAACGACATCAACCGCGTTGTTCTAACGCTTCCGCTTACGGTCTACGAGGGTACGTAGACACACTCCCCCTCTCGTAGCTATGCATCTCCATGGATAGATCTTGCGTGTGCGTAGAATTTTTTTGTTTTCCATGCAATGTTCCCAACAAGCACTCATATATACGCGCATACACTCATCCCTATAACGCACACACGCACATCCTACCCCTATGAGCACCTCCGAGAGACTGAGCCGGCATGTAATCTTGAGATTTTACGAAGTCACCGTAGGCGCCTCGTAGTCGACGGAAACGTCTCCTCCCACTGAATGTGTATCCCCGAAAAATCCTGAAATAAATTCAGGATAAATGCGATTACCAGGATTTGAACCCTGGTGGGCTGGAGATACAAGTGTCCTCCTAACTATCCAACCAAATCACCGTACGACGTAAAATTCTTTTCAGATTTTTTTGAAACTTTAAATATGATTTTTAAAATATTCAAAATTAATAAGGTCCTCCAATGCACCCGGCTCCAAAAATTCACTGTGTCTTCGCTACAATGTCGAAATCAAAACAATCGTGTCTATACATTTTTTACAGGCATCGCACGCTCCACGCAGGACACGCTCAGTCCGCCGGTCATCGCATCTACTTGCGCCCGCGGCCGTCGACGTCGACGTCGCCGGCGCGGAGGACAACGTCGCGGATGTTCTTGACGAACTCGTCCCAGCCGAGCCACGAGCCCCGCACCGCGGGGTCGAAGCTCGCCGAGAACACCCCGTACGGCACGCCCAGGAGGAGGCCGAACAGCAGGAACGCCACCCAGACGGGCGGCTGCAGGTCGTCGAGCCCGGTGGCCGCGGCCGCCGCGCGCAGGGCCGCCTCGCCGGCCGCGGTGGCCGCGAGCGCGGCCGCGGGCACCCGCCGCGCCGTGCGCCACAGCACCTCCTCGGACTCGAGGAACGAGAGGTCGCCGCCGCGCTCCCGCCGCCCGACCCACTCGTCCCACTCCTCGTCGCTGACCGACGCGTCCGCGACCAGCAGCGACCCGACGACGAACGAGGCGAGGGAGTAGACGAGCGGCATCCACGCGGGGACGTGGTCGACGCCCGCGGCCTCGCCGAGGTAGCCCAGCAGCGCGGGCACCCCCGCGAAGGAGAACGCCGCGACGGCCGGGAGCTTCCAGAGCACGCCCAGGTCGGGGCTCCGGCCCGGGAGGTCGGCGTCGAGGAGGGACCGGAGGAGCTCGTCGTCCTCGCCGCCGAACACCTCCGACTCGTCGGCGAGCCCCGCGTCGACGAGGTTCTGGAGGAAGGTGCGGAGGTCGTTGTTGCTGTTCCGGTAGGCGTCGAGGAGCTTCCCTGCCAGCGTCCCGATATCGTCCTCGGGGGGCTTGCTGGCCTCGTCTTCGGTGGCGTCCGTGCCGCGGCTGCCGCCGGGGCTGGAGCAAAGGCGGAGGTGACGGTGGCGAAGACGAGCGGGGAGCTGGAGAGACGAGCGGGGCCGAAGGGGCGGCCGGGAGTAGAGGAGGGAGGAGGTCCGGGTGGGGGTGAATCGGGAGAGGAGGAGGGACTCCATTGTTTTGCTTCTCCTGTTCTTATCCCACGGCCGGGGCCCGGTGGGATTATTTAGGGGAGCTGTCAAATTTGGGGATTTTGTGGCTCATCCCTTTGCTACGGTCCTTCATTTTTTTCTCCTTGTATGTTTTTGCTTTGGGTGTGGCTAGATCTAAGTCGACTTAGACTTATTTAACCAAGTCTCAGTCAAACGACACTACACATAAAAAGAAGAAAGAAAAAAAATTAACGAATGATAGTGTCAAAAATGGTCTTACATTTTGGGACGGAGGGAGTAGAATATAACGAATCCGTTGGATTTTACTCTATCATACGCACCAACTGTGGCCACAACGTTGTATAATAAGAAAAAGAAAAGTATAGCGACAATATTCACAAGAGCCGATGCAGAAATGACAGGAAAAGGAGTGCTAGTTCTAAGCCTACCTGTAACCACCATTCTATTTACCGCATGGTTTAACCAAACCAAGCACTGTTGCATGCATTTTACAAGGTTTAACCAAACCAATTACCTGCTATGACTGACTGTATCTACCTAATTAATCTTCAGTTTCTTCGTCGTCATCCTCGTACACCCACTCCCACTCCTCGTCGTCCTCCTCATCTTCCTCTTCCATGGACGAACCCCTGGCCATGGACAGGGCGTTCCAGTGCCGGACGGCGAGCTCCCACCCCACCACCGACCCCGTCTCCGCCGCGTCCCACCTCGACGAGAAGAACCCGTACTGGGACCCGAGCAGCCCTGCCGCGAACAGCACGGCCGACCCCGCCTTGCCGGCCCACGCGGGCGCGTCGACGCCGCTGTCGAGCGCCCATAGGAGCGCGGCCTCGGCCGCCACCGCCGCCACGGGGAAGGCCAGCATCCGCCACATCATCCCGCGCCTCATCTCCTCGGACAGGTCCAGGCCGAGCCCGAACGGCGCCTGGCCCTGGCGGCCCCCCGCGCGCCATTCTTGGCCGGTCTTGGCTACCGACGTTGTCGCCGTGGCGTCAGTGGTGGCCTCGACGTTGCCGGAGCTGGCCGACGGCCGGAAGGTGGCCGCGCTGGCGCGGCGGAGTGGGGCAGTTGGCTGGAGCCGTCGGGAGACGGTGGCACGGGAAGGGAGAAGGAGCAACTCCATGGCGGCCTGCCTGGAATGTTGTGGCCTGTGGGAGTGTGGGTTGTGACCGTTCGTCCTTGTGTGGGAAGACGAGAAAAGATTGAAGGCCGCGCATGTGTTATCCTCGTATTGCGATGCGAGATATTTTTTCTGTCTTCTCTGCTACTATTAAATAAGCAAACAAGAACTTTTTTACGTGCATCCAGCAATTAGTCCCACAAAAGGCACGAACCAATCAGCACCACACAATTAGTCTCACAAATCTTAATCTAACAGCCGTCATTCATCTAATACCTCTACGGTGTGCACTTAGCAAATTCCCATGACTGACCGTGCTCCACCTCCACCATCCATCCACCAGCACAGAAATACCAGTCCCGCGTCCGTGATTAGCGGAGATTACTATCCCTTGATCCGTGATTTTCTCTTTGTCGTCACACCGCCTTGCCGCTACTCCTCTGCTCCCCACGGACGCGAGCGCGGATCGAAGCCGCCACCCGCCGCCCGCCGCTCCTCCTCTGCTGCCAAATGGGCGCGAGCGCGGATCGCCGTCGCCGCCGCCCGCTCCTCTTCTACTGCCCCACGAGCGCGGATTTCAGTCGCCGCCATCCGCTCCTCCTCTACTGCCCCATGGACGCGAGCATGGGCCGCCGTCGCCGCCTACCGCTCTCCTCTGCTGCCCCATGGACGCGGGCATGGGCCGCCGTCGCCGCCTACTACTCTCCTTTGCTTGCCCACGGATGCCAGCGAGGGTCTCCGTCGCCGCCATCCGCTCCACTTCTGCTGCCCCACTAACACAAGCGCGGGCCGCCGTGGCCGCCTGCCGCTCTCCTCTGCTGACCCACGGATGCGAGCGCGGGCCGCCGCCGCCGCCACCCGCCACTGCCACGTTGAAGAAGAACCACCAAGCCGGTGAACTTTGATCAGGTATGAACTATATTCATCACTACCTATTAAGATTTTCTAACTCCATGATGTTTTATTTTTATTTTGAATTCTTAGAGCTAGGTCTGTTTGTTTCGAAATTTGCAATACTTGAGATAGCCGCAAGATAAGACTGTAACATGTGCTAATTTGTCAAGTACCGATAATTATTTGTGGTGTACTCACATTTGGTTTCTTATAGTATTGCATCATTGCCTGTTCAAGCATTAGCAAGTACAGTCAATGAGGAAAATCTACCGGATCTGAAGTACCAATTCGATACAATTGATGTTGATAAGTGGACCAATTACTGTATTGAAGAAATGCAGCATGTAAGATTTATAGTATTTCATATGAGAATGTTTTGCGCCGGTACTAGATGCGCTGATGATCTTTGTATGTTTCAGTGGCCCTTGCGAAGGATCTTCACACTAAAGGCTCCTCATGTTCTCAAGATTATTCAAGCAGTAAAGCTTTTAGATTGATTTCTTTTTGGTTTCCCTTGTGTTTCAGAGAAAGCAACTGACTGTATGCTATATGGTTTCCCTTTTGTTTCAGAGCAAGCAATATACTGTATCTCTCAAGCAATTTACTCATACATGTGATTGGAAAGACGACAACCATTTGTTCTACGACACTACTATCTGACAGGTAATATTATACTAATCGTCACTGCTATAGAAGTGTTCATCCATGAATAATGAGACTGAAACGATTTTAGGTTACGAGACTTTGTCCTGATTTCAGAGATGTGCTAAATTCTGAAGTTTGTTGTATGACACTACTATCTGACAAGTAGGATTTTTTACACTTACTTGAGTGTATTGGATTGGGTAAACTAATTAGCCCTATGTATCAGTTTTTGGTGTGCGATTCTAATGTATGTTGTTTCTGTTATTGTCATTATCCTCGACAGATCATTCAAATGTTGGATTCATGGCCTACAATAGATGATTTGTGACTCCAATGTGTTTTTTGCTGTTGTTGTTAGGTTGTTAACTCATCAGGCCGGGCTACTGAGTATACATATTGTGTTCATCTCGCCTTCCTTCTTAGGAAAAATCATGTACTGAAGGTAAGCTATTATTTATTTACATTTTATTTGTTTCTTCCTGCTACTTGTACAATTTGCTACGGAAATCTTCTGACTACTTGCCTGAATTAGATCCTATTTGCACCGTTGCCTGCATTTTGTATTGAGAACCATCTGCTAACTAAGTGTAGAATAATACTTGCAAGTTCTGTTTGTTAACTGTGTCGTGGTAGCTTTAGGCATTTAGCTGTACAAAACTGCGAAAGTAGGCAAGAACCACCTGCAGCTCAAGTCTTGTATTGTTCGACAATGACAAGCTAGAGTAAAAGTGGAGCCAAGATCAATTGTTGAAAACCTTTTACTGACTATGAGCGAGGGGATGTAGAAAGTGGCACTGCACTATGAGTATGCCCTTTGTTAGCTTTGATTTGTCATTTTTGTGTAACACTAGCTTATATAAGGATGTGGTGGCAAGTAGGATTATCTCAGTAGTCAGCTGTCAGCGGTACTATCTGAGAGATTGAGATTGCACTACTATCTCTACGGTCGACCAGTTTATGTGCTAACCTAGGTTCTAATAAAATGCAAGAGCTTGCGTAATGCTCATTTGCTACTTCCATTCAGTTTGTATTAACTCTCTCTCTCTCTCTCTCTCTCTCTCTCTCTCTCTCTCTCTCTCTCTCTCTCTCTCTCTCTCTCTCTCTCTCTCTCTCTCTCTCTCTCTCTCTCTCTCTCTCTCTCCTGTGACAGCAATGTAGCAAAAATTCATCGCAAAATGGGCCACTCCCTCTTGATGCCCCCTCATGGTGCCAGGCCCCTTCTAATGTTGAAGGGCTTCTCAGGTCAGAAAAACTCTCATAACTGCTTCAACATTTATTTCTTCAAGCTGTAACAAGAGTTCCCGCAACAAGGCGTCTTGCAATATTTTGGAAAAGTGTATTATTTTCTGGACATTTTATATTGCCTGACCATGCTCCTGATTAGGCTTGAAAATTCTTGAAGTGTGCTAAGACCCACTGTCACATTCCGGTTTATTGACCATTAAATTTCTATGAAGGGACTTGCCAATCCACCTTACACCCATACTAAAATAGAGTGTTTCCAGAGAGTAGAAACATCGCATGCAGAAATCTTCAAGAAAGACGTGATTGAAGTTGTAACCGATGAAATGCCTGCTGGTGAAGCTATCATGGATCCAACTCACCACCTAATTGGCCACAAAGGTAGGTCCGATTAAGTGATCAGCATGCATGCATGAGCTACTTACTGTTATTCAGAGATACAGTCTGATAGTAGTAACTTAATTTGCTTAGATGCTCACGGAACTGCAGATAACGGCTCATTTTTCAGCCCAATTGTGACAAATATCGTAACAGGCCAAATTATTTTCCTTTTAGACTTATTATTCCACAGTTCCACACTGTCTGTCATCAGTAAGTTAATCAAGATAAGTTTCACATGCATGTACTGAACAAACAAATCTCCGACAGCAACCAATTCTGTGAAACTTGCTGCCTCTATCTTTTGTGTCGTCTAAGTCTTTCTTGTGTATCTGATCACCAAGTTTTTTTCCCTATACCATGTATCATCCGAAGGGGCGACAGACCAAAGTCTCAGATTCCTCGAGCAACAGATGTAGTGTTGTCAGTCTCTGAAGATGTGAATCCGTCTACTCCTAGGCAACAACAGAGGGGTGATTGGGATACTGAAAGCCAGTGTATGGAGGCTTAGTGGAGTCAGTCACCAGCCTCTTCGTTGTTTCAACAGCGGCATCAAGCGGCGCCAAAAACATGTCAGTTACTTTCATCTTGGGCATAGCCAACCTTATTGGTGGACTTCCTCTCATTTTTCACAATGTAACGAACTTCTCTCCTGGCTGAATTTTCAAAATATTTTAGTGACCATTACAGAAAACTCACATCCAAAACTCCAAAAACTAACATATCATTTTCTTGTGGATAACAGATCGCTGATCTGAGAGACAGCCGAGTCATGAACGAGGACACATGAGAAGGTCGGCCACTACTGACTCAAGCTTGGATGTGGTCGAAAGCCCGGCTCCACATGGTCCTACCACTGCTCTCACACATGGTGTTCTGGCTACTTCCACCAGTGCTCTGCGGGTTGTCGTTCCGCGAGAGCAACGACAGGGAGAACAAGATGATGGACGTCGCTAGTGCTTCGCTTGCCTGCATCGCTCTGCTAGCGCTCGGGAAGGTTATGGCCACAGAAGAGCCATGACATACTTCAAGACTCTCATTTACTACCTTACCATCGTTGTGAGCTTGTCCGGGATGTCGTACGTCGCCGGTGTACTGATCATGAGGCTTCTCGAACACTTGACACCATCGATCAAGGTGGTGCATCGGCTCCTCATGCTTCTCCAGGCCTGCTGTTCTCTCATTTAGGTGGTGCACATACGTCTGCCTAGGCCTCATTCTGAAGTCTTAAGTTCCTCGGAGCATTGATGGTATAAAAAGAGAAGACATGGGTGAGTTGAAGAGAAAGTGCATGAAGAAACATCTGAATCTTTTTGAGTTGCTACCTGCTGTTTTGTTGTAATTCTGGTGTACATTTTAAGTTGCTATCATTTCATGTCAAAATGTGTGATCTTGGTCACTTGAGTTCGTCTGTATCATGGAATGTTACTATCAGGTATTTTATTAGAGCAGGAAAAACAACAAGATCAGTCTTTCCTTCCTTTTTCTGTCTCTTTTTCCTTGGTGGAGAGGGACAGGCGCTGGTTTTTTGCGTAGGATTATCCTATCTTTTTAGTCCTGTAATGTCGGTGTTTACGTGGCTTGTAGCTGAATCCTTATTTTATTAATGAGACACGTATTACCATGAAAAAAAGACTATTTCATAACTTTAGTGGATAATTGTATATGAATACCATTTAGTGGCATCCTGCTCAAACCGGTATAGTAGGCTATATCGGTGCTATAGACGGCTATTTAAAACTTTGATAATAATACGTGCGTTGCACGTGCACGCTTACTAGTAAAAACAAACAAATTATGAGAAATTGGAGGATTTTTTAACCCATGCAGAAGGTTTGTACAAGTGCCATTTCGAATTTCGTTATAGGGGGTGCTTGGAATTTCGTATGCTAGTGATTTATAGGATTGCAAAGGGATAATGTGGGATAGTGGAAATTGCTAAGCATTTTATAGCCTCATGCTACAATTTTCCTTTTGATCTCCTATAATTTTTAGTGAAGTGCCTACAATGTTTCCTTTCCTCTAGTCTTTCTTTTATCGTTGAAATCAGTATGATATGAAAAATTCTCTCATACCGTCGTTATATGTCTGCATTTTCTAATTCATGCACCATGAAGCCCCACTAGCAAAGAAAATGACATATCAAAGGTGATATGAACGAGGCAAGGGGTTGCGTAGCATGATCTTCATGAATTAGAGGTGAATTTGAGAAAAAACATGAAGAACACGAAGACACAGAGGAAAACGAGAGGAATCACAAGGAAAACAACCACAAATGAACACACAAGATACACATAGGTAGATCCTTAACCCCAATCATCCACAAGAGAGACAGTGGGAGCAAGATATGGTTCTTCCCAAACCCTTAGACAAGGAGGGTTTGAATTTCATGAAGGAATCTTCATCCATAGGTGGACTTGTACTCTACAGAGTCTTCACCTCGCAAGGTGGTCTTGTTCTCCATGAGGAGGAATCCCACTAGGGGAGATAGATGAACTAAGTTCTATCAATATGAGTTCTAATCTTAGCTAACCCAAGATCTAGGAGGGGGAGGGGTATATATGTCCACCCACAAAGAGGTAAGCAAGGAAGGGAAGGATACACTACGGAAACAGCTAATTTGCCGTCAGTAGGCCGCTTTGCCGTCAGCTTTTCGTCGGGCAAGACGACAAAGCAAGGGTTTGCCGTCATCAGCAGACGGCAAAGAAAAACTGACGGCAAAATATACTTTGCTGTCTACCAAAAAAAACACAGACGGCAAAGAGCTCACTTTGCCGTCTGCCACAACAAACACAGACGGCAAAGAATCTTTGCCGTCTGCAAATAAAAATACAGACGGCAAAGCGAGCACTTTGCCGTCTGTAAAAAATATACAGACGGCAAAGTAAGAAGCACAGCAAACGGATCGATCACGCGGATCGATGACGTGGCAAGATCTCAGACAACCCAGCCACTACGCACGCCCCCATCCCACCCCTCCCGTCGGACGCACGCATCCACCCATGACGCACGCGCCCCTATGACTAGCCCCCACCCTCCTCTCTCCTTCTCCCTCCTCATCCTCGCTCCTGTGCGCCTCTTCCTCTTCGCCCGAGCAGCCACACGCGGCAGGCCATGGCGCCGCTGGCCCCGGCCCTCCCCTGTCTCCCCGAGCTGCCGCAAGCGGCCGGCCATGGCGCCGCTGGCCCCGGCCCTCCCCTGTCTCCCCGAGCTGCCGCACGAGGCAGGCCATGGCGCCGCGGGCCCCGGCCCTCCCCCGTCGCCCTGAGCAGCCGCATGGGGCCGGCCGTGGCGCCGCCGGCCCCGGCCCTCCCCCGTCGTCTCGAGCAGCCGCACGGGGCCGGCCGTGGCGCCGCCGGCCCCGGCCCTCCCCCGTCGCCCCGAGCAGCCGCAGGCGGCTAGCCGTGGCGCCGCCGGCCCCGGCCCTCCCCCGTCGTCTCGAGCAGCCGCACGGGGCCGGCCGTGGCGCCGCCAGCCCCGGCCCTCCCCCGTCGCCCCGAGCAGCCGCAGGCGGCTAGCCGTGGCGCCGCCGGCCCCGGCCCTCCCCCGTTGCCCCGAGTAGCCGCACGTGGCCGGCCCTGCTCCACGGCACCGCCGGCCCCGGGCCCTTCCCCCTCTTCCCCCCGGCCCCCGTGGCCCCGAGCAACCGCACGCCGCCGGCCCGGGCCCTTCCCCCTCTTCCCCCTGGCCCCCGTGGCCCCGAGCAACCGCACGCCGCCGTCCCCGTCCCCCGGCGCCGCGACCTTCCCCACCTCCGACCAGAGATAGGGAGGAGCTCGGCTGCGCGCCGGCCAACTGCACTCCATCGAGGGTCGCTGGCCACCTCCCTCCAAGAATGCCATTGCCCATGCCACCGCACTCCATTTGTCGCTGCTAATTGTTATTAATTGCTAATTACTGATGTTAACTACTAGATGCTCACTGCCTGTGCGTGTACCTGCAAAAATTGATGTTTCACCCAAATTGGACGCAGGACGCCGGACGCTGTTTTTTTTAATATTCACCCAAATTCTTTGCCGTCTATCATTTTATGAGGCTGACGGCAAAGGTAGTGTTCGGCTGACGGCAAAGGAGCTTTGCTTTGCCGTCTGTTATTAAATTGGCTGACGGCAAAACATGAGTTTGGCTGACGGCAAAGACTTTGCCGTCTGCCCGATGAAAAGTTGACGGCAAAGCAGCCTTTGCCGGCATCCTCTTTGCCGTCAGCCAGCTGACGGCAAACTCTTTGCCGTCTGTATTTCGCTCTTTGCCGTCTGTACTCGCCAGACGGCAAACTAGCTGATTCCTGTAGTGATACATGGGTTGGGCCCAATACACATGCTCGAAGGCAAGTCACACAGGCCGAGTAGGGTCAGAGGGTTACATCTGGGTAATATCCAGGGCATGTACGACCATGTCCAGAGGTATAGCAGTAAGGTCAGACATGCCTTTGAGGGTGCTCGGTGGTTCTGGGCGATGTCTGAGGGGTGTCCGAGGGGGCCCCAGGATTGTGGTAGGTTCGACAGGGATCGTACAAGGACCATCCGTGGCATGCCAGATCTTACTGTTCTCCCTCGGTTGCCGTTGTCCTCTGGGCGCCATCTTCGTACTCCGTGCCTTCATCCTTGCGGTTCCCATCCACTTCCACGCTTCCTCTTTAATGGTGTAGTCGTTCTCTTGTGCTTGAATTCCTCCATGCCATGTGTGATGTTTAGCTCAAACTTAAAGAGGCACAAGGTAGGAGTGAAGTAATATACATCCTCGAGAGAATCAAGTAGACATGTGTAAAGAAGAAGATTCGCTTTTATATCAAGTGTGCTTATATAAAAATTTCATACTATTGACCCAAGACTGCTCTTGTTTTAGAGTTACAAATATGCTACCTTATGAAATGCAACCCACTCACGATAACATAGAAACGGAGCTGACTATGCTCCTTTTTTCTTTGAACAAATAAATTCTAAATATCTTAATTTACAAAAATTCCCTAGAGCTAAGTGATGCTAGTTGAAATAATGTTGTGACGTAAATGCGTTTTTTTTTTGAGAAATACCTGTAATATTATTCATACTCGTAACAATTATAGATACACTGATTTGGATCTAAGATCCAAGAAAATACAAAGTAACTCCTAAAACTAAGAAACTAAGAATTACAATGAAATCTCTTGAAAACATCTTCTTCGCGGTATCAATCTCTGCTAGAAAAAATACTCAAAGACTTCGGTAAAGAGGCTGCAATTGGATTCGAGCAACGATGTTGTCCCTCTTTCACCCGTCCGAACATTACCAATAATGTTTTTTGAAAGCATCTTGAGTCACCCATTAGAAAAAATGGGAAGCCTTGATCGATGAACGTACTTGGGCCAGGGATGATCCCGTAGAAGTGCGAGCCGTCGAATCGCGATATCTTCACCATAGTGTCGATGAAAGATTTCACCTCCACAAAGAATCAAACCAACAAAAAAAAAAGCTTGACACATCAACACAAACTCATCAGATCCGAATAATCGGATCTGCGAGGACAGAAAACTCTCTAACCTCATGGCACCGTCAAAAGAACGAGAGTACTTTTACTCTCACAAAATACGAAAATCACTAGACGTTGACGAAGAAACATAAAGATGCGAGGTTTCCCCACCTCGCAGCGCCAAGATGGCAGCCGTTGGCGAGGGAAACAACAAATCCCTGGCGGCGACGGCTGTTGCAACGCCCTACACGGTAATGATTATCGCCAGAGGAGTTTCGTAGGGTTTTGGACGTGTAGTTGCCTTGTCCATGCGCTCTTTGTTCTTGTGCAATCTAGTATTGGCGTGTAGTTGCCTTGTCCATGCGCTCTTTGTTCTTGTGCAATCTAGTATTAAAATGAGTCGGCCCATGTTATCCAATGGGACATGCCGCCCAGTATTGGACATTGGCCCGGCTCCATGTCGCTGAACAGAACACAGAGGCCAGCAGGGACCAGGTCCGGGCCAGAGCGGGCCGGGCCATTCCCATCCTGACTTCCAGCCGAGCTCACCAGCCTGTCAACACCATAACAGATCACACCATTTTGCAGGCAAAACGGAGTAGACACCAGGATCATCACCCAGCCTGAAGCCGAGCAAGCATGCGTTATTCTGAAGCCGAGCAAGAAACACTCTTAATACTAATAATTCTTAAGGTAATAACACAGACAGATCTTACACGGGAAACAGATTATTCTGCAAAATATACATACTCAGTTCGACACAAACAAGCAAAACATATTCTTCATATTCCCTGCAGCGACGAACATGTACTAGATTGCACTGTACACGGCACACCAGCGAGCGGCACCTTTCTTTTTTTGCTTTGGTCTCGTTTTTTTGCTTTGGCATAGCACCACCAAACCTACTTTCCAAAGAGGGATTTGATCCACCACAGGCCGCCGTCCTTGGGGGCATCCTGACTCTCCGGCGTCGGCTCCGGGTGCGGCGTCTTCCGGAGCTTGCTCACGTCGTACCCTTCCTCCTTGGCCCTCTCCACCAGCTCCTCGTACACGCCCTCGTCCATCTGCGGCTGCCTGCACAAGATCTACACACACCGACACACGCACGCCATGGCAGAGATTAGATTGGTCATCGATCTACCGCCACAGGCATTGCAGTTCAATCGAATTACGCACCCAGAGGTAGTTCCTGGAGGGCTGGCCGACGAGCGCGTACTGGTAGGCGTCGTCGATGTGGAGCACCCAGTAGTCGCCGGTGACGGGGAAGACGGGGAGGAAGGGGGGCACGTAGAACCTGACCTTGAGCTTGGCCTCGTCGCCGGCGTCGTCGGCGCGGAAGGCGGTGCCCTCGATGTGTCCCCGGCGGCCGTCGGTCCAGGTCTCGTTCAGCACCTTGACGGCGCCGTCGGGGCCGAGCGTGTAGGTGGCGCGCGTGTTGGTGCCGTCCTTGGGCTGGAACCTGGACGGGAAGCACGCGATCTCGTACCACCGGCCCATGTAGCGCTCCAGGTCGAGGTTCCGCACCACCTTCATGGCCGCCATCGTACGCTGCGTGTGAGGGAGGGTGTTGGGTTGGGGGAGAAGGGGAGGAAGCGAAGGCGGCGTGGGCGCTGGTGATAGGGATGGATGTAAGGGATTGGAAGGAGCGGATAGAGATGGAGGCAATAATAAAAGCTGGTGCGGGAGACGTGGAGGGCTGTGGGCGATACGTTGGGACCGAGATTCAAGTCCACCGTTTGCTTGTTTTTTCTTCCAAGGATGAAGTCCACCGTTTTGCAGCTGGACACGCTGGGACAGCTAAAATTGGGAATGGGCCGACCAAAAATTTCAAGGCTGATGGAACTTTTGGGACGGCCTCATCTAGAAAACAGGGGAGCAACTAACGCGATTTCCTATTTGACGCACTCTGTGTCAAATTGTCGGCGCGGCATTTCCTAAACGCCGCTTCAGGCGCCCGTTTCTTCGCTATGTGGAACACCCCGCCGCGATGGGCCGGCCCGTTCTCCCTTTTTTTATTAAATGCAAAAAAATAGAGCGGGTAGTAGTGTGATTCGAACCAGCAATCTCTGGTTCAATTTGCGCCGCAACAACCAACCACCACCCAAACCGATCTGTTTACTCACAGGTTTTTCCTTCTTTTCCCTTTTTTTTTCTTGCAACGGTTTTTCCTCTGGTTTTTTCTTTTTCTTTTGCTAAATTCATGAACTTTTTTACAAAATCGATGATTTTTTTTAAAAAAAATCAAGGAACTTTTTTTAAAATCGTTGAACTTTTTTAAAAAAATCCATGAATTTTTTTAAGATTTTTGATTTTTTTTTCAAATTCAATGAACTTTTTTTTAAAATCGATGAACTTTTCCCAAAATCGATGAACTATTTTTTAAATTTGTGAACTTTTTCAAATTTGATGAACTTATTTCAAATTCGATGATTTTTTTTCAAATTTGATGATTTTTTCATTTTTTTTTCAAATTCGATGAACTTTTCACAATTTCATGGTTTTTTTAAATTCGTCAACTTTTGCTGCAAATTTATGAACTATTTTGAAAAGTCAACGGTCAAAGGTCACCCAGTCAATAGAACCATTCTACTTTTTTTAGGGGTACGGAACGATTCAACTAAGCGACGGATACCCGGGCGGCTCGAACGAGCAAGCAAGGACTGCAGAGCACTAATGGACCGGCCCAGCTGACACACACGTGGGCGCCAGGGAGCTTCCCTCGTGCCTGAAGCACCAATTAGGAGCACCCTGTTTTGGGATTTTCAGAAAATGTGCCAGCTTTTGGGAACGTTTGTATATTTCAAAATGTGCCAGCTTTTCCAAATTTGGAAGAGCACCCTGTTTTGGAAGCGCCAACTGGCACATTTCTTCAAATTTGTTCCTAGTTTTAATAAAAATTAATAATTTTATTAATTTTTCAACAATGTTCCTAGTTTTAAATTTTGTTCAGAAATTGAAAAAATGATTAGAAGTTCAAATATTGTTCGCTTCTTTTACAAAAAAATGTTTGAACATTAAAAAAAATAGAATTTCAAATGTTTAAAAAGTTCAAATTTTAAGTTTTTGTTCACAAATTCATAGAATGTTCCCGAATTTCAAAAAATATCGTACTTTTAAAATTTGTTCACAAATTTCATTAATGTTCATGTTTTTGAAATTTTATACTCATATTTAAAAAACGTTTGGAAAATTTGAAAAAATGATTTCATTTTAATTTTTGTTCACAAAAAAATGTTCGGGAATTTCTGAAAATGTGCCAGCTTTTCCAAATTTGTTCACATATTAAAAAAGTTGTCATATTTCAATTTTGTTCACAAACCCACAAAATGTTCGGGGAATTTTCAAAAATGTTCTTGTTTTAAAAAAAATGTTCGTAATTTCGAAAAATGTTCGCGTTTTCAAATTTTTGTTCACAAATTCAAAAAATGTTCTTGCTTTTCCAAATTCTTTCACAAAATCAAAAAATGTTCATGTTTGCAAATTCCAAAAATGTTCAGGGAATTTCGAAAAATGTTCGCATTTTGAAAAACTTGTTCATCAATTCGAAAAATGTTTGTGTTTTCAAATTTTGTTAAAAAATTCAGAAAATGTTTGGAATTTCAAAATATGTTCAAGCTTTGTCAAATTTGTTAACATATTAAAAAAAATGTTCATGGTTTCAAATTTTGTTTGCAAATTCAAAAAATATTCTTGTTTTGAAAAAAAAAAATCTTCGTAATTTTGAAAAATGTTTGCGTTTACAAATTTTGTTCCTGTTTTTTGGAAAATGTTTGGGTTTTTAAAGATTGTTCATGATTTCCAAAACTATTCTCTTTTTCAATTTTGTTTCTTTTTTTCAAGAAATGTTTGAGAAACCCAAAAATTGTTTGCGTTTACATGAAATGTTTGAGTTTTTAAAAATTTGTTCATAAATATTAAAATGTGCGTGTTTAAAAAAAATTACATTTTTATAAAGAAAATATCCTTTGAAATTTCTAAAAAGTTTAAATCTGTTGCATCTTATAGTTCATATGCATCGGGCGGCCATTTTAGTTACAAATTTCAAGGTGTTACATTGGTTATTTTTTGTGACCGTTTTGATTTTGCCGCTGTTGTTTGTTTCTTTAAAAGCCGCATTGCTTACCTAGCACAAGAGTTGTCTGTCGGATTGGTTAGCCCAACACGCGCATCTCTACGAAGTCTTAGTTTTTGGCCTTTTTCCCCCTCGCAAACGTGGCACTGCAAAATGGGGCGGCCCAGGTGAGCTGCGCCGTGTGCGAAACGTCGACTCTCTCACGCAGAGACCGCCACATACGAGCTCCCGCTACTAACTACCCCTTACGGGGGACCTCCAGTGACAGTTTGGGTGCCTAGGAAAACGCCAAATGATGCGTTCAGCCGCCGCCACATGTTGCATGTTGGACGCTCCCTCTAATTTTATTTTTTTATTTTTCTGTACGCGTTTTAGATGAATTTTTTTCGGGATTTTTGGCTTTTTGGTTTCACCCGGTTTTTCCTAGGTTTTGGAGGAAAAAATTGGATGTTCTTTTTGCGTGGGAAAATAAATTGTGATTCACAAGAAGCATAAATATGCTTATCGTGGAGGCACAGATTTGCTTCCATGAGAAGCACATTTGTGTTTCTCGGATAGAGAAAAAATTATGTGGTTCCACGAGAAGCACATATTTGCTTCTCGTGGAGGCACTGATTTGCTTCCGTGAGTTGTGCTTCTCAGAAAGGAAAAAAAAATATGCTTTCACGAGAGAAGCACAGATTTACTTCTCTTGAAGGTACAGATTTGCTTCCGAGAGGAAAAAGTGAAAAACCTCAACCGTGCTTCTGGCTTCGGGTTTTTTCATGAAAAAAAAGTTCGTCGAAACCTATTTACATGGGATCTAGTTTCGATGATCTCGAGGCCAGAATCTAACAGTGAAAACGGTTTGAGATTTGGACGCACGATTCAAGAGATAAAAATGTTATGAATAAATGAAACTAAATAAAAAGGGACAAGCGCGCTGGATGTGAATCGAACAAGCGACAAGTGATGTACATGTAAGTGTGTCTGAAAGAACATGTGCTGCCCCATGTTTGGTTTTGGTAATTGATGACAATCTCTATGGACTAATGGTTGTCTTGAGTTATATTTGAAGGGTTTGTCCATAGGCATTACTTGAAGACCATTTGTTGGTTTCAAGGTTATTAGAAGAAGAATATGTGTTGACCAAGGTGCTATTCAAGGATTGATCCAAAGATTAGTCATGTGAGAGTTGAGCCTATTGCAAACATGTCTTGAAGAAGAAGATTGTGTGAACATTCATGTTTACCTTCAAGACATCATCCTAATGAAGAGAGTTGAAAAGATACAAGATTGATCAAGAATAAGTACAACGAGTGATTCAAGTTGATCAACACACAAAGCGTAGAAGATGTACCAAGCGAGATCAAGTGATGTCATGGTATGGTAAGCATTGTCCATTACGCTTTGTGTACTAACCCGTGGTCTATGTGAGAGTTATTTGTGGGGTTAGGCATGTTTCCATGGGCTTGTGTCAAGAGGAAGATCTCATTCAACCCATGGAGGATGACATCAAGTGGTGATCGTCATCAAGTTTGCGGTGTGCAAGTTCAAGTGGAGCATCATGAAGAGATCATGCTTGATGCTTGCCGTCCATTGTGGTGACAATGGACTTGTGAAGATGTGTCGAAGAGTGGCTCACCCATAGTGTGAAAGATCGTGGATGTCGCCTAGAGGGGGGGGGGGGGTGAATAGGTGCTTTAAAATAATTACGGTTTAGGCTTGAACAAATGCGGAATAAACCTAGCGGTTAATTTGTCAAGCACAAAACCTACAACAACTAGGCTCACCTATGTGCACCAACAACTTATGCTAAGCAAGATATACAACTATGTGATAGCAAGATATATAACATGAAACACTATGGCTATCACAAAGTAAAGTGCATAAGTAAATGGCTCGGATAAGAGATAACCGAGGCACGCGGAGACGACGATGTATCCCGAAGTTCACACCCTTGCGGATGCTAATCTCCGTTTGGAGCGGTGTGGAGGCACAATGCTCCCCAAGAAGCCACTAGGGCCACCGTAATCTCCTCACGCCCTCGCACAATGCAAGATGCCGTGATTCCACTAAGGGACCCTTGAGGGCGGTCACCGAACCCGTACAAATGGCAACCCTTGGGGGCGGTCACCGAACCCGTACACTATGGCAACCCTTGGGGGCGGTCACCGGAACCCGTACAAATTGATCGGGGCAATCTCCACAACTTAGTTGGAGACCCCGACGCTTGCCCGGAGCTTTACACCACAATGATTGAGCTCCGAAGCACCACCAACCATCTAGGGCGCCCAAGCACCCAAGAGGAACAAGCTCTAGGGTACCAAGCACCCAAGAGTAATAAGCTTCTCAACTTTTCACCACCACGTATCACCGTGGAGAACTCAAACCGATGCAACTAATGCAATGGCAAGAACACACGAAGTGGTCAAGTCCCTCACTCCCAAATCCCACCAAAGCAACAAAAGCTATGGAGGAATATGAGAGGAAGAACAAGGAGAACACCAAGAACTCCAAGATCTAGATCCAAGGGGTTCCCCTCACATAGAGGAGAAAGTGATTGGTGGAAACGTAGATCTAGATCTCCTCTCTCTTTTCCCTCAAGAACTAGCAAGAATCATTGGAGGGATTGAGAGATAGCAAGCTCGAAGAAAGTCAACAATGGAGGAGAGAGAGTTTGCTCATGGATGGGGAACCATTGGGGAAGATGGCGCCTTAAATAGGTCCCCCACAAATCCAACCGTTATGTGCTCTGCCCGCAGCTGAGCGGTACTACCGCTCCTAGGAGCGGTACTACCGCTTAGGCGGTACTACCAAACACTGGCCAGGGGTACTCAGTATACGAGCGGTAGTGCCACCGGAGCGGTACTACCGTCGCCCCCAGCGGTACTACCGCTTAGGGATCCTGGCACAGGTGAGGCGGCGGTAGTAGGGGAAACTGGCGCGGTAGTACGGCGCCAAGCGGTACTACCGTGCTAGTGCCGTTCTACTACCGCTAAAGCAAAATGGGCAAACAGAAACCAGCACAGAAGGTATTTCCTAAGCGGTACAAGGAGCGGTAGTAGTATGCAGAAGTACCGCTTGAGCGGTACTACCGGGCTACTACCGTGCAACTACCGCTAAAAGAAATTAGGCAACAGAAAGTTGCTCAGAAGGAGATTCTCAAGCGGTACTCGCTGCGACAGACCACAACGGAAGTACCGCCTAAGCGGTACTACCGTGGTGCCGAGCGGTACTACCGCTTGGGTGCTGAAAACTTGCCCAAACAAACAGAAGGATACAAATAAAACCAAAACTGCCAAAACTTCTGCAAATGAGCTCCGAATTGAGCAAACTCAAGCTTGTTGTATAGATGACGACAAATACTATCCAACAACGATTGGATATAATAAGAAGTGGCAGGGGAGATATGCCTAAGATATAGAGAAGAGAAACCTCTATGAAAGAAGAACCGGCATAAACTCCAACATCGAAAACATCATAGAAGATGCATATATGAACTCCGTTTTCGATTAACTCGAGCTTGTCATGAAGATGACCATAAGCTCACAAACTCACAAAGAGAAACACCAAACAAGAACCAAGAAAGATGATGCAAGGATGCAATGGTTTGAGCTCTCTACGAAAGATACGATCAAGCTACTTACTTAAGAGCCCCCCTTGATAGTACGGCAATCGATCCTATAACCCGGTCTCTCAACTACCACCATGAGACCGGTAAAATAGAAAACCTATCAAGGGCAAACCTTCGCCTTGCACATAGTCCACTTGAGCTAGATGATGACGATCTTGACTTCCTCAAGTTGGACCACCTTTCTTGATTGCGCTGGCTTGATGAAGACTAGTTGATTGCTCCCCCATACTCCACTATGGGTGAGCCACTCTTCGGCACATCTTCACAAGTCTATTGCCACCACAATGGACGGGAAGCTTCAAGCTCTTGATCTCTTCGTGATGCACCTCTTGAACTTGCACACCGCAAACTTGATGACGATCACCACTTGATGCCATCCTCCATGGGTTGAATGAGATCTTGCTCTTGACGCAAGCCCATGGAAACATACCTAACCCCACATAGAACTCTCACGTAGACAATGGGTTAGTACACAAAGCGTAATGGACAATGCTTACCATACCATGGGATCACTTGATCCCTCTCGGTACATCTTCTACGCTTTGTGTGTTGATCAACTTGAGTCACTCTTTGTACTTAGTCTTGATCAGCCTTGACTCTTTCCAACTATCTTCATTAGGATGATGTCTTGAAGGTAAACATGAATGTCCACACAATCTTCTTCTTCAAATCACCTTGAGACCAACAAATGGTCTACAAGCAAAGCCTATGGACAAACCCTTCAAATATAAGTCAAGGCAACCATTAGTCCATAGGGATTGTCATCAATTACCAAAACCAAACATGGGGGCACCACATGTTCTTTCAATCTTCCCCATTTTGGTAATTGATGACAATCACTTTCAAGAGAGTTTATATAAGGAATTAAGCATCACCATGCAAGACAACAACTAATAATGCATGAGCATGAGATGCAAATGCTTAGGAACAAAACCAAAGCATGAAACGAAGAAGCAACTCACTTCTCCTATAAACTCTCTAAGCTTCTCCCCCATTGGCATCGATTGCCAAAATGGGCTCCAAGCTTAGAAGGCCAATATAATATGCGTTCCTCCATAAAGTGTGTATTTCTCAAAATATGAGTGGAATACAATACACATATCCAAGGATACGCAAAAGGAGGAAGACAAACTATATTGAGGATCCAAAGATTGCAAAAGGAATGATATGACACAAAGACATACCAAGAGTGAAGCAAGCAATCAAAACATACCAATTGAACCAATCAATCAAATGATCCGACAAGCCACACGAATAAAAGATATTATGATAAGAGCATAGGAGTGTTCTAAAGAACATAGAGAAGCTCCCCATGATTTGTGCATTATTTAGTTCTATATTTGGATACAACGTGCAAAAAATAGGATCATCACTCCCCCAAAATCAATAGAAACTCACAACAAGTGCAAGTGAGCAAATAGGAAACTAAGCCTAGCACTTGCAACAAACACATGGTTGAGCAAAATGAAATAGAGGCAACTTAGGAATAGGCTCAACCAAAACGATGTGTGTGAGTCATGGCAAAGCACTTGAGAAGACTAATATAAGGATGAGCATTAAGCATCAACATAGTCTTGAATAAATGAGATACAAGGTGCAAGACACGTCCTTCCCACACACAACAAGCAAATGGGTTCACAGGCTCACTAAAAATGCGAATTAACTACAAAGCTTGTGACAACCCACGGTGAAGATAGAAAATGATAGCCTCATCAAGAGGAGGGATACCAATAGAAATGGCAAAAGTCTCGTCAAGACAAGCATGAGGAAAACAATCTTCACCACAAAAGAGTGCAACAAGATGCAAGGATATAAGATCCACACTCAAGACAAATCCTTTCACGAAACCACCAAGGAAAAGAACGGAGAATGAAAAGGTGGGCGTGAAAGAATTAGGATATCCACTAAAGATGTAACTTCTCTCAAGTGTATAAGATTCTAGGTAGATGAAAATCACGATGATATCAATCCACAAAGAAGGATGTACACACGAAATGGTTACACAAGGAAAGAATAGGATATCCAAAAGGAAGTCATAAAATATACCAATAAGATCTTTGCTTGAAAAGCATAAAGCACAT
This sequence comes from Elymus sibiricus, assembly GCA_039707655.1. Lineage (NCBI taxonomy): Eukaryota > Viridiplantae > Streptophyta > Magnoliopsida > Poales > Poaceae > Elymus > Elymus sibiricus. The sequence continues at coordinate 323,947,105 of CM077674.1, read as the reverse complement.
GACTTAATATTATCTTATAGTATATAAATGAACTTCAACCATACGGACATCAAAGACATCACAACTAGCAACAAGAGATCATTGTTGGGATGCTTTGAGAAAGGAAACAAGTATCACAAGAACGAATCAAGAAATTCATGCCATGATGCAACCTACACAAGGTTGAATGCAAGAAATGTATGCATGAAGTTGATACTTGTTACTGAGATAGCATTGGAATGATGTAGTAGATACCAATTGAATGTAGTAGATTGTAGTTCATTGATCATCCTAGCTTGACTCCAATAAGCACATGGTGACAACACCTTCCTTGTGAGTGAGCCGAGCATCCAATGCATCTCCAATTGTTCCTAGAACAACACCACAAACAAAATGGTGCCCAAACTCATTGGGACCAAAGAGTTAGAAACACCAATACATAGGACAAACTCCACAAAAATATGTGCACATAGATATGAAAATGAATTTCATGCACATCTCATCCAATTTGAGACTTGGTGGAGTTTCCTCTATATATTGGGTCAAAGAAAGAAAGCATGCCAAAGAAAATACATAAAGTAAATATGCATGCTCAAGACTTTCAAGAACCGAAACCAAATGAAAAAGAAATACCAAGTTAAAATAGGATACCAAATGGAGAAATCATCACTCGGAAGATATCAATGAAGATACATCGAGGAATGAGATATCCATTGATACACGCAAAATGAAAGATATCAAACTCCCAAAAGAGAGGAAAGTTCCAAACAAATCAAACCCTCTACAAAGTTTCATGATGGCACAAAGTACCAAAAAGAAACGGCTTGCCTTCCACTAACACACACTTGTTAAGGATCAAAAGATGAGTGTCTAAAGAAAATAGGATAGCTCCCCCAAGACTTGTGCATTAAAGAGAAATTGCATTTGAATACAAAATGCACAAGACGGGATCACCACTTTCACTATATCTAGAAAAACACTAGGCAAGATCAAGAAATTAACAAGATCCACAAGTGGTATGGAAGACAATGGGAGTTGACACAATCCTTGGCAAGAGATAAGGCAATTAAGCACAAGCCAACGTGAAGATGATTCAACAATTTTTACCACATACAAGAATACCAATTGTACAAGTACAAGAAGTATTTGGAATGAATTCCCAGTGGTAGATTGTAAAGAAACCCAACATCATCTTCACACCAAACAACATAAGCAAATGACTCTTGTAGAGCTAATATGCCACCTAGAAACAAGATAATTTACAATATCAACTCTAAGTGGCAATACCTCAAATGTACACATTTTCTAGGCTTGTAATATACACATAGCATATTACTCCCCCATAATGTGATACCAAAGACAACTTAACAAGAGGCAATAAAATGATCCAACACGAGATAATTAATGGACTATTTAGAATTTGAATTTCTCATGAGAAGACATACCACATAGAGACTAGATAATCTTGCAATATCAATACTAGGTGGTATTCCTCATGTACACACATTTGTAGGTTCGTGAAGTGCACGAAGCTCATCACTCCCCCAAAATGGGATGTTCCATTAATCTCTCACAAGAGCCAACTAAGATATAAACAAGATGCAAACTAGGCTCAACACAAGACTCACACGTACATGATGCGCAAACCAATATACACATACTTGATTTCTCAAGATAAGCAAGTTGGACGCGCAACATACACACACACATGCAAGGTACAAAACCAACACATGCAAAGGGGCAAGTAACTTTCAATGTAAACAATTTAAGTACAAGTTATCGCAAGGAGGCACATTGGATATAAGATAGAAACTCGATAATCCAAATGACTTGGCTTGAGAAAATATAATAATGAAGATCACTTAATTCTTCATGAGGTAGCCAAGTCTCCAATGTCCTCCAACAACACCTATTGATCAAGTTTGAGCTTGTTGGTCCCCAACCAAGTTGGGTCCTAAGAGGTTAGTCACAATAGGCTTGGCTACCCAAATGGTTCTTTTCTTGACACCACTTTGAGTACCAACAAACTTGGCAAACACATTGCCAACCTTATCCTTCCCAAGAGAATAGATATCATCAATTAGAATAGGGTTGGATAAGGTACCATTCGTGCATGAAGAAGCGACGTGACCTTTCTCACGACATAAGTAGCAACACCTACTCTTCATTTTCTTCTCACTTGATTTCTCAACTTGAGAAGCATTAACTTGAGTCTTCTTGGGAAGTGTCCTTTCTTCAACTTGTGGTTGAGCATGAGATTGAACTTGTGGCCGCTTCCCTTGTTGCTTGTCACTATGAGGCTTCTTCTTCAATGGGCAAGATCTAACATGATGCCCTTCAATTTTGCACTTGAAGCAAATAATCTTGGCCGAATTCTTGACTTGTTCTTGGCCCTTCTTCTTGTTGATCTTGGACTTCTTCTTCTTATTGGAGTTGAATCCAAGTCCACCTTTGTCATTGGGGGATTTTTGCATACTCAAAATATTGTTGAGTGTGGACTTCCCTTCATGACACTTTTGCAAGTCAATCTTCAAAGAAGTGACTTGGGCCTTGAGCTCTTTGATTTCCTCTACACGGTTAGTATCAACACAACTACTAGATGAAGTATAAGCTTCATCGTTAGAGCAACAAGGCAACGAGAGTAATTCATCACAAGATGTACCAACGTTATGAGTAGATGAATTACACGGACTCGCACATGGCAATATAGCATTTTGACTAGAAATAGTGCTAATGTCCACATGAGGCTCACTAGATGTTACCTTAGTAATCATAGCCTCATGAGCTAACTTTAGCACATTATGGGATACTAGAAGATCATCATGAGAGCTTGAGAGCTTTTCATGACTTTCTTCCAATTTCCCATAATTGCTAGATAGCAAATCAAGTTGTGACCGTAGCTCAACATTCTCCTTCAAAATGGATGCTTCACAAGAAATAGAGTTAGTAGCACAAGCATCATCATTAACAACAAAAGGAGAAGGTAACTTGGCAAGCTCTTTCGAATAAGAAGCTTTAAGTTGAGCATGTGACTCGGTGAGTTCAATGAGTTCACTCTTAATGACCCTTGAGCCATTTTCGAGGTGCTCAAAGTCCTCAAGGAGTTTAGCATGTGCAACTTCAAGCTTAGCATTTTTAGTTTTGAAATCATTGGCCACCTCAAGGGCTCTATCACGGGATTCCTTTACTTTAGATAATTCTAAAGCAAAAGTCTCCTCAAGAGATTCCTTGGTGGTTTGTTCAAGTTCAAGAGCTTGAGATAGCTCCGCAATCTCATTAGCGTAATCACGCTCATGACCTTCCATTTTCTCAATGGTGGCCTCATGCTCCTCAAGATGAGATTCCAACTTCTCAATGTATTTCTTGCCCTCAATGGCAATAGACATAATTTCCATGAAGTTGGAACGAGCAATTTTGTTCTTATGAAGAGCTTTAAAAATAATTTCCCCCTTAATTTTTAAGGAGGCAACATTACCATTCTCTTCATCATTATCCTCATCATCATTAGCATCAACATCATCATCAAGAGACATATTGGGGTTCATAGTAGGAGATACCTTTGAAGCCTTAGCCATAAGGCAAAAAGCAATAGATGATGATGTAGGATCCCTTGAGGCACCATTCAATACCATATCTTGTTCCATAGAGTCTTGAGTTTCCTCTACATTGTTAGCACAACAACTAGAGGAAATACATGCATTTTTATCATGGCAACAAGACATAGCAAGCATATCATCATGACATTTAGTCAAGCAATTTCTACATGATATGCAAGGACTATCAACACAAGCATGTGAAGCATTTAGAGTGCTCGAAGTGTTAAAGTCCAAAGATGGAGCATTGCAATAAGATAGTGATGAAGGATCATCAATAATAAGCCCACTATCATCATTGCAATGACCAACACTACTCACCATATAATTACCTTGTGGCAAACCACATGTAGGTGAAGTAGAAGAAGTTGAGAAGACAACACGACCGGAGGTGGAGGGAGAACAATCAACCCACAAATCTTGGACACACCATATTTGTCTTGAAGCTTTGTCCACAACTCATGAGCATCCCGAAACGGCATGAGTTGAAATATAACTACATTGCTCAAAGCATCGAAAAGCACATTAGAAGCTTGAGCATTGAGATAAGAGTTTTTCTCATCCTCTAAAGATAAGTTTTGAGAATCCTTTGGAGGAGAAAAACCCAAATCTACAATTCGCTCTAAACACGGGTCAATGGCCCGAAAAAGATTAAGCATGCGAATTACCCAAACATCATAATTTGTGCCATCGAAACTAAGAGTGTCAAAGAATCCTAATCCCCTAGTCGACATCTTTACTCTCTAGGCGGTAAAGCCTAATAATGAGAGACGAGGCTCTGATACCAATTGAAATATCGTGGATGTCGCCTAGAGGGGGGGGGATGAATAGGCGCTTTAAAATAATTACGGTTTAGGCTTGAACAAATGCGGAATAAACCTAGCGGTTAATTTGTCAAGCACAAAACCTACAACAACTAGGCTCACCTATGTGCACCAACAACTTATGCTAAGCAAGATATACAACTATGTGATAGCAAGATATATAACATGAAACACTATGGCTATCACAAAGTAAAGTGCATAAGTAAAGGGCTCGGGTAAGAGATAACCGAGGCACGCGGAGACGACAATGTATCCCGAAGTTCACACCCTTGCGGATGCTAATCTCCGTTTGGAGCGGTGTGGAGGCACAATGCTCCCCAAGAAGCCACTAGGGCCACCGTAATCTCCTCACGCCCTCGCACAAGGCAAGATGCCGTGATTCCACTAAGGGACCCTTGAGGGCGGTCACCGAACCCGTACAAATGGCAACCCTTGGGGGCGGTCACCGAACCCGTACACTATGGCAACCCTTGGGGGCGGTCACCGGAACCCGTACAAATTGATCGGGGCAATCTCCACAACTTAATTGGAGACCCCGACGCTTGCCCGGAGCTTTACACCACAATGATTGAGCTCCGAAGCACCACCAACCGTCTAGGGCGCCCAAGCACCCAAGAGTAATAAGCTTCTCAACTTTTCACCACCACGTATCACCGTGGAGAACTCAAACCGATGCAACTAATGCAATGGCAAGAACACACGAAGTGGTCAAGTCCCTCACTCCCAAATCCCACCAAAGCAACAAAAGCTATGGAGGAATATGAGAGGAAGAACAAGGAGAACACCAAGAACTCCAAGATCTAGATCCAAGGGGTTCCCCTCACATAGAGGAGAAAGTGATTGGTGGAAACGTAGATCTAGATCTCCTCTCTCTTTTCCCTCAAGAACTAGCAAGAATCATTGGAGGGATTGAGAGATAGCAAGCTCGAAGAAAGTCAACAATGGAGGAGAGAGAGTTTGCTCACAGATGGGGAACCATTGGGGGAAGAAAGCCCCTTAAATAGGTCCCCCACAAATCCAACCGTTATGTGCTCTGCCCGCAGCCGAGCGGTACTACCGCTCCTAGGAGCGGTACTACCGCTTAGGAGGTACTACCAAACACTGGCCAGGGGTCAGTATACGAGCGGTAGTGCCGCCGGAGCGGTACTACCGCTTAGGGATCCTGGCACAGGTGAGGCGGCGGTAGTAGGGGAAACTGGCGCGGTAGTACGGCGCCAAGCGGTACTACCGTGCTAGTGTCGTTTTACTACCGCTAAAGCAAAATGGGCAAACAGAAACCAGCACAGAAGGTATTTCCTAAGCGGTACAAGGAGCGGTAGTAGTATGCAGAAGTACCGCTTGAGCGGTACTACTGGGCTACTACCGTGCAACTACCGCTAAAAGAAATTAGGCAACAGAAAGTTGCACAGAAGGAGATTCCCAAGCGGTACTCGCTGCGGCAGACCACAGTGGAAGTACCGCCTAAGCGGTACTACCGTGGTGCCGAGCGGTACTACCGCTTGGGTGCTGAAAACTTGCCCAAACAAACAGAAGGATACAAATAAAACCAAAACTGCCAAAACTTCTGCAAATGAGCTCCGAATTGAGCAAACTCAAGCTTGTTGTATAGATGACGACAAATACTATCCAACAACGATTGGATATAATAAGAAGTGGCAGGGGAGATATGCCTAAGATATAGAGAAGAGAAACCTCTATGAAAGAAGAACCGGCATAAACTCCAACATCGAAAACATCATAGAAGATGCATATATGAACTCCGTTTTCGATGAACTCGAGCTTGTTATGAAGATGACCATAAGCTCACAAACTCACAAAGAGAAACACCAAACAAGAACCAAGAAAGATGATGCAAGGATGCAATGGTTTGAGCTCTCTACGAACGATACGATCAAGCTACTTACTTAAGAGCCCCCCTTGATAGTACGGCAATCGATCCTATAACCCGGTCTCTCAACTACCACCATGAGACCGGTAAAATAGAAAACCTATCAAGGGCAAACCTTCGCCTTGCACATAGTCCACTTGAGCTAGATGATGACGATCTTGACTTCCTCAAGTTGGACCACCTTTCTTGATTGCGCTGGCTTGATGAAGACTAGTTGATTGCTCCCCCATACTCCACTATGGGTGAGCCACTCTTCGGCACATCTTCACAAGTCCATTGCCACCACAATGAACGGGAAGCTTCAAGATCTTGATCTCTTCGTGATGCACCTCTTGAACTTGCACACCGCAAACTTGATGACGATCACCACTTGATGCCATCCTCCATGGGTTGAATGAGATCTTGCTCTTGACGCAAGCCCATGGAAACATACCTAACCCCACATAGAACTCTCACGTAGACAATGGGTTAGTACACAAAGCGTAATGGACAATGCTTACCATACCATGGGATCACTTGATCCCTCTCGGTACATCTTCTACGCTTTGTGTGTTGATCAACTTGAGTCACTCTTTGTACTTAGTCTTGATCAGCCTTGACTCTTTCCAACTATCTTCATTAGGATGATGTCTTGAAGGTAAACATGAATGTCCACACAATCTTCTTCTTCAAATCACCTTGAGACCAACAAATGGTCTACAAGCAAAGCCTATGGACAAACCCTTCAAATATAAGTCAAGGCAACCATTAGTCCATAGGGATTGTCATCAATTACCAAAACCAAACATGGGGGCACCACATGGTCTTTCATAGTGGAGTATGGGGGAGCAATCAACTAGTCTTCATCGAGCCAACACAATCAAGAAAGGTGGTCCAACTTGAGGAAGTCAAGATCGTCATCATCTAGCTCAAGTGGACTATGTGCAAGACAAAAGTTTGCCCTTGATAGGTTTTCTATTTTGCCGGTCTCATGGTGGTAGTTGGGAGACCGGGTTATAGGATCGATAGCCGTACTATCAAGGGGGGCTCTCGAGTGAGTAGCTTGATCGTATCATTCGTAGAAAGCTGAAACCATTGCATCCTTGCATCATCTTTCTTAGATCTTGTTTGGTTTTTCTCTCTGTGAGATTTGGAGCTTATGGTCATCTTCATAACAAGCTCGAGTTCATCGAAAACGGAGTTCATATGCATCTTTTATGATGTTTTCGATGTTGGAGTTTTTGCCGGTTCATATTGTGGGAAGGTCCTCTTCCTTACCCTATTGGCATTTCGCTGTTGGATAGTACTTGTCGTCATCTATCCAACAAGCTTGAGTTTGCTGGATTCGGAGTTCATTTGCAGTAGTTATCGCAGTTTCGATCTTCTTGACTGCATCTGTTTTTCTTGGGCAGTATTTCAATTCCCAAGCGGTAGTACCGCTCCACTCCACGGTAGTACCGCTCTTGCGGTACTTCCGCTATGAGCTACCGCAATTCTTCAGAGCTTCAGTCTGTGCAGCAGAAGTACCGCTCCTACAGAGCGGTAGTACCGCTCCGGCGGTACTACCGCTATTTCTCTACCGCCAGAAGTACCGCTTATTTTGTTCCTTCTGTTATGCTCTGTCCTTCGAGCGGAAGTAGAGCGGCAGTAACGGGCGGTAGTACCGCTTCGGGCGGCACTACCGTGCTGTCCTACTCTACTACCGTTGTTCCATCTGTCCACGCAGCACCTCGCGGTAGTACCGCTGGTGGGAGCGGTAGTACCACTCCGGCGGAACTACCGCCTCCCTGATTCACTCGGTTGCACGTACAGGTCGGAACTTCCATTCTAGCAGAAGTACCGCTCGCCCGAGCGGTACTACCGCTTAGGCACGGGCTAGGAGTGCATAACGGTTGGATTTTTCCCCACCTATAAACGGGGGTCTTCTTCCCCAATGAACCTAATCGCTTGAGCTCATGTTCTTCCCCCATTGTTGATCTTCTTCTAGCTTGCTATCTCTCAATTCCTCCAATGATTCTTGCTAGTTCTTGAGGGAGAAGAGAGAGGAGATCTAGATCTACGTTTCCACCAATCACTTTCTCCTCTATGTGAGGGGAACCCCTTGGATCTAGATCTTGGAGTTCTTCGTGTTCTCTTCTTCGTTCTTCCTCTCATTTTCCTCCCTAGCATTAGTTGCTTTGGTGGGATTTGGGAGAGAAGGACTTGGGCACTCCGTGTGCCCTTGCCATTGCATTTGGTGCATCGGTTTGAGTTCTCCACGGTGATACGTGGAAGTGAAGTTGAGAACCTTGTTACTCTTGGGTGTTTGGGCACCCTAGAGCTTGTTCCTCTTGGGTGCCTTGGTGCCCTAGACGGTTGGTGTTGTCGGAGCTCAATCATTGTGGTGTAAAGCTCCGGGCAAGCGTCGGGGTCTCCAATTAGGTTGTGGAGATTGCCTCGAGCAATTTGACGGGTACCGGTGACCGCCCCCAAGGGTTGCCAAAGTGTACGGGTTCGGTGACCGCCCCAAAGGGTTGCCATTTGTACGGGTTCGGTGACCGCCCTCAAGGGTCCCTTAGTGGAATCACGGCATCTTGCATTGTGCGAGGGCGTGAGGAGATTACGGTGGCCCTAGTGGCTTCTTGGGGAGCATTGTGCCTCCACACCGCTCGAAACGGAGATTAGCATCCGCAAGGGTGTGAACTTCGGGATACATCGTTGTCTCCGCGTGCCTCGGTTATCTCTTATCCGAGCCCTTTACTTATGCACTTTACTTTGTGATAGCCATAGTGTTTCATGTTATATCTTGCTATCACTTAGTTGTTTATCTTGCTTAGCATAAGTTGTTGGTGCACATAGGTGAGCCTAGTTGTCGTAGGTTTTGTGCTTGACAAATTAACCGCTAGGTTTTTTCCGCATTTGTTCAAGCCCAAACCGTAATTATTTTAAAGCGCCTATTCACCCCCCCCCCTCTAGGCGACATCCACGATCTTTCAGTGTCATTTGTCAGCGCCTGAGAAGGTGAAAGTAACCTTTGTTTTTTTTTCTGTGTTTTAATCTGTAAAACAAGCACGCTGGATGTGAATCGAACAAGCGACCTCCCTCATCAAGTTACGCTGGTGTAACCACCCCGCCATCCAGCGGGATCTGGTAACCTTCAACTTTTTTATTCTATTTTTTTTCTTTTTCGTTTTCTATTTTTACTTTTTTCTTTTTCCTGGTTCGATGAATTTTTTGCAAATACGTGAACTTTTTCTTCAAATTGACGTACTTTTTTTGAAATTCAATGAATTTTTTTTTCAAATCGATGAACTTTTTTTTTTCATATTTGTGCACTTTTTTTGAAAATCCATGTACTTTTTTTCAATCTTGATGAACTTTTTTCAAATCGATAAACATTTTTTCCAATTCGATGAACTTTATTCAAGTTTCATGAACTTTTTTTCAAATTCCACGAACATTTTTTCAAATCGATGAACTTTCATTCAAACTCATGATCTTTTTATCAAAATCCATTAACATTTCTGAATTCACGATTTTTTCGTCTTTACGATTTTTTTTTTGTTTTTTCAAATGCGATCGAGCGAACGATCTCGCTCTACAAGGGCTGGCCCACCAGTGTTGGAGCGTGGGCGCTAGCGAGCTTCCCTGGCGTCTGAAGCGCCCAATAGGAGCTCCCGATTTCGAGGGCACAAGAGCCCGTCCTTGTTTTACTTTTTTTGCGCGAAAAGCGCCCGTCCTTGTTGATCCATCTCCATCTCGCAGTTGGCAAACACTAGATAGGCCGGCCCAATAAAGGATTCTTGCCAGCAGATTATTTTATCTACGCGGTTTTCCTTTTTAGGCGTTTTTGTTGGTTTTCTTATGTTTTCGGTTTCCTATATGTTTTATATATTTTTGGTTTTTATTGTGTTTTTTTTTCATATTTCTTTTAGTTTTGTTAATTTTTGAACACATATCTTCTTTCTTAAATAGAAATTATACATTTTTTATATATTCGTAGAATTTGTTTATACACTCTGTACATTTTTTAATAGATGATGTATATTTTTCTAAATACATATTTGAAACATTTTTTGAAATATGCATTTAACATTTTTTTAATGGTAGGAAATATTTTTTTACTATATGGATATTTTTTTTACATTGTATACACATTTTTCAAAATATCACAAACATATTTTTTGAAATGCCTGAACATTTTCTGAAAATGTCGCATAAATTTTTCTGAATGATATGAAACATTGTTTGTAACCATGAACATTTTTTACATCATATAAATATTTTTCAAAATGCCACAAATGTATATTTGAGACGCATTTTTTTTTTTGTAAAAAGTGACATGTACATTTTTAATGCTATCAATACTTCTAAAAAGTTACGTTAATTTTTCAAACAATCGATGACGAATTTTAATATTTAAGTATTTTTTCCATTCAAGAAATATAAGTAAAAGTAATAAAAGAACATGCTCTAGTGAGCCAACGCTCCTCCCGTGCTGGGCCGGCCCATTTCATGAGATGGCTCTGGTCCCGCGCAGAGCTGGCTTAGGATCGCTATAAGCCATACATAGACACGCCCAGGCAATTGCCTCAAAGTCGTTGTTGCCCCGCCGTCAAAGTCCCTAGCTGCCGTCGTTTGACACCTCTGAAGTCTCCAAGATAGTCACTTACACGTAGAAGAAGTTCAAAAAATATTGAAAGATGTCACGGGTTGTTCTCCCTGTTCATGTGGTCTTGGATTTCACACATACCTAAAATTCCGCTTCCAAAAAAGGTTAACATTCATACAATGAGCAACAATCTATCTTATGGTTCTTGCGCGGCTCTAAATGGTTATATTATTACCCCAAATGCACATAGCCATGTTTTTTCTTGTCTATTCTTTACACTATGAATATCTTCGTATTTTGTTGTCAAAATTTGATGAATGTGATTTTTTGCTTGGTTTAAAAAAATGGGATCATATCTATGTACCTGTCTCAAGGTTGGCACTTATCCCATATCCTCCGCCATTTTTGAATGCCCTTTTTAAAAAATCTTTTGTATGCTCATTTGAATCATGTACATATTTTCACCCCAGAATTGAAATGTTTACTTCAGAATTCATGCAAAAAGATTCGAGATCTGCTATCTCATCCAGATCTCCTCTACGTGCTACTGCTACTACCATCCAAAAAGCATCTAACAGACACATCCTTCATTATCCCTATCTTCTTTTCTTAGCCCTCGTGTATGTATGCGTATATGCGCTAACCAGGTGAAGATACTGGTACACACTCGTAGGGATCGACGAAAAAGGGTTTTTCTCGCTTTATATATAAAGCAACCACTGGTAAGGACCCTATGCTTTGTTTAGACAACGCACGGATCCCTTGTTGATGGCTTGATTTGGTTAACGAGTTGTTGGCACAACCTGTCAGTAAAGGCTTATTACTAACAACGTATATGTTGCACCTAACACTACCGGAATTACTGGCTATGCCGACGGCATAGGTCCAAATCCCGTCGGGATAGACCTATGCCGACGGCCGCCGTCGGCATAGCCCCGTCGGCATCGTTTGCGTCGGCGTACCTGGGCCTGCCGTAGGCATAGAAAAGCCGTCGGCATAGGTACCTATGCCGACGGTGTCCGTACGGCCGTCGGCACAGATTGGCCGTCGGCAAACTCGTTCGTATGACGGCGGCAGACGGCGCCACCGTCAAGTTACACCCAGTAAAAACGCGCCACATGTCAGCACTATGCCGACGGCGAAGCCGTCGGCATATGTTTAAATATATGCCGACGGTTCAGCCGTCGGCATAGTGCTGACACGTGGCACATGCTGGTATTCCCTGGTGCCAGACTATGCCGACGGCTAAGCCGTGTGGTGCCAGGGAGTACAGTTGGCCGACACGTGTCCCCTATGCCGATGGCTTAGCCGTCGGCATAGAGTTAAATATATGCCGACGGCATAGAGTTAAATATATGCCGACGGCAAGGCCGTCGGCATAGCGGACACGTGGCGGCCACTGGTAGCTCGGCCTCGCCCTATGCCGACGGCATAGTTTCTTTCTGATTTTTTTTCTTTTCTCTGTTTTAATTCAAATCAATTCAATTCAAATAGACAGCAGATATATATATGATGAAATAGACATACACAGCAGATATAAGTATCATCCTCACAACCAACATCACAAGAACAAAACGATGACGAAGTGGAGCATCATCCTCATATAAGTATCGATCCACTTCATCACAAGAACCAACATCACAAGAACATAAATATCATCACAAACATAAGCATCATCGCAAACAACATAAGCATCATCGCAAGTCATCTAAAGGAGCACACAAGTCATCTAGAGGAGCATAAAAGACCAGAAGTCATCTAAAGACCCACAGGCTTAAGCGCCAGGACGTCCACCACCACCGCCAAGGTCGTCACCGCCAAAGCCCAGGTCGTCACTGCTAGCGGCAGCGCTACCGCCACCGCCACCTCCTCGGTGGATGGGAGTGACCGGGCTCCGTGACTTGGGAGTCATGCGAAGACCGGCACCACCACCAACGGATGATCCACCGGTTCCCTGGATGTTTGAAAAGACATGTTAAGGGGATATATGATTGTGTTGAATAAACGGTAAGCAGTGGCTGATGAGAACAATATTGCTTGATTTATACAATGGTTACATGGAATGTTGGTTTTCCTCTTTGCATATGTTAGATGATAAGATAATGGGATTGATATCTTTAATTCCTTTATGGAATATGTTACATTGAATATCTTTAGGGCGACGTGCTGTTGTAATATGTTGATTGTAAGAACAAATTGTTTTCATGCCATTTGAATGGAACATGCCATTGGATTTTGACATGCATGGTTGTATGTTAAACCTTAAGGATTTCATACACCCGTCAAAGTAGATGATTTATTTCTGATATATAACTTGAAAGCCCTTATCTTGGTGCCTCTTAATACATATATACACCTAATAATCAAGAGAAAATGATGCTTCTTTTGCCAAATGTTTACATATTTCTAAACTAAATCTAGAAATTTGACTAATGGTGAAGTGAGTGTTTTTTAGCGAGGAAGTGAGTGTTGTGTTCATGACTAATGGTGAAGCTGTGACATTCTAAGTTTCACAGTTATCTGTCAAAGCATCAATGGCAACCAGAGGGTTTGAATAAACGGTAAGCAGTGGTTGATGAGTTTGGGGAAGTACTAACCGCAGCCTCCATGTTCTATGCCAGAAACTCCTCAAAGGTAAGGAGCACTGGTGCAGGTCCAGCAGGTGGTGGTGGTGGTTCCATTACAGGAACCGTGCCGGCCGCCATGCTCTCAAAAACACGCTGCATGTGAATTGACCAAGCAAACACGAAGGTCAGAAGAAATGAAAGTGCAAATATGGAAGTGAAATGAAAGAGGCTAAACTAACCGTCATCATGCGAGTGCTGTGCTCCTGGACTGCTGCAACTCTCGCCTGCCACGCCATGGTCTCCTGGCGTGTGTACTCCATGTAGGCCTACGATATGACATGATGAACTCATAAAACATCTCAATGCGGAAAATAAAGTGAGCAAAAAGGAAGATAAGAGGGAAAATACTTACGCTGGTCTGCTGGGCTAGGAGGGAGTGTGACTGTGCACTGGTCGTGCTAGTGCGCTGGCTCAGGCTCGGGTCGGTAGCTCGGAGCCGTGTGAAGGAGATAGAAGGAGTACACACGGCATCCAGAACCGCCTGCCGACCATGAAGCTTCGGCCCTATGCCCACCACCGCCCTCTCGTCCGTAGCCTGCTTTAAGGGGTTAGGTGTGCCAGGATTTACCTTCAGATACACCTCCTCGTAGGCCTTCAGGTTCTCCCCGCTATTGCCGTAGTAGTCGCCCTTGCCCTCCTTGGACTTACTCCGCGTATGGGGCGATCTGCCACGCCTCTATGTCAGAGAGCGGCGCTTCAGTTTCTCCTCCTGCACCACCAAACAGAGGTTAGTGATACATAAGAAAGTGACGGTAAATAGAAGAAGAAGAATGTTTCATGTAAATAGATATACCTGAACTTTCTTGTGGCTAAAGTGGTTCCGGTTTCCCTGACCATGTGTTCCGTCGGTCCCTCGGTTAGCCCAGTTTTTCTTGCTCTTAGCAGCCCACTCTGCATCCTGACCGAGTCACAGATCCACCAATGCCGCCCATCCATCGGCCTTTCCATAACACCAACCAGGACACATCTACATAATGAAAGCATAATGGCATGTCAACACGAAACGATGAAATTTAGCACAAACGCCGGAATGAAAAGTCTGTTATACTTACGGCCAAGTACTCCTCCCTCTCCAAGGTAACATGCATCCTCCGCGCGTCTTCCTTGGTCATCTTCGTCTCAAGAGCGTCGTGATGATATTGCGAGATGGCCACCCAGCGCACCTCGTACTGCATCTGACGGGCCTTCTTCCTCGCTTGGCGCAGCACGATCTCGTCGGCAGTGGACTTGTGCTCCTCAAGAACTCGATAGTATCTCTACAATCATTTAGAAAACCAGAATGGAAGAAGCCATGAGTTAAACCATTCGATGATAAACTATGAACGAAACTCAAGACTCGTGCTTCTGAAGAGAACTTACCCAAAAATTTGTGATCACGGCATTAGCATACGTGGTATGGTCCGGGTGGGGGGCCGCTTCCCAGTGGTCCCAGCTCGTGGCCAAAACCCGGTGCTCAGGCTGCCTGATTGGATCCGAACAGAACAGCCCCGGCCAGTGTTCCTTCAGCAAAATGGTGATGACGTCGTTTGGAAGACGGGCCCCTTTAGGAATTATCCAGTTGCTGCAAAAGATAGAAAGAATGAAAATATGAGCATGTGTACAATCAAAAGAATGAAAATATTAGCATGTGTACAAGCAAAAGAATTAAATTATGATTAAGTGGCACTTACTCTTTCCCCTTGTGCTCAATGAGCCACTTCTGCTCCTCGGTAGCAGGAAGGGGAGGGAGCTTTGCATTACCACGCAGCCACCCCTTGTTGTGGGCAACCCCCTCGCTGCCACCACCATCCTCCCCGCCACCACCATCCTCTTCCTCCTCGTCCCCCTCCCCAACCTCCTCCTCCTCCTCCTGAACCTCCTCCTCCTCGCGAACCTCCTCCTCCTCCTCCTCCTCGGTAGAGGAGGGCCTCAAAGAGGAAACCCCTAAGTCGGTGAGGGAGCGCTGTTTCTGGCCTCTAGGGGCACCTCTCCCTCGACCTCCCTGTGAGGAGTCATCCTCAAGTAGTCGGGAGGGAAGAGTACGGGGTCGACCACTCCGACTAGTCATCCTGGTGAGCTTCGATAAGAAACCTATGCCGTCGGCCTTCCCCTTGCCCATGTTTAGCGAACCTACATTGAAAAGAGAATAAACAATTAGTACATTAATAATGAAGAAAAAAGCATAATAATAAGGAATAAAAAACACATTAATAAATAAGCATAAAAAGGCATATTAACAAACCATAGAAAAAAAAGACATGAAACGTACATCTGCTAGAACCCATACGAATCATCACTGTTATAACCGATTCCTCGATCGGTCTCATCATCACTATCACGCATATCATCTTCGTTGTCTGACGGAGGTGGAGGCTCTTCCTCGTCGTCAGCGTCTTCGTTTAACTTTTCTAGCATAAGTATGTCATTTTCATTAACAATGGTCTCACCATCATTCCGTGCATCGTCATCGTTTCGATCCACTTCATCATCACCCAAGGCGTCAGCGTCATCGTTTCTGACCACATCATCATCAGGTTGCTCTTGATAGAACACTCCCTCGTATGTCATGGGGTTAATGTTGTAGTAATCATCATCGTTCGGGTCCGGTTGCTTACCATGTGGCGACACCTTGAACACAACTTCCCAACCCTTTAGGTACTCTTTCTGGCATGGGTAAGGCAGGTAATAAACTTGTGTGGCTTGGGTAGCCTCAATAAAGAGATCGGCTCCGGCATACACGGTTGATGGTTTAACTTCGACCAAACCAGCGGAAGGCGTATGTCTCAGCCCCTCTACTGGGTCGAACCATCGGCATTTGAACACAGGGAGACTTAGGGTTTCGCGCCCACGGCTGAATGTAAGCTCGTATATTATTTCTACCCTTTCGTAGTAGTCAACTGAATTTTGACCTTGCGTGTACACTCCGGTATTTATAGTCTTGGGATCAGGTCGGCTGTTCTGGTGCTCCTCTGTATGGAAGCGATACCCATTCACATCATACTTTTCACATGTCTTGACCCGAGGGTCAAAACCCATGGAAACCCATCTCAATTCGTCATCCATGGATATGTTCGGATCTTGTCCCTACAAGTTTAATTAAAATTGCTGGGTGCATTAGTTCGGTAAACTAATAAATGTTGAACTAGGTATTTAATAGGGGAATGTGAAAGTTTACTTTCTCCATGAACCAAGCAACAAAATTTTTCCTTCCAGGGTTTCCATGCCAGAGAAGAGTAAGTTCCTCCGCCTCAGTAGGAGGAATCATTCCCATCCACTCCTCACGAACGAATTGACTAAAAGAAGAAAAGCGGTGTTAGAACGGGACTAAGTGAACATAGAACATGATGTTGTGCAAGACATAAAGGAATGGTGTAGTGGTATTACCTCATCCACACATCCTCAACTTCCTTGATGTTGTGCAAGACATAGAACATGAGGTCCTCCCACTCTTGTTGTGGCATGTTATAAGATTTCGAGCCCCCAGCCCTGCCACCTTGCCCGCTGAATAGATGGAGCTTGGCTTTATACTTGGGCTGTTCTATATTGTATCGAGGCACCTTATTATGCAGAGTGGGAACGTGGTCTGGATAGTACGATGTCCTGAGGTCTGACACCTCCTCTAGGATAACTGCCTTAGCTATGGAAGCTTCAATCTTAGCTTTGTTTCCACATTTGTGTCGGAGATGCTTGTTCTGTCTCTCAGGGCCGTATTGTCAACTATTCTGCACAGGCCCCCCCCAACAATACCTCGTTCGCGAGGTGCAAAATGAGATGTGTCATCGGAGTAAAGAAGCCTGGCGGAAAGATCTTCTCTAGCTTGCATATCAACTCCGGTGCCTTCTTATGCAATTGTCTAATTACCTCAGGACATACTTCTTTAGCACAGAGCGTGCGGAAGAAATGGCTTAGCTCCGCAAGCACTCGCCAGACATGCTCGGGGACATAACCTCGAACCATCACCAGCATTATCTGCTCAATCCATACATGATAGTCATGACTCTTGAGCCCGGTCACTTTGCCCCTTGAAAGATTGACTCCCTTACTTATATTCGATGCATAACCATCAGTGAACTTCACTATGTGTTTGAGCCACTTCAATACCTCCATCTTTTCTGGCTTTTTAAGTACGAAGTCAGCATCTGGCTTGAACCAGTTTCTTCAACCGCCTGTGAGAGGCTTCATGTTTAGACGTGGTCTATCACAAATTTTCTGTTGATCGGCTCTAGCTTTAACGTTATCCTTCGTCTGATCAGGAATGTTGAGGATCGTGCGGAAAAGGGACTCTGCGACATTCTTTTTGGTGTGCATCACATCGATGTTGTAAGGAAGTTTGAGGTCCTTGAAATAGGGAAGCTTCGTGAAGTGGGTAATGTGAGTCCAGTTGTGCGTCTCACCATATCCCTCGAAGCCTTTGGCTTTGCCTTTGCCTTTGCCTTGGCCTTGGCCTTGGCATTCGCCTTTGGCTTTGGCTTTGGCTTTGGCTTTGGCTTTGCCTTTGCCTTCGCCTTCAGGCGTGAGAGCTTTTAGCTCAGCAAGAACATCTGCCCCCGAAAACGTTGGAATCTCGTTTACTTCATGGACAACCTGGCCTTTCGTGAAGTTCTTCTTGTCTTCCCTGTCTGGATGGTCTGGAGGGAGGAACTGTCGATGCAGGTCAAATGCTACATACTTGCCACCCTTCTTCAGCCAAATTAAACGTAGAGCCTGCATGCACATTGGGCATGGCATCTTCCCACTTGTACACCATCCGCAGAAAAGGGCATAACCAGGAAAGTCATGCATGCAATAGTGCAACCAAACTTTCATCAAGAAATTTCTCTGCAGATCTCGGTCGTATGTCAACCTCGAGAAGTACCAAGAATGGTGCAAATCATCCACTAGCGGCTGCATAAACACACCCAAATTCTTCCCCGGGTATTCAGGCCCCAGAATGATGAGCGACAAGAACATGGTCTTGCGTTGCATTAGGGCACCGGGAGGGAGATTGAGTGGAATAACAAACACGGGCCAGCAGCTGTATGCATTGGACGACATACCATATGGATTGAACCCATCACCTGATATGGCAATTCTGACATTCCCAGCCTCGGCTGCTTCCTCGGGGTATTCTTCATCGAACGACTTCCATGCTTCGCCTTCTGATGGATGTACGATTTTATTTGGATGGTACCTTATACCTTCCTTGTGCCACTTCATCATTTTGGCAGACTCCTCCGTGATGAAAAGGCGCTGCAGTCTTTCTATGAAATGCAGATACCGAAGAACCTTTGTAGGGATGCCTAGCTGCCTCTTCTCACCATCCTCACCGACCACCTCAAGGTACCGAGAGGAACCGCACTCCCTACAGTACTTGTCATCCGCATACTCGTGCCTAAACAAAAGGCAATTCTTCGGACAAACATGTATTTTCTCATAATCCATAGAGAGTGCCTTCATGAGTTCTTCGTGGCATACATGCTTTTCGGCAGTTCATGACCCTCGGGGAGGCTGTTAGCCCATACTCCCAGAAATGCTTCGAAGCATTTCTGGCTACAGCCGTACTCAGCCTTGACTGCCATCAGTTGCGAGATGGTATCCAGCTGAGAGACTTTGGCACCCGCATAAAGAGGTTTCTTTGACGAGGCCAAGATCTCCAAGAAGGCCTTTGCGGTTGCCTCCGGCTCCTCCGGTTCATTCTCTGAAGGTGTCGCATGTGCCATCTCTGCAGCAATGACATCATCTAGCATGTCTCTGACCCCGTCGTCCGCATAACCACCGATGCGTTGTCGCATCACCTCCTCTCTACCACGGTCCCGCTCGGCAAAATTTATCGGCGGCATGTCAAAGTTTGGCATATATCCGTGCGTGCGAAGGTGCTCAGACATGTCCTTCTGATTTTTACGGAGACGTCTTTCACATTTCGCACAGGGGCATTGTGGGATAATTCTCATTGGACGACGGAATATCTCCTTCAAATACACATCGGTTCTCGCGACCCACTCTGGTGTAACTCGATTCCGGCGGATAAAACCACTGTACATCCACAGATTATCTGCCATCCTCTGCTTTATTGGGAGCCACACAAGAAAATTAAGTATTCATTTAAATTAATCACATCAAATTTTTATTTTCTACCGCGTTGACGGCATTGAATCCACCTACATCTCTAATAGGTAAAGATAGGTCCTAATCCCACCCGAGGATGTGTAGATTGGGTACGTTCTCCAAGCTGTACCCCGTTCCGAGACAGGATTTCGGCGGCGCCTCGCCGTTGTTCTCCGGAGCACATTCTCTCGGCTATTTGCCGAGATGTGTATCTGGAGAACAGCGGGGAGGTGCTGCCGAAATTTTGTCTCGGAACGGGGTACAGCTTGGAGAACGTACCCAATCTACACATCCTCGGGCTGTCCGTGGAAAACGCTGGACAATCCGAAAGACTTGCGGTGATAAATATGCAATTGAATGCATATTTATCGATGCAATCCTTTTGGACAGGAGACGCCTAGGTTACGCGACTTGACGACATAATGAAATCTAGTGACATGATTAAAAGAGCGTATGAGGTGAAGGTGACTTCGTAGCTCACCCTCAGATGTAGAGAAAGTAGTCGAACAGCGGCGGGATCACGGACCAACAACTTTGACGACGATGACTCCAAAGAGATGCAACACCACAAAGCCTGTAAATTTTACCGACAAAACAACTTAGATCATCACATCAAATTGCAAGATATGCTTCATCTCATCAAGTTGACACTATTTTCATCTCTCTCATCAAGTTGACACTATTAAATCATCAACAAAATTCTATGAACATAAAAAATTCTAACTTTGTTACAAACATATGAACATATGAACATTTTCTATATACATCAATCCATCCATCCATACATATATACCTACATACATGAACATAAAAAAATTTAAGAAAAAAAAATGCAGGGCAGGGGCGGCGGTGGCAGCGCAGGGCAGGGGCGGCGGCGGCAGCGCAGGGCAGGGGCGGCGGCGGCAGCGCAGGGGAAGGGGGGTGAAGCTCACTGGGGGTGGCGTCGGGGCAGGGAGCGGCGGCGTCGGGGCAGGGCTCGGCGGCGTCAGGGCAGGGAGCGGCGACCGGCGTCGGGGTCAGGGCAGGGACGGCGACGGGGTCAGGGGAGGAGCAGCCTAGCGGCGTCGGGGAAAAAGAACTGAGATTTGGAGAAAACTGCTAAGTGCTGCTTATATAGCACAACCCTTTCGTCCCGGTTGGTGGCTCGAACCGGGACGAAAGGCACCCCTTTCGTCCCGGTTGGTGCCACCAACCGGGACTAAAGGTCAATTTCAGCACCCCAAAGGGCGGGAAGCAGAGACCTTTAGTCCCGGTTGGTGGCTCCAACTAGGACGAAAGGGGGGCCTTTCGTCCCGGTTGGAGCCACCAACCGGGACGAAAGCGCTGTGCTGCCGCAGCCAAAAGTTTAGTCCCACCTCGCTAGTTGAGAGGGGCTCGAAGTGGTTTATAAGCGCTGCTGCCGCTGCCCTCTCGAGCTCCTCTCTAATGTGGGCAGTACATGCCTATCTCACGCCCTGTTGGGCCTGCTAGCACTGCGGGCCTGCATCCTGGCCCATTTGTAGGGTTTCTAGTCGTATGCAGGCCGTGGTGGCTAGTAGGTGGGTCTTTTTTTAATTTTTTGCATATGTTATGTTTTTAAATTTTTAATGTTATTTTTTGCATATGTTATTTTTAGTTATATAATTTTAGTTGCATAAGTTTTATTTTTTATTGATTCTTTTTAGTTGATTCCTTTTGCTATTAGAGTTTTATAAAAGATTTTTAGTTTTCTATTAAAGTTTGTAACAAAAAATACTTTATGAAAATTCTTTTTACTATTAAAGTTTTTAACAAATAAATACTTTGATAATTTTAGTTAATTGCAGAGCGGACCTCTAGGTCTTTCCAATAGGGTAGGTCCCAAAATATAGATTTCTTCTTCCACGTGGGTGCGCGTCCCTCAGCGTCATTCGGAACAGATTGTCCGCCAGGACCCTTTCCAAAGATTACTTGTAAATCCTTGACCATATCAAGTATGTGATCACCAGTACGGAGGGTGGGCTTCTTCCGGTGATCTGCCTCACCTTTGAAATGCTTGCCTTTCTTTCGACATTGATGGTTGGTCGGAAGAAATCGACGATGTCCCAGGTACACATTCTTCCTGCATTTCTCCAAATATATACTTTAGGTGTCATCTAAACAGTACGTGCATGCGTGGTATCCCTTGTTTGTCTGTCCTGAAAGGTTACTGAGAGCAGGCCAATCATTGATGGTTACAAACATCAACGCATGTAGGTCAAATTCCTGCTGTTTGTGCTCATCCCACACACGTACACCTTTTCCATTCCACAGCTGTAAAAGTTCTTCAACTAATGGCCTTAGGTACACATCAATGTCATTGCCGGGTTGCTTAGGGCCTTGGATGAGCACTGGCATCATAATGAACTTCCGCTTCATGCACAACCAAGGAGGAAGGTTATAGATACATAGAGTCACGGGTCAGGTGCTATGATTGCTGCTCTGCTCCCCAAAAGGATTAATGCCATCTGCGCTTAACCCAAACCATACATTCCTTGCGTCACCTGCAAAGTCCCCCCACCTTCTCTCGATTTTTCTCCACTGCGACCCGTCAGCGGGTGCTCTCAACTTCCCGTCTTTCTTACGGTCTTCTTTGTGCCATCGCATCAACTTGGCATGCTCTTTGTTTCTGAACAGATGTTTCAACCGTGGTATTATAGGAGCATACCACATCACCTTGGCAGGAACCCTCTTCCTGGGGCGCTCGCCCTCAACATCTCCAGGGTCATCTCGTCTGATCTTATACCGCAATGCACCGCATACCGGGTATGCGTTCAAATCCTCGTACTCACCGCGGTAGAGGATGCAGTCATTAGGGCATGCATGTATCTTCTGCACCTCCAATCCTAGAGGGCATAGAACCTTCTTTGCTTCGTACGTACTGTCGGGCAATTCGTTATCCTTTGGAAGCTTCTTCTTCATTATTTTCAGTAGCTTCCCAAATCCGTTGTCAGATACACCATTGTCTGCCTTCCATTGCAGCAATTCCAGTGTGGTACCGAGCTTTGTGTTGTCATCTTCGCAATTTGGGTACAACCCTTTTTTGTGATCCTCTAACATGCGATCGAACTTCAACTTCTCCCTTTCACTTTGGCATTGTGTCTTTGCATCAACAATGACCCGGTGAAGATCATCATCGGGCACATCGTCTGGTTCCTCTTGATCTTCAGCTTCCCCCGTTGCAGTATCACCGTATTCAGGGGGATAGTTGTCATCATCCTCTTCTTCTTCGTTGTCTTCCATCATAACCCCTCTTTCTCCGTGCTTGGTCCAAACATTATAGTGTGGCATGAAACCCTTCTCAAGCAGGTGGACGTGAAGGGTTTTCAAGTTAGAGTAATCCTTCGTATTCTCACAGACAGGGCATGGACAATACATAAAACCATTCTGCTTGTTTGCCTCAGCCACTTCGAGAAATTTATGCAGGCCCTCAAGATACTCGGAGGTGTGTCGGTCACCGTACATCCATTGCCGGTTCATCTGCGTGCATTATATAATTAAGTGTATCAAAAACCATTACAGAACATCATGAATAGAGAAGTGACCAAATTAATACAAGTTCATCATCACATTAAAACCAAAGTACAGTAGTGATCAAATGTTATTACTGAAAAAATAAATACATAAAGTTCATACATATATAGTTCTCATAGAACAACATATAGCTCTCTAGAGCATCTAATTAAAACATACATTGAAACTATGAAAAACATTTAAATGCAACAACAAATGTGATCATAATCGCAACTAAGGTAACAATTGATCCAACGGCATAATGATACCAAGCCTCATTATGAATGGCATATTTTCTAATCTTTCTAATCTTCAAGCGCATTGCATCCATCTTGATCTTGTGATCATCGACGACATCGGCAACATGCAACTCCAATTCCATCTTCTCCCCCTCAATTCTTTTCAATTTTTTCTTCAAGTAATTGTTTTCTTTTTCAACTAAATTTAACCTCTCGACAAGAGGGTCGGTTGGAATTTCCGGTTCACATACCTCCTAGATAAAAACATCTATGTCACGTTGGTCGGCATAATTGTCATAAACACTAAATGAAACAAATCATAATAAAAGATAATATACCACATCCGAATCATAGACAGGACGAGGGCCGATGGGGGCGGATACCAAAGTCATGGCACTATATAATAACAAACAATAATAAAAGTAAGAAAATTATACAAGTAGCTATATAACTCATACAACAAGTAAGAATTTTTTTCTTTTAAAAAGAAGATAAGAACAAGAGGCTCACCACGGTGGTGCCGGCGACGAGATCGGCACGGGCGATCGACGGCGGTGAGGACGGGGACGGGGACAATGGTGCACCGCCAAACCTAGACAAATCTTGGGGAAAATGGAGCTTGGAGGTCGAGCTTGGAGAGGAGAAAGCTTAAGTGTGACTCGGGCATTTCATCGAACACCTCATGTGCATAGGAGGTGAGAGCAGAGCAGCACACACCTCCCAAGCCGGCCGGCCAAAAAACAGAGGAGTGAGCGGGCAGGGGAGAGCATATATATAGGCATCTCTTTAGTCCCAGTTCGTGGCTAGAACCGGGATAGAAGACACACATTTAGTCCCGGTTCCAGCCACCAACCGGGACTAAAGGGGCTGCGCCAGGAGCGAGGCCCTTTAGTCCCGGTTCGTGTCTGGAACCGGGACGAAAGGGGTCAGATGAACCGGGACTGGTGCCTGCCGTGGCCCGGCCGGCGCCCTGGCATCACGAACTGGGACTGATGCACCCATTGGTCCCGGTTCGTAACAGAACCGGGATTGATGCTCTTATCTGGCCTGGACCAAAGCCCTGTTTTCTACTAGTGCTCTGTGCGACGGCGGCAGCGACGTCTGTCGTGGGAACAAGCCTGACAGTAGATGGTAGGGGTACGAATGGAGAGGGCAGAGTCCTAGCTACGGCGAGGATGTACACACAGATGTATGAGTTCAGGCCTCACTCGGAAGTGATAACAGCCCTACGTCTCAGTGCTCCGGAGAGCTCTCTACTCTGTCGAGTGAAATATGTGTGTTGTGTTACAAAAGGTTGCGAACCCTTGTGCCAGAGGGGAGGGGCGGCTTATATAGAGTGCGCTGCCCCTCATAAGTGTCTGGCATCCAAGGGTTAAATCGTGGTTATAATGACATACGTTACTGGTAACATACAACATAAATGCCATTAATGGTCTTGATGAATGCCTGCCCGTTAGCCTCCCTGGGGTGACTTCTGGGCTTCTGTGGTCGACTGTCTTCTGGTCCTTCCGAGTGAAAGGGTAAGCGTCGAGTGAAAGATATCTCCGAGTGTATATTGTCGAGTGACTCATGCGTCATGGTGATTTCAGTCGGAGACTTCCTCGTAGCCTTTAAGCTTTCTGGGGCAGTGTCCTTAGGTAGGGTATGTAGGTAAGGCCTATGACCCTACCCTAAGTACATATCCCCATCATTAGCCCCCAGATGGATCGGGGTTCGAGGGTAAAAGGTGTCAATGCAGGTTCAGACGAGACACAAAAATTCCGAGTATATTTTGAGGCTTCCCAGAAATCTGCGTCGATTGAAACCTTAATCGTCCGCCCTGATCAATTCTGTCTTGGAGTGCGTCCGAGTAAAACTGAACTCGAAAACTGGTCCGAGTGAAACTGAGCTCAAAGTCAGGTTCGAGTGATCTGCAGAATCTTCCGACGAGACGGTTTGCCCCATCGGGTCCGAGTCTCACGGGTTTTGAAATTTGGATAAGAGCGCGCGCGCGGAGCGGAGATGGCGTAACTGCTAAGGCAAGTGCAGGAACGACGCCTCGATTATCGCGCCGCCCATATCGCCACGTATCGCCTCTCCTCTGATTTCGGGATATCCAGAGACCCGGCGGGCCCGCAGGTCAGTGGTTCACACGAGCGGGTATAAGAGGCAACGACGCCGGTGCTGGTACAGTATTCTTCCCCAAATCTACTCTTCTCCTCCTCTTCCTCCGCCCTGCTCCGCTTCACTGACCGCCGCCATGACGAAGGGCAAGACGGAGAAGCTCGAGCGCGCCAAGAAGGGAGGAGCCAAGGTGAAGAAGCCGTCGGGCGCCCGGTCGACGGTGCCGCCAGGGTGGATCCAGGGGGATTTTCTCCAATCGACGGTCACGGCGGAAGATGTGGACAAACTCGTCGTCGACGGGTTGATAGCTGCCGATTCCTGGCGGTTGCCGAAGGGGGAGGTCGAGCCAGAGCCACGCGACGGCGAGCGAGTTCTGCTTCTCACCCACATCGAGCGAGGTTTCCCCATGCCTCCCCAGCCGTTCATCCGTGCTTTCTTGAACTATTTTGGAGCGCAACTCCACCACCTTCCTCCGAATGCAATTGCCTATCTTTCCTGCTTCGTAACCTTGTGCGAATGTTTCCTGGGCTGTCCCCCACATTGGGGTTTGTTCAAGCACATATTCTCTGTCAGATCCCAAGCCGTCAAGAAAGCCAATCCCAAAGATAGCAAAACCAATGTGATCCAACTGTGTGGTGGCTTAGGGATTCAGAAGAGAGGTAGGAGTGCGTTCCCCTCTATGACCTTTCCCGACTCCGTTCAGGGTTGGCAGTCGACCTGGTTTTATTGCAAAGATGTTGCATCACCAAATATGTCGACTGGACTTCCTCCTTTCACCCTGGATCGACCTATTACTCCCAAACCGCTGTACGTGACAAAGGTAGAGAAAATCCAGGTAGGGATCCTAGTGAATGCTGTATCTGACCTGATCCGCGGTGGAGTGACTGGTTTGGACCTCCTTGAAACGTTTCTTAGTCGACGAATTCAGCCTCTCCAAGCTCGGGATCACACCATGTGGCATTATTCGGGCCCTGAGGATACCACTCGGACTCATCCTGAGGAAGTTTCCGATCAGACTGTTTCTCAGTGGCTCAGAAGCATCACTGGAGCCTGCGATAACCCAGAAGGATCCAAACGAATTCCGCCTTTCTCCGCTTTGAACCCGCCAAAGAACTTGGTGAGTTATATATTTGTCGATTGTTTTAATATTTTGCCGAGTAACTGAATCTTCGGTCGACTGAATTTGAAGCTTGAATCTCGGAGGAATTTACGAACATGTACTCGCCTATACCCAATGGAGAACATCCCGATGAAGAGGAAGGGAGCGTCGACGGCAGCGCAGACGGCGATTATGCTGACGACAGTGAGAGCAGCGACGACGATCTGGATGAAGACGAGGTGGAGGCTCCGGTCCCTTTGCGCACCGAGCGTCGGGCCAAGCAGCAGAACGACCTGGAGGTCACCCCGAGCAAAACTGTGGCGTCAAGCACAAGGAACCCGAAACGTGACCGTGTCGCGACATCGGGGTCGACTGAAAAGGCTGCGAAACAGCTCAAGCCAGACGAGCCAAAGCCTCGGAAGGCCCTGCCTCGAATCAAGATAGCCGTGCCTGTTGCCTCCACGTGAGTGTTCATTTTCCTTATTCTGCTGTTGAAGAACTTTATGTTGATGTTGACCGAGTGAAATTTATTTGCCAGAGCCGCTACCTCCGTAACGTCACCCCATCGGGATGATGGAGACCATATGGAAGTAGACACTCCTGATGCGGCCACCTCCCAACGAGGTATGACAATTCCACACTTTACTCTGCTTGCTGAAGAATAATTGTCAAGTGTCTAGATTAAAATTGTCGACTGCAGCTGACGAAGTCATCGAACTGGAAGATGATGAGGAGCCGCGGCGGGGAGCGGAGGGTGAAGCTGTGCTTCCGGAGGCTCCCCGCGTGGGCACTCGGGGACCACCGTCTGTCCAGACGCCCCGTGGGACGACTGCTGCGACGCCTCCAACCCTTGTAACTCCGCTGTCGAGTGCTCCGCCGGCCACTTCTACTCTGGTGGCTTCGACGCTGATCGGACAATCCCAAGCACCTCCAGCTGCTCCAGTGACTACACCAACTCACTCGACGCCTGCATACCCTTTGTACCATGTCCCGGAGGACCAAACCGGAGCTGCCAAGGAAGCCATGATCCAGGCTGGGCAGATGATGCTACGAACAAAGGAGGCGTATGAAGCCAGCAAGTTAGCCTATGATGCCAGCTCAGCGCTTCAGGCCAACGTCCGAGTAAGTGGTATTGTAAGTTCATTTCCGATTGAATTCCTGTCCGTCTTGATTTTACACCCACTGGGGTGTTTTTCTTCACCAGTAGACCAAGTAGTTTCTGGTCCAGTGGGGGCACGCTGAGTGCACCCACTGGGTGTAGTCCCCGAGACCGCTGTCGAATGACGAAGGCATCGGCGGGGGTCTTAATATTGTTTCCATTCAACAGGGCAGACCTTGTCGAGTAAAAGTAGGTCCAGTGGGGGCACGCTGAGTGCACCCACTGGGTGTAGTCCCCGAGACCGCCGTCGAGTGCTTGCTTCGGCGGTGGTCTGATAAAGACGATGTTTGATTGCTTGCTTCTTTCTTTTATACTCGGACAGGCCAGACCTGGTCGAGTGTTTTTGTTTCTAGTGGGGGCACGCTGAGTGCACCCACTGGGTGTAGTCCCCGAGACTACTGTCGATCGTTGACGATGGGCAGTAGTCTTTAGAACCATTCTGCAGGTTTCATGGACATCATTTCCATCAACCATGATATGACGCTTGCATAGGGTTGCGAGGTGGGGCGGCGGGCCGTCTTTCAGTCGACTGCAGTTGAACTTTTCCACTCGGGAGTAGAGAAATTGTTATGTCGACTGAACCCCTATTTTTGCTGATTTCAGAAAGCCTGTGGGCTCGGGACCAAGTACGTCGAGCTGGAGAAGGAAAAGAACCGACTTCTGCTGGATCTGGAGCTGACGAACAACAACCTGGACCGTGCACAGACCGAACTGAAGACTTTGGGAGGTAATCTTTGTTGATCAATTGTATTATCACTTTCGATTTCCATCCTTTGAACCGAGTGAATCCACTCGAACAGACGTACGTGATGAAAACCGTCGTCTCCGAGTGCGCCTCAACAATGCTATTTCTTTAGATACCATGAAGAAAGCGCTCGAGGACAAGGACAAATCACTTGCTGATGCTCAGAAGGAAGCGAAGGAGAAAACTGCAGCTGCTGAGAAGAAACTTGCAGCAGCCAGTAAACTGGAAGAGGAGAACACCAAGCTCAAGCAGGAACGATCCGAATGGATCAAAAAACTCGAAGTGCAGACCAAGAGTAAGACCGCTCTGGAGAAACACTTGGGAGACTTTGCGAAGAAAATGTTCAGCATGCTCGAAGGTAACCCTCATCTGTCGAATGAATTTCTTCGGTTTTTCCAGAATGGTATTATGATCACCCTTTCACTTTCTCTTCATGCAGAATTCTGTCAAGACTTCGAAAAAGAAACTGAAGAAATTGAACCCAATCTGGATCCCACAAAGTCTCTCGTTGGAGACGCCGTGGCCATGGATATGTTTCGTCTCGAAGCTCGTCTTAAGAGCGTCCAAGGATTCATCACTCGGCTGAGAGCTGCATTTGAGAAGGTCGACAAGGAACTGTGGCCTGAAGATCCTCTCCAGACTGACCTCGAGTCAATGATGACTCGGCTCAATGAGATTCCCAATCGAGTGCAATCGTGGAAGAAATCTGCTGCCCGCTGTGGTGCTGACGTGGCACTTTCACTCGTCAGGGTTCATTGCAAGGAAGCTAGAGAGGACAAACTGAAGGATCTCCGAGTGACCAACACGAAGAAACTCAAATTTGAAGATTTCATGGAGACTTTTATCGATGCTGCCACTCGGATCGCCGACGGAATCGACCTGGATACCTTTGTTGAACCTTCAAGTCCTGCTGGAGCTTGAATTGGTACTTTGCTTATGGTAAAAACTTTATTTGCCTCGGTATGCCGAGTGTTGGTGTAACCGAGTAAACTTCGTTCAGGCCTTAAGCCTAAGAACTTCCCTTTGCGCGAACAAGTTTCTGCTACGCCAGAGATTTTAGTCTTACTCGCATTTCGCTTTCCGACATTTAGCTTGGCTGAATTTATTTAATTCTCGAATGGAACGGGCGTTCAGCACTCGAAAGAATTTAGGGCTTAGGCGAAGACTGGTTCACAGCTACGCCTCCGAGTGTACTGAATGTCATACACTCGGAAAGGTTTTGAACTTAGGCGAAGCGGATTCGCAGCTAAGCTCTCGAGAGAGAGGATCGCTCTTCACTCGGAGTAAATTTTGAACTTAGGCGAGGACTGGCTCGCAGCTAAGTCTCCGAGTGTACTGAATGTCATACACTCGGAAAAGTTTTGAACTTAGGCGAAACGGATTCGCAGCTAAGCCCCCGAGAGAGAGGATCGCTCTTCACTCGGAATAATTTTCGATCTTAGGCGAGGACTGGCTCGCAGCTAAGTCTCCGAGTGTGCTGAATGTCATACACTCGGAAAAGTTTTGAACTTAGGCGAGACGGATTCGCAGCTAAGCCCCCGAGAGAGAGGATCGCTCTTCACTCGGAGTAATTTTCGAACTTAGGCGAGGACTGGCTCGTAGCTAAGTCTCCGAGTGTCCTGAATGTCATACACTCGGAAAAGTTTTGAACTTAGGCGAGACGGATTCGCAGCTAAGCCCCCGAGAGAGAGGATCGCTCTTCACTCGGAGTAATTTCCGAACTTAGGCGAGGACTGGCTCGCAGCTAAGTCTCCGAGTGTACTGAATGTCGTACACTCGGAAAAGTTTTGAACTTAGGCGAAACGGATTCGCAGCTAAGCCCCCGAGAGAGAGGATCGCTCTTCACTCGGAGTAATTTTTGAACTTAGGAGAGGACTGGCTCGCAGCTAAGTCTCCGAGTGTACTGAATGTCATACACTCGGAAAAGTTTTGAACTTAGGCGAAACGGATTCGCAGCTAAGCCCCCGAGAGAGAGGATCGCTCTTCACTCGGAGTAATTTTCGAACTTAGGCGAGGACTGGCTCGCAGCTAAGTCTCCGAGTGTACTGAATGTCATACACTCGGAAAAGTTTTGAACTTAGGCGAGACGGATTCGCAGCTAAGCCCCCGAGAGAGAGGATCGCTCTTCACTCGGAGTAATTTTCGAACTTAGGCGAGGACTGGCTCGCAGCTAAGTCTCCGAGTGTCCTGAATGTCATACACTCGGAAAAGTTTTGAACTTAGGCGAGACGGATTCGCAGCTAAGCCCCCGAGAGAGAGGATCGCTCTTCACTCGGAGTAATTTTTGAACTTAGGCGAGGACTGGCTCACAGCTAAGTCTCCGAGTGTACTGAATGTCATACACTCGGAAAAGTTTTGAACTTAGGCGAAACGGATTCGCAGCTAAGCCCCCGAGAGAGAGGATCGCTCTTCACTCGGAGTAATTTTCGAACTTAGGCGAGGACTGGCTCGCAGCTAAGTCTCCGAGTGTACTGAATGTCATACACTCGGAAAAGTTTTGAACTTAGGCGAAACGGATTCGCAGCTAAGCCCCCGAGAGAGAGGATCGCTCTTCACTCGGAATAATTTCCGAACTTAGGCGAGGACTGGCTCGTAGCTAAGTCTCCGAGTGTACTGAATGTCGTACACTCGGAAAAGTTTTGAACTTAGGCGAAACGGATTCGCAGCTAAGCCCCCGAGAGAGAGGATCGCTCTTCACTCGGAGTAATTTTCGAACTTAGGCGAGGACTGGCTCGCAGCTAAGTCTCCGAGTGTACTGAATGTCATACACTCGGAAAAGTTTTGAACTTAGGCGAAACGGATTCGCAGCTAAGCCCCCCGAGAGAGAGGATCGCTCTTCACTCGGAGTAATTTTGAATGTAAAACTGTGCGATCGGAATCGACAATAGACTGCGGGAGTCTTCATTTAACAAATAACATTGTCTGGGGTACTCTTATTACATCAAAGCAACTCTGTTATCAAGAATAAAAACGTCGAAGCAGGTCCGCATTCCAGGCGCGTGGCTCGTCAATATTCTTCTTCAAGTTGAAAAGATGGTACGCCCCGTTGTTAAGCACCTTGATGATGACGAATGGGTCCTCCCACGCTGGGGCCAACTTATGAGGTCGCTGCTGATCCACTCGGAGCACCAAATCACCTTCGTGGAACGAACGGCTCTTGACATGTCTTGCATGGAAGCGGCGAAGGTCTTGTTGATATGCAGTTGATCGGATCAGGGCCATCTCACGCTCTTACTCTAGGAGATCCACTCCGTCTTGTCTTGCTTGCTCAGCTTCGTCTTCAGAGTAAAGATCCACTCGAGGAGAATTGTGAAGGACGTCACTCGGCAATATGGCTTCAGCTCCATATACAAGGAAGAAAGGAGTGCGTCCAGTCGACCGGTTGGGAGTTGTCCTCAAGCCCCACAGAACAGACGGTAAGTCAGTGACCCAAGCTCCGGCAGCATGATCAAGATCTCGCATGAGCCGAGGTTTCAATCCTTGGAGGATAAGGCCGTTCGCTCGCTCAGCTTGACCGTTTGACTGGGGGTGCGCAACGGATGCGTAATCCACCCGAGTGCCTTGAGAAGAGCAAAAGTACCTGAACTCTTCCGAGTCAAAGTTAGAACCATTGTCTGTAATGATACTGTGGGGGACCCCATACCGGAACGTTATCTCTTTTATGAATTTGATAGCAGTGCGGGCGTTCAACTTCCTGATGGGTTTAGCTTCGATCCACTTAGTGAACTTGTCGACTGCAACCAGTAAATGAGTAAACCCACTCTGACCTGTTCTAAGGGGTCCAACCATATCCAAGCCCCACACAGCGAACGGCCAGACGAGTGGAATGGTCTTCAAGGCAGACGCAGGTTTGTGTGACAGATTCGAGTAAAACTGACATCCTTCGCAGTGATCGACAATATCTTTAGCCATCTCATTGGCACGTGGCCAGAAGAAACCAGCCCGGTAAGCTTTGGCAACAATCGTCCTAGAGGACGCATGATGGCCACAAGTTCCCGAGTGAATCTCTTCCAAAATCAGTCGACCTTCTTCAGGAGAAATGCACCGCTGAGCTACGCCAGTCACACTTTCTCTGTAGAGTTGTCCATTGATTACGGTAAAAGCCTTGGATCTGCGGACTATCTGTTGAGCCTCATCTTCATCATCTGGGAGTTCTCTTCTGAGAATGTACGCAATATATGGTACAGTCCAGTCGGGCGTGATTACCAAAATCTCCATGACCAGATCAATGACAGCTGGGACATCAACTTCAGTCGGATCATAGGCGCTCTTCGCTTGCGGGGGCTCTTCAGTGAAAGGATCTTCCTGCACCGAAGGAGAATGAATGTGCTCAAGAAACACATTGCTGGGGACAGGTTTCCGAGTTGATCCAATCTTTGCCAACTCATCAGCTGCTTGATTCTTCACTCGGGGAACATGATGGAGTTCCAAACCTTCAAATTTCTTCTCAAGTTTTCTTACTGCATTGCAGTATCCAGTCATAGCGGGGTTCCTGACATCCTACTCTTTCATCACTTGATTAACCACCAAATCAGAATCGCCATATACCATCAGGCGCCGGACGCCGAGTGAAATGGCCATACGCAATCCATGCAAAAGTGCTTCATATTCAGCCTCATTATTGGAGGAATCAAAGTGAATCTGTAAGACGTAACTGAGTTTATCGCCTTTTGGGGATACCAGAACGACGCCAGCGCCAGACCCATTCAGCATCTTTGAACCATCAAAGAACATGGTCCAGTGTGCTGAGTGAAGTTGGATCGGCTGCTGTTGCTCGATCCACTCGGCGAGGAAATCAGCCAGCGCTTGAGACTTGATTGCTTTCTTCGCTTCGAATTTGATATCAAGATAAAGGAGTTCAATAGCCCATTTGGCCACTCGACCAGTCGCATCTCGATTATTGAGAATTTCAGATAACGGAGCATCACTGACGACTGAAATGGAGTGATCTTGAAAATAGTGTGCCACCTTCTTTGCAGTCAGATATATACCATATACAAGCTTCTGGTAATGTGGATATCTTTGCTTCGACGGAGTCAACACTTCAGAAATATAGTAAACCGGGCGTTGAACTTTGTAAGCCTTGCCTTCCTCTTCCCGCTCAACAGTTAGTACTGTACTGACGACCTGATTAGTGGCCGCGATGTACAATAATAATGACTCTTTGCTGTGCGGAGCAGCAAGCACCGGCTGGGTGGTAAGCAGGGCTTTGAGCTCGACAAACGCTGCTTCAGCTTCTGGAGTCCACTCAAATGTATCAGACTTTTTCATCAGTCGGTATAAAGGCAGTGCCTTCTCACCGAGACGAGAAATGAATCGACTCAATGCTGCCAAGCAACCTGTGAGCTTCTGGACATCGTGCACACGCTCAGGGCTTTTCATTCGGACGATGGCGCCGATCTTTTCAGGGTTAACGTCGATTCCTTTTTCGGAAACGAGAAAACCGAGTAATTTTCCACCGGGAACGCCGAAAGTGCACTTAGTCGGATTTAACTTAATATCATACCTCCTCAAATTGGCGAATGTTTCAGCCAAGTCAGACAACAGGTCGGAACCTTTGCGAGACTTGACTACGATATCATCCATATACGCTTCAATGTTCCGAGGAATCTGATCGAGCAAACACTTCTGAATCATGCGCATGAAAGTAGCGCCAGCATTCTTCAAACCAAAAGGCATGGTGATATAACAGAAACACCCGAAAGGGGTGATGAAGGCTGTCTTTATTTCATCCGGACCAAACAGACGGATCTGATGGTAGCCAGAATAAGCATCAAGAAAAGATAGACGCTCGCATCCCGCAGTTGAGTCGACAATCTGATCAATGCGGGGGAGTGGGAAATGATCTTTCGGGCAGACCCGATTGATATGTTTGAAATCAATACACATGCGGAGAGACTTGTCCTTCTTAGGGACCATGACAACGTTCGATAACCACTCGGAGTGGTAAATCTCACGTATAAACTTGGCCGTCAAGAGACGAGCCACCTCTTCGCCGATTGCTTGTCGCTTCTCTGTTGCCGATCGACGCAAGTGTTCCTTCACAGGCTTGGCCTTCGGATCAACTCTCAAACGGTGCTCAGCCAGTTCCCTGGGTACACCAGGCATGTCAGCGGGCTTCCATGCGAAGATGTCCCAGTTCTCACGGAGGAACTGGATGAGCTCGGCTTCCTATTTGCTGTCGAGTGTTGTTGAGATGTTGGTCGGGGCAGCAGTTGGATCTGTCGGGTGAATGTGCACCTTCCTCACATCTCCTGCCGACTGAAAAGCTAACTCAGAAGCGGGCTTCTTAGCACGCAACAGATCGGCATGATCAGCGTTCTTCTTGTATTCTTCCAACTCAACCATAGCCATCTGCTGGTCGGCGATCTTGGAGCCCTGCTGAAGGCACTCCTCAGCCCTCTGTCGGTTGCCAGTGACTGTGATAACACCCTTTGGTCCAGGCATCTTCAACTTGAGATACACGTAACATGGTCGGGCCATGAAACAGGCATAAGCTGGTCGACCAAGAATGGCGTGGTATGCACTCTGGAAGTCTACCACTTCAAACGTCAGTTTTTCTTTGCGAAAATGCTTGTCGTCACCAAACACCACATCCAACGCTATCTGGCCGAGTGAACGGGCCTTCTTCCCAGGGATTACTCCATGAAACTGCATGTTGCTTTCACTGAGCCGGGACATCGGAATGCCCATCGCCTTAAGGGTATCAGCATACAGGATGTTCAGACCGCTCCCGCCATCCATCAAAACTTTGCGGAGTCGAGTGCCCCCAACCACTGGGTCCACCACCAGCGCTTGCCGCCCGGGGGTAGCAATGTGCGCAGGGTGATCTGACTGATTAAAAGTGATAGCAGTCTGAGACCACTTGAGATATGCTGGGGTAGAGGGAACCGCCATGTTAACCTCCCCGTTGATAACTTTCAGTCGACTCTTGCTCTCAACATCAGCAAAAATCAACAAGGTGGCATTGACTTCAGGGAACTCTTCTTTTTCTTCTTCAGTTTCTTTCTCAGGGTCCTTCTCACTCGACTGGCCCTCTTTGAATGACTGGATCAACAAACGGCACTGTCGAGTGGTATGCTTTGGCAATATCAAATTGCCCTCTTCGTCTTTCCTCGTGTGGATTGCACACGGTAAATCCAAAACATCAGTACCCGACTGATTCTTTGACTTCTTTGGGGTGAACTTAGCCTTGGACTTTCCTTTACTCTTGCCTTGTGCCGCCACGGCGGCCGCTTCTGCCTGAGCAGGAGGATCAGCTTTGCGCTTCTGTTTTCGACTGGAATTCCCACCTGCGTTATTGTCGACTATTTTGGCTTTACCGCTTCGGAGGCGGTCTTCTTCTTCTCCATTGGCGTACCGAGTGGCAATCTCCATCATCTTGCTCAGAGATATATCACCGGTGCGACCAAACTTCAGATAGAGCTCTCTGTATCTAACCCCAGCCTTGAAGGCACAAACAGCTTGATGTTCGGAAACATTCTCCACCGTGTGATGCAAGGTGGACCAGCGCTGAATGTAATCTCGCAAGGTTTCATTGGGCTTCTGGACACAGTGCTGCAAATCAATCAAACCAGCTGGACGTTTACAAGTGCCTTCAAAGGTTCTGATAAACACTCGGGCCAAATCTTCCCAGCAATAGATGCTAGAGGGAGCCAAACGATTCAACCAAGCTCTGGCCGAACCATCCAACATCAAGGACAGATGCTTCATGGCTATGTTGTCGTTACCTCCACCAATCTGTAGAGCCACTCGGTAATCATCCAACCAAGTTTCAGGCTTTGACTCGCCAGAAAACTTGCCAATTCCAGCCGCCAACCTGAAGTTGGGGGGAATCTCTGCAGAGCGAATGGCTCTGCTAAAACACTCGGGCCCAGAAACAACAGCACTGCTTCCACTCGGATAGTCTCCGTTATAACCATCTCTGTGGGCTCTGCCTCTGTCGACCCGCCTTTGAGCAAGGACGTCCCTTGCGTCGAACCCAGGATTCCGCTCATCGCCGAACGGGCGCCTATCATCATTGTGCCGGGACACATATGAACCATTCCGCGGAGGAGAAAACACTCGACGGCGGTCATCGCGGTGATAACGGGGAGCAGACTGATCTCGCCCCTGATCTCTGTACCGATCTTCACGGTATCCTCCGCCTCTGTGACGCAAAGGTGACCCAGGACTGTGAGCCGACTGAACTGTTTCTGCCCTGGGAGAATTGCCGTGTAACCTGTTCTGCGACTGAGAAACAGCCGCGTTCTGCTGCTGCGCTGCCTCAAGCAATGTCTTGATCTGCTGCAGACCTCTACCAGCCTCTGATCGTGACGGTTGAATAGACTCTGCAATCCTAGCAGCCGCTGCAACATTCAAAACTGGAGTACGAAATACCTCGACGTTATTTCGAGATCCACTCGGGAACAACTGTCGCTGTTGTCGATTGGGACGTGGTGGACGCTGCCCAACACGCTCGTCGAGTGCCTCCTGCATCTCTTTGAGCCGAAGGCGTGTAGCCTCCATGGCCTGGGCCTCAGCAGTCGTACCGACGATGGGAGTATGGAGAACATCCTCATCCCGGCGCTGCTGTTCATTCGACGTTCCTCCAATCTCACGCCTGGAGTGGTTGAAGCCAGGCGGCGGACTCTGATGAGAGCCAGCCATAAAAACTTCTGCCGCAGGGTCGCAGCTCTCGCACTCGGAAGGAATGTCGGATCGGTCCGACGCCGAGTCGAACACGCCGTGAAGTGACTCGGCGGGCTCGATGGCTGCAATCTGCGGGGACGAAACCTGGCGTGCCGCCGCATGCCGCACCCAACGCTGTAGCCGCGAGCGACCGGATCGCTTGCGACGACGAACAACAGGAAGGGCCGACACATACGGGGTCGACGGCTGAAGGAGAAGAACACAGAAGTGCGTCGCCCCGCGAATCAGGAGCGCCTCCACGTCCAAAGGCGCTTCCTAGAGCCATGCCGAATCGTCGGCGATGAAGGTGAGCGCTCCGAGACGGATCTCGCGGCCCAGGAACGAATCACCGCCGGAAGACATGACGAAGGAGAAAATATGCAACCTCGCCGGAAGTCGCTTAGACGCCTGCCCCACGGTGGGCGCCAACTGTCGTGGGAACAAGCCTGACAGTAGATGGTAGGGGTACGAATGGAGAGGGCAGAGTCCTAGCTACGGCGAGGATGTGCACACAGATGTATGAGTTCAGGCCTCACTCGGAAGTGATAACAGCCCTACGTCTCAGTGCTCCGGAGAGCTCTCTACTCTGTCGAGTGAAATATGTGTGTTGTGTTACAAAAGGTTGCGAACCCTTGTGCCAGAGGGGAGGGGCGGCTTATATAGAGTGCGCTGCCCCTCATAAGTGTCCGGCATCCAAGGGTTAAATCGTGGTTATAATGACATACGTTACTGGTAACGTACAACATAAATGCCATTAATGGTCTTGATGAATGCCTGCCCGTTAGCCTCCCTGGGGTGACTTCTGGGCTTCTGTGGTCGACTGTCTTCTGGTCCTTCCGAGTGAAAGGGTAAGCGTCGAGTGAAAGATATCTCCGAGTGTATATTGTCGAGTGACTCATGCGTCATGGTGATTTCAGTCGGAGACTTCCTCGTAGCCTTTAAGCTTTCTGGGGCAGTGTCCTTAGGTAGGGTATGTAGGTCAGGCCTATGACCCTACCCTAAGTACATATCCCCATCAACGTCCGTGAGGGGGGTCACACTACGGAGCCGCGTGCCGGGTGCTTGCACCTGCCACCACACTTCCAAACGTGTAAGAGGGCCCAGCGCAAGACCTGGCGGCATAGCTACCCCCCAAGTACCCCATCCCGTCTAACCCAGGCACTGTTGACCGGGCGACAAACTGGGTCCAACAGACACGCATGGTGTATCTATGTATGTTTATGTTTAGATAAGGCACATTTAAATTAATCATATTTCAATTTAGAAAAAAATATAAAAATATAAAAAATAATACATAGATTTGCCGACGGCAAGGCCGTCGGCATAGCTATGCCACGGATCGATGACGTGGCACGGTGCCGCGGATCGATGACGTGGCCAAATCTATGCCGACGGCCCCCGTTAGGGCCGTCGGCATATATTTGACGGCGTCAAACGGCAGTTAACCACCGGGTGGCCGGGCCCACATATATGCCGACGGCCTGTCTATGCCGACGGTCACCGTAGGCATATCACGACATATACCGACGGCCTCGTTACGCCGACGGCCCCCGTCGGCATAGACGGTGGTATGCCGACGGCCGAACTACGCCGACGGTTTGCCTTAGGCCGTCGGCATACCTCCATCTATGCCGACGGCCCCCGTCTGCATAGTATGGGCGGTCGGGAACGTGACTTATTCTGGTAGTGTAAGCACCGGCATGAGATTATGACACCGACACGTTCCCATGTGTACGTGTCAGCCATTGTCCCCAGGTGAGATTACTAACTGCTGTCAAAGAAAAAAGAAATTCCTCGACCGGAGATGCACTGATCAATCCACCACAAATGTGTGGCCACTAATAATTATCTGCAATCCTATTAATTACACGATGAAAACTGTCACAGAGACCAAAGAGAAGTTCACAACCAGAGAAAAGCTAGTCACCAGGAACTGCAGGATATTCACAGAGCTTCTAATAGAAAATCAAAGAATCTTAGTTTCTACGGTTCCATGATCGATCGGCCGATTTGATCAGTCCACCTCCGCCGCCAGAGCTGCGGCGTGCAGGCTCGGCAGGTCGCTGACGTTGTGCTCCGCGGCGGTGACCGCGGACAGCGGCACGGCGTTGTTCTTGCTGCTGGGCTCGGTGCGGCCGAGCTTAGGAGCGCCGACCCCGCGCCCGCCGCCGCCGTTGGTGCTCCGCTGCCGGCCCTTACCAAGGTGGTGCTCACAGAGGGAGTAGCCGACCAGCGTGGGCTGGCTGCAGCGCCACCCGCGCCCGTTCACCCGGCTGCACCGCGACCCTTCCATCAGCACCGGCGGCCCGCGCCGCCTCTTCTTGGCGCCGCCTGCCCGGTCGCTCTTGATCCCTTCCTTCACGTCCAGGGGCTCCACCGGCAGTGCCGGGATGACGAGACGTTCTCCGGCGCCATTGGTCATCACCGGCCGCTCAGACTCGTCGCGACGGTGTCCATTCTCTAGGCTGCAACAAGAGTTGGCACGTTCGAATCAGTACATGGCAATGCAAGCCCAAGCCAGCTACAGTGGCACGCACACGTACTGCACTTCAAGACGCAGCGAGAAGTCCAGTTCCAACTCCCAGTTAAGCAAGTGCCAAATCGATATTAATCATGCACTTTGTATACATGTGCAAGAAGACGGAATGGCTCACAAGAACATGGTCCACGCCTGCCTCCCAAGAACATGGGGTGCACTGCATTGCATTGCACCCATGGAGTAGTACAGATGGCAACAATGTGGGCATGGGGTTTGCCAAAACAATTGTGAGCATGGGGAGGAAGAGGACAAAGCCAACAGGCTGTAAGGCCATGATCGTCGAGATCGCCGCACGTCGGCATGCAAGGGGACAAAAAATTCCCACGAAGTGGATGCATGAGTGCACCCAAAAAACCAGTACGTATACGTTTATCTTGTAACTAAAATACTACAATACCATGTATACCATGGATATATTGGAGTGACAGTGTACAACACAAGGAGGCCTTGGATGCTTTGGCTGGACTCGTGTGGTGCGTGTCATGTGCCGAGCTGGCTGGCATTGCACTTGCACTGCCCCCGGAGCCGGTGCATGTAGAACGGCAAGAAGGCCAACAGAGCCCACCGAATGGGAAAGAGGCCTCGGATGCTTTCCAATTCTACTAGAATCATCATTGTCGATCACCACTCGCACCACCGATTCGCGTTAGTTTATCGTCACCGCAATGAATCACGTACCTCTTGTGGGTGCGGGTGTGGGTGTGGCCATCTGCGGCGGCAGCTGCCGCCCCCTGACGTTGTGCACCGCCGTGGTGACCATGAACTGGTGGGTCGTCCTCGTCGTCGCCGCTGCTGGTGCTGCGTCCCACCACGTTGCCGCCCTGGCAGGTACAAGGAGCAACGCAAGAAACGTCACGTGGTCAGCCTCAGCCAGATCTGGGCACTGTGCTGCGCATCCAACGACACCGCAGCTAATTAATCACGCCGGGTGCAACGAGATTAATTGACAGGAGCGCAGGGAGAGATTGGAACCGAAATTCAAGGAGCGGCGGGGCATGCACGCACGCACGCGCGTAACTGCAAGCCTGTAACTGGATGTAGTAATACCTGCGGCCGTGGCGGCAATGCGGCCGCGTCGGGATCCCCGTCAGGGCGGCGCGAGTGCAGCTCCTCCGTCGGCTTGATCCTCTTCGCCCCCTGCTCGGCCTCGTCTCCCGGGACCGGGAGCGGCAGTTCCCAGCGTTGCTCTACCGCGTTTGGCGGTGGGTGGGGCGCGGTGAACGGATCTGAGGGCTGCTGCTCCAGGTAGGGCGGCGGTGCCTGCTGCTGGGCCTGCGGCCTCCTCCGGATCCTCATGGGGCGGACGGAGAGGCGAGCGAGACGGCAATGGAGATTTGGGGAGGGTGCAAATTTATCGAAGGAGGCGAGGAGGGGGGGGGGGGGGGGGGGGGGGTTGGGTGCAGTCCGGCTCCTCTCTCACTCACCTCGCCTCATGGATCGCGATGCATTGTTTTTGAGACGGGGGCGGACAAGTAGCG
The DNA here is from genome assembly GCA_039707655.1 of Elymus sibiricus. Lineage (NCBI taxonomy): Eukaryota > Viridiplantae > Streptophyta > Magnoliopsida > Poales > Poaceae > Elymus > Elymus sibiricus. Next base: position 323,906,019 of record CM077674.1, on the reverse strand, counting down.
GGCGAGTGCAGCAAATTGGTGCAGTTTCAGTCGAGCACTTGGCGTCGGCGCTGGCCCTCGAGATCGGAGAGGTGAGGGGGAGGGGGCGGAAGGCGTGAGCTAGCCGGGTGGGGTATCGACCGATGCAATACGCTATGTCCATGTGCGGTACAACTGTTGTTGTATAGGGGAACGGGAGGCCACGGCTGGGCAGGTGAGATTTGGTGGTATCCCTCTCACAGTAGAGACGGAAGCGCTCGTATATATGCGCATACACTCGCCTCTATGAATACACACACGCACACCCTATCCTTATGAGCACCTTCGACATACTAAGCCGGCATATCATCTAGTCGACGAAAACGTCTCCTCCCACTGAACGTGCATCGCCAGAAATCCAGAAATAAATTCAAAATAAATGCGAGCACTAGGACTTGAACCCTGTTTCGCTGAGGATACCACTGTCCACATAACCATCCAACAACAGGTTGGTTCGTATTCGGTGGTCTAATATGTACAAATCATGCCTACCTGCAACGTGTTTCAGCAATGGTTGGCGAGGGTAACTTCTAGGATTCCTCCGGCTGGAGAGGCCATCTTAACAAAAAATGCTACACATACGGCCTTTTACGGGGACGCTACGGACCCTTCCATGAATCCTCTTCAACCCCCTCCTTCCCCCTGAATTTCACCCGTGTGGGGCCCCGCCCTCACACTTCATCCAATTAAAACATTGCCATTTCAGAGATCAACCCGTAAACTTAGGTAAGTCTCCGTGCGTCTAGCAAAGCTCCCATCTTCACTGGGCGAGTAGATGAGATGAGACGCATTGTTATCACAAGTGCACTGTGCACGTACGTGCGGAGCACCCGCGGCGTCGATGTAACCTATGCGTGCACGAGTAGTACATGCCGTTATTGAGGAGCGCGTAGCGATGTGGTAGTAATAGTTAACTGAAGGTCCAAATGCCCTGGCTTTGCATTTTGTGATGCACACAAATATGTTTTTTTATTACAATAGATGCAAGACAACGAGGCCAGAGCATCACGGGTACATGGACCGGATAACAAATGACATATCCATGACAAAGGTGGAAAAATCGCCTGCGACCATGTCCCCGTTTCATCATGTAAAGCCTTTGACAAGGAGTCTACGCCAGTGTACCATTGTCGAGTCCAACCAGCGAAGGCCAGACCACATGTTTTCATCCTGGACATGAAGTGATGTTTCTCTCATCGCCTTGAAAGCGGGTCATCCAAGAGTTGCACCACACATGACTACACCCGAATCCATCATGGTGTCCTCCGGAGATGACCGTTGCATGCCACCACCAAAACTCCTCTGGAGATGACCGCACTTTTCAAGTTCGAGAGCTTCTGGCCTAGCTTCCCTCGCTTCCACGACACAGTAGCAAATGCCTGGAACAGACCGGTACAATCCACGTGCGCCTTTCAGCGTCTCCATACAAAAATGACGCGCACGGCGCGAGACCTGAAAATTTGGAGCAAATCCATTTTCAGCGATGCAAAGCTACAATTTCATATAGCTGCTGAAATTGTGCTTCGCCTAGATGTAGCGCAAGAGACCCGTCGGCTGACTGATGCAGAATACAGCCTCAGGAAACTGCTAAAGCTTCGCCTTCTGGGCCTCGCGGCGGTAGAGCGTGCCCGCAGGCGCCAAGCTTCTCGCCTCACCTGGCTACGAGTAGGAGATGCGGGAACAAAATTCTTCCATGCAAAAATGAGATCGCGTAGGCGAAAGAACTACATCCACAGCCTCCAGGTGGGCAATGCGATCGCCACGGCGCACGAGGAAAAAGAAGCGGCCATCTATCAGCATTTCAACGACAGTTTGGGGTCCAAGGCTGTTCGACCGCTAGGCATCAACTGGCAACTCTTGGACATGCCCTCGGTTCAAGGAGGAGGCCTCGACAACCCTTTCTCTGAAGATGAAATCTGGGAGGCGATCAAGGCCTCCCCATCAGAGAAGGCCCCGGGCCCCGACGGCTTCACTGGGACTTTCTTCAGAAGCTGCTGGCCGCTGATCAAGACCGATGTTCTGCAAGCTTTCAACAAGTTCTACCACATGGCAGGAGGTGACTTCAGCAAACTAAACACTGCCATGGTGGTCCTCCTCCCCAAAAAAGATGGCGCCACAAAGGTCCAAGACTTCAGGCCAATCAGCCTGATACACTCTTTTGCAAAGCTTATAGCCAAGGTGCTCTCCATGCGGCTAACCACGGTGATCCACAGCATCATCTCGCCTGCACAATCGGCCTTCTTGCGCTCCAAGTGTACGCAGGATAGTTTCATGTATGTACAAAATGCGGTCAGATCTCTCCACCGAAAAAAGACACCCGCACTGCTGTTTAAGTTAGACATCGCCCGAGCTTTCGACAACGTCTCTTGGGAATACCTACTGGAGCTTCTACAAGTGCTTGGTTTTCCGGCACGCTGGCGAGATTGGATTGCGCTGCTTCTCAGCTCGGCATCGTCATCCTTTCTGCTAAATGGGACTGTAGGACAGCAGATTCGCCACCGTAAGGGCCTGCGACAGGGAGACCCGCTCTCCCCCCTCCTCTTCATCATCGCCATCGACCCCCTCCACAGGCTGCTACAGAAAGCGACAGAATTGGACATGCTTGCCCCCCTGCCTGGCAGAGACATCTCTCTTCGAGTTAGCCTTTATGCTGATGACGCGGTAATTTTTGCCAAGCCTGATAGAGCGGAGGTCGACGCCCTGCTCGACATCCTCCGCGACTTTGGACAGGCAACTGGACTGCAGGTGAACCCCTCAAAATCAACTGTCTCCGCTATCCGCTGCGAGGAGATCAACCTGCAGGAGGTTCTACTCAATTTTGGTGGGGAGACAGTGGGTTTTCCGCTGAAATATCTGGGCCTCCCGCTAACCCTATCCAGATTGCGCCTCGTCCACATCCAGTTCATACTGGACCGGATCAGGGCAAGACTTGCGGGATGGAAGGGCAAACTCATGACTATCGCTGGCAGACGGGTTTTGGTCCGCAGTGTACTAACCGCACTGCCGACCTTTGCCTTATCTGTGCTCCGAGCGCCAAAGAAGTTTTTAGCTGAAGTAGACAAGGTTAGACGGCGTTTTCTATGGGCACAAGAAGAGGAACTCAATGGAGGAAAGTGCAAAGTCAGCTGGCCTGTAGTCTGCTCCCCAATTGAAAATGGAGGCCTGGGAATACTGGACATGAACCGCTTCAGTAGAGCACTCCGGCTACGCTGGCTTTGGCTGTCCTGGACAAGTCCGGACAGGCCATGGAATGGCATGCAACTGCCATGCGACGACGACGACAGGGCTTTGTTCAGCGCCTCCACCTTGGTCACACTGGGCAATGGTGCAACGGCCTCCTTCTGGCACTGCTCGTGGACCGGCTCAGGAAACCTGAAGACAGCTTTCCCAACGCTTTTTAGGCACTCTCGAAGAAAGAACAGATCGGTCAGAGAAGCTCTAGCAAACAATACTTGGATAAAAGACCTCGCTCACGGGGACACACAACATTTGTGGGCTGAGGCGATCAGACTGCACAGGTGGATTCAAACAAGAAATATTCAGCTGCAAGACCAAGCAAGAGACACCATCAAGTGGACACACGAGGCATCAGGAGTGTACACAGCCAGTTCTGCATACAAGGCCCAGTTTCAGGGCTTCATGAAATCAGATTTCAGGAAGCTAATTTGGAGCGCTTGGGCACCTGCTAGGCTGAAGATTTTCACATGGTTGCTTCTCAACAACAGATTATGGTGCAACGACCGTCTGCAAAGAAGGGGATGGCCGAACGGATACTTCTGCCAGTTTTGCCTCTGAAATCTGTAATCCTCTGTACATTTGTTTTGGCAGTGCCCGGTATCACTCGCAGTGTGGACTAACGCTGCAGCAGGCAACGGTTGTAGCTCCCTCCATCCAAGCAAATGGCAAAGCAAGACCAAGCCGGCAGCCATCATAGCTGAAATGATAAGTACTGCAAGACCTGAACACAAAAAGGCCATCAAAACCATGATCATCCTGACCCTATCCGAGCTTTGGAGGGAGAGAAATGAATGTACTTTCAGAAACAAGGTAGTGGCACTGACAAACATCAACACATCCATCAAAAGAACTCTTGAGTTTTGGCGCCAAGCAGGAGCAGCATTTCTGAAGCACCCCTTTGGGGACCCTCCGTGAAAATATTACTTAGCAAGGATGTTGTATCTCCTTTTTAGTCTTCTCTTTAATTCCTTGATCCTCTGATCAAAAACTACCTTTTGTATTCCCATTTGCTATCTGCTATAAATCAATACAAGCCAGCCTGCAGCTGGATCTTTCAAAAAAAAAAAACTCCTCTGGATAGTACACTTATCGTCCAAGATCTTAAACCAAATCAGTGTGGGCATCTGTTCTAACTATGTCGGCAGTCTTCCACCTATTCGGAATCTTCTTGATGAATGGAGGAGAAGACGGATCACCACCACAAGGTCACAACCAGCCTAGCCGGTGGCAGCATGCATGCTCTAGCGACGCGACTGGAATGTCACCAATGACACTCACATATCGTTGCCATGCATGATGCAGTCATGCATGCTCAGCCATCCCCACTACCCGAGTGTCGCCCTGCCAGTTAAGCCAGTGGTAACCTCCCACAAAAGATAATTGTCGCACGCCACTGCTAAACCAAAAAGATGAACCTCATGCACGCTTTTAACAGGCAACCTTCCACCTTGGTGAGGCCAGAGCCAGCGTCATCAAGCATCAGACAAAACATGGGGTGGCTGTCGTGGGTATAGGTCTGACAGTAGTGTATGGGGGTACGAATTGGAGGGCAGAGCCTAGCTACGGCGCAGTTGTTACATTCAGATTTACGAGTTCAGGCCCCTCAGCGGTGGAGGTAATAGCCCTACATCTCGGTGCTCTGGAGCTTGTTTTCTCTGAGTGTACAGATTACAAAGATCGCGAACCCTTGGAATGGAGTTGAGGGGTGGCTTATATAGAGTCTGCCCAGCCCCCATGAATGCCGCCATTAACAGGGGTTAAAGAGGGGGTTTAAGGACGCCAGTTACTGGTAACGGGCACATTGATTACAATTGATGAGGGTGGACGCACATCCTAACCGTTGCAATCCTGGAGGGCCTCTTGGTCTTCTCTGTCCGAGTGACTGCCAGGTACTCCAAGTGAAATAGACCGGTCGAGTGAACTGTTGCCTCCCGAGTGGTTCATTGAACTCCGAGTGAATGTCAGGTTGCAGAACTCCTGACTGCTGAACTGGCCCTGGGGCACAGTATAAGGTGTGTGGCGTCCTAGGGTAGGGTCCGTAGGTCAGGCCTGTTACCCTATCCCTAGTATATGCCCTCGTCATTAGCCCCCGAATCGGTCGAGGTTAAGCGGGTCGAGTCAAGGCGAATTCCCAGGTGAGTTGAGCGCTACAGGGGCGCTCAAGAACTCCTACTGGTCATTAGATGGCCTTGTCTTCGTGCGGCACCTTGACGGATTCCGGACCATATGACGTTCGAGTGAAATGAGTAGTCTCCATCCGAGTGAAACGAGTAGTCTCCATCCGAGTGAAACGAGTCGTCACGCGTCGGGTGATGGAACAGATCCGAGCGTTTATGGAATGTCTTTAAAGGCGAGCAATCGGATCGCTGGGCTCCGGATCTTGCGGGATTTGAAATCAGTTACGAGCGCGCGCGAACGGTTGCGACACGGTGAGTGGGGAAAGTGGGGCGTGATGCCTCGATTTTCGCCCCGCTTTCCGCCATGTACCGCTGGATCTCCGACGGCGCGATTTGAGGGGATCTGCGGGCCCACGAATCAGTGGCGTGGATTGGGGAGCGGAGCGGGCGGTGATATAAGGAGCCACCGCGTCGGAGAGGGAGAGAGAACTAGATCCCCTCTTCCTCGTCTCTTCCAGTCCTCCAATCTTCGCTCCCGCACCCCACTCTACGCAAATCCACCCCGGCGTTGGAGTACTCCACGGCGATGGCGAAGGACAAGATGGCGAAGCTGGAGCGAGCGAAGAAGGCGAAGAAAGCGTCAAGCTCTCGCGCCGCGCCACCACGGGGATGGATCCAGGAAGATTGGCTCCCGCCGACCACCACCGCCGAAGACGTCGTCGGGCTCGTCATCGACGGACTGGTGCAGGAGGGTAGCTGGAGGCTGCCGGAGGAGGGGGAAATCGAGCCCGCGCCGCGGCCGGGGGAACGCGTGCTCCTCGTCACCCATATGGAAAGAGGTTTCTCCATGCCGCCCCATCCTTTTCTCCGCGGTTTCCTAAACTTTTTCGGCGCCCAGCTCCATCACCTCCCTCCGAATGCTATAGCGTACCTCGCCGCGTTTGTTTCCTTGTGTGAAAATTTCTTGGGTTGCCAGCCGCATTGGGGGTTATTCAAGCATATCTTCATGTGTCGTTCTCAGTCGGTCAAAAAGGCCAACCCCGAGGGGGAGAGAACCCATGTGACCCAGCTGTACGGCGGCTTGGGTATTCAGATGCGGGGTAGGAGCGCTTTCCCAACGATGACCTTTCCCGATTCGGTTAGGGGCTGGCAGTCGACTTGGTTTTACTGCAAAGACATCCCTTGTGCTGGCTCATCGACTGGTCTCCCTCCTTATACGTCCGAGAGGGTCAATGTGCCTCCATCGCTGATGGTGGACAAAGAGGAGAAGACTGACGTGGGAATCTTGGTAACTGCGGTAGTCAGCCTGATCCAGGGCGGGGCGACAGGTCTGGATTTGCTGGAGGTCTTCCTCAGTCGGCGAATCCAGCCGCTGCAGGAGCGAGCTCACCCTTTGTGGCAATACACTGGCGCTGACGACTCGACTCGAGTGCACCCGGAGGACATCGACGAGAAGACCGTGAAAGAGTGGCTCAAGGGTATCACCGGCGCACGCGACAATCCACGAGGGTCGAGACGGATCCCGCCCTAAGACGCCAAGAACCAACCATTGGAGGTGTGACACGCATTTCCGAGTGAATTACTTATGCGCAAATTATCCGAGTGAACTGAATGGTCTGACTGTCTCTGCTCTTCGTGCCTTGCAGGAGTTCCAGAAGATGCTCTCGCCTGTGCCGAATGGAGAACACCTTGTCGGAGACGTGGAGAGTGAACATGGCAGTGTCGAGGGTAGCTACATTGAGGACAGCAAGGAGGAAAGCGACGACTCGGAAGGGAGCGACGAGGTCGAGTCTTCCCAGTCGCCAGAGCTGCGCTCTAAGCGCCGCTCTAAGCAGACTCATGATCCGAGTGCTGGCTCGGAGAAGACGGCGGCTTCGAGTGCTAAGACTCCGAAACGCACTCGGACATCGACGCCGGAGCCGACGGAGAAGACCGCCAAGCAGCTCAAGGTCGCTTCTCCCAAGCCTCGGAAGGCTCTACCCAAGATCAAGGTCACCGTGCCTGTCACCTCAACGTGAGTGCCACACCTTTCTTTTCTGTCTCTGTGAACTTCTGGGCTTTTCTGACCGAGTGAAATTTATGAATCAGAGCTGCAACCTCGACGACTTCCACCATGCAGATCGATGGAGACCACGTCGAAGCCGAGTCGGCGGACGCGGCCACTTCTCAGAAAGGTAGCAATGATTCCGTTTTTTTACTTTGATCTATGGTCCGATTGAATTGTGCGTCATGACTGATTGTGTCGAGTGAACGTAGCGCTTGCAGAGATTATCCACGTCGCGGACGACGATGAAGGACCGCCACGGAAGGACACCGAGGAGGGGACCGCAGCTCCGACTGCCTCTCAGACCACCGCACAGAAGACGCCGCCGAGCAAAGCACCTCAAGTTCTCTCTGCACCTACCGTAACCGTGCCTCTGGGGCATGGTTCTTCTCAGGACGGAGCTGGCTCTGCCGCGGCTCCGTCGACTGCTCTGGCTTCGGCTCCGACTCCTCCCGTCAATATCTTCAGTCTGTACAAGGTGCCAGAGGACCAAACTGGAGCCAGCAAGGAGGCAATGATCCAGGCGGAGCTGATGACCCAGCGACTGAAGGAGATGTGCGCAGCTGGCAAGCTGGCATACGATGCTAGTGCTGCCCTCCAGGAGAACGTTCGAGTAAGTTCCCTTGTAAGTTGATCTCCAAGTCATTTTTCCTCTGTAGGAATTTTAGTCGGAAAATATTCGGTACACCCACTGGGTGTTTTTTTGTTGATTGGCCGTCACTCGGACGGGCGGACCGTTCCGAGTGGATACCGTTCCAGTGGGGGCACGCTGAGTGCACCCACTGGGTGTAGTCCCCGAGACTGCCGTCGACTGCAGGCAGTCGGCGGGAGTCTTAGAACCCTTTTTTTGTGTTTGGCCGTCACTCGGATCGGGCAGACCGTTTCGAGTGGATACCGTTCCGGTGGGGGCACGCTGAGTGCACCCACTGGGTGTAGTCCCCGAGACTGTCGTCGACTGCGGGCAGTCGGCGGGAGTCTTAGAGTTTTTATTCGATTGTGTTTTTTTGTGTTTGGCCGTCACTCGGATCGGGCGGACCGTCCCGAGTGGATACCTTTCCAGTGGGGGCACGCTGAGTGCACCCACTGGGTGTAGTCCCTGAGACTGCTGTCGACTGTGGGCAGTCGGCGGGAGTCTTAGAGTTTTTATTCGATTGTGTTTTTTTGTGTTTGGCCGTCACTCGGATCGGGCGGGCCGTCCCGAGTGGATACCTTTTCAGTGGGGGCACGCTGAGTGCACCCACTGGGTGTAGTCCCCGACACTGCCGTCGACTGCGGGCAGTCGGCGGGAGTCTTAGAGTTTTTATTCGATTGCACTCGGAGCGCGGCCTCTCACTCGGCTGGCCGAGTGTAAGGCTTGGTAGACTAGGATGCTTCGAACTGATCGAGCTTTGTCTGCCTTGACATTGACTATGAAGGTCAGAATATTGTTGTCTTCGATCCTCTTCATTGTCGACTCAGTTGTAAGAGGGTATTTCAGGATCTTGTATTGGTCAAGCTTGTTCCTGTCACTAACTGTTCTGCTTTCTCTTGTGTTTCAGAGAACCTGTGAGCTTGGGGCTCAGTATCTGTCGCTGGAGAAGGAGACGAACCAGCTTCGAGTGGACTTGGAGGTGGAGAAAAGGAACGTAGCTCGCGCCCAGGCTGAGCTGAAGACCATGGGAGGTAGGCCTCAGCTACCGAGCGTTCTGCTTCCACTTTTCTTCATTCTTTGAACCGAGTGACTTCACTCGAACAGATGTGCGTAGTGAAAACCATCGACTCCAAGTGCGGCTCAGAACTTCTGTCTCTTTAGAAACTATGAAGCAGACACTCGAAAACAAGGATAATGAGGTGGCGGGAGCGCAGAAAGTGGCGAGGGAAAAGACCAAGGCCGCCGAAGAGAAGCTGGCCTCACTCGAGAAGCTAAAAGGGGAGAACAAGTTGCTGAAGAAGGAGGTGATCGAACTCAAGAAGCAGCAGACCGGGTGGGACGGCAAGCTCAAGGCTCAGGCGAATGCCTACGAGCAAGAGAGGAAGACTCTGAACGAGAAGATCACCCAGCTCATCGAAAAGAAGAATTCTCTGGAAAGGTACATAGAAGAGTTCATGGAGGAGATGTACACCAAGCTTGCAAGTAACCTGTAACATCCGAGTGGGTTTTAACTTATCTCCGAGTGAACTTCATGCATGCTGATCTTCAACTCTCCTCTTTTCTTGTTTACAGAGTACTGCCGAGACTTTGAGCTGGAAACTGACAGAATCGAGAGGGATCTGGATCCCTCCAGGTCGCTCGTCGGTGACAAGGCTGCTCTAGGTGTCTTGCGGCTCGAATCTCGTATTGAAGACGTCCAGGGGTACATCATCCGTCTGCGGGGCGCACTCAAGAGGATCGACAAGGAATTGTGGCCAGAGGACACTCTTGACACCGATCTGGAAGCCATGATGACTCGTCTCAACGACATTCCTAGCCGAGTGCAAGCGTGGAAGAAATCAGCTGCCCGCTGCGGGGCCGAAGTGGCCCTCTCTCTGGTTCGAGTGCATTGCAAGGACGCCAAGGAGGAGAAGCTGAAGTCTCTTCAGGTTGCCAACACTAAGAAGCTCAAGTTCGAGGACTTCATGGAGACGTTCATAGAAGCAGCCACTCGGATTGCAGAGAGCATCGACTTGGACGCCTTCGTCGAGCCGGCCAGCCCCTTTGGAGCATAAGAAAAACTTTAAGCTTTACCCATTTGCCTCGGTATGCCGAGTGGATTTGTATCCGTCAAACTCTTTCGGGCTTCGGGCCCGAGTACTCGCATTTACTTTTGAACTTCTGAAGTTATCTGAATGCTTTCTTTCGAGTCTTTCGAATCTTTGGAGTGGGTTTTAACTTAGGCGAAAGCTGGTTCGCAGCTAAGCCCCCGAGTGAGAGGGACGCTCTTCACTCGGAGTAGAGTTTTTAACTTAGGCGAAAGCTGGTTCGCAGCTAAGCCCCCGAGTGAGAGGGACGCTCTTCACTCAGAGTAGTGTTTTTAACTTGGGCAAAAGCTGGTTCGCAGCCAAGCCCCCGAGTGAGAGGGACGCTCTTCACTCAGGGTAGGTTTTTAACTTGGGCGAAAGATGGTTCGCAGCCAAGCCCCCGAGTGAGAGGGATGCTCTTCACTCGGAGTAGGTTTTTAACTTGGGCGAAAGCTGTTTCGCAGCCAAGCCCCCGAGTGAGAGGGATGCTCTTCACTCGGAGTTGTTTTTTAACTTGGGCGAAAGCTGGTTCGCGGCCGAGCCCCCGAGTGAGAGGGATGCTCTTCACTCGGAGTAGGTTTTTAACTTGGGCGAAAGCTGGTTCGCGGCCAAGCCCCCGAGTGAGAGGGATGCTCTTCACTCGGAGTAGAGTTTTTAACTTAGGTGAAAGCTGGTTCGCAACTAAACCCTCGAGTGAGAGGGACGCTCTTCACTCGGAGTAGTGTTTTTAACTTGGGCGAAAGCTGGTTCGCAGCCAAGCCCCCGAGTGAGAGGGATGCTCTTCACTCGGAGTCGTTTTTTAACTTAGGCGAAAGCTGGTTCGCAGCTAAGCCCCCGAGTGAGAGGGACGCTCTTCACTCGGAGTAGAGTTTTTAACTTAGGCGAAAGCTGGTTCGCAGCAAAGCCCCCAAGTGAGAGGGACGCTCTTCACTCGGAGTAGTGTTTTTAACTTGGGCGAAAGCTGGTTCGCAGCCAAGCCCCCGAGTGAGAGGGACGCTCTTCACTCGGAGTCGTTTTTTAACTTGGGCGAAAGCTGGTTCGCAGCCAAGCCCCCGAGTCAAAGGGATGCTCTTCACTCGGAGTCGTTTTTTAACTTGGGTGAAAGCTAGTTCACGGCCAAGCCCCTGAGTGAGAGGGATGCTCTTCACTCGGAGTAGGTTTTTAACTTGGGCGAAAGCTGGATCACAGCCAAGCCCCCGAGTGAGAGGTATGCTCTTCACTCGGAGTAGGTTTTTAACTTGGGCAAAAGCTGGTTCGCAGCCAAGCCCCCGAGTGAGAGGGATGCTCTTCACTCGGAGTAGGTTTTTAACTTGGGCGAAAGCTGGTTCGCAGCCAAGCCCCCGAGTGAGAGGGATGCTCTTCACTCGGAGTTGGTTTTTAACTTGGGCGGAAGCTGGTTCGTAGCCAAGCCTCCGAGTGAGAGGGATGCTCTTCACTCGGAGTAGGTTTTTAACTTGGGCGAAAGCTGGTTCGTAGCCAAGCCCTCGAGTAAGAGGGATGCTCTTCACTCGGAGTGGGTTTTAACTTAGGCCAAAACTGGTTCACAGCTAAGTTGAAGGGCGTACACCCACTGGGGGTTGTAAGTCAGAGAATGCGTATGAGTGAACTCAATGTAGAACTGGAAAAGTCATGCTTTTATTCATCAAACATCACTCGAGTGCTTTTATTACATCTCAATATCAAGTATAAAATGGTCGCAGCAAATCTGCATTCCAAGCACGGGGCTCGTCTGCTTGCTTCAGAAGGTTGTACAGACGGTATGCTCCGTTATGTAGAACCCTTGACACGATAAAGGGACCTTCCCACGCGGGAGCAAGCTTGTGAGGTCGCTGCTGATCCACTCGGAGCACAAGATCTCCTTCCTGAAAGGTCCGACTTCTGGCGTGCCTGTTGCGAAAACGTCGTAGATCTTGCTGATAAGTGGCCAAACGGATAAGAGCCATCTCTCTCTCCTCTTCCAGGAGATCAACTGCGTCTTGCTGTGCCTGCTCTGCTTCAGCTTCGGAGTATAGTTCCACTCGGGGCGAATTGTGGAGCAGGTCATTTGGCAAGACCACTTTAGCTCCGTACACCATGAAGAAGGGAGTACGATTGGTAGACCGATTGGGGGTCGTCCTCAAGCCCCAAAGAACTGATGGCAACTCGGTGACCCAGGCTCCAGCTGCGTGCTCCAAATCGCGCATGAGTCGTGGCTTTAACCCCTGAAGGATCAGTCCGTTTGCTCTCTCAGCTTGTCCATTCGACTGCGGGTGCGCCACGGATGCATAGTCGACTCGGGTGCCTTGGGCGGCACAGAACGCCCTGAACTCTTCTGAGTCAAAGTTTGAGCCGTTGTCAGTGATAATGCTGTGGGGCACGCCATATCTGAAGACTATCTCCTTCATAAACTTGATCGTTGTACGAGAGTCTAGCTTCTTGATGGGTTTGGCTTAGTGAACTTATCGACTGCAACCAGCAAGTGGGTGAATCCACTCTCCCCTGTCCGGAGGGGTCCCACAATGTCGAGTCCCCAGACCGCAAACGGCCAGACGAGTGGAATCATCTTTAGAGCAGACGCAGGCTTGTGCGATAAGTTTGCATAGAATTGACACCCGGTGCAGTGTTGGACTATCTCCTGCGTAGCTTCATTGGCACGTTGCCAGAAGAAGCCGGCTCGGTAAGCTTTAGCCACGATTGTCCGAGAGGACGCGTGGTGTCCACAAGTTCCCGAGTGTATCTCCTCCAGGATCAATCGACCTTCTTCCGGCGAGATGCAGCGCTGAGTCACACCGGTGACGCTCTTTCTGTATAACTGATCGCCCATCACTGTAAAGGCCTTGGACCTGCGAACAATCTGGCGGGCTTCGGCTTCATGTTCTGGAAGCTCCTGTCTGAGTAGGTATGCAATGTAAGGCACCGCCCAGTCGGGCGTGATTGCCAGGATCTCCATGACCAAATCAATGACTGCCTGGACCTCGACTTCAGTCGGATCGGAGGGACCGACCACTTGTGGGGGCTCTTCCGTGAAGGGATCTTCTTTCACCGTCGGGGAACATAAATGCTCGAGGAACACATTGCTGGGTATGGATTTCCGAGTGGACCCGATCTTTGCCAGATTGTCTGCCTCCTGATTCTTGGCTCGGGGGATGTGATGCAGCTCCAGACCCTCAAATTTCTTTTCCAACTTTCTCACCGCTTTGCAATATCCTGTCATAGCAGGGCTTCTGATATCCCACTCCTTCATCACTTGATTCACAACTAGATCCGAGTCCCCGTAGACCATCAGGCACCGGACGCCGAGTGAGATGGCCATACGTAGACCATAAAGGAGCGCTTCGTACTCGGCGTCATTGTTGGAGGAATCGAAGTGAATCTGCAGAACATAACTGAGTCGATCGCCCTTCGGAGACACTAACACAACTCTAGCTCCTGAACCATTCAGCATCTTGGAATCGTCAAAGAACATGGTCCAGTGTTTCGGGTGACTCTGAGTCGGCTGCTGCTGTTCTGTCCATTCGGCTAAGAAATCGGCTAATGATTGGGACTTGATCGCTTTTTTTGCCTCGAACTTGATGTCCAAGGGAAAGAGCTCGATAGCCCACTTCGCCACTGGACCAGTCGCATCCTGATTGTTCATGATCTCAGACAGCGGGGCGTCGCTGACGACTGATACGACGTGCTCTTGGAAGTAGTGGGCTACTTTCTTTTCAGTCAGATAGATGCCATATACGAGCTTCTGATAATGAGGATACCTCTGCTTGGATGGAGTCAGGACTTCAGAAATGTAATAGACTGGGCGCTGAACTTTGTAAGCTTTGCCCTCTTCTTCTCGCTCGACTGTGAGGATGGTACTGGAAACCTGACCAGTGGCCGCAATGTACAAGAGCAACGGCTCATTGCTGTTCGGAGCGGCGAGCACCGGCTGGGTGGAAAGCAGGGCTTTGAGCTGAACAAACGCTGCTTGTGCTTCAGCAGTCCACTCGAACGAATCAGACTTCTTCATCAATCGGTAAAGGGGCAGTGCCTTCTCACCGAGGCGGGAGATGAATCGGCTCAGAGCCGCAAGACAACCCGTGAGCTTTTGTACATCATGAAGCCGTTCTGGACGTTTCATTCGTACAATTGCACCGATCTTCTCGGGGTTGGTGTCTATCCCTCGTTCGGAAACGAGGAATCCGAGTAACTTGCCCCCGGGCACCCCGAAAGTGCACTTTGCTGGATTCAGCTTAATATCATACTTCCGCAGATTTGCGAAAGTTTCAGCTAGGTCAGCCAGCAGGTCGGAACCTTTTCTGGACTTGACCACGATATCATCCATGTACGCCTCAGTGTTCCGACTGATCTATTTTTGCAAACACTTTTGGACCATGCGCATAAAAGTGGCACCGGCATTCTTGAGAACGAATGGCATGGTGATATAGCAGAAACACCCGAATGGGGTGATAAAAGCTGTTTTTATTTCATCGGGCCCATACAGTCGGATCTGGTGGTACCCAGAGTACGCATCCAAAAAAGACAGTCGCTCACACTCCACGGTGGAATCTACGATCTGATCTATACGGGGGAGCGGGAAATGATCCTTGGGGCAGACCCGATTGATGTGCTTGAAATCGATGCACATTCGGAGAGACTTATCCTTCTTAGGGACCATGATGACGTTGGCGAGCCACTCGGAGTGGTACACCTCATGGATGAACTCGGCTGCTAGGAGCCGAGCAACTTCTTCGCCAATGGCCTTCCTCTTCTGTGTAGCGGAGCGACGAAGATGCTCCTTCACAGGTTTTGCTTTCGGATCGACTCGCAAATGGTGCTCAGCCAGCTCCCTGGGTACACCCGGCATGTCGGATGGCTTCCATGCGAAGATGTCCCAGTTCTCACGGAGGAACGGGATGAGCGCTTCTTCCTATTTGCTGTCGAGTGTCGTTGAGATGTTGGTGGGCGCTGCATTGGGATCCTCTGGATGGATGTGCACAGGCTTCGTCTCGCCAGCCGACTAGAACGCAGACTCTGCAGCTGGTTTCTTGGAGCGAAGCAGATCACTCGGATCATCGTTTTTCTTGTACTCTTCCAACTCCACCATAGCCATCTGCTCATCAGCAATCTTGGACCCCTGCTGCAAACATTCTTCCGCGCGCTGCCGATTGCCAGTGACTGTGATCACACCTTTGGGGCCGGGCATCTTCAGCTTAAGGTACACATAACATGGGCGGGCCATGAAACGTGCGTAGGCTGGCCGACCAAGGATGGCATGACAGGCGCTGCGGAAGTCGACCACTTCGAATGTCAGCCTTTCCTTCCTGAAGTTCTTGTCGTCTCCAAAGACTACATCTAGGGCGATCTACCCGAGTGACTTTGCCTTCTTGCCGGGGATCACTCCGTGGAACTGCATACTGCTCTCACTAAGACGGGACATCGGGATGTCCATCCCCTTCAGGGTATCGGCGTAGAGTATGTTCAGTCCGCATCCACCGTCCATGAGGACCTTGCGCAACCGAATGCCCCCCACGACTGGATCGACCACCAGCACCTGCCGCCCAGGGGTGGCAATGTAGGCCGGATGGTTCGACTGATCAAAGGTGATCGGAGTCTTCGACCAGTTCAGGAACTTTGTTGTCAACGGCGTGGCCATGTTTATTTCTCGGTTGATAACCTTCAATCGGCTCTTGCTCTCAACATTTGCAAAGATCATCAGAGTTGCATTTGACAGTAGGATAAGCTTCATCTTTGTCTTCGTCTTCAGCATCATCTGGGCTTTTCTCACTCGACTGACCCTCCCGAAACTGCTGTATCAGCAATCTGCACTGTCGAGTGGTATGCTTGGGCAATATCAGGTTACCCTCTTCATCTTTTCTGGTGTGGATCTGGCACGGCAAATCAAGGACATCTTGGCCCGACTGATCTTTCTTCTTCCTCGGAATCCACTTTTCCTTGGCCTTCCCTTTGTTTTTGGCCTGACCAGCCAGTGCGGCAGCCTCGGTCTGAGCCGATCCGTCAGCTTTGCGCTTTGGCTTCCGACTAGCTTTCCCCTTGCCGTTGCGAAGACGGTCTTCCTCTTCTCCGTTAGCATACCGAGTGGTGATCTCCATCATTTGGCTCATGGTCAAAGATCCCGACCGGCCAAATTTCAGGATAAGCTCCCTATATCTGACCCCTGCCTTGAAGGCGCAGACGGCTTGATGCTCCATGACGTTCTCAACCACATGATGCAAGGTTGTCCACCGCTGAATGTATTCCCTCAAGGTTTCATTCGGCTTCTGCAATCAATGCTGCAGCTCAGTCAACTCGGCCGGGCGTTTGCACATGCCCTCGAATGTTTTGATGAACACTCGGGCCAAATCTTCCCAGCAGTGTATGCTAGCCGGAGTGAGCTGGTTGAGCCAGGCACGGGCGGACCCTTCCAACATCAAGGGCAAATGCTTCATAGCGACATAGTCATTACCTCCTCCAATCTGCACAGCCACTCGATAATCTTCTAGCCAAGTTTCTAGCTTGGACTCACCGGTGAACTTACTAACTCCAGCCGCCAACCTGAAGTTGGGCGGAATCTCTGCGGCCCTGATTGCTCTGCTGAAACACTCGGGCCCGGAGACGAAGGCGCCACTTCCACTCGGACGATCTCGGTCCAAGTTCTCTCTCAGAACTCTGCCTCTGTCGACCAGGTTCTGAGCGAGTACGGATCTCGCATTAAACTATGGATCGCGGAGGTCGACTGGTTCTCTCTGGCGATAACTGTCACCATGGCGGGGAGGGCTTGCCCTCCGATCATTGCCATAAGGACGCCTGGCATCGTACGGCCGGGGCGCGTATGAGCCATCCCGCAGAGGGGGCGACTGCGTAAGACGATGATCATCTTGACGCCGCGGAGGCGTATTCCGACTGCGACCCTGCCCCGAGTACTGGTCTCGGTCGTTTCGGTCATTTTGCCGCGGAGGCGACTGTCTGTTTCTCCTTGGGGACACCGGGCTGTGGGCCGACTGGACGGTGTCAGCCCTGATGGATCTGCTATGAATCATGTTGCGCGACTGGGACACCGCTGAATTTTGCTCTTCAGCCGCCTTGAGTAGGGCCCGGATCTGTCGTAGACCCTCTCCCGCCTTAGATCGGGACGGCTCAATGGAATCTGCTATCCGAGTGGCCGCCGCCAAATTCTGAACGGGAGTGCGGAATACCTGGAAATTCTGCTGCTGGTCATACGAGAACAGCTGCCGCTGCCGCCGACTGGAACTGGGCTGATGCTGTCTGTGGGCACGATCATCGAGTGACTTCTGGAGCGCCTCCAGACGATTGCGCTCAGCCAAATTGGCCTGGCGCGCGGCCTCCAAAGCCCGAGCCTCGGGAGTCGTCCCAACGATGGGAGTCTGGAGGGTATGCTTGTTTCTGCGCTGCAGCTCCTCCCTCTACTGCCGAGTGAGAGGTCGGGGGTAGTACTCATCGTCATGATGGTCTCCGCCACCGCCAAGATCAGCGCGTGACAGGTCGCCGGTCTCTGCGCCGCCGCGACCGTACCCAGGCGGACTAGGCGGGGAATCGGCCATCAGCACCTCTGCAGCGGGGTCGCTGCTCTCGCACTCGGATAAGCTTTCCGAGTGCTCATGCAAGGAGGCGAACGAATCGAAGACGGGCTCATCGGGCTCGATTGCCGTGACTTGTGGGGCCGCAGCCTAAAGGGCCACCGCATGCTTGATCCACCGTTGAAGCCGCGAGCGTCCGGAACACTTGCGACGGCGGCCAGTGAAGTGCGAAGGCGCCGACTGGTACGGGGTTGACGGTTGTCGAAGAAGGACGCCGAAGGCACTCGCGCGGAAGTGCGCTGCGCCGCGGACGGGCAATGCCTCGACATCCAGCGGGGCTTCCTGAAGCCACGCTGAATCGTCGGCGATGAAATTGAGGACGGCGAAATGGATCTCGCCGCCCAGAGTCAGTCCGCCGCCGGAAACCATGGTGATGACGGGAAAAACGCAACTACGCCGGAAGTCGCTAGACGCCTGCCCCACGGTGGGCGCCAACTGTCGTGGGTATAGGTCTGACAGTAGTGTATGGGGGTACGAATTGGAGGGCAGAGCCTAGCTACAACGCAGTTGTTACACTCAGATTTACGAGTTCAGGCCCCTCAGCGGTGGAGGTAATAGCCCTACGTCTCGGTGCTCTGGAGCTTGTTTTCTCTGAGTGTACAGATTACAAAGATTGCGAACCCTTGGAATGGAGCTGAGGGGTGGCTTATATAGAGTCTGCCCAGCCCCCATGAATGCCGCCATTACCAGGGGTTAAAGAGGGGGTTTAAGGGCGCCAGTTACTGGTAACGGGCGCATTGATTACAATTGATGAGGGTGGACGCACGTCCTGACTGTTGCAATCCTGGAGGGCCTCCTGGTGTTCTCTATCCGAGTGACTGCCAGGTACTCCGAGTGAAATAGACCGGTCGAGTGAACTGTTGCCTCCCGAGTGGTTCATTGAACTCCGAGTGAATGTCAGATTGCAGAACTCCTGACTGCTGAACTGGCCCTGGGGCACAGTATAAGGTGTGTGGCGTCCTAGGGTAGGGTCCATAGGTCAGGCCTGTTACCCTATCCCTAGTATATGCCCTCGCCAGTGGCTAGATCAGGGGAGAAAGCAGCGATAACATAGGGTTTGGATGCGGTATGGCTACGATTCAAAACAGAGCTTTGGACTCTCCTTGAGAGTCCTCCGTGCAATTCTGCATCTACGTGCACAAATATCTTAATAGGTTATGGTTACCAGCAATAATGATTATCAATACTAGAAGCAATTGTTGCCACATAGCACGAAAGATTTTACTAGTTTGCCAGAATGGTGTTCGTGCTTCAAGCTTATATCGAGCATGGCAGCTCGAGCGATGCGACCTAAGTGTCACCTATGATGCCCCTATCACCGCGATGCCTACCCCCACCCACCCGCATGGCCAAAACACTGTCCACTGCCTATGTGCCAATGGCTGCCACTCTAGAGCAGGACTTTAGCCTGTCACTGCTCTATTAGGAAGAAGGCACAGTCATTCCTAGGTAGCGGGCCTGCCATTACCTGGTCTCTTGATATAGATTGACCCATGTCGCCGCGTCTGCAGTGGGTACACTTGGGTTGTTTGACCAGGGGAAGAAAGCAGCAAGAAGACAGGGTTTGGGTGCAGGTACGATTAGGGTTCAGAAGAGAGCACTGTACTCTCTTTGGGAGTCCTCTGTGCAATTCTGCATCTACGTGCACAAATAACGTAACGTGCTTAACAACTACATGCAATAATGGTTCTTAAAATCGATAACAATTGTTTCCATGAAGCACAATTTTTTTTACTAATTTATCGGGATGGCTTTTGTAGTTTAAGATTTTATCAAGCATGGCTAACCTATATGGTAAGTGATGAACTATATCAATTAATTCATTTCAGTGAGTGAAGAGCTACCGCTTTGACATATCAATATATCATACTCGGGCGGCGTGATCGAAGCATCACCTATGACACACCTATTATCCACAATGATTGCTACCATGCCACAGTCATGTGAAGCCCCACCATCCAGATGGACGAAATGCTGTCCACCGCATGTGTGCCAATGGTTGCCACCCTATAAGAAGACTTTCTCATATTGCTAGACCACCAGCGAAGAAAACCCCACCACTGTTTTGATAGTGGGCCCACACCATCTCGATCTCCGGAAAGAGTTTGACGTTCGTCGTCGCCATCCACATGGTTGAAACCTTTTCCATCGCATGTGTGCCAATGGTAGCCGCCCTAGAAGAGGACTTTTGTGTGTCGCTACATCGCCGGATAAGATAAACCCCACCACTCTTTTGATAGTGGGCCCACCATCATATCAATCTCTTGACGGTGACCGACTCTCGCCGTCACCGTCCACATGGGCAAAACGCTACCCACTACCTATGTGCCAATGGATGCCGCCCTAGAAGAGGACTTTCGCGTGTCGCTACACCACCACTCTTTTTGTATCGGGACCACCACCATCTCGATCTCTAGGAGATTGACCCTCGCCGCCACCTGTCAAGTGTGGTAGAGTCACAGGGTGGCTGGATGGGGGAAGGGGGAAAGTAGCGGTAACGAAGAGTTGTGTGTGGCGGCAACCTGCATTAATGATTCTCAGAATGGGAAACAATTGTGTTGTCACATACAAGGAAAGCATTTTAATTTATTGGGATGGTAGGTTTTTGTGCTTCAAGATTTTGTAGATCATGGTTTTTTATTTCAACTTTGCCGACTTTATTTGAAGT
This sequence comes from Elymus sibiricus, assembly GCA_039707655.1. Lineage (NCBI taxonomy): Eukaryota > Viridiplantae > Streptophyta > Magnoliopsida > Poales > Poaceae > Elymus > Elymus sibiricus. The sequence goes on along the minus strand of CM077674.1, from coordinate 323,885,688 downwards.
AACAACCATATTGTTTACATTATAGGGGGGATTCTAGAGGTTTATAATATCACACATTCGCAAGCTTTCCCTCAAAACAGGCACGAGCAAGCTCATGTGTTGCACCACTGGCTTCTCGCCTACAATGTTTGATAGTCGCCATGCCAAAAGACTTCAACAGTTTCCAGTAATCGTTAGTCATCACGAATCATGATGCCCGATAATCATACCGATTAAAAATGGCTTGGACAATCTCCAACGAGTCAGATTCGGCGTTGAGTGAGTGAATTTCCATCTCCTCAGCCAGTCGCAAATCCACAAGTAAAGCAATTGTTTCCATCTATAACCGGAGTAAGAGCATCTATAACCTAAACTCGCAAATGTCACCTCCTATATGTCTGCAGACATGTTCGGACGTGTACCCCCTACAGGACCCGGTCACCTCTCAAATGTGCTCGTCTACAGCCGTGTCCCCCATACGCAAACGCGCAAATCCGTGCAATGCATGCAACGTGAAAATAACACAACATAGATCAACATATACAAAACAATCATTTAGGACCCGACATAGCAAGTTCGACATAGATTCTTCGATGTATATAGCAAAAGAATTCGATATACGAGTTCGATCTACACAGCAAAATAGCAAACTAGAAAAGGAGGGATGTCGTTGATTCATTCGTGTATCGCTTATCTATGTATGAACTATTGAATTTTATTTTGGCATGTACCGAATTTATTCGGGCTACACTATCTTTATATCGTTGAATGTACAATGAATTTGCGTTGTAAGATCGTCGTGCATGGCTGTGCATGGATTTGGGTATCGAGATTTGGGGAGTGTGGTTGTGGAGAGGGCCAAACGGGACCTGCCCGACGCTGTCAGCGGGCTCCCGCGGGCATATATGGGCTCGGATTAGCTATTTGTGGTTGTAGATGCTCTTGTAGAACGTTTTGTGTTGGGCTTATTTTTCTTGTATTTCTGTTATTTATCTTTCTGCCGGTTTTTCTTTTTTTTTCGTTGTTTGGGTTTCTTTAAAATTGTTAACAATTTTAAAATTGTCAGCGTTTTTTGAATACTATTTATAATTTCAAATAATGTTCGCGTTTTAAAAAAAATAAGAATTTTTAAGAAGCCATGCTTTTCAAAGTTGATCATATTTTTTTAAAAAACATGTATTTCAATGTGCAACAATTTTAAAAATGTTTGAATGGTAAAAAGAGTTTTGCCTTTCCAATTTCTTTTTGCCTTTTATAAAATAATGTTAAGGCTTTCGAAAAATGTTCAGAATTTGAAAAGATGTTCACGTGTTTTTGAAAAATGTTCATTTTTGAAAACAAATAGTGTTTTTCTTAAAAAAAAACAACGGGCAAACCGCATGCTACAGTGTGCGGCTCGCTACAGTATGCACAAAAGTAAAAATCTAGAAAAAACATAAGACAGGAACAGAACCCAAGTGAAAGTACCTTAATGGGCTGGCCCGGTTTCTCGTGCCTACGTGATTGAGGGGCAATTTGACGCACACATGCACACACACTCTAGTGGGGCAACCGAAGGCTTGAGCGCTCCTGCGATGCCTGAGGGGCTGCAAGGAGTGAGTCGAGCAACAAAAAACTACCAACACACACTAACCAGAGGGAGTGAGCGACCGAAGCCCAGGAAGCAAACGAGCGGGCGAAGCCCAACAACCGAAGCCGAACGGGAGGTTTGTGGCTGCGGGCGATGCAATCGCCTTCAGGTGTTTTGCGGGCAACTTGCCGCAAAGGGTTATCCCTTAACTAAGTGATTTCGAGTATGTTGCGGGCGACTACATGTATGCAGCTCAATGTAGGTGGAAATATGGGTCGATCTCGACGGCAGGGTGGCGGTTTCAGAGTGGGACGGCTGGAATCAACGACGTCGCTGGCAGGCGACGACGCGGTCTGCGGGCGGGTGGAAACTTCCCCGAGTTATTACGGGTTGGTGCCGGTGGTTTGGCCTTTTGCAGTGCTACTAATATGCAGCAACGAGAGGCAAAATTATGAGCTGCCTAAAAAGAATTTCATTACCATTTGCAGATATATTATCTGTCGGAGCGGTGTTTTATACCCAAAGTACCCTAAGAGCATCTACAGCCGGATCTTGCAAATCCGGCCCCTCAAACGCCTGCGGACGTATCCGGACGCGTCCGCGAACACTGACCGGTCACGCCTCAAATTAGTCACTCTACATCTGGCTCTCTCAAATTTCAACCCCTAGATCCATACAAAGCATGCAAAAGAAATCCTACGTACTACATACTACGTACTAACCTAGCTACTCTTCGTCGTCGTAGATGTCCATGACGGCGGTGCCGGGTGCCGGCTGGACGGTCGGGTAGGAGGGCTCCGGCTCATCCTCCTCCTGCTCGACCTCATCCATGTAGGCGAGCATCTCCGCCACCTCTGTGGCCTGCTGCGCCTCCATCTCCTCCCGGCGACGGCGTCCGGCCTCCGCAGCCGACTCCGACCGGAGGGAATCGAGGATGGCCTGCTGCTCCGCCCGCAGATCCGCGTCGCCAGCGTCCCCCACATCCTCCTCGTCCGGCTCATCCTCCTCCTCCTCGTCGTCGTCGTCCTCCTCCTCCAACTCCTCCTCCGGACCCACTGCATCCGGAGGTAGCCCCGCGGCGATCCGGGCTTCGCGCCTTGCCCGGATCTGCTCAAGGAGCTCGAGCCGGCGCTCCGGCGTCAGAAATGGCTCGCTCCTCACCCGGCGGCGTGGGGGCATGGCTACTAGGCGGACGGGTGGAGTGGCATGTGGCGGCGGCGGGCGGACAGGCGGAGGGAAATGTGGATGGTAGGGTTTCGGTGCCGCCGGTCGACTTAAATAGCCGGGCTAGGCACTACGCGGCCCGCCGGAGCGGCGCCACGCGGCGCCACCGGTCCGACGGAGGAGACGAGCTTCGGACCACCGGGTTTGCGGGTGATTCCGCGTGGGACCCCGTCGTCAGTCCGACGTGGCGGGCGTGCCCGGACGCGCCCATATCCGCCCCATATTTGGGCTGGATATGAGGGGTGCTGATCAACCCGAGCGTTTGAGGCCCGTTTGAGGCGCCCAACTGGGTCGACAAATCATGACCGGTCAGTGACCGGGCGGCCCGCCCAGGCGTTTGAGGAGGGTTTGGGGTGTCCGGCTGTAGATGCTCTAAGCGATCGTTTTTAGGGACGACTATGATTTTTCAAAGATGCTCTTAGCGGCTCTTTGCGTGATAGGAGAAAGGAGACAACTATGCATGACTAACTCTAAGATTCGCACGAATTGAGCGTATCTTAGATGATACGTTCCTTGTGGTGAACCAACCCACCAGGGTTAGAGCATCTACAGCCGGACTCCCCAAACCCCCCTCAAACTCCCAGCGGGCCGCCCAGTCACTGACCGGTCATGATTTTTCGACCCAGCCGGGCGCCTCAAATGCCCAGGCTGACCGGCACCCTCCATATCCAGCTCAAATATGGGGCGGATATGGGGGCGCCCGGGCGCGCCCGGCACGCCCACCACGTCGGCCTGGCCCGCGCTAGCCCGCCTCGACCCCACATATATTCCTCCCGATTCGGTCGCCGGAGCAAACCCTAGCCACTTCACTCCACTCCACTCCACTCCCCTCCGCCACCCAAGCTCACCTGCACCGAGCTCCGGCCATCTCCGGCATGGCAGGCAGCAGATCCGTGTCCTTCACCTCCATATCCGTCGATCCCGAGCTCATCCCATGCGGCCCCAAGGAGGAGATGGCCGTCCGGCTTGCGCTCCGCCGCTCCCGGGACGAGGCCCGTGCAAGGCAGCGCGCGGACTCCTTCCGTCGGGAATCCATTGCGTCCGCCCAAGTGGCGCATGGATCCGGCGCTCGGTGTACCGTCGCTGCCTCACCGGAGGCAGTGCGGTCAGCCTGGCATCCGAACGCGATGGTGGACGCGCAACCCCTCTGTTGGCGCGCGGAGCAGCAGGACGCGCCATGGTTGTCGTCCGGCGCAAACATGGCGCGGCGTGCCCGGCGCCATGTGAGCGGGCGCGGGAGGCGGCGGCGGACGTCGGCGAGGCGGAGTCGCATTCTCCGGTGCCCCGTATGGTGCAGTCTGGGCGCCGCAACCACGCCGTGGTGGATGACGGCTCGTCCCAGGATGGATCCATCATCGACCTGACGTCCACCGGCACCGTTCGGGTTACGGGCTCCGACGAGGAAGAGTAGGGCATGGGAGACGTCGGCGCCTTGAGTCCCGTGAGCCGGCTCGTGTCCCATGCCCTACACTACCTTGCCGGCGATCGGACCAACACTCGGGGGAGCGCATCCGGCCGCCGGACATGGGCACGACGGAGCCGGACGAGCTCCGCTTAAAGATCGGTTTAGGTTGCATGTAATAATATGGATTTGAGGTTTCTAATTTGAGGTATCCGGATGTGGAATGCATTATTTGAGGCGTGACCGGTCAGTGTCCGCGGACGCGCCCGGGTGCGTCCGCGGGCGTTTGAAGGGCCGGATTTGCAAAGTCCGGCTGTAGATGCTCTTAGAGTATTAAACTTGAAACTTGTGGTCGTATTTTTGATTTATTTCAGGCCTTCTGGCGATGTGCGTTCAGTTGGAGGAGACGTTCATGTGGACTATGAAGGTGTCTGTGACGACTTCGTCAATTTCAAGATGTTGTGCCGGCTAAGTATGTCGGAGGTGCTCATAGGGCTGCATCGTGCATGCATAAGGTTGAGTGTAGGTGCGCGTATGTGAGTGCGTGCAATTGTACTATGCTGAACAAAAAAAAACCTCTAAGATGCGTCGAAGAGGCCCGAGAGTAAACCGGGGCATGGGTGGCCCGGCCCGACAGGCCCGGCCCAAAGCCTGACGTCCAGGCTGGGCTCGGGCCTCACTTTCCAGTCCGAAGCCCGGAAAAAGCCCAGCAAAACATGATTTTCCAGTTTTTTTATATAAATACAGGCATAGTATTATAGTATTGATCCCTGAAAATAGTTATTTTATTGTTTAAAATACGAAAAATAGGCATTTTTCCGGGCTGCATGCCAAGTCGGGCCCAGGCTTGGGATTTTGGTGTCAGGTGATGACCCACAAGTATAGGGGATCAATCGTAGTCCTTTCGATAAGTAAGAGTGTCGAACCCAACAAGGAGCAGAAGGAAATGATAAGCGGTTTTCAGCAAGGTATTTTCTGCAAGCACTGAAATTATCGGTAACGAGTAGTTTGATAGCAAGATAATTCGTAACAAGTGACAAGTAGCAATAGTAAGAAAGAGTGCAGCAAGGTGGCCCAATCCTTTTTGTAGCAAAGGACAAGCCGGAACGATCTCTTATAGTAAGCAAAGCGTTCTCGAGGACACATGGGAATTTCATCTAGTCACTTTCATCATGTTGGTTTGATTCGCGTTCGCTACTTTGATAATTTGATATGTGGGTGGACCGATGCTTGGGTGCTGTTCTTACTTGAACAAGCCTCCCACTTATGATTACCCCCTCTCGCAAGCATCCGCAACTACGAAAGAAGAATTAAGATAACTCTAACCATAGCATTAAACATATGGATCCAAATCAGCCCCTTACGGAATAGCGCATAAACTAGGGTTTAAGCTTCTGTCACTCTAGCAACCCATCATCTAATTGCTACTCCACAATGCATTCCCTTAGGCCCAAAGATGGTGATGTGTCATGTAGTCGACGTTCACATGACACCACTAAGAGAATCAACAACATACATATCATCAAAATATCGAACGAATACCAAATTCACATGATTACTTATGACAAGACTTCTCCCATGTCCTCAAGAACAAAAGTAACTACTCACAAATCATAATCATGTTCAAGATCAGAGGGGTATTAAATAGCATAATGGATCTGAACATATAATCTTCCACCAAATAAACCAACTAGCATCAACTACAAGATGTAATCAACACTACTAGAAACCTACAGGTACCAATCTGAGGTTTTGAGACAAAGATTGAATACAAGAGATGAACTAGGGTTTGAGATGAGATGGTGCTATTGAAGATGTTGATGAAGATTGGCCCTCCCACGATGAGAGGATCGTTGGTGATGTCGATGGCGACAATTTCCCCCTCTCGGAGGGAAGTATCCCCGGCAGAATCTCTCCGCCGGAGAGCAAAAGTGCTCCTGCCCAAGTTCTGCCTTCAGACGGCGGCGCACCATCCTGAAAGTCTTCTCTATATTTTTTCTAGGGCAAATGGACTTATATACCAGAAAATGGGGGCCAGAGGCTGGCCAGCGGCCCCACGAGCCACCAGGGCGCGCCTGGGGGGGGGGGGGTGGCGCGCCCTAGTGCCTCGTGGACTCCTGGGTGGCCTCCTTTGGTATTTCTTTCTTCCAGTATATTTTATTTATTCCAAATTAAATCTCCGTGAAATTTCATCTCATTTGGAGATGTGCATAATAGGTATCTCTAACATAGCTTTTTCAGGTCCAGAATTCCAACTGCCGGCAATCTCCCTCCTTGTGTAAATCTTGCATATTAAGAGAGAAAAGGCATTAGAATTGCTCTACAAAGTGTTATATTGATTAAAAACTCTATAAATAACAGTAGTAAAATATGATGCAAAATGGACGTATCAACTCCCCCAAGCTTAGACCTCGCTTATCCTCAAGCGAAAGCCGATATCGATAATCATGTCCACATGTTTAGAGAGAGAGGTGTCGATAAAAACAAAATACAGACATAGTAGCATCATGATCATTATTGCAACAGCAATATTTATTATCATAAAACTTCTCATGAGCAAGTAACAATTCATCACAACAATGAAGTATAAGGCATAAACTTTCTTGAAAACTAAAAAACTATGTTCTCAGTAAACATTGCAATTGCAATTCATCATATTTTCAGGAAGGGTCTCATGTAGGAGCTTTTTAACAAGTCCACATACTCAACCATCATTTAGTCTTCTATGATTGCTAACACTCACGACATATATATGGAGCAAAAAGTTTCAGCCAGACACACAGAAAGATAGGGGCTTATAATTTTGCCTCCCAACTTATTCACCTCAAGGGTGATGTCAACAATAATAACTCATGATCACTCATATCCAACTGGATATATATGCCTAGATCTTTCCCCACCACATGCTTCTTGCAAAAGAGAGAAATAAAAAGGAAGTAGAGGAGAACACTATTGACTCTTGCATAAAAAGTAAATACATAAAAGTAAGGGATAGGCCCTTCGCAGAAGGAAGCAGAGGTTGTCATGCGCTTTTTGTTGTTGGAGGCACAAGCTCTTAATGCAAAGGAACGTCACTTTATATTGCCCCTTGTGATATTAACCTTTATTATGCAGTCCATCGCTTTTATTTCTTTACCATCACAAGTTCGTACAAAACTTATTTTCCCTTACAATAAAAGTTTAGACATATTTAGAGGCAATTTTTATTGCTTTTTGCACCGATGACAACTTACTTGAAGGATCTTATTCAATCCGTAGGTAGATATAGTGGACTCTCATGACATGAAACTGGGTTTAAGGGTTTTGGATGCACAAGTAGTATCTCTACTTGGTGAGGATTTTTGGCTAGCAAAGATATTGGGCAAGCACCACATGTTGGAGGATCTATGACAATATAACTTCTATGTGAATATAAGCAAACATAATTCATTACGTTGTCTTCCTTGTCCAACGTCAACAATTTGACATAAAATACTTAATGGGGGCTCACAATCATAAAAGATGTCCAAGATAGTGTATTTGCATGTGAATCTTCTCTTCCCTATTAATTTTTTTCAAGAATTGCATCATTGACTAATGTTATGCTTGTTAACTTTCAATAAATTTTACCACTTATACTTTTCTTTATGTAATGTCATTACTTTCCATAAGAATAGCATATGATCTTTTTCATTATTTTCATTGCTAGGATTGAAACGTAAAAGTAAAGAAGCAAAAACTCAAACTACTCTTTATTATATAACTCTCAACTCGATTACATAGATAGATAGATCACGAAACTAGCACTCGAAAATAGATCATACTAAACTTTTATTCAACTAGATCACGAAATAACTAAGGATCGAACTAAAAATAGGTAAAGATGATGAAAGTGATGGTGATACGATACCGGGGCGCCTCCCCCAAGCTTGGCACAAGCCAAGGGGAGTGCCCATACCCGTGTACTCAAGTTTCCTTCCTCGGTGATGGTGGTGGTGATAAAGTGGTGGGCTTGTCCTCCGGCTTCCATGGCATAGGTTCCCCATCATAAAAAGATGAACGAGTCTCCGGGGTCCTGAAACTTGTAGCTAAACTCATACCTTTGAATATTGCCTCATACTCATAATTTTGGTTTTGAAGATCATAGATTTGGCCTTGGAGATAATCGATTCATTCATGGAGCTTGAAGATGATGTCTCCCATCGATTGGCCATCCACCTTGTGATTACGGGTGAATTTTGTGATCATGGAGTGGTTGGCGCTGAGTCCATGTTCCACCATCCCTTGGCACTTGAAGATCTCCTGCTCCACCGCTTCGAGCCTGGACTCCACGCTCCCGGTCTTCTTGGGTCCTTGAACATCCCGGATGTGAAGCACCCCCTCATGCATCTCAATGGCATGAGGGTGTTTCATCACCTCCGGTAGGTAGGGATTGATGACCTTCTCGTAGAGCTTGTCCTTGGAAGAGCTTGGTGGAGCCATAGCGATCTAGATCTGTCAGAAAAATAGCACGAAACAAGAACAGAGGAGATTTCTGCGATACGGTGGTCAAAATGTCCGGGAGTATATATAAAGATTTTTTTTATCTTGCAAAACAAGTAATCCAGAAGAAAACGGAGTCGGGAAGGCTCACGAGGGGCCACGAGCCACCAGGGCCCCAGGTGGGTGGGTGGCGCGCCCTGGTGCCTCGGGGGCACCAGGTGGGTCCCCTCGGCTGTTTCTTATTTTTGTATTTTTTCTAATATTCCAAAACTGATAGAAAGTATTTTTATGGAATTTTTGGAGTCGGTTTGCTTACCGTATCACGTACCTCTTCCTTTTCAGGGTTCTGGAGTGTTCTGGAAGGTCTCTCTTATGTATTCCTCCGGTGTAATTGTTTCAATAATATTAGTTTCAACATTAATGGAAGTACCTGAAATATAGTGCTTAATTCTTTGCCCATTCACCACTCTCGGACTAGTGCCTTCGGAGTTGTTTATTTTGATGACTCTGGAGCGATAAACTTCTTCGATGATATACGGTCCTTCCCATTTAGAGAGAAGTTTTCCTGCAAAGAATCTCAAACGAGAATTGTACAGTAGAACTTGCTCACCCACTTTAAATTCCCGTTTTTGAATTCTTCTATCATGCCATCTTTTAACTTTTTCTTTAAACAATTTGGCATTTTCATAAGCTTGGGTTCTCCATTCATCTAATGAGCTAATATCAAATAACCTCTTTTCACCGGCAAGTTTAAAATCGTAATTGAGTTCTTTAATTGCCCAATATGCTTTATGTTCTAACTCAAGAGGTAAATGACATGCTTTTCCATAAACCATTTTATAAGGAGACATACCCATAGGATTTTTATAAGCAGTTCTATAAGCCCATAATGCATCGTCAAGTTTCTTAGACCAATTCTTTCTAGATCTATTGACGGTTTTTTGCAAAATTAATTTTATTTCTCTATTGCTCAATTCAACTTGAGCACTAGTTTGAGGGTGATAGGGAGATGCAATTCTATGGTTGACATCATATTTAGCAAGCAGTTTGCAGAATGCACCATGAATAAAATGTGAACCACCATCAGTCATTAAATGTCTAGGGACTCCGAACCTTGGGAAAATAACTTCTTTAAGCATTTTAATAGAAGTGTTATGATCAGCACTACTAGTTGGAATAGCTTCTACCCACTTAGTAACGTAATCAACAACAACTAAAATATGTGTATACCCATTGGATTTAGGAAAAGGTCCCATATAATCAAATCCCCAAACATCAAATGGTTCAATAGCAAGTGAATAATTCATAGGCATTTCCTGACGTCTACCAACATTACCAATTCTTTGACATTCATCACAAGATAGGACAAACTTACGAGCATCCTTGAAAAGAGTAGGCCAATAAAAACCAGATTGTAATACCTTGTGTGCAGTCCTGTCTCCCGCATGGTGTCCTCCGTAAGCCTCGGATGACACTTCCGTAGGATTTGTTCCTGTTCATGCTCAGGTATACAACGTCTAATAATACCATCTACTCCTTCTTTATAAAGATGTGGGTCATCCCAAAAGTAATGTCTTAAATCATAGAAGAACTTTTTCTTTTGTTGGTATGTGAAACTAGGTGGTATAAATTTAGCAACAATATAATTAGCATAGTCTGCATACCAAGGAGTATTACGAGAAGCATTTCTTACAGCTAATTGTTCATCAGGAAAATCATCAGTAATAGGTAGTGGGTCATCAAGAACATTTTCCATTCTAGACAAATTGTCTGCTACGGGATTCTCAGCTCCCTTTCTATCGATAATATGCAAGTCAAATTCTTGTAGCAATAAAACCCACCTAATGAGTCTAGGTTTAGCGTCTTTCTTTTCCATAAGATATTTAATAGCAGCATGATCGGTGTGCACAGTTACTTTAGAATCAACTATGTAAGATCTGAATTTATCACATGCAAACACAACTGCTAGAAATTCTTTCTCAGTAGTAGCATAGTTTCTTTGGGCACTGTCTAGAGTTTTACTAGCATAATGGATAACATTTAATTTCTTATCAACTCTCTGTCCTAGAACAGCACCAACAGCATAATCACTAGCATCACACATAATTTCAAAAGGCAAGTTCCAATCAGGTGGTTGAACAATAGGTGCAGTGGTTAAGGCTTTCTTAAGTGTTTCAAAGGCTTCTAGACAATCATCATCAAAAACAAATGGAACATCTTTTTGCAAAAGATTGGTAAGAGGCCTAGAAATTTTAGAGAAGTCTTTAATAAATCTCCTATAGAAACCAGCATGACCTAGGAAACTTCTTATACCTTTAATATCTTTAGGACATAGCATTTTCTCAATAGCATCAACCTTAGCTTTATCAACTTCAATACCTCTTTCAGAAATTTTATTCCCCAAGACAATGCCTTCATTCACCATAAAGTGGCACTTCTCCCAATTCAAGACAAGATTAGTTTCTTCACATCTCTGCAAAACTCAATCAAGGTTGCTTAAGCAATCATCAAAAGAAGTTCCGTAAACGGAGAAATCATCCATGAATATCTCAACAATCTTTTCACAAAAGTCAGAGAATATAGCAGTCAGACATCTTTGAAAGGTAGCAGGTGCATTGCATAAACCAAAAGGCATACGTCTATAAGCATAAGTTCCAAAAGGACAAGTAAAGGTGGTTTTCTCTTGGTCAAATTGTGATACGGGTATTTGAGAAAAACCAGAATAACCATCTAGGAAACAAAAGTGTGTATGCTTAGACAATCTTTCTAACATTTGATCAATAAAAGGTACGGGGTAATGATCTTTTCTAGTGGCTATGTTTAATTTTCTAAAATCAATTACCATCCTATAACCAGTTACAATTCTTTATGGAATGAGTTTATTTTTATCATTAGGAACAACGATAATACCTCCTTTCTTAGGGACACAATGAATGGGACTTACCCATCTACTATCAGCTATTGGATAGATTATACCTGCTTCCAGAAGATTTAATATTTCAGTTCTTACCACCTCTTTCATCTTAGGATTTAATCGTCGTTGGTGGTCGACAACTGGTTTAGCATCAGGCACCATATTAATTTTGTGCTGACATAGAGTGGGACTAATGCCCTTAAGATCATCAAGAGTATATCCAATAGCAGCTCGTGTAGGGGAACGCGACAAAAACAAAAAAAATCGGTACAGCAAGCACGCCCAGGACCACTATGGAGACTGCATACAGGGTTTGATCTGATCATTACCGACTCGTAGCGCAGTGGAAGTAGAGTCGATGTAGATCGTCGATGCAGATCCCCGTACCTAGGATTTACAACCTCCCAACCGCGAGGATGTACTCCCTCGTCGGACAGCCCTTCGGGAGGCGGTCGGACAGTCCCTCAGACGATGTCACGGACAGCCCTTCGGGAGGACCCTCGAAGCTCGAACGGTAACTCGGACAGCCCTTCGGGAGGACCCTCAAACATCCCCTCAGGCAAAAGATCGAAACTACAACCTCTCTACGGAGTTGCACACATACGGTGTCAGCTATCCGGCAGGGCTTCACCGTCCAGAACTAGTTCCTGCCGGAACCCAGACAACCTTTCGGCTCTATGAAACTATTTCGCGGGGAGGGAGAGAGAAGGCCAGATCATGCATGGCTTGTGTATGTGAGAAACGATTGAGTGTGGAGAGTGCCTCTCCACCTCTATTTATAGGAAAACCAAAGGGGAAAAATACCCAAAAAACCCATCACATGGATCCTCCATCAGGGCATAAAAGGAAGGCAAGTAGAGCACCATGGAGGAGCTCCATCTTGGCCGGCCACCCCTAGCCCCCCCCCCCCAAAGGAGGTTCCTTGGTCCCCAATCCCTTCTAGAAGCCTTTTGGGAAAAGCCCTAAAAGGTGGCCTTCCATAAAGTAACCCAAAAAGCACTTTCACTATTCACGGAAACATTTTTCCGTGACCGTTAAATCCGAAAATATTTCTGTGGGTCTTAGAATAATTCCAGTACCCACTAAAATGATTTTGGACGCGTTCCGAAACAATTCCAGATTAGTGATTTTCATCCGCGGAAAGCAACCAAACCGGTTTTTATCCCGGCAAACTCCCAGAAGTTTCCAGAACAATTCTGGCACCCTCCAAGAATTTCTAGGCGTGTGCCGAAGCCAATTTGACTTAATGGTATACTCCGAAACAACTTTTCGGTTTTACCGAAACTATTTCGGTGTTCACTCTCCGGAACTTTTCCGTTGTCTCCGAAACTTTTCCGATGACTTTCTCTCAGACTCCTTGTCTAGTATTCAGCAGATAGATCACCCTTAAGCGTGTGACACTATAGGTTCGGTGAAGTATAGACATGACCCAGAACACCTTCCGATCAATGATCAATAGCGGAACCGTGGACACCCATATTGATCCCTATACCCACACGAATGAATATTCGAGTGAACCTCCAGTTGCCGTGTGCTATTCTTGTTGCTTCACGATATATTACAAACATCCGAGGTGAGATTTATCTGCATCCCCGTGGATCAACAACTTGTCCACTATGCCAGTTACCTCGTTACCGGTTTTGTTCTCTTTTCTCGTTTCCGCGTTCCGGCATCCCAGTGATCAAATCACAATGTGTCTGGCCAGACGATGATGGATACCGTAACACCGAGAGGGCCCGAGAATATCTCTCCATCGTCGGAGGAGCAAATCCCAATCTTGAGCTATCTCGTTTTTAGTCATACTTTTCTGTGAACCCGTAAGCCACCGTAATAGCCACCCAGTTACGGATGACATTTAACAAACCCCAAAGTTCACGAAGCAAGTATGAAGGAACTCGATACTCTCATGGTCTAAGGAATTATGCAAACATTAACTATCTCTGTGTTATTAACCATTAACTTGTGATGAATGTATCTCATAGCATAACATCAATTCGGGTCGGTTCAACACAAGTGTTCTTCTAACAATGTGCCCTCAAAATTGCCGGCATAGCCATGCTCATGATAAGGAAAATAGGATCATCATGCAATACTTGAGCTAGTCTTAGAGGCATGACTAGGAATACTTTTTACCGTTTATTATACCACACGTGCACATGAGTTTCCTCCGAGCCTCGTGGATATTGTAGACTCGACAATAATTGCAGTTATAGCATGGATCATAAACATTCATTACAAACTTGGAGATACAAAATAACCGTTATTACTGCCTCTAGGGCATATCTCCTACAGCTCGGTACTTCCTTATAGTTTTTAGTAATCTCTTTTCTTCATGCTCTGAAAGGTTAGCACTGATAATAACGGGATATATCTTCTTTTCATCAAGGTAAGCATATTTCAATGTATCAGGCAATTTTGAGGGCACCCTCAAAATACAGGATCACCCTTAGGTGGAGGAGGGCCTCCAAGAGTTTCAACAGGCAAATTGTATTTAAGGATAGGTGGTTGATCGAAGAACATCTTATCTATTTCATTTCTTTCATTCATATGCATATCATTTTCATGGTTTAGCAAATATTGTTCTAACGAAGCAGTAGGAGGTACGACAATAGAAGCAAGACCAATAATTTCATCTTTACTAGGCAATTCCTTATCATGAGGTTGTCTACGAAACTTGGAGAAATTAAACTCATGAGACATACCACCAAAATCAACTCTAGCAGTTTCTTTAGCGCAAGCAATCTTAGCATTAATAGTGTTCAAGAAAGGTCTACCAAATATAATGGGACAAAAATCATCTTGTGGAGAACCGAGGACTAGAAAATCAGTAGGGTATTTATTTTTCCACACAAGACTTCAACATCTCTAACGATCCCAAGTGGTGTAATGGTATCTCTGTTTGCAAGCTTAATAGTAACATCAATGTCCTCTATTTCAATAGGTGCAATATCATTCATAATTTCTTGATATAAGGTAAACGGAATAGCACTCACACTAGCACCCAAATCGCATAAGCCATGATAACAATGATCTCCTATTTTAACAGAGACAACATGCATGCCTACAATGGGTCTGTTTTTATCTTTAGGATCTGGTTTAGCAATTCTAGCTGCTTCATCACAGAAGTAAATAACATGCCCATCTATATTATCGACCAAGAGATCTTTAACCAAATCAACATTAGGTTCAACTTTAATTTGTTCAGAGGGTCTAGGTGCTCTAATATTACTTTTGTTAACCACAGTTGAAACTTTAGCATGTTCCTTGATCCTAACAGGAAACGGTGGTTTCTCAATATAAGCAGTAGACACAACTGGATCGGCATGGTAAACAATTGTTTCTTCTTTAACACTAAAGGGTTCTTCTTTTAATTCAATAGGTGGGTGATATTTAAACCACTTCTCCTTAGGGAGATCAAAATGAGTAGCAAATGATTCACAAAAGGAGGCTACTATCTCAGAGTCAAGTCCATATTTAGTGCTAAACTTGTGAAAAGCATCGGTAGCCATAAAAGATTTAACACAATCAAACTCAAGTATTATACCTGACTCATTACCTTTGTCGAGTTCCCAATCTTCAGAGTTGCTTTTAATTCTTTCCAGAAGATCCCATCTGAATTCAATAGTTTTCTTCATAAAGGAGCCAGTCAAAGAAGAATCGAGCATGGTTTGATTATCATGAGAAAGCCGAGCATAAAAATTCTGTAAGATAATTTTTCTTGAGAGCTCATGATTGGGGCATGTGTACATCATGTACTTAAGCCTCCCCCAAGCTTGAGCGATGCTTTCTCCTTCACGAGGCCAAAAATTATATATATAATTCCGATCACGATGAACCAAATGCATAGGATAATTTTTTTTGATGGAATTCCAGTTTCAATCGGTTCCAGTCCCATGTATCAGTATCATCACATAGCCTATACCATGTCAATGCCTTTCCCTCCAAAGATAAAGGGAATACTTTCTTCTTAACTCCATCCCCAGATAAACCTGCAAGCTTAAACAATCCACAAATTTCATCCACATAGATCAAGTGCATATAAGGATGTACCGTTCCATCTCCTGCATAAGGATTAGCTAGCAGCTTCTCTATCAAACCCGGAGGAATTTCATATGAAATATTTTCAGTAGGTGCAGTAGGTTGAGGAGCAACTATTTGTGTTTCCAGTCGAGGTGAAGATACCCCGAACAAACCCCTCAAAGGATTACTTTTCATAGTGACAAGTGACAGTAAATATCAGCTCGTACTATAAATGTTTCCTTACCAAATTCCACTCACCAAAGGCTCTTCACTCCCCGGCAACGACACCAGAAAAGAGTCTTGATGACCCACAAGTATAGGGGATCAATCATAGTCCTTTCGATAAGTAAGAGTGTCGAACCCAACGAGGAGCAGAAGGAAATGATAAGCGGTTTTCAGCAAGGTATTTTCTGCAAGCACTGAAATTATCGGTAACGAGTAGTTTGATAGCAAGATAATTCGTAACAAGTGACAAGTAGCAATAGTAACAAAGAGTGCAGCAAGGTGGCCCAATACTTTTTGTAGCAAAGGACAAGCCGGAACGATCTCTTATAGTAAGCAAAGCGTTCTCGAGGACACATGGGAATTTCATCTAGTCACTTTCATCATGTTGGTTTGATTTGCGTTCGCTACTTTGATAATTTGATATGTGGGTGGACCGGTGCTTGGGTGCTGTTCTTACTTGAACAAGCCTCCCACTTATGATTACCCCCTCTCGCAAGCATCCGCAACTACGAAAGAAGAATTAAGATAACTCTAATCATAGCATTAAACATATGGATCCAAATCAACCCCTTACGGAATAGCGCATAAACTAGGGTTTAATCTTCTGTCACTCTAGCAAACCATCATCTAATTGCTACTCCACAATGCATTCCCTTAGGCCCAAAGATGGTGAAGTGTCATGTAGTCGATGTTCACATGACACCACTAAGAGAATCAACAACATACATATCATCAAAATATCGAACGAATACCAAATTCACATGATTACTTATGACAAGACTTCTCCCATGTCCTCAAGAACAAAAGTAACTACTCACAAATCATAATCATGTTCAAGATCAGAGGGGTACTAAAAGGTGGCTATCCATAAAGTAACCCAAAAAGCACTTTCACTATTCACCGAAACATTTTTCCGCGACCGTTAAATCCGAAAATATTTTTGTGGGTCTTAGAATAATTCCAGTACCCACTAAAATGATTTTGGACGCGTTCCGAAACAATTCCGAATTAGTGATTTTCATCTGCGAAAAGCAACCAAACCGGTTCCGCTAGCTCCGGAACATTTCCGGTTTTTATCCCGGAAAACTCCCAGAAGTTTCGAGAACAATTCTGGCACCCTCCAAGAATTTCCAGGCATGTGCCGAAACCAATTTGACTTAATGGTATACTCCAAAACAACTTTTCGGTTTTACCAAAACTATTCCGGTGTTCTCTCTCCGGAACTTTTCTGTTGTCTCCGAAACTTTTCCGGCGACTTTCTCTCAGACTCTCTGTCTAGTATTCAGCAGATAGATGACCCTTAAGCGTGTGATCCTATAGGTTTGGTGAAGTATAGACATGACCCAGAACACCTTCCGATCAATGATCAATAGCGGAACCGTGGACACCCATATTGATCCCTATACCCACACGAATGAATATTCGAGTGAACCTCCAGTTGCCGTGTGCTATTCCTAT
Source organism: Elymus sibiricus (assembly GCA_039707655.1). Classification (NCBI taxonomy): domain Eukaryota; kingdom Viridiplantae; phylum Streptophyta; class Magnoliopsida; order Poales; family Poaceae; genus Elymus; species Elymus sibiricus. Next base: position 323,868,435 of record CM077674.1, on the reverse strand, counting down.
TGCTTCGCGATATATTACAAACACCCGAGGTGAGATTTATCTGCATCCCCGTGGATCAACAACTTGTCCACTATGCCAATTACCTCGTTACCGGTTTTGTTCTCTTTTCTCATTTCCGCGTTCCGGCATCTCAGTGATCAAATCACAATGTGTTTGGCCAGACGATGATGGATACCGTAACACCGAGAGGGCCCGAGAATATCTCTCCATCGTCGGAGGAGCAAATCCCAATCTTGAGCTATCTCATTTCTAGTCATACTTTTCCGTGAACCCGTAAGTTGCCGTAATAGCCACCCAGTTACGGATGACGTTTAACAAACCCCAAAGTTCACGAAGCAAGTACGAAAGAACTCGATACTCTCATGGTCTAAGGAATTATGCAAACATTAACTATCTCTGTGTTATTAACCATTAACTTGTGATGAATGTATCTCATAGCATAACATCAATTCGGGTCGATTCAACACAAGTGTTCTTCTAACATTGTGCCCTCAAAATTGCCGGCATAGCCATGCCCATGATCAGGAAAACAGGATCATCATGCAATACTTGAGCTAGTCTTAGAGGCATGACTAGGAATACTTTTTACCGTTTATTATACCACACGTGCACATGAGTTTCCCTCCGAGCCTCGTGGATATTGTAGACTCGAGAATCATTGCAGTTATAGCATGGATCATAAACATTCATTAGAAACTTGGAGATACAAAATAACTGTTATTACTGGCTCTAGGGCATATCTCCTACAGAGTCCCACTTGCACTAGAGTCATAATACAGCTACATGGGTTCCCTAACACCAATGGCTATCCGGTGATGCTCATCTTTGCTCGTGGTAGAGGCTTTGTCATCGGGTCTGACACGTTCAGATCCGTGTGAACTTTGCGTAATTTCACTAAACCCGCTTCGACATGATGTCGAATGAGTTTATATTTGCGTTCAATATGTCTTGTCTTATGGTGCGAAGATGGCTCCCTAGCCTGAGCCACGGCGCCACTATTATCACAATAGATCTCCAACGGGTCCAGCGCACTTGGAACCACACCAAGGTCTTCAAGAAACTGCTTGATCCAGACCGCCTCCTTGGAGGTTTCTGAAGCTGCAACATATTCCGCCTCCATCGTAGAATCCGCCACGGTCTTTTGTTTGGAACTTTTCCAATCAACTGCGCCGCCGTTCAATATGAAAACATAGCCTGATTGAGATTTGAAGTCATCTGGGTCAGTCATGAAGTCTGTATCAGTGTAACCACTTACAATGAGCTCTTCATCACCTCCGTACACAAGGAGTAAATCCTCGGTCCTTCTGAGGTACTTAAGAATACTTTTTACTGCGGCCCAGTGTTCCAGTCCTGGATCACTTTGGTACCGGCTGCTAACACTTAGCGCATAGGAAACATCCGGTCTTGTACATAGCATGGCATACATAATAGAACCAACCGCCGAGGCATATGGAACATCATTCATTTGTACTCGCTCATCGAGAGTCCGAGGACACTGATTCTTGCAAAGCACTGTGCCAGGTGACATGGGGAGTAGGCTTTTCTTGGAGTTCTCCATGTTGAACCTTTTCAACACCTTGTCAAGGTACGTGCTTTGGCTAAGCGCTATCAGGCGTTTTGATTTATCTCTATAGATTCTGATGCCCAATACATATGCCACTTCGCCTAAGTCTTTCATTGAAAAACTCTTCTTCAATGAGTCTTTTATTTCGCTAAGAAAATTCACGTCATTTCCAATCAACAATATGTCATCCACATACAAGATTAGAAATGCTTTTGCGCTCCCACTAAACTTCTTGTAAACACAAGATTCTTCGTCATTTCTGATGAAGCCAAACTCTTTGACTACTTCATCAAAACGAATGTTCCAGCTCCTTGATGCTTGCTTCAGACCATAAATGGCCTTCTGAAGTTTGCATACCTTTCCAGCATCCTCATGAATGACAAAACCTTCAGGCTATATCATGTATACATCTTCTTTGAGATTTCCATTTAGGAAAGCCGTTTTGACGTCCATCTGCCATATTTTATAATCGAAATAAGCAGCGATTGCTAGTAATATCCGAACGGACATAAGCATAGCTACGGGCGAGAAAGTCTCGTCGTAGTCCACTCCTGGAACTTGTGTGAACCCTTTCGCGACAAGTCTAGCTTTATGGATAGCAATGTTACCATCCGCGTCTGTCTTTCTTTTGAAAATCCATTTACAACCAATGGGCTTTACGCCTTCTGGAAGTTCTTCCAAGTTCCAAACTTGGTTTTCGTACATGGATTCCATTTTGGATTTCATGGCTTTGTGCCATTCCCTTGAGCTGGGCCCCGCCATCGCTTCCTTGTAATGCGCAGGTTCATCGTCTTCAAGAATGAAGATTTCGTTATGAAACCACTCAGGTGGCTCGATAGCCCTACCTGATCTGCGCGGTTCAAATACAAACTTGTCTGAAGTTTCCGCATCACATGCGACAACTTCCGGCTCGGTTGTAGGAATAATTAGCGGAATTTCTTCCGGTTCCTTAGCCATATCAACGGTTGCCGAAGATTCACTAATCTCATCAAGCTGTACTATCCTCCCTCTTGCTTCTTTAGCGAGAAAAGCTTTCTCGAGAAAGTGTCCAACTCTTGCGACAAACACTTTGCCCTCGGACTGGTGGTAGAAGGAATACCCAATGGTGTTATTGGGATAACCTACAAAGTAACATTTGTCTGATCTGGGGTCGAGTTTGCTTGGTTGTAAACGTTTTACATAAGCTTCACAACCCCAGACCTTGAGATGCGACACATTGGGTTTCTTCCCATACCATAATTCAAATGGCGTCGTCTCAACAGACTTAGACAGTGCTCTGTTTAATGTATAAGCGGCAGTGAGTAGTGCGTGACCCCAAAAAGATATCGGTAGATCTGTAAGAGACATCATCGACCTTACCATGTCTAACAAGGTTCGATTACGTCTTTCCGACACTCCATTTCGCTGTGGAGTTCCGGGAGGCGTAAGCTGTGAAACGATTCCACGGTCACTCATATGTTGGCCAAACTCATGACTAAGATATTCGCCTCCGCAATCTAACCGCAGAAACTTAATCTTTTTGTTACGATGATTTTCTACCTCATTCTGAAATTCATTGAACTTTTCAAAGGTTTCCGACTTATGCTTCATCAAGTAGATATATCCATACCTACTTAAATCGTCAGTAAAAGTCACGAAGTAGAAATACCCACCCCATGCGGTTGTGCTCATTGGACCACATACATCACTATGTATTATTTCCAATAATTCACCCGCCCGTTCAGGATGTCCCATGAAAGGCGTCTTGGTCATTTTCCCCATCAGACAAGCTTCACATGTGTCAAATGATTCAAAATCAAAAAACGGTAAAACTCCATCTTTATGGAGTCTTTGCATGTGTTTCTTTCCGGTGTGGCCAAGCCGACAGTGCCACAAGTAAGTGGTGGTGGTATCAGCCTTGTTAAGGCGTTTAGCATTCATGTTAAAGACAACATTTCCACATTCAAGATTTAGTATGAAAAGGCCCCCAACAATGGGTGCAAATCCATAAACCATATCCTTACAATAAAGTGAACAACCATTGTTCTCAGACTTGTAGGAATACCCATCGTGTACTAAACATGATCCAGAGATAATGTTTCTACACAATGCCGGAACAAAATAACAGTTACTTAGTTCTAGGGTAAATCCTGAAGGGAGACGTAGAGGCATAATGCCGACGGCTTGAGCGGCGATCCTAGTGCCGTTCCTGACATGCATCATGACTTCATTCTTAGCCAGCTTGCGCACCTCCTGAAGCCCCTGTATCGAGTTGCAAATGTGAGAAACCGATCCGGTATCAAATACCCAAGACTTAGAATTTTTGCTAGCAAGCAAAACGTCAATGACATTAACTTGTATAACAGTTATACCTTTTCCGGTTTTCTCGGACTTCTTATCTTCCAAATACTTCTTGCAGTTTCTCTTCCAGTGTCCTATGCCCTTGCAGTAGAAGCACTCAGTTTCATTCTTGGCTCCGCTATTAGAGTTGCTTTGGGAGCCGGTCTTACCGGCGCCCTTGCCCTTCTTTGGCTTGCCTTTCTTTTTGAAACTGGCGGTTTTATTCACAAGCAACACTTGTTTGCGATTTTTCCGCAGTCCTCCTTCCGCAGTTTTCAGCATGGCGAGCGCCTCATTTGATGTCTTCTCCATCCCACTCATGTTGTAGTTCATGACAAAACCGTCGTAAGATGGGGGCAGTAAAGAAAGCAACATGTCCATCATATGGGCTGGTGGAATTGGAAATTCCAGGGTTTAAGCCTTTCAGCATAGCCAATCATTTTGACCACGTGTTCGCCAACTGAACTGCCCTCAGCCATCTTGCAATCCATCACGGCCTTCATGATATCAAACCGTTCAGACCGTGCGGTTTCCTTGTACAGAGCATCCAATTCCCGGATCATATCGCGGGCATTATGGAATTCAAAACGTTTTTGAAGCTCTGGACTCATGCAAGCTAGCATAAGGCACCGCACTAAGTTGTAATCATCATCCTTAGTGGCCCAGACATTTTGTTCATCTTCCGGGGCAGTTGCCGCCGGTTTAGCTGGAAGAGGAGTTTCAAGCACATACATCCTCTTAGCGCTCCTGAGGACAATCCTCGAGTTACGGACCCAGTCCGCATAGTTGTTTCCAGTCGCAGCTAACTTCTCTTTCTCTAACATCGGGCCTAAGTTGAACGCAGTGTTGCGAGCCATTTGATCTACAACGGTAAACACAAGTTTCACTTAGACTTTGTTCATAATTAATTTGCACTAGTGAATAAACAATTTTATTCTAATGTGCGCTCCCACTCAAATCAATATGTCTCAAAATTGATTATGAGTGATTCAAGACCCGCATTTCCATTCAGCGCCATGGTTCGAGATGAACACAAATGGCGTGAACTTCAATCGGTAGGCAAACTTGCCGATCACATCTCTATGTGATTCTTGTTCATCTTTCGATGCGTGTGTTCCGAGCTCAGGACTATCCTGCCTGAACGTCAAGTCAACCAAGTGATCTTGCTGCGAGGTCTCAACTCACCCGCCTCACACTTCTCTAATCGTTCGCACCCATGGAGATCATGTGATGCCTCGAAGAGATAGGTGCCGTGACGGTGTTACACTTTGGAGAACACTAACTACTTGATATTTTAAGTCAGAGATCACTAATGCGTCTCCAACGTATCTATAATTTTTGATTGTTCCATGCTGTTATATTATCAATCTTGGATGTTTTTATAAGCATTTACAGCAATTATATATCATTTTTGGAGACTAACCTATTAACTTAGTGCCCAGTGCCAGTTGTTGTTTTCTGCCCTGTTTTTGTTTTACAGAAAATCAATACCAAACAAAGTCCAAATGCCACGAAACTTTTTGGAGATTTTTTTCTGGACAAGATAAACACTAGAAGCTTTGGGAGGAGGCCAGAAGCCCCAAGGGGTGCCCACGAGGCACCAGGGAGCGCCTGGGGGGCAGGCGCACCCTGGTACCTCGTGGGGCCCATAGAGGTCCGTTTGACCTAATTCCTCCACTATAAATTCAGAAAAAATCAGAAACCCTCAAGAGAGTCCACGAAATACTTTTTCCGCCGCCGCAAGTTTCTGTTCTCGAGAGATCCCAACTGGAGGCCTTCTCCGGTAATCTGCCGGAGGGGGATTCGATCACGGAGGGGCTCTACATCAACCTTGCTGCCCTTCCGATGATGCATGAGTAGTTTACCACAGACCTTCGGGTCCATAGTTAGTAGCTAAATGGTTCTTCTCTCTTTTTGATCTTCAATACAATGTTCTCCTCGATGTTCTTGGAGTTCTATCCGATGTAATCACTTTTTGCGGTGTGTTTGTTGGGATCCGATGAATTGTGAGTTTATGATCAGATTATCCATGAATATTATTTGAGTCTTTGTTGCACTCTTTTATGGATGATTATTATAGCTTCGTATTTCTTCTCCGATCTATTGATTTGGTTTGGCCAACTAGATTGATTTATCTTGCCATGGGAAGAGGTGTTTTGTAATGGGTTCGATCTTGCGGTGCTCAATCCCAGTGACAGAAAGGGACATGACACGTATGTATCATTGCTATTAAGGATAAAAAGATGGGTTTTATTCATACGTGAGTTTATCTTGTCTACATCATGTCATCGTTCTTATGGCGTTACTCCGTTCTTTATGGACTTAATACACTAGATGCATGCTGGATAGCGGTCGATGTGTGGAGTAATAGTACAAGATGCAGGCAGGAGTCGGTCTACTTATCTTGGACGTGATGCCTATATACATGATCATTGCCTTGGATATCATCATGATTATTTGCTTTTCTATCAATTGCCCAACAGTAATTTGTCTACCCACCGTATGCTATTTTCTCGAGAGAAGCCTCTAGTGAAAACTATGGCCCCCGGGTCTATCAAAATCATATTACTAAAACCCTAAAAATATTGCTGCCATTTTCTTTTATTTATTTTATTTTGTATTTTTGTTTCAATCTATCTATCTATCACATACAATTTAATCTTGCAATTTACCGCCGAGGGATTGACAACCCCTCGTTTGCGTTGGGTGCAAGGATTTGTTGTTTGTGTGCAGGTGCTGCTAACGAGGTGTTGCGTGATTCTCCTACTGGTTCAATAACCTTGGTTTCATAACTGAGGGAAATACTTATCTCTACTGTGCTGCATCATCCCTTCCTCTTCGGGGAAAATACCAACGCAAGCTACAAGTAGCAATCACCCTAATAAAAAGCGACTACCGCACAATCAAAAGGGTGCATCATAAGGGATAAACATCTCAGGCAATTCATAATAGCATGATATGGTATAGCCCTTTTTGACGGAGAAGTCTAGTATTTCTTCGTCTTCGGCATTTGCGTCGGTGTTCACCTTCCTGAAGATTGCCACCACCTTGTCGATGCACCAGATAATATTGCTATCTCTATAGCTAATAAAATAAGTGCATTACTTAAGGTTGACACGCAGGCATTAAAGTGACAATCATATGGCTCCAGCCATCATGCCGAATCATGACATGCAGGTCATGTTAATAAATTTACATCATATAGTCATCTCATACATAATCGAATTAATATGAGAGCTGCTATACCACATCACATGCACATCCTGCAAAACCAAGTTAGACGCCTCTAATCGGTTTATGCAAAAAAATTATTTTACGTGGCTTCTAAGGTTTTGACTTAAACCGTAGCTACCAACGTTTATCATCAAGTATGATTATTATAGTCGCTAGATTAACTTTGCGGGGTGTATGAAACACGAGATAATAAAATCTCGAGCCCCATACTGAACTTCGTCATACGCATGACCCCCGTGCAAATCATATCTCCATTGCCCTTTCGTCTGCGAAATTTCATCTTTCTCTCAACTATGGTGGAACCCAAAGAACTGATAGCACTTCGTTGATCAATCAGGATCGCGGATTGCCAGAACTTTATGAAATTCCACCATGCCGTTTCAAGATCAGAAATATGCAAATTCTAGGGAAGCAACAAGAACATCGGGTAACAGATTTCATCTGCCACCCGCATAAATAATTTTCAGCAATAGATCTCATCTACTACAAAATTATATTATGCAATACCCATACATCTCTATGTATTCTAGATCGTAACCTGCATCTACGCATAGCAAGGCTCTTGATGCCACTGTAGGTGTCGTGGTTTTGTCGCGACAGATGTCCTAGTAGAAGGACTTAGAGATGAAGCCATCGCACTAACGTGGAAGCTTAGCGGGGTTGGACGGGAACGAGAAGACGCCGGGTTACCCAGGTTCGGCCCCTCACGATGGAGGTAAAAGCCTACGTCCTGCTTGTCTATATTGCTGTGGATCTCGATTACAAGGATGCAGATTCGCTAACCTAGCTCTCGAGGGGATTGCAACTTAGTCTTTTTCGCACAGGTGCTCCCCTTTATATACACAGGTGGAACCCTAGATTACATGAGAGTCCGAGTCGTTCTTTGACCCGTCTCTTTATTCCTTCCTACTTGTTCTCCAAGACGGCTCTCCTTGCCATCTGACTTGTCGTGAGCCGGCCCATTATGTAAACCGGCCTATCCTTACCAGGCCTTGCTAAGCCGGCCCATATAGAGACTTCAGCCCCGCAGTGAGTTGACCTGCTAAGCTCGCGTTATGGCCGGGTTAACACTCTGTCGGGTCTCCTTGCTAGTGAATATCCCCAACATTAGCCCTCAGTTTGACTTGAATTTATTCACGTTAAACTCCATCGTGAAAAAACAAAGCATTAGTAACACATTTCCAAGTGCTCCCAAGCCGCTCTTTTCAAGTCGCCATCGTGGACCGGCTCAAGTTGCCGGGTTAGAGGATCGTTAGGTTTGCCCCCTCAGATTCAAACTTAGCATTTTCAACTCTTGTCCCTCATGACGTCACGATCCACTTCCGCGAAATCCGGGATGATATCATCTCAAACCCTTGAGTGGGTACGTCCCGTCTTGTCAGGCGCGAGAATCGAGGCGCCACACCACCGAAAATTACTGCGCCGCCTGGGGTTCCGCCCTTGCCGTTTCAACCTTTACCGCGGCTGTAAATATGCCAGCTCATTCCTACTTTCACTTTTTTACCCTATACTCTTCTTCCTCCTCGCGCCTGCTCGTCAGACCCGAAGCGCCGTCACCCTAGAGCTCTCCGACGACCTCCAGCGCGCCTTCTCTGACGCCCATCATCGCCGGAGCTCAACGAGACACCGCCGCCGCATTCGCCGCAATCAGGTACACCCCAACCCTTGCTCCTCTGGATCTACGGCGCCCATTCTCTGTAGTTCATCAGTGTTCTTCGTGTTCGTCCTTCTCCCCTTGTTTAGTAGATCCAAGATCAACGAAATGATCCATGTAGGCACCCTATTCATTGCGGTAACACTCATTTTCGCATCTGGCTCTCTGTATCGGCCATCACAGACTCGCATTGATGACAAGCCATCGTGTTCATCCCCACTTAGGTCTTTTAAACTTTTCTTTCCGCAATATTTGTAGATCCGTAAAAGTAGCTGCTCCATCAAATTCTTGTTTGCCACTCGCTCAACACTTAGGAGAAATCCAAAGCACCACCATCGTCAACTCCGGCTTATAATTGCCTTCGATGGCTTGCATGAATCCGGGTTATAAATTTAGCCATCCTGATTTTTATCATTTGACCGGGTCTTGTACTCTGACGGCTTGTCCTTCTCAAGCTTAACACGCCGGCTTGTCATTTTTGTCCTTGCAGTTAAACTGTTAAGTCGCCATGGCCCCCAAGACCGACAAGTCCTGCAACTGGTTTAGATCGCAAGTCTCAACCTTGATGCTGAACGAGCTTGTAGGGCAAGGCCTCTTGCTGGCTCAAACCGCAATCAACTGGCGGGCGCCTGAAGAGGAAAGCACCCCCAGCCCCAACAAGACGAGGTGGTGGTCTTCGCCGATCATCTGCATAAGGGGTTTCGGCCGCCCGGGTCAAAAAAATTCCGTGACGTTCTCCATTTTTTCGACCTCCGACCGCAAGATCTTGGACCGAACTCAATTACCAACCTCTGCCAATTTCAAGTCTTCTGCGAAGTGTACCTCCAAATGGCACCAACTGTTCGCGAATTCTTCTATATTAACCATCAGACTGAGTTCACTGATGGCCCCAGCATAGAACTGGGCGGCGTCTCCATTCAAAGGCGAAGGAACACTCCCTTTCCTGAGGCCAAGCTGGCGAGTCATCCCAAGGGCTGGAACAAGACTTGGTTTTACTGCAAGAGCACTGCCCCTCAAGGTGAAAATCCCCTGCCGGGCTACAGACCAGACCAGCTCAACGCCACAGTGGCCTTTCCGGGTTGGCCATCAACAGAAGAACGAAAGCAATTCGCCCCTGTTTACACCAAACTAAGGGCCTTGGTTGCTAAAGGCCTTACTGGGATTGATCAGACCCGGTGCTGGGTAAGCTGGCGGATCCAGCCTCTTAGCCACAGAGGCGACCTGATGTGCAATTATACTAGTGAGTCGGCAGACGCTCAACGGTTCAGTCAAGTCAATCTATCCGCGAGTGATATCAACAAAACCATCAAGAGGCTATTGGGAGAGCCTCAGGAGAAATGCAACAAAACCGGGCTGGCCCCCTTCTGCTTAACCAACCCGGTGCCTTCAGTAAGTGTTTGCCCCTTCTTACTCTGTTCTTTAACTCGCCCTCTTTTGCTCATTGTCAACTGTCAACTCGTCTCAAACAGGCGAGCGATAGATTTTGTAAGAAGAAGAAACCTCAACAACCCGCCCTCGCTCCAGCGGAGCAACGAGATGAGCCGGCTGGTGCTGATGAGCCGGCCGCAGAAGGCGAGGCTGAGGTAGAACTTGACTCACTTGGCCGTCTTTTCATTCAACTTGCTGACGCCCCTTCTCTTCAGGACGAAGCCGAAGTTAGCCATACCAACAAGCCGGAGGTAACCTTGATCTCTTCTGATTCTGATTCCCCAATTCCTATTCGGAAGAAGACCCGGGCTGTGATCCGCAAGGTTCGAAGGAAACCCCAGGTTGCCATCCGCAAGGTCTGTTTTTCGCACCGTGATGCTCATTTAGATCCCAAATTTATTTTGAAGAAGACTCGTCAACCCGGGACCTCCAAACGGAAGACCCGGAGCAGTGAAGGCGACTTAAGCAGCGGGCTTCCATATGAGCCGCCATCTCGTAAGGCACGAGCTGAGGTGCTTCTTAGTCCAACTTCTTCTTTTCTTCTAGCCGGCCGTTTTAAGGAGCCCTTACATTTAAATGACTCGGCATATCAGACATCCCATTCCTCGGGCGAGTCAAGCGCGACGCAGGCGCCGGCTTTCAATATTAACATTGGGTAAGTATATACTGGCATAGCAATTCATTAATCCTTCACTCCTTCAAATGAATAACTCCCCTGTTGTTTTGCACAGTACGAAGGCTATCAAGAAGAAAACACTTGCCGGGTCATCTGACCCGGTCGTTCAACCCAGCACCCAAGGGGATAAAGAGGCCACCGTGGATGGCCAAGATGAGCAAGCAGTCCCGAACAACCCGCCGAATCAAGACCCCATCAGCCCAGCTCGTCCGCCTTCACCTGTTATCCAGGAAAATGAAAACCCAGCTGAAGAACGACCCAAAGAGCCGCCCGTGGCACCGGCTCAAGAAGACGCAGTGGTGACTGGAGAACGGCAAACACCTCCAGAGGCTTCTACCTCTCTTGCTAAAATCCCTGCCAAGCCTGAGCCGGCCGCGAAGGACAAAGGAAAGACGGCTCTGAACTTCTCTTTATTTGAAGACCAGGACGCCAGTAACTTGCACCAGGCCGTGCTGACCCGGCTGTCAGAGAGCCGAGACACAGAGATCGCCATGATCACTTCACTGAAGCGAAAATATGAGGTAAGCTGCGCCCTTCATCTTGTACCATATATATATGTAGCCCCCAAGGGCCGGGTCATTATGCAATAACGACCCGGGACTTTCCAATTGAAACTGGTAAGTAGAACCGTCCACTGGCGTCCTCAAAGGCCGGCTCGTCATTGATGACGGGCGGGTCTCCATAACTTAACAGAATAGATCAATGGATGCATTAGCCCCCAAGGGCCGGGTTAATTTGAAATAATGATCCGGGACTTCCAAAATATAATAATTTGTAAGCTCAACTTCAATCGGTAACCCCAAAGGCCGGCTCATCATTCATGATGGGCGGGTCTTCATAACTGAGCAGAAAAATCAACTCATGCATGAGCCCCCAAGTGCCATGTAGATTGCCCACAGCTGCATGGGACTTCCTTGCTTATTTTGAAGCTCGATAATATGTAGCCCCCATGAGCCGGGCTGTCCTTCAGGGCGGTCCGGGTCATATGCATGTCGTGTATAATAGTCTGCCCTGCAGGAGATGCTGGACCAAGTAGAAACCCAGGCCGCCGGCTTTCGAAAGGAGGCCAAGAAAGAGAAGAAATTGCGCCAAGAATATGAAGAAGCCGCCGCTGAAGCAAAGAAAGCTTTGGCGATTGTAAGGGCCACCTTGCAAGAGACGGAGGCCGCCAGAGCCGCCCTATTCACGCGAGCTGAAGAAGCCGAGAAGCAAGTAGAGCCGGTGACACAAGAGCTGACCACTTTGAAGAACCAGATTACAGCCATGACCCGGGCCATCTTTGGTAAGCAAAGCTATAAGAATGAGTCAACTGGGCCGGCTTACCAGACATGGTCGGCTTAACTGATCGTGCATACCTCTCTTTGCAGGTCGCAAGAACCAATTGTTGCTGCAACAACCAGTAGTGAAGCTGAAGGCAGTGTACACTTTCGTGGAACAACTGTATATAGGCGGCTGTCAATGCATTATGGCCGCCAAAAACACCAAGTCGCCTCCACAGCTATTCACGGACATGTTGAAAGAGCTGTCTGTTGTGCCAATGTGGTTTGAAGACTGGAAGAAGGCGTGCTGCCGCTCGGGGGCTCTAACAGCACTAGCTCGAGCAAGGGCATACGTGCCCGAGCTTGACCCGGCTCAAGTTGTGGGCGGCTACCCGGAGTTCAACATAGATGACACGCCCTTTGCCAAGAAGGATTTCCAACGCTGCATTAGAGAGACCCGGGTCGCAGCCACCGCCATTGCGGAAGAAACCGATCTGACCCGGTACCAGGCGCCTTATTCGAAAGTTAATGAGCGGATAGAAGCGCCAAATCATGAGCCGGTGGCCCTAACTCGGACACGTAAGACATCCTTTGCCCCTGAAGTCGACCCTTCTTCTCTGATATACACCGACGCCCTGTTTGAAGCATTACGCACAATTCAGTGGTCGACCAGTGACTCAAGCGAAGAAGCGGAGGGTGACGACGGCCACGAAGAGCCGGCTCATGGTGATCCATCAGGCACTGGTGCCAGCTCTGACCCGGCGGCGTAAACGCCGGCTTATCGAAGAAGGCCGAACCTTGTAAAATTTTTTTTGCCATGGCCGCAGCTGATAGGCGGCTTGTAATAGGGTAGCATAAAACTTCTGATACCACTTCTTCTCCAATAGCTTTCCGCCTCTCCTCATTGAAGCGACGGAGAAACTGGCGAACTAGTTTAAACTTGGGATCCACATTAAGGGAGTGCTCAGCGAGTTCTCTCGGTACACCTGGCATGTCAGAAGGTTTCCATGCAAACATGTCCCGATTCTCACGGATGAACTCGATGAGCGCGCTTTCCTATTTGGGATCCATACTTGCCCCGATGGTGAACCGCTCTGAAGAATTGCCTGGGGTGAAATCAACTTGCTTCGTGTCCCTGGCCGACTTAAACTTGAGCAGGGGGTCAGATTCTGTAGTGGGCTTCTTTAGAGACGTCCTGTCAGCCGGGTCAACATTATCCTTGTAATACCGCAATTCCTCTGCGGCGCAAGCCGTCTCAGCATAAGCTGCATCTCCTTCCTCGCACTCGAGCGCAATTTTCCGGTTTCCTTCCACTGTGATTGTTCCCCTTGGTCCTGGCATCTTCATCTTCAGGTATACGTAACATGGCCGCGCCATGAACCGCGCATAAGCCGGCCGGCCAAACAAGGCGTGGTACGGGCTTTTAAGCTTAACCACCTCAAAGGACAGAAACTCAAAACGCCAGTTATCCTCTGAACCAAAGGCCACCTCAAGGGAGATTCTGCCCATGGGATATGCCGACTTGCCAGGAACAATGTCGTGAAAGACTGTAGAAGACGGAGTTAGCTGCTTATCAGATAGATTCATCCGCCTGAACGTGTCGTAATACATGATGTTGATGCTGCTGCCCCCGTCCATGAGCACCTTAGTCAGGGTATAACCATCGACTTGCGGCGCAACCACCAGAGCTAAGTGGCCGGGGTGATCGAGTATGACTGGGTGATCCGCCCTACTCCAGGTAACCGGCTGCTCAGACCAGTTGAGGTAGTAAGGGGTTGCCGGCTCAACCACGTGGGCGGCTCTTCACTGCACCTTTCGATCCCGCTTACAGGTGCTGGTGGTGAAGACGTGATACTGTCCGCTATTTAACTGCTTCGGGCTACTCTGAAATTCTGTTGCGCCAGCCTGATGCTGGTTTCCCTGGTTGCCTCTCTGGTTGCCACCTCCCGGATTTCCAGCCCCCTGGAACCCGCCGCCTTGGCCACTATTTCCCTGGAAGCCGGGCCCGGCGAAGGGTCTCTGCAAGCCGGCACCTGAGAAGCCGGGTCCTGGGTTGGCGGGTTGTCTGCTGTTGCCTCCCCCATGATGGTGATTCTGAAAGATATGCTTGGCGAACTCTTGCATCACATAGCAATTTTCCCAGGAGTGGGTGGACGGTTTACCATTATAACTGTGTTTCGGGCAAGGGGACTTAAGAGCCTCCTCGTAAGTGAGAGGGCGACTTCCGGTGGTCTGCCTTCTAGAGCCATCGTTCCGACGCTGACCCTTGTTCTCCGTATTCGTGTTCGCCACCAGGTCAGAGCCACCGTCGTGACCCTTGCGTTTACCGCCGTTGTTGTTCTGACCGTTACTGTTGCCCTGTTGCTGACCCTTGCCGCCAGGTTTCTTCCCCTTATAAGATTTCTCTTCGTCCGACAGCGGATCCTTGGTATTGTCCAACTCCGCGTACCGGGTTAAGACATCCATGAGGTCTCCCATGTCCTGGACCTTTCGCTTGAGCCACCCAAGCTTCTGGACCAGGGGTTGGAACTTGCATGTTCGTTCCAGAACAAGCACTGCCTGAGCCGCCGAGATGCTATCTGAACTGTGTATAACTTCTGCAACCCGGCGAGCCCAATGGTGCGCCGACTCGTCCTCGCGCTGGACACAACGCTCCAGATCAACAATTGTTGTCGGCCTCTTGCAGGTCCCCTGGAAGTTCTTGATGAAACGCTCCTTCAGCTCCTGCCAGGTGTTGATAGAATTTGCTGGTAGGTTTTTCATCCAAGTGCGCGCAGGGGCCTCCAACATCAGAGGCAGGTAACACGCACACACCGACTCACTTGCACCCAACAAGTCCATTGCCAGTTCATAGCTGTCGATCCATTCAGTGGGCTCCAAATTCGCCGTGTAGTTAGGAACCTTGCGAGGCCCTTTGAAATCAGGGGGTATGCGCGCCTCTCACAGCGCTGGTACCAAGCAAGGAGTCCTGATCATGCGGCTTGACGAGCCCCCAAGCCGGCCATTTGTCGGCGTTGCGGCGGGCGAGTGTTGCACCTCTGGCGGGTTAACATTTGGCGGCGGGTTGGCTCGAGCCGTCGCGTCGACGTGCGTCGGCGGGTCGCGCCCTGCCCGCGCGTTTTCCTCCCCCCACACTCGAAGGACTCGAGCCGCATCCGCAACGTCTTGCGGGATCCTAGGCTGGCATTGCTCTGCCAGCGGCTGGGCGGCTCTCCTGCGAAGGGCGCTGCTGGAGACCGCTGGCGACTCCGGGCGCTGGCTCCTGGTCCGGCTCTGGTGAGGGGTTGAGTGAAGACGGTGCTGGCTATGCGAATAATTGGCCCGCTGCACTACCGTGGTCTTGAGCATCGCAATAGCGTTCCGGGCTTCTGTCTGAATCGGGCCATCCCCCTCGATCGGAATAGCTGCCAAGTTGTGGGTTGCCGCCAGCACGTTATCAACCGGGTTAGAGTAGTGTCCAATTGCGGTCTGGAACCGGTGAGACGGCGGCCGCCGCTGCTGATCAGGCGAACGAAGTCGAGCCGGCTCTCGCTGCTGAATAGGCTGCTGTAGCGGCGGCTCTCTCATGGGGATAACTCCATCCCCCGGGTTCGTCGGAGCCGGCGGCGTGGTGAACAGCTGAGTCGGCTCGAGATCAGCCGGAAGCCGGCTCTGATGACGCCTCCGGTGAACAAGCTATGACTCGGCCTGCCGGCGGCTCAGGTACTGTGTTTCCTCGTCAAGGCGCTGCCTCTCCGCGGCGATCCGTGCCTGCTCCTGCATCATGTGGGCGTTCTCCGCGTTGATGTCCTCTTGGATCTTGGCCATCTCCTCACGACACTTCGTGATCTCCGTGTTGCGCACTGCTGCGTTTTCCGCAATGACCGGTTCGGCCAACAAGGCTGCTAGCATAGTCATCAAATCCGCGAGTGCCTGGACCCCGGTCCTCTGAGAGCCAACGGCCGAGGCGCCGGCTCCTCCTGAGCCGGCCAGTAGGTTGTTTTGTCCCGCCGTCGGATTGGCCGGGTCTCGTGCTGGATCTTGCCAACCCGCCATGTAAACCGCCGCGAAGCGAGGAGGATCTGGGCTCTCTGGGAAGACATCGCTCGTGTGCCCCAGCCCTCCATCACGCAGTGGAAGAATTGACTCAGTTTCCCCCATCGACGACTCGCCGTCAGATTGGACAAGCGTGTCGTCCTGAGACAGGGAGTTCTCTGACAGGGCCACCCCTTGGGTGAAGCCCACGAAGACGTGATCTGGGCCGGCTTGACGCGGGCTGGGTCTCGCCGGGAGCTGACCGACACGGCGTGCCGACTCGACGCCAGCGACGTTCTCCAACCCGGCGGCCGGCTCGCCGACCACGCCGATGAAGGTATGGATCTTGCTGAAGGGGACCAGGTACCCGTACTTGATTGAGTCGCCGTCGGGGCCCCAGTACGAATCGTCGATGTAGAACTTTCCGCGGCGGCTCTTGGACATCATGCCAACCGCGTACTTCCCGAACCCTGGAAGAGATCCCGCTAAGAACTCAACTCCACCGTGCGTGAGCCCCACGGTGGGCGCCAACTGTCGTGGTTTTGTCGCGACAGATGTCCTAGTAGAAGGACTTAGAGATGAAGCCATCGCACTAACGTGGAAGCATAGCGGGGTTGGACGGGAACGAGAAGACTCCGGGTTACCCAGGTTCGGCCCCTCACGATGGAGGTAAAAGCCTACGTCCTGCTTGTCTATATTGCTGTGGATCTCGATTACAAGGATGCAGATTCGCTAACCTAGCTCTCGAGGGGATTGCAACTTAGTCTTTTTCGCATAGGTGCTCCCCTTTATATACACAGGTGGAACCCTAGATTACATGAGAGTCCGGGTCGTTCTTTGACCCGTCTCTTTATTCCTTCCTACTTGTTCTCCAAGACGGCTCTCCTTGCCATCTGACTTGTCGTGAGTCGGCCCATTATGTAAACCGGCCTATCCTTACCAGGCCTTGCTAAGCCGGCCCATATAGAGACTTCAGCCCCGCAGTGAGTTGACCCGCTAAGCTCGCGTTATGGCCGGGTTAACACTCTGCCGGGTCTCCTTGCTAGTGAATATCCCCAACAGTAGGGGAACGCAACAGAAAACAAAAAAATTCGGTACAGCAAGCAGGCCCAGGACCACTATGGAGACTGCATACAGGGTTTGATCTGATCATTACCGACTCATAGCACAGCGGAAGTAGAGTCGATGTAGATCGTCGGTGCAGATCCCTGCAGCTAGGATTTACAACCTCCCAACCGCGAGGATGCACTCCCTCGTCAGACAGCCCTTCGGGAGGCGGTCGAACAGTCCCTCGGACGATGTCACGGACAGCCCTTCGGGAGGACCCTCGAACAGCCCCTCGGGCAAAAGATCGAAACTACGACCTCTCTACGGGGTTGCACACATACGGTGTCAGCTATCCGGTAGGGCTTCGCCGTCCAGAACTAGTTCCTGCCGGAACCCAGACAGCCTTTCGGCTCTACGAAACTATTTCGCGGGGAGGGAGAGAGAAGGCCAGATCATGCATGGCTTGTGTATGTGAGAAAGGAGTGAGTGTGGAGAGTGCCTCTCCACCTCTATTTATAGGAAAACCCAAGGGGAAAAATACCCAAAAAACCCATCACATGGATCCTCCATAAGGGCATAAAAGGAAGGCAAGTGGAGCTCCATGGAGGAGCTCCATCTTGGCCGGCCACCCCTAGCCCCCCCCCCCCCCAAGGAGGTTCCTTGGTCCCCAATCCCTTCTAGAAGCCTTTTGGGAAAATCCCTAAAAGGTGGCTTTCCATAAAGTAACCCAAAAAGCACTTTCACTATTCACGGAAACATTTTTCCGCGACCGTTAAATCCGAAAATATTTCTATGGGTCTTAGAATAATTCTAGTACCCACTAAAATGATTTTGGACCCGTTTTGAAACAATTCCGGATTAGTGATTTTCATCTGCGAAAAGCAACCAAACCGGTTCCGGCAGCTCCGGAACATTTCCGGTTTTTATCCCGGAAAACTCCCAGAAGTTTCCAGAACAATTTTGGCACCCTCCAGAATTTCCAGGCATGTGCCGAAGCCAATTTGACTTAATGGTATACTCCGAAATAACTTTTCGGTTTTACCGAAACTATTCCGGTGTTCTCTCTCCGGAACTTTTCCGTTGTCTCCGAAACTTTTCCGGTGACTTTCTATCAGACTCCCTGTCTAGTATTCAGCAGATAGATGACCCTTAAGCGTGTGACCCTATAGGTTCGGTGAAGTATAGACATGACCCAGAACACCTTCCGATCAATGATCAATAGTGGAACCATGGACACCCATATTGATCCCTATACCCACACGAATGAATATTCGAGTGAACCTCCAGTTGCCGTGTGCTATTCCTGTTGCTTCGCGATATATTACAAACACCCGAGGTGAGATTTATCTGCATCCCCGTGGATCAACAACTTGTCCACTATGCCAGTTACCTCATTACCGGTTTTGTTCTCTTTTTCTCGTTTCCGCGTTTCGGCATCCCAGTGATCAAATCACAATGTGTCTGGCCAGACGATGATGGATACCGTAACACCGAGAGGGCCCGAGAATATCTCTCCATCGTCGGAGGAGCAAATCCCAATCTTGAGCTATCTCGTTTCTAGTCATACTTTTCCGTGAACCCGTAAGCCGCCGTAATAGCCACCCAGTTACGGATGACGTTTAACAAACCCCAAAGTTCACGAAGCAAGTACGAAGGAACTCGGTACTCTCATGGTCTAAGGAATTATGCATTCATTAACTATCTCTGTGTTATTAACCATTAACTTGTGATGAATGTATCTCATAGCATAACATCAATTCGGGTCGATTCAACACAAGTGTTCTTCTAACATTGTGCCCTCAAAATTGCCGGCATAGCCATGCCCATGATTAGGAAAACAGGATCATCATGCAATACTTGAGCTAGTCTTAGAGGCATGACTAGGAATACTTTTTACCGTTTATTATACCACACGTGCACATGAGTTTCCCTCAGAGCCTCGTGGATATTGTAGACTCGAGAATCATTGCAGTTATAGCATGGATCATAAACATTCATTACAAACTTGGAGATACAAAATAACTATTATTACTGCCTCTAGGGCATATCTCCTACAGCTCGGTACTTCCTTATAGTTTTTAGTAATCTCTTTTCTTCATGTTCTGAAAGGTTAGCACTGATAATAACGGGATATATCTTCTTTTCATCAAGGTAAGCATATTTCAATGTATCAGGCAATTTTGAGGGCACCCTCAAAATACAGGATCACCCTTAGGTGGAGGAGGGCCTCCAAGAGTTTCAACAGGCAAATTGTGTTTAAGGATTGGTGGTTGATCGAAGAACATCTTATCTATTTCATTTCTTTCATTCATATGCATATCATTTTCATGGTTTAGCAAATATTGTTCTAACGGATCAGTAGGAGGTACGGCAATAGAAGCAAGACCAATAATTTCATCTTTACTAGGCAATTCCTTATCATGAGGTTGTCTACAAAACTTGGAGAAATTAAACTCATGAGACATACCACCAAAATCAACACTAACAGTTTCTTTAGCGCAATCAATCTTAGCATTAACAGTGTTCAAGAAAGGTCTACCAAATATAATGGGACAAAAATCATCTTGTGGAGAACCGAGGACTAGAAAATCAGTAGGGTATTTTATTTTTCCACACAAGACTTCAACATCTTTAACGATCCCAAGTGGTGTAATGGTATCTCTGTTTGCAAGCTTAATAGTAACATCAATGTCCTCTATTTCAATAGGTGCAATATCATTCATAATTTCTTGATATAAGGTAAACGGAATAGCACTCACACTAGCACCCAAATCACATAAGCCATGATAACAATGATCTCCTATTTTAACAGAGACAACAAGCATGCCTACAACGGGTCTGTTTTTATCTTTAGGATCTAGTTTAGCAATTCTAGCTGCTTCATCACAGAAGTAAATAACATGCCCATCTATATTATCGACCAAGAGATCTTTAACCATAGCAACATTAGGTTCAACTTTAATTTGTTCAGAGGGTCTAGGTGCTCTAATATTACATTTGTTAACCACAGTTGAAACTTTAGCATGTTCCTTGATCCTAACAGGAAAAGGTGGTTTCTCAATATAAGCAGTAGACACAACTGGATCAGCATGGTAAACAATTGTTTCTTCTTTAACACTAACATGTTCTTCTTTTAATTCAATAGGTGGGTGATATTTAAACCACTTCTCCTTAGGGAGATCAAAATGAGTAGCAAATGATTCACAAAAGGAGGCTACTATCTCAGAGTCAAGTCCATATTTAGTGCTAAACTTGTGAAAAGCATCGGTAGCCATAAAAGATTTAACACAATCAAACTCAAGTATTATACCTGACTCATTACCTTTGTCGAGTTCCCAATCTTCAGAGTTGCGTTTAATTCTTTCCAGAAGATCCCATCTGAATTCAATAGTTTTCTTCATAAAGGAGCCAGTCGAAGAAGAATCGAGCATGGTTTGATTATCATGAGAAAGCCGAGCATAAAAATTCTGTAAGATAATTTTTCTTGAGAGCACATGATTGGGGCATGTGTACATCATGTACCTAAGCCTCCCCCAGGCTTGAGCGATGTTTTCTCCTTCACGAGGCCAAAAATTATATATATAATTCCGATCACGATGAACCAAATGCATATGATACTTTTTTTGATGGAATTCCAGTTTCAATCGGTTCCAGTCCCATGTATCAGTATCATCACATAGCCTATACCATGTCAATGCCTTTCCCTCCAAAGATAAAGGGAATACTTTCTTCTTAACTCCATCTCCGGATAAACCTGCAAGCTTAAACAATCCACAAATTTCATCCACATAGATCAAGTGCATATCAGGATGTACCGTTCCATCTCCTGCATAAGGATTAGCTAGCAGCTTCTCTATCATATCCGGAGGAATTTCATATGAAATATTTTCAGTAGGTGCAGTAGGTTGAGGAGCAACTATTTGTGTTTCCGGTCGAGGTGAAGATATCCCGAACAAACCCCTCAAAGGATTACTTTTCATAGTGACAAGTGACAGTAAATTTCAGCTCGTACTATAAATGTTTCCTTACCAAATTCCACTCACCAAAGGCGCTTCACTCCCCGGCAACGGCGCCAGAAAAGAGTCTTGATGATCCACAAGTATAGGGGATCAATCGTAGTCCTTTCGATAAGTAAGAGTGTCGAACCCAACGAGGAGCAGAAGGAAATGATAAGCGGTTTTCAGCAAGGTATTTTCTGCAAGCACTGAAATTATCGGTAACGAGTAGTTTGATAGCAAGATAATTCGTAACAAGTGACAAGTAGCAATAGTAACAAAGAGTGCAGCAAGGTGGCCCAATCCTTTTTGTAGCAAAGGACAAGCCGGAACGATCTCTTATAGTAAGCAAAGCGTTCTCGAGGACACATGGGAATTTCATCTAGTCACTTCCATCATGTTGGTTTGATTCGCGTTCGCTACTTTGATAATTTGATATGTGGGTGGACCGGTGCTTGGGTGCTGTTCTTACTTGAACAAGCCTCCCACTTATGATTACCCAGTCTCGCAAGCATCCGCAACTACGAAAGAAAAATTAAGATAACTCTAATCATAGCATTAAACATATGGATCCAAATCAGCCCCTTACGGAATAGCGCATAAACTAGGGTTTAAGCTTCTGTCACTCTAGCAACCCATCATCTAATTGCTACTCCACAATGCATTCCCTTAGGCCCAAAGATGGTGAAGTGTCATGTAGTCGACGTTCACATGACATCACTAAGAGAATCAACAACATACATATCATCAAAATATCGAACGAATACCAAATTCACATGATTACTTATGACAAGACTTCTCCCATGTCCTCAAGAACAAAAGTAACTACTCACAAATCATAATCATGTTCAAGATCAGAGGGGTATTAAATAGCATAATGGATCTGAACATATAATCTTCCATCAAATAAACTAACTAGCATCAACTACAAGATGTAATCAACACTACTAGCAACCCACGGGTATCAATCTGAGATTTTGAGGCAAAAATTGAATACAAGAGATGAACTAGGGTTTGAGATGAGATGGTGTTGTTGAAGATATTAATGAAGATTGGTCCTCCTATGATGAGAGGATCGTTGGTGATGTCGATGGCGACGATTTCCCCCTCCTGGAGGGAAGTATTCCCGGCAGAATCTCTCCGTCGGAGAGTAAAAGTGCTCCTGCCCAAGTTGCGCCTCGAGACGGCGGCTTACCGTCCCGAAAGTCTTATCTATATTTTTTCTAGGCCAAATGGACTTATATACCAGAAAATGGGGGCCAGAGGCTGGCCAGGGCCCCACGAGCCACCAGGGCGCACCTGGGGGGGGGGGGTGGCGCGCCCTGGTGCCTCGTGGGCTCCTGGGTGGCCCCCTCTGGTATTTCTTTCTTTCAGTATTTTTTATTTATTCAAAAATAAATCTTCGTGAAATTTCAGCTCATTTGGAGATGTGCAGAATAGGTATCTCTGACATAGCTTTTTCAGGTCCAGAATTCCAGCTGCCGACAATCTCTCTCCTTGTGTAAATCTTGCATATTAAGAGAGAAAAGGCATTAAAATTGCTCCACAAAGTGTTATATTGATTAAAAACACTATAAATAACAGTAGCAAAACATGATGCAAAATGGACGTATCATCAAGCTTTTTGAAACCCGGTCCGGCCCGGAAATACTCAGGTCTACTCGAGAGCAAGGATGAAAAGCATCGCCTTGGGGCGAATGAAATGGGGCCAAGGCCTCTCTTGTGGCAAAAAGACTTTCCAGGGAACCATTAAGGGCCTCTTTGATTCAAAGGATTTTCATAGGATTTTTGAAGGATTGCAATCCTTGGGAATTTTTTCTACGTTTGTCGTTTGATTCATATGATTGAATTCTATAGGAATTTTTCCTAAGGATTCATTTGTACTCCCTCCTTCCCGGTATCTAAGGCGTATTAGGATTCGCATGCAGTTCCATAATATAAGACGCTTCACTAATGATCGCTAGTTTCTGGAGAAGAAAAAAACAATGACGACCCGCTCGTAATCTAAGTTTGGATTGGAGCAGTCAACAAAGACTAGGTGCGTGACTGCGTGTGCCTCCCTCTCTTTTTTCCAGTCGTGGATGCCTCCCTCTCGTACTCGTACGGCGGCTCGAAAGCTGCGCTAATTATCGTGCAAAATCCTAATACGCCTTAGATACCGGGAAGGAGGGAGTACTACATTTCATAGGAATTTTAGCATCCACTCCAACCTCGTTTTTCCCGTGATACAATCAAACAAACTCAAATCCTATAGGAATCCAATGACCATGTCATTTCAATCCTACGTTTTTCCTATTCCTATGTGTTTCCAATCCTACGAATCAAAGAGGCCCTAAGAAGGACCTGCGCAGAGGAGCCGAGCAGCCGAGGAGGCCAGCACAGGCGAGATCATATCACAGACCCCCTGTCTGTGTATGCGTCCCACATAGCCTCTCTTGTCTTCGTCGGATTTGTGCTTCCACTTCCCCAGGTGATACTGACCGGTGTCAAAGAACAAAGAATTCCTCAGCTGGCTGTCCACATATCAATACACTAACCAATCTACCACAAATTTTGTGCAAATGTGCATGTCCTATTGATCACAGAGACGAAGAGGAATTCACAGCTGCGCGGTGGCGACCTCGGTGCGGCCGAGCTTGGGCGCGCCGACGCGGCCGTTGGCGACCACGGGAACGGACGGCTGCGCGGCCTTCTTCCTGATGCTGGGCTCGGTGCGGCCGAGGGTGGCCGCGCCGTTCGTCCAGCTGCCGGGCTCGGTGCGGCTCGCGCTCCGCTGCCCGCGGCCCTTGCCGAGGTGGTGCTCGCAGAGGGAGTAGCCGACCAGCGTGGGCTGGCTGCAGCGCCACCCGCGCCCGTTCACGCGGCTGCACCGCGACCCTTCCATCAGCACCGGCGGGCCGCGCCGCCTCTTCTTGGCGCCACCGCCGCCGATCTTGATCCCTTCCTTCACGTTCACGGGCGCCACTGGCATTGCCGGGATGACGAGACGTTCTCCGGCACCGATCACCGGCCGCTCAGGCTCGTTGCAGTGTCCATTCTCTAGGCTGCATTGCAACATGGAGGATTAATAAAAAAATGGCCTGAAGTTGATGACACTATCATACTAATATATCCGATGAAAACGAACATCTAGGTGGTAAATTGGCCATCATATGCGTCATCGACTATGGTATGATCGAATTACATACCAACGACAAACCAGCTACAGTGGTACACACACGTGCAGGAGTCCCACATCGATATCGTCTGAATGGATCCATCAAAGATGCAACGAGAAGTCCAGTTCCAACTACCAAGAATTAGCATGTGATGTGATGCAGGCCAGTGCCAAAAAGATGGTATTGATCATGTGTGGTGTATACATGTGCAAGAAGACGGAACAGATCGTAACGTGCGTCCACAGGTACATGGTCCATGCATGTCTCCCAGGAACATGGGGTGCATTGCATTGCATTGCACCCATGGAGGACGGTGGCCAGTGAGTACAGATCGCAACAATGTGGGCATGGGTGGGGAGGAAGAGGACAAAGCCACCAGGCTGTGAGCCCATGATCGTCGAGATCCTCGCACGTCGGCATGCAAGGGGACAAAAATAATCCCACGACGAAGTGGGTGCATCAGTGAGTGCACCGAAATACTACCACCGTACGCTTTTTTTCTTCTATATATACTAATAATAGAATACGATCTACACCACGGACTGACAGTGTACCGCATCGCCGATGAGGATGAGACAGTAGTGTTAAACTGGGTTGGAGTCTACTGGGCTGGACTGGTGCGTGTCATGTGCCGAGCTGGCACCGCATTGCACTGCCCCCACTACTGCATGTAAAACGTCAAGGAAGCCAACAGAGCCCAGCAAACGGGAAAGAGGCCTTGGATGCTTTCCGATTCTACTCGATTCATCATTGCCGCAACTAGTATAGTATCATCGACCGATTCATCGGCCATCACTCGCACCACCGATCCGCGCAGGCCGGTGACACGGGACGCTTTTGGTTTCATCGTCGTCACAGCGAATCACGTACCTCTCGTGGGTGTGGGTGCGGCCATCTGCGGCAGCAGCTGCTGCTGCTCCCTGACGTTGTGCACCGCCGCCGTGGCCGTGAACAGGCGGGTCGTCGTCGTCGCTGCTGCTGCTGCGTCCCACCACCACCACGTTGCCGCCCTGGCAGGTACAAATAGCGACTCAGTGATGGGCAGCCAGATCTGGGCTTCCAACGACACCCCAGCTAATTAATCCGGGTGCAACGAAAGGAATTACTAATTGGCAGGCCACTAGTACTAGTAAGATTGGAACGAAAATTCAGGGAGAGAGGGGCCGGGCATGCACGCGCGTGAGTGTAACTGAATGTACCTGCGGCCCTGATGGCAATGCGGCCGGGCTGGGATCCGCCGCGTGTGGGCGATGCGAGTGCAACTCCTCCGTCGGCTTGATCCTCTTCGTCCCCTGCTCGGCCTCGTCTCCCGGGAGCGGCAGCCACGCGTTCGGCGGTGGCGGTGGCGGTGGGTGGGCCGCGGTGGACGGATCTGAGGGCGGCTGCCCCAGCAGCAGCGGGTAGGGCGGCTGCTGCTGCGCTTGCGGCCTCCTCCGGATCCTCATGACGGACGGCAATGGAGATTCGAGGAGGGTGCAGAAGTGCAGATCGGAGGAAAGTAGGGAGGTTTGGGTGCAGCGTGGGCTGGTTCGTCCCCTCTCACTCACCTCGCCTCCCTCATGGATCGCGATGCCTGCATTTATTTATGAGACGGGGGGAGGGAGGGAGGCGGCGGAAGACAAGCAGCGGGCGAGGGAGGGACTGCAGCAGCGGATTTTTGGCGCAGTTTCGCTTGGCATCTACTATCTGCGTTCGAGATCGGAGAGGAGAGGGGCGGAAGGCGTGACTGCGTGAGCGAGCCGGGGTGGGGACGTGGGGTGGGGTGGGGTGGGGTGGGGTATCGATCGATGCAATACGCCATGTGCGATACAACTGTTGTTGTATGGGGAAACGGGGCGGCCGAGGCAGGTGGGATTTGGTGGTATTGCTGCTACGTGTACAAGACATGCCTACGTAGTATACTCCTACGTCCTATTTGAGCAGCGGGGCGGAGCTGATTGTATGCATCTCATTCTTGTCTGGTGAGTGTGACTTGCAGGATTCTTCTTCTAGCCGGAGAGGAGGGGATCAGATCAGAGTGACTAGATGAGACGCATTGTCACAAGGTGCACGCACGTATACGTACGCTCACCCACGGTGCCGACGTACGTGTCTTATACGTGCAAGAGTGGCGCATGCCGTCGTTGAGGAGCATGTAGCGGTCACCGTACTGTAGTAGTACCACTTACGCGAATGTACAAACCTCCTGTCCCTCTGCATTCTCGGATGCACATACATATATATGGTTTTGTTACAAACTACGATGGCACCCCGCACGTCACCGTGGGAATTGATTGGAATGTATGTTGATTCGATTTAATTTCATGGAACAGAAGTTCTAAATTAATTTAATTGTATGAAACAGGAAACTTTATGTTAATGATATAAGAACTAAAATTTGAAATACACATGATTTACTATGTTTAATTATTGAGTTAATAATATAGGAAGTGAAATTTCAAATACGACATATTTTGATTAGATTTAGTAGTAGGAAATATTAATTTTAAATTAATAAAATACAAGAACTGGATTTTGAAATACATATGATTTACCACATTTAATTATTGAGTTGAGTCTTTTCTCATGCATATTTGCTTGTTTTTATCGGATGTCACCGAAGTGACTGCATATTTACATGTTGAGGTGGGCATTTTCCATGCATGTTTGCGGGCTGAGATGGCATGTGTGCATGTTAAGAGAAATATGTTAGTAGAGAGCTAGCTATTTAGATATAGAAGATACATGCAAGACAACGAGGTTAGAGCATCTTGAGTACATGGAGTGGATAGCAAATGACATATCCATGTCAAAGGTGAAAAAAGAAGATCGATTTTGTGCACAACATATCTTAACATGGTTAAAGACCACCTGCAGTAATGGTTCTTAAAATAGAAAAGAATTGTTTCCATGTAGCATGGAAAAATTCACCAATATATAGGGATGGTTATTGGGCATAGCTAACCTATATGGTAAGTGTTAAACTATATCCATTGATTCATTTTGGTGAGTGAAGAGATAATGGTTTGACATAGCATGCTCGAGCGGCGCGGTCGAAGTGTCACCTATGACACCCCTATTATCCACACTGGTTGCTACCATGACAC
Organism: Elymus sibiricus; assembly: GCA_039707655.1. Lineage (NCBI taxonomy): Eukaryota > Viridiplantae > Streptophyta > Magnoliopsida > Poales > Poaceae > Elymus > Elymus sibiricus. Next base: position 323,841,001 of record CM077674.1, on the reverse strand, counting down.
AATCACATGACGCTCCACCATCCACATGGCTCAAAAGTTGCCCCACCCGCCTGTGTGCCAATGCTTGCCGCCCCAGAAGAAGACTTTTGCATGTTGCTACACCACCAGAGAAGAAAAGCCCATCGGTCTTTTGGTAGCGGGCCCACCACCATCTCAATCTCTGGAAGAAGATTGTCCCCCGCCCCAGTTGTCCACATGGCTAAAACAATGCCCACCGCATGTGTTCAAATTGATGCCGCCCTAGAAGAGGACTTTTGGGGGTCGCTAAACCACCAGAGAAGAAAACCCCACCACTCCTTTGCTAGCGGGCCCACCACCATCTCGATCTCTAGAAGGAGACCGACCCTCGCTGCCGCCATCCACATGACAGAAATGCTTCCCACCGCCTTTGTGACAATGGCTGCCGCCCTAGAAGAGGACTTTCGCGTGTCACTACAACACCACAGAAGAAAACCAGACCACTCTTTTGGTAGCGAGACCAGCCCCATCTCGATCTCTGGAAGGAGATTGACCCTAGTCACTGCCGTCCACATGGCCGAAACGCTGCCCACCGCCTATGTGCAATGGCTGCCACCCTAGAAGAGGACTTTTGCGGGTTGCACCACTAGAGAAAAAAAAACCCCACCACTCTTTTGGCAGCGAACCCACCACCATATGGATCTCTGGAAAGGCATTCACCCTCGCGACCACCTATCGAGTGGGCCGAGTCACAGGGCGGCTGGATCAGAGGGGAGGGAAGAGGGGAGAAAGCAGCGGCGGTGGAGAGTTTGGGTGTGGAGGTGGCTAGGGTTCGGGAAAGCGCTTTTGACCCTCCTTCGGTGTCCTCATCACAATTTTGTTTCCACATGTAAAAATATCATAAAAACTACAATGTTAACAGTGACCTCTAATGATGGTTCTCAGAACAGAACACAATTGATGTCATGTAGAACAAAAGAATTTTTTTGAAGTCGTGGCACTTTATTCAACTCAAAAGATAGATACATCCTTGACCAGTTCAGTTAGAAGAAAGTTAGAGGGATCACCATCCCAATACATTAAGATTGAGGATTATAAGAGTTTCTAGCTAAAACATACACACTCGCTTCTCTAGGGAAATGTGCAAAGGATACATAGCCAATTTCGGCGGCTATCTCAAAGCAATCAACTAGATTACTGAATAAGGGATCCAAATATCTATCTCCATTACATGATTGAATAATCTCGAGGCAATTGGACTCCAGGATGGTTTTTGAGCAACCATGGCGCTCTGCCATCGCTAGACCATTCTTCATTTCCATTGCCTCTGTCGTGGTAGCATCCATCTCCTATTCGAGTCGGGACTTTGAGCCAGCCAGGGCCTCCCCCAAATTATTACCAAGTATAGCCACTTTAGCACCTGAACCATCATCAAAGAAACAAGCATCGACGTTCATCTTATAGGTATTCAAAGCAGGCTTCATCCACTTCTCCTTACAAGCTTGACCATAGACCCTTGAAGATGATGAGTTTGACGTCATTGCATGTATTGACAAAGCAGTTCTTGTTGGGTTAGCCTTATCTACTCCCTTTACCGCTTTTCTACGCTGCCACCAAATATACCACACTCCTACCCAGATGGTTTCTTGAGACCCAAGATGGTTCAATATCGAAGATTGACGTCATTGATCTTGAAGCAAATATACTAGGACCACACTGCCCAGTTTGTCCACTGTATTAGCTTGTTCAGTTATCTCCTTCAGTCCCAGAGACTTTCAAATCTCTTTAGCACTACGACAAGTAAACACCAAATGCTTCACATCTTCCGCACCGCCATTGCTAACTAGGCACTGTGCCGAGACAGGAACATGCCGGTGAGGTGGCACGCACATGCTAGGTATAATCCCATGTAGAGTCTTCCATCCAAAGATTTTATCTTACTCGGTATATTGAGCTTTCACAATATTTCCGAAAGAGGGTTGTTGCTTGAAGGGCATGTATCATCTTTGCTAATTCTATAAGCAAACTAATGATGCCATTCAATATAACAAGCTAATCAAACCGAGAACGAATAGGATCTTGTTTTATGCCACGTTACAAAATTCTCTATCACATTTGTACTCAAAGGAAATTTCATGATTCTTTCAACATCCACCAAAACTAAGTTATCTTAGATAATATCTTCATCCCAATAACCAGTCAAAGGGTTAATAAGCTCATCAACAGTTCAAAGAATACAATGTCCCTTACTCATCAACACTTTCCTTGAGGGGCTCCTGGGAACCCAGTGATTTTCCCAAATACTACTGATTTTGTTGCCAAATCGCATACGCCAAATATGACCTCTCATGAAAGTTTGCATGCCAACCAAGATGCTTTGCCAGGTAATAGAAGTCTACAACGAAAGCATTTTTAATTACTAGGGGCTCCTTTGATTCAAAGGATTTTCATAGAAATTTTGAAGGATTAGAATCCTTAGGAATTTTTTCTATGTTTGTTTTTTGATTTATAGGATTAAATCCTATAGGAATTTTTCTAAGGATATTTTTGTACTACGTCCCGTAGGATTTCTAGCATCCACTCAAACCTCTTTGAAAGAATCATTTTTTTCCTATGATGCAATCAAACAACACAAAATCCTATAGAACTGAGATGAGCATAACATTTCAATCCTACATATTTTTCCTATTCTCGTGTTTTTAGAATCCTGTGAATCAAAAAGGCCCTAGGACTAGGATGGTAGGATTTTGTGGTTCAAGCTTTCATGGAGCATGTCTAATCTGTATGGTAAGCAATGACTATATCCATTAATTAATCCTGCAAGTCATTTACAATTTTTTTGGGAGGAAAGTTACAAATTTATTTTCTTAGGGGTAAAACTTACTTCAGTTACGAACATCGACCCTGGTCATGCGCACGTTACTGCTTATCTCTTCTTATTTTTGATGTGGAGTTTCTGCTTATCCTCTGGCAAAGCACGTTACTGCCTTTGTCGGGCATCATGGCCGTTACTTGTAGAGTTGCTTCCAGTGGGCCAGCATGCCTTGGCCTTTTCACCTAGCACTTTTGTTTTTGTTTTTGTAGAATTCCAAACTTCTGCGTGAAGAGAAATTAACAAGATGCGTCAAACACGTGCGCCTTTGCTGTTTTGCCCGACATAATCTGTATCCCATGAACATTGATACTCCCTCTGTAAACTAATTTAAGTTCGTTACAAATTCAAAAAAAAAAAACCAAGATGCCTCAGAAATTCTACGATGACGCGAAAAATCGGAGCGGTCTGCGGGGTACCATGTAAACTCGACCTGATTCATGAGGCCGATGGAGCTTCATGTGTCACACATGACATGAGTTGATGTGCACTTGTAACCCTCTCGCATGGGAGTCCAGGAAGGCAAGCAGAAGAGATGAATGGTAGATGAACAATGAAGTGCCAAATGTTCTTCGACAGTTCAGCACGGCCGTAATAGCCAAAGAGCATCAGTAGATGAACATTGAAGTGCCAAATGACACTCGAATCATTCAGAAATCCATGCAGGAGAACGGTGCGGTTTCGTGCGGTCCATGTAAGTGGATCTCACAGTCTACAAGCGTCGTTGGTAGGATCTGTTTAAAGTGCAACTAACTAGGCGGATGCCATGCGACAAGGGAAAGAACCAGATTGATTGCATTGCCTGGACAGAAAGAAACAAGGGAAAGGACCAGCAGAGCAGTACCAACATGTTCGTGGTAAACGACACTAGCGACAGCAACCTGCTTTAAGTATGATACTAATATTTCCGATCAAAACGGTAATCACATTGCCGAGGACTAGAGTGCGGCGTATCACCTGCAAGAATCCCCTCGAAATGGCAACGACAGACTGCAGAGAGAGGCTGCACAACTGCTTTCAACTTCAGAAGTTCAGTTTTTTGTTTTTTTGAGGGGGACTTCAGAAGTTCAGTGGGTAGCACTATAGTCCATAGCCCATCAGGCCCGAACTGGAGACCTCTCCGCGTTGCAAGTTGCAAGGACTCACTTAAAGCCTGGTGCCCACGGCCCACCCACGTGGCCCGCTTCTGGAGTCCATCCATTGGTCTGGTGAAGCCTGTAGGCTCGAACTCGACCTCCGGCGACGGCCGCCGGCGGTAAATTTGGAGCAGCCGCCCCCTCCTCGACCTGTCTCCTCGAATCGGCCCCACTCTTGCTGCTCCTCCGCCCAGATCCGCCTTCCCCGTCGCCAAGTTCGCCGCCCCCTCGTTCGCCGGCCGCCCCTGCCGGTGAGCTCGACGAGCTGAAGGCCGGCCGACGCCTCCTCTCCCCCTGGCGAGCTGCACCAGACCACCAACGGCCGACCACACCTCCCCCAACCCCGCATAGGTATATGCATGCCAGCCATTTTCAACAACCCTATGATTTTCCAACTGTACATACGAGTTTGTCACATTTGTTCAGACATCATGGGCAGGACAACACTGACATCTTAATGCATCATTATCTACGAGCGGAAAAAAAGAGTAGGTTCAAAAAATTTGTCACATCTTCCATTCCAACATAGGGCCTTCTGTTACCTCGAATAATATCTCAAGGCATCATTATGCATCAAGCTTGTGCTCTGAGATCAGAATCGGCAAAATGTAGCCGTTACAACACTTCACTACATTCAGAAATAGCAAGAGGAGATAAGCTAGGTGCCTAGGTGCTGCAAATAGGTGAACCCATTTAGAGCTGACTTGCTTTCAAAGCTGGATATTCTTTCCAGTGACCTCACTGCATCCTAAACCTGGGCATTTCTCGGGCCGTGCCGGGTTTCGGGCCGGGCCTGTAAAAGCCCGACGGGCAAAGTCTAGGCCCAAGCCCGGCCCGGCCCGAGCAAAAAAACGAAAATGCAAGCCCGAGCCCGACCCGAAGAGACTAAAAAGAGCAGTTCCGGGCCGGGCTGGGTCGGGCCTTAGTGTAAACTGCCTAATATCCCAGGCCCGAGCCCGGCCCGATGTATGCAACGGGTCAAAAAATAAAGCCCGAGCCCGGCCCGAACACAAAGCCCGACCGGGCCCGGCCCGGGTTTTTCGGGCTGGGTCGTCGGGCCGGGCTGCCCATGCCCAGGTCTAGTGCATCCATAGGTCAACAGAACAAACACTTCAAGGCTAAAGGCGCTTAAGATCTTTGCTGGTCAACAGAATTTGTTATCTGACCATCAAAGCGAACTGGCTCACTTCACTAAGGAATTAGGAGATGTCAGTTACCTGATCTGACTGTTTACTCTCCACTTCAGCAAGGAGTTAGGAGAGGGCAATCACTTGATCTGACTGTTTATAGCTCCACAGGTTTTCAGTATATCTTAGCTCTGCTCAGGGATCTGAATGACTATCATGATATGCAAATAGGATCTGAAATCTGATATGACCTGTTGTTCTATGTTCATGGGCATCTAGCAAGCTTAGGGAAAACATCAGCAAGCCTGCGATAGGAAATATGCAAACACTCACCATTATTATCGTCCGGTGAATTGTTCAGGCTTGTTTCAGGAAATAAGTAGGCAAGATAACTTCAGGCAAAGTGTACAGCAGCTGCAGCTGCAGCTGAAGCCAGACTTTGAAGGTTGCAAGGTAGTGGAGCGTCAGTTCTTATTAGGTTCGGTCCACCTTTGCCATGTAATAATAATTTTCATATATATAATATATGATGAGCTGTTTTTTACTTGATTTTAGCACCCGTTGGCTGTCTGTCCTTGTACCCAAAAAATGAGCAACCATAAAACATAATGTTTTTCCTGGCGCAGCGCCATTCCTAAAGAGATCTCACCAGAGTGCTTCAGTATATTTCTAGGTTTCAGAATCAGCTGTACCGCACGTTGATCTGACAAGTAACAAGCTTAACAAGAGCTTCCATAGGACAACGAAATCAGGATGCACAGCATCAAGCACTAGACATTCAGAACTAATACAAGGATTGCTATGTCCATACAGCCACTTTTCTTGCTATACTATTCAACATACCAACTCAAAGAATGCTCACTACAATAGCATTCAGTGAACAGAAAGATAAGGATTCATGAAAAACAAAGAGCTATTCTGAATTTCTGATGCAGTATACACTATTCTTTGGTTCTGATTATTGCTAGCTGGACATGGATTTTACATCATAAACTCCTATCATCCTATACAGAGTTCCTGTTGGTAACGAGAGTCAGATATCTGATAGACTGCCTAGTTTACTCTATGCAAGGATTCCAAAACCCTTGACCTATCGATTTTGTCAACTATATATGCCTTGACCGCTTCGGCTGGCATGTTGCAACAAACAGCTCATGTACAGGAACAAGTGATTCGGCACTTGCCTTTATTGGTGTAGCATCTGATGCTGTTTGACCAGAATCTGTGCGTAGAGGAGCTCGTTCCAGGAGTCCGGCACTCCGGGAAGGCACCAGTGGCTGCAGTCCTGGTATAGCTGAGGGGACTTGCGCTCCTCCTCGCTCAACTTCTGCTTCCGATAGACTGAAGGGTGTCCCTCCTTCCTGTAGTCAGTCATCCTTGTAATGTTCAGGTAGGCCACTGGTGTTTTCATCCCATGGAGGACCTCCTCCAGAATGTTCATCTTCTGTGGGTATGGTATGAGGTATTGCTCGTTTGTTATCGGTTCAGTTTCCTTGTCGCAGCTGCCGCCTGAATTCCACTGCCCCCCGCTGCTCAACAGAAACACGCACATTTGCAAACATCAGTTGGTTTGATAATGATATGACGCCACGAACTGAACTTGTAGGAGATAAGAAATGGCTCTACAAACCTGAAATGGGATGCTGAGTAGCCTCTGAAAAGCACAGTTGTTTTCTTGGGATTTATATTGGAATCAACCCACTTGGCCCAGGTGTTAAGAGCTCTCCGGTAGGCGTCATGGACATTCAGCTCACTGTATACTTGGTTACCCTCTTGATAGTAATCTTTCCTGTAGCACATTTGACATACTTGGAATGGTAAGGAACAATTGAAATGCAGAACACATCACATGAACATCTTTATTGAATCATATTGTGCTAATAAAAGCTTACCCGAGAGAAGTTTTCTCATGTGTCCACCAGTGCCCAGTATTAAAAACAATGACATCTGCATTCTTGTACCTCGAGGATGATTGATCGATTTTGTCAAGCCTAAGAGTTTCCTTTTTCTTTCCATGTGTGACAGGCATCTCCCATTCCTGAACAAGGAAAGGGGAGCGGAAGAACTCCACAGTGCAATTGTAGTCCTAGACAACATGAATTTAGCACATAAGCTTTCATCCTAAATACTGAAACAACCTCAGATAGCAATTCTGAAGAAAAGCAGCAAAAATAGAACATGGCATAAGGAAATCACAAAGTGGAAAATCCCCATGCTCATGCTCTTACTTGCTACATGTAAAAATGTTTATGCTCTGATCTGTTACATGTAAAATGTTATGCCCTGATCTGCCAATGGTTTGCTTCAATGGAATTTTGTTAGTGTTCCTATGTTCATGACAAAAATGTTCATGCTCTGATCTCGTTGTTTTGCTTCAATGGAATTTTGTTAATGCTCCAGTTCATGTACAGATGACCAACAAAATGTGAAAGAAGTGAATTGTAAAAATATGAGTTGAGAGACAGAAAAGGAAATATACAAATATGCATGAAAGGTAAGCTATGTTGTGTAAAATGCGAAGGGTCTGAGAATGTGAACTGAATAGAGTGCAATGGGTTTATTTTAAATATCAACGACGAATCTTAAGAGATAGGCAGGGGGATGTTATTTTTGATGAAAAGCACTGTATATGTGCCTGAAACAAGAGTACAAATTCCTATGGGGGTAAAAATTCCTTCACAATTAAGATCCTTTTTGTGGCTGGTGGTCCATAAAAGAATTTTGACCAAAGACAATCTGATTCATAGAGGCTGGGTGGGGCCTTCTACGTGTCGGTTCTGCGATCAGGACCAAACGATTGACCATTTATTTTTTTGATTGCTCCCTGATGCGATATGCATGGAGAGTAATCGACTGTGCTTTTTTGTCTAGAACTTTGCCTACAAATGGAGATGAACTCTTTGGTGTATGGGAGCAGAAATTTGTTGGGAAGGACAGACAGGGGTTTGATTTTTGTGGGGACTGCATCGCTGTGATGGTGTGTGTGTGGAAACTGCAAAATGCTGCATATTTTGAGCACAAAGCAGTTGTGCATCGAATGCATCCCAATAAGTTATTTTCCTTTGTCAGTTGAACATTACAATCTTGGGCTGTATTGCAGATAAACGAGGCAAGTAAGCTGATGCTGATCCGAGGAGCCGGTGATGGAGCAAAACTGGAATTCGCAAAATTGAACAGGAAGTCTTCAACACCGCAAAAGGATGGAGGCCAGCAGCGCCCATACTCCAGTGGATGCCACCGTAGTTGTAGTTTGCTGTTTTGGCTATCTAATTCTGTTTTGCTGCTTGTTGTTGTTGTTGTTAAGAATGGTGGGTTACTTTTCTGTTTGTTATCAAGATTATGTACAGTAGTAAACTTGGTTCTATTAATGTAAATCAGGGGTAACGGCTTTCTAAAAAAAAGCTCATCCTAAATGCTGAAACAAGCTCAGATAGCAACTTTGAAGGAAAGCAGCAAAAAACAGAACATGGCATAAGAAAGGCATTGCACCGCTAACCTGAAAGAGGAAAGAGTAGGAGCCCTCGGCCCTGAACTTGTGGTTCCCGGACACCTCAAAAACCCTCCTCTTGTCTTTTGACGGAATTCCTCAAGATGCAAACAAGTGACTCCCACATGTTTCTGTTGAGTGAATCGCCAACGAACACGAGCCTCTTTCCCCTCAGCCTCTCCAGCATATCAGTTGGGTTCAACCTAAAATAAGGCACCAGCATCATGCCATCACATAACTGACTTTGTCATGCATAAAGGACTAACTGAATTCACACACACACACAAACTGCATGGGTGCTCAAGCAACTCTGCTCACCTCGGGATGCTGCATCCGCTGGGCTGCCACCGGAGTCTCTGGTAGGCCTTATCGGGGCGGCCGTTGAGGTGGCAGTTGAAGGACTCGTCGACGTGAGGGCACGATCCCTCGGGGTAGAGAGGGTACGAGTCGTCCCGGACCCAATTCCCGTAGAACATGTCGCATCTGCCCATCGCCTCGATCGAGTGAAGCTTCTTCGTCTGACCACCGGTATTAGCAGCCTCTTTCGCAGGATGTCTGTTCCCCATTACTGGCACCGCGCTGCTGTTGGTGGCCTGTGCTGCGTGGCCTTTCACCAAACCGGCGCTCCCTTGAGAAGCAGCAGTGGCTTCCTTGTGCATAGTATTCGTAGTGTTGCTTCCACCTGAAGCAACAGCAGCAGCAGGAGCAGCTCTATTTCCACTCTGCTGCTGATTATTGCCGGCCGCCGAATCTTGAGCAGTGTGGTTCTTGCCTGGATGCCCTCTTCTATGAGGCGCAGCAACATTGCTGTGCAGCATCGCTGAAACTGCACTGCGAGTCTGATTGACGAATGGAATTGCCGTCCCATTGCTCGCCGCGGCTTCCGCTGAACTTGCATTCACCTCGGAGCCGTTGATCTGAACAGGCGCACCTCCCTTTGCCGTGGTGCCATTCTGGGCTGAACCGCCGATCGTGGCTCCAGCCCCGGCCCCAGCCTTCGCCTCAGCAGCTGCGATTCCTGAGGAATTATTGGGAGCAGCAGCGGCGATACCTGACGAATTGCTGGCCGCTTCACCGCCTCCCGCGTGATCACTGGGCGGCGCGTCGCTCCGCGCCGCCGAAGCAGTAGCGTTACCGGTTGCGGAGTTGTCGGTGCGAACTCCTCCCGAATTGCCGGCTGGTACCCCGCCCACACCTCCCGATTGCTCGCCAGGACTTGAGGCGTTGGTCCGCGCCTGCCCACCGCCCGCCGCCGCAGTAGCGTTACTGGACGCGGAATTGTCGCTGCGAACTCCTCCCGAATTTCCGCCTCCGGATTGCTCGCGAGGACGAACCGCAGTTGACCCGTTGGTCCCGGCCTGCCCGCCGCCCGCCGCGAGCCCGCCACTGCCCGGCCCGCTCCGCCTCGCCGCGACGACCCCAGGACCAGGAGGCCCCGGGGAGGAGGAGGAGGAGGAGTTGGCGGGGAAGAGGGAGGAGAAGAAGCCCGAGACCTGCGCGCGGTAGGGCGAGTCGGAGGCGAGGACGCCGTCGAGCCACGCGGCGGAGGGCGACGAGGGCGGGGGCGCGGGGAGAGAGGGCGCGAAGGCGAGGAAGGCCGCGAACGCGGCGAAGGCGAGCCCGAGGACGTAGATGCAGAGCCTGGCCCGCCGCGCGCCCGCGAGGCCCCCGGCGCCGAGGTGATCGGCCACGGCCGCGGACAGGCCGCCGTGGCCCCTCCACGCCGCGCCCTTCATCCGATCGCGCCCGCTCCGCCCCGCGGCGGGGCTGCGGGGGAGGGAGACTGTCGGGGGGTTTAGAGGCGGCCGGCCCGGGGGAGGGGGAGGGCGCGGGGTGAGTTGCGGATGATTAGTGCTGCCTGCGGCCGATTGTTTTGTAGGGAGGAGGTGGTGGTGGCGGTGGTGGCGGTGACGGCGAGCCGGCGTGGTGGCGTGGGTGCGGGTTGGGAGCGAAACCAACTGATCTCTTTTGCGGGGGTTTGAATCCCCTCTCCTCCCCTCTCGCGTTTCTCTGGGTTTTGTGTGGAGCCCACGCCGCCGCGATAATCGCTCGGGGGTTACCTGATGATGATGGGCTGTCAACGCAAGTCAAAATCGCGTTACGTTTCTTCGTCGGGACGAAATGCTACTGTAGTGGGAATGCCCCTGAAATTTGGCCGCCACTTGCGTAATTTGATCGATCTTAGCCGCTTACTATCGGCAAGAAAATGTAGTGGTAACGTTGATTTTTGCCCAAGTAAACATGGATTTTCCATGATCAGAGGAGATACTGTATGATCATGTGAGGAAAGTGATCACTGCGTTTACCATGCGGGGCATGGCTAAAGTAAGAGGGTGTTGAATGTTGGCCTTGTTTTAGGGATCTCGCAAATGAGGAACGCCCTGATTCGAAATGGATAGCGTGACGGGAGTAGGGCTGGACTAACGAGCTACTCGGCTCGTTAAGCTCGTGATCGTTAAGCTCGTGATCGTTAAGCTCGTTAACAGTAACGAGCTCAAACTCATGCTCGGCTCGGTTCGTTAAATACTCGTTAAGCTCGTGAGCTCTCACGAGTACTCGTTAAGCTCCGTAGTCTCCTCTCGTCTCTTCGTATCTGTTATGTACTTCCCTAGTTCTCCTCATCAATTGTCCAGATGCGAATGTGGGGAACTGGAAGGAGATGGGCTGTAGTCGACCAGTGTCCATTGGGCCGGGCTGAGCTAAGCATTTGCATTTAGTAAAAACTAAAAAGCACTGATGTGAAAAATAACGAGCCAAACGAGCTACTCGTTAAACTCGCGAGCTAGCTCGTTAAGCTCGTTAATATTAACGAGCTAAAATTGATGTTCAGCTCGGCTCATTAACTAACGAGCACGAGCCTTAACGAGTCGAGCGTCCGAGTGCTCGTTAAGCTCGCGAGTAACGAGCTTTTCGTCCAGCCCTAGATGGGAGTCAAATGTATGCACTTGTCAAAGTCCAAAGTCACGGTAAATTCATGAGATTGCTACTGGTCCGTACAACTCTCGCCATGTTGGCAGTCTTCGTATCACATAGGGAGTGTGCTTCGTATGGATGGATGTGGAGATTGTCCAGGTGATGTGCAAGTATACGGGCATTTTCAAAGTGGACCCTTAAATCTCCCTAAGCGGCGAACCAACCTGTGGTTGGATGGTTATGAAGACAGTAGTATCCCTAGCCCATCAGGGTTCAAATCCTGATGCTCGCATTCATCCTGAATTTATTTCAGAATTTTCGGCGATACGCGTTCAGTGAGAGGAGACGTTCCCGTCGACTACGAGGCGCCTACGGTGACTTCGTAAAACTTCAAGATGACATGCCGGCTCAGTCTCTCGGAGGTGCTCATAGGGGTAGGGCGTACTTGTGTGCGTTCATAGGGGTGAGTGTATGCGCGTATATATGAGCGCTTGCGTCCGTACTTCAAAAAAAAAAAATCTCCCGGCGTCTGGACCGAGCTGTTTGGATGCAGTTTGCCATCCAAAGACGTCCTGCATCGGTCCGCGGAGCAGTCCGGACGTCTGTTTTGCCGCAAACTGGAAGCAAACTAGCGGGGTTTTGCGGGAGTCCGGACACCAGCCACGTAGGACTCCGACATCCCCGGCCCATCCAAAACCCTGCTCGGACCCCGCGTCTCCATCCTTCCCTCTTTCTCTAATACACTTTCTTTCTCGCTGATGCCGCCGCTCTACCACCCCGCCCGCCCGCCAATCCCCTGCCGGAACCACACGATCTCTGTGACCTCGACCACTACACCAGGAATCCATGCCGCTTGTGCTCCGCCGCCGTTCCACACCTCTCGTGGGTCTGCCACCGCGCAGGTACCATCCGCCTCTCGTGGGTCCAAAGTCACGACGCCCGATAATTGTTTGGTGAAATGTCCGTGCTAAAAATTTGTCCCTTCTTTGAAGTAATGAATTCATACATGAAGTACTGTTACTTTGCATTTTATTTTGTTTTGTTCAGCGTTATTTTTCTGTTCGAGCTCTGCCACGAACTACTAGTACCACAGGAGAACATGTTCAGACTGAGATTTACAACTTTAGGCATCATATATTGATCGGTGGCCTAGCATCTACAGCCGGACTTTCTGAAGTCTTGGCGTCTCCTCCAAGGAATAGATGGCGTAAGCGGGATGTTATCCCTGATGGTAACCGACCATGTGTAACCCTAGGGCCCTCCTGGTGTCTATATAAACCAGGAGGTTTAGTCCGTAGGAGAGAGACTCATAATCTAGGGTTTAGCCCATCTGATCTCGAGGTAGATCAACTCTGTAACCTTCATACAATCACATCAATACAATCAAGCAGGACATAGGGTTTTACCTCCTCGAGAGGGCCCGAACCTGGGTAAATCGCTGTCTCTACGCTCTCTGTTACCATCGACTCCTTGACCCATAGTTCGGACCCCCTACCCGAGATCCGCCGGTTTTGGTACCGACATTGGTGCTTTCATTGAGAGTTCCGCCGTGGGACATCAAGGATCAATGGCTCGCCTAATCATCAGCAACAGCGCTAGCCGCAGGGACACTTTTGTTCCCGGCCAGCTCTTCGCGTTCGGAAGCGTCGTGCTACACGCCGATCCGGCCGGTCACCTTGGCCGGGTCGACAGCTTCACCCCCGACCAGGAGATCAGGTTTGGAAGCTTAGAATTCGTCGCCAAATCCCGGGGAGATCTTATCCTCACGGGGTCCTCAGCTTCGCCTGACGGACCCACGAATCCTGAAGCGCCGGCTTCGAATACGGCCAACCCCGCCGCCGAGACGGCAGCCGCTGCAGATTCAACCTTGAGCCCGGATCTGACCTCCGTGCTCGGTTGTCGAACTCCAGCCTCGGCAGAACGTAACTTCGGGACAAATTCTGACACCCCCGTCACGGCCATACTGCGGGTCGACCCCGCAAATTACCCGAACCTGGAATCAACCGATCTCTCGTCATTAAACGGGATACTAGATCGGATCCAAGCTCTAGGAATCGCCGATGGCCAGTCCTCGGTATACGATCAGATCGGGCTTAAAACCGACGAAAGGGAAATTTATACCCCCGCCACTACTCACTTGGTCGCCACTATCGAAGGCCTCTCAGAGGCCTCACCCGTTACCTCCGAACCAAAAACGCATGAGGTGCGGGTTTTCGACCAACAGGCTTCGCCTTCCAGCTCGGCAGCCGAATTCTGCTCCGGAGAGGGTTTAGAGCCGGAGTCCGGCTCAACATGCAAGTCCGGATCCGCTCACCCGCGCCTGGTCAATTATCCAGGTCTCGGCGAACCGGATTCCACGACAATCCAGGACGCGGCCCCCAAAACTCCGGACTCACACTCCGCTGGGATCAAGTTTTTTATCCCGCCCACCCCCCACATTGAGTATTGTCCGGATAACACAGGACGTCCCGACATATGGGACCTGATGTACGTTAAGCAGCAGCCCGGAGAGACAGTCCGGCACTTCTGGGCCAGATTCCTTATCATCAAAACTAAGATGACGGACGGCTGCGACAAGGACATTCTAGAGATCTTCCGGCAAAACTGCAGAGACGAGGGCGTCTTAAACGCCCTCGCCCGCCGCCACATCCAAAATTTCTCTGATTTATCGGACCTGGTGTCCAAATATTGCGCCATGGAGTACACTTGGCAGGCCCATCTTGAGCAAAGGGAGTCAACCTGCACAAAGGAACTAAACCGAGCTTGGGCGAAACGCGCGCTCCCTCACCGGACACGCCACTATGAGCCGTCCGAGAAAAAGATGAAACCCCTGACGAGGTCCAGAACGGTCCTTGACGGAATACTGGATAAACCATGCCCCATACACTCTACAAATCCAACCCACAGCCTTCGAGCTTCCTGGGTGGTCAGGCAAGTCGCCAAGAGGGGCGAGGCCATTCTCGGAGGCCCGCACTCCACTAAAAGTCCAGTTATGCCCCTTGACGACGACACCGAAATCTTAACAATCTACGAGACTTACTCTTCGAAGAGTCAGAGGAAGAGAGCCCTTCGAGAGCTCGCCCAAATTCACCACGTGGCAGAGACAGACTCTTGGACAGATACACCCATCACTTTTAGTGAACAAGACCAGCCGAGATCCTGTCCTACTCGAGCCGCTGCCGCCCTTGTCCTTGACCCCATAGTGGATGGATTCCGACTACAAAAGGTGTTGATGGACGGCGGCAGTGGGCTCAACCTCATCTACGAGGATACCTTGGATAAAATGCAGTTCGACAGATCCCGCATAGAGCAAAGTCACACTACCTTTCGAGGGATTATCCCCGGAAAGGAGGCGCGTGCCAGTGGCCGCGTGACTCTTGATGTGGTCTTCGGAACTCCCGAGAACTACCGGTCCGAAGAACTGCTTTTCCACATCGTGCCCTTCCGCAGCGGGTATCATGCCTTACTAGGGCACGATGCCTTCGCACGATTCCATGTTGTGCCACATTACGGGTACATGAAGCTTAAAATGCCAGGGCCAAAGGGTATAATCACGGTAATAAGTGATCCGGACAGAGCCCTGCGAGCCGAGAATAAGACGGCATCGCTCACCCTCGAAGCGTTGTCCGAAGCCCTCGCGGCCGAAGAATTAACCGCGCTCCGCTCAACGGTGGACAAGGACGATGTCATCCTTGATAAAAGGCAAAAATCCACGTCCTTTAAACCAGCAGATGAAATCATTAAATTCCAAGTGCACCCAACAGATCCCAACAAGACGGCGTCCATCGGAGCCCAGCTGGACCCCGCGGTTGATGAAGAATTGCGCCAATTTCTGCGCGCAAACTGGGATATCTTCGCCTGGCACCCCTCAGACATGCCAGGGATCCCGCGTAGATTAGCCGAGCACAGCCTGAACATAATCAAAGGTTTCAAGCCAGTTAAACAGACTCTCCGTCGGTTTTCCGAACCCAAGCGTCAAGCCATGGGTGAGGAACTGGCCAAGTTGCTCGAAGCCGGATTCATCCGGGACATCAAACATCCTGAGTGGTTGGCCAACCTGGTCATGGTGCCGAAGAAGGATAAGTCCTGGCGATTGTGCGTAGACTTCAAGGATTTGAACAAAGCCTGCCCTAAGGATCCTTTCCCCTTGCCCCGCATCGACTAGATCATTGATGCCACCGCCGGGCACGACTCGCTATGTTTCCTTGACGCTTACTCCGGATACCATCAAATCAAAATGAAGGAGTCCGACCAGGCGGCCACCGCATTCATCACTCCCTATGGATCATTCTGCTTCAACACAATGCCCTTCGGTTTAAAGAACGCAGGGGCCACATACCAGCGCATGATCCAAACGTGTCTGGAGAAACAAATCGGCAAAACAGTCGAAGCTTATGTGGACGATGTGGTTATCAAAACCAAACACGTCAGCCAGCTGGTGGACGATCTCCGGCAAACCTTTGACAATCTTCGGACTTTCGATATACGGCTTAATCCGGAAAAGTGTGTCTTCGGAGTGCCGGCCGGCAAGCTGCTCAGCTTCATAGTTTCCCATAGAAGAATAGAGGCCAACCCAGCGAAAATCCGGGCACTGTCCGAGTTGGCTATCCCCACTGAGCTCAAACACGTCCAGAAACTGGCCGGTACTGTTGCAGCCCTAAGCCGCTTCATCTCGTGCCTCGGCGAAAAGGCCCTGCCGCTATATAAATTGCTCAAACGGACGAAGAAATTCGAATGGACTAGCGAAGTGGCGGCGACACTCGAAGAAATAAAAACTCTACTGGCCAGCAACCCGATTTTGACGGCACCCAGCCCGGCTGAGCCAATGCTGCTATATATCTCGGCGACGAATCAGGTGGTCAGTGCAGTTCTCGTTGTCGAACGAGAGGCCGAGGGTCACAAGTTCCAGGTACAGAAACCTGTGTACTATGTATCCGAAGTGCTTACCCCGTGTAAAACAAGGTACCCGCATTACCAGAAGAT
The DNA here is from genome assembly GCA_039707655.1 of Elymus sibiricus. Lineage (NCBI taxonomy): Eukaryota > Viridiplantae > Streptophyta > Magnoliopsida > Poales > Poaceae > Elymus > Elymus sibiricus. Next base: position 323,824,525 of record CM077674.1, on the reverse strand, counting down.
CGCCTACGCAGTTTTCATGGCATCCCGAAAACTCCGCCATTACTTCCAGGAGTGCTCGGTTACGGTAGCATCCGAAGTACCATTGAATGACATAATCAACAATCGTGACGCCACAGGGCGCATAGCCAAATGGGCTATAGAACTTCTCCCCTTCGAAATCATCTATCGACCACGCCGAGCTATTAAATCTCAAGTTTTGGCTGATTTCGTGGCGGAATGGACGGAAGCCGAACTCCCTAGGAAGTACGGCACATACTCACATTGGACGATGTACTTCGACGGCTCCAAAATGCTCGCCGGACTGGGGGCTGGAGTGGTCCTCACATCCCCCACTGGCGACAATATTCGGTACATACTCCAGATCATGTACACCGACTCCAACAACGCAGCCGAATACGAGGCTCTGCTGCACGGACTTCGGATGGCAGTGTCAATGGGCATACAGTGGCTCGAGGTACGGGGATATTCTAATCTTGCCATCTCTCAAGTTAACGGCGAATTCGACGCAAAAGACCCAAAAATGACAGCATACCGCAACGCCGTCCTGAAGATCTCCGCCCGCTTCGAAGGACTGGAGTTTCACCATATACCTCGTGACAGCAATCAAGCTGCGGATATCCTGGCTCGAATGGGTGCTAAGCGCGACCCCGTCCCCGAGAACACTTTCTTGGAACGACTTTTCAAGCCGTCCGTGGTGTGGCAGGAGAACGCCCAGGGCTCGGACACCAATACCCCAGGAGGGTTCGTCCCTCCACCTATTGAACCAGATAATGGAATTATCGGGGGCTCGGCCATCGCAATGACAACTTCGGCTCACGAAGTCATGGCGGTAATCGCGCCATGGACCGAGCCTTTCCTCGCCTACCTCCTCCGCCAAGAATTACCGGCTGACCAGACTGAGGCCAGGTGTATCCTTCGACGATCTAAAGCCTATAAAGTCCACGAGGGAGAGCTATATAAGAAAAGTACTACTGGCGTCCTCCAGAGATGTATCTCCGAAGAGGAGGGAAGGCAGCTTCTGGCCGAGATTCATGCTGGCATGGGCGGTCACCACGCGGCAGCTCGGGCCCTGGTCAGCAAGGCTTTCCGAGCAGGGTTCTTTTGGCCCACTGCCCGAAAAGACGCCCAGACATTGGTCCAACATTGCGTTGGATGCCAGCTCTTTGCAAATCAGAGTCATATGCCCCCCACGGCCCTTCAGACGATCCCAATTACTTGGCCTTTTGCGGTCTGGGGGCTGGATATGGTTGGACCACTTAAAGGGGGGACCAAGAAAAAGAAATATCTACTCGTCATGGTAGATAAATTCACTAAATGGATCGAGGCAAAGCCGGTCACTTCAGCCAAGTCTAAGCCGGTCATCGACTTTATATCCGGCGTCGTACACCGCTATGGTGTTCCCCACAGCATAATAACGGACAACGGATCCAACTTTACCGCCCAGGAAGTCAAAGATTGGTGCGCTAATTTAGGCATTAAGCTCGACTACGCCTCGGTGTATCACCCACAGTCTAATGGACAGGTCGAGAGAGTGAACGGCCTGATCTTGAGCGGCATTAAGCCTCGTTTGGTCCGATCTTTGAAAGACTCCGGGTGCCATTGGGTTGAGGAGCTCGACTCCGTACTGTGGGGCCTACGCACCACTCCTAATCGATCCACAGGCTACACACCATTCTTCATGGTATATGGGGCAGAAACCGTCCTCCCCTGTGACCTTATTCACGACGCCCCTCGGGTGCGTATGTACGAAGAAAAGGAGGCTGAGCTGGATCAGCAAGATGACCTGGACGCCTTGGAAGGCGAGCGCGACATAGCTCGGGCTCGTTCTGCTTTTTATCAGCAGCAGGCCAGACACTATCAGAGCAGGGAAGTACGGGCGAAGGCCTACAATGTTGGCGATTTAGTCTTGCGCCTCCCAGAGAAGCAGAAGCATAAGCTGGCGCCCAAATGGGAGGGGCCCTTCATAATCGACCAAGTACTCACGGGCGGGGCGTACCGCCTCCACGACCCGACGGACGATCGCCTCGAACCCAACCCATGGAATGCAGCTCGGCTGTGACGTTTCTATGGCTAGTCCCGCAAACTTACCTTGTTCGATTTATCCTTTTCGGATCTTCATCTTTCTAGTCAATAGTCTCTCCCGGGTTGTGTTCGGAAATGCCGAATTACGTTAAATTCTTCTTCGACAAACATCTTTGAATGTACCACACTTTGTTACCTGGGGGCTTCTTTTACGAAGCTCGTCAAATTTCATTTACGCAATCATCCATTTTTTACGTGTTTGCAACCTTCCTGCGTCGTTCTCAAGCCACTATATGCATCAACTTGACTTAAGATTTGGCCAAGCTGGGTTGCCTCGCTCCTGTGTTTACCCCTTACGTTCCCGATTGTTCGGCTAGGGAGTAAAGGGAGCACCTCTGCGATTGTTACGTCCGGATTTCCCGGGTACGTACCTCAGACGGGTGAAGCCGAAAGCTAGCGTCTTAAGACAACAAGTTGGTCGGCCACGGGGGGAAGTGAAAATAATTGATACCTATCACCAAGTTTCCGGGGTATTTTCCCGAAGTAACCGTCCCCGTCTAAATTCGGGTACTCGGTTATCCATCCACGGATAACGTGGTCACCTGACGAAAGGAACCCATAGCGGAACTATTTTCGTCGGAAGATGTTTCTTACGTTAATCAGTAATATAACATAACTCCCCGAGCACGTTTTTGTCTGTTTGCACCAAATGGCCGGATTGCCTGGTTTTCCGAAGTATCTTTCTGATGTTCTCGGATTACATAGTAGGAAAACACTCCTTGGCTTCTGGTCGAGGAGGCGGAAGCCGATGGCCGGTTAAGACAACTTTTTTTATGCACGGTTTGGAGACTATCCGATGTAAAGTACATAGGTACATAGAATCGACCTATCAATCTTGATCTAGACCATCTATTATGGTCTCCAGAGCACAATCTGCTTGGAACAGCCGAGCTGCGGGCATAACTTGGTCATATACCAGATGCACGGGCACTTCCTGCCCATCTGGCCCTACCGGCCCAACTCTCGCTAAATGCTCTGGTTCCAGCTTGGTGAATCGGGTCTTGATCATCGCCCACGCTTCCCGTGCTCCTTCACGACAAGATGACATCTTCCATAACTCAAAGCGACTCGTGAGTTCGGCCATCCCTTCCGGAGCTACTTCCCCAGGCCACAGTGCTTTGAACATGCTCTTCATGGCTCTCCGGGCCCGCTCATGTACAGCGGATAGCTCCTTCAGCAGGTCCCGCCCGAAGGAACCGGCTTCCTCTTCGGGACGCCTGGTCAGCAGAACTACAATAAGACGTGGCATTGTTCATCTAGCTACCGTATACGTTCGGTTATTGAACGGGCGACTTAGATTGCACTTACCGAACATGCCCGTTTTCAGTCTTTGATTCTCCACTTGGGTTACAGTCAGTTGAGCTTTTAAGCTTTTGATTTCTTGGACCTGTTGTTCGCCTTCCGCCTTAAGCTTATCCCTCTCCTCATGACTTCGGGACAGCACCCGGTAGCCAGCCTCTTGCTGTGACTCCGCATACCTTTGGGCTTTCCTGGCCATATCCAGGTCCTTCTGTATCTGATTTATCATCTCGGCTGCTATGGAAACATTTTTCATTAGTGGAGATGTTTCACCCCATTTTCTCTTTAATGAACTTTAAATTCGGCACTTACCATGTGCCTCTCTGGTGAATGTTTTCACCCCCTCTAGCTCGGTTTTCACAGACTTTAACTTTGTTTGAGCCAGCTTGAGGTCCTCGGACAGCTTTTTGTTCTGCTCCCGAACAGTCTGCACAAATAGCAGGGCAGCATGGATATCAGACCCTTAACTCGGCCGTCCCGCCCAAATTAAGGCTTGGGGCTACTGGGTTAGGTACTAGTTGTCAAAACTATTACTATACCTGCATATTCGTAGACATGAGCCTCACTGCGCCTTCAAGTCCCGTTCGGGCGGCGCCGAGGTATGCATCTACCGAGCTAAGAGCATTGACCTCCTGATTAGACAACGCGGTTTGCCGAAGTGATGCCTTGCGCCGCCGATGATTCATCACACTTTCAACTTCGGAATTAGTGACCGAGACGTCTCCCGAGTCCTCGGGATTTTGGTCCTTGGCAGTGGCTCCCGGAGTAACTCCGGTTACAGCTGGCGACCTCGGATTTGAGTCACCCCTTGGCATCTTCTCAACATCCTCGGCCGCGCGCGGTTCCACACATCGTCTATCGAACACCATGGAACAAATTATTGGCACATGCGGTGGATGTTGACGATAGAGGCCATAACAGTACAGTGAATACATTACCTCTTCGGGCGGGGCGCCGATGATGTAGCTCCCGTTGGGGCCAGACGTGGGGTCACCCCATGACTACTTGTCGTCGGAGCCGCTGGTGCCGCCTTTGCGGCTGTTCAACGCGTCGTGCGGCGGCCCTTGGGAGTAGGTGTCAGTGTGTTCGGGCCTGCAACAGCTGAGCGTTTCTTTCGAGAGGAAGCCCATTGGCCACTTACCACGGAAGAGGGAAGCGCCCCGGGATGATCGGCCAACAGGGCCACCTTGGAGCCATCAAGGCTCTCCTGGTAGAAGACCCCGTCCTCGAAATTAATGGATGTTTCAGGGTCGTCATGGAACCCAAGATCGTCATCGCGAGAGTAATTCTCCGGTTGAGGAGCCGGGCAACTCACCGTTTCGATCCATCGCCTCCAACTCTGTTTGGACAAGATGAAGATCCAATTATGAAAAGTCTAGGGTAATATCCGAACTAAAAAGAGTGGTCGAACTCACCATTTCGATGGGATCATACATCGAGAAGCCTTTCTTGAGCTTTAGTCGAGCGAACTCTTGTTCTTCCTCCTTGAACAAACCGGCTAGTATGGCGGCTATCGCCGCCTGATTGGCGGGCCCCTTCTTGGTGTACCGGGCAGCGTCGTCCTCCCCATTGTAGTTCCATAGCGGATGAATTCTCTGTTGGAGAGGCTGGACACATCGAGCGATGGCTATTGCCATCACATCAACGATGGTTAGTCCGTTATGAGCTAACCACCTCACTTGAGCAGCCAGACGAGCTACTTCGGCACTTTCCTCTTGAGAAGGACTCTTCGGGCGCCTGTTGAACCGCTTCGTTGGAGAAGCCAATGAAAATTACGGTAGACCCCTTCGAACTGGATCGAATAAAGGGACGTCTTCGATATAAAACCATTCCGAAGTCCACTCTTCGGCATCCTTCTTCGGAGTCCCAACGGGGTATCCGGTCCCGGCAATGCGCCATACTTCGGCTCCGCCGACCTCGTAGATGACCCCTTCCCGGGTGCGGGGGACTAGGCAGAAGAATTTACTCCACAACTCAAAGTGCGCCTCGCAGCCCAGGAACATCTCGCATAAAGCGACGAAGCCCGAAATATGGAGGATCGATCCGGGGGTAAGGTGGTGGAGCTGAATCCCGTAGAACTCTAGTAAACCCCTCAAGAAGGGATGAATGGGAAAACCCAGGCCTCACAGCACGAAGGGCACGAAGAAAACTCTCTCCTCCCCGTGAGGGGAAGGGAAATTCTCCGCAAGGGCCTTTCCGTCTGCGGAAGTTAATCCGGGGCGGGTGGATGTGAGATCTGAGGCGGGCAGATACCCCTGCGCCTCAAGCCTACGTAGTCGCATACAAGATACGGAGCATCCCGCCCAATCACCTTGACGGGGGCCATGAGGGCGTGAGGAAGAGCCTGGGGCGCTTGCCATTGTTTGTTGACTTTGGCTTTGCAAGGATGTGGAGAAGAATGGCAGGGGGTGGGGTGCGTTAACCTCCACGCCCTTGGCCTATTAAAGGGACATTTTTGTGAGAACCTATCGGGCCACTCGCATTCCGTGGGCGCGCAGAAATCGAGGGTCGTCAAAATTCTATCTCTGAAGATACCTCGGTAACTGACTTATTGGTGGCCGAATTATTGTTAATCCAAATATAGGTAACGGGAGGAACTCGCCATCCAAGCCGAAGACTTCTGAAGCATGAAGCTGCCGAAGACCGTAGACCTCGGCATTGAAGGCTAGTTCGGGGCCTACTGAGGGTGTCCCGGACTAGGGGGTACTCGGGCTGCAGGCCTATCTCTCATGGGCCGGACTGGTGGGCCGCTCTCTACACGTCGATGGAAGGCTGGATTGGGGACGACCCCGTATGAAAGAAGGAAATCTCTGAAGTCTTGGCGTCTCCTCCAAGGAATAGATGGCGTAAGCGGCATGTTATCCCTGATGGTAACCGACCATGTGTAACCCTAGGGCCCCCCTGGTGTCTATATAAACCAGGAGGTTTAGTCCGTAGGAGAGAGACTCATAATCTAGGGTTTAGCCCATCTGATCTCGAGGTAGATCAACTCTGTAACCTTCATACAATCACATCAATACAATCAAGCAGGACGTAGGGTTTTACCTCCTCGAGAGGGCCCGAACCTGGGTAAATCGCTGTCTCTACGCTCTCTGTTACCATCGACTTCTTGACCCATAGTTCGGACCCCCTACCCGAGATCCGCCGGTTTTGGTACCGACAGCCCGCAGACGCGACCGGACGCGTCCGCGGACACTGACCGGTCACGCCTCAAATTAGCTACTCTGCATCCGAGTCTCTCATATTTCAACCCCTAGATCCATAAAAAGCATGCAAAAAAAATCCTACGTATTACATACTACGTACTATCCTACCTAAGCTTCGTCGTCGGAGATGTCCACGACGTCGGTGCCGGGCGCCGGGTGGACGGGCGCGTAGGAGGGCTCCGGCTCATCCTCCTACTGCTCGACCTCATCCATGTAGGCGAGCATCTCCTCCTCCTCCGCGGCGTGCTCCGCCTCCATCTCCTGCCGGCGACGGCGTTTGGCCTCCGCATCCGACTCCGAGCGGAGGGAATCGAGGATGGCATGCTGCTCCGCCTGCAGATCCGCGTCCCCAATGTCCCCCACATCCTCCTCCGGCTCCGCCTCCTCCTCCTCCAACTCCTTCTCCGAATCCATTGCATCTGGAGGTAGCCCCGCGGCGATCTGGGCTTCACGCCTTGCCCGGATCTGCTCAAGGAGCTGCAGCCGGCGCTCCGGTGTTAGAAATGGGTAGCTCCTTACCTGGCGGCGTGGGAGCATGGCTAGTAGTGGTGGCGGACGGGGAGTGGAAAATGGCGGTGGCGGCGGACGGGCGGAGGAAAATGTGGAGTGGTAGGATTTCGGTGCCGGCGGTCAGCTTAAATAGCCGGGCTAGGCACTATGCGGCCCGCCGGAGCGGCGCCACGCGGCGACGTCGGTCAGACGGAGAAGACGAGCTTCGGAACGCCGGGTTTCGGACTGTTTTCATGCGGGACTCATCATCAGTCCGACGTGACGGGCGCGCCCGGACGCCCCATATCCGCCCCATATTTGATCTAGATATGAGGGATGCAGGTCAACCCGGGCGTTCCAATCATCTGCCCGGCCGTTTGAGACGGGGTTGGGACGCCCGGCTGTAGATGCTCTAAACTGCTCAGTATAGCAGCAAGCGATCATGCACTATGCGCACCACCATGTTAGTTGCACCGTTGACTTGAGGCAAAGGGAATATGAAAAAAAAAATAAACAGGAGAAGAAGCAGATCAGATCGAAATCGAAATCGAAATCGAAATCGTCGATCGAGCAGACGTAGCTCCACTTGCGCCCCTCCGCGTGCGGAAGTGCTTCGATCGTCGACTGTTCGGCCGTTGCACACTCACTCACTCACTCAGGGTCCGTACAGGCAGCCGGCCGTCTCCATCGCCGTGTCGGATGAATCCCAGACTGTCGATGGGATCACGCCAATGCGCCGGTGAGAACTAGAATTAGGGCCGGCTGATCTGATCTACTTGCGCTTTGTAATTAGTCTGTGCGATTAGATGCCAATGTCAAACGTCTGTGCAGCTGAACCATACGCACGTCACGTACTGGGCGGTGGAAAAGCTTTTTTTTTTTTGCGAAAAGCTAGAACTACGACGGGTTGCGGGTTCCGGTGGGAAGAAGGAGCACGGCTCTGCGTTACTGCGCCAAGCATGCCTAGACATAACACACTGGTGGAACGAGCAATGAAGCCGCGGTGCAACTCGATCTTAAATTACACACTTTGTGTTTGTTTTATCAGACGAGTGCCTGCGCCCAGAGGAACTGGGGGACGACCTAATTAAGCAACCCGATCGACGTACGTAGGTATAGTGCCTAGTGAGGGTGAGCCTAACACACCACCATGATCGGCGTACACACTGGTGCACGGCTTTGTGTTTGTGCACCGTTTTCTTCCTGAAGGCCTCACTCTTGCAGAACCTTTTTTTAGTCCGGGTGTGGCCATCGATGGTGGTAGTTCCTGCTGCTTCACTGATTAATTTGATGGTATTTTTTTTGGCTGTGTGCATCCTTTATGTCTATCTTAACATTATGCTGTTGCAGAGGCCGAGTGTAATTGATATCTTTTTGGTATTAATATATTCCCATTATCGAAAAATGATCCGGTGATGAGAAGCCATGATAATTATCTAGGTTTTGTGGTATGTATGTGTAGAAACTTTGACATCGTTTTGCTCTGGCTGCAGGCTGCGCGGTAAAAGGTACAGCGGCGCCACATTACACTCATACATATGCACGCGGCAACTTGAAAAAAAAAAAGCTTCGCTTGCAGCCTTGGCGTATGGAAGTGCTTCTTTGACTTCTTGCTCGGTTGTGGCACACCCGACTCCGTACGTATACTGCGTCGATCCGAGCCTATTCCAGATTTCTTGACCTGAGCCTATTCCAGATTTCTTGACCTGAGCCTATTCCAGATTTCTGTCGCCGAAGCACTTGCCGTACGTACTATAATCATCCATGACTTCGATCCTGGCCGTCAATATGGAACTTAACGCATGGAGGGGTGATCGGATGGTGTGGCACGTAGCTCGGCTCCATCAGCCAGATCTGAAAAAAGGGTGTGACTGAACTCCAAGTGATCGATCTGGTCTAAGAAAAAGTCGATCTGTTCTAATCTAGTTGCATTTTGTCCCCAATATAAGGACAACCTACTCGCATTGTTTAACCACTAGCGAGTATGTACGCTTGTGCAGCTGAACCATCCGCACACGGCAGAAAAGTGAAAAACTAGGACAGGGTTACGTTATTTTATGTTCTGAAAGGATCAGATCTATTATTTGCCGGAAGTACAAAATATCTCTAACAGGGTTACGTTATTTGCTACTCTCTTCGTTCAAAAATAAAGTGTCGTGGTTTTAGTTCAAAGGGTGATACCTGCAGAATTGGGTGATAGATGATTGATGAGCAAAGCTATACAGTACATTTCAACTTTTGGCTTCAACGCAGCTCTGAAACACTTTTTGTGTTGTTTTGCAGCTAGTGAACGCTTACGCAACGGAGTCGGGGCACGGACGGCGTAAGAAATTAACCTGACAATCGAAGCATAGTGTAGGTGAGCCGAACACACCACGAGGAGCAGAACGACACGAACATGCATTTGCGTGGTCGGGCCACCAGAAGCTGGTGAGAGGAGACGTGGTCTTCAGGGGCGGAGCCAGCTCATTAGCATTGGGTTCAAGTGAACCCAATGAAATTTGGCATATCCCTTATAGATGTACACTAGCTTAAGAGTAAACAAAGAACTGAACCCACTCTTTAGTAGAGCTGAACCCAATAGTTGATAATCCTGGCTACGCCCCTGGTGGTCTTGACGGCGAGCAAGATATTAGCAGCAGAGGTGGCTGGGTTAGGTCTCCGCTCACTCGGAGTACGTAGCATGCATCGAGTTTTCCCGCTTCATTTTGACCGGCAGTTGTACTTGTCGTGTTTGCCATGAAGGCCACATGCAAAAAGTTGCACTACATGGACATTGTTGGGTTGGCTAGCTCTGCCTATCCATAGATCCAGTCGAAAGCAATGAGCATAGATACTAGCTAGGCTCTGGCATGGATTTTCTTTCCTGGAGATCTCGATCGAATCATGCACGCTTTCCAGTCGAAAGTTGAGGCCAGACAGCACAGTGGCGCCACGTCGGCCGTGTCGATCTCCTCTTATCAATGCAAGTGATGAAGCGAAGCGAGGAGCCGAGAGCCAGCTAGCCAGGTGCAATTGTCTTTTCCAAAGTTGACGGATCAGATGAAAGTTGTGGATTGGAAAGATGATAGATCCATAATCCGTCCATGGAGTGCGTGCGAGTGAAGCAAGGAAGCAAGCAAGGGCGTGTAGCTTTGTTGCCGCTGTATTTTTTTGTTGTTGCCGTTGGGTGGGACCGCGAGAGCGAGGCATGCCGGTAAAGCCATGCAGCGGCTATGTAACTATGCAGCTAGACTCGTCGTACCGAAAGTACAGAGCTAGAAGATATGCTAGCTAGGCCGGCCGGCAGCACCGTCGCCGTGCACATGCTGGCTGGCTAGGCTAGCGGTTCAAAAGTAGCGCCTCAACGTCACCGACGTTGCCAGCCACGAACCGCAGTGTCACAAAGGATCGAGTACAGGACCTGCAGACATTAGTAGTGGGACAATGGGTGGCTTTGGGGTGATCAGGTCACGCTGCAGACCATTCGTTGTAAATCGGACCTGAAGAGATCGGCTGGATGTCCACTCTGCATTTGTGGATAAAGAGAGGGGGCTGCCGACTACACATATGCCGCTTGTGTTGGAATAATCGGACGTGTAGAGTTCATGCTTCAGATTTCATGTCTGCCATTTTCCATTTGTTTGTCCGTCGAAGAGGATGGGAGATTTTAGGTCGACGTGCATTCTCCTACCTCCTGACCAAATTTTCATTTGCGTTAGGAGAGGAGAGGACGGAGACTTTGGGCCCATGTTCGGCCCTAAATCTGGGCCGGCCACAACAATCGGCCCCTACAGCCAGGTCCATCCAAGTCGCAACGCAAAGATCTCGAGATATTTCCCCGGTCCGGTGGGCTCCAGAAGCCGACGCTTTTGTCCCGGTCATACGGATAAGCCTCCGGTTTCGCTTCCGCTTCTTTCCGCGCCCTCCCCTTCTGCTCGTAGCCTCGCGTTCTTCGATCAATTCCACGCGCAAACCACGCCACCCGTTCGAAATCCCCAACTCTGAAGCTAGCAAATCAATCAATGCCGCTGCTCGCGCCGGGTCCGCGCGTGCTCTGCCGGGACCTCTACTGCGCCGCCGCGCGGGAACCGACGCCGACGCACCGCTCGTCCTCGGCGGCCGCGTGCTCCACCGTCAGCGGGGCGGCGGCAGGGGCGCGTCCCCTGGGGCTGTCGCGAGGCGACGGCGGTCGCGGGGCCAGGAGAGGAGGAGGAAGAGGGGTGAGGGCGGAGGCGGCCTACTTCTGGGACGCGTCGGTGCCGGTGGAGATGGGCGAGATCGACAGCATGGAGAAGCTCGACGCCGCGCTCGCCTCCTCCGTCGAGCACAACCAGCCCATCATCATCGACTGGTAGGACGGCAGGGCCACCTCTGCAGTCTGCTTATACCTAACCTACCAATGCAGTTGCAGAACTGCATGTTGCTCTAATCTTAGTCTTCATGCCTCAACTGCATGCCTTGCTGCTCTGTTCTTAAATCAGCAATTCAGCATGTTGCTCTAGTCTAGTCTTCAACCATTTATCTCAGTCCTCGGATCAGATGCTGAGGCTTTAGTGTGTTCTTGCCAGGATGGCCAGCTGGTGCCGGAAATGCATTTACCTGAAGCCAAAGCTGGAGAAGATAGCAGGAGAATTTCCAGGGTTGGTCTGAATTCCTAGAAATGATTTCATACTGTATTGGTACAATTTCATTTTTCTTGGTACTGAGACTACTGAGATGCAATCAATCCATTGCGGAATGTGGAGGACCAGTTTATTGATTCAGACTAAACGACACGTTTCGTTTCTTTCGCAGAGTCAGGTTTTACTTTGTGGATGTCAATAAAGTTCCACAGGCCGTGGTAAAAAGAGGGAATATAAGTGTAAGTCAGAGCTTGTCATAGTCACTTCAACTTGAAGGGAAAATTTGAGTACTTATTGGTTCAGAACGACTCTGATATCATCTGACCAGTTTATTTTAATTCTGTCATCGCTCGCATCTGTCTCTGCATCTACCTTCAGAAAATGCCCACTATTCAGGTAACGTCATATTTGTTTTCTGAAGTTCTGCATTTGTCCCTTTATTTATGATTGAAATTCTGAATTTCTTATGATGATGGTTGCTCTTATTAATTTCCAGTTGTGGAAGGATGGAGAATGGAAGGAGGAAGTGATAGGAGGCCATAAAGCGTGGCTGGTGATGGATGAGGTTAGAGAAATGATCCAGAAGTACAAGTGACTGATTACATAATATACTGTATATAGAGGTTTGAGATGATCTCCGCGAACACTGTAACCCGATCAATAAAACTATATTCCAGCTCCTTAATACAACAGAGCTGGCCTGGCCTATACTATTAATCTGTTGCAAGATTTCACTTGAATACTTGAGTTCTGTATTGATACATATGGCGCATTGATCAGAAGTTAATATTTAGAAATGTAACAACAATCAAGAACTGTATTCACAAGTCAATGTAAACAAATTCTGAAGAACCACAATCACAATTTATACAGAAGACAAACTGTAAAGAATCAAATAATTCATCATCCCAATTCAAATCAATGAACATATCTACAAGGCCCCAGCTAATCTGATTTACATGAGAGTTTAACAAATACCATTCTCAAATCTCAAACGGTGAAACCACGATAACAAACCCAGGACAGTTCAGAATTACCAAGCTCGCTAGTACAGTAGTAGCTACCCATCTGGTGTCAGAACTAAGCAACCGCTCCAACCTCCAAGCTGTGCTCAATCCTCTTTGCGGCTACCCCAGCGGCGCGACGACCACGAAGAAGGCGAAGACAGCGAAGGCGAGGGCGAGTTGTCGTCGGTGCCGACGGGGACGTCGGAGAGCGGCGCCAGGACGCGGCGCACGCTCATGGACCGCATGGGCCGGAAGCTGAGGGACCTGAGCGTCTTGTCCTTGGAGAAGACGTTGGAGGAGTTGGTGAGGATGAGGTACACCAGCCCCTGCACGAGCAGGAACACGGCCACCTTGGCCAGCACGTCCCGGAGCTCCGGCGAGATGAGGGCCTCCTCCATGGTCATCGGCGGCGAGAGATGGATCGGTCAAAGAGGCTGGCAGATGAGGTTGCTCTTTTGTATCGATGGTTCGGCGGTGATGGCCTTTGCCTGCCGCTCGCCGGCTCTTTATATAGAGCTCTGTGCTTGGCTTGTGCTTGTGGATTATTGCTGTGGCATGTGCGATGGCGAGGTGTGGTTATTTTAACGTGGTCGTGTACGCAAGCGGTGAAGTGTTGTGGGTTTCGTGGGCGTCTTCGGCTCTGATTGGCCGCGTTGCTTTGCCGGGAAGGAGAGGGAGGCGCAGCTGCCGTGGAACGAGTCTTTAGCTTCACGTTTTCATTCTTGGCCATTTTTGGGTTGGGATCTTGATCTTGATGTGGTGTCGTGGTGTCAACATCTTTGCGTCGTAGGATCGGCTTGACTTGGGAGACATGTGTCGTGTGCCAGGGCTGCTAGGCGTACCTTTTTTCTCTTCTTCTTGAGGTGGCTGCTAAGCGTACTTGGGCGGCTTGGTTAATTTTTTGAGCAAATGCGGATTGGTTAATTAAGCAGTGTGCCATTTGGAGAAAGCGAAGGGTGACAGAGTGACGTGCTATTCTGATTCTCCGCCAAGATAACGACTTGTATCTATCTACTATCTCATCGACCCACATTTCTCCAAGCAATATCGTCACCATCGATTCTGGGAGCAGTGGTTTCCAATTCCAACACACGGACGTAATTAAGCGGTACTCTGCCACCTATTTAATCCGTTGAACACGTTTGTTGTTGATTAACCACAGGGTGTGGTTGGTTAACCTTCGAGTGACCACGTCGCCGCGCCCCCCAAGACCTTCGCAAGCTGCAGACCGGTGACCCAACGGTGTGTGTGCAGTCCATCGGTTTGACTGACGACATGTGGCTAGTTAAAAAAAAAATCTTCCCTGTACTGTACGCGCTTGTGAAACAAAATATGAGTACATTTTGAATCACAATCGTGCAAGTTGTTATCTCGTTCTAGAATATTTTGACCATGGGTCGATGCGTCCCCACAAGTCCAGGGTTAATTAACAAGCTCGCTTCGCCGATTCCCAGATGCTGGTTATCTTGCCATGGGAACCTTCCGGGACCCAAGTGGCCAACCACCACTCCCATCCCATGTGCCGTCTTGATCTGCGTTAAGACGCGAGCACGGCCTCGTTTTCTTGCCCGCACAAGCAAAACACCGCCGCCACCGACTGGCGCTGCCAAGGTTTCCCACCACGCGGCTTGCAAGCCAAGCAAACGTGCGCCGCGCCGGCGCACGGACATCCCAACATGGTCGATTGCTTGCCTTCTCGTAAGGCATCGATGCTGCCTGAAACCGGAACGTGGCGTTTGTGTTCGGCGGATGCCAATCATCTTTATGGCGGTGTGCTACCTTCCCGTAGCACTTCCCTGCGTCGCTCCGGGATGTGGATCTCGAACCAGGAGAATTATCTCAGAGGGAGAGAGCTTGGAGAAGGGGAAAGAGTAGGGAGGAAAGCTTAAGATGGGGAATAGTGTTTACAGACTTGATTCGATGCCTGACTCGACGCACACACTCTCTATAAGTACTAGCTATTACAAGCCACTTGGGCCAAGCCGGTCCGTCACGCACCCACCCACTCATGGGCCGGGTCCAGGTTGTTGCATACCCCTCCTCTTAAGGAACATCTCGCCCTCGACTGTTCACCATCGACCAGTTGTCGCTGGCGCAATTGTACTCGCCCATTCCCAGGTTGCCATGGACATCGGCAATCCTCGCCATGCAATCTTCAGTTGTGTGCGGGTATGGCCCCCCACTTGCACCAACCGAGACTGGAGCACTTGAGCTGGCCTGGACACATGCTCGAGCACACAGTGGAGAGAGTCTGAAGAATCACCTGAATTGGAGGGAGGAGCAGCCGGTTTGAGCAACGAGACATGCACCACTGGATGAATTTTGCTGGACTCCGGCAAGGCCAGCCGGTACGCCACTTCACCGATGCGAGCAACAATTTGATACGGCCCGACATACTTGAAACCCAGTTTGTGGTTCGGCCGTCGAGCGACCGATTGTTGCACATAAGGCTGCAGCTTCAGGAATGCCCAGTCACCGACATTGAACTGGCAATCAGAGCGTTTAGCGTCTTCCTGAGCCTTCATACGCTGTTGAGCTCGCAGCAGGTGCTCCTTGATTAAACCCTGCATCAGATTTCTCTCCGCTAACCAACTGGACAGATCAGTAGAGAGTGAGCTCTGCAGATTATCAACTCCCAAATGCCGTGGTTGGTAACCATACAAAACTTGAAATGGAGTTGTGCCCAGTGCTGAATTGTAGTTAGTATTGTACCAATACTCCGCCTGGGGCAGCCATTGTGCCCATTTCTTAGGAGTCGAGTGTACCATGCATCTCAAAAATGTCTCTAGGCATTGATTCAGCTTCTCCGTTTGGCCATCCGTCTCCGGGTGACTGGCTGAGCTCATGTTCATGGTAGTATGCACAGTTCTTGCCAAAGAGTGCTTGTAAAAATAGGATCCCTGTCAGTTACCAGAACCTTGGGTAGGCCATGCAGCCGATAGACATGATCCACATAGAGTTGTGCCACTTGCAATGCGGTGAAAGGATGGGACAAGGGTATAAAGTGCCCATATTTACTAAACTTGTCAATGACCACCAGTATAGTATCGAATGTCTTGCTCTTTGGTAACCCACCAATGAAATCCATGCTGACTAAATTCCAGGCCTCTTTAGGTATGTGATGAGGACTGAGTAACCCAGGTTTCTTAATATGTTCAGCTTTAGCTTGCTGGCATACAATGCAACTCTGGACATAATTCTGGATGGCTTATTTCATAGCAGGCCAAGCAAATAAGGCCTTGATTCTCTGATATGTGCCCTGGAAGCCTGAGTGGCCACCAATTCCACTATTATGCAGTGCTAGCATGATGGCCTGATGTGCTTCAGTATTGTGCCCCAGCCAAATCCTATCCTTGTATCAAATGATCCCATTGTGAAGAACATAGCCTTTATCATTTTTGCCAGAGATAGCCAATTCCTGGAGAAGTTCCTTGTCTGCCACATGAACCTGATATCCTTCAGCAACCACTGAAAGCCACTTAGGAGTGCAAAAGGAAATTGCAGAGAGTTCCATTGGAGCAGGTGGTCTGGAGAGAGCATCAGCAGCAGTGTTGTCCAAACCTTTCTTATATACAATAGTGTACTGCATCCCAAGGAGTTTTAGGAATGCTTTCTGCTGCATAGGGCTGGACAGTTTCTGATCCTGCAAGTGAACAAGACTTATGTGATCTGTAGAGATAATGAAAGGAGCATGTTGCAAATATGATTTCCACTTTTCCATAGCTAGTAACACAGCTAAACACTCTTTTTCATAGGTTGACAATGCCTGAGATTTATGACCAAGAGCTTTACTGAGATATGAGATGGGGTGACCTTCTTGCATCAACACTTCACCAATGCCACTATTGCTGGCGTCTGTTTCCACAGTAAATGGTTTTTTTAAATCTGGTAGGGCCAACACAGGAGCTATGGCCAAGGCTTCCTTCAAATGCAGAAAAGCAGCTTGAGTAGTAGGTGTCCATGCAAACACCACATCCTTCTTCAGTAGGTCAGACAGACTTCTGCTAATGATCCCATAGTTTTTGATAAATCTGCGGTAATACCCAGTGAGTCCAAGAAATCCTCTAATATCTCTTGCATTAGTGGGCACTGGCCACTCTTGTACAACCTTGACTTTGGTGGGATCTGTCTGAACTCCCTTGCCACTGATCACATGACCCAAATATTCTAGCTCTGATTGAGCAAAGGTACACTTAGAGTATTTCACAAATAACTGATTTTGCTGCAGAATTGTAAACACCTCTTCTAAATGTGCTAGATGGCTTTCCAAGGTTTCACTGAATATTAGGATATCATCCATGAAAATCAACACGCATTTCCTTAACAGATGAGCAAAGAGTGCATTCATTGCAGCTTGAAAGGTAGCAGGTGCATTGGTAAGCCCAAATGGCATGACCTTGAACTCATATAAACCATGATGGGTTTTAAAGGCTGTTTTGTGTTCTTCTCCTTCCACCAATCTTATTTGATGGTAACCAACCCTGAGATCTAACTTAGTGAAGTAAGTTGCTCCAGCTAGCTCATCCAGGAGCACCTCAACTACAGGCATAGGATACTTGTGTTGCACAGTAACTGAATTGAGTTGCCTATAATCCACACAAAAACGCCAACTCCCATCTTTTTTCCTGATGAGTAACAGAGGAGAGGCAAATGGGCTGGTACTCTCCTGTATAACCCCTTGGTTGAGCATAGTAGAGATCTGTTGCTCTATTTCACTCTTTTGCATAGGGTTGTACCTATAAGGCTTTGTGTTGACAGGTTTTGCCCCAGGTAACAGTGGGATGTTGTGATCAAATGACCTATGTGGAGGCAACTTGTCAAGTGTCGTGGTTTTGACACGACAGATGCCCTTGCGAAAGGACTTAGAGATGAGGCCATCGCACGAAGGTGGAAGCTTAACGGGGTTGATCGGGAACGAGAAGACACGAGATTACCCAGGTTCGGCCCCTCACGGTGGAGGTAAAAACCTACGTCCTGCTTGATTATACTGCTGTGGATCTCGATTACAAGGGTGCGAATACGCTAACCTAGCTTTCGAGGGGTTGCAACTTAGTCTTCCTACCGTAGGCACTCCCCTTTATATATAGGTTAAGCCCTAGATTTACATGAGAGTCCGGGTTGTCGACTTAACTCGTATCCTACTCTTGTTCTACTTATTCCTCAAGGTAATCTTCCTTGTCTTATCTTCCTTCGTAAGCCGGACCGTACATCGAGCCGCCTCTTCTCACCGGGCCTCCTGTTAAGCCGGCCTGCCTGGTATCTCCAAGGCCCAATAGTGAGATGCCCCGCTGAGCCCTTCAGCTCCATGGCCGGGTTATCCTCCTGCCGGGTCTAATCACTGGGAAATATCCCCAACATTAGTCCTCAGTTTGACTTGAATTTATTCATGTTAAACTCCAACCTGAAAATAAAACAAGTGAAGAATTTCTAATGAAGCCATACTCCAAAATTATTTCTTCCAACCCTGCTTTTTCAGTTTCTTCACCGTCAGACGGTTCTTCTGGCTTAACAGCTTGCCGAGTCATTCTTCATCCATGAACTTGGTACTTTTTTCATTGTCCTTTCTAATGACGTCACACTCCACTTCCGAAAAATCCGGGATGACATCACAACGAATCTTTGAGTGGATTTGTATTGTCTTGTCAGGCGCGAAAATTGAGGAGCCTTTTAGCCACTGTTTACTGTGCCGCCTCGGGCTTTGTGCATGCCGTTTTGGGTCCGCCGCACCTATAAGTAGGCCGACGCCCTTCCCCCTTCTCTTTTACTGCTCTGCGCTCATCTTCTTCCTCTATTCCTCCACGTCGATGTGGCCCTTCGAGCTCACCAGCGCCGCCACAAACTTCGTCGACCGAGCTTCCTCCCCGTCGCCAGAATCCAACCGGCCCTGCTTGTGCGGCCGCCTCCGCCATTCCCGAAGACCGCAAGTTTTCCCCATCTGAATCTGTAAGCATTTTCTTCACCATTGCCACCCTATTCCACCACTGTTCTTCTCAGTTCATCATATCGGCGGTTCATAGATCCAAAAACACCCACAGACTCCCATTTTGATGCAAAATTGGTCCGCCATATTTCTGGTACTCCATAGATTTATTCTCTCATTCCGAACAAATCCCCATTGTAACTTGTTTCTTATTTTGAAGAACAGACCTAGGTTTTATTTTCCTATTTTAGGCCATTTTTCAGATCTGCAGAACTTTCAAATTCATGTGAAACTTGTTTGCCGACTCATAGACCGGTTCACCTCCCACACCTGTAATTTTTGCATTCCATAAAGACCGGCTTAGCTTATGCGTGGAGTCTTGACCCGGGATGTGCTTGCATTCTTTCCTGCGACCCGGCAAACATTCTAGCAGTCGGCTTGTATTTTTGCTTACATCAATCCAAAAAATCCTTGAACTGCCGGCTTATGATACTTTTACACTTCATTTGTAGCTAAAACCATGGCTCCCAAAGTTAAGTATGTCAACTGGGCCAAATCCTCCATGACAGAGCTCAGGTTGCAAGCTCTAGCGGACACTGATAACCCACAAGTATAGGGGATCGCAACAGTTTTCACGGGTAGTATTTCACCCAGATTTATTGATTCGACACAAGGGGAGCCAAAGAATATTTGTGAGTATTAGCAGTTGAGTTGTCAATTCAACCACACCTGGAGAACTAAATATCTGCAGCAAAGTGTTTAGTAGCACAGTAGTATGATAGTTTCAATAGCAGTAGGAATAGTAACAACAGTAATGGCAACAGTAACAGTAGCGGTTTTGCAGCAAGTGTAAAGCAGTAGCAACAAAGTAACTTAGCAGAAACCAATATGAGAAAGTCGTAGGCATTGGATCGGTGATGATAATTATGTTGGATGATATTCATCATGTAGCAGTCACAACCTAGGGCGATACACAATAGCTCCAATTCATCAATGTAATGTAGGCATGTATTCCGTATATAGTCATACGTGCTTATAATAAGAACTTGCATGACATCTTTTGTCCTACCCTCCCGTGGCAGCGGGGTCCTTAAGGAAACTAAGGGATATTAAGGCCTCCTTTTAATAGAGAACCGGAACAAAGCATTAGCACTTAGTGAATACATGAACTCCTCAAACTACGATAATCACCGAAAAGAATCCCAATTATTGTCACCTTGGGGTATGCGGATCATAACACGTAATAGGTGCATATAACTTGCAAGATAGGATCAAGAACACAAATATATTCTTGAAAACATAAAGGGTTCAGATCTGAAATCATGGCACTCGGCCCTAGTGACAAGCATTAAGCATAGCAACATCAATCTCAGAACATAGTGGATACTAGGGATCAAAGCCCTAACAAATTGACTCGATTACATGATAAATCTCATCCAACCCATCACCGTCCAGCAAGCCTACGAAGGAATTACTCACGCCCGATGGTGAGCATCATGAAATTGGTGATGGAGGATGGTTGATGATGACGACAGCGTCGAATCCCCCTCTCCGGAGCCCCGAACGGACTCCAGATCAGCCCTCCCGATCGTAAAACGCGATGAAACTTCTTCTCTTATTTTTTTTCTCGGGGAAAGAGAATTTATAGCGTTGGAATTAGGTCAGACGGCTACCTGTGGGCCCCACAAGGCATCAGGGCGCGCCCTAGGGGGGCCGCGCCTTGTTGCCTTGTGGGCAACAGGTGGCCCCTCTTCTGTTGATTCTTGCACCAATAATTTTTATATATTCCATAAAAATTCTCCAAAAAGTTTCATCCAAATCTGAGAACTTTGATTTCTGCACAAAAACAACATCATGGTAGTTCTACTGAAAACAACGTCAGTCCGGGTTAGTTTCATTCAAATCATGCAAATTAGAGTCCAGAACAAGAGCAAAAGTGTTTGGAAAAGTAGATACGACGGAGACGTATCAACTCCCCCAAGCTTAACTCATTGCTTGTCCTCAAGCAATTCAGTTAACAAACTGAAAGTGATAAAGAAAAACTTTTACAAACTCTTTTGTTCTTGTATCCGTATATAAGCTTAAATAGTACCCAGGTTTTCAGCAAAGATCATGAACTAACCATGCTCATAATAACATTTAGAAACTATATTTACTCATATCAATGGCATAATCAACTAGAGAGCAATAATAACATATCTCAAATGCCAACAATTTGTCAAAACAATCATGATATAATATGATAACATGGTATCTCGCTAGCCCTTTCTGAGACCGCAAAACATAAATGCAGAGCACCTCCAAAGTTCAGGCAACGACTAAACATTGTAATTCAGGGTAGAAGAGATCCAGTCATGATGCACACAACATTAACTATACTCAATGCATAAGGATGACAATAGTGCTCTCAGGATTGGCGCTTAGTGCAAGAAGGTGAGACTCAACAATAAAAGTAAAATAACATAAAGTAAATAACATAAAAGTAAATAGATAGGCCCTTCACAGAGGGAAGCAGGGATTTGCAGTGGTGCCAGAGCTCGAAGCTTAAATCAAAGATGAAAAATAATTTTGGGAGGTGTACTTTTCCTGTCAACGTCACGACCGAGAGTTTTCAACATCTTCCATGCTAAACACATTATAGGCGGTTCCCAAGCGGAAAGGTAAAGTTTACTCCCCCTCCACCATACCAACACAAGCCATGGCTAGCCGAATCCTCGGGTGCCCTCCATACCAACAACTTTCCGGGGGAGTTTGTTTGCATTATGTATTTTTGATTTCGAGCATAGGACCGGGCATCCCAAATACCAGCCTCTCTCGTGCAATGACAAGTGAATAAACACTCATCTGAGAATAACCCGCTTAGCATGGAAGATACTGACCGCCCCCTGTCGCTCCATGAGCGATACGGGCACACAAAACAGATGTTTATTTGAATGATTAGAGGTGGCACATGCAAATTTACTTGGAGCAGCAGAGTAATACCGCATATAGGTAGATATGGTGGACTCATCTGGAACAACTTTGGTTTAAGGATCGTGGATGCACAAGCAGAATTCTCGCTTAGTACAAGTGAAGGCTAGCAAATAGGTTGAGAAGCGACCAACTAGAGAGCGAAAACGGTCATGATCATGCATTGAGAATAATTAACATTGAATACTAGCATGAGTAGGATATAGACACCCTGAACATAAATATTGTGGAGACTATGTTGGTTTTGAATCAACTACATGCATGAACATGTGCCAAGTCAAGCCACTTGAAACATTCAGAGGAGGATACCATATTAACATACTACATCACAACCATTTTAATGCATGTTAACATCCAAGATAAATCATTATCCACTCCTAGCTACTTAAGCATGGCATGAGCAACTATAATCTCTAATTGTCATCACAAATATGTTTACTCATAATATGCTGAATCATGGGTACTGAGTTAAACATATTTACAAAAACAAAAACAAGAAGAGTTCATACCAGCGTTTTCTTGCCATAGTCACTTCATCAAATCATCGTCATTATTGCCTTTCACTTGCACAACCGAATGATGTGAAAATAATAATAGTGCAGGTGTGCCGTGGACTAAGCTAGAATCTACATACATTTTATTCAAGGGAGAAGACAAGGTAATATTGGCTCTTCGTTAGATAAACAACAAAGCATATGAGAACCACTCATCATTTTCATCGTGGTCTTCTCCCTACGACAACTCAACGAAAAGAAAAGAAATTCAGAGAAACTTACTGAAATATTTTTGGAGTTTTTAGTTTTTCTGAAGGAAAGCAAATTAAAGAGGAAAAACGAAAAGCGAGAAAAACTATTTACACGGGAGAACTCCCAACAAGCAAAAGAATAAACAAGAAATCTTTTTGGATTTTCTTTTAATACTACGAACTATCAAACGGGAAAGAAAAACCGAAAAGAAGCGAGAAATATTTTTGGGTTTTCGAAGTTTTTCAAACACACAAGAAAAAAGCGAAAATAAAACTAACATGGATATACAATGAAAAAGGATGAATACCGACAACTGGAATAAATGTGTGAACATGAATGTAATGTCGGTGAGAGATACGTACTCCCCCAAGCTTAGGCTTTTGGCCTAACTTGGTCTACTGCCATGGCTGTCCAGGATAATAATCGAAGTGGTAGCTCGCGGAGGCGTTCTGAGCCGCCTCCTCAGCCAGACGGGCAGCTTCAACTGCCATGCTGTACTCGTGCACCTCATTCTCATGAAGAAAATATCTCTGTTTGTTCTGAAAATCAAAGAGTGCATGAGCAGGCAAAACAACAAACACAGAACGATATTTATCGAATATCAAGTAATAATCATAACTGCGAGTGTTGCGCTTAAGAAACTCATGGTTCTGCATTGCCTCAAAATTGAAATATTTATCAGGTAAAAGAGAATCATTAGGCCTGGGTGAGACCCCTAGCCTTGCAACTACTCGGGAGGTATAAATTCCTCCATATAAATCACCATTGCCTGAGTTGCGGTGCAACCTACGTGCAACAATGGCCCCAAGATTATAATGTCTGCTACCCATTAAAGCAGCTTGAATAAGGCTCGGGTCAGGGGCACAAAGTGCACTACAGTCTTGTTTACCAACAATGCATTTGCCATTAAAAAGTGCAAAGTAGCAAATAGCGGGAAAGTGAATGCTCTTTATCCTAGCTTGCGTAACTCCCCTATCCTCACCATTGCACAGACTGTTGAGAAACAGTTCATAATCAGATTGTCGAGGTTCACTAAGTGAACCCCAAAATGGAATTTTGCATGGATCACAGAATTCTTCTAGAGGCATACTATAAGATCTGTCATAGAGATGAAATAAAACTCTAGAAGTGCACGGATGATATTCAAAGTTTTGAGTGAATGAATGAGTAAGGTTGTAGTGTTGCAATGGCTTATCTGCGATGAAGGCGGAGAGCTCGGTGTTGTGAATATATTGGTCAAGTTCTTCCTTGATGCCTGCACTTAGCATGAACTCGTCGCACGGCCATTGACATGATTTTGCTTCGGCACCCCGCACTGAACTTGCCCTTGGTTCAACATATGATTGGCGTGCTGGGCTTTCACTCG
Organism: Elymus sibiricus; assembly: GCA_039707655.1. Classification (NCBI taxonomy): domain Eukaryota; kingdom Viridiplantae; phylum Streptophyta; class Magnoliopsida; order Poales; family Poaceae; genus Elymus; species Elymus sibiricus. The sequence continues at coordinate 323,800,836 of CM077674.1, read as the reverse complement.
ATGATGCCTCAGAGGACCTCCTCCTTGAAGAACTCCTCCTGAAAATGTTCATCTTCCTACAAACAAATTTCTGAAAATTTTTGAACCACAAAAAGATGTTAACAAAACTTCACAAGATTGGTAGCAACTACTCATACAAGCGCCTAGAGGCTATATCAAGCATTCAAACTACTTAGAACTCAAAGAATTTAACATGCAAGCTCATTTTCAGTAGCACCAATAGCAGCAATTTATGCAAAATATAATCCACTAAAGCAAAAACTAATTGGAGCAATGGGAGAGTCACATACCAAGGAGCAATTCCTCAAAACAGTTTCAGAAATGGAGCTCTGAGCAAAGAGATCGAAAATCTCAGGTTTGGGAGCAAGGACACGAGAGAGAGAGAGCTACCACGATTTTTTCTGGAGGTAGGAGATGAAGTGGGCTGAATGGATAAGTGAGTGGGTCCCAGTGGGCCCCACAAGGCATCTTGGCGTGCCCTGGGGGGGGGGGGGTGGCCGCGCCCTGTTGCCTTGTGGGCAACAGGTGCACCCCCCGGGTTGTTTTCAGTGCCAAAAATTCTAATATATTCCAGAAAAATCATGTTAAAATTTTATTGCATTCTGAGCACTTTTATTTTTGAGCCATTTTTTTATTGCACAGATAATTCAGGAAACAGGATAATCATGGCATTTTATTTTATTTAGACCCAAAATAATAGAGAGCAAACTAAGATTACAGAAAGTTGTGCTTACTAAATTCATCGACCACATGCCCTTCAAAAAGAATCCATTAATAAGGTTGATCAAGTCGTATTAACAAACTATTTCTGAGTGACATGAAACCAAATAATTTTCGTATAACGCTAAGTTACCTCAACGGGGATATGCATCTCCCCAATAATAAGAATTTCATAATTCTTTTTGACAGTCGGAAGAGGAAATTTGAATCCCCCAATAGTGATTGTCGAAACCTTCTCAATACAATTGATACCATTCACAGAAGTTTGTTTCTTCGGGAAATTAACCATATGCTCATTACCATTGACATGAAAAGTAACCTTGCTTTTGTTGTAATCAATAACAGCCCCTGCAGTATTCAAAGAAGGTCTTCCAAGGATAATCGACATGTTGTCGTCCTCGGGCATATCAAGTATAACAAAGTCTGTCAAGATGGTAACATTTGTAACTACAACAGGAATGTCCTCGCAAATTCCAATAGGTATAGCAGTGGATTTATCAGCCATTTGCAAAGATATTTCAGTAGGTGTGAGCTTATTCAAATCAAGTCTTCTATATAAAGAGAAAGGCATAACACTAACACCGGCTCCCAAATCACACAAAGCAGTTTTGACATAACTTCTTTTAATGGAGCATGGTATAGTAGGTATTCCCGGATTTCCTAACTTTTTAGGTACTCCACCCTTAAAAAAATAATTTGCAAGCATGGTGGAAATTTCAGCTTCAGGTATCTTTCTTTTATTAGTGAAAATATTTTTCATATATTTAGCATAAGGAGACATTTTCAACATATCAATCAAGCGAGTGCGCAAAAAGACAGGTCTAAGCATTTCAACAAAGCGCTCAAAGTATTCATCGTCCTTATTTTTAGATGGTTTAGTAGGAAAAGGCATAGGTTTTTGAACCCATGGTTCTCTTTCCTTTCCATGTTTTCTAGCAACAAAGTCTCTTTTATCATATCTTTTATTCTTAGGAGGTGGGTTATCAAGATCAACAGCAGGTTCTATTTCTACATCATTATCTGGTTGAGCATCAACATGAACATCATCATTATCATTATCATTGTCATTATCATTATCACTAGGTGTATGTTCATTACCAGGTTGTGTCTCGGCATCAGAAATAGAAACATCATTATGATTCTCAGGAGGTTTTTCTATCTCAGGTTCACTAGGAGCAAGCAAAGTTTTATCATTTTTCTTTTTCTTTTTCTTCTTAGATGGACTAGGTGCGTCAATATTATTTCTTTGAGAATCTTGTTCAATTCTTTTAGGATGACCTTCAGGATATAGAGGATCCTGAGTCATTCTACCTCCTCTAGTAACAACTCTAACAGCATGATCATTCTTTTTATTACTCATCTCATCAAGCAAATCATTTTGTGACTTAGCAATTTGTTCTAACTGAGTCTGAACCATAGAAGCATGTTTACTCAAGCATTTAACATCATTAGCAGTTCTAAACATCAAATCACTCAAACATTCAATCATAATGGAATTCCGTTTTAGTTGATTACTAACATACATATTAAAGTGTTCCTGTTTAATGATGTAATTATCAAATTCATACATGCATTGGCTAGCAGATTTATTATACGAAATATCACCTTCATCAAATCTAGTGAGAGAATTTACCTCCACTACCTGTGTCGGGATGTCGAGCCCATGTATTTCTTCAATAGGTCGTAAATTCTTAACATCTTCAGCTTTAATACCTTTTTCCTTCATAGATTTCTTAGCTTCTTGCATATCTTCTGGACTGAGGAATAGAATGCCTCTCTTCTTCGGAGTTGGCTTAGGTGGTGGTTCAGGAAGTGTCCAATCATCGACATTTCTCAATATATTATTCAATAATACTTCAGCCTGTCCAACAGTTTGTTCCCTGAAAACACAACCAGTACAACTATCTAGGTAGTCCCTAGAAGCATCGGTTAGTCCATTATAAAAGATATCAAGTATTTCATTCTTCTTAAGAGGATGATCAGGCAAAGCATTAAGTAGTTGGAGAAGCCTCCCCCAAGCTTGGGGGAGATTCTTTTCTTCAATTTGCACAAAGTTAAATATTTCCTGTAAGGCAGCTTGTTTCTTGTGAGCAGGAAAATATTTTTCAGAGAAGTAATATATCATATCCTGGGGACTACGCACACAACCAGGAGCAAGAGTATTAAACCATTTCTTAGCATCACCCTTTAATCAGAAAGGAAACAACTTAAGAATATAGTAATAGCGAATTTTTTCCTCATGAGCAAATAGGGTGGCAATATCATTCAACTTAGTAAGATGTGCCACAACAGTTTCAATTTCATAACCATGAAAAGGATCATATTCAACCAAAGTAATTAACTCAAGATCGACAGAGAATTCATAATCCTTATCGGTAACAAATATAGGAGAGGTAGCAAACTTAGGATCATATTTCATTCTCTTCCTCATAGATTTTTCTTTCATTTCAGCAAGCAATTTTATAACCTCATCTCTATCATTACAAGCAAGAATTGCCCTAGCTGTCTCCCTATCAAAGACATGTTCATCAGATGTTTCAGGTATTTCAACTCTAGTTGGAGAGCTAGGCATAATAGGTGAATCATAGTTTTCAAGAGTTTCACCATTTTTAGTTTCTTTAGCTTTAGCAATTTGTTCATCAAGAAATTCACCAAGTGGCATGATACGTCCATTTTACATCATGTTTTCCTATTGTTATTTATAGTGTTTTTAATCAATATAACACTTTGTGGAGCAATTCTAATGCCTTTTCTCTCTTAATATGCAAGATTTACATAAGGAGGGAGATTGCCGGCAGCTGGAATTCTGGACCTGAAAAAGCTATGTCAGAGATACCTATTCTGCACATCTCCAAATGAGCTGAAATTTCATGGAGATTTATTTTGGAATAAATAAAAAATACTGGAGAAAAGAAGTACCAGAGGGGGCCACCCAGGTGCCCATGAGGCACCAGGGCGTGCCACCCCCCAGGCGCGCCCTCGTGGCTTGTGGGGCCCCTGGCCAGCCTTTGGTGCCCATTTTCTAGTATATAAGCCCATTTGCCCTAGAAAAAATAAGGAGAAGACTTTTGGGACGGAGCGCCGCCGTCTTGAGGCAGAACTTGGGCAGGAGCACTTTTGCTCTCCGGCGGAGTGATTCCGCCGGGGATACTTCCCTCCGCGAGGGGGAAATCGAAGCCAGCGACATCACCAACGATCCTCTCATCGTGGGACGACCAATCTTCATCAACATCTTCACCAGCACCATCTCATCTCAAACCCTAGTTCATCCCTTGTATTCAATCTTTCTCTCAAAACCTCAGATTGGTACCTGTGGGTTGCTAGTAGTGTTGATTACATCTCGTAGTTGATGCTAGTTGGTTTATTTGGTGGAAGATTATATGTTCAGATCCATTATGCTATTCAATACCCCTGTGATCTTGGACATGAATATGATGTGTGAGTAGTTACTTTTGTTCTTGAGGACATGTGAGAAGTCTTGTCATAAGTAATCATGTGAGTTTGGTATTCGTTCGATATTTTGATGATATGTATGTTGTTGATTCTCTTAGTGGTGTCATGTGAATGTCGACTACATGACACTTCACCATCTTTGGGCCTAAGGGAATGCATTGTGGAGTAGTAATTAGATGATGGGATGCTAGAGTGACAGAAGATTAAACCCTAGTTTATGCGCTGTTTCGTAAGGGGCTGATTTGGATCCATATGTTTATTGCTATGGTTAGATTTATCTTAATTCTTCTTTCGTAGTTGCGGATGCTTGCGAGAGGGGGTAATCATAAGTGGGAGGCTTGTTCAAGTAAGAACAACACCCAAGCACCGGTCCACCCACATATCAAATTATCAAAGTAGCGAACGCGAATCAAACGAACATGATGAAAGTGACTAGATGAAATTCCCATGTGTCCTCGAGAACGTTTAGCTTATTATAAGAGATTGTTCCGGCCTGTCCTTTGCAACAAAAATGATTGGGCTACCTTGCTGCACCTTAGTTACTATTACTACTTTTCACTTGTTACAAATTATCTTGCTATCAAACTACTTGCTACCGATAATTTCAGTGCTTGCAGAAAATACCTTGCTAAAAACTGCTTGTCATTTCCTTCTGCTCCTCATTGGGTTTGGCACTCTTACTTATCAAAAGGACTACGATTGATCCCCTATACTTGTGGGTTGATACGTCTCCAACGTATCTATAATTTTTGATTGTTCCATGCTGTTATATTATCAATCTTGGATGTTTTTATATACATTTACAACAATTATATATCATTTTTTGGGACTAACCTATTAACTTAGTGCCCAATGCCAGTTGCTGTTTTCTGCCTGTTTTTGGTTTTACAGAATATCAATACCAAACGAAGTCCAAATGCCATGAAACTTTTTGAAGATTTTTTTTCTGGACATAACCAACACTAGAAGCTTCTGGAGAAAGCCAGAGGCCCCAGGAGGTGGCCACGAGCCACCAGGGCGCGCCTGGGGGGGGGGGCAGGCACGCCCTGGTGCCTCGTGGGCCCACCTCTGCCTCTTTTGACCTAATTCCACCACTATAAATTCCCAAAAATCGGGAAACCAACTGGAGAGTCAATGAAATACTTTTTCCGCCGCCGCAAGCTTCTGTTCTCGAGAGATCCCATCTGGGGGCCTTTTCCGGCACTCCACCGGAGGGGGAATCGATTACGGAGGGGCTCTACATCAACCATGCTGCCCTTCCGATGATGCATGAGTAGTTTACCACAGACCTTCGGGTCCATAGTTAGTAGCTAGATGGCTTCTTCTCTCTTTTTGATCTTCAATACAATGTTCTCCTCGATGTTCTTGGAGTTCTATCCGATGTAATCACTTTTTACGGTGTGTTTGTTGGGATCCGATGAATTGTGAGTTTATGATTAGATTATCCATGAATATTATTTGAGTCTTCTCTGATCTCTTTTATGCATGATTATTATAGCTTCGTATTTCTTCTCCGATCTATTGATTTGGTTTGGCCAACTAGATTGATTTATCTTGCCATGGGAAGAGGTGCTTTGTAATGGGTTCGATCTTGCGGTGGTCAATCCCAGTGACAGAAAGGGACATGACACGTATGTATCGTTGCTATTAAGGGTAAAAAGATGGGGTTTATTCATGCGTGAGTTTACTTTGTCTACATCATGTCATCTTGCTTAAGGCGTTACTCCGTTCTTTATGATCTTAATACTCTAGATGCATGCTGGATAGCGGTCGATGGGTGGAGTAATAGTAGTAGATGCAGGCAGGTGTCGGTCTACTTGTCTTGGACGTGATGCCTATATACATGATCATTGCCTTGGATATCGTCATGATTATTTGCTTTTCTATCAATTGCCCAACAATAATTTGTCTACCCATCGTATGCTATTTTCTTGAGAGAAGCCTCTAGTGAAAACTATGGCCCCCGGGTCTATCTAAATCATATATTAAAAACCCTAAAAAATACTTTGCTGCACTTTTTATTTATTTATTTTATTTTGTATTTTTGTTTAATCTATCTATCTATCACCATACAATTTAATCTTGCAATTGACCACTGAGGGATTGACAACCCCTCGTTTGCGTTGGGTGCAAGGATTTGTTGTTTGTGTGCGGGTACTGCTAACGAGGTGTTTCGTGGTTCTCCTACTAGATTGATAACCTTGGTTTCATAACTGAAGGAAATACTTACCTCTACTGTGCTGCATCATCCCTTCCTCTTCGGGGAAAATACCAACACAAGCTACAAGTAGCAGGAAGAATTTCTGGCGCCATTGCCGGGGAGACATCATCAACATCTATCAAGTACCTTCGCATAAACTCTCATCTCCTTGCATTTATTTTATTTTCCTCTCGTTTTCATCTCGCCCACTTCTAAATTTTTATACAAAAATACAAAAATATTTTCTGTTTGCCTTTTTCTTGTTTGCTTCTTTGCTTGCTTGTTCTCTTGATTGCGTAGTCACGATGTCTCAAGAAAATACAAAATTATGCGATTTCTCCAATACTAATAATAATGATTTTATTAGTTCTCCAATTGCTCCTCCTACTGATTTGTGATATTAATGCCGCTTTGCTTAATCTTGTGATGAAAGATCAATTTTCTGGTAGTCCTAATGAAGATGCTGCATCCCATCTTAACACTTTCCTAGAATTGTGTGATATGCAAAAGAAAAAAGATGTGGATAATGATATTGTGAAATTAAAATTATTCCCATTCTCATTGCGGGATCGTGCAAAAATTTGGTTTTCATCTTTACCATGAAATAGTATCGATTCTTGGGATAGGTGTAAGGATGCTTTTATTACTAAGTATTTTCCTCCCACGAAAATTATTTCTCTTAGAAATAAAATTATGAATTTTAAGCAACTTGATCATGAACATGTTGCCCAATCTTGGGAAAGGATGAAATTAATGATAAGAAATTGCCCTACTCATGGTTTAAATTTATGGATGATCATACAAATTTTTTATGCGGGATTAAATTTCGTTTCTAGAAATCTTTTAGATTCCGCCACAGGTGGTACTTTTATGGAAATTACATTGGGAGAAGCTACTAAATTGCTTGATAATATTATGGAAAATTATTCACAATGGCATACTGAAAGAGTTCCCACTAGTAAAAAGGTGAATTCGGTTGAAGAAATTAATACTTTGAGTGATAAAGTTGATGCGCTTATGAAATTGGTTGCTAGTAAAAATGCTCATATTGATCCTAATGATGTGCCATTGTCCACTTTGATTGAGCAAAATAGTGATGCCATTGATGTGAATTTTGTCTCGCGAAACAATTTTAATAGTAATGCTTATAGAGGTAATTTCAATGCTAGACCGTTTCCTGGAAATTCCTCTAATAATTATAGCAATCCTTATGGTAATTCTTATAATAATAATAATAATAATAGGATGCCCTCTGATATTGAAAGTAATATTAAAGAATTCATTAATTCTCAAAAAGTTTTCAACACTACAATAGAAGAAAAATTGAGTAAACTTGATGATATGTCTAGGAGCATTGATAGAATTATTCATGATGTGGAAAATCTTAAGACTAAAGTTTTGCCACCTAAAATTGATATTAATGAATTAATTAAAGCTTTATATGTCTCCATGGATGAGAGTAAGAAAAGAACCGCTATGCTAAAAGCTAAACAAGAACTTTTAGAAAAAGCGATTCCTCCCGGTTTTTATCGTAGTAATGATGAGGATATTAAAATGATTGGTGTTTCATCTATAGATTCTTTGTTTAGCAATGTTAAACTTGATGAAAAGGGGACTGAAGAAGAGTCAACTTTAGCTAAAGAGCGTCTTCATAATTCGGAGGGTGAAAATCTTGATAAGAAAATTGCTAAAAGTGGGTTTGGAGAGGTAAAAACTTTAAATAGCGATGTGCCCACTCTCTTGGATTACAAAGATTTTAGTTATGATAGTTGTTCTTTGATTGAGTGTATTGCTTTGTTACAATCCATGTTAAATTCACCCAACGCTTATGAGCAAAATAAGGCTTTTACTAAACACATCGTAGAAGCAATGATTAAAGCGTTAGAAGAAAAGCTAAAACTAGAGATTTCAATTCCTAGAAAATTATATGATGAGTGGGAACCCACCATTAAAGTTAAAATTAAAAATTATGAGTGCAATGCCTTATGTGATTTGGGTGCTAGCGTTTCCACAATTCCAAAATCTCTATGTGATGTGCTAGGCTTTACCAATATAGATGAATGTTCTCTTAATTTGCATCTTGCGGATTCCACTATTAAAAAGCCTTTGGGTAGAATTAATGATGTTCTTATTCTTGCAAATAGGAACTATGTGCCCGTTGATTTTATTGTAATTGACATTGAATGCAATCCTTCTTGCCCCATAATACTTGGTAGACCGTTCTTACGAACTATAGGTGCTGTTATTGACATGAAAGAAGGGAATATAAAATTTCTGTTTCCATTAAAAAAGTGTAACATCCCCATGTAATAGCTACAGTAATCACCTCTTGATAATGCCATGTCACCCTGCTTAACAGAGGCGGTGCTTGGTCATCATTGCATCATATCTCATTTCAAATTCCAGTTCAAAATTAAAATTCAAATCTAAAGTAAAAATAAAAGTTGTTCAAATTTGAAAACTAAAATGTTCATAATATAGCAAATAATCCAGAGGCAATTATAAAAACATAATCAACCTTTATTGAATTAGTTAAATTACCCTAACATCCTAAATCAGATCCAATACAGCAACTTTTAACACCTTTGTATTTAATTAAAATTCAAATGAAAACATATATTCACCAAACCAATTTCTGGTGGTAGGTAAAATTGCACTGCAAATATTGGGCCTAGCCACTTATTTTACAAAACTCAATTTGTGTCTAAATATTTTGTAAAACAGAAACTAGAAAAAGAGAAAACAAAAAATAAAAAAATAAATAAAAAGAAAAGCCCCCCTCCCCTACTGGGCCTTGGCCCAGTAGGCCGCCAGGCCGGCCCACCCGCGCACACTCTGGCCTATATGGCCTCGCTCGCCTCCCCCACTCGAACCCTAACCCCCAAATCCCCCTCCCGGTCCCCTCTCTCCCCAGGCGTCGTCGCCCGTCGCCGCCGCCTCGTCCTCGCCGTCGCCTCCCCGACCTCCTCCCCGCCGCCTTCATCGCGCCTCGCCGCCCGTTCCCCTGCATCGGGGGTGAGGACCCCGTCTTCTCCCCCCTCTCTCTGTCGTCGCTGTCGTCCCGTCCGCTCGCCGACGCCGTTCGCCGCGGCTCGCGCTCGCCATCGCCCGTGCGCGCTGGCCCCTTCCTCCCGCACGCACCGCGCCGCCGCTGCCGCTCTCTGCCTCGCCCGCTCGCGCGCCGCGCCGCGCTCGCCCGCGCACCCGCCTCCTGCTGTCGCCCCGCTGCTCGCCGCGCTCCGCCGTCCGCGGCGCTGCCGCGGCTCGCCATGCGCCTGCCCGCGCCTCCGCGCTGCGCCCGCTCGCGCTGGGTTCGCCTCCCGCCCGCGCGCTCGCCCGTGCCGCCGCTGGCCGCCTCTCTGCCCGGACACGCCCGACCCCTCCCCTCTGTGCCCGCGCGTACGTGGCCGCGGACATGTCCGGCCCTAGCCGGGCACGACGCGGACATGTCCGGCCTAAGCCGCTGAACACTAGGGCCCGCCCCTGTTTTAAATGAAAAAGAAAAACAAAAAAGAAAAGAAAAAAATATATAATAATAATAAAAATAAAAAGAATTAAAATAAATAAATAATAATTAATTAACTAATTAATTAACTTAATTAATTAAATCAATAAACTTTGAAAAATCATATAAGATAAACCGTAACTCGGATGAAAATAATTTATATATGAAAAACGATCAGAAAAATGTGAAGAATCCGATTATGCCATCCACATACCTGTCAGATGCCTGCAGCACTGCAAACGTGGATCCTATCCCTCCGGTTCATCTGTCTGACAGATGTCCGAAACCGGGAAAATGTTCCAGTTAATTTCCCGCTTCAATTGCCACGTGTAGCACTGCGTTAGGTCACCCCCGGCACAGCCTATTGTCATGCCAAGCATCTGTGTGCATTTGTTTGCTTTATATTTACTGTTTCTTCCCCCTCTTCTCTCCGATAGACCCCGAGACCGATGCTGTCCCTGTGATCGACTACGTCGCCGACGACCCTTCTTCCCCTTCAGCTGAGCTTCCAGGCAAGCAAAACCCCTTGATCATCCAGATATCGCCCACTCCTTCTCTCTTATTCTTGCATTAGAATTGCCCCTGTTACTGTTCCAAATAGCTCCTATTCCGATGCATAGCCTAATTTTGTCGCCTGCTACTGATACATTACCTGTTGTCCCATAATGCCTAGTTAGCTATGTTATGTTTCATCAGCTGGCTATCACCCCTGTCCGTCTGCCATGCTTGTTATCGGGCCGTGATCACTCTGGGTGATGATCGCGGAAATGTTTACTTATTGCAAATACTTAAACTGTTAAAGTCGGGCTGGCCCCAAGGGTGCCCGCGAGAGAATAACATTAAAGACGGGTCAACTCCAAGAGCACCCACGAGCCCTGTGTTACCAAGTTGGAGCGACAGGAACCCTGTTCGTCTCTGCGAGTTACTAAATACGCCTAAAGGATTTGGGTATTTGATCTGAGTTGGCCACAGGCCTATACGCACTACCACCACGTGGTATAATGGTTTAATGGGGCCCTCTACGCCGTATGTATCAGCCGAAAGCTTTGTCAGACGTCCAGTTCAGCATTGCGGCATGGTTAGGCCGGCGCCATCCAAGACAGAGGTGGTGCCTGGACCCGCCATGTGCGCAATGACCCGGAGTGCAAAGGGCGATGGCCCAAGACCCCTGAGCACTTAGGATGTAGACCGGCGGGGACCTCTCTGCTGAGCTCTAGGTAGGGCTGCGGTGTGTCGATCAGCCGAGGCCGGGCATGACCCAGAAAAGTGTGTCCGGCCAAAGTTAATCGAGCGTGTTGGGTAACAGTAGTGCACCCCTGCAGGGAAGTGATCTATTCGAATAGCCATGTCCACGGTAACAGGACGCTCGGAGTTGTATCCTTATCTGCTACAACTACAAATGGATACTGTTACAATAATAAACTGCTACTACTGCTCTCGGGATCACTTTCTCGCAGGGTATTCGAGGAAGGATCTCAGGGCATTACTAATATGTGATTGATGATATATATATTACTTGTTCTACTCTCTTCTGATGCTGCAAGAATTGCTTCAAGATGCTAGTCTTCGATAGGCTAGGCCTTCCCCCCTTTGTTCTGGCAGTTCTACAGTTTAGTCCAAAGATATAGACCCATTCCTTTGATACCGATGCACACTTAGTATAGATCTGATGTCAGTCTTGCGAGTACTTTGGATGAGTACTCACGGTTGCTTTGCTATTCTTTTTCCCCCATACCCGATTGCTGCGATCAGACGACGGAGCCCAGGAGCAGGAGATCCCCGGAGGAGCCTACTTCGACGTGGAGATCCCCGACGACCAGGAGTAGTTCGGAGGCCCTAGGCAGGAGGCCTTCTCCTTTTCGATCAGTGTCATTGTTATGCTAGCCTTCATAAGGCACCCTTGTTTAACTTTATGTCTGTACTCAGATACTTTTGTTTCCGCTGATGCTTGTATGACTCTAGCTTTTGTATTCGGGCCATCGAGGCCCCTGGCTTGTAATATAAAGCTTGAATTATTTTATTTTGTGTTTAGAGTTGTGTTGTGATATCTCCAAGTGAGTCCCTAGGCTTGATCGTGTGCATTTGCGTGTATGATTAGTGCACGATTAAGTCGGGGGCGTCACAAGTTGGTATCAGAGCTGACTGCCTGTAGGAAGCCCCCTGTCCAACTCCTTGGCCGAAGTTGAGTCTAGTCTCCAAAACTGTTTTACTAACATGGCTGTGTGGCTTACGGGCCCACGTCGCCAATGGGTGGTATTAGGGTCTTTTATTCCTCTTCTATACTCTGGATTCTAAACTTCTCTTCCTTTCGGGTTCAAGATTTTACTAACTCTAACTTTAGGTTCTCGTGATCACATCCATCCGGAGGTCTAATTATCTGTAGTTATTCCTTTGAATGCATGCTATCAGCTTTTAACGAGGGCCGCAGGAACCATTTATCGAGGGCACCCTGGGTCGTCACCTGCTGATACCAGGCTTCAATAGTTTTCTCAGACGTTGACGTAGCCTTTGCTATGTCCCGTTGTGGTAACCTCCATCGCGTGCCTGCGTGCCGCCTAGTATGTCTAGGTTGTTTCTCTCTTCCGAACTCCTACTAACAGCGTGTAATCGACTCCGTGTATGGAACTGTATGTCTTTAATGACTACTAATTTGTATCTAATGCACTCTTTGTTCATTACTCATGTTACATCATGGTTAGCCTCATTCAATGCAGTTGTTCTTGCTAAACTGCCCCTGTTGTTTTGGCAGGATGGCTGACGATCCTCCACCTCCACCCTATATTGCCGCAATGATGCAGCAGTTTGAATTGAACCGTCAGCTCAACGAGAGTCTAGTAAATCGTTTGGAACGCAACGATGCTCGTCAGGAGCCTGGACCGATCTCACTGCAAGATTTCGTGCGCCTCAACCCGTCCACCTTCCGCAACTCGACTGATCCAATGGAGGCTGATGATTGACTCCGTGACATCGCCTTTCAGATGGAGTCGGCTAATGTTCTCCCTGACAGTTATGTCACCTATGCGACGTATCATCTGAGGGGTTCAGCTGCTCAATGGTGGGAAAGCCACATGCGAATGCTGCCTGCTGGGACCGCCACCACATGGGTAGAATTTCAGTCAGCCTTCCGTGCACGATACATTCCTCAAGGTCTGATGGACCAGAAGAAGAAGGAGTTCTGCAAACTCACATAGGGTAAAATGACTGTGGATGCTTACGAGCATCTACATCTTCATGGATTATCTTTCCGTGACATCGCCTTTCAGATGGAGTCGGCTAATGTTCTCCCTGACAGTTACGTCACCTATGCGACGTATCATCTGAGGGGTTCAGCTGCTCAATGGTGGGAAAGCCATAGGCGAATGCTGCCTGCTGGGACCGCCACCACATGGGTAGAATTTCAGTCAGCCTTCCGTGCACGATACATTCCTCAAGGTCTGATGGACTAGAAGAAGAAGGAGTTCCGCAAACTCACACAAGGTAAAATGACTGTGGATGCTTATCAGACGAAATTTCTTGAATTATCCCTCTATGCTGAGGATGACGTCTGCACTGATGCTCGTAAGCAGGAGAAATTTCGTGAAGGACTACATCCCGATCTGAAGCTCGCTCTTGTTGTTCATGAAGCTGCAGACTTTGCAACGCTTGTCAGTCAAGCTTTCCGGGTTGAAACGGGTCTGATTGAGTACCATGAGTCGCTCAAGCGTACTCATGATGTTGGCTCATCCTCGGGTCAGCCTGCTCAGAAGCGCAGAGTGTGGATTCCGCATAATGTCCATCATCGACCTGCTCCAACACCAAGGCCGTCTTATGTTGCACCTCGTCTACCTCCACCACCAAGACAACTGAATATTCCAAGTGGACAGCCCAATGTTACTGCTCCTCCCCATAATGATGGTTTATGCCACAAATGTGGACAGCCAGGGCACCGTGCTCTCAACTGTCGCCAGGGTCAGCCTCAGAATACATCACACCCTCCTGTTGGTCGTAAGAGGGGCCATCGAAATCATCATCCCAGCAACGCTGATGCCAGACCACCTGTTAGTCAACTTATTCGTGTCAACCATGTCAAGATGGAAGAAGCTCGACAGGACACCAAAATTGTGATGGGTGCCTTTCTAGTGAATTCAATCCCAGCTTCTGTCCTCTTTGATTCTGGAGCATCGCACTCCTTCATGTCCGAAAGATTTGCGCGAAGCCATGATATACCTTTCGAGGAGATGTCCGCCCCATTAGTGATCCTGTCACCCGGGGCTAGATGGCAAACTAACATGGTAAGCCACGGTAACCACATTGTGATTGGAGGATTGGTGTTTCCCGTTTCTCTCATTGCCCTCAAGACTGCCGACATAGACATCATTCTGCGTATGGACTGGTTGAAACCTCATAAAGCTTTGATTGACTGCGCCACTGAAACAGTCCGACCCACTCACCCTTCTGGCCAGACAGTCAGATACTCAGCTCGAACAGTTCAAAATGCCGAGAGCCAGATATATGCTCTGAATGCGTTGAATGCTTCACCGCTCGAAGGGATAGAGAACGTTCCGGTCGTCCGTGACTTCCAGGACGTATTTCCAGAAGAACTTCTAGGAGTGCCCCCTGTTAGAGCCGTCGAATTCGTCATTGACTTGAAACCAGGCATCACCCCTATTGCCAAGCGCCCATACAAGATGCCACCTCATGAACTCCTTGAGCTTAAGGAGGAAATCGACAAGTCACTTAAAAAGGGTTTCATCCGTCCCAGTTCTTCTGCTTGGGGAGCACCTTCTCTCTTTGTCAAGAAGAAGGATGAAACGAATCGGTTGGTTCAAGATTACCGACCTATTAACCAGGCAACAATTTAGAACAAGTATCCGCTTCCCAGAATCAACGATCTGTATGATCAACTTGCTGGTTCCTCAGTATTCTCTAAACTTGATTTGAGATTGGGATACCACCAGATCCGGGTTCGTAAAGAGGATATTCCGAAGACAGCCTTCGTTACTCGCTATGGTTCTTACGAGTACACCGTCATGTTCTTCGGCTTAACCAATGCTCCAGCAACCTTCTCTCGATTGATGAACTACATCTTCATGGATTATCTCGACAAATTCGTCGTGGTTTATCTGGATGATATCCTTATATATTCTAAGAATGAAGAAGAACATGCCGAACATCTTCGGCTTGTACTGGAGAAGCTGCGTGAACATCAACTGTATGCCAAGTATTCCAAGTGTGAATTCTGGTTATCTGAAGTGACATATCTCGGCCATGTGATTTCTAAAGATGGCATTGCTGTTAACCCAGAACAAGTTCAGGCTATTCTTGAATGGACTCCTCCGAAGAATGTCAAGCAAGTCAGGAGTTTCCTCGGACTCGCCAGCTATTGCCGCCGTTTTGTCGAGAACTTCTCCAAGATTGCCAAGCCTCTGACTGATCTGCTTCACAAAGGCGTTAAATTCGAGTGGACAGAAAAATGTCAGGAAAGTTTCCAAACTCTCAAGGACAAGTTGACATCTGCACCAGTGCTTGCTCCTCCAGATTCTCGCAAGGACTTTGTGATCTACTTTGACGCGTCTCGTCAAAGATTAGGCTGTGTCCTAATGCAAGAGCGGAAAGTGATTGCTTATGGTTCTCGACAGTTGCGCCCGCATGAAGAGAACTATCCAGTACATGACCTAGAACTAGCTGCTGTCATCTATGCATTGAAGTTGTGGCGACATTATCTCCTTGGTAATCGTTGCGAGATCTACACGGATCATAAAAGTTTGAAATACTTGTTCACTCAGCCATCTCTGAACCTCCGTCAGCAAAGATGGATGGAGGCCATTACAGACTATGATTTGGGCATTTCATACACCTCTGGCAAGGCTAATGTAATGGCTGATGCTTTGAGCTGTAAATCCTACTATTGTGAACTTGAGGTTCAACTACAACAACCACTTCTGTATGAAGAGCTTCGAAAGCTAAACATTGAGATAGTTCCTCAAGATTATCTCAATACCCTGGTTGTTGAACCGGACCTCGAGCGTACCATCAGAAACTTGCAGAAATATGACTCTAAAGTCGAGAAGATTAAGAAGTTCCTCTCCAAGGGAAATTCTTCTTACTACCATGTCGATGAAGAAGGTGCCTTGCTTTTCAAAGGCCGCCTAGTGGTCCCCAGAAAGCATAATCTGGACTCTCATTCTGATGTTATGAAAGAAGCACATGACATTGCTCTCTATGTTGCTGAGTGTGACGTTTGCCGTCACATCAAGGCAGAACATCAAAGGCCTGCTGGACTTCTGCAACCACTTACTATTCCCAAATGGAAATGGGACAAAGTTGAAATGGATTTCATTACTGGTTTTCCGAGATCGCAGAAGGGTCATGATGCTATTTTTGTCGTCATCGACCGATTCTCCAAGGTTGCTCACTTTCTGCCAGTCAAGGAGACGATCACTGCTAGTCAGTTAGCAGACTTGTATGTTTCCAGAATTGTGTCACTCCACGGTGTTCCGTTGGAGATCAGTTCAGACCGTGGCAGCCTCTTTGCCTCAAGATTTTGGAACAGTTTCCAAGAAGCAATGGGAACTCATCTGTCCTTCAGCACCGCCTTTCACCCCCAGTCCCAGGGACAAGTTGAACGAGTCAATCAAGTGCTTGAAGATATGCTTCGAGCTTGTGTCATCTCATTCGGTAAGAAATGGGAGGAATCTCTCCCATATGCTAAATTCTCATACAACAATAGCTATCAAGCTAGTCTGAAGATGACACCCTTTGAAGTTCTCTATGGACGTAAGTGTCGAACCCTTCTGAATTGGTCAGAAACTGGGGAACGATCACTCATTGGACCAGGCATTATTCAACAAGCTGAAGAACAAGTCCGCATTGTCCGTGAACACTTGAAACTGCTCAGTCTCGCCAGAAGAGCAACTATGACTGAAAACATCAGGTAAAGGTCTATCAACCTGGCGAACAAGCTTACCTTCGTGTCACTCCGATGACGGGCACTCACCGCTTCGGAATCAAGGGCAAGTTAGCTCCTCGCTACATTGGCCCATTCCGTATTCTCGCGAGACGTGGAGAAGTGGCATATCAATTGGAATTGCCGCCGAACCTTTCTCAAGTGCATGATGTCTTCCATGTATCGCAACTCCGTCGCTGCTTCAAGGATCCTATCCGAGCAGTGGATCATGAAGTGCTTGAGCTACAAGAGGATCTTTCTTATCGAGAGTATCCGATCCGCATTCTTGATCAAGCTGAACGTCGAACCCGTCAGAAGGCAATCAAGTTCCTTAAAGTTCAGTGGTCGAATCATTCTGAAGATGAAGCCACTAGGGAACGCGAAGATCGTCTTAGACAAGAATACCCCGCTCTCTTTCAGCCTACCTCTTAATTCTCGGGACGAGAATTTCTTTTAGAGGAGGAGAATTGTAACATCCCCATGTAATAGCTACAGTAATCACCTCTTGATAATGCCATGTCACCCTGCTTAACAGAGGTGGTGCTTGGTCATCATTGCATCATATCTCATTTCAAATTCCAGTTCAAAATTAAATTCAAATCTAAAGTGAAAATAAAAGTTGTTCAAATTTGAAAACTAAAATGTTCATAATATAGCAAATAATCCAGAGGCAATTATAAAAATATAATCAACCTTTATTAAATTAGTTAAATTACCCTAACATCGTAAATCAGATCCAGTACATCAACTTTTAACACCTTTGTATTTAATTAAAATTCAAATGAAAACATATATTCACCAAACCAATTTCTGGTGGTAGGTAAAATTGCACTGCAAATATTGGGCCTAGCCAATTATTTTACAAAACTCAATTTGTGTCTAAATATTTTGTAAAACAGAAACTAGAAAAAGAGAAAAAAAAAGAAAAGCCACCCTCCCCTACTGGGCCTCGGCCCAGTTGGCCGCCAGGCCGGCCCACCCGCGCATGCTCTGGCCTATATGGCCTCGCTGGCCTCCCCCACTCGAACCCTAACCCCCAAATCCCCCATCCCGGTCCCCTCTCTCCCCAGGCGCCGTCGCCCGTCGCCGCCGCCTCGTCCTTGCCGTCGCCTCCCCGACCTCCTCCATGCTGCCTTCATCGCGCCTCGCCGCCCGTTCCCCTGCATCGGGGGTGAGGACCCCGTCTTCTCCCTCCTCTCTCTGTCGTCGCCGCCGTCCCGTTCGCTCGCCGACGCCGTCCGCCGCGGCCCGCGCTCGCCGTCGCCCGCGCGCGCTGGCCCCCTCCTCCCGCACGCATCGCGCCGCCGCTGCCGCTTTCTGCCTCGCCCGCTCGCGCGCCGCGCCGCGCTCGCCCGCGCGCCCACCTCCCACTGTCGCCCCGCTGCTCGCCGCGCTCCGCCGTCCGCCGCGCTGCCGCGGCTCGCCGTGCGCCTGCCCGCGCCTCCGCGCTGTGCCCGCGCGCGCTGGCCTCGCCTCCCGCCCGCGCGCTCGCCCGTGCCACCGCTGGCCGCCTCTCTGCCCGGACACGTCCGGCCCCTCCCCTCTGTGCCCGCGCGTACGTGGCCACGGACATGTCCGGCCCTAGCCGGGCACGACGCGGACATGTCCGGCCTGAGGCGCTGACCACTGTGGCCCGCCCCTGTTTTGAATGAAAAAGAAAAACGAAAAAGAAAAGAATAATAATAATAATAATAAAAATAAAAAGAATTAAAATAAATAAATAAATAAATAAATAAATAATTAACTAATTAACTATTTAATTAACTTAATAAATTTTGTTTAATTAAACTAATTACTTAATTAGTCTAATTAATCTGTAATTAACTTAATTAAACCCTAATTAGTCTAAACAGACAATGACAGGTGGGACCCACTGGTCCTGATGACTGTTGACGTCACAGTGACGTCATGATGACGTCATCATTACTGTTTCGGATAATGTTAATTTAAATAAATTCAGAAATTCCAGAAAATCAATAAACTTTGAAAAATGATATAAAATAAACCGTAACTCGGATGAAAATAATTTATATATGAAAAACGATCAGAAAAATGTGAAGAATCCGATTATGCCATCCACATACCTGTCAGATGCCTCCAGCACTGCAAACGTGGAACCTTTCCCTCCAGTTCATCTGTCTGACAGATGTCCGAAACCGAGAAAACGTTCCAGTTAATTCCCCGCTTCAATTGCCACGTGTAGCACTGCGTTAGGTCATCCCCGGCACAGCCTATTGTCATGCCAAGCATCTGTGTGCATTTGTTTGCTTTATATTTACTGTTTCTTCCCCCTCTTCTCTCCGATAGACCTCGAGACCGATGACGTCCCTGTGATCGACTACGTCGCTGACGACCCTTCTTCCCCTTCAGCTGAGCTTCCAGGCAAGCAAAACCCCTTGATTATCCAGATATCGCCCACTCCTCTCTTATTCTTGCATTAGAATTGCCCCTACTACTGTTCCAAATAGCTCCTATTCTGATGCATAGCCTGATTTTGTCGCCTGCTACTGATACATTACCTGTTATCCCATAATGCCTAGTTAGCTATGTTATGTTTCATCAGCTGGCTATCACCCCTGTCTGTCTGCCATGCTTGTTATCGGGCCGTGATCACTCTGGGTGATGATCGCGGAAATGTTTACTTATTGCAAATACTTAAATTGTTAAAGTCGGGCTGGCCCCAAGGGTGCCCGCGAGAGAATAACATTAAAGACGGGTCGGCTCCAAGAGCACCCGCGAGCCCTGTGTTACCAAGTCGGAGCGACAGGAACCCTGTTCGTCTCTGCGAGTTACTAAATACGCCTAACGGATTTGGGTATTTGATCTGAGTTGGCCACTGGCCTATACGCACTACCACCACGTGGGATAATGGTTTAATGGGGCCCTCTACGCCGTATGTATCAGCCGAAAGCTTTGTCAGACGTCCAGTTCAGCATTGCGGCACGGTTGGGCCTGCACCATCCAGGACAGAGGTGGTGCCTGGACCCGCCATGTGCGCAATGACCCGGAGTGCAAAGGGCGATGGCCCAAGACCCCTGAGCACTTAGGATGTAGACCGGTGGGGACCTCTCTGCTGAGCTCTAGGTAGGGCTGCGGTGTGTCGATCAGCCGAGGCCGGGCATGACCCGGAAAAGTGTGTCCGGCCAGAGTTAATCGAGCGTGTTGGGTAACAGTAGTGCACCCCTGCAGGGAAGTGATCTATTCGAATAGCCGTGTCCACGGTAACAGGACGCTCGGAGTTGTATCCTTATCTGCTACAACTACAAATGGATACTGTTACAATAATAAACTGCTACTACTGCTCTCGGGATCACTTTCTCGCAGGGTATTCAAGGAAGGATCTCAGGGCATTACTAATATGTGATTGATGATATATATATTACTTGTTCTACTCTCTTCTGATGCTGCAAGAATTGCTTCAAGATGCTAGTCTTCGATAGGCTAGGCCTTCCCCCCTTTGTTCTGGCATTTCTGCAGTTTAGTCCAAAGATATAGCCCCATTCCTTTGATACCGATGCATACTTAGTATAGATCTGATGTCAGTCTTGCGAGTACTTTGGATGAGTACTCACGGTTTCTTTGCTATTGTTTTCCCCCATACCCGATTGCTGCGATCAGACGACGGAGCCCAGGAGCAGGTGATCCCCGGAGGAGCCTACTTCGACGTGAAGATCCCCGACGACCAGGAGTAGTTCAGAGGCCCTAGGCAGGAGGCCTTCGCCTTTTTGATCAGTGTCGTTGTTATGCTAGCCTTCTTAAGGCACCCTTGTTTAACTTTGTGTCTGTACTCAGATACTTTTGTTTCCGCTGATGCTTGTATGACTCGAGCTTTTGTATTCGAGCCCTCGAGGCCCCTGGCTTGTAATATAAAGCTTGAATTATTTTATTTTGTGTTTAGAGTTGTGTTGTGATATCGCCAAGTGAGTCCCTAGGCTTGATCATGTGCATTTGCGTGTATGATTAGTGCACGATTAAATCGGGGGCGTCACAAGTTGGTATCAGAGCCGACTGCCTGTAGGAACCCCCCTTTCCAACTCCTTGGCCGAAGTTGAGTCTTGTCTCCAAAACTGTTTTACTAACATGGCTGTGTGGCTTACGGGCCCACGTCGCCAATGGGTGGTATTAGGGTCTTTTACCCCGGAAGGCATCCCCTCTTTCTTCTACAAACCATCGGTAATTTTACTTGGAGCTAAATTTTTATTCGTCACATGATATGTGTTTTGCTTGGAGCGTCTTGTATTATATGAGTCTTTGCTTTGTTTGATTTTTAGTTTGTCACAATCATCCTTGCTGAACACACCTATTCTGAGAGAGCCACACGTTATCATGATTTGTTAGAATACTCTATGTGCTTCACTTAAATTTTTTGAGCTAGGCAGTTGCTCTACTGCTTCACTTAAATCTTTTTAGCACGGTGGTGGCTATATTTTGAAGAAATGAACTCTGATGCTTCACTTATATTATTTTGAGAGTTGACAAGATTAAATTTTTTAAGAAATAAACTCTCATGCTTCACTTATATTATTTTGAGAGTTGATGAGATTGAAATGTTGAAGAAATATTTGCGCTCTCATGCTTCACTTATATATTTTTGAGAGTTGATGATAGTAATGGTAATTTGCACAAGATATGAATTTGGTCCCAAAGTGATGAATATTCAAGAGGGATATAATAAAAACTTTCATATAGATCATTGGATATGATAAGTGTGATTCCTTGCAATAGTTTTGCGATATGGAGATGATGATATGTGAGTCATGTTAGTGAGTAATTGTGATTTAGTAAGAATATTAGTGTTAAGGTTTGTGATTCCCTATGCATGCACATTAAGTCAATAGTTATGCAACGAAATTATACCCTACTTATGGTGCATTATTCGGTGTTAGTTATGTTCAATGCATGTTTATGACCGTTTTTGCTTTTTGGTTGGTCGCTTCTCAATCTATTTGCTAGCCTTCATTTGTACTAAGCGGAAATACTACTTGTGCATCCAAACTCCTTAAACCCAAGTTGTGCCAAATGAGTCCACCATATCTACATATATGCGGTATTTCCATGCCATTCCAAGTAAATTTGTGTGTGCCAACTCTAATTTTCAAAATAATTTTTCCGTTTTGTGTGCCCGTACCGCCCATGAGGCGGAAGGGGGTGGCCAATATTTTCCAAGCTAGGTGGGTTGTTCTCACGATCAGTGTTTATTCACTTGTCATTGCACGAGAGTGTGGCAGGTAATAGGGATGCCCAGTCCCGAAATGAAATGAAATGAAAAAAATTATATGATGATAATAATAAATTCCTTTGAAAGTGTTGGTATGGAGGGCACCCGTGGATACGACTAGCCATGGATTGTGAAAGAATGGTGGAAAAGGAATAAACTTTATTTTCTGTCCGGGAACCGCCTATAATGTATCTAGCATGGAAGATATTGGGAATTCTCGTTCGTTTTCGTTGATAGGAAAAGCATGCCTCCCAAAATTTTTATCTCTCTAATTTAAGCCTTGAGCTCTGGCACATTAGCAAATCTCTGCTTCCCTCTGCGAAGGGCCTATCTATTTACTTTTATGCAATTTTCATTTTTATTCGAGTCTCCATCGTCTCTTATAAAGCACCAACTAGAGAGCACTATTGTCATACTTGTGCATTGGATGTAGCTAATATGGAGTGTGTTTCATGAATGGATCAATGATTGATCATAATGGGCTAGGGATAACTTTCTTTAGCGTTGATATTTTGAAAGGCATGGTTGCTTGTTAGTATGCTTGAGTATTTATATCTTCATGTCAAACTATAGACTATTGCTTTGAATCATTCAAGTCCATATGCCCATGCTATAAAAGAAAAGAATATGATGAATATGATAGGCATCATTCCACATCAAATTTTTTGTTTTTATCATTTACCTACTCGAGGATGAGCAGGAATTAAGCTTGGGGATGCTGATACGTCTCCAACGTATCTATAATTTTTGATTGTTCCATGCTGTTATATTATCAATCTTGGATGTTTTTATATACATTCACAACAATTATATATCATTTTTTGGGACTAACCTATTAACTTAGTGTCCAGTGCCAGTTGCTATTTTCTGCCTGTTTTTGGTTTTATAGAATATCAATACCAAACGAAGTCCAAATGCCATGAAACTTTTTGGTTTTATAGAATATCAATACCAAACAAAGGCCAGAAGCCCCAGGAGGTGGCCACGAGCCACCAGGGCACGCCTGGGGGGGGGGGGGGGACAGGCACGCCCTGGTGCCTCATGGGCCCACCTCTGCCTCTTTTGACCTAATTCCACCACTATAAATTCCCAAAAATCGGGAAACCAACAGGAGAGTCCACGAAATACTTTTTCCGCCGCCGCAAGCTTCTGTTCTCGAGAGATCCCATATGGGGGCCTTTTCTAGCACTCCGCCAGAGGGGGATCAATCACGGAGGGGCTCTACATCAACCTTGCCGCCCTTCCGATGATGCGTGAGTAGTTTACCACAGACCTTCGGGTCCATAGTTAGTAGCTAGATGGCTTCTTCTCTCTTTTTGATCTTCAATACAATTTTCTCCTCGATGTTCTTGGAGTTCTATCCGATGTAATCACTTTTTGCTATGTGTTTGTTGGGATCCGATGAATTGTGAGTTTATGATCAGATTATCCATGAATATTATTTGAGTCTTCTCTGATCTCTTTTATGCATGATTATTATAGCTTCGTATTTCTTCTCCGATCTATTGATTTGGTTTGGCCAACTAGATTGATTTATCTTGCCATGGGAAGAGGTGCTTTGTAATGGGTTCGATCTTGCGGTGCTCAATCCCAGTGACAGAAAGGGACATGACACGTATGTATCGTTGCTATTAAGGGTAAAAAGATGGGGTTTATTCATGCGTGAGTTTACTTTGTCTACATTATGTCATCTTGCTTAAGGCGTTACTCCGTTCTTTATGAACTTAATACTCTAGATGCATGCTAGATAGCGGTCGATGGGTGGAGTAATAGTAGTAGATGCAGGCAGGAGTCAGTCTACTTGTCTCGGACGTGATGCCTATATACATGATCATTGCCTTGGATATCGTCATGATTATTTGCTTTTCTATCAATTGCCCAACAGTAATTTGTCTACCCACCGTATGCTATTTTCTTGAGAGAAGCCTCTAGTGAAAACTATGGCCCCCGGGCCTATCTAAATCATATATTAAAAACCCTAAAAATACTTTGCTGCACTTTTTCTTTATTTATTTTATTTTGTATTTTTGTTTAATCTATCTATCTATCACCATACAATTTAATCTTGCAATTGACCGCCGAGGGATTGACAACTCCTCGTTTGCGTTGGGTGCAAGGATTTGTTGTTTGTGTGCAGGTACTGTTAAGGAGGTGTTGCGTGGTTCTCCTACTAGATTGATAACCTTGGTTTCATAACTGAGGGAAATACTTACCTCTACTGTGGTGCATCATCCCTTCCTCTTCGGGGAAAATACCAACGCAAGCTACAAGTAGCATGGGTCATCAAGACTCTTTTCTGGCGCCATTGCCGGGGAGTGATGCACCTTTGGTGAGTGGAATTTGGTAAGGAAACATTTATATTACATGCTGAAATTTATTGTCACTTGTCACTATGGAAAGTAATCCTTTGAGGGGTTTGTTCGGGGTATCTTCACCTCGACCGGAAGCACAAAGAGTTGCTCCTCAACCTACTGCACCTACTGAAAATATTTATTATGAGATTCCTTCGGGTATGATAGAGAAACTGCTAGCTAATCCTTATGCAGGAGATGGAACAATACATCCTGATATGCACCTAATCTATGTGGATGAAGTTTGTGGATTATTTAAGCTTGCAGGTTTACCCGGAGATGAAGTTAAGAAGAAGGTTTTCCCTTTATCTTTGAAGGAAAAGACATTGACATGGTATAGGCTATGTGATGACATTGGAACGTGGAGTTGGAATCGATTGAAATTGGAATTTTATCAAAAGTTTTATCCTATGCATCTGGTTCATCGTGATCAGAATTATATATATAATTTTTGGCCTCATGAAGGAGAAAGCATCGCTCAAGCTTGGGGGAGGCTTAAGTACATGATGTACACATTCCCCAATCATGATCTCTCAAGAGAAATTATCTTACAGAATTTTTATGCTCGGATTTCTCATGATGATCAAACCATGCTCGATTCTTCTTCGACTGGCTCCTTTATGAAGAAAACTATTGAATTCAGATGGGATCTTCTGGAAAGAATTAAACGCAACTCTGAAGATTGGGAACTCGACAAATGTAATGAGTCAGGTATAACACTTGAGTTTGATTGTGTTAAATCTTTTATAGATACCAATGCTTTTCGTAAGTTTAGCACCAAATATGGACATGACTCTGAGATAATAGCCTCCTTTTGTGAATCATTTGCTACTCATGTTGATCTCCCTAAGGAGAAGTGGTTTAAATATCATCCCCCTATTAAAGAAAAGATTGAGGAACCCATAAGTGTTAAAGAAGAAACAATTGTTTACCATGTTGATCCAGTTGTGCCTATTGCTTATATTGAGAAACCACCTTTTCCTGTTAGGATTAAGGATAATGCTAAAGTTTCAACTGTGGTTAACAAAAGTAATATTAGAGCACCTAGACCCTCTGAACAAATTAAAGTTGAACCTAATGTTGCTATGGTTAAAGATCTCTTGGTCGATAATATAGATGGGCATGTTATTTACTTCTGTGACGAAGCAGCTAGAATTGCTAAACCAGATCCTAAAGATAAAAACAGACCTGTAGTAGGCATGCCTGTTGTCTCTGTTAAAATAGGAGATAATTGTTAACACTGTTAATGCAAATAGAGATGGGCATGTTATATCAAGAAATTATGAACGATATTGCACCTATTGAAATAGAGGACATTGATGTTACTATTAAGCTTGCAAATAGAGATACCATTACGTCGCTTGGGATCGTTAGATATGTTGAAGTCTTGTGTGAAAAAATAAAATACCCTACTGATTTTCTTGTCCTCGGTTCTCCACAAGATAATTTTTGTCCCATTATATTTGGTAGACCTTTCTTGAACACTGTTAATGCCAAGATTGATTGCGCTAAAGAAACTGTTAGTGTTAATTTTGGTGGTATATCTCATGAGTTTAATTTCTCCAAGTTTCGTAGACAACCTCATGATAAAGAATTGCCTAGTAAAGATGAAATTATTGGTCTTGCTTCTATTGCCGTACCTCCTACTGATCCGTTAGAACAATATTTGCTAGACCATGAAAATGATATGCACATGAATGAAAGAAATGAAATTGATAATATGTTCTTTGATCAACCACCTATCCTTAAACACAATTTGCCTGTTGAAACTCTTGGAGGCCCACCTCCACCTAAGGGTGACCCTGTATTAGAACGGAAACAATTGCCTGATACATTAAAATATGCTTATCTAGATGAAAAGAAGATATATCCTGTTATTATTAGTGCTAACCTTCCCGAGCATGAAGAAAAGAGATTACTAAAAACTATGAGGAAGCGCCGTGTTGCTATTGGATATAATCTTGATGATCTTAAGGGCATTAGTCCCACTCTATGTCATCACAAAATTAATATGGAGCCTGATGCTAAACCAGTTGTCAACCACCAACGAAGATTAAATCCTAAGATGAAGGAGGTGGTAAGAACTAAAATATTAAAGCTTCTGGAAGCAGGTATAATCTATCCCATAGCTGATAGTTGATGGGTAAGTTCAGTTCATTGTGTCCCTAAGAAAGGAGGCATTACTGTTGTTCCTAACGATAAAAATGAACTCATTCCACAAAGAATTATAACTGGTTATAGGATGGTAATTGATTTTAGAAAATTAAACAAAGCCACTAGAAAAGATCATTACCCCTTGCCTTTTATTGATCAAATGTTAGAAAGATTGTCTAAGCATACACACTTTTGTTTCCTAGATGGTTATTCTGGTTTCTATCAAATACCCGTATCACCTGAAGATCAAGAGAAAACCACCTTTACTTGTCCTTCTGGAGCTTATGCTTATCGTCATATGCCTTTTGGTTTATGTAATGCACCTGCTACCTTTCAAAGATGTATGACTGCTATATTCTCTGACTTTTGTGAAAAGGTTGTTGAGGTTTCATGGATGATTTCTCCGTTTACGGAACTTCTTTTGATGATTGCTTAAGCAACCTTGATCGAGTTTTGCAGAGATGTGAAGAAACTAATCTTGTCTTGAATTGGGAGAAGTGCCACTTTATGGTTAATGAAGGTATAGTCCTTGGGCATAAAATTTCTGAAAGAGGTATTGAAGTTGATAAAGCTAAGGTTGATGCTATTGAGAAAATGCCATGTCCTAAAGATATCAAAGGTATAAGAAGTTTCCTAGGTCATGCTGGTTTCCATAGAAGGTTTATTAAAGACTTCTCTAAAATTTCTAGGCCTCTTACTAATCTCTTGCAAAAAGATGTTCCATTTGTTTTTGATTATGATTGTGTAGAAGCCTTTGAAACACTTAAGAAAGCCTTAACCTCTGCACCTATTGTTCAACCACCTGATTGGAACTTGCCTTTTGAAATTATGTGTGATGCTAGTGATTATGCTGTTGGCACTGTTCTAGGACAGAGAGTTGATAAGAAGTTAAATGTTATCCTTTATGCTAGTAAAACTCTAGACAGTGCTCAAAGAAATTATGCTACTGCTGAGAAAGAATTTCTAGTAGTTGTGTTTGCATGTGACAAATTCAGATCCTACATAGTTGATTCTAAAGTAATTGTTCACACTGATCATGCTGCTATTAAATACCTTATGGAAAAGAAAGATGCTAAACCTAGACTCATTAGGTGGGTTCTATTGCTACAAGAATTTGACTTGCATATTACTGATAGGAAGGGAGCTGAGAACCGCATAGCAGATAATTTGTCTAGAATGGAAAATGTTCTTGATGACCCACTTCCTATTAATGATGATTTTCCCGATGAACAATTAGCTGTGATAAATGCTTCTCGTAATACTCCTTGGTATGCAGACTATACTAATTATATTGTTGCTAAATTTATACCACCTAACTTTACATATCAACAAAAGAAAAAGTTTTTCTTTGATTTAGGACATTACTTTTGGGATGACCCACATCTATATAAAGATGGAGTAGATGGTATTATTAGACGTTGTGTACCTGAGCATGAACAGGAACAAATCCTACGTAAGTGTCACTCCGAGGCCTATGGAGGACACCATGCGGGAGATAGAACTGCGAATAAGGTACTACAATCTGGTTTTTATTGACCTACTCTTTTCAAGGATGCACGTAAGTTTGTTTTATCTTGTGATGAATGTCAAAGAATTGGTAATATTAGTAGACGTCAGGAAATGCCTATGAATTATTCACTTGCCATTGAACCATTTGATGTTTGGGGTTTTGATTATATGGGACCTTTTCCTAAATCCAATGGGTATACTCATATTTTTGTTCCTGTTGATTATGTTACCATGTGTGTAGAAGCTATTCCAACTAGTAGTGCTGATCATAACACTTCTATTAAAATGCTTAAAGAAGTTATTTTCTCGAGGTTCAGAGTCCCTAGATATTTAATGACTGACGATGGTTCACATTTTATTCATAGTGCATTCCGTAAACTGCTTGCTAAATATGATGTCAACCATAGAATTGCATCTCCCTATCACCCTCAATCTAATGGTCAAGTTGAATTGAGCAATAGAGAAATAAAGTTAATTTTGCGAAAGACCGTCAATAGATCTAGAAAGAATTGGTCTAAGAAACTTGACGATGCATTATGGGCTTATAGAACTGCTTATAAAAATCCTATCGGTATGTCTCCTTATAAAATGATCTATGGAAAAGCATGTCATTTACCTCTTGAGTTAGAACATAAAGCATATTGGGCAATTAAAGAACTCATTTATGATTTTAAACTTGCCGGTGAAAAGAGGTTATTTGATATTAGCTCACTAGATGAATGGAGAATCCAAGCTTATGAAAATGCCAAACTATTTAAAGAAAAAGTTAAAAGATGGCATGATAAAAGAATTCAAAAATGGGAATTCAAAGTGGGTGAATATGTTCTATTGTACAATTCTCGTTTTTGATTTTTTGCAGGAAAACTTCTCTGTAAATGGGAAGGACCGTATATCATCGAAGAAGTTTATCGCTCCGGAGCCATCAAAATAAACAACTCCGAAGGCACTAATCCGAGAGTGGTGAATGGGCAAAGAATTAAGCACTATATTTTAGGTACTCCCATTAATGTTTAAACTAATATTATTGAAACAATTACACCGGAAGAGCACATCAAAGAGTCCTTCCGGAACACTCCAGAACCCTGAAAAGGGGTAGGTATGTGATACGGTAAGTAAACCGACTCCAAAAATTCCATAAAATACTTTCTGTCAGTTTTGGAATATTAGAAAAAATACAAAAATAAGAAACAGCCAAGGGGACCCACCACACGAGGCACCAGGGCATGCCACCCCCTAGGCGCGCCCTGGTGGCTTGTGGGCCCCTCATGAGCCTTCCCGATACCGTTTTCTCCTGGAATACTTGTTTTGCAAGATAAAAATACTTTATATATACTCCCGGATGTTTTGACCACCGTATCGCAGAAATCTCCTCTGTTCTTGTTTCGTGCAATTTTTCTGACAGATCTAGATCGCTTTGGCTCCACCAAGCTCTTCCAAGGACAAGTTCTACGAGAAGGTCATCAACCCCTACCTACCGGAGGTGATGAAACACCCTGAAGCCATCGAGATGCGTGAGGGGGTGCTTCACATCTGGGATGTTCAAGGACCCAAGAAGACCGGGAGCGTGGAGGCCAGGCTCGAAGCGGTGGAGCAGGAGATTTTCAAGTGCCAAGGGATGGTAGAACATGGACTTAGCGCCAACCACTCCATGATCACGGAATTCACCCGCGATCACAAGGTGGATGGCCAATCGAAGGGGGACATCGTCTTCAAGCTCAATGAATGAATTGACTATCTCCAAGGCCAAATCTATGATCTTCGAAACCAAAATTTTGAGTATGAGGCAAGATTCAAAGGTATGAGTTTAGCTGCAAGTTTCAGGACTCCGGAGACTCGTTCATCCTTTTATGATGGGGAACCTATGCCATGGAAGCCGGAGGACAAGCCCACCACTTCATCACCACCACCATCACCAAAGAAAGAAACCTGAGTACATGGGTATTGGCACTCCCCTTGGCTTGTGCCAAGCTTGGGGGAGGTGCCCCGGTATCGTATCACCATCACTTTTATTATCTTTGCCTATTTTTAGTTCGATCCTTAGTTATTTCATGATTTAGTTGAATAAAAGTTTAGTATGATCTATTTTCGAGTGCTAGTTTCGTGATCTATCTATCTATGTAATTGAGTTGAGAGTTATATAATAAAGAGTAGTTTGAGTTTTTGCTTCTTTACTAATATGTTTCAACCCTAGCAATGAAAATAATGAAAAATATCATATGCTAATCTTACGGAAAGTAATTGTGGCGCCCCCGGCCCAACCGTGCACTAATCATACACACAAATGCACACGATCAAGCCCAGGGACTCATGGGAAGATATCACAACACAACTCTAGACACAAAATAAAATAATACAAGCTTTATATTACAAGCCAGGGGCCTCGAGGGCTCGAATACATAAGCTCGAGTTACACAAGCATTAGCGGAAGCAACAACAGTATCTAAGTACAGACACAAAGGTTAAACAAGCCTGCCTTAAGAAGGCCGAGCAAAACAAAGACATCTGATCGAAAAGGCGCAGGCCTCCTGCCTGGGAGCCTCCTAAACTACTCCTGGCCGTCGGTCTCCTCGTAGAAGTAGGCTCCACCGGGTTAGTAGTCGTTGACGGGGTCAGCTGGATCTGGGGCTCCGCCATCTGATCGCAGCAATCGGGTATGGGAAAAAAGAGGTAGCAAAGCAACCGTGAGTACTCATCCAAAGTACTCGCAAGACTTACATCAGAACTATTCTAATTATGCATCGGTATCAAGTGAATGGGCTGTATCTGTGGACTAGACTGCAGAAATGCCAGAATAGAGGGGAAAGCCTAGCCTATCGAAGACTAGCATCTTCAGCGACTTGCAGCATTAGAAGAGTGCAGATTGGTAACATATAATAAAGCAACAAGCATGTAGTAGCAAAGCCTAGAGATCCTTCCTCGACTCCCTGCGAGAAAGCGATCCCGGAGCTTACAATTAAAGTAACATGTTTCAGTTCAAGTTGTAATGGATCGGGATACAACACTGAGCGTCCTGTTACCGTGGACACGGCTATTGGAATAGATAACTTCCCTGCAGGGGTGCACTATTGTTAGCCAACACGCTCGATTAACTCTGGCTGGACACACTTTTATCGGGTCATGCCTGGCCTTGGCTGATCGACACGACGTAGTCCTACCTAGGCTCAGCAGAGAGGTCCCCGCCGGTCTACATCCTAAGTGCTCAGGGATCGTGGGCCCATCGCCCTTTGCACTCCGGGTCGTTGCGTGGGTGAACGGGACCAAGCACCACCTCTGTCATGGATGGTACCTGCCCGAACGCGCCGCAATGCTGAACTAGACGTCTGACAGAGCTTTCGGCTGATACATACGGTGTAGAAGGCCCCATTAAACCATTATCCCACGTGGTGGTAGTGCATATAGGCCAGTGGCCAACTCAGATCAAATACCCAAATCCGTTAGCGAATTATTAGGAGCTCGCGGTGACGATCAGTACTCCTATCGCCCCGTCTCGAGGAAGTGCAACAAGGGTCAGGCCCATCCCTCTCTAGGGCGGTCTCTGCCTGCCTGGCCGCGCCTTGTAATTATCTCGCGGGTACCCTCCAGGTCAACCCGACTCCACTTTTCCCGCGGGTACCCCTCAGGGTCGACCCGCCTGCACAAAGGTCTGAGGTAAAAGTCATGGTAACCGTGTGTCCAAAACATCAAAGGGAACCCGAGGAATCACCCTCGATGGATTCCTACTCGATGTAATCCGTTAAGGAGAACCGGGAGGAATCACCCTCGATGGTCCCCACTTGAGGGGTTGCACGACCGAGTCATCATCGGGAAGGGGAGAGCGAGGAATCACCCTCTGCAATCACCACCGATGTGCTATACTACAGGGATATCATCAGGAGTGCAATATGAGGTATCACCCTCGGCACTCGATAGTAGCCCTACAGAGCCGTACAACTAATGGGGTGTGTGGTGATGTGACGGTCTCTGCACATCGATCACAAAGATCGAGGCACTAGTAACAAAGCAGGGCAACAGGGACACGGGTGAGGGGTCGCTGATGGATCATTAACCAACCTATTCTAGTTAGTTTAGGATAACAGGTAAAGTAAGAACAACAGGTTACAAAAGCAGGCTATGCATCAGAATAGGAGCATTCAATTATAGTAGCAAAATCTAATGCAAGCATGAGGGGGAAGGAATGGGCGATATAGGGACGATCAAGGAGGTTTTGCTTGCCTGGAAGCTCTGCTGAAAAGGAAGAAGGGTCGTCGGTGACGTAGTCGATCACAGGGGCAGCGTCGGTCTTGGAGTCTACCGGAGAGAAGAGGGGAAGAAACAGTAAATATAAAGCAAACAATGCACACAGATGCTTGGCATGGCAATAGGCTATGCTAGGGGTGCCCTAACGCAATGCTACACGTTGTAGACGGAGCGGGAAAATATGTGGGGATATTTTCCCAGCTCCGGGCAGTTATCGGTATATTGAACCGGAGGGGAAAGTTCCATGTTCATCTAGTTAGGAGTGATGGTCAAGCATTTTGACCACATATTTTTCTGATCATTTTTCATATATAAATTATTTTCATCCGAGTTACGGTTTATTTAATATGATTTTTCAAAGTTTTATTGAATTTCTGGAGTTATTTTAATTATTTAAATTCGAATTATCCAAAACAGTGTTCTGTGACATCAGCATGACGTTTGGATGACATCATCGGTCATACCCGGCTGGCCAGGGTCAAACCTGACCAGTGGGTCCCACTGGTCAGTGTCACAGTAGTTAAACAGAGATTAACTTTAACTAAATAGGTTAATTAGCTAGCGGGCCCCATCTGTCAGTGACTTAATTAGTAATTAGATTAATTAATAGATTAATTAGGATTTTATTATTTATAAAAATGTTTAAATTAAGCGGGGCCCGCATGTCAGTGACCCAGCCTGCCTAGTCAGCAGTGTTGACTTGGTCAACTGGGTCAACAGACCCACTGGGCCCACAGGTCAGTGGCCCAGGGAGGTGCCACATAGGCGCCACGTCAACGCCGGCTGCCGGAGTTACTCCGGCGAGCCCGAAACGCGGCGGCGAACTCCGGCGAGCTCGGATTCACGCTACGGTGGGTTGTTTTGCGCGTGGCCGGGCTTATTCGAACGCGCGTTCGATGCCTCGTCGATTGGCGCCGGTGGGAGCTGTTGGGGAGGCCTACAGCGACGACGGCGACTAACGGAGGCGGCGGCCGGAGTCGGGCTTCGACGGACTCGTCGCTACGGGGCACGGGGAAAAGAGCAAAAGGCACGGGCGGCTCCAGCGAGGTGCCCTGAGCTCGTTGGCGAGCTCAGTTGGCCCGGCGGCGGGCAGTGGCTACGGCGGGGAGTGACTGCAGCGGTGGCCAGAATGCGGCAGCGGCAATAGCAAGCAGCAGCGCAGGGAGCCGGCTAGGGAGAGAGAGAGGTGGACGCGGGGCTCACTGCGGGGCCGTAGGGAGTGGCAGCGGGCTCGGGGAGGCGCGGAGCGGCCGGAACGGCGACAGCGATCTCGGCGGCCGTGGGTGAAGGAGGCGTCGCGAGCGACGGCGGTGAAGCTCCTCGGTGATGATGCAGTGGCGCCGGAGATGAAGTCGAGGCCGGGGAAGCTCTTAGACACGTCGCGGTGACGAGCGGACGCTGGTGGCCGCGTGAATCACGGCGGTGCGGCCATGACCGCGCTTGGGTGAAGGTGGAGAGCGAGGGAGAGAGGGTGAGGCAGGGCTAGGGTTAGTCAGGGGGGTCCGGGGCGGGGTCCTTATCCACCACGGCGGGCGCGGCGTCGCGCTGTCGTGCGGGAGAAACAGGGGGCCGGGCGCGCGCGCGCTGTGCGGGCGACAGCAGCGCGAGGAGGGAGACGACGCGGCTGGGCTGGGCCGCGGTGCACTGTGGCCACTAGGGACCAGTTGCACAGTAGCTTTAGGGCTTTTTCTTTTATTCTTTTCTGTTTTCTATTTTCTTTACTATTTGGCATTTTCTTTTAATAGCAAATGAGTTTAGAAAAATGTGAAACTTGCCAAATTAAATACCCTGCAATATTCTGCACTGCCACAGTGGGTTTGGGATTTAAATGAATTAATTTGAATTTTAATTAAATGGCAATGGTTAAAGGGTGCTATTTTGGCTCTGTTTTCATGATGTTAGAGTCAATTTGGGAATTCTAAAAATGTTGATTTTAGTTTTATAATTTCTTTGGGATTATTCGCAATATTATGAACATTTTTATTCATTTAATTGAAGAAGTAATAATTTGACTTGCATTTGAATTTGTATTATTTCCTAAATGCAATTTAATTAGGATGATCATGATGAAATGGCAATTTAATTAACTTAATGACAGGGTTGAGATCTGGGGGTGTTACAGTAATGACATTACATAAAGAAAAGTATAAGTAGTAAAATTTATTGAAAGTCAACAAACATAGCATTGGTCAATGATGCAATTCATGAAAAAATTAATAAGGGAAGAGAAGATTCACATGCAAATACACTATCTTGGACATCTTTTATGATTGTGAGCCCCCATTGAGTATTTTATGTCAAATTGTTGACGTTGGACAAGGAAGACAACGTAATGAATTATGTTTGCTTATAGTCACATAGAAGTTATATTGTCATAGATCCTCCAACATGTGGTGCTTGCCCAATATCTTTGCTAGCCAAAAATCCGCACCAAGTAGAGATACTACTTGTGCATCCAAAACCCTTAAACCCAGTTGCATGTCATGAGAGTCCTTTATATCTACCTATGGATTGAATAAGATCCTTCAAGTAAGTTGTCATCGGTGCAAAAAGCAATAAAAAATGCTCCTAAATATGTATGAACTTTTATTGTAAAGGAAAATAAGCTTTGTACGAACTTGTGATGGTAAACAAATAAAAGCGACAGACTGCATAATAAAGGTTGCTATCAAAAGGGGCAATATAAAGTGACGTTCCTTTGCATTAAGAGCTTGTGCATCCAACAACAAAAAGCGCATGACAATCTCTGCTTCCCTCTGTGAAGGGCCTATCTTTTACTTTTATGTATTTACTTTTTATGCAAGAGTCAATAGTGTTCTCCTCTATTCCTTTTTTTATTTTTCTCTTTTGCAAGCATCATGTGGTGGGGAAAGATCTAGGCACATATATCCAGTTGGATATGAGTGATCATGAGTTATTATTGTTGACATTACCCTTGAGGTGAATAAGTTGAGAGGCAAAATTATAAGCCCCTATCTTTCTATGTGTCTGGCTAAAACTTTTGCTCCATATATATGTTGTGAGTGTTAGCAATCATAGAAGACTAAATGATGGTTGAGTGTGTGGACTTGCTAAAAGTTCCTACATGAGACCCTTCCTGAAAATATGATGAATTGCAATTGCATTGTTGACTGAGAACATAGTTTGTTAGTTTTCAAGAAAGTTTATGCCTTATACTTCATTGTTGTGATGAATTGTTACTTGCTCATGAGATGTTCTATGATAATGAATATTGTTGTTATAATAATGATCATGATGCTACTATGTCCGTATTTTGTTTTTATCGACACCTCTCTCTGTAAACATGTGGACATGATTATCGATATCGGCTTTCGCTTGATGACAAGCGAGGTCTAAGCTTGGGGGAGTTGATACGTCCATTTTGCATCATGTTTTCCTACTGTTATTTATAGTGTTTTTAATCAATATAACACTTTGTGGAGCAATTCTAATGCCTTTTCTCTCTTAATATGCAAGATTTACATAAGGAGGGAGATTGCCGGTAGCTGGAATTCTGGACCTAAAAAAGCTATGTCAGAGATACCTAATCTGCACATCTCCAAATGAGCTGAAATATCACGGAGATTTATTTTGGAATAAATAAAAAATACTGGAGAAAAGAAGTACCAGAGGGGGCCACCCAGGTGCCCACGAGGCACCAGGGCGCGCCACCCCCCCAGGTGCGCCCTGGTGGCTTGTGGGGCCCCTGGCCAGCCTCCGGTGCCCATTTTCTGGTATATAAGCCCATTTTGCCCTAGAAAAAATAAGGAGAAGACTTTTGGGATGGAGCGCCGCTGTCTCGAGGTGGAACTTGGGCAGGAGCACTTTTGCTCTCCGGCGGAGCGATTCCGCCGGGGATACTTCCCTCCGAGAGGGGGAAATCGAAGCCATCGACATCACCAACGATCCTATCGTCGTGGGAGGACCAATCTTCATCAACATCTTCAGCAGCACCATCTCATCTCAAACCCTAGTTCATCTCTTGTATTCAATCTTTGTCTCAAAACCTCAGATTGGTACCCGTGGGTTGCTAGTAGTGTTGATTACATCTCATAGTTGATGCTAGTTGGTTTATTTGGTGGAAGATTATATGTTCAAATCCATTATGCTATTCAATACCCCTCTGATCTTCGACATGAATATGATGTGTGAGTAGTTACTTTTGTTCTTGAGGACATGGGAGAAGTCTTGTCATAAGTAATCATGTGAATTTGGTATTCGTTCGATATTTTGATGATATGTATGTTGTTGATTCTCTTAGTGGTGTCATGTGAACGTCGACTACATGACACTTCACCATCTTTGGGCCTAAGGGAATGCATTGTGGAGTAGTAATTAGATGATGGGTTGCTAGAGTGACAGAAGCTTAAACCCTAGTTTATGTGCTATTCTGTAAGGGGCTGATTTGGATCCATATGTTTAATGCTATGGTTAGATTTATCTTAATTCTTCTTTCGTAGTTGCGGATGCTTGCGAGAGGGGGTAATCATAAGTGGGAGGCTTGTTCAAGTAAGAACAGCACCCAAGCACCGGTCCACCCAGATATCAAATTATCAAAGTAGCGAACGCGAATCAAACGAACATGATGAAAGTGACTAGATGGAATTCCCATGTGTCCTCGAGAACGTTTAGCTTATTATAAGAGATCGTTCCGGCCTGTCCTTTGCAACAAAAAGGATTGGGCTACCTTGCTGCACCTTGGTTACTATTGCTACTTGTCACTTGTTACAAATTATCTTGCTATCAAACTACTTGCTACCGATAATTTCAGTGCTTGCAGAAAATACCTTGCTGTAAACTACTTGTCATTTCCTTCTGCTCCTCGTTGGGTTCGACACTCTTACTTATCGAAAGTACTATGATTGATCCCCTATACTTGTGGGTCATGATGGCACATTATTATCATGCGTAGTACTAGCATCATCATAAGTATCATTCATAGTAGAAGTAGTATCATCAATAACTTGCGACATATCAGAATGAATAGCAGGTGGTCGTGTCACAAGCCTACTCAAAATAGAAGGTGAATCAAGTGCGGAGCTAGATGGCAGTTCCTTACCTCCCCTCATCTTAGAGGGAACGATCTTGGTATTAGAGTGTTTCAGATTCTTCATAGTGATCAACCGATATAAATCCCAAGTGACTCATCAAATAGAGCTATGCTCCCGGCAACGGCACCATAAAAAGGTCTTGATAACCCACAAGTATAGGGGATCGCAACAGTTTTCGCGGGTAGTATTTCACCCAGATTTATTGATTCGACACAAGGGGAGCCAAAGAATATTTGTGAGTATTAGCAGTTGAGTTGTTAATTCAACCACACCTGGAGAACTAAATATCAGCAGCAAAGTGTTTAGTTGCATAGTAGTATAATAGTTTCAATAGCAGTAGGAACAATAACAACAGTAATGGCAGCAGTAACAGTAGTAGTTTTGTAGCAAGTGTAAAGCAGTAGCAACAAAGTAACTTAGCAGAAACCAATATGAGAAAATCGTCGGCATTGGATCGGCGATGATAATTATGTTGGATGATATTCATCATGTAACAGTCACAACCTAGGGCGATACACAATAGCTCCAATTCATCAATGTAATGTAGGCATGTATTCCGTATATAGTCATACGTGCTTATAATAAGAACTTGCATGCCATCTTTTGTCCTACCCTCCCGTGGCAGTGGGGTCCTTAAGGAAACTAAGGGATATTAAGGCCTCCTTTTAATAGAGAACCAGAACAAAGCATTAGCACTTAGTGAATACATGAACTCCTCAAACTACGGCAATCACCGGAAAGAATCCCAATTATTGTCACCTTGGGGTAAGCAGATCATAACACGCAATAGGAGCATATAACTTGCAAGATAGGATCAAGAACACAAATGTATTCATGAAAACATAAAGGGTTCAGATCTGAAATGATGGCACTCGGGCCCTAGTGATGACCCACAAGTATAGGGTATCAATCGTAGTCCTTTCGATAAGTAAGAGTGTCGAACCCAACGAGGAGCAGAAGGAAATGACAAGCGGTTTTCAGCATGGTATTTTCTGCAAGCACTGAAATTATCGGTAACGAGTAGTTTGATAGCAAGATAATTTGTAACAAGTGACAAGTAGCAATAGTAACAAAGAGTGCAGCAAGGTAGCCCAATCCTTTTTGTAGCAAAGGACAGGCCGAAACGATCTCTTATAATAAGCAAAGCATTCTCGAGGACACATGGGAATTTCATCTAGTCACTTTCATCATGTTTATTTGATTCGCGTTCGCTACTTTGATAGTTTGATATGTGGGTGGACCGGTGCTTGGGAGCTGTTCTTACTTGAACAAGCCTCCCACTTATGATTAACCCCTCTCGCAAGCATCCGCAACTACAAAAGAAGAATTAAGATAAAGCTAACCATAGCATTAAACATATGGAAACAAATCAGCCCCTTACGGAATAGCGCATAAACAAGGGTTTAAGCTTCTGTCTCTCTAGCAACCCATCATCTAATTACTACTCCACAATGCATTCCCTTAGGCCCAAAGATGGTGAAGTGTCATGTAGTCGACGTTCACATGACACCACTAAGAGAATCAACAACATACATATAATCAAAATATCGAACGAATACCAAATTCACATGATTACTTATGACAAGACTTCTCCCATGTCCTCAATAACAAAAGTAACTACTCACAAATCATGTTCATGTCCAAGATCAGAGGGGTTTTAAATAGCATAATGGATCTGAACATATAATCTTCCACCAAATAAACCAACTAGCATCAAGTACAAGATGTAATCAACACTACTAGCAACCCACAGGTACCAATCTGAGGTTTTGAGACAAAGATTGAATACAAGAGATGAACTAGGGTTTGAGATGAGATGGTGCTGTTGAAGATGTTGATGAAGATTGGTCCTCCCACGATGAGAGGATTGTTGGTGATTGATACGTCCATTTTGTATCACGTTTTGCTACTGTTATTTATAGTATTTTTAATCAATATAACACTTTGTGGAGCAATTCCAATGCCTTTTCTCTCTTATTATTCAAGATTTACACAAGGAGGGAGATTGCCGGCAGTTGGAATTCTGGACCTGAAAAAGCTATGTCAGAGATACCTATTCTGCACATCTCCAAATGAGCTGAAATTTCACGGAGATTTATTTTGGAATAAATAAAAAATACCGGAAGAAAGAAATACCAGAGGGGGCCACCCAGGAGCCCACGAGGCACCAGGGCGCGCCACCCCCCAGGCACGCCCTGGTGGCTCGTGGGGCCCCTGGCCAACCTCTGGACCCCATTTTCTTGTATATAAGTCCATTTGCCCTAGAAAAAAAATATAGAGAAGACTTTCCGGATGGTGCACCGCCGTCTCGAGGCGGAACTTGGGCAGGAGCACTTTTGCCCTCCGGCAGAGAGATTCTGCCGGGGATACTTCCCTCCGGGAGGGGGAAATCGTCGCCATCGACATCACCAACAATCCTCACATCATGGGAGGACCAATCTTTATCAACATCTTCAACAGCACCATCTCATCTCAAACCCTAGTTCATCTCTTGTATTCAATCTTTGTCTCAAAACCTCAGATTGGTACCTGTGGGTTGCTAGTAGTGTTGATTACATCTTGTAGTTGATGCTAGTTGGTTTATTTGGTGGAAGATTATATGTTCAGATCCATTATGCTATTTAATACCCCTCTGATCTTGAACATGATTACGATTTGTGAGTATTTACTTTTGTTCTTGAGGACATGGGAGAAGTCTTGTCATAAGTAATCATGTGAATTTGGTATTCGTTCGATATTTTGATGATATGTATGTTGTTGATTCTCTTAGTGGTGTCATGTGAACGTCGACTACATGACACTTCACCATCTTTGGGCCTAAGAGAATGCATTGTGGAGTAGTAATTAGTTGATGGGTTGCTAGAGTTACAGAAGCTTAAACCTAGTTTATGCGCTATTCCGTAAGGGGCTGATTTGGATCAATATGTTTAATGCTATGGTTAGAGTTATCTTAATTCTTCTTTCGTAGTTGCGGATGCTTGCGAGAGGGGGTAATCATAAGTGGGAAGCTTGTTCAAGTAATAACAGCACCCATGCACCGTTCCACCCACATATCAAATTATCAAAGTAGCGAACGCGAATCAAACCAACATGATGAAAGTGACTAGGTGAAATTCCCATGTGTCCTCGAGAACGCTTTGCTTACTATAAGAGATCGTTCCGGCTTGTCCTTTGCTACAAAAAGGATTGGGCCACCTTGCTGCACTCTTTGTTACTATTGCTACTTGTCACTTGTTACAAATTATCTCGCTATCAAACTACTCGTTACTAATAATTTCAGTGCTTGCAGAAAATACCTTGCAGAAGACCGCTTGTCATTTCCTTCTGCTCCTCGTTGGGTTCGACACTATTACTTATCGAAAGAACTACGATTGATCCCCTATAGTTGTGGGTCATCAAGACTCTTTTCTGGTGCCGTTGCCGGGGAGTGAAGCGCCTTTGGTGAGTGGAATTTGGTAAGGAAACATTTATATTACGTGCTAAAATTTACTGTCACTTGTCACTATGGAAAGTAATCCTTTGAGGGGTTTGTTCGGGGTATCTTCACCTCGACCGGAAACACAAATAGTTGCTCCTCAACCTACTGAAAATATTTATTTAGAGATTCCTCTGGGTATGATAGAGAAACTGCTAGCTAATCCTTATGCAGCAGATGGAACGGTACATCCTGATATGCACTTGATCTATGTGGATGAAATTTGTGGAATTTTTAAGCTTGCAGGTTTATCCGGAGCTGGAGTTAAGAAGAAAGTATTCCCTTTATCTTTGGAGGGAAAGGAATTGACATGGGATAGGCTATGTGAAGATACTGATACATAGGACCGGAACCGATTGAAACTGGAATTCCATCAGAAATTTTATCCTATGCAATTGGTTCATCGTGAACGGAATTATATATATAATTTTTGGCCTCGTGAAGGAGAAAGCATCGCTCAAGCTTGGGGGAGGCTTAAGTACATAATGTACACATGCCCCAATCATGAGCTCTCAAGAAAAATTATCTTACAGAATTTTTATGCTCGGCTTTCTCATGATAATCAAACCATGCTCGATTCTTCTTCGACTGGCTCCTTTATGAAGAAAACTATTGAATTCAGATGGGATCTTCTGGAAAGAATTAAACACAACTCTGAAGATTGGGAATTCGACAAAGGTAATGAGTCAGGTATAATACTTGAGTTTGATTGTGTTAAATATTTTATGGCTACCAATGCTTTTCATAAGTTTAGCACTAAATATGGACTTGACTCTGAGATAGTAGCTTCCTTTTGTGAATCATTTGCTACTCATGTTGATCTCCCTAAGGAGAAGTGGTTTAAATATCATCCCCCTATTAAAGAAAAGATTGAGGAACCCGTTAGTGTTAAAGAAGAAACAATTGTTTACCATGCTGACCCAGTTGTGCCTACTGCTTATATTGAGAAACCACCTTTTCCTGTTAGGATCAAGGAACATGCTAAAGTTTCAACTGTAGTTAACAAAAGTAATATTAGAGCACCTAGACCCTCCGAACAAATTAAAGTTGAACCTAATGTTGCTATGGTTAAAGATCTCTTGGTCGATAATATAGATGGGCATGTTATTTACTTCTGTGATGAAGCAGCTAGAATTGCTAAACCAGATTCTAAAGATAAAAACAGACCTGTAGTAGGCATGCCTGTTGTCTCTGTTAAAATTGGAGATCATTGTTATCATGGCTTATGTGATTTGGGTGCTAGTGTGAGTGCTATTCCGTTTACATTATATCAAGAAATTATGAATGATATTGCACCCGTTGAAATAGAGGACATTGATGTTACTATTAAGCTTGCAAACAGAGATACCGTTACACCACTTGGGATTGTTA
The DNA here is from genome assembly GCA_039707655.1 of Elymus sibiricus. Taxonomy (NCBI): domain Eukaryota; kingdom Viridiplantae; phylum Streptophyta; class Magnoliopsida; order Poales; family Poaceae; genus Elymus; species Elymus sibiricus. The sequence goes on along the minus strand of CM077674.1, from coordinate 323,758,668 downwards.
GAGATGTTGAAGTCTTGATTGGAAAAATAAAATACCCTATTTTCTAGTCCTCGGTTCTCGACAAGATGATTTTTGTCCCATTATATTTGGTAGACCTTTCTTGAACACTGTTAATGCCAAGATTGATTGCGCTAAAGAAACTGTTAGTGTTAATTTTGGTGGTATGTCTCATGAGTTTAATTTCTCCAAGTTTCGTAGACAACCTCATGATAAAGAATTGCCTAGTAAAGATGAAATTATTGGTCTTGCTTCTATTGCCGTACCTCCTACTGATCCGTTAGAACAATATTTGCTAGACCATGAAAACGATATGCATATGAATGAAAGAAGTGAAATAGATAAGATGTTCTTTGATCAACCACCTATCCTTAAACACAATTTGCCTGTTGAAACTCTTGGAGGCCCTCCTCCACCTAAGGGTGATCCTGTATTTGAATTGAAGCAATTGCCTGATACATTGAAATATGCTTACCTTGGTGAAAAGAAGATATATCCTGTTATTATTAGTGCTAACCTTTCAGAGCATGAAGAAAAGAGATTACTAAAAACTCTAAGGAAGCACCGAGCTGCTATTGGATATACTCTTGATGATCTTAAGGGCATTAGTCCCACTCTATGTCGGCACAAAATTAATATGGAGCCTGATGCTAAACCAGTTGTCGACCACCAACGATGATTAAATCCTAAGATGGAAGAGGTGGTAAGAACTGAAATATTAAAGCTTCTGGAAGAAGGTATAATCTATCCCATAGCTGATAGTAGATGGGTAAGTCCCGTTCATTGTGTCCCTAAGAAAGGAGGTATTACCGTTATTCCTAATGATAAAAATGAACTCATTCCACAAAGAATTGTCGCTGGTTATAGGATGGTAATTGATTTTAGAAAATTAAACAAAGCCATTAGAAAATATCATTACCCCTTACCTTTTATTGATCAAATGTTAGAAAGATTGTCTAAGCATACACACTTTTGTTTCCTAGATGGTTATTCTGGTTTTTCTCTAATACCCATATCACAATCCGACCAAGAGAAAACCACCTTTACTTGTCCTTTTGGAACTTATGCTTATAGACGTATGCCCTTATGTTTATGCAATGCACCTGCTACCTTTCAAAGATGTATGACTGCTATATTCTCTGACTTTTGTGAAAAGATTATTGAGGTATTCATGGATGATTTCTCCATTTACGAAACTTCTTTTGATGATTGCTTAAGCAACCTTGATCAAGTTTTGCAGAGATGTGAAGAAACTAATCTTGTGATGAATTGGGAGAAGTGCCACTTTATGGTGAATGAAGGCTTTATCTTGGGGCATAAAATTTCTGAAAGAGGTATTGAAGTTGATAAAGCTAAGGTTGATGCTATTGAGAAAATGCCATGTCCTAAAGATATTACAGGAACAAATCCTACGGAAGTGTCATTCCGAGGCTTACGGAGGACACCATGCGGGAGACAGAACTGCACACAAGTTATTACACTCTGGTTTTTATTGGCCTACTCTTTTCAAGGATGCTCGTAAGTTTGTCCTATCTTGCGATGAATGTCAAAGAATTGGTAATGTTGGTTGACGTCAGGAAATGCCTATGAATTACTCACTTGCTATTGAACCATTTGATGTTTGGGGATTTGATTATATGGGACCTTTTCCTAAATCCAATGGGTATACACATATTTTAGTTGCTGTTGATTACGTTACTAAGTGGGTAGAAGCTATTCCAACTAGTAGTGCTGATCATAACACTTCTATTAAAATGCTTAAAGAAGTTATTTTCCCAAGGTTCGGAGTCCCTAGATATTTAATGACTGATGGTGGTTCACATTTTATTCATGGTGGATTCCGTAAATTGCTTGCTAAATATGATGTCAAACATAGAATTGCATCTCCCTATCACCCTCAAACTAGTGGTCAAGCTGAATTGAGCAATAGAGAAATGAAATTAATTTTGCAAAAAACCGTCAATAGATCTAGGAAGAATTGGTGTAAGTAACTTGACGATGCATTATGGGCTTATAAAACTACTTATAAAAACCTATGGGTATGTCTCCTTATAAAATGGTTTATGGAAAAGCATGTCATTTACCTCTTGAGTTAGAACATAAAGCATATTGGGCAATTAAAGAACTCAATTACGATTTCAAACTTGCCGGTGAAAAGAGGTTATTTGATATCAGCTCATTAGATGAATGGAGAACCCAAGCTTATGAAAATGCCAAATTGTTTAAAGAAAAAGTTAAAAGATGTCATGATAGAAGAATTCAAAAATGGGAATTTAAAGTGGGTGAGCAAGTTCTATTGTATAATTCTCGTTTGAGATTCTTTGCAGGAAAACTTCTCTCTAAATGGGAAGGACCGTATATCATTGAAGAAGTTTATCGCTCCGGAGCCATCAAAATAAACAACTCCGAAGGCACTAATCCAAGAGTGGTGAATGGGCAAAGAATTAAGCACTATATTTCAGGTACTCCCATTAATGTTGAAACTAATATTATTGAAACAATTACACCGGAGGAATACATAAGAGAGACCTTCCAGAACACTCCAGAACCCTGAAAAGGAAGAGGTACGTGATACGGTAAGTAAACCGACTCCAAAAATTCCATAAAAATACTTTCTATCAGTTTTGGAATATTAGAAAAAATACAAAAATAAGAAATAGCCGAGGGGACCCACCTGGTGCCCACGAGGCACCAGGGCGCGCCACCCCCCAGGCGCGCCCTGGTGGCTCGTGGGCCCCTCGTGAGCCTTCCCGACTCCGTTTTCTCCCGGACTACTTGTTTTGCAAGATAAAAATTCTTTATATATACTCCCAGACGTTTTGAGCGTCGTATCGCAGAAATCTCCTCTGTTCTTGGTTCGTGCTATTTTTCTGACAGATCTAGATCGCCATGGCTCCAAAAAAGCTCCGTACCAAGCATCGTATTGTGCAACCATCGCTGGGCAAACGCCCTTACAGCGAGGTTTACTACGAGTTTTCATCGGGAGAAGAAGACGATGGCAAGGAGGACAAGGTCGAGGAAATTGAAGGAACCTAGGCTCCAGAAGGAGGGCAAGCGATTCCCATGGAGGAGACCGCAGAGAAGGGAGATATACTTCAACCCTTATATGATCATCTCTCCCCATCCGTAATTGAAGCTTTAAGAGTCTTTGAAATAGTTTCTGTTCAGAATACATCTCTCACTCGTGAAGTTATTCTGTTGGAAGTGCAAAACATCGCACTTCGGAGCATCAACCGTAGATTGATGTATCTGCTACAGCTGAAGGACAAGCCCGACCGCCACTTCATCATCACCACCATCACCGAAGAAGGAAACTTGAGTACATGGGTATGGGCACTCCCCTTGGCTTGTGCCAAGCTTGGGGGAGGCACCCCGGTATCGTATCACCATCACTTTTATCATCTTTACCTATTTTTAGTTCGATCCTTAGTTATTTCGTGATCTAGTTGAATAAAAGTTTAGTATGATCTATTTTCGAGTGCTAGTTTCATGATCTATCTGTCTATGTAATCGAGTTGAGAGTTATATAATAAAGAGTAGTTTGAGTTTTTTTTGCTTCTTTACTTTCATGTTTCAATCCTAGCAATGAAAATAATGAAAAAGATCATATGCTAATCTTATGGAAAGTAATGACATTACATAAAGAAAAGTATAAGTGGTAAAATTTATTGGAAGTTAACAAACATAGCATTAGTCAATGATGCAATTCATGAAAAATTTAATAGGGAAGAGAAGATTCACATGCAAATATACTATCTTGGACATCTTTTATGATTGTGAGCCCCCATTAAGTATTTTATGTCAAGTTGTTGACGTTGGACAAGGAAGACAATGTGATGAATTATGTTTGCTCATATTCACATAGAAGTTATATTGTCATAGATCCTCCAACATGTGGTGCTTGCCCAATATCTTTGCTAGCCAAAAATCCGCACCAAGTAGAGATACTACTTGTGCATCCAAAACCCTTAAACCCAGTTTCATTTCATAAGAGTCCACTATATCTACCTATGGATTGAATAAGATCCTTCAAGTAAGTTATCATCGGTGCAAAAAGCAATAAAAATTGCCTCTAAATATGTCTGAACTTTTATTGTAAGGGAAAATAAGCTTTGTACGAACTTGTGATGGTGAAGAAATAAAAGCGACAGACTGCATAATAAAGGTTGCTATCACAAGGGGCAATATAAAGTGATGTTCCTTTACATTAAGAGCTTGTGCATCCAACAACAAAAAGCGCATGACAACCTCTGCTTCCCTCGGCGAAGGGCCTATCCTTTAATTTTATGTATTTAATTTTTATGCAAGAGTCAATAGTGTTCTCCTCTACTTCCTTTTTATTTTTCTCTTTTGCAAGCATCATGTGGTGGGGAAAGATCTAGGCATATATATCTAGTTGGATATGAGTGATCATGAGTTATTATTGTTGACATCACCCTTGAGGTGAATAAGTTGGGAGGCGAAATCATAAGCCCCTATCTTTCTATGTGTCTGGCTGAAACTTTTTGCTCCATATATATGTCGTGAGTTTTAGCAATCATAGAAGACTAAATGATGGTTGAGTATGTGGACTTGCTAAAAAGCTCCTACATGAGACCCTTCCTGAAAATATGATGAATTGCAATTGCATTGTTGACTAAGAACATAGTTTGTTAGTTTTCAAGAAAGTTTATGCCTTATACTTCATTGTCGTGATGAATTGTTACTTGCTCATGAGAAGTTTTATGATAATAAATATTGCTATTGTAAAAATGATCATGATGCTACCATGTCCGTATTTTGTTTTTACCGACACCTCTCTTTCTAAACATGTGGACATGATTGTTGATATCGGCTTTCGCTTGAGGACAAGCGAGGTCTAAGCTTGGGGGAGTTGATACGTCCATTTTGCATCATGTTTTGCTACTATTATTTATAGTGTTTTTAATCAATATAACACTTTGTGGAGCAATTCTAATGCCTTTTCTCTCTCAATATGCAAGATTTACACAAGGAGGGAGATTGCCGGCAACTGGAATTCTGGACCTGAAAAAGCTATGTCAGAGATACCTATTCTGCACATCTCCAAATGAGCTGAAATTTCACGAAGATTTATTTTGGAATAAATAAAAAATACTGGAGGAAAGAAGTACCAGAGGGGGCCACCCAGGTGCCCATGAGGCACCAGGGTGCGCCACCCCCCAGGCACGCCCTGGTGGCTTGTGGGGCTCCTGGCCAGCCTCTGGTGCCCATTTTCTGGTATATAAGCCCATTTTCCCTAGAAAAAAAAGGAGAAGTCTTTTGGGACGGAGCGCCGCTGTCTTGAGGCGGAACTTGGGCAGGAGCACTTTTGCTCTCCGGCGGAGCGATTCCGCCGGGGATACTTCCCTCCGGGAGGGGGAAATCGAAGCCAGCAACATCACCAACGATCCTCTCATCGTGGGAGGACCAATCTTCATCAACATCTTCACCAGCACCATCTCATCTCAAGCCCTAGTTCATCTCTTGTATTCAATCTTTCTCTCAAAACCTCAGATTGGTACCTGTGGGGTGCTAGTAGTGTTGATTACATCTCGTAGTTGATGCTAGTTGGTTTATTTGGTGGAAGATTATATGTTCAGATCCATTATGCTATTCAATACCCCTCTAATCTTGGACATGATTATGATTTGTGAGTAGTTACTTTTGTTCTTGAGGACATGGGAGAAGTCTTGTCATAAGTAATCATGTGAATTTGGTATTCGTTCGATATTTTGATGATATGTATGTTGTTGATTCTCTTAGTGGTGTCATGTGAATGTCGACTACATGACACTTCACCATCTTTGGGCCTAAGGGAATGCATTGTGGAGTAGTAATTAGATGATGGGTTGCTAGAGTGACAGAAGCTTAAACCCTAGTTTATGGGTTGTTCCGTAAGGGGCTGATTTGGATCCATATGTTTAATGCTATGGTTAGAGTTATCTTAATTCTTCTTTTGTAGTTGCGGATGCTTGCGAGAGGGGGTAATCATAAGTGGGAGGCTTGTTCAAGTAAGAATAGCACCCAAGCACCGGTCCACCCACATATCAAATTATCAATGTGGCGAACGCGAATCAAACCAACATGATGAATGTGACTAGATGAAATTCCCATGTTTCCTCAAGAACGCTTTGCTTACTATAAGAGATCGTTCCGGCTTGTCCTTTGCTACAAAAAGGATTGGGCCACCTTGCTGCACTCTTTGTTACTATTGATACTTGTCACTTGCAAAAAATTATCTCGCTATCGAACTACTCGTTACCAATAATTTCAGTGCTTGCAGAAAATACCTTGCTGAAGACCGCTTGTCATTTCCTTCTGCTCCTCGTTGGGTTCGACACTCTTACTTATCGAAAGGACTACGATTGATCCCCTATACTTGTGGGTCATCAGTGATGTCGATGGCTTTGATTTCCCCTTCCCGGAGGGAAGTATCCCCAGCGGAATCGCTCCGCCGGAGAGCAAAAGTGCTCCTGCCCAAGTTCCGCCTCGAGACAGTGGCGCCCCGTCCCAAAAGTCTTCTCCTTATTTTTTCTAGGGCAAATGGGCTTATATACCAGAAAATGGGCACCAGAGGCTGGCCAGGGACCCCACAAGCCACCAAGGCGCACCTAGGGGGGGGGTGGCGTGCCCTGGTGCCTCATGGGCACCTGGGTGGCCCCCTCTGGTACTTCTTTCCTCCAGTATTTTTTATTTATTCCAAAATAAATCTCCGTGAAATTTCAGCTCATTTGGAGATGTGCAGAATAGGTATCTCTGACATAGCTTTTTCAGGTCCAGAATTCCAGCTGCCGGCAATCTCCCTCCTTATGTAAATCTTGCATATTAAGAAAGAAAAGGCATTAGAATTGCTCCACAAAGTGTTATATTGATTAAAAACACTATAAATAACAGTAGTAAAACATGATGCAAAATGGACGTATCAGCTCCCCCAAGCTTAGACCTTGCTTGTCCTCAAGCGAAAGCCGATATCGATAATCATGTCCACATGTTTAGAGAGAGAGGTGTCGATAAAAACAAAATACGGACATAGTAGCATCATGATCATTATTATAATAGAAATATTCATTATCATAGAACTTCTCATGAACAAGTAATAATTCATCACAACAGCGAAGTATAAGGCATAAACTTTCTGGAAAACTAACAAACTATGTTCTCAGTCAACAATGCAATTGCAATTCATCATATTTTCAGGAAGGGTCACATGTAGGAGCTTTTTATCAAGTCCACATACTCAACCATAATTTAGTCTTCTATGATTGCTAACACTCACAATAACACTTCTATTAAAATTCTTACAGAAGTTATTTTCCCGAGGTTCGGAGTCCCTAGATATTTAATGACTGATGGTGGTTCACATTTTATTCATGGTGCATTCCGTAAACTGCTTGCTAAATATGATGTCAACCATAGAATTGCATCTCCCTATCACCCTCAATCTAGTGGTCAAGTTGAATTGAGCAATAGAGAAATAAAATTAATTTTGCAAAAGACCGTCAATAGGTCCAGAAAGAATTGGTCTAAGAAACTTGATGATGCATTATGGGCTTATAGAACTGCTTATAAAAACCCTATGGGTATGTCTCCTTATAAAATGGTTTATGGAAAAGCATGTCATTTACCTCTTGAGTTAGAACATAAAGCATATTGGGCAATTAAAGAACTCAATTATTATTTTAAGCTTGCCAGTGAAAAGAGGTTATTTGATATTAGCTCACTAGATGAATGGAGAACCCAAGTTTATGAAAATGCCAAATTGTTTAAATAAAAAGTTAAAAGATGGCATGACAAAAGAATTCAAAAACGGGAATTCAAAGTGGGTGAATATCTTCTATTGTACAATTCTCGTTTGAGATTCTTTGCAGGAAAACTTCTTCTCTAAATGGGAAGGACCGTATATCATCGAAGAAGTTTATCGCTCCGGAGCCATCAAAATAAACCACTCCGAAGGCACTAATCCAAGAGTGGTGAATGGGCAAAGAATTAAGCACTACATTTCTGGTACTCCCATTAATGTTGAAACTAATATTATTGAAACAATTACACCGGAGGAATACATAAGAGAGACCTTCTAGAACACTCCAGAACCCTGAAAAGGAAGAGGTACGTGATACGGTAAGTAAACCGACTCCAACAATTATATAAAAATACTTTCTGTCAGTTTTGGAATATTAGAAAAAATACAAAAATAAGAAACAACCGAGGGGACCCATGAGGTGCACACGAGGCACCAGGGCACGCCACCCCCCAGGCGCGCCCTGGTGGCTCGTGGGCCCCTCGTGAGCCTTCCCGACTCCGTTTTCTTCTGGATTACTTGCTTTGCAAGATAAAAATTCTTTATATATACTCCTGGACGTTTTGACCACCGTATCGTAGAAATCTCCCCTGTTCTTGTTTCATGCTATTTTTCTGACAGATCCAAAATTATGTCGTCTCAAGACTCAGATGGAGAGAGCTTCATATCAAACTATGTTTTGAATCCAAGGATCTATGGGGATATAGACCCCTATGGGTGGTCCACAGAGGAGGAGCGAGATGCCAACATGAAGGGAACGGAAGACGCGAGCTCGGATGAAGAAGATGCCCCTCGACCTCAACCGGGAGATATGCATGTGGAGTTCAAGAAGTCGAGCCTCCCAAACACAGTAAACAAATCTAAGTGTGAGAAAATAGTGGAGCTTGAGCAAGAAATTAGCAAGTTGAAGGAAGAAAACTATGTTCTGAAGCGGAAGCTGAAGGACAAGGCCACCACTTCATCATCACCATCATCACCGAAGAAAGAAACTTGAGCACATGGGTATGGGCACTCCCCTTGGCTTGTGCCAAGCTTGGGGGAGGTGCCCCGGTATCGTATCACCATCACTTTTATTATCTTTACCTATTTTTAGTTCGATCCTTAGCTATTTCGTGATCTAGTTGAATAAAAGTTTAGTATGATCTATTTTCGAGTGCTAGTTTTGTGATCTATCTACCTATGTAATTGAGTTGAGAGTTATATAATAAAGATTAGTTTGAGTTTTCGCTTCTTTACTTTTATGTTTCAATCCTAGCAATGAAAATAATGAAAAAGATCATATGCTAATCTTATGGAAAGTAATGACATTACATAAAGAAAAGTATAAGTAGTAAAATTTATTGAAAGTTAACAAACATAGCATTGGTCAATGATGCAATTCATGAAAAAATTAATAAGGGAAGAAAAGATTCACATGCAAATACACTATCTTGGACATCTTTTATGATTGTGAGCCCCCATTGAGTATTTTATGTCAAATTGTTGACGTTGGACAAGGAAGACAACGTATCGAATTATGTTTGCTTATATTCACATAGAAGTTATATTGTCATAGATCCTCCAACATGTGGTGTTTGCCCAATATCTTTGGTAGAAAAAAATCCGCACCAAGTAGAGATACTACTTGTGCATCCAAAACCCTTAAACCCAGTTTCATGTCATGAGAGTCCATTATATCTACCTATGGATTGAATAAGATCCTTCAAGTAAGTTGTCATCGGTGCAAAAAGCAATAAAAATTGCCTCTAAATATGTATGAACTTTTATTTTAAGGGAAAATAAGCTTTGTACGAACTTGTGATGGTAAAGAAATAAAAGCGACGGACTGCATAATAAAGGTTGCTATCACAAGGGGCAACATAAAGTGACGTTCCTTTGCATTAAGAGCTTGTGCATCCAACAACAAAAAGCGCATGACAACCTCTGCTTCCCTCTGCGAAGGGCCTATCTTTTACTTTTATGTATTTACTTTTTATGCAAGAGTCAATTAGTGTTCTCCTTTATTCTCTTTTTATTTTTCTCTTTTGCAAGCATCATGTGGTGGGGAAGATCTAGGCATTTATATCCAGTTGGATATGAGTGATCATGAGTTATTATTGTTGACATTACCCTTGAGGTGAATAAGTTGGGAGGCGAAATTATAAGCCCCTATCTTTCTATGTGTCTGGCTGAAACTTTTTGCTCCATATATATATGATCAACACTACTAGTAACGTAATCAACAGCAACTAAAATATGAGTATACCCATTGGATTTAGGAAAAGGTCCCATGTAATCGAATCCCCAAACATCAAATGGTTCAATAGCAAGTGAATAATTCATAGGCATTTCCTGACGTCTACTAATATTACCAATTCTTTGACATTCATCACAAGATAAGACAAACTTACGAGCAACCTTGAAAAGAGTAGGCCAATAAAAACCATATTGTAATACCTTATGTGCAGTTCTGTCTCCCGCATGGTGTCCTCCGTAAGCCTCGGAATGACACTTCCGTAGGATTTGTTCCTGTTCATGCTCAGGTATACAACGTCTAATAATACCATCTACTCCTTCTTTATAAAGATGTGGGTCATCCCAGAAGTAATGTCTAAAATCAAAGAAGAACTTTTTCTTTTGTTGGTATGTGAAACTAGGTGGTATAAATTTAGCAACAATATAATGGGCATAGTTTGCATACCAAGGAGTGTTACGAGAAGCATTTATGATAGCTAATTGCTCATCGGTAAAACTATCATCAATAGGTAGTGGGTCATCAAGAATATTTTCCAACCTAGACAAGTTATCAGCTACGGGGTTCTCAACTCCCTTCCTATCAGTAATATGCAAGTCAAATTCTTGTAGCAATAGAACCCACCTAATGAGTCCAGGTTTAGCATCTTTCATTTCCATAAGGTATTTAATAGCAGCATGATCGGTGTGAACAATTACTTTGGAATCAACTATGTAAGATATGAATTTATCACATGCAAACACAACTGCTAGAAATTCTTTCTCAATAGTAGCATAATTTCTTTGAGCACTGTCTAGAGTTTTACTAGCATAATGGATAACATTTAATTTCTTATCAACTCTCTATCCTAGAACAGCACCAACAACATAATCACTGGCATCACACATAATTTCAAAAGGCAAGTTCCAATCAGGTGGTTGAACAATAGGTGCAGAGGTTAAGGCTTTCTTAAGTGTTTCAAAGGCTTCTACACAATCATCATCAAAACAAATGGAACATCCTTTTGCAAGAGATTAGTAAGAGGCCTAGAAATTTTAGAGAAGTCTTTAATAAACGATCTATAAAAACCAGCATGACCTAGGAAACTTCTTATACCTTTAATATCCTTAGTACAAGGCATTTTCTTAATTGCATCAACTTTAGCTTTATCAACTTCAATACCTCTTTCAAAAATTTTATGCCCAAGGACTATACCTTCGTTAACCATAAAGTGGCACTTCTCCCAATCCAAGATGAGATTAGTTTGTTCACATCTCTACAAAACTCGATCAAGGTTGCTTAAGCAATCATCAAAATAAGTTCCATAAACGGAAAAATCATCCATGAAAACCTCAACAATCTTTTCACAAAAGTCAGAGAATATAGCAGTCATACGTCTTTGAAAGGTAGCAGGTGCATTACATAAACCAAAAGGCATACGACGATAAGCATAAGTTCCAAAAGGACAAGTAAAGGTGGTGTTCTCTTGGTCGGCTTGTTATACAGGTATTTGAGAGAAACCAGAATATCCATCTAGGAAACAAAAGTGTGTATGCTTAGACAATCTTCCTAACATTTTATCAATAAAAGGTAAGGGGTAATGATCTTTTCTAGTGGCTTTGTTTAATTTTCTAAAATCAATTACCATCCTATAACCAGTTACAATTCTTTGTGGAATGAGTTCATTTTTATCATTAGGAACAACGGTAATACCTCCTTTCTTAGGGACACAATGAACGGGACTTACCCATCTACTATAAGCTATGGGGTAGATTATACCTGCTTCCAGAAGCTTTAATATTTCAGTTCTTACCACTTCCTTCATCTTAGGATTTAATTGTCGTTGGTGGTCGACAACTGGTTTAGCATCAGGCTCCATATTAATTTTGTGCTGACATAGAGTGGGACTAATGCCCTTAAGATCATCAAGAGTATATCCAATAGCCGCTCGGTGCTTCCTTAGAGTCTTTAGTAATCTTTTTTCTGCATGCTCTGAAAGGTTAGCACTAATAATAACAGAATATATCTTCTTTTCATCTAGATAAGCATATTTCAATGTATCAGGCAATTGCTTTAATTCAAATATAGGGTCACCCTTAGGTGGAGGAGGGCCTCCAATAGTTTCAACAGGCAAATTGTGTTTAAGGATAGGTGGTTGATCAAAGAACATCCTATCTATTTCATTTCTTTCATTCATGTGCATATCATTTTCATGGTCTAGCAAATATTGTTCTAACGGATCAGTGGGAGGTACGACAATAGAAGCAAGACCAATAATTTCATCTTTATTAGGAAATTCTTTATCATGAGGTTGTCTACGAAACTTAGAGAAATTAAACTCATGAGACATACCACCAAAATTAACACTAACAGTTTCTTTAGCGCAATCAATCTTGGCATTAACAGTGTTCAAGAAAGGTCTACCAAATATAATGGGACAAAAATTATCTTGTGGAGAACTGAGGACTAGAAAATCAGTAGGGTATTTTATTTTTCCACACAAGACTTCAACATCTCTAACGATCCCAAGCGGTGTAATGGTATCTCTGTTTGCAAGCTTAATAGTAACATCAATGTCCTCTATTTCAATAGGTGCAATATCATTCATAATTTCTTGATATAAGGTAAATGGAATAGCACTCACACTAGCACCCAAATCACATAGGCCAAGATAACAATGATCTCCTATTTTGACAGAGACAACAGGCATGCCTACTACGAGTCTGTTTTTATCTTTAGGGTCTGGTTTAGCAATTCTAGCTGCTTCATCACAGAAGTAAATAACATGCCCATCTATATTATCGACCAAGAGATCTTTAACCATAGCAACATTAGGTTCAACTTTAATTTGTTCAGAGGGTCTAGGTGCTCTAATATTACTTTTGTTAACCACAGTTGAAAATTTAGCATGTTCCTTAATCCTAACAGGAAAAGGTGGTTTCTCAATATAAGCAGTAGGCACAACTGGATTAACATGGTAAACAATTGTTTCTTCTTTAACACTAAAGGGTTCCTCAATCTTTTCTTTAACAGGGGGATGATATTTAAACCACTTCTCCTTAGGGAGATCAACATGAGTAGCAAATGATTCACAAAAGGAAGCTACTATCTCAGAGTCAAGTCCATATTTATTGCTAAACTTATGAAACACATCGGTATCCATAAAAGATTTAACACAATCAAACTCAAGTGTTATACCTGACTCTTTACCTTTTTCGAGTTCCCAATCTTCAGAGTTGCATTTAATTCTTTCCAGAAGATCCCATCTGAATTCAATAGTTTTCTTCATAAAGGAGCCAGTCGAAGAAGAATCGAGCATGGTTTGATCATCATGAGAAAGCCGAGCATAAAAATTCTGTAAGATAATTTCTCTTGAGAGCTCATGATTGGGGCATGTGTACATCATGTACTTAAGCCTCCCCCAAGCTTGAGCGATGCTTTCTCCTTCACGAGGCCAAAAATTATATATATAATTCCGATCACGATGAACCAAATGCAGAGGTTAAAATTTCTGGTGGAATTCCAATTTCAATCGGTTCCGGTCCCATGTATCAGTATCATCACATAGCCTATACCATGTCAATGCCTTTCCCTCCAAAGATAAAGGGAATACTTCCTTCTTAACTCCATCTCCGGATAAACCTGCAAGCTTAAACAATCCACAAATTTCATCCACATAGATCAAGTGCATATCAGGATGTATTGTTCCATCTCCTGCATAAGGATTAGCTAAATTTCTCTATCATACCCGAAGGAATCTCATAACAAATATTTTCAGTAGGTGCAATAGGTGGAGGGGCAACTCTTGGTGCTTTCGGTCGAGGTGAAGATACCCCGAACAAACCCCTCAAAGGGTTACTTTCCATAGTGACAAGTGACAATAAATTTCAGCACGTAATATAAATGTTTCCTTACCAAATTCCACTCACCAAAGGCGCTTCACTCCCCGGCAATGGCGCCAGAAAAGAGTCTTGATGACCCACAAGTATAGGGGATCAATCGTAGTCCTTTTGATAAGTAAGAGTGTCGAACCCAACGAGGAGCAGAAGGAAATGACAAGCGGTTTTCAACAAGGTATTTTCTGCAAGCACTGAAATTATCGGTAACGAGTAGTTTGATAGCAAGATAATTTGTAACAAGTGACAAGTAGCAATAGTAACAAAGAGTGCAGAAAGGTAGCCCAATCCTTTTTGTAGCAAAGGACAGGCCGGAATGATCTCTTATAATAAGCAAAGCGTTCTCGAGGACACATGGGAATTTCATCTAGTCACTTTCATCATGTTTGTTTGATTCGCGTTCGCTACTTTGATAATTTGATATGTGGGTGGGCCAGTGCTTGGGTGATGTTCTTACTTGAACAAGCCTCCCACTTATGATTAACCCCTCTCGCAAGCATTCGCAACTTCGAAAGAAGAATTAAGATAAATCTAACCATAGCATTAAACATATGGATCAAAATCAGCCCCTTACGGAATAGCGCATAAACTAGGGTTTAAGCTTCTGTCACTCTAGCAACCCATCATCTAATTACTACTCCACAATGCATTCCCTTAGGCCCAAAGATGGTGAAGTGTCATGTAGTCGACGTTCACATGATACCACTAAGAGAATCAACAACATACATATCATCAAAATATCGAACGAATACCAAATTCACATGATTACTTATGACTAGACTTCTCCCATGTCCTCAAGAACAAAAGTAACTACTCACAAATCATGTTCATGTCCAAGATCAGAGGGGTATTAAATAGCATAATGGATCTGAACATATAATCTTCCACCAAATAAACCAACTAGCATCAACTACAAGATGTAATCAACACTACTAGCAACCCACAGGTACCAATCTGAGGTTTTGAGACAAAGATTGAATACAAGAGATGAACTAGGGTTTGATATGAGATGGTGCTGTTGAAGATGTTGAAGAAGATTGGTCCTCCCATGATGAGAGGAACGTTGGTGATGTCGATGGCTTCAATTTTCCCCTCCCGGAAGGAAGTATCCCCGGCGGAATCGCTCCGCCAGAGAGCAAAAGTGCTCCTGCCCAAGTTTCGCCTCGAGACGGCGGCGCCCCGTCCCAAAAGTATTCTCCTTATTTTTTCTAGGGCAAATGGACTTATATACCAGAAAATGGGCACCGGAGGCTGGCCAGGGGCCCCACAAGCCACCAGGGCGCGCCTGGGGGAGGGGGTGGCGCGCCCTGGTGCCTCATGGGCACCTGGGTGGCCCCCTCTGGTACTTCTTTCTTCCAGTATTTTTTATTTATTCCAAAATAAATCTCCATGAAATTTCAGCTCATTTGGAGATGTGCAGAATAGGTATCTCTGACATAGCTTTTTCAGGTCCAGAATTCCAGCTGCCGGCAATCTCCCTCCTTATGTAAATCTTGCATATTAAGAGAGAAAAGGCATTAGAATTGCTCCACAAAATGTTATATTGATTAAAAACACTATAAATAACAGTAGTAAAACATGATGCAAAATGGACGTATCACCTAGTGACAAGCATTAAGTATAGCAAAGTCATAGCAACATCAATCTCAGAACATAGTGGATACTAGGGATCAAAGCCCTAACAAATTGACTCGATTACATGATAAATCTGATCCAACCCATCTCCGTCCAGCAAGCCTATGAAGGAATTACTCACGCCCGGTGGTGAGCATCATGAAATTGGTGATGGAGGATGGTTGATGATGACGACGGCATCGAATCCCCCTCTCCAGAGCCCCGAACGGACTCCAGATCAGCCCTCCCGATGAAGAACAGGTGGTGGCGGCGGCTCCGTATCGTAAAACGTGATGAAATTTCTTCTCTTATTTTTTTCTTGGGGAAAGAGAATTTATAGCATTGGAATTAGGTCAGACGGCCACCTGTGGGCCCCACAAGGCATCAGGGCGCGCCCTAGGGTGGGGTCGCGCCCTGTTGCCTTGTGGGCAACAGGTGGCCCCTCTTCTGTTGATTCTTGCGTCAATAATTTTTATATATTCCATAAAAATTCTCCAAAAAGTTTCGTCCAAATCCGAGAACTTTGATTTTTGCACAAAAACAACACAATGGTAGTTCTGCTGAAAACAACGTCAGTCCGGGTTAGTTTCATTCAAATCATGCAAATTAGAGTCCAAAACAAGAGCAAAAGTGTTTGGAAAAGTAGATACGACGGAAACGTATCAGACAACAGGTTGTTACCTTCCAAGGAAGAAATCGAATGGCGGGATCCAGAAGAAGAAATTCACCCACAGCCGGGTCAGAATGAGATTGTCTTATTTGCTGATCATCTGGACCGAGGATTCCGTCCCCCCGGCTCAAAATTCTTCTGGGATGTACTTCACTTTTTTAACATCAGACCGCAAGACATAGGCCCCAACTCTGTTCACAACTTGTGCCAGTTCCAAGTATTTTGTGAAATATATCTACAGCTTGAGCCGTCCATCAGCTTGTTCCAAGAATTTTTCTACTTGAATCATCAGACAGAACACAAGGACGGACCAAGCCTGGAGCTCGGCGGAGTCACTATCCAGTGGAGGAAGAACACAGCCTTCCCCGATGCCAAATCAGCAAGCCACCCAAAAGGATGGTATAAAACTTGGTTCTACTGCAAGGATACCTCCCCCACCGGGCAACATCCACTTCCGGGTTATAGGCCAAACTGGCTTGACGCCTCCATCGTCTTCCCAGGCTTCGCTTCTACAGAAGAGAGAGAGGCTCTGGCACCTTTGTATTCTAGAATAAATGCCTTAACTGCTCACGGCCTCACCGGTGTGGACCTGACCCGGACTTGGGTAGAATGGCGCATCCAGCCTCTGGACTTCAGGAATCAGCTATTGCACACTTACTCCGGTGAGCCGGAAGACCCGCTTCGGTTTAGCCATGTCAACCTTTAGGAGAAAGATGTCTTGAAGTTTGCCAAGAAACTACTTGGTGAAACTAAAGAAGACATTAAAATCGTGGGACTCGCTCCCTTTTATGCAAACAACCTGGCACCCTCGGTAAGCCGCCATCCTTACTATAGCCTTTTAGGTCATTTATTCTGCATTTCCTTTGCTGTATTTTCATCAACCCGTCATTGTACAGGAAAACTCTGATTGGTGGAAGGTCAAACTTCAAGACCCCACCCCTCCCCAAGAGGATAGCGAAGAAGATCCAGAAGACGATGAAGACCAAGAGGTAGAACTTGACTCCCTTGGCCGTCTGTTTAATCAACTTGCTGACGCCACCTCTTCAAAGGAACATGCTGAAACTAGTCATGCCGGTGAGCCAGAGGTAACACTGATATCTTCAGATTCTGACTCACCGATATCCGTTCGAAAGAAATTCCGGATTGCAGTTCGAAAAGTTCCTTTTTCACATCGATATGCTCACTTAGACCCACAATTTTCTTTGAAGAAGGCGCAGCACACAGGGACTTCTAAACGGAAGACCCGAAGCAGTGAAGGAGAGCTAAGCGGCGGGTTAGGCAATGAGCCGCCAGCATGGAGAGCTCGTACAGAGGCGCCTCTCAGCCAACTCCCTCTCTTCCGCACGCCGGTCGTTTCAAAGAGCCGCTACACTTGAATGACTTGGCATACCTAACATCTCCCTCTTCTGATGAATCGAGCGCCACTCAGGCTCCAGCCTTTAACATCAATCCTAGGTAAACAACCTGCTTACTCATATTTTATACAATGGATTCTTGCTCTTTATCCTTTAACCAAATGACTCTTTGTTCCTTGTATAGTGCGAACGCCATTAAGAAGAAGACCGTCACTGGGACGTCTGACCCAGTCATTCAAACAAGTCCTTCTCAAGAAGACGCAGCGGTTAACTCAGATATTCCAGGTGAGCCGGCTTTCCAGAGTGACCCGCCGCCCCAAGACACTACCACAAGCCCGGCTCATGCCTCTTCTCCTATCCTTCAGGAGAAGGAAGATTTGACTGAAGAGCAGCCTGTTGAGAAGGCCCAAGATGAAGTAATGGTGACCGGTGAACAACAGAATGCTCCACCAGAAACCTCTTCAGTCTTAGCAAAGATCCCTGCCAGGGCTGAGTCGCCCGTTAAAGATAAAGGAAAGGCGGCCCTTAACATTCATTCCTTTGAAGATTAGGACATCAATATGTTGCATCAATCCATGATAACCCGGCTGTCTAAGAGCCGGGATACAGAAATTGCCATGGTGACTTCCCTTAAATGGAAGTATGAGGTAACCTTCTGTCTCCTGACTTGATATATCCATACTGTAGGTAGCCCCCAAGGGCCGGGTCATTATACCATGATGATCTGGGACTTGTATGTTACAATCAACCTGTAGCCCCCAAGGGCCGGCTCATCATGATATGACGTGCTGGGTCTCTGTATGTATTGACGTAGAGCAAACTATGCATTAGCCCCCAAGTGCCATGTGGAATGCCCACATCCTCATGGGACTTTATTGCATTTGAGAAAACACTGATAAGTGTAGCCCCCAAGTTCCGGGTCGACCAGAATGGCGGCTTGGGACTTTCCTACATAACTTCTAACTCTGAGATTGCCTTGCAGGATATGCTGAATCAAGTGGAAACACAATCATCCTTCTTCCGAAAGGAAGCAAAGAGAGAGAGAGAGAGAAAACTTCATGAAAGGGCTGAAGAATCATCTTCAGAAGCCAACAAATCTTTGCAGATTGTGAGAAGCACACTGAAGGAATCTGAGGCAGAAAGAGCCGCCTTGGTCAAGCGTGCAGCAGAAGCAGAAGCCAAACTGAAGCCGGTGGCCCAAGAATTGGCCACATTGAAAAATCAGAGTACCAACATGTGCAATGCCATCTATGGTATGTAGTAAACTGATAACCGCCAAACATGTCATTTTGTAAAATACCACGCCATCCGGACTAACTTGATTTGTCTTCTTGCAGGCAGGAAAACTCACAACCAAGCTGTACAATCATTGGTGAAGCTGAAAGCCGTCTACACTCTTGTCGAGCAATTATATATAGGCGGCGCACGCTGCATCATGGCCGTCAAGAACACCAAGGCCCTGCCCCACTTGATTGCAGATATGTTAAAGGAGCTATCCATTGTTCCCAAATGGTTTGAGGAGTGGAAGAAGGCGGATTGCCGTGCTGGGTCTTGACAATGTTTGTGCGCACCAGAGCATATGTGCCGGAATTGGAGCCGGCTCAAGTCGTCGGTGGATATCCACAGTTCTACGTGGATGATTCCCCTTTCACCAAGAAGGACTTCCAGAGATGCATAAAGGAAACCCGGGTTGCCGCCACCACGATTGCAGAAGAGATGAATCTATCCAAATATCAAGCCTGATATTCTGAAGACAATGAGCAGATTGAGCCGCCTAACCCTCAGCCAGTGGCTCTTACTCATGCGCGTAAGCCATCCTTTGCTCCTGAAGTTGACCCTTCCTCTGTGATAAGAGCCGATGCAATGTTTGAAGCCTTGCGCTCAATCCAGTGGTCGACCGGCGACTCAACAAGTCAGGAAGAGGCGGAGGATGACGGCGATCGTGAAGAGCCGGGATGATGTCTACTACACAACTTATTCTTGTAGACTCGTGTTGGGCCTCCAAGCGCAGAGTTTTTTAGGACAGTAGCAATTTTCCCTCAAGTGGATGACCTAAGGTTTATCAATCCGTGGGAGGCGTAGGTTGAAGATGGTATCTCTCAAACAACCCTGCAACCAAATACAAGAAATCTCTTGTGTCCCCAACACACCCAATACAATGGTAAATTGTATAGGTGCACTAGTTCGGCAAACAGATGGTGATAAAATTGTAGTATGGATAGTAGATATAGGTTTTTCTAATCTGAAAATATAAAAACAGCAAGGTAGCAAGTAACAAAAGTGAGCACAAACGGTATTGCAATGCTTAAAACAAGGGCCTAGGGTTCATACTTTCACTAGTGCAATCTCTCAACAATGCTAACATAATTGGATCATATAACCATCCCTCAACGTGCGATAAAGAATCACTCCCAAGTTCCTATTAGCGGAGAACATAAGATAGAACTTGTTTGTAGGGTACGAAACCACCTCAAATTTATCCTTTCCGATCGATCTATTGAGCTATTCCTATAAGTGTCACAAACAGCCCTAGAGTTCGTACTAAAATAATGTGGCACCCCAGCTCAGAGCAACCGGCTTACCTTGCATTGCCAGCCCAGAGATCAAGTCTTCTGCCAACACACAACAACTTGGTACAGAAAACAACCGCTTTATTGATCTCTTAGCGGAAACATAGGTTCACATATTACATGATGAGCGAGGCCAAGCGGCACACACGGTGCGGCTGCACTTATGTACATTATTTTGTAGACATGGCAGGGGCCTCGATGATAAGGGAACTACTACGCGGCAGCGGAACGACGAGGTAGCGGAACTCCACTCCACAGGGACAATGCTGGGACACGGCCTAGAGCACGACATACTGCTCGACATCCACACCATGCACGGCTTCTCCTGCATCTGGCATGATAAGCCAGGTGAGTACTTTGAATGTACTCACAAGCTCACATCAATAAAAACAAGTGCGACAAACAACAACAAGGCATTTAACAGATTTAATGCATGAGCATGATATTTTCCAACATGAGGTGTGCGTGAAACATTGCCATGGTCCCTGGGACCAACTTACCATCTTGGGGTTACCGCATAACCACCGTTCATAACTTACCACCGTGATCCTCACTTGATCACAAACATACCTTTCATAGTGATCCTCACTCGATCACCACTTCTGCATGTGCCATCTTGTGAAGCTTAGTGTGCAAGTTAATTATATCTGTTGACCCACGGTGTGACCTACTACGAACCGTGGCCATATCCGAGGATGCGGCTATCGATAGATTATACACTCTACAGAGGTTAGTACACTGTACCCACACTACGGAACGCATGGCCTCGTTCTCCCATTCCGGTGGACCAACGACATTCTGACAAAACCAATCTATTGCATGACACTCTCCCGGCCACTCCGACAAACGCCCCTTTGGGCTATGTCCTGGGTGACCCCGATGCCAACATGTGACATCCGCCACCTCTGTGTCTGCCACCGTCGTGGCCAAACATAAACATCGTCCCAAAAGGGGACCTCGGTACCATCAAAACTCGGGTCCTCAAGGTTATGACTGCCTACCGGGCCAGGGTAGCGCCAGAGCACAACCTTCCCTCGTAGGAGGCACCGGCGAGAGGCATGACAATAGACCACATTAGGGCCTCCCCATCCAGGCAAGTGTGGTTGCACTGGTGAGCTCGATTTGGTGGCACCATGACTCGATCAACAACATGTTCAAGTTGAATTACTATCAAGTTTAATTTGACATGAAATCATTCGAGCCATAGTGTGTGAATGGATGCATGGGTCACGATCATGAATAACAAATGCATCATGTTATCATATGAGTATATGTCATGATACCTACTGCACACTAGCAAGAAATCATGTATCCTACTGCATAAATATCAACATGACAGAACAAAGTTTATGCAATAAGATCTATAAAACAAATTATTTTAAATAGTGAATATATGATGAATTAATTCAATTAAATCGAAGTCATTGCAATGCCATCCTTGCATATGAATGTTGTGGCTTGCCTTGGTTCAGAGGAGTGTCACAAAACTCCTGGCCTTCTCCAACACAACTAGGTTCTTCTGAAAATAATTTAAATGCAAAAAGAAAATGTCACATAACACTGTTTATTTCACCAGAAATTCTCAACAGCAAGAGAAATTCTGAAATTTGGCATATAGAAGCTTTGGAATTTTACAAACCAGTAGCAAAAAGAATCAACTCAATTGGACTTATAGATTAAAAGTTATACCCAGTCAAAGTTGGATTAGATCTGGTCAAAATTTGAATTTAAACGAAAATCCAGAAGCGGACACGTCGAAGACGTACTCAGAGAATACGCCTCCACTTATACCACTTCGGGCGAGCGAGAGAGAGGCTGACGGGTGGGTCCCGCTGTCAGGATTAAACAGGGGAGAGGGAGGGAACAGAGAGAGCGGCGCTTTCGCCGGTGATACTCCGGCGAGGAGTCCACGGCGGTCGCCGGAGTTGGGTGGGATGGACTCAGGGCAGTATGGCGAACACGTACGTACCCGGAGTGTCATTGGGGGTGGACGGACGGCGTCGAAATCTTCCTCTCCAGAGACGGTGGCGGTGGAGCTGATCGGACTCGGCGATTCCGGTGACAATCCGGCGAGCTCTCGGCACCATCGGTCTCAGGAGGTCTCCACGGTCTCGGGGGTAGCAGTGGTTGGTGCTGGGGTGGGCTAGAATAAGTGCAGGGTGGTGGGGGATCCACGGCTATCTCCGGCGATCAACGGCGGCGAGAGGCCCTCCCGGCCTTGCCACGCTCGTGGGGGAGTAGTTTATGGCCAAGTGAGGTGCGAGCGATGATCAAATCGAGTCGGGGGAGCCTCTATTAATAGATGGAGCTCGCCCGCTCTCGGGTGCCCGCCGGCGATGAGCTACAGAGGAGGAGAGGGGGGAGATAAGCACGGGCTCGGCGTGGGGAGGAGCAGGGGAGCACAGGGCTACGCGGTGCACGCGTGCGGCCACAGTGGCGCGCACTACGCGGGGAATGCGGGCACGCGAGCTCACTGTTCCGCCGCTTAGCTCTCGGCCGCTTCCGGCGAGCGGCTTGCCGGCGCCGGGGAGGAACAGGGAGAGGGCTGGGTGGCGCGCGGGAGTTGGCTACGGTGCTGGGGCACGGTGAGGTGTCGCGGGGAAGGCGGATGGACGGTGGCCGAGGGCCCCGACGCACAGAGCGCGGCGAGCGCATGTAGTGCACAGCGCTCTGACGCGGTCACCGCGTGCACTGGCACGCGGAGTGCTTTCGGCATTACCACACTATGTCCACCGTGTTGTCCCTTCAACGCGGTGCCTAGAAGTGCTCTGGTCTTGCCAATTGGCTCACTGGAGGTGACAAGAGGGAGCTGCAAAGTTTCTGGACAGAAACTTGCTCCAACCACTGGGGGACAAACGGCTGGGAATTTTGAGCTGAATTTTGGTGGTTAAGCATTACTTAGGAGGGTAGTCAGGTGGTAAAAATTTCAGCTTAAAATGATCAAGGAATAATATAGTTGCTTCACAAAGTGACTTTTCTGTCCCGAAGCAATAACATTTTCCTTGGCTGAAATTTTCCAAATGACCATGGGATATTTTTGCATAGGGCGGTGAGACATGATCCAAAGAATATTTGGGAATTTTCCTGGAATTTTTAGAGCAATAAAAATAGGGGTTGCTTCATAGCTTAGAGAGAAAAGGAGAATTTTCAGAGAGAAAAAGAATATAATGCCATTAAATAAAAATACTCAATGGCATTATGGTGAAAGGGATGAGGTCTAGGGAGGGTTTATGGATGATAGAACCCACTTGGAAGAAAATCAAAAATAAATCCAAGTGGTAAGTCCAAAAGAATTGACAGAAAACCTCAAATGCAAATAAAATATTCAATAAATCCAAATAAAAGAAAAAGGCAAAATCCAGGGTGTTACAACCCTCCCCCCTTAGGATGAATCTCGTCCTCGAGATTCGGTTGCTCAGGAAACAAATATGGGTATGCTGTCCTTAAGAAATCCTCTCTTTCCCAGGTGGCCTCATCCTCAGTGTGGTGCTCCCATTGGACCTTGTAAAACTTTATGGTTTTGCTGCGGGTGACTCTGTCCATCTCTTCCAAGATTCTCAAGGGTTTCTCCTCGTAGGTTAAATCCTTGGCAAGCTCTAGTTCTGTTATATCTGTCTGTTTTGCGGGTGGTGCGATGCATTTCCGTAACTGAGACACGTGAAACACATCATGAACCTCGGATAGCTCGGGAGGCAATTCTAACTGACAGGCCACTTTGCCTACTCTGATCATAACTGGAAACGGACCGATGTATCTTGGTGCAAGTTTTCCTCGAGTATGAAACCTTTTAAGTCCTTTCATTGGGGTAACTCGGAGATATGCATATTCACCTGGTTCGAAGTTGATCTGCCTATGCTTTGAGTCATAGTAGCTCTTCTGACGAGATTTTGCCACTTGCAGTCTGTCGCAAATTTCTTTGACTTGTTTTTCTGCTTCCATCATCAAATCAATCCCGAAGATTCGGCTGTCTCCTGTCTGGGACCAGTTCAGCGGGGTACGACACTTACGTCCATATAGGGCCTCAAAAGGTGACATCTTGAGGCTAGTCTGGTAGTCATTGTTGTAAGAAAACTCAGCGTATGGTAGGTTGTCTTCCCATTTGGGTCCATGAGCAAGAGCGCATGCCTGAAGCATATCTTCCAAAATTTGATTTACCCGCTCTGTCTGCCCATCTATCTGCGGGTGATAAGCGGTGCTATGCTTCAAAGCGGTTCCCAAGGCTTGGTGTAGACGTAGCTAGAATGCCGAGGTAAACAAAGATCCTCGATCTGAAGTGATAGTCCTGGGTACCCCGTGCAGACTGACAATCCTGGATACATAGAGTTGAGCGAGTTGATCTGCACGGTAGGTGGTCCTGATTGGAATAAAGTGAGCCACCTTGGTGAGCATGTCGACCACGACCCATATGGCATTATTTCCTCGTGGTGTCCTTGGTAATCCCACGATGAAGTCCATGCAGATATCATCCCACTTCCATTGTGGAACGGGTAAGGGTTGAAGTAGACCGGCTGGTTTCTGGTGTTCAGCCTTCACCTTGTTGCATATATCACAACAGGCGACGTAATAGGCGATATCTGTCTTCATACCTTCCCACCAGAATGTTTGCTTCAAGTCTTGATACATTTTAGTGCCCCCAGGATGAATAGAGTATGCGGACTCGTGAACTTCCTTTAGAATCTTCTGCTTTAAGTCTCCGAGGTCCGGTACACAGACTCGATCCCGAAATCGTAGTGTACCGTTGTCATCAATGTTGAAATCTGTCGTCTTCCCTTCCCGTTCTTGGGTCATTATCTTGAGTAACATTGGGTCACCAGGTTGAGCCTTTCGGATTTCATCATCCAAAGTAGGGGTTACTTCCAAGGTAACCGAGCAAATTGCATCACACAAAATCATGTTGAGCTGAGCTATTTCTTCTTGGAGTGCTGGGTGCAGACGCTCGAATAATGAGTTTGCGGTAGCCGGTTTGCGACTGAGAGCATCGGCGACCACATTTGCTTTTCCTGGGTGGTAATTGATACCCAAGTCATAGTCTTTGACCAACTCAAGCCATCTTCGTTGTCGGAGATTCAAGTCCGGTTGCGTGAATATATACTTGAGACTGTTGTGGTTGGTTTAGATTTGGCATCGGTTTCCAATGATGTAATGCCTCCAAATTTTTAAGGCATGCACTACAGCTGCCATCTGCAAGTCATGGGTAGGATAATTCTCCTCATGGGGTCGGAGTTGCCTTGATGCATAGGCCACGACCTTTCCATCTTGCATAAGTACACACCCAATGCCACGCCTGGATGCGTCGCAATAGATGTCGAAGCTCCGGTAGATGTCTGGTAGAGTCAACACTGGAGCGGTGGTCAACCGGGTCTTGAGCTCATTGAAACTGTTCTCACATTCTTCCGTCCATATAAACTTCTGATTCTTCTTGAGTAGTTCAGTCATTGGCTTGGCAATCTTTGAGAAGCCTTCAATGAAGCGACGGTAATAACCTGCCACACCCAAGAAACTCCTGATTTCTGTTACTGAAACAGGTGTCCTCCATTTCAGGACTTCCGTGACTTTACTTTGGTCCACTGCCACTCCTTGAGCGGAAAGAGTTTTCCCAAGGAATCCCACTTCCTTAAGCCAAAATTTGCATTTGCTGAACTTGGTATAGAGTTGATGAGCGCGTAATCGCTCCAATACTGCTGGGAGATGCTGCTTGTGCTCTTCTTCACTTTTGGAATATATGAGGATGTCATCAATGAACACCACTACAAACTTGTCCAAGAAGTCCATGAACACCTTGTTCATCATGTGCATAAAGAATGCAGGAGCGCTGGTCAGCCCAAATGACATGACCGTATACTCGTACAGCCCATATCGTGTGGTGAATGCTGTCTTGGGGATATCTTCTTTTCTGATTTTCAGCTGGTGATACCCGGTGCGCAAATCAATCTTGGAGAACACTTGAGCTCCACTGAGTTGATCGAACAAATCATCGATCCTGGGCAGCGGGTATTTATTTTTGATTGTGACATCATTGAGAGCACGATAGTCAACACACATCCAGAGACTGCCATCTTTCTTGCCCACAAATATTGCAGGTGCACCCCAAGGAGATGAACTGGGGCGAATATATCCTTTTTGGAGCATATCATCTATTTGTTTCTTCAACTCCACTAATTCAGACGAAGGCATTCGATAATACGTCTTGTAAATTGGTGTTGTCCCGGGCACAAGCTCGATTGAAAATTCAAGCTCTCGATCAGGTGGCTTGCCTGGAAATTCATCTGGAAACACATCTGGGAATTCACAGACCACTGGGATTAGATTCATTTCTGTAGCAATGGCAACATAGATCATCCCCTTCTTTGGCATGGCTCGACCGGCATAGAATCGTGCGGACTTGCCCGAGGGATTTATTAGTGTGACTTCTCTTGTTGCACACTTGATGCAAACCTGGTGTCTTGTCAACCAATCCATCCCCAAAATAATATCCAATGTTGGAGATTCAATGGATACCAGTGATGCGGGGAGAATGACTCCATTGATTGATATTTTCAATCCTCGGCATACAATATTTGTCCTGAGCCTGGATCCGGGGGATTGTACCACCATAACTTTATCCAAAAGAGTATAGGAAAGGGGATGTTGGGCAACAAAACTCCGCAAAATAAAAGAATGGGAAGCCCCGGAATCGAATAAAATTGTTGCAGGCATGTCATTAACAGGAAACATACCAATGACCACATCGGGAACTTCGGAGGCTTCCTCGGCGGAGATGTGATGAACTTGCCCTTGAATATACCTTCGTTTGGGGAATTGCCCCACATAATTGACTTGAGGCTTCAGGTTGGCTGTTGACTTGCCGTTCTTGGGACACTGCCTAGCGTAATGCCCAATCTGTCCACATGAGTAACAGGCATTGTTACGCTGACAGTCTTCCTTGTTTGGCTTGGTGACCACAGTCTTGATCTGACTTTCATTCTTGATATTCCCCTGCTGCCAGGTTGGCTTGAACTCAAACTGAGGTTGCTGCCAAGTACAAACCTTCTGAAAAACTTGCCCTTCTTTCTTGGGTTCAAACTTGCGTTTGCGGTCTTCATAGGCAGTCTTATGATCGTTAACCAGTTTGTGTTCCCTTTCGGCAATGAGTGCCTTGTTCACCAAAGTTTGGAAGTCGGGGAAATCCAGCATACTGAGTGCACATCGGAGGGTAAGGTTGAGTCCTCCGAGAAACCGATCTATCTTTCGCTCTTTGGTGTCCACATCATGAGTGGAATAACGGGCCAAGTGATTGAACTTGTTAAATATTCACTTACAGTCGAGGTCCCTTGGGTAAGGGTGAGAAATTCTCGAATCTTGACCTTCATGATGCCGGCAGGAATATGGTACTTGCAGAATTTATCTTTGAATTTATCCCAAGTAATCTCGTCTTCAGTAGGCCACATAATTTTGGCATTGTCCCACCATATAGCAGCTGGTCCTTCTAGGTAATGAGTGGCGAAGGGTACCTTGTCAGCATCTTCAGTGCGAGCAATTTCCAGCTTCTTCTCAATGGTCCTCAACCAATCATCGGCCTCCATCGGATCCACTGCTTGACTGAAACTTGGTGGTTTGGTCCTCTGAAAGTCTGACAGCTTGGAGTGATTACCATTGTGATTATTCTGCCCAACCATAGTCTGCATGCTTCTCAGGAACACCATCAGATCTTGGTTCCTCTTCTCTTCAAACATCCGCATAATCTGCTCTGTTGTGGGTGCTTGAGGTGGAGGAGGTGGTGGCTGATACGGTTCTGGAGAATGTCCTGCTTGCCTGGCGGATCGACGAACTGGAGTATTGTTGCCACCATAACAGTTACTGCCACACCTTGTCATCCTATATATGTTTCCCAATACGAAGCATCGAGATGAGCAACATCCATTAGGGAAAAACAAGAAAAATAGGGAGGTGAAGCAACAAAACCCGGAAGAGAAATCGAGAAAAGCCAAAGTGAATAGCAGAAAGCAACATAATTATACAATACATCATCCAGGATACATAACAGGACAACAGCATAGCTAGTACTACTACATGCACACAACCAAACACCACATCATCCTCATCTACACGCGACGACAGCGATCGCACCGGAACACTGACGGTCCTGCTGGTGTCTCCTCAGTGTCGGACTCCGAATCGGAACTGATAACAGACACCTCCGGAGCAAAGGAAACACGACGACGCTGACGGGAAGACTCTCCCTCAGGGTCTGGAGCAGGGTGACTCCGCAGCATCGGAGCGGCTGGGGTAGCGAGAAGCACAGCCCACTGGGCTGGGGACTCATTAGGAGTCACTACCGAAGTGCCTGAGTTACTCTGAGAAGGTGTGGGGGTCACTGGCGTAGGTGGAGGTAAGGTAACTCAAGGAACAAGTGATGTGTGGATAAGAAGAGGTGGAGTGAAGGTAGATCGAGTGGCAGCTAGCTCGTCTTGAACGTGATTCAGTTCCTGGGCTAGGCTGACGATCAGAAAGTATCTAGCCGTTATGTAACGAGACAGGTGGCTGGCTGACCGGTCACACTCCGGATCAATGTAAGGGAAGCGGATCTGTCCTGACTCAAACAGGGACGGATAGAAGTAGAAACCTGGGTGAGTCTGCATCTGAATCTTGTTATAGCGCAAGTCAGTGAGAGCCTGAAATGCTGCAAACTGGACCGCCTGGTCGGGTGTAGAAGCAGTCTCGCCCTTGGTGGAACGAGTGTAAGTGCCCACCACGGTACTGTTGTGCATGATGACCTCCGCATGATACTCGTAAACGCCATCAGCAAGCTGCTCTCGGTACACCAGGTATATGGGGTCATCGCAATCGGGGTACAGTCGGTGCCACACGTTGGTATGAAGATGCGGAAAGGTGGAAGGTGCTAGCTCAGGCTGGCACGGATAAGGGACTGGTGCCATCTACACTCACAATATTAGCTGATCAGCATTAACAGTAAGCTATATGCATGCAATGCAACACCCAAGTGCAGAATCACACTCAAAATTGCTACAAAGGCTAAAACTACCGGTTTCTAGCGCGTCGGCTGCCTAGGGCGTCCTATAGTCAGCGCGGCTCTGATACCAAGCGTTGTGGCACCCCGGCTCAGAGCAACCGGTTTACCTTGCATTGCCAGCCCAGAGATCAAGTCTTCTGGCAACACACAACAACTTGGTACAGAAAACAACCGCTTTATTGATCTCTTAGCAGAAACATAGGTTCACATATTACATGATGAGCGAGGCCAAGCGGCACACACGGTGCAGCTGCACTTATGTACATTATTTAGTAGACATGGCAGGGGCCTCGATGATAAGGGAACTACTACACGGCAGCAAAACGACGAGGTAGCGGAACTCCACTCCACAGGGACACTGCTGGGACATGGCCTAGAGCACGACATACTGCTCGACATCCACACCATGCACGGCGTCTCCTGCATCTGGCATGATAAGCCAGGTGAGTACTTTGAATGTACTCGCAAGCTCACAGCAAACAAAACAAGTGCGACAAACAACAACAAGGCATTTAACAGATTTAATGCATGAGCATGATATTTTCCAACATGAGGTGTGCGTGAAACATTGCCATGGTCCCTGGGACCAACTTACCATATTGGGGTTACGACGTAACCACCGTTCATAACTTACCACCGTGATCCTCACTTGATCACAAACATACCTTTCTTAGTGATCCTCACTCGATCACCACTTCTGCATGTGCCATCTTGTGAATCTTAGTGTGCAAGTTAATTATATCTGTTGACCCACGCTGTGACCTACTACGAACCGTGTCCATATCCGAGGACGCGGCTATCGATAGATTATACACTCTACAGAGGTTAGTACACTGTACCCACACTACGGAACTCATGGCCTCGTGCTCCCATTCGGGTGGACCAACGACATTCCGACAAAACCAATCTATTGCATGACACTCTCCCGGCCACTCCGACAAACTCCCCTTTGGGCTATGTCCTGGGTGACCCCGATGCCAACATGTGACATCCGTCACCTCTGTGGCTGCCACCGTCGTGGCCAAACATAAACATCGTCCCAAACGGGGACCTTGGTACCATCAAAACTCGGGTCCTCAAGGTTATGACTGCCTACCGGGCCAGGGTAGCACCAGAGCACAACCTTCCCTCGTAGGAGGCACCGGCAAGAGGCATGAAGATAGACCGCATTAGGGCCTCCCCATCTAGGCAAGTGTGGTTGCACTGGTGAGCTCGATTCGGTGGCACCATGACTCAATCAACAGCATGTTCAAATTGAATTACTATCAAGTTTAATTTGACATGAAATGATTCGAGCCATAGTGTGTGAATGGATGCACGGATCACGATCATGAATAACAAATGCATCATGTTATCATATGAGTATATGTCATGATACCTACTGCACACTAGCAAGAAATCATGTATCCTACTGCATAAATATCAACATGACAGAACTAAGTTTATGCAATAAGATCTATAAAACGAATTATTTTAAATAGTGAATATATGATGAATTAATTCAATTAAATTGAAGTCATTGCAATGCCATCCTTGCATATGAATGTTGTGGCTTGCCTTGGTTCAGAGGAGTGTCACAAAACTCCTGGCCTTCTCCAACACAACTAGGTTCTTCTGAAAATAATTTAAATGCAAAAAGAAAATGTCACATAACACTATTTATTTCACGAGAAATTCTCAACAGCAAGATAAATTCTGAAATTTGGCATACAGAAACTTTGGAATTTTACAAACCAGTAGCAAAAAGAATCAACTCAATTGGACTTATAGATTAAAAGTTATAGCCGGTCAAAGTTGGATTAGATCTGGTCAAAATTTGAGTTTAAACGAAAATCCAGAAGCGGCCACGTCGAAGACGTACTCAGAGAATACGCCTCCAGTTATACCGCTTCAGGCGGGTGAGAGAGAGGCTGACGGGTGGGTCCCGCTGTCAGGATTAAACAGGGGAGAGGGAGGGAACAGAGAGAGCGGCGCTTTTGCCGGCGATACTCCGGCGAGGAGTCCACGGCGGTCGCCGGAGTTGGGTGGGATGGACTCAGGGTGTCGTCGGGGGTGGATGGACGACGTCGGAATCTTCGTCTCCACAAACGGCGGCGGCGGAGCTGATCGGACTCGGCGATTCCGGGGACAATCCGGCGAGCTCTCGGCACCATCGAGCTCAGGAGGTCTCCACGGTCTCGGGGGTAGCAGTGGTTGGAGCTGGGGTGGGCTGGAATGAGTGCATGGTGGTGGGGGATCCGCGGCTATCTCCGGTGATCAACGGCGGCAAGAGGCCCTCCCGGCCTTGCCGTGCTCGTGGGGGACTAGTTTGTGGCCAAGTGAGGTGCAAGCGATGATCAAATCGAGTCGGGGGAGCCTCTTATAGATGGTGCTCGCCCGCTCTCGGGTGCCCACCGGCGATGAGTTGCAGAGGAGGAGAGGGGGGAGATAAGCATGGGCTCGGCGTGGGCAGGAGTAGGGGAGCACAGGGCTCCGCGGTGCACGCGTGCGGCCATAGTGGCGCGCACTACGCGGGGAATGCGGGCACGCGAGCTCACTGTTCCACTGCTTAGCTCTCAGCCGCTTCCGGCGAGCGGCTTGCCGGCGTCAGGGAGGAACAGGGAGATGGCTGGGTGGCGCGCGGGAGATGGCTGCGGCGCTGGGACACGGTGAGGTGTCGCGGGGAGGGCGGATGGACGGTGGCCGAGGGCCCCGACGCACAGAGCGCGGCGAGCGCATGCAGTGCACCACGCTCTCACGCGGTCACCGTGTGCACTGGCACGCGGAGTGCTTTCGGCGCTGCCACACTATGTCTACCGTGTTGTCCCTTCAACGCAGTGCCTAGAAGTGCTCTGGTCTTGCCAAGTGGCTCACTGGAGGTGACAAGAGGGAGCTGCAAAGTTTCTGGACAGAAACTTGCTCCAACCACTGGGGACAAACGGCTGGGAATTTTGAGCTGAATTTTGGTGGTTAAGTATTACTTAGGAGGGTAGTCAGGTGGTAAAAATTTCAGCTTAAAAAGATCAAGGAATAATATAGTTGCTTCACAAAGTGACTTTTCTGTCCAGAAGCAATAACATTTTCCTTGGCTGAAATTTTCCAAATGACCATGGGATATTTTTGCATAGGGCGGTGAGACATGATCCAAAGAATATTTGGGAATTTTCCTGGAATTTTTAGAGCAATAAAAATAGGGGTTCCTTCATAGCCTAGAGAGAAAAGGAGCATTTTCAGAGAGAAAAATAATATAATGCCATTAAATAAAAATACCCAATGGCATTATGGTGAAAGGGATGAGGTCTAGGGAGGGTTTATGGATGATAGAACCCACTTGGAAGAAAATCAAAAATAAATCCAAGTGGTAAGTCTAAAAGAATTGACAGAAAACCTCAAATGCAAATAAAATATTCAATAAATCCAAATAAAAGAAAAATGCAAAATCCAGGGTGTTACAAATAACACCATATGATACACATCAACCAACTCTAATGTCACCTAGATACTCCAATGTCACCACAAGTATCCGTGAGTTGATTATACGATATGCATCAAACAACTTCATAATAATAATATTCAATCCACACAAAGAACTCCAAGGAGCACCCCAAAGTTTCTATCGGAGAAAAGATAATGAAAACGTGCATCAACCCCTATGCATAGATTACCCCAATGTCACCGCAGGAATCCGCGAGTTGAGTGCCAAAACATATATCAAGTGAATCAATATGATACCCCATTGTCACCACGGGTATTCATATGCAAGACATACATCAAGTGTTCTCAAATCTGAAATATTCAATCCGACAATAACGAAACCTCAAAGGGAAAAGATTCGATTCATCACAACAAAGATAGAGAGGGAAGAAACACCATATGATCCAACTATATTAACGAAGCTCGCGATCCAACTATATGGTTTTCCAGAATATCAGTACCAAACGAAGTCCAAATGCCACGAAACTTTTTGGAGATTTTTTGCTGGAAATAGCAAACACTAGAAGCTTCGGGAGGAGACGAGAAGATGAAGCACAGTGACCCACGAGGCACCACAGCACGCCCCAGGGGGGCGCGCCCTGGTGGCTCGTGGGGCCCACACAGCTCCGTTTGACCTAATTCCACCACTATAAATTCTCTAAAATCGGGAAACCAACAAAGGAGTCCATGAAATACTTTTTCCGCCGTCGCAAGTTTCTGTTCTCGAGAGATCCCATATGGAGGCCTTTTCCGGTACTCCGCCGGAGGGGGATTCGATCACGGAGGGGCTCTCCATCAACCTTGCTGCCCTTCCGATGATGCGTGAGTAGTTTACCACAGACCTTCGGGTCCATAGTTAGTAGCTAGATGGCTTCTTCTCTCTTTTTGATCTTCAATACAATGTTCTCCTCGATGTTCTTGGAGTTTTATCCGATGTAATCACTTTTTGCGGTGTGTTTGTTGGGATCCGATGAATTGTGAGTTTATGATCAGATTATCCATGAATATTATTTGAGTCTTCTCTGAACTCTTTTATGCATGATTATTATAGCTTCGTACTTCTCTCCGATCTATTGATTTGGATTGGCCAACTAGATTGATTTATCTTGCAATGGGAGAGGTGCTTTGTAATGGGTTCGATCTTGCGGTGCTCAATCCCAGTGACAGAAAGGGACATGACACGTATGTATCGTTGCTATTAAGGGTAAAAAGATGGGGTTTATTCATGTGTGAGTTTACTTTGTCTACATCATGCCATCTTGCTTAAGGCGTTACTCCGTTCTTTATGGTCTTAATAAACTAGATGCATGCTGGATAGCGGTCGATGTGTGGAGTAATAGTAGTAGATGTAGGCAGGAGTCGGCCTACTTGTATCGGACGTGATGCCTATATACATGATCATTGCCTAGGATATCGTCATGATTATTTGCTTTTCTATCAATTGCCCAACAGTAATTTTTTCACCCACCGTATGCTATTTTCATGAGAGAAGCCTCTAGTGAAAACTATGGCCCCCGGGTCTACTTCTATCATATATTAAAAATACCTTGCTGCACTTTTACTTTATTTATTTTATTTTGTATTTTTGTTCGACCTATTTATCTATCACCATACAATTCAATCTTGCAATTAACCGGCAAGGGATTGACAACCCCTTGTTTGCGTTGGGTGCAAGGATTTGTTATCTTGTGTGCAGGTACTGTTAACGAGGTGTTGCGTCATTCTCCTGCTGGATTGATAACCTTGGTTTCATAACTGAGGGAAATACTTATCTCTACTGTACTGCATCAGCCCTTCCTCTTCGGGGAAAAACCAACGCAGATCACAAGTAGCACGCTTTTATTGCCTGTATAAACTTTTTCCTTGAAATGATAAAGTCTTTGCCGCTCAGAATACGAGCATAAAATCAGCTACGTTAATAACAAGCTCACACAAGTGGTGTGAAAAAATAACCCGGCAAGCCTTGCTATCAGATAAAGAGAAAATGACTATAATGCAGTATGTATGAAAACAATTATTATTATGCATGCATGCAAGAAGTAATAATAATGCAAAACATGAACTTTAAATTGTCAGCTTACGCAGTGTCGTGGGTATAAGTCTGACAGTAGTGTATAGGGGTACGAATTAGAGGGCAGAGTCTAGCTACGGTGCAGTTGTTACTCTCGGATTTACGAGTTCAGGCCCCTCGCGGTGGAGGTAATAGCACTACGGCTCGGTGCTCTGGAGTTGTTGATTGAGTGTATGGTTTACAGAAGATGCGAACCCCCGTCATGGAGCTGAGGGGTGGCTTATATAGAGTCCGCCAGGTCCCCATGAATGCTGCCATAACCAAGGGTTAAAGAGGGGGTTTAAGGGCACCAGTTACTGGTAACAGGCGCACTAATTACACTTGATGAGGGTGGACGCACGTCCTAACCATTGCGTTCCTGGAGAGTCTCCTGGTCTTCTCTGACCGAGTGATGGTAGGTACTCCGAGTGAAATAATCCGGTCGAGTGAAGTGTTGTCTTCCGAGTGGTCTATTGCTTGTCGAGTGGATGTCAGGCTACAGAACACCTGACCGCTGGTCTGGCCCTGGGGCCCAGTATAAGGTGTATGGCAGTGAGGATTGGCGGGCGGAGCGAGCGGTGGTATAAAGGGCCGCCGCGTCAGAGAGGGAGGAAAAGAGCCAGATCCCCTTTCTCCTCTTGCCCCCAATCCTTCGGCCTTCTTCCTCCTCTGCTTCCACTCTGCACGAGTCGGCTCGGTGCCAGGGCACCCCACCGCGATGGCGAAAGACAAGACGACACAGCTGGAGAGAGCGAAGAAGGCGTCAAGCTCCCGGGTCGCGCCTCCGCGGGGATGGATCGAGGGAGATTGTCTCCCGCCGACAACCACCTCTGAAGACATGGGCGGGCTCATCATTGACGGACTGGTGCAGGAGGGAAGCTGGAGACTGCCGGAGGAGGGGGAAATCAAGCCTGCGCCGCGGGCGGGGGAACGCGTGCTCCTCGTCACCCACGTGGAAAGAGGTTTCTCCATGCCGCCCCATCCCTTTCTCCGCGGTTTCTTGAACTTTTTCGGCGCCCAGCTCCATCACCTCCCCCCGAATGCTATAGCGTACCTCACGGCGTTTATTTCCATGTGTGAAAACTTCTTGGGTTGCCAGCCACATTGGGGGTTATTCAAGCATATCTTCATGTGTCATTCTCAGTCGGTCAAAATGGCCGACCCCGAGGTAGAGAAAACCCATGTGACCCAGCTGTGCAGCGGTTTGGGTATTCACATGCGGGGTAGGAGTGCTTTCCCAATGATGACCTTCCCTGAGTCGGTTAGGGGCTGGCAGTTGACTTGCTTTTACTGCAAAGACGTCCCTTGTGCTGGCTCGTCGACTGGTCTCCCCCCTATATGCCCGAGAGGGTCAACGCACCTCCGTAGTTGACGGTGGACAAGGAGGAAAAGACTGATGTGGGGATCTTGGTAGCTGCGGTAGTCGGACTGGTTCAGGGCGGGGTGACAGGTCTGGATTTGCTGGAGGTCTTCCTCAGTCGGCGAATCCAGCCGCTGCAGGAGCGGGCTCACCCTATGTGGCAATACACTGGAGCTGACGATCTGACCCGAGTGCATCCGGAGGACGTTGACGAGAAGACCATGGCAGAGTGGCTCAAGGGTATCACTGGTGCACATGATAATCCACGAGGGTCGAGACGGATCCCGTCCTACGACGCCGCGCACCAACCGTCGGAGGTGTGACACGCATTTCCAAGTGAATTATTTACGCGCAAATTATCCGATTGAGCTGAATGATCTGACTGTCTCTCTTCTTCGTGTCTTGCAGGATTTCCAGAAGATGCTCTCGCCTATACCAAATGGAGGGCACCTTGCCGGGGACATGGAGAGCGACCATGGTAGTGTCGAGGACAGCTATGCGCGCTAAGCGCCGCTCCAAGCAGACTCAAGATTCGAGTGCTGGTCCGGGGAAGACGGTGGCCTCGAGTGCTAAGAACCCGAAGTGCACTCGGACATCGACGCCGGAGCCGACAGAGAAGGCCGCCAAGCAGCTCAAGGTCGCCTCGCCCAAACCTCGGAAGGCTCTACCCAGGATCAAGGTTACCGTGCCTGTCACCTCAATGTGAGTGCCGCACCTTTTCCTTCTGTCTCTGTAAACTTCTGGGCCTTTCTGACCGGGTGAAACTTATGAACCAGAGCTGCTACCTCGACGATGTCTCCCATGCAGATCGATGGAGACCGCATCAAAGCCGAGTCAGTGGACGTGGCCACCTCTCAGAAAGGTAGCGATGATTTCATTTTTTACTTTGATCTGTGATCCGACTGTATTGTGCGTCATGACTGACTGTGTCGAGTGGATGTAGCGCTTGCAGAAATCATCCACATCGCGGACGATGATGAAGGACCGCCACGGAAGGACATCGAAAAGGGGACCACAGCTCCAACTGCCTCTCAGACCACCTCACAGAAGACACCACCAAGCAAAGCACCTCAAGTTCTCCCTGCGCCTAACGTGACCGCTCCTCTGGGCAAGGTTCTTCTCAGGCCGGTGCTGACCCTATCGCGGCCTCGTCAATTACCCTAGTCCCGACTCCAACTCCTCCCGTCAATATATTCAATCTGTATAGGGTGCCAGAGGACCAAACTGGAGTCAGCAAGGAGGCGATGATCCAGGCCGACCTGATGACCCAACGTCTGAAGGAGATGTGTGAAGCTGGCAAGTTGGCGTATGATGCCAGTGCTGCTCTCAAGGTGAATGTTCGAGTAAGTGCTCTTGTAAGTTGATCTCCAATTCATTTTTTTCTTCTGTAGGAGTTTCAGTCGGTAAATGTTCGGTACACCCACTGGGTGTGTCATCCGGTGGGGGCACGCTGAGTGCACCCACTGGGTGTAGTCCCCGAGACTGCCGTCGACTGCAGGCACTCGGCGGGAGTCTTAGAACTTGTTGTTTTTTTTGTTTGGCCGTCACTCGGATTGGGCGGACCGTTCCGAGTGGATACCATTCCAGTGGGGGCACGCTGAGTGCACCCACTGGGTGTAGTCCCAGAGACTGCCATGATTGTAGGCAATCGGCGGGAGTCTTAGAACTTGTTTTTTTTTTGTTTGAGTCACTTTCCAGTGGGGGCACACTGAGTGCACCCACTAGCTGTAGTCCCCGAGACTGTCGTCGACTGCAGGCTGTCGGCGGAGTCTGATAGAACCGAACCTCCTTCAATTTGTCGAGTGAATTGTATTAGTAGCTTGTGCCAAAGGGTACTTCAGAATCTGGTACTGGTCAAGCTTGTTCCTCTCGGGAGTGATGGTCTCCGGGCACTCGGAGTACTTCTTATCATTAACTCATCTGCTCTTGATAACCCACAAGTATAGGGGATCAATTGTAGCCTTTTCGATAAATAAGAGTGTCGAACCCAACGAGGAGCTAAAGGTAGAATCAATATTCCCTTCAAGTTATATCGACCATCGATACAACTCTACACGCACTTAACGTTCGCTTTACCTAGAACAAGTATGAAACTATTTTGTAGGTGATGGGATAGGTTTGCAAGAATAAAACTAGAAGTACTTTGTGAGAATAAAACTACGAGTAATTTGCAAGATAATAAAAGTTAGTTGTTTAGTAGAAAGCTTTTGTAACACAAGAAAGTTATTTGTCCCTAGGCAATCGATAACTAGACCGGTAATCATTGTTGCAATTTTATAAGAGGGAGAGGCATGAGCTAACATACTTTCCATACTTGGATCATATGCACTTATGATTGGAACTCTAGCAAGCATCCGCAACTACCAAAGATCATTAAGGTAAAGCCCAACCATAGCATTAAGTATCAAGTCCTCTTTACTCCCATACGCAACAACCCCCTTACTCGGGTGTAAGCTTTTGTCACTCTAGCTGCCCACCATAAGAGAATTATGAACGTATTGCAACACCCTACAGCGGGAATCCCTCACGCTTGCGCGACACGGAGGGCACCATAGGACAGCACCAAAATAAAACATACAACTCAAACCAATCACGATCATCAATCAACCCATAGCACAAAAAGAATCTACTCAAACATCATATGATAGCCATACATCATTGGGAAATAATATATAGCATTGAGCACCATGTTTAAGTAGAGATTACAGCGGGGAGAAGAGGTGTTACACTGCTGCATAGAGGGGGAGAGAGTTGGTGTTGACGGCGGCGAAGTTGTTGGTGTAGATCGCCGTCACGATGGTTCCCCCGGCGGCGCTCCGGCACCACTGGAAGAGAGGGGGAGAGAGCCCCCTCCTTCTTCTTATTCCTTGGCCTCCCCCTAGATGGGAGAAGAGTTCCCCCTCTGGTCCATGGCTGCCATGGTGGCGGAGGGGCAGGAGCCCCTCCTAGATTGGATCTCTCTCTCTGTTCTCTTCTGTTTCGCGTTCCTGTTTTCTGGCCCTTCACCGTTTCTTAAATTATCAAAGATCCGTAACTCCGATTGGGCTGAAATTTTAACACAATTTTCTTCCGGATATTATATTTCTTGCGGTGAAAGAAGGGGGTCAACCGACCTACGAGGTGCTCACGAGCCACCAGGGCGCGTTTGGCCCCCCCAGGCGCACCCTGGTGCCTCGTGGCCACCTCGGACATCGTCTTGCGTTGATTCCACCTCCCAAAAATCACATATATTCCAAAATAATTCTTCGTAAAATTTTATCGCATTTGGACTTCGTTTGATATGGATATTCTGCGAAACAAAAAACAAGCAAAAAACAGGAACTGGCACTGGGCACTGGATCAATATGTTAGTCCAAGAAATCATATAAAATGTTGCCAAAAGTATGTGGAAATTGTAGAATATTGGCATGAAACAATCAAAAATTATAGATACGACGGAGATGTATCAGCTCTCTCTTGTGTTTCAGAGAACCTACAAACTTGGGGCTCAGTATGTGTCGCTGGAGAAGGAGATGAACCAGCTCCGACTGGACTTGGAGGTGGAGAAGAGGAACGTAGCTCGTTTCCAAGCGGAGCTGAAGACTATGGGAGGTAAGCCTCAGCTACCGAGTGTTCTGCTTTCACTCTTCTCCATTCTTTGAACCGAGTGACTTCACTCGAACAGATGTGCGTAGTGAAAACCATCGACTCCAAGTGCGGCTCAGAACTTCTATCTCTTTAGAAACTATGAGGCAGGCACTCGTCAACAAAGACAATGAGCTGGCGGGGTCACAGAAGGTGGCGAGGGAGAAGACCAAGGCCGCCAAAGAGAAGTTGGCCTCGTTCGAGAAACTCGAAGGGGAGAACAAGTCACTGAAGACCACCGTTGAGGAGGCGAAGAAGGAATTGGCCGAGCTCAAGAAGCAGCAAACCGAGAGGGACGACAAGTTCAAGACTTAGGCGAATGCTTATGAGCAAGAGAAGAAAGCTTTGAGCGAGAAGATCGCCCAGCTTACCCAAAAGAAGGATTCTCTAGAAAAGTATATAGAAGACTTCACGGAGGAGATGTACACCAAGCTTGCAGGTAACTTGTATCGTCCGAGCGAGTTTTGACTTATTTCCGAGTGAACTTCATGCATGCCGATACTCGTCTCCCCCCTTTCTTTGTTCACAGAGTATTGCCATGACTTCAAGCTGGAGACTGATAGAATCGAGAGGGATCTGGATCCCACCAAATCACTCGTCGGTGACAAGGCCGCCCTTGGCATCCTCCGACTCGAATCTCGCCTTGAAGACGCCCTGGGGTACATCATCCGTCTGCGGAGAGCACTCAGAAGGATCAACAAGGAATTGTGGCCATAAGACACATTCGAGACTGATCTGGAAGTGATGATGACTTGTCTCAATCAGTTCCCTAGCCGAGTGCAAGCATGGAAGAAGTCAGTTGCCCGCTCCGGGGCCGACGTGGCCCTCTCTCTTGTCCGTGTACACTACAAGGACGCGAAAGAAGAGAAGTTGAAGTCTCTCCAGGTCGCCAACATGAAGAAGCTCAAGTTTGAAGACTTCATGGAGACGTTCATAGAAGCAGCCACTCGGATCGCAGACGGCATCGACCTGGACGCCTTCGTTGAGCCGGCCAGCCCCTCTGGAGCATGAGAAAAACTTTAAGCTTTACCCATTTGCCTCGTTATGCCGAGTGGATTTGTATCTATTAAACTCTTTCGGGCTTCAGGCCCGACTACTCGCATTTACTTTTGAACTTCTGAAGTTATTCGAATGCTTTCTTTTGAGTCTTTGGATGTGGGCAACTTAGGCGAAAGCTGGTTCGCAGCTTGTCGGGACCCCAATCCTAAGTCACACCGATCTAGCATAAGACACATCATATCACTTTGCGGCCTCACGCACGGTAACCCACGTCTGCCGCCTTTACCTTGGCCGGGACCGTTTGCGTCTTTTGGCTCACGTATATGATTGTGATGCTAGCATCCATATGACAGAGAACCCGGGCCGACATGACTAGTCGTAAACCATGGTGGCACAAACTTACAGGGACAGGCATACATGACCCAGCAATGCATGCGTCGGTCATCAGCGTATGAACCCAAGTCGTAGCAAGCTACAAGGACTTAAAGGAACACCGCGTGACATTTCCCCGTGGGGACAGACACAGGAGCAAAGAAGGACACATGCCGGTCAATCCATGTGTTCCGGATGGAAGCACTAGGAGGCATTTCCCCATAAGGAAGGCTACCAAGAATAAACAACTAGGTGTCGGATCCCACACATACCAGTGCATTTCAAACATACACACAATATGCACGATATGTGTAAATACAACATGGCATCACAACATAACTCTATGACTCAAAGTATTTATTTAAAAGGGCTCCGAGGAGCCTTACATAGCATGATATTACAAACATGGGTCTCATGACCCAACATTCAAGTCATACAAGCAACAAGTGGAAGCATAACCTGTCTGAGAACAGACAGCTAAAAGAAAGAAGGCTAGGAAGCATGTCTATCTACAAGACCCTCCAAAGGAGCCAGACCTCTGTCTGGGATTCCCAAGCTAATCGTCGAAGCCCACGTAGAACTACTAGTGAGACCGAAGTCTCCTCTGCAAAACATAAATTAGGCAAACGTGAGTACAATTGTACTCAGCAAGACTTACATCACAACTAACTACATATGCATCAGTATCAACAAGGGGGTTGTGGAGCTTAACTGTAGCAAGCCAGCTTTGACTCAGGGGCTATCCTGAACTACGACCACCAGTAACTAATTTGAGGAGAGAAAGCGCAAACGAGTCCACATTTTCACCATATCAATACACCACTATGGATCCGCTCCCGTCTCCCTATGAGAAGGCCATCCATAACACTCACACTTATCTTGCGCATTTTAGAGTATCCATTTCAACTTGTCTATGAACAATGTAAGCTTCCAAGTAGTCCATATCCGGGGACGCGGCTATTGGAATAGATCATTATAACCCTGCAGGGGTGTACTTCTTCACACACGCTTTCCCCACTTACCGCCATGTACACGTCATGTATCTCGGCAACCTTCAAGCAGAAGCCTGGCGAGGGTGTCGGCCACGACCTGACTAACAACACAAGTCTCTAGTCCAGGTTTATCGCCTATTTGAGTCCACTCCACAAGGAAGTCCGGCCGAAGTTTCCAGTACGGCCCCAAACGATGAGTGCAGGGTTCCCAAGAGCACCATTCGGGTGTCACTTGGTACACCGTGCCTCGGTGTCTCTACCGCAACATAGCCCACCCCTAGGGTCAGCGCTACGCACGGCCACCAACACATATCCTACAAACACCAGAAACTAGTTGTGACTCCTGGACAGAGATCAAGGCGGTTAATAAGTCGAGAGAGCTTGGAGCGCCCGGAGCCCAATGTGTGGTAGTAACTGTTCTTGGATCACAAACACGGAACTCAGTTCCTGAGGACGGTTTCAATGAGACAACCCACCATGTACTCCTACATGGCCTCTCATCACTACCTTTACCAAATCGTGTTCACACACTTAGCTCTCACACAGTAGGACATGTTCACCACCATTCCAATCCATCCCATATGAAACAGACCTGACACAACTCTAAGCATAGCAAGCATGACAAGTAAGCATGGATGAGTAGGCACAACATGGCTCAAACAACTCCTACTCATGCTAGTGGGTTTCAACTATTTACTGTGGCAAAGATAGGTCATGCAAAGGAATGGGTTCAACTACCGCAACATGTAACAGTTGAATTGTTGTTGTCCTAATGCAGTAAAAGAGAGCAAGAGCGAGAGAGTGGGATTGTATCGCAATGCTCAAAGGGGGTTTGCTTGCCTGGCACTTCTGAAGATAGTATAGGTCTTCGTCAGTGTCAACGATCACATCGTCGGAACAACGTCTACTGAGGGGGAGCAAACACCGGCAACATAAAACGGGAACCACAGTCAATGCAATGCACATCCAAATGAATGACATGACATGTTTAAGGTTCTGAATTGACCTAATGCAACAGTAAGTCATTTTAATTGAAGAGGAATTTAGACAGGATCAAATTCCAACTCCAAATGCTATTTCATAAATTGCCCTAATCATCATTTGTCCTATTCGGTAAGATTAACTTGTTCAAACATGCATGAAAATGCCATAAACAAATTCTTTGGATTTTTTTGATCAGTTTTCATATATAAAATATTTCAATCTGAGTTATGGTTGAATTTGTACGATTTTTTGAAGTTTAAGGCATTTTTTGGAATTTCCTGGATTATTCTAAATTAAAC
Source organism: Elymus sibiricus (assembly GCA_039707655.1). Lineage (NCBI taxonomy): Eukaryota > Viridiplantae > Streptophyta > Magnoliopsida > Poales > Poaceae > Elymus > Elymus sibiricus. Next base: position 323,715,413 of record CM077674.1, on the reverse strand, counting down.
TATTTCCAGAAAATGTATTATTGTGTCAGGATGACGTCAGGCTGACGTCAGCAAGTCAACAGGGTTGACCCAGGTCAAACCTGACCAGTGGGGCCCACTGGTCAGTGACCCATTTGGTTAAACCCGGTCAAACCCGCGCTGGCTGAGGTTTGACAAGGGGGTAGGGCCCGCTGTCAGTGGCTAAGGGGGTGGCTAATTAGTGGGCTTAGCCCCTAATGATCATGCCACGTCAGCGCTCGCCGGAGCTCGGCTGACGGCGACCAAACCCACGGCTAAAAACTCACCGGACTATGCTACAGGCGGCGGCTGGACGCACGGAGAGCATCTACGGGAAGCTGGCGGAGTGGCGCATCCAACAGTGGCAGCGGCTGGAGCTAGGGTGGCCGGAGCTCGCCGGAAACAAGCTCGCGGTGGCGGCCGGAATTCGGGCGTCGACCGAATCGACGCCACAGAGCGCGGTAGGAGCAGCGGTTGGTTGTTTTGGGCTCCGGGAGATGCGCTGAGCACGATGGCATGCTCGGTTTTGAGCTTAAGTAGCTATAACGACACCGGTGACATCGCCGGCGGTGATGAGCTCTCGGGCTTGACAATAGTCGCGGTTGGAGGAAGAAATGGACGTGGGGAAAAGAGGGGATCGGCGGCTGAGCTCACCGTGAGGTCGTTGGTGGTCTCAGCGGGCTCGGGGAGGCACGGACGGCGACAGAACAGCGAAGGCGATCTCCGGTGGCCGACGGAGAAGAGGACGATGCATGCGGCGATGCAGGGTGTCCGACGATGCTTGGCTCGGTGAGGAAGAAGAGGAAGACGAGGTGGAGCTCCTGGACGGGATGGAGAGGCGAAGCGGTGGCTGTAGCCGCGGTGGTTCAAGACGGCGCGGCGGCGACCACTTCGGCCATCGCGTGGGAGAGCGAGAGAAATAGCATGGGGAGGAGTCGAGCGACGTCGGCTCGATCCAGACGTCGCCTGCGTCCTGATCCCGCTCGGTGGAGCCCTCCAGGAAGCAGGAGGTGGCGTGCGCACGTCGTCCACGCGCCCTCGTGCCTTCTAGCACGAGGTTGAAGATGACTGGCGAGGTGGAGGTGGGCCGGGCCGCCAGCTACAGTGCTGGGCCAGGCAGGTAAGGCCTAGGTGAGTCCTTCTCTCTCTCTTTCCTAGTATCTTTTCTGTTTTTCTATTTTTATTCCTCTGTTTGGATTTAGTAAAAATACTAAATCATTTTATAAAATGCTGAAATATTGTGTGGACACTTTCTGTGTTATTCCAGTGGCCCACATTTAGTTTCAGAATTATTTGAGCATTTAAAATAATTATAGGAATTAAATGCCCAAATTCAAATACATTATGGCTTAATTCAAAAATCCAGAGATGTTCCAAAAATATGTGCATCATTTTTAGCAAAGGTTTGCACCTTTTCCAAAAATGATGAACTTTTCTGAAGGGCATTTTGGATTCATTGAAAATATTTTTATTTTGATCCTAGTTGAAATTCTTTTGGTGCTAGGGTTTGAACATTCCCCATTTCAAATTCATTTGAAATTAACATGATGCATGGATGCTCATTGATGCAACTAATTACAAGCAATTTCTAGGGCTGTGACAACTCACCCCCACTAAACAAGAATCTCGTCCTGAGATTCAAGACGTGAGGTGAGAGGAAGGGAGGTCACGGAACCGACACAGTCTTCATGATCGATTTGCCCTCCTCGAAGATGCGGATTCATTGCATCATTTTGATCTTGACATCCTTGCCTTTGAGAACTTCACCCAACATGACAACAAAAGGAACAGGAAAACTCTATAGGAATCGATCTTCATGAAGATCGAGCAACTCACGATCAACTCATGGAGTGAGACGTAAAAACATCTCTTGAGCTGAGACACAGAACACACGTCGAGAGGGATGGAAAGAACAGATGACGAAGGTTCAATTCGGTAGGCAACAATTCCACGCTTAGGTAAGATGATGGATGGTTGTCAAAGTAGCAAGGAAATATATTACCCTTAATACCATATGAAGGCACCTTAGGGAAGGTGACTCGTAGAGTTATTCCCTTAAGTGGCAAAAAGAATTACTTTTGATACATAGACCGTTGAAACTCTCTATACCAGCCTAAGGCAATTCACAATGATCGTTTGAAGGAGTTCGAAAGAATGGCATACTCAGACTAGAATGGACGATGTGGACTACCTTGTTGAAGACAACGCAATGGATGATTTTTGCTTATCATCGGAAATGGATGGGACCCATGGTAAGCCCACTTTTGAAGATGATCCCAAACAGCAATTACTGAGAAGGGCAACCCATGGTAAAATGGCACGATGGCGGGTGCAAGCTAGGAACAAAATGCAAATGCTGGGAATGATTCTAGTAGCTGGGGAGAAGGCTCAACAGTAGAGAGTGGTTCCACTGTTTGAATGGCTATAGAATAACCAAAAAAAACTAAGGCACATTCCAACTAATGCCGACGACAAAACTTAGTGCCTGAGCGTGCTCTCAAGAACTTGAGCATTTCCATATTCATCAGGGTTTTACCAGCAATTATGCCAAGGATTCTGGTAACACCTCATACAACCGAGATGAATAATGGTGGAGGATGCAGATGCAAAAGAAGACAACACATTCTCAGATTTCACCCTGGCTAAGCCTAGAGAACGAAATCTGGATGATCGACCAAGATTCGTTCAACACTCCGCTCCTAATGTTCTCCTTGATGTACTAGATACCACGATCATGCTTAGAGGCATCATCGATATGGTCATTAAGTAAAGGTCGGACTTCAGGAGCACAAAGAATCCATAGGGAACAACTTCTAGGATAAGTCATATGAAATCCTCATGGAGAGTGGCCAAATTGTTGATTCATGGTACTAGAATAGTATGTCTTCCGGCTAGGTGTGTTAGCCACAACATCACTTTACCGGCTAGGAAGACCAATATTATAATTCCTGGGGGAAATCCCAACCATCATATCTGCCTGAGATTCAGATCTGGTTGGTGATAGGATACTTCAGACTCAACACATCTGAAAAGAAAGTTTGCAACACAAATCGACGAGATGACATTGCGAGATTCTCGGGAAATGAACTACGGAAGCAAGCTCCAAAACATGAGATGGTTTGCAAGATACATGTGAACAGAATGTCCAGGACATTCGTGGCCACATAGAAATCTTACAACAAAATACTACCGAGTTCTGGTTGGGAACCATCATCAAAGATATCGAAGTCCTTGCATAAGTCTAGCTCTTAAGAGGAACTTCTTCTCCTTGAACAAGTCAATCAGTGGCTTGGTGTGCTAGGAAACACATATAGAATGGAGGCGGCCAACCTGTCTAACCATAGAGTACTTCGCACTTGCGTGACTAACTTGGGATGATTCCAAAGGAAGCAAACAAGCTTTCTCGAATCCACGGCGGCAACTTGCACCAAATGCATGTGAATTAGAGGAAATCACTTCTCTCATCCAAACATATACCTCATGAACCAGGAGGTAACACTTACAGAAGTTTCCAACACTAGCTTGATCGTTCAACATAAATCATGGAGAGGATAAAGATGTTGCCGATGGGCTCAACAACAATTCATCTAGGTTTCCTTATGGATGGGATTCCACAATTATGTGAACAAGGTGATAGTATTGGTCAGACCCAAAAAAAATGTGATGGTGCATACTCGAGGAACAATCACGAGTAAAACAACATTACGAAAATCGTTGGTTCTGATTTGATTTGACGATAGCCCATACTCAAATCAAGATTGGATAAGACGATAGGTCCATCAACTGATCATGAGGATCAATCGATGAAAATACCATCTTTCTTCAACACACATACAAGATATCCCTTTAAAATGAACTAAGTCAGGTAAAGCTTTTATCTTCCAACTCTCCAAGTTGTTGTTCAGCTTAACCAACTAGCTCAGGGGTATCCAACACAGATTCTTGGAGAAGGGGTGATTTATGGGGAAACCAACTTGATCACAAACTCAACATAACGGTCAGGGGACAACCTGGTGATACTTCCGAGAAGATATTCGTAAAATCACGAACCACCGATATGTTATTAAGCTTGAGAACAATCTTGCTTTTCAGGGCAAGATGATGTGATCAAAAGAGCAAGGGATTGACACAATCCTAACTCATTGATCGAAGAGTGCACCAGGAAAAATAGACTAGGTAGCACGATCAATCCTAGAATGATGACTGATAACCAACACGCTAAGAATGAAATTATTGTCCATTAACTACCAAGCAACAGGGTTGCTAGGAGTATTGATTTCATACATCACAGTTCACTTGTCAGCATTCTGGTTAGAACAACATGGAGACCAAGAAATAAATGATGATGGTGAGAAGTATCACTATACCAAGAAGTCATAAGAGGTGGTGCAATTCCCATGAATTCATGACATAAAGACGGTAATACTTCAGGGTAGAACAGACTAGAAGCTGGATTGGCCTCTTGATCCGCGGACTACAATTGCTTTGACCCAATCCTAGAAATGGATGAGGTACTAGAGTTTGTTTCTCCTAGTCATTCTGAACTAGAACGGCTTGACGGACCACAAGAGTAATAGGCATCGTGAATGCATGAGATACCCTTGGCTATCAATTGATGGACGAAGGTCAGAATACAGCTGAAGAGGGACAACTCAAAGGAGCATATGATTTTCTGAGTTTTGGATGCATAGGTTAGCATGTCGAACTAGGCTCAACATATTTCTTCCGGATAACCCATGCAGAGAGGTGGGATTGGCAGAGTCACAATTATGGAATGGAGAACTCATCAAAAGTATTCTTGTTGTGATCTTTTGGTTCAAAAGAACTGCTACCAAGGATGGTTCATGGTATTGGAAGAGTGATATACCACGGACCTCGAAGACTAGAGCAACGTTACTAAGCATCCTAAAGGAGCAACAATCACTATCAACACGAAGTAAGTGGAATGAATCATGGGTTCAAGAACCCTGGAAGAGAATACCTACTAACTAAATGACATCACGAGATGCTTTCGAGAATGGTGGCCAGAATCATCACACTGGGAACACAACACAAGGTCGAGTTACCGGGTGGTTCTCTAAGATATCCTAGTTTCCTAATAGCTTCATCGTATAGGCCGAGGCAACGTAGTACCTTAACACAATGACTAGTGTGGTTAATCTGGCCCAAAGACATCGGAACAGGAAGAAATGATTTGCAAATGCATCAGATTATTCAGAGACCTTGGATACCTCGGACAGTATAACGGCTGTACGGACATGAAATATGAGACAACCTGCATGATAATTGACAACATAACAACTGAATTATTATGGAAACACCGATCCAAGAAGACAACACCTTTCCTATAAGTCTCCAGCATAGTAACTCATCATCCTGATAGACAGATGAGAAAGCCTAGTTTCTTAACCCCGTAGAAAAGATGAGTGTGACTCAGAATAGAGTGACACGAGAAGAGGAGTAAAAAGAGCCTTACGTTCCCATCCACAATCAATTCCCTTATATAACTAAAGTGTTTCTAGACTTGACTTCGACCAGTTTGGCATGGTAATCCTACAGGCAGTCAGGCTCTGATACCAAAGCTGTCGGGACCCCGATCCTAAGTCACACCGATCTAGCATAAGACACATCATATCACTTTGCGGCCTCACGCACGGTAACCCACGGTTGCCGCCTTTACCTTGGCCGGGACCGTTTGCGTCTTTTGGCTCACGTATATGATTGTGATGCAAGTATCCATATGACAGAGAACCCGGGCCGACATGACAAGTCATAAACCAAGGTGGTACAAACTTACAGGGACAGGCATACATGACCCAACAATGCACGTGTCGATCATCAGCGTATGAACCCAAGTCATAGCAAGCTACAAGGACTTAAAGGAACACCACGTGACATTTCCCCGTGGGGACAGACACAGGAGCAAAGAAGGACACATGCCGCTCAATCCATGTGTTCCGGATGGAAGCACTAGGAGGCATTTCCCCATAAGGAAGGCTACCAAGAATAAACAACTAGGTGTCGGATCCCACACATACCAGTGCATTTCAAACATACACACAATGTGCACGATATGTGTACATACAACATGGCATCACAACATAACTCTATGACTCAAAGTATTTATTTAAAAGGGCTCCGAGGAGCCTTACATATCATGATATTACAAACATGGGTCTCATGATCCAACATTCAAGTCATACAAGCAACAAGCGGAAGCATAACCTGTCTGAGAACAGACAGCTAAACGAAAGATGGCTACGAAGCCTGTCTATCTACAAGACCCTCCAAAGGAGCCAGACCTCTATCTGGGATTCCCAAGCTAATCGTCGAAGCCCACATATAACTACTAGTGAGACCGAAGTCTCCTCTGCAAAACATAAATTAGGCAAACATGAGTACAATTGTACTCAGCAAGACTTACATTAGAACTAACTACATATGCATTAGTATCAACAAGGGGGTTGTGGAGTTTAACTGCAGCAAGCCAGCTTTGACTCTGTGGCTATCCTGAACTACGACCACCAGTAACTTCTTTGAGGTGAGAAAGCGCACACGAGTCCACAGATTCATCATATCAATACACCACTATGGATCTGCTCCCGTCTCCCTACGGGAAGGCCATCCATAGCACTCACACTTATTTTGCGCATTTTAGAGTATCCATTTCAACTTGTCTATGAACAATGTAAGCTTCCAAGTAGTCCATATCCGTGGACGCGGCTATTCGAATAGATCATTATAACCCTCCAGGGGTGTACTTCTTCACACACACTTTCCCCACTTACCGCCATGTGCACGCCATGTATCTCGGCAACCTTCAAGCGGAAGCCTAGAGAGAGTGTCGGCCACGACCTGACTAACCACACAAGTCTCTAGTCCAGGTTTATCGCCTATTTGAGTCCACTCCGCAAGGAAGTCTGGCCGAAGTTTCCAGTATGGCCCGAAACGATGAGTGCAGGGTTCCCAAGAGCACCATTCGGGTGTCACTTGGTACACCGTGCCTCGATGTCTCTACTGCAACATAGCCCACCCCTAGGGTCAGCGCTACGCACGGCCACCAACACATATCCTACAAACACCAGAAACTTGTTACGACTCCTGGACAGAGATCAAGGCGGTTAATAAGTCGAGAGAGCTTGGAGCGCCCGAAGCCCAATGTGTGGTAGTAACTGTTCTTGGATCACAAACACGGAACTCAGTTATTGAGGACGGTTTCAATGAGACAACCCACCATGTACTCCTACATGGCCTCTCATCACTACCTTTACCAAATCGTGTTCACACACTTAGCTCTCACACAGTAGGACATGCTCACCACCATTCCAATCCATCCCAGATGAAACAGACCTGACACAACTCTAAGCATAGCAGGCATAACAAGCAATCATGGATGAGTAGGCACAACATGGCTCAAACAACTCCTACTCATGCTAGTGGGTTTCAACTATTTACTGTGGCAAAGACAGGTCATGCAGAGGAATGGGTTCAACTACCGCAACATGTAACAGCTGAATCGTTGTTGTCCTAATGTAGTAAAAGAGAGCAAGAGCGAGAGAGTGGGATTTGCTTGCCTGGCACTTCTGAAGATAGTATAGGTCTTCGTCAGTGTCAACGATCACATCGTCGGGACAACGTCTACTGAGGGGGAGCAAACACCGGCAACATAAAAAGGGAACCACAATCAATGCAATGCACATCCAAATGAGTGACATGACATGTTTAAGGTTCTGAATTGACCTAATGCAACAGTAAGTCATTTTAATTGAAGAGGAATTCAGACAGGATCAAATTCCAACTCCAAATGCTATTTCATAAATTGCCCTAATCATCATTTATCCTATTCAGTAAGGTTAACTTCTTCGAACATGCATGAAAATGCCATAAAGAGATTCTTTGGATTTTTCTGATAATTTTTCATATATAAAATATTTCAATCCGAGTTACGGTTGAATTTGTATGATTTTTTGAAGTTTAAGGCATTTTCTGGAATTTCCTGGATTATTCTAAATGAAACTATTTCCAGAAAATGTATTATTGCATCAGGATGATGTCAGGCTGACATCAGCAAGTCAACAGGGTTGACCCAGGTCAAACCTGACCAGTGGGGCCCACTGGTCAGTGACCCATTTGGTTAAACCCGGTCAAACCCGCGCTGGCTGAGGTTTGACCAGGGGGTAGGGCCCGCTATCAGTGGCTAAGGGGGTGTCTAATTAGTGGGCTTAGCCCCTAATGATCGTGCCATGTCAGCCCTCGCCGGAGCTCGGCCGGTGGCGACCAAACCCGTGGCGGAAAACTCGCTGGACTACGCTACAGGCGGCGGCTAGAAGCGCGGAGAGCATCTACGGGAAGCTGGCGGAGTGGCGCATCCAACGGTGGCGGCGACTGGAGCTGGGGTGGCCGGAGCTCGCCGGAAACGAGCTCACGGCGGCGGTCAGAATTCGGGCGTCAACCGAATCGATGCCTCAGAGCGCGGTAGGAGGAGCGGTTGGTTGTTTTGGGCTCCAGGAGACGCGCCGAGCACGATGGCGCGCTCGGTTTTGAGCTTAAGCGGCTATAACGACACCGACGACATTGCTGGCGGCGATGAGCTCTCGGGCTCGATAGAAGTCGTGGTTGGAGGAAGAAATGGACGTGGGGAAAAGAGGGGATCGGCGGCTGAGCTCACCGTGAGGTCGTTGGTGGTCTCAGCGGGCTCGGGGAGGCACGAACGGCGACAGAACGGCGAAGGTGATCTCTGGTGGCCGACAGAGAAGAGGGCGATGCAGGCGGCGATGCAGGGCGTCCGGCGATGCTTGGCTTCATGAGGAAGAAGAGGAAGACAAGGCGCAGCTCGTGGACGGGATGGAGAGGCAAGGCGGTTGTTGTGGCCGCGGTGGTTCAATACGGCGCAGCGGCGACCACTTCGGCCATCGCGTGGGAGAACGAGGGAGAGAGCATGGGGAGGAGTGGAGCGACGTTGGCTCGATCCAGACGTTGCCTGCGTCCTCATCCCGCTCGGCGGAGACCTCCAGGAAGCAGGAGGTGGCGTGCGCGCGTCGTCCACGTGCCCTCGTGCCTTCTGGCACGAGGTTGAAGATGACTGGCGAGGTGGAGGTGGGCTGGGCCACCAGCTACAGTGCTGGGCCAGGTAGGTAAGGCCCAGGTGAGTCCTTCTCTCTCTCTCTTTCCTAATATCTTTTATGTTTTTCTATTTTTATTCCTCTATTTGGATTTAGTAAAAATACTAAATCATTTTATAAAATCCTGAAATATTTTGTGGAAAGTTTCTGTGTTATTCCAGTGGCCCACATTTAGTTTCAGAATTATTTGATCATTTAAAATAATTATAGAAATTAAATGCCCAAATTCAAATACATTATGGCTTAATTCAAAAATCCAGAGATCTTCCAAAAATATGTGCATCATTGTTAGCAAAGGTTTGCACCTTTTCCAAAAATGATGAACTTTTCTGAAGGGCATTTTGGATTCATTGAAAATATTTTTCTTTTGATCCTAGTTGAAATTATTTTCGTACTAGGGTTTGAACATTCCCCATTTCAAATTCATTTGAAATCAACATGACGCATGGATGCTCACTGATGCAACTAATTACAAGCAATTTCTAGGGCTGTGACACAGCTAAGCCCCCGAGTGAGAGGGACGCTCTTCACTTGGAACCGTTTTTAACTTAGGCAAAAGCTGGTTCGCGGCTAAGTCCCCCGAGTGAAAGGGACGCTCGTCACTCGGGGTCATTTTTAACTTAGGCGAAAGCTGGTTCGCAGCTAAGCCCCCGAGTGAGAGGGACGCTCTTCACTCGGAGTCGTTTTTAACTTAGGCGAAAGCTGGTTCGCAGCTAAGCCTCCGAGTGAGAGGGACGCTCTTCACTCGGAGTCGTTTTTAACTTAGGCCAAAGCTGGTTCGCAGCTAAGCCTCCGAGTGAGAGGGACGCTCTTCACTCGGAGTCGTTTTTAACTTAGGCGAAAGCTGGTTCGCAGCTAAGCCCCCGAGTGAGAGGGACGCTCTTACCTCGGAGTCATTTTTAACTTAGGCGAAAGATGGTTCACAGCTACACCTCCGAGTGAGAGGGACGCTCTTCACTCGGAGTCATTTTTAACTTAGGCGAAAGCAGGTTCGCAGCTAAGCCCCCGAGTGAGAGGGACGCTCGTCACTCGGAGTCGTTTTTAACTTAGGCGAAAGCAGGTTCGGAGCTAAGCCTCTGAGTGAGAGGGACGCTCTTCACTCGGAGTTGTTTTTAACTTAGGCGAAAGCAGGTTCGCAGCTAAGCCCCCGACTGAGAGGGACGCTCGTCACTCGGAGTCATTTTAACTTAGGCGAAAGCAGGTTCGCAGCTAAGCCCCCGAGTGAGAGGGACGCTCGTCACTCGGAGTCATTTTTTAACAAAGGCGAAAGCTGGTTCGCAGCTAAGCCTCCGAGTGAGAGGGACGCTCATCACTCGGAGTCGTTTTTTAACTTAGGCGAAAGCAGGTTCGCAGCTAAGCCCCCGAGTGAGAGGGACGCTCTTCACTCGGAGTAGAGTTTTTAACTTAGGCGAAAGCTGGTTTGCAGCAAAGCCCCCGAGTGAGAGGGACGCTCGTCACTCGGAGTCGTTTTTAACTTAGGCGAAAGCAGGTTCACAGCTAAGCCCCCGAGTGAGAGGGACGCTCGTCACTCGTAGTCATTTTTAACTTAGGTGAAAGCATGTTCGCAGCTAAGCCCCCGAGTGAGAGGGACGCTCGTCACTCAGAGTTGTTTTTAACTTAGGCGAAAGCAGGTCCGTAGCTAAGCCTCCGAGTGAGAGGGATGCTCTTCACTCGGAGTCGATTTTAACATAGGCGAAAGCAGGTTCGCAGCTAAGCCCCCGAGTGAGAGGGACGCTCGTCACTCGGAGTCGTTTTTAACTTAGGCGAAAGCAGGTTCGCAGCTAAGCCCCCGAGTGAGAGCGGCGCTCGTCACTCGGAGTCATTTTTTAACTTAGGCAAAAGCTGGTTCGCAGCTAAGCCTCCAAGTGAGAGGGACGCTCGTCACTCGGAGTCGTTTTTTAACTTATGCGAAAGCAGGTTCGCAGCTAAGCCCCCGAGTGAGAGGGACGCTCTTCACTTAGAGTCGTTTTTTAACTTAGGCGAAAGCGGGTTCACAGCTAAGCCCCCGAGTGAGAGAGATGCTTGTCACTCAGAGTCGTTTTTTAACTTAGGCGAAAGCGGGTTCACAGCTAAGCCCCCGAGTGAGAGGGACGATCGTCACTCGGAGTCATTTTTTAACTTAGGCGAAAGCACGTTCGTAGCTAAGTTGAAGGGCGTACACCCACTAGGGGTCGTAAGCCAGAGAATGCGTACGAGTGAACTCAATGTAGTACTGAAAAAGTGATGCTTTTATTCATCGAACATCACTCGAGTGCTTTTATTACATCCCGATATCAAGTATAAAATCGACGAAGCAAGTCAGCATTCCAGGCGCGGGGCTCGTCTACTTGCTTAAGAAGGTTGTATAAGCGGTATGCCCTGTTATGTAGAACCTTTGACACAATAAAAGGACCCTCCCACGTGGGAGCAAGCTTGTGAGGTCGCAGCTGATCCACTCGGAGCACAAGGTCGCCTTCCTGAAAGGCTCGACCCCTGATGTGTCTGTCGTGAAAACGTCGTAGGTCCTGCTGATAAGTGGCTGAACGGATAAGAGCCATCTCCCTCTCCTCTTCCAAGAGATCAACGGCGTCTTGCCGGGCTTGCTTTGCTTCAGCTTCGCAGTATAGTTCCACTCGGGGCGAATTATGGAGCAGGTCACTCGGTAGGACAGCTTCAGCCCCGTACACCATGAAGAAGGGAGTGCGATTGGTAGACCGATTGGGGGTCGTCCTCAGGCCCCACAGAACTGACAGCAATTCAGTGATCCAGGCCCTGGCTGCGTGCTCCAAATCACGCATGAGCCGTGGCTTTAACCCTTGAAGGATCAGTCCATTCGCTCTCTCAGCTTGTCCATTCGACTGCGGGTGAGCCACCGATGCATAGTCAACCCGGGTGCCTTGGGTGGAACAGAACGCTCTGAACTCTTCTGAGTCGAAGTTTGAGCCGTTATCGGTAATGATGCTGTGGGGCATGCCATATCTGAAGACTATCTCTTTCATAAACTTGATCGTCGTACGAGAGTCTAGCTTCTTGATGGGTTTGGCTTCAATCCACTTAGTGAACTTGTCAACTGCAACCAGCAAGTGGGTGAATCCACTTGCCCCTCTGGAGGGGCCCCACCATGTCGAGTCCCTAGACTGCAAACGGCCAGATGAGTGGAATCGTCTTCAGAGCAGACGCGGGCTTGTGAGATAAGTTTGCATAGAACTAACAACCGGCACAGTGTTGGACTATCTCCTGGGCAGCTTCATTGGCACGTGGCCAGAAGAAACCGGCTCGGTAAGCTTTAGCCACGATCGTCTGGGAGGACGCGTAGTGTCCACAAGTTCCCGAGTGAATCTCCTCCAAGATCAATCGACCTTTCTCCGGAGAGATGCGGCCCTGATTGCTCTGCTGAAACAATCGGGTCCAGAGACGAAGACTCCACTTCCACTCGGACGATCTCTGTCCAAACTCTCTCTGTAAGCTGTGCCCCTGTCGACCAGGTTCTGAGCGAGTACGGATCTCGCGTTGAACTGTGGGTCGCGGAGGTCGAATGGTTCTCTCTGGCGATAACCGTCACCATGGCGAGTGATACTTCCATTTTGCATCATGTTTTGCTACTGTTATTTATAGTGATTTTAATCAATATAACACTTTGTGGAGCAATTCTAATGCCTTTTCTCTCTTAATATGAAAGATTTACACAAGGAGGGAGATTACCGGCAGCTGGAATTCTGGACCTGAAAAAGCTATGTCAAAGATACCTATTCTGCACATCTCCAAATGAGCTGAAATTTCACGGGGATTTATTTTGGAATAAATAAAAAATACTGGAAGAAAGAAATACCAGAGGGGGCCACCCAGGAGCCCACGAGGCACGAGGGCGCGCCACCCCCCCCAGGCGCGCCCTGGTGGCTCGTGGGGCCCCTGGTCAGCCTCTGGCCCCCATTTTCTGGTATATAAGTCCATTTGCCCTAGAAAAAATATATAGAAGACTTTCAGGACGGTGCACCGCCGTCTCAAGGCGGAACTTGGGCAGGAGCACTTTTGTTCTCCGGCGTAGAGATTCTGCCGGGGATACTTCCCTCCGGGAGGGGGAAATCGTCGCCATCGACATCACCAACGATCCTCTCATCGTGGGAGGACCAATCTTCATCAACATCTTCTACAGCACCTTCTCATCTCAAACCCTAGTTCATCTCTTGTATTCAATCTTTGTCTCAAAACCTCAGATTGGTACCTGTGGGTTGCTAGTAGTGTTGATTACATCTTGTAGTCGATGCTAGTTAGTTTATTTGGTGGAAGATTATATGTTCAGATCCATTATGCTATTTAATAGCCCTCTGATCTTGAACATGATTATGATTTGTGAGTAGTTACTTTTGTTCTTGAGGACATGGGAGAAGTCTTGTCATAAGTAATCATGTGAATTTGGTATTCGTTCGATATTTTGATGATATGTATGTTGTTGATTCTCTTAGTGGTGTCATGTGAACGTCGACTACATGACACTTCACCATCTTTGGGCCTAAGGGAATGCATTGTGGAGTAGTAATTAGATGATGGGTTGCTAGTGTAAGAGATATGCCCTAGAGGCAATAATAAATGTTATTATAAATCTTCATGTTCCTGATTAAGTTTATGTTCCATGCTATAACTGCTATGGTTCTCGAGTCTGCAATAACCACGAGGCTCGGAGGAAGACTCATATGCACGTGTGGAATAATAAACGGTAAAATGTATTCCAACTAGTAGTGCTGATCATAACACTTCTTTTAAAATGCTTAAAGAAGTTATTTTCCCAAGGTTTGGAGTCCCTAGATATTTAATGACTGATGGTGGTTCACATTTTATTCATGGTGCATTCCGTAAATTGCTTGCTAAATATGATGTCAACCATAGAATTGCATCTCCCTATCACCCTCAAACTAGTGGTCAAGTTGAATTGAGCAATAGAGAAATAAAATTAATTTTGCAAAAAAATGTCAATAGATCTAGAAAGAATTGGTCTAAGTAACTTGACGATGCATTACGAGCTTATAGAACTGCTTATAAAAACCCTATGGGTATGTCTCCTTATAAAATAGTTTATGGAAAAGCATGTCATTTACCTCTTGAGTTAGAAAATAAAGCATATTGGGCAATTAAAGAACTCAATTACGATTTTAAACTTGCCGGTGAAAAGAGGTTATTTGATATTAACTCATTAGATGAATGGAGAACCCAAGCTTATGAAAATGCCAAATTGTTTAAAGAAAAAGTTAAAAGATGGCATGATAGAAGAATTCAAAAACGGGAATTTAAAGTGGGTGAGCAAGTTCTATTGTACAATTCTCGTTTGAGATTCTTTGCAGGAAAACCTCTCTCTAAATGGGAAGGACCGTATATCATCGAAGAAGTTTATCGCTCCGGAGCCATCAAAATAAACAACTCCGAAGGCACTAATCCGAGAGTGGTGAATGGGCAAAGAATTAAGCACTATATTTCAGGTACTCCCATTAATGTTGAAACTAATATTATTGAAACAATTACACCGGAGGATTACATAAGAGAGACCTGCCAGAACACTCCAGAACCCTGAAAAGGAAGAGGTACGTGATACGGTAAGTAAACCGACTCCAAAAATTCCATAAAAATACTTTTTGTCAGTTTTGAAATATTAGAAAAAATACAAAAATAAGAAACAGCCGAGGGGACCCACCTGGTGCTCACGAGGCACCAGGGCATGCCACCACCCCCTAGGCGCGCCCTGGTGGCTCGTGGGCCCCTCGTGAGCCTTCCCGACTCCGTTTTCTCCCGGACTACTTGTTTTGCAAGATAAAAATTCTTTATATATACTCCCAGATGTTTTGACCACCGTATCGCAGAAATCTCCCCTGTTCTTGTTTCGTGCTATTTTTGACAGATCTAGATCGCCATGGCTCCCAAAAAGCTCCATACCAAGCACCGTATTGTGCAACCATCACCGGGCAAACACCCTTACAGCGAGGTTTACTTTGAGTGGTCGTTGGGAGAGGAAGACGATGGCAAGGAGGACAAGGTCGAGGAAATTGAAGGAACCCAGGCTCCAGAAGGAGGGCAAGCGATTCCCATGGAGGAGACCGCAGAGAAGGGAGATATACTTCAACCCTTATATGATCATCTCTCCCCATCCGTAATTGAAGCCTTAAGAGTCTTTGAAATAGTTTCTATTCAGAATAAATATCTCACTCGTGAAGTTATTCTGTTGGAAGAGCAAAACATCGCTCTTCGGAGCATCAACCGTAGATTGATGTATCTGCTACAGCTGAAGGACAAGCCCGCCACTTCATCATCACCACCATCACCGAAGAAGGAAACTTGAGTACATGGGTATGGGCACTCCCCTTGGCTTGTGCCAAGCTTGGGGGAGGCGCCCCGGTATCGTATCACCATCACTTTTATCATATTTACCTATTTTTAGTTCGATCCTTAGTTATTTCATGATTTAGTTGAATAAAAGTTTAGTATGATCTATTTTCGAGTGCTAGTTTTGTGATCTATCTGTCTATGTAATCGAGTCGAGAGTTATATAATAAAGAGTAGTTTGAGTTTTTTTTTTGCTTCTTTACTTTCATATTTCAATCGTAGCAATGAAAATAATGAAAATGATCATATGCTAATCTTATGGAAAGTAATGACATTACATAAAGAAAAGTATAAGTGGTAAAATTTATTGGAAGTTAACAAGCATAGCATTAGTCAATGATGCAATTCATGAAAAAATTAATAGGGAAGAGAAGATTCACATGCAAATATACTATCTTGGACATCTTTTATGATTGTGACCCCCATTAAGTATTTTATGTCAAATTGTTGACGTTGGACAAGGAAGACAATGTAATGAATTATGTTTGCTCATATTCACATAGAAGTTATATTGTCATAGATCCTCCAACATGTGGTGCTTGCCCAATATCTTTGCTAGCCAAAAATCCGCACCAAGTAGAGATACTACTTGTGCATCCAAAACCCTTAAACCCAGTTTCATTTCATGAGAGTCCACTATATCTACCTATGGATTGAATGAGATTCTTCAAGTAAGTTATCATCAGTGCAAAAAGCAATAAACATTGCCTCGAAATATTTTTGAACTTTTATTGTAAGGGAAAATAAGCTTTGTACGAACTTGTGATGGTAAAGAAATAAAAGCAGCAGACTGCATAATAAAGGTTGCTATCACAAGGGGCAATATAAAGTGACGTTCCTTTGCATTAAGAGCTTGTGCATCCAACAACAAAAAGCGCATGACAACCTCTGCTTCCCTCTGCGAAGGGTCTATCCTTTAATTTTATGTATTTACTTTTTATGCAAGAGTCAATAGTGTTCTCCTCTACTTCCTTTTTATTTTTCTCTTTTGCATGCATCATGTGGTGGGGAAAGATCGAGGCATATATATCTAGTTGGATATGAGTGATCATGAGTTATTATTGTTGACATCACCCTTGAGGTGAATAAGTTGGGAGGCGAAATCATAAGCCCCTATCTTTCTGTGTGTCTGGCTGAAACTTTTTGCTCCATATATATGTCGTGAGTGTTAACAATCATAGAAGACTAAATGATGGTTGAGTATGTGGACTTGCTAAAAAGCTCCTACATGAGACACTTCCTGAAAATATGATGAATTGCAATTGCATTGTTGACTGAGAACATAGTTTGTTAGTTTTCAAGAAAGTTTATGCCTTATACTTCATTGTCGTGATGAATTGTTACTTGCTCATGAGAAGTTTTATGATAATAAATATTGCTATTGTAATAATGATCATGATGCTACTATGTCTGTATTCTGTTTTTACTGACACCTCTCTCTCTAAACATGTGGACATGATTATCGATATCGGCTTTCGCTTGAGGACAAGCGAGGTCTAAGCTTGGGGGAATTGGTACGTCCATTTTGCATCATGTTTTGCTACTGTTATTTATAGTGTTTTTAATCAATATAACACTTTGTGGAGCAATTCTAATGCCTTTTCTCTCTTAATATGCAAGATTTACACAAGGAGGGAGATTGCCGGCAGCTGGAATTCTGGACCTGAAAAAGCTATGTCAAAGATACCTATTCTGCACATCTCCAAATGAGCTGAAATTTCACGGAGATTTATTTTGGAAGAAATAAAAAATACTGGAAGAAAGAAATACCAGAGGGGGCCACCCAGGAGCCCATGAGGCACCAGGGCGCGCCACCCCCCCCCCCAGGCGCGCCCTGGTGGCTCGTGGGGGCCCTGGCCAGCCTCTGGCCCCCATTTTCGGGTATATAAGTCCATTTGCCCTAGAAAAAATATAGAGAAGACTTTCGGGACAGTGCGCCGCTGTATCGAGGTGGAACTTGGGCAGGAGCACTTTTGCTCTCCGGCGGAGAGATTCTGCCGGGGATACTTCCCTCCGGGAGGGGGAAATCGTCGCCATCGACATCGCCAATGATCCTCTCTTCGTGGGAGGACCAATCTTCATCAACATCTTCAACAGCACCATCTCATCTCAAACCCTAGTTCGTCTCTTGTATTCAATCTTTGTCTCAAAACCTCAGATTTGTACCTGTGGGTTGCTAGTAGTGTTGATTACATCTTGTAGTTGATGCTAGTTGGTTTATTTGGTGGAAGATTATATGTTCAGATCCTTTATGCTATTTAATACCCCTCTGATCTTGAACATGATTATGATTTGTGAGTAGTTACTTTTGTCCTTGAGGACATGGGAGAAGTCTTGTCATAAGTAATCATGTGAATTTGGTATTCGTTCGATATTTTGATGATATGTATATTGTTGATTCTCTTAGTGGTGTCATGTGAACGTCGACTACATGACACTTCACCATCTTTGGGCCTAAGGGAATGCATTGTGGAGTAGTAATTAGATGATGGGTTGCTAGTGTAAGAGATATGCCCTAGAGGAAATAATAAATGTTATTATTTATCTTCATGTTCCTGATTAAGTTTATGTTCCATGCTATAACTGCTATGGTTCTCGAGTCTGCAATAACCACGAGGCTCGGAGGAAGACTCATATGCACGTGTGGAATAATAAACGGTAAAATGTATTCCTAGTCATGCCTCTAAGACTAGCTCAAGTGTTGCATGATGGTCCTGTTTTCCTGATCATGGGTGTGTCTATGCCAGCAATTTTGAGGGCACAATGTTAGGAGAACACTTGTGTTGAATCGACCCGAATTGATGTTATGCTATGAGATACATTCGTCACAAGTTAATGGTTAATAACACAAAGAAAGTTTATGTTTGCATAATTCCTTAGACCAAGAGAGTATTGAGTTTCTTCATGCTTGATTCATGAACTTTGGGGTTTGTTAAAGATCATCCGTAAATGGGTGGCTATTACGGCGACTTAGCGGTTCATGGAAAAGTATGTCAAGTAACTTGATAGCTCAAGATTGGAATTTGCTCCTCCGACGATGGAGAGATATCTCTGGGCCCTCTCGGTGTTACAGTATCCACCATCGTCAGGCCAGACACATTGTGATTTGATCACAGGGATGCCGGAACACGGGAACGAGAAAAGAGAACAAAACCTGTAATGAGGTAACTGGCATAGTGGACAAGTTGTTGATCCACGGGGATGCCGATGATTCTCACCACGGGTATTTGTAACATATCGTGAAGCAACAGGAATATCTTGATAAACCCTTCGGAAGACTTAGAGTCTAACGAACATTAATGGAACTATAAACTGATGTGGATAAAATGTTTTATCCATAAAGCTCGACTTGTTGCAATAACAAATTCAAGGAGTTGACTACAATGAGATTGTCTCACCGTAGCGATGCTTAAAGTCAGATCGGGTTAAACTAGCAATTAATACATATTTCAATCTTGATATATGATACATGGATGCCAAAAGGATTTCCATGCGATGGAAATACAACCTAGGACTTACAAGTGATACAGTCCAAGGTATTTTGTCAGCCCAGAGGATGCTAGTGAGTATGCAAACTTCAGAGTTCCAGCAATGGACAGAAGAGAGCAAAATGGAGTTGGAATCTTCGTTTTTGATGAAATAGTCAAAAGAGTTTGATTTCATCAATGGATAACGAAGATGCTTGTGGTTTCAATAAAGTAAGTGGGAGCATAATAATATTTCTAAAAACTTTGTGTGCTTGACACATTGTTGATTGGAAATAATATAAATTTCTTGACACAAATTAGGACTTCATTGAAAATAGTTTTTTGATGAAGTGCTTGGGCTAAATAGCCCAGATATTAGGCATATTTATCTACGAGATAGAATTGCCTAATAGACTAAGCTAAAAATACATATTGACAAGATGCTAAAACAGTTTAGCATAAGAACGCCAAGGAGTGATTCTTGCCGAAGTCACAAGGAAAGAGTTTTGCAAGACTCGGTGTCCCAAAACACTGATGAGCAAAATACATGATGGAGATTCCACACGCTCTTGTGTTTGGATTAATCATGTATTCCATGATATGTAAAACAACCAGATATGTCCGATACTTCCAAAGCTGTTGCGAGTATAGATACCAAAGTTATCAAAGTACTGATCATGGGACAACAGTGAAAAATGTCATTAAGTACTAAAGTAGCACTGATGACATGTTTTCTCGCAAGCAGAGATTATGAAGTGCTTGTTGTAAGTAATTACATCGATACAGTCTTCATCAATGCTCCATGCGATTTTCGATTTAAGTTAAGGGTTTTGTGTAATACACGATATGATGGCACGGTGTTTGGAAATCGTTCCAAACAGGTTACTGTGGCGAATTCTATAACAAAGGCTAAGTATGTTGCCACTTTCAAAGCGACATAGAAGATGTTGAATCGTACAGTTTGTTCATGAACTTAGTATGATTCCAAGATGGCTTTGGTCAATGGAACACTATTGAAGATAGTTGCTCCATAGCTCAGTCTGAGGAATCAATGTTTGACCTGTGATTCACATATATACAAAGCCAAGTCCACACAAAATATGAATTTTGTGAAAGCGTGAAAACGCGAGGAGATGCAAAGATACACACGAAACTGAAGTGGTCAGATCCGTTGGACATCAGGCTATACCACAAGTGAAGCATTTTTACACCGGTATGCCATAGGTGTAAAGTGCATTAGCATTGACTAGATTATTGACTCTAGTGCAAGTCGGAGTCTGTAGGAGATATGCCCTAGAGGCAATAATAAATGTTATTATTTATCTTCATGTTCCTGATTAAGTTTATGTTCCATGCTATAACTGCTATGGTTCTCGAGTCTGCAATAACCACAAGGGTCGGAGGAATACTCATATGCACGTGTGGAATAATAAACGGTAAAATGTATTCCTAGTCATGCCTCTAAGACTAGCTCAAGTGTTGCATGATGGTCCTGTTTTCCTGATCATGGGCATGTCTATGCCGGAAATTTTGAGGGCACAATGTTAGGAGAACACTTGTGTTGAATCGACCCGAATTGATGTTATGCTATGAGATACATTCGTCACAAGTTAATGGTTAATAACACAGAGAAAGTTTACGTTTGCATAATTCCTTAGACCATGAGAGTATCGAGTTTCTTCATGCTTGATTCATGAACTTTGGGGATTGTTAAATGTCATCCGTAAATGGGTGGCTATTACGGCGGCTTACGGGTTCATGGAAAAGTATGTCAAGTAACTTGATAGCTCAAGATTGGGATTTGCTCCTCCAATGATGGAGAGATATCTCTGGGCCCTCTCGGCGTTACGGTATCCACCATCGTCTGGTTAGACACATTGTGATTTGATCACAGGGATGCCGGAACACGGGAACGAGAAAAGAGAACAAAACCGATAACGAGGTAACTGACATAGTGGACAAGTTGTTGATCCACGGGTCTGCCGATGATTCTCACCTCGGGTATTTATAACATATCGCAAAGCAACAGGAATAGCACACGGCAATTGGAGGTTCACTCGAATATTTATTCATGTGGGTATTGGGGTCAATATGGGTGTCCACGGCTCCGATGTTGATCATTGATCGGAAAGTGTTCCGACCATGTCTATGCTTCACCGAAACTATAGGGCCACACGCTTAAGGGTCATCTATCTGTTGAATACTAGACAGGGAGTCTGAGAGAAAGTCACCGGAAAAGTTTCGGAGACAGCGGAAAAGTTCCGGAGAGAGAACACCGGAATAGTTTCGGTAAAACTGAAAAGTTGTTTCAGGGTATAACATTGAGTCAAATTGGTTTCGGCACACGTCTGGAAATTCTTGGAGGGTGCCACAATTGTTCTGGAAACTTCTGGGATTTTTCCGGGATAAAAACCGGAAATGTTCCGGAGCTGCCGGAACCGGTTTGGTTGCTTTTCGCAGATGAAAATCACTAATCCGGAATTGTTTCGGACCGCGTCCAAAATCATTTTAGTGGGTACTGGAATTATTCTAAGACCCACAGAAATATTTTCGGATTTAACAGTCGTGGAAAAATGTTTCCGTGAATAGTGAAAGTGCTTTTTGGGTGGCTTCTTGGAGAAGCCACCTTGAGGGCCTTTTGGTATTTTTCCCCTTGGCTTCTTGGAGAAGCCACCCTTGGGCTTGGCCTATAAATAGGGGTGGAGGGGGCTGCCTAAAGACTCACTCTTTCTCAACATACACAAGCCATGCATGATCTGGCCTTCTCTCTTCCTCCCCGCGAAATAGTTTTGTAGAGCCGAAAGGCTGTCTGGGTTCCGGTAGGAACTAGTTCTAGACGGTGAAGCCCTGCCAGATAGCTGACACCGTATGTGTGCAACCCCGTAGAGAGGTCGTAGTTTCGATCCTTTGCCCGAGGGGCTGTTCGAGTACCTTCCCAGAGGACTATCCGAGGGACTGTCCAGAGGCCTCCCGAAGGACTGTCCGAGGATCCGTCCGGTGGGACTATCCGAGGAACTGTCCAGAGGCCTCCCGAAGGGCTGTCCGAGGATCCGTCCGGTGGGACTATCTGAGGGACTGTCCAGAGGCCTCCCGAAGGGCTGTCCGAGGATCCGTCTGGTGGGATTATCTGAGGGACTGTCCCGAGGCCTCCCGAAGGGCTGCCCGGAGATCCGTGCGGTGAGCTGGCGAGGGAGTACATCCTCGTGGTTGGGAGGTTGTAAATCCAAGCTACGGGGATCTACACCGCCGATCCTCATCGACTCTACTTCCGCTGCGCTACGAGTCGGTAACGAAAAGATCAAACCTAGTATGCAGTCTCCATAGTGGTCCTGGGCTAGTGCGTAGGTCGGGAAATTTTTGTTTTCTGCTGCGTGCCCCTACAGTGGTATCACAGCCGTGCTATGCGTAGATGCAGGTTACGATCAAGAATACATAGAGATGTATGGGTGATGCACAATATAATTTGTAGTAGATGAGTTCTACTGCTGATAATTATTTGTGCGGGTAGCAGATGAAATCTGTTACCCGATGTTCTTGTTGCTTCCCTGGAATTTGCATATTTCTGATCTTGATAACAGCATGGTGGAATTTCAAAGTTCTGGCAATCCGCGATCTTGATTGATCAACGAAGTGCTAACAGTTCATTGAATTCCACCATAGTTAGAGAGAAAGATGAAATTTCGCAGACAAAAGGGCAATGCAGATATGATCTGCACGGGGGTCATGCGTATGATGAAGTTCAGTATGGGGCTCGAGATTTTATTATCTCGTGTTTCATACACCCCGCAAAGTTAATCTAGCGTCTTGAATAATCATACTTGATGATGGACGTTGGTAGCTTCGGTTTGCTTCGAAACCTTAGAAGCCACGTAAAATGAAATTTTGTATGAACCGATTAGATGCGTCTAACTTGGTTTTGGAGGATGTGCATGTGATGTGGTATAGTAGTGCCCGTAATAATTTGATTATGTATGAGATGACTATATAATGTAAAATTAACATGACCTGCGTGTCATGATTCGGCATGATGGCTGGAGCCATATGATTGTCACTTTAATGACCAGCGTATCAACCTTAAGTAATGCACTTATTTTATTAGCTATAGAGATAGCAATATTATCTGGTGCATCGACAAGGTGGTGGCAAACTTCGCGAAGGTGAACACCGACGCGAATGCCGAAGACGAAGAAATACAAGACTTCTCCGTCAGAAAGGGCTATACCATATCATGCTATTATGAATTGCCTGAGATGTTTATCTCTTATGATGCACCCTTCTTGATTGCGCGGTAGTCGCTTTTATTAGGGTGATCTCTCACAAAAATATCAAGTAGTTAGTGTTCACCCAAGTGTAGCACCGTCATGGCACCTATCTTTTCGGGGTGCGCCATGTCACACGGGTACGAACGATTAGAGAAGTGTGAGGCGGGTGATTTGAGACCTCGCAGCGAGATCACTTGGTTGTCTTGACGTTCAGGCATGACAGTCATGAGCTCGGAACACGCCCATCGAAAAATGAACAAGAATCACATAGAGATGTGATTGGCAAGTTGGCCTACCGGTTCAAATTTTCGTCATCAGTGGTGTTACACCAATGGCGAACAATTGAAATGCGGGTCTTGTATCACTCACAATCAATTATGAGAGATATTGATTTGAGTGGGAGCGCACTTTAGAATTAATTCTTTTAATTCTTAGTGCAATTAATTATGAACCTTGTCTAAGTGAAAATTGCATAATAGTTATAGAATAATGGCTCGCGTTTCCACCTTCCCTATTAAATTTGAATAGCTGTTAAATATCTGGTTAAAACTTTATGGTTGGTAACGTAATGTGAGGATTGTCCTCAAAAGTGCCGAGAAGGATTTTGTCTTATCGCATGCTTTTGGTATTCTCCCGCTATATGCTATGGATAATGTGACTCTCGTCCTTTGATCCAAAAGCTAGAATACCGTTACGGTCAAGTGAAATATGTTTGCTTCCATGAGACCCAAACTTCGAAAAGTTTTGGGATAGCTATGTGATATTCATGGAACTGAAAATCATTTTTCAGACACAAACAAAGGCTAAAAGATATGTGATATCCAAAGCATTATTTGTTTTGTAAACTATTAGTAAAAGTGTTTACTATGCATTTGACTAATAACAGAGGGATCCAGTAGAACGTCTGTCATATGATGATGGTGAATAAAACAACAACTTAAGAGAAAGGAAATGTCTGAAGGGTGTTAGTATGACTTACACACCTAGGAAGTCCGGGGCTGACGCCACTCTTCAAGTTGGTGCTTCTTCTGAGAGTAGGAGAAATATTGGAAGTTGAACTATTAGAAGTATAAAGGCAAATAGAAAGTAGACTGGAATATCCAGCTCATGTATGAATGTCATACAAGTTATTGATGTATAGAAGGCTGGTCAAAGAAATAGTTCTTGGGAATTATGATTAAACATGTTAATCATTGATTCTTGGGTATTGTGAGTTGATCACAGAGATACCCGCTCGATTGCATTCTGTTGCAACTCGATGGAAGAACTACTACGGCCTAAAAGACTTGCCGGAGTGAGGTTCAGATACGCGATGGGAACATAGTAAATGTTACTATACATTCCATCGGTGTATTACCTATGTATTTACTTTCATAATTCATTTAGAGTTTTACACACTCTAGCCCATTGCATAAGGTATCTTGCAAGAAGGTTGTTCATAAGAGAACTTTTGATGTTCGGTGTTATGAATAACATAAGGGCCATACTTTCATTATGAATGAGATGTATGTTATGAAAATTGATAATAATGCATTACCTCTGTATTTACTTTCATAATTCATTTTAGAGTTTTACACACTCTAGCCCATTTGCATAATGTTTGTTGCAAGAGTGTTGTTCATAAAAGAACAATTGTTGTTCAATATTATGAATAACATAAGGGTCATACTTCCATCTTGGATGAGATGTATGTTATGAATATTGGTGGTAATATGATACAACCATAACACTGATGCTAAATGTCACAAGCCTAAGAGAATACCACGCATGTGTGGCACTGCATTTGGTCACATAGGAGAAACCCGCATGGAGAAATTCCATAATGATGGATTTTGAAGTCGTTTGATTATGAATCATCTGACACTTGCAACTTTCCTCCAAAAAGTGAAGTGACTGAAATACCGTTCACAGGCCATAAGGAACGAGCAATGAATTTATTGGTGATCATACATTTTGATGTATGTAGTCCGATAAATGTTGTTGCTAGCAGTGGGTTTATCTATCTTCTGAAATGACTCAAGTAGATATATGGATATTTACTTGATGAGACGTAAGTCTGGATCTTTTGAAGTCATTCAAAAGGTTTTCAATATGAAGTAGAAATTATTGTAACAAGAAAATTATGTTTCTGCAATTTGATTGCGGAAAGGAATATTTGAGTTACAAGTTTAGCGAATGTCTGATGAGTTGTGAAAGGAGTTTCATAACTTACACCTCCCGGAACACCACTGTGAGTGGAATGTCCGTGAAGATGTAATCAAACCATTTATGACACGGTAAGATCAAAGATGACATAAATCAATTTGCCATTATCCCTTTTAAAGTAATGCTTTAGAGACTGCGGCTTTTACACTGAAAAGAGCACCATCAGGTCTGTTGAAATGACGCCATGGTATGGTACGCCCAACCATGCTTTGTCTTTTCTTAACATTTGGAATATGGGGCTTGTGTAAAATATTTACAAATCTATTCCAAATTAGACAAGTACTACTTTGTAGGTTATCCCAAGTAATTGGGAATTCCTCCACCACTATACCGAGGCAAAAAGTTTTGCCACAAAAACGGTATGCTTTTGAAGAAAATGGTTCTTGCAAAAAGGTGAGTGGGAGGACAGTGCAACTCGACGAGATAACAGTATCTTCGTCATCAGATCGAAGGAAAGAAACCTTGGAAGTAATTCTAGAGTTTCCTACTACGACTGATACGGAAGCCTCTACATGAGATGTACGGACTTCGGTCGAACTTGCAGCTGAACCACGTAGGAAAAACTCGTGCAAACCTCTCTGGTGCGCAAGCGAGATATTGTTGTTAGACAACAGTATACCTACGATACACAAGGAAGCGTTGATGGGCACTGAATCTGGAATTGGCAAAATGCCAATATAATCCGAGATAGTTTCCATATAAATGATTCAAGATTATATCTTGATAAACCCTTCGAATGACTTAGAGTCTAAGGGACATTAATGGAACTATAAATTGATGTGGATAAAATGTTTTATCCATAAAGCTCGACTTGTTGCAATAACAAATTCAAGGAGTTGACTACAATGAGATTGTCTCACCGTAGTGATGCTTAAAGTCAGATCGGGTTAAACTAGCAATTAATACATATTTCAATCTTGAGATATGATACATGGATGCCAAAAGGATTTCCATGCGATGGAAATACAACCTAGGACTTACAAGTGATACAGTCCAAGGTATTTTGTCAGCCCAGAGGATGCTAGTGAGTATGCAAACTTCAGAGTTCCAGCAATGGACAGAAGAGAGCAAAATGGAGTTGGAATCTTCGTTTTTGATGAAATAGTCAAAAGAGTTTGATTTCATCAATGGATAACAAAGATGCTTGTGGTTTCAAGAAAGTAAGTGGGAGCATAATAATATTTCTAAAAACTTTGTGTGCTTGACACATTGTTGATTGGAAATAATATAAATTTCTTGACACAAATTAGGACTTCATTGAAAATATTTTTTCGATGAAGTGCTTGGGCTAAATAGCCCAGATATTAGGCATATTTATCTACGAGATAGAATTGCCTAATAGGCTAAGCCAAGGAGTGATTCTTGCCGAAGTCACATGGAAAGAGTTTTGCAAGACTCGGTGTCCCAAAGCACTGATGAGCAAAATACATGATGGAGATTCCACACGCTCTTGTGTTTGGATTAATCATGAATTCCATGGTATGTAAAACAACCAGATATGTCCGATACTTCCAAAGCTGTTGCGAGTATAGATACCAAAGTGATCAAAGTACTGATCATGGGACAACAGTGAAAAATGTCATTAAGTACTAAAGTAGCATTGATGACATGTTTTCTCGCAAGCAGAGATTATGAAGTCCTTGTTGTAAGTAATTACATCGATACAGTCTTCATCAATGCTCCATGCGATTTTCGATTTAAGTTAAGGGTTTTGTGTAATACACGATATGATGGCACGGTGTTTGGAAATCGCTCCAAACAGGTTACTGTGGCGAAATCTATAACAAAGGCTAAGTATGTTGCCGCTTTCAAAGCGTCATAGAAGATGTTGAATCGTACAGTTCGTTCATGAACTTAGTATGATTCCAAGATGGCTTTGATCAATGGATTGAAGATAGTTGCTCCATAGCTAAGTCTGAGGAATCAAGGTTTGACCTGTGATTCACATATATACATAGCCAAGTCCACACAAAATATGAATTTTGTGAAAGCGTGAAAACCCGAAGAGATGCAAAGATACACACGAAACTGAAGTTGTCAGATCCGTTGGACATCAGGCTATACCACAAGTGAAGCATTTTTACACCGGTATGCCATAGGTGTAAAGTGCATTAGCATTGACTAGATTATTGACTCTAGTGCAAGTCGGAGTCTGTAGGAGATATGCCCTAGAGGCAATAATAAATGTTATTATTTATCTTCATGTTCCTGATTAAGTTTATGTTCCATGCTATAACTGCTATGGTTCTCGAGTCTGCAATAACCACAAGGGTCGGAGGAATACTCATATGCACGTGTGGAATAATAAACGGTAAAATGTATTCCTAGTCATACCTCTAAGACTAGCTCAAGTGTTGCATGATGGTCCAGTTTTCCTGATCACGGGCATGTCTATGCCGGCAATTTTGAGGGCAGAATGTTAGGAGAACACTTGTGTTGAATCGACCCGAATTGATGTTATGCTATGAGATACATTCGTCACAAGTTAATGGTTAATAACACAGAGAAAGTTTACGTTTCCATAATTCCTTAGACCATGAGAATATCGAGTTTCTTCATGCTTGGTTCATGAACTTTGGGGTTTGTTAAACGTCATCCGTAAATGGTTGGCTATTACGGCGGCTTACGGGTTCATGGAAAAGTATGTCAAGTAACTTGATAGCTCAAGATTGGGATTTGCTCCTCCGGCCATGGAGAGATATCTCTGGGCCCTCTCGGTGTTACGGTATCCACCATCGTCTGGCCAGACACATTGTGATTTGATCACAGGGATGCCGGAACATGGGAACGAGAAAAGAGAACAAAACCGATAACGAGGTAACTAGCATAGTGGACAAGTTGTTGATCCACGGGTATGCCGATGATTCTCACCTCGGGTATTTGTAACATATCGCGAAGCAACAGGAATAGCACACGGCAACTGTAGGTTCACTCGAATATTTATTCGTGTGGGTATAGGGGTCAATATGGGTGTCGGAAAGTGTTCCGACCATGTCTATGCTTCACTGAACCTATAGGGCCACACGCTTAAGGGTAATCTATCTACTGAATACTAGACAGGGAGTCTGAAAGAAAGTCACCGGAAAAGTTTCGGAGACAGCGGAAAAGTTCCAGAGAGAGAACACCGGAATAGTTTTGGTAAAACTGAAAAGTTGTTTCAGGGTATAACATTGAGTCAAATTGGTTTCGGCACACGTCTGGAAATTCTTGGAGGGTGCCAGAATTGTTCTGGAAACTTCTGGGATTTTTCCGGGATAAAAACCAGAAATGTTCCGGAGCTGCCAGAACCGGTTTGGTTGCTTTTCGCAAATGAAAATCACTAATCCGGAATTGTTTCGGAACGCGTCCAAAATAATTTTAGTGGGTACTGGAATTATTCTAAGACCCACAGAAATATTTTCGGATTTAACGGTCGTGGAAAAATGTTTCTGTGAATAGTGAAAGTGCTTTTTGGGTGGCTTCTTGGAGAAGCCACCTTGAGGGCCTTTTGGTATTTTTCCCCTTGGCTTCTTGGAGAAGCCACCCTTGGGCTTGGCCTGTAAATAGGGGTGGAGGGGGCTGGCTAAAGACTCACTCTTTCTCAACTTACACAAGCCATGCATGATCTGGCCTTCTCTCTCCCTCCCCGCGAAATAGTTTCGTAGAGCCGAAAGGCTGTTTGGGTTCCGGCAGGAACTAGTTCTGGACGGCGAAGCCCTGCCGGATAGCTGACACCGTATGTGTGCAACCCCGTAGAGAGGTCGTAGTTTCAATCCTTTGCCCGAGGGGCTCTTCGAGTACCTGCCCGGAGGACTATCCGAGGGATTGTCCAGAGGCCTCCCAAAGGGCTATCCGAGGATCCGTCCGGTGGGACTATCCGAGGGACTGTCCAGAGGCCTCCCGAAGGTTTGTCCGAGGATCCGTCCGGTGGGACTATCCGAGGGACTGTCCAGAGGCCTCCCGCAGGGCTGTCCGAGGATCCGTCCGGTGGGACTATCTGAGGGACTGTCCCGAGGCCTCCCGAAGGGCTGCCCGGAGATCAGTTCAGTGAGCTGGAGAGGGAGTACATCCTCGCGGTTGGGAGGTTGTAAATCCTAGCTGCGGGGATCTGCACCGCCGATCGTCATCGACTCTACTTCCGCTGCGCTACGAGTCGGTAACAAAAAGATCAAACCTTGTATGCAGTCTCCATAGTGGTCCTGGGCTGGTGCGTAGGTCGGGAAATTTTTGTTTTCTGCTGCGTTCCCCTACAACTAGAGTGACAGAAGCTTAAACCCTAGTTTATGCGCTATTCCGTAAGGGGCTGATTTGGATCCATATGTTTAATGCTCGGGTTAGAGTTATCTTAATTCTTGCTTCGTAGTTGCGGATGCTTGCGAGAGGGGGTAATCATAAGTGGGAGGCTTGTTCAAGTAAGAACAGCACCCAAGCACCGGTCCACCCACATATCAAATTATCAAAGTAGCGAACGCGAATCAAACCAACATGATGAAAGTGACTAGATGAAATTCCCATGTGTCCTCGAGAATGCTTTGCTTACTATAAGAGATCGTTCCGGCTTGTCCTTTGCTACAAAAAGGATTGGGCCACCTTGCTGCACTCTTTGTTACTATTGCTATTTGTCACTTGTTACAAATTATCTCGCTATCAAACTACTCGTTACCGATAATTTCAGTGCTTGTAGAAAATACCTTGCTGAAGACCGCTTGTCATTTCCTTCTGCTCCTAGTTGGGTTCGACACTCTTACTTATCGAAAGGACTATGATTGATCCCATATACTTGTGGGTCATCAGTGATGTCGATGGCTTTGATTTCCCCCTCCCTGAGGGAAGTATCCCCAGCAGAATCGCTCCGGCGAAGAGCAAAAGTGCTCCTGCCCAAGTTCCGCCTCCAGACGGCGGCGCCCCGTCCCAAAAGTCTTCTTCTTATTTTTTTTCTAGGGTAAATGGGCTTATATACCAGAAAATGGGCACCGGAGGCTGGCCAGGGGCCCCACGAGCCACCAGGGCGCGCCTGGGGGGGGGTGCGCCCTGTGCCTCGTGGGCACCTGGGTGGCCCCCTCTGGTACTTGTTTCTTCCAGTATTTTTTATTTATTCCAAAATAAATCTCCGTGAAATTTCAGATCATTTGGAGATGTGCAGAATAGGTATCTCTGACATAGCTTTTTCAGGTCCAGAATTCCAGCTGCCGGCAATCTCCCTCCTTATGTAAATCTTGCATATTAAGAGAGAAAAGGCATTAGAATTGCTCCACAAAGTGTTATATTGATTAAAAACACTATAAATAACAGTAGTAAAACATGATGCAAAATGGACGTACCAACTCCCCCAAGCTTAGACCTTGCTTGTCCTCAAGCGAAAGCCGATATCGATAATCATGTCCACATGTTTAGAGAGAGAGGTGTCGATAAAAACAAAATACGGACATAGTAGCATCATGATCATTATTATAATAGCAATATTCATTATCATAGAACTTCTCATGAACAAGTAATAATTCATCACAACAACGAAGTATAAGGCATAAACTTTCTTGAAAACTAACAAACTATATTCTCAGTCAACAATGCAATTGCAATTCATCATATTTTCAGGAAGGGTCTCATGTAGGAGCTTTTTAGCAAGTCCACATACTCAACCATCATTTAGTCTTCTATGATTGCTAACACTCACAATAACACTTCTATTAAAATGCTTAAAGAAGTTATTTTCCCGAGGTTCGGAGTCCCTAGATATTTAATGACTGATGGTGGTTCACATTTTATTCATGGTGCATTCCCTAAACTGCTTGCTAAATATGATGTCAACCGTAGAATTGCGTCTCCCTATCACCCTCAATCTAGTGGTCAAGTTGAATTTAGCAATAGAGAAATACAATTAATTTTGCAAAAGACCGTCAATAGGTCCAGAAAGAATTGGTCTAAGAAACTTGATGATGCATTATGGGCTTATAGAACTGCTTATAAAAATCCTATGGGTATGTCTCCTTATAAAATGGTTTATGGAAAAGCATGTCATTTACCTCTTGAGTTAGAACATAAAGCACATTGGGCAATTAAAGAACTCAATTATGATTTTAAGCTTGCCGGTGAAAAGAGGTTATTTGATATTAGCTCACTAGATGAATGGAGAACCCAAGCTTATGAAAATGCCAAATTGTTTAAATAAAAAGTTAAAAGATGGCACAATAAAAGAATTCAAAAACGGGAATTCAAAGTGGGTGAATATGTTCTATTGTACAATTCTCGTTTGAGATTCTTTGCAGGAAAACTTCTCTCTAAATGGGAAGGACCGTATATCATCGAAGAAGTTTATCGCTCCGGATCCATCAAAATAAACATCTCCGAAGGCACTAATCCGAGAGTGGTGAATGGGCAAAGAATTAAGCACTACATTTCCGGTACTCCCATTAATGTTGAAATTAATATTATTGAAACAATTACACCGGAGGAATACATAAGAGAGACCTTCCAGAACACTCCAGAACCCTGAAAAGGAAGAGGTACGTGATACGTTAAGTAAACCGACTCCAAAAATTCCGTAAAAATACTTTCTGTCAGTTTTGGAATATTAGAAAAAATACAAAAATAAGAAACAACCGAGGGGACCCACGAGGTGCACACGAGGCACCAGGGCACGCCACCCCCCAGGTGCGCCCTGGTGGCTCGTGGGCCCCTCGTGAGCCTTCCCGACTTCGTTTTCTTCTGGATTACTTGCTTTGCAAGATAAAAATTCTTTATATATACTCCCGGACGTTTTGACCACCGTATCGTAGAAAGCTCCCCTATTCTTGTTTCGTGCTATTTTTTTGACAGATCCGAAAGTATGTCGTCTCAAGACTCAGATGGAGAGAGCTTCATATCAAACTACATTTTGAATCCAAGGATCTATGGGGATATAGACCCCTATGGGTGGTCTGCGGAGGAGGAGCGAGATGCCAACATGAAGGGAACGGAAGACGCGAGCTCGGATGAAGAAGATGCCCCTCCGCCTCAACCGGGAGATATGCATGTGGAGTTCAAGAAGTCGAGCCTCCCAAACACAGTAAACAAATCTAAGATTCAATTTATCCCTTTCCGTCTTCTACAGGAAAACAAGAATGCATTGTGTGAGAAAATAGTGGAACTTGAGCAAGAAATTAGCAAGTTGAAGGAAGAAAACTATGTTCTGAAGCGGAAGCTGAAGGACAAGCCCACCACTTCATCATCACCATCATCACCGAAGAAAGAAACTTGAGCACATGGGTATGGGCACTCCCCTTGGCTTGTGCCAAGCTTGGGGGAGGTGCCCCGGTATCGTATCACCATCACTTTTATTATCTTTACCTATTTTTAGTTCGATCCTTATTTATTTCGTGATCTAGTTGAATAAAAGTTTAGTATGATCTAGTTTCGAGTGCTAGTTTCATGATCTATCTACCTATGTAATTGAGTTGAGAGTTATATAATAAAGAGTAGTTTGAGTTTTCGCTTTTTACTTTTATGTTTCAATCCTAGCAATGAAAATAATGAAAAAGATCATATGCTAATCTTATGGAAACTAATGGCATTACATAAAGAAAAGTATAAGTAGTAAAATTTATTGGAAGTTAACAAACATAGCATTGGTCAATGATGCAATTCATGAAAAAATTAATAAGGGAAGAGAAGATTCACATGCAAATACACTATCTTGGACATATTTTATGATTGTGAGCCCCCATTGAGTATTTTATGTCAAATTGTTGACATTGGACAAGGAAGACAATGTAATGAATTATGTTTGCTTATATTCACATAGAAGTTATATTGTCATAGATCCTCCAACATGTGGTGCTTGCCCAATATCTTTGCTAGCCAAAAATCCGCACCAAGTAGAGATACTACTTGTGCATCCAAAACCCTTAAACCCAGTTTCATGTCATGAGAGTCCATTATATCTACCTATGGATTGAATAAGATCCTTCAAGTAAGTTGTCATCGGTGCAAAAAGAAATAAAAATTGCCTCTAAATATGTATGAACTTTTATTGTAAGGGAAAATAAGCTTTGTACAAACTTGTGATGGTAAAGAAATAAAAGCGACAGACTGCATAATAAAGGTTGCTATCACAAGGGGCAACATAAAGTGACGTTCCTTTGCATTAAGAGCTTGTGCATCCAACAACAAAAAGCGCATGACAACCTCTGCTTCCCTCTGCGAAGGGCCTATCTTTTAGTTTTATGTATTTACTTTTTATGCAGGTGTCAATTAGCTTTCTCCTCTATTCTCTTTTTATTTTTCTCTTTTGCAAGCATCATGTGGTGGGGAAGATCTAGGCATATATATCCAGTTGGATATGAGTGATCATGAGTTATTATTGTTGGCATTACCCTTGAGGTGAATAAGTTGGGAGGCGAAATTGTAAACCCCTATCTTTCTATGTGTCTGGCTGAAACTTTTTGCTCCATATATATATGATCAGCACTACTAGTTGGAATAGCTTCTACCCACTTAGTAACGTAATCAACAGCAACTAAAATATGAGCATACCCATTGGATTTAGGAAAAGGTCCCATGTAATCGAATCCCCAAACATCAAATGGTTCAATAGCAAGTGAATAATTCATAGGCATTTCCTGACGTCTACTAATATTACCAATTCTTTGACATTCATCAAAAGATAAGACAAACTTACGAGCATCCTTGAAAAGAGTAGGCCAATAAAAACCAGATTGTAATACCTTATGTGCAGTTATGTCTCCCGCATGGTGTCCTCCGTAAGCCTCGGAATGACACTTTCGTAGGATTTGTTCCTATTCATGCTCAGGTATACAACGTCTAATAATACCATCTACTCCTTTATAAAGATGTGGGTCATCCCAGAAGTAATGTCTTAAATCAAAGAAGAACTTTTTCTTTTGTTGGTATGTGAAACTAGGTGGTATAAATTTAGCAACAATATAATTGGCATAGCCTACATACCAAGGAATGTTACGAGAAGCATTTATGACAGCTAATTGCTCATCGGGAAAACTATCATCAATAGGCAGTGGGTCATCAAGAATATTTTCCAACCTAGACAAGTTATCAGCTACGGGGTTCTCAGCTCCCTTCCTATCAGTAATACGCAAGTCAAATTCTTGTAGCAATAGAACCCACCTAATGAGTCTAGGTTTAGCATCTTTCTTTTCCATAAGGTATTTAATAGCAGCATGATCGGTGTGAACAATTACTTTGGAATCAACTATGTAAGATATGAATTTATCACATGCAAACACAACAGCTAGAAATTCTTTCTCAGTAGTAGCATAATTTCTTTGAGCTCTGTCTAGAGTTTTACTAGCATAATGGATAACATTTAATATCTTATCAACTCTCTGTCCTAGAACAGCACCAACAACATAATCACTAGCATCACACATAATTTCAAAAGGCAAGTTCCAATCAGGTGGTTGAACGATAGGTGCAGAGGTTGAGGATTTCTTAAGTGTTTCAAAGGCTTCTACACAATCATCATCAAAAACAAATGGAACATCCTTTTGCAAGAGATTAGTAAGAGGCCTAGAAATTTTAGAGAAGTCTTTAATAAACCTTCTATAAAAACCAGCATGACCTAGGAAACTTCTTATACCTTTAATATCTTTAGGACAAGGCATTTTATCAATTGCATCAACTTTAGCTTTATCAACTTCAAAACCTCTTTCAGAAATTTTATGCCCAAGGACTATACCTTCGTTAACCATAAAGTGGCACTTCTCCCAATTCAAGATGAGATTAGTTTGTTCACATCTCTGCAAAACTCGATCAAGGTTGCTTAAGCAATCATCAAAAGAAGTTCCGTAAACGGAAAAATCATCCATGAAAACCTCAACAATCTTTTCACAAAAGTCAGAGAATATAGCAGTCATACATCTTTGAAAGGTAGCAGGTGCATTACATAAACCAAAAGGCATACGACGATAAGCATAAGTTCCAAAAGGAAAAGTAAAGGTGGTTTTCTCTTGGTCGGCTTGTTATACAGGTATTTTTGAGAAACCAGAATATCCATCTAGGAAACAAAAGTGTGTATGCTTAGACAATCTTTCTAACATTTGATCAATAAAAGGTAAGGGGTAATGATCTTTTCTAATGGCTTTGTTTAATTTTCTAAAATCAATTACCATCCTATAACCAGTTACAATTCTTTGTGGAATGAGTTCATTTTTATCATTAGGAACAACGATAATACCTCCTTTCTTAGGGACACAATGAACGGGACTTACCCATCTAATATCAGCTATGGGGTAGATTATACCTGCTTCCAGAAGCTTTAATATTTCAGTTCTTACCACTTCCTTCATCTTAGGATTTAATCGTCGTTGGTGGTCGACAACTGGTTTAGCATCAGGCTCCATATTAATTTTGTGCTGACATAGAGTGGGACTAATGCCCTTAAGATCATCAAGAGTATATCCAATAGCAGCTCGGTGCTTCCTCAGAGTTTTTAGTAATCTCTTTTCTTCATGCTCTGAAAGGTTAGCACTAATAATAACAGGATATATCTTCTTTTCATCTAGATAAGCATATTTCAATGTATCAAGCAATTGCTTTAATTCAGATACAGGGTCACCCTTAGGTGCAGGAGGGCCTCCAAGAGTTTCAACAGGCAAATTGTGTTTAAGGATAGGTGGTTGATCAAAGAACATCCTATCTATTTCATTTCTTTCATTCATGTGCATATCATTTTCATGGTCTAGCAAATATTGTTCTAACGGATCAGTGGGAGGTACGGCAATAGAAGCAAGACCAATAATTTCATCTTTACTAGGCAATTCTTTATCATGAGGTTGTCTACTAAACTTAGAGAAATTAAACTCATGAGACATACCACCAAAATTAACACTAACAGTTTCTTTAGCGCAATCAATCTTGGCATTAACAGTGTTCAAGAAAGGTCTACCAAATATAATGGGACAAAAATTATCTTGTGGAGAACCGAGGACTAGAAAATCAGTAGGGTATTTTATTTTTCCACACAAGACTTCAACATCTCTAACAATCCCAAGCGGCGTAATGGTATCTCTGTTTGCAAGCTTAATAGTAACATCAATGTCCTCTATTTCAATAGGTGCAATATCATTCATAATTTCTTGATATAAGGTAAATGGAATAGCACTCACACTAGCACCCAAATCACATAAGCCATGATAACAATGATCTCCTATTTTGACAGAGACAACAGGCATGCCTACTACGGGTCTGTTTTTATCTTTAGGGTCTGGTTTAGCAATTCTAGCTGCTTCATGACAGAAGTAAATAACATGTCCATCTATATTATTGACCAAGAGATCTTTAACCATAGCAACATTAGGTTCAACTTTAATTGGTTCAGAGGGTCTTGGTGCTCTAATATTACTTTTGTTAACCACAGTTGAAACTTTAGCATGTTCCTTAATCCTAACAGGAAAAGGTGGTTTCACAATATAAGCAGTAGGCACAACTGGATTAACATGGTAAACAATTGTTTCTTATTTAACACTAACGGGTTCCTCAATCTTTTCTTTAACAGGGGGATGATATTTAAACCACTTCTCCTTAGGGGGATCAACATGAGTAGCAAATGATTCACAAAAGGAAGCTACTATCTCAGAGTCAAGTCCATATTTAGTGTTAAACTTATGAAAAGCATCGGTATCCATAAAAGATTTAACACAATCAAACTCAAGTGTTATACCTGACTCTTTACCTTTGTTGAGTTCCCAATCTTCAGAGTTGCATTTAATTCTTTCTAGAAGATACCATCTGAATTCAATAGTTTTCTTCATAAAGGAGCCAGTCGAAGAAGAATCGAGCATGGTTTGATCATCATGAGAAAGCCGAGCATAAAAATTCTGTAAGATAATTTCTCTTGAGAGCTCATGATTGGGGCATGTGTACATCATGTACTTAAGCCTCCCCCAAGCTTGAGCGATGCTTTCAACTTCACGAGGCCAAAAATTATATATATAATTCCGATCACGATGAACCAAATGCATAGGATAAAATTTCTGGTGGAATTCCAATTTCAATCGGTTCCGGTCCTATGTATCAGTATCATCACATAGCCTATACCATGGTAATGCCTTTCCCTCCAAAGATAAAGGGAGTACTTTCTTCTTAACTCCATCTCTGGATAAACCTACAAGCTTAAACAATCCACAAATTTCATCCACATAGATCAAGTGCATATCAGGATGTATTGTTCCATCTCCTGCATAAGGATTAGCTAGCAGCTTCTCTATCATACTCGAAGGAATCTCATAACAAATATTTTCAGTAGGTGCAATAGGTGGAGGGTAAACTCTTGGTGCTTCCGGTCGAGGTGAAGATACCCCGAACAAACCCCTCAAAGGGTTACTTTCCATAGTGACAAGTGACAATAAATTTCAGCACGTAATATAAATGTTTCCTTACCAAATTCCACTCACCAAAGGCGCTTCACTCCCCGGAAACGGCGCCAGAAACGAGTCTTGATGACCCACAAGTATAGGGGATCAATTGTAGTCCTTTCGATAAGTAAGAGTGTCGAACCCAACGAGGAGCAGAAGGAAATGACAAGCGGTTTTCAGCAAGGTATTTTCTGCAAGCACTGAAATTATCGGTAACGAGTAGTTTGATAGCAAGATAATTTGTAACAAGTGACAAGTAGCAATAGTAGCAAAGAGTGCAGTAAGGTAGCCCAATCCTTTTTGTAGCAAAGGACAGGCCGGAACGATCTCTTATAATAAGCAAAGCGTTCTCGAGGACACATGAGAATTTCATCTAGTCATTTTCATCATGTTGGTTTGATTCGCGTTCGCTACTTTGATAATTTGATATGTGGGTGGGCCGGTGCTTGGGTGCTGTTTTTACTTGAACAAGCCTCCCACTTATGATTAACCCCTCTCGCAAGCATCCACAACTACGAAAGAAGAATTAAGATAACTCTAACCATAGCATTAAACATATGGATCCAAATCAGCCCCTTACGGAATAGCGCATAAACTAGGGTTTAAGCTTCTGTCACTCTAGCAACCCATCATCTAATTACTACTCCACAATGCATTCCCTTAGGCCCAAAGATGGTGAAGTGTCATGTAGTCGACGTTCACATGACACCACTAAGAGAATCAACAACATACATATCATCAAAATATCGAACGAATACCAAATTCACATGATTACTTATGACAAGACTTCTCCCATGTCCTCAAGAACAAAAGTAAGTACTCACAAATCATGTTCATGTCCAAGATCAGAGGGGTATTAAATAGCATAATGGATCTGAACATATAATCTTCCACCAAATAAACCAACTAGTATCAACTACAAGATGTAATCAACACTACTAGCAACCCACAGGCACCAATCTGAGGTTTTGAGACAAAGATTGAATACAAGAGATGAACTAGGGTTTGAGATGAGATGGTGCTATTGAAGATGTTGATGAAGATTGGTCCTCCCACGATGAGAGGATCGTTGGTGATGTCGATGGCTTCGATTTCCCCCTCCCAGAAGGAAGTATCCCCGGCGGAATCGCTCCGCCGGAGAGCAAAAGTGCTCCTGCCCAAGTTCTGCCTCGAGACGGCGGCGCCCCATCCCAAAAGTCTTATCCTTATTTTTTCTAGGGAAAATGGGCTTATATACCAGAAAATGGGCACCGGAGGCTGGCCAGGGGCCCCATAAGCCACCAGGGCGCGCCTGGGGGGAGGGGGTGGCGCACCCTGGTGCCTCGTGGGCACCTGGGTGGCCCCCTCTAGTACTTCTTTCTTCCAGTATTTTTTATTTATTCCAAAATAAATATCCATGAAGTTTCAGCTCATTTGGAGATGTGAAGAATAGATATCTCTGACATAGCTTTTTCAGGTCCAGAATTCCAGCTGCCGGCAATCTCCCTCCTTATGTAAATCTTGCATATTAAGAGAGAAAAGGCATTAGAATTGCTCCACAAAGTGTTATATTGATTAAAAACACTATAAATAGGAGTAGTAGAACATAATGCAAAATGGACGTATCACCTAGTGACAAGCATTAAGCATAGCAAAGTCATAGCAACATCAATCTCAGAACATAGTGGATACTAGGGATCAAAGCCCTAACAAATTGACTCGATTACATGATAAATCTCATCCAACCCATCACCGTCCGGCAAGCCTACGAAGGAATTACTCACTCCCGGTGGTAAGCATCATGAAATTGGTGATGGAGGATGGTTGATGATGACGGCGGCTTCGAATCCCCCTCTCCAGAGCCCCGAACGGACTCCAGATCAGCCCTCCCGATGAAAAACAGGAGGTGGCGGCGGCTCCGTATCGTAAAACATGATGAAACTTCTTCTCTTATTTTTTTCTTGGGGAAAGAGAATTTATAGCATTGGAATTAGGTCAGACGGCCACCTGTGGGCCCCACAAGGCATCAGGGCACGCCCTAGGGTGGGGTCGCGCCCTGTTACCTTGTGGGCAACAGGTGGCCCCTCTTCTATTGATTCTTGGGCCTATAATTTTTATATATTCCATAAAAATTCTCCAAAAAGTTTCGTCCAAATCCGAGAACTTTGATTTTTGCACAAAAACAACATCATGGTAGTTCTGCTAAAAACAGCGTCAGTCCGGGTTAGTTTCATTCAAATCATGCAAATTAGAGTCCAAAACAAGAGCAAAAGTGTTTGGAAAAGTAGATACGACGGAGACGTATCAGACAGCGGGTTGTTACCTTCCAAGGAAGAAATTGAATGGCGGGCTCCAGAAGAAGAAATTCACCCACAGCCGGGTCAGAATGAGATTGTCCTATTTGTTGATCATCTGGACCAAGGATTCTGTCCCCCCGGCTCAAAATTCTTCCGGGATGTACTTCACTTTTTTAACATCAGACCGCAAGACATAGGCCCCAACTTTGTTCACAACTTGTGCCAGTTCCAAGTATTTTGTGAAATATATCTACAGCTTGAGCCGTCCATCAGCTTGTTCCAAGAATTTTTCTACTTGAATCATCAGACAGAACACAAGGACGGACCAAGCCTGGAGCTTGGCGGAGTCACTATCCAGCGGAGGAAGAACACAACCTTCCCCGATGCCAAACCGGCAAGCCACCCAAAAGGATGGTATAAAACTTGGTTCTACTGCAAGGATACCTCCCCCACCGGGCAACATCCACTTCCGGGTTATAGGCCAAACCGGCTTGACGCCTCCATCGTCTTCCCAGGCTTCGCTTCTACAGAAGAGAGAGAGGCTCTGGCACCTTTGTATTCCAGAATAAATGCCTTAACTACTCACGACCTCATCGGTGTGGACCTGGCCCGGACTTGGGTAGAATGGCGCATCCAGCCTCTGGACTTCAGGAATCAGCTATTGCACACTTACTCCGGTGAGCCAGAAGACCCGCTTCGGTTTAGCCGGGTCAACCTTTAGGAGAAAGATGTCTTGAAG
The DNA here is from genome assembly GCA_039707655.1 of Elymus sibiricus. Classification (NCBI taxonomy): domain Eukaryota; kingdom Viridiplantae; phylum Streptophyta; class Magnoliopsida; order Poales; family Poaceae; genus Elymus; species Elymus sibiricus. The sequence continues at coordinate 323,674,650 of CM077674.1, read as the reverse complement.
TTTGCCAAGAAACTACTTGGTGAAACTAAAGAAGACATTAAAATCGTGGGACTCGCTCCCTTTTATGCAAACAACCTGGCACCCTCGGTAAGCCGCCATCCTTACTATCGCCTTTTAGGTCATTTATTCTACATTTCCTTTGCTGTATTTTCATCAACCCGTCATTGTACAGGAAAACTCTGATTGGTGGAAGGTCGAACTTCAAGACCCCACCCCTCCCCAAGAGGATAGCGAAGAAGATCCAGAAGACAATGAAGACCAAGAGGTAGAACTTGACTCCCTTGGCCGTCTGTTTAATCAACTTGCTGACGCCACCTCTTCACAGGAACAGGCTGAAACAAGTCACGCCGGCGAGCCAGAGGTAACACTGATCTCTTCAGATTCTGACTCACCGATATCCGTTCGAAAGAAATTCTGGATTGCAGTCTGAAAGTTCCATTTTCACATCGAGATGCTCACTTAGACCCACAATTTTCTTTGAAGATGGCGCAGCACACAAGGACCTCTAAACGGAAGACCCGAAGCAGTGAAGGAGAGCTAAGCGGCGGGTTAGGCAATGAGCCGCCAGCACGGAGAGCTCGTACAGAGGCGCCTCTCAGCCAACTCCCTCTCTTCCGTACGCCGGTTGTTTCAAAGAGCCGCTACATTTGAACGACTTGGCATACCTAACATCTCCCTCTTCTGATGAATCGAGCGCCACTCAGGCTCCAGCCTTTAACATCAATCCTAGGTAAACAACCCGCTTACTCATATTTTATACAATGGATTCTTGCTCTTTATCCTTTAACCAAATGACTCTTTGTTCCTTGTATAGCGCGAAGGCCATTAAGAAGAAGACTGCCACCGGGTCGTCTGACCCAGTCGTTCAAACAGGTCCTTCTCAAGAAGATGCATCGGTTAACTTGGATATTCCGGGTGAGCCGGCTTTCCAGAGTGACCCACCGCCCCAAGACACTACCACGAGCCTGGCTCATGCCTCTTCTCCTATCCTTCAGGGGAAGGAAGATTTGACTGAAGAGCAGCCTGTTGAGAAGGCCCAAGATGAAGTAATGGTGACTGGTGAACAACAGAATGCTCCACCGGAAACCTCTTCAGTCTTAGCAAAGATCCCTGCCAGGGCTGAGTCGCCCGTTAAAGATAAAGGAAAGGCGGCCCTTAACATTCATTCCTTTGAAGATCAGGACATCAATATGTTGCATCAATCCATGATAACCCGACTGTCTAAGAGCCGGGATACAGAAATCGCCATGGTGACTTCCCTTAAACGGAAGTGCAAGGTAACCTTCTGTCTCCTGACTTGATATATCCATACTGTAGGTAGCCCCCAAGGGCCGGGTCATTATACCATGATGATCTGGGACTTGTATGTTACAATCAACCTGTAGACCCAAAGGGCCGGCTCATCATGATATGACGTGTCGGGTCTCTGTATGTATTGACGTAGAGAAAACTATGCATTAGCCCCAAAGTGCCATGTGGAATGCCCACATCCTCATGGGACTTTATTGCATTTGAGAAAACACTGATAAGTCTAGCCCCGAAGTGCCGGGTCGACCAGAATGGCGGCTGGGGACTTTCTTACATAACTTGTAACTGTGAGATTGCCTTGCAGGATATGCTGAATCAAGTGGAAACACAATCATCCTTCTTCCGAAAGGAAGCAAAGAGAGAGATAAAACTTCGTGAAAGGGCCGAAGAATCATCTTCAGAAGCCAACAAATCTTTGCAGATTGTGAGAAGCACACTGAAGGAATCTGAGGCAGAAAGAGCTGCCTTGGTCAAGCGTGCAGTAGAAGCAGAAGCCAAACTGAAGCCGGTGGCCCAAGAATTGGCCACATTGAAAAATCAGATTACCAACATGTGCAATGCCATCTTTGGTATGTAGTAAACTGATAAGCCGCCAAACATGTCATTTTGTAAAATACCACGCCATCCGGACTAACTTGATTTGTCTTCTTGCAGCCATTGGTGAAGCTGAAAGCCGTCTACACTCTTGTCGAGCAATTATATATAGGCGGCGCACGCTGCATCATGGCCGTCAAGAACACCAAGGCCCCGCCCCACTTGATTGCAGATATGGTAAAGGAGCTATCCATAGTTCCCAAATGGTTTGAGGAGTGGAAGAAGGCGGATTGCCGTGCTGGGGCCTTGACAGTGTTTGCGCGCACCAGAGCATATGTGCCAGAATTGGAGCCGGCTCAAGTCGTCGGCGGATATCCACAATTCTACGTGGATGATTCCCCTTTCACCAAGAAGGACTTCCAGAGATGCATAAAGGAAACCCGGGTTGCCACCACCGCGATTGCAGAAGAGATGAATCTATCCAAATATCAAGCCGGATATTCTGAAGACAATGAGCAGATTGAGCCACCTAACCCTCAACTAGTGGCTCTTACTCGTGCACGTAAGCCATCCTTTGCTACTGAAGTTGACCCTTCCTCTGTGATAACCGCCGATGCAATGTTTGAAGCCTTGCGCCCAATCTAGTGGTCGACCGACGACTCAACAAGTAAGGAGAGGCGGAGGATGACGGCGATCGTGAAGAGCCGGGATGATGTCTACTACACAACTTATTCTTGTAGACTCGTGTTGGGCCTCCAAGCGCAGAGTTTTGTAGGACAGTAGCAATTTTCCCTCAAGTGGATGACCTAAGGTTTATCAATTCGTGGGAGGCGTAGGTTGAATATGGTATCTCTCAAACAACCCTGCAACCAAATACAAGAAATCTCTTGTGTCCTCAACACACCCAATACAATGGTAAATTATATAGGTGCACTAGTTCGGCGAAGAGATGGTGATAAAAGTGTAGTATGCATAGTAGATATAGGTTTTTGTAATCTGAAAATATAAAAATAGCAAGATAGCAAGTAACAAAAGTGAGCACAAACGGTATTGCAATGCTTAAAAACAAGGCCTAGGGTTCATACTTTCACTAGTGCAATCTCTCAACAATGCTAACATAATTGGATCATATAACCATCCCTCAACGTGCGATAAAGAATCACTCCCAAGTTCCTATTAGCGGAGAACATAAGATAGAAATTGTTTGTAGGGTATGAAACCACCTCAAAGGTATCCTTTCCGATCGATCTATTGAGCTATTCCTATAAGTGTCACAAACAGCCCTAGAGTTTGTACTAAAATAACACCATATGATACACATCAACCAACTCTAATGTCACCTAGATACTCCAATGTCACCACAAGTATCCGTGAGTTGATTATACAATATGCATCAAACAACTTCATAATAATAATATTCAATCCACACAAAGAACTCCAAGGAGCACCCCAAAGTTTTTATCGGAGAAAAGATAATGAAAACGTGCATCAACCCCTATGCATAGATTACCCCAATGTCACCGTGGGAATCCGCGAGTTGAGTGCCAAAACATATATCAAGTGAATCAATATGATACCCCATTGTCACCACGGGTATTCATATGCAAGACATACATCAAGTGTTCTCAAATCTGAAATATTCAATCCGACAATAACGAAACCTCAAAGGGAAAAGATTCGATTCATCACAACAAAGATAGAGAGGGAAGAAACACCATATGATCCAACTATATTAACAAAGCTCGCGATACATCAAGATCGTGCCATATCAAGAACACGAGAGAGAGAGATCAAACACATAGCTACTAGTACATACCCTCAGCCCCGAGGGTGAACTACTCCCTCCTCGTCATGGAGACCGCCGGGATGATGAAGATGGCCTCCGATGATGATTCCCCCCTCCGGCAGGGTGCCGGAAAAGGGCTGTAGATGAGATCGTGGAGGTACAGAGGCTTGCGGCGGCGTAAAAACTCATCTAGGTTAACTTTCGGGGGTTTCTGAATATATATGATTTTTTGGCGTTGGAATCATGCGAAGATGGGCCACAAGGGGCCCACGAGGCACCAGGGCTCGCCTGGGGGGGTGGCGCGCCCTGGTGTCTCGTGGAGCCCCATGTGGGTCTTCTGGCCTCCTCCCGAAGCTTCTAGTGTCTCTTATGTTCCAGAAAAAATCATCAAAAAATTTCGCTGCATTTGGACTTCAATTGATATAGGTTTTCTGGAAAACCAAAAACAAGCAGAAAACAGCAACTGGCACTGGGCACTAGGTCAATATGTTAGTCCATGAAAATCATATAAAAGCCATATAAAAGTGCACCAAAATCATACAAAACTATAATAAACATGGCATGAATACTTCATAAATTATAGATACGTTGGAGACGTATCAGCATCCCCAAGCTTAATTCCTGCTCGTCCTCGAGTAGGTAAATGATAAAAGAAATAATTTATGAAGTGTGAATGCTAGCATAGTGCATAAGTTTAATTAGTGATAATTTCAATCACTTTTTCTAGCATCAATATATATCATAATCAGTAGCTCATCTCATAAAACTTCTCATGATCAAGTAGCAAGCTATTCACATGTTTAAAGTATAGGCCATAAACTTTCTTGAAAACTAACAAACTATGTTCTCAGTCATCAAACAATTGCAATTCAATCTTATTTTCAGAAGGGTCTATGTAAGAGCTTTGTTCTAGAAAATTCCACATACTCAACCATCATTTAGTCTTCCATGATTGCTGATACTCAAACCATATTTTTAGAACAAACCGTTTCAGTCAAACACATAGGAAGATAGGGGCTTAATGTTTCGCCTCCCAACTTATTTATCTCAGGGATAATGTCAACAATAATAACTCATGATCACCTATATTCAACTGGATATATGTGCCTGGATCTTTCCCTACCACGTAATGCTGGCCAACTAAAGAATAAATAGAGCGGAATGGGGATGAACATTAATGACTCTTGCATAAAAGTAAATACAGAAAAGTAAAAGATAGGCCCTTCGCAGAGGGAAGCAGAGGTTGTCATGCGCTTTTTGTTGTTGGATGCACAAGTAGTATCTCTACTTAGTACGAATTTTTGGCTAGCAAAAGATCCTAAGCAAGCACCACATGTTAGAGGATCCATGACAATATAACTTCTATGTGAATATAAACAAACATAACTCATTACGTTGTCTTCCTTGTCCAACGTCAACTACTTGATCAAGCTTGAAAATAATTAATGGGGGCTCACAATCATATAAGATGCCCAAGATAGTATATTTATATGTGAAATTTATTCTTGTAGACTCGTGTTGGGCCTCCAAGCGCAGAGTTTTGTAGGACAGTAGCAATTTTCCCTCAAGTGGATGACGTAAGGTTTATCAATCTATGGGAGGCGTAGGTTGAAGATGGTATCTCTAAAACAACCCTGCAACCAAATACAAGAAATCTCTTGTGTCCCCAACACACCCAATACAATGGTAAATTGTATAGGTGCACCAGTTCGGCGAAGAGATGGTGATAAAAGTGTAGTATGGATAGTAGATATAGGTTTTTGTAATCTGAAAATATAAAAACAGCAAGGTAGCAAGTAACAAAAGTGAGCACAAACGGTATTGCAATGCTTAAAAACTAGGCCTAGGGTTCATACTTTCACTAGTGCAATCTCTCAACAATGCTAACATAATTGGATCATATAACCATCCCTCAACGTGCGATAAAGAATCACTCCCAAGTTCCTATTAGCAGAGAACATAAGATAGAAATTGTTTGTAGGGTACGAAACCACCTCAAAGTTATCCTTTCCGATCGATCTATTGAGCTATTCCTCCAAGTGTCACAAAAAGCCCTAGAGTTCGTACTAAAATAACACCATATGATACACATCAACCAACTCTAATGTCACCTAGATACTCCAATGTCACCACAAGTATCCGTGAGTTGATTATACGATATGCATCAAACAACTTCATAATAATAATATTCAATCCACAGAAAGAACTCCAAGGAGCACCCCAAAGTTTCTATCGGAGAAAAGATAATGAAAACGTGCATCAACCCCTATGCATAGATTACCCCAATGTCACCGCGGGAATCCGCGAGTTGAGTGCCAAAACATATATCAAGTGAATCAATATGATACCCCATTGTCACCACGGGTATTCATATGAAAGACATACATCAAGTGTTCTCAAATCTGAAATATTCAATCCGACAATAACGAAACCTCAAAGGGAAAAGATTCGATTCATCACAACAAAGATAGAGAGGGAAGAAACACCATATGATCCAACTATACTAACAAATCTCGCGATACATCAAGATCATGCCATATCAAGAACACGAGAGAGAGAGAGAGATCAAACACAGAGCTACTAGTACATACCCTCAGCCCCGAGGGTGAACTACTCCCTCCTCGTCATGGAGACCACCAGGATGATGATGATGGCCTCCGGTGATGATTCCCCCCTCCGGCAGGGTGCCGGAAAAGGGCTGTAGATGAGATCATGGAGGTACAGAGGCTTGCGGCGGCGTAAAAACTCATCTAGGTTAACTTTCGGGGGTTTCTGAATATATATGATTTTTTGGCGTTGGAATCACGCGAAGAAGGGCCACAGGGGGCCCACGAGGCACCATGGCATGCCTGGGGGGGTGGCGCGCCCTGGTGGCTCGTGGAGCCCTTGTGGGTCTTCTGGCCTCCTCCTAAAGCTTCTAGTGTCTCTTATGTTCCAAAAAAAATCGTCAAAAAGTTTCGCTGCATTTGGACTTCATTTGATATAGGTTTTCTAGAAAACCAAAAACAAGCAGAAAACAACAACTGGCACTAGGCACTAGGTCAATATGTTAGTCCATGAAAATCATATAAAAGCCATATAAAAGTGCACCAAAATCATACAAAACTATAATAAACATGGCATGAATACTTCATAAATTATAGATACGTTGGAGACATATCACGGGACAGGGTGCTCCTTGAACCTCCGGTGCCAATCCTAACCCGGCGACATAGAACACTGCTTTTTACATATTGCAACTGAACGTGGAAGTTTGTGCTGTAGCCGCAGCCTGGTGGGCGGCTTTTAATAGTTTTATATTTAGAAACTTCTACTGGTACAAGTGCCATCGTGCACTTATTGCGCTTTGATACGTCTCCAACGTATCTATAATTTTTGATTGTTCCATGCTATTATAATATCAATCTTGGATGTTTTTATATACATTTACAGCAATTATATATCATTTTTGGGGACTAACCTATTAACTTAGTGCCCAGTGCCAGTTGCTGTTTTTTGCCTGTTTTTGGTTTTCCAGAATATCAGTACCAAATGAAGTCCAAATGCCACGAAACTTTTTGGAGATTTTTTGCTGGACATAACAAACACTAGAAGCTTCGGGAGGAGACGAGAAGATGAAGCAGTGGCCCACAAGGCACCACGGCACGCCCCAGGGGGGCGCGCCCTGGTGGCTCGTGGGGCCCACACAGCTCCGTTTGACCTAATTCCACCACTATAAATTCTCTAAAATCAGGAAACCAACAGAGGAGTCCACGAAATACTTTTTCCGCTGCCGCAAGTTTCTGTTCTCGAGAGATCCCATATGGAGGCCTTTTCCGGTACTTCGCCGGAGGGGGATTTGATCACGGAGGGGCTCTCCATCAACCTTGGTGCCCTTCCGATGATGCGTGAGTAGTTTACCACAGACCTTCGGGTCCATAGTTAGTAGCTAGATGGCTTCTTCTCTCTTTTTGATCTTCAATACAGTGTTCTCATCGATGTTCTTGGAGTTCTATCCGATGTAATCAATTTTTGCGGTGTGTTTGTTGGGATCCGATGAATTGTGAGTTTATGATCAGATTATCCATAAATATTATTTGAGTCTTCTCTGAACTCTTTTATGCATGATTATTATAGCTTCGTATTTCTCTCCGATCTATTGATTTGGATTGGCCAACTAGATTGATTTATCTTGTAATGGGAGAGGTGCTTTGTAATGGGTTCGATCTTGCGGTGCTCAATCCTAGTGACAGAAAGGGACATGACACGTATGTATCGTTGCTATTAAGGGTAAAAAGATGGGGTTTATTCATGCGTGAGTTTACTTTGTCTACATCATGTCATCTTGCTTAAGGTGTTACTCCGTTCTTTATGGTCTTAATACACTAGATGCATGCTGGATAGCGGTCGATGTGTGGAGTAATAGTAGTAGATGCAGGCAGGAGTCGGTCTACTTGTATCGGACGTGATGCCTATATACATGATCATTGCCTTGGATATCGCCATGATTATTTGCTTTTCTATCAATTGCCCAACAGTAATTTGTTCACCCACCGTATGCTAATTTCATGAGAGAAGCCTCTAGTGAAAACTATGGCCCCCAGGTCTACTTCTATCATATATTAAAAATCCTAAAAATACCTTGCTGCACTTTTACTTTGTTTATTTTATTTTGTATTTTTGTTTGATCTATTTATCTATCACCATACAATTTAATCTTGCAATTAACCGCCAAGGGATTGACAATCCCTTGTTTGCGTTGGGTGCAAGGATTTGTTATTTTGTGTGCAGGTATTGTTAACGAGGTGTTGCGTGATTCTCCTACTGGATTGATAACCTTGGTTTCATAACAAAGGGAAATACTTATCTCTACTGTACTGCATCATCCCTTCCTCTTCGGGGAAAAACCAACGCAGGTCACAAGTAGCACACTTTTATTGCCTGTATAAACTTGCTCCTTGAGATGATAAAGTCTTTGCCGCTCAGAATACGAGCATAAAATCAGCTGCGTTAATAACGAGCTCACACAAGTGGTGTGAAAAAATAACCCTGCAAGCCTTGCTATCAGATAAAGAGAAAATGACTATAATGCAGTATGTATGAAAACAATTATTATTATGCATGCATGCAAGAAGTAATAATAATGCAAAACATGAACTTTAAATTGTCGGCTTATGCAGTGTCGTGGGTACAAGTCTGACAGTAGTGTATAGGGGTACGAATTAGAGGGCAGAGTCTAGCTACGGCGCAGTTGTTACACTCGGATTTACGAGTTCAGGCCCCTCGCGGTGGAGGTAATAGCCCTACGTCTCGGTGCTCTGGAGCTGTTGATTGAGTGTATGGTTTACAGAAGATGCGAACCCCCATCATGGAGCTGAGGGGTGGCTTGTATAGAGTCTGCCAGGTCCCCATGAATGCCGCCATAACCAAGGGTTAAAGAGGGGGTTTAAGGGCACCAGTTACTGGTAACGGGCGCACTAATTACACCTGATGAGGGTGGACGCACGTCCTGACCATTGTGTTCCTGGAGAGTCTCTTGGTCTTCTCTGACCGAGTGATGGCAGGTACTCCGAGTGAAATAATCCGGTCGAGTGAAGTGTTGTCTTCCGAGTGGTCTATTGCTTGTCGAGTGGATGTCAGGCTGCAGAACACCTGACCGCTGGTCTGGCCCTGGGGCCCAGTATAAGGTGTATGGCGTCCTAGGGTAGGGTCTGTAGGTCAGGCATGTTACCCTATCCCTAGTATATGCCCTCGTCATTAGCCCCCGAATCGGTCGAGGTTAAGCGGGTCGAGTCAAGACGAATTCCCAGGTGAGTTGAGCGCTACAGGGGCGCTCAAGAACTCCTACTGGACATTCGACGGTCTTGTCTTCGCATGATACCTTGACGGATTCTGGACCGTATGATGTCCGAGTGAAAGTCTCATTGTGATCTCGAGCTAGGCGAGAAATGTCTCCATCCGAGTGAAATGAGTCACCGCGCGTCGGGTGACAGAACAGACCCGAGCATTTTTGGAATGCCTTTAAAGGGCGAGCAATCGGATTGCTGGACCCCGGATCTTGCGGGATTTGAAATCAGATATGAGTGCGCGTGAACGGTTGTGATGCGGCAAGTGGGGAAAGTGGGGCGTGACGCCTCGATTTTTGCCCCACTATTCGCCACATACCGCATAATCTCCGCCAGCGAGATTTGAGGGGATCCACGGGCCCACGATGTTGGAAATATGCCCTAGAGGCAATAATAATTTGGTTATGATCATATTTCCTTGTTCATGATAAATGTTTATTATTCATGCTAGAATTGTATTGATCGGAAACTTAAATACATGTGTGAATACATAGACAACTCTATGTCCCTAGTGAGGCTCTACTAGACTAGCTTGTTGATCAAAGATGGTTAAGGTTTCCTAACCATAGACATGAGTTGTCATTTGATAATGGGATCACATCATTAGGAGAATGATGTGATGGACAAGACCCAACCGTAAGCTTAGCATTTGATCATATCACTGAGTTTATTACTATAGCTTTCTTCATGTCAAGTATCTATTCCTAAGACCATGAGATCGTGCAACTCCCTGATACCGGAGGAATACTTTGTGTGCTATCAAATGTCACTTCATAACTAGGTGATCATAAAGATGCTCTACAGGTATCTCCGAAGGTGTCTGTTGGGTTGGCATGGATCGAGACTGGGATTTGTCACTCCGTATGACGGAGAGATATCTCTGGGCCCTCTCGGTAATACAACATCGTAAAGAGCTTGCAAGCAATGTGGCTAATGAGTTAGTCATGGGATCTTGTATTACGGAACGAGTAAAGAGACTTGCCGGTAACGAGATTGAACTAGGTATGGAGATACCGACGATCGAATCGCGGGCAAGTAACATATCGCCGGACAAAGGGAATTGCATACGGGATTAACCGAATCCTTGACATCGTGGTTCAACTGATAAAGATTTTGATTGAATATGTAGGAATCAATATGGGCATCCAGGTCCCGCTATTGGTTATTGACCAGAAAGGAGCCTCGGTCATGTCTGCATGTTCCGAACCCGTAGGGTCGCACGCTTAACGTTCGACAGTGCTAGGATAGTAATGAGATATTAACAGCGGAAAGTCCGAAAGTTGTTCGGAGTCCCGGATGGGATCCAGGATATCACGAGGAGCTCCGGAATGGTCCGGAGGTAAAGATTTATATATGGGAAGTCATATTTTGGGTTCCGAAAAAAGTTCGGTTTTCTTCGGTATTGTACCGGGAAGCTTCCAGAAGGTTCCGGAGGTGTCCGGAAGTCCACGGAGGGTCCACATGGACTCTAAAGGGGGCGCACCAGCCCTTCATGGGCCAGGTGCAGCAGCCCCACTTGGCCCATGTGGCTGTCCCAAGTGATAAGATCAAATCCCTTTAAATTAGGAGATAAGAGGCATTACTTGGGAAAGAGGATTACTATTCATGTGGTACTGTTCACGCGTGTACTGTTCACGTGGCACTATTCCTCCTCCTCCAAGTTTCCTCCTCTATATATAGTGGGGAGGGGCGCGAGGGGCAGGAGGCTTCCACCCTTGGCCTCCCCCTCCCTCTCTTCCTCCTCCACGTTCCGTCAGCGCTTGGCGAAGCCCTGCCGGATTTCCGCTGCCACCACCACCACCTCGCCGTCGTGCTGGTTCCGATCTCATCTACCTCCTCCCCCTCTCTTGCTGGATCAAGAGGGAGAGGACGCCATCGAGCTGAACGTGTGCTAATCTCGGAGGTGCCGTACGTTCGGCACTAGATCGGATTGGATCGCGTTTGGATCGTGAAGAGTACGACTACATCAACCACGTTACGACGCTAACTCTTTCGCTCTACAAGGGTATTTAGACACACTCCCCTCTTGTTGCTATGCATCTCCTAGATTAGATCTTGGGTGTTCGTAGGAATTTTTTTTATTTTCATGCAACGTTACCCATCACACGAATCACCGGTGAGGATGGGCGGGCGGAGCGAGCGGTGGTATAAAGGGCCGCCGCGTTGGAGAGGGAGGAAAAGAGCCAGATCCCCTTTCTCCTCTTTCCCCCAATCCTCCGGCCTTTTCCTCCTCTGCATCCACTCTGCATGAGTCGGCTCGGTGCCAGGGCACCCCGCCGCAATGGCGAAAGACAAGACAGCCCAGCTGGAGAGAGCGAAGAAGGCGTCGAGCTCCCGGGTCGCGCCGCCGCGGGGATGGATCCAGGGAGATTGGCTCCCGCCGACCACCACCGCTGAAGACGTCGGCGGGCTCGTCATTGACGGACTGGTGCAGGAGGGAAGCTGGAGACTGCCGGAGGAGGGGGAAATCAAGCCTGCGCTGCGGGCGGGGGAACGCGTGCTCCTCGTCACCCACGTGGAAAGAGGTTTCTCCATGCCGCCCCATCCCTTTCTCCGCGGTTTCTTGAACTTTTTCGGCGCCCAGCTCCATCACCTCCCCTCGAATGCTATAGCGTACCTCGCGGCATTTATTTCCATGTGTGAAAACTTCTTGGGTTGCCAGCCACATTGGGGGTTATTCAAGCATATCTTCACGTGTCATTCTTAGTCGGTCAAAAAGGCCGACCCCGAGGGAGAGAAAACCCATGTGACCCAGCTGTGCGGCGGTTTGGGTATTCAGATGCGGGGTAGGAGTGCTTTCCCAACGATGACCTTCCCTGAGTCGGTTAGGGGCTGGCAGTCGACTTGGTTTTACTGCAAAGACGCCCCTTGTGCTGGCTCGTCGACTGGTCTCCCCCCCTATACGCCCGAGAGGGTCAACGCACCTCCGTCATTGACGGTGGACATGGAGGAAAAGACTAACGTAGGGATCTTTGTAGCTGCGGTAGTCGGACTAGTTCAGGGCGGGGTGACAGGTCTGGATTTGCTGGAGGTCTTCCTCAGTCGGTTAATCCAGCCGCTGCAGGAGCGGGCTCACCCTATGTGGCAATACACTGGAGCTGACGATCCGACCCGAGTGCATCCGGAGGACGTTGACGAGAAGACCATGGGAGAGTGGCTCAAGGGTATCACAGGCGCACGTGATAATCCACGAGGATCGAGACGGATCCCGCCCTACGACGCCGCGCACCAACCGTCGGAGGTGTGACACGCATTTCCAAGTGAATTATTTACGCGCAAATTATCCGAGTGAGCTGAATGATCTGTCTGTCTTTGTTCTTCGTGTCTTGCAGGATTTCCAGAAGATGCTCTCGCCTGTGCCAAATGGAGGGCACCTTGCCGGGGACAAGGAGAGCGACCATGGTAGTGTCGAGGACAGCTACGCGGAGGATAGCGAGGAGGGAAGTGATGACTCAGAAGGAAGTGACGAGGTCGAGTCTTCTCCATCTCCAGAGATGCGCGCTGAGCGCCGCTCCAAGCAGACTCAAGATCCGAGTGCTGGTCCAGGGAAGGCGGTGGCCTCGAGTGCTAAGAACCCGAAGCGCACTCAGACATCGACGCCGGAGCCGAAGGAGAAGGCCGCCAAGCAGCTCAAGGTTGCCTCGCCCAAACCTCGGAAGGCTCTACCCAGGATCAAGGTTACCGTGCCTGCCACCTCAATGTGAGTGACGCGCCTTTTCCTTCTGTCTCTGTAAACTTCTGGGCCTTTCTGACCGGGTGAAACTTATGAACCAGAGCTGCTACCTCGACGATGTCTCCCATGCAGATCGACGGAGACCACATCGAAGCCGAGTCAGCGGACGTGGCCACCTCTCAGAAAGGTAGCGATGATTTCATTTTTTACTTCGATCTGTGATCCGACTGAATTGTGCGTCGTGACTGACTGTGTCGAGTGGACGTAGCGCTTGCAGAAATCATCCACGTCACGGACGACGATGAAGGACCGCCAAGGAAGGACACCGAGAAGGGGACCACAACTCTGACTGCCTCTCAGACCACAGCACAGAAGACACCACCAAGCAAAACACCTCAAGTTCTCCCTGCACCTAACATGACCGCGCCTCTGGGGCAAGGTTCTTCTCAGGCCGGTGCTGACCCTGTCGCGGCCTCGTCGATTGACCTTGGCCTGGCTCCAACTCCTCCCGTCAACATATTCAATCTGTATAGGGTGCCAGAGGACCAAACTGGAGCCAGCAAGGAGGCGATGATCCAGGCAGACCTGATGACCCAGCGTCTGAAGGAGATGTTTGAAGCTGGCAAGTTGGCGTATGATGCCAGCGCTGCTCTCCAGGCGAATGTTCGAGTAACTGCTCTTGTAAGTTGATCTCCAATTCATTTTTTCTTCTGTAGGAGTTTTAGTCGGTAAATGTTCGGTACACCCACTGGGTGTGTTGTCCGGTGGGGGCACGCTGAGTGCACCCACGGGGTGTAGTCCCCGAGACTGTCGTCGACTGTAGCCAGTCGGCTGGAGTCTTAGAACTTGTTGTTTTTTTTTGTTTGGCCGTCACTCGGATCGGGCGGACCGTTCCGAGTGGATACCATTCCAGTGGGGGCACGCTGAGTGCACCCACTGGGTGTAGTCCCCGAGACTGCCATCGACTGCAGGCAGTCGGCGGGAGTCTTAGAACTTGTTGTTGTTTTTTTTGTTTGAGTAACTTTCCAGTGGGGGTACGCTGAGTGCACCCACTGGGTGTAGTCCCCGAGACTGCCGTCGACTGCAGGCTGTCGACGGGAGTCTGATAGAACCAAACATCCTTCAATTTGTTAAGTGAATTGTATTAGTAGCTTGTGCCAAAGGGTACTTCAGAATCCAGTACTGGTCAAGCTTGTTCCTCTCGGGAGTGCTGGTCTCCGGGCACTCGGAGTACTTCTTATCATTAACTGGTCTGCTCTCTCTTGTGTTTTAGAGAACCGGCGAACTTGGGGCTCAGTATGTGTCGCTGGAGAAGGAGATGAACCAGCTCCGACTGGACTTGGAGGTGGAGAAGAGGAACGTAGCTCGCGTCCAAGCGGTGCTGAAGACTATGGGAGGTAAGCCTTAGCTACCGAGCATTCTGCTTTCACTCTTCTCCATTCTTTGAACCGAGTGAATTCACTGGAACAGATGTGCATAGTGAAAACCATCGACTCCAAGTGTGGCTCAGAACTTCTATCTCTTTAGAAACTATGAAGCAGGCACTCGTCAACAAAGACAATGAGCTGGCGGGGGCACAGAAGGTGGCGAGGGAGAAGAGAAACTCAAAGGGGAGAACAAGTCACTGAGGACAACCGTTGAGGAGGCTAAGAAGGAATTGGCCGAGCTCAAGAAGCAGCAAACTGAGTGGGACGACAAGTTCAAGACTCGGGCGAATGCTTACGAGCAAGAGAAGAAAGCTTTGAGCGAGAAGATCGCCCAGCTTACCCAAAAGAAGGATTCTCTGGAAAAGTATATAGAAGACTTCATGGAGGAGATGTACACCAAGCTTGCAGGTAACTTGTATCGTCCAAGCGAGTTTTGACTTATTTCCGAGTGAACTTCATGCATGCTGATACTCGTCTCCACCCTTTCTTTGTTCACAGAGTATTGCCATGACTTCAAGCTAGAGACTGATAGAATCGAGAGGGACCTGGATCCCACCAGATCACTCGTCGGTGACAAGGCCGCCCTAGGCATCCTGCGACTCGAATCTCGCCTTGAAGGATCGACAAGGAGTTGTGGCCAGAAGACACGTTCGAGACTGATCTGGAAGCGATGATGACTCGTCTCAATCAGATCCCTAGCTGAGTGCAAGCATGGAAGAAGTCAGCTGCCTGCTGCGGGGCCGACATGGCCCTCTCTCTTGTCCGTGTACACTACAAGGACGCGAAAGAAGAGAAGCTGAAGTCTCTCCAGGTCGCCAACACGAAGAAGCTCAAGTTTGAAGACTTCATTGAGACATTCATAGAAGCAGCCACTCGGATCGCAGACGGCATCGACCTGGACGCCTTTGTCGAGCCGGCCAGCCCCTCTGGAGCATGAGAAAAACTTTAAGCTTTACCCATTTGCCTCGGTATGCCGAGTGTATTTGTATCTGTTAAACTCTTTAGGGCTTCGGGCCCGAGTACTCGCATTCACTTTTGAACTTCTGAAGTTATTCGAATGCTTTCTTTTGAGTCTTTGGATGTGGGCAACTTAGGTGAAAGCTGGTTCGCAGCTTGTCGGGACCCCAATCCTAAGTCACACCGATCTAGCATAAGACACATCATATCACTTTGCGTCCTCACGCACGGTAACCCATGGCTGTCGCCTTTACCTTGGCCGGGACCGTTTGCATCTTTTGGCTCACGTATATGATTGTGATGCTAGCATCCGTATGACAGAGAACCCGGGCCGACATGACTAGTCGTAAACCAAGGTGGCACAAACTTACAGGAACAGGCATACATGACCCAGCAATGCACGTGTCGGTCATTAGCGTATGAACCCAAGTCATAGCAAGCTACAAGGACTTAAAGGAACACCGCGTGGCATTTCCCCATGGGGACAGACACAGGAGCAAAGAAGGACACATGCCGGTTAATCCTTGTGTTCCAGATGGAAGCACTAGGAGGCATTTCCCCATAAGGAAGGCTACCAAGAATAAACAACTAGGCGTCAGATCCCACACATACCAGTGCATTTCAAACATACACACAATATGCACGATATGTGTAAATACAACATGGCATCACAACATAACTCTATGACTCAAAGTATTTATTTAAAAGGGCTCCAAGGAGCCTTACATAGCATGATATTACAAACATGGGTCTCATGACCCAACATTCAAGTCATACAAGCAACAAGCGGAAGCATAACCTGTCTGAGAACAGGCAGCTAAAAGAAAGAAGGCTAGGAAGCCTGTCTATCTACAAGACCCTCCAATGGAGCCAGACCTCTGTCCGGGATTCCCAAGCTAATCGTCGAAGCCCACGTAGAACTACTAGTGAGACCGAAGTCTCCTCTGCAAAACATAAATTAGGCAAACGTGAGTACAATTGTACTCAACAAGACTTACATCAGAACTAACTACATATGCATCAGTATCAACAAGGGGGTTGTGGAGTTTAACTGCAGCAAGCCAGCTTTGACTCAGTGGCTATCCTGAACTACGACCACCAGTAACTTCTTTGAGGTGAGAAAGCGCACATGAGTTCACATATTCACCATATCAATACACCACTATGGATCTGCTCCCGTCTCCCTACAAGAAGGCCATCCATAGCACTCACACTTATCTTGTGCATTTTAGAGTATCCATTTCAACTTGTCTATGAACAATGTAAGCTTCCAAGTAGTCCATATCCACGGACGCGGCTATTCGAATAGATCATTATAACCCTGCAGGGGTGTACTTCTTCACACACGCTTTCCCCACTTACCGCCATGTACACGTCATGTATCTCGACAACCTTCAAGCGGAAGCCTGGCGAGGGTGTCGGCCATGACCTGACTAACCACACAAGTCTATAGTCCAGGTTTATCGCCTATTTGAGTCCACTCCACAAGTCTGGCCGAAGTTTCCAGTACGACCCCAAACGATGATTGTAGGGTTCCCAAGAGCACCATTCGGGTGTCACTTGGTACACCGTGCCTCAGTGTCTGTACCGCAACATAGCCCACCCCTAGGGTCAGCGCTACGCACGGCCACTAACACATATCCTACAAACACCAGAAACTAGTTGCGACTCCTGGACAGAGATCAAGGCGGTTAATAAGTCGAGAGAGCTTGGAGCGCCCGGAGCCCAATGTGTGGTAGTAACTGTTCTTGGATCACAAACACGGAACTCAGTTCCTGAGGACGGTTTCAATGAGACAACCCATCATGTAGTCCTACATGGCCTCTCGTCGCTACCTTTACCAAATCGTGTTCACACACTTAGCTCTCACACAGTAGGACATGTTCACCACCATTCCAATCCATACCAGATGAAACAGACCTGACACAACTCTAAGCATAGCAGGCATAACAAGCAAGCATGGATGAGTAGGCACAACATGGCTCAAACAACTCCTACTCATGCTAGTGGGTTTCAACTATTTACTGTGGCAAAGACAGGTCATGCAGAGGAATGGGTTCAACTACCGCAACATGTAACAGTTGAATCGTTGTTGTCCTAATGCAGTAAAAGAGAGCAAGATCAAGAGAGTGGGATTGTATCGCAATGCTCAAAGGGGGTTTGCTTGCCTGGCACTTCTGAAGATAGTATAGCTCTTCGTCAGTGTCAACGATCACATCGTCGGAACAATGTCTACTGAGGGGGAGCAAACACCGGCAACATAAAAAGGGAACCACAATCAATGCAATGCACATCCAAATGACATGACATGTTTAAGGTTCTGAATTGACATAATGCAACAGTAAGTCATTTTAATTAAAGAGGAATTCAGACAGGATCAAATTCCAACTCCAAATGCTATTTCATAAATTGCCCTAATCATCATTTGTCCTATTCAGTAAGGTTAACTTGTTCAAACATGCATGAAAATGCCATAAACAGATTCTTTGGAAAAAATTTATAACTTTTCATATATAAAATATTTCAATCTGAGTTACGGTTGAATTTGTATGATTTTTTGAAGTTTAAGGCATTTTCTGGAATTTCCTGGATTATTCTAAATTAAACTATTTCCAGAAAATGTATTATTCCGTGAGGATGGTGTCAGGCTAACGTCAGCAAGTCAACATGGTTGACCCAGGTCAAACCTGACCAGTGGGGCCCACTGGTCAGTGACCCATTTGGTTAAACCCAGTCAAACCCGCGTTGGCTGAGGTTTGACCAGGGGGTAGGGCCCGCTGTCAGTGGCTAAGGGGGTGGTTAATAAGTGGGCTTCGCCCCTAATGATCGTGCCACGTCAGCGCTCGCCGGAGCTCGGCCGGCGGCGACCAAACCCGCGGCGGAAAACTCGCTGGACTACGCTACAGGCCGTGGCTGGATGCGCGGAGAGCATTTACGGGAAGCTGGTGGAGTGGCGCATCCAACGGTGGCGGCGGCTGAAGCTGGGGTGGCCGGAGCTCGCCGAAAACAAGCTCGCGGTGGCGGCCGGAATTGGGGCGTCGACCGAATCGACGCCACAGAGCACGGTAGGAGCAGTGGTTGGTTGTTTTGGGCTCCGGGAGACGCGCTGAGCACGATGGCGTGCTCGGTTTCGAGCTTAAGCGGCTATAACGACACCGGCGACATCGCTGGCGGTGATGAGCTCTCGGGCTCGACAGTAGTCGGGGTTGGAGGAAGAAATGGACGTGGGGAAAAGAGGGGATCAGCGGCCGAGCTCACCGTGAGGTCGTTGGTGGTCTCAGCGGGCTCGGGGAGGAACGGACGGCGACAGAACGGCGAAGGCGATCTACGGTGGCCGACAGAGAAGAGGGCGATGCAGGGCGTCCGGTGATGCTTGGCTCGGTGAGGAAGAAGAGGAAGACGAGGCGGTGGCTGTGGCCGCGGTGGTTCAAGACGGCACGGCGGCGACCACTTCGTCCATCGCGTGGGAGAGTGAGGGAGAGAGCATGGGGAGGATTGGAGCGACGTCGGCTCGATCCAGACGTTGCCTGCGTCCTCATCCCGCTCGGTGGAGCCCTCCAGGAAGCAGGAGGTGGCGTGCGCATGTCGTCCACGCGCCCTCGTGCCTTCTGGCACGAGGTTGAAGATGACTGGCGAGGTGGAGGTGGGCTGGGCCGCCAGCTACAGTGCTGGGCCAGGCAGGTAAGGCCCAGGTGAGTCCTTCTCTCTCTCTCTTTCCTAATATCTTTTCTGTTTTTCTATTTTTATTCCTCTGTTTGGATTTAGTAAAAATACTAAATCATTTTATAAAATTCTAAAATATTTTGTGGACACTTTGTGAGTTATTCCAGTGGCCCACATTTAGTTTCAGAATTATTTAAGCATTTAAAATAATTATAGCAATTAAATGCCCAAATTCAAATACATTATGGCTTAATTCAAAAATCCAGAGATGTTCCAAAAATATGTGCATCATTTTTAGCAAAGGTTTGCACCTTTTTCCAAAAATGATGAACTTTTCTGAAGGGCATTTTGGATTCATTGAAAATATTTTTATTTTGATCCTAGTTGAAATTCTTTTGGTGCTAGGGTTTGAACATTCCCCATTTCAAATTCATTTGAAATTAACATGATGTATGGATGCTCACTGATGCAACTAATTACAAGTAATTTCTAGGGCTGTGACAACTCACCCCCACTAAACAAGAATCTCGTCCCGAGATTCAAGATGTGAGGTGAGAGGAAGGGAGGTCACGGAACCGACACAGTCTTCATGATCCATTTGCCCTCCTCGAAGATGCGGATTCATTGCATCATGTTGATCTTGACATACTTGCCTTTGAGAACTTCACCCAACATGACGACAAAAGTAACAGGAAAATTCTATAGGAATCGATCTTCACAAAGATCGAGCAACTCACGATCAACTCATGGAGTGAGAAGTAAAAACATCTCTTGAGCTGAGACACGGAACACACGTCAAGAGGGCTGGAAAGAACAGATGACGAAGGTTCAATTTGGTAGGCAACAATTCCACGCTTAGGTAAGATGATGGATGGTTGTCAAAGTAGCAAGGAGATATGTTTCCCTTAATACCATATCAAGGCACCTTAGGGAAGGTGACTCATAGAGTTATTCCCATAAGTGGCAAAAAGAATTACTTTTGATACATTGATCATTGAAACTCTCTATACCAGCCTAAGGCAATTCACAGTGATTGTTTGAAGGAGTTCGAAAGAATGGCATACTCAGACTAGAATGGACAATGTGGACTACCTTGTTGAAGACAATGCAATGGATGATTTTTGCTTATCATCGGAAATGGATGGGACCCATGGTAAGCCCACTTTTGAAGATGATCCCGAACAGCAATTACTGAGAAGGGCAGCCCATAGTAAAATGGCACGATGGCGGGTGCAAGCTGGGAACAAAATGCAAATGCTGGGAATGATTCTAGTAGCTGGGGAGAAGGCTCAACAGTAGAGAGTGGTTCCACTATTTGAATGGCTATAGAATAACCGAAAAAACTGAGGCACATTCCAACTAATGCCGACGACAAAACTTAGTGCCTGAGCATGCTCTCAAGAACTTGAGCATTTCCATATTCATCAGGGTTTTACCAGCAACTATGACACAGATTCTGGTAACACCTCATACTACCTAGATGAATAATGGTGGAGGATGCAGATGCAAAGGAAGACAACACATTCTCAGATTTCACCCTGGCTAAGCCTAGAGAACGAAATCTGGATGATCGACCAAGAGTCGTTCAGCACTCCGCTCCTAATGTTCTCCTTGATGTACTAGATACCACGATCATGCTTAGAGGCATCATCGATATGGTCATTAAGTAAAGGTCGGACTTCAGGAGCACAAAGAATCCATAGGGAACAACTTCTAGGATAAGTCATATGAAATCCTCATGGAGAGTGGCCAAATTGTTGATTCAAGATACTAGAATAATAGGTCTTCCGGCTAGGTGTGTTAGCCACAACATCACTTTACCAGCTAGGAAGACCAATATTATAATTCCTGGGGGAAATCCCAACCACCATATCTGCCTGAGATTCAGATCTGGTTGGTGATAGGATACTTCAGACTCAGCACATCTGAAAAGAAAGTTTGCAACACAAATCGACGAGATGACATTGCGAGATTCTCGGGAAATGAACTACGGAAGCAAGCTCCAAAATATGAGATGGTTTGCAAGATACATGTGAACAGAATGTCCAGGACATTCGTGGCCACATAGAAATCTTACAACAAAATACTACCGAGTTCTGGTTGGGAACCATCATCAACGATATCGAAGTCCTTGCATAAGTCAAGCTCTTAAGAGGAACTTCTTCTCCTTGAACAAGTCAATCAGTGGCTTGGTGTGCTAGGAAACACATATAGAATGGAGGCGGCCAACCTATCAAACCATAGAGTACTTCGCACTTGCGTGACTAACTTGGGACGATTCCAAAGGAAGCAAACAAGCTTTCTTGAATCCACGGCGGCAACTTGCACCAAATGCATGTGAATTAGAGGAAATCACTTCTCTCATCCAAACATATACCTCATGAACCAGGAGGTAATGCTCGAGGAACAATCACGAGTAAAACAACATTACAAAAATCGTTGGTTTTAATTTGATTTGACGATAGCCCATACTCAAATCAAGATTGGATAAGACGATAGGTCCATCAACTGATCACGAGGATCAATCGATGAAAATACCATCTTTCTTCAACACACATACAAGATATCCCTTTAAAATGAACTAAGTCAGGTAAAGCTTTTATCTTCCAACTCTCCAAGTTGGTGTTCAGCTTAACCAACTAGCTCAGGGATATCCAACACAGATTCTTGGAGAAGGGGTGATTTATGGGGAAACCAACTTGATCACAAACTCAACATAACGGTCAGGGGACAACCTGGTGATACTTCCGAGAAGATATTCGTAAAATCACGAACCACCGATATGTTATTAAGCTCGAGAACAATCTTGCTTTTCAGGGCAAGACGATGTGATCAAAAGAGCAAGGGATTGACACAATCCTAACTCATTGATTGAAGAGTGCACCAGGAAAAATAGACTAGATAGCACGATCAATCCTAGAATGATGACTGATAACCAACACGCTAAGAATGAAATTATCGTCCATTAACTACCAAGCAACAGGGTTGCTAGGAGTATTGATTTCATACATCACAGTTCACTTGTCGGCATTCCGGTTAGAACAACACGGAGACCAAGAAATAAATGATGATGGTGAGAAGTATCACTATACCAAGAGGTCATAAGAGGTGGTGCAATTCCCATGAATTCATGACATAAAGATGGTAATACTTCAGGGTAGAACAGACTAGAAGCTGGATTGGCCTCTTGATCTGCGGACTACAATTGCTTTGACCCAATCCTAGAAATGGATGAGGTGCTGGAGTTTGTTTCTCCTAGTCATTCTGAACTAGAACGGCTTGACGGACCACAAGAGTAATAGGCATCGTGAATGCATGACATACCCTTGGCTATCAATTGATGGACGATGGTCGGAATACAGCTGAAGAGGGACAACTCAAAGGAGCATATGATTTTCTGAGTTTTGGATGCATAGGTTAGCATGTCGAACTAGGCTCAACATATTTCTTCCGGATAACCCATGCAGAGAGGTGGGATTGGCAGAGTCACAATTATGGAATGGAGAACTCATTAAGAGTATTCTTGTTGTGATCTTTTGGTTCAAAAGAACTACTGCCAAGGATGGTTCATGGTATTGGAAGAGTGATATACCACGGACCTCGAAGACTAGAGCAACGTTACTAAGCATCCTAAAGGAGCAACAATCACTATCAACACGAAGTAAGTAGAATGAATCATGGGTTCAAGAACCCTGGAAGAGAATACCTACTAACTAAATGACATCACGAGATGCTTTCAAGAATGGTGGCCAGAATCATCACACTGGGAACACAACACAAGGTCGGGTTACCGGGTGGTTCTCTAAGATATCCTAGTTTCCTAATAACGTCATCGTATAGGTCGAGGCAACGGAGTACCTTAACACAATGACTAGTGTGGTTAATCTGGCCCAAAGACATCAGAACAGGAAGAAATGATTTGCAAATGCATCAGATTATTTAGAAACCTTGGATACCTCAGACAGCATAACGGTTGTACGGGCATGAAATATGAGACAACCTGCATGATAACTAACAACATAACAACTGAATTATTATGGAAACACCGATCCAAGAAGACAACACCTTTCTATTAAGTCCCCAACATAGTAACACGTCATCCTGATAGACAAATGAGAAAGCCTAGTTTCTTAACCCCGTAGAAAAGATGAGGGTGACTCAGAATAGAGTGACACGAGAAGAGGAGTAAAAAGAGCCTTACATTCCCATCCACAATCAATTCCCTTATATAACTAAAGTGTTTCTAGACCCGACTTCGACCAGTTTGGCTTGGTAATCCTACAGGCAGTCAGGCTCTAATTCCAAAGTTGTCAAAACCCCGATCCTAAGTCACACCGATCTAGCATAAGACACATCATATCACTTTGCGGCCTCACGCACGGTAACACACGGATGCCTCCTTTACCTTGGCCGGGACCGTTTGCGTCTTTTGGCTCACGTATATGATTGTGATGCTAGCATCCATCTGACAGAGAGCTCGGGACGACATGACTAGTCGTAAACCAACGTGGCACAAACTTACAGGGACAGGCATACATGACCGAGCAATGCACGTGTCGATCATCACCATATGAACCCAAGTCATAGCAAGCTACAACGACTTAAAGGAACACCGCGTGACATTTCCCCGTGGGGACAGACACAGGAGCAAAGAAGGACACATGCCGGTCAATCCATGTGTTCCGGATGGAAGCACTAGGAGGCATTTCCCCATAAGGAAGTCTACCAAGAATAAACAACTAGGCGTCGGATCCCACACATACCAGTGCATTTCAAACATACACACAATATGCACGATATGTGTAAATACAACATGGCATCACAACATAACTCTATGACTCAAAGTATTTATTTAAAAGGGCTCCGAGGAGCCTTACATAGCATGATATTACAAACATGGGTATCATGACCCAACATTCAAGTCTTACAAGCAACAAGCGGAAGCATAACCTGACTGAGAACTGACAGCTAAAAGAAAGAAGGCAAGGAAGCCTGTCTATCTACAAGACCCTCCAAAGGAGCCAGACCTCTATCTGGGATTCCCAAGCTAATCGTCAAAGCCCACGTAGAACTACTAGTGAGACCGAATTCTCCTCTGCAAAACATAAATTAGGCAAATGTGAGTACAATTGTACTCAGCAAGACTTACATTAGAACTAACTACATATGCATCAGTATCAACAAGGGGGTTGTGGAGTTTAACTGCAGCAAGCCAGGTTTGACTCAGTGGCTATCCATAACTACGACCACCAGTAACTTCTTTGAGGTGAGAAAGCGCACACGAGTCCACATATTCACCATATCAATACACCACTATGGATCCGCTCCCGTCTCCCTACGAGAAGGCCATCCATAGCACTCACACTTATCTTGTGCATTTTAGAGTATCCATTTCAACTTGTCTATGAACAATGTAAGCTTCCAAGTAGTCCATATCCGCGGACGCGGCTATTCGAATAGATCATTATAACCCTGCAGGGGTGTACTTCTTCACACACACTTTCCCCACTTACCGCCATGTACACGTCATGTATCTCGGCAACCTTCAAGCGGAAGCCTGGCGAGAGTGTCGGCCGTGACCTGACTAACCAAACAAGTCTCTAGTCCAGGTTATCGCCTATTTGAGTCCACTCCGCATTGAAGTCCGTCCGAAGTTTCCAGTACAGCCCCAAACAATGAGTGCAGGGTTCCCAAGAGCACCATTCGGGTGTCACTTGGTACACCATGCCTCGGTGTCTCTACCGCAACATAGCCCACCCCTAGGGTCAGCGCTACGCACGGCCACCAACACATATCCTACAAACACCAGAAACTAGTTGTGACTCCTGGACAGAGATCAAGGCGGTTAATAAGTCGAGAGAGCTTGGAGCGCCCGGAGCCCAATGTGTGGTAGTAACTGTTCTTGGATCACAAACACGGAACTCAGTTACTGAGGACGGTTTCAATGAGACAACCCACCATGTACTCCTAAATGGCCTGTCATCGCTACCTTTACCAAATCGTGTTCACACACTTAGCTCTCACACAGTAGGACATGTTCACCACCATTCCAATCCATCCCAGATGAAACAGACCTGACACAACTCTAAGCATAGCAGGCATAACAAGCAAGCATGGATGAGTATGCACAACATGGCTCAAACAACTCCTACTCATGCTAGTGAGTTTCAACTATTTACTGTGGCAAAGACAGGTCATGCAGAGGAATGGGTTGAACTACCGCAACATGTAACAGTTGAATCGTTGTTGTCCTAATGCAGTAAAAGAGAGCGAGAGAGTGGGAATGTATCGCAATGCTCAAAGGGGGTTTGCTTGCCAGGCACTTCTGAAGATAGTATAGCTCTTCGTCAGTGTCAACGATCACATCGTCGGAACAACATCTACTAAGGGGGAGCAAACACCGGCAACATAAAAAGGGAACCACAATCAATGCAATGCACATCCAAATGAATGACATGACATGTTTAAGGTTCTAAATTGACCTAATGCAATAGTAAGTCATTTTAATTGAAGAGGAATTCAGACAGGATCAAATTCCAACTCCAAATGCTATTTCATAAATTGCCCTAATCATCATTTGTCCTATTCAGTAAGGTTAACTTGTTCAAACATGCATGAAAATGCCATAAACAGATTCTTTGGATTTTTCTGATAATTTTTCATATATAAAATATTTCAATCTGAGTTACGGTTGAATTTGTATGATTTTTTGAAGTTTAAGGCATTTTCTGGAATTTCCTGGATTATTCTAAATTAAACTATTTCCAGAAAATGTATTATTGCGTCAGGATGACATCAGGCTGACATCAGCAAGTCAACAGGGTTGACCCAGGTCAAACCTGACCAGTGGGGCCCACTGGTCAGTGACCCATTTGGTTAAACCCGGTCAAACCCGCGCTGGCTGAGGTTTGACCAGGGGGTAGGGCCCACTGTCAGTGGCTAAGGGGGTGGCTAATTAGTGGGCTTAGCCCCTAATGATCGTGCCACGTCAGCGCTTGCTGGAGCTCGGCCGGCGGCGACCAAACCCGCGGCGGAAAACTCGCCGGACTACGTTACAGGCGGTGGCTGGACGCGCGGAGTGCATCTACGGGAAGCGGGCGGAGTGGCGCATCCAACGGTGGCGGCGGCTGGAGCTGGGGTGGCCGGAGCTCGCCGGAAAGGAGCTCGTAGCAGCGGCCGGAATTCGGGCGTCGACCGAATCGATGCCACAGAGCGCGGTAGGAGCAGCGGTTGGTTGTTTTCGGCTCCGGGAGACGCGCTGAGCATGATGGCGTGCTCAGTTTCGAGCTTAAGCGGCTATAACGACACTGGCGACATCGCCGGCGGTGATGAGCTCTCGGCCTTGACAGCAGTCGTGGTTGGAGGAAGAAATGGACGTGGGGAAAAGAGGGGATTGGCGGCTGAGCTCACCATGAGGTCGTTGGTGGTCTCAGCGGGCTCGGGAGGCACGGACGGCGACAGAACAGCGAACGTGATCTCTGGTGGACGACAGTGAAGAGGGCGATGCAGGCGGCGATGCTTGGCTCGGTGAGGAAGAAGAGGAAGACGAGGCGAAGCTCATGGACGGGATGGAGAGGCGAGGCGGTGGCTGTGGCCGCGGTGGTTCATGATGGCGCGGCGGCGACCACTTCGGCCATCGCGTGGGATAGCGAGGGAGAGAGCATGGGGAGGAGTGGAGCGACGTCGGCTCGATCCAGGCATCGCCTGCGTCCTCATCCCGCTCGGTGGAGCCCTCCAGGAAGCAGGAGGTGGCGTGCACGCGTCATCCACGCGCCCTCGTGCCTTCTGGCATGAGGTTCAAGATGACTGCGAGGTGGAGGTGGGCTGGGCCGCCAGCTACAGTGCTGGGCCAGGCAGGTAAGGCCCAGGTGAGTCCTTCTCTCTCTCTCTCTCTTTCCTAATATCTTTTCTATTTTTCTATTTTTATTCCTCTGTTTGGATTTAGTAAAAATACTAAATCATTTTATAAAATCCAGAAATATTTTGTGGACACTTTCTGAGTTATTCTAGTGGCCCACATTTAGTTTCAGAATTATTTGATCATTTAAAATAATTATAGCAATTAAATGCCCAAATTCAAATACATTATGGCTTAATTCAAAAATCCAGAGGTGTTCCAAAAATATGTGCATCATTTTTAGCAAAGGTTTGCACCATTTCCAAAAATGATGAACTTTTCTGAAGGGCATTTTGGATTCATTGAAAATATTTTTATTTTGATCCTAGTTGAAATTCTTTTGGTGCTAGGGTTTGAACATTCCCCATTTCAAATTCATTTGAAATTAACATGATGCATGGATGCTCACTGATGCAACTAATTACAAGCATTTTCGAGGGCTGTGACACAGCTAAGCCCCCGAGTGAGAGGGATGCTCTTCACTCGGAGCCGTTTTTAACTTAGGCGAAAGCTGGTTCGCGGCTAAGCCCCCGAGTGAAAGGGACGCTCATCACTCGGGGTCGTTTTTAACTTAGGCGAAAGCTAGTTCGCAGCTAAGCCCCCGAGTGAGAGGGACGCTCTTCACTTGGAGTCGTTTTTAACTCAGGTGAAAGCTGGTTCGCAGCTAAGCCTCCAAGTGAGAGGGACATTCTTCACTCGGAGTCGTTTTTAACTTAGGCAAAAGCTGGTTCGTAGCTAAGCCTCCGAGTGAGAGGGACGCTCTTCACTCGGAGTCATTTTTAACTTAGGCGAAAGCTGGTTCGCAGCTAAGCCCCCGAGTGAGAGGGACGCTCTTCACTCGGAGTCATTTTTAACTTAGACGAAAGCTGGTTCGCAGCTACGCCTCCGAGTGAGAGGGGCGCTCTTCACTCAGAGTCGTTTTTAACTTAGGCGAAAGCAGCTTCACAGCTAAGCCCCCGAGTGAGAGGGACACTCGTCACTCGGAGTCATTTTTAACTTAGGCGAAAGCAGGTTCGTAGCTAAGCCTTCGAGTGAGAGGGACGCTCCTCACTCGGAGTCGTTTTTAACTTAGGCGAAAGCAGGTTCGCAGTTAAGCCCCCGAGTGAGAGGGACGTTCGTCACTCGGAGTCGTTTTTAACTTAGACGAAAGCAGGTTCGTAGCTAAGCCCCTGAGTGAGAGGGACGCTCGTCACTCGGAGTCGTTTTTTAACTTAGGCGAAAGCTGGTTCGCAGCTAAGCCTCTGAGTGAGAGGGACGCTCGTCACTCGGAGTCATTTTTTAACTTAGGCGAAAGCAGGTTCGCAGCTAAGCCCCCGAGTGAGAGGTTTGATCTTTTCGTTACCGACTCGTAGCACAGTGGAAGTAGAGTCGATGACGATCGGCGGTGCAGATCCCCGCAGCTAGGATTTTACAACCTCCCAACCGCGAGGATGTACTCCCTCGTCTGCCCCTCGGACAGCCCTCCGGGAGGCGGTCGGATAGTCCCTCGGACGGTGTCACGGACAGCCCTCCGGGAGGACCTTCGAAACTCGGATGGTCACTCAGACAGCCCTTCGGGAGGACCCTCGAAACTCAGACAGTCACTCGGACAGCCTTCGGGAGGCACTCTCGAACTAAGACCAAAACTACGATCTCTCTATAGAGTTGCACACATACGGTGTCATCTATCCGGCAGGGCTTCGCCGTCCAGAAGTAGTTCCCACCGGAACCCAGACAGCCTTTCGGCTCTATGAAACTATTTCGCGGGGAGGGAGAGAGAAGGCCAGATCATGCATGGCTTGTGTATGTTGAGAAAGAGTGAGTGTGGAGAGTGCCTCTCCACCTCTATTTATAGGAAAACCCAAGGGGTAAGGTGGCTCCCAAAATACCAAAAAACCCATCATATGGATTCTCCACAAGGGTAAAATGGGAAGGCTAGAGGAGCACCATGGATGGCCTCCTCCTTGGCCGGCCACTCTCAAGGGGGGCCCCCCAAAGGGGGTTCCTTAGTCCCTAAGTCTTTCTAGAAGCATTTTGGGAAAAGTCCCAAAAGGTGGCTTTCCAAAAATTAACCATAAAGTGATTTTCACTATTCACGAAAACATTTTTCCACGACCGTTAAATCTGAAAATATTTCTGTGGGTCTTAGAATAATTCCAGTACCCACTAAAATTATTTTGGATGCATTCCGAAACAATTCCGGATTAGTGATTTTCATCTGCAAAAAGCAAACAAAGCGGTTCCGGCAGCTCCGGAACATTTCCGAGTTTTTTCTCCGAAAAATCCCAGAAGTTCCCAGAACAATTTTGGCACCCTCCAAGAATTTCTAGATGTGTGCCGAAACCAATTTGACTTAATGGTATACCCTGAAACAACTTTTCAGTTTTACCGAAACTATTCCGGTGCTCTCTCTCCGGAACTTTTCTGCAGTCTCCGAAACTTTTCCGGTGACTTTCTCTCAGACTCCCTGTCTAGTATTCAGCAGATAGATGACCCTTAAGAAGCGTGTGACCCTATAGGTTTGGTGAAGTATAGACATGACCGGAACTCTTTCCTATCAATGATCAACATCGGAGCCGTGCACACCCATATTGACCCCTATACCCACACGAATAAATATTCGAGTGAACCTCCAGTTTGCCGTGTGCTATTCCTGTTGCTTCACGATATGTTACAAATACCCAAGATGAGAATCATCGGCATCCCCGTGGATCAACACTTGTCCACAATGCCAGTTACCTCGTTACCGGTTTTGTTCTCTTTTCTTGTACCCGTGTTCCGGCATCCCTGTGATCAAATCACATTGTGTCTGGCCAGACGATGGTGGATACCGTAACACCGAGAGGGCCCAGAGATATCTCTCCATCATCGGAGGAGCAAATCCCAATCTTGAGCTATCAAGTTACTTGACATACTTTCCCATGAACCCGTAAGCCGCCGCAATAGCCACCCAGTTACGGATGACGTTTAACAAACCCCAAAGTTCATGAATCAAGCATGAAGAAACTCGATACTCTCATGGTCTAAGGAATTATGCAGACGTAAACTTTCTCTGTGTTATTAACCATTAACTTGTGACGAATGTATCTCATAGCATAACATCAATTCGGGTCGATTCAGCACAAGTGTTCTTCTAACAATGTGCCCTCAAAGTTGCCAGCATAGTCATGCCCATGATCAGGAAAACAGAACCATCATGTAACACTTGAGCTAGTCTTAGTGGCCAGACTAGGAATACATTTTTCCATTTATTATTCCACACATGCATATGAGTCTTCCTCCGAGCCTCGTGGTTATTGTAGACTCGAGAACCATAGCAGTTATAGCATGGAACATAAACAAAATTATGAACTTGGAGATAAACAATAACATTTATTATTGCCTCTAGGGCATATCTCCTACAGACTCCCACTTGCACTAGAGTCAATAATTTAGTCAATTCTAATGCACTTTACACCTATGGCAAACCGGTGTAAAAATGCTTCGCTTGAGGTATAGCCTGATGTCCAACGGATCTGACAACTTCAGTTCCATGTGTATCTTTGCATCTCCTCGCATTTTCACGCTTTCACAAAATTCATATTTTCTGTGGACTTGGCTTTGTATATATGTGAATCACAGGTCAAACCTTGATTCCTCAGACTGAGCTATGGAGCAACTATCTGCAATAGTGTCCCGTTGACCAAAGCCATCTTGGAACCATACTAAGTTCATGAATGAACTATATAATTCAACATCTTCTTTTTCGCTTCTAAAACGTCAACATACTTAGCCTTTCTTATAGAAATCGCCACAGTAACTTTTTTGGAACAATTTCCAACTACTGTGCCACCATATCGTGTATTACACAAAACCCTTAACTTAAATCAATAATCGCATGGAGCATTGAAGACTGTATCGATGTAATTACTTACAACGAGCACTTCATAATCTCTGCTTGCGAGAAAACATGTCATCAGTGCTACTTTAGTACTTAATGACATTTTTCACTATTGTCCCATGATCGGTACTTTGATCACTTTGGTATCTATACTCGCAACAGCTTTGGGAGTATCGGACATATCTGGTTGTTTTACATACCATGGAATACATGATTAATCCAAACATAAGAGTGTGTGGAATCTCCATCATGTATTTTGCTCATCAGTGTTTTGGGACACCGAGTCTTGCAAAACTCTTTCCATGTGACTTCGGCAAGAATCACTCCTTGGCGTTCTTATGCTAAACTGTTTTAGCATCTTGTCAATATGTATTTTTGGCTTAGCCTATTAGGCAATTCTATCTCGTAGATAAATATGCCTAATATCAAGGCTATTTAGCCCAAGCACTTCATCGAAAAACCTTTTTCAATGAAGTCCTAATTCGTGTCAAGAAATTTATATTATTTCCAATTAACAATGTGTCAAGCACACAAAGTTTTTAGAAATATTATTATGCTCCCACTTACTTTCTTGTAACCACAAGCATCTTCGTTATCCATTGACGAAACCAAACTCTTTTGACTATTTCATCAAAACGAAGATTCCAACTCCATTTTGCTATCTTCTATCCATTGCTGGAACTCTAAAGATTGCATACTTACTAGCATCCTCTGGATTGACAAAATACTTCGGACTGTATCACATGCAAGTCCTAGGTTGCATTTCCATCACATGGAAATCCTTTTGGCATCCATGTATCATATCTCAAGATTGAAATATGTATTAATTGCTAGTTTAACCCGATCTGACTTTAAGCATCGCTACAGTGAGACAATCTCATCGTAGTCAACTCCTTGAATTTGTTATTGCAACAAGTCGAGCTTTATGGATAAAACATTTTATCCACATCAGTTTATAGTTCCATTAATGTTTGTTAGACTCTAAGTCTTCCGAAGGGTTTATCAAGATATAATCTTGAATCATTTATGGAAACTATCTCGGATTATATTGGCATTTAGCCAATTCCGGAGTCAGGGCCCATCAACGCTTCCTTGTGTATCGTAGGTATACTGTTGTCTAAAAACAATATCTCGCTTGCGCACCTGAGAGGTTTGCACGAGTTTTGCCTACGTGGTTCAGTTGCAAGTTCGACCGAAGTCCATACATCTCATGTAGAGGCTTCCGTATCAATCGCAGTACGAAACTCTGGAATTCCTTCCAAGGTTTCTTTCCTTTGATCTGATGACGAAGATACTGTTATCTCGTCGAGTCGCACTGTCTGCCCACTCACCTTTTTGCAAGAACCATTTTCTTCAAAAGTATACCGATCTTTGTGGCAAAACCTTTTGCCTCGGTATAGTGGTGGGGGAATACCCAATAACTTGGGATAACCTACAAAGTAGCACTTGTCTAATTTGGAATAGGTTTGTAAATATTTTACACAAGCCCCATATTCCAAATGTTAAGAAAGGACATAACATGGTTGGGTGTACCATACCATGGAGTCATATCAACAGATCTGATGGTGCTTTTTTCAGTGTAAAAGTCGCAGTCTCTAAAGCATTACTTTTAAAAGGGATAATATCAAATTGATTTATGTCATCTTTGATCTTACCATGTCATAAATGGTTTGATTACATCTTTACGGACATTCCACTCACAGTGGTGTTCCGGGAGGTGTAAGTTATGAAACTCTTTTCACAACTCATCAGACATTCGCTAAACTTGTAACTCAAATATTCCTTTCCGCAATCAAATTGCAGAAACATAATTTTCTTGTTACAATAATTTCTACTTCATATTGAAAACCTTATGAATGATTTCAACAGATCCAGACTTATGTCTCATCAAGTAAATATCCATATATCTACTTGAGTCATTTCTGAAGATAGATAAATCCACTGCTAGCAACAACATTTATCGGACTACATACATCAAAATGTATGATCACTAATAAGTTCGTTGCTCGTTCCTTATGGCCTGTGAACGGTATTTCAGTCACTTCACTTTTCGGAGGAAAGTTGCAAGTGTCGGATGATTCAAAATCAAACGACTTCAAAATCCATCATTATGGAATTTCTCCATGCGGGTTTCTCCAATGTGACCAAATGCAGTGCCACACATGTTTGGTATTCTCTTAGTCTTGCGACATTTAGCGTCAGTGTTATGGATGTATCATATTACCATCAATATTCATAACATACATCCCATCCACGATGGAAGTATGGCCCTTATGTTATTCATAACACTGAACAACAATTGTTCTTTTATGAACAACACTTTTTGCAGCAAACATTATGCAATGGGCTAGAGTGTGTAAAACTCTAAAATGAATTATGAAAGTAAATACAGAGGTAATGTATTATTATCAATATTCATAACATACATCTCATTCATAATGAAAGTATGGCCCTTAAGTTATTCATAACACCGAACATCAAAAGTTCTCTTATGAACAACCTTCTTGCAAGATACCTTATGCAATGGGCTAGAGTGTGTAAAACTCTAAAATGAATTATGAAAATAAATACAGACGGTAATACACTGATGGAAGGTATAGTAACATTTACTATATTCCCAGTGCGTATCTGAACCTCACTCTGGCAAGTCTTTTAGGCCGTAGTAGTTCTTGCATCGAGTCGCAACAGAATGCAACCGAGCGGGTATCTCTGTGATCAACTCACAATACCCAAGAATCAGTGATTAACATGTTTTAATCATAATTCCCAAGAACTATTTCTTTTGACCAGCCTACTATACATCAGTAGCTTGTATGACTTTCATACATGTTGGACATTCCAGTCTTCTCTCTTTTTGCCTTTATACTTCTATCAGTTTTACTTCCAATAATTCTCCTACTCTCAGAAGAAGCACGAACATGAAGAGTGGCGTCAGCCCCGGACTTCCTAGGTGCGTAAGTCATACTAACACCCTTCGGACATTTCCTTTATCTTAAGTTGTTGTTTTATTCACCATCATCATATGACAGGCGTTCTACTGGATCCCTCTGTTATTAGTCAAATGCATAGTAAACACTTTTACTAATAGTTTGCAAAACAAACATTGCTTTGGATATCACATATCTTTTAGCCTTTGTTTGTGTCTGAAAATGATTTTCAGTTCCATGAATATCACATAGCTATCCCAAACTTTTGAAGTTCGGGTCTCATGGAAGCAAACATATTTCACTTGACCGTAACGGAATTCTAGCTTTTGGATCGAAGGACGAGAGTCACATTATCCATAGCATTAGCGGGAGAATACCAAAAGCATGCGATAGGACAAAGTCCTTCTCGGCACTTTTGAGGACAATCCTCACATTACGTTACCAACCGTAAAGTTTTAACCAGATATTTAACAGCTATTCAATTTTAACAGGAAAGGTGGAAACGCGAGCCATTATTCTACAACTATTATGCAAATTTCACTTTAGACAAAGTCCATAATTAATTGCACTGAGAATTAAACAAGTTAATTCTACAATGCGCTCCCACTCAAATCAATATCTCTCATAATTGATTGTGAGTGATACAAGACCCATATTGAAATTCAACGCCAAGGATGTATCCATCTCAAGTGACGAGAATTGCAATCGGTAGGCCAACTTGCCAATCACATCTCTATGTGACTCTTGTTCATCTTTCAATGGGCGTGTTCCGAGCTCAGGATGATCCTCCGGAAAGACAACCAAGTGATCTCGCTGCGAGGTCTCAACTCACCCGCTTCACACTTCTCTAATCGTTCGTACCCATGTATCCATGTGATACCCCGAAGAGATAGGTGCCGTGACGGTGCTACACTTGGGAGAACACTAACTACTTGATATTTTTGTGAGAGATTACCCTAATAAAAGCGACTACTGCGCAATCAAGAAGGGTGCATCATAAGGGATAAACATCTCAGGCAATTCATAATAGCATGATATGGTATAGCCCTTTCTGACGGAGAAGTCTTGTATTTCTTCGTCTTCGGCATTCGCGTCGGTGTTCACCTTCGCGAAGTTTGCCACCACCTTGTCGATGCAATAAACAATAATGCTATCTCTATAGCATAATAAAATAAAGCATTATGACAAGGTTGAAATGCAGGTCATTAAAGTGACAATCATATGGCTCCAGCCATCATGCCGAATCATGACACGCAGGTCATGTTAATTTACATTATATAGTCATCTCATACATAATCGAATTAATACGAGAACTGCTATACCACATCACATACACATCTTATGTCATCCTACAAAACCAAGTTAGACGCCTCTAATCTGTTCATACAAAATTTCATTTTACGTGGCTTCTAAGGTTTCGAAGCAAACCGAAGCTACCAACGCCCATCATCAAGTATGATTATTCAAGTCGCTAGATTAACTTTACGTGGTGTATGAAACATGAGATAATAAAATCTCGAGCCCCATACTAAACTTCGTCATACGCATGACCCCTGTGCAGATCATATCTGCATTGCCCTTTCGTATGCGAAATTTCATCTTTCTCTTCTAACTATGGTGGAATTCAATGAACTATTAGCACTTCGTTGATCAATCAGGATCGCGGATTGTCAGAACTTTGAAACTCCACCATATTGTTATCAAGATCAGAAATATGCAAATTCCAGGGAAGCAACAAGAACATCGGGTAACAGATTTCATCTCCTGCCCGCACAAATAATTTTTAGTAGTAGAACTCATCTACTACAAATTATATTGTGCAATACCCATACATCTCTATGTATTCTAGATTGTAACCTGCATCTACGCATAGCACGGCTCATGATGCCACTGTAGGGGAATGCAGTAGAAAACAAAAAAATACCGACCTACGCACCAGCCAAGGAGCACTATGGAGACTGCATACAAGGTTTGATATTTTCGTTACCGACTCGTAGCACAGCGGAAGTAGAGTCGATGACGATCGGCGGTGCAGATCCCTGCACCTAGGATTTTACAACCTCCCAACCGCGAGGATGTACTCCCTCGTCTGCCCTCGGACAGCCCTCCGGGAGGCGGCCGGACAGTCCCTCGGACGGTGTCACGGACAGCCCTCCGGGAGGACCTTCGAAACTCGGACGGTCACTCGGACAGCCCTTCGGGAGGACCCTCGAAACTCGGACGGTCACTTGGACAGCCCTTCGGGAGGCACTCTCGAACTAAGACCGAAACTACGATCTCTCTACAGAGTTGCACACATACGGTGTCATCTATCCAGCAGGGCTTCGCCGTCCAGAACTAGTTCCCACCGGAACCCAGACAGCCTTTCGGCTCTACGAAACTATTTTGCGGGGAGGGAGAGAGAAGGCCAGATCATGCATGGCTTGTGTATGTTGAGAAAGTGTGAGTGTGGAGAGTGCCTCTCCACCTCTATTTATAGGAAAACCCAAGGGGTAAGGTGGCTCCCAAAATACCAAAAACCCATCATATGGATTCTCCACAAGGGTAAAATGGGAAGGCTAGAGGAGCACCATGGATGGCCTCCTCATTGGCCTGCCACTCTCAAGGGGGACCCCCAAAGGGGGTTCCTTAGTCCCTAAGTCTTTCTAGAAGCCTTTTGGGAAAAGTCCCAAAAGGTGGCTTTCCAAAAATTAACCATAAAGTGATTTTCACTATTCATGGAAACATTTTTGCGCGACCGTTAAATCCGAAAATATATTCCTGGGTCTTAGAATAGTTCCAGTACCCACTAAAATGATTTTGGATGCGTTCCGAAATAATTCCGGAATAGTGATTTTCATCTGCGAAAAGCAAACAAAGCGGTTCCGGCAGCTCCGGAACATTTTCGAGTTTTTTCTCTGAAAAATCCCAGAAGTTCCCAGAACAATTCTGGCACCCTCCAAGAATTTCCAGACGTGTGCCAAAACCAATTTGACTTAATGGTATACCCTGAAACAACTTTTCAGTTTTACAGAAACTATTCCGGTGCTCTCTCTCTGGAACTTTTCCGCTGTCTCCGAAACTTTTCCGGTGACTTTCTCTCAGACTCCCTGTCTAGTATTCAGCAGATAGATGACCCTTAAGTGTGTGACCCTATAGGTTTGGTGAAGTATAGACATGGCCGGAACTCTTTCCGATCAATGATCAACATCGGAGCCGTGGACACCCATATTGACCCCTATACCCACACGAATAAATATTCGAGTGAACCTCCAGTTTGCCATGTGCTATTCCTATTGCTTCGCGCTATGTTAAAAATACCCGAGGTGAGAATCATCGGCATGCCCGTGGATCAACACTTGTCCACAATGCCAGTTACCTCGTTACCGGTTTTGTTCTCTTTTCTCGTACCCGTGTTCCGGCATCCCTGTGAACAATTCACATTGTGTCTGGCCAGACGATGGTGGATACCGTAACACCGAGAGGGCCCAGAGATATCTCTCCATCGTCGGAGGAGCAAATCCCAATCTTGAGCTATCAAGTTACTTGACATACTTTCCCATGAACCCGTAAGCCGCCGTAATAGCCACCCAGTTACGGATGACGTTTAACAAACCCCAAAGTTCATGAATCAAGCATGAAGAAACTTGATACTCTCATGGTCTAAGGAATTATGCAGATGTAAACTTTCTCTGTTTTATTAACCATTAACTTGTGATGAATGTATCTCATAGCATAACATCAATTTGGGTCGATTCAACACAAGTGTTCTTCTAACAATGTGCCCTCAAAGTTGCCAGCATAGTCATGCCCATTATCATGAAAACAGAACCATCATGCAACACTTGAGCTAGTCTTAGAAGCCAGACTAGGAATACATTTTACCGTTTATTATTCCACACGTGCATATGAGTCTTCCTCCGAGCCTCGTGGTTATTGTAGACTCGAGAACCATAGCAGTTATAGCATGGAACATAAACATAATTATGAACATGGAGATAAACAATAACATTTATTATTGCCTCTAGGGCATATCTCCTACAAGGGACGCTTGTCACTCGGAGTCGTTTTTGAACTTAGGCGAAAGCGGGTTCACAGCTAAGCCCCCGAGTGAGAGGGACGTTCGTCACTCGGAGTCGTTTTTTAACTAAGGCGAAAGCTGGTTCGTAGCTAAGTTGAAGGGCGTACACCCACTGGGGGTCGTAAGCCAGAGAATGCGTACGAGTGAACTCAATGTAGTACTGAAAAAGTCATGCTTTTATTCATCGAACATCACTCGAGTGCTTTTATTACATCCCGATATCAAGTATAAAATCGACGAAGCAAGTCGGCATTCCAGGCGCGGTGCTCGTCTACTTGCTTAAGAAGGTTGTATAGGAGGTATGCCCTGTTATGCAGAACCTTTGACATAATAAAAGGACCCTCCCACACAGGAGCAAGCTTGTGATGTCGTAGCTGATCCACTCGGAGCACAAAGTCGCCTTCCTGAAAGGCTCGACCCCTGATGTGTCTGTCGTGAAAACGTCGTAGGTCCTGCTGATAAGTGGCTGGACGGATAAGAGCCATCTCCCTCTCCTCTTCCAAGAGATCAATGGCGTCTTGCCACGCTTGCTCTGCTTCAGCTTTGGAGTATGGTTCCACTCGGGGCGAATTGTGGAGCAGGTCACTCGGTAGGACAGCTTCAGCCCCGTACACCATGAAGAAGGGAGTGCGATTGGTAGACCGATTGGGGGTCGTCCTCAGGCCCCACAAAACTGATGGCAATTCAATGACCCAGGCCCCGGCTGTGTGCTCCAAATCACGCATGAGCCATGGCTTTAACCCTTGAAGGATCAGTCCATTCGCTCTTTCAGCTTGTCCATTCGACTGCGGGTGAGCCACGGATGCATAGTCGACCCGGGTGCCTTGGGTGGCACAGAACGCTCTGAACTCTTCTGAGTCGAAGTTTGAGCCGTTATCGGTAATGATGATGTGGGGCATGCCATATCTGAAGACTATCTCTTTCATAAACTTGATCGCCGTACGAGAGTCTAGCTTCTTGATGGGTTTGGCTTCAATCCACTTAGTGAACTTGTCAACTGCAACTAGCAAGTGGGTGAATCCACTCGCCCCTGTCCGGAGGGGCCCCACCATGTTGAGTCCCCAGACTGCAAACGGCCAGACGAGTGGGATCGTCTTCAGAGCAGACGCGGGCTTGTGCAATAAGTTTGCATAGAACTAACAACCGGCGTAGTGTTGGACTATCTCCTGGGCAGCTTCATTGGCACGTGGCCAGAAGAAACTGGCTCGGTAAGCTTTAGCCACGATCGTCTGGGAGGACGCGTGGTGTCCACAAGTTCCCGAGTGAATCTCCTCCAAGATCAATCGACCTTCCTCCGGAGAGATGCGGCCCTGATTGCTCTGCTGAAACACTCGGGTCCAGAGACGAAGACTCCACTTCCACTCGGACAATCTCTGTCCAAACTCTCTCTGTAAGCTCTGCCTCTGTCGACCAGGTTCTGAGCGAGTACGGATCTCGCATCAAACTGTGGATCGCGGAGGTCGAATGGTTCTCCCTGGCGATAACCGTCACCATGGCGAGTGATACGTCCATTTTGCATCATGTTTTGCTACCGTTATTTATAGTGTTTTTAATCAATATAACACTTTGTGGAGCAATTCTGATGCCTTTTCTCTCTTAATATGCAAGATTTACACAAGGAGGGACATTACCGGCAGCTGGAATTCTGGACCTGAAAAAGCTATGTCAGAGATACCTATTCTGCACATCTCCAAATGAGCTGAAATTTCACGAGGATTTATTTTGGAATAAATAAAAAATACTGGAAGAAAGAAATACCAGAGGGGGCCACCCAGGAGCCCATGAGGCACCAGGGCGCGCCACCCCCCCCCCAGGCGCGCCCTGGTAGCTCGTGGGGCCCCTGGCCAACCTCTGGCCCCCATTTTCTGGTATATAAGTCCATTTTCCCTAGAAAAAATATAGAGAAGACTTTTGGGATGGTGCACTGCCGTCTCGAGGTGGAACTTGGGCAGGATCACTTTTGTTCTCCGGCGGAGAGATTCTGCCGGGGATACTTCCCTCCGGGAGGGGGAAATCGTCGCCATCGACATCACCAACGATCCTCTCATCGTGGGAGGACCAATCTTCATCAACATCTTCAACAGCACCTTCTCATCTCAAACCCTAGTTCATCTCTTGTATTCAATCTTTGTCTCAAAACCTCAGATTGGTACCTGTGGGTTGCTAGTAGTGTTGATTACATCTTGTAGTTGATGCTAGTTGGTTTATTTGGTGGAAGATTATATGTTCAGATCCATTATGCTATTTAATACCCCTGTCTTGAACATGATTATGATTTGTGAGTAGTTACTTTTGTTCTTGAGGACATGGGAGAAGTCTTGTCATAAGTAATCATGTGAATTTGGTATTCGTTCGATATTTTGATGATATGTATGTTGTTGATTCTCTTAGTGGTGTCATGTGAACGTCGACTACATGACACTTCACCATCTTTGGGCCTAAGGGAATGCATTGTGGAGTAGTAATTAGATGATGGGTTGCTAGAGTGACAGAAGCTTAAACTCTAGTTTATGCGCTATTCCGTAAGGGGCTGATTTGGATCGATATGTTTAATGTTATGGTTAGAGTTATCTTAATTCTTCTTTCGTAGTTGCGGATGCTTGCGAGAGGGGGCAATCATAAGTGGGAGGCTTGTTCAAGTAAGAACAGCACCCAAGCACCGGTCCACCCACATATCAAATTATCAAAGTAGCGAACGTGAATCAAACCAACATGATGAAAGTGACTAGATGAAACTCCCATGTGTCCTCGAGAACAATTTGCTTACTATAAGAGGTCGTTCCGGCTTCTCCTTTGCTACAAAAAGGATTGGGCCACCTTGCTGCACTCTTTGTTACTATTGCTACTTGTCACTTGTTACAAATTATCTCGCTATCAAATTACTCGTTACCAATAATTTCAGTGCTTGCAGAAAATACCTTGCTGAAAACCGCTTGTCATTTCCTTCTGTTCCTCGTTGGGTTCGACACTCTTACTTATCGAAAGGACTACGATTGATCCCCTATACTTGTGGGTCATCAAGACTCTTTTCTGGCGCCGTTGCTGGGGAGTGAAGCGCCTTTGGTGAGTGGAATTTGGTAAGGAAACATTTATATTACGTGCTGAAATTTACTGTCACTTGTGACTATGGAAAGTAATCCTTTGAGGGGTTTGTTCGGGGTATCTTCACCTCGACCGGAAACACAAATAGTTGCTCCTCAACCTACTGCACCTACTGAAAATATTTATTATGATATTCCTCTAGGTATGATAGAGAAACTGCTAGCTAATCCTTATGCAGGAGATGGAACGGTACATCCTGATATGCACTTGATCTATGTGGATGAAATTTGTGGATTGTTTAAGTTTGCAGGTTTATTCGGAGATGGAGTTAAGAAGAAAGTATTCCCTTTATCTTTGGAGGGAAAGGCATTGACATGGTATAGGCTATGTGATGATATTGATACATGGGACTGGAACCGATTGAAACTGGAATTCCATCAGAAATTTTATCCTATGCATTTGGTTCATCCTGATCGGAATTATATATATAATTTTTGGCCTCGTAAAGGAGAAAGCATTGCTCAAGCTTGGGGGAGGCTTAAGTACATGATGTACATATGCCCCAATCATGAGCTCTCAAGAAAAATTATCTTACAGAATTTTTATGCTCGGCTTTCTCATGGTAATCAAACCATGCTCGATTCTTCTTCGACTGGCTCCTTTATGAAGAAAACTATTGAATTCAGATGGGATCTTCTGGAAAGAATTAAATGCAACTCTGAAGATTGG
Organism: Elymus sibiricus; assembly: GCA_039707655.1. Classification (NCBI taxonomy): domain Eukaryota; kingdom Viridiplantae; phylum Streptophyta; class Magnoliopsida; order Poales; family Poaceae; genus Elymus; species Elymus sibiricus. The sequence goes on along the minus strand of CM077674.1, from coordinate 323,632,963 downwards.
GAACTCGACAAAGTTAATGAGTCAGGTATAATACTTGAGTTTGATTGTGTTAAATCTTTTATGGCTACCAATGCTTTTCATAAGTTTAGCACTAAATATGGACTTGACTCTGAGATAGTAGCTTCCTTTTGTGAATCATTTGCTACTCATGTTGATCTCCCTAAGGAGAAGTGGTTTAAATACCATCCCCCTATTAAAGAAAAGATTGAGGAACCCGTTAGTGTTAAATAAGAAACAATTGTTTACCATGCTGACCCAGTTGTGCCTACTGCTTATATTGAGAAACCACCTTTTCCTGTTAGCATCAAGGAACATGCTAAAGTTTCAACTGTGGTTAACAAAAGTAATATTAGAGCACCTAGACCCTTCGAACAAATTAAAGTTGAACCTAATGTTGCTATGGTTAAAGATCTCTTGGTCGATAATATAGATGGGCATGTTATTTACTTCTGTGATGAAGCAGCTAGTGCTAAACCAGATCCTAAAGATAAAAACAGACCTGTAGTAGGCATGCCTGTTGAGGGTGTCCTGGACTAGGGGGTACTCGGGCCGCCGGCCTATCTCTCGTAGGCCGGACTTGTGGGCCGCCCTCTACTCGTCGATGGAAGGCCGGATTGTGGGCAACCCCGTGTACTAGAAGGAAACCTCCGAAGACTTGGCGTCTCCTCCAAGAATACTTGGCGTGCCTGGCGTGTTTATCCCCTGATGGTAACCGACTATGTGTAACCCTAGGGTCTTCTGGTGTCTATATAAACCAGAGGGTTTAGTCCGTAGAGGGTGGTCATATCCATTGCCTAGGGTTTAGCCCATCCGATCTCGAGGTAGATCAACTCTGTAACCTTCATACAATCACATCAATACAATCTAGCAGGACGTAGGGTATTACCTCTTCAAGAGGGCCCGAACATGGGTAAATCGTTGTCTCTACGTTCCCTGTTATCCATTGATTCCTAGACCTATAGTTCGGATCCCCTACCCAAGATCTGTCGGTTTTGGTACCGACATTGGTGCTTTCATTGAGAGTTCCGCCGTGGGTTACCAAGGATCAATGGCTCACCTTTTCATCAGCGATGGAATCCGCAGCGGGGACATCTTCGTCCCCGGACAGCTTTTCGCGTTCGGCAGCATTGTGCTACACGCTGATTCGGCCGGTCACCTTGATCAGGTCGGCAGCTTCACCCCTGAGCAGGAAATCAGGTTCGGCGGCCTTGAGTACGTCGCCGATGCTCGAGGCGATCTGGTCTTTACTGGGTTCTCGGCTTCACCTGAGGAGCCTACAAATCCCGAGGCCTTGACCTCGGATTCCCTCCCCGTCCCTATCCCCGGGGCGGGCCTTAGTTCGGATCCGGCCTTGAGTTCGGATCCAACCCCAACGCCGGAAAACCAAGGGTCACCCTTGGCCCAACACATTTACAATATCGGCACGCCGGAGCTCGACTCCGACGGATGCCCGAACGTGAATCCGGTTGACCTCTCGTTTTTAAGCAAGATGTTAGATCGGATCCAAAGTATAACTATCGCGGATGGCCCGTCCTCGGACCAGGAGCAGGTCGGACAGGAAGCCGGCCGCGGGGAATTTTGCGTCCCACCCACCACCCACTTGGTAGCCACTGTCGAAGATTTAACCGACATGCTGGACTACGCCTCCGAGGAGGCTGACGTCATGGACGGGGATATCGATGTCCCGCCCTATACGGCTCCTTTCCTAGCCACTTCCAACACCGGAAAGTGGACCGCCACCTCCACCTACGACGTTTACATGGTCGACACCCCCAAAAAGGACGACGACACGACTTTGAAGGACGGCGACGGCCTAGCCGAGGAACCGCCCAAAGGCCGACGACGGCGAGCCAGAGGGCGAGGAAAGGGCAAGGAAAACAACACAGACACAAACGGCACCGGAGAGAACGACACTCCGGATAACATGGGGGAGCTCGGCGACAACACCCCCGAGCAGCACCATGACGCCCCTGAAGGGCATGAAGACCAGGGTGACCCCAAGGACCTCGAGGATTCCGAGGACAATAATTACCTCCCTCCGTCCGAAGAGGAGGATAGCCTTGGACCCAAAGACTTCATCGTCCCGGAGGATCCCCTGGAGCAAGAGAAATTCAAGCGGCAACTCATCGCCACGGCCCGAAGCTTGAAGAGGAAGCAACAACAGTTAAAAGCCGAACAAGATACACTCAACGACAGATGGACGATGGTCCTAGCCGCCGAAGAGGGCCTTGACAATCAACGTCAGGGTCAACACAAGAGTTATCCACGGCGGCGCCTACTCCCAGAATTTGAGGATGAGGCCCTAGAGCCCATGCCTCCCAGACGAACGTACGCAAGCCAGCCCGACCGCCCCCCTCGAGGGTGGGATAGACCGGCTGTGGAAGCCAAACTCCCGCCCGCCCCCCCTCGAGGACGGCACAGGGCGGCCGGGGAAGCCGAACACCCACCCGCACCTCCTCGCCGAGCAGGCAAAGACACGGTTCAACTGGACGACCGATACGATCTGCGCCGCAACCTGAACGCTAGAGGGATCCAGTCAAAATCCATCTATGGATCCACAGGACACGCGCCCGCCGGACGGGACGGATACCAAGCCTGGCGCGACAGGAACGACAGAGCTCGGGAACAGCACTGCCCGGATGACAACCGATCTTCGGCACGATGTGGCCCGGGCCAGGGGCACCGCACACCCAATGTGTTTCACCGACGAGGTGATGCAGCATCAGTTCCCCGAGGGGTTCAAACCCGTCAATATAGAATCCTACGATGGGACAACTGACCCAGCTGTGTGGATTGAGGATTTTCTCCTCCACATTCATATGGCCCGAGGAGATGACCTCCACGCCATTAAGTACCTACCATTGAAACTCAAGGGACCAACAAGGCATTGGCTGAACAGCCTACCCGAAAACTCCATCGGGAGCTGGGAAGAGCTCGAGGATGCATTCCGAGCTAACTTTCAAGGAACTTATGTTCGGCCACCGGACGCTGATGACCTGAGCCATGTCATTCAGCAGCCCGGGGAGTCAGCCCGGCAGTTCTGGAACCGGTTCTTGACCAAGAAGAACCAGATCATCGACTGTCCGGATGCCGAAGCGATTGTGGCATTCAAACACAGTATCCGAGACGAGTGGCTCGCCCGCCAACTCTGCCAAGACAAGCCGAGAACAATGTCGGCCCTTACCTCCTTAATGACCTGCTTTTGCGCGGGTGAGGATAGCTGGTTAGCTCGTCGAAGCAACCAGCCCGAAGACCCCGGAACTTCAGAGGTCCGGGACGGAAACGGGAAACCCCAGCGCAATAGGAACAATAAGCGCCGGCACTCAAACAACGGCGGTGAAGCCGATGACGCAGCAGTAAACGCCGGATTCAGCGGCTCGAAATCGGGACTGCGGAAAAAACCCTCTAAAGGGAACCGGGACGGCCCGTCTGCACTGAATAGAATATTGGATAGGCCCTGCCAGATTCACGGCACCCCAGACAAGCCCGCTAGCCATACCAACCGTAACTGTTGGGTAATCAAACAGGCCGGCAAGGTCACAGCCGAAGAACAGGGCAAGGGACCCTGCAGCGAGGACGACGACAAACCTCGCGGGCCAAACAACGAAGGCCAAAAGCAGTTCCCTCCAGAGGTCAAAACCGTGAACATGATCTACGTCACGCATATACCGAAGAAGGAGCGGAAACGCGCACTTCGGGATGTCTACGCCTTAGAGCCGGTAGCCCCGAAATTCAACCCGTGGTCGGCTTGCCCGATCACTTTCGACCATCGAGACCATCCAACCAGTATACGCCATGGAGGAACGGCGGCTCTGGTGCTCGACCCCATCGTGGACGGATTTCACCTCACCAGAGTCCTTATGGACGCAGGTAGCAGCCTCAATCTGATTTACTCAGATACAGTGAAGAAAATGGGGATTGACCCGTCAAGAATCAAACCCAGCAACACCACCTTTAAAGGTGTAATCCCAGGTGTCGAGGCACGCTGCTCGGGAACCGTGACATTGGAGGTTGTCTTCAGCTCGCCCGATAACTTCCGCAGCGAGGACTTGATCTTCGATATTGTCCCTTTCCGCAGCGGTTACCACGCACTCCTCGGCCGGACTGCGTTCGCCCGCTTCAACGCCTTCTCGCACTATGCATACCTGAAGCTCAAGATGCTAGGACCAAAGGGCGTTATTACCATCAACGGTAATACCGAGCGCTCGCTCCGAACAGAGGAACACATGGCGGCTCTAGCCGCCGAAGAGGCGTCGCAAGTCCAGTCTACTGCCAAGACACTGGACGCACGCAAGCGCTCCCGAGCTACAGCCTTGGTCCCGGAGCACTCTCATGCTCACTCAAAATAGGGGTATGCGCCCCACAGCATGGCCCACCTAGTCGCAAAATACGTACCTCGAGTGCACAATTTCACGCTCGAAATTCCATGGGCAGTTGTGGGGACACATGAAACAAAGACCGAGAGCTCGGTTCGACCGAGCAATGGCCAACAGATGTCTTCGAATCAACATCGACAACGGGCACCATCTAGGGCCTGATCAGCGTCAAACTGATACACCACGGCGACTTCTCAACACCCTTTCCCAAGGGCTCGTCTGCCGCACACTACTACCTCCGCCGAACATACGGTCGACAGCTCCGCTCACAAAGAAGCTTCTTATAGAGCAAAGGCGCAGACGTGCAGCAGGGCGTAGTAGGGACGTCAACCCACTCATGAAGGCCCTGTGTAAACCTTTACTCTAATGTATCTATTTCTTCAAAAGTATCTATAAAAGTTACTTCGGCAATCCGGATTGTACGGTTGGACGTCACATATTCAAAGGAAATAAAGACCAATTTTTCTCTGGTACTTGCGCAGTCATTCGCGTTCGCATATTCCTTTCCGCTTTTTTTAAGCCGAAGTAACCTATCACGATACATCGTTTTTTTACCGGCTAATAGACCGGGGGCTCGAACATAAATCTTGCCTCAAACTCTGTCCCGGCACCTACTTTTATTTTATGTGCTCGGCGTCATGGATATTGCACTATATGAATCAGTTCCGAATTGCGTCTTTGGTCAATAGTTGGGTTGCCCGGCTCCTGTGTTTACCCTCTTATGTTCTGCACTGTTTGGCTAAGAGGGTAAAGGGAGAACCACTGCGATTGTACTTCTAGCTAGCCTGGTCAAGTACCTCAGTGGAGAAAGCCGAAAACTGACTGTCACAATAAGCGAGAACTGGTCGGCGATCCGATGACTCGTGTCAAACCAAAGATCGTTGGAGGTCAATCCGTGTTAAACGAAGGGTTCTCTGTTACAGAAGCCATGTGATGATGGTGTCAACCGTGGCTCGTCCGAATATCACAAACACTGGGGGCTAGTCACCAGCCCCCGCAGTCAAGCTCCTATGGCTAAGTGAAAGCACTAAAACCACATAGTCTGATTGCCTTGTTTTCCGTACATACAACCGCCTCCGGGCACCGAGACGTCGGCTAAGGGTTATGATGTAACGAGGAAACACCCCAGGCAGTATCTGCACTGGGGGCTGAAGCCGATGACTGGTAACTTTTAGTTAAGAAACGGCCGCACAAGAGTCAAAATTAACATAGCAGACATTATATACAGCCAACACAGTGCATTCCAAGTAAAGCCAAAGGTTTTAAACTCCTCGGATAACTTATCTACTCATAAATTACATCTTTCGAGCACTGGGCTTCTATTGCCCGAGCACCATCCATCACGATGGGAAAATATTGCTCGGGGCGCCTATGCTCCTTTCCAGGGGGTGGAGGTCCAGTGGCCATCTCGGTTGGCTTGATCTTCGGCCAGTGCACCATCGTCTTGCCGAAGGCCATCCGAGCTCCTTCAATGCACGCACAGCGCTTCCACACAACAATTCGGGGCACGGCATCGTACAGCCTCTGCACCAGCCCAAAATAGCTGCTCGGCAGCGGCTCCGAAGGCCACGGCTTGACGCAGAGGTCCTTCATCACGGGCTCCGCCATCCGATGCAGCTCCATCAACTGCTTCATTTGATTATTCAGGAGGGGAGGGTGTTCGGGCGCTTGAAATTGCGCCCAGAACAGCCTCTGCTCGGCCCGACCCTCCTGAGCGGCGAAGAACCTGGCCGCGTCCGCCGCACTCTTCGGGAGGTCCACAAAGGTGCCTCGGGAGTGCCATACTCATGTGAGCAACGCGAACCTGTTACCTCCAAAGATACTTTGCAGCAAGTACGGCTTACCGTCTGCAATGAGCCTGACTTGGCGGAGCTCCTCTTGGTAGTCGCGCGCCTCTGTCCGCGCTTCCTTGGCCACCGCCGCCAATGAGGCCAGCCCAGCGGCCTGCTCCTTATTCTTCTGCTCGAGGGCCTCACACTTTGTGACGGCATCCCCGAGCTCTTGCTGCAGTTCCAGCACCCTGGCCTCATGCTTCTGGCTTGTGGTTCGCTCCACAGCCAGTTCGGCGGCCGCTTTCTCGGCCGCCGACCTCTGCTCCGCCGCTTCCATCTGAGCCGTCTTTAGTGTGGCCTTGAGGTTTTCCACCTCTGCGGAGGCGGCTGTCGTCAGATCAGTTAAATCCATTAGGATACTTCGAACCCTGCTTACCAAACAACGGCTGTATTCAACATTACAGCTCGGACTTACCTTGCGCCTCGTCAAACCTCTTGTTCACCAGGCTCAGGTCGTCCTCGGAGCTCTTCAACTTCCGATTCAGCTCGGCCAACTCTTCGGCGTTGGCGGCTGCGGCCGAAGATGACGCCTGTGCATTATTCTACGCACGTTAGTATCCGGGATATTGATTTTCGATCCTCTGACGGGCTTTGCTCAAGCTAGTCAGCGTCTCGGGGGCTACTATGTATGAGGCTATACATTTACACAAAAGAATTTTTCTAAGGGAAAAGCATTACTTCGCTCACCTTGAAGCCAGTAAGAAGGCCGCTAAAAGCCTCCTTCACTCCGTTATCCACGGACCGAAGACTTTGCAACACCGCGCCCATAAGTGCACGATGCTCTTCGGCGATAGAGGAGCTGGTTAGAGCATCCTCCATCTCGTCTGGCCACCCGGTTGACGCCTGCTCTGGGGCGGGCGGGGGTGGCGGCGGCGCTTCAGCTTCTTTCCTCTCGAAGTCTGGAGCGCCGGACTCTGGACGCCTTGACATCTCCGGAATCGACCTCGGAGAGAGCTCGGCTTGTCCGAGCTCCTCCTCTTCGTTCACCAAAGGGGCCCTCCCCTCCTGGTCTTCGGCGATCGAGGTGTTCACCTCGGCCATGATAGTGTCGCCTCCTCCCCCTGTGTGCGGCACAGGAGGGGTCCTCCTCGACAGGACCTCCTCGGCCTCCTCGACGATTGGGGAAGGCGAGGCGCGGGATTTGGTCCCGCTCTCTGCTAGCGCCGCCGGTGGAGAATCCCCTTCCAAGGCTCGGTCGGTGGGGAGATCGCGCAGTGGGCTGCAAAATTACAAACGGAAACGTGATCAATATCAAACCCAGTTCGGCTAAGGATGGTCAAGCGGTTACTAGAACGCGTACCTTTGAGCCTGTGGCTTGGCCCTGGGGATCCTCCGAGGGACCTCTTCGGAGGCCTCAGAGTCCTCGGCAGAAGCCGAGCTATCGCCGGACAAGGCTACTTTGGCCTTGCGTGGTCTTTTGGGAGCGGGCTGAGGCGGCACCTCCTCGGCGTCCTCGGACGCCGCCCTCTTCCCTGTTCGGGAGGAATCGTCTTCCTCCCCGTCCTCTCCCTGCTCCTTCTCCTCCTCTTGCGCGGAGGGAGCATTGGTGTCCCCGGATCTAGCCCCTGGGGGTCCTCGGGAGCGGAGGCCCTCTCTGGCCTCCCTCTTCTGGTCCTTTTTCTTCTCCTTCCTCTCCGGCACCTCATATGGCTCCATGGCTAACATGGTCGTCGGTAGGGGGGTCCTAGGTCCCTCTGGCAGCGACGCCGGACTGTCGATCCGTTCGACCTTTTTCAGCCAGCTCTGCGGATGAGAAGTAAAAAATCTAAATACCTTATCAAAAGGAAATAGTTCAGATATAAGAACAGTACTAGTCATACCTCCTGTGCGGGATTAGCGGCGTCGAGGCCGATGTCCTCCTCTACGGCCGGCCACTCCTTCTGCGGCTTGAACAGCACCTTCCATAGTTGAGCGTGGGAGGTGCGGAAGAAGCTGCGCACGGTGGCCGGGTCTTCGGACTTGTAGGCCCACATGGGGGAAGCCCTGTCCTGGGAAGGAAGGATTCGGCGGCCGAGCATGATCTGGATCACGTTGACCAGCTCAACGCCCTTCTCTATCATTTTGGCGATCCGGCTCTGCAGCAGCACCACCTCCTTATTCGACCCCCAGTCGAGGCCCTTCTTGGTCCATGAGACCAGCCTCGTAGGGGGTCCGGATCAGAAGGCCGGAATCGCCCCCCAGTCCACGCTCCTTGGCTCGATGATGTAGAACTATTCCCTCTGCCAAACCTTGACGGTCTCGATGAAGGTGCCCTTTGGCCACTCCACTTGGGGAAGCTTGCTGACCATCACGCCCCCGCAGTCCACCTGTTGACCGTCGACGATCTTCGGCTTGACGTTGAAGATCTTCAGCAATAGGCCGAAGTGTGGCCGGACCCGGAGAAAAGCCTCACAAATGATGATGAAGGCCGAGATGTGGAGGAAGGAGTTCGGCGCGAGATCATGGAAGTCAAGCCCGTAGAAGAACATGAGACCCCTGACGAAGGGATGAAGGGGAAAGCCCAAACCTCAGAGGAAGTGGGGAATGAACACCACCCTCTCGCCCTGCCGCGGCGTGGGGCCGACCTGGCCGGCCTCTGGAGCACGGTGGGCGACGTTGGCGGGGAGATATCCCGCGCCCTTCAACTCCATGATGGCGCTCTCGGTGACGACGGATGCCTCCCACTTGCCTTTGGACCCGGAGCCTGCCATTGCTAGATCGAACGGGCGGCTGGAAAGGTTCTTGGAAGGGAGAGCGGATCTGGGCGCTGGAGCTCAAAAGATGGGGAAGGCAATGGCGAAGGGGGAAAATGGGAGCGTACGAAAGGAACAAAGGTTGTGCCCCTTTATGGGCTGTAAAACCCACGGTCCCTTTACTGCGCCGCAGTCCTCGCCGTTTCCCCATGTAACCGTGCCATTATGCGTGCGCGAGGTGAGGTGGATTATTGATCATATCCCTTGAAAACAGGACACGAACTCCATATCGATGGGACGTGCCAATGAAAACTGCCTTGAACTGCGAATCGAGTTTTTCATAAACCAACTCGCGGTCGTGGCAAGGTGTGACCCCTTGGTAAAAGTTGTCAAATGAGGACACTATTCACACCGAAGCGACTAGCCTTCGGGGCTAAGTTATTAGTATACTTCGTTACCGAGGTATAGTTGGGTCCATATATGACCGGGCAACGCTTGAGGATACAGTTCGGAGTGATACAGACCTGTTACCGGTGTCACGGAAGAAAGGGAACTGGTCTACAAAGCCGATGATGTTCGGCACCTACCTCTGCTTCGAAGACTAGTTTGGGGGCTACTGAGGGTGTCCTGGACTAGGGGTTACTCGGGCCGCCGGCCTATCTCTAGTAGGCCGGACTTGTGGGCTGCCCTCTACTCGTCGATGGAAGGCCGGATTGTGGGCAACCCCGTGTACTAGAAGGAAACCTCCGAAGACTTGGCGTCTCCTCCAAGAATACTTGGCGTGCCTGGCGTGTTTATCCCCTGATGGTAACCGACTATGTGTAACCCTAGGGCCTTCTGGTGTCTATATAAACCAGAGGGTTTAGTCCGTAGAGGGTGGTCATATCCATTGCCTAGGGTTTAGCCCATCCAATCTCGAGGTAGATCAACTCTGTAACCTTCATACAATCACATCAATACAATCTAGCAGGACGTAGGGTATTACCTCTTCGAGAGGGCCCGAACCTGGGTAAATCACTGTCTCTATGTTCCCTGTTATCCATTGATTCCTAGACCTACAGTTCGGATCCCCTACCCGAGATCTGCCAGTTTTGGAACCGACACCTGTTGTCTCTGTTAAAATAGGAGATCATTGTTATCATGGCTTATGTGATTTGGGTGCTAGTGTGAGTGCTATTCCGTTTACCTTATATCAAGAAATTATGAATGATATTGCACCCGTTGAAATAGAGGACATTGATGTTACTATTAAGCTTGCAAACAGAGATACCGTTACACCACTTGGGATCGTTAGAGATGTTGAAGTCTTGTGTGGAAAAATAAAATACCCTACTGATTTTCTAGTCCTCGGTTCTCCACAAGATGATTTTTGTCCCATTATATTTGGTAGACCTTTCTTGAACACTGTTAATGCCAAGATTGATTGCGCTAAAGAAACTGTTAGTGTTAATTTTGGTGATATGTCTCATGAGTTTAATTTCTCCAAGTTTCGTAGACAACCTCATGATAAAGAATTGCCTAGTAAAGATGAAATTATTGGTGTTGCTTCTATTGCCGTACCCCCTATTGATCCGTTAGAACAATATTTGCTAGACCATGAAAGCGATATGCATATGAATGAAAGAAATGAAATAGATAATATGTTCTTTGATCAACCACCTATCCTTAAACACAATTTGCCTGTTGAAACTCTTGGAGGCCCTCCTCCACCTAAGGGTGATCCTGTATTTGAATTGAAGCAATTGCCTGATACATTGAAATATGCTTACCTTGATGAAAAGAAGATATATCCTGTTATTATTAGTGCTAACCTTTCAGAGCATGAAGAAAAGAGATTACTAAAAACTCTAAGGAAGCACCGAGCTACTATTGGATATACTCTTGATGATCTTAAGGGCATTAGTCCCACTCTATGTCAGCACAAAATCAATATGGAGCCTGATGCTAAACCAGTTGTCGACCACCAACGACGATTAAATCCTAAGATGAAAGAGGTGGTAATAACTGAAATATTAAAGCTTCTGGAAGCATGTATAATCTATCCCATAGCTGATAGTAGATGGGTAAGTCCTGTTCATTGTGTCCCTAAGAAAGGAGGTATTACCGTTGTTCCTAATGATAAAAATGAACTCATTCCACAAAGAATTGTAACTGGTTATAGGATGGTAATTGATTTTAGAAAATTAAACAAAGCCACTAGAAAAGATCATTACCCCTTACCTTTTATTGATCAAATGTTAGAAAGATTGTCTAAGCATACACACTTTTGTTTCCTAGATGGTTATTCTGGTTTTTCTCAAATACCCGTATCACAATCCGACCAAGAGAAAACCACCTTTACTTGTCCTTTTGGAACTTATGCTTATAGACGTATGCCCTTTGGTTTATGCAATGCACCTGCTACCTTTCAAAGATGTATGACTGCTATATTCTCTGACTTTTGTGAAAAGATTGTTGAGGTATTCATGGATGATTTCTCCGTTTACGGAACTTCTTTTGATGATTGCTTAAGCAACCTTGATCGAGTTTTGCAGAGATGTGAAGAAACTAATCTTGTCTTGAATTGGGAGAAGTGCCACTTTATGGTGAATGAAAGCATTGTCTTGGGGCATAAAATTTCTGAAAGAGGTATTGAAGTTGATAAAGCTAAGGTTGGTGCTATTCAGAAAATGCCATGTCCTAAAGATATTAAAGGTATAAGAAGTTTCCTTGGTCATGCGGGTTTCCATAGGAGATTTATTAAAGACTTCTCTAAAATTTCTCGGACTCTTACCAATCTTTTGCAAAAAGATGTTCCATTTGTTTTGGATGATGATTGTCTAGAAGCCTTTGAAACACTTAAGAAAGCCTTAACCACTGCACCTATTGTTCAACCACCTGATTGGAACTTGCCTTTTGAAATTATGTGTGATGCTAGTGATTATGCTGTTGGTGTTGTTCTAGGACAGAGAGTTGATAAGAAATTAAATGTTATCCATTATGCTAGTAAAACTCTAGACAGTGCCCAAAGAAATTATGCTACTACTGAAAAAGAATTTCTAGCAGTTGTGTTTGCATGTGATAAATTCAGATCTTACATAGTTGATTCTAAAGTAACTGTTCACACCGATCATGCTGCTATTAAATATCTTATGGAAAAGAGAGATGCTAAACCTAGACTCATTAGGTGGGTTTTATTGCTACAAGAATTTTACTTGCATATTATTGATAGAAAGGGAGATGAGAATCCCGTAGCAGATAATTTGTCTAGAATGGAAAATGTTCTTGATGACCCACTACCTATTAATGATGATTTTCCTGATGAAAAATTATCTCTCATAAATGCTTCTCGTAATACTCCATGGTATGCGGACTATGCTAATTATATTGTTGCTAAATTTATACCACCTAGTTTCACATACCAATAAAACAAAAAGTTCTTCTTTGATTTAAGACATTACTTCTGGGATGACCCACATCTTTATAAAGAAGGAGTAGATGGTATTATTAGATGTTGTATACCTGAGCATGAACAGGAACAAATCCTATGGAAGTGTCATTCCGAGGCTTACGGAGGACACCATGCGGGAGACAGAACTGCACACAAGGTATTACAATCTGGTTTTTATTGGCCTACTCTTTTCAAGGATGCTCGTAAGTTTGTCCTATCTTGTGATGAATGTCAAAGAATTGGTAATGTTGGTAGACGTCAAGAAATGCCTATGAATTACTCACTTGATATTGAACCATTTGATGTTTGGGGATTTGATTATATGGGACCTTTTCCTAAATCCAATGGGTATACACATATTTTAGTTGCTGTTGATTACGTTACTAAGTGGGTAGAAGCTATTCCAACTAGTAGTGCTGATCATAACACTTCTATTAAAATGCTTAAAGAAGTTATTTTCCCAAGGTTTGGAGTCCCTAGATATTTAATGACTGATGGTGGTTCACATTTTATTCATGGTGCATTCCGTAAATTGCTTGCTAAATATGATGTCAACCATAGAATTGCATCTCCCTATCACCCTCAAACTAGTGGTCAAGTTGAATTGAGCAATAGAGAAATAAAATAAATTTTGCAAAAAACCGTCAATAGATCTAGAAAAAATTGGTCTAAGAAACTTGACGATGCATTATGGGCTTATAGAACTGCTTATAAAAACGCTATGGGTATGTCTCCTTATAAAATGGTTTATGGAAAAGCATGTCATTTACCTCTTGAGTTAGAAAATAAAGCATATTGGGCAATTAAAGAACTCAATTACGATTTTAAACTTGCCGGTGAAAAGAGGTTATTTGATATTAACTCATTAGATGAATGGAGAACCCAAGCTTATGAAAATGCCAAATTGTTTAAAGAAAAAGTTAAAAGATGGCATGATAGAAGAATTCAAAAACGGGAATTTAAAGTGGGTGAGCAAGTTCTATTGTACAATTCTCGTTTGAGATTCTTTGCAGGAAAACCTCTCTCTAAATGGGAAGGACCGTATATCATCGAAGAAGTTTATCGCTCCGGAGCCATCAAAATAAACAACTCCGAAGGCACTAATCCGAGAGTGGTGAATGGGCAAAGAATTAAGCACTATATTTCAGGTACTCCCATTAATGTTGAAACTAATATTATTGAAACAATTACACCGGAGGATTACATAAGAGAGACCTGCCAGAACACTCCAGAACCCTGAAAAGGAAGAGGTACGTGATACGGTAAGTAAACCGACTCCAAAAATTCCATAAAAATACTTTTTGTCAGTTTTGAAATATTAGAAAAAATACAAAAATAAGAAACAGCCGAGGGGACCCACCTGGTGCTCACGAGGCACCAGGGCATGCCACCACCCCCTAGGCGCGCCCTGGTGGCTCGTGGGCCCCTCGTGAGCCTTCCCGACTCCGTTTTCTCCCGGACTACTTGTTTTGCAAGATAAAAATTCTTTATATATACTCCCGGACGTTTTGACCACCGTATCGCAGAAATCTCCTTTGTTCTTGTTGTGTGCTATTTTTCTGACAGATCTAGATCGCCATGGCTCCCAAAAAGCTCCGTACCAAGCACCGTATTGTGCAACCATCGCCGGGCAAACGCCCTTACAACGAGGTTTACTACGAGTGGTCATCAGGAGAGGAAGACGATGGCAAGGAGGACAAGGTCGAGGAAATTGAAGGAACCCAGGCTCCAGAAGGAGGGCAAGCGATTCCAATGGAGGAGAACGCAGAGAAGGGAGATATACTTCAACCCTTATATGATCATCTCTCCCCATCCGTAATTGAAGCCTTAAGAGTCTTTGAAATAGTTTTTGTTCAGAATACATCTCTCACTCGTGAAGCTATTTTGTTGGAAGAGCAAACATCGCTCTTCGGAGCATCAACCGTAGATTGATGTATCTGCTACAGCTGAAGGACAAGCCTGCCACTTCATCATCACCACCATCACCGAAGAAGGAAACTTGAGTACACAGGTATGGGCACTCCCCTTGGCTTGTGCCAAGCTTGGGGGAGGCGCCCCGGTATCGTATCACCATCACTTTTATCATCTTTACCTATTTTTAGTTTGATCCTTAGTTATTTCGTGATCTAGTTGAATAAAAGTTTAGTATGATCTATTTTCGAGTGCTAGTTTCGTGATCTATCTGTCTATGTAGTCGAGTTGAGAGTTATATAATAAAGAGTAGTTTGAGTTTTTTTTGCTTCTTTACTTTCATGTTTCAATCCTAGCAATGAAAATAATGAAAAAGATCATATGCTAATCTTATGGAAAGTAATGACATTACATAAAGAAAAGTATAAGTGGTAAAATTTATTGGAAGTTAACAAGCATAGCATTAGTCAATGATGCAATTCATGAAAAAATTAATAGGGAAGAGAAGATTCACATGCAAATATACTATCTTGGACATCTTTTATGATTGTGAGCCCCCATTAAGTATTTTATGTCAAATTGTTGATGTAGGACAAGGAAGACAACGTAATGAATTATGTTTGCTCATATTCACATAGAAGTTATATTGTCATAGATCCTCCAACATGTGGTGCTTGCCCAATATCTTTGCTAGCCAAAAATCCGCACCAAGTAGAGATACTACTTGTGCGTCCAAAACCCTTAAACCCAGTTTCATGTCAAGAGAGTCCACTATATCTACCTATGGATTGAATAAGATCCTTCAAGTAAGTTGTCATCGGTGCAAAAAGCAATAAAAATTGCCTCTAAATATGTCTCAACTTTTATTGTAAGGGAAAATAAGCTTTGTACGAACTTGTGATGGTAAAGAAATAAAAGCGACAGACTACATAATAAAGGTTGCCATCACAAGGGGCAATATAAAGTGACGTTCCTTTGCATTAAGAGCTTGTGCATCCAATAACAAAAAGTGCATGACAACCTCTGATTCCCTCTGCGAAGGGCCTATCCTTTAATTTTATGTATTTACTTTTTATGCAAGAGTCAATAGTGTTCTCCTCTACTTCCTTTTTATTTTTCTCTTTTTCAAGCATCATGTGGTGGGGAAAGATCTAGGCATATATATCCAGTTGGATATGAGTGGTCATGAGTTATTATTGTTGACATCACCCTTGAGGTGAATAAGTTGGAGGCGAAATCATAAGCCCCTATCTGTCTGTGTGTATGGCTGAAACTTTTTGCTCCATATATATGTCGTGAGTGTTAGCAATCATAGAAGACTAAATGATGGTTGAGTATGTGGACTTGCTAAAAACCTCCTACATGAGACCCTTCCTGAAAATATGATGAATTGCAATTGCATTGTTGACTGAGAACATAGTTTGGTAGTTTTCAAGAAAGTTTATGCCTTATACTTCATTTTTGTGATGAATTGTTACTTGCTCATGAGAAGTTTTATGATAATAAATATTAATGTTATAATAATGATCATGATGCTACTATGTCTGTATTCTGTTTTTATCGACACCTCTCTCTCTAAACATGTGGACATGATTATCGATATCGGCTTTCGCTTGAGGACAAGCGAGGTCTAAGCTTGGGGGACTTGATACATCCATTTTGCATCATGTTTTGCTACTGTTATTTATAGTGTTTTTAATCAATATAACACTTTGTGGAGCAATTCTAATGCCTTTTCTCTCTTAATATGCAAGATTTACACAAGGAGGGAGATTGCCGGCAGCTGGAATTCTGGACCTGAAAAAGCTATGTCAGAGATACCTATTCTGCACATCTCCAAATGAGCTGAAATTTCACGGGGATTTATTTTGGAATAAATAAAAAATACTTGAAGAAATAAATACCAGAGGGGGCACCCAGGAGCCCACGAGGCACCAGGGCGCGCCACCCCCCCTGGTGGCTAGTGGGGCCCCTGGCCAGCCTCTGGCCCCCTTTTTTGGTATATAAGTCCATTTTCCCTAGAAAAAACACAGAGAAGACTTTCGGGATGGTGCGCCACCGTCTCAAGGTGGAACTTGGGCAGGAGCACTTTTGCTCTCCGGCGGAGAGATTCTGCCGGGGATACTTCCCTCCGGGAGGGGGAAATCATCGTCATCGACATCACCAACGATCCTCTCATCGTGGGAGGACCAATCTTCATCAACATCTTCAACAGCACCTTCTCATATCAAACCCGAGTTCATCTCTTGTATTCAATCTTTGTCTCAAAACCTCAGATTGGTACCTGTTGGTTGCTAGTAGTGTTGATTACATCTTGTAGTTGATGCTAGTTGGTTTATTTGGTGGAAGATTATATGTTCAGATCCATTATGCTATTTAATACCCCTCTGGTCTTGAACATGATTATGATTTGTGAGTAGTTACTTTTGTTCTTGAGGACATGGGAGAAGTCTTGTCATAAGTAATCATGTGAATTTGGTATTCGTTCGATATTTTGATGATATGTATGTTGTTGATTCTCTTAGTGGTGTCATGTGAACGTCGACTACATGACACTTCACCATCTTTGGGCCTAAGGGAATGCATTGTGGAGTAGTAATTAGATGATGGGTTGCTAGAATGACAAAAGCTTAAACCCTAGTTTATGCGCTATTCCGTAAGGGGCTGATTTGGATCCATATGTTTAATGCTATGGTTAGAGTTATCTTAATTCTTCTTTCATAGTTGCGGATGCTTGCGAGAGGGGTAATCATAAGTGGGAGGCTTTTTCAAGTAAGAACAGCACCCAAGCACCGGTCCACCCACATATCAAATTATCAAAGTAGCGAACGCGAATCAAACCAACATGATGAAAGTGACTAGATGAAACTCCCATGTGTCCTCGAGAACGCTTTGCTTACTATAAGAGATCGTTCCGGCTTGTCCTTTGCTACAAAAAGGATTGGGACACCTTGTTGCACTCTTTGTTACTATTGCTACTTGTCAATTGTTACAAATTATCTCGGTATCAAATTACTCATTACCGATAATTTCAGTGCTTGCGGAAAATACCTTGCTAAAAACCGCTTGTCATTTCCTTTTGCTCCTCGTTGGGTTCGACACTCTTACTTATCGAAAGGACTACGATTGATCCCCAATACTTGTGGGTCATCAGCGAGAAGGGCTGACCCTCCGATCATTGCCGTAAGGACGTCTGACATCATACGGCCGGGGCGCGTACGAGCCATCCCGCGGAGGGGGCATCGGCATACGACGATGATCATCCTGACGCCGCAGAGGCATATTCCGACTGCGACCCTGCTCCGAGTACTGATCTCGGTGGTGGCCTTGGTCATTTTTCCGCTGAGGCGAGTGTCTGTTTCTTCTTGGGGTCACCGGGCTGTGGGCCGACTGAACGGTGTCAGCCCTGACGGATCTGCTGTGAATCCTGTTGCGCGACTGAGACACCGCTGAATTCTGCTCTTCAGCCGCCTTGAGTAAGGCCCGAATCTACCGTAGGCCCTCCCCTGCCTCGGATCGGGACGGCTGGATGGGATCTGCTATCTGAGTGGCCGCCGCCAAATTCTGAACGGGAGTGCGAAATACCTGGAAATTCTGCTGCGGGTCATTCGAGAACAACTGCCGCTGTCGACGACTGGAACTGGGCTAATGCTATCGGTGGGCCCTATCGTCGAGTGATTTCTGGAGCACCTCCAAACGACTGCACTCAACCAAATTGGCCTGGCGCGCTGCCTCCAAAGCCTAAGCCTCGGGAGTCGTCCTGACGATGGGTGTCCGGAGGGCCTGCTCATTTCTGTGCTGCAGTTCCTCCCTCTGCTGCTGAGTGAGAGGTTGGGGGTAGTACTCGTCGGCGTGACTATCTCCCCCACTGTTAAGGTCGGCACGCGACGGGCCGCCGGCTCCCGCACCGCCGCGGGCATACCCAGGCGGACAGGGCGGGGAATCGGCCATCAGCACCTCCGCAGCGGGATCGCTGCTCTCGCACTCGGATAAGCTTTCTGAGTCCTCATGCAAGGAGGCGAACGAATCGAGGATGGGCTCATCGGGCTCGATCGCCGTGACTTGCGGGGCCGCAACCTGAAGGGCCACCACGTGCTTGATCCACCGTTGAAGCCGCGAACGTCCGGAACGCTTGCGACGGCGGCTGGTGAAGTGAGGAGGCGCCGACTGGTATGGTGTTGAAGGTTGTCGAAGAAGAACGCCGAAGGTACTCGCGCGGAAGTGCGCTGCGCCGCGGATGGGCAACGCCTCGACATCCAGCGGGGCTTCCTGAAGCCACGCTGAGTTGTCAGCGACAAAACTGAGGACGCCGAGCCGGATCTCGCCGCCAAGAGTCAGTCCGCCACCAGAAACCATGATGATGGTGGGAAAATCGCAACTACGCCGGAAGTCGCTAGACGCCTGCCCCACGGTGGGCGCCAACTGTCGTGGGTATAAGTCTGACAGTAGTGTATGGGGGTACGAATTAGAGGGCAGAGTCTAGCTACGGCGCAGTTGTTACACTCGGATTTACGAGTTCAGGCCCCTCGCAGTGGAGGTAATAGCCCTACATCTCGGTGCTCTGGAGCTGTTGATTGAGTGTATGGTTTACAGAAGATGCGAACCCCCGTCATGGAGCTGAGGGGTGGCTTATATAGAGTCCGCGAGGTCCCCATGAATGCCGCCATAACCAAGGGTTAAAGAGGGGGTTTAAGGGCTGTTGGCTTTTTTCCCTCAGGATCAATCACATCAAAATATCACGAACACACGCGATAAACACTTTTAGCCAAGGGTGCGTCTCGCACCCTCGAATTCCTCTCTTTATTTATTTTCTTCTTTTTTCTCTTTGTCGTTGGTGACACAACTTACCGAACGACACCTCCTGTCCGGCGGTAACACAACTCGCCATATACGCGCAACTCAACTTCACCGTATATGAACTCGCCGGAACCCCTTGATCACGAACGGAAACGCAAGGCACAAATTCCTTTTTCCATCCGCTCTCAATCTCCTCCGCCAGTGACGCATCTCAACTGCAGCAGAAGACTCACACCCTCGATCTCTTGGACGCACCTTGCAAGAACTCATGTGCACACCTTGACAATGGCTCGCAACTTCGCCATCACTACCTTGCACCCTCCACCGATGATCTTGATGAACTACTCGGTGCCAACTCAACACCTCCATAACCATCAACGATCACCAGTGCCTTGTCGACGACCGTCCGTTGCCCTCCTCCAGGTCGTTCCGCCGAACGACAATCACTCGTCGCCTCGCTTGCGACAGCACACTCACCACCTTCTCTTCGTTGCTCTACCAATCGACTATCGCCAGCTCCTCCTCGTCGCCGCACCAGCGACTGTATCACCGGCTCCTCCTCGTTGTTGTACCCTCAACGACTATATGGACTGCTCCTCGTCGCTACACCGGCGACTGTATTGCCCGTCCCTCCTTGTCGCTGCACCACCCAACGACTATATTGCCCGCCCCGAGGCGCTAGTCGGGTCGCCACCCCGGGGCAAGCGCAGCTTCAAAACCTTGCTCTAGATACCAATTGTTGGCTTTTCGCCCAAAGGATCGAACACATGATCACACTGCAGCTCGAGAGGTCGTATACGCGCAACTCGTCTCGACGTATCCGAACTTGCCGTAGCACTCGATATCTCACCGGAGCTCACGCAAACACCGGGACCAGAAAACGATAAAAGTAATAAAGAGATATTTACGAGACACGACACGTGCCTCTGGCTATCTTTGTGTTGCTGCGTTCGCGTGCGTGTGTTCTGGTCCCGGTGTTTGCGTGAGCTCCGGTGAGATATCGAGTGCTACGGCAAGTTCGGATACGTCGAGACGAGTTGCGCGTATACGACCTATCGAGCTGCAGTGTGATCGTGTGTTCGATCCTTTGGGCGAAAAGCCAACAAGGGCGCCAGTTACTGGTAACGGGTGCACTAATTACACTTGATGAGGGTGGACGCACGTCCTGACCATTGCGTTCCTGGAGAGTCTCCTGGTCTTCTCTGATCGAGTGATGGCAGGTACTCCGAGTGAAATAATCCGGTCGAGTGAAGTGTTATCTTCCGAGTGGTCTATTGCTTGTCGAGTGGATGTCAGGCTGCAGAACACCTGACCGCTGGTCTGGCCCTGGGGCCCAGTATAAGGTGTATGGCGTCCTAGGGTAGGGTCTGTAGGTCAGGCCTGTTACCCTATCCCTAGTATATGCCCTTGTCACACAGCACGACTTAAAGACCGACCTTTTTAGGTACGAATCTGATTTGCTTTCATGAAGCAGGCGGTTTGGCCTTTTGGTTTATCCCCGCTTTCTGAAAGCCGGCTCTCACGTGACCAACAGGCATTTTAACTCTGATGAATTCAGGGTCACCTTTGTGATTGACTCATCAGGCATACGACGGGTCACCTTTTTGGAGTAGCATCTTGCTGACAGGCAGGTTTAACCAAGTTTTGGCTTTTTGCCGGGTTAAAGGATTTTGTAAGCTAAACTCGATGAGTTGGAAGCCCCCAAATAACCAATGATCAACTGATAAAGACTCAACACATAATTTTGAGGCGAAACTACAAACTCTCATATACAGAGCTGCCGGTCTTTATTTTATTGATCCAAAATATGTATATACATGATAGAAGGTATGTACAAAATATATCACCCAGTTTATGACTTAGGTGTAGTATGGCCGGAGATGGGCAATGTTCCAGGGTCGGCTTCCCTCCTCTTCAGAGGTACGTGATTTATCTGCTTCACGTATATCAACTAGGTAGTATGACCCGTTGTTGAGATTCTTGCTGACCACAAAGGGCCCTTCCCAAGGTGACGAAAGCTTATGCATGCCTGTCTGGTCTTGTATCAGACGGAGCACTAAGTCACCTTCCTGAAAGATTCGGCTTCGAACTCTACGGCTGTGATAGCGACATAGGTCTTGTTGATAAATTGCTGATCTGGATGCGGCAAATTCGCGTTCTTCCTCCAGAGCATCAAGAGCATCTTGGCAAGCTTACTCATTATCTGATTCCACATAAGCCGCCACTCGAGGGGAGTCATGACGAATATCACTTGGAAGTACAACTTCTACACCATAGACTAGGAAAAACAGCATATAGCCTGTTGACCTATTGGGAGTAGTCCGTATGCTCCAAAGCACTGCAGGTAACTCTTCTTCCCAGTAACCTGGTGTGCGTTGTAAAGGCACCATGAGCTGGGGCTTGATTCCGCGCAATAATTCCTGATTAGCTCTTTCTGCCTGCCCGTTGGACTGAGGATGCACAACCGATGCTAAATCAAGCCGGATGTGCTCCTGTTGAGAGAACTGTTTCATGACTCCTTTGGAAAGATTGGTTCCATTGTCCGTGATGATACTATGTGGATACCCGAAGCGATATATCAATTTTTTCAAACACTTGACGGCAGTACCAGCATCACAACGACTGACTGGTTCTGCTTCCACCCACTTGGTGAATTTGTCCACAGCTATCAACAAGTGAGTATGTTTATTTTTAGAGCGTTTGAAGGGTCCAACCATGTCCAGCCCCCAGACTGCAAAAGGCCAAGTTATTGGAATCATCCTCAACTCTTGACCCGGCACATGAGCCTGGCGAGCATACTTCTGGCAACCATCACACTTGCGCACAATGTCTTATGCATCGGCGTGAGCTGTGAGCCAGTAAAACCCATGCCGGAAAGCTTTCGCGACAAGTGACCTTGAGCCGGCATGGTGACCACAATCGCCAGAATGAATATCATTGAGAATTGCACGGCCTTCCTCCGGTGAAACACAACGCTGAAAAACACCAGTGACACTTCGTCAATGCAACTCGCCATTGACAATAGTCATAGACTTGGATCGCCTGATGATCTGTCGGGTGATGACTTCTTCTGCCGGAAGCTCTCCCCGGCTTAGATAAGCCAAGTACAGAATTTTCCAATCAGGTATAGCATGAACAACAGCCACTAGAGCCGCCTCTGGGTCAGGAATAGCCAAGTCCTCCTCCATTGGCAATTTGACAGACGGGTTATGCAAGACATCCAGAAAAACATTGGGCAGCACTGGCTTCCGCTGAGAACCAAAGCAAGACAGTGCATCTGATGCCTCGTTCTGCCGGCGATCGATGTGATCAACTTGATAACCCTTGAAGTGTCCAGCAATATTAGTGACCATGTGCCGATAAGCCGCCATAAGGGGATCCTTGGAGTCCCATGTGCCAGAAACCTGCTGGGCCACCAAATCTGAATCGCCCAAACACTTGACCCGGCTCAAGTTCGTCTCCTTGGCCATTCGTAGTCCATGAAGCAATGCCTCATATTCTGCTGCATTGTTAGTGCAGGGGAACATAAGTCTTAAAACATAATAGAACTTATCTCCTCATGGGGAAGTTATCACAACTCCAGCCCCCGAGCCTTCGAGCTGCCTTGAGCCGTCGAAATGTATGGACCAATATGTCGTGTTCGGCTTCTCTTCGGGAGTCTGTAACTCTGTCCAATCATTGATGAAATCCACCAAATCCTGAGATTTGATTGCTATGCGAGGCACATATTTGAGATGATGGGGACCAAGCTCGATAGCCCACTTAGCAACCCGGCCCGTGGCCTCCCGGTTCTGGATTATGTACCCCAAGAGGTGCTGAACTAACCACAGTGATTGCATGCTCATGGAAGTAATGCTTCAGCTTGCGACTCGCCATGAACACTCCATAGACCAGCTTCTGCCAATGCGGGTACCGCTGCTTGGACTCTGCTAATACTTCGCTAATATAATATACAGGGCGCTGTACTGGATATTCCTTGTCTTCCTCCTTGCGCTCCACAACAACTGCAACGCTTACAGCCTTATTGTTAGCAGCAATATATAACAGCATAGGTTCCTTCTCATGAGGAGCAACAAGGATGGGCGGCTCAGACAACTGTTTTTTGAGGGCCTCAAAAGCCTGATCTGCAGCATCACTCCAAACAAAGTCATTTGATTTCCTAAGCAATTGATACAACGGGATTGCCTTCTCCCCAAGCCGGCTTATGAACAGGCTCAACGCCGCAACCCGCCCAGCCAGCTTCTGCACAGCATTAAGATTTGCCGGCTTAGCCAGGGTCGTGATTGCTTTGATCTTTTCCGGGTTGGCTTCGATGCCACGTTCAGAAACGAGAAAACCCAGTAGCTTTCCTGCAGGGACACCAAAGACACACTTCTCCGGGTTAAGTTTCATCTGGTAGACCCAGAGATTGTCAAATGTTTCCTTGAGATCCTCTATCAAGGTTTCCTTCTTGCGGGACTTAACCACAATGTCATCGACATATGCATGGACGTTCCACCCAATCTGCTTGTGAAAACAATTCTGGACATAGCGCTGATAAGTCGCATGTGCACACTTCAGACCGAGCAGCATGGTTGTATAATAGAAAGCTCCAAAGGGTGTGATGAAAGCTGTCTTTTCCTGGTCCTCTTGCTTCATCTTGATCTGATGATAACCAGAGTAAGCATCCAGAAAACATAAACACTCACAACCCACCGTAGCATCGATGATCTGGTCAATACGAGGCAAGGCAAAGGGGTCACTAGGACAAGCCTTATTTAGGTCTGTGTAATCAACACACATCCGCCAAGTCTTGTTTTTCTTCAGAACAAGCACCGGGTTGGCTAACCACTCTGGATGGAAAACTTCAACAATGAACCCAGCAGCTAGGAGCCGGGCCACCTCTTCACCAATAGCTTTCCGCCTCTCTTCATTAAAACGACGGAGATACTGGCGTACTGCCTGAAACTTAGGATCCACATTAAGAGAGTGCTCAGCGAGTTCCCTCGGTACACCTGGCATGTCAGAAGGTTTCCATGCAAAGATGTCCCAATTCTCATGGATGAACTCGATGAGCACGCTTTCCTATTTGGGATCCATATTCGCCCCTATGGTGAACTGCTCAGAGGAATTACCGGGGGTGAAATCAACTTGTTTGGTGTCCCTGGCCGACTTGAACTTGAGTAGAGGGTCGGACTCGGTGGTCGTCTTTTTTAGAGAGGTTCGGTCAGCCAGGTCAACGTTGTCTGTGTAATACTTTAGTTCTTCGGCTGCACAAGCCATCTCCACGTATGCTGCATCTCCTTCCTCGCATTCGAGCGCAGTTTTCCGATTACCTTCAACTGTGATGGTTCCCCTCGGTCGTGGCATCTTTAACTTCAAATAAACATAGCATGGTCGTGCCATGAACAGTGCATAAGCCGGCCTCCCAAACAGAGCGTGGTATGGACTTTTTAGTTTGACCACCTCGAAGGACAGGAACTCAGAACGATAATTATTCTCCAAACCAAAAGCCACTTCTAGGGATATTCTTCCCACAGGATAAGCTGACATGCCAGGGACTATGCCATGAAAAACTGTAGAAGATGGAGTCAACTGCTTATCAGACAGATTCATCCGCCTAAAAGTATCATAATACAGTATATTGATGCTACTGCCTCCGTCCATGAGCACTTTGGTTAACGTATAACCGCCGACTTGGGGTGCCACCACCAGAGCTAAATGACCGGGGTGATCAAGGAGTACTGGATGATCCACCCGGCTCCAAGTGACCGGCTGCTCTGACCAGTTGAGAGAGTACGGGGCTGCCGGCTCAACCAAGTTGGCGGCTCGCCGCTGCACCTTCCTATCATGTTTGCAAGTACTAGTGGTGAAAACATGATACTGCCCACAATTCAACAGCTTCGGATTGCTCTGAAAGCCTGACTGGCCGGCTTGATGCTGGTTTCCTTGATTGTTCCTTTGATTACCGCCTCCAGCGTTGCCAGCCCCCTGGAACCCACCGCTCTGGCCGCTGTCCCTTGGAACAAAGGGCCTACGAAGGGCCCTTGTGAGCCGGATCCCTGATTGCCGGGTTATCCGCCGTTGCCACCACCGTTGTGATGGTTCTGGAAGATCCTTTTGGAAAATTCTTGCATGATATAGCAATCTTCCCAGGAGTGGCTGGACGGCTTACCATTGAAACTGTGTTTTGGACATGGACCCTTGAGAGCTTCTTCGAAGCTGAGAGGGCGATTACCAGAGGATGGCCTTCTGGAACTGTTGTTCTGGCGCTGACTTGTTGGAAATATGCCCTAGAGGCAATAATAAATTGGTTATTATCATATTTCCTTGTTCATGACAAAGGTTTATTATTCATGCTAGAATTGTATTGACCGGAAACTTAAATACATGTGTGGATACATAAACAAATACCGTGTCCCTAGTGAGCCTCTACTAGACTAGCTCGTTGATCAAAGATGGTTAAGGTTTCCTAACCATAGACATGAGTTGTCATTTGATAACGGGATCACATCATTAGGAGAATGATGTGATGGACAAGACCCAACCATAAGCTTAGCACCAGATCGTTTAGTTTATTTGCTATAGCTTTCTTCATGTCAAGTATCTGTTCCTTAGACCATGAGATCATGCAACTCCCTGACACCGGAGGAATACTTAGTGTGTATCCAAACGTCACTTCGTAACTGGGTGATCATAAAGGTGCTCTACAGGTATCTCCAAAGGTGTTTGTCGGGTTGGCACGAATCGAGACTGGGATTTGTCACTCCGTATGACGAAGAGATATCTCTCGGCCCTCTCGGTAATACAACACCGTAAAGAGCTTGCAAGCAATGTGGCTAATGGGTTACTCACGGGATCTTGTATTACAAAATGAGTAAAGAGACTTGCCGGTAACGAGATTGAACTAGTATGGAGATACCGATGATCAAATCTCGGGCAAGTAACATATCGCCGGACAAAGGGAATTGCATACGGGATTAACCGAATCCTTGACATCATGGTTCAACCGATAAAAGATCTTCGTGGAATATGTAGGAATCAATATGGGCATCCAGGTCCCGCTATTGGTTATTGACCGGAGAGGAGTCTCGGTCATGTCTGCATGTTTCCCGAACCCGCAGGGTCGCACGCTTAACGTTCGTTGACGCTAGAGTAGTATTGGGATATTTGATGATTGGTAACCGAATGTTGTTCGGAGTCCCGGATGAGATCCCTAACATCACGAGGAGTCTTGGAATGGTCGAGAGGTAAATATTTATATATGGGAAGTCATATTTTGGGTTCCGGAAAAAGGTGCAGTTTTTTCGGTATTGTACCAGGAAGCTTCCAGAAGGTTCCGGAGGATTCCGGAGGGGTCCAAAAGTCCACAAGTGGGTCCACCACGTCCCAACGGCTGGCATGGGCTGAGGGGAGGCGCCCTGGCCTTATTGGGCTAGGCGCACCAAGTCCTCAAAAGCCCATGTGGCTAGGGAAGGGGAAAAAAGGGGAGTCCTAGTAGGAATAGGATTGGACTTGGAGTCCAAGTCCTCCCTCCCCCTTGGCTGCGCCCTAGGTCTTGGAGGGGCTGTTCCCCACACCCCTCCACCTATTTATAGAGGGGAGGGGGCGCCCCAAGAGGATACACCAAGCCCTTGGCGCCTCTCTCTCTCTCTCTCCCGTTACTCCGTAGCTCCTCCGTCCTCGTTCTAGTAGCGCTTGGCGAAGCCCTGTTGAACTAGCTCCACCACCACCATCACCACCACGCCATTGTGCTGGTTGTGATCCCATCTACTTCTCCACCTTCTCTTGCTGGATCAAGGAGGAGGAGACGTCATCGAGCCGCACGTGTGCTAAACTCGGAGGTGTCGTCCGTTCGGCACTAGATCGGTTGGATCATGATCGGATCGCGAAGAGTACGACTACATCAACCGCGTTATATACGCTTCCGCTTTTGGTCTACGAGGGTACGTAGACACACTCTCCCCTCTCGTTGCTATGCTTTTCCTAGATAGATCTTGGGTGTTCGTAGGAAATTTTTTGATTTTCATGCTTCGTTCCCCATCAGTGGCATCATGAGCTAGGTCTATGCGTAGATGTATATGCATGAGTAGAACACGAAAGTTGTGGGCGTTGATGCTCAAATTGCTTACCTCTCTTGTCTTATTTGGATTCGGTGGTATTGTGGGATGAAGCGGCTCGGACCAACCTTACATGTCCTCGCACATGAGACCGGTTCCACCGACTAACATGCAACTTGTTTTGCATAAGGTGGCTAGCGGGTGTCTGTCTCTCCTACTTTAGTTGAATCTAATTTGACAAAGGTGGTCCTTATAGAAGGTTAAAAGGCAACTTGATTATCACCGTTGTGGCTTTGCGTAGGTAAGAACGATTCTTGCTAGTTGCCCATAGCAGCCACGTAAAATTTGCAACAACAAAGTAGAGGACGTCTAACTTGTTTTTGCAGGGCATGTTGTGATGTGGTATGGCCAGAACGTGATGTGATATATGTTGATGTATGAGATGATCATGTTTTGTAATAGGTTCATGACTTGCATGTCGATGAGTACGGCAACCGGCAGGAGCCATAGGGTTGTCTTTAATTTATTGTGTGACCTGCGAGTCAACTGTTAAACATCATATAATTGCTTTACTTTATCGCTATGCGTTAGCAATAGTTGTAGAAGCAATAGTTGGTGAGACGACCACGTGACGACACGATGATGGAGATCATGATGATGGAGATCATGGTGTCATGCCGGTGATAATGGAGATCATGCCGGTGCTTTGGAGATGGAGATCAAAGGCACGAGATGATAATGGCCATATCATGTCACATATTGATTGCATGTGATGTTTATCCTTTTTATGCATCTTATTTTGCTTAGGACGACGGTAGCATTATAAGATGATCCCTTCACTTAATTTCAAGAAATTGTGTTCTCCCTAAGTATGCACCGTTGCGAAAGTTCGTCGTTTCGAAGCACCTCGTGATGATCGGGTGTGATAGACTCTACGTTCGCATACAACGGGTGTAAGCCAGTTTAACACATGCAGAATACTTGGGTTAAACTTGACGAGCCTAGCATGTACAGACATGGCCTCGGAACACAGGAGACTGAAAGGTCAAACATGAGTCATATAGTAGATATGATCAACATGGAGATGTTCACCATTGATGACTACTCCATCTCACGTGATGATCGGACATGGGTTAGTTGATTTGGATCATGTGTCACTTAGACAACTTGGGGGATGTTGATTTAAGTGGGAGTTCATTAGTAATTTGATTAACTGAACTAAAATTATCATGAACTTAGTCTTAATTGTCTTTGCAAAAATTTGTGTTGTAGATCAATGGCCCGCGCTGTAGTTCCCCTGAATTTTAATGCATTCCTAGAGAAAGCTATGTTGAAAGATATTGTAAGCAATTATGCGGACTAGGTCCGTAGTCTGAGGATTGTCCTCACTGCTGCATAGAAGGCTTATGTCCTTGATGCACCGCTCGGTGTGCCAACCCCTCTAGCGTCGTCTGTGGATGTTGTGAACATCTGGCAGGCATGTTCTGATGACTGCTCGATAGTTCAGTGTGCCATGCTTTACGGCTTAGAAATCAGGGGCCCAAAGACGTTTTGAACGCCACGGAGCATATGAGATGTTCCAAGAGCTAAAATTGGTATTTCAGGCTCATGCCTATGTTGAGAGGTATAAGACCTCTGACAAGTTCTTTGCCTGCAAGATGGAGGAGAACAGCTCAGTGAGTGAGCATGTGCTCAGAGTGTCTGGGTGCTACAATCGCTTGAATCAAGTGGGAGTTAATCTTCCAGATAAGACAGCGGTTGATGGAGTTTTTCCAGTCACTGCCATCAAGCTACAAGGGCTTTGTGATGAACTATAATATGCAAGGGATGGAGTAAACAATCCCCGAGATATTCGCGGTGCTTAAGGCCGTGGAGGTAGAAATCAAGAAGGAGCATCAAGTGTTGATGGTTAAAAAGACCACTAGTTTCAAGAAAGAAAGGGAACTTCAAGAAGAACGGTAAAGCAGTTGCCGCTCCCGTGAAGAAACCCAAGGCTGGACCCAAACCTGAGACTGAGTGCTTCTACTGCAAGGGGAATGGTCACTGGAAGCGGAACTGCCCCAAGTACTAGGCAGATAAGAAGGATGGCAACGTCAACGTAGGTATATTTGATATACATGTTATTGATGTGTACCTCACTAGTGCTCGTAGTAGCGTTTGGGTATTTTGATACCGATTCAGTTGCTAATATTAGTAACTCAAAGCAGGAGCTACGGAGTAACAGAAACTAGCTGAGGGCGAGGTGACGATGGGTGTTGGAAGTGTCTCCAAGATTGATATGATCACCATCGGCACGCTCGTAATACCTTCGGGATTAGTATTAAACCTAAATAATGGTTATTTGGTGCTTGCGTTGAGCATAAAACATTATATCTCTATATTGTTTATTGCAAGACGGTTATTCATTTAAGTCAGAATAATGGTTATTCTATTTATAGGAGTAATATCTTTCGTGATCATGCACCCTTTGTGAAAGGTTTACTGAATCTCGATTGTAGTGATACACATGTTCATAATATTAATGCCAAAAGATGTAGAGTTAATGATGATAGTACCACATGATTGTGGCACTGCTGCTTAAGGTCATATTGGTGTAAAGCGCATGAAGAAACTCCATGCCAATAGATTTTTGGAATCTCTTGATTATGAATCATTTGAGACATGTAAACCATACCTTATGGGCAGAATGACTAAAACCCCGTTTTCCGGATCAATGGAGCGGGCAAGTGACTTATTGAAAATAATACATACCGATGTATGCAGTCTGATGAGTGTTGAAGCACGTGGTGGATATCATTATTTTCTTACCTTCACAGATGATTTAGGTAGATATGGGTATATTTACTTAATGAAACACAAGTCTGAAACATTTGAAAAGTTTAAGGAATTTCAGAGTGAAGTGGAGAATCATCGTAATAAGAAAAATAAATTTCTATGATCTGATCGTGGAGGTGAATATTTGAGTTACGAGTTT
Organism: Elymus sibiricus; assembly: GCA_039707655.1. Classification (NCBI taxonomy): domain Eukaryota; kingdom Viridiplantae; phylum Streptophyta; class Magnoliopsida; order Poales; family Poaceae; genus Elymus; species Elymus sibiricus. The sequence goes on along the minus strand of CM077674.1, from coordinate 323,602,932 downwards.
GGTATGCATTTAAGACAATGTGGAATTGTTTCACAGCTCACGCCACCTGGAACACCACAGCATAATGGTGTGTCCGAACATCATAATCAAACTCTATTGGATATGGTGCGTTCTATGATGTCTCTTACCGATTTGCCACTATTGTTTTGGGGTTATGCATTAGAGACAGCCGCATTCACTTTAAATAGGGCACCGCCTAAATCCGTTGAGACGACACCGTATGAGTTGTGGTTTGGCAAGAAACCTAAGCTGTCGTTTCTTAAAGTTTGGGGATGCGACGTTTATGTCAAGAGGCTTCAGCCTGATAAGCTCAAACCCAAAGCGGAGAAGTGCGTCTTCATAGGATACCCTAAAGAGACCATTGGGTATACCTTCTACCACAAATCCGAGGGCAAGATCTTTGTTGCAAAGAATGGGTCCTTTCTAGAGAAGGAGTTTCTCTCGAAAGAAGTGAGTGGGAGGAAAGTAGAACTTGATGAGGTAATCGTACCTTCTCTCGAATTGGAAGGTAGCACGTCACAGAAAACAGTTCCCGTGATGTCTACACCAATCGAAGAGGAAGCTAATGATGATGATCATGAAACTTCGGATCAAGTTACTACTGAACTTCGTAGGTCGACCAGGGTACGTTCCGCACCAGAATGGTATGGTAATCCTGTCCTGGAAGTCATGTTGTTAGACAACGGCGAACCTACGAACTATGAAGAAGCTATGATGAGCCCGGATTCTGACAAATGGCTTGAGGCCATGAAATCCGAGATAGGATCCATGTATGAAGAACAAAGTATGGACTTTGGTGGACTTGCCCGATGATCGGCAAGCCATTGAGAATAAATGGATCTTTAAGAAGAAGACAGATGCTGATAGTAATATCACCATCTATAAAGCTCGACTTGTCGCAAAAGGTTTCTGACAAGTTCAAGGGGTTGACTACGATGAGATATTATCACCCGCAGCGATGCTTAAGTCTGTTAGAATTATGTTAGCGATTGCCGCATTTTATGAAATCTGGCAGATGGACGTCGAAACAGCATTCTTTAACAGGTTTCTTAAGAGTTGTATATGATGCAACCAGAAGGTTTTGTCGATCCTAGGGATGCTGACAAAGTATGCAATCTCCAGCGATCCATCTATGGACTGGTGCAAGCATCTCGGAGTTGGAATATTCGCTTTGATGAGGTGAGCAAATCTTTTGGTTTTATACAAACTTATGGAGAAGCTTGTATTTACAAGAAGTGAGTGGGAGCTCTGTAACATTTCTAATAGTATATGTGGATGACATATTGTTGATTGGAAATGATGTAGAATTTCTGGAAAGCATAAAAGGGTTGTTTGAAAGGAGTTTTTCAAAGGAAGAACTGGGTAAAGCAGCTTACGTATTGGGCATCAAGATCTATGGAGATAGATCAAGACGCCTGATAAAACTTTCACAAAGCACATACCTTACAAGTTTTTTAAGGAGTTCAAAATGGACCAGTCAAAGAAGAAGTTCTTGCATGTGTTGCAAGGTGTGAAGTTGAGTGAGACTCAAAGCTCGACCATGGCAGAAGAAAGAGAAAAGGTGAAGGTCGTCCCCTATGCCTCAGCCATGGGCTCTATAATGTATGCCATACCTGTTGTGTGCCTTGCCGTGAGTCTGGCAAGGGGGTACTAGAGTGATCCAGGAGTGGATCACTGGACAGCGGTCAAAAAAAATATCCTTAAGTTACTTAAGGAAATGTTTCTCATTTATGGAGGTAACAAAGAGTTCGTCGTTAAGGTTTATGTCGATGCAAGCTTTGACGCCGATCTGGATGACCCTGAGTCTCGAACCGGATACGTAAAGTGGAGCAGTCATTTGGAGTAGTTTCAAACCGAGCGTTGAGGTAGGATTTACATGTGAAGCGCATATTTAACGCCCTTTTCAACTCCATCTGTGATTGGATCAAGGACGGAGACATTGAGATTTGCAAAGTACATACGGATCTAAATGTTGCAGACCCATTGACTAAAAACCTCTCCCATGAGCAAAACATGATCAACCCCAGAACTCGTTGGGGGTTAGATTCATAACTATGTGAACTAGATTATTGACTCTACTACAAGTGGGAGACTGTTGGAAATATGACCTAGAGGCAATAATAAATTGGTTATTATCATATTTCCTTGTTCATGATAAAGGTTTATTATTCATGCTAGAATTGTATTGACTGGAAACTTAAATACATGTGTGGATACATAAACAAATACCGTGTCCCTAGTGAGCCTCTACTAGACTAGCTCGTTGATCAAAGATGGTTAAGGTTTCCTAACCATAGACATGAGTTGTCATTTGATAACGGGATCACATCATTAGGAGAATGATGTGATGGACAAGACCCAACTGTAAGCTTAGCACCAGATCGTTTAGTTTATTTGCTACAGCTTTCTTCATGTCAAGTATCTGTTCCTTAGACCATGAGATCATGCAACTCCCTGAAACCGGAGGAATACTTAGTGTGTATCCAAATGTCACTTCGTAACTGGGTGATCATAAAGGTGCTCTACAGGTATTTCCAAAGGTGTTTGTTGGGTTGGCACGAATCGAGACTGGGATTTGTCACTCCGTATGACGAAGAGATATCTCTGGGCCCTCTCGGTAATACAACATCGTAAAGAGTTTCCAAGCAATGTGGCTAATGGGTTAGTCACGGGATCTTGTATTACGGAGCGAGTAAAGAGACTTGCCGGTAACGAGATTGAACTAGGTATGGAGATACCGACGATCGAATCTCGGGCAAGTAACATATCGCCAGACAAAGGGAATTGCATACGGGATTAACCGAATCCTTGACATCGTGGTTCAACCGATAAAAGATCTTCGTGGAATATGTAGGAATCAATATGGGCATCTAGGTCCCGCTATTGGTTATTGACCGGAGAGGAGTCTCGGTCATGTCTGCATGTTTCCCGAACCCGGAGGGTCGCACGCTTAACGTTCGTTGACGCTAGAGTAGTATTGGGATATTTGATGATTGGTAACCGAATGTTGTTCGGAGTCCTAGATGAGATCCCGGACATCACGAGGAGTCTCGGAATGGTCGAGAGGTAAAGATTTATATATGGGAAGTCATATTTTGGGTTCCGGAAAAAGGTGCAGTTTTTTCGGTATTGTACTGGGAAGCTTCTAGAAGGTTCCGGAGGATTCCGGAGGGGTCTGGAAGTCCACAAGTGGGTCCACCAAGTCCCAACGGCTGGCATGGGCTGAGGGGAGGCGCCCTGGCCTTATTGGGCTAGGCGCACCAAGTCCTCAAAAGCCCATGTGGCTAGGGAAGGGATAAAAAGGGGAGTCCTAGTAGGAATAGGATTGGACTTGGAGTCCAAGTCCTCCCTCCCCCTTGGCTGCGCCCTAGGGCTTGGAGGGGCTGTTCCCCACACCCCTCCACCTATTTATAGAGGGGAGGGGGCGCCCCAAGAGGATACACCAAGCCCTTGGCGCCTCTCTCTCTCTCTCTCTCCCGTTACTCCGTAGCTCCTCCGTCCTCGTTCTAGTAGCGCTTGGCGAAGCCCTGCTAAACTAGCTCCACCACCACCATCACCACCACGCCGTCGTGCTGGTTGTGATCCCATCTACCTCTCCGCCTTCTCTTGCTGGATCAAGGAGGAGGATACGTCATTGAGCCGCACGTGTGCTAAACTCGGAGGTGCCGTCCGTTCGGCACTAGATCGGTTGGATTGTGATCGGATCGCGAAGAGTACGACTACATTCATGCTTCGTTCCCCATCATGACTCTTGTTACCAGTGTTTGTATTGGCCACCAAGTCAGAGCCGCCTTCATAACTTTTACGTTTACCGCCGTTGTTGTTCTGCCCATTGCCATTGTTCTGCTGGTGACCCTTGCCACCGTTTTTCTTGCCCTTGCCAGATTTGTCATCATTAGACGTAGGGTCCTTTGTATTATCCGACTCAGCATATCGGGTTAGCACATCCATAAGGTCGCCCATGTCCTGAACTTGCCTTTTGAGCCGCCCTAACTTCTGGACCAGGGGTTGAAATTTACAGGTTCGTTCCAGTACGAGCACTGCCTGCGCAGCCAAGATAATATCTGAACTGTGTATGACTTCTTCAACCCGGCGAGCCCAATGATGTGCCGACTCATCCTCATGCTGAACACAACGTTCGAGATCAACAATTGTGGTTGGCCTTTTGCAGGTTCCCTAGAAATTCTTGATGAAGCGCTCCTTCAGTTCCTGCCATGTGTTGATAGAATTTGCCGGCAGGTTTTTTAACCAAGTGCGTGTGGGACCTTCCAACATGAGAGGCAGATAACGTGCACAAACTGACTCGCTTGCTCCCAACAGATCCATTGCCAGCTCATAACTCTCGATCCACTTGGTCGGCTCCAGATTCGCTGTATAATTAGGAACCTTGCGAGGACCTTTGTAATCTGGGGGCATGCATGCATCTCGCAGCGTCGGGACTAGACAAGGAGTCCCAATCATGCGGCTTGATAAGCCCCCAGGCCAGCCGGCTGTCTGGGTTGCGGCGGGCGGGTCGCGAGCTGCCGGCGGGTTATACCCTGCACGCGTGTTTTCTTCCTCCAACGCTCATAGAGCCCCAGCGGCGTCCACAATATCCTGCGCATTCGGGATCCTGGGTTGGTGCTGATTCGCCAGAGGTTGGGTGGCCCTCCTGCGGTGTGTGCTGCTGGAAACTACTGGCGACTCCGGGCGTTGGCTCCTGGTGCGGCTCTAGTGAGGGGTTGAATGAAGCCGGTGCTGGCTATGAGAATAGTTGGCTTGCTGCACCATTGCTGTCTCAAGCATCGCGATGGCGTTCCTGGCTTCGATCTGAGCCGGACCGTCTCCCTCAATTGGGATTGCCACCAAGTTGTGAGTCGCTACCAGCACGTTGTCGACCAGGTTGGAATAGTGTCCAATTGGGGTCAGGAACCGGCGAGACGGCAGCTGCTGTTGCTGATCTGGCGTATGATGTTGGGCCGGCTCCCTCTGCTGAGCCGGCTGCTACAAAAGTGGTCCTCCCGGGGGGACAACTCCAGCCCCCGGGTTCGCCGGAGCCGGCGGATTATCTGGTGTGGTAAACAGCTGAGTCAGCTCGATATTAGCTGGAAGCCGGGTTTGATGACGCCTTCGGTGGATGAGCTCTGACTCGGCCTGCCGGCGGCTTAAATAATGAGCCTCCTCTTCTAAACGCTGCCTTTCCTCGGCGAGCTGGGCCTGTGTCTCCGCTAGGCGGGTGTTTTCAGCACTGATATCCTCTTGGATCTTGGCCATCTGCTCGCGACACTTCATGATGTCCGCGTTGCGCACAGACACGTTCTCCACAGTGACCAGCTCAGCCAAGAGATTTGCCAAAGTATTCATTAAGTCCGCAAGCGCTTGTGCCCCGGTTTTCTGAGAGCCGGAAGCAGCCGCGCCGGCTCCTTCTGAGCCAGCCAGAGTGAGGTTTTGCCCAGTCGCTGGATCGACCGGGTCTTGAGCAGGATCTTGCCTGCCCGCCATGTAGAACGCCGCGAATCGAGGCGGCTCAGGGGCTTCCGGAAAGACCTCATCTGTGTATCCCAGCCTTCCATCGTACAGGGGACGGATCGACTCGGTTTCTCCCATCGAAGATTCACCGTCAGATTGAACGAGCGTATCGTCTCCGGACAGAGAGTTCTCCAACAAGGCCACCCCTTGGGTGAACCCTACAAAGACGTGCTTTCGGCCGGCCTGCGGCGGGCCGGATCTTGCCTGGCTTGGCCTAGCGCGGCGAGCCGACTCGACGCCAGTGATGTCCTCCAACCCGGCAGCCACTCACCAACAACACCGATAAAGGTATGGATCTTGCCAAAGGGGACCTGGTACCCGTACTCAATTGAGTCGGCGTCGGGACCCCAGTTCGAATCGTCGATGTAGAGCTTCCCACGGCGGCACTTGGTCATCAAGCCAACCGCGTACTTCCCGAACCCTGGGAGAGCTCCCGCTAAGAACTCAACTCCACCGTGCGTAGGCCCCATGGTGGGCGCCAACTATCGTGGTTTTGACACGGCAGATGCCCTTGCGAAAGGACTTAGAGATGAGGCCATCACACGAAGGTGGAAGCTTAACGGGGTTGATCGGGAATGAGAAGACACGAGATTACCCAGGTTTGGCCCCTCACGGTGGAGGTAAAAGCCTACGTCCTGCTTGATTATACTGCTATGGATCTCAATTACAAGGGTGCGACTACGCTAACCTAGCTTTCGAGGGGTTGCAACTTAGTCTTCCTACCGTAGGCACTCCCCTTTATATATAGGTTAAGCCCTAGATTTACATGAGAGTCCGGGTTGTCGACTTAACCCGTATCCTACTCTTGTTCTACTTATTCCTCAAGGTAATCTTCCTTGCCTTATCTTCCTTCGTAAGTCGGCCTGTACATCGAGCCGCCTCTTCTCACCGGGCCTCCTGTTAAGCCGGCCCGTCTGGTATCTCCAAGGCCCAGCAGTGAGATGCCCCGTTGAGCCCTTCAGCTCCATGGCCGGGTCATCCTCCTGCCGGGTCTAATCACTGGGAAATATCCCCAACATTAGGTGTATGGAACAGCTCCTTATGCTTGTCCAGGATGGACTGAACTGCAAGAGGTATATGTTCCTGAGTTGTTGGGGCTTCCATAATGTGACACAGCTGGATTACTTGTTCCACAGCTCCAGTATTGAGCAAGCCCTGGAGGTGCTTCCCAGATATGGCAGTGCAAGAGGTGAGCTTGTCTCCGACCCCCCCCCCCCTCAATGTGATTCTCACACCCTAGTATTTGAATCGCATAACTTTCTTCCTCCAATCCACCCACATGGTCTCCAACCACTGCATTCCCAAGATGATATCATATGTGCCAAGAGGAAGCACTTTCAGAGAAGTATTAAAGGAGTTGTTCTGACAAAACCACTGAAGGTTTGGCACCTGTTTACTGCACTGTAATGTTCCTCCATTCGCTACAGTGACCTTAGCTGCAGCAATTTCCTCCACTGGACATTGTAATTCTTGTACTAGATCTGCACTAATAAAATTTGTAAAACTGCCCGAGTCAACCAGAATGAGAAGCTGTCTCTTGCCCACCATGCCCTGCAGTTTAATGCTTTCCTTTGAAGAAGTTCCTATTGTTGCATGAACTGACAGTTTCATGCAAGCATCTGCATCGGTGTTTTTCTGCATTGTGGTCTGTGGAGCCTCTTCTTCAGATTCACACTCACTGTCAGGAACTTCAGATAACTGGAGTGCTTCCATGAGTTCTTCCAATACATGCAGTTGAACTGTTTGAGGACACTTGTGGCCAGGGCTGTATTTTTCGCCACACTTGAAACATTCACATCTAGCTCTGTGTTGGGCTCTCAGGGAATCCACTCGATCAGCTTGTTTAGGACGTTCCTCAAAAAAATTGGCAGTGGGTGATGCTCCCATAAGTCCCTCATGCACATACGGTTTGGAGTGCCAACGTTTGCTTATTCTGGAGGTGTCTTCAGCCAGAAGAGCTTCTTGTGTTTGAGCCAATGAATAAGCCAAATCCATAGAGGTAGGTTGTTGCAGTTTGACAGGAGCACGAATGGCAGGTTTCAGCCCTTCTATGAACCGATTGATAAAGAAAGTCTCATCATATGAGTGGTTGTACACTAGCAGCTTGTGCATGTGCTCCTCAAAGGTGTGAGCATACTCATCCACTGATTCACCTTGTTTCAGAGAGAAAAACACATCAATGTCTCGAGAGTACTTGTTCCTGTTGAATTTGGCATAGACTGCAACACACAATGCTGCCCAACTGTCAATGCTATGCATCGCCTCATATGTTTGCAACCATAACGCTGCATTACCTGCAAAATGCATTGTGACAAAATCTACCCACAGCTCTGGCTTGACATTGTACACGCGGAAATATTTTTCACACTATTTTTTTCCACCATTTTGGGTTCTCTCCTTCAAACTTTGGAAAATCAGATCTCGGAATGCGAGAAGAAAACTTCCCAGGAGTGTACTGAAACTGAGAATTCGGGGATCTATCGTAGTCCTCATTGTCATCAGACAGCTCTTCATGGTATGGAGCTTGGGATTTGGAATGCTCACCGCGGGGCAGATTCTGATGCGACATTCGCAGACCCCTGATATCCTGTCCTGATGGCTGTTGAACAGCGCCCTGCCGATCTTCTCATGGTTGTCCTGTCCGCAAGACCAGCGGCTCCTGGGACTGCATCGTGTGTGGCGGCTGCTCGAGAGTGTCGATGCGGCTCACCACCCCTTCCAATGACTTCCTCATCTCTGCCATGGCCGCATCGAGGGAGTTATGCGCGAGGAGCACATGACCCAGTGTCAACTCCATGCAGGCCAGTGAACTCGCTATTGTCGTGGCCAGCGTGTCGAACGCCTTGGCCGAGGAGGAGGCGTACTTGTCGAGGGAGTCCTGCAGGCCATCCAAGCGTTCCGCCGTCTTCGTGCCCGCCTCCGAAACAGTGTGGCTCTGCTGGATCGTCACCTGAACGAGCTGATGCAGTTCCGCAAGGGTGAGCTCCGCGGCGGCCATGCGCACCGAGAGATTGGGCTAGGCCGAACGAGCCGTCGGTCTAATCTTCGATCTACTCAACCCAGCACAGGTACACCAGAGTGTTTTGCGCGAGATCACCCGAGGGGATTCGCACCTTTTGCCAGGAATTACAAGCCGATCGAAGGATGGATCGTGAGATTTGGATGAAAATTTTCGGATCAGAGGGAGTGAATCGATACACGGCTCTGAGTACCAAATGCTACGTTCCCGTAACACTTCCCCGCGTCGCACCAGGATGTGGATCTCGAACCAGGAGAATTATCTTAGAGGGAGAGAGCTTGGAGAAGGGGAAAGAGCAGGGAGGAAAGCTTAAGATGGGGAATAGTGTTTACAGACTTGATTCGATGCCTGACTCGACGCACACACTCTCTATAAGTACTAGCTATTACAAGCCACTTGGGCCAAGTCGGCCCCTCACGCACCCACCCACTCATGGGCCGGGTCCAGGTTGTTGCACGATGATCCTTCCTCGTGTCATGTGTGAAGTGTGAAGCAGCTGATGAACATAAGCAAGAAGCTGACATGACCCTTAATGCATCACTCCAATCAGAAAGTGAATCATAAGAAGGGGTGGGCTAAGAGCATCTACAGCCGAACATGACAAATTCGGCCCCTCAAACGCCAGCGGGCGTGTCCCCGGGCACTGACCGGTCAGTACTCAGATGGCGTCATCCACATCCATGTATCTCATATCCGATCCCCTATATCCATACTAAATCATGCAACGTTGATAAAAACTACGTAGATCATGAGCGGACATAGAAACGGACATACAATGCACAATCCGTTCACCAAAAGATCACAATCGGATCTTCAAAAGATCACCATATTTCACATAATGCACATAATACGACGGACGAGTTTAAACTACATATAAAATTTTGAATTTAAAGTGAAGAAGGCGGATCTTCACCACTTCCTCGTCGGCCCTTTCCCCTTCCGGTCGGCGGCTGGTGGGGGATCGTCCGAGTCGTTGGACGAGGCACCGCCGTCGTCGTCATCGTCGGAGGTGTCGGAGAGGATGATAAGCCCTTTGAGCCACCGGATGGCCCTGTCCTGCTGCCGCTTGAGCTTCGCCTCTGCCACTGCCTCCGCCACCTCGCGCTCGGACTACTCAATGGCAATCTGGAGTGGCTTGGCGTTCTTCCGACGGAGCCACCGAGCGTCCGTCTCTGCCGTCATAAGCGGCTGGCGGTAGACCCAAGCGAGGAGCCACTCGTCCTCGTCGAGCTCCTCCTGCATCCCTCAGTGGCGACAAACGGACTGCTCCGCCGCCTGCCTCTCCCCTTCCTGCTGCCTCTCGCAGCGGGCGGCGCGCGTCTCCGATTCCGACATGCGCGTCCGGGCCGGCGGGGCGGGCACAAGCACCCATGACTACCCACGTGGGGGAGCTGCTACCGGTGGGGGCAGGGTATGACATGCGGGAGGCGCGGACTGCGCAACCCTCGCGGAGCTACGCGTGGGCCGAGAGGGGCCAGCACCGGCGAGGGAGTTGTGGTGACACTGCAGATCCGGAGCTGCCCCCGAGTCCACCTTGGACCGCTCCAAGGCAATGCGGAGGGCCAGCTCCTCGTTGGCATCCAATCCGGGGTCGGAGCGGCTGCCGGAGCTCGATGTGGACGCCGGATTGGATCGGAATCGGAGAGGGGAGAGGAGAGGACGGAGTGAGAGAGGAGAGCGATTGAGCTAGGGTTCCATGCGAGGAGCCGGATTGAGATTTTTTATGGGACATCGATGGAGTCGGTGATGGGCCGAGCCTGTCAGGCAAACGCGCCTGGGCGTGCCCGAGCCGCCCCATATCCGCCCTACATTCGGGCTGGATATGAGGGGCACCGGACAGCCCGAGCTTTGAGGCCGGTTCGAGGCGTCCGGCAGGGTTGATTTTTCGTGACCGGTCCGTACGCCCGGGCGTTTGAGACAGGTTTAGGGCGTCCAGTTGTAGATGCTCTAAGCGACGGGGCCTCTTCCCTGGTCTAGGCCAAGTAATTTCTTTTTTGAATGCACCCTGGTCTAGCCCAAGTATATGTAGAGTCACAGGACGAAGCTAGAAAAATATTTTGATGGGGTCATGTCTATGGTGATGGGGTCATCTTCAATAAATAAGTAGTGATTACTACTAAGCTAGTGAAGGAATTCCTAATTTCATGGGGGTCAATTGACCCCAATGGCTACAAAGCAGCTGCTGCACAAGTTCCTCGAACTGATGACCCCTTGGTTTGGGAGATTGGTTTTTTTTTACACAAGTTTGGGAGATTGGGTGTTGGTCGGCATGGCGACATGGGCCGAACAACAACAACACGGCTAGAACACTACCTATGCACTAACATCGGCACTTCTCTTTGTAGCAAGGGCCAAGGGGACACAACTACAAAATGAGGTAGGCAGAGATGGCGAAGAGACGGATAGTGGAGGTGGCTGAAGGGATCGATGGCAATCACGACATCGTGGCTCGAGCGAGGCCGATGCTAGAGCGAGGCCTGTTGCGTGTGGATGGAATTTAATCATAGATCTGTTCTTGGGTAAAAAAAGTCGGCGCAAACTAGGGAGAGGAGTGAGTTGCGGGATAGGGATACATTTTCCCATTTTGTTGGGGGTGTACGGGAAGAAAAATTAGCAACATAAATGAGAAGATTGTATCCTGATTTTGTTTCTCAGGAATAGGATGTAGGAGATATGCCCTGGAGGCAATAATAAATGTTATTGTTTATCTCCATGCTCATAATTATGTTTATGTTCCATGCTATAACTGCTATGGTTCTCGAGTCTGCAATAACCACGAGGCTCGGAGGAAGACTCATATGCACGTGTGGAATAATAAACGGTAAAAAGTATTCCTAGTCTGGCCTCTAAGACTAGCTCAAGTGTTGCATGATGGTTCTGTTTTCCTAATCATGGGCATGACTATGCCGGCAACTTTGAGGGCACAATGTTAGGAGAACACTTGTGTTGAATCGACCCGATTGATGTTATGCTATGAGATTCATTCGTCACAAGTTAATGGTTAATAACACAGAGAAAGTTAACGTTTGCATAATTCCTTAGACCATGAGAGTATCGAGTTTCTTCATGCTTGCTTCATGAACTTTGGGGTTTGTTAAACGTCATCCGTAAATGGGTGGCTATTACAGCGGCTTACGGGTTCATGGAAAAGTATGTCAAGTAACTTGATAGCTCAAGATTGGGATTTGCTCCTCCGGCGATGGAGAGATATCTCTGGGCCCTCTCGGTGTTACGGTATCCACCATCGTCTCGCCAGACACATTGTGATTGATCACAGGGATGCCGGAACACGGAAACGAGAAAAGAGAACAAAACCGGTAATGAGGTAACTGGCATTGTGGACAAGTGTTGATCCATGGGGATGCCGATAAATCTCACCTCGGGTTTTCTAACATATCGCGAAGCAACAGGAATAGCACACGGCAACTGGAGGTTCACTCAAATATTCATTTGTGTGGGTATAGGGGTCAATATGGGTGTCCACGGCTCCGATGTTGATCATTGATCGGAAAGTGTTCCGGGTCATGTCTATACTTCACCAAACCTATAGGGTCACACGCTTAAGGGTCATCTATCTGCTGAATACTAGACAAGGAGTCTGAGAGAAAATCACCGAAAAAGTTTCGGACGAAACGGAAACATTCCGGAGAGGACACCGGAATAGTTCCGGTAAAACTGAAAAGTTGTTTCAGGGGATACCATTAAGTCAAATTGGTTTTGGCACATGCCTGGAAATTCTTGGAGGATGCCAGAAGTGTTCTGGAAACTTCTGGGAATTTTCCGTGATAAAAACCGGAAATGTTCCGGAGCTGCCGGAACCGATTTGGTTGCTTTTCGCAGATGAAATTTACTAATCCGAAATTGTTTCGGAACGCGTCCAAAATCATTTGTGTGGGTACTGGAATTATTCTAAGACCCAAAGAAATATTTTCGAATTTAACGGTCGCGGAAAATTGGTTCCATGAATAGTAAAAATCACTTTACGGATATTTTTTTGGAAAGTCACCTTTTGGGATATTTCCCAAAAGGCTTCTAGAAGGGAGTGGGGAGCAAGGAACCCCCATGTGGGGGGGGCTAGTGGTGGTCGGCCAAGATGGAGCTCCTCCATGGAGCTCCACTTGCCTTCCTTTTATGCCCTTGAAGAGAATCCATGTGATGGGTTTTTTGGACATTTTCCCATATGGCTTTCCTATAAATAGAGGTGGAGGGGTGCTCTCCAAACCTCATGCTTGTTCTCATACACATGCCATGCTCGTCTGGCTCTCTCTCTCTCCCTCCCATGAAAAGAGTTTCGTAGAGCCGAAAGGCTGTCTGGGTTCCGGTGGGAACTAGTTCTGGACGGCGAAGCCCTGCCGGATAGGTGACACCGTATGTGTGCAACTCTGTAGAGAGATCGTAGTTTCGGTCTTAGTTCGAGAGTGCCTCCTGAAGGGCTGTCCGAGTTACTGTCCGAGTTTCGGGGGTCCTCCCGAAGGGCTATCCGAGTGACCGTCCGAGTTTCGAGGGTCCTCCCGAAGGGCTGTCCGAGGATTCGTCTGGTGGGACTATCCGAGGGACTGTCCCGAGGCCTCCCGAAGGGCTGCCCGGAGATCCGTCCGGTTAGCTGACGAGGGAGTACATCCTCGCGGTTGGGAGATTGTAAATCCTAGCTGCGGGGATCTGCACCGCCGATCGTCATCGACTCTACTTCCGCTGCTATACGAGTCGGTAACGAAAAAGATCAAACCTTGTATGCAGTCTCCATAGTGGTCCTGGGCTGGTGCGTAGGTCGGAAAATTTTTGTTTTCTGCTGCGTTCCCCTATAGTGGCATCATGAGCCGTGCTATGCGTAGATGCAGGTTGCGATCTAGAATACATAGAGATGTATGGGTGTTGCACAATATAATTTGTAGTAGATGAGTTCTACTGCTGATAATTATTTGTGCGGGTAGCAGATGAAATCTGTTACCCGATGTTCTTGTTGCTTCCCTGGAATTTGCATATTTCTGATCTTGATAACAGCATGGTGGAGTTTCAAAGTTTTGGCAATCCGCGATCTTGATTGATCAACGAAGTGCTAACAGTTCTTTGAATTCCACCATAGTTAAAAAGAAAGATGAAATTTCGCAGATGAAAGGGCAATGTAGATATGATCTGCACGGGGGTCATGCGTATGACAAAGTTTAGTATGGGGCTCGAGATTTTATTATCTCGTGTTTCATACACCCCGCAAAGTTAATCTAGCGGCTTGAATAATCATACTTGATGATGGACGTTGGTAGCTGCGGTTTGTTCGAAACCTTAGAAGCCACGTAATATCAAATTTTGCATAAACCGATTAGAGGCATCTAACTTGGTTTTGCAGGATGGTTTGCATGTGCATATGATGTGGTATAGCAGTGCTCATATTACTTTGATTATGTATGAGATGACTATATGATGTAAATTAACATGACCTGCGTGTCATGATTCGGCATGATGGCTGGAGCCATATGATTGTCACTTTAATGACCTGCGTGTCAACCTTAAGTAATGCACTTATTTTATTAGCTATAGAGATAGCAATATTATCTGGTGCATCAACAAGGTGGTGGCAATCTTCGCGAAGGTGAACACCGACGCGAATGCCGAAGACGAAGAAATACAAGACTTCTCCGTCAGAAAGGGCTATACCATATCATGCTATTATGAATTGCCTGAGATGTTTATCCCTTATGATGCACCCTTCTTGATTGCGCGGTAGTCGCTTTTTATTAGGGTGATCTCTCACACAAATATCAAGTAGTTAGTGTTCTTCCAAGTGTAGCACCGTCATGGCACCTATCTCTTCGGGGTATCACATGGATACATGGGTACCAACGATTAGAGAAGTGTGAGGCGGGTGAGTTGAGACCTCGCAGCGAGATCACTTGGTTGTCTTGACGTTCAGGCATGAAAGTCATGAGCTCGGAACACGCGCATCGAAAGATGAACAAGAGTCACATAGAGATGTGATTGGCAAGTTGGCCTACCGATTGCAATTCTCATCACTTGAGATGGATACATCCTTGGCGTTGAATTGTAATATGGGTCTTGTATCACTCACAATCAATTATGAGAGATATTGATTTGAGTGGGAGCGCACTTTAGAATTAAACTTCTTTAATTCTTAGTGCAATTAATTATGAACTTTGTCTAAAGTGAAATTTGCATAATAGTTGTAGAATAATGGCTCGCGTTTCCACCTTCCCTGTTAAAATTGAATAAGCTGTTAAATATCTGGTTAAAACTTTACGGTTGGTAACGTAATGTGAGGATTGTCCTCAAAAGTGCCGAGAAGGACTTTGTCCTATCGCATGCTTTTGGTATTCTCCCGCTAATGCTATGGATACTGTGACTCTCGTCCTGCGATCCAAAAGCTAGAATTCCGTTATGGTCAAGTGCAATATGTGTGCTTCCATGAGACCCGAACTTCAAAAGTTTTGGGATAGCTATGTGATATTCATGGAACTGAAAATCATTTCCAGACACAAACAAAGGCTAAAAGATATGTGATATCCAAAGCAATGTTTGTTTTGCAAACTATTAGTAAAAGTGTTTACTGTGCATTTGACTAATAACAGAGGGATCCAGTAGAACGCCTGTCATATGATGATGGTGAATAAAACAACAACTTAAGAGAAAGGAAATGTCCAAAGGGTGTTAGTGTGACTTACACACCTAGGAAGTCCGGGGCTAACGCCACTCTTCAAGTTGGTGCTTCTTCTGAGAGTAGGAGAATTATTGGAAGTAAAACTGTTAGAAGTATAAAGGCAAAAAGAGAGAAGACTGGAATATCCAGCTCATGTATGAAAGTCATACAAGCTATTGATGTACAGAAGGCTGGTCAACGAAATAGTTCTTGGGAATTATGATTAAACATTTTAATCACTGATTCTTGGGTATTGTGAGTTGATCACAAAGATACCCGCTCGATTGCATTCTGCTGCGACTCGATGCAAGAACTACTACGGCCTAAAAGACTTGCCGGAGTGAGGTTCAGATACGCCCTAGGAACATATTAAATGTTACTATACATTCCATCGGTGTATTACCTATGTATTTATTTTCATAATTCATTTTAGAGTTTTACACACTCTAGCCCATTGCATAAGGTATCTTGCAAGAAGGTTGTTCATAAGAGAACTTTTGATGTTCGATGTTATGAATAACTTAAGGGCCATACTTTCATTATGATTGAGATGTATGTTATGAATATTGATAATAATACATTACCTCTGTATTTACTTTCATAATTCATTTTAGAGTTTTACACACTCTAGCCCATTGCATAATGTTTGTTGCAAAAGGGTTGTTCATAAAAGAACAATTGTTGTTCAGTGTCATGAATAACATAAGGGCCATGCTTCCATCGTGGATGGGATGTATGTTATGAATATTGATGGTAATATGATACATCCATAACACTGATGCTAAATGTCGCAAGACTAAAAGAATACCACACATGTGTCGCACTGCATTTGGTCACATTGGAGAAACCCGCATGGAGAAATTCCATAATAATGGATTTTGAAGTCGTTTGATTGTGAATCATCTGACACTTGCAACTTTCCTCCGAAAAGTGAAGTGACTGAAATACCGTTCACAGGCCATAAGGAACGAGCAACGAACTTATTGGTGATCATACATTCTGATGTGTGTAGTCCAATAAATGTTGTTGCTGACAGTGGATTTATCTGTCTTCTGAAATGACTCAAGTATATATATTGATATTTACTTGATGAGACGTAAGTCTAGATCTTTTGAAATCATTCAAAAGGTTTTCAAAATGAAGTAGAAATTATTGTAACAAGAAAATTATGTTTCTGCAATTGGATTGCGGAAAGAAATATTTGAGTTACAAGTTTAGCGAATGTCTGATGAGTTGTGAAAGGAATTTCATAACTTACACCTCCTGGAACACCACTGTGAGTGGAATGTCCATGAAGATGTAATCAAACCATTTATGACATGGTAAGATCAAAGATGACATAAATCAATTTGCCATTATCCCTTTTAAAGTAATGCTTTAGACTGTGGCTTTTACACTGAAAAGAGCGCCATCAGGTCTGTTGAAATGACGCCATGGTATGGTACGCCCAACCATGCTTTGTCTTTTCTTAACATTTGGAATATGGGGCTTGTGTAAAATATTTACAAACCTATTCCAAATCAGAAAAGTACTACTTTGTAGGTTATCCCAAGTAATTGGAAATTCCTCCACCACAATACCGAGGCAAAAAGGTTTGCCACCAAGAACGGTATGCTTTTAAAGAGAATGGTTCTTGCAAAAAGGTGAGTGGGAGAACAGTGCAACTCGACAAGATAACAGTATCTTCGTCATCGGATCAAAGGAAAGAAACCTTGGAAGTAATTCCAGAGTTTCCTACTGCGACTGATACGGAAGCCTCTACATAAGATGTATGGACTTCGGTCGAACTTGCAGCTGAACCATGTAGGCAAAATTCGTGCAAACCTCTCGTGTGCGCAAGCGAGATATTGTTTTTAGACAACAGTATACCTACGATACACAAGGAAGCATTGATGGGCCCTGACTCTGGAATTGGCTAAATGCCAATATAATCCGAGATAGTTTCCATATAAATGATTCAAGATTATATCTTGATAAACCCTTCGGAAGACTTAGAGTCTAACGAACATTAATGGAACTATAAACTGATGTGGATAAAATGTTTTATCCATAAAGCTCGACTTGTTGCAATAACAAGTTCAAGGAGTTGACTACGATGAGGTTGTCTCACCATAGCGATGCTTAAAATCAGATCGGGTTAAACTAGCAATTAATACATATTTCAATCTTGAGTTATGATACATGGATGCCAAAAGGATTTCCATGTGATGGAAATACAACCTAGGACTTACATGTGATACAGTCCAAGGTATTTTGTCAGTCCAGAGGATGCTAGTAAGTATGCAAACTTCAGAGTTCCAGCAATGGACAAAAGAGAACAAAATGGAGTTGGAATCTTCGTTTTGATGAAATAGTCAAATGAGTTTGATTTCATCAATGGATAACGAAGAGCTTGTGGTTTCAAGAAAGTAAGTGGGAGCATAATAATATTTCTAAAAACTTTGTGTGCTTAACACATTGTTGATTGGAAATTTCTTGACGCGAATTAGGACTTCATTAAAAATAGTTTTTCAATGAAGTGCTTGGGCTATATAGCCTTGATATTAGGCATATTTATCTACGAGATAGAATTGCCTAATAGGCTAAGCCAAAAATACATATTGACAAGATGCTAAAACAGTTTAGCATTAAAACGCCAAGGAGTGATTCTTGCCGAAGTCACATGGAAAGGGTTTTTGCAAGACTCGGTGTCCCAAAACACTGATGAGCAAAATACATGATGGAGATTCCACACACTTTCGTGTTTGGATTAATCATGTATTCCATGGTATGTAAAACAACCAGATATGTCTAGTACTCCCAAGGAGTTGCGAGTATAGATACCAAAGTGATCAAAGTACTGATCATGGGACAACAGTGAAAAATGTCATTGAGTACTAAAGTAGCACTGATGACATGTTTTCTCGCAAGCAGAGATTATGAAGTGCTCGTTGTAAGTAATTACATCGATACAGTCTTCATCAATGCTCCATGCGATTTTCGATTTAAGTTAAGGGTTTTGTGTAATACACGATATGGTGGCACGGTGTTTGGAAATCGTTCCAAATAGGTTACTGTGGCGAATTCTATAATAAAGGCTAAGTATGTTGCCACTTTCAAAGCGACATAGAAGATGTTGAATCATACAGTTCGTTCATGAACTTAGTATGATTCCAAGATGGCTTTGGTCAATGGAACACTATTGAAGATAGTTGCTCCATAGCTCAGTCTGAGGAATCAAGGTTTGACCTGTGATTCACATATATACAAAGCCAAGTCCACACAAAATATGAATTTTGTGAAAGCGTGAAAACACGAGGATATGCAAAGATACACACGGAGCTGAAGTTGTCAGATCCGTTGGACATCAGGCTATACCACAAGCGAAGCATTTTTACACCGGTATGCCATAGGTGTAAAGTGCATCAGCATTGACTAGATTATTGACTCTAATGCAAGTGGGAGTCTGTAGGAGATATGCCCTAGAGGCAATAATAAATGTTATTGTTTATCTCCATGCTCATAATTATGTTTATGTTCCATGCTATAACTGCTATGGTTCTCGAGTCTGCAATAACCACGAGGCTCGGAGGAAGACTCATATGCACGTGTGGAATAATAAATGGTAAAAAGTATTCATAGTCTAGCCTCTAAGACTAGCTCAAGTGTTGCATGATGGTTCTGTTTTCCTGATCATGGGCATGACTATGCCGGCAACTTTGAGGGCACAATGTTAGGAGAACACTTGTGTTGAATCGACCCGATTGATGTTATGCTATGAGATTCATTCGTCACGAGTTAATGGTTAATAACATAGAGAAAGTTAACGTTTGCATAATTCCTTAGATCATGAGAGTATCGAGTTTCTTCATGCTTGCTTCATGAACTTTGGGGTTTGTTAAACGTCATCCGTAAATGGGTGGCTATTACGGCGGCTTACGAGTTCATGGAAAAGTATGTCAAGTAACTTGATAGCTCAAGATTGGGATTTGCTCCTCCGACGATGGAGAGATATCTCTGGGCCCTCTCGGTGTTACGGTATCCACCATCGTCTGGCCAGACACATTGTGATTTGATCACAGGGATGCCGGAACACGGAAACGAGAAAAGAGAACAAAACCGGTAACGAGGTAACTGGCATTGTGGACAAGTGTTGATCCACGGGGATGCCGATAAATCTCACCTCGGGTTTTGTAACATATCGCGAAGCAATAGGAATAGCACACGGCAACTGGAGGTTCACTCGAATATTCATTCGTGTGGGTATAGGGGTCAATATGGGTGTCCACGGCTCCGATGTTGATCATTGATCGGAAAGTGTTCCGGGTCATGTCTATACTTCACCGAACCTATAGGGTCACACGCTTAAGGGTCATCTATCTGCTGAATACTAGACAAGGAGTCTGAGAGAAAATCACCGAAAAAGTTTCGGACGAAACGGAAACGTTCCGGAGAGGACACCGGAATAGTTCCGGTAAAACTGAAAAGTTGTTTCAGGAGATACCATTAAGTCAAATTGGTTTCGGCACATGCCTGGAAATTCTTGGAGGATGCCAGAAGTGTTCTGAAAACTTCTGGGAATTTTCCGAGATAAAAACCGGAAATGTTCCGGAGCTGCCGGAACCGATTTGGTTGCTTTTCGCAGATGAAATTTACTAATCCGAAATTGTTTCGGAACGCGTCCAAAATCATTTGTGTGGGTACTGGAATTATTCTAAGACCCACAGAAATATTTTCGGATTTAACGGTCACGGAAAATTGGTTCCGTGAATAGTAAAAATCACTTTATGGATATTTTTTTGGAAAGTCACCTTTTGGGATATTTCCCAAAAGGCTTCTAGAAGGGAGTGGGGAGCAAGGAACCCCCATGTGGGGGGGCCCCTAGTGGTGGCCGGCCAAGATGGAGCTCCTCCATGGAGCTCCACTTGCCTTCCTTTTATGCCCTTGAAGAGAATCCATGTAATCGGTTTTTTGGACATTTTTCCCATATGGTTTTCCTATAAATAGAGGTGGAGGGGTGCTCTCCAAACCTCATGCTTGCTCTCATACACATGCCATGCTCGTCTGGCTCTCTCTCTCTCCCTCCCACGAAAAGAGTTTCGTAGAGCCGAAAGGTTGTCTGGGTTCCGGGGGGAACTGGTTCTGGACGGCGAAGCCCTGCCGGATAGGTGACACCGTATGTGTGCAACTCTGTAGAGAGATCGTAGTTTCGGTCTTAGTTCGAGAGTGCCTCCAGAAAGGGCTGTCCGAGTTTCGGGGGTCCTCCCGAAGGGCTGTCCGAGTGACCGTCCGAGTTTCGAGGGTCCTCCCGAAGGGCTGTCCGAGGATCCGTCCGGTGGGACTATCCGAGGGACTATCCCGAGGCCTCCCGAAGGGCTGCCCGGAGATCCGTCCGGTGAGCTGACGAGGGAGTACATCATCGCGGTTGGGAGGTTGTAAATCCTAGCTGCGGGGATCTGCACCGCCGATCGTCATCAACTCTACTTCCGCTGCGCTACGAGTCGGTAACAAAAAAGATCAAACCTTGTATGCAGTCTCCATAGTGGTCCTGGGCTGGTGCTTAGGTCGGAAATTTTTTTTTTTCTGCTGTGTTCCCCTACATAGGAGATATTCCCAATAGAATTATATCTGGGGAGAGATGCGCAGGAAGGGAGATTAATTCCAGATTGCATCCCGGTTTTTCTTTGGGAGACATACAGGGTGGGAGGGAGGAAGGGGACGTTCCCTTACCGACCTTGAATTTATTGCCATACCAAAGATTTCTTTGATCTAGAGGACGAACGAAGAGGTGCCGGAAAAAAACTTGACTTAAGATTGAACTTTCGTTTTAAGTACTCCCTCCATAAAGAAGTAGTGATCTAAACACTCTTGTATTTCTTTATAGAGGGAGTAGTATATAAGTATAAGCATAGAACACTGTCCAAGGGAGAGGAATATTGTAGCCCATTTGGTAGGTGCCCATGTAGAAGGATCCCAGACTTGTGTCTGGAAGGGAGATCCTCCAGCTCTCATTGTATCTAGCCTAGTGGACGAACTATATTCGAAAAAAACTTGACTTAAGATCTTCTGAATGTTGACCAACCATCCAATCTGATGAAGATTTTCACTTTGTGAAACCATGATCGATGTGTACATTTTATTTTGTAGTAGCATATCCTTTTTTTTATATGTATATTTTCAAAAACAGTGGGGTTTTGGATAGCTTTTTTTGCAGAATGCTAAAACTGAAAATCAAGACAAGCCTTGTGTCCATACACCAATAAAGGCTGGTTAAGAGAAATGCTATTACTCTGCACTCATGGAACACTATGGTGGCTATGCATTCTGCTTGGACGTGACCTAAGTTACAACCTAGCAATGTTATCTTTTTCGGGCTGCAGGAATTGAATTACGGCTTCAGTGTTCCCGGTGATCTGTATCTCAATGTAGCACTGAATCCTTTGTTGTGACTGTTGACTTGGCTTCTCTCGCTCAATGTATATTAGACTTGTTTCAGCACGTGAGCCAATGCATGCTTCTATTTTTGTATTTACTTGTTTGGTCACTTGAACTCATGTATGTGTGATGCTTTCCTGCCAACTTTTTAAAAGAAAAATATTCTTTGCAGGCATTTCCAAGTTTGGATGGTTTTGATGTTTCATTTTTTATTCCTAAACATTCTTTACTTTGAAATGTCGCAAGAAAACTATATTTTGATCAACTAATATTAGGTGAGGCTTTGATAATTATGTGTATGCATAAAGGTGACTGGAAAGTCATCTGAAGGCATATGATATGTTGTTTTATAACTTCCTTCGAGCTATGCACTATTGTTATCTTTACTGGGTATATTGCAGCAACTCACATGCATGAAGTATTGTTTGTGCCTATTAGTTGAGACGTACTATGTGTCTTCAAATCTTGAATTCTATCGAGACGTGCATTGCACGTGCACGCTTACTAGTATAAGTATAAGCATAGAACACTGTCCAAGGGTGAGGAATATTGTAGCTCATTTGTTAGGTGCCCATGTAGAAGGATCCCATACTTGTGTCTGGAAGGGAGATCCTCCAGCTCTCATTGTATCTAGCCTAGTGGACGAACTATATTCGAAAATTAGTAAAGTCGCCATGATGGTTTTAATAAAAAAAAGTATAAGCATAGATTAGAGAAATAGTAGAAGGAATCGGCAACCTTCTGGCTCAAAAAAATGTTTATCGATTTTTGACAGATATACAAAAGTTCATGAACTCAAATAATATTCAAGATTTTGAAAATTTTATGGATTTTTCAAACATATATGAATTAATAGGAGATGTTTGTGAATTTTGAAATATTCACAATCCGCAAAACGTCATCAATTTTAAAAAATGAAGACAAACATTTGCAATTTGAAAAGAAAATCACAAATTTTCAAAAAATTTCATTCAAAATCCAGAAAAAACTAAAAAGGAATTTTTTTTTTGGAAAGAGAACCTAACGATAACCACTAAAAACCTTTCCTGCAAAAAAAGATAACCACTAAAATCGGATGCAGAAAACAAAACCAGGGAAAGGCGGTTTTTTTAGGCAAAAAAGCGAAATAAAAAAAGATAAAAAGGAAGAAGAAAAAACTAGGAAGGAAAACCGTGAATCGAAAACCAGAATAGCATAAATTGGCTGGAGCCTTAGCCCATTAGCACATAGAAGATGCCCGATTTCAACGAATTGCACGCTATGCTTCGCTACGAGCAGAGAATAGGGAATTTCTCACCACGCATCATCGGAGAACTATGTTCAAAACAAATTTTAAAATAAGGACATCCCCTCTTGACCATATCTCATATATAGATTCAAGATTCAGGTGCATGTTGAAGAACTAGTATTGGTCGATGGGAACGAGACGAAGCAGAGCATGGTGCCCCATCACGCTCAGCACCTCACTAGCACTGTAAGTAGATGATGCCCCGCGCGTTGCCTCGGAAACTTTATTAAATAAATACATAGATAGCTGTCAAAAATAACTAAATCTGATGGAAAGAAATAAGCTTGAAAATCAATAAAAACCAACGAAGTGTCTAAAAAAACTTTTGAATTACAGCTCAAAATGTCATTTTGAACAAAAATGTGAAGGATGACTAGCATGCATGTATGATGTGTCATCGTTACATGCGTAGAGTGATCTAAACACTCTTATATTTCTTTACAGAGGGAGTAGTATATAAGTATAAGCATACAACACTGTCCAAGGGAGAGGAATACTGTAGCTCATTTGTTAGGTGCCCATGTAGAAGGATCCCAGACTTGTGTCTGGAAGGGATATCCTCCGGCTCTCATTGTATCTAGCCTAGTGGACGAACTATATTCGAAAATTAGTAAAGTCGCCATGATGGTTTTAATAAAAAAAGTATAAGCATAGATTAGAGAAATCCGTAGAAGGAATCGGCAACCTTTTG
Source organism: Elymus sibiricus (assembly GCA_039707655.1). NCBI lineage: Eukaryota > Viridiplantae > Streptophyta > Magnoliopsida > Poales > Poaceae > Elymus > Elymus sibiricus. Next base: position 323,579,363 of record CM077674.1, on the reverse strand, counting down.
GCTCAAAAAAATGTTTATCGATTTTTGACAGATATACAAAAGTTCAAGAACTCAAATAATATTCAAGATTTTTAAAATTTTATGGATTTTTAAAAAATATATGAATGAATAAGAAATGTTTATGAATTTTGAAATATTCAGAATCCGCAAAAAGTCATCAATTTTAAATAATGAAGTCAAACATTTGCAATTTGAGAAGAAAAACACAAATTTTGAAAAATGTTCATTCAAAATCCAGAAAAAACTAAAAAGGAAAAAACAAAATTGGAAAGAGAACCTAACGATAACCACTAAAAACCTTTCCTACAAAAAAAGATAACCACTAAAAGCCGGATGCAGAAAACAAAACCAGGGAAAGGAAATTTTTTAGGCAAAAAAAGCAAAATAAATAAAGGAAAAAAGGAAGAAGAAAAAACTAGGATGGAAAACCGTGAATCGAAAACCAGAATAGCATAAATCGGCTGGAGCCTTAGCCCATTAGCACATAGAAGATGGACGATTTCTACGAATGGCACGCTATCCTTCGCTACGAGCGGAGAATAGGGAATTTCTCACCACACATCATGGGTGAACTATGTTATCTCATATATAGATTCAAGATTGCATGTTGAAGAACTAGTATTGGTCGATGGGAACGAGACGAAGCAGAGCATGGTGCCCCATCACGCTCAGCACCTCACTAGCATTGTAAGTAGATGATGCCCCGCGCGTTGCCTTGGAAACTTTATTAAATAAATGCATAAATAGCTGCCGAAAATAACTAAATCTGATGGAAAGAAAATATAAGCTTGAAAATCAATAAAAACCAATGAAGTGTCTAAAAAAACTTTTTAATTACAGCTCAAAATGTCATTTTGAACAAAAATGTGAAGGATGACTAACATGCATGTATGATGTGTCATCGTTACATGCGTAGAGTGATCTAAACACTCTTATATTTCTTTACAGAGGGAGTAGTATATAAGTATAAGCATAGAACACTGTCCAAGGGAGAGGAATACTGTAGCTCATTTGTTAGCTGCCCATGTAGAAGGATCCCAGACTTGTGTCTGGAAGGGAGATCCTTCGGCTCTCATTGTATCTAGCCTAGTGGACGAACTATATTCGAAAATTAGTAAAGTCGCCATGATGGTTTTAATAAAAAAAAAGTATAAGCATAGATTAGAGAAATCAGTAGAAGGAATCGGCAACCTTCTGGCTCAAAAAAATGTTTATCGATTTTTGACAGATATACAAAAGTCTATGAACTCAAATAATATTCAAGATTTTGAAAATTTTATGGATTTTTAAAAAAATATATGAATTAATAGGAAATGTTTGTGAATTTTGAAATATTCACAATCCGCAAAAAAATCATCAATTTTAAAAAATGAAGAAAAACATTTGCAATTTGAAAAGAAAATCAAATTTTTTGAAAAATGTTCATTCAAAATCCAGAAAAAACTAAAAAGGAAAAAACAAAATTGGAAAGAGAACCTAACGATAACCACTAAAAACCTTTCCTGCAAAAAAAAGATAGCCACTAAAAACCGGATGCAGAAAACAAAAGCAGGGAAAAGCGATTTTTAGGCAAAAAAAGCGAAATAAAAAAAGGAAAAAAAGGAAGAAGAAAAAACTAGGATGGAAAACCGTGAATCGAAAACCAGAATAGCATAAATCGGCTAGAGCCTTAGCCCATTAGCACATAGAAGATGCCCGATTTCTTCGAATTGCACGCTACCCTTCGCTACGAGCGGAGAATAGGGAATTTCTCACCACGCATCATGGGTGAACTATGTTCAAAACAAATTTTAAAATAAGGACATCCCCTCTTGACCATATCTCATATATAGATTCAAGATTCAGGTGCATGTTGAAGAACTAGTATTGGTCGATGGGAACGAGACGAAGCAGAGCATGGTGCCCCATCACGCTCAGCACCTCACTAGCACTGTAACTAGATGATGCCCCGCGCGTTGCCTTGGAAACTTTATTAAATAAGTGCATAAATAGCTGCCAAAAATAACTAAATCTGATGGAAAGAAAATATAAGCTTGAAAATCAATAAAAACCAATGAAGTGTCTAAAAAAACTATTGAATTACAGCTCAAAATGTCATTTTGAACAAAAATGTGAAGGATGACTAACATGCATGTATGATGTGTCATCGTTACATGCGTAGAGTAATGCAAAAATAATTGTAATTCATAAGTTAAATGCAAGACTTGCTTATGTGGCGGACTTAAATGCAAGGCTTAGTGGGAACGCTGCGGTGGATTGTATGTTTTTTTTTGAGGACTGGCTGTATGCATGTTGAGAGAAGACTGAAATGTATGGTTTAGTAGAGACGTTGTGATCGACTATATGCATGTTAAGAGATTTTTTTTTTGCGGGACGTATGTTAAGAGAATTAGAATGAACTATTTAAAAATGTAGGATGAAGGAGAAGGATGTCGTAGGGTTGTGTAGTTGGATTGTACGTGGGGCCCTATGTCAAGAAAATGGATTAATTTTACATTTGTACCCCTCTGCTTAATGCAATTGACAAGAATACAACTTTTCAGTGAAAATTGGCGAAAAAATACCTTGGCAAAATCACAACTAAACGACATTTGTCATTTAGCCATCGCCCGTGGCGGAACGAAAGTACATCTCCCATCAGCGAGGGTGTGGGTAGTACTTTTGGCCATAGGCGATACGTGTGTCGCCTAGCTGCGGTTCTGCTAGGGCATTTTTACCAATATCACCAAAAGAGGTGCATTCTTTTCAGTTTCATCAGGGTATAAATGTCAAAAAAGTCAAGAAAAATACTCCCTCCGTCCCATAATGTAAGACGTTTCTTGACTCTAATGTAGTGTCAAAAAACGTAGGGAGTAAGTCTCTAGTTGGATTATCATTCGCAGGGCTGTATATCACGGAAGATAGGCAAACTGGAATTTCAAAAACAAAAATCTGGTGCAATATGGGCATCTAATACAAGTTATCACACTTGTACAAATGCCTAATACAAATTGGAATGATGCTGTGTATACTCCTAGTCATCATCGCCGTATTTGCGCTGGGTCACGAGCCAGCCGCCCGTGACATGACTTAAAACAAATGTATCCCTACTTTTTCTTTTTCTTTTTCTTTGAATCATTCAGCACATGCAATAGTCCAAACACAAGGCAGACGAGGAACTTTCCCAGACCCAGTGAGTCCGTTGCAATCTCCGGACACCGGCGCTCAATCCAAGAAATCATCGCATGCGACAGCAGAAAGATTACCATTTCCTCCGAATAGCATCTTCCGTTCCAAAGCAAATAGCATCGCTGCATCAGGATGGATGGACAGTGCTTCTTCTGGAATGTATAGGTCGACACTTGCGTCTGCAGTATAGCGAAACTGCCGCCTCCGCCTTCCATCCATCTACCCCTTCTCCCGGAAGATCAAGAAGCAGCACCGCCATAATACGGTACAGGTCTTTAAACCGTTGGCTGTACCTTAATTTCGGTGTGATTGCGTGTACATACCCCTGATTTCTCCCCCCTTATGAACCACATGCTAATCTGTTGGTAGCTGGTGAGCAGATCGGGCACACGGGAAGTGGTGACGCATGGCAGACGGCGGGAAGCCGGGAAGGGACGGCAGCTTCCATGATCTTTGCCGGCCGGTTTGGTGATCACCGTATGCCCTTCGATCCTCTGATGCCGTACAGTGGTACACACATCAATACCAAACCTTATTAGGACTAAATTATAGATTGTGAATATTAGAAGCTCTCAAAATTACAAGATTCCCGACTGTACAAGAATACAGCTCTAACTTTGATTTCCCGGCAAAATAATAATAATCTCGACTCCGATCTCTAAATATATGGAAAATTATCTTCTTTTTTTAAGAACACGCATGAGACTTTTGGAATTCTAAGGCAAAATAGTACTCAAAACTTATTTATAAGTAATACGTTTTCAAAATGTTTCTCTGTAACAAATATATATGCATGCCGTAGGTACTCGTCAATAACACTTTTGTTTGACAATCCCGTCAATAACACTTTACATACCCAAATATCTAAAACCTCGTATTCCGCAAAATGGATGAATATTAATTTGCTAAACTAAACATTTATGAAGATCTATGTGCAAGTTCGTTAGATATACTAGCAAACATGCCCATGCGTTGCCACAGGAAAAAAAAAACAATTGCTTTGTGAAGGATCACATTCACCATGAGTTAAAAGCTGAATCGTAGCAAGTCCACGCCCACCTCTGAACACCAGGCCACACGACTGTTGTGGAGAGAGGATCATGGCGAGGGCCCCGTTAAAGAGGATGGTTACCTGTCCTCTTGGTCTGGTATGAGCGGCGGCGTTACCTTTCCCCTCCTCCCTCTACAGTAGAGAGAGGCGGAAAAGGGAGCCCCGTCGATTTCCCCCGATCCCCGCCGGCGAGGGCGCGGATCCCGGCCCCCTCCGCTCGCTTCGGCGGCGGGAGGAGGTGGGGATCCCGTTTCTCTGCGTATGGCGTGTAGATAGGGTAGGTGTAGTGCTCTCCGGCGGCGTTGTGGAGGCGGTGATGCTGTCGGCGTGGGCTTCGGTGTCGGCGCGCTTCCCCTCTTGCGGTGGTGTTCTCCGGGACTCCGACGCGGCGCGTGCGACTTCTGGTGGCCGGGGATCTATGGATCCCGTGGTCTGTACAGTCTCCGGGGGTGGTCTTCGCGCCGGAGGCGGAGGCCACGTCGTGGAGCTTTTGTCTCCTGGCTCCCTCTCCGCGTCGGCGAGGAGGGCTCCGGCCTCGCCGTGGAGCCTGGGAGGCCTGCGCTGCAGGTGGAGCTGCCTTGGATTTCCACCTCTTCTATCGGCTGGTAGTGGAGGTGTTGGCCTTGCTCCGGTGCTTCTTCGTTTCTTCTCCTCTCCGTCGTGCGAGCATGCTGGTGCTGAGAGCGGCGACTTCCCGTCCGCGATGACCCAATCCGCTGGATCCAAGGTTTCGACGGCTCCAGGAGGGAGCCGTGGCGGTGGTGCGGCGGCGCGTCTCCGTTCCGCGTCGGAGTTGGGGGGGAATCGGGATCCTAGGGACCCGGATGTAATTTCGGTTTTCTTTGGGGGGTCTTGTACCGGATGGTTTGGCTAATAGATCCAGGGTTGTTTTCGCAAAAAAAAAAAGAGGATGGTTACCTTGCGTGGAATAAAATTCACTGGAGACTATGCCTCATGTGTACCCTCTACGATTGTTTATCCTCACTATCGGATGTCTTACGCTCCAAGCATTCTGTTCCCCAGCACCGCCTTGCCCTTTTGTGTCGGCATGCTACATGTGGCTAACCTTATGGGTGTGGACGCGTCATGTGCCAGGCGTCCCCACCGACATTTTTGCCATGCAAGCTATTACTCGACCTCTTCTACTGGCTTTCCGCGCTCACCACCGTAGCGTGTAGCGTGTAGCGTCTTCTGCTCGCTCGCTATTACGCTAGTTTATGGCAACAGGTGCGCGTCACACCTTTTTTGATTACAACGCTACACGTACATATATACTAGCAAAAGTGCCCGTGCGTTGCAACGGGTGAACAACAAAAAAGTCACATCATAAAATTTGACAATCAAGGCAAAAAAAAAGAATTTACACGGTAGATTGTGAACAAAAATATCATTTATAACTCTTAAATTGATTTAATTCAGTGCTGAAGATTAACCAGAGATAAAGGGATAAATTCAAGTATCACACTTCGGAAAATTAATTGACAGGTCCTTCCGTAGAAGTGATTTCTTTTCTATTGGGGCAGGAATGTTAATAAACCTTTCATTAATTTATAGTAACATCGAGTAGATTCCAACATTTATTTTGCATGTTTGTCCATCTCTCACTTATGCCACTTTCTCACAAATATGTGCAAACTTCACATGTTTGCTGCTGATGTCATAGGTCCCTTCGTAATCGCTAAAATTCTCTTAAAAATCTTCTTGCGAGAATTGAATTGTTGTTCCGGTTGAATACTACGTGCTCCCAACTCACAGACACTTCATAAGAATATTAATAACCGGGAACATTCAGATTTATTTTGTATAGTCGAATATCGATCAAATCAAAGACAGGAAGATTGTCATGTAGCAATCTAGGAGCGAACAACTCACCTTCTTTTCTCTTTTTTACTTTGATCTTGACTTTGTCACACGAGGACGGCTACGACACATCATAATATTCTCTGGCTTCTTCAGACTGTCCCTCCTCCATCCCCGCATTCATGCACAGAAGCATGGCAAGGGACCGCGCGGCTTGTTCAGGTTTAATGATGCCATGACTTCCCAATTTCTCACAAAGTTTGGTGCAGACCTATATTAGAAAGGGAACAGAAAAATAAGCATCAGACTCACGCATCTTGCACCAAAAGCAAACAATTCATGTGTGCACTTAACACAGCAGGAGCTGATTGATCAGCATATGGTTACTGCACTTGTGAGCCTAAGCTAGGTGTTGTAAGCATCCAATAATCCGAACGGATGGCACAAACGAAGTAGCAACAGAGAGCATTGTGATATCCATGCGCCACAGCCATCCGAATGTAACATGGGGATAAAATATATATATTGCCAATCTTACTTTCATCTAAGAAAATAAAAATTATGTTTGCATGACAGAATATAACTTCTACAGCAGCCAAATCTTAAAGCATGAGAACTAATGTGAGCACTTTTTTCCATCAAGTTGTGATGTTGTCTCTTCTCCTCTAGCAATAATGTGGTCAATATCTTCTCCTTAGAACTGAATACCATTTCGGCAACAAATCTCACCATCAGCTCATCCTTATTGGCAGCTAATAAAGAACATAACAACAAAAGCACATTAATACTTATTCCACTTTAACATAAAAAATAATTACATTACATGCAGTGAGAAGAAACAAAAGCAACTTTTTTGTTCTGGCAATCAATCTTGCTGAATGACCAAAGCATCCAAGGCAAGCTTCTTATATGCTCTCTCGATTACTTTTGCCTCAATAGTAATACTACAATGGAACATTTTCTGTATGACACAAGTAAAACATACTGCTACCCTTCTATTTCCAAATATAAATTAAGAACCTCGGTGCAAAAACGGAAGACATGAACTTTTTTGTTACAAGTTCTATATGCACGGTCTTCACCTTGCAAACCCACTCGAGTGTTCCTAAGAAACAGAAGAATTCAACCCCAAACACCATGGTAACAATAATAAAAAGGGAACTATCGCATGCACGTGCTGGCAGCTTAACGTCTGACCATCTCGTTGTTGTGTCTACCGTACATCTGAAAGCATGTGCAGATGATGGTAGCATGACATGTCGAACTGCGAGCGTCGTGCGGATGTAGCATCGCTTGGTAGTACATTCCATAAAGAAAATACTATTTGAGAAGACTATACCAGTCACTATCACAAAGAACTGCAATATCAACGGTGGAGAGATTGATCCCACCACTTTCCCTAGTTGAAAGTAAGAAGATGAACTTTTCACTCTCTGGCTTGTTGAAAGCTTAAATAAAAGGATCACGATCATCGCCACCAGTATTCCGATCAATCTAGCAATACTAATACCCTCTGTACGTTTGATAATCTCCCAAGATGTCTAAAAGATGGGTCATTTGCAGGATACACAACTGTGATAAAATACTGAAATGGCAGGCATACATAAGAAAATACGGGATAACCATATAAGATGGGTCACAAAACTCAAGATAGAATGTGAGCATGGGCACAAAATCACCTCACAAGCAGAATTTCTGTAACTCATGGTTGCTATCATATTTTTATCATAGTCATGATGCTTTCTGAAGCAACCAAGCTAGGTGCATGAGTAACAGAGAGAATCAGTACCTCAGAGAATATTAGTACTTCGGAGCCATGGGCCTTTAGCTTGGGAAGACATTTATCTAACAGAACCATATTTTCCTGTAGAAAGGGAAGTAATTTTCCTCATCTCAAAGAGAGGAACCATTTTTTCCTGTAGAAAGCACCAAGCCTTGAGGAGGTGCACCAAGGACGATGCCCTCGAGCTGCTTCAGGACTCCAAGGAGACCGCTGATACTGCGGTCCGCGGCAGGGCAGGGGAGGGCTGATGCCGGTGGAATCGTCGGGACGCACGGCGGACATAAAAATTTACAAAACATTGTCACGTAGTTTTATATATTTTTACTCACTACTGGAGTTAGTGGATCATGAAAATGTATTCAAGGACTAAAACTGAATTCTATACACCAAATATATTTTTCAGGATGAGGATAGCATACACGTCAAGGACTGTTCGTTGTTGAGTCACCATCCCGACGGACGGGTGGGCGGACGGTTCAGAATTCTTCAGATTTAGAAGCCTACAGATAGATAGGACACTGAACATGGTGAGGCTGGCTTCAATTCAAAGATGAACCTAGCCTTCTTTACTGCCCACAGTTGAACGCCTGTTCTCCCCATTGAATTTTAGATTTATTACTTCACATTTTCTTTTTGTCTACTATTCTTCGAGCGAACAGGCTACTATTGGTGTATTTTTTGTTAATAAAAACACAAACTGGGGCTATGCATGATGAAAGGCCGAAGCTAAGATTAAAAAGAACAGTTACGGAGCGGCGATGGCCGCCAGGGGTACAAACCATGCCACAGACCTGCTGCACAAGCACTACGCGAGCACGCCATCCACTCGGCTGAATACGGCAGGCCAGTAATGCACAGAAAGACCACAAGGTACTGACAAATGTCTTGTCCATTCCTCCTTTGATTTTTCTTTGAGGTGAATCTCTCTCACCTGGGCTTGATGGTCGAGGAAAGGGTGTGTGGCCACCAGTACTGCATGAAGAGATCTCACTGTGCGTGGTGGAGATGAGCTCGTACTCCCGTCCCACCTACCGCGTGCCGTATGGCGGCCTCGCGCCAGGCCCGGGCCTGCGAAAGAGCAGGAGCAGGACCAACGGTTGGAGCAAGGAGAGGATCCGCCGAGCAGGAGCATGACCAATGGCTGGAGCACGAAGAGGATCCGCCTCCGCGTGGGCAGCGACATCGATGCGCAGATCTGCCCGACGCCTTGGAGCTCTCCCTGCCAGCCATGGAGGCCAGCCCCCACCTGCAAGGACTTCGCGTCGCCGCGCCGGATCCCTCCATCTCTGCGCCCGTCTGCCGTCGCCCGGCTCCGGTGAGCTCCTTCCTAGGTCGCCCCCTTCTTCTCTCCCTACCGCGGATGCCATGAATCCGCCCAGAAAGCCGCGCTCTGGCCTTGGTGCGTCGGGTGGCGTGGTCCGCGCGCGCGAGAGCCGCGGACTCCGCGAAGAAGGCGGCGGCGCGCCCGCTCGTGCGTGGGGAGGATGAAGGGGATCATGCGTGATGCGTCTTTTTTTAGGGCCAGATAGGGAAGAGAAATTTTCCTTTTTCTAAGACGTGATGAGGGAGAGGGTGAGCCAAAAAAAAAACGCGACACCACCGTCCAAGGCCGACCGGCACGTCTCGGGACATTATTCGCGGCGTAGCGAGGATGGCGGAACAGGTGAGGGCAGCCAGCCTCGCAGAGCGTGGCCGAGGGGTGAGCGAACTAGGCTGCCGCGCCGCGCCTGGTGGTAGGTCCAATCCCGGAGGTCATGGACGTGCGTGGCGCCAAGATGGGAGGCGGAGCAGCCGAGGGCAGCCGGCGTCGCTGAGCGTGGCCGAGGGAGCTAGCAGCGAAGCGGGCGGTGGCGCGGCGCTGCGAGAAGATAAGTTTGCCCCCAATCCTTGCCTCGCCCCTGCAAGGCTGCATCGATTTCACACCGCCATTTCACTGACCCCTAATTGAACTGACCCAAAGTGACACATCTTGCAAGTCTGGACTCTGGAGACATGTATTTCGCTTATCTGCAAGTTTACAGTCAAATTAAATTTCAAGTTGAAGGACCTATGAACCTCTTTCAGCACAAGTTTAGGGATCTGAGCAGTCATCTCTTCTAAAAGGTAAAATCCTGAATCTTATTAAATCAAACTTAGATGATTCATGCTTCAAGTAATATTTGTTTCGGTAAAACTGTTCCAAATTTGTAGAACACCTGACCTGTGACATTAGTGTCCGCAACCAGCAGAGGATCACATCAATCAGTTGAATATTGCGCTATTATCTCGTTTTCTTATACTATTTCTGGTTTCCTTCTACAAATACTAAAAGTGCAAAATATACTTAAGGCCTGTTTTGCAACATTGTAGTAACATTTTTCACCTATAAATTCCCATGCACAAGAAAATCAATGGAATTTTGTTCACCTCACTAGTCTGCTGCTGAGAAGCCCCAGCCAAAATATCAAAAACCCTTGGGCTCGTCAAGTTTAAGGCAGTAGAAGAATTTCCCTCACCATCCTGTTGCAAGTATTTCTTGTCCATCACGGGCCATGGCTTCCAAGTCCCAACCCCCAGCAGTAATCCCCCATTACAACATCAACCTCTTTCCAACTATACCTCTTGATTCTTAATACAATATCACGAGCAGTTGGATTACTAGGAGAGAATTATGGAAAAGAAGAGAACTGAATACAGCATGGAGGCATGGAGGAAGAAGAAATGAGTGTGATGAATGATGGTACGAAAAAAAGTCGGTTTTCTAACCATGACCGCCGCTGCAGCTGAAGTGAATGCTGCCACTTGCACCTCTGGAAGCGTGAGGAGCACCACCGCTTATGCAGGCACCATGGTGGCGTGGTTGAAGCTGACATATCCACTGCTCGAGGAACACTAGGCCGAGGTTGTCACCCTGAGGAGCAGAATTCTTGTCGGCGCAATCGTGCCAAGGAGCCCTGCCAGGTTGGCGGGGTGGTCGGCCCAGATGATATTTCTCAGAAAAAATGGCGAGATCTCAACTGTTTAGAAACTAACGTTTTCTCTAACCTGCAAAAAGGGCTGCATCAACAACCTTCTCCCTAACCCGGAGATGGAAAATAGGTTGTGAAAGGGACCTTTTGCAGTGTGGGCTTTATAACGAAATTGCCCCTGGGGTTGGCTATAAGTAGCCAATGTGCTGGAGAGTTTCACAGAGAGAGAGCTTAGTGCTAACACAAGTTCATTATATGAGATAAGATACTAATTAATGAAAGAGCTCCCACGGTTTTCTCCCCATACACTGTGTTTATTGTCCTTATGCCTGTGCATTGTGCCTATTATCTTTGATTGTCCTATGTGTGATGTGGAATGATGGGATTGTCGATTGATGATTAAACGACTGTGGTTTCACAACATCCACCGTGTATTTTTATTCAGGTGTAAGTGTAACCGTGTAAGGCTGCAGTTCTGAAACCAAAACCGGCTATCCAAACACTCATTTCCAGACCGAGCCCATTAATTTTATCCGGTTTTGGGTTCAAAACTGGCTTTCCCAACTGGGCCCTAAACTTCGGGTAGTTAAACTTTTTCTTTGGAGAAAATAATTGCACGGCAGCTCTCCTATTTTGTTTAACTATATTTATATCTTTAATATTCCTCTGACCACAAACTATGCTTCCATAATGCTCACCGTGTACTCTGATTTTCAACAGGATACAAAAGAAATTTTGGGACGCAGTCGACATGAATATACCTGGGAGCATCACGGTCATTAGTGGCATCAATGAGTGTGTCAATTTGTTTCAGTGGGCCAGATCTGCTATTTCATCTCTTCGCTCCCGCTGGAGTGGCACAGAGGAGCAAACGCTTCAGGATGAAGTATTGCACTTGCAGAGTGGCCTACTACGCCTTAGGGATACTCTTCCTGCAATGTACGACCTCATTGATCGAGCAGAGTGGAGGATCCATGAATAGTGCGTGGCCAAGCTCCTTCCAAAACTCAGGGATGCAGTGTATGATGCTGATGACCTTCTTGATGAGTTTGGATGGTATGAGCTGAAGGTGGCAGTGGAGGGCAATGCAAGCCAAAGCCCTTTTGTTGACTTCTTTAACAGTGTTATTCAAGGTAGCTTCAACAAAGTGAAAGATATCCAGGTAGCTTCAACAAAGTGAAAGATATCCAGAAAAGACTGAAAAATCTTTCTAGGCAGCTGGAGGCGATGGGTTTGCGTGAAGTGACACCGCACTTTGACAAATCAGTCAGGCCAGATACTAGCTCTTTACCCGATGAGACAAAAATATTTGGTCGTGACCTGGAGCTGAAGCAGGTGATAGGATTGCTTGGTGTACCTACAAATATTAGCGGGGCTCATCTCAAACGCAAGAGAGCAAGTACTGTAGTGAGAGGGTCGACAAGTACATCAAGCAACATCAGTAATGATTTAAGAATACCAAGTATTCATGTTTTGCCAATAGTTGGAATTGGGGGTGTCGGAAAAACCACTTTGGCCCAACATATCTGCAATCATCAACAAGTGAAGTCTCACTTTGACTTGGTAATTTGGATTTGTGTCTCAGATGACTTTGATGTGACAAGGTTAACCAAAGAGGCCATGCAAGCCTCTTCTGATAATATGGATTCTCTTCAACACGCTCTTTCAAAGAATGTGAGGAACAAAAGGTTCTTGATTGTACTTGATGATATGTGGGATGATGCCTTGGAGGAAAATGGGCTGCGTTGGAAGAGGTTTTGTGCACCTTTGAGAAATGTGATACAGGGAAGTATGATTTTGGTCACCACTAGATCTCCAAAGGTTGCTGATGGAGTGGGGACAATGGAGCCCTTTATATTGGATGGTTTGAAGGATGATGTCTTCTGGAATTTCTTCAAACTGTGTGTGTTTGGATCTGAGAGTTCGAACAGTGAACCTGAGCTAGAGCTCATTGGTAGAAGCATACTTCCTAAACTGAGAGGTTCTCCTTTAGCAGCCAAAACTCTTGGTCGCCTGTTAAAAATGAACCTTCATGTAACACACTGGAATAAAGTACTAGAGAGTGAATTGTGGGAGTTGAGACAAAATGAGACTGAAATTTTGCCAGCACTTCGGTTGAGCTACATGTATTTACCATTCCATTTGAAGAGATGCTTCTCGTTCTGTGCTGTATACCCTAAAGATCACAAATTTGAGAAGGGCTATTTAGCTGAAATTTGGGTAGCAGAAGGCTTTGTTGAACCTCAAGGTGACATTCCGATTCAAGATATTGGCTGTCAGTACTTTGAAGATCTTGTAGAACGTTCCTTCTTTCAGAAAGTTCATGATACTTACGTAATACATGACTTGCTGCATGACATGGCACAACTAGTTTCGGAGCATGATTGCTTTGTCATTAAAAATATGAGTGACTTCCAGAAAGTTCCTCAGGACGTTCGTCATCTTTCAATACTCTCTAGCACAAAATTTAACCGTTCCAAATTGCTGAGTCTATGCAAGAACACAAAACTCCGTACCCTATTTTGCAACAAGTCTTTAAGGAATAAGACTGTAGCTTCTGTCGTAGATCATTGGTTCAATGAACTTCGGCATATGCGTATAATCATTTTTTCTGCCACTGAGGAGTTACCAGATAGTGTTGGCAACTTGAAGCATCTTCGGTACCTGAAAATCTCCAGAGCATGTCCTTTCGACAGCCTTCCTTCAGCAATTTGTTGCCTGTATAATTTGCAGATTTTCAGTGCTAGGGAATGCAGGCTAGAAAGCTTGCCCAGTGACTTCGGTAAATTGATCAGCTTACAGAGATTTGAATCAAATGGATTTCGATATGATCAAGAGTGTTCACTAAATTTTGATGCAGCCAGAGAACGGGAACTAGGAATGAGATTGATAAAGAATATGAACCAATTTTGTGGAGATTTGGAGATATACAATCTTGACACGCTAAGCAAGGATCGTGCAGCACAAGTAGAACTAAAGAATAAGAGATATCTTAATAGCCTCACCTTGGGGTGGTCTTTAGCCAGGTCACAGGCGCACAGTGAGATTGAAGTGCTTCAAGTTCTACAACCTTCCATAAATCTCAAATCTCTGCTCCTGCGGTGTTATCCAGGTGTATCTCTCCCAAACTGGTTTCAGCCACGAAACTTAGCTAATGTTAGTTGTGTAAACCTGTTGTAATATGATCGTGGTAAAACCTGGAAGGTGCCCATGTGTTGGTGCACTGTGGGTGAGTGGAGTGATGGTGAACTGCATCTGTTGCAGCCATCAGTTCACGTAGTGGGTGTACCGAGTGTGTACCCAAGTACTGTAGCAGAGTGTGGGCTGTGTGCGTGCACTGGTATGGCTACAGTGGTGTTGGTTTATGTAACTGGACATCAAAAGAGCAGAGCCGGCGTGTGTAGCTGGTTCAGTGAGTAAAGGAAACGGCATTCGTTGCCTGGAAAACCAACCTGTGTGTGTGTGCTGCTCTGCTCCTCCTCTGTTTTTGCTTGTGTCCATTTGCTCGAACAGCTTGCGTGCGTGTGTGCATCCACCCAGAACTAGGCGAGAGAGAGAGAGGCTCTTGCCAACAATTGGCACCAGAGCCAGCGAGGGGTGATTGGCGGCCATGGACAAGACGCCGGAGGCGGCGTTCAAGGCGGCGGAGGATGCGCTAAAGGAGGCGGCGGCTGCGCGAGCGGAGGCGGACGCAGCCAAAGCCGAACTGGCGGCGCTAAAGGGGGAGATGGCTGGTGTAGAGAAGAAACCGGGGGAGTTGATGCCGGTGGCCCAGGCGCTGCCGGTGAGGCCCCGAGGTCCCATCAACTACCCTCTGGGCGATGCAGATGCGGGTGGCGCTACAGTCAGCCTGCGTGTGGGAGGCAGTCCACTCCGACAAGGTGGAGTTCGAGCTGGATCGTGACGCGCTCCTGGCAATTTATCAAGGCGTGCCGGAAGATGTGCTCGCGTCGCTCGCCGGCAAGGACACAGCGAAGGCGGCGTGGGAAGCCATCAAGTCTGTGCACGTAGGCCATGACCGCGTGCGCGAGTCGAACCTGCAGGCGCTGCGTAAGGCCTTCGAGGGGCTGGAGATGGGCGACAACGAGCAAACAGAGGTCTTCGCCACGCGCGTGAACAAGATGGTGTCATCCATCCGTGCGCTCGGCGATGAGGTGAAGGAGATCACCGTTGTCCAGAAGATGCTTCAAGCAGCGCCGGCGCGGCTCATGCATTTGGTCACCGCATTGGAGCAGTGCGTCGATCTGAAGACGCTCACGGTGGAGGACCTACTCGGGCGCTTCAAGGCGTATGAGGAGCGCATTAAGCAGCGCTTTGGTGATCATGTTGATGGACAGCACCTCATGCTGACCAGGAAGCAATGGGAAGGTTACGTCGGGAAGAAGAACTGGGGCAGCAACGGAGCAGGTGGTAGTGGCAAGGGAGGCGCTGACCGTGGAAGTGACCACGGAAGAGGCGATTGTTGGGGAACGTTGCATGGGAAACAAAAATTTTCCTACGCACACACAAGATCTATCCATGGTGATGAGCATCTAAGAGAGGGAGAGTGAATCTACATACCCTTGTAGATCGCTAAGCGGAAGCGTTAAGAAACGCGGTTGATGTAGTCGAACGTCTCCGCGATCCAAATCGCAAGTCGTCCCTCGATCCGATCACGAACTAGTGCCGAACGGACGGCACCTCCGCGTTCAACACACGTACGGCTTGATGACGCCTTCACCTCCTCGATCCAGCGAGCGATGGTGAAGTAGTAGATGAGTTCCGGCAGCACGACGGCGTGGTAATGGTGGTGAGGAACAATCTCTGCAGGGCTTCGCCAAGCACTACGGAGATTATGACGGGAGAACTAGAGGGTTAGGGTTGCCGACACACGGCTTGGGAAATCTTAATGTCTCGCGTGTGCTAGCCCTGCCCCTCTATTTATATGTTGAGCCTTGGGGTCTAAACTTGGAGTAAAAGCCTCCTCCAGGTCGGTTTTGCCCGCACAAGGTCGGTTTGGCCCGCAGGGAAAGAGTCCAACTCGGATCCCTGCAGTACCGCGCACGAGCGGTAGTACCGCTCACGAGCGGTAGTACCGCTTGAGCGGTAGTACCACTTCACACAAGCGGTAGTACCGCTTATGCGGTAGTACCGCTTATGCGGTAGTACCGCTTCACACAAGCGGTAGTACCGCTTAAGCGGTAGTACTGCCTTACCAGCGGTAGTACCGCTTAAGGCAGCAGCAAAACTTCCTTTTGCACTTTCCAATACCTCGTGGGCTTTATCCCTTTGGCTCATATAAAGTGTTGCTGCACCCGAACACTTCGGTAAACATCCGGAACCCCTTCCGGAAACCAAAACACTATTATCACATATATCAATCTTTACCTCCGGACTCTTCCGGAGATCCTCGTCATGTCCGGGATCTTATCCGGGACTCCGAACAACCTTCGGTCACCAACACAATAACTCAACTATACTAATCGTCAGCAAACGTTAAGTGTGTAGACCCTGCGGGTTCGAGAACTATGTAGACATGACCGAGACACCTCTACGATCAATAACCAATAGCGGGACCTGGATGCCCATATTGGCTCCTACATATTCTACGAAGATCTTTATCGGTCGAACCTCTATGTCAAGGATTCAGTTAATCCCGTATACTGTTCCCTTTGTTCTTCGGTATGTTACTTGCCCGAGATTCGATCGTCGGTATCTCTATACCTAGTTCAATCTCGTTACCGACAGGTCTCTTTACTCGTTCCGTAATACAAGATCTCGTGGCTAACATTTTAGTCACATTGCTTGCAAGGCTCATTGTGATGTTGTATTACCGAGTGGGCCCTGAGATACCTCTCCATCACACGGAGTAACAAATCCCAGTCTTGATCCATGCCAACCCAACAGACACCCTCGGAGATACCTGTAGAGCACCTTTATAGTCACCCAGTTACGTTGCGACGTTTGATACACACAAGGTACTCCTCCGATGTCAGAGAGTTGCATGATCTCATGGTCATAGGAACAGATACTTGACATGCAGAAAACAATAGCAATAAACTGACACGATCATATGCTACGTTCGTAGTTTGGGTCTTGTCCATCACATCATTCTCCTAATGATGTGATCCCGTTATCAAATGACATCTCATGTCTATGGCTAGGAAACCTTAACCATCTTTGATCAACGAGCTAGTTAACTAGAGGCTTACTAGGGACACAGTGTTGTCTATGTACCCACACATGTATTTGAGTTTCCAATCAATACAATTATAGCATGGATAATAAACGATTATCATGAACAAGGAAATATAATAATAACCAATTTATTATTGCCTCTAGGGCATATTTCCAACAGTCTCCCACTTGCACTAGAGTCAATAATCTAGTTCACATCACTATGTGATTTACATTGTAATGAATCGAACACCCATGCAGTTCTGGTGTTGTTCATGTTTAGCCCTTGGAAGAGGTTTAGTCATCGGATCTGCAACATTCAGATCCGTGTGTACTTTGCAAATATTTATGTCGTCCTCCTTGATGTAATCGCGGATGGAATTGAAACGTCGCTTTATGTGTCTGGTCCTCTTGTGAAATCTTGGTTCCTTGGCTAGAGCAATGGCACCAGTATTATCACAAAACAGAGTCATTGGGTTAATCGCACTAGGCACTACTCCAAGATCTGTCATGAACTCCTTCATCCAGACACCTTCCTTCGCCGCCTCCGAGGCAGCGATGTACTCCGCTTCGCATGTAGAATCAGTTACCACGCTTTGCTTGGAACTGCACCAGCTAACCGCACCCCCATTAAGAATAAATACGTATCCGGTTTGTGACTTAGAGTCATCCGGATCAGTGTCAAAGCTTGCATCGACGTAACCCTTTACGACGAGCTCTTGATCACCTCCATAAACGAGAAACATGTCCTTGGTCCTTTTCAGGTACTTCAGGAGATTCTTGACCGCCGTCCAGTGTTCCATTCCTGGATCACTTTGAAACCTTCCGACCATACTTATGGCAAGGCTGACATCGGGTCTTGTGCACAGCATTGCATACATGATAGAGCCTATGGCTGAAGCATAGGGGATGACACTCATCTTTTCTCTATCTTCTGCAGTCACTGGGCATTGAGTCTTACTCAACTTCACACCTTGCAAAACAGGCAAGAACCCCTTCTTGGACTGATCCATTTTGAACTTCTTCAAAACTTTGTCAAGGTATGTGCTTTGTGAAAGTCCTATTAAGCGTCTCGATCTATCTCTATAGATCTTGATGCCTAATATGAAAGCAGCTTCTCCTAGGTCCTTCATTGAAAAACTCTTGTTCAAATATTCCTTCACGCTTTCCAACATTTCTATATTGTTTCCAATCAGTAATATGTCATCCACATATAATATTAGAAACGCTATAGAGCTCCCACTCACTTTCTTGTAAATACAAGCTTCTCCGTAAACTTGTATAAACTCGAACGCTTTGATCACCTCATCAAAGCGAAGATTCCAACTCCGAGATGCTTGCACCAGTCCATAAATGGATCGCTGGAGTTTGCAAACTTTGTCAGCATTCTTTGGATCGACAAAACCTTCTGGTTGCATCATATATAACTCTTCCTTAAGGAAACCGTTAAGGAACGCTGTTTTGACATCCATCTGCCAAATTTCATAATCGAAAAAGGCAGCTATTGCTAACATGATTCTGGCGGACTTAAGCATCGCTACGGGTGAGAAGGTCTCATCGTAGTCAACTCCTTGAACTTGTGAAAAACCCTTTGCCACAAGTCGAGCTTTATAGACGGTGACATTACCGTCCGCGTCCGTCTTCCTCTTAAAGATCCATTTGTTCTGAATGGCCTTACGCCCTTCAGGTAATACTTCCAAAGTCCACACTTTGTTTTCATACATGGATCCCATCTCGGATTTCATGGCCTCTAACCACTTCTCGGAACTCGGGCCCATCATCGCTTCTCCATAGCTCGTAGGTTCATCGTTGTCTAACAACATGACCTCTAAGACAGGGTTGCCGTACCACTCAGGAGCAGTACGCGTCCTTGTCGACCTACGAGGTTCGATAGCAACTTGATCTAAAGCTTCATGATCATCATCATTAACTTCCTCTTCAACTGATGCAGGCTCTACAGAAACATCTTTATGTGCTGCGCTACTCTCAGGTTGAAGTAAAGGTTCAACAACCTCATCAAGTTCTATCTTCCTCCCACTCAATTCTTTCGAGAGAAACTCTTTCTCAAGAAATGTTCCGTTTTTAGCGACAAACACTTTGCCTTCGGATCTGAGGTAGAAGGTATACCCAACTGTCTCTTTTGGGTATCCTATGAAGACGCATTTCTCCGCTTTGGGTTCCAGCTTTTCAGGCTGAAGCTTTTTGACATAAGCATCACATCCCCAAACTTTAAGAAACGACAGCTTTGGCTTCTTGCCAAACCAAAGTTCATATGGCGTCGTCTCAACGGATTTCGATGGTGCCCTATTTAAAGTGAATGCAGCTGTCTCTAATGCATAACCCCAAAACGATAGTGGCAAATCGGCAAGAGACATCATAGATCGCACCATATCCAATAAGGTTCGATTACGACGTTCGGACACACCATTACGCTGTGGTGTTCCAGGCGGTGTTAATTGTGAAACAATTCCACACTGTCTTAAGTGACTGCCAAACTCATAACTCAGATATTCTCCTCCTCGATCAGATCGTAGGAATTTAATCTTCTTGTTATGATGATTCTCAACTTCACTCTGAAATTGTTTGAACTTTTCAAATGTTTCAGACTTGTGTTTCATTAAGTAAATATACCCATATCTACTTAAGTCATCAGTGAAGGTGAGAAAGTAACGATAACCACCGCGCGCCTCAATACTCATCGGACCGCACACATCAGTATGTATGATTTCCAATAAGTCACTTGCCCGTTCCATTGTTCCAGAGAACGGCGTTTTAGTCATCTTGCCCATGAGGCATGGCTCACATGTGTCAAGTGATTCAAAATCAAGTGACTCCAAAAGTCCATCAGCATGGAGCTTCCTCATGCGTTTTACGCCAATATGACCTAAACGGCAGTGCCACAAGAAAGTGGTATTATCATTATCAATTCTACATCTTTTGGCATCAATGTTATGAACATGTGTATCATTACTATCGAGATTCAATAAGAATAAACCCCTCACATTGGGTACATGACCATAAAAGATATTACTCATATAAATAGAACAACCATTATTCTCTGATTTAAATGAGTAACCGTCTCGCAATAAACAAGATCCAGATATAATGTTCATGCTTAACGCAGGCACTAAATAACAATTATTCAGGTTCATCACTAATCCCGATGGTAATCGAAGAGCGAGCGTGCCGACGGCGATCACATCAACCTTGGAACCATTTCCCACGCGCATCGTCACTTCATCCTTTGCCAGCCTCCGTCTATTCCGCAGTTCCTGTTTTGAGTTGCAAATATGAGCAACCGCACCGGTATCAAATACCCAGGCACTACAACGAGAGTTGGTAAGGTACACATCAATAACATGTATATCATATATACCTTGTTTGTTGTTGGCCGCCTTCTTGTCAGCCAAATACTTGGGGCAGTTCCGCTTCCAATGTCCAGTTCCCTTGCAATGAAAGCACGCGGTTTCTGGTTTGGGTCCAGCCTTGGGTTTCTTCACGAGAGGAGCAACTGCTTTGCCACTCTTCTTGGAGTTACCCTTCTTACCCTTGCCATTTTTCTTGAAACTAGTGGTTTTATTGACCATCAACACTTGATGCTCCTTCTGAATTTCAGACTCAGCGGCTTTCAGCATCGCAAACAGCTCGGCGACTGACTTGTTCATCCCGTGCATGTTATAGTTCAACACGAAGCTCTTGTAGCTAGGTGGCAATGATTGAAGAACTCTGTCAGTGATAGCCTCTGGCGGAAGGGGCATCCCCAATTCAGCCAGACGGGTGGAGTACCCAGACATTCTGAGTACGTGATCACTGATAGACCCGTTCTCCTCCATCTTGCAAGCATAGAACTTATTGGAGATCTCATATCTCTCGATCCGGGCATTCTTCTGAAAGATAAACTTCAACTCCTGGAACATCTCATATGCTCCATGACGTTCAAAACGTCTTTGAAGTCCTGGTTCTAAGCCATACAATATTGCACATTGAACTATTGAGTAATCTTCAGAACGAGCCTGCCAGGCGTTCACAACGTCTAGAGACTCAACTGGAGCGGGTGGATCACCAAGCGGTGCATCAAGGACATAAGCCTTCTGGGAAGCCGTAAGGATAATCTTTAGATTACGGGCCCAGTCCACAAAGTTACTTCCATCATCTTTCAACTTAGCTTTCTCTAGGAACGCATTAAAATTCAGGGGTGCTACTGCGCGAGCCATGATCTACAACATAAATATAGCAAAGACAACTTAGACTATTGTTCTAGATAATGAGTTTAGTTAATCATATTACTTAAAAAACTCCCACTCAAATTGACATCCCTCCGGTCATTCGAGTGTAACATGATCCAAATCCACCAACTCAAGTCCGATCATCACGTGAGTTGAGGTGGTTTCAATGGTGAACATCTTCATGTTGATCATATCTACTATATGACTCATGTTCGACCTTTCGGTCTCTTGTGTTCCGAGGCCATGTTTGTACATGCTAGGCTCGTCAAGTTTAACCCGAGTGTTCCCCACGTGCAACATGGCTTACACCCGTTGTATGTGAACGTAGAGTCTATCACACCCGATCATCACGGCGTGTCTCGAAACGACGAACTTTCGCAACGGTGCACACTCGGGGAGAACACAATTTTATCTTGAAATTTAAGTGAGGGATCACCTTATAATGCTACCGTCGTCCTAAGCAAAATAAGATGCATAAAAGGATTAACATCACATGCAAATCATAAGTGACATGATATGGCCATGAACTCGTGCTTTTGATCTCCATCTCCAAAGCACCGGCATGATCTCCATCGTCACCGGCATGACACCATGAT
This sequence comes from Elymus sibiricus, assembly GCA_039707655.1. Taxonomy (NCBI): domain Eukaryota; kingdom Viridiplantae; phylum Streptophyta; class Magnoliopsida; order Poales; family Poaceae; genus Elymus; species Elymus sibiricus. The sequence goes on along the minus strand of CM077674.1, from coordinate 323,557,635 downwards.
CTCCATCATCTTGATCTCCATCAACGTGTCGCCATGAGGTTGTCGCGCCGACTGTTGCTTCCACGACTATTGCTAACGTTTAGCGATAAAGTAAAGCATTACATAGCGCTTAATGATTGACACGCAGGTCATACAATAATTAAAGACAACTCTATGGCTCCTGCCAGTTGCCGTACTAATCGACATGCAAGTCGTGATATTCTATACAACACATGATCATCTCATACATCACATATATCTCATCATGTAATTGGCCATATCACATCTCAACATACCCTGCAAAAACAAGTTAGACGTCCTCTAATTGTTGTTGCAAATTTTACGTGGCTGCTACGGGTTTGCAAGAACCGTTCTTACCTACGCAAAACCACAACGTGGTGTAGTGATTGCTTTTTGATCTTCTAAAAGAACCCTTTTCATTGAAATCGATTCAACTAAAGTGAGAGAGACAGACACCCGCTAGCCATCTTTATGCAACGAAGTTACATGTCAGTTGAAGGAACCGGTCTCTCGTAAGCGTACGAGTAATGTTGGTCCGGGCCGCTTCATCTCGCAATACCGCCGAATCAAGTATCAACTAGTAACGGCAAGCAATATGTATACACCCACGCCCACAACTCGTTTGTGTTCTACTCGAGATCTCATCTACGCATAGACCTAGCTCTGATACCACTGTTGGGGAACGTTGCATGGGAAACAAAAAATTTCCTACGCACACACAAGATCTATCCATGGTGATGAGCATCTAAGAGAGGGAGAGTGAATCTACATACCCTTGTAGATCGCTAAGCGGAAGCGTTAAGAAACGCGGTTGATGTAGTCGAACGTCTCCGCGATCCAAATCGCAAGTCGTCCCTCGATCCGATCACGAACTAGTGCCGAACGGACGGCACCTCCGCGTTCAACACACGTACGGCTTGATGACACCTTCACCTCCTCGATCCAGCGAGCGATGGTGAAGTAGTAGATGAGTTCCGGCAGCACGACGGCGTGGTAATGGTGGTGAGGAACAATCTCTGCAGGGCTTCGCCAAGCACTACGGAGATTATGACGGGAGAACTAGAGGGTTAGGGTTGCCGACACACGGCTTGGGAAATCTTAATGTCTCGCGTGTGCTAGCCCTGCCCCTCTATTTATATGTTGAGCCTTGGGGTCTAAACTTGGAGTAAAAGCCTCCTCCAGGTCGGTTTTGCCCGCACAAGGTCGGTTTGGCCCGCAGGGAAAGAGTCCAACTCGGATCCCTGCAGTACCGCGCACGAGCGGTAGTACCGCTCACGAGCGGTAGTACCGCTTGAGCGGTAGTACCACTTCACACAAGCGGTAGTACCGCTTATGCGGTAGTACCGCTTATGCGGTAGTACCGCTTCACACAAGCGGTAGTACCGCTTAAGCGGTAGTACTGCCTTACCAGCGGTAGTACCGCTTAAGGCAGCAGCAAAACTTCCTTTTGCACTTTCCAATACCTCGTGGGCTTTATCCCTTTGGCTCATATAAAGTGTTGCTGCACCCGAACACTTCGGTAAACATCCGGAACCCCTTCCGGAAACCAAAACACTATTATCACATATATCAATCTTTACCTCCGGACTCTTCCGGAGATCCTCGTCATGTCCGGGATCTTATCCGGGACTCCGAACAACCTTCGGTCACCAACACAATAACTCAACTATACTAATCGTCAGCAAACGTTAAGTGTGTAGACCCTGCGGGTTCGAGAACTATGTAGACATGACCGAGACACCTCTACGATCAATAACCAATAGCGGGACCTGGATGCCCATATTGGCTCCTACATATTCTACGAAGATCTTTATCGGTCGAACCTCTATGTCAAGGATTCAGTTAATCCCGTATACTGTTCCCTTTGTTCTTCGGTATGTTACTTGCCCGAGATTCGATCGTCGGTATCTCTATACCTAGTTCAATCTCGTTACCGACAGGTCTCTTTACTCGTTCCGTAATACAAGATCTCGTGGCTAACATTTTAGTCACATTGCTTGCAAGGCTCATTGTGATGTTGTATTACCGAGTGGGCCCTGAGATACCTCTCCGTCACACGGAGTAACAAATCCCAGTCTTGATCCATGCCAACCCAACAGACACCCTCGGAGATACCTGTAGAGCACCTTTATAGTCACCCAGTTACGTTGCGACGTTTGATACACACAAGGTACTCCTCCGATGTCAGGGAGTTGCATGATCTCATGGTCATAGGAACAGATACTTGACATGCAGAAAACAATAGCAATAAACTGACACGATCATATGCTACGTTCGTAGTTTGGGTCTTGTCCATCACATCATTCTCCTAATGATGTGATCCCGTTATCAAATGACATCTCATGTCTATGGCTAGGAAACCTTAACCATCTTTGATCAACGAGCTAGTTAACTAGAGGCTTACTAGGGACACAGTGTTGTCTATGTACCCACACATGTATTTGAGTTTCCAATCAATACAATTATAGCATGGATAATAAACGATTATAATGAACAAGGAAATATAATAATAACCAATTTATTATTGCCTCTAGGGCATATTTCCAATAGCGATGACCAGCCATCGAGCTTGAAATCTGCTGCAACTTCGAAGAAAAAATTCAAGTGCTATAATTGTGGTGAAAAAGGGCATTTCTCGAAGGAATGCACCAAGCCAAAGAAGAAGAAGCAAGAGAGAGCCATGGTGGCTGAGAAGCAAAATGAAGAACCTGCTCTTCTGCTGTCAGAAACCTGTGTCATATCAGGTAACTCAGTACAAGTAAAGGGCAGGGTGTACCTCAATGAAGAAAAGGTGAAGCCACGACTTGGTGATGATGGAAGGTATGACACTAAAATGTGGTATCTTGATACTGGAGCTAGCAACCATATGACTTGCTCCAATGGAATGTTTACTAGTATTGATGATTCAGTTACTGGAGTAGTCAAATTTGGAGATGGTTCCCTGGTTGAAATTGAGGGTAGGGGTACCATACTTATTACTACTAGAGATGGGGCTCATCGTGGGCTAACTGATGTTTATTACATACCAAAGTTGAGAAGTAATATCATTAGTCTTGGACAGTTGGAAGAGTATGGTTGCAAGGTCATATTAGAAGATGGGTACCTGCAAATATTTGATCAAGGGAGAAAACTGCTAGTAAAAGTACCAAGAGGAGAGAACAGGTTGTATATACTGAATATTAGTTTGGGCATGCCTGTGTGTTTACTGTCATCTATCACTGATGTGTCATGGTTGTGGCATGCACGTTATGGTCATCTAAATTTTGATGCCTTGAGATCTTTAGCTCAGCATGACATGGTTAAAGGGCTTCCTTTAGTGTGCCACAAGGACAGGGTATGTGACGGCTGCCTCATTGGCAAGCAGCGTCGACTACCATTTCCAAAGCACGCAACTTTCAGAGCAAAAAAAAGTCTTGAGTTGGTGTATACAGACCTGTGTGGTCCAATTACACCTGCAACTCCTGCCGGAAATCGCTACTTTATGCTTATAGTAGATGATTTCAGTCGGTTTATGTGGGGAGTGCTGCTGAAAACCAAAGATCAAGCATTTGTTGCATTCAAAAGGTTTAAAGCAGTTGCAGAGTTGAAAAGTGGGCTGAAGTTGAAAGTGCTCAGGAGTGATAGAGGAGGAGAATTTACATCGGTTGAATTCAATTCCTTCTGTGAAGATCATGGAATTCAACGCCAACTCACTGCACCCTACAGCCCTCAGCAGAACGGAGTTGTGGAGAGACGCAACCAAACTGTAGTTGCAATGGCAAGGTGTCTGCTGAAAAGCCAAAATATGCCGGGCTGTTACTGGGGGGAAGCAGTTGCTACTGCCATTTATATCTTGAACCGAGCACCCACGAAGAGTGTTGCTGGAAAAACACCTTATGAAGCTTGGAATGGGTATAAACCAAATGTTGGCCATCTTCGGACTTTTGGTTGTTTGGCTCATGTCAAGGTAACAGGTCCATCTGGTGGGAAATTAGCTGACAGAAGTATTCCAATGGTATTGATTGGCTATGAGAAAGGCTCAAATGCATACAGACTTGTCAATCCAGAGACAAATCGTGTGTGTGTATCAAGGGATGTAGTTTTTGAAGAATCAAAAGGTTGGCAGTGGTCCAGTGGAGATGATGTCGCAATCAGTGATGACACTGATAGGTTCCTGGTTCACATTGAACCTGAACAAACTGAATCAGTGAATGACCATGCTGCTCAAGAAGGTGAAAATGCAGAAAACGGGGAAGGTACAGAACCAATTACACCTAGGCAAGCAGTGCTTCCAGGGTCACCTGTTACGCCTGCTATGGTGACACCAATATCCTCTGTTGCTGCAGAAAGTCCTGAATCATCTGCTCCACTGAAAATGCGCTTCCTTGATGAGATTTTCGATGCTACCTCTCCACACTGCAGTCCAGCTGATTATGACCATATGGAGGAACTTGAGTTGTGTATGCTAGGTGCAGAGGAGCCAACTCACCACAATGATGCTCTGAAGCATGAGCATTGGAAGAAAGCCATGGAGGAAGAGCTGAAATCCATAAAAGAAAATGATACATGGGAAATGGTAACACCACCTACTGGAGTGCGAGCCATTGGATAGAAATGGGTATTTAAATTGAAAAAAGATGTTGAAGGCAATGTGATACGCCACAAGGCAAGGCTAGTCGCCAAGGGGTATGTGCAACATCATGGCATTGACTTCGATGAGGTCTTTGCACCTGTGGCACGCCTAGAAACTGTGAGGCTACTAATTGCATTGGCAGCAAATGAAGGGTGGAGGGTACACCATATGGATGTGAAATCAGCATTCTTAAATGGAGAATTGGAGGAAGAAGTGTATGTAGCACAACCTCCAGGTTTCATTGAAACTGGCAAAGAAGGAAAGGTACCGAAACTCAGGAAAGCCTTGTATGGGCTTCGACAGGCTCCGAGAGCCTGGAATCTGAAACTGGATCAGACTTTGTTGTTTCTTGGTTTCATTAGAAGTCCTGTTGAACATGCGGTGTACATGAAGAATTCTGGAACTGCACGACTGCTGGTTGGAGTATATGTTGATGATTTGATCATAACCGGTTCTAGTGCAGAAGAAGTGGCTATGTTCAAGGAACAGATGAAAGACATGTTCAGTATGAGTGACTTGGGTCTACTTTCATATTATCTTGGCATTGAAGTGGCACAAGCTGAAGATGGTATTTCACTCTGCCAGTCTGCATATGCACTGAAGATACTAGAGAAGACTGGCATGCTGGATTGCAATCCTTGTCAAACACCCATGGAAGAAAGGCTGAAGTTAAGTAAGAATGGAGAAGGACTCAAAGTGGATCCAACATACTACAGGAGTGTAGTAGGAAGCCTCAGGTACTTGGTTAACACTAGACCTGACATCTCCTATGCTGTTGGCATTGTAAGCCGATACATGGAGAGCCCAAATTCCCAGCACATGGCAGCGGTGAAACAAATTCTGAAGTATATCCGTGGAACTCTGAACCTTGGATGCAAATACTCTCAGAATAAAGGAGAAAAGCCCAGCCTGCTTGGGTACTCTGATAGTGATCACGGTGGAGATGTTGATGACCGAAAAAGCACAACTGGAGTACTCTATTTCCTTGGCAAGAGTCCAATTACATGGTTGTCCCAGAAGCAGAAAATAGTTGCAATTTCATCATGTGAAGCTGAATATATTGCTGCCGCTAGTGCTGCTTGTCAGGGTTTGTGGCTTGGACAACTACTTGCTGAGATGAAAGGGAAGGAGCCAGTTCAGGTTGAGTTGTTGGTTGACAACAAGTCGGCTATCTCATTGGCCAAAAATCCTGTCCACCATGATCGCAGTAAGCATATCGATATACGTTATCACTTTATCAGGGACTGTGTGGAGAATGGCAGGATCGGGGTGAACTATGTTCCAACGGGAGATCAGCTGGCAGACCTCCTTACCAAGCCTCTTGGGCGTTTGAAGTTCCTGGAGCTCAGACGAAGGATTGGCATGTTGGTTGTCAAATGAAGACAACAAGATTTAGGAGGAAGATTGTTAGTTGTGTAAACCTGTTGTAATATGATCATGGTAAAACCTGGAAGGTGCCCATGTGTTGGTGCACTGTGGGTGAGTGGAGTGATGGTGAACTGCATCTGTTGCAGCCATCAGTTCACGTAGTGGGTGTACCGAGTGTGTACCCAAGTACTGTAGCAGAGTGTGGGCTGTGTGCGTGCACTGGTATGGCTACAGTGGTGTTGGTTTATGTAACTGGACATCAAAAGAGCAGAGCCGGCATGTGTAGCTGGTTCAGTGAGTAAAGGAAAGGGCATTCGTTGCCTGGAAAACCAACCTGTGTGTGTGCTGCTCTGCTCCTCCTCTGTTTTTTCTTGTGTCCATTTGCTCGAACAGCTTGCGTGCGTGTGTGCATCCACCCAGAACTAGGCGAGAGAGAGAGAGGCTCTTGCCAACAGCTAATTTAACATCGCTGTCGTTGCATAACTGTGATGGACTCGAGAGCATATCATTTTCCAGGATCTCACAAGGCAGAAACCTAAATGATATACGTGTGGTGCCAGTTGACAACAATAATGACAGTATTGGTAATTTCTTGGCCCTGACAGTCATATCCATTTACGGGTGCAAGAATTTATCTAGCCTTGAACAAGTTCTTCATCCAGCTTTTGTACCAGCCATTAAAATAACAATTCAATATTGTAAGAAGTTAGTATCAGTGCCAACTGAGAGGTTTGAGGACTTGCATTGCCTTGAAGAATTACACGTGAGTGATTGTCCAAATATTTACTCCCATAGTTTGGTGGCGCCCTCCCTCAAGAGGCTCGTGCTGGGTAGTTCTGGGAATCTTGCAGGAAATATAGAATGCTCGTCCCTAGTCTGCCTTTCTTTGTCATGTCATTGCATGACATCCATCCAACCACAAATGTGGAGTCTTCCAGCTCTACTAGAGTTGCACATTACAGGGTGCAGATCTCTTACATCTATTGGACAACCTGAACATTTCTTCACTAACATTTCTCGTGGCGGAGGCACCACCAGCGTGATATTCTCATCTCTTACTTCCATAACCATTTATGATTGTCAGAAACTGTCAACCATTGATGACCTTCTAACAGAAGAATATCTACCTGCTATCGAGAGAATTCTTGTTGGACGTTGTGGCAAGTTAATTTTCCTATCCTGTGAAATGTTTGGAAGTTTTCCTTTCCTGAAGGATTTGAAAGTTCATGATTGCCCAAGTATCAACTGGCAAAGTGGATTGGTGCTCCCATCATCCCTCCAAAGACTCTACTTACGGTCATGTGGGGATATCTCCGCATGGGTTCCCAGTAGCCTAGAGAACCTCGCATCCCTTGTTTCACTGCAGATGATTGAATGTCCACGTGTAGTGTCCATTCCAGGAGAAGTTTGGAGCAGTGATCTCACATCACTCAAGGAATTGAAGATTAAGGATTGTCCAGACCTTGTGTCAATTGGTGGAGCAAAGGCAATTGCAGAAATAAATAATGTGTGTATTTCTGGCTGTCCAAAGATGAAGGAAAATGCGCATGTGATGAGAGGGCACTTCTAGGTCTGATGGGAGAGTCAGTCATTCTCTATGGCAGGTATGTTCTAGTGAGTCCACTGCCAGATTTTACTCATATTTTCTTTCACTCTCTAGTTAACTATGAAAACATGCATGAAGCTGCATATGCGGGGCATCTTGTTCATAATAACTGTACGTGTAACCTGTTGCCAAAAGTTAATCTTTTTTGCTCCAGAGTTTGGTCACCCTTGACTCATTAATCTTTTGGTTCCAAATAATTCAAAAGACAAAATGAGTTTGCAAATAACATAGGCATCCAACTGAATGAGCTTTCAAATAAGCTAGTTCAAAGGATGAAATGTGTGACGAAATATGAAAACCCCCTTTATGCATATGGTGTTATGCCAATTTCTCCTCATTGCAGCCTGTAGAACCATTTTTTTCCCGCAGAATATTTTTTGCTCGATCTGCTTTACTAATGAATTCTTTCTTTTTTATGTTACTTCTTAGAACTCAAGAATCAAATGTCTTGGAAGACCAATCGGAAGAAAAAGCTTTTCACACAATTCACTCTACGCCATTGTAGATTCTCCTATTTACTCCAGGGCTGCTCATTCAACCATTTCTCTGTTTAGGAGTACGTAATTAATATCCACCAGCTCGATCCCAGTTCCCAAGGAAGGTAACAATCTTGTTTCAAAATTACAAAATACTTGGCTGCAGCTTGGAAGTTGCAACTTTTATTGTGTATGTATGTGTGTTACCTGTTTAAACCAAATATTCTCCCCCATGGGAATTTTTAGATTTTCTGTCTCGCGGCTTAATTTCTTCATCCTTGCAAATAATAAATAAATAAAGGGTTTAACGTGGCTATTCTGACCAAAATATCCGGTGAACTGGCCAAGATATATATATATATATATATATATATATATATATATATATATATATATATATATATAAACTCGATGGTTATCACGCCAATTACAGGCGAAGGAAGTTCTTTTTTTTTTGAACACCAGGCGAAGGAAAGTTCTACTGAAGCATAAGATGTTAGTTCTTGTTCTATTCTGTCGATACGCGCACTGTTGCGTGGCGCTGAATGAGCGGTGCTAGCTACACCTTCTGTCCTAATTTCACTTCGATCTTACACTGACTATCCGGTTCGAGTCAACGAAGACAACGTGGCTTACACTCACTGTACTCAGTGGCGACGTAATGCATGTCAATAATCGATCGCACGATACTGATTTGCAAAGTAAGCACTAGCACTAGTAGTCGTAGACTCGTAGCGGTCATCGTCGTCATAGACGTCGTCGTGGTCATGGACGTACTCGTGGGTGGCTAAAACAAAATGGGCGTCGCTTTCGTTTAACTCGCAGTGGCGAATCCGTGCAAGCCACTAACCTATCGCACCTGCCGCTCGGCGCAGCTACAAGCAGGAGACGGACCTGGTCAGCTCCTGCGTGTAATTCCCATCAGCCTGGGCAGACACCATGCAGTCGCGCCGGCGGCACGCCGCCGCCGTGGCCCTCTCGGTCACGGCGCTGCTCCTCTTCGTCTGCATCCAAGCCGGCCTCGTCGCATTCCCTCTGCGCGACACGCGCTCGCGCTCCCTGCTCGTGCCGCCGCGTTGGCTTCCCCTCGGCCTCCGGGCCGTCCGAGCTGGGACAGCCACGCCGGCGGGCGCGGGAACGGAGGCCGTGCTGCTTCCGGGCTGGGAGGTCATCGTCCTACTCCGTCGACCCGACGCCACCGGTGCACCCGCCGACGAGAACGTACAAAACGCCACGTGCGTGTTCCTCGGCGGGGCGTCCTCCCCGGCGCGCGCGCTCGGGCCGCTGCCGGCGTCCGGCATCCAGGCTTACAGCTGCATCATGCCCGAGCCAGCGCGGACTCGCCGCCACGACGCGCCGCTCGTGCTCTTCTCCGCCTCCACGGTCATCAACGCCGGCGACGGCTCCAGAAGGCCGCTCGTCGGAGATGCTGAAGTGGAGCGACCGCATCGTGTACGAGTCCGCTCGTCGGAGATGCTCAAGTGGAGCGACCGCATCGTGTACGAGTCCGTCGTGATCGACGGCGGTGACGTGCTCGTCTTCGCCAAGGGCGTCAACCGACGGAAAAAAGTCAACCGCCCGGCTGCAGACATCCGGTGCCTGTACTACCGTGGCGACGCCGGTAACATCGTGGCCTCGCTGCCGGCCACCACCTCGGCCCAGCAAGTCTTCCGGTGCCCACCACCACCGGCAACGACTCCAGTAGACCGAGAGCTCCGCGTCACGCTTGCCGTGGTCGGCGAGGAGCCCATCCCCTCACTGGCCACCTGCGATCCGCCACGTCGTCCCGACTCGTCGCCGGCGACCGGATCAACGCCGTCAGGGAAGAGGCCGATTTGCGCCTGCACCATGGTCCGCGACGTGGCCAAGTTCCTGCGGGAGTGGGTCGTCTACCACGCGGCCGTGGGCGTGGACCGGTTCTACGTCTACGACAACGGGAGCGAGGATGACCTGGCGGACCAGGTGCTCCACCTCACCTCGGACGGGTTCGAAGTCCTCACTACGACCTGGCCTTGGCCCAAAACTCTAGAGGCCGCCCTATCCCACGCCGCGGCGGTGCATCGAGATTCGTGCGAGTGGATGGTCTTCATCGACGTTGACGAGTTCATCTTCTCTCCGCAGTGGGTCCATTCGGAGAACCCTACGAAATCTATGCTCCATTCGATCACAACCGTCGAAAAGGACATTGGACAGGTGTCCATGTGGTGCGTGGATTTCGGCCCCTCGGGCCAGACCGCGCACCCAAAGGAGGGGGTCACCCAAGGCTACACATGCCGGAGGCAGATCATGGAGCGACGCAAGTCATTGGTCCGGCTCGACGCGGTGGACCGATCGCTGACTAACTCGGTCCACTACTTCATGCTTCAACCAGGGTTTCGAAGCAAATGGAACACGCGAGTTCGCGTGAACCACTACAAGTACCAAGCTTGGGACGAGTTCAAGGTGAAATTCCGCCGCCGAGCTTCCACATACACCGTCGATTGGACCGACAAGAAGAACCTCCGTTCCAATGACCGGACCCCGGGTTTAGGGTTTGAGGCGGTCGAGCCGGCTGGTTGGCCGCACAGGTTCTGCGAGGTGAATGACACTCTGCTCCGCGATGTGACTCGGAGATGGTTCGGCCTTGGATTTGGAAACAAGCTGGGTAGGCGACGAATAATCGGTACAACTCCTGGCTCATCATATAATGTATGAAAACATGATCAAGAGATATTGCTCTACCTCGGGTGTGTACAAAAAGCTTCTTATGTACAAATTGTTCATTTCAGCTGGTCCAGATGGACCAGATCATAGAATACATGGCATGTTTTTCAGTGGGCAATAAACACGGTGCAGTTGGCAACGCAAAAGTGCCGCCATCAGATTGGGTGAGTTGTTAAGGCTGAGTCACTCTTTTCCATCATATCCGGGTCTTCACCGTGGTCTGAGAGTGTTCTTCGGGGCACTGATCCATGGGGTGCCCGCAACCGCGAACCTCCATGGCGCCATGACATGCTCGGGCGATGCATACTCGATTCCGACACGGGGGCCAACCAAAATGTTCTCGGGTTCTGGTGCATCCAGAACTTCCAACCCACCTGAGACAGAAAATAAAATGGTGGATAAATATGCATTGACGACATCTGACAAATTCAGGCAATATTGGAGATAGCTCAGTTTTACCGGGTGTATATAGTGGATGGTTCGACCAGTCGGTGGAAAGCCCCAGAGCTTGGCCGACCTGAATAAGAAGGCAAGAACAGTTATGATACAGTGTTATAGGAACAACCATAATTCAGAAAACAAAAGCTTTGCTGTCGAGAAGTGTAGACCTTTCCTGGTCCTGTAAGTAGGATCGGCTTCTCGGTTTGTTGGCCACGACGTTGCTGAATAAGTTCCAGTCCTACAGAAATTTTAAGGTGAAGTAGCGGCATTCAGCTCAAACTAGATTTTTTTTATCAACAGCTCAAACTAGATGTTGCAAAGGAGCGCTGACAGGTGATAAATTGGCCTTTTTACACAGCCAAAAGCATGTGTTGTCAATTTGCCACAGAAGAATATCATTTTGTCGTGCAAATAGCAATTCGATTTGTATAACTGGCATTTGGTATATGATTTTCTACTCCAGCTGTCTAATGTACAAACTCAGTTTGCTTCTTTTCTCAAGTTAGGGGCAATATAGGATGAAGTTATTATGGAATTAGGAAACATAGGAGGAAAGATGGCTATATCTTCTATGTTCCTCTTGCTCACAAAATTATGCCTTGTAAACTCCTATCCTTTGGCAGTGGGGCGACAAAAGTAAATCTAAACAAATTCTATATATAGCAATTATACAAAAGAAACTATATATAACACATCCTTAGATAAACATACTCCCTAACTCAGATTAGCATAGTTCCTCAAATAAGAAGTGTAATTCAGCAATGGTTAGGGTGAATAGGGCTGGAAAAAAAGCTCGAAGCTCGCGAGCTAAATGAGTAGCTCGTGACTCGGCTCGAATCGACTCGAACTCGAACAATAACGAGTCGAGTCAAGCTTTAGTGTAAGATCGTTTATAGACTGAGTTAAACAAGCTGATCTCACGAGTACTCGTGTAACTCGTTAGGCTCGGTAAAAAAATCAGCGTTTTTTTAGGGGTAGTAAAAAACAGCCACTAAACACCTTGCGTCCCAGCACAAGGCCCAGCCGCTCAGGAGACTCACATGTACATGACCATATATGGGTACAGGTTTTATGTTCATATCTTTAACGAACTTAACAAGCTAAACGAGCCAGCTCGCGAGTTATACGAGTCGAGCCAATCTTGGATTTGAGCTCGTTATAGTAACGAGTCGAGTCGAGCTAGCTCGTTAATGAAACAAGCTTTAGCGAGTCGAGTCGAGCTGGCTCGACTCGGCTCGAATTCCACCCCTAAGGGTGAAGAAAAAATATCAGGAATAATGAATGCCCCTAACATTCAACTAAAGCAAACAAATTGTGATTCCAATATTATCTTCTATCCAAGAAAATGGGCACCTCACAGAATTTTCAGTCGAGGTTCAAACCAAATCACCCCAAATCCTTAGCTATTTCACTCGTTGTTAGTAAATCTGTGCATGTACAAAAGCTAGATATCGTGCAGTTAGTGAGGAATGCATACCGCTAACTGGAGCACACGCTCGGATCAGAACAGCAGCTCCAACGCCCTCTTTGTCGGCAATAACATTGAGCATCATGTGGAGTCCATAGCATAGGTACACATATGCATGCCCTCCTGGTCCAAACTAAAATACATGAATGAGGAAAACCTCAGCGAGTCTCAAAGGTCAAAATCCTCCCTATTACCATTTCACAAGATCAACAATGACAGGAAGCACCAGCCTTACCACAGGAGCAGTTCTCGCCGTGATGCCGAACCGGCCATGGCACGCGGAATCGTTTGGCCTGTAAGCCTCCACCTGAAACCAAGATGAACAATAAATCAAAAATCGACACAAGTTGATACTGCTCTGCTAAGTTTGAGGAGAAATAACCTATCCTCATGGTACCACACTAGAATTACACAAGATGATAGCACACTTCAACCAAAATGTACTGCAGTTATTGCAACATTGTTAACTTTGATCAAGCAAGATGCGGCATTTGTCAAGTACAAGCACCTCTCCATGCCAAAAAGAAAAGAAAAAATTGCAAGCACCTCGGTGATGCGGAGGACGACTTGGTCGCGGCGCAGGAGCTTGCCGAGGAGGCGGGGGGCGAGGTCGAGCGCATCCACCTCGAAGAACTCGCGAGGCAGCGCGACACCTACAGGCGAGTGCGGAGACACCGCCGGCAGCGAGAGGAGTGACGGTGTGGCCGTGGCCGCCACCAACGCCCGCGCAACCTCGGCCTCTCCGGCGGCGAAGTCAGCGGCGAGGAGGCGGCTGCGGGGCCGCTGTTTCTTTCTGGGGGAAGATCGCTTGAAGCTCGGGGGCGTGGCCGCGCCTGGGGTGCTCATCGGCGATGGCCCTCCGGCGGCCGGCGGTGAGTGGCGGCGTGGGGGTTTGAGTTGGGGAACGGGAGGTTGGGGCTGGACGGCTGGGATGGAACGGAGGGGTTTCATCGATGAAGCGGCACAGCTCAGGCCTTCCCGGTTTGAGATGGTCAAGACTTGAAAAAGAAAAAGATTGGAGGAGCCTCTAGTTGTTTTGTATTTTCGTCTTGGCGCCGGTTGTTTGTTTTCATTCCAAAGCAATTGTCAACTCACAAAAGGACGATCAATGTCAAAGGTTTACGTTGTAGATTATGTTTTTTCTTGGCTCACTCTACCTAATTGTAGTTGGCTTTATTCTCTTGGTATGTTTATTTTGCATATTAAGGATTGGGTAGGTGATTCTGTTGTTATACCTGCTTTTGAGGTAAGTTGGATAATGACACCGGAGTTGGATAACGACATCGAAGTACGAGTAAGGGAAAAGAAAAGCATAGCCATCTCAGTTTTTTCATCGGCGGTTTGGGAGCAATGCCTCCTGGTCTATGATTGTGTCGATAACCTCCGAGGTTGATGGTGGCGGTTCGGTGTGGGAGACGTTACGCCCATCTACTCCTCCTCACCTCACCAGTACCCCTTTTCCACCATCTTCTCCTTTGTGCCGTCAGGCTTTTATCTATCTTTGTTGTAAATCACGCCAACACCCCTATCCCCCTCCTCATTAGCTACTTCTTCTTCGTTGTGGTTGTGGTTGTTATCATTCTCCTTGTCGACCTGCCAAATATGAGAGGCAGAAAGGGAAGGGTGGTGCCAATCATGAAAATCCAACACTTGGAAGTTATCTCATTGCTTTAGTCCCAATAGGGGTATGTTTTGGTGTTCATTCCCTCCATATTAAGAGCTATAGTATAAACTAGCGTGAAAAATATCCAAACCGTGCTGAGAAAGGAGAAAATGCTCTCACTACCCAAAAACGAACCAGCCAACTGCCCCCAGCCAACCGATACCCGACAAAGTTAAGCTGAAACAATGTTGATGGACGTCGAGTAGAGTACCCTTTATGTCACACGCACCCCCGACGTGTGCCCCACAATTTCAGGGAGTTACCTCATGTGGATTAAAGCTTTGCGTAGGCGCAGAGTAGCGCCTTACGTGCATGTGGGTTGACGCTTCCCTGGCGTACGATGACTACCCGCCAATTCTGGGACGACGCCGAGTATGGGGTGTGTGGGCACCACTTTCGCGACACTTATCAACCGTGGGATGCACTGTTTGCCGCTTAACACACATATATGAGATGCAACACATCATCCTCGATCCAAGTATTGTACCCAGGGTGGGTAGGCGGGGTAAACGACATTATCGTCTTATGAATAACACACGAGTCATCTCTCACTTCACAAGAAGAAGAAGATTCAAGCCTCTCGGTTTTCCTTTTACAAGTTATATATATATATATTCCATATAAAAAGCTATTTCACATAATTGATCTTAGTACGGATTAGTCCGTTTTTACAATGAACTAAATGTTAACTCACGAAAAGTCACAAAATGCCTATGCGAGGCTACGCTAAAATTTATATGAAATTTAATTCACAAATAGACACAAAAAGTCTCGTGGTTAATGGGGACTAGAATGGAGGTTGAACTATAATTTGTAAGAATGAAGGCTACTTTTTTTTTTTGCTAGTCGTTTGCATTCGCTTCTATCTGAATGAGTAGACTTTATCGAACTTTCTTTGCGTCTTAACTCGTCACCTTGTCAGCGGTGTGGTTAGCTATCATCAAGTGAAGTCTGTTTAACATTTAACTCACGCGGCTCGACAGAATCGACCCCTAACATCTCAGTCCCTAAAATCGATATGTTGCCCTCACGGGTCCCGGTCATTCTCAACCCTTGATATTCTTCAGCAAGTCGTATGAATTAAAGGTTGAAAATAGACTTCACTCACTATTGTGTCTAGAGGAATTCATGATAGATGGTTGAATCATTGTATACGTGGCTGCCTGCTTTTGACGGAAGTAGGACAACGACATTGGATTTGGAGTATGAAGAAGGGCAGAGGAAACACAGCCATCAAATCAATACGTGTGACAAGTTCAAAAAAAAATAAAATCAATACGTGTGACCACCAAGGTGGAAGACGAAATCTGAGCCGTCCATCAGGAAGATCTCCGCTGTTTTTTTTTTTACCTCCAAACAGGGGAACATTTTCGAAGCTTTTCCCGTAGATATAAAGCCGAACTTGGAAATATCCGGTGTGCCTGCTGAACGGGACGAAGACAGCCAAAACCTGACCTCCCAGCCGGCCGTACCTGACGACGGAGTCAAGGCGTACGGACGGCCATGGAGGGCGAAGACCGGAGCGCCCCGCTGCTGGCCAACGGCACCGGCGCCGGCCGGCCGTCGCTCCGCCGCCGCGACTCGGCGCGGTCGCTGCGCAGCAGCTTCCTGCGTCGGCTGCCGGACAAGATGCGCACCGAGCTGGACCCCGAGCGCGGCGCCGACGTCGACGTCGCCCGCGTCAAGGACCTCTCCCAAGGTAACCGCCGCCCGTCCTCCGCCAGCTCGCCGCTTAATCCATGGAGGAGCGCCGCGACAAGTTCGTCCCCCCTTTTTGCCGCGCGCAGGTGAGAGGGAGTACTACAGGAAGCAGCTCGCCGCGCTGAAGACCTTCGAGGAGGTGGAGGCCCTGTGCATGCCCGGCGAGTTCGGCTCGGACGACGACCCCGACGCCTCCGACGCCGACGACGAGGAGCAGAAGCAGAGCGAGTTCGCCATGAAGATATCCAACTACGCCAACATCGTCCTCCTGGCCTTCAAGGTGATTGATTGATTGGTTGGGGTCAATTGCGCGACGGAGGAAGCGAAATCGATTGCTCTGACCTCTGATTCTGATTCGTTTGGGCTGCAGGTGTATGCTACGATCAGGACGGGGTCCATGGCGATCGCTGCGTCCACTCTCGACTCGCTGCTGGATTTGATGGCCGGCGGCATCCTCTGGTTCACGCATCTCTCCATGAAGAAGGTGAACATCTACAAGTACCCCATCGGCAAGCTGCGCGTCCAGCCGGTGGGGATCATCGTCTTCGCCGCCATCATGGCCACTCTAGGTGTGAAGTGAGCCCCAAATCTTTGAGTAGATTCATAGTTCTTGCTTGCTTCTTGTCAGTCACAAATCGAAGTGAATTCCGTCTCTCAATTCGTGCCAGGCTTCCAGGTCCTGGTGCAAGCGATCGAGCAGCTGGTGGAGAACGAGCCGGGCGACAAGTTGACCTCGGAGCAGCTGATATGGCTCTACTCCATCATGCTCTCGGCCACCGCCGTCAAGCTCGCCCTCTGGTTCTACTGCAGGAGCTCGGGGAACAGCATCGTCCGGGCATACGCCAAGGTGAAAGAAAGAGATGACCAGGCCTTGCCATTTTTTGAGCTGATGCAGAATAGATTCTTCAGAAAAGTGATGCAGAGTTTTTGCCTTGTGCTGTCCAGGACCACTATTTCGATGTGATAACCAACGTGGTTGGCCTGGTGGCCGCCGTCCTGGGAGACAGGTTCCTGTGGTGGATCGACCCCGCCGGGGCCGTGCTCCTCGCGGTGTACACCATAGCGAACTGGTCCGGGACCGTGCTTGAACAAGCAGGTCTTGCTCCCCAAATCTTCTGAATTTTTCGTCAGTGCTGCTCTGGTTCTTCTCTTCAGGAGAAGTTAAACTGAAGCTCTGAATTCTTATCTGTGTAGTCTCGCTGGTGGGTCGGAGCGCTCCGCCGGAGATGCTGCAGATGCTGACCTACCTCGCCATGAAGCACGACGCGCGCGTGCAGCGGGTCGACACGGTCCGGGCTTACAGCTTCGGCGCCCTCTACTTCGTCGAGGTCAGTCCACACATGCCATGCCACACACAACATCCATCTGAAATTCACTTTAGAGTGGTCTTATGGAGTACATTCTTCTTCTCCGGGTCCGGCGCCAGGTCGACATCGAGCTCTCGGAGGACATGCGGCTGCGGGAAGCCCACGCCATCGGGGAGTCGCTGCAGGAGAGGATCGAGAAGCTGCCGGAAGTGGAGCGGGCGTTTGTCCATGCGGACTTCGAGAGCATCCATAAGCCGGAGCACACGGTCCGGAGCAGGCTGCCGGCGACCGAGCCCTGATGATGCCTCCAGCATTTGCCAGATCTTGTACAGCGAAAATACACACCTGAAGGTACAGTGTTCTTGTTGTTTTTCTTTTGTGCTGACCCCGAAAAACACAGCAACAGAGCCATATGGAAGCTGGATATCTCAGTGGAATAATACAGGATTCGCCATTTTTATGGGAGCTAACGCTTGTTCCTTCTTTCTGTCACTTTTTCCCCTTCTGAACGATTCTGTTTTCTTGCTCTGCAACACTAATTCTGAGCGTCTTGATTTTTTTGACGCCAAAAACACAACAACAGGGTCATACATCTCAGTGGAATAATATATGATTTGCCATTTTTAGGGGAGCCAAGAGCATCTATAATAGGTGCCCTAAGGCCAACTCTAGCCGATCCCCTAAAAAATAGAGGAGGATCTGGCCGAGTAAACCTTTGTGAAGTATATTTTTCACTAATTTTTTGTCGGTTCTAGCCGATCCCCTAAATTAGCAGAGTAAAACTTACAATTGTCTTATGCATTTCGTCGAACACTTGGCACGCGCGCTCCGGCGGCGACAGGACGAACAAGGCGAAGCCATGGCGTGTGAAACTGCGGCCGGTGGTGCCCAAGGAGGGCATGGTGGTGTTGCGGCCGGTGAGCGTGAAGCGCGACAAGAGTTCGTCGTGCGGCGTGGTTGCGCCCGACACATCGCTCTTGCCGTCGAGCTCGAGACACGACCGCTACCGGGCATACGAGGGGTTGCCATGGTCCGGGGCGCTGACATCCATCCCGGAGGAGAGCGGCGGCAGCCCGGAGGCGGGGTCATCCCTGGTCGTCCCCGGCCCGAGCGCGCTGCGCAGGGCACAGTCAGAGCAGTTCGATGTCGTCTTGTAGATAGCCCAGGTTAAATTTTCCCTGCCAAAAGAAATGGGACGCAAATATGACGTACACCGGATGGCGCGCAGGGGTGATCTCAGGCGAGTGTCAGTACTCGACGGCAGGAGGCACACACCGCACCACACAATGGCTCGGTTCACAGCAGGGAGGGCCAAAGCACGCTGCGGCAGTGGCGCACAGCTTGGCATGGCTGGGCAGCGGCAACGATGATGGTTGTAGCTCGTACGTATACTAGTGACTTCGTGGCGCCACCGGCCATCGGCACACCGTACATATTGTTGTTCCTCATGTACAGGAACACACCAGCAACATCAAACACTGCGAGAGGAGGTACTGTTCGCGGCGAGGTCCGAGGTCGACAAGGAGGCTTCACGTGAGTCGCCGGCCGGCCGCAAGGAGGCCTTCACACGAACTAAACTTTTACTCGGCCGTCTCCAGGAAGAGTAAATATACTCCTCGGATAGGCGGAGGAATAAAAATTGGGAGTGCCTAGAACTCATCTAGATAAGATATATAATTTGGTCTCATTCACTTTTTTTTTTGTCCCTACATCGTTAATATGGGTTGTCATTGTTTTTTCCCTTGTGCTGCCTTTTCTCGTTGTTATGTAGGCACGTAGCTATATACTCCACATCCACTGCTGCTTGTGTCTTGTTTTTTTGTTTTTACATTTGCATGGCTGGAGTATTTGAGAAAAAAAGGGAGGAAGTGCTTACACGCACATCTCCTACGCATGTAAGTAGGATATACGATGCATCATGTTCACTGCTGGTTGTGTCTTGTTTTTTCCTTTTTTTCATTTGCATGGATCATGTCCTTTCATTCCCCTAGATAACATAGCGATGCGTGTCTTTTCACTCGCAACTGTACATATAAATACAATACAAATTGGATGTAGCGATCCCGTCTCAAATAGTTGTGTTTGCAATCAAAGATGATGTGTATCGTGTGCAGTTGTACGAAGGTGAGCGAGTAGAAAAAATGTTATTTTCGAAGAAAAATATTGAGTCGCACATGTTGCATAATTGTTGCGACGGATGAAATTTTGCATGTGTGCGTCACGTGCAACTCGCGCACATGCGACTAGTAGAAAAATCTAAAAGAAAATTAAATCGAGCATATGCACCAACTTTGCGCAACATGAGAACATAAAAAATAAAAAACAAACATGCAATTGGCCTATCTCGAGTTGTAGTCGCTTTGTGGACATGCAGTTGCAGCCAGGTTACAACGCTTGCAGTTGCATGTCTAGCCATGGACATGCAACTAGCCCGACAACCTCTCCCGACCGTAATTGCAGTCAACATGTGCCCATGTAGTTGCAGTCAGGTTATAATTTTTGCAGTTGCATGTCTAGTGGTGAACATGGAACTGGCCCCGACAACTCCCACCCGACCCCAGTTGCAGTCACATGTGTGCCCTTGCAGTTGCAGTCGGGTTACAATGATTGCAGTTGCATATCTAGTGATGCACATGCAACTGGCCCAACAACCTCCTTTCCCGACCCCAATTATAGTCGCTTTGTGCACATGCATCGTAGTCGGGTTACAACACTTGCATGTCTAGTGGTGCACTTGCAAGTGGTGCTGACAACTCCCCACCCGACCCCAGTTGCAGTCAAGTACATGCCCCTGCAGTTGCAGTCGGGTTACAACGCTTGAAGTTGCATGCCTAGTGGTGGACATGCAAGTGGCCCGACAACCCCTTCGCGACCTAGTTGCAGCCACTTTGTGCCCATCCAGTTGCAGTCACTTTGTACCCGTGCAATTGCAGTCAAGTTACAACGCTTGCAGTTGCATGTCTAGTGATGGACATGCAACTAGCCCTGACAACTCCCCACTGACCCCAGTTGCAGTCAAGTGCGTGCCCTTGCAGTTGCAGTCGGGTTACAACACTTGCAATTCTCTGTCTAGTGGTGGACATGCAAGTGGCACGACAACCTCCGTCTCGACCCCAGTTGCAGTCTTGTTACAACACTTGCAATTGCATGTCTAATGATGGACATGCAACTAGCCCCGACAACCTCCCTCTTGACCCAGTTGCATTGGCTTTGTGCCTGTGCAGTTGCGATCGGGTTATAACGCTTGTGATTATATGTCTAGTGATAAAAGAAGAATTCCTCACAGTTACACACGTGTGATGACGCTTGCAGTTGCGTGCATGTTGTGATGCTTGCAGTTGCGCTTGAGGCGTGACGCTAGCAACTACGTGCATGTTGCCAGACTTGTTGTTGCGTGTCTGGTGTGACGCCTGCAGTTGCATGCATGTTGTTTACAGTAGTAGGAAACGAAAGAACTTTTTAATAGATGAAGAAGAAAAAATAGCAAGAAGAAAAATGACAAAATGTGAAAGGGAAGCATGAGTAAAAATATGAACTTGCAGAAAATTAGAACAACAACAAAAAACCAAAAATTTCAATGAAAACAGAAAAAAAAATATTCTAGAACCACTACTCTTCCCCTTGTACTGTAGTTGGAGGAGATAAAGCAAATTGAGGGAGCCGCTACTTTCTTTCTCGCTCTTCAATTCTAAAATGGATCTAGTTGGCATCCTCTTTGTGAGTAAAAAAAATGAATAATGATAAGCATAAAAAAGAAAACACAAATGAGAGAAAAAAACCGGGAAGACAAAAAAAGTATAAAGAATTATCTTCTTGTACATTTCAAAAATTAACCAAATCTCTTATCTGAGTAAAAATTAGTTAAAAAAATATTTACATGTCTCTCCCAACCAAAAAATGAAAATAAAAATAGTGAAAAATAGAAAAAGGAAGGTAAAAAAGAAAGTTAAATATGAATAATGGATAAAAATAAAAGAAAAAAGAAAAAAGAAAAACAAAAATGCAGGAAAAAAGTCACTTGTTCCCTTGTTATCTCCCGTGCACCCCTATAGCCTAGGACAAAAAGAAAAAAGAAGGAACCCAACGTCACAAGCCCACACATGCCCAGCGGATAAAACCAAGGTGCGCCAAAAAAGAAAGAAATGGGCCGCGAGCAGAACAACAGATGGGCCGGGCCTTGTGGCTACGAAGCTCTCCATCTAGACAAAACAAAAATCCCAACGTGACTGGATCTGATGGTTGAAAAAGTGAATGAGACCAAAAAAATTCTCAGCTGAATGAGTTTCAGCAAAACCGATAATTTTTTTACTCCTGCAACGGTTTAGGAGATCGGCTAGGTGCGGGTTAGAGGAGTAAAACCCCTTCAAATTGACCAACTCCACCAAATTGGTTGCACTGCGCCCACGTTTGTCCTCTCTTTCATGTGTCCGAGCCATTGCCCTCCTCCACCCTTGCTTCGCATCCACGCCGCTGCCCTCGTCTGTCGTCCCAGATGTCGACGCCCTACCCCGTCCCGCACTCCCATGGACGATGGCTAAGCGGAGTCCGTGGGGTCCTGATCATTGCGAGCAAGGCGGAGTGGGGGGGGGGGGGGGGGGGGGACTGACAAGCGACCGTGCCAAAGAGAAACTAGCAGATGATGAAAAACAATTGGGAGAAGGAGAGGGCCACGTGTGACGGACATTTTTTCACCGAGGATAAGGAGGAGGAGAGGTACAAGCTCTTCTTGAATGTGTAAAGAGAGAGGATAAAGTTCAATCAGGAAAAACTTACGGGAGAGGTTCATGAGAGAGAGAGAGAGATGATAGACATGAAAAAGCGAGAGAAATATGAAAAAATAGGAAATTGAAAAGGCGAAGACAATGCAATCAATTGAACTCGGGAGAGAAGTCGAGGCTTGCGAGGAACACGACGCTAGCCTTTCTTTGAGCAAGAAGTGACTCAACCGTATGGCCCTCTTAATTTTCTTAAGTTTCCTACTAATAAAGTCTAAATAACACGATTGTTAAACCCACGGCATACGATCGTCGCGGAATCTGGCGACTAGTGATGCGGAATCACCGGAGGAGCAGAAGGCTGTGACCGTGACGAAGAGTGGCCCGCCCGCTGCCCACCGCCCAACACTGACAACCTGAAACGAGAGCTCGAGGAATCCACTCTCCACGACAGTCTCTTCCTCCCCGTGTAAGGCGCGCGCCCACCATGATCCGTCGCCGTCAATGAGGATTGAGAACCGGGCGACATAGGATGATCCCGTCGCAGAAGGCGAGCACGCGCCGACGGGGCCTGGCCGCGAGCGTCACCGCCCAACATAAGTCGCAAGCCATCACTTGACTCAGACCTACAGCACCTACCCAAGACGCCCGGCATGTGCCACACGTGCTGCATACACACCATGAATGCAGAGCGTTCGTGGTTTTCTGTGCTGCATCGGGATGACTACATCAGTGACCTCAACAAGAGGTTGTGGCCCGCTGGCCTTCTCTCTCTCTCTCGAGTGATCTTGAGGAGCGTACAAGTTTGAAGGAGGGCAGATTCATTGAACCTGCGCCTGACGGCTATAGCATGCAAGTTTTGACTTGGGTTTCTCTCTTAAGTTGTTAGGAGGAGGGCAGCTTTGGCACTATAAAAGTGAGGAGCGAGGTGCCAAAGCGCCAAGGGAGGAGGAAGAGATTGAGAGAGAGTGCGAGAGGGGAATCAAAGAAGAGAGGAAGGAAGATGGGCATCACTGCTACTAGCACAACCCCCCTCCTCACCCCCTACAAGATGGGAAAATTTGATCTTTCCCACAGGTCCGCCTTTTCGCCCAATCTCTCCCGTTTCCCTTTTAGATGATCACTGAACGATTAACCCTAACGAGTCTGATGAATTTTCGGTGGAATATGGTAGCCAATGTGCCCCTAAATTTTGTTCGGATGTGCGGAAAAAGGGCACCTAATGAATTCTGCCACTCTTCTTTACCTGATGACCCTAACACTTGTTCATGAGAGTTTTCCTTTTTTCTGTTTATTAGGGTGGTTCTTGCGCCACTCACAAGGGAACGGTCGTTCGGAAATGTTCCTCAGCCCCATGCCATACTGTACTATCAACAGAGAGCAACCAAAGGAGGCCTTCTGATCTCCGAGGCCACTGGAGTTTCAGACACTGCTCAAGGGTACGTGTGCATGCCATATCCTTAGGCTGTGGCTTCCTGAAATTTCAGTAGTATTATGAGTTTTAAACATAATGTGTTTCATGTTCCCCTGTATGCACGGAAGGTACAAAGACACTCCTGGCATCTGGACAAAGGAGCAGGTAGAAGCATGGAAGCCGATCGTAGCCGGGGTTCATGCGAAAGGAGGGATATTTTTCTGTCAGATTTGGCATGTAGGAAGAGTCTCTAATCATAGTAAGTTTACTAACTCTAACATAAGCTTCTCCTCAAACTAAATGTAATCGTTTTTTTAGGGCAAACTAAATGTAATCGTAATTGTTTCACAAGCAAGAGGACCTCAAACTTATTTTGGTTTTTTGGCTCAATATTTTTTGGGAGTGAACATTATGTGGCAGCATGAGTTACATCATGTTTCGTGTAAGAGTATTTGTGTAAATGAAAGTGCGTTAGTGACACCATTAACACTCCAGTAATCCTGTTTTCTAAATTTCACTAACACTTGTTCGTTGTTCCTATGCAGCTTTTCAGCCTAATGGTCAGGCTCCAATTTCAAGCACCGATAAGCCAATCAAACCTGCAGCCAGAGCCGATGGCATAGGATTGGCTACAGTCTCAACCCCGAGGCGACTAGAGACTGATGAGATCCCTTTGGTCATCGATGATTTCAGGGTCGCTGCTAGAAATGCAATTGAAGCCGGTAAGTACCAATCTTCTGACATTTGTGCGCTCCAAATGTTAAAAACAGGGTAAGATTATCATTCATGTTACAGGTTTGTCATTCACCCAACTTAGTACTCCCTCGGTTTCAATTTACTTTGCATATTAGTATTGTCTTAAGTTAAAGTTTGAGCAAATTTATATTAAAAGGTATTAACATCTACAATTCCAATTAAATACAACATGAAAATATATTTCATGATGGATCCAGTGATATTGATTAGTATTGTGAATGTTGATTTTTTTTATCTATAAAACTTGGTCAAACATCATAGAGTTTTACTTTAGACAAAACTAATATGTGAAGTAAATTGAAACGGAGGGAGTATCAATAGAAAATCAACACATAGAGGTTCTCATGAATTTTGTATCAAGTGTCTAATAACTAACAAGTACCTACTGAATTATTCAACATCGTCTTCACTACTCCTGAAGGAAAGGGATTTCTAATCTCAGTGCCTTGTACGGTGTGTAGGATTTGATGGCGTTGAAATCCACGGAGCTCATGGTTATTTGATTGCTCAGTTCTTAAAGGACCAAGTCAACGATCGCACCGACAAATACGGTGGGAGCTTAGAGAACCGTTGTCGCTTTGCGCTAGATGTGGTCCAAGCTGTTGTTCACGAAATTGGAGCTGACAAGGTTGGGATCAGGCTTTCACCCTTTGCAAGTTACTCAGAGGCATCAGACTCAAACCCAGAAGCTCTGGGCCTATACATGGCACAGGCACTCAACAAGCTTGGAATCCTCTACTGTCACATGGTGGAACCACGGATGGTGAATATTGGTGAAAAGCTTGAAACCCCCCATAGCCTTCGCCCCATGAGGGATGCTTTCAAGGGAACATTCATCGCGGCTGGTGGATATGATAGGGGTGATGGAAACAAAGCAATAGCTGATGGCTATGCTGATTTGGTTGCGTATGGGCACTTGTTTTTATCCAATCCTGACTTGCTCCGGAGGTTTGAGATAGATGGTCCTCTCAACAAGTACAATAGAGACACTTTCTACCTCTCTGATCCAGTTGTTGGATACACCGACTACCCGTTTCTACCGTCCGATGTCTGAATGTGCCTTTCAGGAATGAACCCCTCCTTATTCTCATCGGATCATTTATGTTATGTATCAGTACTATATTGGAATAAGGTCATTGATTTCTTCTCACTGCTCTATGTATGCTGGATCAGCATTTTGTATCTTCCCCCTATGGGGCGCTTAATTTAACGCCAGGTTAGTTGCCAAATAAGAAGTCTGCTTTCTTGCCAATCCCCCACACTCAATACTTAAATTGGTGCAACAGAAATTTCTGATTATGCAGGAAACTGAAAAAAAAAAATGCTACTAGGCTACATTGTGAATGTTGTTGTGAATCCAGCATAATCAGTAGAAGTTTGATTGATTTATTTATTTTGCAACTAGCCCACTACACTCAAAACCTAAATTGTTGCAACACAATACTTCAGTTGGAGTTGTTTAATTTGGAACTTCCAAGATTTTTAGGATTTAAACCCTTCAAGTGATTATATCTGAATTTCATTGGTCAGTTAAATGTAAATCTTCAGTATCTGTTCTAATCTAGCAAAGCTGAACTTTGCGTTCCTTCAAATTCTTTAAGTTAAAAAAGAGAAGGGCATCTATTAAACTCTCAAGCTTATCGTTAAAAACAATTGTGCAATTTTGGAATGATAATCCCTCATATTACCTAGCATTGTCTCTAGTAAATGTCAGGCTCACAGATTGCAGAATCTTATTATCAGCTTTAATTGTTGATATCACCACCTACAGAATAGTGAAAAGCATAATTATAAGTACGTATATACTCCCTCTGTAAACTAATATAAGACATTTTAGATCACTAAAGTAGTGATCTAAAATGTCTTATATTAGAGGCACTAAAAAACAAAAGCTGTGTAATGACCAATACTTGTGGTTCCTTTGGCACTAGAGTCATGTTAGAAATCCTCCTTTGGAACTTTATCTCCTGTAGTGATTTATTTTATATGTACTTCTAATAGAATTTTAGCTGTCCCATTCATTTTGCGGACAACGGATCATGTTCAAGGAAGAGTTTTCATTGGTTTTCTGGGTATATTTTACCTTGCAACCATACAAAACCTAATAGCTGACCAAAAAAGCGACAATACTGCACGCCCTAATTAGTTGAGTTGTGAATGACTCCCTACTGCATAAAATGTAGCATGCACCATACGTCCATACATCACCTAAACCTGAGAACAATCAGTTACAGTTCAGTTCTAAAACCCTTCCAAGGTCCCAAGCAGCTAGCACGTCGAGCAGATGGGCGGTTCTAACATGAAAAATGTCTGCTCAATGCGCTTTGAACTAAATACAGAGAAGATAAATAAGCTGCCACAACATTTCCAGATCCAAGTAGGCATCCATGGTGGGTCCATGTTCAAATTAGTCAGCAGCAGCAACCATAGCCGTGCGAGCAGTTGTGAAAGTCGAGATAAGTGCCCCAAGCTGCAGTTTATCGTTGCAGGCGAAGGTAAGCCGATACCTGCACAGAAAACAAAAGAGTATATGTCAATAACGTTGCTGACTGTTTGAATAGGCACCGGCAATAGAGTTCTCCTACTTTTGGTCCCGAGTACTTGGAGAATTTAACCATTCAAGAAGAAAGTCAAAAGATGAAAATAGCAATCATACTTTCCCAGCAGAATCATAGCTCAAATACCCTGGAATATTTCCAAGGATCGTTTTCGGTCAGTGTCCAGTATCCAGTACTGTACAGCCTAAAAATGTCCAGATAGGCAGAGTTTTTCTACAAGTAATTACTTCATCAAAACGTGTAGGGAATTCACTTCCTGAAAATCAACACGTTAGACGTGTAGATTATTCACATGGGAAGTTGACCAAACAAAAACTGTGCTTTGGAGTGTGGTGCTGTTTCAGCAACATGATTTGTTGCTTTTCTAAGTAGACTAAAGTCTAGAGGAAAGACCATACTCGCCAAGCCAGCCTGGCCATATAAATATATAATGCTAGCATCAGACCCATTACAGTTACTGAGCTATGGTAGCTACTTGTGTGAACTAAAATGACTACTGGAATGACATTAATACACATAAATCATCAAAACAAATGAGAAGTGAGCATACAATGCCACTATTACAGTTAGATGTCAATTTGAGCATAATCCTCAGCAAAATATAACTAATCAAGGATAATTTTGATTAAAGTTCAACTTTCAAAGGATGAACAGGACATACTCGATATCTGCCAAATCATTAATCAACTTTACTCGTACATTGGATGGCATTTTTATTTTGAACACAAACCTGCAAGAAATTGATTGAAATAATTAAAAGAGGGCTTAGTAGGATACTGAGAATAAGGAAGTTTAGAAGGTATGAAAGGCAGAGGGGGGGAGCACTTACATAGTGACCTCCCGTATGATATCAATCAAGGCCAGACCTTTTCTCATCTTCATATCAGCTATATCTGAAAAGATAAGGACACAAATTTCATTAGGCACACATTTAGACCATGAATTATGAAAGATGGTGATGGTAGTTAAGAGTACGTTTGAAGCTGGTTGAAAATGGTTCATTCAGTAACCAAAACGCTATCTGCTCAATATCTTTAGGCATGGGGTTTCCCGTGCAAAGGTAGACAGCTTCTTCTGTTATTTGCTGGGATGCCATGTGTGTTGACTGCACATAAAAAGGCAATGTATGTCAGTGTCAAACCAAAGGTACATCAGCTCATGAAAACAAAACAATGTAAGGTTACTCAGACGTAACCTGCAATATATTCAAAGACTTCCTCATGTCACCATTACTTAACCGCACGAGGGCAGTCAAGCCACCCTCATCTACATCAAGCCTGCAAGAACAAGCATAAACTTAGTGTCATCATACTCATACATATAGAAAACTTACTGACTTCGTAAGTCCCAACACGGTAGTAAAGGAAGTCAAGCATGGAAAACTGAGGAGCCTGACAACAGGTCTATATATTCCTAACATAATCTTACAAGAAAAAAAAATGTGTGCTTACCCCTCAGATTTTATTATATGTCGAAGACGCTCACTAACATGAGAGCCATCAAGTGGAGCAAATCTAAACCTAGTGCACCTTGATTGCAGTGCTGGGATGATTTTGTTCACATGATTGCATATGAGTGCAAACCTTGTGCTCCTTGTATACTTTTCAATGACTGCAAGTAGGATCAGTGTATATAGATTTAATGAAAATAATAATGTCATATGGGTAAACAATGACTAAACAACAGAAAGACCTCTTCGCAATGCAAATTGTGCATCCTTGGTCATAGCATCTGCTTCATCCAAGAGGACCAACTTAACAGCAGGCTTTGCTCTACAAAATTAACAGCCTTGTGAAGAAGTGAACAATACAATAGTTGCAATAAATCGTCGTTCTTCAATAGTTCATTCAACCATACGAGCAACCCCAATGCAGTTAAGGAATCAAGAGTGGGTATCAAATATTTAGTTCAGATTGTAATTGCATACTTGCAAACATACGACCTCATGTTAAAACTAAGCGATCCTACTGCAGTTCCACATTAGAACAATGATAGAGCCGATGGAAATGAACGATTAAACCTGGCACGATGCAAGAACATGGACACCCCTCACCCCCACACATGCAATAAAAAAAGGCTAAGAATATTCACTTTATCTTTGAAAAATGAATTATAGGACTTGGTATATACCCAAAAGAGAGGCTGTGTGCACTAGCAAAGTCCTGTATCTGCTGCCTTACAACACCAATCCCACGTTCATCTGATGCATTGAGCTCCAGAATCATGTTGCCATACTGTGAGCCATATATCTTCCTCGCGACAGCTAGTATTGTTGATGTTTTCCCAGTGCCAGGTGGACCATAGAGCAACAAATGTGGAAGCCTATTCTCATCTGTAAGCCTATCAACTACAATAAATAAAATGACATGAATTCGTTAGATTACCTCAAAGAGCCATGAGAAAATTACATAATCATGCATTAAAGGTGAAAAAAAGCCAAGTTAGAACAAGGTAATAATAATATGTTACGGCCTAACAATCTCAAAATGTGTTGCGGCATACACAGAGCTTCATTTTGGGTCAAAATACCCAATATCAGTGTAACATTAAATCACAGGTAACATTAAACATGTAAATCGCATTAAATCACAGGTAGCCGAATATGACAACAGATACATACGAAAACCAATTCTCACCGAAATCACAGGTGACATTAAACATGTAAATCGCATATTTGTAGTAACTAAGTAAGCAGTGTAGAACCTATCCTAAAGCGTCAAACAAATCTTACTGTAAACGACCAACAGCTATATTAGAGAAGTCCAGAGTCCCAGCCAAATGGAACCACCAAATTTCAGCAGATCACTAGTGAAGCCATACTACATGGCTATTCAACCGAATCCACACACACCATATCTAACTCATGTGGCAGAACCAGCCCATCCACCCACCACCAAACCCCTATTCCAAATAAGGGTTCACATAATCGCGCCCGGAAACGCTAAGAAGCCGCACGCAGTCAACCAAACTGGGCAGCGGCTGAAGAGTCGTGGAGGGGGCGATGCTCGGAACCAAGGGGAGAGCGGGCACTCACTGGTGTCGACGATGTCGCGGTGGGCGGCGACGTCGGCGAGGGACTGGGGCCGGTACTTCTCGACCCAGGGCGAGGACTTGACGGCGGCGGCGGCGGAGAGCGGCGCCTTGCCCTTGAAGGCCGGGGGCGCGGCGGCGCCGTCGATGTCCATCGGAGCGGCGGCGGTGGTGCCCGCCATGGCGGAGCAGGGAGAGGCGGAAACCCTAGGGTTGGGGGAGGGATTTGGAGGGAATGGTTGGCGCCAATTCCAAACCCCTCTCCCTCCTCGGCGAGATTTTAGCGAGATCTCGCTGCTGCCGTCAAGGTTGGGGGGGATTAGATGATTTGCCCCACTTTACAAGGGGTTAGATGATTTGCCCCAGGGTTGTTTCAATGACCAGTGGCCCCGGCCCCACCCGGCAGCCTCTCAGGGGGGGCTAATGGAGAAGTAAAGTGGGGCAAAAGATCTAAATTCTCTCAAGGTTGGAGTCGGGACTGGTCAGTGGTGCTTGGCGTCGCTCGAAGTGGGCTGTCCATCACTAGGCTCGAGCCCAATTCAAGCCCTGGGCCGAAGACTACGTGTGCCGTATTTTTCTTAGTGGGTTTTCCTTAGCAAGGCTTTGTGTGTTTTTAGAAGGTAGTTGGCCCTTTTATTACCTGATATGTACATTCAGTAATGTCTTTTTGTGCGGGAAATACTTCCAATCTATTGATCAAATTGCCTCAAAAAAAGATCTATTGATCAAATATTATGGAGTATAAAGAACACCAGAAGTAATAAAATTACATCCATGCCCGTAGACCACCTAGCGACGACTATAAGCACTGGAGCGAGCCGAAGGCGTGTCGCCGTCATCTCCCCTCCCTCATAGGAGTCGGACAAACCTTGTTGCAATAGACAGTCAAGAAATCGTCGTGCTAAGGCCCGAAAGAACCAACACGCCAGAACAGCAACCGTCGTCGATGAAGAGAAGCATTGATCGGAAGGAACCAATCCGTAGACACACGAATGCAAACGAACGAAGACTGGATCCACGCGGATCCATCGAAGACAAGCGCCGACTGAATCCAACGAGATTCGTCGGAGACACACCTCCACATGCCCTCCGACGACAGGGGACGCAACGCCGGGACTTTGGCTGGACGGGGAGAACCTTATTCCATCTTCAAGGAGCCGCCGCCGCCTCGCCTTCCTGAACAGGACACAAACCCTAAACAAACTAAAAAACACCTAAAAAGAATCAGAAGCCCTCCCAACAGCAAGGGCCGGGATCCACCATGTCTCCATGACCCTAAGGTCACAGGAGACGAGGCAGATCGGCGTCGGCGCTGGCGGGAGGCCGGGAAACCCTAGAGTCATGCATGGGAGTCTCTCGTGGGTCGTGGGGGAGGAGAAAATGTTTCGTGTTATTATGATCCTTCTCGTATGCAGCAATTTTGCACGAGAACCACATGAAATGGAACAATCGGTATGGTAGCTTTTTTCTCACAACATAGTCAAGATAATTTCTTTGCTCTAAAAAAGGACAATTTCTTATTGTAAAAGAATATATTTTCTTTATTTACCATTAAAAAGAGAATTTGATGCCATACAACCAACATGTGGTTTTCGAATTCGAGCGGCGCGTGGTCTGCCCAACTTGAGCAGTTTTATGCTTTTATGTAAGTAAACGAGTAGAAAGGGGAGCCAAGAAATGTCACATGCAGAGGGTGACAAGAATCTGGAATACTTGGGGTCGGTTGCTTTTAGTTTCAGGTAAACATCTCCAATACGGGTAGCTATTCCATACCGCACTCGGCCCCACACGGTCATCTAGTCTAGCGCAGAAAGGTGCTTTTACTCGTCCATCACCGGCCGAAAGAGAAGAAAGACGATCGCCGGGTTCTGTCTGTATACTGTCATGGCCAAAAGTCAGGAATGCGATTCCCACCCTGTCCTGTATTGCATTTCTCTTTCTTTCTTTCTTTCTTTATTGCAGCGTTTCCACGTTCTTCACTGATCAATTTCGATTAGTTAACTGGCAGCAAAATCAAACCTAAGCTAGGCGTGACCGGTGTTTGCTAGTAACATATTTTACTTTGGTTCCTTTTCGGAAGATAAAATGTATTCAAAGATTCGTCGTTTATAAAAGTACTGATGAAAGTACTCCCTGCGTCCCAAAATAAGTGACTCAACTTTGTACTAACTTTGTAGGGAGTAGTACTTTGGTTAACCGGTTTGGTTCTTATATTCTTTGCATGGATTCGTGGTTTAAAAGACTAAGTGTATGTTCAGAGAAGGAGGGATTTCGCTCCAGTTCTCTGTTGGCCTGAACTGCACTTTCTCTTGCGACATCCATGTCTGAATTTCCACGCTGGACATAAGCAGATGGGGCATGTCTCATAGATAACCAAATTAATATGCATAAATGATACAGTACAGTACGAGTAGTATTTCTTAGGTTGGAGAGCAATGTCGGCTAAAAGACCGAAATAATTTGATAACTGCGAAATGCAAGAATACTGCTCATTATTATTTATATACTAGTATATCACAACAGTTTACTGCAGATTACATCCTCCAAATACCACTAGTGATAGTTTTCTGACGGTTTAGACAGCAAAATCCTGCTCTGCCCATTGCCGATAATCTTCTTGCCTAAGTAGCTAAGCATAGCCCGTACGTGACCCAATGCTGCGCTAGTCCTAGCTGCGCGCGAACGATCCGATCCGATCGACGGAGCTCAGCGCCGGCGGCGGACGACCGGGGACCACCAGTACTGGAAGCACGACTGGTAGGAGATGAGCAGCAGGACGAGCGCCAGCGCCAGAGCCACGCCCCACGGCGACGACGCGCCGCCGTCCCGCTGCCGCTGGTCGTACCAGGGCGGCTGCTGCTCCCACGACACCACCGGCGGAGGAGCCGCGAGCAGCGACGACGAGGAGTACGACGACGACCGCCAGCGCCGCCCCGTCGCAGACCAATACTGCGCCGCGAGGAGGAGGACGAACGGGGACAGGACGACGGCGACCCGGAGCTGGTCGACGAGGCTCTCCATCGCGGACTCGCAGTGCGAGTAGAGCGACGCGGCGCCGAGGAGGCACGCCGTGGCCAGGAACAGGCACATGTGGAACGACGTCGCCGACGACGGAGACGGCGCGAGCTGCTGCCGCGAGTACGAGTAGCCGTAGCCGTAGCCGTAGCGGTCGCCGTGGTAGTAGCCCCCCGCGCCGCCGCTCGCCATGCTCGATCGCGCGCGTCGCGTCACATGAACTCTAAAAGAAACCCGCGGCTTTGGCGCGCGCGCGTGTGGCTGTTTCCTCGACGTCTCGTCTCCGTCGTCGGTGTTTGACGGCGCAGGGGAGGCGAGGAGCGGAGGATTATATAGACGGGGGGAAGGAATAATGGAGAGGGAGGGAGACCGGGAAAGGGGCGCTTGCGCACTGAACCTTGCTTTGCTTTACTTGGGGCGAGGGGATTCCGGCCGGCGCGGATACCTTCACGAGGGGGTGAAGGTGGGGGCGGGCGAACCGCGCGGCGACGCGTGCCGTGCGCCGCCGCCGACCAGGCTGGCCGGCTCTGGCCGTGGGTGGAGTAGAGGCGTCGGGATGGCATGGAAAGCGCCCGCGAACACGTCGGCGTCGATAAGATGGATGGATGCCCGTCTCGGAGATCTTTATGCAGCGTAGGTGGCTCAGGGCAAAATATACGGGGATATTTTTACGCAAGCGTTAATACATACGCGTATACACTCATCCCTACGAACGCACACACGCACACTCTATCCATATGAGCACCTTCGAGAAACTGAGCCGGCATATCATCTTGGGATCTTTGCCGTGCATATGCACTGGATATTTTTTGCCGTGTTCAAGCCTGTTTCTCTCTAAAACTTCAAGAAATGTATATATACAAAGACGATATAAATACGGATAAGTATAGAGAGGACCCCGCCGACGCACATATATATACAAAGGTTCAAAGACAAAAAATTAACATCCACGCAGACAGTGGCCCTGAGACTGCCCATAGTGGGAGTAATTTCAGAAGTAACATAAGGTCCAACTCAACAAATTTGCTTACGTGACAATGATTTAATGAGGAGAAAGATGATTTGAGTA
Organism: Elymus sibiricus; assembly: GCA_039707655.1. Taxonomy (NCBI): domain Eukaryota; kingdom Viridiplantae; phylum Streptophyta; class Magnoliopsida; order Poales; family Poaceae; genus Elymus; species Elymus sibiricus. Next base: position 323,523,733 of record CM077674.1, on the reverse strand, counting down.
ACATAGCTAGTTACTACTATGAGTAACATCACACATACCAAAGATGAGTCTACAAGCTAATAAATAAAGTGTTGCATGACACCACACTTATGTTACTTCCCACTATAGAGGTAGTAACATTTTTTTTTCGAAACGGAGGCAAAAGATTTGCCTCATCCATTAATTAAGAAGGAGTTTAGAGTTGCTTTTACAAAGAAAAGCGAAAAGAAATATTACAGGGCCACCACTCTCCCGGCATGATCTGACCCAAGTGCTTTGCGCCCGCGGTTACCCAAAGGTTGGCGTCGTTCTGAATGTTTGAAAGCAAGACGGACGGAAGCGTCGACTTATGACGAAACACCCGTGCATTTCTCTCGCACCATATGGTCCAGCATGTTAGCATAGTAAGGGAGGCCATCGCCTTTCGGTTGGGCATATTGGTGGCCGACATGTTGAGCCACCAGTCCTTGATGGAGTGCATCGTGATCCAGGAAGAGATGTCGAGGTAGTCGAACTTGAGCCAGCCCTTGATCATACCCCATAGTCTAATGGAATACCGGCACTTGAAGAAGATGTGGCCCACCGTTTCCATCGTCTGCTTGCATAGTGGACAGAGGCCACAGTTCGGCCACCCTCTCCTTTCCAATCTATCTGCCGTCCAGACTCGGTTTTGTATTGCCAGCCATGCAAAGAATTTCATCTTAGGGGGGGGGGGGGGGCAGACCTTCCAAACAGCGGTGCCCATGGGCGATCAGACTGACCCAAGAAGTTGCGCACTGTACGCGGAGGTGGCGGAATAGACCCCGCTGTCGGTATGCTTCCAGGTAATGATGTCGTTGGCGTCCATCGCGAGGAGGATGGCCCTCAGCCGAGCCCATAAGGTGACAAGCTGCCGGATGTGGTCCATCGTCCAGTTGTTGGGGAGCTTGATTTTGGACAGCCACGCATCCGCATGCATGGCCTCCTTGACCTTCCACTTCTTCCTCGTGGAAGCCTCGAAGATGAGCGGTGCAATGACAGAAGGTTTCTCTCCGTTAACCCAAGGGGAATCCCAAAATGGTGCGCATGCCCCGTTGCCAATGGTGATGCGCGTGGAAGCATAGAATAGATCTCGGTCAAGCTCATCACAGGGGTTGTCCATCCCAATCCACGGCTTGGAAGGCTCAGTCCACTCAAACCAAAGCCATCTAAGCCGAAGGGCTCTCGCAAACTTAGTCAAATCCAGAACTCCAAGCCCTCCAAGGTCAGTCGGCCGACAGACTGAATTCCAGTTAACCTTACACTTGGCCCCGGTTGCCTTATTGGAGCCCGCCCATAGGAATGCCCTCTCCAACTTTGTGATGTTTAGCAGGGTGCCCGAGGGAGGGCTAAGGGCGATGATGTGGTAAATGACCTGAGAGGTGAGCACGGACTTGACGAGCGCCCCGCGCCCTATGGCAATAATATTTTGCCCTCTCCAACATATGCATGTTACTACTCTAAGTTACTCCCCACTATGGGTAGTCCGAGCAAAATGGCTGAGCTTCTCGAGGATCTTGCTACTTCCCCGAGAACAACACCAAGTTCGTTGGCGGTGATAGTGAAGCGTATTGGCGGCAAGAATGGAATTGCAGGATGTGGGTCTTTTTATAGCAGTGGACGGCGGGTAAACATGGCTGGCGGCGGGAAAAAAGTGGCTGTAAAATTGCCACCGACCGGCACGGGAGGTTGATGAGGGAGGTGAAACTTTCCTCCCGCGAGAGCGGTTGACCGATGGCGCGCGCTCTAAATCAGTGTCCACAACCATCAAATATGAAGGCTCGCGGGCTCAATATGGAGCGCCCTAGATATGTTATGGCGATTCTACTAAAGCGTCATTTTGGCCCAAAATCGTCATAGTGCCGATTGTCCAATATGGAGCCTCTGCTAGAGTTGCACTAGAGGCATCTCCAACGCCGATTATCAAACATGCATCATCAAACGTGTGCATCCGTGTGGTCCAACCGAAGTCACCAAATGTCTGCCCTTGTCCAGACTCCTCCCTTTGACAAACTAGATGACACCCCGCACGTTGCTGCGGAAATTTCTAGCAGACAAAGGTAGAAGTTAAATTCAACTAAATTATGCGGTTCAAATATTCAATGGTAGTAATAGCCAAAAAGAAATAGTAGAAAAAAGTTTTTTTTTGTGAAGAAGGAAGAAAAATCAGTGTAAGAAAATGGAAATAAATCAGTCGAGGAGAAATCCTCACAAAAGAAATTCAAACATGTTTTCGTTAGAGGAGGAAAGAATTTTACTCCCTCCGTCCCATAATGTAGGACCTACATTATGGGACGGAGGGAGTACATATTATTCTTATGTATAGCAATTAGGTTTGTAGCTAATCTTGTCTGATATGTATGTATCTCTTAGCTAGCTAGGGTTCATTGGATACATACCTAGGGTAGTTAGCAAAGAACTAATCATGCTTGTCTGAATGCATACGTGCGCACTAGCAACTGGGGCGCACCATTGGCGCGCCACCTGAGAGGGAGTTTGGCGGGGCCGCACCTTTCATTTGCCTTTTGTGGTCTGGCCAACACATGTACTGGTAACTGTTACTGAACTGATGAAAGCATGCAAATTTCTTAGCTTGGTACATGCACATACACCCTTTTCACTTCTCTTTTCTGATCTGGGTAGCACATGCAAATGGATAGCAATAAATAAAATAACACTAACAGGAGCATGCTGTTGCTACTTTGAAGAGAAAGATACTACACAGAAGTACAGTGCACGTACAAAATTGATCATGTAGGCTAAACTTTACTTCTTATGAAAAGAGAGCAAATAGCACATCAAAAGCAGATGCCTGAATGACCTTGTCCATTCCGGGCAGGTCGAACATCTCGATCAGCATGGAGGTGGGCCTCGTCATGGCGGCAGAACGATTAGTTGTGTGGCGCTGGTTGGACGTCGGCGAGGATGGTGGCGTTGATCCCGCTGCCCTCGGGCCACGGCTGCATCGTAAGAGAGGAGGTGTTCACAGGGAGAGGACCAATATGCTGGCTCTGGATTCCTGTGTGAGAGTCACCAACAGACATGGCGGTGGCGCCGGTTCTCGCCTCCCAGTCTCCAGTGGTGAGGCCGGTGAGGTGGAAGGGTACAAAGAGGACTTGGAGATATGCATACTCTCGCCAATCATCTGGATATGCATTACTTACAGGTAGAGCTGAAATAGATAAATTTCTGACCTTTTAGAGTCTGTCCTCAAGCTAATAGGTAGCTGTAGTGTCAGGTGATCACCACTATCCAATTGCTTGGTGACTTTGAGAAAAGTTCCTGATAAAACAAAGATTCAGTTACAACAATAATGCCTAGGGTTCATCAAACTGTTTTCATGCCTAGTCAGATAGATTAATGGAGTTATCAGTGCTAATGACAAATCGTCAGGGAAAGAAGGCATGTGAATGCATTTGGACCTTCTCAGGTAGGTATCTTGACATTCATGAATAGAGCTTTCAGTTATAGGATCTTAGCTGAGAAAGGAATGGCGTGGGGCTCGCGATTTGATGGAGATTTCTTGTGCTAACAATTTCAGCGAGGTCACTATCTTCTTGCCGGTATGAAGTCGTGGAGTAAGAGCATCTATAACCGGACCCCCACTTTCTTCCGAAACGTCCGGGCCCAAAAATATCACCCAACCGGACCCCCCCCCCCCCCCCCCCCCCAAATCCGGCATATATGTTCGGGCCGTTTGGCACTCTTCATATACAGTCCATATGTGAAGCGGATATGGGACGGCTGGATGCGTTCGTCATGTCGAACCGGCCCATCCCAACCACTACTGCTATAGTCAGGCATGTTACATATTCAAGACTGTTTTCTCAAACTTTTCAAAACAGCTTTTGCTGAGTTTCATTTTTGAAATCTTAGTTCACCTTCGCATGCTAAGATCATCCGCGGCAATATGCACAGAATTCAGCCATATACAAATCCATGATGTCAAACACCACACTTCAAATTCAATTGTATTAAACAGTACAGAAATGACAAATACTCAACGAAGTTCGATGAACATAGGAAAACGATTTGTTTCAGCTGGGTGCACGACACCATTTGATTCACACGATCGCGCGGCGCGCTTCATCCCCCTCCAGTTGGTGAGAGCGATCGTAACCACGTGTCCCGGTTGGACCCATACTAGTGGTGAAACTTGTCGCCCATACGCATCTTCTTCCTCGCGATATCCGCTCTCCCATCCCTCTCTCTGCTCCACACCTCCGACGAGATGCAGCTCCCCGAGCCTCTCCTTCCTCCTTGCCCTCTCCATCTGCACGAAATGCTACATGGGGCCATCAATGCGAGGACGAAGGACGAGCGGTGTGTGTGTGGGAGAATGATGAGCAGCTCCAATGAGACGCCCCCGACAGACAAGGCGGTTGATCATTTGATCGGTACAGCCAGGTGGCACCGCCATAAACATGCTATGTGGAGCCACGCAACACCCACAAATGCTACCACATGTCCTTCCTCACTCCTTGAATTTCTACGATCTAATAAATCACATCTCCACAAAATGGCAGGATGCCAAACAACAACAACGCTGCCTTTCAATTCCAGACAAGTTTAGAATAGACTAGAATTGAATTGAATCACCATAAAATCTCAAAACCTAGTTATGGTTTTGTCATGCACCACTGTCCATGACTAGTTCTTTGATTCCAGTCTCTACTCCTTCCATGTCAAGTTTGGTGGGAAAAAGAGATGGGTTTTCAGTGAACAGTCATTGAATGATTTCATTTCCTCCTACTTCAGATCTGTGCTTTAGAGTTAATTGCGCGCATTGTTTGCCGGTGAATGTAGGATGCTTCTTACTGATACAAGATACAACTATCTTCAGCAGACACCAAATCCACAAAATTGTAACACATCAAAGAGCCACGTTCACAAATAAAATTGTAACTCAGTGCACCTACGTAACAACAAGCCAGATAGAACCAGACAGGCCAAAGTGGTCGTCCCCTCACACATAATAATACAGCCCTAAAAAGGATCATCCGCCCTACGGGCTTTACCTTACAGTGACTATATCATCAATCTTCAAGATCATTCTAACGCACTCGCACGCCAGCGAGATGGCGCTCGTGCTCACAAGCAATGGCTACACAACATTCTCCTCTAGGATGTTTGTGATCTGGCCTTTCCTCACATTGATGCCCGTGTTCTTCTCACCCTTGGCATGACGGTTCCTTAGCTCGGTAACAATGGCGATTCGGTTGAGCCCTGCATTCTCAGCCAACGTGTAAGGGATGACCTCAAGTGCGCCAGCAAACTCCTTGATGCAGTAACTCTCCATCCCATGGAGCTCCTTTGACCAAGCAGCCAGTTGCATTGACATTTCTATTTAAGGAGCACCGCCACGAGCAATTAAAAACCTCTTGTTCACCAAGCACCTTCATAAAAGTAAGCATGAACATGATCATAACACTGAAGAAACAATACATTTGTAAGCTAAAAGTAGTACTAAGTTGCTTCATATAATATGGTTATATGTAACGGTATAAATACCACAAAATGATGCACAAGCTTGAAATAGACCATGAGCAAGATTAATCATTTCATGAGGATACATGTCTACTTAAGCTCAAGGCCTATACATTGGTATGGAACTTATCTTTATAAGTATGCCTACAAGGCCATGAAGACCATGAGGCCAGGAAAACCATGTACTACAAGCAGTTGTTTCTTTAGTAAAATTCAGAAGCAACCATCTAATTATGAATCAACATGCACCTACACATTCCCACATCTAGACTTCACAACATGAACTGATGCGCACACCCACACATTGTCATACATTGATCAAACCGAGGCCTACTACTGTGGAAGTGTTGAAATTCACACGCATAAGATGATGCAGTCAATGTAATATCCAAAACAAGCATATTGATACCACACCAATGTTAAAAAAGATAGTAAAAAGCATTGGAGCTAGCTACTAGCTCTCACTAGAATTTCCATTTTAAAGGACATGATGCACACAGACCCCTACGTCACTATCCTGGTTTCTCACATAAACATGCACACAAGTAATGGTCTGAAGCTTATACACTACAACAAGCTTGTATTACAAGGAGGACATAAGGTCCTTTTATTAGGACTTACAAATAGACCTACATCACTAGCAACTTTACCAAGCTTGCATTTTTCAGCTAAATCTCAAACAGCTAACTATTGCTTCGCATGACTAGCCAAATTGACTTTGATATCTAACTTACATGCAACTCAAGATTGTACAACTAGCTGACTAAGTGCTAGCTAATATTACTAGCCAACTTACATTCTACTTTTTATCATCTTGCTAGAACTAAAACATCATAACATGCCGGCATGCATGCACGGATTCTAACAACTACCACTTGTAAAAAGATTAGAAGTAACAAAAGGTGCTTCCTAGCCATTCTATGGTGTCCTACTGCATCACTTAGCCCATAAGAGGTGATCTAGCCATCAGATTCAAGCACTGCAACGGTGTATGTGGAAGCAACATAATAAAAGGAGACCATGTTGATAATGACATAAAGAGAACATGACAGTTTATGTGCATGCAACGTGACAGGAAATTGTCATTTACTTGAAGCATGAGGATTGCAACCAACCTACAAGAACACAAGGATCCTATAATTTTAGTGCATTAAACTAATTAAAAACAATGTTGCTTTCAACATGTAAATAAACATATTATAGCAGAACAAATGTTCGGTTACACCACTTAACAATTTACTGCAATGAACAGATCCAACAGAAAATTATGAGTATGATCCTACTCCCTCCGTTCCTAAATATAAGCCTTTTTAGAGATTTCAATATGGACTACATATGGATGTATATAGACATAAGTGTAGATTCACTCATTTTGCTCCATATGTAGTCCATATTGGAATCTCTAAAAAGACTTAAATTTAGGAACGGAGGGAGTATCATCTTAATCGACTATAATTAATAATTGTTCAACAATCCTTTGCACATTTAAGTTACTTCACATCATTAACCAATAATACTTCACCCAAGTCACCATACTCAAATTGACTTAGAAAAGCAGGCCTACAATCGAGAACATTTCAAGCATATAACACATAAAAGATTGTTTCAGTGGATGTCACATTACCTGATGACACAGAGGGCATCATGGAGACTGCGATCAGCCTCATCAATAACCAACTGGTTGGAACCACGGACAAGCACAGTCGCGGTCCTCCCCATGTCCCTGATGCCAGTGATCTTAACAATCTTGCCATCTCCGGCAGACACTTCCTCGGCAACATCAGCATACCCAAGTTTATCCTCACGGAAATGCGCAATGTTGGCAATTGGCAGGCAGTTGAGAGTCTTGGTGATAAACTCAATCTCGTCCCTCTCTACATCCTTGACCACCAGAATCTTAGCCTTTGCGAGATAATGCAGCGACAACTCAGTCACCGCATCACGTAAGATGCTCTTCTGGATGAGGAGGACATTGCATCCAGACGACTTGATCTTCTTATAGGTGCCAAGTTGGGTTGGGGATCTTTGGATCTTCTTAGCTCAGGTTGCTTCTCGTTGATTAGCTAAGTTGGCACAGATATTTGGAGCGTGGCAGCAGAAGATTCTCTTGGCATGGGAATCAAGATAAATTTGCTTGAAACATTATGTTTGCCATTCCATCCAACTAACCCAGTTTTGCTTTTGACAGCAAAAATTATGGACACCTGGAGCACCCAGTCACCCACTGTGGAGACAGACCATCTGAAAATTGCATGCATTTCTTCGGTGCTGCACTCTTCAGACCCACTAGCTTTGCATGGATGCTTGAACCCTTATAGATGTATAACCCACTAGCTGGTGGAAGTAATGAATCATCATGCACCTTATCAGTGCTAATGACAAATCGTCGGGGAAAGAAGGCATGTGAATGCATTTGGACCTTCTCAGGTAGGTATCTTGACATTCATGAACAGAGTTTTCAGTTATAGGATCTTAGCTGAGAAAGAAATGGCGTGGGGCTCGCGATTTGATGGAGATTTCTTGTGCTAACAATTTCAGCGAGGTCACTATCTTCTTGCCGGTATGAAGTCGTGGAGTAAGAGCATCTATAACCGGACCCCCACTTGCTTCCTAAACGTCCGGGCCCAAAAATATCACCCAACCGGACCCCCCAAATCCGGCATATATGTTCGGGCTGTTTGGCACTCTTCATATACAGTCCATATGTGAAGCGGATATTGGACGGCTGGACGCGTTCGTCATGTCGAACCGGCCCACCCCAACCACTACTGCTATAGTCAGGCATGTTACATATTCAAGACTGTTTTCTCAAACTTTCCAAAACAACTTTTGCTGAGTTTCATTTTTGAAATCTTAGTTCACCTTCGCATGCTAAAATCATCCGCGGCAATATACACAGAATTCAGCCATATACAAATCCATGATGTCAAACACCACACTTCAAATTCAATTGTATTGAACAGTACAGAAATGACAAATACTCAACGAAGTTCGATGAACATAGGAAGACGATTTGTTTCAGCTGGGTGCACGGCACCATTTGATTCGCACAATCGTGCGGCGCGCTTCATCCCCCTCCAGTTGGTGCGAGTGATCGTAACCACGTGTCCCGGTTGGATCCATACTAGTGGTGAAACTTGTCGCCCATACGCATCTTCTTCCTCGCGATATCCGTTCTCCCATTCCTCTCTCTGCTCCACACCTCCGACGAGATGCAGCTCCCCGAGCCTCTCCTTCCTCCTTGCCCTCTCCATCTGCACGAAATGCTACATGGGGCCATCAATGCGAGGACGAAGGACGAGCGGTGTGTGTGTGGGAGAATGATGAGCAGCTCCAATGAGACGCCCCCGACAGACAAGGCGGTTGATCTTTTGATCGGTACAGCCGGGTGGCACCGCCATAAACATGCTACGAGGAGCCACGCAACACCAACAAATGCTACCACATGTCCTTCCTCACTCCTTGAATTTCTACGATATAATAAATCACATCTCCACAAAATGGCAGAATGCCAAACAACAACAACGCTGCCTTTCAATTCCAGACAAGTTTGGGATAGACTAGAATTGAATTGAAACACCATAAAATCTCAAAACCTAGTTATGGTTTTGTCATGCACCACTCTCCATGACTTGTTCTTTGATTCCAGTCTCTACTCCTTCCATGTCAAGTTTGGTGGGAAAAAGAGCTGGGTTTTCAGTGAACAGTCATTGAATGATTTCATTTCCTCCTACTTCACATCTGTGCTTTAGAGTTAATTGCGCGCATTGTTTGCTGGTGAATGTAGGATGCTTCTTACTGATACAAGATACAACTATCTTCAGCAGACACCAAATCAACAAAATCGTAACACATCAAAGAGCCACGTTCACAAATAAAATTGTAACTCAGTGCACCTACGTAACAACAAGCCAGATAGAACCAGACAGGCCAAAGTGGTCGTCCCCTCTCACACAATAATACAGCCCTAAAAAGGATCATCCGCCCTACGGGATTTACCTTACAGTGACTATATCATCAATCTTCAAGATCATTCTAATGCACTCGCACACCAGCGAGATGGCGCTCGTGCTCACAAGCAACGGTTGCACAACATTCTCCTCCAGGATGTTTGTGATCTGGCCTTTCCTCACATTGATGCCCGTGTTCTTCTCACCCTTGGCATGATGGTTCCTAGCTTGGTAACAATGGTGATTTGGTTGAGCCCTGCATTCTCAGCCAACGTGTAAGGGATGACCTCAAGTGCACCAGCAAACTCCTTGATGCAGTAACTCTCCATCCCATGGAGCTCCTTTGACCAAGCAGCTAGTTGCATTGACATTTCTATTTCAGGAGCACCGCCACTAGCAATTAAAAACCTTTTGTTCACCAAGCACGTTCATAAAAGTAAGCATTAACAGGATCAAAATACTGAAGAAACAATACATTTGCAAGCTAAAAGTAGTACTAAGTTGCTTCATATAATATGGTTATATGTAACGCCATAAATACCACAAAATGATGCACAAGCTTGAAATAGACCATGAGCAAGATTAATCATTTCATGAGGATATATGTCTACTTACGCTCAAGGCATATACATTGGTATGGAACTTATCTTTATAAGTTTGACTACAAGGCCATGAAGACCATGAGGCCAGGAAAACCATGTACTACAAGCAGTTGTTTCTTTAGTAAAATTCAGAAGCAACCATCTAATTATGAATCAACATGCACATACATTCTCACATCAAGACTTCACAACATGAACTGATGCGCACACCCACACATTGTCATACATTGATCAAACCGAGGCCTACTACTGTGGAAGTCTTGAAATTCACACGCATAAGATGAGGCAGTCAATGTAATATCCAAAACAAGCATATTGATACCACACCAATGTTACAAAAGACAGTAAAAAGCATTGGAGCTAGCTACTAGCTCTCACTAGAATTTCCATTTTAAAAGACATGATGCACACAGACCCCTACGTCACTATCCTGGTTTCTCACATAAACATGCACACAACTAATGGTCTGAAGCTTATACACTACAACAAGCTTGTATTACAAGGAGGACATAAGGTCCTTTTATTAGGACTTACAAACAGACCTACACCACTACCAACTTTACCAAGCTGACATTTTACAGCTAAATCTCAAACAGCTAACTATTGCTTCGCATGACTAGCAAAATTGACTTTGATATCTAACTTACATGCAACTCAAGATTGTACAACTAGCTGACTAAGTGCTAGCTAATATTACTAGCCAACTTACATTCTACTTTTTATCATCTTGCTAGAACTAAAACATCATAACATGCCGGCATGCATGCACGGATTCTAACAACTACCACTTGTAAAAAGATTAGAAGTAACAAAAGGTGCTTCCTAGCCATTCTGTGGTGTCCTACTGCAGCACTTAGCCCATAAGAGGTGATCTAGCCATCAGATTCAAGCACTGCAACGGTGTATGTGGAAGCAACATAATAAAAGGAGACCATGTTGATAATGACATAAAGAGAACATGACAGTTTATGTGCATGCAACGTGACAGGAAATTGTCATTTACTTGAAGCATGAGGATTGCAACCAACCTACAAGAACACAAGGATCCTATAATTTTAGTGCATTAAACTAATTAAAAACAATGTTGCTTTCAACATGTAAATAAACATATTATAGCAGAACAAATGTTCGGTTACACCACTTAACAATTTACTGCAATGAACAGATCCAACAGAAAATTATGAGTATGATCCTACTCCCTCCGTTCCTAAATATAAGCCTTTTTAGAGATTTCAATATGGACTACATATGGATGTATATAGACATAAGTGTAGATTCACTCATTTTGCTCCATATGTAGTCCATATTGGAATCTCTAAAAAGACTTAAATTTAGGAACGGAGGGAGTATCATCTTAATCGACTATAATTAATAATTGTTCAACAATCATGTGCACATTTAAGTTACTTCACATCATTAACCAATAAAACTTCACCCAAGTCACCATACTCAAATTGACTTAGAAAAGCAGGCCTACAATCTAGAACCTTTCAAGCATATAACACACAAAAGATTGTTTCAGTGGATGTCACATTACCTGATGACACAGAGGGCATCATGGAGACTGCGATCAGCCTCGTCAATAACCAACTGGTTGGAACCACGGACAAGCACAGTCGCGGTCCTCCCCATGTCCCTGATGCCAGTGATCTTAACAATCTTGCCATCTCCGGCATACACTTCCTCGACAACATCAGCATACCCAAGTTTATCCTCACGGAAATGCTCAATGTTGGCAATTGGCAGGCAGTTGAGAGTCTTGGTGATGAACTCAATCTGATCCCTCTCTACATCCTTGACCACCAGAATCTTAGCCTTTGCGAGATAATGCAGCAACAACTCAGTCACCGCATCACGCAAGATGCTCTTCTGGATGAGGAGGACATTGCATCCACACGACTTGATCTTCTTATAGGTGCCAAGTTGGGTTGGGGATCTTTGGATCTTCTTAGCTCAGGTTGCTTCTGGTTGATTAGCTAAGTTGGCACAGATATTTGGAGTGTGGCAGCAGAAGATTCTCTTGGCATGGGAATCAAGATAAATTTGCTTGAAACATTATGTTTGCCATTACATCCAACTAACCCAGTTTGGCTTTTGACAGCAAAAATTATGGACACCTGGAGCACCCAGTCACCCACTGTGGAGACAGACCATCTGAAAATTGCATGCATTTCTTCGGTGCTGCACTCTTCAGACCCACTAGCCTTGCATGGATGCTTGAACCCTTACAGATGTATAACCCACTGGCTGGTGGAAGTAATGAATCATCATGCACCTTATTAGTGCTAATGACAAATCATCAGGGAAAGAAGGCATGTGAATGCACTTGGACCTTCTCAGGTAGGTATCTTGACATTCATGAACAGAGCTTTCAGTTATAGGATCTTAGCTGAGAAAGGAATGGCGTGGGGCTCGCGATTTGATGGAGATTTCTTGTGCTAACAATTTCAGCGAGGTCACTATCTTCTTGCCGGTATGAAGTCGTGGAGTAAGAGCATCTATAACCGGACCCCCACTTGCTTCCTAAACGTCCGGGCCCAAAAATATCACCCAACCGGACCCCCCCAAATCCGGCATATATGTTCGGGCTGTTTGGCACTCTTCATATACAGTCCATATGTGAAGCGGATATTGGACGGCTGGACGCGTTCGTCATGTCGAACCGGCCCATCCCAACCACTACTGCTATAGTCAGGCATGTTACATATTCAAGACTGTTTTCTCAAACTTTCCAAAACAACTTTTGCTGAGTTTCATTTTTGAAATCTTAGTTCACCTTCGCATGCTAAAATCATCCGCGGCAATATACACAGAATTCAGCCATATACAAATCCATGATGTCAAACACCACACTTCAAATTCAATTGTATTGAACAGTACATAAATGACAAATACTCAACGAAGTTCGATGAACATAGGAAGACGATTTGTTTCAGCTGGGTGCACGACACCATTTGATTCGCACGATCGTGCAACGCGCTTCATCCCCCTCCAGTTGGTGCGAGCGATCGTAACCACGTGTCCCGGTTGGACCCATACTAGTGGTGAAACTTGTCGCCCATACGCATCTCCTTCCTCGCGATATCCGCTCTCCCATCCCTCTCTCTGCTCCACACCTCCGACGAGATGCAGCTCCCCGAGCCTCCCCTTCCTCCTTGCCCTCTCCATCTGCATGAAATGCTACATGGGGCCATCAATGCGAGGACGAAGGACGAGCGGTGTGTGTGTGGGAGAATGATGAGCAGCTCCAATGAGACGCCCCCGACAGACAAGGCGGTTGATCTTTTGATCGGTACAGCCGGGTGGCACCGCCATATACATGCTACGTGGAGCCACGCAACACCCACAAATGCTACCACATGTCCTTCCTCACTCCTTGAATTTCTACGATCTAATAAATCACATCTCCACAAAATGGCAGGATGCCAAACAACAACAACGCTACCTTTCAATTCCAGACAAGTTTGGGATACACTAGAATTCAATTGAAACACCATAAAATCTCAAAACCTAGTTATGGTTTTGTCATGCACCACTGTCCATGACTAGTTCTTTGATTCCAGTCTCTACTCCTTCCATGTCAAGTTTGGTGGGAAAAAGAGCTGGGTTTTCAGTGAACAGTCATTGAATGATTTCATTTCCTCCTACTTCAGATCTGTGCTTTAGAGTTAATTGCGCGCATTGTTTGTTGGTGAATGTAGGATGCTTCTTACTGATACAAGATACAACTATCTTCAGCAGACACAAAATCCACAAAATCATAACACATCAAAGAGCCACGTTCACAAATAAAATTGTAACTCAGTGCACCTACGTAACAACAAGCCAGATAGAACCAGACAGGCCAAAGTGGTCGTCCCCTCACACATAATAATACAGCCCTAAAAAGGATCATCCGCCCTACGGGCTTTACCTTACAGTGACTATATCATCAATCTTCAAGATCATTCTAACGCACTCGCACGCCAGCGAGATGGCGCTCGTGCTCACAAGCAACGGCTGCACAACATTCTCCTCCAGGATGTTTGTGATCTGGCCTTTCCTCACATTGATGCCCGTGTTCTTCTCACCCTTGGCATGACGGTTCCTTAGCTCGGTAACAATGGCGATTGGGTTGAGCCCTGCATTCTCAGCCAACGTGTAAGGGATAACCTCAAGTGCATCAGCAAACTCCTTGATGCAGTAACTCTCCATCCCATGGAGCTCCTTTGACCAAGCAGCAGTTGCATTGACATTTCTATTTCAGGAGCACCGCCACCAGCAATTAAAAACCTCTTGTTCACCAAGCACCTTCATAAAAGTAAGCATGAACAGGATCAAAACACTGAAGAAACAATACATTTGCAATCTAAAAGTAGTGCTAAGTTGCTTCATATAATATGGTTATATGTAACACCATAAATACCACAAAATGATGCACAAGCTTGAAATAGACCATGAGCAAGATTAATCATTTCATGAGGATACATGTCTACTTACGCTCAAGGCATATACATTGGAATGGAAATTATCTTTATAAGTATGCCTACAAGGCCATGAAGACCACGAGGCCAGGAAAACCATGTACTACAAGCAGTTGTTTCTTTAGTAAAATTCAGAAGCAACCATCTAATTATGAATCAACATGCACATACACATTCTCACATCTAGACTTCACAACATGAACTGATGCGCACACCCACACATTGTCATACATTGATCAAACCGAGGCCTACTACTGTGGAAGTGTTGAAATTCACACGCATAAGATGAGGCAGTCAATGTAATATCCAAAACAAGCATATTAATACCACACCAATGTTACAAAAGACAGTAAAAAGCATTGGAGCTAGCTACTAGCTCTCACTAGGATTTCCATTTTAAAGGACATGATGCACACAGACCCCTACGTCACTATCCTGGTTTCTCACATAAACATGCACACAACTAATGGTCTGAAGCTTATACACTACAACAAGCTTGTATTACAAGGAGGACATAAGGTCCTTTTATTAGGACTTACAAACAGACCTACACCACTACCAACTTTACCAAGCTGACATTTTACAGCTAAATCTCAAATAGCTAACGATTGCTTCGCATGACTAGCCAAATTGACTTTGATATCTAACTTACATGCAACTCAAGATTGTACAACTAGCTGACTAAGTGCTAGCTAATATTACTAGCCAACTTACATTCTACTTTTTATCATCTTCCTAGAACTAAAACATCATAACATGCCGGCATGCATGCACAGATTCTAACAACTACCACTTGTAACAAGATTAGAACTAACAAAAGGTGCTTCCTAGCCATTCCGTGGTGTCCTACTGCAGCACTTAGACCATAAGAGGTGATCTAGCCATCAGATTCAAGCACTGCAACGGTGTATGTGGAAGCTACAAAACAGAAGGAGACCATGTTGATAATGACAGAAAGAGAACATGACAGTTTATGTGCAAGCAACGTGACAGGAAATTGTCATTTACTTGAAGCATGAGGATTGCAACCAACCTACAAGAACACAAGGATCCTATAATTTTTGTGCGTTAAACTAATTAAAAACAATGTTGCTTTCAACATGTAAATAAACATATTATAGCAGAACAGATGTTCGGTTACACCACTTAACAATTTACTGCAATGAACAGATCCAACAGAAAATTATGAGTATGAACCTACTCCCTCCGTTCCTAAATATAAGCCTTTTTAGAGATTTCAATATGGACTACATATGGATGTATATAGACATAAGTGTAGATTCACTCATTTTGCTTCGTATGTAGTCAATATTGGAATCTCTAAAAAGACTTAAATTTAGGAACGGAGGGAGTATCATCTTAATCGACTATAATTAATAATTGTTCAACAATCATGTGCACATTTAAGTTACTTCACATCATTAACCAATAAAACTTCACCCAAGTCACCATACTCAGATTGACTTAGAAAAGCAGGCCTACAATCGAGAACCTTTCAAGCATATAACACACAGAAGATTGTTTCAGTGGATGTCACATTACCTGATGACACAGAGGGCATCATGGAGACTGCGATCAGCCTCATCAATAACCAACTGGTTGGAACCACGGACAAGCACAGTCGCGGTCCTCCCCATGTCCCTGATGCCAGTGATCTTAACAATCTTGCCATCTCCGGCAGACACTTCCTCGACAACATCAGCATACCCAAGTTTATCCTCACGGAAATGCTCAATGTTGGCAATTGGCGGGCAGTTGAGAGTCTTGGTGATGAACTCAATCTCGTCCCTCTCTACATCCTTGACAACCAGAATCTTAGCCTTTGCAAGATAATGCAGCGACAACTCGGTCACCGCATCACGCAAGATGCTCTTCTGGATGAGGACATTGCATCCAGACGCCTTGATCTTCTTATAGGTGCCAAGTTGGGTTGGGGATCTTTGGATCTTCTTGGCTCAGGTTGCTTCTGATTGATTAGCTAAGTTGGCACAGATATTTGGAGCGTGGCAGCAGAAGATTCTCTTGGCATGGGAATCAAGATAAATGTGCTTGAAACATTATGTTCCAACTAACCCAGTTTGGCTTTTGACAGCAAAAATTATGGACACCTGGAGCACCCAGCCACCCACTGTGGAGACAGATCATCTGAAAATTGCATGAATTTCTTGGGTGCTGCACTCTTCAGACCCACTAGCCTTGCATGGATGCTTGAACCCTTGCAGATGTATAACCCACTGGCTGGTGGAAGTAATGAATCATCATGCACCTTATCAGTGCTAATGACAAATCATCAGGGAAAGAAGGCATGTGAATGCATTTGGACCTTTTCAGGTAGGCATCTAAACACTCATCAACATAGCTTTCAGTTATAGGATCTTAGCTGAGAAAGGAAAGGCGTGGGGCTTGGTTCATGGTTGGAACAATTTTAGCGAGGTCATTATCTTCTTGCCGGTACGAAGTCGTGGAGCAATAGCATCAACAACCGGACACCCCACTTTCCTAAACGTCAAAAAACGCTCAACCGAGTTCTTTGATTCCAGTCCTTCAAATCTCTACTCCCATGTCCGGTTATATTCTTGAAATGGCGGGATGCCCAACCAAAGAAAAAAAATCTTGATTTTCAGTGAACAATCATAGAATGGTTACTATGTTATAGAGTTAATTGTGCATATTGTTGCTGGAGAATGTTCTTACTGATACAAGACACCAATATCTTCAGCATGGGGCAGATTACATTTACATAATTTACTATTTCAACACAGAAACAACCCATTACATCCAACGTAGCAGACGTAAGAACAGTCCGTAGCAGAAGCCAAAGAGTTTGTAGCACAAAATACATTCACAAAGAGGCTCAAATACCAAGGAAAATACATTCACAAAGAGGCTCAAATACGAAGGATTATCTATCCAATGCATGAAATATGGTCTCAACGATCTTTGGCCAGGCTCGTGCAGAAGTACAGCAGCATCAAACTACTATAATAACAAAAGAAGGCGCCCAGTGGCCACCGCAGCGTGGCCAGCAAGATCTTCCAACTGTTACGTTTCATTCATCTATGATCGCCTACGGATGACCTGTATTGCGCAGGCCATGATTTAAATAACAGAGTAAAAAAAAACAATTAGATACTACTCCCTCCGTCCCATAATGTAAGACGTTTTATGTTGATTGCAAAAACGTCTTACATTATGGGACGGAGTAGTAGTTTCCATTACAACTTTAAATACGTAAATGTTATTGCACAAAAAAACGCAAAGAACAAAATGCTCAAAGAGAACAAAGGAAGCAAAATCAATGGATCAGATTTCTGGCTTGGAACCCTCTGATAAGGATTACATGTGCGCATAGTATAACCATAGTCGATCATTTGGGGAAAGGATCCTCACTTCCATTCAATTTACAAATCAGAGCAGAAAAACAAAGGTAAAACACCAACATAGAGAGAAGAGAGGGATAGAGATTGTTGGGCAATATGGATCAGATTTCTGGCTTGGAATCCTCTGATAAAGGATTTCATTTGCGCACAGTATAATCATAGTCGATCAGCTGGGGAAAGGATCCTCACTTCCATCTTATCCAAGAAAGCAATCTCTGACAAGAAACCCAGCAAACCACACGAAATTGTTTAGTTTGGTCATCACAGGACAAAAATCTATCAACAGATTACCTAGATTCAATCTGGAGAAATATGCACATTTTCTAATGTTACAAAATGTGCCAGAAGACAGGTAACACGGCGCGGTTTCATAAAGCACCATGCTGTTTAATGCTGGCCGGTGTTTCCGCCCATCTATGCTTCCCTCTACAGGATGACCAAACTGTAAACAACAGGCCATCCTTCCAGTTGTGAAGCAACAAACACAAAACATTTGATCAGCAGTCAAGCAGAAAAAACAAAAAATCAAGTTTTGGGGGATGAACAAAATGATCAACTATATCCTCAGTTCAGGTCTCCAAATTGCTTCCGCATCGCACCTTAGCGCATCAGAAGAACGAAAGTATTTAGTTTGATCATCATCGGACAGCTTCCAACATCAGATAAAAAAGCACAAAACATTCTCATGCAAACTACAAGCAGAAAACATGACATAAACAACAAAAGAAGCAGAACTTGCATGTTTGATGAAAGTGTTTATCATCACAACCATGGTTAAACCAGAACACATATGTCATGGTTAAACCATGACATAAACAACAAAAGAATCTAGAAGAAGATGCAAAGGCTCAGATATTGTATAACATGTTTTTCAGTCATGAATTTTCAGAAGCAGAACTGGCATGTTTGCTGAAAGTGTTTATCATCACAGCCATGGTCAACCAGAACACATAAATCTAAAAGAATGACAATAATGAGAGTTGATCTTTTTGGCTCATATTAAGAAATTCAACCATGTTTTCCCTTGTCCTTCATGAATTAATCAGAAGCGCGGGTAAGATTCAAATCACTGCCACTAATCAAAAGAAATCCACATAAGAGATGGGCATATGTGCAGACAAGATAACATGATAAAAGTCGTTTGAAGTTGATGGGTGGCATCAGATAATAAGCGGACTTTTGTAAACAAATGAAAGATTCAGTGTTTAACATATAATATTTAACATCATTTGCCACCCTGGGTTTGATAATCTTGTATGGCAAAACAAGGAAGACAAATAGAGCGCTTTGTGCAAGGCATCAGATAATAAGATGAGATTATTATTCCACACATGGAATTTTCCATTGAGAGTGTAGGATATCACTTGCCAGCTCGAAAATTTAAATAATTCTAAAATTTTGAGAACAATATCTGAGAAGAAAATCTTGGTTAGACCATTTGACCCAAGAGCAATGGCAAACGCTGCAAAGGGTTGGTAAGTAAACCATTTCTCTATCCGCGCCCGCTACGTCCCCCTCAGACCGAGTGCAACTAAGAGGGATACTAGAAGCTAAGCGCAAACATGACAAAAAGCAGAAGAACTTAAGTAATTGAAAATGTAACTTTCGAGAAGAATAAAGATGGACAATTTTTTTTCTCTCAGATGCCAACCACAAGGGTAGCACGGATGATGCAGACATATCAACATAGCATCAGTTCAGACCGCCCGTCTGCTTGTACTCTCTTCATAGAGAAAGATTTTAGACCAAAAAATTATCAACAAAAGATCAAAGCAAATAAAAAAATTACGAACATATGTGTCCAGTCATCAGGAGTCCAAAACAGAGACCAGATAGCAGAAAAATATATCCCAAAAAACACAAACAAATAACAAAAATTGGATATGTTGTTGGACAGATCCCTCAGAGTGATAATATAGATCTCATCAATGTATGAATCAGGCCACTACTTTTAAATATCACAAGTCATCGCCAGGATCCATAAACAACAATCTCCAATTAGGAAAGAAAAATCAAACAGAAACGTTACCCAGAATCCTCAGTTCAGGTATGAATCAGGCCACTACTTTTTAACATCACAAGTCATCGCCAGGATCCATAAACAACAATCTCCAATTAGGAAAGAAAAATCAAACAGAAACGTTACATAGAATCCTCAGTTCAGGTATGAATCAGGCCACTACTTTTTAACATCACAAGTCATCGCCAGGATCCATAAACAACAATCTCCAATTAGGAAAGAAAAATCAAACAGAAACGTTACACAGAATCCTCAGTTCAGGTAAGAATTTATAAAGAGTTTCATAACAAATGGTTGAGCTGTCAGACAATGCTTTCTAGGCAAATGCATCTCCATCAGACTGCAGCGATGTTCGCTGCTCGCTGCTTGGAGCCCAGTGGGATTATGCTTATGATTTTCATCAAGGAAGAAATCTCAGGAACAACAGAAGATCAAATCAGTAGCCCTCAGGGATTATGCTTATGATTTTCATCAAGGAAGAAATCTCAGGTCTCAAAGATGTGCCATCACTGGACTCACAGAACTGAACTGCAGAGAACACGGCAAACTAAAAACCCATAACACATTTATGATAAGAACAGCAGGAGCAACTTTTGGAGAATGTTATTCACCGCACCTCACAAGTAGCAGTAAACAACTAAAGATCCACAAAAAGGGTAGCCCATTTGAAAAATTCAAGCCCGAAATTACAGCATAGCCCATGTGGACATCAGAATTGCAGATCTTCACAGCGTGGCACACAGAGTGCACCTATCAGTCCCGAAAGATGGTGTGTTTTGTTCATGGTTTTCATCATTGTCCAGCCATATTCTATACATAGTAAAGAACAGAATAAAAATAAACTGAAAAGCAGATGACATATAAATTCGGAATAATTCAGAAAAATTACATTCAGGAATAGAAGATGCAAACAACAATCAACAGCTGTTCAATTTGGCCTCAGAATTGCAGAATGACAGCATGGGCGCACAGCGACCAATCAGTCCGGAAAGATGGTATGATTAACAGGTTTTTCATCACCGGACAAACAGAAACACAAACACATACAAACAGGTCTACAAAACAGAACTTAAATTACTACAGAAAACAAAATCTGACAAAAGAAGACAGAAGAGGAATGACACTAACAGTGAGCTGACATTATGCCCTCAGACATCCAAGGAAGGATCTAACAGCATTAGCTCTCAAGCCTGGCTGGGCGAAAGCTCTTAGGCAGCAATTGCGAATGTTTGAGAAACAAGCCGTAAACTAATCATCACCAGGCTTACATTAACACCAAACAACTAAAGCAAATATATGACCAGCATTGCATCAGACATCCAAGGAAGGATCGCAAAATCATAACACATCAAAGAGCCACGTTCACAAATAAAATTGTAACTCAGTGCACCTACGTAACAACAAGCCAGATAGAACCAGACAGGCCAAAGTGGTCGTCCCCTCACACTTAACAATACAGCCCTAAAAGGGATCATCCGCCCTACAGGCTTTACCTTACACTGACTATATCATCAATCTTCAAGATCATTCTAACGCACTCGCACGCCAACGAGATGGCACTCGTGCTCACAAGCAACGGCTGCACAACATTCTCCTCCAGGATGTTTGTGATCTGGCCTTTCCTCACATTGATGCCCGTGTTCTTCTCACCCTTGGCATGGCGGTTCCTCAGCTCAGTAACAATGGCGATTGGGTTGAGCCCTGCATTCTCTGCCAATGTGTAAGGGATGACCTCAAGTGCATCAGCAAACTCCTTGATGCAGTAACTCTCCATCCCATGGAGCTCCTTTGACCAAGCAGCCAGTTGCATTGACATTTCTATTTCAGGAGCACCGCCACCAGCAATTAGAAACCTCTTGTTCACCAAGCACCTTCATAAAAGTAAGCATGAACAGGATCAGAACACTGAAGAAATAATACATTGTAGGCTAAGATGCAACACCATAAATACTAATACCTCCGTCTCCATCTCAAAATATAAGATGTTTTTGTAGGCTAAACCAGACTGCAAAAACATGCTATTTTGAGACGGATAGTACAAAATAATGCACAATCTTGAAATACACCATGAGCAAGAATGGCCATTTCATGAGGATACATGTCTACTTATGCGCAAGGCATATACTTATTTCAATTGTCATTATACTTAAGCCCACAAGGCCATACAGACCAGGAGGCCAGGCCCCCCATATTTGGACAAACAAGACCTCCAAGCAGTTGTTTCTTAAGTAAAATTCAGAAGCAACCATCTATTATTATGAATCAACAGAAGTTGTAAGGTTAATCCTACCCATGGTTTTTAAGGCGTCACCTAGGCGACGCTTAGGCGTCAGAGCGCTCGGGAACGTCAAGGCGTCGTTCTCGCCTTAGTTTTCTGTCTAAGGCGTCCGACTTGGGTTGTTGAGGCGTCCAGGGCGTCGCCTAGGCGGAGAAGGCGTCGCTTTGGCCGATTCTGGACGCCCTGGGCAGGTCGAGCGGGAATCAGAAGCTGGCGCGCGCGAGAAAGAGAAATTGGGCGGGAGAGAGAGGGTAAACAGAGGCGTGAGAGAGAGGGGAACACACCTGGGACACCAATCGAGGGGAAAAGAGAGAGGAGCTCTCTCCTCTCACGCCGCCGGCCCAGATCCGCTCCTCCTCCGCCGGCCTCCCCGTCTCCGGCCAAGCTCCTCCTCCGCCGGCCCTTCCCCTCTCCGGCCAAGATCCTCCTCTGCCGGCCCTCCCCCTCTTCGGCCAAGCTCCTCCTCCGCCGGCTAGTTTTATGTCTACTCATGGCTGCCATATTAGTCCCCCTAGCGCCTAATAAAAATTGACTAAGGCGTCGCCTCGCCTCGCGCTTTGAGCGCCTAGGCGTTGAGGCGCCCCCCCAGCGCCTTAAAGTGCCTGGACGCCTTAAAAACATTGATCCTACCAGCCCAACATATCCATATTTCTCACATCTAGACTTCGCACATGAATTTCCCTAAAATGAGCAGTCATTGCAATTAGAGGACATAAATAATTTGCTCCGAAAATATTATCAATTTCATAAGATCTGATGTGTGCACCCACAAATTGTCATGCACCGATTACACCAAAGCCTACTACTGTGGAAGTGTTGAAAATCACAAGCATTAAGGCAGTAAAAGGTGTTGGAGCTAGCTACTAGCTCTCACCAGGAATTTCCTTTTCAGAGGATGCAATGCACACACACACACACACACACACCATCATCACTGCACTGGTTTCTCTTGTACACATGCACACAACTAGTGGTATGAAGCTTATACACTACAACAAGGACATGACTCCTTTTATAGGACTTACAAACAAACCTACACCTACAGCTCACTCTCAAACAGCTAACTATTACTTCACGTGACTAGCCAAATTGACTTTGGCATCTGACTTATATGCAGCTCACGCTTGTACAATTAGCTGACCAAGTGCTAGCTAAATATTACTAGCCAGCTTACATTATACTTGCCATCTTGCTGAAACTAGAAATATATAACCTGCCAGCCAACATGCATGCACAGATACTAACAACTACTGCGTTTAACAAGATTAGAACTTAAAAGTTGCTGCCTAGCCACTCTAGTGCCCTACTGCAGCACTTAGCCCATTGTGATATAGCCATCAGATTCAAGCGCTGCAATACAGAGGACTGAGGTGAAGGGCGAGAGACATAGTCGCCTTCACTGTGCTCATGAAGCGGGTAGGTACCTAGGCTAACCCTAAATCATCTCCAACTAGCTCAAAGGTAGCTTCCACACACATCACCCACGTCACTTACTCTTCCGAAATTTAATTTGACAAATCTATTTATCGTCCACACAAAGCACCAAACGTTCAGACACACAAGCATACATGACAAAGGGCCATTGTAAAGAACCATGAACAGACATGACGTGCAACTTAGCAAATGACAAAATGCAGCTTCCTAATTCATCTTGCATTCCAAATCTTCATTATAACATCCAAACAATAATTGATCTGCTATTATGTTAACAGTCATATTATTTATCCTCGCTTACTGCTGCAGTATCTTAAGACAAGTGTACCGCCCATGCAAAGCACCACACGACAGGATCATGGCAGAAAGACAACATGAGAGTATATGTGCAAGCAACATGCAGAAAATTGGCATTTACTTGAAGCATGAGGATTGCAATCCAACCTACAAGAATGCAAGGATCCTGTAATTGTTTGCGCATTAAACTAATGATCCAATGTTGTTTTCAACACATAAATAAACAGATTATAGCAGAACATATGTTCATTGTTTTTACTGCAATGAACAGCTCCAATAGAAAATTAGGAATATGATCCTATCGTCTTAATGGACTGTAATTAATAACCGTTGCACATTGATACGCAGATTTGAGTTAAATGATGTAAAGTAACTTAAATCTAGAGATGGTTAAGAAGATTAATATTTCACCCAAATTACCACATTAAAATGACCTAGAAAAGCAGGCCTAGAATCAATAACCTTTCAAACATATAACAGAGAAGATTGATTCAGTGGAAGTCACATTACCTGATGACACATAGGGCATCATGGAGACTGCGATCAGCTTCATCAATAACCAACTGGTTGGACCCACGGACAAGCACAGTTGCAGTCCTCCCCATGTCCCTGATGCCAGTGATCTTGACAATCTTGCCATCTCCAGCAGACACTTCCTCGACAACATCAGCATACCCAAGTTTATCCTCACGGAAATGCTCAATGTTGGCAATTGGCAGGCAGTTAAGAGTCTTGGTGATGAACTCAATCTCGTCCCTCTCTACATCCTTGACCACCAGAATCTTAGCCTTTGCGAGATAATGCAGTGACAACTCAGTCACCGCATCACGCAAGATGCTCTTCTGGATGAGGAGGACATTGCATCCAGAAGCCTTGATCTTCTTGACCATCCCTAGGATGTAATTACGCTCCTCGCGGAGGATGCGGTCCATCTGCGCATAGTCGGACACGATGACGCTCTGCTCAATATCAGTCTTGGGCGGTGAGATCTGAAACTGGATAACAGCGATCTTGGCATTCTCGATCCTAGATGGCCCTCCGGCAGCATGGCTGGCCTTCTTGTCAAAGATAAGGCCGCGGACAAGCTCAGTATCATCCACGGTGCCGCCGAGCTTCTTTATGATGCGGATGTCACGGAGATCAAGAAGCTCCGGGTGGGCGGGATCGACCACGGAGAGGGCGGCATCAACAGCGAGCGGGGCGAGGAGGCTGGAGTACTGCGAGACGACCTTGGAGTTGAGCGCGGTGGATGCAGATTTGACAAGGGAGTCCCGGTCGGTGAGCTCGATGGGGATGGCCATGCCCTCGAGGACCTCAACGGCGCGGGCCGCGAGGCGGTGGAGGGAGTCGGCGGCGGCGGTGGGGTGGGCGCCGGCCGCGAGGAGGGACTGCGCGCGGCGGAGCAGGGCCCCGGCGATGACGACCACGGTGGTGGTGCCGTCGCCGGCCGCCGCGTCCTGGGAGCGGGAGAGCTCGGCGAGCATGCGCGCGGCGGGCTGGAGGAGGGACATGCGCGAGAGGATGGTGGCGCCGTCGTTGGTGATGATGACCTCCTGGTCCCCGGAGGAGATCATCTTGTCCATGCCGCGGGGCCCGAGGGAGGTGCGCACCGCGTCGGCGACCGAGCGCGCGGAGGCGATGTTGGCGCCGCGGACGTCGTCGCGGCGCTTGGTGTCGGTGTAGGTCTCGCCCTTGCGGGCCGACGGCGCGGCGGCGATGGCGGCAGCGGCCATGGCGGCGGCGGATCGGGAGGGGCGGAGGGGAGGAGGTGCTGGCTAGGGCTTTTCAGATTTCGCTTGGCTCGTGGGAGGGAGGGAGGGGCGCTGGATGGACCTGGAGAGTGCCATCGCGGTTTCGGTATACATCGCAGGAGAGCGGGCCGAAACTTGCGGCCCAGTAGAAGCCGTGGCCACGAATGTTAACTCTCCTAGGGCCTAGAATGATGCAACTTTAAGCGCCGTTTAGGACGCTGGCGCTCGCGCGCATGCCAGCGGGCCGCGGCCCAATATTGCGCCAGCTGGTCTGCTAGGAAAAAAAAGCCGGTCTTTCATAGTAATTTTTTAAAAAATCTTCACATTTAAAAGTTTACAGATTTGAAAATAATTCATAAATTAAAAAAATTCACACATTTGAATAAATGTTCCCGAATTTTTGGATTTGAAAAAAGTTCATGAATTTGAAAAAAGTTCACGGATTTGAATAAAATGTTCACGACTTTATATAAGAAAAACTTCACGAATTTGAAAAAGTTCGGGGATTAGAATAAATGGTCACAAATTTGTGGACCTGATTTTTTTTTCATGAATTTGAATTCTTTTGGTGAATTTGAAATATTTCAGGAATTTAGAAAAAAATCATGAATTTGATAATTGTTCACAAATTTGAATTTAAAAATGTTCATGAATTTGAAAAAGGTCATGAGTTATTTCAATGAATTTGAAAATTGTTCAAAAATTCAAATTTTAAAAGTTCATGAATTTTTTTAAACAATCACTTTTTAAAAAAACTTACAAATTTAAAAATTGTTCATGAGTTCGAGTTTAAATAAATTCATGGTTTTTAAAAGGTTCATGAATTTTATAATTGTTCACGAGTTCAAATTTTAAAAAGTTCATGAATTTTCAAAACGTTCATGAGTTTAAAAAAAAATGTTTGCGAATTTGAAAAAAATTCCCGCATTTGAATTTTACAAAGTTCATGAATTTGAAAAAATCAACGAGTTAGGAAAATGTCCACAAATGTGGAAAAAGTATGTGGACTTGAAAATTGTTTCACGAATTTCGAAAAAGTTCATGATTATAAAAAGTTCACAAATTCAGAAGAAAGTTCGTGAAAACATATAAATGAAAAAGAAATAGAAAAAAGATAAAGAAAAACCGAGGGAACCTCGCAAGAACGCCGCCACGCCAGCACCTTTGTCCGCACCGCCCCTCGTCGGCGGTTTTCCCGCGCCCACGCCGCCTCGCACCGGCGGTCACCGCGCCGTCCCTCGTCGGCGACCGTCACGCGTGTCACTGATTTGCGGGTCCTATGCCATTATCTTTTTTCTTTAATTAAAAATAAAATAAAATAATTTTTTTAAAGAAGTTTACGGGAAGCAGCTCTCAGACAACTTCCCCTAAATTTTAGGGTCATCCGGTGAAGCCAGTATATCAGAAGTTTTTTAAGGGAGCTATTGGGGATGTTCTTAGAGCAACTCCAACAGATCTTCTATCTGGAAAAAAAAGATACCGTTTAGAGGAAATTTGAGAAAAAAAACGTCTTCAACAGATCCCATAAACCCAGAATAAATTTAGAGGATCATGTAAACTTGACCCCCAATTTCCCTTTGGATTTTGGGAATATGAAAACTTCCCCAAAGTTTTGGCGGCAAGGAAACCGCGTGAAACTTCACCGCCCCTGCCACCGCTCCGCCGCTCCACCGTCGTCGCCACAACTCCGGACTGCCGTCGCATTGCATCGCGCCTCGCCGGCTGCCACCTCACCACGCCATTGGCATGCCGGGCCACCGCGTAGCCACGTCGAGTCGCCGTCGTGCCGCCGCCCCGCCCCGCATCTTGCTGGCCACCATCACACATATCACTGACTTGTGGGCCCTAGGCCATTAGCTAGGATTATTTAATAATAAATAAATTTTAGGGGAAGAAGTTTACGGGATCTGACAAAAGTTGCTCTCAGGAAACTTCGCCTAAAATTTACAGTGATCCTGTAAAACGAGTTTTACGTGAAGATTTTTAGGGAAACTTTTGGAGAGCAACTCCAACAGATCTTCTATCTGTAAAAAATATAACGTTTAGAGGAAATTTGGAAAAAAAAATGTCTCCAACAGATCCCATAAATCCAGAATAAATTTAGATGATCATGTAAACTTGGCCCCAAGTTCCCTTTGGATTATGGGAATATTGAAAACTTCCCCAGAGTTATGCCGAGCAAGGAAACCGCCTGAAACTTCACCACCCACGCCGCACCACCGTCGTCGTGTTGTCGCCGCCACAGCTCTGGACTGTCGTCGCCTTGCGTCGCGCCTCGCCGGCCCTCCCTACCTGCCACCTCACCACGCTGCTGCCACGTCGGGTCACCGTCGTGCCGCCGCCCCGCCCCGCATCTCGCTGGCCACCACCACAGGTATCACCGACGTGCGGGCCCTAGGCCATTAGCTAGGATTGTTTAATAAGAAATAAATAAATTTTAGGGGAAGAATTTTACGGGATTTGACAAAAGTTGCTCTCAGGAAACTTCCCCTAAAATTTACAGTGATCCTGTAAAACCAGTTTTACGCGAAGATTTTTAGGGAAACTTTTGGAGTTGCTCTTAGACAGGCTCCGATCAGCATATTGCCAATATTTCAACAAGAACAAAATATGTTTCTCAACCGTAAAAGAATACTTCTCAACCCTAAAAAATCTTTTTCTTTTCTCCTTTTCTGATTTTGTCCAATCTTTGGTAGAATGTTTGGGCTTGGTCCAATAGATAAATCCAAATAAATCTTAAAGGCCCATGAATAAATGACATGAGTAGAGGTGCAATCTTTAGTCCCATCCCATAAATGAAGGTGGTGTGAGGCCAAGTTATATAGTGGAGTCTCCCCACTCCACTAAGTGATGGGTACGACGAAAAAAAGAGAACACCACATGTGCATGCCCGCCTTGTTGGGCGTGGACATGTGACATAAATGGTCCGCGGAAATTCGGTCCGTGGCTTTGTAGAAGCACAACTTTCTTTTGCCATTTTTTTGGTTTCTTGAGCAGTAATTTTTTGAGTTGGAAACTTGACCAATAAGTTTTCGAGTTGGAAACCTAGTCGATTTGGATCCAGATCATGATCGCGACACGGGACCCGTGTGATCTCCTATGTATATAACTTATCGGTCACCGCGCCGTCCCTCGTCGGCGACCGTCACGCGTGTCACTGATTTGCGGGTCCTATGCCATTATCTTTTTTCTTTAATTAAAAATAAAATAAAATAATTTTTTTAAAGAAGTTTACGGGAAGCAGCTCTCAGACAACTTCCCCTAAATTTTAGGGTCATCCGGTGAAGCCAGTATATCAGAAGTTTTTTAAGGGAGCTATTGGGGATGTTCTTAGAGCAACTCCAACAGATCTTCTATCTGGAAAAAAAAGATACCGTTTAGAGGAAATTTGAGAAAAAAAACGTCTTCAACAGATCCCATAAACCCAGAATAAATTTAGAGGATCATGTAAACTTGACCCCCAATTTCCCTTTGGATTTTGGGAATATGAAAACTTCCCCAAAGTTTTGGCGGCAAGGAAACCGCGTGAAACTTCACCGCCCCTGCCACCGCTCCGCCGCTCCACCGTCGTCGCCACAACTCCGGACTGCCGTCGCATTGCATCGCGCCTCGCCAGCCCTCGCCGGCTGCCATCTCACCACGCCGTTGGCACGCCGGGCCACCGCGTAGCCACGTCGAGTCGCCGTCGTGCCGCCGCCCCGCCCCGCATCTTGCTGGCCACCATCACACATATCACTGACTTGTGGGCCCTAGGCCATTAGCTAGGATTATTTAATAATCAATAAATTTTAGGGGAAGAAGTTTACGGGATCTGACAAAAGTTGCTCTCAGGAAACTTCGCCTAAAATTTACAGTGATCCTGTAAAACGAGTTTTGCGTGAAGATTTTTAGGGAAACTTTTGGAGAGCAACTCCAACAGATCTTCTATCTGTAAAAAATATAACGTTTAGAGGAAATTTGGAAAAAAAAATGTCTCCAACAGATCCCATAAATCCAGAATAAATTTAGATGATCATGTAAACTTGGCCCCAAGTTCCCTTTGGATTATGGGAATATTGAAAACTTCCCCAGAGTTATGGCGGCAAGGAAACCGCCTGAAACTTCACCGCCCACGCCGCACCACCGTCGTCGTGCTGTCGCCGCCACAGCTCTGGACTGCCGTCGCCTTGCGTCGCGCCTCGCCGGCCCTCCCTACCTGCCACCTCACCACGCTGCTGCCACGTCGGGTCACCGTCGTGCCGCCGCCCCGCCCTGCATCTCGCTGGCCACCACCACAGGTATCACTGACGTGTGGGCCCTAGGACATTAGCTAGGATTGTTTAATAAGAAATAAATAAATTTTAGGGGAAGAATTTTACGGGATTTGACAAAAGTTGCTCTCAGGAAACTTCCCCTAAAATTTACAGTGATCCTGTAAAACCAGTTTTACGCGAAGATTTTTAGGGAAACTTTTGGAGTTGCTCTTAGACAGGCTCCGATCAGCATATTGCCAATATTTCAACAAGAACAAAATATGTTTCTCAATAAAAGAATACTTCTCAACCCTAAAAAATCTTTTTCTTTTCTCCTTTTCTGATTTTGTCCAATCTTTGGTAGAATGTTTGGGCTTGGTCCAATAGATAAATCCAAATAAATCTTAAAGGCCCATGAATAAATGACAAGAGTAGAGGTGCAATCTTTAGTCCCATCCCATAAATGAAGGTGGTGTGAGGCCAAGTTATATAGTGGAGTCTCCCCACTCCACTAAGTGATGGGTACGACGAAAAAAAGAGAACACCACATGTGCATGCCCGCCTTGTTGGGCGTGGACATGTGACATAAATGGTCCGCGGAAATTCGGTCCGTGGCTTTGTAGAAGCACAACTTTCTTTTGCCATTTTTTTGGTTTCTTGAGCAGTAATTTTTTGAGTTGGAAACTTGACCAATAAGTTTTCGAGTTGGAAACCTAGTCGATTTGGATCCAGATCATGATCGCGACACGGGACCCGTGTGATCTCCTATGTATATAACTTATCGGCCACCGCCAAATACACACCAAGAATCGAGTTAGGATCCCCCCCCCCCTCATTGTTTGGGCCGCCATCGTAGTCTACTCCATCTTGAACATCGGCGTGCACTTGCGAGCGGGAGAGTAGGTCTCTGAAACCTCTTGCCCTTGTGATCTTGAACTGTGAGAGGGCGAATCAGGATTTTGGGAAGTGCTTCGCGTGACTTCTCAGAATTTTCACCACATGCCGTCTACCTCTGTGACGCCCCCGACTTAATCGTGCACTAATCATACACGCAAAGGCACACGATCAAGCCTAGGGACTCACGGGAAGATATCACAACACAACTCTAAACTCAAATAAAATAATACAAGCTTATTATTACAAGCCAGGGGCCTCGAGGGCTCGAATACATAAGCTTGCGCATACAAGCGTCAGCGAAAGCATTAGATATCTGAGTACAGATATAAAAGTAAAACAGATGCCTTAAGAAGGCTAGCACAAACATAGATAGCGGATCGAAAGAGGCGAGGCCTCCTGCCTGGGAACCTCCTAACTACTCCTCGTCGGCTGGCTCGATCCAGTAGTAGGTACCATCGGGACCCTCCTGGTAGTAAGCTCCGGCGGTGGCATCTGGCTCCTGGGCTCCATCGGCTGATGCATCATCAATTGGGTATGGGGGAAAAAGGATAGCAGAGCAACCGTGAGTACTCATCCAAAGTACTCGCAAGACTGACATCAGAACTATGCTAAACATGCAATGGTATCAAATGAGAAGGCTGTATTTGTGGACTGTATTGCAGAAATGCCAGAAGAGAGAGAAAGGCCTAGCCTATCGAAGACTAGCATCTTCAAGCAGTCTTGCAGCATCAGAAGAGAGTAGATAGTAGTAGCATGTTGGAAATATGCCCTAGAGGCAATAATAAATTGGTTATTATTATATTTCCTTGTTCATGATAATCGTTTATTATCCATGCTATAATTGTATTGATTGGAAACTCAAATACATGTGTGGGTACATAGACAACACTGTGTCCCTAGTAAGCCTCTAGTTGACTAGCTCGTTGATCAAAGATGGTTAAGGTTTCCTAGCCATTGACATGAGATGTCATTTGATAACGGGATCACATCATTAGGAGAATGATGTGATGGACAAGACCCAAAACTAAGAACGTAGCATTTGATCGTGTCAGTTTATTGCTATTGTTTTCTGCATGTCAAGTATCTGTTTCTATGACCATGAGATCATGCAACTCCCTGACATCGGAGGAGTACCTTGTGTGTATCAAACGTCGCAACGTAACTGGGTGACTATAAAGGTGCTCTACAGGTATCTCCGAGGGTGTCTGTTGGGTTGGCATGGATCAAGACTGGGATTTGTTACTCTGTGTGACGGAGAGGTATCTCAGGGCCCACTCGGTAATACAACATCACAATGAGCCTTGCAAGCAATGTGACTAAAGTGTTAGCCACGAGATCTTGTATTACGGAACGAGTAAAGAGACTTGCCGGTAACGAGATTGAACTAGGTATAGAGATACCGACGATCGAATCTCGGGCAAGTAACATACCGAAGAACAAAGGGAACAGCATACGGGATTAACTGAATCCTTGACATAGAGGTTCGACCGATAAAAGATCTTCGTAGAATATGTAGGAGCCAATATGGGCATCCAGGTCCCGCTATTGGTTATTGGCCGTAGAGGTGTCTCGGTCATGTCTACATAGTTCTCGAACCCGCAGGGTCTACACACTTAAACGTTTGGTGACGATTAGTATAGTTGAGTTATTATGTTGGTGACCGAAGGTTGTTCGGAGTCCCGGATAAGATCCCGGACATGACGAGGATCTCCGGAATAGTCCGGAGGTAAAGATTGATATATGTGATAATAGTGTTTTGATCTCCGGAAGAGTTCCGGAGTTCACCGGAATGGGTTCCGGATGTTTACCGAAGTGTTCGGGTGCAGCAACACTTTATATGGGCCAAAGGGATAAAGCCCACGAGGTATTGGAAAGTGCAAAAGTAGTTTTGCTGCCGCGTAAGCGGTACTACCGCTTGGTGAAGCGGTACTACCGCCAGAGCGGTACTACCGCTTGTGTGAAGCGGTACTACCGCTTGTGCGCGGTACTGCAGGGATCCGAGTTGGACTCTTTCCCTGCGGGCCAAACCGACCTTGTGCGGGCAAAACCGACCTGGAGGAGGCTTTTACTCCAAGTTTAGACCCCAAGGCTCAACATATAAATAGAGGGGCAGGGCTAGCACACGGGAGACATCAAGATTTCCCCAAGCCGTGTGCGGCAACCCTAACCCTCTAGTTCCTCCGTCATAATCTCCGTAGCGCTTGGCGAAGCCCTGCAGAGATTGTTCCTCACCACCATCACCACGCCGTCGTGCTGCTGGAACTCAACCACTACTTCACCATCGCTCGCTGGATCGAGGAGGTGAAGGCGTCATCAAGCCGTACGTGTGTTGAACGCGGAGGTGCCGTCCGTTCGGCGCTAGTTTGTGATCGGATCGAGGGACGACTTGCGATTTGGATCGCGGAGACGTTCGACTACATCAACCGCGTTTCTTAAACGCTTCCGCTTAGCGATCTACAAGGGTATGTAGATTTACTCTCCCTCTCGTAGATGCTCATCACCATGGATAGATCTTGTGTGTGCGTAGGAAAATTTTTGTTTCCCATGCAACGTTCCCCAACATAGCATACATGTTGTCATACAGTAGCAATGCCCTGAGATCCTTTCTCGACACCCTACGAGAAAGCGATCCCGAGAGCAGTATTAACAGTTTATCATGTATCATCATCTCTTTATAGTTGTCATGGATCCGGGCACA
Organism: Elymus sibiricus; assembly: GCA_039707655.1. NCBI lineage: Eukaryota > Viridiplantae > Streptophyta > Magnoliopsida > Poales > Poaceae > Elymus > Elymus sibiricus. The sequence goes on along the minus strand of CM077674.1, from coordinate 323,490,247 downwards.
ACTCCAAGCGTCCTGTTACCATGGACACGGCTATTCGAATAGATATCTTCCCTGCAGGGGTGCACTACTGTTACCCAACACGCTCGATTACCTCCGGCCGGATACACTTGCTGGGTAATACCCGGCCTCGGGTGATCGACACAACGCAGCCCGACCTAGAGCTCAGCAGAGAGGCCAACACGCCGGTCTAAATCCTAAGTGCGCAGGGGTCTTGGGCCCATCACCCATTGCACTCCTGCACGTTGCGTGGCTGGCCGGAGAAACAGGCGCGACACTGGACAACCCAGTGACGTAACCAGCCCAATCCCGGCGATCAGCCCGCAAAGTAACCTGTGACGTCTGAAGAGCTTTCGGCTGATACTACGCTGCAGAGGGCCCCATTAAACCATTATCCCACGTGGTGGTAGTGCGAAATGGGCACGACGACCCACTCAGATCAAATACCCAGTTCCGTTAGGCGTATTTAGTATCGCGCGGGTGCTCTTGGAGCCGACCCGTCTTTAATGATATTCGCTCGCGGGCACCCTTGGGGCCAGCCCGACTTTACATTTCCCCGCGGGTACCTCTCGAGGTGGACCCGCCTGTAACAAAGGTCAAAGTAACCGTGTGTCCAAGTAACGAGGAGGAATCCGAGGAATCACCCTCGATGGATTCCCACTCGAGGAGTTGCGCGACGGTAGCTTAGCGGAGGTGATGTAAGAGGAATCACCCTCGATAACACACATCTGGGAAGCTATTCTACAGAGGCACCATCGAAAGTGAGCTAAGAGGTATCACCCTCGGCACTCGATGCCAGCTCTGCAGTGTCGAGCAATTTAGGGGGTGTGCGGTGATGTGCTGTCTTCAATCCATCGGTCTTCCGTTCCGCCGATCATATTGATCGGGGCTTCGATACTAGAGCGGAGCAACTATAGCAAGGGAGAGGGGCCACAGATGGTTTTCCATCCAACCTATACTAAGCAGTTTGGATAATAAGGCAGGTATCAATAGCAGTTATCAAAAACAGGCTATGCATCAGAAATAGGATAAAACAGTAGCAGCGGTAATTTCTAATGCAAGCAGGAGGGAGAAAGGAATGGATGATATAGGCATGCGTCAAGGGGGGGTTGCTTGCCTTGCTGCTCTGCGGGTCGTCGTCGACGTAGTCGTACACAGCAGTTTCATCGGTAGTCTCAGCGTCTATCGCAGCATCAGGGTCTACCGAAAAAGAAGCAACGAGGGGAAACAAATAAATAACAGCGCAAACAATAGCATCACAAAGCATTACATGGCAATACGCGGTGACAGAGGTGATCTAACGCAGTGTTACACGACACCGAGAAAGGGGGATCCCATCCGGGAAAGTATTCCCGGTTCCGGACATGTGTCAGACAGATGACCGGAGGGGGCAATGTTCCAGGCTGCGATGTTGTAAGCATGGGACAGCTAGGATGCAGCGCATGGTTGATATACTGCCTATCTAAGTGCTCTAGTCAATTTAGGAATTTAACCAGAATTATTTTATTAAAGTCATGCAATATTCATCTGCCAGAAACAGGCAAAAAGTTACAGGTGTGCTATGCTAGGGGCATCTGACAGACTAATGGACAGCGTAACCGGATTCGTCTCGTCGTTCTGAGCAACTTTCATGTTCAAAGTTTTTCGATCCGGGCTACGGTTTATTTTATATTAATTATTAAAGATTTAATCATTATCTAAATTTCTTTTAATTAATATATCCTAATTATCCGAAACAGTATTTACTGTTTATTTAAATCAATTAATTAACAGATTAATTAATCACCCTAATTAACCTTAATCAGTTAATTAATTAACTAATTACCTAATTAATTAAATCACTAATTAATTAATCTAATTACTTAATTATTAATATTAATATTTATTTATTTATTTACTTTCTAATTTCATTTTTATTTTAAATACTTTTATTTTTATTTTGTTATTAGTATATACGTGTATGTGTGTACGTATATACGTATATCCATACGTATATGCATACACACACAACACAACACACACGCACGCTACACGCACACACACATTACACACACATCCACACACGCACACACGCACGGGCACGGCCGAGCCGGCCGGCGCGACGGGAGCGGGCCGGAGCGCCGGGGGGGGGGGAGGGAGGGGTGTGCTCACCGGGGGAGCAGGGGCCGGCGGGAGGCGGTCGCCGGTGGTGGCAACCGGCGGTGGGGCGGAGGCGAGCGGCGCGGACGGAGGCGAGCGGCGCAGGGCGGCGGGGCTGGCGCGCAGGCGGCGGGGGGGAGGCGGTGGCCGGCCGAGCCGGCTGCAGTGGCCGCGGGCGGCGGGGGCTGGCGGCGCGGGCCGAGCCGGCCGCGGGCGGAGGGGCGGCGGAGGCGCGGCGCTCGCGGGCCAGCGGAGGGAGGCGGCGCCGGGGCGGAGCGCGGGGAAGAGGAGGCGGCGGGGCCGGTTCGAGCCGCGGCGGGCGCCCGGGCGCGTCCGTCGGGAGGGGGGGCAGGCGAGCGGGTCTGGCCGGCTCGGGCCGGCCGTCGCCGGCGTGGGGGGGGTGGAGGCGCGGGCGGGAGGCGCTGGCGCGCGCGCGGCTGCGCGGGGGGGGGGGGGATCGGGGCACGGGGGCGGCTGGGGTGTTGCGGGGCTAGGGTTTGACCCGGTTCGGTCTTTTATATGGGTCCGGCTGGGCCAGTCGATTTTGACCCCGCTAGGTCCAATTTTCCCTGCGATTCTAAAAACGTCTAAAATGATTTTGGGGCACTAAACTAATTCCTAAAATTCCGATTTCAATTTTATAAAACATTACGGAATACTTGCAACCCATCCAACATTTTTTTTATTTTAGTTTTGAACAACTTTATCATCCGCCTTTTCGGACGGATTAAATTTGCGACGGAACCGAACGGGGTTCGCACAGGCGCGAATTCAACAACAGTGATCGCGGTGAGGTGGCATCACTAACATAGGATTACTGTAGCTTAATTACCGAAATTACTGTAGCCTAATTATCCGGGCGTCACAATTCTCCTCGTCTAACAAGAATTCTCGTCCCGAGAATTTAGAGGTAGAGCAAGGGGGAAAAGGTTCGGCCATGTAATTCTAACGAGTCTTCTTGTTCTTGTTGATCTCATCGAAGAGGTTGATCCCTTTCGTTGATGTCTTCAATTCTTTGTTCCGGATCATCCTGATGAAGCCGTTATCCTCTCTTCGAGATTTTCATCGTCCTACGAATGCGATGGGAGGTAAAACTCTAGAAGAACGCATCTCCACCAAGTTGGGCGTTTGACGATGAACCCAGGGAAAAGTCATGATTCATCTCTCGAGTTGCAATTCGGATAATTCATCGAGAGCAATAAGCGATGGTTCAAAGTTTCAAACGGGTAGGCAATCATTCGATGCCCAAACAAAAGGTGGAAGGGTTCAGAGCAACAAATTAAATATTGCGTCTGATACAACAATAGATCATCCCTTGGGCGATGGCTCGGAAATTACGTACGAAGCCAAGCGCAAAGGATACTTTGGAATCAAAGTGATACAGGAGAGTCAGGTTTCGATCCTGTGGAACTATGGGTTAGGGGCCGAACATGTGGCTAAGAGCAGAAGAGCGGTGACATCTTGCACGGTCATGTTAGCAAGATATGTCAGAGGATAACCTGTCATTTATGCCAGCAACATCATCGGTACCAAGGGCGGGGAACGAAGAGAACCATCTTCCTGCTCGTTAAAACGAGGCGGACCAATAGGCAAAGTTCTCGTCCACCGGCGGTTACCGAAATGTTAACAACAATAGTAACAGGGTCTTACTGACAGAGTTGTACACCGAGGTGTTTACCTAAGCAGGGAACTATCACTGCTCAGATCAAATAATTCTCAAGAAAGGCTAAACAGACCAATGGACAGGAAAATGTGAATATCACATTAAACAGACCAATGGAAAGGAAAATGTGCATACACGAGTATTAGGTGTATATCCTTTCCAAGAGCAAGCAGAGCGGATTAATCATGATAAGGCTCCAGGTATGTAACCATTTAGTCAAGGGGCAAGGAATTTATGATGTTTATCCATACAACGATGTTTGGATAATTGATCAAGAAACAATGTGCATCGAGCTTACATTATTCCTTTTGATGATCGATGTACCACATCCATGCTTCGGAATAGCCATGATATGGTGTTTCGAATAAAGGATGGAGTTTGGATACACAAGGATCCAGTAGGGACAACTTATAAGATAAATCTTACAATTCCCCCATGGAAGAATGGCAACCCTGCTGAGCAAGATACTGTAACATTAGTTGCTCCGGACATGTGTGCTAACCATAACATCACCTTATTGAGTAACGGGGATCAATGTTATATTTCCTGATAATGTTACAACCATCATATCTGACTGAGATTCAGATCTGGCTGAGTTTACAGGTACTTCAGATGCTTGGTTCTACAACAACGGGGATGCGAGATCCACGGAGATGTGGATGTGGACGCGGTTACTTTTTATTGCGAGGAGGTGGGGTGTGGAGGTACTTGATCCTTATCTGCGTGAGGACGAGACGGTAAACTCTATCCATCCACCGGCCCACGAGTTAGGTAAAGAGTTTCACTATGCGCGCCATTGTTGCATGCATGGCACGGAAGGTCCATGCGTGGCTGGCTTCTCACGTGGAGGGACACGCGTGACACGTACCGTACCGGCGCATGTATGGACAGACTGACCTGACCGTGTTTAACAGTGGCGCCTCTCCACTTTGGACAAGAACAGCTGAGAGGTCACCGTGGACGATAGACCTGGGATTGATCACCGATCGACCAGAACATATGGCATGTGGCCATGGATGGAGGTCTCTGCAAGACGGGACACTGTTACGCGCGAAAGAGGTCAAGATCTCAGTGTCGGCTGCAGCACCAAATCCAGCAGGGACCTACGGGATGTATTTGTATGCCGTCTCCAGTATAAGACGAAATGTTCAGCATGCTCTTCTCTATTCATGGAGTAAACCAGGATATCGTCTAGATAAAACACGACGAATTTATCGAGGTAACCCATGAATATATAGTTCATCATTAAACCAAGGAGAGGATGAGAAGGTGGCTAATGGACTCAGCGACAATTCATCGAGAATTCCAAACGGATGGATTTCCACAATTATGTGAACAAGGAGATGACATTTGTCAGCTCAAATGATATAATGTTGTATGATCGAGGAAACATACGTCACTAATCATTGATTGAAAAGTGCGCCCGAAATATGACCTTAGGCAACAAGATCAACGTTAGAGTGGCGACTCAATAACCAACAGTCAAAGAACGAACTGTCGATCGTTATCTTCAGGGCAATAGGGTTGATAGAATTACATAATCCAAGCAGCATCGCTTGTTGATGGTATCCCGGTTAGAATCAACACGGGGACCAAGAAAGAATGGTGATGGTGAGAAGTATCACTATGCCAAGAATTTCTGAGAGGTGGAGCAATCCTCACAACATACTCAGCATAAAAGACAGTAATACTTCAAGGCAGAACACAATGCAAGCTGGAGAGCAAGTTGCATTCATAACGTGGACAAGTTCATGATGAAAGGAAGTCAAGGATGTTGTCGATGATATCAAAAATCATCGAGGGCAAGGAGGGTATTTATCATCATGAATCAGCTGACGTCTCGGAAGAAGTCAAATTGTGGACGATGATCACGACTCCATTTGTCGAGAGTATTCAAGAGAATGCAACCGAACAGCGGTGGCGTCAAGTAGGGGAATGACAGCGTGGAAAGTTATAGGAAACAACAGACAAGATGCAAGCTCAATATCGGGGTTGCTTTTCAAGACAAACAACATGATGTTGAAAACTCGACGTAAGTCGTGCTCATACTCTGAAGAATTGGTGCACCAGAGAAGGACGAGGTGGCACAGTCAAAGATAGCTAGACAAAGGATGCAACCGATAGTCTAGGAATGACATGATTGAATTTAAAATTTCCCAATAACAATTACTAGGCGTATTGAATTGCAGTGTGGCATAAATTTTCCTATCGGTGTTCTCGGTTGACAACAATCCCAGAACCCGTGGAGTGATTAAGACAAGGAAAAAATTTTATTACCTCATCAAAGTTATTAAGATGCCATGCAAAGGCATGATATCCTCGAGATACCAGAGGGTAAAACTCGAGGGCAGAACATGATAGAAGTAGAGCTGGGGCGTTGACCGACGACAGCAGATATTTTATCCTTGTCAAAAATTTGACGAGGCACGGGAATGAATTTCTTTCAAACATTTTGAATAAGGACAGCATGGTCGGAACCATAACTACAAGGGATCAATTTAGTGACACTGAAAGAATCATACAGCTGGATAATTATTTTGCAAGAAGCTTCCGAGACGGTCTACATCGTTTCCATGGGCATGAACACAAAGTTCAAGGTCGACTCCCACTTCTCCAATGCATAACATTTCATTCACCTCTCGCTCTGATAAAGCTGTAGTGTTGGAACTTTATCTGGTAGAACACCAGAAGGGTATGACTTGTGAAAACTTTCGGGTTCTCACGTATTAGGGGAAGGCATAGGTTCAACCCATCGGGGCATCTTAGGAACATATACCACAAGCTTCAAGAGTAATTAACACAAGCTCGAAGGTGGAGCAGGGTTGACAACAGCAGAGGATACAATTCTACCAAAGGCATTTCAAGTATCAGGGAGAGAACTCACAAGATTCGAATGCGAAGGATACTATCGGATAACAACCCAGCAATGGGTCTGACGGTTCACAACAGAGCTGATGTGAGTATTGGTACTCAATCACAGGAAGAGAGAATGCAAGGCATCGGGGTATAGAACTCCCGAACAATTCGATGCATGGATAAGTTGAACAGACTCAAAGGCACAATCGGTCAAGGTTTGATTTGCCGAGAACCATCTCATGTCCGGAAGGACGTCTGAGTCAGAAAGATAATTTAAAAGGATAAGCTGATGACTGCGTGCATTTGCACACAGGCTGAATCAATATGATCAGAATGACAATCATGAGGGATTTTAACGAACATTGCTAGACATATGTAATTAACCATAATGCAAGCAGACAAGAATTTCAATAGCAACAAGCTGAAGAGGATCTTCGGAAGATCGAAAAGCATTCCGAAGAATTTTGTGAAACACATGAACAACTGAGAAGAACGGATCCTCGATAAATGTGAGGAATTAACCGTAAGGATTTTTATGCGGAACAAAACTGCAAGGCCGTAAACTCAAAGGATTCTCGGGTCAACGGAGAGTAATCCGGGGCATCTTGTAACAAGAAGAGCCACGAGAAATTATTGTATGAATGACAATCGCGAGTAGTCATCCATAGGGATATATCGGTGGTAGGGAATTGCAAAGACGATAAGTTCAAAGTCTCGGAAAACATCAAAAGGGTATTGTCAGAACCTTCTGACGAAACAGATGATCTTCTGGTATGAGGGCTCTCCGGGAGAAGTAGTTACGAGAACCTAGAATCAGAGCTTAGTAAAATCTTTAACCCGAAAAGAAGAGAGATCAGAGTCCCAGAGTATAGAAGAGGAATAAAAGATCCTAATACCACCCAATGGCGACGTGGGCCCGTAAGCCACACAGCCAAGTTAGTAAAACAGTTTTCTTTGTCTAGACTCAACTTCGGCCAAGGAGTTGGAAAGGGGGCTACCTACAGGCAGTCGGCTCTGATACCAACTTGTGACGCCCCCGACTTAATCGTGCACTAATCATACACGCAAAGGCACACGATCAAGCCTAGGGACTCACGGGAAGATATCACAACACAACTCTAAACTCAAATAAAATAATACAAGCTTATTATTACAAGCCAGGGGCCTCGAGGGCTCGAATACATAAGCTTGCGCATACAAGCGTCAGCGAAAGCATTAGATATCTGAGTACAGATATAAAAGTAAAACAGATGCCTTAAGAAGGCTAGCACAAACATAGATAGCGGATCGAAAGAGGCGAGGCCTCCTGCCTGTGAACCTCCTAACTACTCTCCTCGTCGGCTGGCTCGATCCAGTAGTAGGTACCATCGGGACCCTCCTGGTAGTAAGCTCCGGCGGTGGCATCTGGCTCCTGGGCTCCATCGGCTGATGCATCATCAATTGGGTATGGGGGAAAAAGGATAGCAGAGCAACCGTGAGTACTCATCCAAAGTACTCGCAAGACTGACATCAGAACTATGCTAAACATGCAATGGTATCAAATGAGAAGGCTGTATTTGTGGACTGTATTGCAGAAATGCCAGAAGAGAGAGAAAGGCCTAGCCTATCGAAGACTAGCATCTTCAAGCAGTCTTGCAGCATCAGAAGAGAGTAGATAGTAGTAGCATACATGTTGTCATACAGTAGCAATGCCCTGAGATCCTTTCTCGACACCCTGCGAGAAAGCGATCCCGAGAGCAGTATTAACAGTTTATCATGTATCATCATCTCTTTATAGTTGTCATGGATCCGGGCACAACTCCAAGCGTCCTGTTACCGTGGACACGGCTATTCGAATAGATATCTTCCCTGCAGGGGTGCACTACTGTTACCCAACACGCTCGATTACCTCCGGCCGGATACACTTGCTGGGTAATACCCGGCCTCGGGTGATCGACACAACGCAGCCCGACCTAGAGCTCAGCAGAGAGGCCAACACGCCGGTCTAAATCCTAAGTGCGCAGGGGTCTTGGGCCCATCACCCATTGCACTCCTGCACGTTGCGTGGCTGGCCGGAGAAACAGGCGCGACACTGGACAACCCAGTGACGTAACCAGCCCAATCCCGGCGATCAGCCCGCAAAGTAACCTGTGACGTCTGAAGAGCTTTCGGCTGATACTACGCTGCAGAGGGCCCCATTAAACCATTATCCCACGTGGTGGTAGTGCGAAATGGGCACGACGACCCACTCAGATCAAATACCCAGTTCCGTTAGGCGTATTTAGTATCGCGCGGGTGCTCTTGGAGCCGACCCGTCTTTAATGATATTCGCTCGCGGGCACCCTTGGGGCCAGCCCGACTTTACATTTCCCCGCGGGTACCTCTCGAGGTGGACCCGCCTGTAACAAAGGTCAAAGTAACCGTGTGTCCAAGTAACGAGGAGGAATCCGAGGAATCACCCTCGATGGATTCCCACTCGAGGAGTTGCGCGACGGTAGCTTAGCGGAGGTGATGTAAGAGGAATCACCCTCGATAACACACATCCGGGAAGCTATTCTACAGAGGCACCATCGAAAGTGAGCTAAGAGGTATCACCCTCGGCACTCGATGCCAGCTCTGCAGTGTCGAGCAATTTAGGGGGTGTGCGGTGATGTGCTGTCTTCAGTCCATCGGTCTTCCGTTCCGCCGATCATATTGATCGGGGCTTCGATACTAGAGCGGAGCAACTATAGCAAGGGAGAGGGGCCACAAATGGTTTTCCATCCAACCTATACTAAGCAGTTTGGATAATAAGGCAGGTATCAATAGCAGTTATCAAAAACAGGCTATGCATCAGAAATAGGATAAAACAGTAGCAGCGGTAATTTCTAATGCAAGCAGGAGGGAGAAAGGAATGGATGATATAGGCATGCGTCAAGGGGGGGTTGCTTGCCTTGCTGCTCTGCGGGTCGTCGTCGACGTAGTCGTACACAGCAGTTTCATCGGTAGTCTCAACGTCTATCGCAGCATCAGGGTCTACCGAAAAAGAAGCAACGAGGGGAAACAAATAAATAACAGCGCAAACAATAGCATCACAAAGCATTACATGGCAATACGCGGTGACAGAGGTGATCTAACGCAGTGTTACACGACACCGAGAAAGGGGGATCCCATCCGGGAAAGTATTCCCGGTTCCGAACATGTGTCAGACAGATGACCGGAGGGGGCAATGTTCCAGGCTGCGATGTTGTAAGCATGGGACAGCTAGGATGCAGCGCAGGGTTGATATACTGCCTATCTAAGTGCTCTAGTCAATTTAGGAATTTAACCGGAATTATTTTATTAAAGTCATGCACTATTCATCTGCCAGAAACAGGCAAAAAGTTACAGGTGTGCTATGCTAGGGCCATCTGACAGACTAATGGACAGCGTAACCGGATTCGTCTCGTCGTTCTGAGCAACTTTCATGTTCAAAGTTTTTCGATCCGGGCTACGGTTTATTTTATATTAATTATTAAAGATTTAATCATTATCTAAATTTCTTTTAATTAATATATCCTAATTATCCGAAACAGTATTTACTGTTTATTTAAATCAATTAATTAACAGATTAATTAATCACCCTAATTAACCTTAATCAGTTAATTAATTAACTAATTACCTAATTAATTAAATCACTAATTAATTAATCTAATTACTTAATTATTAATATTAATATTTATTTATTTATTTACTTTCTAATTTCATTTTTATTTTAAATACTTTTATTTTTATTTTGTTATTAGTATATACGTGTATGTGTGTACATATATACGTATATCCATACGTATATACATACACACACAACACAACACACACGCACGCTACACGCACACTCACATTACACACACATCCACACACGCACACACGCACGGGCACGGCCGAGCCGGCCGGCGCGACGGGAGCGGGCCGGAGCGCCGGGGTGGGGGGGGGGGGGCGCCGGGGCGGAGCGCGGGGAAGAGGAGGCGGCGGGGCCGGTTCGAGCCGCGGCGGGCGCCCAGGCGCGTCCGTCGGGGGGGGGGAGGCAGGCGAGCGGGTCTGGCCGGCTCGGGCCGGCCGTCGCCGGCGTGGGGGGGGGGGTGGAGGCGCGGGCGGGAGGCGCTGGCGCGCGCGCGGCTGCGGGGGGGGGGGGGGGAAATCGGGGCACGGGGGCGGCTGGGGTGTTGCGGGGCTAGGGTTTGACCCGGTTCGGTCTTTTATATGGGTCCGGCTGGGCCAGTCGATTTTGACCCCGCTAGGTCCAATTTTCCCTGCGATTCTAAAAACGTCTAAAATGATTTTGGGGCACTAAACTAATTCCTAAAATTCCGATTTCAATTTTATAAAACATTACGGAATACTTGCAACCCATCCAACATTTTTTTTTATTTTAGTTTTGAACAACTTTATCATCCGCCTTTTCGGACGGATTAAATTTGCGACGGAACCGAACGGGGTTCGCACAGGCGCGAATTCAACAACAGTGATCGCGGCAACAGTGATCGCGGTGAGGTGGCATCACTAACATAGGATTACTGTAGCTTAATTACCGAAATTACTGTAGCCTAATTATCCGGGCGTCACAACCTCCAAGGTCTGGCGCTGCTGCGCACCGTCGTCACCAACGTCTGCTTCGACCGTTCTTCACCAACATCATCTTCGACAACATCGCCCCTGCATCAACTACGGCTACTTCATCTACAAACGATCAATACATGCGACGTATTTCGATCTACCATCTGAATATGTTTGCTGCTACATGTGCGACGATGATGTTTGGTTCGTCTACTATGCTAGAGTTATGCATGCTAATAATTGTTTATGTCATGATTTATTTACTAGAATTTATCGTGAAATTCCCTAACTTTCCAACATAACGTGTGTTTTGCTAGTACTCGTGCATGCGGCCAGCAAAATATTAACGTGTGTTATGTTAGTACATGCGGCGAGCAACATATGATTACAAACTGCATGCAATCCAACATCTCATACTGCCTGTACACTTACTCATGAGTAATGCAGCTGGCTAATCACCTACTCACTGATTAGCACTAGAACGATTTCGCACGCGGACCGTGGTGCAATTGGATAGAGAACACATTCTTCCTCTTTACCTAGATAAAGATTGATAAAAGCGCCAGCTTTCAGAGCTCAGCCGACCGACGGTGCCATCCATTTTGGAAAAACTCGACGCCTGACTTTGACGCCTTTTCACCGGTCTCCACTCACCAGACCCATCCGGCAAAGCTTCACCAACCCCCGGTTCCGAGCCCTATTTATAGCGCTCACTTCTGCTCTCCAGGAAACCAAGCAGCTCTGCGCCATTACAACAGTCACAGCTCACACAACACAGTTGCGCCGTTTGTACTTGTACTAGCTTGATCATCACAACAATGGCCTCCACCAACAGCTGGACCCACGAGATCGAGTCGGCGGTCACCGCACCGCGCCTCTTCGGCGCCGGCGTCATGGACTGGCACACCCTGGCCCCCAAGCTCGCGCCGCAGATCGTCGCCAGTGCCCACCCCGTTGAGGGAGAAGGCGGCATCGGCAGCGTCAGGCAGTTCAACTTCACCTCAGGTACGCATCATATCAACTGCAGTCTGGTACACATGGTCAAAGCATAACACAGAGTTGATCTTGCAGCCATGCCCTTCAACCTCATGAAGGAGAGGCTCGAGTTCATTGACGCAGACAAGTGCGAGTGCAAGTCGACTCTCATCGAGGGCGGTGGCATCGGCACGGCGATCGAGACAGCCACTTCGCACATCAAGGTGGAGCCAGCAGCAAACGGCGGGAGCGTGGTGAAGGTGGAATCGACATACAAGCTGCTTCCAGGCGTGGAGGTGAAGGATGAGATCACCAAGGCTAAGGACTCTGTCACGGCCATCTTCAAGGCCGCCGAGGCCTACCTTATCGCCAACCCAGACGCCTACAACTAAATCAGTTGAGAGGGATCATATATGATTATGTTCTCCCAGGTTTGATTTTTGTGTGCTTTCTTCCCGAACTAATAAAGCTGCTCCAATCTCCAAGTAGTGACGCGAGAGCACTGAGCAGAGTGTGGACCTGAGAAGTTTAAAAGTTGTGTATTTGTAACTATCAAAGGGTGTTGTTGTTTGATGATGTTGCTGCTTGCTTATGTATATTCCTCATGATTTTGTATGGGAATAAGAGGAAGTATGTGAAACACATAAAAGGAAGTGGAAGTTATGGGCCAAGAAAGTCTTATGTTTGCTGGAGTGAATATACTTCCTCCGTTTCTAAATATAAGACTTTTTAGAGATTTCAATACGGACTACATACGGATGTATATAGACATATTTTAGAGTGTGGATTCACTCATTTTGCTTCGTATGTAGTCCCTATTAAAATCTTTAGAAGGATTTATATTTAGAAACGGAGGGAGTAATTTCTTTTCCTCTTTTCAAATATAGGAAAAAACAGTTTGAATGTATATGTTATTTTATTTTTGCCATCACTTTTTTGCCAAGTCCCTCTATTAGGCCCATGAAGTTTCTTCGGTTGTCGCTTTGCCGACGACTTGTCCTTTCCTCTCGTGACGAGTGACTCAGAAGCCCTGGCCGCCGCCTACATCTCAAACTCTCTCGCTGCCGCCGCCGCGGGGGGGGGGGGGGGGGGGGAGGATCTGTCCACCTGGGAGTCTCAGGCGATGGGGATGGCCAGCTATAGCAGATCGGAGCTGGTGGCATCTGCGGATGTGCGGTCAGGCGACGGTGGTTCTAGACCTGCGGCGCTGAACAACAATGCTGCATGTGCCAACGGCGTCCGGGGGTCCCCCGAGACAGGGTCCTAGATGGTGGCGGCTGACTTTTGGCTCGGCTTTGGCATAAAACAACATTGGACTCTTGGTTTAGGTGGGTTTATGGAGTCTTTGTGTGTTGGTCAGGGCAGCGAGGCCACGCGGCGACGTTGCCTCAATTCAGGAATAATGTCTCCCTGTCATATCCCCGTTTCATCGGTGCGCTTAGTGTCGGTGAAGGGCGTGTGGAGGTGTGTCTTCGATGGATCTTTGTGGAACTGGTCGGCTTTGGTCTCTAGTGGGTCTGTCTGTATTCGGTCGACGTTCGTGGTCTTTGGAGTTTCTACATGCTCTTTTCAGCGTTTTCATCCCCAGCATGGCTATTTGTCATGCTGATCACGGTCGTCGGCGTCTTCTGGTCTACATCGACGACTTCTCGACCAATGCTTCTAAGAGCTCTTTGGTTTTAAAAAGTTTGCTCCACCGAGGTGGAGATGCAGAGCTGGCATCGAGCTTTGCTCATGGTCGCCACCGGTGGATGCAGGAAGAAGAAGATTTCGGCACCCCTAAGGATTTGGATGTGATTTTCTTTTTTTATAAGGATATGTTTGTAAGGACTCGTGATACTTAATATATGTGACGGTGTCCTGGACTAGGGGGTACTCATCACGTCGTCTCCTGACCAGTGGGTCGGGCCGAGGACCCCCATGGCGGTTCACTAATGGGCCACTTCGGGTAGCCCATGACGCATACAAGGAAGATTCCATAAGACTTGGTGATCAAGACAAGGACTCCTCTCCACCGACGTAGCCGACTAGGACTCTTGTTATCCTAGGCCTCCGGTACATTATATAAACCGAGGCCAGGCTAGTCAATAGATGATTATGACACATCAACGCAACATCATTCACCTAGCCCTAGGGTTAGACACACATTACGATCTCGTGGTAGATCAACTCTGTACTCGATACATCTCCATCAATATAAACAAGAGCATGACGTAGGGTTTTACCTCCATCAAGAGGGCCCGAACCTGGGTAAACATCGTCTCCCTTGTCTCTGTTACTACCATTGATCCATGATCCACAGCTCGGGACCCCCTACCCCGAGGTCTGCCGGTTTTGACACCGACGCTGGTGCTTTCATTGAGAACCCGCTGTGTGATAGAAAAGGATCTATGGCTCGCATGCAGATTAACTGCGACGTCGGCATCCGCCGGCTGGACTGGTCGCCTCGGCTGGATCAAGAACTGTGCTCCGCGTCAGATCGTTATGATTGGACGGGGGCTTCCATCAACATCAACTCCGATCTCTATCAAGATCATGGAGGAATCATCCATGGAGCTCGGGGGCTCAACGTCAACATTGCCCTCGAGCGACCGTGCTGTTTTTCTGGACAGCGAAGTTGTATCCACCGTCCCTGTCTCCTCGAGTGTCGCTTTGACGATTGCTTCGGTGGAATTGTGCGGAATTGTGTTTAGAACAACCCTGTAAAATTTCGTCGCGTTCCGATGGAGGAATCTCCGGCGATCCTCGATATACCGGAGCCCTGTCGAATCTGGACGGGAATCTAGATGAGTTTGGGGCGAGGGGTCCAGCAGCCAGCTCGGACATCCGTTGGAAAATCCCACCGTTCATCGGCTGCGGAATTCCCGTATCAATCACCCCTCAAAATTTTAGCTCGATCCAACCGTTCAGACTCCGGGTAACGTTCGATGAGTACATCAATTTTCGGATCTGTTTTCTGCGCGAAAACGAATCCGACCCGAGTTCATCTTTCTTCATGAACGGGATCTTGGACATCCTTTTTTGGAGGAATTGTTTTTTAGGGTATTGTGTGTTGTTCTTAAAACACGTGCCCACAAATTTTGATACTTTTCCGAGGCGATCTTTACCGTCACGCCGGTGTCAAACCAGCCCGACAACGTTGCTCCACGACAGCCGACCTGCGCTAGACAGTTCATCGCTTCGTCCAGCCGAGGTCAACCCCATCGGATCATCACCCCGGCGAGCCGACTAAGAGTTTGGCATTGTGAAGGACAAGTAATCATCAAGACAAGATCATCGCCCCACGGATTGCACGGGTCGGGCGCGCCAGCATCGCCGCGCGGTCACTTCTCAAGCCGGCATTGACCGCGTCATAAGTTCCGACCTGCGTCAGCATCACCGCGTCGTTGCTTCTTCAAGCCGATGTCCACCACGCCGACCTGCTTCGACACCTCGGCTGGTATCGGGGCTGCAACATCACCTTGCCGAACTACTCCGTCACCTCGGCTAGATCGGGGGCTTCGCCATCTCTTCATCAACCTACTCCGGGGACTTCGGCGTCACCAGCCGACCAGCTTCGTCAGCTCGGCTGGATCGAGGGCTTCGCCTCGCCGCATCGACCGTGCTGTGTCGCTGCTTCATCAAGCCGAGCTCTTCGCTCGGGCACTTCGGGACCGGCTTGGGGGCTAGGACCTCGACCCGCTGCAAGCTCGGCCCTCATCATTAACACCGAGCACATTAACCAGCTAAGTCGCTTTCATGCTCAAGTTTTTAATGTTTAATTTTTGTTCGGTTCGGCCAAGCATTATATTTGTGTTAAACAAAAAAGTTGTTTGTTAAAAATTTAGCTTGTTAAAAGCGTTGTTTGTTAAAAACACTTCTTTTTCCCATGTTAACTGGGGGCTCTTAAATTTATATGAGCTATTTTATAATAATTTTCTTCTTGGTCGTTGCAAAGTCTTTTTCTACCACTCCTTTCTCGACTCGAGTGTGTGGTCAATAGCCGGATAACCTGGTTTCTCTCTAAAGCCGCTCGAGTTTAGTTTGCTAAACTGGCCTAACGAGAAGCACTCCACCTTTGGGAAAGGAGGTTGAAGCCGAAGGCTGACCCGCTTGAAGTCTTGAGATCGGATGTGTCATGTTAAAGCACGACGGAATCACAAACTAATTTTAAGAACAATTTTTGGATTGGCACCAAAAAACTTGATTTAGTTCGGACGTAAAGTTTTTACTAAAGTTTTTTGGTTTTCCGAGCTTATGGCACCTTTAACCTATTTGCATGTTTTCCTTTTAGGAGGCGGGACATCCTCTCGATCGAGGTGTTCTGCATGATGGTTTTTCTCAGGAAATCTTTTCCGACCCGCAGTTCGGCATCTTTCCTGCTGAGGTCTACTACGCAACTTTATTCTTGTAGACTCATGTTGGGCCTCCAAGCGCAGAGTTTTGTAGGACAGTAGCAAATTTCCCTCAAGTGGATGACCTAAGGTTTATCAATCCGTGGGAGACATAGGATGAAGATGGTCTCTCTCAAACAACCCTGCAATCAAATACAAGAAATCTCTTGTGTCCCCAACACACCCAATACAATGGCAAATTGTATAGGTGCACTAGTTCGGCGAAGAGATGGTGATACAAGTGTAGTATGGATAGTAGATATAGGTTTTTGTAATCTGAAAATAAAAAAACAACAAGGTAGCAAGTAACAAAAGTGAGCACAAACGGTATTGTAATGCTTGAAAACAAGGCCTAGGGTTCATACTTTCACTAGTGCAATCTCTCAACAATGCTAACATAATTGGATCATATAACAATCCCTCGACGTGCGACAAAGAGTCACTCCAAAGTTCTTATCTAGCGGAGAACATAAGATAAAAATTGTTGTAGGGTACGAAACCACCTCAAAGTTATTCTTTCTGATCAATCTATTGATCTATTCCTATAAGTGTCACAAACAGCCCTAGAGTTCGTACTAAAATAACACCATATGATACGCACCAACCCACTCTAATGTCACCTAGATACTCCAATGTCACCACAAGTATCCGTGAGTTGATTATTCGATATGCATCAAACAACTTCAGATTCATAATATTCAATCCAACACAAAGAACTTCAAAGAGTGCCCCAAGATTTCTACCGGAGAAAGTAGGACGAAAACGTGCATCAACCCCTATGCATAGATTACCCCAATGTCACCTCGGGAATCCGCGAGTTGAGTGCCAAAACATACATCAAGTGAATCAATATAATACCCCATTGTCACCACGGGTATTCATATGCAAGACATACATCAAGTGTTCTCAAATCCATAAAAATATTCAATCCGATAATAGTGAAACCTCAAAGGTAAAAACTCAATTCATCACAATAAGATAGAGAGGGAGACACACCATATGATCCAACTATATTAACAAAGCTCGCGGTACATCAAGATCGTGCCAAATCAAGAACACGAGAGAGAGATAAAACACATAGCGACTGGTACAAACCCTCAGCCCCGAGGGTGAACTACTCCCTCCTCGTCATGGAGACCGCCGGGATGATGAAGATGGCCTCCGGTGATGATTTCCCCCTCCGGCAGGGTGCCGGAAAAGGGCTGTAGATGAGATCGTGGAGGTACAGAGGCTTGCGGCGGCGGAGTCGAAGTTCTAGGGTTATTTCTGGGGTTTTTGGTATTTATACGAATTTTTGGCATTGGAATCACGCGAAGAAGGGCCACAGGGAGCCCACGAGGCACCAGGGCACGCCTGGGGGGGGGGGGGGTGGCGCGCCCAGGTGGCTTGTGGGGCCCCTGTGGGACTTCTGCTGCTCCCCCGAAGCTTCCTGGGTCTGTTTCCTTCTAGAAAAAATCGTCAAAAAGTTTCGCTGCATTTGGACTTCATTTGATATGGATTTTCTGGAAAACCAAAAACAAGCAGAAAACATCAACTGGTACTGGGCACTAGGTCAATATGTCAGTCCATAAAAATCATATAAAATCCATATAAAGTGCACCAAAATCATACAAAACTATAATAAACATTGCATGAATACTTCATAAATTATAGATACGTTGGAGACATATCAGCATCCCCAAGCTTAATTCCTGCTCGTCCTCGAGTAGGTAAATGATAAAAGAAATAATTTATGAAGTGTGAATGCTAGCATAGTGCATAAGTTTGATCAATGATAATTTCAATCACTTTTTCTAGCATCAATATATAACATAAACAGTAGCTCATCTCATAAAACTTCTCATGATCAAGTAGTAAGCCATTCACATGTCTACAAACAGACCTACACCACTACCAACTTTACCAAGCTGACGTTTTACAGCTAAATCTCAAACAGCTAACTATTGCTTCGCATGACTAGCCAAATTGACTTTGATATCTAACTTACATGCAACTCAAGATTGTACAACTAGCTGACAAAGTGCTAGCTAATATTACTAGCCAACTTACATTCTACTTCTTATCATCTTGCTAGAACTAAAACATCATAACATGCCGGCATGCATGCACAGATTCTAACAACTACCACTTGTAACAAGATTAGAACTAACAAAAGGTGCTTCCTAGCCATTCCGTGGTGTCCTACTGCAGCACTTAGCCCATAAGAGGTGATCTAGCCATCAGATTCAAGCACTGCAACGGTGTATGTGGAAGCAACATAATAGAAGGAGACCATGTTGATAGTGACAGAAAAAGAACATGACAGTTTATGTGCAAATAACGTGACAGGAAATTGTCATTTACTTGAAGCATGAGGATTGCAACCAACCTACAAGAACACAAGGATCCTATAATTTTTGTGCGTTAAACTAATTAAAAACAAACATATTATAGCAGAACAGATGTTCGGTTACACCAGTTAACAATTTACTGCAATGAACAGATCCAACAGAAAATTATGAGTATGATCCTACTCCCCCTGTTCCTAAATATAACTCTTTTTAGAGATTTCAATATGGACTACATACGGATGTATATAGACATAAGTGTAGATTCACTCATTTTGCTCTGTATGTAGTCCATATTGGAATCTCTAAAAAAGAGTTAAATTTAGGAACGGAGGGAGTATCATCTTAATCGACTATAATTAATAATTGTTCAACAATCCTGTGCACATTTAAGTTACTTCACGTCATTAACCAATAAAACTTCACCCAAGTCACCATACTCAAATTGACTTAGAAAAGCAGGCCTACAATCGAGAACCTTTCAAGCATATAACACACAGAAGATTGTTTCAGTGGATGTCACATGACCTGATGACACAGAGGGCATCATGGAGACTGCGATCAGCCTCATCAATAACCAACTGGTTGGAACCACGGACAAGCACAGTCGCGGTCCTCCCCATGTCCCTGATGCCAGTAATCTTAACACTTCCTCGACAACATCAGCATACCCAAGTTTATCCTCACGGAAATGCTCAATGTTGGCAATTGGCAGGCAATTGAGAGTCTTGGTGATGAACTCAATCTCGTCCCTCTCTACATCCTTGACCACCAGAATCTTAGCCCTTGCGAGATAATGCAGCGACAACTCAGTCACCACATCACACAAAATGCTCTTCTGGATGAGGAGGACATTGCATCCAGACGCCTTGATCTTCTTATAGGTGCCAAGTTGGGTTGGGGATCTTTGGATCTTCTTAGCTCAAGTTGCTTCTGGTTGATTAGCTAAGTTAGCACAGATATTTGGAGCATGGCAGCAGAAGATTCTCTTGGCATGGGAATCAAGATAAATGTGCTTGAAACATTATGTTTGCCATTACATCCAACTAACCCAGTTTGGCTTTTGACAGCAAAAATTATGGACACCTGGAGCACCCAGTCACCCACTGTGGAGACAGACCATCTGAAAATTGCATGCATTTCTTCGGTGCTGCACTCTTCAGACCCACTAGCCTTGCATGGATGCTTGAACCCTTACAGATGTATAACCCACTGGCTGGTGGAAGTAATGAATCATAATGCACCTTATCAGTGCTAATGACAAATCGTCAGGGAAAGAAGGCATGTGAATGCATTTGGACCTTCTCAGGTAGGTATCTTGATATTCATGAACAAAGCTTTCAGTTATGGGATCTTAGCTGAGAAAGGAATGGCGTGGGGCTCGCGATTTGATGGAGATTTCTTGTGATAACAATTTCAGCGAGGTCACTATCTTCTTGCCGGTATGAAGTCGTGGAGTAAGAGCATCTATAACCGGACCCCCACTTTCTTCCTAAACGTCCGGGCCCAAAAATATCACCCAACCGGACCCCCCCCAAATCCGGCATATATGTTCGGGCTGTTTGGCACTCTTCATATACAGTTCATACGTGAAGCGGATACGGGACGGCTGGATGCGTTCGTCATGTCGAACCGGCCCATCCCAACCACTACTGCTATAGTCAGGCATGTTACATATTCAAGACTGTTTTCTCAAACTTTCCAAAACAGCTTTTGCTGAGTTTCATTTTTGAAATCTTAGTTCACCTTCGCATGCTAAGATCATCCGTGGCAATATGCACAGAATTCAGCCATATACAAATCCATGATGTCAAACACCACACTTCAAATTCAATTGTATTAAACAGTACAGAAATGACAAATACTCAACGAAGTTCGATGAACATAGGAAAACGATTTGTTTCAGCTGGGTGCACGACACCATTTGATTCACACGATCGCGCGGCGCGCTTCATCCCCCTCCAGTTGGTGAGAGCGATCGTAACCACGTGTCCCGGTTGGACCCATACTAGTGGTGAAACTTGTCGCCCATACGCATCTTCTTCCTCGCGATATCCGCTCTCCCATCCCTCTCTCTGCTCCACACCTCCGACGAGATGCAGCTCCCCGAGCCTCTCCTTCCTCCTTGCCCTCTCCATCTGCACGAAATGCTACATGGGGCCATCAATGCGAGGACGAAGGACGAGCGGTGTTTGTGTGGGAGAATGATGAGCAGCTCCAATGAGACGCCCCCGACAGACAAGGCGGTTGATCTTTTGATCAGTACAGCCGGGTGGCACCGCCATAAACATGCTATGTGGAGCCACGCAACACCCACAAATGCTACCACATCTCCTTCCTCACTCCTTGAATTTCTACAATCTAATAAATCACATCTCTACAAAATGGCAGGATGCCAAACAACAACAACGCTGCCTTTCAATTCCAGACAAGTTTGGGATAGACTAGAATTGAATTGAAACACCATAAAATCTCAAAACCTAGTTATGGTTTTGTCATGCACCACTGTCCATGACTAGTTCTTTGATTCCAGTCTCTACTCCTTCCATGCATGTCAAGTTTGGTGGGAAAAAGAGCTGGGTTTTTAGTGAACAGTCATTGAATGATTTCATTTCCTCCTACTTCAGATATGTGCTTTAGAGTTAATTGCGCGCATTGTTTGCTGGTGAATGTTGGATGCTTCTTACCGATACAAGATACAACTATCTTCAGCAGACACCGAATCCACAAAATCATAACACATCAAAGAGCCACGTTCACAAATAAAATTGTAACTCAGTGCACCTACGTAATAACAAGCCAGATAGAACCAGACAGGCCAAAGTGGTCGTCCCCTCACACATAATAATACAACCTTCAAAAGGATCATCCACCCAACGGGCTATACCTTACAGTGACTATATCATCAATCTTCAAGATCATTCTAACGCACTCGCACGCCAGCGAGATGGCGCTCATGCTCACAAGCAACGGCTGCACAACATTCTCCTCCGGGATGTTTGTGATCTGGCCTTTCCTCACATTGATGCCCGTGTTCTTCTCACCCTTGGCATGACGGTTCCTTAGCTCGGTAACAATAGCGATTGGGTTGAGCTTTGCATTCTCAGCCAACGTGTAAGGGATGACCTCAAGTGCATCAGCAAACTCCTTGATGCAGTAACTCTCCATCCCATGGAGCTCCTTTGACCAAGCAGCCAGTTGCATTGACATTTCTATTTCAAGAGCACCGCCACCAGCAATTAAAAACCTCTTGTTCACCAAGCACCTTCATAAAAGTAAGCATGAACAGGATCAAAACACTGAAGAAACAATACATTTGCAAGCTAAAAGTAGTACTAAGTTGCTTCATATAATATGGTTATATGTAACGCCATAAATAACACAAAATGATGCACAAGCTTGAAATAGACCATGAGCAAGATTAATCATTTCATGAGGATACATGTCTACTTACGCTCAAGGCCTATACATTGGTATGGAACTTATCTTTATAAGTATGCCTACAAGGCCATGAAGACCATGAGGCCAGGAAAACCATGTACTACAAGCAGTTGTTTCTTTAGTAAAATTCAGAAGCAACCATCTAATTATGAATCAACATGCACATACACATTCTCACATCTAGACTTCACAACATGAACTGATGCGCACACCCACACATTGTCATACATTGATCAAACCGAGGCCTACTACTGTGGAAGTGTTGAAATTCACACGCATAAGATGAGACAGTCAATGTAATATCCAAAACAAGCATATTGATACCACACCAATGTTACAAAAGACAGTAAAAAGCATTGGAGCTGGCTACTAGCTCTCACTAGAATTTCCATTTTAAAGGACATGATGCACACAGACCCCTACGTCACTATCCTGGATTCTCACATAAACATGCACACAACTAATGGTCTGAAGCTTATACACTACAACAAGCTTGTATTACAAGGAGGACATAAGGTCCTTTTATTAGGACTTACAAACAGACCTACACCACTACCAACTTTACCAAGCTGACATTTTATAGCTAAATCTCAAACAGCTAACTATTGCTTCGCATGACTAGCCAAATTGACTTTGATATCTAACTTACATGCAACTCAAGATTGTACAACTAGCTGACTAAGTGCTAGCTAATATTACTAGCCAACTTACATTCTACTTTTTATCATCTTGCTAGAACTAAAACATCATAACATGCCGGCATGCATGCACAGATTCTAACAACTACCACTTGTACCTAGATTAGAACTAACAAAAGGTGCTTCCTAGCCATTCCGTGGTGTCCAACTGCAGCACTTAGCCCATAAGAGGTGATCTAGCCATCAGATTCAAGCACTGCAACGGTGTATGTGGAAGCAAAATAACAGAAGGAGACCATGTTGATAATGACAAAAAGAGAACATGACAGTTTATGTGCAAGCAACGTGACAGGAAATTGTCATTTACTTGAAGCATGAGGATTGCAACCAACCTACAAGAACACAAGGATCCTATAATTTTTGTGCGTTAAACTAATTAAAAACAATGTTGCTTTCAACATGTAAATAAACATATTATAGCAGAACAGATGTTCGGTTACACCACTTAACAATTTACTGCAATGAAGAAAATCCAACAGAAAATTATGAGTATGATCCTACTCCCTCCGTTCCTAAATATAACTCTTTTTAGAGATTCCAATATGGACTACATACGGATGTATATAGACATAAGTGTAGATTCACTCATTTTGCTCTGTATGTAGTCCATATTGGAATCTCTAAAAAGACTTAAATTTAGGAACGGAGGGAGTATCATCTTAATCGACTATAATTAATAATTGTTCAACAATCCTGTGCACATTTAAGTTTCTTCACATCATTAACCAATAAAACTTCACCCAAGTCACCATACTCAAATTGACTTAGAAAAGCAGGCCTACAATCGAGAACCTTTCAAGCATATAACACACAAAAGATTGTTTCAGTGGATGTCACATTACCTGATGACACAGAGGGCATCATGGAGACTGCGATCAGCCTCATCAATAACCAACTGGTTGGAACCACGGACAAGCACAGTCGCGGTCCTCCCCATGTCCCTGATGCCAGTGATCTTAACAATCTTGCCATCTCCGGCAGACACTTCCTCGGCAACATCAGCATACCCAAGTTTATCCTCACGGAAATGCTCAATGTTGGCAATTGGCAGGCAGTTGAGAGTCTTGGTGATGAACTCAATCTCGTCCCTCTCTACATCCTTGACCACCAGAATCTTAGCCTTTGCGAGATAATGCAGCGACAACTCAGTCACCGCATCACGCAATGCTCTTCTGGATGAGGAGGACATTGCATCCAGACGCCTTGATCTTCTTATAGGTGCCAAGTTGGGTTGGGGATCTTTGGATCTTCTTAGCTCAGGTTGCTTCTGGTTGATTAGCTAAGTTGGCACAGATATTTGGAGCGTGGCAGCAGAAGATTCTCTTGGCATGGGAATCAAGATAAATGTGCTTGAAACATTATGTTCCAACTAACCCTGTTTGGCTTTTGACAGCAAAAATTATGGACACCTGGAGCACCGAGCCACCCACTGTGGAGACAGATCATCTGAAAATTGCATGAATTTCTTGGGTGCTGCACTCTTCAGACCCACTAGCCTTGCATGGATGCTTGAACCCTTGCAGATGTATAACCCACTGGTTGGTTGAAGTAATGAATCATCATGCACCTTATCAGTGCTAATGACAAATCATCAAGGAAAGAAGGCATGTGAATGCATTTGGACCTTTTCAGGTAGGCATCTTAACACTCATGAACATAGCTTTCAGTTATAGGATCTTAGCTGAGAAAGGAAAGGCGTGGGGCTTGGTTCATGGTTGGAACAATTTTAGCGAGGTCATTATCTTCTTGCCGGTACGAAGTCGTGGAGCAATAGCATCGACAACCGGACACCCCACTTTCCTAAACGTCAAAAAACGCTCAACCGAGTTCTTTGATTCCAGTCCTTCAAATCTCTACTCCCATGTCCGGTTATATTCTTGAAATGGCGGGATGCCCAACCAAAGAAAAAAAATCTTGATTTTCAGTGAACAATCATAGAATGGTTACTATGTTATAGAGTTAATTGTGCATATTGTTGCTGGAGAATGTTCTTACTGATACAAGACACCAATATCTTCAGCATGGGGCAGATTACATTTACATAATTTACTATTTCAACACAGAAACAACCCATTACATCCAACGTAGCAATTAGACGTAAGAACAGTCCGTAGCAGAAGCCAAAGAGTTTGTAGCACAAAATACATTCACAAAGAGGCTCAAATACCAAGGAAAATACATTCACAAAGAGGCTCAAATACGAAGGAAAATACATTCACAAAGAGGCTCAAATACGAAGGATTATCTATCCAATACATGAAATATGGTCTCAACGATCTTTGGCCAGGCTCGTGCAGAAGTACAGCAACATCAAACTACTATAATAACAAAAGAAGGCTCCCAGTGGCCACCGCAGCGTGGCCAGCAAGATCTTCCAACTGTTACGTTTCATTCATCTATGATCGCCTACGGATGACCTGTATTGCGCAGGCCATGATTTAAATAACAGAGTAAAAAAAAAACAATTAGATACTACTCCCTCCGTCCCATAATGTAAGACGTTTTATGTTGATTGCAAAAACGTCTTACATTATGGGACGGAGTAGTAGTTTCCATTACAACTTTAAATACGTAAATGTTATTGCACAAAAAAACGCAAAGAACAAAATGCTCAAAGAGAACAAAGGAAGCAAAATCAATGGATCAGATTTCTGGCTTGGAACCCTCTGATAAGGATTACATGTGCGCATAGTATAACCATAGTCGATCATTTGGGGAAAGGATCCTCACTTCCATTCAATTTACAAATCAGAGCAGAAAAACAAAGGTAAAACACCAACATAGAGAGAAGAGAGGGATAGAGATTGTTGGGCAATATGGATCAGATTTCTGGCTTGGAATCCTCTGATAAAGGATTTCATTTGCGCACAGTATAATCATAGTCGATCAGCTGGGGAAAGGATCCTCACTTCCATCTTATCCAAGAAAGCAATCTCTGACAAGAAACCCAGCAAACCACACGAAATTGTTTAGTTTGGTCATCACAGGACAAAAATCTATCAACAGATTACCTAGATTCAATCTGGAGAAATATGCACATTTTCTAATGTTACAAAATGTGCCAGAAGACAGGTAACACGGCGCGGTTTCATAAAGCACCATGCTGTTTAATGCTGGCCGGTGTTTCCGCCCATCTATGCTTCCCTCTACAGGATGACCAAACTGTAAACAACAGGCCATCCTTCCAGTTGTGAAGCAACAAACACAAAACATTTGATCAGCAGTCAAGCAGAAAAAACAAAAAATCAAGTTTTGGGGGATGAACAAAATGATCAACTATATCCTCAGTTCAGGTCTCCAAATTGCTTCCGCATCGCACCTTAGCGCATCAGAAGAACGAAAGTATTTAGTTTGATCATCATCGGACAGCTTCCAACATCAGATAAAAAAGCACAAAACATTCTCATGCAAACTACAAGCAGAAAACATGACATAAACAACAAAAGAAGCAGAACTTGCATGTTTGATGAAAGTGTTTATCATCACAACCATGGTTAAACCAGAACACATATGTCATGGTTAAACCATGACATAAACAACAAAAGAATCTAGAAGAAGATGCAAAGGCTCAGATATTGTATAACATGTTTTTCAGTCATGAATTTTCAGAAGCAGAACTGGCATGTTTGCTGAAAGTGTTTATCATCACAGCCATGGTCAACCAGAACACATAAATCTAAAAGAATGACAATAATGAGAGTTGATCTTTTTGGCTCATATTAAGAAATTCAACCATGTTTTCCCTTGTCCTTCATGAATTAATCAGAAGCGCGGGTAAGATTCAAATCACTGCCACTAATCAAAAGAAATCTACATAAGAGATGGGCATATGTGCAGACAAGATAACATGATAAAAGTCGTTTGAAGTTGATGGGTGGCATCAGATAATAAGCGGACTTTTGTAAACATATGAAAGATTCAGTGTTTAGCATATAATATTTAACATCATTTGCCACCCTGGGTTTGATAATCTTGTATGGCAAAACAAGTAAGACAAATAGAGCGCTTTGTGCAAGGCATCAGATAATAAGATGAGATTATTATTCCACACATGGAATTTTCCATTGAGAGTGTAGGATATCACTTGCCAGCTCGAAAATTTAAATAATTCTAAAATTTTGAGAACAATATCTGAGAAGAAAATCTTGGTTAGACCATTTGACCCAAGAGCAATGGCAAACGCTGCAAAGGGTTGGTAAGTAAACCATTTCTCTATCCGCGCCCGCTACGTCCCCCTCAGACCGAGTGCAACTAAGAGGGATACTAGAAGCTAAGCGCAAACATGACAAAAAGCAGAAGAACTTAAGTAATTGAAAATGTAACTTTCGAGAAGAATAAAGATGGACAATTTTTTTCTCTCAGATGCCAACCACAAGGGTAGCACGGATGATGCAGACATATCAACATGGCATCAGTTCAGACCGCCCGTCTGCTTGTACTCTCTTCATAGAGAAAGATTTTAGACCAAAAAATTATCAACAAAAGATCAAAGCAAATAAAAAAATTACGAACATATGTGTCCAGTCATCAGGAGTCCAAAACAGAGACCAGATAGCAGAAAAATATAGCCAAAAAAACACAAACAAATAACAAAAATTGGATATGTTGTTGGACAGATCCCTCAGAGTGATAATATAGATCTCATCAATGTATGAATCAGGCCACTACTTTTTAACATCACAAGTTATCGCCAGGATCCATAAACAACAATCTCCAATTAGGAAAGAAAAATCAAACAGAAACGTTACACAGAATCCTCAGTTCAGGTAAGAATTTATAAAGAGTTTCATAACAAATGGTTGAGCCGTCAGACAATGGTTTCTAGGCAAATGCATCTCCATCAGACTGCAGCGGTGTTCGCTGCTCGCTGCTCGGAGCCCAGTGCATATCTTCATCCATGACATCAGAAGACATATACAACCAAAAAATAGCCAAGCAAAAGTGAAGGAAGAGAATCAACGACAAATAGAAATCAAATCGGTAGACCAGGAACAACAGAAGATCAAATCAGTAGCCCTCAGGGATTATGCTTATGATTTTCATCAAGGAAGAAATCTCAGGTCTCAAAGATGTGCCATCACTGGACTCACAGAACTGAACTGCAGAGAACACGGCAAACTAAAAACCCATAACACATTTATGATAAGAACAGCAGGAGCAACTTTTGGAGAATGTTATTCACCGCACCTCACAAGTAGCAGTAAACAACTAAAGATCCACAAAAAGGGGAGCCCATTTGAAAAATTCAAGCCCGAAATTACAGCATAGCCCATGTGGACATCAGAATTGCAGATCTTCACAGCGTGGCACACAGAGTGCACCTATCAGTCCCGAAAGATGGTGTGTTTTGTTCATGGTTTTCATCATTGTCCAGCCATATTCTATACATAGTAAAGAACAGAATAAAAATAAACTGAAAAGCAGATGACATATAAGTTCGGAATAATTCAGAAAAATTACATTCAGGAATAGAAGATGCAAACAACAATCAACAGCTGTTCAATTTGGCCTCAGAATTGCAGAATGACAGCATGGGCGCACAGCGACCAATCAGTCCGGAAAGATGGTATGATTAACAGGTTTTTCATCACCGGACAAACAGAAACACAAACACATACAAACAGGTCTACAAAACAGAACTTAAATTACTACAGAAAACAAAATCTGACAAAAGAAGACAGAAGAGGAATGACACTAACAGTGAGCTGACATTATGCCCTCAGACATCCAAGGAAGGATCTAACAGCATTAGCTCTCAAGCCTGGCTGGGCGAAAGCTCTTAGGCAGCAATTGCGAATGTTTGAGAAACAAGCCGTAAACTAATCATCACCAGGCTTACATTAACACCAAACAACTAAAGCAAATATATGACCAGCATTGCATCAGACATCCAAGGAAGGATCGCAAAATCATAACACATCAAAGAGCCACGTTCACAAATAAAATTGTAACTCAGTGCACCTACGTAACAACAAGCCAGATAGAACCAGACAGGCCAAAGTGGTCGTCCCCTCACACTTAACAATACAGCCCTAAAAGGGATCATCCGCCCTACAGGCTTTACCTTACACTGACTATATCATCAATCTTCAAGATCATTCTAACGCACTCGCACGCCAACGAGATGGCACTCGTGCTCACAAGCAACGGCTGCACAACATTCTCCTCCAGGATGTTTGTGATCTGGCCTTTCCTCACATTGATGCCCGTGTTCTTCTCACCCTTGGCATGGCGGTTCCTCAGCTCAGTAACAATGGCGATTGGGTTGAGCCCTGCATTCTCTGCCAATGTGTAAGGGATGACCTCAAGTGCATCAGCAAACTCCTTGATGCAGTAACTCTCCATCCCATGGAGCTCCTTTGACCAAGCAGCCAGTTGCATTGACATTTCTATTTCAGGAGCACCGCCACCAGCAATTAGAAACCTCTTGTTCACCAAGCACCTTCATAAAAGTAAGCATGAACAGGATCAGAACACTGAAGAAATAATACATTGTAGGCTAAGATGCAACACCATAAATACTAATACCTCCGTCTCCATCTCAAAATATAAGATGTTTTTGTAGGCTAAACCAGACTGCAAAAACATGCTATTTTGAGACGGATAGTACAAAATAATGCACAATCTTGAAATACACCATGAGCAAGAATGGCCATTTCATGAGGATACATGTCTACTTATGCGCAAGGCATATACTTATTTCAATTGTCATTATACTTAAGCCCACAAGGCCATACAGACCAGGAGGCCAGGCCCCCCATATTTGGACAAACAAGACCTCCAAGCAGTTGTTTCTTAAGTAAAATTCAGAAGCAACCATCTATTATTATGAATCAACAGAAGTTGTAAGGTTAATCCTACCCATGGTTTTTAAGGCGTCACCTAGGCGACGCTTAGGCGTCAGAGCGCTCGGGAACGTCAAGGCGTCGTTCTCGCCTTAGTTTTCTGTCTAAGGCGTCCGACTTGGGTTGTTGAGGCGTCCAGGGCGTCGCCTAGGCGGAGAAGGCGTCGCTTTGGCCGATTCTGGACGCCCTGGGCAGGTCGAGCGGGAATCAGAAGCTGGCGCGCGCGAGAAAGAGAAATTGGGCGGGAGAGAGAGGGTAAACAGAGGCGTGAGAGAGAGGGGAACACACCTGGGACACCAATCGAGGGGAAAAGAGAGAGGAGCTCTCTCCTCTCACGCCGCCGGCCCAGATCCGCTCCTCCTCCGCCGGCCTCCCCGTCTCCGGCCAAGCTCCTCCTCCGCCGGCCCTTCCCCTCTCCGGCCAAGATCCTCCTCTGCCGGCCCTCCCCCTCTTCGGCCAAGCTCCTCCTCCGCCGGCTAGTTTTATGTCTACTCATGGCTGCCATATTAGTCCCCCTAGCGCCTAATAAAAATTGACTAAGGCGTCGCCTCGCCTCGCGCTTTGAGCGCCTAGGCGTTGAGGCGCCCCCCCAGCGCCTTAAAGCGCCTGGACGCCTTAAAAACATTGATCCTACCAGCCCAACATATCCATATTTCTCACATCTAGACTTCGCACATGAATTTCCCTAAAATGAGCAGTCATTGCAATTAGAGGACATAAATAATTTGCTCCGAAAATATTATCAATTTCATAAGATCTGATGTGTGCACCCACAAATTGTCATGCACCGATTACACCAAAGCCTACTACTGTGGAAGTGTTGAAAATCACAAGCATTAAGGCAGTAAAAGGTGTTGGAGCTAGCTACTAGCTCTCACCAGGAATTTCCTTTTCAGAGGATGCAATGCACACACACACACACACACACCATCATCACTGCACTGGTTTCTCTTGTACACATGCACACAACTAGTGGTATGAAGCTTATACACTACAACAAGGACATGACTCCTTTTATAGGACTTACAAACAAACCTACACCTACAGCTCACTCTCAAACAGCTAACTATTACTTCACGTGACTAGCCAAATTGACTTTGGCATCTGACTTATATGCAGCTCACGCTTGTACAATTAGCTGACCAAGTGCTAGCTAAATATTACTAGCCAGCTTACATTATACTTGCCATCGTGCTGAAACTAGAAATATATAACCTGCCAGCCAACATGCATGCACAGATACTAACAACTACTGCGTTTAACAAGATTAGAACTTAAAAGTTGCTGCCTAGCCACTCTAGTGCCCTACTGCAGCACTTAGCCCATTGTGATATAGCCATCAGATTCAAGCGCTGCAATACAGAGGACTGAGGTGAAGGGCGAGAGACATAGTCGCCTTCACTGTGCTCATGAAGCGGGTAGGTACCTAGGCTAACCCTAAATCATCTCCAACTAGCTCAAAGGTAGCTTCCACACACATCACCCACGTCACTTACTCTTCCGAAATTTAATTTGACAAATCTATTTATCGTCCACACAAAGCACCAAACGTTCAGACACACAAGCATACATGACAAAGGGCCATTGTAAAGAACCATGAACAGACATGACGTGCAACTTAGCAAATGACAAAATGCAGCTTCCTAATTCATCTTGCATTCCAAATCTTCATTATAACATCCAAACAATAATTGATCTGCTATTATGTTAACAGTCATATTATTTATCCTCGCTTACTGCTGCAGTATCTTAAGACAAGTGTACCGCCCATGCAAAGCACCACACGACAGGATCATGGCAGAAAGACAACATGAGAGTATATGTGCAAGCAACATGCAGAAAATTGGCATTTACTTGAAGCATGAGGATTGCAATCCAACCTACAAGAATGCAAGGATCCTGTAATTGTTTGCGCATTAAACTAATGATCCAATGTTGTTTTCAACACATAAATAAACAGATTATAGCAGAACATATGTTCATTGTTTTTACTGCAATGAACAGCTCCAATAGAAAATTAGGAATATGATCCTATCGTCTTAATGGACTGTAATTAATAACCATTGCCCATTGATACGCAGATTTGAGTTAAATGATGTAAAGTAACTTAAATCTAGAGATGGTTAAGAAGATTAATATTTCACCCAAATTACCACATTAAAATGACCTAGAAAAGCAGGCCTAGAATCAATAACCTTTCAAACATATAACAGAGAAGATTGATTCAGTGGAAGTCACATTACCTGATGACACATAGGGCATCGTGGAGACTGCGATCAGCTTCATCAATAACCAACTGGTTGGACCCACGGACAAGCACAGTTGCAGTCCTCCCCATGTCCCTGATGCCAGTGATCTTGACAATCTTGCCATCTCCAGCAGACACTTCCTCGACAACATCAGCATACCCAAGTTTATCCTCACGGAAATGCTCAATGTTGGCAATTGGCAGGCAGTTAAGAGTCTTGGTGATGAACTCAATCTCGTCCCTCTCTACATCCTTGACCACCAGAATCTTAGCCTTTGCGAGATAATGCAGTGACAACTCAGTCACCGCATCACGCAAGATGCTCTTCTGGATGAGGAGGACATTGCATCCAGAAGCCTTGATCTTCTTGACCATCCCTAGGATGTAATTACGCTCCTCGCGGAGGATGCGGTCCATCTGCGCATAGTCGGACACGATGACGCTCTGCTCAATATCAGTCTTGGGCGGTGAGATCTGAAACTGGATAACAGCGATCTTGGCATTCTCGATCCTAGATGGCCCTCCGGCAGCATGGCTGGCCTTCTTGTCAAAGATAAGGCCGCGGACAAGCTCAGTATCATCCACGGTGCCGCCGAGCTTCTTTATGATGCGGATGTCACGGAGATCAAGAAGCTCCGGGTGGGCGGGATCGACCACGGAGAGGGCGGCATCAACAGCGAGCGGGGCGAGGAGGCTGGAGTACTGCGAGACGACCTTGGAGTTGAGCGCGGTGGATGCAGATTTGACAAGGGAGTCCCGGTCGGTGAGCTCGATGGGGATGGCCATGCCCTCGAGGACCTCAACGGCGCGGGCCGCGAGGCGGTGGAGGGAGTCGGCGGCGGCGGTGGGGTGGGCGCCGGCCGCGAGGAGGGACTGCGCGCGGCGGAGCAGGGCCCCGGCGATGACGACCACGGTGGTGGTGCCGTCGCCGGCCGCCGCGTCCTGGGAGCGGGAGAGCTCGGCGAGCATGCGCGCGGCGGGCTGGAGGAGGGACATGCGCGAGAGGATGGTGGCGCCGTCGTTGGTGATGATGACCTCCTGGTCCCCGGAGGAGATCATCTTGTCCATGCCGCGGGGCCCGAGGGAGGTGCGCACCGCGTCGGCGACCGAGCGCGCGGAGGCGATGTTGGCGCCGCGGACGTCGTCGCGGCGCTTGGTGTCGGTGTAGGTCTCGCCCTTGCGGGCCGACGGCGCGGCGGCGATGGCGGCAGCGGCCATGGCGGCGGCGGATCGGGAGGGGCGGAGGGGAGGAGGTGCTGGCTAGGGCTTTTCAGATTTCGCTTGGCTCGTGGGAGGGAGGGAGGGGCGCTGGATGGACCTGGAGAGTGCCATCGCGGTTTCGGTATACATCGCAGGAGAGCGGGCCGAAACTTGCGGCCCAGTAGAAGCCGTGGCCACGAATGTTAACTCTCCTAGGGCCTAGAATGATGCAACTTTAAGCGCCGTTTAGGACGCTGGCGCTCGCGCGCATGCCAGCGGGCCGCGGCCCAATATTGCGCCAGCTGGTCTGCTAGGAAAAAAAAGCCGGTCTTTCATAGTAATTTTTTAAAAAATCTTCACATTTAAAAGTTTACAGATTTGAAAATAATTCATAAATTAAAAAAATTCACACATTTGAATAAATGTTCCCGAATTTTTGGATTCGAAAAAAGTTCATGAATTTGAAAAAAGTTCACGGATTTGAATAAAATGTTCACGACTTTATATAAGAAAAACTTCACGAATTTGAAAAAGTTCGGGGATTAGAATAAATGGTCACAAATTTGTGGACCTGATTTTTTTTCATGAATTTGAATTCTTTTGGTGAATTCGAAATATTTCAGGAATTTAGAAAAAAATCATGAATTTGAGAATTGTTCACAAATTTGAATTTAAAAATGTTCATGAATTTGAAAAAGGTCATGAGTTATTTCAATGAATTTGAAAATTGTTCAAAAATTCAAATTTTAAAAGTTCATGAATTTTTTTAAACAATCACTTTTTAAAAAAACTTAACAAATTTAAAAATTGTTCATGAGTTCGAGTTTAAATAAATTCATGGTTTTTAAAAGGTTCATGAATTTTATAATTGTTCACGAGTTCAAATTTTAAAAAGTTCATGAATTTTAAAACGTTCATGAGTTTGAAAAAAATGTTTGTGAATTTGAAAAAAATCCCCGCATTTGAATTTTACAAAGTTCATGAATTTGAAATAATCAACGAGTTAGGAAAATGTTCGCAAATGTGGAAAAAGTATGTGGACTTGAAAATTGTTTCACGAATTTCGAAAAAGTTAATGATTATAAAAAGTTCACAAATTCAGAAGAAAGTTCGTGAAAAAATATAAATGAAAAAGAAATAGAAAAAAGATAAAGAAAAACCGAGGGAAACACGTGCATGAAAACACCGAAATGAAAAAAACACCTAGAAAAAACCTGTGGAACCTGAACTGGAAATGTGCACGACAAGAAGAAAAAGAAGTAGAAGTACAGGCAATAGGTGATCTATCTAGTTGGTTACTGCGGTTGGAAATAAACCCGGTGGATTGGAGTTCGAATCTTACTTCGCGCACCATTTTTTGGAGGTTCGATGAGTAAAAGGGTCGAGCCCAAGACGGGGAGGGGGTGTGCGCCGGTTTGTGGGTTAGGCTATAACCGGTGCTAAGGGCGCCAAATAGGAGTTGGCGGCGTAAGGGTCGTGGTACCGTAGACTTGTCGAACTTTAGGGGATCCTGTAAACTAGGTCCTTTCGTCCCTTAGGGTTACGGGAAGATAATCTTCTAGTATAATTTTGGCAGGCTAGAAACTGCGGGAAACTTCACCGCGTGCCCCGCCGGAACGCCGCGTCTTAGTCGGAACCTCGCAAGAACGCCGCCACGCCAGCACCTTTGTCCGCACCGCCCCTCGTCGGCGGTTTTCCCGCGCCCACGCCGCCTCGCACCGGCGGTCACCGCGCCGTCCCTCGTCGGCGACCGTCACGCGTGTCACTGATTTGCGGGTCCTATGCCATTATCTTTTTTCTTTAATTAAAAATAAAATAAAATAATTTTTTTGAAAGAAGTTTACGGGAAGCAGCTCTCAGATAACTTCCCCTAAATTTTAGGGTCATTCGGTGAAGCCAGTATATCAGAAGTTTTTTAAGGGAGCTATTGGGGATGTTCTTAGAGCAACTCCAACAGATCTTCTATCTGGAAAAAAAAGATACCGTTTAGAGGAAATTTGAGAAAAAAACGTCTTCAACAGATCCCATAAACCCAGAATAAATTTAGAGGATCATGTAAACTTGACCCCCAATTTCCCTTTGGATTTTGGGAATATGAAAACTTCCCCAAAGTTTTGGCGGCAAGGAAACCGCGTGAAACTTCACCGCCCCTGCCACCGCTCCGCCGCTCCACCGTCGTCGCCACAACTCCGGACTGCCGTCGCATTGCATCGCGCCTCGCCGGCTGCCACCTCACCACGCCATTGGCATGCCGGGCCACCGCGTAGCCACGTCGAGTCGCCGTCGTGCCGCCGCCCCGCCCCGCATCTTGCTGGCCACCATCACACATATCACTGACTTGTGGGCCCTAGGCCATTAGCTAGGATTATTTAATAATAAATAAATTTTAGGGGAAGAAGTTTACGGGATCTGACAAAAGTTGCTCTCAGGAAACTTCGCCTAAAATTTACAGTGATCCTGTAAAACGAGTTTTACGTGAAGATTTTTAGGGAAACTTTTGGAGAGCAACTCCAACAGATCTTCTATCTGTAAAAAATATAACGTTTAGAGGAAATTTGGAAAAAAAAATGTCTCCAACAGATCCCATAAATCCAGAATAAATTTAGATGATCATGTAAACTTGGCCCCAAGTTCCCTTTGGATTATGGGAATATTGAAAACTTCCCCAGAGTTATGCCGAGCAAGGAAACCGCCTGAAACTTCACCACCCACGCCGCACCACCGTCGTCGTGTTGTCGCCGCCACAGCTCTGGACTGTCGTCGCCTTGCGTCGCGCCTCGCCGGCCCTCCCTACCTGCCACCTCACCACGCTGCTGCCACGTCGGGTCACCGTCGTGCCGCCGCCCCGCCCCGCATCTCGCTGGCCACCACCACAGGTATCACCGACGTGCGGGCCCTAGGCCATTAGCTAGGATTGTTTAATAAGAAATAAATAAATTTTAGGGGAAGAATTTTACGGGATTTGACAAAAGTTGCTCTCAGGAAACTTCCCCTAAAATTTACAGTGATCCTGTAAAACCAGTTTTACGCGAAGATTTTTAGGGAAACTTTTGGAGTTGCTCTTAGACAGGCTCCGATCAGCATATTGCCAATATTTCAACAAGAACAAAATATGTTTCTCAACCGTAAAAGAATACTTCTCAACCCTAAAAAATCTTTTTCTTTTCTCCTTTTCTGATTTTGTCCAATCTTTGGTAGAATGTTTGGGCTTGGTCCAATAGATAAATCCAAATAAATCTTAAAGGCCCATGAATAAATGACATGAGTAGAGGTGCAATCTTTAGTCCCATCCCATAAATGAAGGTGGTGTGAGGCCAAGTTATATAGTGGAGTCTCCCCAGTCCACTAAGTGATGGGTACGACGAGAAAAAGAGAACACCACATGTGCATGCCCGCCTTGTTGGGCGTGGACATGCGACATAAATGGTCCGCGGAAATTCGGTCCGTGGCTTTGTAGAAGCACAACTTTCTTTTGCCATTTTTTTGGTTTCTTGAGCAGTAATTTTTTGAGTTGGAAACTTGACCAATAAGTTTTCGAGTTGGAAACCTAATCGATTTGGATCCAGATCATGATCGCGACACGGGACCGCGTGCGATCTCCTATGTATATAACTTATCGGCCACCGCCAAATACACACCAAGAATCGAGTTAGGATCCCCCCCCCCCTCATTGTTTGGGCCGCCATCGTAGTCTACTCCATCTTGAACATCGGCGTGCACTTGCGAGCGGGAGAGTAGGTCTCTGAAACCTCATGCCCTTGTGATCTTGAACTGTGAGAGGGCGAATCAGGATTTTGGGAAGTGCTTCGCGTGACTTCTCAGAATTTTCACCACATGCCGTCTACCTCCAAGGTCTGGCGCTGCTGCGCACCGTCGTCACCAACGTCTGCTTCGACCGTTCTTCACCAACATCATCTTCGACAACATCGCCCCTGCATCAACTACGGCTACTTCATCTACAAATGATCAATACATGCGACGTATTTCGATCTACCATCTGAATATGTTTGCTGCTACATGTGCGACGATGATGTTTGGTTCGTCTACTATGCTAGAGCTATGCATGCTAATAATTGTTTATGTCATGATTTATTTACTAGAATTTATCGTGAAATTCCCTAACTTTTCAACATAACGTGTGTTTTGCTAGTACTCGTACATGCGGCCAGCAAAATATTAACGTGTGTTATGTTAGTACATGCGGCGAGCAACATATGATTACAAACTGCATGCAATCCAACATCTCATACTGCCTGTACACTTACTCATGAGTAATGCAGCTGGCTAATCACCTACTCACTGATTAGCACTAGAACGATTTCGCACGCGGACCGTGGTGCAATTGGATAGAGAACACATTCTTCCTCTTTACCTAGATAAAGATTGATAAAAGCGCCAGCTTTCAGAGCTCAGCCGACCGACGGTGCCATCCATTTTGGAAAAACTCGACGCCTGACTTTGACGCCTTTTCACCGGTCTCCACTCACCAGACCCATCCGGCAAAGCTTCACCAACCCCCGGTTCCGAGCCCTATTTATAGCGCTCACTTCTGCTCTCCAGGAAACCAAGCAGCTCTGCGCCATTACAACAGTCACAGCTCACACAACACAGTTGCGCCGTTTGTACTTGTACTAGCTTGATCATCACAACAATGGCCTCCACCAACAGCTGGACCCACGAGATCGAGTCGGCGGTCACCGCACCGCGCCTCTTCCGTGCCGGCGTCATGGACTGGCACACCCTGGCCCCCAAGCTCGCGCCGCAGATCGTCGCCAGTGCCCACCCCGTTGAGGGAGAAGGCGGCATCGGCAGCGTCAGGCAGTTCAACTTCACCTCAGGTACGCATCATATCAACTGCAGTCTGGTACACATGGTCAAAGCATAACACAGAGTTGATCTTGCAGCCATGCCCTTCAACCTCATGAAGGAGAGGCTCGAGTTCATTGACGCAGACAAGTGCGAGTGCAAGTCGACTCTCATCGAGGGCGGTGGCATCGGCACGGCGATCGAGACAGCCACTTCGCACATCAAGGTGGAGCCGGCAGCAAACGGCGGGAGCGTGGTGAAGGTGGAATCGACATACAAGCTGCTTCCAGGCGTGGAGGTGAAGGATGAGATCACCAAGGCTAAGGACTCTGTCACGGCCATCTTCAAGGCCGCCGAGGCCTACCTTGTCGCCAACCCAGACGCCTACAACTAAATCAGTTGAGAGGGATCATATATGATTATGTTCTCCCAGGTTTGATTTTTGTGTGCTTTCTTCCCGAACTAATAAAGCTGCTCCAATCTCCAAGTAGTGACGCGAGAGCACTGAGCAGAGTGTGGACCTGAGAAGTTTAAAAGTTGTGTATTTGTAACTATCAAAGGGTGTTGTTGTTTGATGATGTTGCTGCTTGCTTATGTATATTCCTCATGATTTTGTATGGGAATAAGAGGAAGTATGTGAAACACATAAAAGGAAGTGGAAGTTATGGGCCAAGAAAGTCTTATGTTTGCTGGAGTGAATATACTTCCTCCGTTTCTAAATATAAGACTTTTTAGAGATTTCAATACGGACTACATACGGATGTATATAGACATATTTTAGAGTGTGGATTCACTCATTTTGCTTCGTATGTAGTCCCTATTAAAATCTTTAGAAGGATTTATATTTAGAAACGGAGGGAGTAATTTCTTTTCCTCTTTTCAAATATAGGAAAAAACAGTTTGAATGTATATGTTATTTTATTTTTGCCATCACTTTTTTGCCAAGTCCCTCTATTAGGCCCATGAAGTTTCTTCGGTTGTCGCTTTGCCGACAACTTGTCCTTTCCTCTCGTGACGAGTGACTCAGAAGCCCTGGCCGCCGCCTACATCTCAAACTCTCTCGCTGCCGCCGCCGCGGGGGGGGGGGGGGGGGATCTGTCCACCTGGGAGTCTCAGGCGATGGGGATGGCCAGCTATAGCAGATCGGAGCTGGTGGCATCTGCGGATGTGCGGTCAGGCGACGGTGGTTCTAGACCTGCGGCGCTGAACAACAATGCTGCATGTGCCAACGGCGTCCGGGGGTCCCCCGAGACAGGGTCCTAGATGGTGGCGGCTGACTTTTGGCTCGGCTTTGGCATAAAACAACATTGGACTCTTGGTTTAGGTGGGTTTATGGAGTCTTTGTGTGTTGGTCAGGGCAGCGAGGCCACGCGGCGACGTTGCCTCAATTCAGGAATAATGTCTCCCTGTCATATCCCCGTTTCATCGGTGCGCTTAGTGTCGGTGAAGGGCGTGTGGAGGTGTGTCTTCGATGGATCTTTGTGGAACTGGTCGGCTTTGGTCTCTAGTGGGTCTGTCTGTATTCGGTCGACGTTCGTGGTCTTTGGAGTTTCTACATGCTCTTTTCAGCGTTTTCATCCCCAGCATGGCTATTTGTCATGCTGATCACGGTCGTCGGCGTCTTCTGGTCTACATCGACGACTTCTCGACCAATGCTTCTAAGAGCTCTTTGGTTTTAAAAAGTTTGCTCCACCGAGGTGGAGATGCAGAGCTGGCATCGAGCTTTGCTCATGGTCGCCACCGGTGGATGCAGGAAGAAGAAGATTTCGGCACCCCTAAGGATTTGGATGTGATTTTCTTTTTTTTATAAGGATATGTTTGTAAGGACTCGTGATACTTAATATATGTGACGGTGTCCTGGACTAGGGGGTACTCATCACGTCGTCTCCTGACCAGTGGGTCGGGCCGAGGACCCCCATGGCGGTTCACTAATGGGCCACTTCGGGCAGCCCATGACGCATACAAGGAAGATTCCATAAGACTTGGTGATCAAGACAAGGACTCCTCTCCACCGACGTAGCCGACTAGGACTCTTGTTATCCTAGGCCTCCGGTACATTATATAAACCGAGGCCAGGCTAGTCAATAGATGATTATGACACATCAACGCAACATCATTCACCTAGCCCTAGGGTTAGACACACATTACGATCTCGTGGTAGATCAACTCTGTACTCGATACATCTCCATCAATATAAACAAGAGCAGGACGTAGGGTTTTACCTCCATCAAGAGGGCCCGAACCTGGGTAAACATCGTCTCCCTTGTCTCTGTTACTACCATTGATCCATGATCCACAGCTCGGGACCCCCTACCCCGAGGTCTGCCGGTTTTGACACCGACGCTGGTGCTTTCATTGAGAACCCGCTGTGTGATAGAAAAGGATCTATGGCTCGCATGCAGATTAACTGCGACGTCGGCATCCGCCGGCTGGACTGGTCTCCTCGGCTGGATCAAGAACTGTGCTCCGCGTCAGATCGTTATGATTGGACGGGGGCTTCCATCAACATCAACTCCGATCTCTATCAAGATCATGGAGGAATCATCCATGGAGCTCGGGGGCTCAACGTCAACATTGCCCTCGAGCGACCGTGCTGTTTTTCTGGACAGCGAAGTTGTATCCACCGTCCCTGTCTCCTCGAGTGTCGCTTTGACGATTGCTTCGGTGGAATTGTGCGGAATTGTGTTTAGAACAACCCTGTAAAATTTCGTCGCGTTCCGATGGAGGAATCTCCGGCGATCCTCGATATACCGGAGCCCTGTCGAATCTGGACGGGAATCTAGATGAGTTTGGGGCGAGGGGTCCAGCAGCCAGCTCGGACATCCGTTGGAAAATCCCACCGTTCATCGGCTGCGGAATTCCCGTATCAATCACCCCTCAAAATTTTAGCTCGATCCAACCGTTCAGACTCTGGGTAATGTTCGATGAGTACATCAATTTTCGGATCTGTTTTCTGCGCGAAAACGAATCCGACCCGAGTTCATCTTTCTTCATGAACGGGATCTTGGACATCCTTTTTTGGAGGAATTGTTTTTTAGGGTATTGTGTGTTGTTCTTAAAACACGTGCCCACAAATTTTGATACTTTTCCGAGGCGATCTTTACCGTCACGCCGGTGTCAAACCAGCCCGACAACGTTGCTCCACGACAGCCGACCTGCGCTAGACAGTTCATCGCTTCGTCCAGCCGAGTTCAACCCCATCGGATCATCACCCCGGCGAGCCGACTAAGAGTTTGGCATTGTGAAGGACAAGTAATCATCAAGACAAGATCATCGCCCCACGGATTGCACGGGTCGGGCGCGCTAGCATCGCCGCGCGATCACTTCTCAAGCCGGCATTGACCGCGTCATAATTTCCGACCTGCGTCAGCATCACCGCGCCGTTGCTTATTCAAGCCGATGTCCACCACGCCGACCTGCTTCGACACCTCGGCTGGTATCGGGGCTGCAACATCACCTTGCCGAACTACTCCGTCACCTCGGCTAGATCGGGGGCTTCGCCATCTCTTCATCAACCTACTCCGGGGACTTCGGCGTCACCAGCCGACCAGCTTCGTCAGCTCGGCTGGATCGAGGGCTTCGCCTCGCCACATCGACCGTGCTGTGTCGCTGCTTCATCAAGCCGAGCTCTTCGCTCGGGCACTTCGGGACCGGCTTGGGGGCTAGGACCTCGACCCGCTGCAAGCTCGGCCCTCATCATTAACACGGAGCACATTAACCAGCTAAGTCGCTTTCATGCTCAAGTTTTTAATGTTTAATTTTTGTTCGGTTCGGCCAAGCATTATATTTGTGTTAAACAAAAAAGTTGTTTGTTAAAAATTTAGCTTGTTAAAAGCGTTGATTGTTAAAAACACTTCTTTTTCCCATGTTAACTGGGGGCTCTTAAATTTATATGAGCTATTTTATAATAATTTTCTTCTTGGTCGTTGCAAAGTCTTTTTCTACCACTCATTTCTCGACTCGAGTGTGTGGTCAATAGCCGGATAACCTGGTTTCTCTCTAAAGCCGCTCGAGTTTAGTTTGCTAAACTGGCCTAACGAGAAGCACTCCACCTTTGGGAAAGGAGGTTGAAGCCGAAGGCTGACCCGCTTGAAGTCTTGAGATCGGATGTGTCATGTTAAAGCACGACGGAATCACAAACTAATTTTAAGACCAATTTTTGGATTGGCACCAAAAAAATTGATTTAGTTCGGACGTAAAGTTTTTACTAAAGTTTTTTGGTTTTCCGAGCTTATGGCACCTTTAACCTATTTGCATGTTTTCCTTTCAGGAGGCGGGACATCCTCTCGATCGAGGTGTTCTGCGTGATGGTTTTTCTCAGGAAATCTTTTCCGACCCGCAGTTCGGCATCTTTCCTGCTGATGTCTACTACGCAACTTTATTCTTGTAGACTCATGTTGGGCCTCCAAGCGCAGAGTTTTGTAGGACAGTAGCAAATTTCCCTCAACTGGATGACCTAAGGTTTATCAATCCGTGGGAGATGTAGGATGAAGATGGTCTCTCTCAAACAACCCTGCAATCAAATACAAGAAATCTCTTGTGTCCCCAACACACCTAATACAATGGCAAATTGTATAGGTGCACTAGTTCGGCGAAGAGATGGTGATACAAATGTAATATGGATAGTAGATATAGGTTTTTGTAATCTGAAAATAAAAAAACAACAAGGTAGCAAGTAACAAAAGTGAGCACAAACGGTATTGTAATGCTTGAAAACAAGGCCTAGGGTTCATACTTTCACTAGTGCAATCTCTCAACAATGCTAACATAATTGGATCATATAACAATCCCTCGACGTGCGACAAAGAGTCACTCCAAAGTTCTTATCTAGTGGAGAACATAAGATAAAAATTGTTGTAGGGTACGAAACCACCTCAAAGTTATTCTTTCTGATCAATCTATTGATCTATTCCTATAAGTGTCACAAACAGCCCTAGAGTTCGTACTAAAATAACACCATATGATACGCACCAACCCACTCTAATGTCACCTAGATACTCCAATGTCACCACAAGTATCCGTGAGTTGATTATTCGATATGCATCAAACAACTTCAGATTCATAATATTCAATCCAACACAAAGAACTTCAAAGAGTGCCCCAAGATTTCTACCAGAGAAAGTAGGACGAAAACGTGCATCAACCCCTATGCATAGATTACCCCAA
The DNA here is from genome assembly GCA_039707655.1 of Elymus sibiricus. Lineage (NCBI taxonomy): Eukaryota > Viridiplantae > Streptophyta > Magnoliopsida > Poales > Poaceae > Elymus > Elymus sibiricus. The sequence goes on along the minus strand of CM077674.1, from coordinate 323,446,962 downwards.
TGTCACCTCGGGAATCCGCGAGTTGAGTGCCAAAACATACATCAAGTGAATCAATATAATACCCCATTATCACCACGGGTATTCATATGCAAGACATACATCAAGTGTTCTCAAATCCATAAAAATATTCAATCCGATAATAGTGAAACCTCAAAGGTAAAAACTCAATTCATCACAATAAGATAGAGAGGGAGAAACACCATATGATCCAACTATATTAACAAAGCTCGCGGTACATCAAGATCGTGCCAAATCAAGAACACGAGAGAGAGATAAAACACATAGGGACTGGTACAAACCCTCAGCCCCGAGGGTGAACTACTCCCTCCTCGTCATGGAGACCGCCGGGATGATGAAGATGGCCTCCGGTGATGATTTCCCCCTCCGGCAGGGTGCCGGAAAAGGGCTGTAGATGAGATCGTGGACGTACAGAGGCTTGCGGCGGCGGAGTCGAAGTTCTAGGGTTATTTCTGGGGGTTTTGGTATTTATACGAATTTTTGGCATTGGAATCACGCGAAGAAGGGCCACAGGGAGCCCACGAGGCACCAGGGCACGCCTGGGGGGGGGGGGGGGTGGCGCGCCCAGGTGGCTTGTGGGGCCCTTGCGGGACTTCTTCTGCTCCCCCGAAGCTTCCTGGGTCTGTTTCCTTCCAGAAAAAATCGTCAAAAAGTTTCGCTGCATTTGGACTTCATTTGATATGGATTTTCTGGAAAACCAAAAACAAGCAGAAAACAACAACTGACACTGGGCACTAGGTCAATATGTTAGTCCATAAAAATCATATAAAATCCATATAAAAGTGCACTAAAATCAAACAAAACTATAATAAACATGGCATGAATACTTCATAAATTATAGATACGTTGGAGACATATCAGCATCCCCAAGCTTAATTCCTGCTCGTCCTCGAGTAGGTAAATGATAAAAGAAATAATTTATGAAGTGTGAATGCTAGCATAGTGCATAAGTTTGATCAATGATAATTTCAATCACTTTTTCTAGCATCAATATATATCATAAACAGTAGCTCATCTCATAAAACTTCCCATGATCAAGTAGTAAGCTATTCACATGTTTACAAACAGACCTACACCACTACCAACTTTACCAAGCTGACATTTTACAGCTAAATCTCAAACAGCTAACTATTGCTTCGCATGACTAGCCAAATTGACTTTGATATCTAACTTACATGCAACTCAAGATTGTACAACTAGCTGACAAAGTGCTAGCTAATATTACTAGCCAACTTACATTCTACTTTTTATCATCTTGCTAGAACTAAAACATCATAACATGCCGACATGCATGCACAGATTCTAACAACTACCACTTGTAACAAGATTAGAACTAACAAAAGGTGCTTCCTAGCCATTCCGTGGTGTCCTACTGCAGCACTTAGCCCATAAGAGGTGATCTAGCCATCAGATTCAAGCACTGCAACGGTGTATGTGGAAGCAACATAACAGAAGGAGACCATGTTGATAGTGACAGAAAGAGAACATGACAGTTTATGTGCAAGCAACGTGACAGGAAATTGTCATTTACTTGAAGCATGAGGATTGCAACCAACCTACAAGAACACAAGGATCCTATAATTTTTGTGCGTTAAACTAATTAAAAACAATGTTGCTTTCAACATGTAAATAAACATATTATAGCAGAACAGATGTTCGGTTACACGAGTTAACAATTTACTGCAATGAACAGATCCAACAGAAAATTATGAGTATGATCCTACTCCCTCCGTTCCAAAATATAACTCTTTTTAGAGATTTCAATATGGACTACATACAGATGTATATAGACATAAGTGTAGATTCACTCATTTTGAACTGTATGTAGTCCATATTGGAATCTCTAAAAAAGACTTAAATTTAGGAACGGAGGGAGTATCATCTTAATCGACTATAATTAATAATTGTTCAACAATCCTGTGCACATTTAAGTTACTTCACGTCATTAACCAATAAAACTTCACCCAAGTCACCATACTCAAATTGACTTAGAAAAGCAGGCCTACAATCGAGAACCTTTCAAGCATATAACACACAGAAGATTGTTTCAGTGGATGTCACATTACCTGATGACACAGAGGGCATCATGGAGACTGCGATCAGCCTCATCAATAACCAACTGGTTGGAACCACGGACAAGCACTGTCGCGGTCCTCCCCATGTCCCTGATGCCAGTGATCTTAACACTTCCTCGACAACATCAGCATACCCAAGTTTATCCTCACGGAAATGCTCAATGTTGGCAATTGGCGGGCAATTGAGAGTCTTGGTGATGAACTCAATCTCGTCCCTCTCTACACCCTTGACCACCAGAATCTTACCCTTTGCGAGATAATGCAGCGACAACTCAGTCACCACATCACCCAAGATGCTCTTCTGGATGAGGAGGACATTGCATCCAGACGCCTTGATCTTCTTATAGGTGCCAAGTTGGGTTGGGGATCTTTGGATCTTCTTAGCTCAAGTTGCTTCTGGTTGATTAGCTAAGTTAGCACAGATATTTGGAGCATGGCAGCAGAAGATTCTCTTGGCATGGGAATCAAGATAAATGTGCTTGAAACATTATGTTTGCCATTACATCCAACTAACCCAGTTTGGCTTTTGACAGCAAAAATTATGGACACCTGGAGCACCCAGTCACCCACTGTGGAGACAGACCATCTGAAAATTGCATGCATTTCTTCGGTGCTGCACTCTTCAGACCCACTAGCCTTGCATGGATGCTTGAACCCTTACAGATGTATAACCCACTGGCTGGTGGAAGTAATGAATCATAATGCACCTTATCAGTGCTAATGACAAATCGTCAGGGAAAGAAGGCATGTGAATGCATTTGGACCTTCTCAGGTAGGTATCTTGATATTCATGAACAGAGCTTTCAGTTATAGGATCTTAGCTGAGAAAGGAATGGCGTGGGGCTCGCGATTTGATGGAGATTTCTTGTGCTAAAGATTTCAGCGATCTCACTATCTTCTTGCCGGTATGAAGTCGTGGAGTAAGAGCATCTATAACCGGACCCCCACTTTCTTCCTAAACGTCCGGGCCCAAAAATATCACCCAACCGGACCCCCCCCCAAATCCGGCATATATGTTCGGTCTGTTTGGCACTCTTCATATACAGTCCATACGTGAAGCGGATATGGGACGGCTGGATGCGTTCGTCATGTCGAACCGGCCCATCCCAACCACTACTGCTATAGTCAGGCATGTTACATATTCAAGACTGTTTTCTCAAACTTTCCAAAACAGCTTTTGCTTAGTTTCATTTTTGAAATCTTAGTTCACCTTCGCATGCTAAGATCATCCGTGGCAATATGCACAGAATTCAGCCATATACAAATCCATGATGTCAAACACCAAACTTCAAATTCAATTGTATTGAACAGTACAGAAATGACAAATACTCAACGAAGTTCGATGAACATAGGAAAACGATTTGTTTCAGCTGGGTGCACGACACCATTTGATTCGCACGATCGTGCGGCGCGCTTCATCCCCCTCCAGTTGGTGCGAGCGATCGTAACCACGTGTCCCGGTTGGACCCATACTAGTGGTGAAACTTGTCGCCCATACGCATCTTCTTCCTCGCGATATCCGCTCTCCCATCCCTCTCTCTGCTCCACACCTCCGACGAGATGCGGCTCCCCGAGCCTCTCCTTCCTCCTTGCCCTCTCCATCTGCACGAAATGCTACATGGGGCCATCAATGCGAGGACGAAGGACGAGCGGTGTGTGTGTGTGGGAGAATGATGAGCAGCTCCAATGAGACGCCCCCGACAGACAAGGCGGTTGATCTTTTGATCGGTACAGCCGGGTGGCACCGCCATAAACATGCTACGTGGAGCCACGCAACACCCACAAATGCTACCACATGTCCTTCCTCACTCCTTGAATTTCTACAATCTAATAAATCACATCTCCACAAAATGGCAGGATGCCAAACAACAACAACGCTGCCTTTCAATTCCAGACAAGTTTGGGATAGACTAGAATTGAATTGAAACACCATAAAATCTCAAAACCTAGTTATGGTTTTGTCATGCACCACTGTCCATGACTAGTTCTTTGATTCCAGTCTCTACTCCTTCCATGCATGTCAAGTTTGGTGGGAAAAAGAGTTGGGTTTTCAGTGAACAGTCATTGAATGATTTCATTTCCTCCTACTTCAGATCTGTGCTTTAGAGTTAATTGCGCGCATTATTTGCTGGTGAATGTTGGATGCTTCTTACTGATACAAGATACAACTATCTTCAGCAGACACCAAATCCACAAAATCATAACACATCAAAGAGCCACGTTCACAAATAAAATTATAACTCAGTGCACCTACGTAACAACAAGCCAGATAGAACCAGACAATCCAAAGTGGTCGTCCCCTCACACATAATAATACAACCCTCAAAAGGATCATCTGCCCTATGGGCTTTACCTTACAGTGACTATATCATCAATCTTCAAGATCATTCTAACGCACTCGCACGCCAGCGAGATGGCGCTCGTGCTCACAAGCAACGGCTGCACAACATTCTCCTCCAGGATGTTTGTGATCTGGCCTTTCCTCACATTGATGCCCGTGTTCTTCTCACCCTTGGCATGACGGTTCCTTAGCTCGGTAACAATGGCGATTGGGTTGAGTCCTGCATTCTCAGCCAACGTGTACGGGAAGACCTCAAGTGCATCAGCAAACTCCTTGATGCAGTAACTCTCCATCCCATGGAGCTCCTTTGACCAAGCAGCCAGTTGCATTGACATTTCTATTTCAGGAGCACCGCCACCAGCAATTAAAAACCTCTTGTTCACCAAGCACCTTCATAAAGGTAAGCATGAACAGGATCAAAACACTGAAGAAACAATACATTTGCAAGCTAAAAGTAGTACTAAGTTGCTTCATATAATATGGTTATATGTAACGCCATAAATAACACAAAATGATGCACAAGCTTGAAATAGACCATGAGCAAGATTAATCATTTCATGAGGATACATGTCTACTTACGCTCAAGGCCTATACATTGGTATGGAACTTATCTTTATAAGTATGCCTACAAGGCCATGAAGACCATGAGGCCAGGAAAACCATGTACTACAAGCAGTTGTTTCTTTAGTAAAATTCAGAAGCAACCATCTAATTATGAATCAACATGCACATACACATTCTCACATCTAGACTTCACAACATGAACTGATGCGCACACCCACACATTGTCATACATTGATCAAACCGAGGCCTACTACTGTGGAAGTGTTGAAATTCACACGCATAAGAAGAGGCAGTCAATGTAATATCCAAAACAAGCATATTGATACCACACCAATGTTACAAAAGACAGTAAAAAGCATTGGAGCTGGCTACTAGGTCTCACTAGAATTTCCATTTTAAAGGACATGATGCACACAGACCCCTACGTCACTATCCTGGTTTCTCACATAAACATGCACACAACTAATGGTCTGAAGCTTATACACTACAACAAGCTTGTATTACAAGGAGGACATAAGGTCCTTTTATTAGGACTTACAAACAGACCTACACCACTACCAACTTTACCAAGCTGACATTTTACAGCTAAATCTCAAACAGCTAACTATTGCTTCGCATGACTAGCCAAATTGACTTTGATATCTAACTTACATGCAACTCAAGATTGTACAACTAGCTGACTAAGTGCTAGCTAATATTACTAGCCAACTTACATTCTACTTTTTATCATCTTTCTAGAACTAAAACATCATAACATGCCGGCATGCATGCACAGATTCTAACAACTACCACTTGTAACAAGATTAGAACTAACAAAATGTGCTTCCTAGCCATTCCGTGGTGTCCTACTGCAGCACTTAGCCCATAAGAGGTGATCTAGCCATCAGATTCAAGCACTGCAACGGTGTATACGGAAGCAACATAACAGAAGGAGACCATGTTGATAATGACAGAAAGAGAACATGACAATTTATGTGCAAGCAACGTGACAGGAAATTGTCATTTACTTGAAGCATGAGGATTGCAACCAACCTACAAGAACACAAGGATCCTATAATTTTTGTACGTTAAACTAATTGAAAACAATGTTGCTTTCAACATGTAAATAAACATATTATAGCAGAACAGATGTTCGGTTACACCACTTAACAATTTACTGCAATGAACAGATCCAACAGAAAATTATGAGTATGATCCTACTCCCTCCGTTCCTAAATATAACTCTTTTTAGATATTTCAATATGGACTACATACGGATGTATATAGACATAAGTGTAGATTCACTCATTTTGCTCCGTATGTAGTCCATATTGGAATCTCTAAAAAGACTTAAATTTAGGAACGGAGGGAGTATCATCTTAATCGACTATAATTAATAATTGTTCAACAATCCTGTGCACATTTAAGTTACTTCACGTCATTAACCAATAAAACTTCACCCAAGTCACCATACTCAAATTGACTTAGAAAAGCAGGCCTACAATCGAGAACCTTTCAAGCATATAACACACAGAAGATGTTTTCAGTGGATGTCACATTACCTGATGACACAGAGGGCATCATGGAGACTGCGATCAGCCTCATCAATAACCAACTGGTTGGAACCACGGACAAGCACAGTCGCGGTCCTCCCCATGTCCCTGATGCCAGTGATCTTAACTCTTCCTCGACAACATCAGCTTACCCAAGTTTATCCTCACGGAAATGCTCAATGTTGGCAATTGACAGGCAGTTGAGAGTCTTGGTGATGAACTCAATCTCGTCCCTCTCTACATCCTTGACCACCAGAATCTTAGCCTTTGCGAGATAATGCAGCGACAACTCAGTCACCACATAACGCAAGATGCTCTTCTGGATGAGGAGGACATTGCATCCAGACGCCTTGATCTCCTTATAGGTGCCAAGTTGGGTTGGGGATCTTTGGATCTTCTTAGCTCGGGTTGCTTCTGGTTGATTAGCTAAGTTGGCAAAGATATTTGGAGCGTGGCAGCAGAAGATTCTCTTGGCATGGGAATCAAGATAAATGTGCTTGAAACATTATGTTTGCCATTACATCCAACTAACCCAGTTTGGCTTTTGACAGCAAAAATTATGGACACCTGGAGCACCCAGTCACCCACTGTGGAGACAGACATTCTGAAAATTGCATGCATTTCTTTGGTGATGCACTCTTCAGACCCACTAGCCTTGCATGGATGCTTGAACCCTTACGGATTTATAACCCACTGGCTGGTGAAAGTAATGAATCATCATGCACCTTATCAGTGCTAATGACAAATCGTCAGGGAAAGAAGGCATGTGAATGCATTTGGACCTTCTCAGGTAGGTATCTTGATATTCATGAACAGAGCTTTCAGTTATAGGATCTTAGGTGAGAAAGGAATGGCGTGGGACTCGCGATTTGATGGAGATTTCTTGTGCTAACAATTTCAGCGAGGTCACTATCTTCTTGCCGGTATGAAGTCGTGGAGTAAGAGCATCTATAACCGGACCCCCACTTTCTTCCTACACGTCCGGGCCCAAAAATATCACCCAACGGGACCCCCCAAATCCGGCATATATGTTCGGGCTTTTTGGCACTCCTCATATACAGTCCATACGTGAAGCGGATATGGGACGGCTGGATGCGTTCGTCATGTCGAACCGGCCCATCCCAACCACTACTGCTATAGTCGGGCATGTTGCATATTCAAGACTGTTTTCTCAAACTTTCCAAAACAGCTTTTGCTGAGTTTCATTTTTGAAATCTTAGTTCACCTTCGCATGCTAAGATCATCCGCGGCAATATGCACAGAATTCAGCCATATACAAATCCATGATGTCAAACACCACACTTCAAATTCAATTGTATTGAACAGTACAGAAATGACAAATACTCAACGAAGTTCGATGAACATAGGAAAACGATTTGTTTCAGCTGGGTGCACGACACCATTTGATTCGCACGATCGTGCGGCGCGCTTCATCCCCCTCCAGTTGGTGCGAGCGATCGTAACCACGTGACCCGGTTGGACCCATACTAGTGGTGAAACTTGTCGCCCATACGCATCTTCTTCCTCGCGATATCCGCTCTCCCATCCCTCTCTCTGCTCCACACCTCCGACGAGATGCAGCTCCCCGAGCCTCTCCTTCCTCCTTGCCCTCTCCATCTGCACGAAATGCTACATGGGGCCATCAATGTGAGGACGAACGACGAGCGGTGTGTGTGTGTGGGAGAATGATGAGCAGCTCCAATGAGACGCCCCCGACAGACAAGGCGGTTGATCTTTTGATCGATACAGCTGGGTGGCACCACCATAAACATGCTACATGGAGCCACGCAACACCCACAAATGCTACCACATGTCCTTCCTCACTCCTTGAATTTCTACGATCTAATAAATCACATCTCCACAAAATGGCAGGATGCCAAACAACAACAACGCTGCCTTTCAATTCCAGACAAGTTTGGGATAGACTAGAATTGAATTGAAACACCATAAAATCTCAAAACCTAGTTATGGTTTTGTCATTCACCACTGTCCATGACTAGTTCTTTGATTCCAGTCTCTACTCCTTCCATGTCAAGTTTGGTGGGAAAAAGAGCTGGGTTTTCAGTGAACAGTCATTGAATGATTTCATTTCCTCCTACTTCAGATCTGTGCTTTAGAGTTAATTGCGCGCATTGTTTGCTGGTGAATGTCGGATGCTTCTTACTGATACAAGATACAACTATCTTCAGCAGACACCAAATCCACAAAATCATAACACATCAAAGAGCCACGTTCACAAATAAAATTGTAACTCAGTGCACCTACGTAACAACAAGCCAGATAGAACCAGACAGGCCAAAGTGGTCGTCCCCTCACACATAATAATACAGCCCTAAAAAGTATCATCTGCCCTACGGGCTTTACCTTACAGTGACTATATCATCAATCTTCAAGATCATTCTAACGCATTCGCACGCCAGCGAGATGGCGCTCGTGCTCACAAGCAACGGCTGCACAACATTCTCCTCCAGGATGTTTGTGATCTGGCCTTTCCTCACATTGATGCCCGTGTTCTTCTCACCCTTGGCATGACGGTTCCTTAGCTCGGTAACAATGGCGATTGGGTTGAGCCCTGCATTCTCAGCCAACGTGTAAGGGATGACCTCAAGTGCATCAGCAAACTCCTTGATGCAGTAACTCTCCATCCCATGAAGCTCCTTTGACCAAGCAGCCAGTTGCATTGACATTTCTATTTCAGGAGCACCGCCACCAGCAATTAAAAACCTCTTGTTCACCAAGCACCTTCCGAAAAGTAAGCATGAACAGGATCAAAACACTGAAGAAACAATACATTTGCAAGATAAAAGTAGTACTAAGTTGCTTCATATAATATGGTTATATGTAACGCCATAAATACCACAAAATGATGCACAAGCTTGAAATAGACCATGAGCAAGATTAATCATTTCATGAGGATACATGTCTACTTACGCTCAAGGCCTATACATTGGTATGTAACTTATCTTTATAAGTATGCCTACAAGGCCATGAAGACCATGAGGCCAGGAAAACCATGTACTACAAGCAGTTGTTTCTTTAGTAAAATTCAGAAGAACCATCTAATTATGAATCAACATGCACATACACATTCTCACATCTAGACTTCACAACATGAACTGATGCGCACACCCACACATTGTCATACATTGATGAAACCAAGGCCTACTACCGTGGAAGTGTTGAAATTCACACGCATAAGATGAGGCAGTCAATGTAATATCCAAAACAAGCATATTGATACCACACCAATGTTACAAAAGACAGTAAAAAGCATTGGAGCTAGCTACTAGCTCTCACTAGAATTTCCATTTTAAAGGACATGATGCACACAGACCCCTACGTCACTATCCTGGTTTCTCACATAAACATGAGCACAACTAATGGTCTGAAGCTTATACACTACAACAAGCTTGTATTACAAGGAGGACATAAGGTCCTTTTATTAGGATTACAAACAGACCTACACCACTACCAACTTTACCAAGCTGACATTTTACAGCTAAATCTCAAACAGCTAACTATTGCTTCGCATGACTAGCCAAATTGACTTTGATATCTAACTTACATGCAACTCAAGATTGTACAACTAGCTGACAAAGTGCTAGCTAATATTACTAGCCAACTTACATTCTACTTTTTATCATCTTGCTAGAACTAAAACATCATAACATGCCCGCATGCATGCACAGATTCTAACAACTACCACTTGTAACAAGATTAGAACTAACAAAAGGTGCTTCCTAGCCATTCCGTGGTGTCCTACTGCAGCACTTAGCCCATAAGAGGTGATCTAGCCATCAGATTCAAGCACTGCAACGGTGTATGTGGAAGCAAAATAACAGAAGGAGACCATGTTGATAATGACAGAAAGAGAACATGACAGTTTATGTGCAAGCAACGTGACAAGAAATTGTCATTTACTTGAAGCATGAGGATTGCAACCAACCTACAAGAACACAAGGATCCTATAATTTTTGTGCGTTAAACTAATTAAAAACAATGTTGCTCTCAACATGTAAATAAACATATTATAGCAGAACAGATGTTCGGTTACACCACTTAACAATTTACTGCAATGAACAGATCCAACAGAAAATTATGAGTATGATCCTACTCCCTCCGTTCCTAAATATAACTCTTTTTAGAGATTCCAATATGGACTACATACGGATGTATATAGACATAAGTGTAGATTCACTCATTTGCTCCGTATGTAGTCCATATTGGAATCTCTAAAAAGACTTAAATTTAGGAACGGAGGGAGTATCATCTTAATCGACTATAATTAATAATTGTTCAACAATCCTGTGCACATTTAAGTTACTTCACATCATTAACCAATAAAACTTCACCCAAGTCACCATACTCAAATTGACTTAGAAAAGCAGGCCTACAATCGAGAACCTTTCAAGCATATAACACACAGAAGATTGTTTCAGTGGATGTCACATTACCTGATGACACAGAGGGCATCATGGAGACTGCGATCAGCCTCATCAATAACCAACTGGTTGGAACCACGGACAAGCACAGTCGCGGTCCTCCCCATGTCCCTGATGCCAGTGATCTTAACAATCTTGCCATCTCCGGCAGACACTTCCTCGGCAACATCAGCATACCCAAGTTTATCCTCACGGAAATGCTCAATGTTGGCAATTGGAAGGCAGTTGAGAGTCTTGGTGATGAACTCAATCTCGTCCCTCTCTACATCCTTGACCACCAGAATCTTAGCCTTTGCGAGATAATGCAGCGACAACTCAGTCACCGCATCACGCAAGATGCTCTTCTGGATGAGGAGGACATTGCATCCAGACGCCTTGATCTTCTTATAGGTGCCAAGTTGGGTTGGGGATCTTTGGATCTTCTTAGCTCAGGTTGCTTCTGGTTGATTAGCTAAGTTGGCACAGATATTTGGAGCATGGCAGCAAAAGATTCTCTTGGCATGGGAATCAAGATAAATGTGCTTGAAACATTATGTTCCAACTAACCAAGTTTGGCTTTTGATAGCAAAAATTATGGACACCTGGAGCACCGAGCCACCCACTGTGGAGACAGATCATCTGAAAATTGCATGAATTTCTTGGGTGCTGCACTCTTCAGACCCACTAGCCTTGCATGGATGCTTGAACCCTTGCAGATGTATAACCCACTGGCTGGTTGAAGTAATGAATCATCATGCACCTTATCAGTGCTAATGACAAATCATCAAGGAAAGAAGGCATGTGAATGCATTTGGACCTTTTCAGGTAGGCATCTTAACACTCATGAACATAGCTTTCAGTTATAGGATCTTAGCTGAGAAAGGAAAGGCGTGGGGCTTGGTTCATGGTTGGAACAATTTTAGCGAGGTCATTATCTTCTTGCCGGTACGAAGTCGTGGAGCAATAGCATCGACAACCGGACACCCCACTTTCCTAAACGTCAAAAAACGCTCAACCGAGTTCTTTGATTCCAGTCCTTCAAATCTCTACTCCCATGTCCGGTTATATTCTTGAAATGGCGGGATGCCCAACCAAAGAAAAAAAATCTTGATTTTCAGTGAACAATCATAGAATGGTTACTATGTTATAGAGTTAATTGTGCATATTGTTGCTGGAGAATGTTCTTACTGATACAAGACACCAATATCTTCAGCATGGGGCAGATTACATTTACATAATTTACTATTTCAACACAGAAACAACCCATTACATCCAACGTAGCAGACGTAAGAACAGTCCGTAGCAGAAGCCAAAGAGTTTGTAGCACAAAATACATTCACAAAGAGGCTCAAATACCAAGGAAAATACATTCACAAAGAGGCTCAAATACGAAGGATTATCTATCCAATGCATGAAATATGGTCTCAACGATCTTTGGCCAGGCTCGTGCAGAAGTACAGCAGCATCAAACTACTATAATAACAAAAGAAGGCGCCCAGTGGCCACCGCAGCGTGGCCAGCAAGATCTTCCAACTGTTACGTTTCATTCATCTATGATCGCCTACGGATGACCTGTATTGCGCAGGCCATGATTTAAATAACAGAGTAAAAAAAAAACAATTAGATACTACTCCCTCCGTCCCATAATGTAAGACGTTTTATGTTGATTGCAAAAACGTCTTACATTATGGGACGGAGTAGTAGTTTCCATTACAACTTTAAATACGTAAATGTTATTGCACAAAAAACGCAAAGAACAAAATGCTCAAAGAGAACAAAGGAAGCAAAATCAATGGATCAGATTTCTGGCTTGGAACCCTCTGATAAGGATTACATGTGCGCATAGTATAACCATAGTCGATCATTTGGGGAAAGGATCCTCACTTCCATTCAATTTACAAATCAGAGCAGAAAAACAAAGGTAAAACACCAACATAGAGAGAAGAGAGGGATAGAGATTGTTGGGCAATATGGATCAGATTTCTGGCTTGGAATCCTCTGATAAAGGATTTCATTTGCGCACAGTATAATCATAGTCGATCAGCTGGGGAAAGGATCCTCACTTCCATCTTATCCAAGAAAGCAATCTCTGACAAGAAACCCAGCAAACCACACGAAATTGTTTAGTTTGGTCATCACAGGACAAAAATCTATCAACAGATTACCTAGATTCAATCTGGAGAAATATGCACATTTTCTAATGTTACAAAATGTGCCAGAAGACAGGTAACACGGCGCGGTTTCATAAAGCACCATGCTGTTTAATGCTGGCCGGTGTTTCCGCCCATCTATGCTTCCCTCTACAGGATGACCAAACTGTAAACAACAGGCCATCCTTCCAGTTGTGAAGCAACAAACACAAAACATTTGATCAGCAGTCAAGCAGAAAAAACAAAAAATCAAGTTTTGGGGGATGAACAAAATGATCAACTATATCCTCAGTTCAGGTCTCCAAATTGCTTCCGCATCGCACCTTAGCGCATCAGAAGAACGAAAGTATTTAGTTTGATCATCATCGGACAGCTTCCAACATCAGATAAAAAAGCACAAAACATTCTCATGCAAACTACAAGCAGAAAACATGACATAAACAACAAAAGAAGCAGAACTTGCATGTTTGATGAAAGTGTTTATCATCACAACCATGGTTAAACCAGAACACATATGTCATGGTTAAACCATGACATAAACAACAAAAGAATCTAGAAGAAGATGCAAAGGCTCAGATATTGTATAACATGTTTTTCAGTCATGAATTTTCAGAAGCAGAACTGGCATGTTTGCTGAAAGTGTTTATCATCACAGCCATGGTCAACCAGAACACATAAATCTAAAAGAATGACAATAATGAGAGTTGATCTTTTTGGCTCATATTAAGAAATTCAACCATGTTTTCCCTTGTCCTTCATGAATTAATCAGAAGCGCGGGTAAGATTCAAATCACTGCCACTAATCAAAAGAAATCTACATAAGAGATGGGCATATGTGCAGACAAGATAACATGATAAAAGTCGTTTGAAGTTGATGGGTGGCATCAGATAATAAGCGGACTTTTGTAAACATATGAAAGATTCAGTGTTTAGCATATAATATTTAACATCATTTGCCACCCTGGGTTTGATAATCTTGTATGGCAAAACAAGGAAGACAAATAGAGCGCTTTGTGCAAGGCATCAGATAATAAGATGAGATTATTATTCCACACATGGAATTTTCCATTGAGAGTGTAGGATATCACTTGCCAGCTCGAAAATTTAAATAATTCTAAAATTTTGAGAACAATATCTGAGAAGAAAATCTTGGTTAGACCATTTGACCCAAGAGCAATGGCAAACGCTGCAAAGGGTTGGTAAGTAAACCATTTCTCTATCCGCGCCCGCTACGTCCCCCTCAGACCGAGTGCAACTAAGAGGGATACTAGAAGCTAAGCGCAAACATGACAAAAAGCAGAAGAACTTAAGTAATTGAAAATGTAACTTTCGAGAAGAATAAAGATGGACAATTTTTTTCTCTCAGATGCCAACCACAAGGGTAGCACGGATGATGCAGACATATCAACATGGCATCAGTTCAGACCGCCCGTCTGCTTGTACTCTCTTCATAGAGAAAGATTTTAGACCAAAAAATTATCAACAAAAGATCAAAGCAAATAAAAAAATTACGAACATATGTGTCCAGTCATCAGGAGTCCAAAACAGAGACCAGATAGCAGAAAAATATAGCCAAAAAAACACAAACAAATAACAAAAATTGGATATGTTGTTGGACAGATCCCTCAGAGTGATAATATAGATCTCATCAATGTATGAATCAGGCCACTACTTTTTAACATCACAAGTCATCGCCAGGATCCATAAACAACAATCTCCAATTAGGAAAGAAAAATCAAACAGAAACGTTACTCAGAATCCTCAGTTCAGGTAAGAATTTATAAAGAGTTTCATAACAAATGGTTGAGCCGTCAGACAATGGTTTCTAGGCAAATGCATCTCCATCAGACTGCAGCGATGTTCGCTGCTCGCTGCTCGGAGCCCAGTGCATATCTTCATCCATGACATCAGAAGACATATACAACCAAAAAATAGCCAAGCAAAAGTGAAGGAAGAGAATCAACGACAAATAGAAATCAAATCGGTAGACCAGGAACAACAGAAGATCAAATCAGTAGCCCTCAGGGATTATGCTTATGATTTTCATCAAGGAAGAAATCTCAGGTCTCAAAGATGTGCCATCACTGGACTCACAGAACTGAACTGCAGAGAACACGGCAAACTAAAAACCCATAACACATTTATGATAAGAACAGCAGGAGCAACTTTTGGAGAATGTTATTCACCGCACCTCACAAGTAGCAGTAAACAACTAAAGATCCACAAAAAGGGTAGCCCATTTGAAAAATTCAAGCCCGAAATTACAGTATAGCCCATGTGGACATCAGAATTGTAGATTTTCACAGCATGGCACACAGAGTGCACCTATCAGTCCCGAAAGATGGTGTGTTTTGTTCATGGTTTTCATCATTGTCCAGCCATATTCTATACATAGTAAACAACAGAATAAAAATAAACTGAAAAGCAGAAGACATATAAGTTTGGAATAATTCAGAAAAATTACACTCAGGAATAGAAGATGCAAACAACAATCAACAGCTGTTCAATTTGGCCTCAGAATTGCAGAATGACAGCATGGGCGCACAGCGACCAATCAGTCCCGAAAGATGGTATGATTAACAGGTTTTTCATCACCGGACAAACAGAAACACAAACACATACAAACAGGTCTACAAAACAGAACATAAATTACTACAGAAAACAAAATCTGACAAAAGAAGACAGAAGAGGAATGACACTAACAGTGAGCTGACATTATGCCCTCAGACATCCAAGGAAGGACCTAACAGCATTAGCTCTCAAGCCTGGCTGGGCGAAAGCTCTTAGGCAGCAACTGCGAATGTTTGAGAAACAAGCCGTAAACTAATCATCACCAGGCTTACATTAACACCAAACAACTAAAGCAAATATATGACCAGCATTGCATCAGACATCCAAGGAAGGATCGCAAAATCATAACACATCAAAGAGCCACGTTCACAAATAAAATTGTAACTCAGTGCACCTACGTAACAACAAGCCAGATAGAACCAGACAGGCCAAAGTGGTCGTCCCCTCACACTTAACAATACAGCCCTAAAAGGGATCATCCGCCCTACAGGCTTTACCTTACAGTGACTATATCATCAATCTTCAAGATCATCCTAACGCACTCGCACGCCAGCGAGATGGCACTCGTGCTCACAAGCAACGGCTGCACAACATTCTCCTCCAGGATGTTTGTGATCTGGCCTTTCCTCACATTGATGCCCGTGTTCTTCTCACCCTTGGCATGGCGGTTCCTCAGCTCAGTAACAATGGCGATTGGGTTGAGCCCTGCATTCTCTGCCAATGTGTAAGGGATGACCTCAAGTGCATCAGCAAACTCCTTGATGCAGTAACTCTCCATCCCATGGAGCTCCTTTGACCAAGCAGCCAGTTGCATTGACATTTCTATTTCAGGAGCACCGCCACCAGCAATTAGAAACCTCTTGTTCACCAAGCACCTTCATAAAAGTAAGCATGAACAGGATCAGAACACTGAAGAAATAATACATTGTAGGCTAAGATGCAACACCATAAATACTAATACCTCCGTCTCCATCTCAAAATATAAGATGTTTTTGTAGGCTAAACCAGACTGCAAAAACATGCTATTTTGAGACGGATAGTACAAAATAATGCACAATCTTGAAATACACCATGAGCAAGAATGGCCATTTCATGAGGATACATGTCTACTTATAAGCAAGGCATATACTTATTTCAATTGTCATTATACTTAAGCCCACAAGGCCATACAGACCAGGAGGCCAGGCCCCCCATATTTGGACAAACAAGACCTCCAAGCAGTTGTTTCTTAAGTAAAATTCAGAAGCAACCATCTATTATTATGAATCAACAGAAGTTGTAAGGTTAATCCTACCAGCCCAACATATCCATATTTCTCACATCTAGACTTCGCACATGAATTTCCCTAAAATGAGCAGTCATTGCAATTAGAGGACATAAATAATTTGCTCCGAAAATATTATCAATTTCATAAGATCTGATGTGTGCACCCACAAATTGTCATGCACCGATTACACCAAAGCCTACTACTGTGGAAGTGTTGAAAATCACAAGCATTAAGGCAGTAAAAGGTGTTGGAGCTAGCTACTAGCTCTCACCAGGAATTTCCTTTTCAGAGGATGCAATGCACGCACACACACACACACACACACACCTTCATCACTGCACTGGTTTCTCTTGTACACATGCACACAACTAGTGGTATGAAGCTTATACACTACAACAAGGACATGACTCCTTTTATAGGACTTACAAACAAACCTACACCTACAGCTCACTCTCAAACAGCTAACTATTACTTCACGTGACTAGCCAAATTGACTTTGGCATCTGACTTATATGCAGCTCACGCTTGTACAATTAGCTGACCAAGTGCTAGCTAAATATTACTAGCCAGCTTACATTATACTTGCCATCTTGCTGAAACTAGAAATATATAACCTGCCAGCCAACATGCATGCACAGATACTAACAACTACTGCGTTTAACAAGATTAGAACTTAAAAGTTGCTGCCTAGCCACTCTAGTGCCCTACTGCAGCACTTAGCCCATTGTGATATAGCCATCAGATTCAAGCGCTGCAATACAGAGGACTGAGGTGAAGGGTGAGAGACATAGTCGCCTTCACTGTGCTCATGAAGCGGGTAGGTACCTAGGCTAACCCTAAATCATCTCCAACTAGCTCAAAGGTAGCTTCCACACACATCACCCACGTCACTTACTCTTCCGAAATTTAATTTGACAAATCTATTTATCGTCCACACAAAGCACCAAACGTTCAGACACACAAGCATACATGACAAAGGGCCATTGTAAAGAACCATGAACAGACATGACGTGCAACTTAGCAAATGACAAAATGCAGCTTCCTAATTCATCTTGCATTCC
Source organism: Elymus sibiricus (assembly GCA_039707655.1). Classification (NCBI taxonomy): domain Eukaryota; kingdom Viridiplantae; phylum Streptophyta; class Magnoliopsida; order Poales; family Poaceae; genus Elymus; species Elymus sibiricus. The sequence goes on along the minus strand of CM077674.1, from coordinate 323,428,962 downwards.
AAATCTTCATTATAACATCCAAACAATAATTGATCTGCTATTATGTTAACAGTCATATTATTTATCCTCGCTTACTGCTGCAGTATCTTAAGACAAGTGTACCGCCCATGCAAAGCACCACACGACAGGATCATGGCAGAAAGACAACATGAGAGTATATGTGCAAGCAACATGCAGAAAATTGGCATTTACTTGAAGCATGAGGATTGCAATCCAACCTACAAGAATGCAAGGATCCTGTAATTGTTTGCGCATTAAACTAATGATCCAATGTTGTTTTCAACACATAAATAAACAGATTATAGCAGAACATATGTTCGTTGTTTTTACTGCAATGAACAGCTCCAATAGAAAATTAGGAATATGATCCTATCGTCTTAATGGACTGTAATTAATAACCATTGCCCATTGATACGCAGATTTGAGTTAAATGATGTAAAGTAACTTAAATCTAGAGATGGTTAAGAAGATTAATATTTCACCCAAATTACCACATTAAAATGACCTAGAAAAGCAGGCCTAGAATCAATAACCTTTCAAACATATAACAGAGAAGATTGATTCAGTGGAAGTCACATTACCTGATGACACATAGGGCATCGTGGAGACTGCGATCAGCTTCATCAATAACCAACTGGTTGGACCCACGGACAAGCACAGTTGCAGTCCTCCCCATGTCCCTGATGCCAGTGATCTTGACAATCTTGCCATCTCCAGCAGACACTTCCTCGACAACATCAGCATACCCAAGTTTATCCTCACGGAAATGCTCAATGTTGGCAATTGGCAGGCAGTTAAGAGTCTTGGTGATGAACTCAATCTCGTCCCTCTCTACATCCTTGACCACCAGAATCTTAGCCTTTGCGAGATAATGCAGTGACAACTCAGTCACCGCATCACGCAAGATGCTCTTCTGGATGAGGAGGACATTGCATCCAGAAGCCTTGATCTTCTTGACCATCCCTAGGATGTAATTACGCTCCTCGCGGAGGATGCGGTCCATCTGCGCATAGTCGGACACGATGACGCTCTGCTCAATATCAGTCTTGGGCGGTGAGATCTGAAACTGGATAACAGCGATCTTGGCATTCTCGATCCTAGATGGCCCTCCGGCAGCATGGCTGGCCTTCTTGTCAAAGATAAGGCCGCGGACAAGCTCAGTATCATCCACGGTGCCGCCGAGCTTCTTTATGATGCGGATGTCACGGAGATCAAGAAGCTCCGGGTGGGCGGGATCGACCACGGAGAGGGCGGCATCAACAGCGAGCGGGGCGAGGAGGCTGGAGTACTGCGAGACGACCTTGGAGTTGAGCGCGGTGGATGCAGATTTGACAAGGGAGTCCCGGTCGGTGAGCTCGATGGGGATGGCCATGCCCTCGAGGACCTCAACGGCGCGGGCCGCGAGGCGGTGGAGGGAGTCGGCGGCGGCGGTGGGGTGGGCGCCGGCCGCGAGGAGGGACTGCGCGCGGCGGAGCAGGGCCCCGGCGATGACGACCACGGTGGTGGTGCCGTCGCCGGCCGCCGCGTCCTGGGAGCGGGAGAGCTCGGCGAGCATGCGCGCGGCGGGCTGGAGGAGGGACATGCGCGAGAGGATGGTGGCGCCGTCGTTGGTGATGATGACCTCCTGGTCCCCGGAGGAGATCATCTTGTCCATGCCGCGGGGCCCGAGGGAGGTGCGCACCGCGTCGGCGACCGAGCGCGCGGAGGCGATGTTGGCGCCGCGGACGTCGTCGCGGCGCTTGGTGTCGGTGTAGGTCTCGCCCTTGCGGGCCGACGGCGCGGCGGCGATGGCGGCAGCGGCCATGGCGGCGGCGGATCGGGAGGGGCGGAGGGGAGGAGGTGCTGGCTAGGGCTTTTCAGATTTCGCTTGGCTCGTGGGAGGGAGGGAGGGGCGCTGGATGGACCTGGAGAGTGCCATCGCGGTTTCGGTATACATCGCAGGAGAGCGGGCCGAAACTTGCGGCCCAGTAGAAGCCGTGGCCACGAATGTTAACTCTCCTAGGGCCTAGAATGATGCAACTTTAAGCGCCGTTTAGGACGCTGGCGCTCGCGCGCATGCCAGCGGGCCGCGGCCCAATATTGCGCCAGCTGGTCTGCTAGGAAAAAAAAGCCGGTCTTTCATAGTAATTTTTTAAAAAATCTTCACATTTAAAAGTTTACAGATTTGAAAATAATTCATAAATTAAAAAAATTCACACATTTGAATAAATGTTCCCGAATTTTTGGATTCGAAAAAAGTTCATGAATTTGAAAAAAGTTCACGGATTTGAATAAAATGTTCACGACTTTATATAAGAAAAACTTCACGAATTTGAAAAAGTTCGGGGATTAGAATAAATGGTCACAAATTTGTGGACCTGATTTTTTTTCATGAATTTGAATTCTTTTGGTGAATTCGAAATATTTCAGGAATTTAGAAAAAAATCATGAATTTGAGAATTGTTCACAAATTTGAATTTAAAAATGTTCATGAATTTGAAAAAGGTCATGAGTTATTTCAATGAATTTGAAAATTGTTCAAAAATTCAAATTTTAAAAGTTCATGAATTTTTTTAAACAATCACTTTTTAAAAAAACTTAACAAATTTAAAAATTGTTCATGAGTTCGAGTTTAAATAAATTCATGGTTTTTAAAAGGTTCATGAATTTTATAATTGTTCACGAGTTCAAATTTTAAAAAGTTCATGAATTTTAAAACGTTCATGAGTTTGAAAAAAATGTTTGTGAATTTGAAAAAAATCCCCGCATTTGAATTTTACAAAGTTCATGAATTTGAAATAATCAACGAGTTAGGAAAATGTTCGCAAATGTGGAAAAAGTATGTGGACTTGAAAATTGTTTCACGAATTTCGAAAAAGTTAATGATTATAAAAAGTTCACAAATTCAGAAGAAAGTTCGTGAAAAAATATAAATGAAAAAGAAATAGAAAAAAGATAAAGAAAAACCGAGGGAAACACGTGCATGAAAACACCGAAATGAAAAAAACACCTAGAAAAAACCTGTGGAACCTGAACTGGAAATGTGCACGACAAGAAGAAAAAGAAGTAGAAGTACAGGCAATAGGTGATCTATCTAGTTGGTTACTGCGGTTGGAAATAAACCCGGTGGATTGGAGTTCGAATCTTACTTCGCGCACCATTTTTTGGAGGTTCGATGAGTAAAAGGGTCGAGCCCAAGACGGGGAGGGGGTGTGCGCCGGTTTGTGGGTTAGGCTATAACCGGTGCTAAGGGCGCCAAATAGGAGTTGGCGGCGTAAGGGTCGTGGTACCGTAGACTTGTCGAACTTTAGGGGATCCTGTAAACTAGGTCCTTTCGTCCCTTAGGGTTACGGGAAGATAATCTTCTAGTATAATTTTGGCAGGCTAGAAACTGCGGGAAACTTCACCGCGTGCCTCGCCAGAACGCCGCGTCCCAGTCGGAACCTCGCAAGAACGCCGCCACGCCAGCACCTTTGTCCGCACCGCCCCTCGTCGGCGGCTTTCCCGCGTCCCAGTTGGTCACTGATTCGCGGGTCCTATGCCATTATCTTTTTTATTTAATTAAAAATAAAATAAAATATATATTTTTGAAAGAAGTTTACGGGAAGCAGCTCTCAGACAACTTCCCCTAAATTTTAGGGTCATCCGGTGAAGTCAGTATATCATAAGTTTTTTAAGGGAGCTATTGGGGATGTTCTTAGAGCAACTCCAACAGATCTTCTATCTGGAAAAAAAAGATGCCGTTTAGAGGAAATTTGAGAAAAAAAAACGTCTTCAACAGATCCCATAAACCCAGAATAAATTTAGAGGATCATGTAAACTTGACCCCCAATTTTCCTTTGGATTTTGGGAATATGAAAACTTCCCCAAAGTTTTGGCGGCAAGGAAACCGCGTGAAACTTCACCGCCCCCGCCGCCGCTCCGCCGTCGTCGCCACAACTCCGGACTGCCGTCGCATTGCATCGCGCCTCGCCAACCCTCGCCGGCTGCCACCTCACCACGCCGTTGGCACGCCGGGCCACCGCGTAGCCACGTCGGGTCGCCGTCGTGCCGCCGCCCCGCCCCGCATCTTGCTGGCCACCATCACACATATCACTGACTTGTGGGCCCTAGGCCATTAGCTAGGATTATTTAATAATAAATAAATTTTAGGGGAAGAAGTTTACGGGATCTGACAAAAGTTGCTCTCAGGAAACTTCACCTAAAATTTATAGTGACGTTGTCATGTCATTTATAGCCAATGTAATAGCCAATATGTATAATAGTTGGCTATAAGAAAGTACTACTTTATCAACATACGGCTCACCTTCCACTCTCACAAAACTTCTTGGAGCGCGTGCTACAGCCGGCTGTAAGTCTACAGCCTGCTTCTCTTCTCTCTCATATTCTCTCTCTTCCAACTCAGCAATAATGTAATATTCAAATCCTTAGAGCATCTTCAACAGGCGCCCCAAATAAACCGTGCGCGCCAAAAAGTGGGCTTTTAGCGCACGCACGCCCGCGCGGCGCGCTCCAGCAGGCGCGGGAAAAAACGACGCGTGGAAAAAACGGGCGCGCGTCGTCGCGCGCGCGCTATATAAACAGCGTTGTCCACGCGCCCACTCCACCGCCTCGGCTTGCCACGCGCCCTCTCCTCCGCTCTGCCTCGCCACGCGCCCGCGCCGCCGCTCTCTTTCTCGCCTCGCCACCGCCGCGCCACCATGTCGTCGCGCCGCCGGGGAAGTTCGGGCTACCGCGGCGTCCGCGCGCGTCCGTCCGGCGTCTTCTACGCCGAGATTCGCTCCGGCGAAACGCGCCTCGGCCTCGGTACATTCGAGGCCGACCACGAGGCCGCCCGCGCGTACGACGCGGCGGCGTGGCGCCTCCGGCGGCCTCGTCGGGAGATGAACTTCCCCGACGTGCCGACGCGGGAGCGGGCGATTGAGCTCGCGCCTCCGCCGCGGCTGGTCACCGACGAGGAACACGCCAAAACCGGAGGCAGGAGTGCCGCCTCGGCATCGCCGAGATGGATGAGGAGGCTATGGCGGCGTGGCGCCAGCGCTTCCCGCAGGACGTCATCAACGAGCAGGAGTTTTACGCGTAGAGGAGGGCGGAGAGGAGGGCGGAGCGAGCCGCCTATCGCGAGGACATGCGTATGCGGAAGGCGGTCGCGCTCTTCAACATCGAGCTCGGACAAGCGTCGAGCTGGGACCCCAACGATGACCGGTGGGAGGACGCCTTCCTTTCGTCGTCGGAGTCGTGGGCGGACACCACCGACTCGGAGGACGACGACGAGTAGTTTGGCCGCGAGCCTTTTGTATCGTTTTTTATCTATGCTATGAACTATGGTTTTTATGCTTTATTTTATCTATGTTTATGCTCTTTAACTATGTTTTATCTATGCTATGATGAACTATGTTGGTTGTTTGAAATATGAAATGTGTCTGTTTTTTGTACGCGCGCTGTATTTTAGCGCGCCTGCTGAAACGCTACAGCGGCGCGCTAAAATTTGCAGCCTCTGGTGAAGCAACTGCCTACTCGCGCGCTAAAACAGTCGTTGCGCGCGCTGTATAAATTTTTTAGCGCGCCGCGCCTGCGCGCGTGTGTTAGAGATGCTCTTAGAATGTGAGGGCCATGGACATGTCCCATCATTATCTCCTCTGCCAACTCAATTATTTTCAACTTCTGCACGGAGCCATCAATTAAACCTTCTCGGGCTATCGACAATGAAATTTCCAACTCAAGATCATATTACACGAGAAGATATCCTGGTTAGAGTCGTAGGAAGCTATCCAGTCGTACCCAGGATCAACTGCCGAGTTGTCGTTCTCCTCTGTTAGATTACAAGAGTGAGCTCAAGTGCAGGTTGTATTCATCCTCTCGAGACAGTACAGATATATATGAGAGTACTTAAAAGAAAGAAGAGAGATACACACGCACACACGCGCTAACAAACTAACCACCGATCATGTTTCCGTGAAAGGATAGAGGCGGCTGTTGCATGCAATGGCGGTGGCTTGTACGGCGCAAGACCAGCTCATGCTGCCTAACTCTGATTCTAACATTTTTTTCATTGGCCATGAACCAACTTTTCTTTTTGGATTGACTTAACTTGATTTTTCTACCTATTCTTTTATTCTTCTGTTTTGAATTCAAAGAAGAAGAATAAAATGCAGCAGCAGTACCTGTCGGCTCCTCTCGAACACCAACCGACGTACTATCTGCCTCCACAGCCTGCGCTAACCCTGACTCCTCGGGCGTCGACCAAACGGCCTTGATGGGCGCCCTCCACAACTTGTCTCTACAATCGTCCGGTGGTGGCTGGATCGCGGATTCTGATGCCCCCACCCACCTAGCGGCGGATCCTGGTAAGGTCTCCTCCGTCGCCAGTATATCAAATTGTCCTCCGGTATTTTTTAGGCAACGGTAATTCCACGCATGTAAGAACATAAGGTGCCCCCATGTGTGGTTTTGGTAATTGATGACAATTCCTATGGACTAATAGTTGCCTTGAGTTATACTTGAAGGGTTTGTCCATAGGCTTTTCTTGAAGACCATTTGTTGGTTTCAAGGTTGTTAGAAGAAGAATATGTGTTGACCAAGGTGCTATTCAAGGTTTTATCCAAAGATTGGTCATGTGAAAGTTGAGCCTATTGCAAGCATGTATTGAAGAAGAAGATTGTGTGATCATTCATGTTTATCTTCAAGACATCATCTTAATAGAGAGAGTTGGAAAGATTCATGGTTGATCGAGACTAAGCCAAAGAGTGAATCAAGTTGATCAACACACAGAGCGTAGAAGTTGTACCGAGTGGGATCATGTAATCTCATGGTATGGTAAGCATTATCCATTACGCTTTGTGTACTAACCCATGTTCCCTGTGAGAGTTCTTTGTGGGGTTAGGTATGCTTCCATGGGTGTGCATCAAAAGGAAGATATCATATAACCCATGAAGGATGACATCAAGTAGCGGTGATCGTCATCATGATTGTTGTGTGCAAGTTCAAGTGGAGTATCACGAAGAGATCACATGCTTGAAGCTTGCCGTCCATTGTGGTGACAATGGACATGTGAAGATGTGTCGAAGAGAGGCTCACCCATAGTGGAGTATGGGGGAGCAATCTACTTGTCTTCATCGAGCGTGCGCAATCAGGAAAGGTGGTCCAACTTGAGGAGGTCAAGATCATCATCATCTAGCTCAAGTGGATTATGCGCAAGACAAAGGTTTGTCCTTGATAGGTTTTCTATTTTACCGGTCTCATGGTGTTAGTTGGGAGACCGGGTTATAGGATCGATAGCCGTACTATCAAGGGGGGCTCTCGAGTGAGTAGCTTGTTCATATCGTTCGTAGAGAGCTCAAACCTTTGCATCCTTGGCATCATCTTTCTTGATTCTTGTTTGAATTTTCTCTTTGTGAGGTTTTAGAGCTTGTGGTTATCTTCGTGACAAGCTCTAGTTCATCGAAAACCGATTTCCTACGCATCCTCTATTGCGTTTTCGGTGTTGAAGATTTTACCGGTCGTATATGAGGAAGGGTTCTCACCATTATATTATGGGTATTTTCTCCTTTGCTAGTTCTTAAGATTTCTATTAAGCTTGTGTTTGCCCCCGTCGTTAGCTTTCCAACAAGCTTGATTGCATTGCATTCGGAGTTCATCTGCAAAAGTTATGACTGTTTTAGTTTTCTGACCGGGTTCTGCCAGGTCCGGGTGCCCGGGGTCCGGGTGCCCGGGGTCCGGGTGCCCGAGGTCACCCGCAAGTTGACGCTTTGGTGCGGCCTCCCCCGGGTGCCCGGGGTTCGACCCCCGGGTGCCCGGACCTTCCTGTGCGCGCCCCCCGGGTGCCCGGACCCCCTTGCTTTGGCCGCCCCGGGTGCCCGGTCCACTTCGTTTTGTTGGGTTCTTTCTCTGGTGAGTCCGGGTGCCCAGACCCCTTTTGTCCGGGTGCCCGGGGTGGCGGCTGTGTGCAACGGACACATTTTTCTTGGGGGGTATTTATACCCCCTTCTTCCACCTTCAACCCCAATCCTCTTGCAAGTCCCCCCCCCACCATTGTTGACCTCTTGGAGCTTGCTATCTCTCAATCCCTACAATGATTCTTGTTAGTTTTTGAGGGAAAAGAGAGAGGAGATCTAGATCCATATTTCCACCAATCACTTTCTCCTCTATGTGAGGGGAACCCCTTGGATCTAGATCTTGGTGTTCTCCTTGTTCTTCCTCTCATATTCCTCCATAGCTTTTGTTGTTGTGGTGGGATTTGGGAGTGAGGAACTTGACCACTTCGTGTGTTCTTGCCATTGCATTAGTTGCATCGGTTTGAGTTTTCCACGGTGATACGTGGAAGTGAAAAGTTGAGAAGCTTATTACTCTTGGGTGTTTGGGCACCCTAGAGCTTGTTCCTCTTGGGTGCTTTGGTGCCCTAGACGGTTGGTGTTGTCGGAGCTCAATCATTGTGGTGTAAAGCTCCGGGCAAGCGTCGGGGTCTCCAATTAGGTTGTGGAGATTACCCCGAGCAATTTGACGGGTACCGGTGACCGCCCCCAAGGGTTGCCAAAGTGTACGGGTTTGGTGACCACCCCCAAGGGTTGCCATTTGTACGGGTTCGGTGACCGCCCTCAAGGGTCCCTTAGTGGAATCACGGCATCTTGCATTGTGCGAGGGCGTGAGGAGATTACAATGGCCCTAGTGGCTTCTTGGGGAGCATTGTGCCTCCACACCGCTCCAAACGGAGATTAGAATCCGCAAGGATGTGAACTTCGGGATACATCGTCGTCTCCACGTGCCTCGGTTATCTCTTACCCGAGCCCTTTACTTATGCACTTTACTTTGTGATAGCCATAGTGTTTCATGTTATATACTCCCTCCGTTCCTTTATGTAAGGTGTATTATTTTCGACACGGTGACCAAGGCACATGATTATAGACATGTTAAGACTAAATTACCCTTGGCAAATTTGTTGGTTAGTGGAAAGTGAATCAATTAGTCCAGAAAAGTATGAGATACATGTAATCAACAAAGAGATAGTTTCCTTCTTTTACTATAAGGAGAGATACAGACAATCAGAAAAGAGATACTTTCCTTTTTCAGGAGGGCTAACAAGGGAATTATGAGGAATCAGAAGAAATGCACCTTACATTCTGGAATTTTATCAAAAAACAAATACACCTTATATAGAGGAACGGAGGGAGTATCTTGCTATCACTTAGTTGTTTATCTTGCTTAGCATAAGTTGTTGGTGCACATAGGTGAGCCTAGTCGTTGTAGGTTTTGTGTTTGACAAATTAACCGCTAGTTTTATTCCGCATTTGTTCAAGCCTAAACAGTAATTATTTTAAAGCGCCTATTCACCCCCCCTCTAGGCGACATCCACGATCCTTCAATTGGTATCAGAGCCTCATCTCTCATTATTAGGTTTAACCGCCTAGAGAGTAAAGATGTCGACTATGGGATTAGGATTCTTTGACACTCTTAGTTTCGATGGCACAAATTTTGATGTTTGGGTGATTCGCATGCTTAATCATTTCCGGGCGATTGACCCGTGTTTAGAGCGAATTGTAGATATGGGTTTTTCTCCTCCAAAGGATTCTCAAAACTTATCTTTAGAGGATGAGAAAAACTCTTATCTCAATGCTCAAGCTTCTAATGTGCTTTTCGATGCTTTGAGCAATGTAGTTATATTTTAACTCATGCCATTTCGGGATGCTCATGAGTTGTGGACAAAGCTTCAACACAAATATGGTGTGTCCAAGATTTATGGGGATGATTGTTCTCCCTCCACCTCCGGTCGTGTTGTCTTCTCAACTTCTTCTACTTCACCTACATGTGGTTTGCCACAAGGTAATGATATGGTGAGTAGTGTTGGTCATTGCAATGATGATAGTGGGCTCATTATTGATGATCCTTCATCACTATCTTATTGCAATGCTCCTTCTTTGGACTTTAACACTTCGAGCACCCTAGATGGTTTACATGCTTGTGTTGATAGTCCTTGCATATCATGTAGAAACTGCTTGTCTAAATCTCATGATGATATGCTTGCTATGTCTTGTTGCCATGATAAAAATGCTTGTATTTCCTCTAGTTGTTGTGCTAACAATGTAGAGGAAACCCAACACTCCATGGAACAAGATGTGGTCTTGAATGGTGCCTCAAGGGATCCTACATCATCATCTATTACTTTTTGCCTTATGGCTAAGGCTTCAAAGGTATCTCCTACTTTGAACCCCAATATGTCTCTTAATGATGATGTTGATGCTAATGATGATGAGGATAATGATGAAGAGAATGATAATGTTGCCTCCTTAAAAATTAAGGGGGAAATTATCTTTAAAGCTCTTCATAAGAACAAAATTGCTCGTTTCAACTTCATGGAAATTATGTCTATTGCCATTGAGGGCAAGAAATACATTGAGGAGTTGGAATCTCATCTCGAGGAGCATGAGGTCACCATTGAGAAAATGGAAGGTCATGAGCGTGATTACGCTAATGAGATTGCGGAGCTATCTCAAGCTCTTGAACTTGAACAAACCACCAAGGAATCTCTTGAGGAGACTTTTACTCTAGAACTATCTAGAGTGAGGGAATCCCGTGATAGAGCTCTTGAGGTGGCCAATGATTTCGAAACTAAAAATGACAAGCTTGAAGTTGCTCATGCTAAACTCCTTGAGGACTTTGAGCACCTCGAAAATGGCTCAAGTGTCGTGGGAGCGAGTCTGACAGTAGAAGGTAGGGGTACGTAAGGAGAGGGCAGAGTCCTAGCTACGGCGAGGGTGTACACACAGATGTATGAGTTCAGGCCCCTCTCGTGGAGGTAATAGCCCTACGTCTCAGGTGCTCGGGAGCTCTTTGTCGAGTGTAATTGGAGTATCGCTACAGGGGGTGCGAACCAACCCCTATGCCAGAGGGGAGGGGTGGCTTATATAGAGTGCGCTGCCCCTCATCAGTGACCGGCGTTTAAGGGTCAGATCGTGGTTATAAAGACGTACGTTACTGGTAACGTACACCATAAATGCTATTAATGGTCTTGATGAATGCCTACCCGTTAGCCTCCCTGGGGTGACTTCTGGGCTTCTGTGGTCGACTGTCTTCGGGTCCTTCCGAGTGAAAGGTAAGCGTCGAGTGAAAGGTACCTCCGAGTGTATGTTGTCGAGTGACTTGTATGTCTTGGTGATTTCAGTCGGAGACTTCCTTGTAGCTCTTAAGCTTTCTGGGGTAGTGTCTTTAGGTAGGGCATGTAGGTCAGGCCTATGACCCTACCCTAGGTACATATCCCCATCATTAGCCCCCGAATGGATCGGGGTTCGAGTGTAAAAAGTGTCAATGTAGGTTCTGACAAGACACAAAAATTCCGAGTGCATTTTGAGGCTTCTTATGAATCTGCGTCGATTGGAACCTTTACCGTTCGCCCTGATCGATTCTGTCTTGAAGTTTATCCGAGTGAAACTGAGCTCGAAATCAGGTCCGAGTGAAACTGAGCTCGAAATCAGGTTCGAGTTGTCTGCAGAGTCTTCTGATGTGACGGTTCGCTCCGTCGGGTCCGGATTTTACGGGATTCGAAAATTGGATAAACGCGCGCCGAGCGGGGATGACGCAACCGCAAAGGCAAGCGAGGACCCGACGCCTCGATTACCGCGCTGCCAAAATCGCCACGTACCGCGCCTCCTCTGGATTCGGGATACCCAGAGATCCGACGGGCCCGCAGGTCAGTGACCCACACGGGCGGATATAAGGGGCGACCCCGCCGGTGCTTGGCACAGTATTCTTCCCCCAAATCTGCTCTTCTCCTCCTCTTCCCCTGCTCAGCTCCGCTCCGACGACCGCCGCCGCCATGACGAAGGGCAAGACGGAGAAGCTCGAGCGCGCCAAGAAGGGAGGAACCAAGGCAAAGAAGCCATCGGGCGCCCGGTCGACGGTGCCACCGGGGTGGATCCAGGGGGATTTCCTCCAATCGACGGTCACGGCGGAGGATGTGCAAAATCTCGTCGTTGACGGGTTGATAGCTGCGGAGTCCTGGAGATTGCCGAAGGGGGAGACCGAACCAGAGCCACGCGACGGCGAGCGAGTTCTGCTTCTCACTCACATCGAACGAGGTTTCTCCATGTCACCCCACCCGTTCATCCGCAGTTTCCTGAACTATTTCGGGGCGCAGCTCCACCATTTTCCTCCGAATGCGATTGCCTATCTTTCCTGTTTCATAACCCTGTGCGAATGCTTCTTGGGCTGTCCTCCGCATTGGGGTTTGTTTAAACACATATTCTCTGTTAGATCTCAATCCGTCAAGAAAGCTAATCCCAGTGATAGCAAAACCAATGTAATCCAACTGTGTGGTGGCTTAGGGATCCAAAAGAGAGGTAGGAGTGCATTTCCCTCTATGACCTTTCCTGATTCTGTCCGGGGTTGGCAGTCGACATGGTTCTATTGCAAGGATGTTGCATCACCAAATATGTCGACTGGACTTCCTCCTTTCACCTTGGATCGACCTACCACTCCCAAACCACTGTATATGACAAAGTTAGAGAAAATCCAGGTAGGGATCCTAGTGAACGCTGTATCTGATCTCATCCGCGGCGGAGTGACTGGCTTGGATCTCCTTGAAACGTTTCTCAGTCGACGGATCCAGCCTCTCCAGGCCCGGGATCACACCATGTGGCATTACTCGGGCCCTGAGGATACCACTCGGACTCATCCTGAAGAAGTTTCTGACGAGACCGTCTCCCAGTGGCTCAGGAGCTTCACCGGAGCCTGTGACAATCCCGAGGGAGCGAAGCGAATTCCGCCCTTTTCTGCTTTGAACCCGCCAAAGAATCTTGTGAGTTATACCTCCGTCGATTATTTTATTATCTGTCGAGTAACTGGATCTTCAGTCGACTGACTTTGAAGCTTGTATCTTGCAGGAATTTACAAACATGTACTCGCCCGTGCCAAACGGAGAACAGTCTGACGAAGAAGAAGGGAGCGTAGATGACAGCGCAGACGGCGATTATGCCAACGACAGCGAGAGCAGCGATGACGACCTGGAGGAAGGCGAGGTGGAAGCTCAGGTCCCTCTACGCCCTGGGCGTCGCACCAAGCATCAGGAAGACCCAGAGGTTGCCCCGAGTAAAACTGTGGCGTCGAGCACAAGGAACCCAAAACGCGACCGCACCGCAACACCGGGGTCGACTGAAAAAGCTGCGAAACAACTCAAGCCGGACGCGCCAAAACCTCGGAAGGCCCTGCCTCGCATCAAGATTGCTGTGCCTGTTGCCTCAACGTAAGTGTTTACTTCCCGCAATTGTGATTGTGGCTCTTCATGTCTCTGCTGACCGAGTGGAGTTTATCCGCCAGAGCTGCTACCTCTGTGACGTCGCCCCAGCGAAATGATGGGGACCATATGGAAGTGGACACTCCTGATGCGGCCACCTCCCAACGAGGTATAACAAACCTACACTCTACTCTGTTTTTTGAAGAATAATCGTCGGATGACTTGATTAAAATTGCCGATTGATAGCTGACGAAGTCATCGAACTGGAAGATGACGAGGAGCTGCAACGAGGAACGCAAGATGAAGCTGTACCTCTGGAAGCTCCACACATACACACTCGGAGAACATCATCAGGACAGACGCCCCATGGGTCGACTGCTGCGACGCCTCCAGCCCTTGTGGCCCCGCTGTCGAGTGCTCCGCCAGCCACTTCAATTCTGGTGGCTTCAGCACCTATTGGACAACTTGAAGCACCACCTGCTGCCTCAGTTATAGCACCAACTCATTCGACGCCCACGTACCCTTTGTATCACGTCCCGGAGGACCAAACTGGAGCTGCCAAGGAAGCTATGATTCAGGCTGGGCAGATGATGCTGCGAACAAAGGAGGCGTACGAAGCCAGCAACTTAGCCTATGATGCCAGCTCAGCACTTCAAGCCAACGTCCGAGTAAGTGCTATTGTAAGTTCATTTCCGATTGAATTCCTGTCCATCTTGATTTTACACCCACTGGGTGTTTTCTTCGCAAGTAGATCAGGTAGTCTCTGGTCCAGTGGGTGTAGTCCCCGAGACCGCCGTCGAGTGCGTGCATCGGTGGGGGTCTGATAGAAACAATGTTCACTTGCTTGCTTCTTTTATACTCTGACAGGCCAGACCTGGTCGAGTGTTTTTGTATCCAGTGGGGGCACGCTGAGTGCACCCACTGGGTGTAGTCCCCGAGACTACTATCGATCGTTGACGATGGGCAGTAGTCTTAAGAACCATTCTGCAGGTTTCATGGACATCATTTCCATTAACCATGATATGACGCTGTATGGGGTTGTGGGGTGGAGCGGCGGGCCGCCTTTCAGTCGACTGCACTTGTACTTTTCCACTCGGAAGTAGAGAAATATCCATGTCGACTGAGCCCCTTCTTTGCTGATTCCAGAAAGCCTGTGGGCTCGGGACCAAGTACGTCGAGCTGGAGAAGGAAAAGAATTGACTTCTGCTGGATCTGGAGCTGACGAACAACAACCTGGACCGTGCACAGACCGAACTGAAGACTTTTGGAGGTAATCTTTGTCGACCAATTGCATTATCACTTTCATCTTCCATCCTTTGAACCAAGTGAATCCACTCGAACAGACGTACGTGATGAGAACCGTCGTCTCCGAGCACGACTCAACAATGTTATTTCTTTAGATACAATGAATAAGGTGCTCGAGGACAAGGACAAATCACTTGCTGATGCTCAGAAGGAAGCGAAGGAGAAAACTGAAGCCACTGAGAAGAAACTTGCTGCAGCCAGTAAACTGGAAGAAGAGAACGCCAAACTCAAGCAGGAACGATCCGACTGGATCAAGAAACTTGAAGTGCAGACCAAGGGAAAGAGTGCTCTGGAAAAACACTTAGGAGACTTTGCGAAGAAAATGTTCAACATGCTTGAAGGTGAGTTTCTTCTGTCGAATGAATTTCTTTGATTTCCTCAGAACAACATTGTGATCACCTTTTCTCTTTCTCTTCACGCAGAATTCTGTCAAGACTTTGAGAAGGAAACCGAAGAAATCGAGCCCAATCTGGACCCCACGGAGTCACTCGTCGGAGACGCCGTGGCCATGGATTTGTTTCGACTCGAAGCTCGTCTTAAGAGTGTCCAAGGATATGTCACTCGGCTGAAGACTGCATTCGAGAAGGTCGACAAGGAGTTGTGGCCTGAAGATTCTCTCCAGACTGACCTCGAGTCTATGATGACTTGCCTCAACGAAATTCCCAGTCGAGTGCAGGCGTGGAAGAAATCCGCTGCTCGTTGTGGTGCTGATGTGGCACTTTCACTCGTCAGGGTTCATTGCAAGGAGGCCAGGGAGGACAAACTGAAGGCTCTCCGAGTGATCAACACAAAGAAACTACAGTTTGAAGATTTCATGGAGACTTTCATCGAAGCAGCCACTCGGATCGCCGACGGAATTGACCTGGATACTTTTGTCGAGCCTTCAAGCCCTACCAGAGCTTGAAGAAGTATGTTGCTTTCAGTTAAAACTTTATTTGCCTCGGTATGCCGAGTGATGGTGTAACCGATTAAAACTTCTTTCAGGCCTTAAGCCTGAGAACTTCCCTTTGCGCGAACAAGTTTTTGCTGCGCTAGAGATCCTAGTCTTACTCGCATTTTGCTTTCCGACATTTTGCTTGGTTGAATTTAGGACTTAGGCGAAGACTGGTTCGCAGCTAAGCTCCGAGTGTTAGGAATACCTTACACTCGGCAGGATTTTTTAACTTAGGTGAAAACTGTTTCACAGCTAAGCCCCTGAGTAAGAGGATTGCTCTTCACTCGGAGAAGTTTTCTGAACTTAGGCGAAGACTGGTTCGCGGCTAAGTCTCCGAGTGTATTGAATGCTATACACTCGGAAGGGTTTTTTACTTAGGCGAAACGGATTCGCAGCTAAGCCCCCGAGAGAGAGGGTTGTTCTTCACTCGGAGAAGTTTTTGAACTTAGGCGAAGACTGGTTCGCGGCTAAGTCTCCGAGTGTATTGAATGCTATACACTCGGAAGGGTTTTTTACTTAGGCGAAACGGATTTGCAGCTAAGCCCCCGAGAGAGAGGGTTGCTCTTCACTCGAAGAAGTTTTTGAACTTAGGCGAAGACTGGTTCGCGGCTAAGTCTCCGAGTGTATGGAATGCTATACACTCGGAAGGGTTTTTTACTTAGGCGAAACGGATTCGCAGCTAAGCCCCCGAGAGAGAGGGTTGCTCTTCACTCGGAGAAGTTTTTGAACTTAGGCGAAGACTGGTTCGCGGCTAAGTCTCCGAGTGTATTGAATGTTATACACTCGGAGGAGTTTTTCACTTAGGCGAAACGGATTCGCAGCTAAGCCCCCGAGAGAGAGGGTTGCTCTTCACTCGGAGAAGTTTTTGAACTTAGGCGAAGACTGGTTCGCGGCTAAGTCTCCGAGTGTACTGAATGCTATACGCTCGGAAGGGTTTTTAACTTAGGCGAAACGGATTCGCAGCTAAGCCCCCGAGAGAAAGGGTTGCTCTTCACTCGGAGAAGTTTTTGAACTTAGGCGAAGATTGGTTCGCAGCTAAGTCTCCGAGTGTACTGAATGCTATACACTCGGAAGGGTTTTTCACTTAGGCGAAACGGATTCGCAGCTAAGCCCCCGAGAGAGAGGGTTGCTCTTCACTCGGAGAAGTTTTTGAACTTAGGCGAAGATTGGTTCGTGGCTAAGTCTCCGAGTGTACTGAATGCTATACACTCGGAAGGGTTTTTCACTTAGGCGAAACGGATTCGCAGCTAAGCCCCCGAGAGAGAGGGTTGCTCTTCACTCGGAGAAGTTTTTGAACTTAGGCGAAGATTGGTTCGCGGCTAAGTCTCCGAGTGTACTGAATGCTATACACTCGGAAGGGTTTTTCACTTAGGCGAAACGGATTCGCAGCTAAGCCCCCGAGAGAGAGGGTTGCTCTTCACTCGGAGAAGTTTTTGAACTTAGGCGAAGACTGGTTCGCGGCTAAGTCTCCGAGTGTACTGAATGCTATACACTTGGAAGGGTTTTTTACTTAGGCGAAACGGATTCGCAGCTAAGCTCCCGAGAGAGAGGGTTGCTCTTCACTCGGAGGAGTTTTTGAACTTAGGCGAAGACTGGTTCGCGGCTAAGTCTCCGAGTGTACTGAATGCTATACACTCGGAAGGGTTTTTTACTTAGGCGAAACGGATTCGCAGCTAAGCCCCCGAGAGAGAGGGTTGCTCTTCACTCGGAGAAGTCTTTGAATGTGAAAATGTGCGATCGGAATCGACAATAGACTGCGGAAGTCATAACTTAACAAACGACATCGTCTGGAGCACTCTTATTACATCAAAACAACTCAGTCGTCAAGTACAAAAGCGTCGAAGCAAATCCGCGTTCCAGGCGCGTGGCTCATCAATATTCTTCTTCAAGTTGAAAAGATGGTATGCCCCGTTGTTCAGCACCTTGGTGACGACGAATGGGCCTTCCCACGCTGGGGCCAACTTGTGGGGCCGCTGCTGATCCACTCGGAGCACCAGATCACCTTCGTGGAATGAGCGGCTTTTGACGTGTCTCGCATGGAAGCGGCGAAGGTCTTGTTGATATACAGTCGACCGGATCAGGGCCATCTCTCGTTCTTCCTCTAGGAGATCCACACCATCTTGTCTAGCTTGCTCAGCTTCGTCTTCAGAGTATAGATCCACTCGGGGGGAATTGTGAAGGACGTCACTTGGCAGAACGGCTTCAGCTCCATACACAAGGAAGAAAGGAGTGCTTCCAGTCGACCGGTTAGGAGTCGTCCTCAAGCCCCACAGGACAGACGGCAATTCAGTGACCCAAGCTCCAGCAGCATGATCAAGATCTCGCATGAGCCGAGGCTTCCGTCCTTGAAGGATAAGGCCATTCGCTCGCTCAGCTTGACCGTTAGACTGGGGGTGCGCAACGGATGCGTAGTCCACCCGAGTGCCTTGAGAGGAGCAAAAGTGTCTGAACTCTTCTGAGTCAAAGTTAGAGCCATTGTCTGTAATGATACTGTGGGGGACTCCATACCGGAAGGTTATTTCTTTCATGAATTTGATAGCAGTGCGGGCGTTCAGCTTCTTGATGGGTTTAGCTTCAATCCACTTAGTGAACTTGTCGACTGCAACCAGTAAGTGAGTGAATCCACTCTGGCCTGTTCTAAGGGGTCCAACCATATCCAAGCCCCATACAGCAAACGGCCAGACGAGTGGAATAGTCTTCAAGGCAGACGCAGGTTTGTGTGACAGGTTCGAATAAAACTGGCATCCTTCGCAGTGATCGACTATATCTTTGGCCATCTCATTGGCGCGTGGCCAAAAGAAACCCGCTCGGTAGGCTTTGGCAACAATTGTCCTAGAGGACGCATGATGACCACAAGTTCCCGAGTGAATCTCCTCCAAAATCAGTCGACCTTCTTCAGGGAAAATACACCGCTGAATCACGCCAGTCACACTTTCTCTGTAGAGTTGTCCATCCATAACAGTAAATGCCTTGGATTTGCGGACTATCTGTCGAGCTTCATCTTCATCATCTGGGAGTTCTTGCCTCAGAATATACGCAATATAAGGAGCAGTCCATTCGGGGATGATCACTAAAACCTCCATAACCAAATCAACAACTGTTGGGACGTCGACTTCAGTCGGATCTGAGGCGCTCTTTGCTTGCGAGGGCTCTTCAGTGAAAGGATATTCCTGTACCGAAGGAGAATGAAGGTGCTCGAGAAATACATTGCTGGGGACAGGTTTCCGAGTGGATCCAATCTTTGCCAGCTCATCAGCTGCTTGATTCTTCACTCGGGGAACATGATGGAGTTCCAAGCCTTCGAATTTCTTCTCAAGTTTCCTTACTGCATTGCAGTATCCTGTCATAGCGGGGTTCCTGACATCCCACTCTTTCATCACTTGATTGACCACCAAATCAGAGTCGCCATATACCATCAGGCGCCGGACGCCGAGTGAAATGGCCATACGCAACCCATACAAGAGTGCTTCATATTCAGCTTCATTGTTGGAGGAATCAAAGTGAATCTGCAAGACATATCTGAGTTTGTCGCCTTTTGGGGACACCAGTACTATGCCAGCACCAGACCCATTCAGCATCTTCGAGCCATCAAAGAACATGGTCCAGTGTGCCGAGTAAACTTGGATCGGTTGCTGCTGTTCAGTCCACTCGGCCAAGAAATCAGCGAGGGCTTGAGACTTGATTGCTTTCTTTGCTTCAAACTTGATGTCAAAATAGAGGAGCTCAATAGCCCATTTGGCCACTCGACCAGACGCATCTCGATTGTGGAGAATTTCAGACAATGGAGCATCACTGATGACTGAAATTGAGTGATCTTGAAAATAATGTGCCACCTTCTTAGCTGACAGATATATACCGTACACAAGCTTCTGGTAATGTGGATATCTTTGCTTTGAAGGAGTCAACACTTCAGAGACGTAATAAACAGGACGTTGGACTTTGTAAGCTTTACCTTCCTCTTCCCTCTCGACAGTGAGAACTGTACTGACGACCTGATTAGTAGCCGCTATGTACAATAGCAATGGCTCCTTACTGCGCGGAGCAGCAAGCACCGGCTGGGTGGAAAGCAGAGCTTTGAGCTCGACAAACGCTGCTTCAGCTTCAGAAGTCCACTCGAATGTATCAGACTTGTTCATCAGTCGGTATAAAGGCAATGCCTTTTCACCGAGACGAGAAATGAATCGACTCAATGCTGCCAAGCAACCTGTGAGCTTCTGGACATCGTGCACACGCTCAGGGCTTTTCATTCGGGTAATGGCACCGATCTTTTCAGGATTAACGTCGATTCCCTTTTCAGAAACGAGAAAACCGAGTAATTTGCCACCAGGAACACCGAAAGTGCACTTAGTCGGATTTAGCTTGATATCATATCTCCTCAGATTGGCGAATGTTTCAGCTAAGTCAGACAACAGGTCGGAACCTTTGCGAGACTTGACGACAATGTCATCCATGTAGGCTTCAACATTCCGAGGAATCTGATCGAGTAAACATTTTTGAATCATGCGCATGAAAGTAGCGCCGGCGTTCTTCAAACCAAAAGGCATGGTGATAGAACAGAAACACCCGAAAGGGGTGACGAAGGCTGTCTTTATTTCATCCGGACCAAACAGACGGATTTGATGGTAGCCAGAGTAAGCATCCAGGAAAGATAGACGCTCACACCCCGCAGTTGAGTCTACAATCTGATCAATGCGGGGGAGTGGAAAATGATCTTTCGGGCAGACCCGATTGATATGTTTGAAGTCAATACACATGCGGAGTGACTTGTCCTTCTTAGGGACCATAACGACGTTCGATAACCACTCGGAGTGGTAAATCTCACGTATGAACTTAGCCGCCAAGAGACGAGCCACCTCCTCGCCGATTGCCTTCCGCTTCTCTGCTGCCGACCGACGCAAGTGCTCTTTCACAGGCCTGGCCTTCGGATCGACTCTCAGTCGGTGCTCAGCCAGTTCCCTGGGTACACCCGGCATGTCAGCAGGCTTCCATGCGAAGATGTCCCAGTTCCCACGGAGGAACTGGATGAGCTCGGCTTCCTATTTGCTGCCGAGTGTCGTCGAGATGTTGGTCGGGGCAGCAGTTGGATCTGTCGGGTGAATGTTCACTTTCTTCACTTCTCCTGCCGACTGAAAAGCTGACTCAGAAGCGGGCTTCTTAGCGCGCAACAGGTCGGAAGGATCAGCGTTTTTCTTGTATTCTTCCAATTCGACCATAGCCATCTGATGATCGGCGATCTTGGAGCCCTGCTGAAGGCACTCCTCAGCCCTCTGTCGATTGCCAATAACTGTGATCACACCCTTGGGTCCGGGCATCTTCAGCTTGAGATACACGTAACATGGACGGGCCATGAAACGGGCATAAGCCGGACGACCAAGGATGGCGTGGTATGCACTCTGGAAGTCCACCACTTCAAATGTCAATCTTTCCTTGTGAAAATGCTTATTGTCACCAAACACAACATCCAACGCTATTTGACCGAGTGAACGGGCCTTTTTCCCAGGGATGACGCCATGGAACTGCATGTTGCTTTCACTGAGTCGGGACATCGGAATGCCCATCCCCTTGAGGGTATCTGCATATAGGATGTTTAGACCACTTCCACCGTCCATCAAAACCTTGCGGAGTCGAGTGCCCCCCACAACTGGGTCCACCACCAGCGCCTGCCGCCCGGGGGTAGCAATATGCACAGGGTGATCTGGCTGATCAAACGTGATAGCAGTCTGAGACCACTTGAGATATGTGGGGGTAGAGGGAACCGCCATGTTAACCTCCCTGTTGATAACCTTCAGTCGACTCTTGCTCTCAACATCAGCAAAAATCAACAGAGTGGCATTGATCTCAGGAAACTCTTCTTTATCTTCTTCATCTCCCTTTTCAGGGTCTTTTTCACTCGACTGGCTCTCTTTGAACTGTTCGATCAGCAAACGGCACTATCGGGTGGTATGCTTTGCCAATATTAAATTGCCCTCTTCATCTTTCCTCGTGTGGATTGCACACGGTAAATCCATAACATCTGTACCCGACTGATTCTTTGACTTCTTGGGGGCGAACTTAGCTTTGGACTTTCCTTTATTTTTGGCCTGAGCCGCCAGAGCGGCCGCTTCTGCCGGAGCGGGGGGATCAGCCTTGCGCTTCTGCTTCCGATTGGAATTTCCGCCTGCATCATTGTCGACTGCTTTTCCTTTACCGCTTCGGAGGCGGTCCTCTTCTTCCCCATTGGCGTACCGAGTAGCAATCTCCATCATCTTGCTCAGAGAAATATCACCAGTGCGACCAAATTTCAGATAGAGCTCTCTGTATCTAACACCAGCCTTGAAAGCACAAACAGCCTGGTGTTCGGAAACATTCTCCACCGTGTGATGCAGGATGGACCAGCGCTGAATGTAGTCTCGCAAGGTCTCATTGGGTTTCTGAACACAGTGCTGCAAATCAATCAAACCAGCCGGACGTTTACAGGTGCCCTCAAAGGTTCTGATAAACACTCGGGCCAAGTCCTCCCAGCAATAGATGCTAGAGGGAGCCAAACGATTCAACCAAGCTCTGGCCGAACCATGTAACATCAGGGACAAATGCTTCATGGCTATGTTGTCGTTTCCTCCACCAATCTGCACGGCCACTCAGTAATCATCTAACCATGTCTCGGGCTTCGTCTCGCCAGAAAACTTGCCAATTCCAGCCGCCAACCTGAAGTTGGGGGGAATCTCTGCAGAGCGAATGGCTCTGCTAAAACACTCGGGACCAGACACAACAGCTCCACTTCCACTCGGATAGTCTCCGTTATAACCATCTCTGTGGGCTCTGCCTCTGTCGACCCGTCTTTGAGCGAGGACATCCCTTGCGTCAAATCTAGGATTCCGCTCATCACCGAACGGGCGCCTATCATCATTGTGCCCGGGTACATAGGAACCACTCCGCGGAGGAGAAAGCACTCGACGGCGGTCATCGCGGTGATAACGGGGAGCAAACTGATCTCGCCCCTGATCTCTGTACCGATCTTCCCAGAAGTCTCCGCCTCTGTGGCGCAGGGGCGACCCAGGACTGTGGGCCGATTTAACTGTTTCCGCCCTGGGTGAATTGCTATGTAATCTGTTCTGTGACTGAGAAACAGCCGCATTCTGCTGCTGCGCTGCTTCGAGCAGCGTTCTGATCTGTTGCAAACCTCTACCAGCTTCCGACCGTGATGGCTGTATAGAATCTGCAATCCTAACAGCAGCCGCAACATTCAACACTGGAGTACGGAATACCTCGACGTTATTCCGCGATCCACTCGGAAACAACTGTCGCTGATGTCGATTGGGACGCGGCGGACGCTGTCGAACACGCTCGTCGAGTGCCTTCTGCATCTCTTTGAGTCAAAGGCGAGTCGCCTCCATGGACTGGGCCTCAGCAGTCGTGCCGATGATGGGAGTACGGAGAACATCCTCATCCCGGCGCTGCTGTTCATTCGACGTTCCACCAATCTCGCGTCTGGCGGGGCTGAAACCAGGCGGCGGACTCTGATGAGAGCCAGCCATAAAAACTTCAGCCGCAGGATCGCAGCTCTCGCACTCGGAGAGAACGCCAAACCGATCTGACGCCGAGTCGAACACGCCGAAAAGTGACTCGACGGGCTCGATGGCCGCAATCTGCGGGGACGAAGCCTGGCTGGCCGCCGCATGTTGCACCCAACGCTGTAGCCGCGAATGACCGGATCGCTTGCGACGATGAACAGCATGGAGGGTCGACACGTACGGAGTTGACGGCTGAAGGAGAAGAACACCGCAGGAGCTTGCGCAAAAGTGCGTCGCCCCACGACTCGGGAGCGCCTCAACGTCCAGAGGCGCCTCCCGGAGCCATGCCGAATCGTCGGCAATGAAGGTGAGCGCTCCGAGACGGATCTCGCGGCCCAGGAACAAATCACCGCCGGATGACATGACGAAGGAAAACAAATGCAACCTCGCCGGAAGTCGCTTAGACGCCTGCCCCACGGTGGGCGCCAACTGTCGTGGGAACGAGTCTGACAGTAGAAGGTAGGGGTACGTAAGGAGAGGGCAGAGTCCTAGCTACGGCGAGGGTGTACACACAGATGTATGAGTTCAGGCCCCTCTCGTGGAGGTAATAGCCCTACGTCTCAGGTGCTCGGGAGCTCTTTGTCGAGTGTAATTGGAGTATCGCTACAGGGGGTGCGAACCAACCCCTATGCCAGAGGGGAGGGGTGGCTTATATAGAGTGCGCTGCCCCTCATCAGTGACCGGCGTTTAAGGGTCAGATCGTGGTTATAAAGACGTACGTTACTGGTAACGTACACCATAAATGCTATTAATGGTCTTGATGAATGCCTACCCGTTAGCCTCCCTGGGGTGACTTCTGGGCTTCTGTGGTCGACTGTCTTCGGGTCCTTCCGAGTGAAAGGTAAGCGTCGAGTGAAAGGTACCTCCGAGTGTATGTTGTCGAGTGACTTGTATGTCTTGGTGATTTCAGTCGGAGACTTCCTTGTAGCTCTTAAGCTTTCTGGGGTAGTGTCTTTAGGTAGGGCATGTAGGTCAGGCCTATGACCCTACCCTAGGTACATATCCCCATCATCAAGGGCCATTAAGAGTGAGCTCATCGAACTCATCGAGTCTCATGCTCAACTTAAAGCTTCATATTTAAAAGAGGTTGCCAAAGTACCTTCTCCTCTTGTTGTTAATAATGATGCTTGTGCTACTAACTCTATTTCTTGTGAAGCATCCATTTTAAAGGAGAATGTTGAGCTAAAGGCTCAACTTGAGTTGCTATCTAGCAATTATGTGAAATTGGAAGAAAGTCATGGAAAGCTCACAAGCTCTCATGATGATCTTTTAGTATCCCATAATGTGCTAAAGATATCTCATGAGGCTATGATTACTAAGGTAACATCTAGTGAGCCTCATGTGGATACTAGCATTACTTCAAGTCAAAATGTTATTGTGCCATGTGCTAGTCCTTGTAATTCCTCTACTCATAATGTTGGAACATCTTGTGATGAATTACTTTCCTTGCCTTGTTGCTCTAACGATGAAGCTTATACTTTCTCTAGTACTTGTGTTGATACTAACCATGTATAGGAAATCAAAGAGCTCAAGGCCCAAGTCACTTCTTTGAAAAAGACTTGGAAAAGTGTCGTGAAGGGAAGTCCACACTCAACAATATCTTGAGTGTGCAAAAATCTCCCAATGACAAAGGTGGACTTGGATTCAACTCCAATAAGAAGAAGAAGTCCAAGATCAACAAGAAGAAGGGCCAAGAACAAGTCAAGAATTCGGCCAAGATTGTTTGCTTCAAGTGCAAGATTGAAGGGCATCATGTTAGATCTTGCCCATTGAAGAAGAAGCATCATAGTGACAAGCAACAAGGGAAGCGGCCACAAGTTCAATCTCATGCTCAACCACAAGTTGAAGAAAGGCCACTTCCCAAGAAGACTCAAGTTAATGCTTCTCAAGTTGAGAAATCAAGTGAGAAGAAAGTGAAGAGTAGACGTTGCTACTTATGTCGTGAGAAAGGTCATGTCGCTTCTTCATGCACGAATGGTACCTTATCCAACCCTATTCTAATTGATTATATCTATTCTCTTGGGAAGGATAAGGTTGGCAATGTGTTTGCCAAGTTTGTTGGTACTCAAAGTGGTGTCACGAAAAGAACCATTTGGGTTGCCAAGCCTATTGTGACTAACCTCTTAGGACCCAACTTGGTTGGGGACCAACAAGCTAAAACTTGATCAATAGGTGATGTTGGAGGGCATTGGAGACTTGGCTACATCATGAAGAATTAAGGGATCTTCATTATTCATATTGTCTCAAGCCAAGTCATTTGGATCATCATGTGTCTATCCTATATCCAATGTGCCTCCTTGCGGTAACTTGTACTTAATTTGTTTACATTGAAAGTTACTTGCCCCTTTGCATGTTTTGGTTTTGTACCTTGCATGTGTGGGTATATGTTGTGCTTCCAATTTGCTTTTCTTGAGAAATCAAGTATGTGTAGGTTGGTTTGCACATCATGTACGTGTGTGTCTTGTGTTGAGCCTTTTTGCATCTTGTTTGTATCTTGTTTGGCTCGTGTGAGAGATTAATGGAACATCCCATTTTGGGGGAGTGATGTGCTTCGTGCACTTGACGATCCTACAAATGTGTGTACATGAGGAATACCACCTAGTATTGATATTGCATTATCTAGTCTCTATGTGGTATGTCTTCTCATGAGAAATTCAAATTCTAAATGTTCCATTAATTATCTCTTGTTGGTTTGTATTTGCCTCTTGTTAAGATTTGTTGGGATATCACATTATGGGGGAGTAAGATGCTATGTGTATATTATAAGCCTAGAAAATGTGTACATTTGAGGTATTGCCACTTAGAGTTGATATTCTAAATTATCTTGTTCCTAGGTGGCATGTTAGCTCTTCAAGAGTCTTTTATCTATGTGTTTGGCGTAAAGATGATGTTGAATATCTTAGCAATCTACCACCGGGAATTATTTCCAAATACCTCTTGTCTCTTGACAATTGGTACTCATGTATGTGGTAGAAATTATTGATCATCTTTACATTGGCTTGTGTTTTTATTGCCTTATTACTTGCCAAGGTTTGTGTCAACTCCCGTTGTCTTCCGTGGCACTTGTGGATCTTATTAATTTCTTGATCTTGTCTAGTGTTTCTATAGATATAGTGAAAGTGGCGATCCAATCTTGTGCATTTTGTATTCAAATGCAAATTCTCTATAATGCACAACTCTTGGGGGAGCTATCCTATTTTCTTTAGAACACTCATCTTGTGATCCTTATCAAGTGTGTGTTGGTGGAAGGCAAGTCATTTATTTTTGGTACTTTGTGCCATCATGAAACTTTGTAGAGGGTTTGGTTTGTTTGGAACCTTCCTCTCTTTTGGGAGTTTGATATCTTTCAATTAGTATGTACCAACGGATATCTCATTCCTTGATGTATCTTCTATTTGATATCCTTCAAGTGTTGATTTCTTCATTTGGTATCTTATTTTCACTTGGTATCTTCTCTTTTGGTATCTTCTCTTTTGGTATCTTATCAATCTTGTGTTGATTTGGTACTTGAAATTCTAGAGCATGCATATTTACCTTTTGTACTTTCTTTCGCTTGCTTTCTTTCTTTGACCCAATATATAGGGGAAACTCCACCAAGTCTCATTTTGGCTAAGATGTGCATGAAATTCAATTTCATATCCATATGCACATATTTATGTGGAGTTTGCCCTATGTGTTGTTGGTTCTCTAACTCTTTGGTCCCAATGAGTTTGGGTACCATTTTGTTTGTGTTGTTGTTCTAGGAACAATTGGAGATGCATTGGATGCTCGGCTCATTCACAAGGAAGGTGGTGTCACCATGTGCTTATTGGAGTCAAGCTAGGATGATCAATGAACTACTATCTACTACATCCTTCCAATGCTATCTCGGTAACAAGTATCTATTCATGCATACATTTCTTGCATTCAACCTTGTGTAGGTTGCATCATGGCATGGATTTCTTGATTAGTTCTTGTGATATTTGTTTCCTTTCTCAAAGCATCCCAACAATGATCTCTTGTTGCTAGTTGTGATGTCTTTGATGTCCGTTTGGTTGAAGTTCATTTATATACTATAAGATAATATTAAGCCATGTGCTATATGCTTTTCAAGCAAAGATCTTATTGGTATATTTTATGACTTCCTTTTGGATATCCTATTCTTTCCTTGTGTAACCATTTCGTGTGTACATCCTTCTTTGTGGATTGATATCATCATGATTTTCATCTACCTAGAATCTTATACACTTGACAGAAGTTACATCTTTAGTGGATATCCTAATTCTTTCACGTCCACCTTTTCATTCTCCGTTTATTTCCTTGGTGGTTCCGTGAAAGGATTTGTCTTGAGTGCGGGTCTTTATCCTTGCATCTTGTTGCACTCTTTTGTGGTGAAGATTGGTTTCCTCTTGCTTGTCGTGATGAGGCTTTTGCCAATTCAATTGGTATCCCTCCTCTTGACGAGGTTGTCTTTTTTTTCTTTCTTCACCTTGGGATTGTCACAAGCCTTGTTGTTAATGTGCTTTTTAGTGAGCTTGTGAACCCATTTGCTTGTTGTATGTGTGTGGGAAGGACATGTCTTGCACCTTGTATCTCATCCATTCAAGACTATGTTGATGCTTAATGCTCATCCTTTTATTAGTCTTCCCATGTGCTTTGCCATGATTCACACACATCGTTTTGGTTGAGCCCTCTCCTAAGATGCCTCTTTTACATGTTGCTCAATCATGTTTTTGGTACAAGTGCTAGGCTTAGTTTCCTATATGCTCACTTGCACTTGTTGTGAGTTTCTATTGATTTTGGGGGAGTGATGATCCTATTTTGTGCACGTTGTATCCAAATACAAAACTAAATAATGCATAAATCATGGGGAGCTTCTCTATGTTCTTTAGAACACTCCTATGCTCATATCATAATATCTTTTATTCGTGTGGCTCGTCGGATCATTTGATTGATTGGTTCAATTGGTATCTTTAGATTGCTTGCTTCTCTCTTGGTATGTCTTTTTGTCATATCTTCCTTTTGCAATCTTTGGATCCTCAATATAGTTTGTCTTCCTCCTTTTGCGTATCTTTGGAAATGTGTATTGTATTCCACTCATATTTTGATAAACACACAATTTATGGAGGAACACATATTATATTGGCCTTCTAAGCTTTTCACCCATTTTGGCAATCGATGCCAATGGGGGAGAAGTTTAGAGTTTAGAGAGTTTTGTGGAGAAGTTTAGAGTTTAGAGAGTTTTGTGGAGAAGTTTAGTGAGCTATTTCTTCTTGCTTTGGTTTTGCTCCTAAGCATTTGCATCTCATGCTCATGCATTATTGGTTGTTGCATTGCATGGTTGCGCTTAATTCCTTATATAAACTCTCTTGAAAGTGATTGTCATCAATTACCAAAATGGGGGAGATTGTAAGAACATGAGGTGCCCCCATGTGTGGTTTTGGTAATTGATGACAATTCCTATGGACTAATGGTTGCCTTGAGTTATACTTGAAGGGTTTGTCCATAGGCTTTGCTTGAAGACCATTTGTTGGTTTCAAGGTTGTTAGAAGAAGAATATGTGTTGACCAAGGTGCTATTCAAGGTTTTATCCAAAGATTGGTCATGTGAGAGTTGAGCCTATTGCAAACATGTATTGAAGAAGATTGTGTGATCATTCATGTTTATCTTCAAGACATCATCTTAATAGAGAGAGTTGGAAAGATTCATGGTTGATCAAGACTAAGCCAAAGAGTGAATCAAGTTGATCAACACACAAAGCGTAGAAGTTGTACCAAGTGGGATCATGTGATCTCATGGTATGGTAAGCATTGTCCATTACGCTTTGTGTACTAACCCATGTTCCCTATGAGAGTTCTTTGTGGGGTTAGGTATGTTTCCATGGGTGTGCATCAAAAGGAAGATATCATATAACCCATGGAGGATGACATCAAGTGGCGGTGATCGTCATCATGATTGCTGTGTGCAAGTTCAAGTGGAGTATCACAAAGAGATCACATGCTTGAAGCTTGCCGTCCATTGTGGTGACAATGGACATGTGAAGATATGTCGAAGAGAGGCTCACCCATAGTGGAGTATGGGGGAGCAATCTACTTGTCTTCATCGAGCGTGCGCAATTAAGAAAGATGGTCCAACTTGAGGAGGTCAAGATCATCATCATCTAGCTCAAGTGGATTATGCGCAAGGTAAAAGTTTGTCCTTGATAGGTTTTCTATTTTACCGGTCTCATGGTGTTAGTTGGGAGACCGGGTTATAGGATCGATAGCCGTACTATCAAGGGGGCTCTCGAGTGAGTAGCTTGTTCATATCGTTCCTAGAGAGCTCAAACCTTTCCATCCTTGGCATCATCTTTCTTGGTTCTTGTTTGGATTTTCTCTTTGTGAGGTTTTAGAGCTTGTGGTTATCTTCGTGACAAGCTCTAGTTCATCGAAAACCGTTTTCCTATGCATCCTCTATTGCGTTTTCGGTGTTGAAGATTTTACCGGTCGTATATGAGGAAGGGTTCTCACCATTATATTATGGGTGTTTTCTCCTTTGCTAGTTCTTAAGATTTCTATCAAGCTTGTGTTTGCCCCCGTCGTTAGCTTTCCAACAAGCTTGATTCAATTGCATTCGGAGTTCATCTGCAAAAGTTATGACGGTTTTAGTTTTCTGACTGGGTTCTGCCGGGTCCGGGTGCCCGGGGTCCCAAGTCCGGGTGCCCGGGGTCACCCGCAAGTTGACGCTTTGGTGCGGCCTCCCCCGGGTGCCCGGGGTTCGACCCCCGGGTGCCCGGACCTTCCTGTGCGCCCCCCCGGGTGCCCAGACCCCCTTGCTTTGGCCACCCCGGGTGCCCGGTGTTTCGCCCCCGGGTGCCCGGTCCACTTCGTTTTGTTGGGTTTTTTCTCTGGTGAGTCCGGGTGCCCGGACCCCTTTTGTCCGGGTGCCCGGGGTGACGGCTGTGTGCAACGGCCACATTTTTCTTGGGGGTATTTATACCCCCTTCTTCCACCTTCAACCCCAATCCTCTTGCAAGTTTCCCCCCCACCATTGTTGACCTCTTGGAGCTTGCTATCTCTCAATCCCTCCAATGATTCTTGCTAGTTTTTGAGGGAAAAGAGAGAGGAGATCTAGATCCACATTTCCACCAATCACTTTCTCCTCTATGTGAGGGGAACCCCTTGGATCTAGATCTTGGTGTTCTTGGTGTTCTCCTTGTTCTTCCTCTCATATTCCTCCATAGCTTTTATTGTTGTGGTGGGATTTGGGAGTGAGGGACTTGACCACTTCGTGTGTTCTTGCCATTGCTTTAGTTGCATCGGTTTGAGTTCTCCACGGTGATACGTGGAAGTGAAAAGTTGAGAAGCTTATTACTCTTGGGTGTTTGGGCACCCTAGAGCTTGTTCCTCTTGGGTGCTTTGGTGCCCTAGACGATTGGTGTTGTCGGAGCTCAATCATTGTGGTGTAAAGCTCCGGGCAAGCGTCGAGGTCTCCAATTAGGTTGTGGAGATTGCCCCGAGCAATTTGACGGGTACCGGTGAACGCCCCCAAGGGTTGCCAAAGTGTACGGGTTCGGTGACCGCCCCCAAGGATTGCCATTTGTACGGGTTCGGTGACCGCCCTCAAGGGTCCCTTAGTGGAATCACGGCATCTTGCATTATGCGAGGGCATGAGGAGATGACGGTGGCCCTAGTGGCTTCTTGGGGAGCATTGTGCCCCCACACCGCTCCAAACGGAGATTAGCATCCGCAAGGGTGTGATCTTCGGGATACATCGTCGTCTCCGCGTGCCTCGGTTATCTCTTACCGGAGCCCTTTACTTATGCACTTTACTTTGTGATAGCCATAGTGTTTCATGTTATATATCTTGCTATCACTTAGTTGTTTATCTTGCTTAGCATAAGTTGTTGGTGCACATAGGTGAGCCTAGTCGTTGTAGGTTTTGTGCTTGACAAATTAACCGCTAGTTTTATTTCGCATTTGTTCAAGCCTAAACCGTAATTATTTTAAAGCGCCTATTCACCCCCCTCTAGGCGACATCCACGATCCTTCAACGCAGATCAGCCACGTAGGATCTACCTATCTGCCAAACCCTAATCGTCCTCTCTATCGTAATGATGTCCTAGTTGCTCCTGATTTAATCAAGAACCTCTTATCTGTTCGCCGCTTAACTACCGATAACAATTGTTCTCTTGAATTTGACCCTTACGGCCTTTCTGTGAAGGACTATGCAACCAAGCGGATATCATCTGATGCAATAGTGACAGCGAACTATACCCCGCCGCCTTCACCGTCACCGTCACGCGCCTCAGCGACCTCTGGCACCGTTGTTTGGGTCATCCCGCCCCGCGACGCAACCTTCCACAAGAGTTAAAATTTATCACATTGTAATAAGCATGTTTCTATGGCCGCCTTTGTCATGCATGTCAGACCAGCAAGCGCGTCTGTCTCCCGTTTTCTTCTTCCACTAGTTCAACGACGGCTCCCTTCAATCATTTACATTGTGATCTTTCCGATGTCCCTGTCTTTTTTTGTTTATTTCATGCTTATATGTTCGCACGCACTCCGGCCGATCCATTGGTACTCTCCAATGCAACAATGGGCGTGAGTTTGATAATGTGCAAAATCGTGACTTCCTCCTTCCATTCGGTATGGTCATGGGTTTCTCTTGCCCGCTTCTCCTCAAAACGGCAAGGCAGAACGAGCCTCCGGTCGACGAACAATGTTGTGCGTACGCTATTGCTTCAGGCCTCAATGCCGCCACGCTATTGGGGCGATGCTCTCACCGCAGCTACTTTGCTCCGTAACTTTCGTCCCACTAAGTCCCTTTCTCTCACCACGCCACGTGAAGTTTTTCTCAAAACACCGCCCACCTACTCGCATCTCCGCGTTTTCGAATGCCAGTGCTACCCTAACACGGAGGCCGGCGCACCCCATAAGCTCGCCCCGCGCACCCTCGCTTGCGTTTTCATCGGATACCGAGCGGATCACAAGGGGTATCGTTGTCTTTCCAACAAGGTCTACACCTCACGTCACGCCGTCTTTCCCTTCTCCCACATTCTGACGACCTCCTCCCCTGCGATGGATTTCCATCACCGCCAAAGGCGACGTCGAACGTGGCGGGAGTGACAGACTTTTCGATGATCTTGGCGGTCATTTGATGACGGTCTCGATTGATGTCGCGGAGGAGCTGGATCACTAGCTCGTCGTCGTCCACCGTCCTGGAGAGGAGAGGAGGCTGTGGGGAGGGAGGAGTAGGTTGGGAGGAGTTCACCTGACACGGTGGCCGCGGCGGCTGGGGACTCCTCGGTCATAGCCGAAGCGAGAAGATTGGATCAAAAAGTTGATACCATGTTAGATTACAAGAGTGAGCTCAAGTACAGTACATGTTGTATTCATCCTCTCGGGGCAGTACAGATATATATGAGAGCACATCAAGAGAGAGAGAGAGAGGAGATACACACGCACACGCGCTAACAAACTAACGACCAATCCTATTTGCATGAAAAGATAGAGGCGGCTGTTACATGCATGGCGCATGCAAGGGCGGTGGCTTGTACAGCGCAAGACCAACTCATGATGGCAATAACATAGTCCAACATCCTCGACTGAATCCCAATTCGGTACTGAATGCAATTCTGGATCAGCCATCGTTTTTTTGTGGCCACGTACTGAAAGAAGGGAAGAAGGGAAAAGAGTACGGTGGATTGAGGAATTGACTCGTTGTCTACACGAAAATGAATTTTTAAAGCTGCATAGTGTTGGCGCCTATCGGTCCCTCCAATTTATTTTATCATTATTATTATGTGTTTCATTTTGTTTTGGAGTGAGAGATTCAGTCAGTTTGCATGCCTCGCTGATTTGCGCTCAAATCGCTGGATAATGCCCTTTCAATCAGTTCGGATTTTTGGTTACGTTGGCTAGCAGTGGCGGAGCTACACCCCAGGCCTGGGGGGCCTGGGCCCGGGTCGTGGCAGGAGTATCCTTCGTTGACTGTAGTGGTCTTGTTACTGTTGGTCACTGCACATCACTGTAGCAACAAAGCAGGCCCGGGGCCCAGCGCTAGCCTGGTTCCGCCCCTGTTGGCTAGTGCATGAAGGTTAACATGGTATTAGAGTGTTTAGGTCTCCTTCGGATTCCGCAACTCGTCCTTTCGATCCAACTTTTTTTTTCTGTCTCCCTCTCGATCGATCTATTCTGAGTTGATCTCCTCTTCGGTTGCGTTGACTAGTGCATGAAACTTAACACGGTATCGGAGCTAAGGTCTTGACTTCAAGTTCTAGTTTTCGCAATTTATCCAAAAATTGTTGCCGCGCTCCCCCCCCCCCCCCCCCCCCCTTGTCCACGTATAGGCCTCTTATAAGCCATACCTCTGAGTCTATCCACGTGCTGAATGCCCGCGTCACACGTGAGAGGTGGTGTTGAAGTGTATAAGTGGATTGTCTAGCCCTTTCCATCAATTCAGACTTTTGGTTGCGTTGGCTAGTGCATGAAGCTTAACAAGGTCCACCTAATTGATTTACCTCCTGCTAACCACCAAACTAATAGAGGGTAATTTCATCCCAAGTGCTCCATAATTCCGTGTCTTTGGTCACCGTGCCAAATAATACACCTTAGGTGAAAGAAAACGGAGGGAGTAATATCTATGCATTGGTAATTTTTTGAGCTGAAATTGATTTCGGGTTAACCACCACCTATTTGCATGAGATCAAGTTAATTTACGGGTTGGGTGCTCGTTGAGAGAAAGTAGGATAGAGAAGATATTTGCTTGTGATCAAGGGTGAATAGAATCCCTTCCACACAAGGTCTATAATTCGGCATCCCTCTCAAGTCTATGGGTTCAATGCTCAATGTTCCAGAACGATTAGACATGAGGGTTTTCACCATAGTTTTCTCTTAACTTAAAGAAGGTTCTAACACAACATTTGGGATAGAAAAACTAGTTCCATGAGGACGTAGCTTATATCCTCTAATTAAGCATACAAGAGAGAATTGTGTTTAATGTAGCAAAGAAAGTAATTGCTTAACAATCTACACAGCAGATGATGTGGAAATAAGTACATGTCTACATTTTTGGTTGTTGGCTATTCTGAAGCTCTTGATGATAATTTCTTCATCCAACAAACATACCAAACTGTGTACCGAAGGGCTTACGAGCTTATTAAATCATAAATCATCCAGAATGGAGTGTGCAGTTGAAAGGTGTTCATGCATGTCGTGATGCTCCAACAGTTTCAAATCTCTTGTTTGTTGATGATTCACTTATAGTAATGCAAGCTAATGCTGGAAATGTGAATTGTCTGAGAAGGATCTTACTGGACTGTAGGCCAGTTGGTGAGTGAACACAAACCTAGCATTTTCTTCCGTCCACACACTAGAAACCAACATAGGGAGCTGATCTGCACCACCCTAAACATAATGGTTGGAGCTTTAACTGATAAATATTTGGGTCTGCCGACAATTGTTGGAGCGGACAAAAGTTATTCGTTTTAGTTTCCCATGGAGAGAGTTTTGAAAAGAACTAGTGGATGGAAATAGAGTATTATCCAGTGGTGGAAAAGAGGTGCTGTTGAAAGCGAATGCACAAGCTATACCAACATATGTGATGTCCGTATTTAATATCCCAAAACAAATTTGTAAAGGGATTACTGAACGTATGTCTCAATTTTCATGGGCTGATGATGCAGATACAAAAAGAATGCATTGGTTAGCATGGTGGAAAATGTGTGCATCTAAGAAACATGGGGGTACGGGATTCAGAGATATTCACTGTTTCAATCTAGCTCTTCCTGCTAAGTAGGATTGGAGATTGATAGAAAATCAAGGTTCCCTTTGTGCTATGGTATTGAAGACAAGATACTATTCTTCTAGGAATGTGTTAGATGCAGAGAACAAACAGGGGAGCTCCTTCACCTGGCAGAGTATTCTGGAAAGGATAAAAACTTTGGAAAAGGTCACATATAAAGGGTATGAGATGGAAATAATATAGATATTTGGAATGATGAGTGGATTCCCAATTGCTAAAGAAGAAAAACTATAATTCGAAGAGGGCATAATATTTGACAAAATTTTCTAAGCGAATTGATCCATCCACAAACTAGTGAGACGAACAGTTGGTAAGACAGACTTTCTGGCCAGTTGATGCTGAGAGGATTCTGGCGATTACTTTGGCATCTTATCAAATGGATGATTTTGTCACTTGGTCTTTGACATGGTCGGGTTGTTTCTCTATTAAAACTGCATAATGGGAGTCACAGTTTGGGAGAAGATTAAACCAAGGGACTCAATCGGGAAGTATGGGGCCTCATCCTATGTGGGGCAATATTTGGAAATTGAGAGTTCCAGCAAAGGTAAAAATCTTCACGTGGAGGGTTAGGCATGTCATCATCCCTTGCCATGTTATATCGGCAAATAGGCATATCAAACTGCCAGTGCAATGCCCAATATGTGCTATTGGAGCTGAAGATATCAAATATATGCTATTCCTTTGTCCTAGAGCAAGAAAGGTATGGATGAATCTAGGCTTGGACGCAGCTATACAGGAAGCATGCTCTGGGTTTTCTGAAGTACAGCAATTTTTAGAGTTCTTGTTGTCAGCAAATCAGGATCGCTCGGTGGTGTTGAGAGTACAACCATCAACAAAGATTTCTGCCATTTCATGTTGGTACTTGTGGTGGGAACGCAGGAAACAGTGTCGTGATGAGCAGGTCTGAAACCCTGAGAGGTCAGCAACTATACGATATCTCGCGGCAAACTTCATGGCGGCTTAGAGCCCACATCGAAAGGGAAGGAAAGAAAGATGAGTGCCACCTCTGAAGGAGTTCGTCAAGGTGAACGTGGATGCATCTTTTAACGAAGATAATTATAAGGATAGCACTGGTGTTGTCATTAGGGATAGTAAGTGAGTTTTATTGCTACCAAGAATTCTAGTATTCCTACTGTTTATTATGTCCTATCGCCTGAAGCATTAGCACTAGAGGAAGCACTTATGCTAGCTGAGACAATGGGATGCAAGCGCCTGGTTATCAGCTCACATAACGTGGAAGTTATAATAACAATGAATCATGAAGTTCATGCAGCGATTATTGCAGCAGCAGTTTTCTTTGACTGCTATTCCCTATCTAGAGAATATGTAAAGGTAAATTATGTTCATGAGAATCGCGAAGCTAATATGGTTGCCCATGAGTTGGCGAGATTGGCTAAGTACCAAGATCCTTGTACCTTATTAGATGATCCTCCCCTTCTATAGTACCTCTTTTAGTGCATGATGTAACACTTATTTTACATGAATAAAGAGGTGCTTTGAGGATTATAAAGACATACCAAACTGAAAGAAAAAAATTAATACAATACAGGCAATCTAATAACCACGGCAATGTCATTAAAAAGTGGAGGGTACATATGCAGAGACCAGACCTGTTTGCCCAATCAGTAGAGCGCCATACATTGAACCCTTGCAACTGAAGTGACCATCACTAGAACCTGAGGGAGAAAATTATGCATTTAGTTACAATATCATGACGGCAAACACGAGCAGTACAACTCTTGGTTGCAGCAGAAACGATACAAGCAAGACAGATTTAAGAAGTGCAACTCAATACATAATAACAGTTTACCATCAAAACACCTAGGACTCCACTAAGCCGCGGTAAAAGCTCAGCGCGACCCAATAGACGTCTCCTTCTAATGATTCTGCAGCGAACAGAAGCGTGGTCTGAGCTGCTCATATCATGAGGCAAACCAAGCGTCCAGATAGAAGGTGCCGTGAAGCTCGGCCTAGGAAAGAACTTTGCGCGCAGGCTTCGAGTCCGACTTACCCTGTGGTACAAAAGGCGTCACCAAACTGAGGCAAAAGAGCAAAATTCTCCCTAATGGCCTAATCTACTCTAAGGCCGTAATGATCCTCACCTATCTCTCTCAGCGCAATGCATCCGTCGAAACAATGGAAGGCAACATCATCGTAAATCTCACAAACTACATCCACTCAGTAATGCTGCAAGCCTGCAACCCGGAGTGCATCACACGATCTAACAGGTCAAACTGAATTCTCAAGAACCGGCGTGGTGATCCTATGAGAGGCGGAGAATAAAGACACGGGGAGGTGCTCACCTGAGGTGGACGCCGCGCTGGCGGCTGCGTGGGGCAGGCTGAAGCTCCTCGAAGGCGGGGCGGCGGCGAGAGAACCTGCCAGAGCGAAACGATAGTCCCGTAGGAGCGAGAGCAGCCGCCGCCCGGCCGACATGCTCCGTTCGTTTGTCGCCTCGCGACTGGCGGCGGCGCTTGTTGCCTCCGTCGGCGGCTGGCGGCCGACTCAGGAAGACGGGATTTGGGTCAGGCAGTTAGTTTTTTTTTTGAGACAAGTCAGGCAGTTAGTTTTAATATCAGCACGAGAGCCGCTACAAATCGAGGCCCAAAACCCAAATAACAGGCCCACCACCCAGCGGGAAGTAAGTAACAGGACCCAATCGTCACGCCGCGCATCCGACTCTTATTTGACGCTAGCCCCCGTTAAACGCAAAATGGTTTACAACGCAAACTCCTATTCCCTTAGCTAGATTTCGGCCCATCTAGAGCATATTTCTGTGAATCTCTCAACCGGTTTTGGTAAGCTTTCAGAAGCTACCGATTGTCAGACGGGGACAAGTGTCAGTTATGTGGGATGCAAGATTCGTGGAGGCATTCTCTTATGGAGTGTACTATCGCTCGGCGTGTCTGGGCGCTGGGCGACGACGATGTGGCAGAGTATGTTCAAGCATCAAGGAACCATAATGCAAGGCAGTGGCTATTCGCACTTCTTGATGACCTGCCACATGCGAGCTTGATTAAGCTTGTAGTCACGATGTGGGCTATATGGGCAGCTCGACGTAAAGCAATACATGAAGGGATCCTTCAAAGTCCACACGCAACACATGCATTTGTTGAAAGTTTTATTGCTGAACTTAATGCCCTTCAGGTGCCGGTGACGGAGAAGCGAGGAGTACATGAAATACCAGTGCCAAGGGGTCCAAACATATGGAAAGCCCCACCCCCAAGAGTGGCAAAACTTCATGTTCATGGGAGTCTCTCACGGAATGGTGGAAGGGGAGGAGCCGCAGCAGTTTGCAGAGACCATATGGGACAGTTTTTGGGCTCATCGGCTATGACTTCTAGAGATATTAACAATCCACCTGCGTTGGAGGCACTTGCTTGCCGCGAAGCTCTAGCCCTAGCGCTTGATTTATCTTTGAATCAAGTTGTCATTGCATGTGATTACAAAACAGTAGTGGGTGAGATAAAGGAAGGAACTGAAGGAGCTTACAGTGCTATTATAAAGGAAATTATCGAACGATCGAAGGCCTTCATCAGCTGCGAGTTCATTTTTGAAGGACGCCATTTAAATTTTGATGCACACAATTTAGCTAAATTTTCATCTTCTTTAGATGTTGAGCGCCATATGTCATATGGCTGGGGAGTCCCCATGACCCTTTTATTATTCCTGTAAACCGTACTCCAAGTTAATAAAGTTGCACTAAAAAAAAGAAGCTACCGATTGTTTTTTTTTTTCGTTTCTGGTTTTTCGGCCCGTTTTTTGTCCAGTTTCATCTGGTTTTTCTTTTTCTGTTTTCTCCTATTTCTATTTTATGTTTTTTCTATTAAAATTTGTGAACATTTTTCAAGTCTGAGAAAAAACACATTCAAATTCATGATTTTTAAATTCTTGCGGAAAACAAATTCAAATTCATGATTCTATTTTGACGTTTGTGAAGTTTTAAAAAAAATCATGAACTATTTTCAAATTCGTGAGCTTTCCCCCATTTCATAAACATTTTTAAAATTCATATTTTTTTCTCAAATTCACAAATAGTTTTTGGATTTGCAAAAAAAATCAAATTGATGAACTTTATTTGAGTTCAGTAACTTTTTTCATATTCATGTACATTTTTTAAAATACATGAACTTTTTTTCGAATTCGGGATCTTTGTAAATTTTTTAAGAAAGTCAATGGTCAATGTCTAGGTCAACCGTCACCAGTCAATGAACAACTTTTCCACGCTGCGGATGCTTCATGTGAGCGAGCGACCAGTACGCTATTGCGATGCGCCCATCTAGCCGCGCGCGCGAGCGCCATTTCGCTACAAGGCGCCAAAGGCATTGTATGGGAGCTCGCATCGTTCAACTCACTCGGGCACGTCTTTGTGTCACCTGTGCCGAGACGAAATGCAGCGCCTCTGGCGCTCCCTAAATGGGAGGTCCAAAAGCATGCATGCACGTCAACCACACAACTAAACTTTAGTTTCCCCTCAAAAAAAAACTTTAGTTTCCCTATGTTTTTTATTTTCTATTTTTACATATATTTTGAAAAAATACATATATCTCAAAACTTAATTTACTTAAAGAAAACAAAACGTTCAATACTAATTTAGAACATGTTAACGTAGTTTGAAAATTTTGTTAACGCAAAATTTATAAAATGTTTGTACCATTAAAAAAATTCACACGTTTCCAAAAAAGATCATGATATTTTTTGAAAAAAAATATACAAAGTAAAAAAGATTTTCGTGTAATTTCAGAAAAAAATCATACCATTATAAAATATTTTAGTCCGCATGGGAGGCGCCGTCGGGCGTTGTCCACTTGGGTAATTGCAATTGAAGTAAAAACTGAAATCCTTTTAGTCACATACTACTCAGCGACGGAGACTTCAACTGGTTTGAAGATGCAGACCTTTGCATGATCATCACCAAAGAGCAGTAGAAGGAGAGTAGAGCAATTAATACATGGCCTAGGATTAAGTGTGTATGTGGTTAGGGTTAGTAGGGCGCAAGTATAAGAAGGTTTTATGTCCGGGTTGTAGGGGTATAGGCCGAGGAGGGTATGACTAGTGGGGTTGTGGGAGTATAGCCGTGTAGGGGGTCTATGCCTCCCAGGAATACCAACAAAAAGGAAGGAGGGTTTAGGGTTCAAATTACCTAGTAAGTATGTAATGAAGATAAAGATAAAAATATAAAATGCACATCTAGAATTGAGTTCGTCCCCTGGCTTCAATTTTTTGAAGAAAAAAAAACTGAAATTCATATTTTGAATCACTTGGTAAAATGTGACACCGGGCAAACTGAAATGCTGACATCTAGCCCATTTATGGTTCAATTTTGTATTGTTAGGATAGTTGTTGCATGTTTACATATCTAGCTATTCAAATCACTAAATTATCTCTATAGACTATAGGCTGGACACTTGGTATGTCTTTCTACTATTTGTGAAACAACCTTTACATGGGGAAACACTCTTTTCTCCTCCTAAGTGTTTGGTATTCTATCTCTATGTGACTTGCCTAAATTTGCTCTCTTTACAAAAAAAATGTGAATTAGATTAGTTTAGAGTCGCAATTTTCGCCGGAGAAGCAAAATATATTTGATTCCGATATCCAATGGAATAAAATGACGTGTCCTTGAAAACCAACTTGGTATTCATGCAAACTTAAACTTGTTTGCCTTCGTGTGGTGTTTGAAATTTTAATATGTTCTTGAGAGGGGAATACTTGCTCTATATCTCTTCAACAATATTCTTTTTGTTCAATGTGTTGACGTTAATGATCCTACTGCCATATTTTTTTATGGCAAAGGAGCTTGATGGGATTCTTGATTCATATGAAGCCAAAACGACTGATATGTGACGCCCTCTGCTCGACCGTGCACTAATCATACACGCAAATGCACACGATCGAGATCAGAGACTCACGGGAAGATATCACAACACAACTCTAAACACAAATTTAAATACAAATCTTCATATTACAAACCAGGGGCGCGAGGACCCGAATACATAAGTCATACACACAAATAATATCTGAGTACAGACATAGTTAGTCAAGTTTGCCTTAAGAAGGCTAGCACAAACAACGACACTGATCGAAAAGGCGAAGGCCTCCTGCCTAGGGCCTCCGAACTACTCCTGGTCGGCTGGCTCAATCCAGTAATACGTGCCTCCGGGACTCTCCTGGTAGTAAGCTCCTGCGGTGGCGTCTGGCTCTAGGGCTCCGTCGTCTGATCACATCAATCGGGTATGGGAAAAATGGGAAGCAAGGCAACTGTGAGTACTCATCCAAAGTACTCGCAAGACTTACATCAGAGCTATGCTAAGTATGCATCGGTGTCAAAGGAATGGGGCTGTATCTTTGGACTGAACTGCAGAATGCCAGAATAGTGGGGGAGAAGCCTAGCCTATCGAAGACTAGCATCTCGAAGCAATCTTGCAGCATCAGAAGAGAGTAGAACACAGTAACATATAATAGTGGTTGTATAGTAGCAACGCCCTGAGACCCTTTCTCGACTCCCTACGAGAAAGCGATCCCGAGAGCAGTATTAATAGTTTAATTTGAATCAACATCAGTTTGTAGTTGTAGTGGATCAGGATACAACTCCGAGCGTCCTGTTACCGTGGACACGGCTATTCGAATAGATCACTTCCCTGCAGGGGTGCACTACTGTTACCCAACACGCTCGATTACATCTGGCCGGACACACTTGCTGGGTAATGCCCGGCCTCGGATAATCGACACGACGCAGTCCTACCTAGGCTCAGCAGAGAGGTCAACACGCCGGTCTAAATCCTAAGTGCAAAGGGGTCTTGGGCCCATCGCCCTTTGCACTCCTGCACGTTGCGTGGCTGGTCGGGGCCCAGGCGCGACACTGAATACACCAGTGACGTAACCAGCCCACCCCAACGATCAGCCCGCATCTCTGAGCTGTGACGTCTGAAGAGATGTCGGCTGGTACATACGACGTAGAGGACCCCATTAAACTATTATCCCACGTGGTGGTAGTGCGTATAGGCCATTGGCCAACTTAGATCAAATACCCAAATCCGTTAGGCGTATTTAGTAACTCGCAGAGACGAACAGGGTTCCTGTCGCTCCGACTTGATATCACTCGCGGGTACTCTTGGAGCTGACCCGTCTTTAATAATATCCTCTCGCGGGCACCCTTGGGGCCAGCCCGACTTTACATTTCCCCGTGGGTACCCCTCGGGGTCGACCCGCCTGCGATAAAGGTCAAAGTAACCATGTGTCCAAAGTATCGAGAAGGAATCCGAGGAATCACCCTCGATGGTTTCCCACTCGAGGAGTTGCACGACGGAAGCTTAATCGGGAGTGATGAAAGAGGAATCACCCTCGGTAACCCACATCCGGATAGCTATTCTACAGAGGCATCATCGGAAGTGAGATAAGAGGTATCACCCTCGGCACTCGGTGGTAGCTCTGCAGAGACGAGCAACTTAAGGGGGTGTGCGGTGATGTGATGTTCTCAACCTGTTCGATCACATCGATCGGGGCACAGGTACTAAAGCGGGGCAACTACAACAAGGGAGAGGGGCCACAGATGGTTTTCCATCCAACCTATACTAAGCATTTTGGATATCACACAGGTATCAATAACAGTTACAAGAACATGCTATGCATCAGAATAGGATAAAGCAAAGCAGTAGCAATTTTCTAATGCAAGCAGGAGGGAGAAGGAATAGGTGATATAGGCATGCGTCAAGGGGGGTTGCTTGCCTGGAAGCTCTGCTGAGAGGGGCTGATCGTCGGAAGGCTGCTCGTCAGGAGTGTAGTCGAACTCAGTTGTGTCGGCGGCGGTCTCGGCGTCTATCGGGAGAGAAGGAGGGGGAAGAAACAATAAATTCACGGCAAAAATGCAACAGCGATGCATGACATGCCTAAATGCTATGCAGAGGTGATATATTGCCTATTTAATTTAGGAATTTATTTGGAATTATTTTATTAAAGTCATGCACTATTCATTTATCAAAATCAGGCAAAAGTTTCCATGTTCAGTATGTTAGAGGGGTGTGGCAGGTATGTGGGTGGCATATTCGGATTAATCATATTTTTCTGATCATTTTTCATATATAAATTATTTTCATCCGAGTTACGGTTTAATTTATATGAATTTTCAAAGTTTTATTCATTTTCTGGAATTATTTTAATTAATTAAATCCCGAATTATCCAGAACAGTAAAGGGTGATGTCAGCATGAAGTGGGAGTGACGTCAGCGGTCAATTACGGCTGGCCAGAGTCAAACCTGACCAGTGGGTCCCACTGGTCAGTGAATGTGCTAATTAACAGTGGTTAATTTAACTAAAATAACCTAATTAACTGGTGGGACCCCTCTGTCAGTGGCTATACTAATTATAGATTAAGTTTAAATTCAAATTAGTCTAATTAATTGAGGGGGGCCCACATGTCAGTGGCCCACGGGTGCCCAGTCAGCAGTTGACTGGGTCAACCCAATCAACTGGGGCCCGCGGTCAGTGACCCAGAGGCGGGCCCGGCCGTGCCACGTCGGCGCCGGCCACCGGAGCAGCTCCGGGGAGCGCTCCCGCGGTGGCCGAACTCCGGCGAGCTCGGATCTGCGCCACGGTGGGTCATTTTGTGCGTGCCCAGGCTCTCTGGAACGGCCACTCCACGCCGCGTCCATTGGCGGTGGTCTCGCCGGCTGGGGTGGCCGGAATCGGCGTCGAGGTTCTCGGGCGAGCTACGGGGTCGGCAAAACGGTGCGCGCACGAGCGATCTAAGTGGCTAGGCAAGACCTACGTGCGCGCGCGAGCACAATGGGCACCGGCGCGGGACCAAAATGTCACCGGATGGTCGCCGGCGACGAGCTCCGCGGAGGCGGGATCGGGCATGCCAAATGCGGCGAGCTACGGCACGGATCGGGGCAGGAAAGAGGGGGGATCAACGCGGCTGCTCACCGTGAGCCTGCAGGTGTGCGTTAGCGGGCTCGGGGAGGACCAACGGCGGCGAATCGGCGGCGGAAGCGACGACGGCCGAAAAGGAAGAAGGCGAGGCAGTCCGGCGATGCAGCGCTCCTCGACTTGCGCGCGTGGTCGGGGACGAAGTGATCGACGTCGGCGAGTCCAGTGGACGGATCGGAG
This sequence comes from Elymus sibiricus, assembly GCA_039707655.1. Classification (NCBI taxonomy): domain Eukaryota; kingdom Viridiplantae; phylum Streptophyta; class Magnoliopsida; order Poales; family Poaceae; genus Elymus; species Elymus sibiricus. The sequence continues at coordinate 323,385,101 of CM077674.1, read as the reverse complement.
AGGCGGATGGAGCGCGGTGGCCGCTAGTTTCACGGCGGCGCAGTCATGGCGGCGGCGGCGAGCTCGAATGCGAGAGAGGGAGAGAGCGTGGGGGGTTCTGAGGTAGCTAGGGTTTCGGGGGGAGGGAGAGGCGCGCGGGGGAACCCTTATCCATGACGGGGAGGCGCGGGATGGCCGACAGCGCGGCGATCGGCGCTCGGATGCGCGCGCGCGCTGACGTGTGCGAGAGGAGGACGACGACCGGGGTGGCGGGCTGGGCTGGCTACTGTGCACTTGCGGCCCAAGTGCACAGTGGTCCTTTGTTCCTTTTCTTTTTCTTTTTCTGCTTTCTGTCTTTATTTCTGTTTTGTAAATTGTTAGGCCACTTAATGACTTTTGTAAAATATGTGACTTGGTTCAATAATTACAGTACAATATTAACTAATACCAGAAATTGGTTTGAGGTTAATATGATTTCATTTGCAATTCTATTAAATAAAATGGGATTAAATATGGCTGTTTTGCTACTGTTGATGATGTTAGAGTTATCTAGGTAATTTTGGTGATGTTGTTTTTCTTAACATAATTAGTTATGAATTATTTCCTATTTAATGAACATTTTTATTTCCAAATTGAACAACTTTTATTTTTTACTTTGAATTTGAATTTCAATTTGAATTGGAATTTGAAATGAGATATGATGCAAATGATAATGAAGCACTGTTAATCATGATGACTTGGCATTATCAAAAGGTGATCACTGTAGCTTAATTACATGGAGTGTTACAACTCTCCTCCTCTAACAGAAATTCTCGTCCCGGGAATTAGGAGGTAGGCTAAAAGAAAGCGGGGTATTCTTCACGAAGACGATCCCCGCGTTCCCAAGTGGCTTCATCTTCAGAATGATTCGACCACTGAACTTTAAGAAATTTGATTGCCTTCTGACGGGTCCGTCGCTCGGCTTGATCGAGAATGCGGATCGGATACTCTGGATAAGAAAGATCATCTCGCAATTCAAGCATTTCATGATTTACTGCTCGGATAGGATCCTTGAAGCAGCGTCGGAGTTGTGACACATGGAAGACATCATGCACTTGAGAAAGGTTTGGCGGCAATTGCAATTGGTATGCCACTTCTCCTCGATGGGTGAGAATACGGAACGGGCCGATGTAGCGAGGAGCTAACTTGCCCTTGATTCTGAACCGATGAGTGCCCTTCAACGGAGTGACGCGAAGGTAAGCTTGCTCGCCAGGTTGATAGACCATTACCTGGTGTTTGCGGTCATAATTGCTCTTCTGACGAGACTGAGCAGCTCTCAAATGTTCACGGACAATGCGGACTTGTTCTTCAGCTTGTTGAATAATGTCTGGACCGAAGAGTGATCGTTCCCCAGTTTCTGACCAATTCAGAGGAGTTCGACACTTACGTCCATATAGAACTTCAAAGGGTGCCATCTTCAGACTAGCTTGATAGCTATTGTGGTATGAGAATTTGGCACATGGGAGAGATTCCTCCCATTTCTTACCAAATGAGATGACACAAGCTCGAAGCATATCTTCAAGCACTTGATTGACTCGTTCAACTTGACCCTGAGACTGAGGGTGAAAAGCAGTGCTAAAGGACAGATGAGTTCCAATAGCTTCTTGGAAACTTTCCCAGAATCTTGAGGTAAAGAGGCTGCCATGGTCTGAACTGATCTCCAATGGAACACCGTGGAGTGACACAATTCTGGAAACATACAAGTCTGCTAACTGACTAGCAGTGATTGTCTCCTTGACTGGCAGAAAGTGAGCAACCTTGGAGAATCGGTCAATGACGACAAAAATAGCATCATGACCCTTCTGCGATCTGGGAAAACCAGTAATTGATACGTCTCCAACGTATCTATAATTTATGAAGTATTCATGCCATATTTATAACAATTCTATATGGTTTTGGTATGATTTGATTAGAACTAATCCGGACTGACGTTGTTTTCAGCAGAACTACCGTGGTGTTGTTTTTTGTGCAGAAATGAAAGTTTTCCAAATGAGCTGAAACTTTTTGGAGATTTTTTATTGGACAAATAAAAAATATTGGCACCAAGACCCATTGGAGGGGGGCCACCCAATGCCCACGAGGCACCAGGGCGCGCCACCCCCCCCAGGCGCGCCCTGGTACCTCATGGGGCCCACGTGGCTCCGTTTCGCGTGATTCCAACGCTGGAAAATCATATATATATTCAGAAACCCCCGAAACTTAACCTAGATGAGTTTTTACGCCACCGTAAGCCTCTGTACCAGAGAGATCCCATCTACCGCCCTTTTCCGGCACCCTGCCGGAGGGGGGAAGGCATCACCGGAGGCCATCTTCATCATCCCGGCGGTGTCCATGATGAGGAGGGAGTAGTTCACCCTCGGGGCTGAGGGTTTGTACCAGTAGCTATGTGTTTGATCTCTCTCTCTCTCTCGTGTTCTTGAGATGGCACGATCTTGATGTATCACGAGCTTTGTTGATATAGATGAATCATATGGAGTTTTCCCCTCTCTATCTTCTTGTGATGAATTGAGTTTTCCCTTTGAAGTTTTCTTATCGGATTGAGTCTTTAAGGATTTGAGAACACTTGATGTATGTCTTGCATATGGATATCTATGGTGACAATGGGATATTCACTTGAGTTACTTGATGTATGTTTTGGTGATCAACTTGCGGGTTCCCTGACCTTGGGAATTTATGCATAAGGGTTGGCACACGTTTTCGTCTTGACTTTCCGGTAGAAACTTTGGGGCACTCTTTGAAGTTCTTTGTGTTGGTTTGAATAGATCAATCTGAGATTCTGTGATGCATATCGTATAATCAAACCCGTGGGTACTCGTGGTGACATTGGAGTGCCTAGGTGACATTAGGGTTTCGGTTGATGTGTATCTTAAGGTGTTATTTTAGTACGATCTCTAGGGCTGTTCGTGACAATTAATGGGGATGGCTCATAAGATTGATCGGGAAGGATAACTTTGAGGTGGTTTCATACCCTACAACAATTTCTTCATTTGTTCTCCGCTATTTGTGACTTTGGAGTGAGCTCTTTGTCGCACGTGAGGGATTTACATATGATTCAACTATGTCAACAATGTTGGGAGATCGCACTAGTGAAAGTATGAACCCTAGGCCTTGTTTCTAAGCATTGCAATACCGTTTTTATGCCCGTTTACTTTTCGTTACCTTGCTGTTTTTATATTTCCAGATTACAAAAACCTATATCTACTATCCATACTACACTTTTATCACCATCTCTTCGCCGAACTAGTGCACCTATACAATTTACCATTGTATTGGGTGTGTTGGGGACACAAGAGATTTCTTGTATTTGGTTGCAGGGTTGTTTGAGAGATACCATCTTCAACCTACGCCTCCCACGGATTGATAAACCTTAGGTCATCCACTTGAGGGAAAATTGCTACTGTCCTACAAAACTCTACGCTTGGAGGCCCAACACGAGTCTACAAGAATAAGTTGTGTAGTAGACATCAAGCTCTTTTCTGGCGCCGTTGCCGGGGAGGTGAATGCTTGAAGGTATATCTTTAGATCTTGCAATCGAATCTTTTAGTTTCTTGTTTTATCACTAGTTTGGTTTATAAAAGAAAACCACAAAAAAATGGAATTGAGGTTGCCTCATATTATTCGTCTTTATAATGTATTTCTTGAAAATAAGGATTCTGATAATTGTGCTCAATTGATAGAAGAAGAATTCAGTAAAATGATTGGCATAAAATCTTTGAATGATGAGCATGATTGCAATGTTGTTAGTATGAATTATTTGAATATCCATAATACTAATGATGATTGCACTAGTCATGATAATGATGTCTCCTATAAGAATGTCAATTTTTGTGGAGTGAATTGGGAGTGCAAATGCATACCAAAAAGGGAAAATAGATTTTGTAAGAGGAATAAGTATTTAGAAACTAAAGGGTTGCAAGAGAGGCTAGATGATTCTGCTGAAATATTTAATTTTTCTCGCCATCCTTGTGAACTTTGCAATGAACGTGGTCATTTAAATCTCCAATGCAAATTGTTTCATGATCGAATCGTGTCCAAAAATTGTGATAACTTGATTACCCTTGCACATCATAATGAACTTAGTCTGCTTCTAGGGTATGAAGAAATAAAACATATAACTAGAGATATTCCAGAATATAATCTCAAGAGATTTCTCAATTTTGATCTAGAGGAAATTTATAAGTATTGTGCGGTAAATTGCATTGAGAATCCTTACATTGACAATTATTTAAAGACAAGAAAACAAATAGAAGATGAAGAGAATACTAATGAAGGGGAAGAGGTTTCCCAATATCCTCCTATTTTTTCTTATGACGAATCAGGTAACGAGGAGGAGCTTTTTATTCAACCAATCTCTTCAATAAAGTGCACGGAAAAATTGAATAAACCCACACGTGGTGTGGTGAAGAAGAAGAAAAGAAGAAAGAATAGAGGTAAAAAGGTATCCCTCCCAAATAATGTTGCTCCTATTATTGTTGTGCCTCATGAGAATGAATCAAAAATAATTGTGGAAGATGATACACTTGATGATGATATTGCTTCTTTGTCCTATGGTACAATGTCCGAAGGAACTATTGAGGATGATTTTGTTATACCTATTACTCATTGTGATGATTATGATTGGGAAAATAATGATACTTCTTATAATCTTGAAAATCTTTATGGCACCAACTTGGAGGAATATGATAATAATTGTTATACTATTAGTGCTATTCATACTATTGATGATAAGAATGATTATGATAATGATATGCAAGACCACAAGCTTGGGGATGCTATGTTTGATGAGAATGACATGTTTGAGAATTTATTTGCTGCAATTAATGTTTGTCCCAAGCTTGGGGATGCTATGCTTAATAAAGATGATCTTTTTAGTCCCCCTACTTTGAATGATCAAATTTATTATGATGATTTCATGCCTCCTATCTATGATGATTATTGTGATGATACTTATGTTATGAAAAATAGTGATGATTATTATTATACGTGTTATAATTATGAAAATCCTTTTACTGAACATCACTCTTTTAATGTGGAAACAATTTATAGCATTCGAGTTTCATATGATACTCCCACTATTATGAATGAGAAGAAAATTGCTTGTGTAGAGAGTAATAAAAATCCTATGCTTGTAGATCATGAAAAGAATGCTTTATGTGATGGCTATATTTTTGAATTCATTCGTGATGCTAATGAAAATTATTATGAGGGAGGAACATATGCTTGTAGGAGTTGCAATAATATCAAGTTTCCTCTCTATGTGTTGAAAGTTTTGAAACTATACTTGTTTTGCCTTCCTATGCTAGTTGATTATTGTTCCCATAAACTATTTGTTCACAAAATCCCTATGCATAGGAAGTGGGTTAGGCTTAAATGTGCTAGTCATATGCTTCATGATGCTTTCTTTGTGTTTCAATTCTTTACTTTTATGCGAGCATCATTGAAATTATCATGCCTAGCTAAAAGGCATTAAAGAAAAGCGCTTGTTGGGAGACAACCCAATACTTATACCTTCTGTTTTTGCATGTTCACATGAGTAAGATACTGTAGTAATCATGTTTTATATGTTTTCTTTCAATAAAGTGCCAAGTAAAACCTTTGGGATAGTGTGGATACTTGTTGATTCAATTCTGTACAAAAACAGAAACTTTTGCCTCCAGTGTTTAATTTCCCAGATTTTACTGGAACGTCAAAAAATTCTGAAATTTTTATACAGTATTGATATGCAAATTTTTGACGTTGTCCTAATTTTTCAGAATTTTTAGAGTTCCATAAGTATGGTAGTTGCTCAAATCATTACAGACTGTTCTGTTTTTGACAGATTCTGTTTTCAATGCATAGGTTGCTTGTTTTAATGTTTCCATAGCTTATATTGTAAGATATAAATTTTGGAAATGATAGAATAAAGTAGCCATTATATGGGAACAATTGTGAATCTTGTCTTGGACAGTACCTAAGTGATGGTTTATTCTTTGTCATACCAACCGTTCTCACGAAGTTCCGTTAAGTTTTGTGTGATTGAAGTTTTCAAGTTTTGGGTGAGATATCGATATGAGGAGAATAAGGAGTGGCAAGACCCTAAGCTTGGGGATGCCCAAGGCACCCCAAGGTAATATTCAAGGAATACCCAAGCAACTAAGCTTGGGGATGCCCCGGAAGGCATCCCCTCTTTCGTCTTCAACATTATCGGTAACCTCACTTGGAGCTATATTTTTATTCGTCACATAATATGAGTTTTGCTTGGAGAGTCGTTTTATTCTGTTTATATTTGTTTTATGCTATCAATAATCATGTTTTGTATCCTTTAGTTCAATAAAATGCCAATTATAGCCTTTACCATGCTCAGTTTGCAAGTTCATGTGTTGCTGTTTGAAAACAGAAAGTTTTCTGCTATGTCCAGAATATTCCTGAATAGTCAGAGCATGATAAAAATCTGAAATTTTTACACAGTAAGAATGAATGATTTCTCTGTCACCTGGTAATTTTTCAGAATTTTTGGAGTTAGGGAAGTATGGATTCTTATTCACCTTTTACAGACTGTTCTGTTTTGGAAGATTGCTGTTATAGTTGCATTGTTTGCATATGTTTGCGTGTTTAATGTTTCTATTTGAGGATAGGAGTATTAAATATGCAGAGGCATTTAGTATGCAATGTTTAATTATAATTTTTGTGATCTGCTACAGTAGAGAATGTTAAGGTTTTGAGTTGAATTATACTAACTTACCTCACGAGTTCTTGTTGAGTTTTGTGTGGATGAAGTTTTTAAGATTTATAGAAACCGTGATATGAGAGGAATTAAGGAGACACAAAAGCTCAAGCTTGGGGATGCCCAAGGCATCCCAATATAATATTTCAAGAAGTCTCAAGCATATAAGCTTGGGGATGCCCCGGTAGGCATCCCACCTTTCTTCATCAACAATTATCGGTCAGTTTCAGTTGAGCCTAAGTTTTTGCTTATTCACATGATATGTGCTATTCTTGGAATGTCATTTTATTTTGTTTTTTCTAGCTGTTTGAATAAAATATCAAGATCTGAAACTTTTTAAATGAGAGAGAGAGTCCTTACATAGCTACTTAATGGTTTCACTACTCATTGATCTTCACTTATATATTTTGGAGTAGTTTGTCATTAATTCTCATGCTTCACTTATATCTTTTTGAGAGTTAATAATAGTAATGGTAATTTGCACAAGATATGAATTTGGTCCCAAGATGATGAATATTCGAGAGGGATATAATAAAAACTTTCATATAGATCATTGGATATGATAAGTGTGATTCCTTGCAATGAAAATAATGAAAGAGATCATATGCTAATCTTATGGAAAGTAATGACATTACATAAAGAAAAGTATAAGTGGTAAAATTTATTGGAGGTTAACAAGCATAGCATTAGTCAATGATGCAATTCATGAAAAAGTTAATAAGGGAAGAGAAGATTCACATGCAAATATACTATCTTGGACATCTTTTATGATTGTGAGCCCCCATTAAGTATTTTATGTCAAATTGTTGACGTTGGACAAGGAAGACAACGTAATGAATTATGTTTGTTCATATTCACATAGAAGTTATATTGTTATAGATCCTCCAACATGTGGTGCTTGCCCAATATCTTTGCTAGCCAAAAATCCGCACCAAGTAGAGATACTACTTGTGCATCCAAAACCCTTAAACCCAGTTTCATGTCATGAGTGTCCACCATATCTACCTATGGATTGAATAAGATCCTTCAAGTAAGTTGTCATCGGTGCAAAAAGCAATAAAAATTGCCTCTAAATATGTATGATCTTTTATTGTAAGGGAAATAAGCATTGTACGAACTTGTGATGGTAAAGAAATAAAAGCGACGGACTGCATAATAAAGGTTGCTATCACAAGGGGCAATATAACGTGACGTTCCTTTGCATTAAGGGCTTGTGCATCCAACAACAAAAAGCGCATGACAACCTCTGCTTCCCTCTGCGAAGGGCCTATCTTTTACTTTTATGCATTTACTTTTATGTATTTATTTTTTTATGCAAGAGTCAATAGTGTTCTCCTCTACTTCCTTTTTATTTTTCTCTTTTGCAAGCATCATGTGGTGGGGAAAGATCTAGGCACATATATCCAGTTGGATATGAGTGATCATGAGTTATTATTGTTGACATCACCCTTGAGGTGAATAAGTTGGGAGGCGAAATCACAAGCCCCTATCTTTCAATGTGTCTGGCTGAAACTTTTGCTCCATATATATGTCGTGAGTGTTAGCAATCATAGAAGACTAAATGATGGTTGAGTATGTGGACTTGCTAAAAAGCTCCTACATGAGACCCTTCCTGAAAATATGATGAATTGCAATTGCATTGTTGACTAGAATAGTTTGTTAGTTTCCAAGAAAGTTTATGCCTCATACTTCATTGTTGTGATGAATTGTTACTTGCTCATGAGAAGTTTTATGATAATAAAAATGATCTTGCTTTGAATCATTCAAGTCCAATGTCCATGCTATAAAAGAAAAGATTATATGATGATTATGATAGGTAGCATTCCACATCAAAATTTCTGTTTTTAATTGCTACTTTATCATGATGACTTTTATGAGAGAAAGTTGCTGTTATGATGCTAGAAAAAGTGATTGAAATTATCATTGATCAAACTTATGCACTATGCTAGCATTCACACTTCATAAATTATTTCTTTTATCATTTACCTACTCGAGGACGAGCAGGAATTAAGCTTGGGGATGCTGATACTGTTGGAAATATGCCCTAGAGGCAATAATAAATTGGTTATTATTATATTTCCTTGTTCATGATAATCGTTTATTATCCATGCTATAATTGTATTGATTGGAAACTCAAATACATGTGTGGGTACATAGACAACACTGTGTCCCTAGTAAGCCTCTAGTTGACTAGCTCGTTGATCAAAGATGGTTAAGGTTTCCTAGCCATTGACATGAGATGTCATTTGATAACGGGATCACATCATTAGGAGAATGATGTGATGGACAAGACCCAAACTGTAAACGTAGCATTTGATCGTGTCAGTTTATTGCTATTGTTTTCTGCATGTCAAGTATCTGTTCCTTTGACCATGAGATCATGCAACTCACTGACACCGGAGGAATACCTTGTGTGTATCAAACGTCGCAACGTAACTGGGTGACTATAAAGGTGCTCTACAGGTATCTCCGAGGGTGTCTGTTGGGTTGGCATGGATCAAGACTGGGATTTGTTACTCCGTGTGACGGAGAGGTATCTCAGGGCCCACTCGGTAATACAACATCACATTGAGCCTTGCAAGCAAAGTGACTAAAGAGTTAGCCACAGGATCTTGTATTACGGAACGAGTAAAGAGACTTGCCGGTAACGAGATTGAACTAGGTATAGTGATACCGACGATCGAATCTCGGGTAAGTAACATACCGAAGAACAAAGGGAACAGCATACGGGATTAACTGAATCCTTGACATAGAGGTTCGACCGATAAAGATCTTCGTAGAATATGTAGGAGCCAATATGGGCATCCAGGTCCCGCTATTGGTTATTGGCCGTAGAGGTGTCTCGGTCATGTCTACATAGTTCTCGAACCCGCAGGGTCTACACACTTAACGTTTGGTGACGATTAGTATAATTGAGTTATTATGTTGGTGACCGAAAGTTGTTCGGAGTCCCGGATAAGATCCCGGACATGACGAGGATCTCCGGAATAGTCCGGAGGTAAAGATTGATATATGTGATAATAGTGTTTTGATCTCCGGAAGAGTTCCGAAGTTCACCGGAAGGGGTTCCGGATGTTTACCGAAGTGTTCGGGTGCAGCAACACTTTATGTGAGCCAAAGGGATAAAACCCACAAGGTATTGGAAAGTGCAAAAGTAGTTTTGCTGCCGCGTAAGCGGTACTACCGCTTGGTGAAGCGGTACTACCGCCGGAGCGGTACTACCGCTTGGTGAAGCGGTACTACCGCCGGAGCGGTACTACCGCTTGTGTGAAGCGGTACTACCGCCCAAGCGGTACTACCGCTTGTGTGAAGCGGTACTACCGCTTGTGCGCGGCTGTGCACGATTCGGCAGGGTCCGAATTGGACTCTTTTCCTGCGGGCCAAACCGACCTTGTGCGGGCAAAACCGACCCGGAGGAGGCTTTTACTCCAAGTTTAGACCCCAAGGCTCAACATATAAATAGAGGGGCAGGGCTAGCACACGGGATACATCAGGATTTCCCAAGCCGTGTGCCGGCAACCCTAGCCCTCTAGTTCCTCCGTCATAATCCCCGTAGTGCTTGGCGAAGCCCTGCAGAGATTGTTCCTCACCACCATCACCACGCCGTCGTGCTGCTGGAACTCAACCACTACTTCACCATCGCTCGCTGGATCGAGGAGGTGAAGGCGTCATCAAGCCGTACGTGTGTTGAACGCGGAGGTGCCGTCCGTTCGGCACTAGATCGGAAGGATCGTGATTGGATCGCGGGACGCTCGGCGATTTGGATCGCGAAGACGTTCGACTACATCAACCGCGTTTATTAACGCTTCCGCTTAGCGATCTACAAGGGTATGTAGATTCACTCTCCCTCTCGTAGATGCTCATCACCATGGATAGATCTTATGTGTGCGTAGGAAAATTTTTGTTTCCCATGCAACGTTCCCCAACAGTGGCATCATGAGCTAGGTCTATGCGTAGATGAGATCTCGAGTAGAACACAAACGAGTTGTGGGCGTGGGTGTATACATATTGCTTGCCGTTACTAGTTGATACTTGATTCCGCGGTATTGTGAGATGAAGCGGCCCGGACCGACATTACGCGTACGCTTACGCGAGACTGGTTTCACCGCTGCGTGCACTTGTTGCATAAAGGTGACTGGCGGGTGTCTGTCTCTCTCACTTTAGTTGAATCGGTTCAATGAAGAGGGTTCTTTTAGAAGATCAAAAAGCAATCACTACACCACGTTGTGGTTTTGCGTAGGTAAGAACGGTTCTTGCAAACCCGTAGCAGCCACGTAAAATTTGCAACAACAATTAGAGGTCGTCTAACTTGTTTTTGCAGGGTATGTTGTGATGTGATATGGCCAATTACATGATGAGATATATGTGATGTATGAGATGATCATGTGATGTATAGAATATCACGACTTGCATGTCGATGAGTACGGCAACTGGCAGGAGCCATAGAGTTGTCTTTAATTATTGTATGACCTGCGTGTCAATCATTAAGCGCTATGTAATGCTTTACTTTATCGCTAAACGTTAGCTATAGTCGTGGAAGCAACAGTCGGCGCGACAACCTTATGGCGACACGTTGATGGAGATCAAGATGATGGAGATCATGGTGTCATGCCGGTGACGATGGAGATCATGCCGGTGCTTTGGAGATGGAGATCAAAAGCACAAGTTCATGGCCATATCATGTCACTTATGATTTGCATGTGATGTTAATCCTTTTATGCATCTTATTTTGCTTAGGACGACGGTAGCATTATAAGGTGATCCCTCACTTAAATTTCAAGATAAATTGTGTTCTCCCCAAGTGTGCACCGTTGCGAAAGTTCGTCGTTTCGAGACACGCCGTGATGATCGGGTGTGATAGACTCTACGTTCGCATACAACGGGTGTAAGCCATGTTACACGTGCGGAACACTCGGGTTAAACTTGACGAGCCTAGCATGTACAGACATGGCCTCGGAACACAAGAGACCGAAAGGTCGAACATGAGTCATATAGTAGATATGATCAACATGAAGATGTTCACCATTGAAACCACCTCAACTCACGTGATGATCGGACTTGAGTTGGTGGATTTGGATCATGTTACACTCGAATGATCGGAGGGATGTCAATTTGAGTGGGAGTTTTTAAGTAATATGATTAACTAAACTCATTATCTAAAGAACAATAGTCTAAGTTGTCTTTGCAATATTCATGTTGTAGATCATGGCTCGCGCAGTAGCACCCCTGAATTTTAATGCGTTCCTAGAGAAAGCTAAGTTGAAAGATGATGGAAGTAACTTTGTGGACTGGGCCCGTAATCTAAGGATTATCCTTACGGCTTCCCAGAAGGCTTATGTCCTTGATGCACCGCTTGGTGATCCACCCGCTCCAGTTGAGTCTCTAGACGTTGTGAACGCCTGGCAGGCTCGTTCTGATGATTACTCAATAGTTCAATGTGCAATGTTGTATGGCTTAGAACCGGGACTTCAAAGACGTTTTGAACGTCATGGAGCATATGAGATGTTCCAGGAGTTGAAGTTTATCTTTCAGAAGAATCCCCGGATCGAGAGATATGAGATCTCCGATAAGTTCTATGCTTGCAAGATGGAGGAGAACGGGTCTATCAGTGATCACGTGCTCAGAATGTCTGGGTACTCCACCCGTCTGGCTGAGTTAGGGATGCCCCTTCCGCCAGAGGCTATCACTGACAGAGTTCTTCAATCATTGCCACCTAGCTACAAGAGCTTCGTGTTGAACTATAACATGCACGGGATGAACAAGTCAGTCGCCGAGCTGTTTGCGATGCTAAAAGCCGCTGAGTCTGAAATTCAGAAGGAGCATCAAGTGTTGATGGTCAATAAAACCACTAGTTTCAAGAAAAATGGCAAGGGTAAGAAGGGTAACTCCAAGCAGAGTGGCAAAGCAGTTGCTCCTCTCGTGAAGAAACCCAAGGCTGGACCCAAACCAGAAACTGTGTGTTTTCATTGCAAGGGAACTGGACACTGGAAGCGGAATTGCCCCAAGTATTTGGCTGACAAGAAGGCGGCCAACAACAAACAAGGTATATATGATATACATGTTATTGATGTGTACCTTACCAACTCTCGTTGTAGTGCCTGGGTATTTGATACCGGTGCGGTTGCTCATATTTGCAACTCAAAACAGGAACTGCGGAATAGACGGAGGCTGGCAAAGGACGAAGTGACGATGCGCGTGGGAAATGGTTCCAAGGTTGATGTGATCGCCGTCGGCACGCTCGCTCTTCGATTACCGTCGGGATTAGTGATGAACCTAAATAAGTGTTATTTGGTGCCTGCGTTAAGCATGAACATTATATCTGGATCTTGTTTATTGCGAGACGGTTACTCATTTAAATCAGAGAATAATGGTTGTTCTATTTATATGAGTAATATCTTTTATGGTCATGCACCCAATGTGAGGGGTTTATTCTTATTGAATCTCGATAGTAATGATACACATGTTCATAACATTGATGCCAAAAGATATAGAATTGATAATGATAATACCACTTTCTTGTGGCACTGCCGTTTAGGTCATATTGGCGTAAAACGCATGAAGAAGCTCCATGCTGATGGACTTTTGGAGTCACTTGATTTTGAATCACTTGACACATGTGAGCCATGCCTCATGGGCAAGATGACTAAAAACGCCGTTCTCTGGAATAATGGAACGGGCAAGTGACTTATTGGAAATCATACATACTGATGTATGCGGTCCGATGAGTATTGAGGCGCGCGGTGGTTATCGTTACTTTCTCACCTTCACTGATGACTTAAGTAGATATGGGTATATTTACTTAATGAAACACAAGTCTGAAACGTTTGAAAAGTTCAAGCAATTTCAGAGTGAAGTTGAGAATCATCGTAACAAGAAGATTAAATTCCTACGATCTGATCGAGAAGGAGAATATCTGAGTTATGAGTTTGGCAGTCACTTAAGACAGTGTGGAATTGTTTCACAATTAACACCGCCTGGAACACCACAGCGTAATGGTGTGTCCGAACGTCGTAATCGAACCTTATTGGATATGGTGCGATCTATGATGTCTCTTGCCGATTTGCCACTATCGTTTTGGGGTTATGCATTAGAGACAGCTGCATTCACTTTAAATAGGGCACCATCGAAATCCGTTGAGACGACGCCATATGAACTTTGGTTTGGCAAGAAGCCAAAGCTGTCGTTTCTTAAAGTTTGGGGATGTGATGCTTATGTCAAAAAGCTTCAGCCTGAAAAGCTGGAACCCAAAGCGGAGAAATGCGTCTTCATAGGATACCCAAAAGAGACAATTGGGTATACCTTCTACCTCAGATCCGAGGGCAAAGTGTTTGTCGCTAAAAAAACGGAACATTTCTTGAGAAAGAGTTTCTCTCGAAAGAATTGAGTGGGAGGAAGATAGAACTTGATGAGGTTGTTGAACCTTTACTTCAACCTGAGAGTAGCGCAGCGCAGAAAGTTGTTTCTGTGGAGCCTACATTAGCTGAAGAGGAAGTTAATGATGATGATCATGAAGCTTTGGATCAAGTTGCTATCGAACCTCGTAGGTCGACAAGGACGCGTACTGCTCCTGAGTGGTACGGCAACCCTGTCTTAGAGGTCATGTTGTTAAACAACGATGAACCTACGAGCTATGGAGAAGCGATGATGGGCCCGGATTCCGAGAAGTGGTTAGAGGCCATGAAATCCGAGATGGGATCCATGTATGAAAACAAAGTATGGACTTTGGAAGTATTACCTGAAGGGCGTAAGGCCATTCAGAACAAATGGATCTTTAAGAGGAAGACGGACGCGGACGGTAATGTCACCGTCTATAAAGCTCGACTTGTGGCAAAGGGTTTTTCACAAGTTCAAGGAGTTGACTACGATGAGACCTTCTCACCCGTAGCGATGCTTAAGTCCGTCAGAATCATGCAAGCATCTCGGAGTTGGAATCTTCGTTTTGATGAGGTGATCAAAGCGTTCGAGTTTATACAAGTTTACGGAGAAGCTTGTATTTACAAGAAAGTGAGTGGGAGCTCTATAGCGTTTCTAATATTATATGTGGATGACATATTGCTGATTGGAAACAATATAGAAATGCTGGAAAGCGTAAAGGAATATTTGAACAAGAGTTTTTCAATGAAGGACCTAGGAGAAGCTGCTTTCATATTAGGCATCAAGATCTATAGAGATAGATCAAGACGCTTAATAGGACTTTCACAAAGCACATACCTTGATAAGATTTTGAAGAAGTTCAAAATGGATCAGTCCAAGAAGGGGTTCTTGCCTGTTTTGCAAGGTGTGAAGTTGAGTAAGACTCAATGCCCAGTGACTGCAGAAGATAGAGAAAAGATGAGTGTCATCCCCTATGCTTCGGCCATAGGCTCTATCATGTATGCAATGCTGTGCACAAGACCCGATGTCAGCCTTGCCATAAGTATGGCCGGAAGGTTTCAAAGTGATCCAGGAATGGAACACTGGACGGCGGTCAAGAATATCCTGAAGTACCTGAAAAGGACTAAGGACATGTTTCTCGTTTATGGAGGTGATCAAGAGCTCGTCGTAAAGGGTTACGTCGATGCAAGCTTTGACACTGATCCGGATGACTCTAAGTCGCAAACCGGATACGTATTTATTCTTAATGGGGGTGCGGTTAGCTGGTGCAGTTCCAAGCAAAGCGTGGTAGCTGATTCTACATGCGAAGCGGAGTACATCGCAGCCTCGGAGGCGGCGAAGGAAAGTGTCTGGATGAAGGAGTTCATGACAGATCTTGGAGTAGTGCCTAGTGCACTTAACCCAATGACTCTGTTTTGTGATAATACTGGTGCCATTGCTCTAGCCAAGGAACCAAGATTTCACAAGAGGACCAGACACATAAAACGACGTTTCAATTCCATCCGCGATTACATCAAGGAGGACGACATAAATATTTGCAAAGTACACACGGATCTAAATGTTGCAGATCCGATGACTAAACCTCTTCCAAGGGCTAAACATGAACAACACCAGAACTGCATGGGTGTTCGATTCATTACAATGTAAATCACATAGTGATGTGAACTAGATTATTGACTCTAGTGCAAGTGGGAGACTGTTGGAAATATGCCCTAGAGGCAATAATAAATTGGTTATTATTATATTTCCTTGTTCATGATAATCGTTTATTATCCATGCTATAATTGTATTGATTGGAAACTCAAATACATGTGTGGGTACATAGACAACACTGTGTCCCTAGTAAGCCTCTAGTTGACTAGCTCGTTGATCAAAGATGGTTAAGGTTTCCTAGCCATTGACATGAGATGTCATTTGATAACGGGATCACATCATTAGGAGAATGATGTGATGGACAAGACCCAAACTGTAAACGTAGCATTTGATCGTGTCAGTTTATTGCTATTGTTTTCTGCATGTCAAGTATCTGTTCCTTTGACCATGAGATCATGCAACTCACTGACACCGGAGGAATACCTTGTGTGTATCAAACGTCGCAACGTAACTGGGTGACTATAAAGGTGCTCTACAGGTATCTCCGAGGGTGTCTGTTGGGTTGGCATGGATCAAGACTGGGATTTGTTACTCCGTGTGACGGAGAGGTATCTCAGGGCCCACTCGGTAATACAACATCACATTGAGCCTTGCAAGCAAAGTGACTAAAGAGTTAGCCACATGATCTTGTATTACGGAACGAGTAAAGAGACTTGCCGGTAACGGGATTGAACTAGGTATAGTGATACCGACGATCGAATCTCGGGTAAGTAACATACCGAAGAACAAAGGGAACAGCATACGGGATTAACTGAATCCTTGACATAGAGGTTCGACCGATAAAGATCTTCGTAGAATATGTAGGAGCCAATATGGGCATCCAGGTCCCGCTATTGGTTATTGGCCGTAGAGGTGTCTCGGTCATGTCTACATAGTTCTCGAACCCGCAGGGTCTACACACTTAACGTTTGGTGACGATTAGTATAATTGAGTTATTATGTTGGTGACCGAAAGTTGTTCGGAGTCCCGGATAAGATCCCGGACATGACGAGGATCTCCGGAATAGTCCGGAGGTAAAGATTGATATATGTGATAATAGTGTTTTGATCTCCGGAAGAGTTCCGAAGTTCACCGGAAGGGGTTCCGGATGTTTACCGAAGTGTTCGGGTGCAGCAACACTTTATGTGAGCCAAAGGGATAAAACCCACAAGGTATTGGAAAGTGCAAAAGTAGTTTTGCTGCCGCGTAAGCGGTACTACCGCTTGGTGAAGCGGTACTACCGCCGGAGCGGTACTACCGCTTGGTGAAGCGGTACTACCGCCGGAGCGGTACTACCGCTTGTGTGAAGCGGTACTACCGCCCAAGCGGTACTACCGCTTGTGTGAAGCGGTACTACCGCTTGTGCGCGGCTGTGCACGATTCGGCAGGGTCCGAATTGGACTCTTTTCCTGCGGGCCAAACCGACCTTGTGCGGGCAAAACCGACCCGGAGGAGGCTTTTACTCCAAGTTTAGACCCCAAGGCTCAACATATAAATAGAGGGGCAGGGCTAGCACACGGGATACATCAGGATTTCCCAAGCCGTGTGCCGGCAACCCTAGCCCTCTAGTTCCTCCGTCATAATCCCCGTAGTGCTTGGCGAAGCCCTGCAGAGATTGTTCCTCACCACCATCACCACGCCGTCGTGCTGCTGGAACTCAACCACTACTTCACCATCGCTCGCTGGATCGAGGAGGTGAAGGCGTCATCAAGCCGTACGTGTGTTGAACGCGGAGGTGCCGTCCGTTCGGCACTAGATCGGAAGGATCGTGATTGGATCGCGGGACGCTCGGCGATTTGGATCGCGAAGACGTTCGACTACATCAACCGCGTTTATTAACGCTTCCGCTTAGCGATCTACAAGGGTATGTAGATTCACTCTCCCTCTCGTAGATGCTCATCACCATGGATAGATCTTATGTGTGCGTAGGAAAATTTTTGTTTCCCATGCAACGTTCCCCATCAGATACGTCTCCAACGTATCTATAATTTATGAAGTATTCATGCCATATTTATAACAATTCTATATGGTTTTGGTATGATTTGATTAGAACTAACCCGGACTGACGCTGTTTTCAGCAGAACTACCGTGGTGTTGTTTTTTGTGCAGAAATGAAAGTTTTCCAAATGAGCTGAAACTTTTTGGAGATTTTTTATTGGACAAATAAAAAATATTGACACCAAGACCCACTGGAGGGGGCCCACCCAGTGCCCACGAGGCACCAGGGCGCGCCACCCCCCAGGCGCGCCCTGGTACCTCGTGGGGCCCACGTGGCTCCGTTTCGCGTGATTCCAACGCTGAAAAATCATATATATTCAGAAACCCCCGAAAGTTAACCTAGATGAGTTTTTACGCTGCCGCAAGCCTCTGTACCAGAGAGATCCCATCTACAGCCCTTTTCCGGCACCCTGCCGGAGGGGGGAAGGCATCACCGGAGGCCATCTTCATCATCCCGGCGGTCTCCATGATGAGGAGGGAGTAGTTCACCCTCGGGGCTGAGGATTTGTACCAGTAGCTATGTGTTTGATCTCTCTCTCTCTCTCTCTCTCTCTCTCTCTCTCTCTCTCTCTCGTGTTCTTGAGATGGCACGATCTTGATGTATCACGAGCTTTGTTGATATAGATGAATCATATGGAGTTTTCCCCTCTCTATCTTCTTGTGATGAATTGAGTTTTCCCTTTGAAGTTTTCTTATCGGATTGAGTCTTTAAGGATTTGAGAACACTTGATGTATGTCTTGCATATGGATATCTGTGGTGACAATGGGATATTCACTTGAGTTACTTGATGTATGTTTTGGTGATCAACTTGCGGGTTCCGTGACCTTGGGAATTTATGCATAAGGGTTGGCACACGTTTTCGTCTTGACTTTTCGGTAAAAACTTTGGGGCACTCTTTGAAGTTCGTTGTGTTGGTTTGAATAGATGAATCTGAGATTGTGTGATGCATATCGAATAATCAAACCCGTGGGTACTCGTGGTGACATTGGAGTGCCTAGGTGACATTAGGGTTTTGGTTGATGTGTATCTTAAGGTGTTATTTTAGTACGATCTCTAGGGCTGTTCGTGACAATTAATGGGGATGGCTCATAAGATTGATCGGGAAGGATAACTTTGAGGTGGTTTCATACCCTACAACAATTTCTTCGTTTGTTCTCCGCTATTTGTGACTTTGGAGTGAACTCTTTGTCGCACGTGAGGGATTTACATATGATTCAACTATGTCAACAATGTTGGGAGATCGCACTAGTGAAAGTATGAACCCTAGGCCTTGTTTCTAAGCATTGCAATACCGTTTTTATGCCCGTTTACTTTTCGTTACCTTGCTGTTTTTATATTTTCAGATTACAAAAACCTATATCTACTATCCATACTACACTTTTATCACCATCTCTTCGCCGAACTAGTGCACCTATACAATTTACCATTGTAGTGGGT
Source organism: Elymus sibiricus (assembly GCA_039707655.1). Lineage (NCBI taxonomy): Eukaryota > Viridiplantae > Streptophyta > Magnoliopsida > Poales > Poaceae > Elymus > Elymus sibiricus. The sequence goes on along the minus strand of CM077674.1, from coordinate 323,365,938 downwards.
GTGTTGGGGACACAAGAGATTTCTTGTATTTGGTTGCAGGGTTGTTTGAGAGATACCATCTTCAACCTACGCCTCCTACGGATTGATAAACCTTAGGTCATCCACTTGAGGGAATATTGCTACTGTCCTACAAAACTCTGCGCTTGGAGGCCCAACACGAGTCTACAAGAATAAGTTGTGTAGTAGACATCAGTAATGAAATCCATTTTGACTTTGTCCCATTTCCATTCAGGAATAGCAAGGGGTTGTAGAGTTCTAGCAGGCCTTTGATGTTCTGCTTTGATGCGACGGCATACGTCACACTCGGCGACATAGCGAGCAATGTCTTGCTTCATATCAGGCCACCAGTACCGTTGACGGATGTCTTGGTACATCTTAGTACTGCCCGGATGAATAGACAAATGTGTGTCATGGGCTTCTTTCATGACATCCGAGCGAGAGTCCAGATTGTGCCTTGTGGGGACCACTAGGCGACCTTTGAAGAACAAGGCACCATCTTCACCAACATGGTAGAATGAAGAATTTCCCTTGGAGAGGTATTTCTTAACTTTCTTGACTTCAGAGTCATATTTCTGTCTTGTCCTGATGTTGCGCTCGAGGTCCGGTTCAACAACCAGGCTATTGAGATATCTCTGAGGAACAATACGGAGGTTCAACTTGCGAAGTTCTTCATAAAGCATAGGTTGCGCTTCCTGAACCATGAGGTTGTTGCAATAAGCCTTGCGACTCAAAGCATCGGCCATTACATTAGCCTTGCCAGTGGTATAAGAAATATTCATGTCATAGTCAGCTATTGTCTCGAGCCATCTTTGTTGATGAATGTTCAGATCCGGTTGGGTATACAGATACTTCAAACTCTGGTGGTCCATGTATATCTCGCAACGATTACCAAGGAGGTAATGTTGCCACAGTTTCAGAGCATAAATAACTGCAGCAAGCTCGAGATCATGTACTGGATAATTTTCCTCATGAGGACGCAATTGTCATGAGGCATAAGCAATTACCTTGCGCTCTTGCATTAGGACACAACCTAATCCTTGACGAGACGCATCACAGTAAATCACGAAGTCCTTTTGGGAATCCGGGGGTGCTAGCACTGGGGCAGAGGTCAATTTGTCTTTGAGTGTCTGAAAACTTTCTTGGCACTTTTCTGTCCACTCAAATTTAACACCTTTGTGGAGTAGATCAGTCAACGGCTTAGCAATCTTGGAGAAGTTCTCGACGAATCGGCGGCAATAACTAGCGAGACCGAGAAAACTTCTGACTTGCTTAACATTCTTTGGAGGAGTCCAGTCAAGAATAGCCTGAACTGAACTCGTTCTGGGTTAACAGCAATGCCATCTTTGGAAATCACGTGACCAAGATAGGTCACCTCAGATAACCAGAATTCACACTCGGAAAATTTGGCATACAGCTGGTGTTCTCGAAGCTTCTCCAATACAAGCCGAAGATGTTCGGCGTGTTCTTCTTCATTTTTGGAAAATATTAGGATATCATCCAAATAAACTATGACGAATTTGTCGAGGTAGTCCATGAAGATATAATTCATCAATCGAGAGAAGGTTGAGGGAGCATTAGTTAATCCGAAGGACATAACGGTGTACTCGTATGATCCGTAACAAGTAACGAAAGCGGTCTTCGGAATATCCTCTTTACGAACTCGGATCTGATGATAACCCAACCTTAAGTCGAGTTTAGAGAACACAGAGGATCCAGCAAGTTGATCATAAAGATCGTTGATCCGGGGAAGTGGGTATTTGTTCTGGATTGTTGCTTGGTTAATAGGCCGATAGTCCTAGACCAATCGGTTAGTTCCATCCTTCTTCTTAACAAAGAGAGAAGGTGATCCCCAGGCAGAGGAACTTGGGCGGATGAAACCCTTTTTAAGTGACTTGTCGATTTCCTCCTTAAGCTCGAGAAGTTCATGCGAAGGCATCTTATAAGGACGCTTCGCAATAGGGGTAGTGCCAGGTTTCAAGTCGATGACGAACTCAACAGCTCTAACCGGGGGTATTCCTGGAAGTTCTTCCAGAAAGACATCCGGAAATTCGCGAACGACTGGAACGTTCTCAATTCCCTCAAGAGGTGAGGCGTTCAAAGCATTTAGAGCATATATCTGAGCTTCGGCATTCCGGGTAATTTGGGCGGTGTAGTTCACTATCTCATCGGTGGGGTGAAGGAGTTGAACGACTTTAGTGGCTCAATTGATCGAAGCAATGTGAGCTTTCAACCAATCCATTCCGAGAATGAGATCTATGGTGGAAGTTTTCAAGATGATGGGTGAAACAAGGAATTCCAATCCTTTGATTTCAATGGGGACATTGTGTGCCATCATGGTGGTTTGACACTGGCCTCCAGGGGTGCGGACAACTATTGGCAGGTTCATCTTTTGAAAAGCAATGTCATGTGATAATGCAAATGCTTCTGACATGAATGAATGCGATGCTCCTGAATCAAATAAAACAGAAGCGGGTACTGAGTTAACGAGAAGGGTACCCATCACAGTAGCAGGTTGATCCTGAACTTCTTCAATGTCAATGTTGTAAGCGTGTCCACGACCATAAGCAGAAGACCCAGTATTATAGTTGCGGGTCTGGTTTTTGCCACGACCATTGCCACGGCCAGTACGAGGAAGTGCCAACTGATTCTGATTCTGGCGGCAGTCCTTGGCAAGGTGACCTGGGCGGCGACACTTGAAACACAGACCATCTTCAGGACGAAGAGGAGCAGCTTGAGTTCTCGGCTGCCTCGGTGGTGGAGGAGGCAAACGAGGTGCAGCATAGGAGGGCCTTGGCACAGGGGCAGCTGGACGATACACGTTGTGTGGGATCCAGATACGACGCTTCTATGCTGAGCTCGAAGATGAGCCAATGTCACGATAGCACTTCTGCGACTCCTTGTGCTCCATCTGAGCGGTCTCAACCATGATAGCCTTATTCACCAGGGTGGCAAAGTCGGTGAAGTCTTGAGCAGCAAGTGCAAGCTTGAGGTCTGGGTGGAGTCCACTGCGGAATTTCTCCTGTCTACAAGCATCAGTTGAAATGTCCTCTTCGGCATAGCGGGATAAGTTAAGGAATTCCCGCTGATAGGCTTCGACGGTCTTGTTGCCCTGAGTGAGGTTGCGAAACTCGGTCTTCTTCCGGTCCATGATTCCCTGAGGAATGTATCGGGCATGGAAAGCAGCCTGAAACTCGATCCAGGTAACGACTGTCCCAGCAGGCAGTGTACGCTTGTGGGTGGACCACCATTGAGCAGCGGGGCCCTTCAGGAAGTAGGACGCGAAGGTGACAACGTTGTCAGGGGCGACACTGGCAGATTCCATCTCGAAGGCGATGTTGCGAAGCCAGTCATCAGCATCCAATGGCTGTTCAGAGTTGCGGAAAATTGTGGGGTTGAGACGCACAAAGTCCCGCAGAGTTATTGAAGCAGCATTCTGGTTCTGAGCATTCTGGTATGGGAACCGAGCCATAATTCCAGTCATGAACTGACGGTTCAGCTCAAATTGCTGCATCATAGCTGCCATATAGTCTGGCGGTGGTGGGTTTTCGGGAGCACGGCCACGACCACGACTACGAGCACCTGGCCTAACCATCCTGCTAAAATTCAACAGGGGGTAGTTTAGTAAAAACGACTGCAAGTGTTTAGCGACAAACTTGATGTAACGCGACAATGAATAAGTAGTGCAATAGATGCATAACAGTAGTCAATTAAGACATACAGATCCATACACAGAGTCGGTTACACGCGGACAGCATAAGTTCGCAAAATTAAACAGCTAGACAGACTAGGCGGCGCGCAGGCACGCGGTGAGGAATACAACAACGAGACATAGCAAAGGCTACATCAATGTCGGGGAAAACCACTGAAACGGGGTAACTGCAAGTGCGGACGACGAGTGCTCATCGCAGAGAAGTCCTGCTCTCCGTGTGCATTCTAATGCAGAACCCGGTCTCGAACTGGAAGAAGAGGTCCACGTGCAGGTGTGTGACCTCCAACAGCAGGCCAATCGATACCTGCCGGCATCTGAGTCCTGCGCGGGTAAAGGATGTACTCTGGATGTATCCCTGCACGAACAACTGGTAGCAACTGTGTCATAGCATCGTAGAGACGTGCTCGAGTGGCAAACAACTCGACGGCAAGTGCCCGGGCAGTGCGATCCAGAGCCTGAGTGCACTGAATCAAAACCTGTGGGTCGTATCGACGACGCTCGTAAGGGGCACAGACAGCTGTGTAGTATCCGGTAGCATCTCCAGCAGGGGCATACGGGATGTATCGGAACTCAGAGGCATCCAAGCGATTATGCTCGCCATGGAGACTGCCATGGTACTGCTCAAAGATACCGTGAAAAATGTGCAACTCAGTGTCAGAGTTGTCTCGCTGATCAAAGATACGAACATCAGCATGGTACTGCTCCTGGTTGAATTCACGAAAATCCTCATAAACCATGTACTCGGGATAGCTGGAAAACCAGTCGCATCAGGAGCCCAAGTGCGAAGCACAAGCTACGTCGCAGGGCGCGGCGGAAACAAGCGATCCATCTGAAACAGAGGAAATTCAGGATTGTCAAATGACAGTGAGAAGTATAATATAACTCGGAGAGAAAAGAAAATATGATTATCAGATTAATCAGATCAATGGGAAGGAACAAGCGCAGATAATCCAGCTCTTCGGGTGGACGAGATTACGAGAACCTAGTGTCGAGTTAGCAAATTCATTTAACCCGAAAGGAACAGAGATCAGAGTCCCAGAGTATAGAAGAGGAATAAAAGATCCTAATACCACCCATTTGGCGACGTGGGCCCGTAAGCCACACAACCATGTTAGTAAAAATAGTTTTTGAACGTCTAGACTCAACTTCGACCAAGTAATCGGAAGGGGGCTTCCTACAGGCAGTCGGCTCTGATACCAACTTGTGACGCCCTCTGCTCGACCGTGCACTAATCATACACGCAAATGCACACGATCGAGATCAGAGACTCAAGGGAAGATGTCACAACACAACTCTAAACACAAATTTAAACACAAATCTTCATATTACAAACCAGGGGCGCGAGGATCCGAATACATAAGTCATACACACAAATAATATCTGAGTACAGACATAGTTAGTCAAGTTTGCCTTAAGAAGGCTAGCACAAACAACGACACTGATCAAAAAGGCGAAGGCCTCCTGCCTAGGGCCTCCGAACTACTCTTGGTCGGCTGGCTCAATCCAGTAGTACGTGCCTCCGGGACTCTCCTGGTAGTAAGCTCCCGCGGTGGCGTCTGGCTCCGAGGCTCCGTCGTCTGATCACATCAATCGGGTATGGGAAAAATGGGAATCAAGGAAACCGTGAGTACTCATCCAAAGTACTCGCAAGACTTACATCAGAGCTATGCTAAGTATGCATCGGTGTCAAAGGAATGGGGCTGTATCTTTGGACTGAACTGCACAATGCCAGAATAGAGGGGGAGAAGCCTAGCCTATTGTGACATCCCCAGATCTTGACCCTGTTATTAAGCTAATTAATTAGCCATGTCATCATGATCATCTTAATTAAATTGTATTTAGAGAATAATCCAACTTCAAATTCAAATTTAAAATAAAGTCAAATAATTAAGGTTTTCGAATGTCAAAACTAAAATGTTCAAAATGTGGCAAATAATCCCTGGATATTTGTCATGTTGAAACCCATGTTTTATAAAGTATTTAATTGTCCTAAAATAATTAAAACAATACCTAAAACAATTAATTAAATGCCTTTTATAAATTATAAAATATTAAACTAAATTATTTAGGTGCCAAAGTTATTGTGGCAGTGGTATAATTAATATTACTAATTTAGGTGCTGTTTGTATATTTTATAAAACAAAAACAAATTGGAGGATAAAACAAAACAATAAAAGAAAATAAACAGAAAAGGAAATAAAAATAAAATAAAAGGTTCCCCTCCGGTGGGCCTCGGCCCAGCCGGCCGGCCCACCCGCGCGCTCGCCTGGCCTATATGGCCTCGACCCACCCGCACCCCAAACCCTAACCCAACCTCCCACTCTTCCTCGCTCCCTCCTCCCCGACGCCGCCGCCGTCGCCGCCCGTCGCCGTCGCCGCCGTCGCCGCCCGTCGCCGTCGCTTCCTCGCCGTCTCCCCCATCTCTCCCTCGACGGCGCCATCGAGCCTCGCCGCCAGAACCCCTGCCATGGGGTGAGCCGTCAGCCTCTGCCCTACCCTCGCCGTAGTCGCCGTCCGTCGCCGCCGCCCGCGCCCGCCGCGAGCCCGCCTCGTCGCTTCCCCCGCGCGCGCTGACCCATGCCTCGCCGCTGCGCCCGCTGCCGTGCCCGCCTCCGCCCATCCGCGCCCGCTCGCCCCCGCTCGCCCCTGCCGCCCGCGGCCCCGCGCACGCCAGCGCTCGCGGCACCTCTCCCCGTCAACGCTGGTGAGGCCCCGGGCCTCCCTCGCTCGCCTCTCTGTCCACACGCGCCCAACCCCGCTGCTGCCCGCGCACCCGCCTCCCGCTGCCGTGCCGCTGCTCGCCGCGTCGCGCTCCGCCGTCCGCACGCTGCCGCTGCTCCCCGTGCTGCCTGCCGTCGCCCGCGCCGCTCGCTGTCTCCCGCCGCTGCCTGGCGCAGCCGGCCTCGCCGTGCGCCGCTGCTGGTCACGGCCGTCTCTCTGCCCGCGCGCACACGCGCTGCCCGGACACGTTCCCCCCCCCCCTCTGTGCCCGCGCGTCTGCTGAGCCCGGACATGTCCGGCCCTGGCAGGGCACAGCCCGGACATGTCCGGCTGTGCCACTGACCACTGGGGCCCAGCCCCTGTTAAAAACGAAAAAAATAAAAAATATATAAATAAAAATAAAATAATAAATAAATAAAAGAAAAGAATTAAAATAAATAATAATTAATTAATTGATTAATTAATTAAATAGTTAATTAACTTAATTAATTTTGTTTAATTAAACTAATTACTTAATTAGCCTAATTAATCTGTAATTAGACTAATTAAACCCTAATTAGCCTAAACAGACGCTGACAGGTGGGACCCGCATGTCAGGTTGACTCTGACCAGTCAGAGTTGACTGCTGACGTCATGATGACGTCATCATTACTGTTTCGGATAATTCTAATTTAATTAATTAAAATAATTCCTGAAAATGATTAAAACTTTGAAAAATCATATAAAATAAACCGTAACTCGGATTAAAATAATTTATATATGAAAAACGATCAGAAAAATATGACGATTCCGAATATGTACTCCGTTCCTCTGTCCCGTGCCTCTATCATAGCGAACATGGATCCGTCCCCTCCGTTTCATCTGACCGAAAGTGCCAAACTTCGGGAAAACTTTCTCGGAAGTTTTCCCTCTTCGTCTGTATCATCTAGTACTGCGTTAGGTCACCACTAGCACCGCGTATTGCCATGTCATCCATCGTGATGCATCTGTTTGCATTGTATTTATTGTTTCTTCCACCTCTTTTCTCCGGTAGACTCCGAGACCGATGATGTCCCTGTGATCGACTACGTCACCGACGACCCTTCCTCCTTTGCAGCAGAGCTTTCAGGCAAGCAAAACCCCCTTGATCATTCCTATATCGCCTACTTCTTCTCCCTCATGCTTGCATTAGAATTTGCTACTGTTATTGATTTATCCTATTCTGATGCATAGTCTGTTTTTGTAAACTGTTATTGATACTTTACCTGATATCCTAAATGCGTAGTATAGATTGGTAGTAAACCATCTGTGGCCCTCCACCTTGTCCTAGTTGCCCCGCTTAGTTACCAGTGCCCCGTTCGATGTGATCGACGGGCTGAGACCGACACATCACCACACACTCCCCCCCTTAGTTGTACGACTCTGCAGGGCTACTATCGAGTGCCGAGGGTGATACCTCGTACAGCACTCTCGATGATATCTCTATAGTATAGCACATCGATGGTGACTGCAGAGGGTGATTCCTTGCTCTCCCCTTCCCGATGAGGCCTCTGTCGTGCAACCCCTCATGTGTGGACCATCGAGGGTGATTCCTCCTGGTTCTCCTTGACGGACTACATTGAGTAGGAATCCATCGAGGGTGATTCCTCGGATTCCCCCTTTGATGTGATGAACACACGGATACCCTACTTTTACTACAGCCCTGGGTAAAGACGGGTCGACCCCGAGGGGTACCCGCGAGAGATGTGAAGTCGGGTTGACCAAGAGGGTACCCGCGAGATAATTACGAGGCGCAGCCGGGCAGGCAGAGACCGCCCTAGAGAGGGATGGGCCTGGCCCTTGTTGCACTTCCTCGAGACGGGACGACAGGAGTACTGATCGTCACCGCGAGCTCTTAATAATTTGCTAACGGATTTGGGTATTGATCTGAGTTGGCCACTGGCCTATACGCACTACCACCACGTCGGATAATGGTTTAATGGGGCCCTCTGCACCATATGTATCAGCCGAAAGCTTTGTCAGACGTCCAGTTCAGCATTGTGGCACGGTCGGATCATGCCGGTGGCGCTGGTATCCACCGTCCTCACAACGACCCGGAGTGCGAAGGGCGATGGGCCCAAGACCCCTGAGCACTTAGGATGTAGACCGGCGGGGACCTCTCTGCTAAGCTCTAGGTAGGGCTGCGGTGTGTCGATCAGCCGAGGCCGGGCATGACCCGGGAAAGTGTGTCCGGCCAGAGTTAATCGAGCGTGTTGGGTAACAGTAGTGCACCCCTGCAGGGAAGTTATCTATTCGAATAGCCGTGTCCACGGTAACAGGACGCTCAGTGTTGTATCCCGATCTACTACAACTTGAACTGGATACATGGTAATTAATTGTAAACTCCGGGATCGCTTTCTCGTAGGGAGTCGAGGAAGGATTCCTAGGCTTTGCTACAACATGCTTGCTACTTTAATTATGTACCAATCTGCACTCTTCTAATGCTGCAAGACCGCTGAAGATGCTAGTCTTCGATAGGCTAGGCCTTTCTCTCCATTCTGGCATTTCTGCAGTCTAGTCCACAGATACAGCCATTCCGTTTTATACCGATGCATACTTAGCATAGTTCTGATGTCAGTCTTGCGAGTACTTTGGATGAGTACTCACGGTTGCTTTGCTACTCTTTTCCCCCATACCCGATTGCTGCGACCAGATGACGGATCCCAGGAGTTAGCTGCTACCGCCGACGGCCGCTACTACACTTCTGGTGGAGCCTACTACGACGTGGAGATCCCCGATGACCAGGAGTAGTTTAGGAGGCTCCCAGGCAGGAGGCCTTGCCTCTTTCGATCAGAATCGTTGTTTGTTTGCGCCTTCTTAAGGCAAACCTTGTTTAACTTTGTGTCTGTACTCAGATATTGTTGTTTCCGCTGATGTTTGATCTCGAGCTTATGTATTCGAGCTCTCGAGGCCCCTGGCTTGTAATATAAAGCTTGTATCTTTTATTTGTGTTTAGAGTTGTGTTGTGATATCTTCAAGTGAGTCCCTAGGCTTGATCGTGTGCATTTGCGTGTATGGTTAGTGCACGATTAAGACGGGGGCATCACAAGTTGGTATCAGAGCCGACTGCCTGTAGGTAGCCCCCTTTCCAACTCCTTGGCCGAAGTTGAGTCTAGTCTTGCAAAATAATTTTACTAACATGGCTATGTGGCTTACGGGCCCACGTCGCCAATGGGTGGTATTAGGATCTTTTATTCCTCTTCCTTACTCTGGGATTCTGATCTCTCCTCTATTCGGGTTAAATGATTTTACTAACTCTGACATTAGGATCTCGTGTTCACATTCACCCGGAGAGCTGGATTGTTTGCAACTATTCCTTTCCATTGATCTGTTTAATCTGATCATCACATTTTCTTTTCCATTGGTCTGTTTAGCCTTTCTCATAATCTGTCTTCATCTGAGCAGTAGTAGTTCCTGCTTAAGTCAACACCCCCAAATAAAACCTTGTCACTATTGTTGATGACATTCCGGTAACCACCGATGGACGAGAACCTTGCCTATTGGTCCGCCTCGTTTTAACGAGCAGGAAAATGGTTCTCTTCGCTCCCCCGCCCTTGGTACCGACGTTGTTGCCAACCAAGCTGACAAGCTGTCCTCTGACTTGCCTTGCCGTCGTGACCTTGCAAGATGTCACTACCTTCCCACTCTTAATCGACACTCACCACAATTCCACAGGATCGAAACCTGACTCTCCTGTACCTCCTTGATCCTGAAAATACCCCTTACCTCACCTCTTAAATCTCGGGACGAGATTTCTTGTATTGGGGGAGATTTGTGACATCCCCAGATCTTGACCCTGTTATTAAGCTAATTAATTAGCCATGTCATCATGATCATCTTAATTAAATTGCATTTAGAGAATAATCCAACTTCAAATTCAAATTTAAAATAAAGTCAAATAATTAAAGTTTTCGAATGTCAAAACTAAAATGTTCAAAATGTGGCAAATAATCCCTGGATATTTGTCATGTTGAAACCCATGTTTTATAAAGTATTTAATTGTCCTAAAATAATTAAAACAGTAGCTAAAACAATTAATTAAATGCCTTTTATAAATTATAAAATATTAAACTAAATTATTTAGGTGCCAAAGTTATTGTGGCAGTGGTATAATTAATATTACTAATTTAGGTGCTGTTTGTATATTTTATAAAACAAAAACAAATTGGAGGATAAAACAAAACAATAAAAGAAAATAAACAGAAAAGGAAATAAAAATAAAAATAAAAATAAAAGGTTCCCCCCGATGGGCCTCGGCCCAGCCGGCCGGCCCACCCGCGCGCTCGCCTGGCCTATATTGCCTTGACCCACCCGAACCCCCCCACTCTTCCTCGCTCCCTCCTCCCCGACGCCGCCGCCGTCGCCGCCCGTCGCTGGCGCGTCCTCGCCGCCTCCCCCATCTCTCCCTCGACGGCGCCATCGAGCCTCGCCGCCCGAACCCCTGCCACGGGGTGAGCCGTCCGCCTCTGCCCTCCCCTCGCCGTAGTCGCCGTTCGTCGCCGCCGCCCGCGCCCGCCGCGAGCCCGCCTCGCCGCTTCCCGCGCGTGCGCTCACCCGTGCCTCGCCGATGCGCCCGTGCAGCCCCGCCCGCGCGCTGCTCCCACTCGCGCGCGCCCGCTGCGGTGCCCGCCTCCGCCCATCCGCGCCCGCTCGCCCGCGCTCGCACCTGCCGCCCGCGGCCCCGCGCACACCGGCGCTCGCCGTCCCTCTCCCCGTCAACGCTGGTGAGGCCCCGGGCCTCCCTCTCTCGCCTCCGCCTCGACTCTCTGTCCGCATGCGCCCGACCCCGCTGCTGCCCGCGCGACCGCCTCCCGCTGCTGTGCCGCTGCTCGCCGCGCCGCGCTCCGCCGTCCGCGCGCTGCCGCTGCTCCTCGTGCTGCCTGCCGCTGCTGCCGCCGTCGCCCGCGCCGCTCGCCGTCTCCCGCCGCTGCCTGGCGGAGCCGGCCTCGCCGTGCGCCGCCGCTGGCCACGACCGTCTCTCTGCCCGCGCGCAGACGCGCTGCCCGGACACGTCCACCCCCCCCCCTCTGTGCCCGCGCGTCTGCTGAGCCCGGACATGTTCGGCCCTGGCAGGGCACAGCCCGGACATGTCCGGCTGTGCCACTGACCACTGGGGCCTAGCCCGTGTTAAAAACGAAAAAAATAATAAAATAAAAATATATAAATAAAAATAAAATAATAAATAAAGAAAAGAAAAGAATTAAAATAAATAATAATTAATTAATTAAATAGTTAATTAACATAATTAATTTCGTTTAATTAAACTAATTACTTAATTAGCCTAATTAATCTGTAATTAGATTAATTAAACCCTAATTAGCCTAAACAGACGCTGACAGGTGGGACCCGCATGTCAGGTTGACTCTGACCAGTCAGAGTTGACTGCTGACGTCATAGTGACGTCATGATGACGTCATCATTACTGTTTCGGATAATTCTAATTTAATTAATTAAAATAATTCCTGAAAATGATTAAAACTTTGAAAAATGATATAAAATAAACCGTAACTCGGATTAAAATAATTTATATATGAAAAACGATCAGAAAAATATGAGGATTCTGAATATGTACTCCGTTCATCTGTCCCGTGCCTCTATCATAGCGAAAATGGATCCGTCCCCTCCGTTTCATCTGACCGAAAATGCCAAACTTCGGGAAAACTTTCCCGGATGTTTTCCCTCTTCGTCTGTATCATCTAGTACTGCGTTTTGTCACCCCTAGCACTGCGTATTGCCATGTCATGCATCGTGATGCATCTGTTTGCATTGTATTTATTGTTTCTTCCCCCTCTTCTCTCCGGTAGACTCCGAGACCGATGTTGTCCCTGTGATCGACTACGTCACCGACGACCCTTCCTCCTTTGCAGCAGAGCTTTCAGGCAAGCAAAACCCCCTTGATCATTCCTATATCGCCTACTCCTTCTCCCTCATGCTTGCATTAGAATTTGCTACTGTTATTGATTTATCCTATTCTGATGCATAGCCTGTTTTGTAAACTGTTATTGATACTTTACCTGATATCCTAAATGCGTAGTATAGATTGGCAGTAAACCATCTGTGGCCCTCCACCTTGTCCTAGTTGCCCCGCTTAGTTACCAGTGCCCCGTTCGATGTGATCGACGGGCTGAGACCGACACATCACCACACACTCCCCCCTTAGTTGTACGACTCTGCAGGGATACTATCGAGTGCCGAGGGTGATACCTCGTACAGCACTCTCGATGATATCTCTGTAGTATAGCACATCGATGGTGAGCGCAGAGGGTGATTCCTCGCTCTCCCCTTCCCGACGAGGCCTCTGTCGTGCAACCCCTCAAGTGTGGACCATCGAGGGTGATTCCTACTAGTTCTCCTTGATGGACTACATTGAGTAGGAATCCATCGAGGGTGATTCCTCGGATTCCCCCTTTGATGTGATGAACACACGGATACCCTACTTTTACTACAGCCCCGGGTAAAGACGGGTCGACCCCGAGGGGTACCCGTGAGAGATGTGAAGTCGGGTTGACCAAGAGGGTACCCGCGAGATAATTACGAGGCGCAGCCGGGCAGGCAGAGACCGCCCTAGAGAGGTTTGGGCCTGGCCCTTGTTGCACTTCCTCGAGACGGGACGACAGGAGTACTGATCGTCACCGCGAGCTCCTAATAATTCGCTAACGGATTTGGGTATTGATCTGAGTTGGCCACTGGCCTATACGCGCTACCACCACGTGGGATAATGGTTTAATGGGGCCCTCTGCACCGTATGTATCAGCCGAAAGCTTTGTCAGACGTCCAGTTCAGCATTGTGGCACGGTCGGATCGTGCCGGTGGCGCTGGTATCCACCGTCCTCACAACGACCCGGAGTGTGAAGGGCGATGGGCCCAAGACCCCTGAGCACTTAGGATGTAGACCGGCGAGGACCTCTCTGCTGAGCTCTAGGTAGGGCTGCGGTGTGTCGATCAGCCGAGGCCGGGCATGACCCGGGAAAGTGTGTCCGGCCAGAGTTAATCGAGCGTGTTGGGTAACAGTAGTGCACCCCTGCAGGGAAGTTATCTATTCGAATAGCCGTGTCCACGGTAACAGGACGCTCAGTGTTGTATCCCGATCTACTACAACTTGAACTGGATACATGGTAATTAATTGTAAGCTCCGGGATCGCTTTCTCGTAGGGAGTCGAGGAGGATCCCTAGGCTCTGCTACAACATGCTTGATACTTTAATTATGTACCAATCTGCACTCTTCTAATGCTGCAAGATCGCTGAAGATGCTAGTCTTCGATAGGCTAGGCGTTTCTCTCCATTCTGGCATTTCTGCAGTCTAGTCCACAGATACAGCCATTCCCTTTTATACCGATGCATACTTAGCATAGTTCTGATGTCAGTCTTGCGAGTACTTTAGATGAGTACTCACGGTTGCTTTGCTACTCTTTTCCCCCATACCCGATTGCTGCGACCAGATGACGGATCCCAGGAGTCAGCTACTACCGCCGACGACCGCTACTACACTTCCGGTGGAGCCTACTACAACGTGGAGATCCCCGACGACCAGGAGTAGTTTAGGAGGCTCCCAGGCAGGAGGCCTTGCCTCTTTCGATCAGAGTCGTTGTTTGTTTTCGCCTTCTTAAGGCAAACCTTGTTTAACTTTGTGTCTGTACTCAGATACTGTTGTTTCCGCTGACGTTTGATCTCGAGCTTATGTATTCGAGCCCTCGAGGCCCCTGGCTTGTAATATAAAACTTCTATCTTTTATTTGTGTTTAGAGTTGTGTTGTGATATCTTCAAGTGAGTCCCTAGGCTTGATCGTGTGCATTTGCGTGTATTGTTAGTGCATGATTAAGACGGGGGCGTCACACCTATCGAAGACTAGCATCTTGAAGCAATCTTGCAGCATCAGAAGAGAGTAGAACACAGTAACATATAATAGTGGTTGTATAGTAGCAACGCCCTGAGACCCTTTCTTGACTCCCTACGAGAAAGCGATCCCGAGAGCAGTATTAACAGTTTAATTTGAATCAACATCAGTTTGTAGTTGTAGTGGATTAGGATACAACTCCGAGCGTCCTGTTACCGTGGACACGACTATTCGAATAGATCACTTCCCTGCAGGGGTGTACTACTGTTACCCAACACGCTCGATTACATCTGGTTGGACACACTTATTGGGTAATGCCCGGCCTCGGGTAATCGACACGACGCAGTCCTACCTAGGCTCAGCAGAGAGGTCAACACGTCGGTCTAAATCCTAAGTGCAAAGGGGTCATGGGCCCATCGCCCTTTGCACTCCTGCACGTTGCATGGCTGGTCGGGGCCCAGGTGCGACACTGAATACACCAGTGATGTAACCAGCCCACCCCAACGATCAGCCCGCATCTCTGAGCTGTGACGTCTGAAGAGCTGTCGGCTGATACATACGACGTAGAGGGCCCCATGAAACCATTATCCCACGTGGTGGTGATGCGTATAGGCCATTGGCCAACTCAGATCAAATACCCAAATCCGTTAGGCGTATTTAGTAACTCGCAGAGATGAACAGGGTTCCTCTCGCTCCGACTTGATATCACTTGCGGGTACTCTTGGAGCCGACCCGTCTTTAATAATATCCTCTCGCGGGCACCCTCGGGGCCAGCCCGACTTTACATTTCCCCGCGGGTACCCCTCGGGGTCGACCCGCCTGCGACAAAGGTCAAAGTAACCATGTGTCCAAAGTATCGAGAAGGAATCCAAGGAATCACCCTCGATGGTTTCCCACTCGAGGAGTTGCACGACGGAAGCTTAATCGGGAGTGATGAAAGAGGAATCACCCTCGGTAACCCATATCCGGATAGCTATTCTACAGAGGCATCATCGGAAGTGAGATAAGAGGTATCACCGTCGGCAATCGGTGGTAGCTCTGCAGAGACGAGCAACTTAGGGGGGTGTGCGGTGATGTGCTGTTCTCAGCCCGTTCGATCACATCGATCGGGGCACAGGTACTAAAGCGGGGCAACTACAGCAAGGGAGAGGAGCCACAGATGGTTTTCCATCCAACCTATACTAAGCATTTTGGATATCAGACAGGTATCGATAACAGTTACAAGAACAGGCTATGCATCAGAATAGGATAAAGCAAAGCAGTAGCAAATTTCAAATGCAAGCAGGAGGGAGAAGGAATAGGTGATATAGGCATGCGTCAAGGGGGGTTGCTTGCCTGGAAGCTCTGCTGAGAGGGGCTGATCGTCGGAAGGCTGCTCGTCGGGAGTGTAGTCGAACTCAGTTGCGTCGGCGGCGGTCTCGGCGTCTATCGGGAGAGAAGGAGGGGGAAGAAACAATAAATTCACGGCAAAAATGCAACAGCGATGCATGACATGGCTAAATGCTATGCAGAGGTGATATATTGCCTATTTAGTTGTTTTAGTTAATTTAGGAATTTATTTGGAATTATTTTATTAAAGTCATGCACTATTCATTTATCGAAATCGGGCAAAAGTTTCCATGTTCAGTATGTTAGATGGGTGTGGCAGGTATGTGGGTGGCATATTCGGATTCTTCATATTTTTCTGATCATTTTTCATATATAAATTATTTTCATCCGAGTTACGGTTTAGTTTATATGAATTTTCAAAGTTTTATTCATTTTCTGGAATTATTTTAATTAATTAAATCCTGAATTATCCAGAACAGTAAAGGGTGACGTCAGCATGACGTCGGAGTGACGTCAGCGGTCAATTACGGCTGACCAGAGTCAAACCTGACCAGTGGGTCCCACTAGTCAGTGACTGTGCTAATTAACAGTGGTTAATTTAACTAAAATAACCTAATTAACTGGTGGGACCCCTCTGTCAGTGGCTATACTAATTATAGATTAAGTTTAAATTCAAATTAGTCTAATTAATCGAGGGGGCCCCACATGTCAGTGGCCCACGGGTGCGTTAGCGGGCTCAGAAAGGACCAACGGCTGCGAATCGGCGGCGGAAGCGACGACGGCCGAAGAGGAAGAAGGTGCGGCATCCGGCGATGCAGAGCTCCTCGACTTGTGCGCGTGGTCGGGGACGAAGTGGTCGACGTCGGCGAGTCCAGTGGACGGGTCGGAGAGGCGGATGGAGCGCGGTGGCCGCGAGTTTCACGGCGGCGCAGTCATGGCGGCAGCGGCGAGCTCGAATGTGAGAGAGGGAGAGAGCGTGGGGGGGGGGGGGGGTTCTGAGGTAGCTAGGGTTTCGGGGGGAGGGAGAGGCGCGCGGGGGAATCCTTATCCACGACGGGGAGGCGCGGGATGGCCGACAGCGCGGCGATCGGCGCTTGGATGCGCGCGCGCGCTGGCGCGTGCGATAGGAGAACGACGACCGGGGTGGCGGGCTGGGCTGGCTACTGTGCACTTGCGGCCCAAGTGCATAGTGGTCCTTTGTTCCTTTTCTTTTTCTTTTTCTGCTTTCTGTCTTTATTTCTATTTTGTAAATTGTTAGGCCACTTAATGACTTTTGTAAAATATGTGACTTGGTTCAATAATTACAGTACAATATTAACTAATACCAGAAATTGGTTTGGGGTTAATATGATTTCATTTGCAATTCTATTAAATAAAATGGGATTAAATATGGCTGTTTTGCTACTGTTGATGATGTTAGAGTTATCTAGGTAATTTTGGTGATGTTGTTTTTCTTAACATAATTAGTTATGAATTATTTCCTATTTAATGAACATTTTTATTTCCAAGTTGAACAACTTTTATTTTTTACTTTGAATTTGAATTGGAATTTGAAATGAGATATGATGCAAATGATGATCAAGCACTGTCAATCATGATGACTTGGCATTATCAAAGGGTGATCACTGTAGCTTAATTACATGGGGTATTACAGTTCCACCTCGTATCCGGAGAGAAAATCACTCTAATATGTCAAACCATGTCGATGGTAGGTTCATCTATTGAAGTTCTATGTTGATTTATACTTTTTAGATTAACGATTAATTTGTGTTACATATACTACATCTGAAATGTTCTTGTTAACCACGTGTGTTTCATGATGTATTTGTATTGACATGGGTCTTTCCTGAATTGATACGACCTTGTAATTTGCTGTAATTCGGTGTTTTAAAATCTGAGGATTACCCCTTTCTTTTTGCTTGAAATTGTTTACTAAGTATCTTAATGTTTTCAAAATTAATCTACTTTGAATATTAAAGGCTGCCAGATCTGGATGGTTTTGTGATAAGCCACTTCATATGTGTCTTAAAGTATCTTCAAACATATTGATGAATTATCATTAGTAGCATGTCTAGACATGTATACAAGTAGAGTATGTACTAACATTGCCAAACTGCACCTATGAAACCCATGGTGCTTCTTTGATACCAGAACGGTTATCTTTGCTTTTCTCGGTCATATTATAACAAGGCACATGACCATTTCTCAAGTAATTACCTCTACTTCACATATTGATATGCAGCCCATGGTGCTTCTAATATGTTTCTCTTTGGTCTTACAGGTTCTTCTATGTCTTGAGCGCATGCATATACCCCAAGGAAAAAAATAGCATGTAGTGACAAAATAGCGCAACCCTTAAAATATGCTATAGCGAAGCTTGAGCGCATGCATATACCCCAAGGAAAAAAAATAGCATGTAGTGACAAAATAGCGCAACCCTTAAAATATGCTATAGCGAAGCTATATCACACGGCGAATGATTGTGCATTGATTTCATTTAGCGAGGCATTGCTCCTAATGCTATAGCCAGCTATAAGCGGTGCTATAGCGGCATAGCGCGTTGTTTTTTCAATGATATACCTTGAATTCAAGTAGCTTGAAACACATTTGAGCCTAAAGGAAGCTGATGACTGGCCTGCCGAGGCATGCATACACCCAGGTTTTGATTCTTCGAATATACAAAACTTTAGCCTCAAGAGTCAATATGCATGTGGCCATCCCGATGAGTTGTGCATGCACTACACCACACCAAAGGATTTTGTCATTGAGTGGCATGCTGACTGTTTCCACAATATTGATGGGCATTTCGGGGGCCTAGAAATGTAAATCCGGACCGAGCTTGGAATACATATCCTTACTATAAAATACGCATAAACCGCATCTCCACATGATCTAACACAGAGACCGGTTCAGTCATGAATTTATGGTGCCTCGTCATAACTGGACAGATTTCAAAGGTAAACTTGATGCCTCATAGTAAATGCTATATATAGGACAGCCTGAGGTTCGCATACTTGTGGATCAAGGAAGAGAAGACACAAGGGAACGGATGTTGTGGTGTATATGTGTCATTGAAGGCGCTGGTTGAGCTGGTTTTCCTTGGTTCCCTCAACGGCAGGTGGTAAACTGGAGAGCTCTAAAGTGTCGGGGAGTGAAAGCCATTTTCCGTGACTAGCATATGACATATACTTCCCACGATGTATGTGGTTTATTCGATTTTTATGTTGCATTTATTCATCATCAGGCACAGATTATTTGCGTCACCGTGACTAGGGCTGGGCGTTCGGTTTATATGGTTAATATGGTTCGGTTTATTCGGTTTTTTATAATTTCGGTTTTCAAGAAATAGAAACCGAAATAATCACACAAAATTTAGAAACCGAACCATATTAACCATAATATATCGGTTCGGTTTGTTCGGTTAACCCAAAAACCGAAATACATGCACTTGTCAGTATAAGTGTAATGACTCAAGAGCACTGATTTGGATTGTATAATATGCATAAAATAATCACAAGAGCTAGCAATCTTAATATAATTCTATGGTATATTTGGTCAAGCAAACTAGTAAACATAATTAAGAAAAAAATCACATGAAACGTGAAATGTATTATGTGCGGAGAAATACATGATGCCTCCAAACTATTGCACTTTTGGAAGCAAGGTATTACATGGGGTATCTTACATATCGGTTTGTTCGGTCTATTCGGTTTCTGGGCACTGAAAACCGAACAAAAACAAAACACCGGACAACTTTAAAATTTCCCACCGAACAAAAAACCGAACCACCAAATTAACAGACAAATCGGTTAATACGGTTCGGTTCGGTTCGGTTTTTCGGTTTTCGGTTTTACAGTGCCCACCCCTAACCGTGACTCCACAAGGTTCCTGTATGTGTTATTATTTTCTTTTCCTGCACAGACCTTATGAGTTCCTATATGTCATCCTGCTCAACTTACGAACAGGTCACACCACCGTCAGATAGGCACCCTCCGCACGTCACCCAAAGGGTTGAAGACCCGAGAGATAGGCACATGCACGCAACCGAATGACATGCTCACCATCAGGGCAGTGGCAGAGCCCGTGGAGGGGATAGGGGGGGAGGGGGTGATTTGCATCTTTTGGAGGGCCAAATGACTGCACTCTCCTTAATTTATCCTCTTTTTTTCCTTCGCTAATTATGCTACAACTAGGGGTGGGGGCTACAGCCCCTCCAGGACTGCATGCAGCTCAGCCGCGCCACTATAGCGAGCTGCACTACCCATCCTCAGCATCTGCAACCTACTCGAACGGATCCATGGTTTCCGCATCTGAATCAATGACTTCAACATCAAGAACTATTTCATTTCAATTTTCAAACAGGAGACGATCATTCGTCAGCACATTTCGACACCATGGGTTGGAGCAATAGGATGACTTAACCAAATACTTTAAAAAAAACTCTTTACATAGATGATCTCAGGTGTGCACTGATTTGCTAATTCTGAAACTCTTTACATAGATGATCAAGTGTGCACAGATTTGGTAATTCTCGTCAAGATAAGTATTAAGAATGTCTCATCTAACACCTATATCATACGATTAGTCAAACAAACATACAAGAATCCTCACGGATCTCCACGTGAAATCAAATGGTGTTGGAGTTAGATAAGACTTTCCTCCTTCACAAGAAAAGCTCTTCTCCTTCCGTCGGCGCCGCCGCCGGTCCGTCCCATCTCCGATGGCCTCTAGGCCATGGAGGTGCGGAGGATCTCGGCCCCCCGCCGGCGGGAGGGACCCCGTTCTCGTTCTTGTTAGATTCAGCGTGTTGGTTGGGGCTGTGTGGCGGCGGCGATATCCCATAGTAGGAATAATGTCTCTCACGTTCTATCCCCGTCCCGATGGTGTGTCTAGCATCATCGGAGGGTGTGTGGAGGTTTGTCTCCGTCGGATCTCGCGGGATTCGGTCGGTGCTGGTCTTCGGTGGATCTGTTTGGATCCGGTCTTCGTTCGCCTTTGTTTGGGTGTTTACAGGTTTGATTCTTCTGATCTACGACTTTCTTCATCGGCGATGGTTGCTACTCTGGTGCGCTGGTCCTATGGGGCCTTAGCACGACGACTTCCCGACTGTCTACTACAACAAGGTTTGCCCGGCTCCGGTGAGGGAGGGGCGATGACGGCGGCGCGCCTTCGGCTCGCTCCAGTGCTTGTAGTCATCGCTAGGTGGTCCACGGACATGGTTGTAATTTTTATTACCTCTGTTGTTCTTTGTACTGCCATGATTGAAGATGAATAGATTGGAAGTTTCTCGCAAAAAAAAAAAAAGACTGAGTTAATTCTGTAGCCACTCTTTTTCTTTGGAAAGTACTATCTTGTGCTTGGCCATGGCATGTTGTGACAAAAATATGATGGGCAGACTGCGTAGTGCAACGCAACATCTCATCTAGCTGATGTACTACGTGCAACACACATGCATTTACGACCATCGTTTAATCTCTCGTACCAAGACTCTGTTCTTTGGTGTTGTGCTTGCTATTTCTTTCAAAACGTCTTCTCTCCATCGCACATTTTATATTCCCTTGTTCCAGATCCTGCCGCCTTGCTACTGCACGGCGCCCCGGCGCGAAACCACCCAGGCCGTCTGCGTCCTCCACTTGACGTCGCCTTGCGCTGCCCGCCAATCCAAGACCGACTCGCGACTGACGACTGTCCTTGCCCATGGGAAAAAACCGCATGCACACCGCAAAAAGAGAAAAGGCACCGCCAAAGAAAGTGGGGAAAGCCGCATGCAACGGCCACCAATGGGGGAGACTGATAGGGGGCGACAAGAGAGATTTCGTGGAGTCGGGCGGTGAGCCGGTGAAGCGAGAAGCCGCGCGCAGGTAGCGCGACTTGAGCGGGTCGCGGCTGCCATCCTCCAAGTGGGGTTGGGGTTGTGCCGGCGGGTATGTGCGTGAGAATTGCTGTGTCACTGGGTGTGAGCAGCGGCCGGCCTGGCGGCCTGGGTGTTCTCTTCACATTAGGAGCATTTACAGCTGGACTAAGCAAATCCGGGTCCTCAAACGTCGCGGACGCGTCCGGGCGCGTCCGGGCAGTGACCGATCAGTCTTTAAATTTGCTCATCTGCATTCGGATACCTCATACTAAAAATCTTAAATCCATACAAAATCATGCAAAAGATAAAATCCACGTACTACGTAGATCAACTACCCTAGTCCTCGTCGGAGGTGTCCACTGTCTTCGTGCCCAGCTCCGGGTACATGGGCGGCAGTCGCAGCTCCGGCTCCTTCACGTCGGCCTCCGCATTCATCTCCGCTTCGACCTCATCGAAGAGCGCGTCGGCCGCCGCCCGTTTCTGCCGGATGAATTGCCGGTTGGCCTCCACATAGGCCTCATCCTGGATGGAACCCAGGATGGCTTGCTGCTCCGCCATCTCGGCCGCTTGGGCGACCGCGAGCTCCGCCTCGACGTCCTCCATGTTGAAGCCAGGAGCCGGCGCCAACTCCTACTCCGGCTGCTCCGCCTCGTCCTCCTCCGGATCGGCCACCTCCATTGAATCCGGCTGCTGCTCCTCTCCCTCCTCGTCCTCCTTCGGCTCCGGCGAGTCCGGAGGCAGCGATGCGGGCGGTGCACCTCACCCGGATCTCCTGCTCGATCTGGTACCGGCGCTCCGGCATGAGCATAGCGTACGTGGTTATCTTTTGCCGGACCATGGCGAAGCCGGAGAGCGTGAGAAGAGCGGCGGAGCGGGAGAGAGGAGGTGGATGGGCTCGGGCTGGCGGCGCGGAGAGGGAGGAGGTGGATGGGCTAGGGTTTGGGGACGCCGGCCGGCTTCAAAAGCCGGATTTGCCCTCGGGCGGCGAGCCGGAGCGGCGCCACGCGGCGTTCACCCCCCCCCCCCCACACACACACACCGGAGGAGACGTCCGTCGGACCACCGGGTTTCCGGACGATTCCACGTGGGACCCCATCATCAGTCCAACGTGGCGGACGTGCCCGGGCGCCCCCATATCCGCCCCATATTTGGGCTAGATATGAGGGGTGCCAGTCGGTCCGGGCGTTTGAGGAGCCCGTCTGGATCGAATTTTCGTGACCGGACAGTAACCGGGCCGTCCGTTCGGACGTTTGAGCCGGGTTTAGGGCGCCCGGCCGTAGATGCTCTAACCATATGCCATAGCAGCGCACTCAAAACTGAACTTACTACAGACGCATGGGTACCGAGCATTGAAGCATGTGCAGCAACGCATATGCGGACGATGGATCGACCAGCAGCAGCAGCAGGCCCAACAGTTTTTTTTTTTTGGAGGGAACATACCACGTGTCATTCATAAGGCAAACCAGGGTACAACACACGCACTCACGCAGCAACCAAACGAAGGACCCAGAACACACCGGTGTCCAGCACATAAGCAGAAAACACCCCAGAACAAAGAACAAAATTACAATCAAGCCCCTGAGGGATCCTGCCCAGACTATCATCGTCGCCCTGCATCAGCCGTCGCCGCCGCCGAAGCACCGTCGAGGGAGATGAAGACGAGCGCCCGTCGCGCCCTGATCCGGTGAGGCACCATCGCAAGATCTGCTTTCTGAGCCGAGTAAGCGACCCACCGCGAACGGCGGAGCCAAGACCACTGTGGCGCGTCGGCCGGGACCAACCCCATGCTCGCCGGATCGCAGAACCGCCAGCTCCGTTCAACAGGGATGAAGGAGAAGGCCGGAGCTGCAAACCATCAACCTCAACCCCTGCGCCGAAACACCCGCGAACCTGGGAGCGCCGCCGCTGCCGCCATCGAAGAGGACGACCCGCGACAGCCACCAAACACCTGTACAACATCCCCCGGCTTCCCGTCGGCGCTGGAGAAGACACACCGCCGTGAGGCGGACAGCCAAGGAAACAAAAGCCTCGGCAGGGTCGCCGTAGCCGCCACACCGACCCCGCCCGGCACACCAGCCTACCAGATCCATGGCCAACATGTCACACCCCACCTAATAGATGGTGGTGTATGACAGGTGAGGTCCACCTGCTGCCATGATGGACTTAGTAGTAGGTGTCCTGCGTGTGTGCGTCTGTGTGTGGTGCTTATATGGCCAACCCTCTGTTCTAAACTAGTCATCGAATAGAAAAGGAATGAATTGAGCAGCCAGCTCCTTCGTTCTTCTTCGGTCAACCCCTGTACTCACTTGTGAGTTCATCCTGTGATCCCCAACTCTGCTTGGGATATCACAATTGGTATCAGTTTTCGGTTCCGATCCATCACACTAGTTTCGATCTACACCACGCCACGGCGCCCCCATCCACACCAAACGCGCAGACACGATTTCTCGTGACGGAGATGGAGACGATGCAGAAGAATCTGCAGGAGTTCTTCACCAAGATGTTAGAGGAGAAGCTGGAGGTCAAGCTCACACCGCTGGAGGCCAAGCTCGATCCGTTGGTGGCCGACCTCCGCGACCTCCGCAGGCGAGTTGACGCCATCGCCACGGATCTGGACGTGGTCCAGCAAGCACGCGTCCCGGGTGCCCCTCCGCGTGAGCCCACCCAGAAGCCGCTCGCCGCCGCGATCTCCAGCGCCCATCCGCGCCCCGTGCCGATCCGCGACGAAGGGGACCCTGCGGAGGAGCCCGACCTGCAGTTCGCCTCTCGAGGCGGTCCTGCCCGGACACCATGAGATCCACCGCGACATCGATGGCGCCGACGAGCGCCGCTTACGTCGCGACGGCGACCACTACCCCGTCCGCCGCGGCCACGGCGACAACTTCGACCTGGCGTACGCACCTCGTGGCAACGGGTTGCCGCACCGTGTGGTCCATCCCAACGACGCCGCCGCCTACCAAGAGCGCCCCATCCGCCGCGACGATGCCGACTGGTACGACCGCCGCGACAGCTTTCACCTCAAGCCGCCCAAGCATTCCTTTCCGACCTTTAAAGGGCAGTTTCCGTTACTCTGGATCGACAATTGCTACAATTATTTTGAGATGTACAATGTGCCGGATCGCTATTGGGTTAGTACTGCAACTTTGTACTTTGAAGATCACGCTGCTCTATGGCTACAAGCATACAAGCGTACTCACCGGCAGATGAATTGGGATTCCTTGATCACGGCCTTGGTTGCTGAGTTCGGGAGTGATGACTATGATGGTCAGATGTCAATTCTGTTGCAACTCAAGCAAATTGGAGCAGTGGCCGAATACAAGCACAAATTTGAGTCCTGCATGTACCACCTCTTATCTGTTGATACTGCTCTGAACTCAAAATGGTTTGTTTCTCATTTCATCCATGGCTTGCGTGATGAATTTAGAGCAGCAGTCAGATTGCAGCATCCAGCTAGTGTAACTAAGGCAGCTCATCTAGCACAAATTCAAGAGGAAGAAAATGACACTTGCCACCGTCCACGAGCATGCCCTGCTGCAGCTATCAAACACTAGATGGCCCATCCACCTCAAGGGGCATTGGAACCCCATCGAGACAAGGATGAGTTTGCTCGGGAGCGCATGTTACGAGAATTCAGACAAGCTCAAGGACTTTGTTTCCGGTGTGGAGACAAGTATAGCCGCGAGCACAAGTGCAAACCGCCTGCCCAACTATTGACCATACAAGTGGGGGATTGTGGTGAAATTCTCTCTGATGATACGATTCATGCTTTGGAGTTGCTAGATGAGCCAGCACCAGCTGGTTGAGCTGAAACCATGGCCTAATAGAGTATCAATTTTGGTGGGAGCATGGAAAATATGTTGCTGAAGATCACCTTGTCTTTCAGCCTGTTTTAGTGATGCAAGTTTTTTTTCGGGGACTAGCCTGCCGCTCATGGAGGGGCAATTGTCACACCCCACCTAATACATGGTGGTGTATGACAGGTGAGGTCCACCTGCTGCCATGATGGACTTAGTAGTAGGTGTGCGTCTGTGTGTGTGTGTGTGTGTGTGTGTGTGGTGCTTATATGCCCAACCCTCTGTTCTGAACTAGTCATCGAATAGAAAAGGAATGAATTGAGCAGCCAGCTCCTTCGTTCTTCTTCGGTCAACCCCTGTACTCACTTGTGAGTTCATCCTGTGATCCCCAACTCTGCTTGGGATATCACACAACAGAGGACGAGGACGCTGCGTTGGGAGGGATCTGGAGGACAACTTATTCGATGTCGCTGTCGACCGCGCCGGCGACGAGCGACGAAACGACCGAAAAACGAAAGCCCACTAGGTCCTAACCTACAGCTATACAGATCCGTGCTGAAAGATCGTGGATGTCGCCTAGAGGGGGGGGGGTGAATAGGCGCTTTAAAATAATTACGGTTTAGGCTTGAACAAATGCGGAATAAACCTAGCGGTTAATTTGTCAAGCACAAAACCTAAATCGACTAGGCTCACCTATGTGCACCAACAACTTATGCTAAGCAAGATAAACAACTAAGTGATAGCAAGATATATAACAAGAAACAATATGGCTATCACAAAGTAAAGTGCATAAGTAAAGGGCTCGGGTAAGAGATAACCGAGGCACGCGGAGACGACGATGTATCCCGAAGTTCACACCCTTGCGGATGCTAATCTCCGTTTGGAGCGGTGTGGAGGCACAATGCTCCCCAACAATGCCACTAGGGCCACCGTATTCTCCTCACGCCCTCGCACAATGCAAGGTGCCGTGATTCCACTAAGGGACCCTTGAGGGCGGTCACCGAACCCGTACAAATGGCAACCCTTGAGGGCGGTCACCGAACTCGTACACTTTGGCAACCCTTGGGGGCGGTCACCGGTACCCGTCAAATTGCTCGGGGCGATCTCCACAACCTAATTGGAGACCCCGACGCTTGCCCGGAGCTTTACACCACAATGATTGAGCTCCGAGGCACCACCAAGCCACCAAGCCGTCTAGGGCGCCAAGGCACCCAAGAGGAACAAGCTCTAGGGTGCCCAAACACCCAAGAGTAATAAGCTTCTCAACAACTAACTTCCACGTATCCCGCGGAGAACTCAAACCGATGCAACTAATGCAATGGCAAGGGCACACTGAGTGCCCAAGTCCTCCTCTCCCAAATCCCACCAAAGCAACAAAAGCTATGGAGGAAAATGAGAGGAAGAACGAAGAAGAACACGAAGAACTCCAAGAACTAGATCCAAGGGGTTCCCCTCACTTAGAGGAGAAAGTGATTGGAGGAAATGTGGATCTAGATCTCCTCTCTCTTTTCCCCCAAAAACTAGCAAGAATCCATGGAGGGATTGAGAGATAGCAAAGCTCTAGAAAGTCAACAATGGAGGAGAGAGAGCTTAGAAGAGATAAGAAAACCGTTGGGGAAGAAGACCCCTTTTATAGGGCCACCCCAAATCCAACCGTTACCTGTCTCAGCCCGCACAGAGCGGTACTACCGCTCCATAGAGAGGTACTACCGCTCGGGCGGTAGTAATTCAAAAAGCAGCAGGCAACAACAAGAAACTGGAGTGGTAGTGCCGCACCAAGCGGTACTACCGCTCAACTTCCGCGGTACTACCGCTTAAGCTTTCGCAGGACAGAAGAAACAGAGGAAGTGGGGTAGCACTGGAACGGCAGTACCGCAACAAGCGGTACTACCGCTCCACTACCGCTCCACTACCGCCCCACTACCGCTTAGGAAAAAATAGCACCAGAAGAAAACACGGTAGTGCAACGGTAGTAGGGGGCGGTAGTACCGTGTCAAGCGGTACTACCGCTTAGCGGAAAACAACACCAGAGAGTTGCACCCGCCGGGCGGTAGTGCTGCGGTAGACCACAGCGGTACTACCGCATAAGCGGTACTACCGTGGTACCGAGCGGTACTACCGTTTGGGTGACAGGAAAACTGCCCAGACAAACAATAAACCCTGAACTGCCACAACTTCTGCAATTTATGCTGTTGGATAGTGCTTGTCGTTATCTATCCAACAAGCTTGAGTTTGCTCAATTCGGAGCTCATTTGCAGAAGTTATGGCAGTTTCAGTCTCTGGGCAGTTTTCTTGTCACCCAAGCGGTAGTACCGCTCGGTACCACGGTAGTACCGCTTATGCGGTAGTACCGCTGTGGTCTACCGCAGTGAGTACCGCTTGTGGGATTTTCTTCTGTTGCCTAATTTATTTGTGCGGTAGTGGCACGGTAGTACCGCTTGGGCGGTACTTCCGGTTTCTACTACCGCTGCTAGTTCCGTTTGGGAAATTCCTTCTGTGCACGTCTCTGTTGCCGATATTTGTTAAACGGAAGTAGTGCGATAGTAGAGCGGTAGTACCGCTTAGTGCGGTACTTCCGCCCTCCACTACCGCTGCTACTACCGCTTGTATTTCGAAGAGTGTGCAAGCTTATGTTGCTCTATTCTCCTTAGCGGTAGTAGAGCGGATGTAGGGCGGTAGTACCGCTTGCGGCGGTAGTACCGCTCCAGTACCGCTCCACTACCTCGTTTCTGAGCTGTTCTACGAACCTTTGCGGTAGTACCGCTTGTGGGGGCGGTAGTACCGCTTTGTGCGGCACTACCGCGCTCCTGTGCTTGCTGTACTCACTGGCTTCGGCTGGTAGTACCGCTCCTTGGAGCGGTAGTACCGCTTGAGTGCGTCCAGCACAGGTAACGGTTCGATTTGGTGGGGGGTTATAAAAGGGGGTCTTCTCCCCCCTTGCCCCCAACGGTTCTTTTATCCCCTTGCAGCTCTCTCTCCTCCATTGTTGACCTTTTAGAGCTTTGCTATCTCTCCATCCCTACAATGATTCTTGCTCCTTCTTGAGGAAATAGAGAGAGGAGATCTAGATCCATCTTTCCACCAATCACTTTCTCCTCTATGTGAGGGAAACCTTGTGGATCTAGATCTTGGAGTTCTTGGTGTTCTCCTTGTTCTTCCTCTCACTTTCCTCCATAGCTTTTGTTGCTTTGGTGGGATTTGAGAGAGAGGGACTTGAGCACTTCGTGTGTTCTTGCCATTGCATTAGTTGCATCGGTTTGAGTTCTCCACGGTGATACGTGGAAGTTAGTAGTTGAGAAGCTTATTACTCTTGGGTGTTTGAGCACCCTAGAGCTTGTTCCTCTTGGGTGCTTTGGCGCCCTAGACGGTTGGTGGTGCCTCAGAGCTCAATCATTGTGGTGCAAAGCTCCGGGCAAGCATCGGGGTCTCCAATTAGGTTGTGGAGATCGCCCCGAGCAATTTGACGGGTACCGGTGACCGCCCCCAAGGGTTGCCAAAGTGTACGGGTTCGGTGACCGCCCTCAAGGGTTGCCATTTGTACGGGTTCGGTGACCGCCCTCAAGGGTCCCTTAGTGGAATCACGGCACCTTGCATTGTGCGAGGGCGTGAGGAGAATACGGTGGCCCTAGTGGCATTGTTGGGGAGCATTGTGCCTCCACACCGCTCTAACGGAGATTAGCATCCGCAAGGGTGTGAACTTCGGGATACATCGTTGTCTCCGCGTGCCTCGATTATCTCTTACCCGAGCCCTTTACTTATGCACTTTACTTTGTGATAGCCATATTGTTTCTTGTTATATATCTTGCTATCACTTAGTTGTTTATCTTGCTTAGCATAAGTTGTTGGTGCACATAGGTGAGCCTAGTCGATTTAGGTTTTGTGCTTGACAATTTAACAGCTAGGTTTATTCCGCATTTGTTCAAGCCTAAACCGTAATTATTTTAAAGCGCCTATTCACCCCCCCCCTAGGCGACATCCACGATCTTTCACCGTGCATGGGTCAACCGTTGTATTTAGATGGAGATTAGGATGCATGCACACCTCTTCTAGTTGTATTTCACCGGAAGTCATAAAACTTGCGCTTTATGTTCAGTTTGGTGTTAGAACTTTAAAAATACGGATTTGTAGTCATCTAACTTGACACCACGTGCAAATACGGTCACAAATACGTATGCCGATGTATGAGCCGCCACGTGTGTATGGCCCCACTATCAACCAGTGATGGAGGAGGGCGGCGCGTATTTGTGCAGAAAAACCCTTATCTTTTTTTATTTGCGGCAAAAAGTCCTCCCTAGGCGCATAGTGGCTTGGGAAAATAGGAATTAAAAATGGCACTGCAGTGATTCGAGCCGATGACCTCAGGGCAAAGTAAATCACCCACGCCCTAACCACTCAGCCATGAACTAATTCCTGTTTTTTTGCCAAAACAAAGAACTAATACCTGTTGGAATAACATACAAAAGGTTCTTTAATATGAAGTTTGCGTAAAAAAAATCGCCGGCCGTCCACGGCCGACAGTATAATCTCAGTAATAAAAATAATGTTTAAATATTCACGTGTTATAAATATTGTACATACAAACAAAATAACTTACTTAAAAATTGTTCATGTATTATTTGAAAAATATTCATATATTAAAACTGATATTTATGAATTATAAAAATGTTTGTATAATTTAAATAATACAAATATTTCAAAATTACAATTCAGAGATGTTAATTTAATTACACAAACATTTCAATAATTAACACACATTTGTATAGTTCAATGTTTGTATAATTGAAATATTCATATTTTAAAATTTAAACTCTTGATATGAATATTAAATTGGGTTTAGTATTTAAATTATATAATGTTTTTTAATATCAGTCATGAGTAAAAATTATACACAAGTGAATATTCATAAATATTTAGTAAATGTGTGTATTCATCATTTAGTATAATTTAAATATAAGCCACAAGTGTATAAATTTTCTTGGATTCATTACACATATTTATTTAATAAAAAAATTCAATGTCCGTATTAACTAATATTTTTATATAGTACACATGTTTATATTTACTAGTACAAATGCCCGTGCGTTGCAACGGGCGAAAAAATTGTGCCGTCACGTGTCATTTCTTATATCCAATTCTGATAAACATTGGTAATAAGGTTACACTCTTATTATTGTTCGGAGCATGAAATGCCGACGTGAAGAATCCAGCCTAACTACCTTTGTCTGTTGGAAGACTTTTTGTGCATGAAATAGTGTGTCAATCGGTTTTATGTTTTGCTCTTCGGGAAAACAAGAATATTTCTTTATTTCTAAATTTTTTATTAGAATTGGAACATGTTTTGAAGCCGAATATTTTGTGACCACATACATTTTTGATTTTTTTTAAGATTTTGTGAACAATTTTAATGTTTTTTGATAGAAGCACTATCGCTGGAATCAGTTGAAACAGAGGTACTACATCATAGTCAGTTTACGGTTGGGATGTTACTACATAAATTACAACTTCACCTCACCAGTGACCACCACCTCTAGTCTAGCAGCATCTCTACAGTGCTGGTTTGAAAGAGATGGCTAACCTCCTTGACAACATGGCCCCTGCTTGCTTACCGATGGATCGGAAACACAACCAAATCCTAAGTTTTTTTACTTTCACCTTGATGGCCACTGATTCATTTTCTCTATTTGTATAACCTTGATGTTTTAGTTTATGGTAAGACATACTTTTCTTATATGTTCACACTTCGTTTCTATCCTTTTTGGTTTCCAAGTAGTATAAGGTGTCAACTCTATTCTTGAGGTCCAATAAGCAGCATGTATAACAAATTATGCAATTTGCATGCATTCCTAGCAATTTCGTGTAAATGCAGCGTGTCTCGCATCAATATATCGGGACTAAGAGGAGAAACTTACAATCTGCACGTCGGTGTCATCGAGAGTGATTTCTGGCATGTCTGAGAGCCGAACCTCCTTGGACTCCACCTGAGTTCGATTGGACGCCTCTGGCAACTGCACGCACACACATGGCAGAGACATCAAAAGCGGGCCGAATCAAACCAAGCTCAAACCAACCTAATTCTACCAGGCTAAGGACCTTCTGTCAGCAATCAGACATCATATACATGTTGTTCCAGTAGCCTGACTAAATAGGAGGTGCGTATCATTTCATTGATAGAAGGGGGTGCTACATAGCATAGCAACATGAAAAACACCGCATAGCTGAAAAAAGAACTGACTTCACGCAAATAAATTGAGCCCTTGACTATGTTTGATTTTAACCATTTATCTTGATTTAGGAGAAAGTATGGTTATAAAAAAATGTAAGAAATCTATGAAACCCCTGTGCTTAAAAAATAAGGTCTTCAATATTTAGTTAACTCTGCCGCAACCATGTTCCAACATAACGAAAGATGACACACATTTTCACTGAACTTACACCCCCAAAGATGACACGTAGATTGAAGAGCTCACTTAGGTAGTGCAGTCACTACCCACTAAAAAAAGTAATGACATATCCTACAGGAAAACAACAATCAGACAATGATTATAAAAAAACAAAGATGTTCCGCAGAGTCCGTTGCCTATCACTTAGAGCATACAGTAGGGGTGCTCAGGTGTAACGTCAAGAAACACACTAACAGGTTGTTTTTCCTGGAACTTTGTTCCTTCTGTCAAATCTGAATATAAATGCAACTGGAACATAACTATTACTCAAACTTTTGACTATGTATATGCCCAAACCTGGTCGAATTAGCACGGTTCAGTTTAGCACTTACCTATACACCTAAATCAAATAAACATGCAAACAATCTTGAATCTTCAGATATGTGTCTGCCGTGTGTAAGTCAATATTTGTTCCTCCGCTGGCGACATTGGACGTTCCTCTGAAAGTTGCAATGCGATGGGATTTGATGGAGATTCTGATCGAGGGACGCGGCCTGATGGACGTTCCGGTCGAGGATCCTTCCTTCTTATGGCAGCCAAGTTCAATCCTGGTTGGGCACTACACGCTTTTGTGTTGGAGAAGAACAAAGACTCCAACTCGATTACATTGGACATTGATTTGTGTTCGAGAAGGACACGGTCTCCAAGTCCATCCAAATCACGACACGGAACTGAAGATTCAGAGAACTGAAGCTGGCCTCGCTGTTGTGTAGCTATGTGCGATTCAGAGAACTGATGAAGCACGCCGTTGGACTGAAGATTCAGAGAACCAGCTCGGCAGCTGCCACACACGCCTCGCGCAGCTGCGACGGCACGCTCCACCTCCGGGGCGCGGTAGCCGCTGGCGCCCGCAGCACGTCCTGAACCCACGGCGGCCGCCCCTGTCATCCGAGGTGCGTGCTGCTGCTCTGCTGCTCGAGCAGCGCCCTGAAGAGCGGGACCTTGAGGTCGCCAAGCAGAACGGCGACCAACCTCTGGTCCTTCCCCTCCGCGCTTCGCCTCGTCCAGCAGCGGCGCATTGGGTCTAGACGTCCGCCGCTGACGCCGAGGGCAGGGCAGGGGAGGGAGAGCACGCTGGAATTTTTCACCCAAATCTGGCGGAGGAGTCCTCGTGGCCGGCGGCGCAAGGAGAGCAAGCGGCGCTGGTGCAAGGCAAGGAGGAGGCCCACGGCGACGGAGCTGCTCGTTGTTGGGGTGGCCGACGGTGCTGCAGTAGAGGACGGGCGCAGCAGCAACCTGCCCATGCAGGATGAGGGGAGGCGCGAAAGGGCGAGGCAGGCCGACGAGGGAAGGAGAAGGAGGCGCAGGCGCTGCGAGCTTGCGTCGCGTGCAAGCAGCGACAGGACGGCGCGAAGCGGCTGCCGAAGGAGAAGGAGGGCGACGCGAGGGACATGGATAGAGGAGAAGGAGCTGGCTGCGGCTGGACGCTGGAGTAGTGGCGCTCCGCGCGATGGGATTTT
The DNA here is from genome assembly GCA_039707655.1 of Elymus sibiricus. Taxonomy (NCBI): domain Eukaryota; kingdom Viridiplantae; phylum Streptophyta; class Magnoliopsida; order Poales; family Poaceae; genus Elymus; species Elymus sibiricus. Next base: position 323,332,779 of record CM077674.1, on the reverse strand, counting down.
TTTTTAATGAAAACGAAACGTTACGGATTGACTAAAATAGGGACTGCGGGTTCGATAAAGAAAAAATATAAGGACTTTTTTGCAAAAATGCGGCGACGGGTATACCGGCAGAAGCGATAGCCGCTTTATTATTAGGTAGAGAAATGTTTGTATTTACTAATCATCGTTCGTACGTATTTAACACACAAATAATTGAACATTATTTTATTACTTATGGTTTACAAATATCTTTAAAAATATCATACATGATTTTATTTAAATGTTTTTCTTACTTATGTTTTACTAAATATTTTTATATAATACACAGGTTTTTATTTAAATGCTTTTATTTACTTATCATCTTCTGTATGTATAATATTTTTTAATACACAAATATTTGAACATAACTTTATTACTTATAAAAATATCTTAAAAAATAGCGTGTGCAAAATGGGCCGCAGTATCTGCAGCCTATTTAAGCTCCACGTGCGTCGCCGTCCAATACATATAGACGTTTTATCCATAAATAACATCTTAATCGGACTGTTGTCAAAAAAAGAAACATCTGAACCGGACTGGCTGCGATGGCTCGTCTCTTGATATTAGGTCGCGGGCTTTTGTGTTAATTTTGCATCTATAAACAGTACAATGGTCAGCTTTTCTGCAAAAAAATAAAAACGTGGTGGTCTACTTTTTCAATAAATAAAGAAAATACGAGGGCATTTTGTGCAAAATGCGCCTGCTGAGCATCATCACGGTGGGACCATACAAGCGGCGGCCTCCTGTGGGCGCGGATGCGGGTGGCTGCACGGCGTCGTCACCATGGGGGCTTGACGCGTCCGGATCTGGCCAGCGTGGTCTCGTGCGGAGGTTCAGTGGGCTGCGGCGGCCGGTCTGCTCCGCTGCGGTGGGTGTGGGGGACGGCAGCGCGGCGGCACTGCAATTGGGGGTAGGAGCGGGGCGGCTACGACGGCGTGAGGTGCTGTGGTGGTTCTGCCGGCCGTGTGTGACTGGTGGTTGGCGGCGGCAAGCTCTCTGGCGCATCATGGAATCTGGCGAGGGACGTTGGCAGGCCACAATGGCGATGGGTTTGGTGAGCTCCGGGCGAAAGCCTAGCTCGACCGTGGTTGATGCTGGCGTCGACGGCGTCCTTGGACGTCGTTTCCCTCCTTGGAGGCGTCGTCGTGGAGCCCCTTCACCTCCCTCATCGTCTCAGTCTCGGACTTTCCGGGTGAAAACCTAAGCTCAGGCCTTGGCTGCAGCGGGCATCGACGCGTTCGGTCGCTTCCTCCTTGGGGGCGATGCCTTTGGAGGTCTGGTCCTTCGTCAGCTATGGTGGCTTTGGAGTTTTGTCGTCGGTCAGGTGTTTGCGCGGCCTTGGGGCCGGTGTGGAAGTCGGAGCTGTGGCTCCGGAGATCTCCTACGCGTTTGGTGTTGTCTTTGGCCGCTTGGGCGGCAGAGCCATCGACTCGGCTGGATCGCGGCCTCGGGGCCGGTGTGGATGTCGGAGCGGCGGCTCCGGAGATGGTTGTAGGGTGACGGCTCCGGTTGCTAGGGTGATGAAGCGGGCGGCTCGACCGGTGCGTGGCCTCAGGGTCGGCGTGTGTTGTTTTGTTTGTAAGTCGGAGCGGCGGCTCCGGAGAGGGGTTGTAGGGTGTCGACTTCGGTTGCTCGGGCGACGGAGTAGGCGGCTCGTCTGGTGCGCGGCCTCGTGGTTGGCATGGATGTCGGAGCAGCGGCTCCGGATATGGTTGTAGGGTGTCGGCTCCGGGTTGCAAGGGCGACGGAGCCGGCGGCTCATCTGGTGCGTGGCCTCGGGGTCGGCGTGCGTGCGTCATTGTTGTATTGGTTTTCGGCCAGTTTTCCTTGTTAACTGGCCAATTCTTCTTCTATATGAAAAGGCAGAGCTCCTGCTGGTTCCTCAAAAAAAAATCCGTATTTTTAAAGTTCTAGCACCAAACTGAACATCAAACACAAGTTCTATGACTCCCGGTGATATTACCTCATTTCACCCATTAGTCATGTCCTATCAGTTAATCACATGGTCCATGCACCCACTCTCTCTAATGCAGCACACTACACACCCAGGCTTTTTCATGTGATTTTAAAGTTTGAAATCGCTTTATCTTATGAACGGAAAGCTTGATTTAATTTTCGTTTGCATATTTATGTTCCTGGTGACGAGGACTTTTAAACAAGACCACTGTTCAATACAGTTTGATAAATTTTGAAACATGATAAAACCTTATGAAAGATGGTAAAACTCCATGAAATATGGTGTGAAATTCTATGATATAGTGTGCGAAACTCGTTTCATGTCAATTTGTTTATATTGAGAAACACAAAGACGCACTCCAGAACATCGTATACCGTTTTGTGTTTTATATTCTATAGTTTCACCAAGTTTCAAAATTCTTATTTTAAAAATTTAAAGAAATATATCCATGATTGATCTTGTTTAAAAGATCTCCTTTCCTGGACCCCAAATATGCAAACAAACCCGAAATCAAAAATTTCATTCAAAAGCTACATGGTTTTAAAATTTCAGACTCAGCTTAAAATGAATGGGTTAATATGGGAAGGGAAAGAATCAGCTTAAAATTTCAGACTTCGCATCTGTTTCCTCTCGTTCACTCGCTGCAAGGACATGCCTTTGCCCACCCCAGCAAGCAGCCGGCTAGCCGCTGCACCATCATCATTTCTCACGCCTATTTAAAGACGCCCTCCCACTTCCTCTCCCGATCGACCACCATTAATCTCTCACGTTGAGATCTGCTCCTCTTCCAATCCCTCCCCATAGCTCCTTCCAATACAACCTCGAGAGAGCTCTCCGACCGGACAATGGATGCTTCCCTCCTCTCGGCCGCCGTCGCGTTCGCCCTCCGCGCAGCCTTCGGTCGCGCCATGCAGCAGCATGCTCCCGCCCTCTTCCTTGACCGCCTCGCCGCCGCGCCGCCCGTGGGCAACCGCATCCTCGACACGGTCATCAGCGTCCTCCTCGACACGGTCATCGGCGCCCTCCTCGACACGGTCATCGGCGTCCTCTACATCGCCGTACTGGCCGTCCTCCTCCTCCTACTATTTGCCTCCTGCGTCGTCGCCGCCCTCGCAGCCATCGTCGTCTACCACCACCGCGCTCGGGTGTCCAGGACTGGAGAGCGGCGGCTCGCTGTTCTGCTATTCGTCTCGTTGTCCCTTCTCGCGGTGGCCGTGCTTCTCATGGCCGTCCTCTTTGGCTCTTTCTCGCTACTACGGCAAGGAGTGAGAAAATACAGCACACGTGACCGCCGAGCTCAGTCACGAGAGCTTGTCACCCATGTGGGGGCATTAGGATGGGGAATTCCCTAACGGACGCTCATTGCGTCGAAGTGTCGCCGTTTCGCACAGGGAGATCGAGCGATCGCTCATCTTGGGCCGGCCCGTTTAATGTTTCAGCGATCCTGGTTTCGGGAACTCTCTAGACGTTTCTGGACGAGTTTTTTCCGGTTTTGGGAACCTTCTAGAAGGTTCCTGAACCGGATTTTATTTTCTTCTTGTTACCTTTCTTTTTTCATGTTTCTATTATCTACTTTTTTCCTTTTTTCTGTTTATTTTTCTTTCCGTTTTTCTTTTTTTTATTTTCTTTCATATTCATTTTCTTTTTCTAAGTTTTATTTTTGTTTTATTTTTTGTTTCCTTTTTTCTTTTTCCTGTTTATTTTGTTCGAAAATTTCAAATATTGTTTGGAATTTCAAAAAATGTTCTTGTTTTTTAAATTTGTTCATAGTTTTAAAAAAATGTCCGTGTTTCAAAAATGTTCTCGTTTTCAAAATTTTGTTCACATTTTCAAAAATGTTCATCTTTCAAGAAGTTCAGGAATTTCAAAAAATGTTCTCGTTCCAATATATGTTCACAATTTTCAAAAAAATGTTCGTGTTTCAGAAAATATTCAGGAATTTCAAAAAATGTTCTCGTTTTCAAAATTTGTTCACAATTTTTCATAAAAATGTACATGCTTAAAAAAATGTACGTGGTTTCAACATTTTGTTCCTTATTTCAAAAAATGTTCCCATGTTTTAAATTTTGTTCACATTTCCAAAAAAGCATACTAATACGTATTTTGTTCGCATTTAAAAAAAAAACTGTTCATGCTTTAACTTTTTGTTCTGAATTAAAAAAATGTTCTTGTTTCCATTTTTTGTTCCAAACAGCTGGACCGAATCGGCTGGCGGCCCAGCCGACGGTTGCTGGCGATGTGGTCAACACAGCCAGTTGGGTCGAACTGCTGCTGCTCGATCTCCAGCAACGAAGACGACGGCGCAGCGAACAGGAGGCCGCAGGCGCGGGGAAATGGCGGGGAACGGGCGAGGGAGGCCGGGATCCTCTAGATCTGGCGGCGCTCGAGCTTGGGACTCGTCGGCTGGTGAGGGAGCTCCGGCGATGAGCTCGGCCCCATGGGAGTTCCCTGCGAGAGAGCACGGGAACATGAGAGAGAGGGAGATCGAGAGCAGAGGAGGCAGGGAAGAAGGGCGGCGCTGCTGCTCCTGGACCTGGTCGCTGGGGGTGGCTCCGGCGGCGGCCAGCGACGAGCTAGCAGCGGGGATCGAGGCGGCTCGGGGCGAGCGAGGCGAGGCAGAGCGCTGCGGGAGCTCGCGGGCGAATCCTGCCTCTCCTGTGTTTTCTTTTTATCGCAACACGCATGTGGGCCGGCCCAGGCTGAAGACTGCCTGTGCGAAACCCCGCCATTCTGCCGCAGAATGCGGCAGATAGGAGGCCCCTTAGGATGGTGTGGATGTTTGGTGCGGACTCTGGACCTGGGCTTGTGTTGTAACATTGCTGGCCTGCCCGGTCCAAGTTGGTAGTGGGTCGGGGGGCTGTTGCGAAAGCTTCGGCCTCTCTGTCCCTGAAGTGGCAGGCACCGCGTTAGGCTGGTCTCACAGAGCAACGCTCACTGTCCGCTCCCAACGGTGGAAGGATAACAGGCCGCTGCACTATTTCGGATGGCAGATGGTTACTATCCTTAGTGCAGTATAATGAGCTGCTAGTATTACTGCAAGGTCTAGAATCTGGATAGAGGATTAGAGGTATATCTATTAGTCGCAGCCGTGATGTAATGTAGTTTCTCTTTTATCTCTACGTACTATGCACTCAATGGTAATAGCAGTAGTACTCTCTATGAAGTATGGACTCCCTGAAGTTTCCCACTTAATCATAAACGACTCACAAAGATTATGGACGCGTTTGGTTACCTGCATCGTTTTTGGGCACTTTGCATACTTGACCCAGTTGGGCCTGGCTGAGCATATGCATGCAAAAAACCAACATCTGCATATTGATTGGTTGCCTGCATCCCCTCTAGCCTGCATGTGCCGAAACGGAAGGCATGTTGTTTGGTTGTGGCCTGGTTTGAGGCGAAACACAAGTCCGGTTGTTTGGTTACATCCAGGACAATAGTGTGGTAACCTCCTCTTTGATGTGGTGAGGTTACCAGTAGCACAAGAATAGAGCAACCAGAACTGAACAAACTTAAGCACACATCAAAGTTTAACCGCACACAAAAGTTAAACATAGTACGATAAGTTTCAAAGTTTAACCGCAGCACATAGTCTTAAACCAACAACCAACAACTTCAGTAGGAACGAGAGGTCATTTACGCGGTCAGGGCGAAGGCCTCGTCGTGCTTCTTGCACTTGGTGACCACCTCCACGCCGTCGTCGTTGAAGACGATCACCTTCATGCTGTTCGGGGTGAGCAGCTTGAAAGTCAGCATGTACCCGATCCTGACCTGGTGAACGGCGGTGAAGGTGGCCCAACCCTGATCAAGGGTGACCCTGCCGTCGACCACCTTCACCGTGACCCTCCATGAGCAGCTGGTGTTCGTCTTCAGACTGAACTCTGTAGGCACGGTGGGGAAGTGCTTGGTGAAGTCCAAAGGCAAAGGCAGAGCCTCCAGCTTCAGAGCAAAGATCACCTTGCAGAAGTGGGTTGGTCCTGCCTCCTCATGGTAGTGCCCGTAGTTCCTCCGCTTGGCATTAGGGTGTTCCTGCACCGGCACCTCCACCAATGGCGGCACGACCTCCTTGCCCCTGTCCAATGGTGGCACCACCTCCTTGCCCTTGTCCAACTGCATTATCAACAACACGCAGTTCAAATGTCAGCATTCAATACTACCGGCCTAACGCTCTTCTTACCCAGCACCACACTCAAACCCTATCTCATTTTCACCCCTCTCTTCTTCAATCTCTCTCTGTTTCACCACCTCTCCCTCACCATGAACTCCAACCCCAACCCTTTCCCTTGGGGCATGGGATGGAGGGCATTCTTCCTCGGGTGCTCGCTCGGTGACCGTGCTAAGTTCGAGGACACAATGAAAGTGTGCTCGAACTTCACCAGCATGGAAGAAGTGCACAAGGAGGCCGACGCTGTGGTGAAGAAGGCGACGGCGAAGGAGTTGAAGACGCTGATTCCTGACCCAGCGAAGGGCGCTATGTCAGTCGACATTCTTCGCTGGGCCATGAATCAGGCCAACTCCGGCGACGCTCGACAGAGGGCCAAGTGGACCAAGTACAAGGAGTACAACCGTCCCAATGACGACCGTGCCATGGTGTACTGGACGACACGGACTGTGGTGGATCCAGCGGAGGAAGACGACGAGGTGCAGATGGTGGCCAGGGCGCCGGCGGCAGGCGACCGTGCAAGACCCATCGTTCTTGACCATGATGATGAGGAAGAAGACGAACAGGAAGAAGGCGACGACGAGGAAGAAAAGAAGCCGACGCCCCACCGCCGCTCGACGCGACTCCAGGGTCGCCGCGGCTAGACAAGTAGATTGTACCCCAATCCCCACCCCGATGTAATCGACCGATTAGGCATGAACTGAAGATGTGTTCAATCCCCCCCACCCTCGATGTGTTCAATCCCCTCCCTCACTCTCCTATCGCGTGCTCAATTAAATCTAGTCCATTCTCGATGGAGTTACTCTAGAGAGGTCAAAGAAACTTACCGCCATGGCCGATGCGCTCCGGTGGAGGTGTGAAGTCGCTGCGGTGGTCGTCGCCGTCGTAGATCCTGCTGCTATCGCTCCGGTGGTCGCCGTCGCCGGTGTGAGTGGGGAAGAGGGGAGAGAGCGGTGAGGAAGGGAGGTGAGGGTAATTTATGACGGCGCTTCGGGAAACAACGCGACTTCTCGAGACTGCATCCACGCGTGCAACCGCCCACACCCACGTGCCTAGGGTTGCACCGCTTGGGCCTGGCTCCACAAAAACGGCCGATTTGAGAGTTCCTGTGGATGCAGGCCCAGAGGTGCTTTAATGTTCGTGCTATGCAGACCAAACAGTCCATGTGGGTAACCAAACGGCCCAAATTCTTCCCGCGAGGACTTGGCCCGACCTAATGCAGCCTACCAAACGCGTTCTATGTCTATGTCTTGTTTTCAAGATACTAGTGCTTAGAGCACCTCTAGCCGACCCCCTAAAAAATAGAGAAGTATCCGGCCGAGTAAAGTTTGTGGAGTAAACTTTTACTCATCTATAGGTGGCCGCACCTGGAGTAAAAAAATCGGCCATGTAGCCCAATTGTAATTGAGATCGTCTAACCCAATTGTAGCTGAGAACTCCAAAGACGTAAAGAATTCAGCCGTGTTCATCTCCACACTAAGACAACAAAACCAACAAACTCCATCATCATCGGCCACCAACAATCACCGTCAAATTCACTGGCCAAAATGAAAAATAAGTTTTTTTTTACCTTGTTGGCATTTTCTCGAGCACTTGGTGGCCGCGGCCCTTTTTGCTGGCTGCGGCGGCCGAACGCGACGGAGCAGTGGCCGTATGGGTGGCCGGAGACGCTGCACGAGGCGCCGGGCATGAACGGGGAGGGGGAGTGGCCTTCTTCTTCTTCGTGGCCTCCTCGGCGAGGGCTGACGCCGCGGCCGTCAGTTTCCTACCTCTCTTGCTGTCGGCGGGAGCAGCGGGATGGTGGCCGACCGTCGTCGGAGAGGTAGAGGCCACCCTGGTGGCCTTGGTCGCAGTTGGAGCCGGTGCTTTGTAACCGGTGAAGATTTTTCAGCCCCAAGATCTTTTTCGGTGCGGGCGGCGGCGCGGGGTTGGTTTCGGCGGTGACAAGCCGGCGATGGTGGCCGGCGGGGTGGTGGAAGGGTCTTGGCTACCCATTCCGGTGACGGGGGCGGTCATCCGTGGCGACAGCGGCGCGTGGGGCCGCAGCGGCGGGAAGGACGCAGCCACACGAGCGGGAGAAAGATGTGGGACAAGTTTACTCGGCCGCGCGGGAGGGAGAAAGAGGCGGAACAAATTTACTCGGCCGCGCGGGCGCCAAGTATATTTAGGCGCCACGGGGGGATTTTCGACGGTGGAGTAATTTTTTTACTCCATTATAGAACTTAAGGGATCAGTTAGGTACGGTTTAGTGGAGTAAACTAGTAAATTTACTTCATTGTGTGCGTTGGCTAGAGATGCTCTTAGTAGTAGGAGTGCGTTGGCAACGGTCAAAGGCTACATGCAGTACTAAAATGGCAACAAAAACAGGGAAACCTTGAAACTAATACGAGATTAATACGTACAAATTTTGCTGCAAATACAATGGGTAAACAAAAAAAAACAAAAAAAAAACACATTGGGGGGAGGAACAGAATACAAATCTATGACCAGAGCAGTGTGCTAAGCTGACAAAACAAAAGGAAACACTGCATGTTTTTGTTTTTATTTATTTATTACTGTATCTCGCAGCATGATTTTTCTCACCTGAGCCTGAACATAATATTAGTCCTTAATTGTCACTGGGAGAAACAAAACACCAAGCGCGTCGTGGTCAACCAAAAGGCGGGTCGATTCTGCTCTTGCCCATGGAAAGGCTGCAGGAAGTGCGAATACTACTTCTTTAGCACGACTCTCACTGGTATGCAAATCTCGCTCGTTCGCTAGCATCATGATCGGCCGAGAGCATTTATCACGCTGACACAGGGAGACTTTTGCGCGTATACACAGCTTCGTATCCCCTCGATGAATACATGGACCTGCTCATATCTAATGCCAACGTTTTCACTTGTACCTAGCCGATTTGTTCTCTAGTTCTTGTTTTATGGAACATCATAAGGAATTTCGCATTGTTTTTTTTTTTTTTTGGAAATAGTCAGTGCATTTCGCTCCGTTTCTTTTTTTTCGGGGATTCGCACTGTTTCTAATAAAAACACCCAATTATTCTTGCCCTAGCAAACCATGCATTGTACCATAAATTCAAACCATTTTTATAGTTTTATGCTTTTTAAAATATAATTATTGGCACCCATTATCTTTTTTAAGAAAGGGCAACATGGAGTCAAATTTCCTACAGTGTTATGAATGGGCAATTCGGAAGCGGCGCTAGCTAATACACGCTCAATAGTGAACGCACATTACCACGCTCGCAAAAGACCGCATCTAGTTTCGTCACAGCTAGAAACTAGACCGAATTCGGCGCTAGCAAAAGACTGCATGGAGTCAAACAATGATGCCACTGTAGCACTGCTAAGCGTGGTAATGTTGATTTGTGCGTTCACTATTGAGCGTGCCTACCCTAGACCGCATTGAATGTTATATATTAGAGCGTTGCGCCATTAGTTTCGTCACAGTAGGCGGAACACACTGTTCGTCGTCCCAATCTTCCAAACCCCATAGCCCAGACCGCATCTCAACCAGCCTCTGCTGCCGAAACAGCTAATCTCACCTCATCGGAGCACATCCGCAGGACACGGAGAGCCTCCGCCGTCCCGTTTGTACTACACGGGTGAGAGCCCTCCACCACGCCGTCACTGCTACGCGACGCCGGCATCAGAGAGTCCAAGCACCAATCTACAACCAACCTAATCATAGAACAAAGTTGTTATCTATCTTAACCATAATTACTTGCAATTTTGCAGTCATCATAGATTCGCTCATACTTTAACATTAGGAGGCTATACCTTCTGGTCCATCCAGAGGTCACCTCACCCGGGTTCCTACCTTCGCCTGATTCACCAACGATGGCGCAGTCCATAGCCTCGCCGATTTCTGCAGATGCATACAGAACGCCCCCAACCACCGGCCGAAACCGATCGTCTCCCTCCGCAACAAACGTCGGCGCAGGGCAACCGGACAAAATATCAGACATGCAGGCAACGCCTACGCGATACAAATCACAAGAACCAGATGGGCTGGGCTGAGCCCGTCCGGAGAAGCCCAAAGATACACGCACGCCGTCCGGAATCATGCTGTTCTTCAAGCTGTGAGATTTTGTGGCGCAGCCATGAGTATTTTATCTAGGAATATTTTGTTGGAGAATAAATCAGAAGCTGGGTAATAGTACATAAAATGGGGATGAGATGGCAAACCTATCTCTATCTGCCCTCTCCATGAAATCCATCCGCGCTGAGAGCTTGGACCTTGCCGAGCAATGGAGGGAGGAATGACAAAAGGAGGATGGAATAAGATGCAGTGCACAGGGCAGCCAGTTTGCACTCAGCTCATTTGCTTAAAGCGAGTGACTGATGGAATCCAACATCGGCGCAATCAGACCAATTCAGGGGGGACTAGTACCAGCTGTGCGTAGTGGAGGCCGGTGTCCGCTTTCTAGCCGGTACATGTACTGTTTATACTCGTAAAAAAGGACGAAACAAATGGTGTTTCAGTTCCACCATTAACGTATTATGGCTCATATCTTTTGTCAAGAACTCGCCTGCCACCAACGCGTCTTGTCCCTTGTTCATACAACTGGACGCTGATTCTACAACGTATTGTGTCAGGGACAACTTAATGACGACGCACATGACTGTGTGCATAACAATCTCAACGCGTTCATCAGCGAACCAGATTACGTGCCCCAATAGCGCCGTGCGCAGAAAATCCGCTTCGGCAGGAAGTGCCAATATTTTCTCCTTTTTTGTTGACCAGCAACAATTTCCTTGTTCTTGTCCTGTGTGTGTCAGTGTGTGTTCCGGAGGAGGTGGTGTAGGTAGCACACACCCAACCGCAAAAGAAAAAGAGAGAGAGATGGAGTGGAACGCCACCACGACGCGGCGAGTAGCAGGAGTGGGCCCGCAACGGCTCACAAGCTAGCAGCGTACTTGAGCTCAATGGGTGGTGCCCTCCGAGTCGGGGAAGCAGGGCCCCGCGGATTCTTCTCCCCTTTGGTGTCACGGAGCTCAGAGCATCTCTAGGAGATCCGCAAATGGCCGGCCCGTAAAAATCGTTTGAGGGCTTCGCAAAATAATTTTACGGGACAGCAAGCCCTTCGGCAGAACAGTTCCGTAAATCCGTCCCGCAAATGTTTTGCGGGACGTGTTTGCAGGATCTATTCCACGCCGGAGGGCTCGCCGTCTGTTCGCACACGAACACGTCACCGTGTACCTCCAACACTGAGGGTGATGCACCGCAGCTCACGTCGAAGGAGACCCGTCCGGAAATGCGGTACGCAAGCAATCTGGCGGGCGCTTTTAAGTACCCGAAACCCCACGCGCCCGGGAGGGACCCCGTCTGGACGCGCTGCGGCTATGGGCTGCCCTAGGTCGGTTCGCCCGCCCCTAGAGCCTCGAGGATCGCTGCCCTTCAACATGAAGAACGAACGAAGAACGAGAGAGAAAGAACAAGGGAGAGATGTAAAACTAGGATAAAAAGTAGATGTGTTTTGCGATTGTGTGTTGTTGTTCAATCGGCCGTCACCTCTTATCTATATAAGAGGCGGATGGACTTCTCGTACAAGAAAATGACTTGCCTTGCGGTCCAAATCATCAAAACCTAACAAAACACGGACTATTCACGACCTCCGGCCCGGATGATCCGGCCAAGCCCAGTTTTCTGACAGCAGTTCACTAATCGGGTTGTAACTTTTGCATACGAACTCGGATTAAGATGTTTTTTATATCAAAATCAACCGTTTCGACGAGACGCACAACTTTTCTGTTGAACACTTTTCGATCTGATGCCATCTTGAGGGGTTTTCGGGCTGTTTTCTAAAGTCTGCAGCAGAAAAAGGTTGTGCGGATGTCCGGACTTTGCCCGGATCATCCGGGTCTACACCCAGATCATCCGGCTTCATATTTTAGCTTCTGTTGTTTGGGTTGTTCGTTCGACCTTCGGCCGGATGATCTGGACCCCGCCCCGGATGATCCGGCCAAACACTGCCGCAGCGCACAGTTTTGCCTCTAACTTTTGCGTACGACCTCGGATTAAGACGATTTTTATATCAAAATCATCCGTTTCGACGAGACGAAGAACTTTGCTGTTGAAACATTTTTCATCCGAGGCCATCTTAATTGAGATTTTGGCCATGCAAAAATCTGGTGTCAACACTGTCCCACAAAAACAATTATAGTCAAATATTTATCAAGTTCATCATGACAAGTGCGACGGCAACCTTCGCTATTCTGTGCCTTTGGTGGCGACCGATTCTTGTCGTGACTGAACTGCCTGTTTGTACGAGCATGCTGGTCTTCACTTGGCACTCATGCAAAAGACCGTGCTATGCACGTAGCTACTAGGATCGTGGAAAGTGGTGGCGACAACACATAGTGCCTTTGATTTGGTGGTGCTTCTCATGTACCGGTCTCGAGCTTCGGGGTGAAAACCCGAGGTCTGACCATATTTGCTTACCTGGCAATGGCGATGTTTCTTGCGTCGTTACCTTGTTGAAGGCATTGCTTGGATTTGCTCTGACTTGTTCTTCAGGGTGAAAACTCATGATCTGGCTTGCTGGTTGGATCCGGCAACGGCGGCGCTTGTTTTTTGCGTCGTTTCCTTCTTGAAGGCGTTGCTGTTGAAGAAACCTTCTCGTGGTACTTGTGATGTCAAGAGATGGTTGGTACGGATATAGCTGTCATAGCTTGTTGATCATTGTTTTGATCGCTTCGGAGTTTTTTTTCTTTTTCTTTTCAATCCACCATGGCATAGTTTTGGTCTTGTTTGACTTTGCTAGTTGTCGGTGTTTTTTTTGTGTGCGTGCGTTGGTGTTGGCTGTGTGCATCCTAGCTATGCAGAGGCCGGGTGTGTGTGCTCATTGTGTTTGTATCCTCTTGATGCTTCATTTTGAGTGAATAAAATCCACCTTTTTTCGAAAAAATGACAATTGCATAAAAACTAGTTCATCATCATCATATATATACATCACTAGTAGATCATGATACTAGTTCATCACATCCAAAATCGTGCACAACAAACAAGTATCAAGTTTAGGTTCGTGAATGCGCGATAAAACAAGACAAAAGATGCCCAAATGACATAGATCAATCAAGCAACATTCTCATTGTTGCGAAGAACGTCGCTACCAACACCGCCATCACCATCATCCACATTGACCGGAGAGCTCGCACCACCATCTTCACGCACTTGAACCGGAGAGCTCGCACCACCATCTTCACGAACTTGGACCGGAGATTGAGCACGACCACCATCACCACCATTTACATGGCTTGTCGAAGCACCACCACCCATGCCGAAGCCACCATCACCACCACCACCCATGCCGAAGCCACCAATGCCGAAGCCACCACCACCACCACCACCAATGCCGAAGCCGCCACCACCACCACCACCCATGCCGAAGCCACCACCACCACCCATGCCGAGGCCACCATCACCATTGCCGAAAGAAAAGCCCCCACCAAACCCAACACCACCACCGGCCATACGATTTTGATGCTCCATCTTCCTCTGGAGCATGATCTCCATTCTTTTCATCTCCCAAAATTCTCTTGCCATTGCATCCATGCCCTCCGGATTCATTAACATGAACCGGTCCTCCTCGGCGGTCCTCTCGTCCTTTCTCTTTTGCTCCTCTAGGATGAGCTTGAGCTCCTCGAAGGCACACCTCTTTTCCCATTTCTTCTCTTTGTGCTTCTCTTTCTTCTCGGCCATGGCAACTTTTGCATCCCAATGCTTGGCTAGCAGAGCCTCCTTCATCTTCGCCATCTCACCAATTTGATCCCTCAAAGTGATTGCCTCAGACGTCCTCTTGACTCTTGTTTTCTCCTTCTTGTTTCCATCCGGTTTGTCCTTGTTTCTTCCTCCTCTTGGTGCATCATTACTATCATCATCAACCTCAACCTCCACTTTGACGCCTCTTTTTTGAGGGGATTCCTTGTCCCTCACCCTCCACTTCTCACTATCCCGGAGCCATTTCCAACAATGTTGTAGATTGAATGATCGTCCATTGGAGGCCGGGGTTTGCTTGTGGTACTCATTGGCGATGCGATCCTACAAACAAACATTGAGACAAGTATGATGCGATCCTCCGCATCGACAGCAACGTATGATGCATCAAAATCGCCAAGGGGGGCACTCAAATTCACCGTGCTCTCGGCCAACATCTCCGTATATGTGTAGGGCACATTTTAGCTACAAAAATCAACGGCCAATGCTCAAGCAAGTCTTCCGAACGGCCGAAACATAGATGACCAGAGCAAACCAAGCAAAAGAATTTTTTTTACCTCCCGGCCGTTTTGTTGAAAATGTCATAGGCGTGGCCAGCGGCTTCGCCGTCAATGTGGATGGCGGGGTTGGCCGAAGTTGGAGGAGGACCCCGAGCCCTTGATGCGATCGCCTTCTTCCTCGGGGGCTTCGTCCGCGCACCGGCGGGGCCGGTCGAGGTGGTCTTCTTCCTCTTGGCCGGGGCGCGTGCAACCAGAGCGGGGGCGACGCTCGGTGGTGCCGCGCCGGCTGCGCCGCTTTGAACGAGATGGCTCCCTTGCCGCTTCCTCTTGATGGTGGTGGCGGCGGCGGGAGGAATTGGAGCGGCGGCGGGAGGAGTTGGAGCCATGGAAGTCCCGAGCGCACGGACCGGCAACGGTGGAGGTGGCGGCGGAGCGTGGTATGGCGCACTCGGGGACGGCGGTGGCTCCATCCTGCTGAATTCCGGCGCCGCGAGGCCGAACGGGGAGGTAGGAGGACGGTTGGGCGGCGGCATCAGGGCGGGAAGCGGGAACGGAAGCCGGCGGAAATGGCTTCGCGCCTACCGAAAGGGGATCCGGCAAAATCGGGTGGATTCCCGCACATATGGAGGAATTGGGCTCGCGGATGCGGGATCCCACAATTTTTTTTACGGGACGGCCCAATTTGAAGCATCTGTTTGGGCCGGGGATACGGGATTGATCCCGCAAACCGGCGGTTATTTTAGCGGATGGCCCGGTTTGCGGGATCTGCTAGAGATTCTCTTAGAGCATCTATAGCCATACTTGCCAAATTCGGCACCCTATACGCCCGCGGACACAGCCCGGGCACGTCCGCGGACAGTGACCGGGCAGTCCCTAAATCCTCACCTCCACAGCCGCGTATCTCATATCCGGCACCCTATATCCATACAAAATCATGCAACGTAGTACGTAGATCACCGAACAACCAAAATCGATAGGAAACGGACATATAAACCGATACCAAACGGGCATAATTCACATAAACATCACCAAAAGATCACCAAACGGGCATAATTCACACAGTTCAACGATTCGACACATTCTAACAAGATACTAGAGCTAGATTATATAAAAGGAGATAGGGCTAAGCTTCACCACTTCCTCGCCGCCCCTATGCCCTTCCGGTCGCCGGCGCTGCTGTAGGCGTCCGCGGCAGGAGGTGGGTCGACGTTGGAGCCCTCGGAGCCGGACCCATCGTCATCGGAGGAGGAATCGGAGATGACGATGTAGCCCTGCAAGCGTCGGACGACGCGGTCCTGCTTGCGCTTGAGCTTGGCCACCCTCGCCGCTGCCTCCCGCTCGGAGTGCTCAATGCCGAACCGGAGCTGCTTCACGTTGATCCTCCGGAGTCGCCGGGCGTCCGTCTCCGCCGTGGTAAGTGACCGATGGTACACCCACTGGAGGAGACGCTCCTCCTCGTCGGGCACCGGCATCACGCGGCGGCGGCGGGCGGACGACGCACCCGCGTCGGACGTGACCCCCATCTCACGTGCCCTCTGCCTCTCGCGGCGGGCGGCGCCTGCCTCCGATTCCTGAGTCTGCATATGCGACACCGGCGGAGCGGGCACTAGAACCCACCGCTGCCCATGCGGAGCAGCGGCCGGAGGTGGAGGAGGACGTCAGGCGGGCGGCGCCGATTGGGCTTCCCTTGCAGATCCACACGTGGGGCGGGAAGGGCCGGCGCTGGCGTCGACGTTGCGGCGACGGGCGACAGGTGGCGTCGCACCTGACCCGGAGCTACTGCCCGTATCAACCCGCGAGCGCTCCAACGCGATATGGAGCGCCAGCTCATACTCGTCTCTGGAGCTGCCATCGGAGTGGCTGCTGGTGCTGGACATGGTCACCAGCGGTAGGGATTGGACGGATTGGGAAAGGGGAGCATCGCCGGTGCTAGGGATTGGACGGATTGGGGAAAGGAGAGCGTCGGGGAGCGGAGCAGAGCGGAGTGAAGTGAGCCTAGGATTTGCTCTGGAGGGGGATTTTGTGGGGTTGGGGTGGGCCAGGCGGACGCGCCCGGTGCCGTGGTTACTAACCTGACAATGAATACTGGGGTATGAATGAAGGGGCAGAGCCTAGCTACAACACAGGTGTGGCACTCGGTTTTTACGAGTTCAGGCCCCTCTCGGAGAAGGTAACAACCCTACATCTCATTGCCCGGAGGCTTGTTTGCTCTTAGGGTATGTGATTACAAGGGGATGCTGAACCCTGCGACGGAGGGAGATGGTGGCTTATATAGGAGTGCGCTGCGGCCTCTTTACCACCACGTCGCTAGGGCATTAATGACAATAACTACAGGAGTTACAGGTTATAACAGCCATGACTATAGAAGTTACTGGTAACGGTGGTCTTGACTGCACTTGAAGCTCGACTTAACACCTTCGGACCGTTGTAGCTCCCACATTGCCCCTGCGTCTCCACTGTCTGAGTGGTGTGATCTGGCCGACTGGAAGAAGGACGTCCGAGTGTCTTTGATGTATCCGAGTGGATTCCTTGACACATGCATCCGAATGTGTGTGTGGTCCAGGGACCTATTAATGACGGTGCGGGGCCCCTGGTGGGCCTTAGATGTCAGGTCTGTGACCCTACCAGTGGTAGGTGACCCCATCATTAGCCCCCGAATCGGTCGAGGCTTCGTGGGGTGAGTGAGTTGAGTTTCTGGATTGGTCTGAGTGCTTCGGAGGCACTCGATATCCATTCCCGAACAGTTCCCTTTAAGTGAAGCCATAGCAGATTCTGGACTAAATGTTTTTCGAGTGATTGGACATTGTTGATTGCTGGGCAAAATTCGGTGGCATTCGCGTGTCTCTCGGGAGAGATGGACTTGAAGGCCCGAGTGAGGGCATGCCATGAAACTCGAGTGACGACGCCGGCGTGTGGTCTGATTCTCCGGGGAGACACCAGTCCTTATCCTAGGGGAATGCCAGCTCGGGTCAGCTCCGAGTCCAAATTTAGGAGGCACACGCCTTGGTGCCTAGTGAAAGGGCCAAGTTAACCCGCGGAGGGGCGCTGAGCTCATCCCATCGCAAAATCCTGAAGGTGACTTCAGTCCGATGTTTTACGTGTTCGAGTGCACGGCAACCCGCGAAGGGTGGTCGGCCAGACCGATGGGCGCCCTTTAGGAAAGGGACAATGGAAATCAATCGGATTGCCTCTCAGCGGAAATTGCGGGATTTGAAATCCTACGTGCGCGCGTGGAAGCGGTTACGTCGCGGTTAGTGGGGAAAGTGGGGTGTGGCGCCTCGATTTTCGCCCTAATAACCGCCACGTGCCATGTTGGGGATATTTCCCAGCACGGGAGACCCGACAGGAGGAATGACCCGGCGATAGAGCTATAAGGCTCAGCGGGTTATCTCATTGTTGGGCCTTGAAGTTACATAATGGTCCGGCTCAACAGAGGCCTGGGGGAAAGAGGTGGCTCAGTGTGTGGGCCGGCTTTGAGAAGAAGAATAAGACAAGGAAGATTACCTCGGAGAACAAGTTATTTAGAATAAGAGTAGGATATGGGTTAAGGTTACAACCCGGACTCCCATGTAAACCTAGGGCTCAGCCTGTTATATAAAGGGGAGCGCCTAAGGTAGAAAGACTAAGTTGCAATCTCTCGAGAGCTAGGTTAGCGAATTCACACCCCTATAATCGAGATCTAAAGCAATACGATCAAGCAGGACGTAGGCTTTTACCTCCATCATGAGGGGCCGAACCTGGGTAACCTCGTGTATTCTCGTTCCCGATCAACCCTGTCAAGCTTCCACCTTCGTGCGATGGCCTCATCTCTATGTCCTTTTGCAAGGGCATCTGCCGTGATAAAACCACGACAGTTGGCACCCACCGCGGGGCGTACGCATGATGGAGATGAGTTCTTGGCGGGAGCCCTCCCAGGGTTCGGGAAGTACGCAATCGGCCAGATGACGAAGAGCCGCCGTGGAAAGCTCTACATCGACGACTCAAGCTGGGGCCCCGAGGCCGACTCAATCAAGTACGGATACCGGGTCCTCTTCGGCAAGTTCCATGTCTTCATCGGCGTCATCGGCGAGTCAGCCGCCGGGTTGGAGGCCGTTCCCGACATCGAGTCGGCCCATCGCGCCGATCCCCGCAGAACAAGACCCGGCCCGCCCAGAGCCGGCCGGACGCACGCCTTCGTGGGTTTCACCCAGGTGGTGGCTTTATCAGAAAATTCGCTATCTGGAGATGAGACGCTTGTGCAGTCTGATGGTGAGTCATCAATGGGGGAAACCGAGTCAATCCATCCCTTGTATGACGGGAGGCTCGGAGGATGCACTGATGAAGTTTTTCCTGAAACCCTCGAACCACCTCGGTTCGCTGTGGTTTACATGGCAGGCAGGCAAGACCCACCTCCCCTTCACGACCCGGTGGATCCCGCGGCCGGGCAGAATCTCACCATCGCCGGCTCAGGAGGGGCCGGCGCAGGCGGTTCTTGTTCTGGAGCAGACTTGTAAGTTTCAGCCCCTGGTCCAGAAGTTAGGGCGGCTCAAGAGAAAGGTCCAGGACATGGGCGATCTTATGGACGTCTTAACCCGGTATGTGATGTCTACTACACAACTTATTCTTGTAGACTCGTGTTGGGCCTCCAAGCACAGAGTTTTGTAGGACAGTAGCAATTTTCCCTCAAGTGGATGACCTAAGGTTTATCAATCCGTGGGAGGCGTAGGTTAAAGATGGTATCTCTCAAACAACCCTGCAACCAAATACAAGAAATCTCTTGTGTCCCCAACACACCAAATACAACGGCAAATTGTATAGGTGCACTAGTTCAGCGAAGAGATGGTGATACAAGTGTAGTATGAATAGTAGATATAGGTTTTTGTAATCTGAAAATGTAAAAACAGCAAGGTAGCAAATGATAAAATGGAGCACAAACTGTATTGCAATGCTTAAAAACAAGGCCTAGGGTTCATACTTTCACTAGTGTAATCTCTCAACGATGCTAACATAATTGGATCATATAACAATCCCTTAACGTGCGACAAAGAATCACTCCAAAGTTCCTATTAGCGGAGAACATAAGATAGAAATTGTTGTAGGGTACGAAACCACCTCAAAGTTATCTTTTCCGATCAATCTATTGAGCCATCCCTATAAGTGTCACGAACAGCCCTAGAGTTCGTACTAAAATAACACTATATGATACGCATCAACCAACTCTAATGCCACCTAGATACTCCAATGTCACCACAAGTATCCGTGAGTTGATTATTCGATATGCATCAAACAACTTCAGATTCATAATATTCAATCCACACAAAGACCTTCAAAGAGTGCCCCAAGATTTCTACCTAAGAAAGTAGGACGAAAATGTGCATCAACCCCTATGCATAGATTACCCCAATGTCACCTCGGGAATCCGCGAGTTGAGTGCCAAATCATACATCAAGTGGATCAATATAATACCCCATTGTCACCACGGGTATTCATATGCAAGACATACATCAAGTGTTCTCAAATCCATAAAAGTATTCAATCCGATAATAGTGAAACCTCAAAGGTAAAAACTCAATTCATCACAACAAGATAGAAAGGGAAGAAACACCATATGATCCAACTATATTAACAATGCTCGCGGTACATCAAGATCGTGCCAAATCAAGAACACGAGAGAGAGAGAGATCAAACACATAGCTACTAGTACATACCCTCAGCCCCGAGGGTGAACTACTCCCTCCTCGTCATGGAGACCGCCGGGATGATGAAGATGGCCTCCGGTGATGATTCCCCCCTCCGACAGGGTGCCAGAAAAGGGCTGTAGATGAGATCGTGGAGGTACAGAGACTTGCGGCGGCGTAAAAACTCATCTAGGTTAAATTTCGGAGGTTTCTGAATATATATGATTTTTCAGCATTGGAATCACGCGAAGAGGCGCCACAGGGGGCCCACGAGGCACCAGGGCGCGCCTGGGGGGGGGGGGGCAGGCGTGCCCGGGTGGCTCGTGGGGCCCCCTGTGGCTCTTCTGCTGCTCCACCGAAGCTTCCTGGGTCTGTTTCCTTCCAGAAAAAATCGTCAAAAAGTTTCGCTGCATTTGGACTTCATTTGATATGGATTTTCTGTAAAACCAAAAACAAGCAGAAAACATCAACTGGCACTGGGCACTAGGTCAATATGTTAGTCCATAAAAATTATTTAAAATCCATATAAAAGTGCACCAAAATCATATAAAACTATAATAAACATGGCATGAATACTTCATAAATTATAGATACGTTGGAGACGTATCAGTATGCAGAGTCAGACAATACGAAGGATCCTACATCTGATGATGACAAATCTGGCAAGGGCAAGAAAAACGGTGGTAAGGGTCACCAGCAGAACAATGGCAATGGGCAGGCCAATAGCAACAACAAGCACAAGAGTTATGAGGGCGGCTCTGATCTGGTAGCAAATACCAATACCGGCGGGAATAACCAGCGACAGAACAACGGCTCCAGGAAGCCTTTTCCGGTAACCGCCCCCGCAACTTTGAAGAAGCCCTCAAGGGTCCATGTCCCAAACACAACATTAATGGCAAGCTGTCTGCCCATTCATGGGAAAACTGTTATATTATGCAATAATTCTCCAATCGGGTATTCCAGAATCATCACAATGGAGGCGGCAACGGAGGACACCCTAGCAACCCCGGAACTTGGAACCAGGGAGCCGGCTTTCACGGAGCCGGCTCGCAAGGGCACTTCGCAGACCCCGGGTTCCAGGAGAACCACGGTTCGTATACCGGGTTTCAGGGGGCTGGCAGTGCCGGGGGCAATAATCAGCGTAACAATCAAGGAAATCAGAGTCAAGGCGGCCAGTCCGGATTCCAGAGCAATCCAAAGCAGTTAAACAGTGGCCAATATCATGTCTTTACCACCAGTACTTGCAAACGGGATCGGAAGGTTCAGCGGAGGGCTGCCCACTTGGTTGAGCCGGCAGTCCCGTATTATCTCAATTGGTCAGAGCAGCCGGTCACTTGGAGTCGAGCGGATCATCCGGAGTTTGTTGATCACCCGGGTCACCTGGCCTTGGTGGTGGCGCCACAAGTCGGCGGGTATACGTTGACAAAAGTGCTTATGGACAGCAGAAGCAGCATCAACATCCTTGACTATGATACTTTCAGACGGATGAACTGGTCCGAGAAACAACTCACCCCCTCAACTACAGTTTTTCATGGCATCGTCCCCGGCAAGTCGGCTTATCCCATTGGCAGGATTTCTTTGGAGGTGGCCTTCGGCGACGAATTTAATTATCACTCGGAGTTCTTGTCTTTTGAAGTGGTGAAGCTTAAAAGCCCCTATCATGTCCTCTTCGGAAGGCCGGCTTATGCACGGTTCATGGCGCGGCCGTGCTATGTTTATCTGAAATTAAAAATGTCGGGTCCGAAGGGTACCATTACTGTTGAGGGTAACCGGAGAGTTGCACTGGAGTGCGAGGAAGGGGATGCAGCTTATGCTGAGTCGGCTTGTGCAGCCGAAGAGCTGAAGTACTACAAGGACAATGTTGACCCGGCTGACAGAACCTCCCTGAAGAAGCCAACGACCGAGTCTGACCCTCTGCTCAAGTTTAAGTCGGCCAGAGACACAAAGCAAGTTGACTTTATCCCCGGTGATTCATCTGAGCAGTTCACCGTCGGGGCGAATATGGACCCAAAATAGGAAAGCGCGCTCATCGAGTTCATCTATGAGAACCGGGACATTTTTGCATGGAAACCTTCTGACATGCCAGGTGTACCGAGAGAACTTGCTGAGCACTCCCTTAATGTGGATCCTAAGTTTAAACTTGTTCGTCAGTATCTCCGTTGTTTTAATGAGCAAAGGCGGAAAGCTATTGGCGAAGAAGTGGCTCGGCTCCTAGCTTCCGGGTTTATCATTGAGGTTTTTCATCCAGAGTGGCTGGCTAACCCGGTTCTTGTTCTGAAGAAGAACGGGACTTGGCGAATGTGTGTTGATTACACGGACCTGAATAAAGCTTGTCCTAGTGATCCTTTTGCTCTGCCCCGAATTGACCAGATCATTGATGCCACGACGGGTTGTGAGTCTTTATGTTTTCTGGATGCTTATTTGGGTTATCATCAGATCAAGATGAAACTGGAGGACCAGGAAAAGACAACATTCATTACGCCTTTTGGAGCTTTCTGTTATACATCCATGCCGTTTGGTCTGAAATGTGCATAGGCGACTTATCAACGTTGTGTCCAAAATTGTTTCCACAAGAATATTGGGCGGAATGTTCATGCATATGTTGATGATAACGTGGTCAAATCTCGGAAGAAGGAAACATTGTTGGATGATTTCAAGGAGATGTTTGACAACCTCCGAGTTTACCAGATGAAGCTCAACCCGGAGAAGTGTGTTTTCGGTGTTCCTGCGGGGAAATTACTGGGTTTCCTAAGTTTCTGAGCATGGGATTGAGGCTAACCCGGAAGAAATCAAAGCAATCACGTCCCTGGCCAAGCCAGCCAATCTCAATGCCGTCCAGAAGCTGGCTGGGTGGGTTGCGGCGTTGAGCCGCTTCATAAGCCGGCTTGGGGAGAAGGCAATCCCGCTTTACCAGATGCCCTGGAAGTCAGATGATTTTGTTTGGAGCGATGCTGCAGATCAGGCTTTTGAATCTCTCAAGAAGCAGTTGTCTGAGCCGCCCGTCCTTGCTGCCCCTCGGGAGAAAGAGCCCATGCTGTTATATATTGCAGCTAACAGCAAGGCTGTCAGTGTCGCAGTTGTTGTGGAGCGAAAGGAAGCAGGCACAGAATACCCAGTTCAGCGCCTGATGTATTATATCAGTAAAGTTTTAATAGAATCCAAGCAGCGATATCCACATTGGCAGACACTGGTATATGTTGTATTCATGGCAAGTCGGAAGTTGAAACACTATTTTCACGAGCACCCCATTACTGTGGTCAGTTCCGCACCCCTTGGAGACATCATTCAGAACAGGGAAGCTACTGGCCGGGTTGCCAAGTGGGCGATTGAGATTGGGCCACATCATCTCAAATATATGCTGCGAACTGCTATTAAATCTCAAGCTTTGGTGGACTTCATCAATGACTGGACTGAATTACAGGCTCCGGAGGAGAAGCCGGATACCACGTATTGGTCTATTCACTTTGACGGTTCCAGGCAATTGGAAGGCTCGGGGGCTAGAGTTGTGATAACTTCCCCACGAGGTGACAAATTTTGTTATGTTTTGTGGCTTATGTTTCCTTGTACTAACAATGCAGCTGAATATGAGGCCTTGCTTCATGGGCTCTGTATGACAAAGGATATGAATTTAAGCCGGGTCATGTGCCTGGGCGACTCAGATTTGGTGGCTCAGCAAGTTTCTGGCACCTGGGATTCCAAGGATCCTCTCATGGCGGCTTATCGACGCGAAGTTACAAACATCGCTGGCTATTTCACAGGATATCAGGTGGATCATATTGATCGCCAGCTTAACGAGGTGGCGGATGCATTATCTCGTTTGGGGTCTCAGCGTAAGCCTGTTCCACCCAATGTTTTTCTGGATGTGTTGCACAACCCGTCAGTCAAGTTACCGACGGAGGAAGGCCTTGCTGTTCCTGATTCAGAGGCGGCTCTAGTGGCCGCTGTTCATGCTATACCAGATTGGACAGTACCTTACCTGGCTTATTTAAGCCGGGGCGAGCTCCCAGCAGAGGAAATCCTCGCTCGACAGATCATCCGGCGGTCCAAGTCCATGACTATAGTCAACGGCGAGTTGCATCGATGAAGTATCACAGGCGTCTTTCAGCGTTGTGTTTCTCCTGAGGAAGGTCGAGCCATTCTCAACGAAATCCATTCTAGTGATTGTGGGCATCATGCCGGCTCAAGGTCATTGGTTGCGAAGGCTTTTCGGCATGGTTTTTTATGGCTTACGGCTCATGCAGATGCAGAGGACATTGTCCGCAAGTGTGATGGTTGTCAGAAATTTGCTCGTCAAGCTCTTGTGCCGGCTCAGGAGTTGAGGATGATTCCCATAACCTGGCCCTTTGCAGTCTGGGGGCTTGACATGGTTGGGCCTTTCAAGAGATCCAAAAATAAACATACTCATTTACTGGTAGCTGTTGACAAGTTCACCAAGTGGGTTGAAGCAGAGCCAGTCAGTCGTTGTGATGCTGCTACAGCAGTTAAATTCCTCAAAAAGCTAATCTATCATTTTGGCTATCCACACAACATTATTACAGACAATGGTACTAATCTTTCCAAAGGAGTCATGAAGCAGTACTGCCAACAGGAGCACATCAGGCTGGACTTAGCATCTGTCGCACATCCTCAGTCCAATGGACAGGCAGAACGCGCTAATCAGGAGTTGTTGCATGGCATCAAACCCTGGATCATGGTACCTTTGCAACGCACGCCCGGTTGCTGGGAAGAAGAGTTGTCTGCAGTACTTTGGAGCATAAGGACGACTCCCAACAGGTCGACAGGCCACACGCCATTTTTCCTGGTCTATGGTGCAGAGGTTGTCCTTCCAAGTGATATTCGTCATGACTCCTCCCGGGTTGCAGCTTATGTGGAGGTTGATAATGAGCAAGCTCGTCAGGATGCTTTTGATGCTCTGGAAGAAGAATGCGAGCTTGCTGCGTCCAGATCAGCAATCTATCAACAAGACCTACGTCGCTATCATAGCCGTAGAGTCTGAAGCCGTACCTTTCAGGAAGGCGACTTAGTGCTCCGTTTGTTACAAGATCAGTCAGGTATGCATAAGCTTTCGCCGCCTTGGGAAGGACCTTTCGTCGTCAGCAAGAATCTCAACAACGGGTCATACTACCTTGTTGACATACGTGAGGCAGATAAGTCACGTACCTCTGAAGAGGAGGGCAGCCGACCCTGGAACATTGCACATCTCCGGCCATACTATACCTAAGTCACGGACTGGGTGGTATCTTTTGTACATACCTTCATCATATATATACATATTTTGATCAATGAAATAAAGCCGGCGTCTCTGTATAAGAGAGATAGTCGTTTCGCCTCAAATTGTGTGTTGAGTCTTTTTTCTTTGATCATTGGTTACTTGGGGGCTTCCAACTCATCAAGTTTAGTTTTAACATCCCTTTAACCCGGCAAAAAGCCAAAATTTCTTGGTTAAACCTGCCTGTTTGCAAGATGCTACTCTGCAAAGGTGACCCGGTGTACGCCTGTCGAGTCAATCACAGAGGTGACCCTGAACTCGTCAGAGTTAAAACACCAGTTGGTCACGTGAGAGCCGGCTTTCAGAGAGTAAGGATAAACCAAAAGAGGCGATAAAACCTGCTTCATGAAAGCGAATAAGACTTGAGTCTCGAAAGCCGGTCTTTCAGTCGTGCCTTGCAAGCCGGCTTTTTATTGTTTCTTGCATTAATATCATCTGTGACATGCATACATACATCCATGCATTGCATATATTCCTGAACTAAGGTTATTTTTTGTTTTAAGTCGGTAGATTAACTTTGCCGGGTTATCATACAACCTGAGTTTTTCCATAAACACCACTGGTGTTTTCAGTTACCCGCGTCGACGGGTCTCAAATATTAGCCCAGGTCGTGTCTCGCACGCCGGCTTATTATATCTTTTATGATACTGTTTCTTTATACTTGTATATGATTATAATCATTGCAGATTTTCATCAAATTTTGCCGAGTTGCGTGCATAACCTGGCCTTTCAATATCTCTTAAGTATGTTGCAGCATATTGCGGCATGTTTGGGATTTCTTATATATATATATGTTTTGGCGCGTCATTTTGGCAAGCATAGTTGTGCTATTCAAAGATATTTCATGACTGCCAATTTCAAAGATCCGTCATATCATGGAACAGACAAAGACATGTTCTTGATCAGATGTTTGAAGGCATCATCCAAAGCAGATCCAGCAAAGTTTAACTACAATATTACAAGCCATGTCAGGGCTAAAAATATGATCAAGTGTTTTTTGAATTCATTATGGAGCTTCATGGCTGCGAGCCGGCGAGCTGGCCTTCTGACTCATGGTTGGCACCACTGGATGCTGGGTCAGCCTGCGACGTCGCATCTGTTTCTGCCATCCGGAGGTCGTCCTACAGCCATTGGATGGATCTCAATGCTTCAAAAATTGAGTCTTCCGTCATCACAGGTGATGGGTCGACATCAGGGGCGAAGGAGTGCTTACGAGGACGAGTAAGGTTCACTGGCTCTGGATTTGGTGGCTCAATGTGCTCATTGGCTTCGGAGTGGCCAGCTTGGTACTTGGTGAGATCAGCCTCCTCTGTCAGGATTGTTGCCGCAACCCGGGTTTCTTTGATACACCGTAGGAAGTCTTGCCTGGTGAAGGGCGTGTCATCGGTGTTGTACTCCGGGTATCCACCTACTATCTGAGCTGGGTCTAACTCTGGTACGTAGGCTTTGGCGCGGGCAAGGACAGCAAGAGCTCCGTGATGGCAAGCCGCCTTTTTCCACTCCTAGAACCATTTGGGCACCACAAACAACTCCTTGAGCATATCCATAATGTGCAGTGGTGGTGTCTTCAAGTTCTTTACTGCCATAATGCAGCGCGAGCCGCCTATGTACAATTGCTCCAGGAAGGTATATACGGCTTTGAGCTTCACAAGTGGTGGGGCAACAGCTTGTGTTGTTCTTCTACCTGTTAACAAAGGTGCAGTCTCAGTAAGACAGCAATACAAACACTCGAGTCTTTTTCTCACTCAGTAAAAGGGGACTTACCAAAAATTGCTATGCACATAGCGGTAATGTGGTCCTTGAGGGTTTGC
Organism: Elymus sibiricus; assembly: GCA_039707655.1. Lineage (NCBI taxonomy): Eukaryota > Viridiplantae > Streptophyta > Magnoliopsida > Poales > Poaceae > Elymus > Elymus sibiricus. The sequence goes on along the minus strand of CM077674.1, from coordinate 323,305,689 downwards.
AGTTCTTGTGTTACCGGCTCCAGCTTAGACTCGGCATCTTCAGCATGTTTCAGAAAGCCGGCTCTCTCTAATTCAAATGCCGCTTTGGTCTTTTCCAGCGCATCTGTGGTATTAAGCAAGGATTTGCGGAAGTTTGCAGATAAGCATTCTGTTTCCTCCTGCTGATTCTTTTCCTTCTTCATGGCCTTCTGAAGATTGGCCGCCTTGGACTCAGCATCGTTCAGCATGTCCTGCATGATAATTTTTCCAAAGTTACATGATGAGCATAATAGTCCCGAGTCGCCATGCTGGTCGACCCGGCTCTTGGGGGCTATATTTATCCGCGCTTTCTCAAATCAGTTAAGTCCCATGAAGATGCAAGCATTCCACATGGCACTTGGGGGGTAATGCATAGTTGTTCTCTCTCCATACATTCAGAGACCCGGCCCATCATATCATGATGAGCCGGGCCTTGGGGGCTACACTTTGATTAAAGGTTTTACGGATACATACAAGTCCCTAGTCATTATGTTATAATAACCCGGCACTTGGGGGCTGCATGTATATATACAAGGATAGATGGAAGAAATTACCTCATACTTTCGCTTGAGGGATGTCACCATCGCAATTTCTGTACCCGGCTCTCAGACAGCCGGGTCAAGACAGATTGATGGAGTGAGTTGATGTCCTGGTCTTCAAATGAGTGGTAATGAAGAGCCGCCTTCCCTTTGTTTTTTGGAGATTCAGCCTTGGAGGGAATTTTTGTTAGAGCAGTGGATGCTTCCAGTACAGGTGTTGGGGATATTTCCCGACGTGTAGACCCGGTAGAAGGATGACCCGGCCATAGAGCTGAAGGGCTCTGTGGGGCATCTCACTGCTGGGCCTTGGAGATACCAAGCGGGTCGGCTTAACAGGAGGCCTGGTGAGAAGAGGCGGCTCGGTGTACGGGCCGGCTTAATAATAAAGATAAGACAAGGAAGATTATCTTGGAGAATAAGTAGAATAATAGTAAGATACGGGTTAAGCCTACAACCCGGACTCTCATGTAACCCTAGAGCTCAACCTATATATAAAGGGGGGCGCCTACGGTAGAAAGCCTAAGTTGCAATCCCTCGAGAGCTAGGTTTGTGAATTCGCACCCTTGTAATCGAAATCTAAAGCAATACAATCAAGCATGACGTAGGCTTTTACCTCCATCGTGAGGGGCCAAACCTAGGTAATCTCGTGTCTTCTCGTTCCCGATCAACCTCGCTAAGCTTCCACCTTTGTGCGATGGCCTCATCTCTAAGTCCTTTCACAAGGGCATCTGCCGTGTCAAAACCACGATAGTTGGCGCCCACCGTGGGGCCCACGCACGGTGGAGTTGAGTTCTTAGCGGGAGGTCTCCCAGGGTTCGGGAAGTACGTGGTTGGCTTGATGATGAAAAGCCGCCGCAGGAAGCTGTACATCGACGATTCGTAATGGGGCCCCGACGCTGACTCAATCGAGTACGGGTATCGGGTCCCCTTTGGCAAGATCCACAGCTTCATCGGTGTTGTCGGAGAGTCGGCTGCCGGCTTGGAGGCTATCACCGGCGTCGAGTCAGCTCGCCGCGCTGGTCCAAGCCAGGCAAGCCGGCCGGGAGCATGTCTTCGTAGGGTTCACCCAAGGGGTGGCCCTGTCGGAGAACTCCCTGTCTGGAGACGACACGCTCGTTCAATCTGATGGCGAATCCTCGATGGGAGAAACCGAGTCGATCCGTCCCCTGTATGATGGAAGGCTGGGATATACTGATGAAGTCTTTCCAGAGGCCTGTGAGCCACCTCGCTTTGCAGCGGTCTACATGGCGGGTAGACAGGATCCTGCGCGCGACCCAGTCGATCCAGCGACTGGGCAGAATCTCACCCTAGCCGGCTCAGCAGGAGCCGGCGCGGCTGCTGCCGGCTCTCAGAAAACCGGGGCACAGGCGCTTACGAACTTGATGAATACTCTGACAGCCCTGTTGGCTGAGCCGGTTACTGTGGAGAACGCAGCTGCACGCAACACGGACATCACGAAGTGTCGCGAGCAGATGGCCAAGATCCAAGAGGATATCAATGCTAAAAACACCCGCATGGCAGAGGCGCAAGCCCGGCTTGCCGAGGAGAGACAACGTCTGGATGAAGAGGCTCATTATTTAAGCCGACGGCAGGCCGAGTCAGAGCTCGTCCACCGAAGGCGTCATCAAAGTCGTCTTCCGGCTAATATTGAGCCAACTTAGCTGTTTACCACGCCAGCCGATTAGCCGGCTCCGACAAACCCGGGGGCTGGAGTTGTGCCCCCGGGAGGACCACTTTTGCAGCAGCCAGCTTAGCGGAGGGAGCTGGCTCAGCATCACACACCAGATCAGCAGTAGCAGCTACCGTCTCGCCGTTTCCAGACCCCAATTAGACATTATTCCAACTCGGTCGACAACATGCTGGCGGCGACTCACAATCTGGCGGCAATCCCAATTGAGGGAGACGGTCCAGCTCAGGTCGAGGCCAAGAATGCCATCGCGATGCTTAAGACAGCAATGGTGCAGCAAGCCAACTATTCTCATAGCCAGCACCGGCTCCACTCAACCCCTCACCAGAGTCACACCGGGAGCCAACACCCTGAGTCACCAGCAGTTTCCAGCAGCGCACACCGCAGAAGGGCCGTGTAGCCACTGGCAAATCAGCACCAACCCAGGATTCCAAATGCACAGGATATTGTGGACACCGCTCGGGCCCTACGAGCGTTGGAAGAGGAAAACACACGGGTGGTGTATAATCAGCCTGCCACACACGACTCGCCCGCCGCAACCCAGACAGCTGGCCGGCTTGGGGGCCTATCAAGCCGCATGACCGGGACTCCTTGTCTAGTCCTGGTGCTGCGAGATGCACGCATGCCCCCAGATTTCAAAGGTCCTCGCAAGATTCCTAACTATATAGTGAATCTGGAGCCGACCGAGTGGATCGAGAGTTACAAGCTGGCAATGGATCTGTTGAGAGCAAGTGAGTCAGTGTGTGCACGTTATCTGCCTCTCATGTTGGAAGGTCCCGCACGCACTTGGTTGAAAAACCTACCGGTGAATTCTATCAACACATGGCAGGAACTGAAGGAGCGCTTCATCAAGAATTTCCAGGGAACCTGCAAAAGGCCAACTACAATTGTTGATCTTGAACATTGTGTTCAGCGTGAGGATGAATCGGCGCATCATTGGGCTCGCCGGGTTGCGGAAGTTATGCATAGTTCAGATAGCATTTCGACTGCACAGGCGGTGCTCGTTCTGGAACGAACATGCAAGTTTCAGCCCCTGGTCCAAAAATTAGGGCGACTTAAGAGAAAGGCCCAAGATATGGGTGATCTCATGGATGTCTTAACCCGGTATGCTGAATCAGATAATACTAAGGATCCGCCGTCTGATGAGGAAAAATCCGGTAAGGGCAAGAAAAATTGTGGCAAGGGTCACCAGCAGAACAATGGCAATGGGCAGAACAACAACAGTGGTAAACGCAAAGGTTATGAAGGCGGCTCTGATCTGGTAGCAAATATAAATACTGGTAACAAAAATCAGTGTCAGAACAATGGCTCTAGGAGGCAGACCTCTGGCAATCGCCCTCTCAGCTTCGAGGAGGCCCTCAAGGGTCCATGTCCAAAGCACAGTTTCAATGGTAAGCCGTCTAGCCACTCCTGGGAAAACTGCTACATCATGCAAGAGTTCTCCAAACGGATCTTCCAGAATCATCACAACGGCGGTGGCAATGGTGGTCAACCCGACAATCAGGGATCCGGCTTCCAGGGAGCCGGCTCACACAGGCCCTTTGCAGGCCCCGGGTTCCAAGGGAACAACGTGCAGAATACTGGGTTTCAGGGGGCTGGCAATACTGGAGGCAGCTATCTGCGGAACAACCAAGGAAATCAGCATCAAGCCGGCCAGTCAGGATTTCAGAGCAATCCGAAGCAGTTGAATAGTGGGCAATATCATGTTTTCACCACTAGTACCTGCAAACGTGATAGGAATGTGCAGCGGCGAGCTGCCAATTTGGTTGAGCCGGCAGCCCCGTACTATCTCAATTGGTAAGAGCAACCAGTTACTTGGAGCCGAGCAGATCATCCAGTGCTCCTTGATCACCCTGGTCATTTGGCTCTGGTGGTGGCACCACAAGTCGGCGGATATACATTGTCCAAAGTGCTCATGGATGGTGGCAGCATCATTAATATATTGTATTATGATACTTTCAGACGGATGAATCTGTCTGATAAGCAGTTGACTCCATCCTCCACAGTTTTTCATGGCATTGTCCCTGGCAAGTCAGCCTATCCTGTGGGCAGAATATCCCTGGAAGTGGCCTTCGGCTCAGAGGATAACTACGGTTCTGAATTTCTGTCCTTTGAGGTAGTCAAATTGAAAAGCCCGTACCATGACCTATTTGGTAGGCCGGCTTATGCACGGTTCATGGCACGACCATGCTATGTTTATCTAAAGTTAAAGATGCCAGGTCCGAGGGGAACCATCACAGTTGAAGGCAATCGGAAAATTGCGCTTGAGTGCGAGGAAGGAGATGCAGCATATGCTGAGACGGCTTGCGGTGCAGAAGAATTGCGGTATTATAAGGACAATGTTGACCCGGCTGACAGAACCTCTCTGAAGAAGCCAACGATGGAGTCAGACCCTTTGCTCAAATTTAAGTCGGCCAGGGACACCAAGCAAGTTGATTTCACCCCGGGTAATCCTTCTGAGCAGTTCACCATAGGGGCGAATATGGATCCCAAATAGGAAAGCGCGCTCATCGAGTTCATTTGTGAGAACCGGGACATCTTTGCATGGAAACCTTCTGACATGCCAGGTGTACCGAGAGAACTCGCTGAGCACTCCCTTAATGTGGATCCTAAGTTTAAACCAGTTCACCAGTATCTCCGTCGTTTTAATGAAGAGAGGCAGAAAGCTATTGGTGAAGAGGTGGCCCGGCTCCTAGCTACCGGGTTCATTGTTGAAGTCTTCCATCCGGAGTGGTTAGCCAACCCGGTGCTTGTTCTGAAGAAAAACAAGACTTGGCGGATGTGTGTTGATTACACAGACCTAAATAAGGCTTGTCCTAGTGACCCCTTTGCTTTGCCCCGTATTGACCAGATCATTGATGCTACGGCGGGTTGTGAGTGTTTATACTTTCTGGATGCTTACTTTGGTTATCATCAGATCAAGATGAAGCAGGAGGATCAGGAAAAGACGGCTTTCATCACACCCTTTGGAGCTTTTTGTTATACGACCATGCCGTTTAGTCTGAAGTGTGCACAGGCGACTTACCAGCGCTGTGTCCAAAGTTGTTTCCACAAGTAGATTGGGCGGAATGTCCATGCATATTTTGATGACATTGTGGTTAAATCCTGCAAGAAAGAAACCTTGTTGGAGGATCTTAAGGAAACATTTGACAATCTCCGCGTCTACCAGATGAAACTTAACCCGGAGAAGTGTGTCTTCGGCGTCCCTGCAGGAAAGCTACTGGGATTTCTTGTTTCTGAGCGTGGCATTGAAGCTAACCCGGAAAAGATCAAGGCAATCATGACCCTGGCTAAGCCGGCAAACCTTAACGCTGTGCAAAAGCTGGCTGGGCAGGTTGCGGCGTTGAGCCGCTTCATAAGCCGGCTCGGGGAGAAGGCAATTCCACTGTATCAACTCCTCAGGAAATCAGATGACTTTGTTTGGAGTGATGCTGCAGATCAGGCTTTTGAAGCTCTCAAAAAACAGTTGTCTGAGCCGCCTGTCCTTGCTGCTCCTCATGAGAAGGAACCTATGCTGTTATATATTGCTGCTAACAACAAGGCTGTAAGCGTTGCAGTTATTGTAGAGCGCAAGGAGGAAGGCAAGGAATATCCAGTTCAACGCCCTGTGTATTATATCAGCGAAGTATTAATGGAGTCCATGCAGCGATATTCGCATTGGCAGAAACTGGTCTATGGAGTGTTCATGGCTAGTCGCAAGCTGAAGCATTACTTCCACGAGCATCCAATCACTGTGGTCAGCTCAGCACCTCTTGGGGACATAATCCAGAACCGGGAAGCCACGGGCCGGGTTGCTAAGTGGGCCATCGAGCTTGGTCCACATCATCTCAAATATGTGCCTCACACAGCAATCAAATCTCAGGCTTTGGTGGATTTCATCAATGATTGGACAGAGTTACAGGCTCCCTAAGAGAAGCCCGACACGACATATTGGTCCATACATTTCGATGGCTCAAGGCAGCTAGAAGTCTCGGGGGCTGGAGTTGTGATAACTTCCCCGCAAGGAGATAAGTTCTGTTATGTTTTAAGACTTATGTTCCCATGTACTAACAATGCAGCAGAATATGAGGCATTGCTTCATGGACTCCGAATGGCCAAGGAGATGAATTTGAGATGGGTCAGGTGCCTGGGCGACTCAGATTTGGTGGCCCAGCAGGTTTCTGGCACATGGGACTCCAAGGATCCTCTTATGGTGGCTTATCGGCACGCGGTCACTAATATTGCTGGACACTTCAAGGGTTATCAAGTTGATCACATTGATCGCTGGCAGAATGAGGCAGCAGATGCACTCTCTCGCTTGGGTTCTCAGCGCAAGCCGGTGCCACCCAATGTTTTTCTGGACATTTTGCATAACCCGTCTGTCAAGTTGCCAACGGAGGAAGACTTGGCTATTCCTAACCCAGAGGCGGCTCTAGTGGCTGTTGTTCATGCTATACCTGATTGGACAATTCCTTACTTGGCTTCTCTAAGTCGGGGAGAACTTCCAGCAGAAGAAATCATCGCTCGACAGATAATCAGATGATCCTACTCTATGATTGTCGTCAATGGTGAGTTGCACCGACGAAGTGTCACTGGTGTTTTTTAGCGTTGTGTTTCACCTGAGGAAGGCCGTGTAATTCTCAATGAGATTCATTCTGGCGATTGTGGTCACCATGCCGGCTCAAGATCACTTGTCGCGAAAGCTTTCCGGCACAGGTTTTACTGGCTCATAGCCCACGCCGATGCAGAAGATATTGTGCGCAAGTGTGATGGTTGCCAAAAGTATGCTCGCCAGGCTCATGTGTCGGCTTAAGAGTTGAGGATGATTCCAATAACTTGGCCTTTTGCAGTCTGACGGCTTGACATGGTTGGACCCTTTAAACGCTCTAAAAATAAACATACTCACTTATTGGTAGCTGTGGACAAATTCACCAAGTGGGTGGAAACAGAACCGGTCAGTCGGTGTGATGCTGCTACAGCCGTCAAGTTTTTGAAAAAGTTGATATATCGCTTCGGCTATCCACATAGTATCATCACAGACAATGGAACCAATCTTTCCAAAGGAGTCATGAAACAGTTCTGTCAACAGGAGCACATCCGGCTTGATTTAGTATCGGTTGCGCATCCTCAGTCCAACGGGCAGGCAGAAAGAGCTAATCAGGAATTGCTGCGCGGAATCAAACCCCGGCTCATGGTGCCTTTACAACGCATGCCGGGTTGCTGGGAAGAGGAGTTACCTGCAGTGCTTTGGAGCATACGGACTACTTCCAACAGGTCAACAGGCTATACGCCGTTTTTCCTGGTCTATGGTGCAGAAGCTGTACTTCCAAGCGATATTCGTCATGACTCCCCTCGAGTGGTGGCTTATGTGGAATCAGATAATGAGCAAGCTCGCCAAGATGCCCTTGATGCTCTGGAGGAAGAACGCGAACTTGTCGCGTCCAGATCAGCAATTTATCAACAAGACCTACGTCGCTATCACAGTCGTAGAGTTCGAAGCCAAACTTTTCAGGAAGGTGACTTAGTGCTCCGTCTGATACAAGATCAGACAGGCATGCATAAGCTTTCACCGCCTTGGGAAGGGCTCTTTGTGGTCAGCAAGAATCTCAACAACGGGTCATATTACCTAGTTGATATACGTGAGGCAGATAAATCACGTACTTCTGAAGAGGAGGGAAGCCGGCCCTGGAACATCGCCCATCTCCGGCCATACTACACCTAAGTCATAGACTGGGTCATATTTTTTGTACATACCTTCTATCATGTATATACATATTTTGATCAATGAAATAAATACCGACAGCTCTGTATAAGAGAGTTTGTCGTTTCGCCTCAAAATTGTGTGTTGAGTCTTTATTGGTTGATCATTGGTTACTTGGGGGCTTCCAACTCATTGAGTTTAGCTTACAAAACCCTTTAACCCGGCAGAAAGCCACAACTTGGTTAAACCTGCCTGTCAGGAAAATGCTACTCCGAAAAGATGACCCGGCGTACGCCTGATGAGTCAATCACAAAGGTGACCCTGAATTCATCGGAGTTAAAACGTTTGTTGGTCATGTGAGAGCCGGCTTTCAGAAAGTGAGGATAAACCAAAAGGCCAAAGCGCCTGCTTCATGAAAGCAAATCAGACTCGTGCCTAAAAAAGGTCGGTCTTTACGTCGTGCTGCGTAAGCCGACAATTTAAAATTCATGTTTTGCATTATTGTTACTTCTTGCATGCATGCATAGTCTTTGTTTTCATACATTCTGCATTACAGTCACTTTTTCATTATCTGGCAGCAAGGCTTGCCGAGTTATTTTTTCTTAACACATCACTGGTGTGAGCTCGTAATTAACGCAGCTGACTCTATGCTCGTATCCTGAGCGGCAAAAGACTTGTCATTTCAAGCAGCAAGTTTATACAAGCAATAAAAAAGCAGCAAGTGCATGATGGCACTTGGACCAACATAAGTTTCTGATATACAACTATTACAAGCCGCCCACCAGGCTGCGGCCACAACAAAAGTTTCCAAGTTCAGCTGCAATAAATAAAGAGCCGGTGTTCTATGTTGCCGGGTTAGGATTGGCGCCGGAGGTTGAAGGAGCGCCATGTCCCGGCTCTTCACGCTCGTCGTCATCCTCCGCCTCTTCCTGACTTGTTGATTCGCCGGTCGACCACTGAATTGAGCGCAATGCTTCAAACATTGCATCGGCAGTTATCATAGAGGAAGGGTCAACGTCAGGGGCAAAGGATGGCTTACGCGCATTAGTAAGAGCCACTGGCTGAAACCTGTGACGCCCCCGACTCAATCGTGCACTAATCATACACACAAATGCGCACGATCAAGCCCAGGGACTCACGGGAAGATATCACAACACAACTCTAGACACAAAATAAAATAATACAAGCTTTATATTACAAGCCAGGGGCCTTGAGGGCTCGAATACATAAGCTCGAGTTACACAAGAGTCAGCGGAAGCATTAGTATCTGAGTACAGACATAATTAGACAAGATTACCTTAAGAAGGCTGAACAAAACAACGACAACTAGATCGAAAAGGAGCAGGCCTCCTGCTTGGGAGCCCCCGAACTACTCCTGGTCGACGTTCTCCACGTAGTAGTAAGCTCCGTCGGGGTAGTGGTAGTCATCGGCGGGATCAGCTGGCTCCGGGGCTCCGTCATCTGATCGCAGCAATCGGGTAGGGGAAAAAAAAGGTAGCAAAGCAACCGTGAGTACTCATCGAAAGTACACGCAAAACTTACATCAGAACTATGCTAAGTATGCATCGGTATCAAGGAAGGGGCTGTATCTGTGAACTATACTGCAGAAATGCCAGAATAGAGAGGAAGGCCTAGCCTAGCTAAGGCTAGCATCTTGCAACGTCTTGCAGCATTAGAAGAGTGCAGATTAGCATATATTAAAACAATCTATCTATACCTATACTAATTAGGCACTTCCAAGAAATTCCCACGTTAATTAGTAAATATGAGCCGTTTATCTGGTGGGACCGAATTATTACGGTGTAGATTAACCCACGCAATCTTTTTTTCGCAATCTTTTATTTTTTGGAAAAAAACGTTCCATGAAACCAAGTTAAATTACGGTGGAGGTTAATCCATCCGATCTTCCCATGCTTTTTCAAACCTGATCTTTCCACGTTAATTAGGTCATGCGTTTCCCTAAAAAAAAAGGTCATGCGTGTATGTACTGCAGCCGTCACGTGCAATTCCTCATGGAATCCCGGAAACACACGCACGCTGTCACGTGCAATTTCTCATGGAATCCCGGAAACGCACGCACGTCTCTTTACACGCACGTCATCTCTCTCGAATCTCTCTCCCGAAGATCATTGGCCCGTGTTCCTCCATCGCCTCCTTCGCTTTCCCTCCTCCCCCACCTCTCCATGTCCTGTTCTAATGCAGTCCTAGACCTCGAAGATCCATCCGCGATGCAATCCCATCTCTCCTCCTCTCCTTCCTCCCCAACCTTTAATTCTCCTCTTATTATAAGTTTTCAAATCCAGTATGATTGATGGATCAGATGTGGAGGTGTATCCATGAGTGTTTGAAGAAAGGAAGCCGCCATTGAATCCCGTGGCTCCGAGTTGAGGAATTACGTTGGACTAGCGGCACTGCAACTCACACTCCAAACCCTATTCAAGTTCATCTCCTGGGAGAGCCACTAATAAGTCGGCTTGATCCATATATCTCATCAAGAAGAACTAGATATTCTCGTGTCTATCTTTCATCACTTCTCTTTTCTTTATCAGATTATACGTTTTGGGGATTGGAGGAGAACCAGCTAGGTGCTCGGCATCGCCTAAAGTGGCACTCCCACAGTAAGTTTTTGTTAAAGTGCATCTACATCAGCCACCCAGGAGTCAGTTTACGTAGATTGTTTATAGGAAACTTTACACAGATGTCTTCCCATGCAACAGTCTTTCTTAGACAATAGAATTGGTTGACAGTTCCTATGGAGAGATATTTTTATTTTGTATGTTTTATCTACGAGTAAATACTAATTCTTAGATTATTTGTGAGGTACCATGGAATATATATTAAATAATTCTTTCTTCCAGTATTGAAAAACAGTATGCTGACATTTAAGTCTTACAAACTTACCAAATTTCTCAAAATTCTTTCTAATATATATAGTGCATACTCTTTCCTTTGTCGATCAGTAGTAAGATTATAAAATTGTTGCACATGCAAAAATTAAGCAAGATGTATGGCGTACTTAGTTATACAGGTTGATGCTTATAAGACATACATTTATTGTAGTATTAAACACTAATATAAAATTTTGCTGGAAATATAATCATAACATCCATATTTCCTAGGTTTGTTTCTAATAATGTGCATGATCTTTCCTTTGTAATCCCAGTGTTTAGATTTTAGAGATGCTACCTATGTTAATATATTTTTCAGCCCTCTTAGTGATTTCCATATTTGAAGGCGGGAGCTGTGTGCATTGATAATGATCAAAATATTGTCAGATAACATGTTTTTACGAAATTAGCAGATTTATGTGTTCCGTTGTGCACAACAGACTATTTAGAGTACATGCATGACACTATATCTACTTCTGAAAACTGTATTCTAGAACACGAACTGTAAAAAGTATTATGTGAACAAACTTAAGCACTACCATACTATTTGTAAGTAGATTGCAAATATGATGTACAATTTTCATCTAGAATTTTCAAGTGATTAACTACATCCAATTTCAGGATGGTCGCTTTATTGATCACAATTTTTGGCTTTTGTAGGTATGGAATCAATTTGCCTCTCAATAGGTTTCTACCTCTCTGAATTCCTATTCATGTTGCCACATAATTACATCATTTGCTTTTTAGGAAAATCAATGTATAGATCCATTGTTTCTTTGTACGATGAACATGCACTTATGTTTGTTTATTGGACTGATTCTGCACTGTTTTGTTGCTATGCTTAGAAGACTAGAGTATACTTGAAATTGCTCAGTAAATCTTTTATATATCCACTTGCATAGATGGCTCAATCCAGAACCTATACTGATGACTAAATATAGCACCTATAATGGGTCATTTCTCCTAAGAAGGCTAAGTGACCTGAACTTTTCGCTTGAGTTCCAAAAAGTTGCTTAATGATCTAGCATTTTTGGGTTTTATAGCACTTTGACCATAATCCTTTGATTTCCTAACTTAACTGAAATCTTACAGTTTCATACCACAATTTGATAATCTTACTGAATTCTGCACTCATGTTTGCAGTTGAACACAATAACTGATTTTTTTTTCTTTGGAAAAGACTAACTGAAATTGATAAGTATGCAACGATTTCTACCCTTCAACATGACTAACATGTTGTGAGTTACTACTTCAGATAAGTAACAACTATCTTATTTTCTATTTGTAAATGACATGTAGAGAGGTCGCTCTGGCTGAACCATCCATTTACACACTACCTACCCCAGGCTTCCATCACAACACTCTATAGGTATCCAGGCACTATCCTATATCTACACACGAGCTTCTCTAACAGATTGACTCCACTGATTGTGACAAAGCATGTGTGTGGCCATGATGCAGACCTTATCTTGGCATGAGATTCGATTCCCTTATGTGATACAATTAGATGCTACTTTTCTTATTCATGTATTGGTATCTGCAGCTTCCATCGACTACTCCCTTACAGCGACATGATAGCTCACTGGCATGTTCACCAATTGCTCTTTCAAAATGACAAACTGACTCAACTCTATTTCTTATGTGTGTTACTAAGTACTAGCTGCAATTTTTTTTTCTAGCAATGGAAATTTTATAATCATTAGGCTTTTTGAGACACTGAGGTCTCCAACGATTAATTGTTTTTTTAGATTTATGCAACCAGGTCATATAGTCTTGGTAATTCTTGGTAGATCTCCTTAATTTTTAACTGAATATAGACATATACTGGCAGTAAGACTGTTTTCGTAAATATCTTTGACATGTTTTATTCTACTGTCTGATTAAATTAGTGTTGTGTGCTCCCATCATCGATTACTTTTTGCATATGAATTATAACAATAAGTAGTATATTGGTTCTTTAGTGTTTCCAGGTAGAAGATGATTTAAATATAGATATCCGATCTGTGTATTGCAACAACAGTCAATTCCGATACTGGATTATATCGATCGGACCAAACTCTGTTTGGATAAAATTTGCATCGAGTGGTCAGGAGTAGAGAAGAGGCCATGGTCGATAGTGGCGCTTGAGGAAATGGATATATATGGCTTTAAGTTTGTAGGAAGTTGTATACGACCGAGGCAAGTTGTAATATCTCCTGCATAATTACATAGGCTAAGAGTTTCATGTATCTTGATAGTTGTGCTTTATTTCCTAGGACAACATGCCCTTACTGTTCATATCATGGTTTGTTTACACATTAATTCATACAAATTTGTTACTTCTAATTAAAAATAATAATATCTAATACAATGGTGCCCCTATATCTTGCCTTGACACTTTGAAGACATGTTTGTTTCGTAGATACATAGAGATAGATCATGGCCTCTTGCTGGAAATAGCAGCAACAGCAGCACTCATCACATAAATATTACGAAATCTACCCACATTAAAAAAACACATGCATATGATTGAAATTAAAGAATGCATGGGTCTCTATTTCTATATACTCCCTCTGTCCCAAAAGATGGCATATAAATTCATTTAAAAAGTCAAATATTTTTAGTTTTGACCAAGTATATTGAAGAATATATAATCAACTACAATACTGAATTAATATATTAAGAAAATATATTGGATATATTGATATTTATTTGGTATTGTATATCTTCATATTTTTGTATGAATACTTGGTCAAACTTACAAAGCATTGACTTATCGACTCACTTTATCTATTTGAGGACAGAGGAAGTAACTTGCAACATTCTAATTTTTCCATGTCCCATTGTCTTTAATTCCCAAGCCAATGTGCAACATGACCTTTCATAGGTTACGACGTGTCAAGATGAGTACTGGATCAAATGACTAAGACTATCCATGTTAGCATTTTAGAATTAAAAATTCCACTGGAGGAGTATATGTGACTTTAAACCTGATCATAAGTGCGTTGTTTTATATATTGTATTTTCCCAGAAACCTTTAGGGACTATCCGTAAGTTTCTACCAAAGTACACTATAAGTTCATATACTCAATTGCTTATATTGGCCATTCCTCTACTTAGTTTTCTTATATTGTCCATTCCTATGCTTAGATGCAATGGTCTAATATGGCATGTTATTTTTAAACAATATATTAATCACCAGGATGTCTTTATTCAACAATGCTAGCCCGTGCAAGTGCACGGGTTGACGACTAGTAGTTATATAGTAACAAGGCCCAGAGATCCTTCCTCGACTACCCCGCGAGGAAGTGATCCCGGAGCCATCATTTCAGTTTAGTAACACAAGTATCCAGTTCAAGTTGTATTAGATCGGGATACAACACTGAGCGTCCTGTTACCATGGACACGGCTATTCGAATAGATAACTTCCCTGCATGGGTGCACTATTGTTACCCAGCACGCTCGATTTCCTCTGGCCGGACACACTTTTCTGGGTAATGCCCGGCCTCGGATAACCGACATGACGTAGTCCTACCTAGGCTCCGCAGAGAGGTCCCCGCCGGTCTACATCCTAAGCGCTCAGGGGTCTTGGGCCCATCGCCCTTTGCACTCCGGGTCATTGTGAGGACGGTCGATACCAGCGCCACCCCTCTCCTGGATGGCACGATCCGACCGTGCCACAATGCTGAACTGGACGTTTGACAGAGTTTTCGGCAGAATCGTACGACACAGAGGGCCCCATAAACCATTATCCCGCGTGGTGGTAGTGCGTATAGGCCAGTGGCCGACTCAGATCAAATACCCAAATCCGTTAAGCGTGTTATTAGTAACTCGCAGACACGAACAGGGCTCAAGGCTCACCTCCGACACCCTGTCGCACCGACTTGGTAACCCGCGGTCCAACGACCAGGGACCAGGCCCACATCTCTCCTAGGTGGTCTTCACTGCCCTGTCGTTCCGCCACAATAATCTCTCGCGGGTGCCCTCATGGCCAATCTGACTTCACAAAGGACTGAGGTGAAGGTCAAGGTACCCGTGTGTCCATAACATCAAGGGGGAATCCGAGGAATCACCCTCATTGGATTCCCACTCGATGTATCCGTCAAGGTGAACTCGGAGGAATTACCCTCGATGGGTTCACACTTGAGGGGTTGCACAACAGCGGCATCATCGGATGTGGTGAAAGAGGAATCACCCTCGGTAACCCACAACCGACTAGCTACGCTACAGAGATATCATCAGGAGTGAGATAGGAGGTATCACCCTCGGCACTCGATAGTAGCTCTGCAGAGTCGTACAACTAAGGGGGTGTGCGGTGATGTGTCGGTCTCTGCACGTCGATCACACTGATCGAATCTTCTGGTAGTAAAGCCTGGCAACACGGACAAGGGTGTAGGGCCTCTGATGTATCACTAACCAGCCTATACTAAGCATATAGGACAACAGGTAAAGTATCAACAATAGGTTACAAAATCAGGCTATGCATTAGAATAGGAGCAATCAATTACAGTAGCAAAATCTAATGCAAGCACGGGAGAGAAAGAATGGGCGATATAGGAATGATCAAGGGGGTTTTGCTTGCTTGGTTGCTGTGCAGACAGGTACGGATCCTCGACGGTGAAGTAGTCGATCACAGGGGCGTCGTCAGCTGTCTGGGGTCTACCGGAGAAGAAAGAGGGGGGAAGAAACAAATAAATATAAAGCAAACAGATGCAACACAGATGCATGACATGGAAATATGTTGTGCTAGGGGTGACCTAACGCAGTGCTACACGTTACAGACGGAGCGGGAAAATATCTGGGAATATTTCCCCGGCTTTAGGCAATTATCGGACAGACGATCCGGAGGGGAAGGTTTCATGTTTGCAGTGTTGGAGGCATGTAACATGTATGTGGATGGCATATTCGGATTCGTCTTATTTTTCTGATCATTTTTCATATATAAATTATTTTCATCCGAGTTACGGTTTATTTTATATGATTTTTCAAAGTTTTAATCATTTTCTGGAATTATTTTAATTTTGAAAATCAATTAACTGAAACTGCTACGTGCACACACGGAGTGTACACAGCAGCTGGTCACAGTGGCTGACAGTGGGTCCCAGCTGCTGAGTCAGCAGGTCAACTGTTGACCAGTTGACTGGTCAACAGGGTCAACAGGGGCCCACCTGTCATTGGCTGGGGCCAGCCCAGTCAGCCGTTGACTGGTCAACTGGGCCCAGTGGGACCCATTTGTCAGTGACTGGGTTAACTAACAATGTTTAATTAAATCAGATTACTTAATTAGCCACGGTGGGGCCCAGTAGTCAGTGTCTGCACTAACTAATAGAGTTAATTAAATTAGCTAATTGCTACAGTGACATGGCCAGCATGTCGGTGTGTGTGTTTAAGGGCTGGTTAGTGGCTAAACGGCCTGGCGAGTGGGCCCGGACGGCATTTACGCGGTGGCGCGCCGGCGGCGAGCCTCCGGCGACCACAGGAACGGCGGAGGGGTTCGGGTTTCGCCCTCCGGCCACCATTTGGCGCGCGGAGGGTCACGTTCGAACGCGGGCATAGTGGCGCATCGAGTGGTGGCAGTGGTTCATGCGGGGGTGGTCGGAAACGACGCCGGCGATGAGCGGAGGCGGAGGTGGCTTCGGGAGCTCGCTGGGAAGGGCGTTAGGAGGCACCGGGGAACGATCTGGTGGTGCCTGCGGGCTCCTGGGAGCTCCAGGAGCTCGATGCGATGCTCGGGCGCGAGCTACGCGAGCGGTGGCTGCGACGGCGACGGAGCATGGTGGCGCGAGCTACGGCAATGGTGGCAGTGGCTAGGGACAGCGGAACGAGGGGGAGACAGAGAGGAGAGGTGCGGCGCTCACCGAGGAGCACACGACGACTCAGTGGGAGGCTTAGAAGCACCGAACGGGGGCGGGGTCGACGGAGAGGCGCCGGCGACTGAGGAAGAAGTCAAGGTCGATCCGCGCGTCGCAGGGGCTCCCAGCTTCGTTTGGTTGGTGTAGATGACGTAGCGGCGCACGGCGGAGCTGAGGGACACGGCCTCAGCCGGCGGGAACGACGGAGAGCATGCGGTTGAGGAGATCCATGGCGATGGCGGCTCGGGTTCGTGCGGAGGAGAAGGGAGCGGCGCGAGGGGGAAGAGGGAGTGGCGCTAGGGTTGGTCATGGGCTCGAGGGCGTCGCCCTTATCCTCTCCACGACGCCCTGTAGCGCCTCGGTGTCGAGCAGCGCGCGGACGCGCGCGCGCGCGTGCTCGGCCACGGCGACAGCTGGGGAGAGAGAGGTGGGCTGGGCCGGTACACTGTGCACTTAGGCCCACTACACAGTAACGTTCAGGCCTTTTTCCCTTTTCTTTTCTGTTTTCTTTATTTCCTTTCTGTTTTGCATTTTCTCCTTGCACCAAAAGACTTTTGCAAAATATGGAACTTGGCCACATAAATGCACTGCAATTTTTGGCACTGCCACAAAAAGTTTGGGACTTGTTTGAATTGATTTGAATTTTTCATAAATAGAAAAGTGATTAAATGGGCTGAATTGGTACTGTTTCAGTTGCTAGGGTCCAATCAAGCAAATAAGTGTGTTGATTTTCTTAACATTAATTAACTATGGAATATTCTCTAAATCATGAACTATTTTCTAGACATGTTTGTGAAACTTTAAATTTCACATGTAATTTGAATTTGATTTCAGTGGTGGAATTTGAAATGAGATATGAATCCATAGTGATTAAGCATTGCAAACCAAAGTAGCTTAGCTTAATGATGAGGATCACTGTAGGTCATTACATAGGGGTGGTACAGGGATAGGCGGCTCAATCCGCTCATTGTCTTCAGAATATCCGGCTTGATATTTGGACAGATTCATCTCTTCTGCAATCGCAGTGGTGGCAACCCGGGTTTCCTTTATGCATCGCTAGAAGTCCT
Organism: Elymus sibiricus; assembly: GCA_039707655.1. Taxonomy (NCBI): domain Eukaryota; kingdom Viridiplantae; phylum Streptophyta; class Magnoliopsida; order Poales; family Poaceae; genus Elymus; species Elymus sibiricus. Next base: position 323,287,979 of record CM077674.1, on the reverse strand, counting down.
TCTTGGTGAAAGGGGAATCATCCACATTAAACTCTGGATATCCGCCGATGACTTGAGCCGGATCCAATTCCGGCACATATGCTTTGGCGTGAGCAAACACTGTCAGGGCCCCAGCACGGCAAGCCGCCTTCTTCCACTCCTCAAACCATTTGGGAACTATTGATAGCTCCTTTAACATATCTGCAATCAAATGGGGCGGGGCCTTGGTATTCTTGACGGCCATGATGCAGCGGGCGCCGCCTATATATAATTGCTCAGCAAGAGTGTAGACGGCTTTCAACTTTACCAATGGCCGTTCAGCTTGGTTACGAGTTTTCCCGCCTTCAAGAAGACAGATCAAGTTAGTCCGGGTGGCATGGTATTTTACAACATGACATGTTTGGCGGCTTATGAATTTACTGCATACCAAAGATGGCGTTGCACATGCTGGTGATATGGTTTTTCAAGGTGGCCAGCTCTTGGATCGCCGGCTTAAGTTTTGCTTCTGCTTCTTCTGCCCGCTTGACCAGGGCGGCTCTTTCTGCTTCAGATTTCTTCAGTGTGCTTCTCACAAGGTGCAAAGACTTGTTGGCTTCTGAAGATGTTTCTTCAGCCCTTTCACAAAGCTTTTTCTCTCTCTTCGCTTCCTTTCGGAAGAAGGATGCTTGTGTTTCCACTTGATTCAACATATCCTACAGGGCAGTCTCACAGTTACAAGTTATATAAGAAAGTCCCGAGCCGCCATTCTGCTCGACCTGGCCCTTGGGGGCTACACTTATCAGTGTTTTCTCAAATACAACAAAGTCCCATGAGGATGTGGGCATTCCACATGGCACTTGGGGGCTAATGCATAGTTTTCTCTATATGAATACATGCAGAGACCCGGCACATCCTATCATGATGAGCCGGCCCTCGGGGCTACAGGTTGTTTGCAACATACAAGTCCCAGATCATCATGGTATAATGACCCGGCCCTTGGGGGGCTACATACAGTATGAGTATATTAAAGTCAGGAGACAGAAGGTTACCTCATACTTCCATTTAAGGGAAGTTACCATGGCAATTTCTGTATCCCGGCTCTCAGACAGCCGGGTTATCATAGACTGATGCAGCATGTTGATGTCTTGATCTTCAAAGGATTGGATATTCACTACTAGATATCCCAATATAGCCGAGGGTTGAATCCCCGTCGGATATTTTAGTTCACCCTCGGCTAAGACTATAACCGATGGTGGACCGTCGGTAATCTCCCGTCGGTGATGCTTGGTCGGCCATTACTACCATAGCCGACGGTACTGTTAGTTATCAATTTTACCAACGGTGCCAAGCCGACGGTGAACTGTCGGCCATGTCTTGGCCAACGTCGGCCTCACCATGACCAGACGACACTTATAGCCGACCGTTCCCCATCGGCTATGCATTTGCTGACGACTTTTCTCTCCCGTCAGTGTTGATAATGGTTGACGGTCTATTTGCCCCGTCAGATATAGTTATGGTCGACAGGGTGCCTACCACCATCGGAATTAATAATGTGTTACCGTGTTCATACACTGTCAAGCATTGTTATAGCCGAGTGGTCAACCAAGACCGTCAATTAGTATAATTACTGACTGTTTGACAATCCCAGAACGTTGTCTAATTTAGTCTTGTTGGACATACAAGTCCATATTATAAAACTCGCATTTCAAATATATTTCACAAGGTGCAAACCTCACAATCACAAGATTACTTCAGAATTGCTTGCATTCGACCCAAATGACAAAAGATGAATTATATTTTGCACAATCTCATGATATATCACAAGCACAACAAGAGTTGCATCCAAATCACATTTAGCTTTAATGATGCATAAAAAACGAAATAGTAACTAGAACATAATGTGCTTAACATTGTTCTAAAGATAAATAGTCCAAAAACATCAAACACCGTCAACATTCTAGCTTGAGAACTTCTCTCGGTTGAGTCGCTTAAAGAAGTATGTTCTAATCTTCACCACTCATATTATGTGCATCACCATAAATATTGCTCCCACCATTGCGACTACCTCCAGCATTCCTTCACATCTCTACAAATCATCAAACTAGTTGTAAGAAACATGAAAACAGGGATCACAAGGTACAACCAATGAAAATAATCTTAAGGTGATGGCAACACAACTCACACAAGTGTGCAAATGAAAATCTAACGTTGTAATGAGGACAATAGATAGAAGTACCACTGGCACTCGACTTTGATTTTGACACAGATTCACAAAGCACGAAAGTTATAGAATGACACCACAACACCAGCAGATTGTAATATGACCGATATGCTCTCAAGTATTTAACAAGTGAAACTTCTCTAGGAAAAATAGGACATAGATGCCTTCTAATCATATATCAAATGTCTTCTAATCTGATATGAAATTGGGACAGGCAAAAGGTAAATATGAAATTTGCGACATGGAAAGAAGAAAGTACACTGCTCTTTTTATATAATGAGCGGACATCATTTGAGGGGATGTGTGAAACTAAAAAGAGAGCAATGCTTATTTAAATGTTGATGTTCTCTTTTTGTTCTGAACCGCTGGTTTTACTTCATAGAGAATCTGCACTGCATAGAGAAGAATGCTAAGGCATAAAAAGTGGCAGCATATCTTAAGGAAACAAGAATTCTCAACATAGCTAGAATAGCACCCTGTTTGGTTACCACTGTTAAAAAAATCCATTTAGCAAAGGGCATGTACCAACATAAGCAAAACATGCATACCTGTGCACATAATGACATCGCACTTTTTAAGCCATCTTTTCTGGTCACTGGAAGAAAAATAAAGTAATTGTCATGTCATCACCAGTATACAGGTCCAGGTTGAATAGACACTAGTGTATGCTCGCCCCCATTCGCATCTCTTCAATCCCAGTGCTTTGTAATTTACCTCAGCATCGAGAGGCTTGTCCTGACACAATATTGAACATAAGAGTACAATGTTTCATGTTATTCTTAAGGAGTAATAAATAAATGCGTAACGACTAAATTGAAGCATACTATTCATGCAAAACAGTAGTGCCAATTCAAATGTTAGCGCATGTCTCAAGTCAATTGGTTACTAATTTCAGTCGTGGTTTTCATTGTTTGGACCATGACGTTGTGTAGTACTAGTAGAAAGAACCGTTGTCTGAATAATTTAATTAGCTACAAATGGACCAGGACAATAGTCTATTACATAACACCAAGACATCAAGCCGCATGTTAAACGGTTCGACATGGTGAATAAACTCTACAAATCCAAAGACAAAACCGAAAGCAAACACTAAGCACTGCTCTTATCATGTCCTTTGCTGGGCATGCAGGGTCATGAACCGTAGACATATCAATAACCTGAAGAATAGTTGAATGGCACAACCATCAGTTAATCTCAGGCAATGGCACCCGTACCTGCATGTACAATGATAAGTCAGTACTAATGATCTACTGCACTAATTCTCGCAAGGTTTCAACTTTCAAGACAAATTGGAAAAGCTACTTTCTGCACAACTGTCTAAGTTCTGCAAGGAATTGGAACATTTCCACTTTGCATAAAGTATGAATTTTGGAATCATGGAACGGAACCCGATGCTTCGTAGTCGAGATAACCAAAATGGAAAATCTATAACAGGCAACGTAACATTGCTTCAACACATCTACATTAATTCTGCTGAAAAAATAATAATCAGATAAACCATAACAAGGAAAGTGGTGGAAGATGCAACCATTCTGTCACGAATTAGTGCATCATGACATTGACACATTAAAATGGTCTGCTACTACATCTGGTAATATTTTAGACCAAGTGTATCTCTTAGAAATTCACAAACATGCATGTACAGAGAAGTTTATTAGAGAGAACACACCCGTAATCTAGATAATAGAGATACAGTACCATTAAGCCAATGCTTCAAACCTAAACTCTCCCACGATTCTGCAATGCAGTACTCAAGACAGTATACAGAATTGTGGATTTGTTTACCAAATTGGCAAGAGATGTTATCGCTGATATACATCATCCTGCATCAAACGTCATCAATCTCTGCATTAAATGTAATTAATTTAGTCCATCTGGTGTTGCTGTACATTGCAAAATTGTAATGGAGTAAAGTTAGATTAGGACACAACAATAATCTAATGTTGGGGCATCCGAGCAGAAGGGGGGCGCTAAGCAGTGTGAGGGCGTCCCGGGTGGGGGATTGTGTCTACCGCCGCTCTGCTGCAGCGACAGGGAGTGCGCCGGTCCGCACCAGCCAGGTGTCGAGTAGGGGACGGCGGTGCCGTGCCTATCTGCTAAAGGAAAAGAAGAGGTCGTACCTACCTCATCAACCTCCTGTCGAGATCCTTGTAGCACACGAGGCGCAGAGTCTCGACGTATACCTCCACGTTGTCGCAGTCGAAGATCTGGCCGATGTGAGGCAATGTCCACCGCTGCCTGATTGGACCAGCGGTCTGAGAGCTTGCCGGTGAAGAACCCGCTCTGCGCAACGAGTATGTTGCGGTGCACGCAGAGCGTGAGGGAGAGGCCATCCTTGGTGCTGATGGTGAGACGCACGTCGGAGGAGTCAAGGATAGAGGGCAGTGACGGCGCTCGGAGGTGGGATTCTAGTGCAGAGACTTGAATCAGGGTTGGTGGTGCAGGGATCAAGGAGAGGTGGTTCTAGAGCAGCTGGAGGAGAGAGGAGGAAGGCAACGACGATAGGCGAGAGGAGCGGCGGCGCTGTCTTGTGGCGGCAGGTCGAGGCGGAGGCGGATCTGGGAGAGCTGGTGCCGCCGTGCCGGGAGGGTTGAGGCGGAGGTTTTTTTTTCCTTTGACAGGAGAGGCTACTACCGTCGCTTCATTGAAGACTTCTTAAAAATAGCCAAGCCATTGGCAGAACAGTTGAAAAAGAACCACAAATTTGCCTGAACGGAAGAATGTGATAGCAGTTTCATGGAGTTAAAGACGAGGCTAACTACGGCCCCTTTCTTAGTTCTTCCAGACATCCACAAGAGTTTTGATATATATTGCGATGCTTCCAGGCATGAAATCGGCTGCGTGCTAATGCAAGAAGGAAGGGTTGTAGCATATGCATCCAGACAGCTACGGCCCCATGAAGAGAACTATCCCACTCATGATTTGGAATTAGCAGCCATGGTTCATGCATTGAAGATTTGGAGGCATTATCTCATTGGGCAGCGATGTGAAATATACACAGACTACAAGAGTCTCAAGTATATTTTCACCCAACCTGACCTTAATCTCAGGCAGAGAAGATGGCTTGAACTGGTCAAGGACTAAGACATTGGAATTAATTATCATCCGGGAAAAGCCAATGTGGTCGCCGATGCTCTCAGCAGAAAACAAGGTACCATGAATGCCATAACTGAGGGTATCCATCCAAGAAGAGTTTGCCAAACTGAATATGGTATTATGCGGCCCAATTAGCCCGGATACATTGGAAATCATTCCAACACTTATGGAAGAAATTAAGGCAGCTCAGAAATCAGATAAAAGTGTATAGGAGATCAAGGAGAACATTCAGCAAGGGAAGACCAAGTCCTTCCGTGTTGATGACCAGGGCACCTTATGGTTTGAGAACCGAATATGTGTGCCTGATCAAGAAAACTTGAGACAACAAATACTTAGAGAGACACATGAATCCGCATACTCTATCCATCCAGGAGAAACAAAAATGTACCAGGACTTAAGGGAAACCTTTTAGTGGCCAGGAATGCGAAGGGACATTGCGTACTATGTCGCCTGTTGTGATGTCTGCAACAGAGTCAAGGCCGAACACCAGAAACCCGCGGGACTACTACAACCTTTACAGGTTCCCCAGTGGAAATGGGATGACATATGCATGGACTTCATTGTTGGACTACCCAAGTCAACAAGAGGCCATGATGCGATCTGGGCCATCGTGGATGTACTTACGAAAGTGGCTCACTTTATTCCAGTGAAGACCACCTTCAGAGCCGATCAGCTTGCACAACTCTACATGTCCCGAATTGTTAGTCTTCATGGAGTGCCCAAGTCTATCACATCAGATAGAGGATCCTTGTTCACTTCAGCATTCTGGCTGCAGTTGCACCAAGCCTTGGGAACCGTGCTAAAGCATAGTACCGCATATCATCCACAGACGGATGGACAGACCGAACGTGTGAACTAGATATTGAAAGATATGCTTCGGTCTTGTGCTCTCACCTATGGACCCAAATGGGAGGATAGTCTACCCTACGCGGAATTCTCCTACAATAACAGATATCAGCCGAGTCTCAAGATGTCACCATTCGAAGCACTATATGGACGGATATGTCGCACTCCTTTAAATTGGTCCCAGACAGGAGACAGCCGTATCTTCGGCATGGATTTGATGCTCAAGGCTGAAAAGCAAGTTAAGGATATTCAGGAACGTCTTCGAGCAGCCAAGTCCCGTCAAAAGAGTTACTATGACCCTAAACATCGAGAAGTAACTTTTGAGCCTGGAGAGTATGCTTATCTCCGAGTCACCCCCATGAAAGGAATAAAGAGATTCCACACCCGTGGAAAGCTTGCACCGAGATATATCGGTCCCTTTCTAGTAATTGCTAGAAGAGGCAGAGTGGCATATCAGTTAGAGTTACCACCGGAGTTGTCTGACGTTCACGATGTCTTCCACATATCACAGTTGAGAAAGTGCATTGCACCTCCGATCAAGCAGTCAGATATGAGTGAGCTAGAGCTGACTAAGGATTTGACCTACGAAGAAAAACCTGTCAGAATCTTGGACGAGATGGAAAGAACTACCAGGAGTAAGATAATCAAATTTTACAAGGTATTGTGGGATCATCATACTGAGGAGGAAGCTACCTGGGAAAGAGAGGATTTTCTGAGATCAGCATATCCACATTTGTTCCCTGAGCAACCGAATCTCGAGGACGAGATTCATCCTAAGGGGGGTAGGTTTGTGACACCCTGGTTTTTGGCAACTTTTTCTTTTCAATTTTTTTTCTAGTTTTATTTGCAAATTGGTTGGCTTTTGAATCTTCTCAGTTGACTTTGGACTTGGGAAACTTTTGAATTTCTCTCTAAGTGATCCAAAGCCCTCAACATCTTGCCAAAATCTTGTCACACACCTTCTGGATCAAATTTCAATTTTCAATTCTTTCAAAATAATCATTTTCTTCTTTGGGAAAATCTGTCTTCACTATGGGTTGTGAAGTAACCTATATTTCTGATGATCAGAAAAATCCCAAATTAATACCACACCTTCTTGTCATCATCTACTCCCACAATCTTCAAAAACATTTCATGGTCCAGTACAAAATTTTGTCCAGAATATTCCATTTATCTTCTGGACAGCACTGGCCCTTTGTGAAGCAACTCATATTTCCTCAACTCAAAAAACTCTCAAATAATTCCCTGAGGTACTAGGAGACATATCTTGCCACAATATCCAAAAACATCTCCTTGTCCAGTATAAATTTTCAGCAGAAATATTCTGCCAAGTTTCTGCTCATTTCAAACCTCTGTGAAGGAAGTACCAGCTAGAGGTACCCATTTGAGCTGAAATTTTTATGGCATAATGACATGACCAAATAACCCCCACAAACCAAATTTCATCTCGAGAAGATCACCCATGTGAGTGCAACAACCTCACTAAGTTTCTGGACCAGTATGTCATCTGTACATGAACCATGTCCAAACTTTGATGAAAGTTTCTCAAATTTGGCCAGCTTGTAGTCCTTCCAATGTAGATCACTCTAGACATCTCCATTGGTTTCATCTCCAGCTCATCTCCTCTCCAGATCCCTCCCAAGTTACTGACAGCAAACTGTTGATGATGATACACTTCGTCTCAGTGAGTCTCTGGGTGATCTAGTGCCACGAGAGGGTTCCAGTATGCAAGGTCGACGCACCAGACTTGGCCTGGCAGGCCAGCTCGCACCGCGTGTGCCTGTGCACGTGGTGACCGCGTGGCCAGCCCTGCCAAAACCGCGCTCTGGGCGCCGGTAGGCACGGGTCTCGTCGGAGGCCGACTACCGCATCGCCGTACCGTGTCCCCTTGCGCCGACTAACTCTCTGCCGTCCACCTAGCCACTCCAGGTTCTTCCCCTCGCCGGAATCTCTCCCGCCGGCCGCCACCGCACGCGGCCACTGTGGCGCCCGTGCTGTCACTGTGGCTTCGCTGGCCGTCTTCTTCCCCGCGTGCTGCCACTGCGCGCATTAACTCTCTCTGCCTCCTCCATCACGTCGCCCGCGCCGCGCCAGCCAGCGAGACGTGCTCACTCCGGCGATGTGGCCGCGGCGCCGCCCGACTCCAGAAGCTCCGCCCCTCCCTATAAATAGGCCTCCCCGGCCTCTCCCAACTCCTCAACCCACTCCCTCCACTTCCTATCGACCACCAGAGCACCGAGCCACGGCCGAGAGGCCCTCTGGCCTCGCAGCTTGCTGGCATTCCGTCGCCGATCCCCACTCCGCCACAGCCCGTTCCATTCCACCCCAGTCTCGCCCGTCTCCACCCGCGAGCTCAGCAAGTTCCCCTGGCCCTGCCTGACCTCTTGCCTAGCCGAAGCTCTGCCGGATTCGCCGTCGCCGACGACCCCCGAAACCAGCCGCCGCCGGAGAAGAAGGGGGCAACGCCGTCAGGCCGTCCCCGGAGACGCTACTGGTATAGGGAGGACCGCCGTCGAGTGGTCGATCCATCTCCGCCATCTCCCGACCTCGCCGTCGTCGATATCTCCGGCTATCGCCGTCGGTGAGCCGCCTTCTTACCGTTCTCCTCTTTTTCTTTTTAGATATGACAGTTGGGCCCCATCCGTCAGTGACCCAGCCGCGGCCGAAGCGGTACTTAAGTGGAAGCGTATTCGGGAAATACGTATTCGACGTGGCCGTTGTAGGATTTTCCTATTTTCTGATTTCTGTTAATTTAATTCAACTTTGACCAGTAACTTTGACTGTCTATAACTTTTTATCCACAAGTCCAAATCAATTGATTCTTTTTTGCATTGGTTTTGTCTTGAGCCCCTCTATTTTCTAGTAAATTTTGGTATTTTTCCCATACGTACAGAATTTCTGGTGAACAGAAATGTATTATGTGACATTTTCTTTTGCTATTTTTAAAATATTTTCAGAAGGAAATCATTTTTGGTTTTGAGTACCTGGAGTTTGTGGACAACCCAACTGGGCAAGGCAAGCCACATCATCCATTAAATGAAAGCATTTCAATAGTATTGGTTTAATATTTGAATTACTTGCATTATTTTAATATGTGATAGTTCATAATAAATTATATTGTTGCATAGCTACTGCCATATTAATTTGCTCATGATAAACAACCTTGCTGGTCATGTAAGTACTAAAACTAAGCTTAATGGTTGATCAAGTGCCACCGACCCGGACTTACCCGTGTAGCCACATCTGCCAGAATGGGATGGCCTTGACTTGGTCTGACCGCGTGCTCTTTTAGCGGTACCACCAAAGAGGGAAGGTTATGCGTGCGTGCTACCCTGATCAGGTAGGCGACGATAACCTTGTGAGCCAGTTGAGTTATTTGCCGGCGTCCCCGTTTGGGACAGTTTAGTTGGCCACGACGGTGGCAGGTGCCACGGGGTGACACAGGGGCCAACCAGGGCATGACTCCGGGGGAGGATGATTGTCGGTGGTACGGTGGAGGAGTCACGGGTTAGGCAAGTTTCGTTGGAGCAGCACTAGTCCACCCAAAAGGGAAGTGTACCGAGGTACGGGACAAGGAGCTCCATGGTGTGGGAAAAGTGCGCAACCTCTGCAGAGTGTAAGAATCTATTCGAATAGTCGTGTCCACGGTATTGGACATAGTCCGCACTAGGTCACACTGAGTGGTCAACCGTAATAATAATAATAATGATGGAAGAACTCGTCTTATGCTCGGAAGAGCTCAGTGGATCATGAGTATTCCGGGGGTTGTGGTACAAACCCGGAAGAGAGTAAGTTGATATTCGGTAACAGTAAGTAAGCAACTTAAGCATTTAACATGTTCATTGCCATGCTGTTGGTTGCTGCATTGTTGTGGTTGCTGTGAGCTTGCGAGTACATTCCAAGTACTCACCTGGCGTATCATGCCAGATGTAGGAGAAGCCGAGGACGGAGGTCCCGATGGTTCGTGCTACGCTAACTAGGCTGTGTCCCAGCAGTGTCCCTATGGGATGGAGTTTTCCGCGCTATGTTCTGCTACGCCGTAGAATCACCTAGTAGTACTGAGGCCCTTGATGTTCCATAAATAATGTAGATATTGTCATAGCACGTGCAGTGCTTCTGGCCTCGCTACCCGATGTAATTCCCAAGCTTGTACTTGTTCAATATTAATAAAGATCAGTTATGTTCTGTTCCAAGTTGTTGTGTGTTTCCAGAAGACATGATCTCTGGGTTGGAAACACTTGGTAAACCGGTCCTTTGAGCCGGGGTGCCACAGGGGACCAGAGAATAAACATATTATGGCCGAAGTCTAGAAGAACGCGGAGATGATCCAACATGTACTCCAGGAAATTCAGAGCCTAAGGGAGATCCTAATTGATGTAACAAAAGGCAAGCCTGCCTCATCATCACCACCATCACCAAAGGGGTACAACAGAGATAGCTATTCTGCACCGGAAAGGGGTACAACAGAGATAGCTATTCTACACATCTCCAAATGACCTAAAAATTTATGAAGAATTATTTTGGAATATATAAAAAATACTGGCGAAGGAAATAACCAGAGGGGCCCACCAGGAAGCGACAAGCCTGGGGGGCGCGGCCTATCCCCCTGGGCGCGTCCCCCGAGCTTGTGGTGCCCCTGGCAGGCCTCCGGGATGAAGCACCGCTGTCTCGAGGCGGAACCTGGGCAGGAGCTATTTTGCTCTCCGGTGAAGCGATTCCGCTGGGGATACTTCCCTTCGGGAATGGGAAATCGAAGCCATCGACATCACCAATGATCCTCTCATCATGGGAGGACCAATATTCATCAACATCTTCACCAGCACCATCTCATCTCAAACCCTAGTTCATCTCTTGTATTCAATCTTTGTCTCAAAACCTCAGATTGGTACCTGTGGGTTGCTAGTAGTGTTGATTACATCTTGTAGTTGATGCTAGTTGGTTTAATTGGTGGAAGATTATATGTTCAGATCCTTAATGCTATTCAATACCCCTCTGATCTTGAACATGAATATGATTTGTGAGTAGTTACTTTTGTTCTTGAGGACATGGGAGAAGTCTTGTCATAAGTAATCATGTGAATTTGGTATTCGTTCGATATTTTGATGATATGTATGTTGTTGCTTCCTTTAGTGGTGTCGTGTGAACGTCGACTACATGACACTTCACCATCTTTGGGCCTAAGGGAAGGCATTCTGGAGTAGTAATTAGATGATGGTTGCTAGAGTGACAGAAGCTTAAACCCTAGTTTATGCGCTATTTCGTAAGGGGCTGATTTGGATCCATATGTTTCATGCTATGGTTAGATTTATCTTAATTCTTCTTCGTTGTTGCGGATGCTTGAGAGAGGGGGTAATCATAAGTGGGAGGCTTGTTCAAGTAAGAACAGCACCCAAGCACCGGCCCATCCACATATCAAATTATCAAAGTAGCGAACGCGAATCAAACAAACATGATCAAAGTGACTAGATGATAATTCCCATGTGTCCTCGAAAACTCTTTGCTTTATATAAGAGACCGTTCCGGGTTGTCCTTTGCTATCAAAAGGATTGGGCCACCTTGCTGCACCTTGTTACAATTGTTACTTGTTACGAATTATCTTGCTACCAAAACTACCTGTTACCGCTACTTTCAGTACTTGCAGAGATTACCTTGCTGAAAACCGCTTGTCATTTCCTTCTGCTCCTCGTTGGGTTCGACACTCTTACTTATCGAAAGAACTACGATTGATCCCCTATACTTGTGGGTCATCAGAGCACCCACGAGAGATTTTCTGTGGCGGGACGACAGGGCGGGTGGAGACCACCTAGGAGAGAGGTGGGCCTGGACCCTGGTCGTTGTCCGCGGTTACTTAACAATAACACACTTAACGAGATTTGGGTATTTGATCTGAGATTTTCCACTGGCATATACGCACTAACCGCCATGTGGGATATTGGTTTATTGGGCCCTCAGCGTCGTACATTCTCCCGAAAGCTCTGTCAGACCTCACAGTTGAGCGACACGGTCTAGCAGATATCCTCTGGATGAGGTGAGGTTTGACCGTCCACGCAACATGCAGGAGTGCTTAGGGTGATTGGACCATGACCCCTTCGCGCTTAGGATGTAGACCGGCGTGTTGACCTCTCTGGAGAGCCTAGGTAGGACTATGGCGTGTCGATTATCCGAGGTCGGGCATTACCCAGAAAAGTGTGTCCAACTAGAGGTAATGGAGCGTGTCGGGTAATGTGGTGCAGACCTGCAGGGAAGTAAATGATACGTCTCCAACGTATCTATAATTTATGATGTATTCATGCCATGTTTATAACAATTCTATATGGTTTTCGTATGATTTGATTAGAACTAACCCGGACTGACGCTGTTTTCAGCAGAAATGCCATGGTGTTGTTTTTTGTGTAGAAATAAAAGTTCTTGGAATTGGATGAAACTTTTTGGAGATTTTTTATGGAACAAATAAAAAATACTGGAACCAAGACCCACTGGAGGGGGGCCACCAAGTGCCCACGAGGCACCAGGGCGCGTCCTGGCTCCTCGTGGGGCCCACGTGGCTCCGTCTGACGTGATTCCAACGCTGAAAAATTCTATATATTCAGAAACCCCCGAAAGTTAACCTAGATGAGTTTTTACGCCACCGCGAGCCTCTGTACCTTCACGATCTCATCTATAGCCCTTTTCCGGCACCCTGCCGGAGGGGGGGAAGGCATCACCGGAGGCCATCTTCATCATCCCGGCGGTCTCCATGTCGAGGAGGGAGTAGTTCACCCTCGGGGCTAAGGGTTTGTACCAGTAGCTATGTGTTTGATCTCTCTCTCTCTCTCTCGTGTTCTTGAGATGTCACGATCTTGATGTATTGCGAGCTTTGTTGATATAGATGAATCATATGGAGTTTTCCCCTCTCTATCTTCTTGTGATGAATTGAGTTTTCCCTTTGAAGTTTTCTTATCGGATTGAGTCTTTAAGGATTTGAGAACACTTGATGTATGTCTTGCATATGGATATCTGTGGTGACAATGGGATATTCACTTGAGTCACTTGATGTATGTTTTGGTGATCAACTTGCGGGTTCCGTGACCTTGGGGATTTATGCATAAGGGTTGGCACACGTTTTCGTCTTGACTTTCCGGTAGAAACTTTGGGGCACTCTTTGAAGTTCTTTGTGTTGGTTTGAATAGATGAATCTAAGATTGTGTGATGCATATCGTATAATCAAACCCGTGGGTACTCGTGGTGACATTGGAGTGCCTAGGTGACATTAGGGTTTTGGTTGATGTGTATCTTAATGTGTTATTCTAGTACGAACTCTAGGGTTGTTCGTGACAATTAATGGGGATGGCTCATAAGATTGATCGGGAAGGATAACTTTGAGGTGGTTTCGTACCCTACAACAATTTCTTCGTTCGTTCTCCGCTATTTGTGACTTTGGAGTGAACTCTTTGTCGCACGTGAGGGATTTACATATGATTCAACTATGTCAACAATGTTGGGAGATCGCACTAGTGAAACTATGAACCCTAGGCCTTGTTTTTAAGCATTGCAATACAGTTTGTGCTCACTTTTGTTACTTGCTACCTTGCTGTTTTTATATTTTCAAATTAGAAAAACCTATATCTACTATCCATACTACACTTTTATCACCATCTCTTCGCCGAACTAGTGCACCTATACAATTAACCATTGTATTGGGTGTGTTGGGGACACAAGCGATTTCTTGTATTTGGTTGCAGGGTTGTTTGAGAGATACCATCTTCAACCTACGCCTCCCACGGATTGATAAACCTTAGGTCATCCACTTGAGGGAAAATTGCTACTATCCTACAAACCTCTGCGCTTGGAGGCCCAACACGAGTCTACAAGAACAAGTTGTGTAGTAGACATCAAGCTCTTTGCTGGCGCCGTTGCCGGGGAAGTGAGTGCTTGAAGGTATATCTTTAGATCTTGCAATCGAATCTTTTAGTTTCTTGGTTATCACTAGTTTGGCTTATAAAAGAAAACTACAAAAAAATGGAATTGAGGTTGCCTCATATTATTCATCTTTATAATGTCTTTCGTGAAAATGATGGAAAGGAAAATTGTGTTCAATTGATAGAAGAAGAATTCAATAAAATGTTTGGCATAAAATCTTTGAATGATGAGCATGATTGCAATGTTGCTAGTACAAATTCTTTGAATATCCATAATACTAATGATGATTGCACTAGTCATGATAATGATGTCTCCTATAAGGATGTCAATTTTTGTGGAGTGAATTGGGAGTGCAAATGCATACCAAAAAGGGAAAATAGATTTTGTAAGAGGCATAAGTATTTAGAAACTAAAGGGTTGCAAGAGAGGCTAGATGATTGTGCTGAAAGATTTAATTTTTCTCACCATCCTTGTGAACTTTGCAATGAACGTGGTCATTTAAATTTCCAATGCAAATTATGCATGATCGAATCGTGTCCAAAAATTGTGATAACTTGATTACCCTTGCACATCATAATGAACTTAGTCTGCTTCTGGGGTATGAAGAAATGAAACGTGTAACTAGGGATATTCCAGAATATAATCTCAAGAGATTTCTTGATTTTGATCTAGAGGAAATTTATATGTATTGTGCGGTAAATTGCATTGAGAATCCTTATATTGCCAATTATTTAAAGACAAGAAAACAAATAGAAGATGAAGAGAATACTAATGAAGGGGAAGAGGTTTCCCAAGATCCTCCTATTTTTTCTTATGATGAATCAGGTAACGAGGAGGAGCTTTCTATTCAACCAACCTCTTCAATAAAGTGCACGGAAAAATTGATTAAACCCACACATGAGGTGGTGAAGAAGAAAAAGAAAAGAAGAAAGAATAGAGGTAAAAATGTATCCCTCCCAAATAATGTTGCTCCTATTATTGTTGTGCCTCATGAGAGTGAATCAAAAATAATTGTGGAAGATGATATACTTGATGATGATATTGCTTCTTTGTCTTATGGTACAATGTCCGAAGGAACTATTGAGGATGATTTTATTATGCCTATTACTCATTATGATGATTATGATTGGGAAAATAATGATACTTCTTATAATCTTGAAAATCTTTTGGCACCAACTTAGAAAATTGTGATGATAATAATTGTTATACTATTGGTGCTATTCATACTATTGATGATAATAGTGATTATGCTAATGATATGCCAAGCCACAAGCTTGGGGATGCTATGCTTAATGAAGATGATCTTTTTAGTCCCCCTACTTTGAATGATCAAATTTGTTATGATGATTGCATGCCTCCTATTTATGATGATTGTAATATTTATGAAAGTGGGTTTGGAACAGTGTCAACTCTAGATAATAATTATCCCACTATTTTGGAGGGTGTTCAATCCTATTTTAATAATGATAAAAGTGGATTTGGAGAGGTCATGACTTTATTTAATGTTGAATCCACTACTTTGGAAGAGGTTTCAATTGATTATGATGAGAACAAAATTGCTACTTATGACGATTATTGTGATGATACTTATGTTATAAAAAGTAGTGATGATTATATTTATAAAACTTGTCATAATTATGATTACCCTTTTACTGAACATTACTCTTTTAATGTGGAAACAATTTATAGTATTCGATTTTCATATGATACTCCCACTGTTATTGATGAGAAGAAATTTGCTTATGTGGAGAATAATAAAAATTCTATGCTTGTGGATCATGAAAAGAATGCCTTATGTGATAGCTATATTGATGAATCCATTCGTAATGCTACTGAAAATTATTATGAGAGAGGAACATATGATTCATGATGCTCCCGTTATGTTTCAATTCTTTACTTCTATGTGAGCATCATTGAAATCATCATGCCTAGCTAAAAGGCATTAAAGAAAAGCACTTGTTGGGACACAACCCAATACTTATACATACTGTTTTTGTGTGTCCACATGGTTAAGATACTGCAGTAATCATGTTTTATATGTTTTCTTTCAATAATGTGCCAAGTAAAGCCTTTGGGATAGTGTGGATGCTTGTTGATTTGATTCTGTGCAAAAACATAAACTTTTGCGTCCAGTGCTGGAATTTATATTCTGTACTGGAGCGTGAAAAAATTCTGAAATTTTTACAGAGTATTGGTTTACACATTTTTTACGTTTTCCTAATTTTTCAGAATTTTTGGAGGTACATAAGTATTGTTTTTAAATCTCTTACTACACGCTGTTCTGTTTTTGACAGATTCTGTTTTCGATTATAGTTTGCTTGTTTTAGTGTTTCCATAGCTTATATTGAGTAATATAAATTGTGGAAATGATAGAATATAGTAGGCATTATGTGAGAACAATTATGAATCTTGTCTTGACAGTACCTAAGTGGATGATTTATTTTTATCATACTAACCTATCTCACGAAGTTCCGTTAAGTTTTGTGTGATTGAAGTTTTCAAGTTTTGGGTGAGATATCGATACGAGGAGAATAAGGAGTGGTAAGACCCTAATCTTGGGTATTACCAAGGCACCCCAAGGTAAAATTCAAGGAAGACTCAAGCGTCTAAGCTTGGGGATGCCCCGAAGGGCATCCCCTCTTTCGTCTTCAACATTATCGGTAAGCTCACTTGGAGCTATATTTTTATTCGTCACATAATATGAGTTTTGCTTGGAGCGTCATTTTATTCTGTTAATATTTGCTTTGTTCTATAAATAATCATGTTTTGTATCTTTTAGTTCAATAAAAATGTCAAGTATAGCCTTTACCATGCTTATTTTGCAAGTTCATGAGTTGCTGTTTCAAAACAGAAAGTTTACTGCTATTGATTAAATTGCCTAGAAATGTCGGAATGTGATAAAATCTTGAAATTTTGATACAGTCAACTTTGATAAATTATTTCCAGTGTGGTAAATTTTCAGAATTTTTTGAGTTATCTAAGTATGGATTCTTAATTATCCTTTACAGACTGTCCTGTTTAGGCAGATTGCTGTTATGTTTGCATTGTTTGCATATGTTGGCTTGTTTAATGATTCTATTTGAGGATAGGAGTATTAAATATGCAGAGGCATTTAGTATTCAATGTTTAATTATAATTTTAGTGATTTGCTACAGTAGAAAATGTCGAGGTTTTGAGTGGATTCATACTAACATGTCTCACAAGTTCTTGTCAAGTTTTGTGTGGATGAAGTTTTTGAAACTTAGGGAAACTACTATATGAGAAGAATTAAAGAGACACAAGAGTTCAAGCTTGGGGATGCCCAAGGATCCCAAGTAAATATTCCAAGAAGTATCAAGCATTCAAGCTTGGGGATGCCCCGGTAGGCATCCCATCACTTTTCTTCATCAACTATCGGTTAGTCTCGATTGAACCCAAGTTTTTACTCGTTCACATAATGTGTGCTATACTTGGTTGTGTCTTTGTTTTGCTTGCTGTTTGGATAAAATATCAAGATCTGAAACTTTTTAAATGAGAGAGAGTCCTCACATAGCTACTTAATTGTTTCACTACTCATTGATCTTCACTTATATATTTTGGAGTAGTTTGTCATTAATTCTCATGCTTCACTTATATCTTCTTGAGAGTTAATAATAGTAATGGTAATTTGCACAAGATATGAATTCGGTCCCAAGATGATGAATATTCGAGAGGGATATAATAAAAACTTTCATACAGATCACTGGATATGATAAGTGTGATTCCTTGCAATGAAAATAATGAAAGAGATCATATACTAATCTTATGGAAAGTAATGACATTACATAAAGAAAAGTATAAGTGGTAAAATTTATTGGAGGTTAACAAGCATAGCATTAGTCAATGATGCAATTCATGAAAAAGTTAATAAGGGAAGAGAAGATTCACATGCAAATATACTATCTTGGACATCTTTTATGATTGTGAGACCCCATTAAGTATTTTATGTCAAAGTGTTGACGTTGGACAAGGAAGACAACATAATGAATTATGTTTGTTCATATTCACATAGAAGTTATATTGTTATAGATCCTCCAACATGTGGTGCTTGCCCAATATCTTTGCTAGCCAAAAATCCGCACCAAGTAGAGATACTACTTGTGCATCCAAAACCCTTAAACCCAGCTTCTTCCCATGAGTGTCCACCATATCTACCTATGGATTGAATAAGATCCTTCAAGTAAGTTGTCATCGGTGCAAAGAGCAATAAAAGTTGCCTCTAAATATGTCTGAACTTTTATTGTAAGGGAAATAAGTGTTGTACGAACTTGTGATGGTAAAGAAATAAAAGCGACATACTACATAATAAAGGTTGCTATCACAAGGGGCAATATAATGTGACGTTCCTTTGCATTAAGGGCTTGTGCATCCAACAACAAAAAGCGCATGACAACCACTGCTTCCCTCTGCGAAGGGCCTATCCTTTACTTTTATGTATTTACTTTTTATGCAAGAGTCAATAGTATTCTCCTCTACTTCCTTTTTTATTTTTCTCTTTTGCAAGCATCATGTGGTGGGGAAAGATCTAGGCACATATATCCAGTTGGATATGAGTGATCATGAGTTATTATTGTTGACATCACCCTTGAGGTGAATAAGTTGGGAGGCGAAATCACAAGCCCATATCTTTCTATGTGTCTGGCTGAAACTTTTGCTCCATATATATGTCGTGAGCGTTAGCAATCATAGAAGACTAAATGATGGTTGAGTATGTGGACTTGCTAAAAAGCTCCTACAAGAGACCCTTCCTGAAAATATGATGAATTGCAATTGCATTGTTGACTAGAATGGTTTGTTAGTTTCCAAGAAAGTTTATGCCTTGTACTTCATTATTGTGATGAGTTGTTACTTGCTCATGAGAAGTTTTATGATAATAAATATTGTTGTTATAATAATGATCTTGCTTTGAATCATTCAAGTCCAATGTCCATGCAACAAAAGAAAAGATTATATGATGATTATGATAGGTAGCATTCCACATCAAAATTTCTGTTTTTAATTTCTACTTTATCATGATGACTTTTATGAGAAAAAGTTGCTGTTATGATGCTAGGAAAAGTGATTGAAATTATCATTGATCAAACTCATGCACTATGCTAGCATTCATACTTCATAAATTATTTCTTTTATCATTTACCTACTCGAGGACGAGCAGGAATTAAGCTTGGGGATGCTGATACGTCTCCAACGTATCTATAATTTATGATGTATCCATGCCATGTTTATAACAATTCTATATGGTTTTGGTATGATTTGATTAGAACTAACCCGGACTGACGCTGTTTTCAGCAGAATTGCCATGGTGTTGTTTTTTGTGCAGAAATAAAAGTTCTTGGCATTGGATGAAACTTTTTGGAGATTTTTTATGGAACAAATAAAAAATACTTTAACCAAGACCCACTGGAGGGGGGCCGCCCTGGTACCTCGTGGGGTCCACGTGGCTCCGTTTGACGTGATTCCAACGCTGAAAAATCCTATATATTCAGAAACCCCCGAAAGTTAACCTAGATGAGTTTTTACGCCACCGCAAGCCTCTGTACCTCCACGATCTCATCTACAGCCCTTTTCTGGCACCCTGCTGGAGGGGGGGAAGGCATCACCGGAGGCCATCTTCATCATCCCGGCGGTCTCCATGACGAGGAGGGAGTAGTTCACCCTCGGGGCTGAGGGTTTGTACCAGTAGCTATGTGTTTGATCTCTCTCTCTCTCTCTCGTGTTCTTGAGATGGCACGATCTTGATGTATCGCGAGCTTTGTTGAATAGATGAATCATATGGAGTTTTCCCCTCTCTATCTTCTTGTGATGAATTGAGTTTTCCCTTTGAAGTTTTCTTATCGGATTGAGTCTTTAAGGATTTGAGACCACTTGATGTATGTCTTACATATGGATATCTGTGGTGACAATGGGATATTCACTTGAGTCACTTGATGTATGTTTTGGTGATCAACTTGCGGGTTCCGTGACCTTGGGGATTTATGCATAAGGGTTCGCACATGTTTTCGTCTTGACTTTCCGGTAGAAACTTTGGGGCACTCTTTGAAGTTCTTTGTGTTGGTTTGAATAGATGAATCTGAGATTGTGTGATGCATATCGTATAATCAAACCCGTGGGTACTCGTGGTGACATTGGAGTGCCTAGGTGACATTAGGGTTTTGGTTGATGTGTATCTTAAGGTGTTATTCTAGTACGAACTCTAGGGCTGTTCGTGACAATTAATGGGGATGGCTCATAAGATTGATCGGGAAGGATAACTTTGAGGTGGTTTCGTACCCTCCAACAATTTCTTCGTTTGTTCTCCGCTATTTGTGACTTTGGAGTGAACTCTTTGTCGCACGTGAGGGATTTACATATGATTCAACTATGTCAACAATGTTGGGAGATTGCACTAGTGAAAGTATGAACCCTAGGCCTGGTTTTTAAGCATTGCAATACCGTTTGTGCTCACTTTTGTTACTTGCTACCTTTCTGTTTTTATATTTTCAGATTACAAAAACCTATATCTACTATCCATACTACACTTTTATCACCATCTCTTCGCCAAACTAGTGCACCTATACAATTAACCATTGTATTGGGTGTGTTGGGGACACAAGATATTTCTTGTATTTGGTTGCAAGGTTGTTTGAGAGATTCCATCTTCAACCTACGCCTCCCACGGATTGATAAACCTTAGGTCATCCACTTGAGGGAAAATTGCTACTGTCCTACAAACCTGTGCGCTTGGAGGCCTAACACGAGTCTACAAGAACAAGTTGTGTAGTAGACATCAGTAAACTATTTGAATAGTCGTGTCCACGATAACAGGACGACTTGGAGTTGTATCCGACCTCTTACAACTAATACCTGATACTTGTTAAAATACACCCAGATAACAAACAGATACCCGCGGAGATCGCTTTCCCACAGGGTGACGAGGAGAGGATCCCTGGGCAGGTTATTGCTCAGTGTTCTTAAGGCAAACTTGTCTAACTATGTCTGCACTCAGATAATATTTGCTTTCATGATTGATGTGTTATGGGTCCTCATGGCCTTGGCTTGTAATATAAAGTTTTATGTCTAATTTGTGTCATAGAGTTGTGTTGTGATATTAACATGAGTCACCGTTCATAATCATGCATGATGCATGTATGGTTAGTGCACGATTATAAACGGGGGCATCACAAGTTGGTATCAGAGCCGACTGCCATTAGGAACCCCCTCAAACTCCTTGGTCGATGTTGAGTCTAGTCTTGAAAAACTATTTTCTAAACTACTAACTGGGTTGTGTGGCTTATGGCCCACATCACCTATGGATGGGATTAAGATCTTTTATTCCGCATCTTTACTTTGGGTTCTGATTTCTCTTCTCATCGGGTTAAATTTTTTGCTAACTCTAACTCTAGGTTCTCATAACGACTTCATTCCGGAGAGCACTCATTCCAGATGAACTGTTGATGTCTCAAGATATTCCGAAATACTCTCTGATTTTCCAAGAACCTTTTGAACCTACCGCACTTTAACCCTTGTGGCCGTATACACTTATGAATAATCCATACGCCCGCCACTCATATTTCGTGCATTACCGATTGTTAACTTGACCCTGTTGATTTTGCGCAGAATGTCGGGTTATGGAGATCCTCCACCACCACCCTATATTGCCGCCCTGATGCAGCAGATTGAACTAAACCGTCAGATCAACGAGAGTCTGGTGAACCGTTTGGAACGCAACGATGCTTGTCAAGAGCCTGGCCCAATCTCACTTCAGGAGTTCGTGCGCCTCAACCAATCCATTTTCCACAACTCCACTAATCCTATGGACGCTGATGATTGGCTTCGTGACATCTTGTTTGAGATGGAATCAGCTAATGTTGCCCCTACCAGTTACGTCACCTTTGCGGCATTTCACCTGAAAGGTCCAGCTGCTCAATGGTGGGAAAGCCACGTGCGTACGCTGCCTGTTGGAACAGTCACCACTTGGCTAGAATTCTAGACTGCCTTCCGTGCACGTCACATTCCTCAAGGACCGGTGGACAAAAGGAAGAAGGAATTCCGAAACCTCACTCAGGGCAAGATGACCGTGGATGAATATCGGTGGGAATTCCTCAACCTTTCTCGCTATGCTGAAGATGATGTCTCCACTGATGCACGCAAGCAAGAGAAGTTTCATCAAGGACTGGATCCTGTTCTGAAGCTTGCCTTAGTCTCCATGAATTCACAGACTTTGCAACACATGTTAGCAAATCTATTCAGGCTGAAACTAGTCAGACTAAGCACTAGGAGTCTCATAAGCGCACTCGTGACGTTGGCTCATCTTCGGGCCCGTCTTCTCAGAAGCGTCGAGTGTGGATTCCACACAATGTCCATCACCAACCTGCCCCAGCACCGATGTAACACCCCATGTAATTAAGCTACAGTGATCACATTTTGATAATGCCAAGCCATCATGTTCAACAGTGCTTGATTATCATTTGCATCATATCTCATTTCAAATTCCAATTCAAATTGAAATTCAAATTTAAAGTGAAAATAAAAGTTGTTCAAATTTGAAAACTAAAATGTTCATTAAATAGGAAATAATCCATAACTAACTCTGTTAAGAAAAACAACATCACCTAAAACCCCTAGATGAGCCTAACATCCTAAAACAGTACCAAACAGCAGTATTTAAATACCATTTTGTTTAATAAAAATTCAAATGAAATCATATTGTCACCAAACCTTTTTCTGGCAGTGAGTTATATTGCCTAGTATTTAAATGGACAATTCCCATATTTTATAAAATTGAAATGGAGGCCAGACATTTTGCAAGACAGAAAAGAAAAGGAGAAAGCAGAAACAGAAAAAGAAGAAAAGAAAAAGGCCGCTGTAGCTGGGCCTAAGTCAAACCAGGCGACCCAGCCCACCAGCGCGGTTGCCTCCCACCTCGCGCACTGCTCACCCGCGCTCCCGACCACGCCCGTCGCCAGTCGCCGTTCCCGCCGCGTGCTCTCGCTCCCGCGTCGCTACAGGGCGGCGGGGAGGATAAGGAGGCCCCCTGGAAACCCTAGCCGCCCCCCCGAGATATTTCCCCCACCTCTCTCTCTCTCTCGTTCGCTCTCTCTCGAGCTCGCCCGAGAGCTCGCTCTGCCGTCGCCGTCGATCTCGCAGTCCCCGTCGTCTCCTCGCCTCGCCGTCGTGATAGATCGAGCCGCCGCGTTCCGCTACGTCGTCCGAGGCCGCCCATTGGAGCTCAGCGCCACCGCATCGTCCTCCCCGAGCTCTTCTTCCTCCTCGGGTTCCAACGAACGCCGCCGTCGATTCGCCAGCTCGAGCCTTCCCCGCGCCCATTCTTGCTCCCCTACAGGCTTACGGTGAGCCTCGCCGCGAATCCCCTCCGTCTCCTCTCCGTTTTGCCGTGCCTAGCGCCGCTCGCCGTCGATGCCCGAACCCAGCTCTGCCGCGCAGCTCGTCGCCGTCGTTGTAGCCGGTGTTGTGGCCGAGCAAGCACGGCAACGTGCTCAGGGCACCTCACTGGTGACGCCCGTGCCACTAGATCGCCTCCTCGTGCCCCACCTCGCGGATCCCGACGACACCCGAACTCCGGCGTCCGCCGCGGTCGCTGCCGCCGTCAATTTGGCCCGTCTCCGGCCGAGCCCATGCCACCACTAGATGCACCACTTCGCGCCCGTTCGAGCGCGACCATCCGCCGTGATTTTGGTCGCCGGGCGGCGATTTCCGGCGGGGTCCAGTGCACGCCGCCGCGCGAAACGCTCGCCGGCGCGATTCCGGCGAGTCGCCGACGTGGCACTGGCCGGGCCCCACCTTGTGCCACTGACGTTGGGCCCCACTGGCCCCGTTGACTGGGTTGACCAGTCAACGGTGCTGACTGGGCAACCCAGTGACACTGACGTGCGGGCCCCAGCGCTTAATTAACACTAATTTGAATTTAAATTAAACCGGTTAATTAAATCAGTCGCTGACAGTGCGGGCCCACCTGTTAACTAACTTAATTAATTAGATTAAACCACTGTTAATTAGCACAATCACTGACAAGTGGGACCCACTGGTCAGGTTTGACTCTGGTCAGCCAGAGTTGACTGCTGACGTCATCATGATGTTCTGCTGACGTCATCTTACACTGTTTTGGATAATTCGAATTTAATAAATAAATTAATTTCAAAAATTCCAGAAAATGATTAAAACTTTCAAAAATCATATAAAATAAACCGTAACTCGGATGAAAATAATTTATATATGAAAAATGATCAGAAAAATATGAAGAATCCGAATATGCCACCCAATTGCCTGCAACACCCCTCTAACATACTGAACATGGAACTTTCCCCTCCAATTCATCTGTCCGATAATTGCCCGGAGCTGGTAAAACACCTCCAGATGTTTCCCGCTCCGACTAACTTGCGTAATACTGCATTAGGGCACTCCTCGAATAACGTGCTGCCATGCCATGCATCTGTGTGCATTTGTTTACTTTATATTTATTGTTTCTTCCCCCTCTTCTCTCCGGTAGACCCCAAGACCGACGCTGCCCCTGTGATCGACTACGTCCCCGACGACCCTTCCTCCTTTTCAGCAGAGCTTCCAGGCAAGCAAAACCCCCTTGATCATTCCTATATCGCCTATTCCTCCTCCCTCATGCTTGCATTAGATTTTGCTACTGTATTTGTTTGCTCCTATTCTGATGCATAGCATGTCTTTGTAACCTGCTATTGTTACTTTACCTGTCATCCTAAACTGCCTAGAATAGGTTGGTTAGTGATCCATCAGTGCCCCGCACCCTTGTCCGTGTTGCCATGCTTGCTCCCGGAAGACTCGATTAGTGTGATCGATGAACAGAGACTGACACAGCACCGCACACCCCCCCTTAGTTGTACGACTCTGCAGGGCTACTATCGAGTGCCGAGGGTGATACCTCGTACTGCACTCCTGATGATATCTCTGTAGTATAGCACATCGGTGGTGATTGCAGAGGGTGATTCCTTGCTCTCCCCTTCCCGATGATGGCTCTATCGTGCAACCCCTCAAGTGGGAACCATCGAGGGTGATTCCTCCTGGTTCTCCTTGACGGATTACATCGAGTAGGAATCCATCAAGGGTGATTCCTCAGATTCCCCCTTGATGTGATGAACACACGGATACCCTACTTTTACTTCAGTCCCCGGGTAAAGTCGGGTCGACCCCGAGGGGTACCCGCGAGAGTTGTGTAGTCGGGTTGACCGTGAGGGTACCCGCGAGATAATTATGAGGCGTGGCCGGGCAGGCAGAGACCGCCCTAGAGAGGGATGGGCCTGACCCTTGTTGCACTTCCTCGAGACGAGGCGACAGGAGTACTGATGGTCACCGCGAGCTCCTAATAACACGCTTAACGGATTTGGGTATTGATCTGAGTTGGCCACTGGACTATACGCACTACCACCACGCGGGATAATGGTTTAATGGGGCCCTCTGCACTATATGTATCAGCCGAAAGCTCTGTCAGACGTCCAGTTCAGCATTGCGGCACGGCAGGATCGGCGCCATCCATGTCAGAGGTGGTGCCTGGATCTAACCATGTGCGCAACGACCCGGAGTGCAAAGGGTGATGGGCCCAGGACCCCAGAGCACTTAGGATGTAGACCGGCGGGGACCTCTCTGCTGAGCTCTAGGTAGGGATGCGGTGTGTCGATCAGCCGGGGCCGGGCATGACCCAGGAAAGTGTGTCTGGCCAGAGTTAATCGAGCGTGTTGGGTAACAGTAGTGCACCCCTGCAGGGAAGATTATCTATTCGAATAGCCGTGTCCATGGTAACAGGACGCTCAGTGTTGTATCCCGATCTACTACTACTTGAACTGGATACTTGTTAATTAATTGAAGCTCCGGGATCGCTTTCTCGCAGGGAGTCGAGGAAGGATCTCTGGGCTTTGCCTCTACATGTTTGTTACTTTATGTTATACTACTGATCTGCACTCTTCTAATGTTGCAAGACACTGAGGATGCTAGTCTTCGATAGGCTAGGTTTCCCCCCTCTATTCTGGCATTTCTGCAGTTTAGTCCAAAGATATAGCCCCATTCATCTGATATCGATGAATACTTAGCATAGTTCTGATGTCAGACTTGTGAGTACTTTGGATGAGTACTCACGGTTGCTTTGCTACTCTTTTCCCCCATACCCGGTTGCTGCGACCAGATGACGGATCCCAGGAGCCAGCTGCTACTGCCGACGACTGTTACTACACTTCCGGTGGAGCCTACTACTACGTGGAGACCGCCGACGACCAGGAGTAGATTCGGAGGCTCCCAGGCAGGAGGTCTGCGCCTTTTCGATCGTTGTCGTTGTTTTGCCCCGCCTGTTCAAGGCCTATCTATTTTATTTTTATATCTGTACTCAGATATCTGATGCTTTCGCTGATGCTTGTATGACTCGAGCTTATGTATTCGAGCCCTCGAGGCCCCTGGCTTGTAATATAAAGCTTGTATGAGCTTTATTTGTGTAGAGTTGTGTTGTGATATCTTCAAGTGAGTCCCTAGGCTTGATCGTGTGCATTTGCGTGTATGATTAGTGCACGATTAAGTCGGGGGCGTCACAACCGAGACCATCTTATGTTGCACCTCGTCTGCTGGCACCAAGACAGCTTAGAATCCAAGGTAGACAGCCCAATGCTATGGCTCCTCGCCCTACACGTGGAGCCTGACATAAGTGTGGAATTCTAGGCCATTATGCCAAGTTCTGCCCTCAGGAACAGAATTAGAATACCAGGCCGCTTGCATTCGGTCGTGGTCATGCCAACCATGTTGACCTTGAAAAATCTCAGGAGGAACCGAACATCTTGATGGGTACCCTTCCTGCTAATTCAGTACTAGCTTTTGTTCTCTTTGATACAGGAACATCGCATTCTTTCATCTCCGAAAGTTTTGCACTCATGCATGACATAACTTTTGAAGATATGCGTTCCCCATTAGTTGTTAGTACCCCCGGATCACAATGTCGTGCCACCATGGTGACCCATGATACCTCCATTGAAATTGAAGGACTAGAATCCCTTGCCTCTCTCATTGCCCTCAAGTCTTCCAACATAGATGTCATCCTTGGTATGGATTGGGTGAAAGCTCATTGCGCCTTGATCGACTGTGCCAATAAAACAGTCCAACTCTTACACCCCTCCGACCAGATAGTGAGCTACTCAGCTCGAAAGATCCAGAATGCCGAAGCCTAGATATATGCGATGAATGCTTTGAATGCATCACCGCTGAATAACATTGAGAACATTCTGATCGTCCGTGACTTCTAGGATGTCTTTCCAGAAGAACTTCCAGGAATACCCCCTGCTCGAGCTATCGAGTTTGTCATCGACTTGAAACCAGGCACCGCTCCTATCGCCAAGCGCCCTTACCAAATGCCACCACATGAACTTCTCGAGCTTAAGAAGAAAATTGAAGAATCACTTCGCAAAGGATTCATTCATTCTAGCTCTTCTGCATGGGGTTCGCCTTCGCTCTTTGTTAAGAACAAGGCTGAAACTAATCGCTTGGTTGTTGACTATCACCCTGTTAATCAGGCAACGATTCAGAACAAGTATCCCCTTCCCAGATTTCTCTCGATTGATGAACTACATCTTCATGGAATACCTCGACAAATACATCGTGATTTATCTTGATGATATTCTGGTCTATTCCAAGAATGAAGAAGAACATGCCAAACATCTTCGGCTTGTATTGCAGAAGCTTCGTGAACACCGGCTTTATGCTAAATACTCCAAGTGCGAGTTCTGGTTACCTGAAGTAACCTATCTTGGCCATGTGATTTCTGCAACAGGCATTGCTGTTAATCCAGAATGAGTTCAGGCTATTCTTGACTAGACTCCTCCGAAGAATGTCAAACAAGTTAGAAGTTTTCTTGAACTCGCCAGCTATTGCCGTCATTTTGTCGAGAACTTCTCCAAGATTGCAAAGCCATTGACTGACCTGCTCCACAAAGGCAAGAAGTTCGAGTGACACCTAAATGTCAAGAAAGTTTCCAAACTCTAAAAGACAAGTTGACTTCTACCCCAGTGCTTGCTCCCCCAGATACTCTAAAGGACTTCATGATCTATTGCAACGTCTCTCGTTAAGGATTAGGCTGTGTCCTGATGCAAGAGCGTAAAGTGATTGCTTATGGCTCTTGCCAGTTGCGTCCTCATGAAGAGAACTATCCAACGCATGATCTCGAACTTCCTGGAGTTATCTATGCTCTGAAGTTATGGTGACATTACCTTCTTGGTAATCGTTGCGAGATCTTCACAGATCACCAAAGTCTGAAATACTTATTTACTCAGCCGGATCTGAATCTTCCTCAGTAAAGATGGATGGAGGCAATATCACACTATAACTTGGGTATTTCATATACCCCAGACAAG
Source organism: Elymus sibiricus (assembly GCA_039707655.1). Classification (NCBI taxonomy): domain Eukaryota; kingdom Viridiplantae; phylum Streptophyta; class Magnoliopsida; order Poales; family Poaceae; genus Elymus; species Elymus sibiricus. Next base: position 323,259,593 of record CM077674.1, on the reverse strand, counting down.
GCTAACGTAATGGCTGATGCCTTGAGTCGCAAGTCTTATTGCAACAACCTCCTAGTACAACAAGCACAACCCCTTCTTCACGAAGAACTCCGCAAGCTGAACCTCCATATTGTTCCTCAGGGTTATCTAAATACCCTGGTTGTTGAACCAGATCTTGTGGGCGACATCAAGACTCTGTAGAAATATGACTCTCAAGTCCAGAAGATTACGCGCTATCTCTCAGAAGGAAGGCCCTCATTTCTCACTGTTGATGATGATGGCACCTTGTTCTTCAAGGGTCGCTGAGTGGTTCCTACAAGAGACAACCTGGATATGACCCAGGAGGTTATGAAATAAGCTCATGATACACCTCTGTCTATTCATCCGGGTAGTACCAAGATGTACCAAGACATTCATCAGAGATTCTGGTGGTCTAACATGAAGCAAGACATTGCTCGCTATGTTGCTGAATGCGACGTTTGTCATTGTATCAAAGCAGAACATCAGAGACCTGCTGGAACTCTACAACCCCTCGCTATTCCTGAATGGAAATGGGACAATGTTGAAATGGACTTCATCAATGGATTTCCCAAATCGCAGAAGGGTCATGATGCTATTCTTGTCATCATTGACCGACTTTCCAAGGTTGCTCACTTTCTGGCCGCCAAGGAAACCATCACCACTAGTCAGCTAGCAGATCTGTATGTTTCCATAATTGTATCACTCCACGGTATTTCGTTGGTAATCCGTTTAGACCGTGGCAGCCTCTTCACCTCAAGATTTTGGGAAGTTTTCAGGAAGCTATGGGAACTCATTTGTCCTTTAGCACCGCCTTTCACACCCAGTCCTAGGGTCAAGTTGAACGAGTCAACCAAATTCTTGAAGATATGCTTCGATCTTGTGCCATTTACTTTGGCAAGAAATGGGCAGAATCTCTCCCGTATGCTGAATTATCATACAACAATAGCTATCAAGCTAGTCTGAAGAAGCCCCCTTCAAACTATTATATGGACGTAAGTGCCGAACTCCTCTGAATTGGCCAGAAACTAGGGAACAACCACTCTTCGGTCTGGATATTATCCAACATGCCGAAGAACAAGTTCGAGTTATTTGTGAAAATCTGAAGACTGCTTAGTCTCGTAAGAAGAGTCAGTATGACTGTCATCACCAAGAGATGGTCTATCAACCTGGCGAAAAGGCCCATCTTCGTGTCACCCCGATGAAAGGTGCTCTTCGGAATCAAGGGCAACCTAGCTCCTCGCTACATTGGTCCTTTCCGCATTCTCGAAAGACATGGAAAAGTGGCATATTAATTGGAACTGTTGTTGAACCTTTCTCAGGTTCACGATGTCTTCCATGTGTCACAACTCCGCCACTGCTTGATGACCCACAAGTATAGGGGATCAATCGTAGTCCTTTCGATAAGTAAGAGTGTCGAACCCAACGAGGAGCAGAAGGAAATGACAAGCGGTTTTCAACAAGGTATTCTCTGCAAGTACTGAAAGTAGAGGTAACAGATAGTTTTGATAGCAAGATATTTCGTAACAAGTAACAAGTATAATAAAGTGCAGCAAGGTGGCCCAATCCTTTTTATAGCAAAGGACAAGCCGGAACGAACTCGTATAATAAGCAAAGCGTTCTCGAGGACACATGGGAATTTCATCTAGTCACTTTCATCATGTTGGTTTGATTCGCGTTCGCTACTTTGATAATTTAATATGTGGGTGGACCGGTGCTTGGGTGCTGTTCTTACTTGAACAAGCCTCCCACTTATGATTACCCCTCTCGCAAGCATCCGCAACTATGAAAGAAGAATTAAGATAACTCTAACCATAGCATGAAACGTATGGATCCAAATCAGCCCCTTACGGAATAGCGCATAAACAAGGGTTTAAGCTTCTGTCACTCTAGCAACCCATCATCTAATTACTACTCCACAATGCCTTCCCTTAGGCCCAAAGATGGTGAAGTGTCATGTAGTCGACGTTCACACGACACCACTAAAGGAAGTAACAACATACATATCATCAAAATATCGAACGAATACCAAATTCACATGATTACTTATGACAAGACTTCTCCCATGTCCTCAAGAACAAAAGTAACTACTCACAAATCATGTTTATGTTCAAGATCAGAGGGGTATTGAATAACATTAAGGATCTGAACATATAATCTTCCACCAAATAAACCAACTAGCATCAACTATAAGATGTAATCAACACTACTAGCAACCCACAGGTACCAATCTGAGGTTTTGAGACAAAGATTGAATACAAGAGATGAACTAGGGTTTGAGATGAGATGGTGCTGGTGAAGATGTTGATGAAGATTGGTCCTCCCATGATGAGAGGATCATTGGTGATGTCGATGGCTTTGATTTCCCCCTCCTGGAGGGAAGTATCCCCGGCGGAATCGCTCCGCCGAAGAGAAAAATAGCTCCTGCCCAGGTTCCGCCTCGAGACGGCGGCGCTTTGTCCCAAAAGCCTTCCTCTTATTTTTTTCTAGGGCAAATGGCTTCATATAGCAGAAGGAGGGGGCTAGACGCCAGCTGTGGGCCCCACAAGGCACTAGGGCGCGCCCCCCTGGGCGTGCCCTGCTGCCTTGTGGGCAGCTGGTGGGTCCCCTTTGGTACTTCTTTTCTCCAGTATTTTTTATATATTCAATAAAAAATCTCCGTGAAATTTCAGGTCAATTGGAGCTCTGTAGAATCGGTATCTCTGATGTGGCTATTTCAGGTCCAGAATTCCAGTTGCTGGCATTCTTCCTCTTCATGTAAATCTTGCAAATTAAGAGAGAAAAGGCATAAGAATTGTACCATAAAGTGAAATAATAACCAAAAGCATAATAAATAACAGTAAGAAATCATGATGCAAATTGGACGTATCAACTCCCCCAAGCTTAGACCTCGCCTGCCCTCAAGCGAAAAGTCGAAATCGATAATCATGACCACATGTTTAGAGAGAGAGACGTCGATAAAAAATAAAATACGGACATGGAGCATCATGATCTTTATTATAACAGCAATATATCATCATAAAACTTCGCATGAAAAAGTAACGATTCATCCACAAGTTAAAGTATGAACTATAAACCAAATTGAAAATTAACAAACTATGATCTCAGTCACTGAAGCAATTGCAATTCATCATATTATCAGAAAGAGTCTATGTAAGAGCTATCATTTAGTCTTCTATGATTGCGGACACTCATGTTATACTTATGGAGCAAAAGTTTCAGTCGAACACATAGAAAGATAGGGGTTTATAATTTCACCTCCCAACGCATTTACCTCAAGGGTAATGTCAACAATAATAACTCATGATCACCCACATTCAACTGGATATATATGCATGGATCAATCCTCACCACATGATGTTTGCCAAAAGAGAAAATAAAAACAGAATAGAGAGGAATACTATTGACTCTTGCATAAAAGTAAATACATAAAGTAAAAGATAGGCCCTTCGCAGAGGGAAGCAGAGGTTGTCATGCGCTTTTGTTTTTGGATGTGCAAGCTCTTAATGTAAAGGAACGTCACTTTATATTGCCCCTTGTGATAGCGACCTTTATTATGCAGTCTTTCGCTTTTATTGCTCCACCATTACAAGATCGTACAAAGCTTATTTTCCCTTACAATAAAAGTTCATACATATTTAAGAGCAATTTTTATTGCTTTTGCACCGATGACAACTTACTTGAAGGATCTTATTCAATCCATAGGTAGATATAGTGGACTCTCATGACATGAAACTGGATTTAAGGGTTTTTGGATGCACAAGTAGTATCTCTACTTGGTGTGGATTTTTGGCTAGCAAAGATAGGGGGCAAACACCACATGTTAGAGGATCCAAAACAATATAACTTCTATGTGAATATATGCAAACATAACCCATTACTTTGTCTTCCTTGTCCAACGTCAACTAATTGACATAGAATATTTAATGGGGGCTCACAATCATAAAAGATGTGCAAGATAGTATATTTATATGTGAGACCTCTCTTCCTTTATTACTTTTTCATGAATTGCTACAATGACCAATACTATGTTTGTCAACTTCCAACAAGTTTTATCAATTATACTTCTTTTATGTGAAGTCATCACTCCCCATGGGATTAGCATATGATTTTATTCTTTCTTTATTTCCAAGGTTGGGTCATCAAAAGCAAAACACTCAACTCAAACTACTCTTTATTATAACTTTCACACACGATTACATAGATAGATAGATCACAGAGCAAGCACTCGAAACTAAATCATACTAAAACTTTATTCCTCTAAATCAAGAAATAACTAAGGCTCGAACTAAGATAGATAATGATGATGAAAAAGTGATGGTGATACGATACCGGGGCGCCTCCCCCAAGCTTGGCACAAGCCAAGGGGAGTGCCCATACCCATATACTCAAGTATCCTTCTTTGGTGATGGTGGTGATGGTGAGGTGGGCTTGTCCTTCATGACATTTACTAGGATTTCCTTTAAGCTCTGAATTTCTCAGAGCACATGTCGTATCATCTCTGTATTCTTTTGGACTTTGGCCATAATATGCTTATTCTCTGGCCCCCAAGCATTCTTTCCTACATCACTTTCACTTGGACGAGAGATGTCCCAATTGGAGGGTATGTGCATACGAGGAGTATTTTCAACCCCATAATTGTGACCCAAATTGTGAAAGTTGTTTCGATGTAACCTGTGCAAGGGCCTCCTTGGAGGAAGCCCTTATTGTACCTCTGTACTCCCATGGCTTGTAGTGTTTCTAATGGCTTGATGAGGGTTTGGAATTATGGAGATGCCGGCAAGGGTGCCCCTCTCGGAAGCCGAAGGATGGACCTCAAGCGAATCTCCATCATCTTCTTCCATGGTGACCTCTCCTTCCCCCTCCCTCCTGAGCTCCATCTGCAGCAACCAAGCGTCGTCTCCCACATTGTTTGAGGAAGAGGAAGACATGATGCCTGGCTTCGAGATCTGACAGAAAACAACACGAAACAAGAACAAAGGAAAAACTCGCGATGCGGTGGTCAAAACATACGGGAGTATATATAAAGAATTTTTATCTTGCAAAACAAGTATTCCAGAAAGAAAACGGAGTCGGGAAGGCACACGTGGGGCCCACAAGGCACCACGGTGCTCCCTAGGGGGGGTCGCGCCCTTCTGCCTTGTGGGCGACACATGGGTCCCCTCGGCTGTTTCTTATTTTTGTATTTTTTCTAATATACCAAAACTGACAGAAGGTATTTTTATGGAATTTTTGGAGTCGGTTTACTTACCGTATCACATACCTACCCCTTTTCAGGGTTCTGGAGCGTTCCGGAAGGACTCTTTAATGTGCTCTTCCGGTGTAATTGTTTCAATAACATTAGTTTCAACATTAATGGGGGTACCTGAAATATAGTGCTTAATTCTTTGCACATTCACCACTCTCAGGTTATTGCCTTCGGAGTTGTTTATTTTGATGGCTCCGGAGCGATAAACTTCTTCGATGATATACAGTCCTTCCCATTTAGAGAGAAGTTTTCCTGCAAAGAATCTCAAACAAGAATTGCATAATAGAACATGATCACCTACTTTGAATTCTTGTTTTTGAATTCTTTTTCATGCCACCTTTTAACTTTTTCTTTAAACAACTTGGCATTTTCATAAGCTTGGGTTCTCCATTCATCTAAAGAGCTAATATCAAATAACCTCTTTTCACCGGCAAGTTTAAAATAGTTAAGTTCTTTAATTGCCCAATATGCTTTGTGTTCTAATTCAAGAGGTAAATGACATGCTTTTCCATAAACCATTTTATACGGAGACATACCCATAGGATTTTTATACGCAGTTCTGTAAGCCCATAATGCATCATCAAGTTTCTTAGACCAATTCTTTCTGGATCTATTAACGGTCTTTTGCAAAATCAATTTTATTTCCCTATTAGTTAATTCAACTTGACCACTAGACTGAGGATGATAAGGAGATGCAATTCTATGGTTAACATCATATTTAGCAAGCAACTTACGAAAAACACCATGAATAAAGTGTGAACCACCATCAGTCATTAAATATCCAGGGACTCCAAACCTCGGGAATATAACTTCTTTAAGCATTTTAATAAAAGTTTTATGATCAGCACTACTAGTTGGAATAGCTTCTACCCACTTAGTAACATAATCAACAACAACTAAAATATGAGTATACTCACTGGATTTAGGAAAAGGTCCCATATAATCAAAACCCCAAACATCAAATGGTTTAATAACAAGTGAATAATTCATAGGCATTTCCTGACATCTACCAACATTACCGATTCTTTGACATTTATCACAAGAAAGGACAAACTTACGTGCATCCTTGAAAAGAATAGGCCAATAAAAACCAGATTGTAATACCTTGTGTGCAGTTCGGTCTCCCGCATGGTGTCCTCCATATGCCCCAGAGTAAAACTTACGTAGGATTTGTTCCTGTTCATGCTCACGTACACAACGTCTAATAATACCATCTACTCCTTCTTTATATAGATGTGAGTCATCCCAAAAGTAATGTCTTAAATCAAAGAAAAACTTTTTCTTTTGTTGATATGTAAAGCTAGGTGGTATGTATTTAGCAACAATGTAATTAGCATAGTCTACATACCAAGGAGTATTACAAGAAGCATTTATCATAGCTAATTGTTCATCAGGAAAATCATCATTAATAGGAAGTAGGTCATCAAGAACATTTTCCATTCTCGACAAATTATCTGCTACGGGATTCTCAGCTCCCTTTCTGTCAACAATATGCAAATCAAATTCTTGTAGCAAAAGAACCCATCTAATAAGTGTAGGCTTAGCATCTTTCTTTGCCATAAGGTATTTAATGGCAGCATGATCAGTATGAACAGTAACCTTGGAATCAACAATGTAGGATCTAAATTTATCACATGCAAACACAACTGCTAAAAATTCTTTCTCAGTAGTAGCATAATTTCTTTGAGCGTTGTCTAGAGTTTTACTAGCATAATGGATAACATTTAATTTCTTGTCAACTATTTGTCCTAGAATAGCTCCAACAGCATAATCACTAGCATCACACATAATTTCAAAAGGTAGGTTCCAATCAGGTGGTTGAACAATAGGTGCAGAAATTAAGGCTTTCTTAAGTATTTCAAAGGCTTCTACACAATCATCATCAAAAACAAATGGAACATGTTTTTGCAAGAGATTGGTAAGAGGTCTAGAAATTTTAGAGAAGTCTTTTATAAACCTCCTATAGAAACCAGCATGACCAAGGACACTTCTTATACCTTTGATATCTTTAGGGCATGGCATTTTCTCAATAGCATCAACCTTAGCTTTATCAACTTCAATACCTCTTTCAGAAATTTTATGCCCAAGGACTATACCTTCATTCACCATAAAGTGTCACTTCTCCCAATTCAAGACAAAATTAGTTTCTTCACATCTCTGCAAAACTCGATCAAGGTTGCTTAAGCAATCATCAAAAGAAGTTCCGTAAACGGAGAAATCATCCATGAAAAACTCAACAATCTTTTCACAAAAGTCAGAGAATATAGCAGTCATACATCTTTCAAAGGTAGCAGGTGCATTACATAAACCAAAAGGCATACGACGATAAGCATAAGTTCCAAAAGGACAAGTAAAGGTGGTTTTCTCTTGATCTTCAGGTGATACAGGTATTTGAGAAAAACCAGAATAACCATCTAGGAAACAAAAGTGTGTATGCTTAGATAATCTTTCTAACATTTGATTAATAAAAGGCAAGGGGTAATGATCTTTTCTAGTAGCTTTATTTAATTTCCTGAAATCAATTACCATCCTATAACCAGTTACAATTCTTTGTGGGATGAGTTCATTTTTATCATTAGGAACTACGGTAATACCTTCCTTTTTTGGAACACAATGAACAGGACTTACCCATCTACTATCAGCTATGGGATAAATTATACCTGCTTCCAGAAGCTTCAATATTTCAGTTCTTACCACATCATTCATTTTAGGATTCAGCCTTCTTTGATGGTCAACAACGGGTTTAGCATCTGGCTCCATATGAATTTTATGCTGGCATAAAGTGGGACTAATGCCCTTAAGATCATCAAGAGTATATCCAATAGCGACACGGTGCTTCCTCAGAGTTTTAAGTAATCTCTTTTCTTGATGCTCTGAAAGGTTAGCACTAATAATAACAGGATATATCTTCTTTTCAACGAGATAAGCATATTTAAGAGTTTCAGGTAATTGCTTCAATTCAAACACAGGATCACCCTTGGGTGGAGGTGGACCTCCCAAGGTTTCAACAGGCAAATTATGTTTCAGTATATGTGCTTGTTTAAAGAAAAATTCATTTCTTTCATTCATATTCATGTCATTCTCATGCTCAAGCAAATATTGTTCTAGCGGATCAGTAGGAGGCACAACAATAGAAGCAAGACCAATAATTTCATCTTTACTAGGCAATTCTTTATCATGAGGTTGTCTACGAAACTTAGAGAAATTAAACTCATGAGACATCTCTCCAAAGTTAACACTGACAATTTCTTTAGTGCAATCAATCTTAGCATTAACAGTATTCAAGAAGGGTCTACCAAATATAATGGGACAAAAATCATCTTGTGGTGATCCAAGAACAAGAAAATCAGTAGGGTATTTGATCTTACCACACAAGACTTCAACATCTCTACCAATCCCAAGCGGTGAAATAGTATCTCTATTTGCCAGCTTAATAGTAACATCAATATCTTCAATCTCAACAGGTGCAATATCATTCATGACTTCTTGAGAGAGAGTAAACGGAATAGCACTCACACTAGCACTAACATCACATAGACCATTATAGCAATGATCTCCAATTTTAACAGAAATAACAGGCATGCCAACTACAGGTTTATTTTTATCTTTAGGGTCTGGCTTAGCAATTCTAGTTGCTTCATCACAGAAATATATGACATGTCCATCAATGTTGTCAACCAAAAGATCTTTAACCATTGCAACACTAGGTTCAACTTTAATTTGCTCAGAAGGTCTAGGTGCTCTAATTTTACTCTTCTTAACCACAGTTGAAGCTTTAGCATGTTCCTTAATCCTAACAGAGAAAGGAGGTTTCTCAATATAAGCAGTAGGAACAACTGGATCAACATGGTAAACAATTGTTACTTCTTTAACACTAACAAGTTCTTCTTTTAATTTGATAGGTGTATGATATTTACACCATTTCTCCTTAGGGAGATCAACATGAGCAGCAAAAGATTCACAAAAGGTAGCTACTATCTCAGAGTCAAGTCCATATTTAGTACTAAACTTATGAAAAGCATCAATTTCCATAAAAGACTTGACACAATCAAACTAAAGATTTATACCTGACTCGTTACCTTTGTCGATTTCCCATCTAGATTGTTTCAAGAAGATCCCATCTAGATTCAATAGTTCTCTACATAAAGGAACCAGCAGAAGAAGTGTCGGGCATGGATTGATCATTATGAGAAAGCCGAGCATAAAAGTTTTGAAGAATTATTTCTCTTGAGAGCTCATGATTGGGGCATGTATGCAGCATATACTTAAGCCTCCCCCAAGCTTGAGCGATGCTTTCTACTTCACGAGGCCAAAAATTATATATATAATTCCGATCATGATGAACCAAGTGCATAGGATAAAATTTCTGGTGGAATTCCAGCTTCAACCGGTTCCAGTCCCACGTATCAGTATCATCACATAGCCTATACCATGTCAATGCCTTTCCCTCCAAAGATAAAGGGAATACTTTCTTCTTAACTCCATCTCCGGATAAACCTGCAAGCTTAAACAATCCACAAATTTCATCCACATAGATCAAGTGCATATCAGGATGTACCGTTCCATCTCCTGCATAAGGATTAGCTAGCAATTTCTCTATCATACCCGAAGGAATTTCATAATAAATATGTTCAGTAGATGCAATGGGTGGAGGAGCAACTCGTATTGCTTCCAGTCGAGGTGAAGATACCCCGAACAAGCCCATCAAAGGATTACTTTCCATAGTGACAAGTGACAATAAATTTAAGTACGTAATATAAATGTTTCCTTACCAAATTCCACTCACCAAAGGCGCTTCACTCCCCGGCAACGGCGCCAGAAAAGAGTCTTGATGACCCGCAAGTATAGGGGATCAATCGTAGTCCTTTCGATAAGTAAGAGTGTCGAACCCAACGTGGAGCAGAAGGAAATGACAAGCGGTTTTCAGCAAGGTATTCTCTGCAAGTACTGAAAGTAGCGGTAACAGATAGTTTCGATAGCAAGATATTTCGTAACAAGTAACAAGTAACAAGTATAATAAAGTGCAGCAAGGTGGCCCAATACTTTTTATAACAAAGGACAAGCCGGAACGAACTCGTATAATAAGCAAAGCATTCTCGAGGACACATGAGAATTTCATCTAGTCACTTTCATCATGTTGGTTTGATTCGCGTTCGCTACTTTGATAATTTAATATGTGGGTGGACCGGTGCTTGGGTGCTGTTCTTACTTGAACAAGCCTCCCACTTATGATTACCCCCTCTCGCAAGCATCCGCAACTACGAAAGAAGAATTAAGATAACTCTAACCATAGCATGAAACGTATGGATCCAAATCAGCCCCTTGCGGAATAGCGCATAAACTAGGGTTTAAGCTTCTGTCACTCTAGCAACCAATCATCTAATTACTACTCCACAATGCCTTCCCTTAGGCCCAAAGATGGTGAAGTGTCATGTAGTCGACGTTCACACGACACCACTAAAGGAAGTAACAACATACATATCATCAAAATATCGAACGAATACCAAATTCACATGATTACTTATGACAAGACTTCTCCCATGTCCTCAAGATCAAAAGTAACTACTCACAAATCATGTTCATGTTCAAGATCGGAGGGGTATTGAATAACATCAAGGATCTGAACATATAATCTTCCACCAAATAAACCAACTAGCATAAACTACAAGATGTAATCAACACTACTAGCAACCCACAGGTACCAATCTGAGGTTTTGAGACAAAGATTGAATACAAGAGATGAACTAGGGTTTGAGATGAGATGGTGCTGGTGAAGATGTTGATGAAGATTGTTCCTCCCACGATGAGAGGATCATTGGTGATGTCGATGGCTATGATTTCCCCCTCCCGGAGGGAAGTATCCCCGGCGGAATCGCTCCGCCGGAGAGCAAAATAGCTCCTGCCCAGGTTCCGCCTCGAGACAGCGGCGCTTCATCCCAAAAGCCTTCCTCTTATTTTTTTCTAGGGAAAATGGCTTCATATAGCAGAAGGAGGGGGCCAGACGCCAGCTGTGGGCCCCACAAGGCACTAGGGCGCGCCCAGGGGGGCCGCGCCCTGCTGCCTTGTGGGTAGCTGGTGGGTCCCCTCTGGTATTTCTTTTCTCCAGTATTTTTTATATATTCAATAAAAAATCTCCGTGAAATTTCAGGTCAATTGGAGCTCTGTAGAATAAGTATCTCTGATGTGGCTGTTTCAGGTCCAGAATTCCAGCTGCCGGCATTCTCCCTCTTCATGTAAATCTTGCAAATTAAGAGAGAAAAGGCATAAGAATTGTACCATAAAGTGAAATAATAACCAAAAACATAATAAACAACAGTAAGAAATCATGATACAAATTGGACGTATCACTGCTTCAAGGACCCTATCCGAGCAGTAGATCATGAAGTGCTTGAATTGCAACAAGACCTCTTTTATAAAGAGCATACGATCCGCATTCTTGATCAAGCCGAACGTCGCACCCGTCAGAAGGCAATCTAGTTCCTAAAAGTTTAGTGGTCAAACCATTCTGAAGATGAAGCCACTTGGGAACACGAGGATCGCCTTCATGATGAATACCCCGCTCTGTTTTCATCTACCTCCTAAATCTCACGACGAGATTTCTTTTAGTGGACGAGATTTATAACACCCCCAGTGATAAGCTACAGTGAAACACATGTTAATGATTCCATGTCATCTCTTTTGCTAAACTAAATTGCCCCTTGATAAAACCAAAGTCAAATTCAAATTCGAATTCAAATTGCAAGTTAAATTGTTATTTCTTCAAACTGTAAAACAAAAAATGTTCATTGGGTTGAAAATATTCACTATGTAATTGTCATGAATTATCCAACATCTTTTGAATTATTAAAATGCCCTCAACCTGATTAAAACTAAACCAGCAACATTTAATTAGTTTATATCATTTTAAATAATTAGTTAAACATTTCAAAATAAATTGAAACTGTTTGTATCAGCTCAAAATGTTGTCTATTATTTATGTGCCAAATTTCATTGTCAGCAAAATTCAATTGATATAAAACTAAAATGAAAAACATGTGAGAAAATTCAAAACAGAAATATAGAAAGAAAAAGAGCTAATGCACTACTGTGCACTTGTAGCTCACTGCTACAGTGAGGCCCAGCCCACCATCTGGGGTCATCCCCAACCTCCTGCTACAGGGAGGCAGGGGAGCCGTGGCGCCCATCCGCTGGCCATGGCCACGTGCCGGCCATTGGCGTCCCCCCATGTCACCTATATGTGCACGCCGCGGCCTCCCCCGAACCCTAGCCGCCGTTCCCACCTTCCCTCGCTCCTCCTCTCCCATTATAGTAGCGACCCGCGTCGCCGTCGCCATGGCTCTTGTTGCCGACGCGGTCAACGTCTTCCCCGCTGGATGAGACTGTGTCACGGGACGCGCCTGCCTCGACTACTTCATTTGCGCCAAACTGTTCGAGCTGCGGAGCCCGGCATCACCGGATCTGTCATCGTCTTCCTCCTCGGCCACCGAAGCTTCAACGCGTCGATTCCGTCGCTCTGCTGCTCCTAAACCTCCGTCGGGCCACCGTGTGCCCTCCCGATGAGCTCCTCTTCCCGTCCCCCCCCCCCCCGCTTTTCCCCTCGATTCTGCCGCCAATTAGCGCCGTCCTGCCATGACCGAGCTCACGGCAAGCTCACGGTCGCTAACCCTCTGTCACAGTGCTCCCGCAAGCCTATGGCTGCCTCGTGCGCGCCGCGCACGCGCACCCACGCGCCCGTGCTTCATCATGCCTCGCCGCGTGCCGTGTCAGCTGCCGCTGGTGTCTGCCGCTGCTGCCCTGCTGCCGCTGCTGTCTGCTGCCCTGCTCCGCGCTGCTGCTGCTAGCGCTGTTGCTGTTGCTACGCCCGTTGCTGCTACCGCCTAGGCCCGCGAGTGCCGCATCGCAGCCGCCCGCTTTCGCCCTCATCGCACCCCCGTGCGCCATGCCTCGCGCCCCGGGTAGTGCCCTGCTCGCCCGGCCGCGCCCCCGCGCGCGCCCGGCCATGCGTCGCCGCTTCCCCAGCGTCTGCGCTAGGCAGCCCGCTGCGCACCGCTCGTCGCGTGCTGACCGGCCTCTACCGTGCTCACACGCGTGCCCAGCAACCCTGCTGGCTGGCCTTTATGCCACTGCCAAGCGGGCCCACCTCATTTAATTAGAGCTAAACTAGTTTAGTGTTAATCCCCTCACAAGCAGTCACTGACCGGTGGCCCCCGCAGTTAAAATCCACTTTTAATTAAACTACACCCAATGACAGATGGGCCCCACATTGACCCTGTTAACCAGTCAACCTTGACTAGTCAACTGTTGACTGGACCCCATGGACCCCACTATCACCCACAATTGCACATCTCTGGGTACATTCTCTGTGTACCCATAGCAATAATATTTATTATAATTTCAAATTAAAAAAAGGGATTTCTATTTTCGTGCCCCTGGTTCCTTAGTTGTACTCAATTTTGCCCAATCGTCTTAGTTTTCCTCACTTTTCCCCTTCACCCTAAACTTGAACCTCACAGATGCCCAAACGGAGCATTTCCGTTGGGTCATGCCCGTTGACCATTACATGGATGAGTTCATGACGAGTGGGACCATTAAAAATGCTGACGTGTGGGGCCGCTTAAAATGTTGACATGTCAATGGGCCCTTGCTAAAAAACAAGCCCACTCCTCTCTCCGAATATCCATTTTTTGAGCCCAGGCTCATCTGCACCTGGTGAAGAGAAAATTCAAAACAAATAATAAAAAATGAAAAAATTCCAAAAAAATTTGCACGGAAGAAAATTTAGTGCGTGAGGTGCCCTCCAAATTTCAGATCATTTGGACACATGAGTTACTCTTAGCAAAAAAGACAAATTGGGTCAGAAAATACATGAACAGTAAACTTTTTCACAGACTCCAAATTTGTCTTTTTTGCCGAGAGCTACTGACATGTCCAAATGATCTATAATTTGGAGTGCACCTCACGAACCAAATTATCTTCCATGCAAAAAATTGGAATTTTTTGAATTTTTTCTATTATTTTTTGTGAATTTTCTGCTCATCGCGGGTGCAGCTGAGCTTGGGCACCGAATCACCTCATCATCCTCTCTCTCTCCTGCTCACCTAATAGAGAGAGAGAGGATGACGAGGTGATTCGGTGCCCAAGCTTAGCTGTACCCACGATGAGCAGAAAATTCACAAAAAATAGTAGAAAAAATTCAAAAAAATTCCAATTTTTTTTGCATGGTAGATAATTTGGTGCGTGAGGTCCGCCCCAAATTTCATCTCATTTGGATATCTGAGTAGCTATCGGCAAAAAAGACAACTTTGGGTTCTGTAAAAAATTTTACTGTTCATGTACTGATTTGACCTAATTTGTCTTTCTTGCTAAGAGCTACTCATATGTACAAATGCTCTGAAATTTGGAGCGCACCTCACGCACCAAATTATCTACCATGCAAAAAAAATTGGATTTTTTTGATTTTTTTGTATTCTTTATGAATTTTTTCTTGACCGGGTGCAGATGAGCCTAGGTCAGAAATGGATATTCGAAAGATTCAACACCTTTGCTATAAATATGACTAAATATAAAATGAATTTAGGAACTTGAACCAACTGAACTGGATTTAAAATTAATATTTTATCAATTTCTTAAGTTGATTGGAAATTTAAAAAGGTATTCAACACTGTTCGCACTTAAAACCCGCACAGAGCAGGCCGACCCAATTACATAAAGCCCATACTTAGCAGCGCCAAGGTGTCCAGGTGGGCTCACTCGTCGGGCTCTCATCCAAGGCCCACTCGTCAGGAACCCACCCAGGTAACGGTCAATAAGTTTGACCCAACGGAAATGCTCCGTTTGGGCAGTTGTGAGGCTAGGGTGAAGACAGGAGGGGAAAAGTGAGGCATGCTAAGGAGGCGGGACAAAATTGAGTAGTGTTAAGGAACCAGGGGCACGGAAATAGAAATCCCTTAAAATAAATCCAGAAATTCAGTAAATCATTTAAACTTTGGAAATTCATATAAAATAATCCGTAACTCGGATGAAAATAATTTATATATGAAAGTTGATCAGAAAAATATGAAGAATCCGAATATGTCATCCACATGCATGAAAAACACTTGTATCATAATGGACCTGGACATTTTGCATCAGGATCATCTGACCGAATAATACCTAGAGCCGAGAAAACATTACCAGATGTTTTCTCTCTTCTTTTAAAATGTTTAGGGATGCATTACTGCATATCATCAACACACTTTGCCATGACATACATCTGTGATGCATCTGTATGCCCGTTATTTATCTATTTCCCCCCGTTCCTTTATTCTTTCGGTAGACTTCGAGACTGCCGCTGCCCCCGAGTACGACTACGCCGTCAACGACCCTTCCTTCTCGGCAAAGCTTCCAGGCAAGCAAACCCCCTTTATCATTCCGATATCGCCCATTCTTTCTCTCTAATTCTTGCATTAGAGTGTCGGTTTTAGTTGATGCTTATCGGTAGCTCCTATTTTGATGCATAGCCAGTTGTTGATAACTGTTGTTGCTACCTTACCTGTTATCCTATATGATTAACATAGATATGCTAGAGTCCCATCAATGGTCCTACATCCTTGTCCGTCTGCCATGCTATACTATCGGGCCGTGATCCCCTCTGGGCGATGATCACGGATATACTATATACAATTACGCTATACATGTTACGTTAAAGTCGGGTCGGCTCAGAGAGCACCCGCGAGAGATTCTCTGTGGTGGGGTGACATGGCAGGTGGAGACCACCTAGGAGAGAGATGGGCCTGGACCCTGGTCGTTGTCCGCAGTTACTTAACAATAACACGCTTAACGAGATTTGGGTATTTGATCTGAGATTTTCCACTGGCATATACGCACTAACCGCCGCACGGGATAACAGTCTATGGGGCCCTCAGCGTCCTACATTCTCCCGAAAGCTCTGTCAGACGTCACAGTTGAGCGGCACGGTCTAGCAGATATCCTCCGGGTGATGTGAGGTTGGACCATCCATGCAACATGCAGGAGTGCTTAGGGTGATTGGCCCATGACCCCTTCGCGCTTAGGATGTAGACCGGCGTGTTGACCTCTCTGGAGAGCCTAGGTAGGACTATGTCGTGTCGATTATCCGTGGCCGGGCATTACCCAGAAAAGTGTGTCCGGCCAAAGGTAATGGAGAGTGTCGGGTAATGCGGTGCACCCTTGCAGGGAAGTAAACTATTCGAATAGCCGTATCCACAATAACATGACGATTTGGAGTTGTATCCCAACCTCTTACAACTAAAACCGGATACTTGTTAAAATACACCCAGATAACAGACAGATACCCCCGGAGATCGCTTTCCCACAGGGTGACGAGGAGAGGATCTCTGCACAGGTTATTGCTATATGTGTGTGCAAGATGATACCATACACGCTCCTCTCTTCTACTACTGAAAAATGTAGTCTTCGATAGGATGAGCTTCTCCCCCTTATTCTGGCGTTTCTAGAGTTTAGTCCACAAATATTACCCCATTCCTTTGATACCGATGCATATATAGTATAGGTATGATGTAAGTCTTGCAAGTATTTTGGATGAGTACTCACCGTTGCTTTGCTACTCTTTTCATTCGACCCGGTTGCTGCAACAGCTGGTAGCACCGCGGATGTAGGTTACCCCCTGATGTCTACTTCACAACTTATTCTTGTAGACTCGTGTTGGGCCTCCAAGCGCAAAGTTTTGTAGGACAGTAGCAATTTTCCCTCAAGTGGATGACCTAAGGTTTATCAATCCGTGGGAGGCGTAGGTTGAAGATGGTATCTCTCAAACAACCCTGCAACCAAATACAAGAAATCTCTTGTGTCCCCAACACACCTAATACAATGGTAAATTGTATAGGTGCACTAGTTCGGCGAAGAGATGGTGATAAAAGTGTAGTATGGATAGTAGATATATGTTTTTGTAATCTGAAAATATAAAAACAGCAAGGTAGCAAGTAACAAAAGTGAGCACAAACGGTATTGCAATGCTTAAAAACAAGGCCTAGGGTTCATACTTTCACTAGTGCAATCTCTCAACAATGCTAACATAATTGGATCATATAACAATCACTCAACATGCGACAAAGAATCACTCCAAAGTTCTTATTCGCGGAGAACATAAGATAGAAATTGTTGTAGGGTATGAAACCACCTCAAAGTTATTCTTTCTGGTCAATCTATTGAGCTATTCCTATAGGTGTCACAAATATCCTTAGAGTTCGTACTAAAATAACACCATATGATTCACATCAACCAACTCTAATGTCACCTAGATACTCCAATGTCACCACAAGTATCCGTGAGTTGATTATTCGATATGCATCAAACAACTTCAGATTCATAATATTCAATCCAACACAAAGAACTTCAAAGAGTGCCCCAAGATTTCTACTGGAGAAAGTAGGATGAAAACATGCATCAACCCCTATGCATAGATTACCCCAATGTCACCTCGGGAATCCGCGAGTTGAGTGCCAAAACATACATCAAGTGAATCAATATAATACCCCATTGTCATCACGGGTATTCATATGCAAGACATACATCAAGTGTTCTCAAATCCATAAAAGTATTCAATCCGATAATAGTGAAACCTCAAAGGTAAAAACTCAATTCATCACAACAAGATAGAGAGGGAGAAACACCATATGATCCAACTAAATTAACAAAGCTCGCGGTACATCAAGATCGTGCCAAATCAAGAACACAAGAGAAAGAGATCAAACACATAGCTACTGGTACAAACCCTCAGCCCCGAGGGTGAATTACTCCCCCCTCGTCATGGAGACCCCCGGGATGATGAAGATGGCCTCCGGTGATGATTCCCCCCTCCGATAGGGTGCCGGAAAAGGGCTGTAGATTAGATCGTCAAGGTACAGAGGCTTGCGGCGGCGTAAAAACTCATCTAGGTTAACTTTTGGGGGTTTCTGAATATATATGATTTTTCAGCGTTGGAATCACGCAAAGTAGGGCCACAGGGGGCCCACGAGGCACCAGGGCGCGCCTGGGGGGGTGGCGCGCCCTGGTGGCTTGTGGGGCCCCTGTGGGTCTTCTATTGCTCCCCTGAAGCTTCCTGGGTCTGTTTCCTTCTAGAAAACATTATCAAAAAGTTTCGCTGCATTTGGACTTCATTTGATATGGATTTTTTGGAAAACCAAAAACAAGCAGAAAACATCAACTGGCACTGGGCACTAGGTCAATATGTTTGTCCATAAAAATCATATAAAAGCCATATAAAAGTGCACCAAAATCACACAAAACTATAATAAACATGGCATGATTTCTTCATAAATTATAGATACATTGGAGACGTATCAGCTTCCCCAAGCTTAATTCCTGCTCGTCCTCGAGTAGGTAAACGATAAAAGAAATAATTTATGAAGTGTGAATGCTTGCATAGTGCATAAGTTTGATCAATGATAATTTCAATCACTTTTTCTAGCATCAATATGTATCATAATCAGTAACTCATCTCATAAAACTCATCATGATAAAGTAGCAATCAATTCACATGTTATGGTTCAAACAATGCATTCTCTTGAAACTTAACAACCTATGTTCTTAGTCACCAAACAATTGCAATTCAACTTAATTTCAACAAAGTCTAAGTAAGAGCTCCACATACTCAATTATCATTTAGTCTTCTATGATTGCTAGTACTCAAAGCATATTTTTAGAACAAATGGCATCCATCGAACACAGAGAAAGATAGGGGCTTAATTTTTCGCCTCTCCAGATAAATAGAGCGCTGCTGCTTGGTCCAGAAGGGACGGTTGACGAGAGCTGGATCTTGCTCGTGGCGGTACGAGTCACGGCGGCGAAACACACAAAACTCCTTAGCAGACATCTCAGTCACGAACTTGACCTTCTCCTTTGGCTTGCTTGGTTATCTGCACTGGCTGAGCACTTGAAGTTGCACTGACATCCTCAGAAGTGCGATAGCGCTTGGAACCCCCTGGACGCTCTGGATTCTTGCGACGGGCCTGATGCCCAGCACTGCTATCACCTGGAACCCACAACAAAGAGCGAGGGAAAAGCAGGTGTAAATCATTGCATAAGCCAACGAAAAAGAATGAAAGTGAGTTGAAGGTTGATACGAGGGAAGTGGAAGTTGACAGCCTTGGGCGGTAGTACCGCCCATCAGCAGCGGTAGTGCCGCCTACGAGCGGTAGTACCGCTCAGGGGGAGCGGTATTACCGCTCGAGGCGGATGTCAATGGCCTGACCACAACCGCGGCTAGATCCGGTACTACCGGGGGTGCCAAATTCAAATTCCCTCCAACCAAACTTCAATTCACCTAGTCTAGCAGTCTTCTACGTCCTACTCAAGACTCGGTTTGACTAAAAATCGAAGAATGCCACAAGTATTGCCCTAGAACCTAGATTCAAAAACTAGAACCATAGGAGAGGAAAACGGGGGAAATACCGGCATCCATGGCAAGAGGAGAAGGTGGGGATCGATCCCACCGGACGAAATCGCGAAAGACGGCACGGAATCGGCGGCCCGACGGCGGCCCCCCAGTGCTTGTTCGTCGCCTGTGAGAGGAGAGGGTGTGGGAGAGAGAGACGAATGGGTATGGGGGAGTTGGAACCCCCCCTGCCCGACTCATAACCCCCTCACCCCGCCACAGAGCGGTAGTACCGCTCGGGGGAGCGGTAGTACCGACCGGTACTACTCCGCGGCAGGAAGCCGGGCAGTACCGCTCGAGCGATAGTACCAGGGTGCTAGGCGGTAGTACTTCCCAGACACCGCGGTAGTACCGCGCAGGCGACAGCAAGCAAGATCAAGTTTAAAAAGGTGGCTTATGCAAATTTAGAGAGGTTGTAGATGAGATGGCTTGGGTTGGAGACTCGAAACACCAGCAAATAGGAAGAGACACTCCAAGTTCAAATGAGAGAAAACGGAGGAGCAAACTTGGAGTGACTCAAAGTACAAACAAAGTCCTCACGACAAGATAAAACCAAATAGGACCAAAACGAGTAACCAACTCTCGAAGAGAGGGCGGTGGCCGAAGCCACCTATGTTTGAGTCAATTGGTATGGCACCGCGAAGATTTTAACCTTGGGCCCATGACCAAAACTCATCTTTGAAGCACAAGTACCATCAAAAAATGGCTAATGTGAAAGACTTGATCGATTTACGCATAATGGGGGGAGAAAAAGTTCATTGAGAGAACAACACTCCCCCTATGTCCATGCCTACATCTAGAACAAGATAAACATGATGAATGCGGTGGGGTGTGTCGAGATTCAAGCCACATTGCTCGAATCAATGATATTTAGCTCATGCCGTAACTCGCGAAATCTTGCTTCATCCAATGGCTTCGTGAAAATATCCGCTAGTTGCTCTTGAGTGCCAACATGGATAATATCAATCTCTCCACGCTTGACGTGATCCCGGATGAAATGATGACGAATCTCAATGTGCTTTGTCTTGCTATGTTGCACCGGATTGTAGGAAATCTTGATTGCACATTCATTGTCACAGAAAAGAGGCACTTTGTCACAAGTGACACTGTATTCCTTTAAACTTTGCCTCATCCATTGCAATTGTGCACAACAACTTGCGGCGGCTACAGACTCGGCCTCGGTGGTGGAGAGAGACACACAATTTTACTTCTTCGAAGACCAACTCACCAAAGAGCGACCAAGGAATTGGCACCCTCCAGAAGTTGACTTCCTATCCACACGGTCTCCCGCCCAACCTGAGTTCGAATATCCCATGAGATCAAAGTTTGCTCCTTTGGAGTACCATAAGCCAAAGTTTGGGGTATGAGCCAAATATCAAAAGATTCGCTTGACCGCCACAAAGTGACTTTCCTTAGGCACGGCTTGAAACCATGCACACATTCCCACACTCAACATGATATCTGACCTAGATGCACAAAGGTAAAGCAAGGATCCAATCATAGAACGATATACCTTTTGATCCACCGCTTTACCATTGGGATCAATGTCAAGTTGGCACTTGGTAGGCATTGGAGTCTTGGCCGGTTTGACATCAACAAGCTTGAATCTCTTGAGCATGTCTTGGGTATATTTGGCTTGGTTGATGAAGGTTCCTTCTCTTCTTTGCTTGATTTCAAACCCAAGAAATAATTTCAACTCTCCCATCATAGACATCTCAAACTTCTCGGTCATGAGTGCGGCAAACTCATCATTGAAAGCTTTGTTAGGAGAACCAAAAATAATATCATCAACATATAGTTGGCATATGAACAAGTCCCCTTTGACCCTCTTCGTGAAAAGAGTGGGATCAATTTTCCCAATTTCAAACCCACGGTCTTGCAACAACTCGGTAAGGTGCTCATACCACGCACGTGGGGCTTGTTTAAGGCCATAGAGTGCCTTATCGAGCTTGTATACATGATTGGGGAACTTGGGATCCTCGAACCCCGGGGGTTGCTTGACATATACCAACTCATTAAGAGGACCATTAAGAAATGCACTCTTCACATCCATTTGTTGTAATTTGAAATCATGATGAGATGCATATGCAAGCAACATGCGAATAGATTCAAGGCGAGCAACGGGGGCAAAGGTTTCACCGTAGTCGATACCCTCGACTTGGGAGTAGCCTTGTGCTACCAATCTTGCCTTGTTGCGAGTGACTACACCGTTTGCATCTTGCTTGTTCTTGAAGATCCATTTGGTCCCAATGACATTATGATTCTCCTTTGGCCTTGGCACCAATTGCCACATCTTATTGCGCTCGAAGTTGTTGAGTTCATCATGCATGGCTTCAAGCCAATCTGAGTCCTCGAGCACCTCATGTACCTTTTGGGGTTCAATACAAGAAACAAATGCGTGATGCTCACAAAAGTTTGTTAATTGTCTACGAGTGGTTACCCCCCTTTTTAAGCTTCCATAAACATTCTCCATGACATGTTGTTGATGCTTGAGTTTGGAAGCAATCTTGGCGGCACGACGCTCCAATAGCTCCTCCGTAGTCACTTGAGGAGGATCATCTTGAACATCTTGAGCGTCATCTTGAGCTTGCTCTTGATCTTGAGCTTGCACTTGATCTTGAGATTGCTCGGTGTCGTGATCTTGATCTTGGGCATCATTTGGTGCATCACCATCATCTTGAGGTTGATCTTGCCCTTGATCTTGTTCACTTGGTTGAGGGCCTTCGGTTTGTTCTTCGGAAGCGTGTGGGTCAATGGTTGGTGATGGCTCCACTTGCGTAGAGCATTGTCCTTCTCCTTCTGCCACAAGGGGTTCCTCAATGGGGAGTATTTGACCAATCCCCATTCTTCTTATGTCTTGGGGAGGAATTTCATCACCTACATCACAAAGACCACTTTGCTCCACTTGGGAGCCATTATTTTCATCAAACTCTACGTTACACGTCTCCTCAATGAGTCCGTTGGACTTGTTGAGGACACGGTAAGCATGAGAGTTTGTAGCATAACCAACAAATATGCCCTCTTGAGCTCTAGGTTCGAATTTAGATAAACATGCACCTTTCTTGTGAATGAAACACTTACACCCGAACACCCGAAAGTACTTGAGGTTGGGCTTGTTACCGGTAAGTATCTCATGTGGAGTTTTGTTCAAGCCTTTGCGGAGGTAGAGCCGATTGGATGCATGACATGTGGTGTTGATGGCTTCGGCCCAAAAGTTGTACGGAGACTTGAATTCCGCCATCATGGTCCTTGCCGCATCCATCAACGTCCGGTTCTTCCTCTCCGCCACACCATTTTGTTGAGGGGTATATGGTGCGGAGTATTGATGCTTGATCCCCTCATCACTAAGGAACTCATCCAAGGTGTAGTTCTTGAACTCGGTGCCATTATCACTTATAATCATCAATATCTTTGCCTCATGTTGACGTTGAGCTTCATTGGCAAAGTCGATGACGGTTTGTTGGGTCTCGCTCTTCCTCTTGAAGAAATATACCCAAGTGTATCTTGAATAGTCATCCACAATCACCAAGCAATACTTTCTTCCCCCAAGACTATCAAAGGATGGAGGTCCAAAGAGATCCATGTGAAGGAGCTCCAAGGGCCTCTTCGAGTAGATGATAGTCGTGGGTTGGTGAGCCGTCTCATGTAGCTTTCCTTTGATACAAGCACTGCAAGCACGATCTTTGGCAAAGCTCACATTTGTTAGTCCACGAACGTGATCCCCCTTGAGGAGACTTTGCAAAGATCTCATGTTGACATGGGCTAGTCGGCGATGCCAAAGCCACCCCATGTCAACTTTAGCCATTAGGCAAGTCGCGATCTTAGTGGGTCACTCCAAGAAGTTAACCACATAGAGACCATTCTCGGCATGCCCAACAAAAGCTACTTTAAGAGTCTTGCTCTACAAAAGGGCCACGGTATCAAGATCAAAGAATGTGGCAAAGCCCATAAGTGCAAGTTGGCAAACGGAAAGTAAATTGTATGCAAGGGTCTCAACAAGCATGACTTTCACAATTGATAAATCATGAGAAATCACAACCTTGCCAAGATCCAATACCTTAGATGTTGAGGCATCACCGAATTGAACATGGGTGGGCATAGATGGGCTTGGTTGCATGTCCACCACCAAATGCTTGCTCCCGATCATATGATTTGTTGCTCCACTATCGAGCAACCATGATCCTCCACCAGAAGCAAACTCCTACAAGAGATCAATGCTTGGTTTTAGGTACCCATTGTTGAATGGGTCCTTTGATGTTAGTAACAAGGGTCTTAGGAACCCAAATAGACCATTCAATGTACTCATAATAAGAACCAACAAATTTGGCATAAACATGACCATCACTAGCATGGCACAAAACATAAGAAGGGTTAAAGTCGCTGGCTTTGTTCGATGGAGTGGTTCTGCCCTTCTTGGCATTTCCACCCACCACCTTATCCTTCTTTTCCTTATGAGCACCCTCTCCCTCCTTGACAAATACCTCTTTGAGAGGGAGAGGTTTCTTGGTCGTGTTCTTCTTCTTCTTCTTCTTTGACTTGGGCACAAACCCAAGTCCCTCCTTTGCCACGACTTCCTTTTGATTGCTCAAAAGTTCGTTGAGGTTTTTCTCACCTTGTATGCAACTCACAAGGACCTTCTCAAGTTGCTCTTTTAGCTTGGCATTCTCCTCCACAAGATGCACATGCTCACAACACGGGTTAGTAGCATGGGCATTATCAACTAAAACAAAAGGAGGACAAGTGGCTATTTCCGTTGTTAGGTTCACTTGGAGTTGATCATGAGACTCTTTGAGAGAGCCATGAGCACTCTTCAAAACCTTGTGGGACTTGTCAAGTAGCTCAAACTCCTCCTTGAGTCTAGCATGGCCAACTCCAAGGTCAACCTTCTTGGATTTGAGCACGCGAGTAAGAACTTGACACTACTAGGAGAAAGCCTACTAGTAGCGCTGGAAATACATATAGCAGTAGCGCTGGGTCCAGCGCTACTGCTAACGCGCTACAGCTAAGTTGTAGTAGTAGCGCTGGTTATAGAAGCGCTATTGCTAAGTACAGTTAGCAGTAGCGCTGCACTGACCAGCGCTACTAATAACTATCTGTAGCACTGCAAGATGGCCAACGCTGCTGATAACCCAGTGCTGCTGCTATATGCTAATCCAGCGCTGCTGCTAGTATTCCTACTTTCACAGATTCATACCCCCCTCTACGTATTTGTGATGTATTTGTACATGCTCTATACAGTAGTTTCATCAGATCACAATAAACACACAATATTCTCATCATATCATACACATAAAGTAGTCTCGTCATACCATCATCATCATCATTCAACACAAATATCATCACATCTCGAAAATAGCGATACACAAAAGTCATGTCATGTCTCGAATAAGTGCAACTGCATGGTCATGGCACACACACAAGTTTCATCATCTCTATCTAAACCATGATGTAGAAGAGAAGAGCGATCAGCATGAGCAAGACCGCGACTATGTAGTACTTGAGGCACCGACGGGTCCGCTCCCTCTCTTGCTTGAGCGTCCACCTCAAGTAAGCATTCTCCCCTTCGGTTCTGGTGTTGAACCCTCTGTGGCTAGCGCCCGAGTACCCGTTCACCTGAGCCTGAGCGTCTAGCCAGTGGCGGTACACTCCTGGAACCTTCCCAACGAATACAACATAGCACTCCTTCGCCATCTCTGATCTATGCACCTGCATCGTCAGTTGATAAATTCATCGATAATATGCAACTTAATGTACTTGAGAAACACGAAGAGACAGAGTTAGCAAAATACAAGCAATCTATATAGTAAACTTAATGTACTTGAGAAACACGAAGAACTTTATTATGTACATACTTCAAATGCTCATCGAGGCTTTTGTCTGTCCATTTGTTTTTGGCCTTCGTCTTTAGAAGTTTGAGCGTGAAACTCAAGCG
Source organism: Elymus sibiricus (assembly GCA_039707655.1). Lineage (NCBI taxonomy): Eukaryota > Viridiplantae > Streptophyta > Magnoliopsida > Poales > Poaceae > Elymus > Elymus sibiricus. The sequence continues at coordinate 323,234,003 of CM077674.1, read as the reverse complement.
GGTGTGTCGTGGTATTCTCGCAGGGGGTGCGTGATTCACGGCAGATGCCATGAGATGGCTTATGAGGTGGGGCTACGATAGGACGCCGGTGGGTTCCGGAGGCGAGGTTGGCATGAGCGAGTGCGGGACACAAGACGTACCCAGGTTCGGGGCCCTCTGGAGAGGTAACACCCCTACTCCTGCCGTGTGAGCTGATAAGCACAGAGGTTACAGAGTCGCTCCTGGAGCTGTTTAGACGGAGGAGGGAGAAGGGGCGAAGCCACCGTTCTGCCTCTCCCGTGCGAGTGTTCGTGATCTGGAGAGAGCTAGCTAGGGTGAGAACTGATCTTACCGTACTAACTCGGACTCTCAGCCACTAAAACCCGATCCCCCTGCATGGAGGCCTCCCTGGGGGTCTTATAGGCCGACTCCCAGGGTTACAACGGTAACGTACCAGAGGCGCGGGCCCCTGGTGTCATTGACCAGGATCCGGTGGCCGGGTCGCCGGGTCGCCAGGTTGCCAGATGCCGGGATGCCGGGTCGCCGGGTGCCGGGTCGCCAGGTGCGCCGCACCTGCCTGGCGCGGGCATCGTGACGGGTCTTGTCTCGTCAGTCTGGGTTCGAGGCACTGTGGCGCGTCTTGTCCATCGTCAGAGGGAGGTCGGCGCCGCCGTTTCTACAGGACCGCGCCTCACTGACACCGCCCGCCTCGGGCGGGGGCGCAAGGAAAGCTGCAGCCTCACCTGCTCTATTAGGGTAATGGGAGGAGCGCTGTAGCACCGCTTGCTTCGTCGCTAAGGCTTCGCCGCCTCGCGGCCAGCCGGTATGGGCTAGCCGGCCAGGCCGGGTTGCCATGCCGAGCCGGCTCGCGCTGGGAAGCCGGCGTGCCTGGCCAGCCGGCCAGAGGGACTTGTCTTGCTCTGATGATTTTCCGAAAGGGATTCGGGCTCCGTTGCCTACCCGGGGGTCATCCCCCCGACAGGGTGACCTCGGGATCGCAACCGTCATACAATGGAGTCTTCGAGTCTACTTCAAGTTGCGCCAGCTTGGCCTCCTCTCTAGAAGCAGCTCTCTCGCTAGTCGTACTCTTGCAAAGGAGGTCTCGAACATGAGGGTCCTGCACGACTGCACTTAGTAGCGTCGAAGACTACGGCGTGACCGCCGCCTCTTCTCCGCCATGTCCGGACTCTTATTCGCCGTGTCCGGAATCTTCTCCGCCGCCGTCATTTTCGGACTCTTCCCTGCCGCCATGTCCGGCGCCATCGTCTTCGTGTCGATCGGTCATCTCTTCGTCTAGCCCCATGTCGTTATTCCCTGCCATGTGGACGTCCTCATCATCATCATCTTCACTTATCCACCGAGTATAGCCATCCATGAAACCATACATCAGCAGGTGCGCCTTCAAACTGCCACCATAAAAAGGGTCCAAAAGGACTCCTTCTTTGCATCTTGTACACGGACATCTAATCCTAGTCCGATTATTTGCATACATGTCCATCACCGCGGATTGCATGTATCGCTCCACCTTCCATCCACTCACCTTCATGACCGACTGCACGGTATAACAAGGAAAAGGGTTATAAACAAAATGCATGCATGCATGCAAAGTCATATAAAAATTTGGCATGACCTTGCCTAAAAATAGGACATATCGAGTTTGCTCGAAATTCACCGAAACGGAAATAAATCGACATTTCGGCAAAACATAAGCAACTCGGGGGCATGTCACTCGCACAAATCTCTCCATTATCCCAAACACACAAATTCCCATTCACAAACATATTCCCATTCTTGAAATGAACAACTTTTTACTCACCTATCTCCCGAGAGAGACCGATCGACCGGATGAGGCCTTTCGCTACCTATAGGGATCGAAAGTGTGGATGGCTAAATAGCTAGCTAGATCTAGCTAGTTGTTGGGGAGGAGAGATGACTCTAGCTAGCTAGGTAACTAATGGAGAGGGAGAGAGATGAGCTAGCTAGATCTATATCTAATGGAATGGAGGGAGAGCCAAATAAATGAGGTAGGGAGCATTTATGGAGCTAACTAGAGATGAGAAGGCCATTTATGGAGGAGAGTTATGGTGGAGGGGGCATTAATGGGGAGAGAAGAGAGGTAGGAGGACGAGAGAAGAAGGGCAACAATGCTGGAGAACTAACTTAGAGAGGGGAGAGGGGAAAGTAGGGGGAGAGAGGGCAAAGGGGGAGGAGGGGAGGGGGTGGGTGGAAAGGTGGCACCAGCCGCAACTAGCAGTAGCACTGTTTCTAAGAAAGCGCTGCTGCTATTGTACTTAGTAGTAGCGCTTTCAAGGAAAAGCGCTACTATTAAGTGGGACCCATTAGCAGTAGCGATGTTGTAAAATAAAGCACTACTGCTAAATTCTTAGTAGTAGCACTGTTTTCTGGACAGCGCTGCTGCTACAGCTAGCGTCGGTGGGAGTGTTGGGTCCCTCTTAGTATTAGCGCTCTTTCTAAATCCAGCGCTACTGATAAATGATTACTTGTAGCGGTGCCCAGGGACAGCGCTACTGCTAATTAGCAGCAGCGCTTTCTTATTTCCAGCGCTACTACTGATGTCCTACCTATAAGCATTTTCCTTGTAGTGTGAGCATGTTCAAAATCTTTCTTTAGTTGAGCAAGGTCAACGTTGTGTGACTCCTCAAGAGCCAAACGAAGACCTCACTCTTCCTCAAGAGCAATGGAAAGATCCGCAATCTCATCGGCATAATCATGACTATGGCCTTGCAAGTTAGTGATAGTCTCTTCATGAGACTCAATGATATCATTGGCCTCACCAAATTGTTCTAAGAGAGCAACAAAGTGCTTCTTGGTCTCACCTTTGAGCTTACCCAAGAACTTGTCAAACTCGTTCTCATCCACCTTCACCTCCTCTTGATCATCCACACAATCCAACAATGAAGGATTAGGAGAGATGGAAGTTTTGATGTTGGAGGTTACCTTGTTGACGCCTCTTGCCATGAGGCACTTGGGGATGATGTTCTCGTTGGGGGCATCGAAGAGGGACACCGAGGTTGGAGAAGAGGTGGCAATGGCCACGGTGGCCGTTGCAAGCACTTCACCACTCGTATCATCATCATCATCATCAGAGTTGTACTCTTCTCGCGCCACCAAGCCCTTTGGAGGCACCTTCTTGTTGGAATTGTTCTTGTTGGGGAAGAACTTGGCCTTGTCTTTGCGGATGAGCTTGCCACCATTGTCCTCCCTCTTCTCATACGGACAATCCACCACAAAGTGACTCACATTGCCACAATTGTAGCAAGTCCTTACTCGTTGCTTGCCCTTTGAGCCACTTGAGTTGTTCTTGGAGAAGTTGGGCCTTGAGTTTCTCTTGTTGCCCCAAAAATGCCTTGACGCAAGAGCCATGTGCTCATGGTAAGCATATTTGGTGTCTTCGGGGCAACTCTCTTCTTCCTCCTCTTCTTCTTCTTCCGGAATAGCCTTAGCCTTCAAAGCAAGGTTGGGTGAGGCTCTCTTTGACTGTTGGACACGAGCTAGAGCATTGTCGGCGGTCTTGTTCATGATGTTCATGGCAATAAACTCATCCAACACCTCACTTGAAGACAAGGTGTGGAAGTCCGGCCTTTGATGGATCATGAAGGACATGGTCTTGTTAAACGGCATGATGGCCTTGAGAAACTTGCGCTTGATCCAATTATCATCCGTATCCTTGCTCCCATGATCTTGAAGAGCGACCGCAAGAGTTGTGAATCTTCGGTAGAGATCACGAGGATCCTCATCTTCATTCATCACAAACTCATCGGCCTCATCAAGAACCACCTCAAAGTTGGACCATTGTATGCTTGAGCTTCCCTTGTACAAAGATATAATATGCTCCCAACAATCCTTTGCATGAGCGAAGGGACGCAAGTGAGCTAGGTCTTCGGGAGGCACCGCGGATTGGAGGATGAACACGGCAGAATGATTGTATTGATTGTCCGCCTCCTCTCTTGGGGTGAGGCTGTTTGGATCATGTGGGTAGAAACCTTGCTCGATGATTCTCCAAAGATTTGTAAAGCTGTGATTCAAATGAGACTTGATACAAAAAACCCAATTAGCGAAATCACCCTTCACAAGCTTAGGAGGTGGACCAAGATGGTTTATATAAGGGGTAGGAACCAGTCCTCCATAGACCAGGGTAGGAGGAACCGAGGCAAAGGTTCCCATCCCATTCTTGTCATGAGGGGTGGAGGTTTGAGTACCTTTAGCCGCTTCCTTACAGGAATTGGCCTCGGACTCCGATGCGGTGGGATTAGCCACTTGCAACGGACCGGTAGAAGTTTTCAACCCCTCAAGGAGTTCTTTAAGCATGGACTTGACTTCGGCCGTCATAGACGTCTTAAGTGAAGCCATAGCTTCATTTAAGTCGTCTCGGGTGACCGAATTCAACTCCATGGCCTCGGGTACTTCATCAACACCACCTCTTCGGGTGGTGAAACCCTTAATAAAGAGACGAGGCTCTGATACCAATTGAAAGGATCGATATGGTTGACTAGAGGGGGGGTGAATAGGCAACTACCAATTTTTAGCTTTTCTTAACAAATTAGGATTAGCAACAAATAGGTTGCCTAGATATGCAACTAGGTGAGCAACCTATATGATGCTAGCAACAAAGACACCACAAGTAAGCAAAGGATACAACACAAGTAAAGCTTGCACAAAGTAAAGGTAAGAAGTAACCACAAGTGGAGCCGGTGAAGACGAGGATGTGTTCCCGAAGTTCCTTCCCTTTGAGAGGAAGTACGTCTCCGTTGGAGCGGTGTAGAGGCACAATGCTCCCAAAGAAGCCACTAGGGCCACCGTATTCTCCTCACGCCCTCACACAATGCGAGCTGCCGTGATTCCACTAGTGGTGCCCTTGAAGGCGGCAACCGGACCTTTACAAACAAGGTTGGAGCTCTCTCCACAACCGAATTGGAGGCTCCCAACACCACCACGAAGCTTCACCACAATGGAATGTGGCTCCGAGGTGACCTCAACCGTCTAGGGTGCTCAAACACCCAAGAGTAACAAGATCCGCAAGGGATTAGTGGGGGGAATCAAATTTCTCTTGGTGGAAGTGTAGATCTAGGCCTTCTCAACCAATCCCTAAAGAATCAACAAGTTTGATTGGCTAGGGAGAGAGATCGGGCGAAAATGAGCTTGTGAGCAACAACGGAGCTTTGGGGAGAAAGAGGTGGTCTTCTTGGAGAAGAAGACCCCCTTTATATAGTGGGGAACAAAACCAACCGTTACACAGTTTTCAGCCCGCACCAAGCTGTACTATCGCGCACGTGAGCGGTACTACCGCCCGGGCGGTAGTGCATGAAGTGCAGTGCAAAGGAGCGAGCCCTCGAGCCGGTAGTGCCACCGGAGCGGTACAACCGCTCGCCCCAGCGGTGCTACTGCTGGGGTTGCAGCACTGGGCACTAGGGGAGTTGAGCAGGACAGGGGGAGGAGCGGGAGTGCCGCACCAGCGGTACTACCGCCTATACGCGGTACTGCCGCTCGCCCACTGCCGCTCTGCTACCGCTGAGAAACAGGGGAGGGCTTAGGAGAATAGTGCCATGAGCAGAAGTGGGAGCGGTGGTAGGTGCGGTACTACCGCTTACAAGCGGTACTACCACTCCTACTGCCGCTCCTACTGCCGCTTGCCCAACCGGGACAAAAAAGGGGTCAGCGGTAGTATGCCAGTGGGACCACCGCTGGACTACCGCTGAACCCGACACAAAAAATCGAGTCCCGAATCAAGGCTGTAGTACGAGCGGTATTGGGAGCGGTACTACCGCTTATAAGCGGTACTACCGCTTCCAGCCGCGGTACTACCGTTGGCAGCTCTCCGGAGCACTCCTAAGTAACGGAAGGCGAAACTCCAATGAAGCGGAAAGGAACGGAGGGTGCAAATGAAAGCGTGTACGTGTTGATTCCACCCAAACCTTTTCGAAGCGGATCCCCTCTTGATAGTACGGTATTTCCTACGACTCAATTCCACCTAAAATGAAACGAAGGAAAATAAACCGTCTTCACTCTAATACATCGAGGGGCATCAATCGTCTTGTGCCATATGATGGAATATCTGAAATGCTCAATGCACACGATTAGTCCGCAAAAGTATTGTCATAAATCACCAAAACCACTAAGGGAGAAATATGCCCTAACAATTTCAGGTGCAAAAGTAGCCATTTAATTAGAGATCCACCAAGAGTTCTTCATGATTCCACCATTGCTACTAACGGTCATGCCAACAATTTTGACCACATTTTGAAAACACCATACAAAATTCAAAAAACCATCAAAGAATATAAAACATTTGCGTTGCGTCATCATTTGTGTCCTAGTTACCAGGAAAAATAATCAACCTATTTCAAAAAAAGTGTTCTCAGAAATGAGCTAACATGTACAAAGATTCATTTATTTCAAGCCGAACGACCAATGTTATGGCGAAATTCACGGCATAGTTTGTTCAAATGATCTCATAGTGTGTACAAGTGTGAATCTTTGAATGGCGAACAATGTTGCCGAAGGGAGTTTTCATTTTTTTTTTGCACAAAAAACTCATTTTCCATTTTTCGAGTGTTGAAAACATTTCTTTGCGTGTGAAGAATCCACCAAATATATTTTTCAAAATGTGACCATACCAATTTTATAAAATACTAGACCGCATTTTATGTACAATTAAACAAATTTCTGCCGAATCAGCAGGAACCGAATCAAATTTGAACTACAGCTTCTTTATAGTTTGCTCATTATTTTTTTCAAAAATATTTTCAAGGTGGACAAGTAGCCATTTAATCATAGTTCCACCAAGAGTTCTTCATGATTCTATCCCTAGCTATAAATGGTCATGCCGACAATTTTGACCACATGTTTTTTTGTGTGAAACAAGCGCAAAAATATAAACAATAGTCATATTATTTGTTGTGAAATACTTTCCATTTTAGTATTAATAATAGTATACGTATATCATGAGATTTATTGGATTTTTCAAACCCAATTTTCCATTTATTTAAGCTTTTATTTATTTTCTCAATTTGTTTTGAGTGAATTCTCATTTTTCAAAGAAACCCATATATTCTATTTCAAAATTATATCATGCTGAAATGTTTCCTGGTGGACTGGAGTGTCTATTGGCAGCATCTATCTCATGGGCTTGGCCTTGCTTCTGTGCCCAAAGCCCATGTAGCAACTCGTGGCTTAAAAAAGGCCCGACGCAATATACAAGTTGCAGCGTATAACATGCTGGTGGCAATGAGGCAACGAAGGGAGGCATGTCTAGAAGGATCAGCAGGGTCCTCACATACAGACATAGAAGAGGGATCGTGGAAAGCGCTATGAAAAATGGAGGTGCCATCAAAGTACAAATGTTTTTGTGGAGGTTATCCAAACACTCCCCCTCTTCCCCCCGTCCATGGAGGATGTCAGGGCACACCGTCACCTGTCTCCTACGAGTTCCTGCGGTCTATGTAGCGCCGGATTCATGGCGTCACTCCCTCCTAGAATGCACAGTCTCCAGGTGTACTTGGGCTCTTGTTGACGAGGAACTCGGATGCAACCTAGTGGCGAACAAGGAACCATGTGCAAATAATTGGCTCTTCGTACTCCTCGACTCGCTATCTCATGAACAGATTGTTCTAATGGTAGTAACTTTGTGGGTGATTTGGTCATCAGAAGGAAAGCTACCCACAAGGCAATCTTCCAGACTCCACATATAATATAGTCCTTTGTCAAGAGATTCATCGCTGAGTTGGATACAGTACGGAAGAACAGGTCAGCGCATCGTGTGGTGACCAACACAAACGTAGGAACCATCCAGTGCCCACGGGCTCCCCCAGAGAACTATGCTAAGATACATGTTGATGCACGTGTTCGAGCACAAAGAGCAGGAACAACAGCTGTAGTCCGCTGATACGTCTCCAATGTATCTATAATTTATGAAGTATTCATGCCATGTTTATAACAAATTTATATGGTTTTGCTATGATTTGATTATAACTAACCCGGACTGGCACTGTTTTCAGCAGAACTACCGTGTTGTTGTTTTTTGTGCAGAAATATAAGTTCTCGGAATTGGACGAAACTTTTTGGAGATTTTTTATGGACCAAAAGAGACCGCAGAAGCTTCGTGGAAGGACCAGAAGCCTCACGAGGAGGTCACAAGGCAACACGGCGTGCCCTGGGGGGTCGTGTGTTGTTGCCTTGTGGGCCCCTCGTAGCTCCATTTTGTGTGATTCCAACGCTGAAAAATCCTATAAATAGAGAACCCCCCCAGAAATAAACCTAGAACTTCGACTCCGCCGCCGCAAGCCTCTGTACCGAAGAAAACCCATCTGAAGCTCCATTCCGGCACCCTGCCGGAGGGGGGAATCATCACCAGAGGCCATCTTCATCATCCCGGCGGTCTCCATGACGAGGAGGGAGTAGTTCACCCTCGGGGCTGAGGGTATGTACTAGTAGCTATGTGTTTGATATCTCTCTCTCATGTTCTTGATTTGGCACGATCTTGATGTATCGCGAGCTTTGTTAATATAGTTGGATCATATGGTGTTTCTTCCCTCTCAATCTTCTTGTGATGAATTGAGTCTTTCCCTTTGAGGTTAAGTTATTGTCGGATTGAATATTTCAGATTTGAGAACACTTGATGTATGTCTTGCATGTGGATACCCGTGGTGACAATGGGGTATTCTATTGATTCACTTGATGTATGTTTTGGTAATCAACTCGCGGATTCCCGTGACCTTGCGGTAATCTAGGCATAGGGGTTGGTTGCACGTTTTCATCTTCTTTTCTCCGATAGAAACTTTGGGGTGCTCTTTGAAGTTCTTTGTGTGGATTGAATATTATGAATCTGAATTTTTTTTGATGCATATCGAATAATCAACTCACGGATACTTGTGGTGACATTGGAGTATCTAGGTGACATTAGAGTTGGTTGATGCGTATCATATGGTGTTATTTTAGTACGAACTCTAGGGCTGTTTGTGACACTTATAGGGATGACTCAATAGATTGATCGGAAAGGATAACTTTGAGGTGGTTTCATACCCTACAACAGTTTCATCCTATGTTCTCCGCTAATAGGAACTTTAGAGTGATTCTTTGTTGCACGTTGAGGGATTATTATATGATTCAATTATGTTAGCATTGTTGAGAGATTGCACTAGTGAAAGTATGAACCCTAGGCCTTGTTTTCAAGCATTGCAATACCGTTTGTGCTCCGTTTTATCACTTGCTACCTTGTTTTTTTTATATTTTCAGATTACAAAAATCTATATCTACTACCCATACTACACTTGTATCACCATCTCTTGGCCGAACTAGTGCACCTATACAATTTACCATTGTATTGGGTGTGTTGGGGACACAAGAGATTTCTTGTATTTGATTGCAGGGTTGTTTGAGAGAGACCATCTTCATCCTACGCCTCCCATGGATTGATAAACCTTAGGTCATCCACTTGAGGGAAATTTGCTACTGTCCTACAAAACTCTGCACTTGGAGGCCCAACAACGTCTACAAGAATAAAAGTTGCGTAGTAGACATCATCCGCCGGGACAACCACGATAATTTCCTGGGTAGCTCGGCTTTGGTCATTGGTGGAGTCTGTGACCTTGCAACGCTAGAAGCGATAGCACGCCACGAGGCAATTGCTCCGACGGAAGATCTTCATCTCAGTCATTTCATCATACCTTCCGACTGTTAGCAAGTGGAGGGCGATATCTCAAAAGGCAACCAGGGGTCCTATGGAGCAATCATCAGCTAGATCAATTCTTTTTTCTTGTAACTTCACTTTTGATGGTCGTGCTATAAATTTCGAAGCTCATAGTTTAGCTAAGTTTGATACTACTTTAGCTCAGGGGCGTCATGCTTGGCTTGGCCAGCCGCATGACCCAGTTTGTATCCCACCTGCTATGGAATTTGATTAATAAAAAGTGGCTTTATCCCAAAAATCTACATGTAAACATAAAGACGTAAATGGCCTAGTGGTAGCACGGAGGAGGTAGCAGGCGCTGGGGCAGGTCGCGGGTTTGAGTCCTCGGTACACCTATTTTTATTTTTGTTCGGTTTGATTATTTGGCATGTACAAATTTTGCATGTCAAGTTGGCATGTACAAGTAGCAAAGTATCATTGTTTAGATTCCCTGATAGGACACATAAGGAGATGAGCTCAACCTGCATCAAAGGATTCACCCTTGCTTCTAAAGGTTACCAGATCTCTGAGACTACCATCGATCCGACAGAGCAGAACGACCAGAAAAGGACAGGTCGCGGGTTAGAGTTCTCAGTACACCTATTTTTGTTTGGTTTGATTATTTGGCATGTACAGATTCGTGTGTCTCGCATGTCCCACCTGTTAGGTCGGTATGGTTGCCCCGCATGTCAGGCCTAGTAGGCCGGTTCTACTGGTCAATTTGGTCAACATATCAATGCGTGGACCACATGTCAGTGGGTATTTAATCCCAATGCTATCATGTACATGTAAGTGTAATTTGACATGTAGACATGACGCATTGGAGAAATTACTGAGCTGGCAGCCCAGTCATTTCAATACAACACATTTTAAAACTTACGACCATTTCAATTGGTCGTAATCAGCTAAAAATAGGGGGGTAAACCAGTATTGTTTGCATTTATGACCATTTTGTGTAAGGAAATTATGATCTTTTTGACTAAAATGGCAGTTATGCCCAGTATATGCTTTATGGTTTAGACCCTCTCAATAGCCGTACGCCCATTTTGTTCGAAATGGTCATAGATTTATGACAATTTCACCGAGGGTCACTATGAGTAGGTCACAAGTTAGCATATTTTTTGTAGTGCTCAAGGCAGTTGCTAGGGGCCCCACACGGGCAGTGGCACGCCCTGGGTGTGGTTGATGACCCACAAATATAGGGGATCAATCGTAGTCCTTTCGATAAGTAAGAGTGCCGAACCCAACGAGGAGCAGAAGGAAATGACAAGCGGTTTTCAGCAAGGTGTTCTCTGCATGTACTGAAAGTAGCGGTAACAGATAGTTTTGATAGCAAGATAATTCGTAATAAGTAACAAGTAACAATAGTAACAAGGTGCAGCAAGGTGGCCCAATCCTTTTTATAGCAAAGGACAAGCCGAAATGGTCTCTTATATAAAGCAAAGCGTTCTCGAGGACACAAGGGAATTCTCATCTAGTCACTTTCATCATGTTTATTTGATTCGTGTCCGCTACTTTGATAATTTGATATGTGGGTGGACCGGTGCTTGGGTGCTGTTCTTACTTGAACAAGCCTCCCACTTATGATTACCCCCTCTCGCAAGCATCCGCAACTACGAAAGAAGAATTAAGATAAATCTAACCATAGCATGAAACATATGGATCCAAATCAGCCCCTTACGGAATAGTGCATAAACTAGGGTTTAAGCTTCCGTCACTCTAGCAACCCATCATCTACTTACTACTCCACAATGCCTTCCCTTAGGCCCAAATATGGTGAAGTGTCATGTAGTTGACGTTCACACGACACCACTAAAGGAAGTAACAACATACATATCATCAAAATATCGAACGAATACCAAATTCACATGATTACTTATGACAAGACTTCTCCCATGTCCTCAAGAACAAAAGTAACTACTCACAAATCATACTCATGTTCAAGATCAGTGGGGTATTGAATAGCATTAAGGATCTGAACATATAATCTTCCACCAAATAAACCAACTAGCATCAACTACAAGATGTAATCAACACTACTGGCAACCCACAGGTACCAATCTGAGGTTTTGAGACAAAGATTGAATACAAGAGATGAACTATGGTTTGAGATGAGATGGTGCTGGTGAAGATGTTGATGAAGATTAGCCCTCCCACGATGAGAGGATCGTTGATGATGTCGATAGCTTCGATTTCCCCTCCCGGTGGGAAGTATCCCCGGCGGAATCGCTCCGTCGGAGAGCAAAATTGCTCCTGCCCAGGTTCCGCCTCGAGACGACGGCACTTCATCCCGAAAGTCTTCTCTATATTTTTAGGGCAAATGACCTTATATAGCAGAAGGAGGGGGCCGAAGGCCAGCTGTGGGCCCACAAGGCATTAGGGCGCGCCTAGGGGGCATGCCTTGTTGCCTTGTGGGCAACTAGTGGGTCCCCTCTGGTATTTCTTTTTCTCCAGTATTTTTTATATATTCAATAAAAAATCTTCGTAAAGTTTCAGGTCATTTGGAGCTCTGTAGAATAAGTATCTCTGGTGTAGCTATTTCAGGTCTAGAATTCCAGCTGCCGTTATTCTCCCTCTTCATATAAATCTTGCAAATTAAGAGATAAAAGGCATAAGAATTGCATCATAAAGTGAAATAATGACCAAATACATTATAAGTAATAGTAGGAAATCATGATGCAAATTGGACATATCAACTCCCCCAAGCTTAGCCTTACTTGTCCTCAAGCGAAAGCCGAAATCGATAATCATGACCACATGTTTAGAGAGAGAGAGAGGCGTCGATAAAATAAAATACGGACATGAAAGCATCATGATTAATTTCATAAAAACAATATATTATCATAAAGCTTCCCATGGACAAGTAATAATTCATCACAGTATTGAAGTATAAAGCATAAACTTTCTTGAAAACTAACAAACTATGTTCTTGGTCAGTGAAACAATTACAATTCATCATATTTTCAGGAAGAGTCTATGTAAGAGCTTTTTGTTTTAGCAAGTCCGCATACTCAACTATCATTTAGTCTTCTATGATTGCTGACACTCACGGCATATTTTTATGGAGCAAAAGTTTCAATCAGACACATAGAAAGATGGGGGTTTATAATTTCACCTCCCAACACATTTACCTCAGGGGTAATGTCAACAATAATAACTCATGATCACTTACATCCAACGGGATATATATGCCTAGATCTTTCCCCACCACATGGTGCTTGCAAAGAGAGAAAATAAAAACGGAATAGAGAAGGATACTATTGACTCTTGCATAAAAGTAAATACAAAAAAGTAAAAGATAGGCCCTTCGTAGAGGGAAGCAGAGGTTGTCATGCGCTTTTTATTTTTGGATGTGCAAATTCTTAATGTAAAGGAACGTCACTTTATATTGCCCCTTGTGATAGCAACCTTTATTATGCAGTTTGTCGCTTTTATTTCTTCACCATCACAAGATCGTACAAAGCTTATTTTCCCTTACAATAAAAGTTCATACATATTTAGAGGCAATTTTTATTGCTTTATGCACCAATGACAACTTACTTGAAGGATCTTATTCAATCCATAGGTAGATAATAGTGGACTCTCATGACATGAAACTGGGTTCAAGGGTTTTGGATGCACAAGTAGTATCTCTACTTAGTGCGGATTTTTGGCTAGCAAAGGATAGGGAGCAAGCACCACATGTTAGAGGATCTATGACAATATAACTTCTATGTGAATATAAGCAAACATAACTCATTACATTGTCTTCCTTGTCCAACATCAACTATTTGGCACGGAATATTTGATGGGGGCTCACAATCATAAAAGATGTCCAAGATAGTATATTTATATGTGAATCCTCTCTTCCTTTATTAACTTTTTCATGAATTGCATCAATGACCAATGCTATGTTTGTTAACTTCCAATAAATTTTATCAACTATACTTTTCTTCATGTAAAGTCATTACTCTCCAAGGAGATAGCATATGATCTCTTCATTCTTTTATTGCTTAAATTGAAACATACAAGCAAAGAAGAAAAACTCAAACTACTCTTTATTATATAACTCTCACACATGATTACATAGATAGATAGATCACGAAACAAGCACTCGAAACTAGATCATACTAAAGCTTTATTCTTCTAAATCACGAAATAACTAAAGATCGAACTAAGATAGATAATGATGATAAAAAGGTGATGGTGATATGACACCGGGGCACCTCCCCCAAGCTTGGAAGAAGCCAAGGGTGGTGCCCATACCCGTGTACTCAATTGTCTTTCTTCGGTGATGATGGTGATGCGGTGATGGGCTTGCTTTTTATTACATCTGTTAGGATCTCCCTTAGGCTCTGAATTCCCGGAGTACGTGTTGGATCATCTCCGCGTTCTTCTGGACTTCAGCCATAATATGTTTATTCTCTGGCCCCCATGCTTTCTTCCCTGCATCACTTTCACTTGGACGAGAGATGTCCCAATTGAAAGGTATGTGCATGCGGGGAGTATTCTCAAATCCATAGTTGTGAACCAAGTTATGAAAATTGTTTCGATGTAACCTGTGGAAGGGCCTCCTAGGGGGAAACCCTTCTTGTACCTCTGGACTCCATTGGCTTGTTGTGCTTCTCATGGCTTGATGGGGATTTGAAGTTGTGGAGATGCCGGCAAGGGTACCCCTCTTGGAAGCCGGAGGGTGGACCTCCAGCAAATCTCCATCATCTTCTTCCACGATAACTTCTTCCTCCTCCTCTCTCTTGAGTTCCATCTGCAGCAACCAAGCGTCGTCTCCCACGTTGTGGGAGGAAGAGGAAGAGGAAGACACGACGCCTGGCCTCGAAAATCTGACAGAAAATAGCACGAAACAAGAACAAAGGAGAAACTTGCGATACAGTGGTCAAAACATACAGGAGTATATATAAAGAATTTTTATCTTGCAAAACAAGCATATGAGAGGAAAACGGAGTCGTGAGGGCACATGAGGGGCCCACAAGGCAACACGGCACGCCCCGGGGGGGTCGCGCCCTGTTGCCTTGTGACCTCCTCGTGGTTCCCCCTCGGCTGTTTCTTATTTTTGTATTTTTTCTAATAACATCAAAAGAAATCCGAAGCAGTTTCATTCGATTTGTTGTGGATTGGAAATTACAAAACGGACAGAAATATTTTTTATGGAATTTTTGGAGTCGGTTTACTTACCGTATCACATACCTACCCCTTTTCAGGGTTCTGGAGCATTCTGAAAGGACTCTTTGATATGTTCTTCCGGTGTCATAGTTTGAATAATATTAGTTTCAACATTAATGGGCGTACCTGAGATATAATGTTTAATTCTTTGACCATTAACCACTCTCGGGTTAGTGCCCTCGGCGTTATTGATTTTGATAGCTCCGGAGCGGTAAACTTCTTCGATGATATATGGCTGTTCCCATTTAGAGAGAAGTTTTCCTGCAAAAAATCTGAAACGAGAGTTGCACAATAGAACATGCTCACCCACTTTAAATTCCCGTTTTTGGATTCTTTTATCGTGCCATGTTTTAACTTTTTCTTTAAATAACTTGGCATTTTCATAGGCTTGGGTTCTCCATTCATCTAAAGAGCTAATATCAAACAACCTCTTTTCACCGGCAAGTTTAAAATCATAATTAAGTTCTTTAATTGCCCAATATGCCTTATGTTCTAGTTCAAGAGGCAAATGACATGCTTTTCCATAGACCATTTTATATGGAGACATACCCATAGGATTTTTATAAGCAGTTCTGTAAGCCCATAATGCATCATCAAGTTTCTTAGACCAATTCTTCCTAGATCTATTGACGGTCTTTTGCAAAATTAACTTTATTTCTCTATTACTCAATTCAACTTGACCACTAGACTTAGGATGATAAGGGGATGCAATTCATGATTAACATCATATTTAGCAAGAAGTTTACGGAAAGCACCATGAATAAAATGTGAACCACCATCAATCATCAAATATCCAGGGACTCCAAACCTCGGAAATATAACTTCTTCAAGCATTTTAATAGAGGTGTTATGATTAGCACTACTAGTTGGAATAGCTTATACCCACTTAGTAACGTAATCAACAACAACTAAGATATGAGTATACCCATTAAAGGAAGGAAAAGGTCCCATATAATCAAAACCCCAAACATTAAATGGTTCAATAACAAGTGAATAATTCATAGGCATTTCCTGATGTCTACCAATATTACCAACTCTTTGACATGCATCACAAGATAGGACAAACTTACGTGCATCTTTAAAAAGAGCAGGCCAATAAAAACTAGACTGTAATACCTTATGTGCAGTTCTATCTCCCGCATGGTGTCCTCCGTATGCCTCGGAGTGACACTTCCGTAGGATTTGTTTCTGTTCATGCTCAGGTACACAACGTCTAATAACACCATATACTCCTTCTTTATATAAATGTGGGTCATCCCAAAAGTAATGTCTTAAATCAAAGAAGAACTTTTTCTTTTGTTGGTAGGTAAAGCTAGGTGGAATATATTTAGCAACAATGTAATTAGCATAGTCTGCATACTAAGGACTAGTGCGGGAAGCATTTATAACAGCTAATTGCTCATCAGGAAAATTATCATTAATAGGAAGTGGGTCATCAAGAACATTTTCCATCCTAGACAAATTATCCGCTACTGGATTTTCAGCTCCTTTTCTATCAACAATATGCAAATCAAATTCTTGTAACAAAAGAACCCACCTAATAAGTCTAGGTTTAGCATCTTTCTTTTCCATGAGGTATTTAATAGCAGCATGATCAGTGTGAATAGTTACTTTAGAATCAACAATATAAAATCTGAACTTATCACATGCAAACACAACTGTTAAAAATTCTTTCTCGGTAGTAGCATAATTTCTTTGAGCATTGTCTAGAGTTTTACTACCATAATGAATAACATTTAATTTCTTATCAACTCTTTGTCCTAGAACAACACCAACAGCATAATCACTAGCATCACACATAATTTCAAGGGTAGATTCCAGTCAGGTTGTTGGACAATAGGTGCAGATATTAAGGCTTTCTTAAGTGTTTCAAAGGCTTCTACACAATCATCATGGAAAACAAATGGAACATCTTTTTATAAGAGATTAGTAAGAGGCCTAGAAATTTTAGAGAAGTCTTTTATAAACCTTCTATTGAAACCAGCATGACCCAGGAAACTTCTTATACCTTTGATATCTTTAGGACATGGCATTTTCTCAATTGCATCAACTTTAGCTTTGTCTACTTCAATACCTCTTTCAGAAATTTTATGCCCAAGGACTATACCTTCATTCACCATAAAGTGACACTTCTCCTAATTCAAGACAAGATTAGTTTCTTCACATCTCTGCAAAACTCGATCAAGGTTGCTTAAGCAATCATCAAAAGAAGTTCCGTAAACGGAGAAATCATCCATGAAAACCTCAACAATCTTCTCACAAAATTCAGAGAATATAGCAGTCATACATCTTTGAAAGGTAGCAGGTGCATTACATAAACCAAAAGGCATACAATGATAAGCATAAGTTCCAAAAGGGCAAGTAAAAGTGGTTTTCTCTTGATCTTCTTTTGATATGGGTATTTGAGAAAAACCAGAATATCCATCTAGGAAGCAAAAGTGTGTATGTTTAGATAATCTTTCTAACATTTGATCAATAAAAGGCAAGGGGTAATGATCTTTCCTAGTAGCTTTATTTAATTTCCTGAAATCAATTACCATCCTATAACCAGTTACAATTCTTTGTGGGATAAGCACATTTTTAACATTAGGAACAACAGTAATGCCTCCTTTCTTTGGAACACAATGAACATGACTTACCCATCTACTATCAGCTATAGGATAAATTATACCTGGCTCTAGAAGCTTTAATATTTCAGTTCTTACCACATCCTTCATTTTAGGATTTAATCTTCTTTGATGATCAACAACTGGTTTAGAATCTGGCTCCATATGAATTTTGTGCTGACATAGAGGATGCCCTTAAGATCATTAAGAGTATACCCAATAGCTGCACGGTGCTTTCTCAGAGTTTTAAGTAATCTCTTTTCTTCATGCTTTGAAAGGTTAGCACTAATAATAACAGGATATATCTTGTTTTCATCAAGGTAAGCATATTTAAGTGTATCAGGTAGCTTTTTTAATTCAAACACATGATCACTCTTAGGTGGGAGAGGATCTCCCAAAGTTTCAACCGGCAAATTATGTTTAAGAATAGGTGCTTGTTTAAAGAACATCTCATCTATTTCGTTTCTTTCATTCATATTCATATCATTTTCATGTTCTTACAAGTATTTTTCTAAAGGATCAGTAGGAGGCACAACAATAGAAGCAAGACCAATAATTTCATCCTTATTAGGTACTCCCTCCGTAAAGAAATATAAGAGCATTTAGATGATCTAAACGCTCTTATATTTCTTTACAAAGAGAGTAATTCTTTATCATGGGGTTGTCTACGAAACTTAGAGAAATTAAACTCATGAGGCACATCACCAAAATTAAAACTGACAGTTTCTTTATTGCAATCAATCTTAGCATTAACTGTATTCAAGAAAGGTCTTCCAAATATAATGGGACAAAAATCATCTTGTGGTGATCTAAGAACAAGAAAATCAGTAGGGTATTTGATCTTACCACACAAGACTTCAACATCTCTAACAATCCCAAGTGGTGTAATGGTATCTCTGTTTACAAGCTTAATAGTAACATCAATATCTTCAATCTCAACAAGTGCAATATCATTCATGACTTCTTGATAAAGAGTAAATGGAATAGCACTGCTACTTGTGATCTGCGTTGGTTTTTTCCCCGAAGAGGAAGGGATGATGCAGTACAGTAGAGATAAGTATTTCCCTCAGTTATGAAACCAAGGTTATCAATCCAGTAGGAGAATCACGCAACACCTCGTTAGCAGTACCTGCACACAAACAACAAATCCTTGCACCCAACGCAAACAAGGGGTTGTCAATCCCTTGGCGGTTAATTGCAAGATTAAATAGTATGGTGATAGATAGATAGATAGAACTAAAATACAAAATAAAATAAATAAAGTAAAAGTGCAGCAAGGTATTTTTAGGATTTTTAATATATGATAGGAGTAGACCCGGGGGCCATAGTTTTCACTAGAGGCTTCTCTCTTGAAAATAGCATACGGTGGGTAGACAAATTACTGTTGGGCAATTGATAGAAAAGCAAATAATCATGACGATATCCAAGGCAATGATCATGTATATAGGCATCACGTCCGAGACAAGTAGACTCTGCCTGCATCTACTACTATTACTCCACACATCGACCGCTATCCAGCATGCATCTAGAGTATTAAGTTCATAAAGAACGGAGTAACGCCTTAAGCAAGATGACATGATGTAGACAAAGTAAACTCACGCATGAATAAACCCAATATTTTTACCCTTAATAGAACGATACATATATGTCATGTCCCCTACTGTCATTGGGATTGAGCACCGCAAGATCGGACCCATTACAAAGCACCTCTCCCATTGCAAGATAAATTAATCCAGTTGGCCAAACCAAATCAATAGATCGGAGAGAAATACGATGCTATAATAATCATGCATAAAAGAGTTCAGAGAAGACACAAATAATATTCATGGATAATCTGATCATAAACTCACAATTCATCGGATCCCAACAAACACACCGCAAAAAGTGATTACATCGGATAGAACTCCAAGAACATCGAGGAGAACATTGTATTGAAGATCAAAAAGAGAGAAGAAGCCATCTAGCTACTAACTATGGACCCGAAGGTCTGTGGTAAACTACTCACGCATCATCGGAATGGCAGCAAGGTTGATGTAGAGCCCCTCCGTGATCGATTCCCCCTCCGGCGGAGTGCCGAAAAAGGCCCCCAGATGGGATCTCTCGAGAACAGAAGCTTGCGGCGGCGAAAAAAGTATTTCGTGGACTCCTCTATTGGTTTCCTGATTTTAGAGAATTTATAGAGGTGGAATTAGGTCAAACGGAGTTGTGTGTGCCCCATGAGCCACCAAGGCACGCCCCCCCGGGGGCGCACCGTGGTGCCTCGTGGGCCACTGCTTCATCTTCTCGTCCCCTCCCGAAGCTTCCAGTACTTGTTATGTCCAGAAAAAAATCTCCAAAAAGTTTCGTGGCATTTGGACTTCGTTTGGTACTGATATTCTGGAAAACCAAAAATAGGCAAAAAACAGCAACTGGCACTGGGCACTAAGTTAATAGGTTAGTCCCAAAAAATGATATATAAATGCTTGTAAATGTATATAAAACATCCAAGATTGATAATATAACAACATGGAACAATAAAAAATTATAGATACGTTGGAGACGTATCAGCATCCCCAAGCTTAATTCCTGCTCATCCTCGAGTAGGTAAATAAAAAAAACAGAATTTTGATGTGGAATGCTGCCTATCATATTCATCATATTGTTTTCGTTTGTAGCATGGACATATGGACTTGGAATGATTCAAAGCAATAGTCTATAGTTTGACATGAAGACATAAATACTCAAGCATACTAACAAGCAACCATGTCTTTCAAAATATCAACGCTAAAGAAAGTTATCCCTAGCCCATTATGCTCAATCATTGATCCATTCATGAAACACACTCCATATTAGCTACATCCAATGCACAAGTATGACAATAGTGCTCTCTAGTTGGTGCTTTGTAAGAGAAGATGGAGACTCAAAATAAAAATAAAAATTGCATAAAAGTAAATAGATAGGCCCTTCGCAGAGGGAAGCAGAGATTTGCAAATGTGCCTGAGCTCAAGGCTAAAATTAGAGAGATAAAAATATTTTGGGAGGCATGCTTTTCCTGTCAACGAAAACGAACGAGAATTTCCAATATCTTCCATGCTAGACACATTATAGGCGGTTCCCAAACAGAAAATAAAGTTTCTTTCCTTTCCACCATTCTTTCACAATCCATGGCTAGCCGTATCCAGGGGTGTCCTCCATACCAACACTTTCCAAGGAATTTATTAATATCATCATATAAGATTTTTCATTTCATTTCATTTCGGGACTGGGCATCCCTATTACCTGCCACACTCTCGTGCAATGACAAGTGAATAAACACTCATCGTGAGAATAACCCACCTAGCATGGAAAATATTGGCCACCCCCTTCCGCCTGATGAGCGGTACGGGCACACAAAACGGAGAATTATTTTGAAAATTAGAGTTGGCACACGCAAATTTACTTGGAACGGCATGGAAATACCGCATATAGGTAGGTATGGTGGACTCATCTGGCACAACTTGGGTTTAAGGAGTTTGGATGCACAAGTAGTATTCCCGTTTAGTACAAATGAAGGCTAGCAAATAGATTGAGAAGCGACCAACCAAAAAGTGAAAACGGTCATAAACATGCATTGAACATAACTAACACCGAATAATGCACCATAAGTAGGATATAATTTCGTTGCATAACTATTGACTTTACGTGCATGCATAGGGAATCACAAACCTTAACACCAATATTCTTACTAAATCACAATTACTCACTAACATGACTCACATATTATCATCTCCATATCACAAAACTATTGCAAGGAATCAAGCTTATCATATCCAATGATCTATATGAAAGTTTTTATTATATCCCTCTTGAATATTCATCACTTTGGGACCAAATTCATATCTTGTGCAAATTACCATTACTATTATCAACTCTCAAAAAGATATAAGTGAAGGATGAGAGTGCAAATATTTCTTCAAAATTTAATCTTATCAACTCTCAAAATAATATAAGCGAAGCATGAGAGTGCAAATATTTCTTCAAAATTTAATCTTATCAACTCTCAAAATAATATAAGTGAAGCATGAGAGTTTAAATATTTCTTCAAAATATAGCCACCGCCGTGCTAAAAAAGATTTAAGTGAAGCACTAGAGCAACTGCCTAGCTCAAAAAATTTAAGTGAAGCACATAGAGTATTCTAACAAATTATGATAAACATGTGGCTCTCTCAAATAGGTGTGTTCAGCAAAGATGATTGTGACAAACTAAAAATCAAACAAAGCAAAGACTCATATAATACATGACGCTCTAAGTAAAACACATATCATGTGATGAATAAAAATATAGCTCCAAGTAAAATTACCGATGGTTGGTAGAAGAAAGAGGGGATGCCTTTCGGGGCATCCCCAGGCTTAGACGCTTGAGTCTTCCTTGAATATTACCTTGGGGTGCCTTGGGCATCCCCAAGCTTAGGCTCTTGCCACTCCTTATTCCTTCATCCATCGTGATCTCACCCAAAACTTGAAAACTTCAATCACACAAAACTTAACAAAATCTTCGTGAGATCCGTTAGTATAACAAATAAATCACTACTTTAAGTACTGTTGCAAACCCATTCATATTTTATTTTTGCATTATACCTACTGTATTCTAACTTCTCCATGGCTTATACCCCACGATACAATCC
This sequence comes from Elymus sibiricus, assembly GCA_039707655.1. Lineage (NCBI taxonomy): Eukaryota > Viridiplantae > Streptophyta > Magnoliopsida > Poales > Poaceae > Elymus > Elymus sibiricus. Next base: position 323,211,930 of record CM077674.1, on the reverse strand, counting down.
ATAGTTTCATCAAAACAAGTAAGCAACACATCAAAAACAGAATCTGTCAAAAACAGAACAGTCTGTAAAAATCTATTTAAAATCCATACTTCTTTAACTCCAAAAATTCTCAAAAATTAGGAAAACGTAGGAAATTCATATACCAATACTTTGTAAAAATTCCAGATTTTTCTGACTCTCCAGTACAGAACCAAAATTCCAGCACTGGACACAAAACTTTCTGTTTTCCAAACAGCATCAATTATACTATCTTCCAAATCATCCCAAAGGCATTACTTGGCAAAAACACTAATTAAAACATAAAAACACAATCATAACATAAGCATAATTGTGTAAACACACAAGAACAGAAATAAATAGTAAAAATTTATTTTATTCATTGGGTTGCCTCCCAACAAGCGCTATTGTTTTATGCCCCTAGCTAGGCATAATGCATAGTTTCAAGTGTTGTCATCCTTCAATTTGATTCCATAAGTGGCCCTCATAATGGATTCATATGGTGCTTTAATTATTTTCCTAGGGAAATGCTCCATACCCTTTTTTAATGGAAACTAAAATTTTATATTCCCTTCTTTCATGTCAATAACGACACCTATACTTCGTAAGAATGATCTACCAAGTATTATGGGGCAAGAAGGATTGAATTCAATGTCAAGTACAATAATATCAACGGGCACATAGTTCCTATTTGCAAGAATAAGAACATCATTAATTCTACCCAAAGGCTTTTTAATAGTGGAATCCGCAAGATGCAAATTAAGAGAACATTCATCTATATTGGTAAAACCTAGCACATCACATAGAGATTTTGGAATTGTGGAAACGCTAGCATACAAATCACATAAAGCATTCCACTCATAATTTTTAATTTTAACCTTAATGGTGGGTTCCCACTCATCATATAATTTTCTAGGAATTGAAATTTCTAGTTCTAGTTTTTCTTCTAACGCTTTCATCATTGCTTCTACGATGTGTTTAGTAAAAGCCTTATTTAGTTCATAAGCGTTGGGTGAATTTAGTATGGATTGTAAAAAACAAATACACTCAATCAAAGAACAACAATCATAATTAAAATCTTTGTAATCCAAAAGAGTGGGCACATCGCTATTTAAAGTTTCCAGGAAACGGCCTAGGATTAAAATTACCTCTATAAGCATTACTATTAAAATTGTTTCGCGAGACAAAATTCACATCTATGGGATCAATATTTTTCTCAATCAAGGTGGATAAAGGCACATCATTAGGATCAATAGGAGTATTTTTACTAGCAACCAATTTCATAAGCGCATCAACTTTATCACTCAAAGTACTAATTTCTTTAACATAATTTACCTTCTTACCAGTTGGAGTTCGTTCAGTGTGCCATTGAGAATAATTTGCCATAATATTATCAAGAAGTTTTGTAGCTTCTCCCAATGTGATTTCCATAAAAGTGCCACCTGCGGCAGAGTCTAGCAAATTTCTAGAGACAAAGTTTAGTCCCGCATAAATTTTTTGTATGATCATCCACAAATTTAAACCATGAGTGGGGCAATTTATTATCATTAATTTCATCCTTTTCCAAGATTGGGCAACATGTTCATGATCAAGTTGCTTGAGATTCATAATTTGATTTCTTAGGGAAATAATTTTCGCGGGAGGAAAATACTTAGTAATAAAAGCATCTTTACACCTATCCCAAGAATCGATACTATTTCGTGGTAAAGATGAGAACCAAATTTTTGCACGATCCCGCAATGAGAATGGGAATAATTTTAATTTCACAATATCATTATCCACATCTTTTTTCTTTTGCATATCACATAATTCTATGAAAGTGTTAAGATGGGATGTAGCATCTTCATTAGGACTACCAGAAAATTGTTCTTTCATCACAAGATTAAGCAAAGCAGCATTAATATCACAAGTCTCCGCACTAGAGGCGGGAGGAGCAATTGGAGTACTAATAAAATCATTATTATTAGTATTGGAAAAATCACATAATTTTGTATTTTCTTGAGACATCGTGACTACGCAATCAAGGTAACAAGCAAGCAAAGAAGCAAACAAGAAAAAGGCAAACGGAAAATATTTTTGTAAAAAAAAATTTAGAAGTGCGGGAGAAGAAAACGAGAGGCAAATAAAATAAATGCAAGGAGATGAAGGTTTATGCGAAGGTACTTGATAGATGTTGATGATGTCTCCTCGGCAACGGCGCCAGAAATTCTTCCTGCTACTTGTGATATGCGTTGGTTTTTTCCCCGAAGAGGAAGGGATGATGCAGTACAGTAGAGATAAGTATTTCCCTCAGTTATGAAACCAAGGTTATCAATCCAGTAGGAGAATCACGCAACACCTCATTAGCAGTACCTGCACACAAACAACAAATCCTTGCACCCAACGCAAACAAGGGGTTGTCAATCCCTTGGCGGTTAATTGCAAGATTAAAATGTATGGTGATAGATAGATAGATCGAACTAAAATACAAAATAAAATAAATAAAGTAAAAGTGCAGCAAGGTATTTTTAGGATTTTTAATATATGATAGGAGTAGACCCGGGGGCCATAGTTTTCACTAGAGGTTTCTCTCTTGAAAATAGCATACGGTGGGTAGACAAATTACTGTTGGGCAATTGATAGAAAAGCAAATAATCATGACGATATCCAAGGCAATGATCATGTATATAGGCATCACGTCCGAGACAAGTAGACCGACTCCTGCCTACATCTACTACTATTACTCCACACATCGACCGCTATCTAGCATGCATCTAGAGTATTAAGTTCATAAAGAACGGAGTAACGCCTTAAGCAAGATGACATGATGTAGACAAAGTAAACTCACGCATGAATAAACACCATCTTTTTACCCTTAATAGCAACGATACATACGTGTCATGTCCCCTACTGTCACTGGGATTGAGCACCGCAAGATCGAACCCATTACAAAGCACCTCTCCCATTGCAAGATAAATTAATCTAGTTGGCCAAACCAAATCAATAGATCGGAGAGAAATACGATGCTATAATAATCATGCATAAAAGAGTTCAGAGAAGACTCAAATAATATTCATGGATAATCTGATCATAAACTCACAATTCATCGGATCCCAACAAACACACCGCAAAAAGTGATTACATCGGATAGAACTCCAAGAACATCGAGGAGAACATTGTATTGAAGATCAAAAAGAGAGAAGAAGCCATCTAGCTACTAACTATGGCCCCGAAGGTCTGTGGTAAACTACTCATGCATCATCGGAAGGGCAGCAAGGTTGATGTAGAGCCCCTCCGTGACCGATTCCCCCTCCGGCAGAGTGCCGGAAAAGGCCCCAAGATGGGATCTCTTGAGAACAGAAGCTTGCGGCGGCGAAACAATTATTTCGTGGACTCCTCTATTGGTTTCCTGATTTTAGAGAATTTATAGAGGTGGAATTAGGTCAAACAGAGCTGTGTGGGCCCCACGAGCCACCAGGGCGTGCCCCCTCGGGGCGCGCCATGGTGCCTCATGGGCCACTGCTTCATCTTCTCGTCCCCTCCCGAAGCTTCCAGTACTTGTTATGTCCAGAAAAAAATCTCCAAAAAGTTTCGTGGCATTTGGACTTCGTTTGGTACTGATATTCTGGAAAACCAAAAATAGGCAAAAAAACAGCAACTGGCACTGGGCACTAAGTTAATAGGTTAGTCCCAAAAAATGATATATAAATGCTTGTAAATGTATATAAAACATCCAAGATTGATAATATAACAGCCTGGAACAATAAAAAAATTATAGATACGTTGGAGACGTATCAAGCACTCACACTAGGACCAATATCACATAAACCATGATAGCAATGATCTCCAATTTTAACAGAAATAATAGGCATGCCAATTACAGGTTTGTTCTTATCTTTAGTATCTGGCTTAGCATTTCTAGTTGCTTCATCACATAAATATATGACATGTCCATCAATGTTATCAACCAAAAGATCTTTGACCATTGCAATATTAGGTTCAACTTTAATTTGTTCAGAAGGTCTAGGTGTTCTAATATTACTTTTATTAACCACAGTTGAAGCTTTAGCATGTTCCTTAACCCTAACAGGGAAAGGAGGTTTCTCAAAATAAGCAGTAGGCACAACTGGATCAACATTGTAAACAATTGTTTCTTCTTTAACACTAACATGTTCTTCATTTAATTCAATAGGTGGATGAAACTTAAACCATTTCTCCTTAGGGAGATTAACATGAGCAGCAAAAGATTCACAAAAAGTAGCTCCTATCTCAGAGTCAAGTTCATATTTAGTACTAAACTTATGAAAAACATCAGTTTCCATAAAAGATTTAACACAATCAAACTTAAGATTTATACCTGACTCTTTACCTTTGTCGATTTCCCAATCTTCAGAGTTGCGTTTAATTCTTTCCAGAAGATCCCATTTGAATTCAATAGTCCTCTTCATAAAGGAACTAGTAGAAGAAGTATCGAGCATGGATTGATCATTATGAGAAAGCCGAGCATAAAAGTTTTGTATAATTATTTCTCCTGAGAGCTCATGTTTAGGGCATGTGTGCATCATATACTTAAGCCTCCCCCAAGCTTGAGCGATACTTTCTCCTTCACGAGGCCAAAAATTATATATATAATTCCGATCATGATGAACCAAATGCATAGGATAAAACTTCTGGTGAAATTTCAGCTTCAACCGGTTCCAATCCCATGTTACAGTATCATCTAATAGCCTATACCATGTCAATGCCTTTCTCTCCAAAGATAAAGGAAATACCTTCCTCTTAACTCCATCCTCGGATAAACCTGCAAGCTTAAACAATTCACAAATTTCATCTATATATATCAAGTGCATATCAGGATGTACCTTTCCATCTCCTGCATAAGGATTAGCTAGCAGTTTCTCTATCATACCCGAAGGAATTTCATAATAAATATTTTCAGTAGGTTCAGTAGGTTGAGGGGCAACTCTCAATGCTTCTGGTCGAGGCGAAAATACCCCGAACAAACCCCTCAAAGGATTACCTTCCATAGTGACAAGTGACAGTAAATTTCAGCATGTAATATAAATATTTCCTTACCAAATTCCACTTACCAAAGGCGCTTCACTCCCCGGCAACGGCGCCAGAAAAGAGTCTTGATGACCCACAAGTATAGGGGATCAATCATAGTCCTTTCGATAAGTAAGAGTGTCGAACCCAACGAGGAGCAGAAGGAAATGACAAGCGGTTTTCAGCAAGGTATTCTCTGCAAGTACTGAAAGTAGCGGTAACAGATAGTTTTGATAGCAAGATAATTCATAACAAGTAACAAGTAACAATAGTAACAAGGTGCAGCAAGGTGGCCCAATCCTTTTTATAGCAAAGGACAAGCCGGAACGGTCTCTTATATAAAGCAAAGCGTTCCCGAGGACACATGGGAATTCTCATCTAGTCACTTTCATCATGTTTATTTGATTCGCGTTCGCTACTTTGATAATTTGATATGTGGGTGGACCGGTGCTTGGGTTCTGTTCTTACTTGAACAAGCCTCCCACTTATGATTACCCCCTCTCGCAAAGCATCTGCAACTACGAAAGAAGAATTAAGATAAATTTAACCATAGCATGAAACATATGGATCCAAATCAGCCCCTTACGGAATAGCGCATAAACTAGGGTTTAAGCTTCTGTCACTCTAGCAACCCATCATCTACTTACTACTCCACAATGCCTTCCCTTAGGCCCAAATATGGTGAAGTGTCATGTAGTTGACGTTCACACGACACCACTAAAGGAAGTAACAACATACATATCATCAAAATATCGAACGAATACCAAATTCACATGATTACTTATGACAAGACTTCTCCCATGTCCTCAAGATCAAAAGTAACTACTCACAAATCATACTCATGTTCAAGATCAGTGGGGTATTGAATAGCATGAAGGATCTGAACATATAATCTTCCACAAAATAAACCAACTAGCATCAACTACAAGATGTAATCAACACTACTAGCTACCCACAGGTACCGATCTTAGGTTTTGAGACAAAGATTGAATACAAGAGATGAACTAGGGTTTGAGATGAGATGGTGCTGGTGAAGATGTTGATGAAGATTGGCCCTCCCACGATGAGAGGATCGTTGGTGATGTCGATGGCTTCGATTTCCCCCTCCCAGAGGGAAGTATCCCCGGCGGAATCGCTCCGCCGGAGAGCAAAATTGCTCCTGCCCAGGTTCCGCCTCAAGACGGCGGCGCTTTGTCCCGAAAGTCTTCTCTATAATTTTTGTAGGGCAAATGACCTTATATAGCAGAAGGAGGGGGCCGGAGGCCAGCTGTGGGCCCCACAAGGCATCAAGGTGCGCCTAGGGGGCGCCCTGTTGCCTTGTGGGCAACTGGTGGGTCCCCTATGGTATTTCTTTTCTCCAGTATTTTTTATATATTCAATAAAAAATCTCCGTAAAATTTCAGGTCATTTGGAGCTCTGTAGAATATGTATCTCTGTTGTAACTATTTCAGGTCCAGAATTCCAGCTGTCGGTATTCTCCCTCTTCATATAAATCTTGCAAATTAAGAGAGAAAAGGCATAAGAATTGCATCATAAAGTGAAATAATGACCAAATACATTATAAATAACAGTAGGAAATCATGATGCAAATTGGACGTATCAGTGGTCGCACCACCTGGGCGTGTGGCTGCCTGGTGGCCCCCCTTCGGTACTTCTGATCTCAAATATTACTTATTTATTTCAAAATAATTCTCCAAAAATCCCCATCCAGGTCCGAGCACTTTTATTTCTGCACAGAAATAACACCGCGGTAGTTCTGCTGTGAACAGCGTCAGTCCGGGTTAGTTTCATTCAAATCATGAAAATTAGAGGCCAAAACAATATCAAAAGTGTTTGAAAAAGTAGATACTTCGGAGATGTATCACTTATGCAATCCTAATTAATTGGCCTCATGTGTTGAGCCCACTACGGACATCTACATAAGTAGAAGGGGTGCTACCAGACTCGGACAATCTCAAATCGTTGCACCGGCTCGGGTTTGCATGTGTTGCATCTAGCCATCTCCTTGCCCAGGCTGTGTGATCATACCTAGTAGTCCATCGTCCGACACTCCTCCCGTACATGCAAATAACGTTAGAGATAGTGCACTTGTGCTGCTCCGGCAAACTTGTTCGATCCAGCGAGGGAGATCGCTATTGAGGAGGAGATGATACCTCCAAAGTGCTACTCAGACCCTTCTTCCGCTTTGAGGACCACGCGTCAACAACGGTAATCCCATGATCTATCTCTGTTGCATGCTTCTGGGTGATTTGCGCAGTAGGGTAAGTTTTGATTATGCAATAGTTGCACGTCGTGATTCCCAACAGTTTCAACTTCAACATTTCAGAAATATGTGACTTTGAAATCTGCAAGAATTAGGGGGAGTATTTTCGTAAACTACTCTTGTTCAAAGGATCGTATTATATGAAAATTGCAAATAGAGCTCTCGCTGCATGGAGCCTAATTTTTGGAAAATTCAAAAATTAAAATTTAAAGTTTCAGATTTTTTTTTGAAAAACACACACATGTACATAGGGGTGTATACTACATGTTTGTAAATTTTAATGACGAAGTACATTCTGACGCGAGCTACAAAAAAACTATGCTTTTCTAACATATGTACTAGTCACTATAAAAGTTCATGATGTTTTTGTGTGCAGGCCACATCAAAACGTATTTCATTATGAAAATTTACAAATATGAAGTGTACATCACTATATACATGTGTATTTTTCACAAATTTTGGAAACTTCAAAATTTTGGAAACTTCACAAATTTTGGAGCTCTCGATCTAAAAATCCACTCTCCATATTATACTCCTTTTCCCTTTATGGTTTATTTTTACATGTTCTCATCAAGGTTTTAGTGAGCTAATATTAACACAAGATCATATGTCATATTTTTTGTTTTCCCCACCGAGTTCTTTTAACAAAGTATATAAACATATTTATTATCCACTAAACTCTATGGGTTTTCTCGTGTTGAGTTAATATAGACAATACCATCATATGTTGCATCATTTCTCCTTATTTCCCCACTGAGTTTGAAGGAGTTTTAGTAATATATCAGACACCTATCTCCTCACAGCCATCTTTTATCAAGATGATGGCACTTACAAAGACAAACATAGATTATGACACTCATGTGTTCAATGCGTCAACAAAACAAATTGAACTAGAGTTTAGAGAGTTATTTCCGAGATTCGGCGAAGTTAAAAGGGGGGTTTGATACCCGATTTAAAGTTCAGCATGTGGAGTAGTCGTTTCTTAAAAGGGTAATTAATTGTATGCCCCTAGCTATGTCTCACTCGGCTGTTTTACCCCTAGTTTCCAAAAACCTTCGGTCCTGCCCAAGCCACTTCGGTCCTCTTATGCATTTGCCCTTTGACCGCCCTTTGACCGTCACTTTGAAAACTTCATAACAAATTCATATTAACTCAGAAAAATGCAAAAAAGATATGAAAACGCGTAGAAAACATCACCTATATGTGCATGTCATTTGCCTTCATGACAAAAGTGTTGTTCATACATTTTTAGGTTTAATAAAATTAATAATATTAATAATCTTGTGTGGTTTAAATAACGTTTGTTGTGAATGCAAATGACATGCACATATAGGTGATGTTTTTATGAACATTTTGATATCTTATTTGCAATTTTCCAAGTTAATATGAATTTGTTATGAAGTTTTTGAAGTGACGGGCAAACAGTCAAAGGGAAAATATATAAGAGGAGCAAAGTGGCTTGGGCAGGACAGAGGATTTTTGAAAACTAGGGGCAAAACAGTCAAGTGGGACACAACTAGGGGCATAAAATTAATTATCCCTTTCTTAAAACGCTAAAGAGGTATACACACTTCCTACGATTGGAATTCAATTATAAACTATTCTAATTCCAATATTTACATCTGCATGAGACATGGACAACTGAAGGTATTCGTCTTAAAATTTCACCGTTTAGATTTTGTACCTCATACCATAACATTTACTCAAAATCAATTAAAAATTGGACTAACATTGCACACCGTGAAGGAGCAACTATGAGCTTACCAGCATACCAAATTGTACAACTATGTCCCGTGCACACTTTTGTAAAACTTCGATATTTAAAACTTCAACCTCACATTCACAGTACAGAAGTTTGACGAAGTTATTTAAATTCAACCGGCGTTGTCTATGTGACTAGGAGCAGTTTTGAGCTTATCGGCGAACAAATTTGCGCAAGTAAGTCCCACATACTTGTATAAGTGGCTTTCGTAAGACTTGGGTGTCTACTTAAATTTTAACATTGTGTTCACACCTTGACACTTACAAAATTACCAATATTTTGGAGGTGCCTTGTTGCACAGAGGAATACTCTGTGCATTTTTTGGCTGGTCAGTGTGTGCATATGGATCCATGAGTGTGTGAGAATCGTTACTTCCATTTGATTCTTTACTAGCGGTAAATAATTGGTTTAGTCATACATTCTAGCTGACTGAAATTAATTTGGAAATATATAATTGCATTTTTGTGACTGCCAAATGCACCCATTTTGGAATTCTATGACCAACTTATGAGAGCCAAACGAGATGGGACAGGTTGACATGGATGCTATTTATTCATGATGCGAAGGAGCCGGTCGAGTTGGGTTTTCGTTGATTTTAATCTTTTTTAGGGTTCATTGATATTTGATCTTTAGTATGCAAGGAAATGGTGAGGCGCATCTCTGGTTCTTTTACATAGTTATACATTACATGGGTGCACGTGGCGTTAGCAACATCTTCCTTTTTGCAAGGATACGAATGTGACCGTCTTTAATTCAACAAATCTCCAAGTTCTAAAACACAACGAGGGTGGCTCAAGTTCTAAAACACAACGGGTGTGGCTCACTGCACCGAGTCTGCCAACGTGGTTGTCCAGATTGAAGATCGTTCACGCCGAGCTGAAGAGCTAGATTTAAAAGAGTTATAGGACGAGTTTAGTTTCAAAGTCATTCAATGAACAATGTTCATAGTAAATGAACAACTATAGTGTGGTAAACTTAATATACACGGCACCTCCGATATACCGAATCGGGGTTGCGATTCGCGTATCCACGCTGGCGAACAGTGGGGCCCTCCACTTCCTGGCTTTTGGCCAATGGGAACCGAGGGAGAAGCCGTATAAATACAGCGCACTCGTCATTTCTCTCATGCCAGCGCCTTCTTCTTCTTCTCCCCGTAGTCCCACTCCTACCCTCACCGCCTCCATTTTATCTCCTCTCGTGATTCGATCCTCTCCCCTCCGCTCCGCAAGGCCTCCCCTCCGAGCCCTCCGACTCCTAAGGTACTCAACCCTTCTGCATTCAAATCATCACTGCTTGGATTTGCGGCGTAGCCGACGGCCGGGGTAGAGTAAGCGCAGCCGTCGAGGTTTGCAAATGCTAGCAAGCGCCGCGGGTCGGCGAGGTACTGCGAGGGAGGGTCAGCGAGGGACGGCGGTAGGCGGCGGGAACTAGTTAGTGAGGTTAGAGATTACTGCTGCCTGTAAGCGACGGGGGTAGAGTTACCAGGGGTGTCGAGGATTTCAAATGCTAGCAGGGCCGCGGGCGGCGAGGGGCGGCGGCGGAAGCTGGTTGATGAGGTTAGAGATTACTACTGGATGTAGATAGCCTGGATAGAAGCGACGTGGTCGGGCTGCTCGAACTACGAATTCTAGTGGTGAGGCGAGATTCGAGGCACACGTCGAGGGTTTGGTTCTAGATTTGCTCGCTCCAGGGCCGCGGCGGAACTGCGGGAGGTGCTGATCGGCCTGAACTGGAACTCTCTGGGACTGGGAGGAGGGTGAAGGGCCGCGCGAACTCGGGATATGGAGAGGAGGGAGATTGCGCCGCGAGCGGCGGCGGGGAGGTTTTTCGACGCTAGCCGTTTGAGTTTGTAATCGATTTGTAATCGCATTCTCTTGCTAGTTGCTACCGATTCTGATTTGTGCGAGAGCACAAGTTTCTGAATGTGTTTGCAATTGCATCATTTTTTCTACCGATTCTGATTTGTTGCTTTTTGCTGCAGATGTCAAGAATATTTACTGAGTTGGCGAAGCACGCCGACGATTTCGTCGAACTGGCCTATGAATTCTGGCAAGCAGTCCATGCACCCCCTCCTCCTCCTCAGCCCCGGCAGGACCTCTCCCACATCAGGCGGCCGCCTGCTCCACTCCCACCGCCGAGGGACCTGCCTGAGATAGTCCGTGACGGTCTTCTGCGTTTCGGCGTTCTCGTCTCGGCAGGCGGCAGCTCTGGGTGGTGCCGGGGTGGCGGTTTCTGTGGGTCTGTCTGCAGTCGCAGGAAAAATCTCCCATACCGCAAGGTCAAACACGTGGCCACTCATCGGCACGTCCATTCTTCTGGTCGTCTCCGCGATTGGAGCTCGGCGAATCTACAAAGGTGCCTTCTCCGATCCCCCCTCTCCCCCCTCTCTCCCTTCTCCCACCCCCCTCTCGCCGAATTGGGGAATGATTTTGCGCGTGATGCTTAACAGGCCTCAGGAGCCCCGCCACCGCCACCGCCACCGCGCCCGCTCCCGCCCCCGCCCCCCTTCCTTCGAGGTCAGTGTCTCGATCTGGTTCTATGCTCGTTGAGTCGTTGTGTGGTTTGAAGTGATTGATGGGGATTAAATCTCTACAAGTCGTAAATCCCCCCAACTCCAGATCTGTTGTTTATATTGTTGCCTGTCTCGTTTCTATTTTGTTGACACAGTTGATCTGTGTCTATGTGTTTTGTTGGTGTTGCCTAATAATACGTTGGGTACAGTCATTCATGTATTGCTCCAATGCCTGCGATAGCATTTTGGTCTGTCACTGAACTGGATTTGACCTTGTATGTACTCTCTGAACTGGTTATTCATGTACATATATTTGATTTCACTAGTAGCTGAACCTGGAAGTCCTTAGATATTGGGATAGTTAGTGGAGGAGATCCAGTTCCATATATTTACGAGTGATTGCAGTTAAGTGGAGATATATCAGTGATGTTGCTAAAAATGACCAGCTAATTGCCTATTTCCATTAGGTATTAGCAGATCTAATGGTCTTGGATCAACTTCTTTGGTATATGAATAGGAAGGGCTTATGCCTGTACTAACAGATGTATTGGTCCCCTGGTATTGAAATTGATCAAGAAGGAAATGTTAGACTGTGAACCTTCACAGATAACTATGATAGATCTGTTAGTTCATCTCAGTTCTTCACATGACTCCGTCTATTTGTTGGTTTCTAATAACTGTTTATCTGTGTGGCAGCAAAACTCACTTAAACATTGTGGTTATTGGTCACGTTGACTGTGGCAAGTCAACGACCACTGGCCACCTGATCTGCAAGCTTGGAGGTATTGACATGAGTGTGATCGAGAGGTTCGAGAAGGAAGCCGCTGAGATGAACAAGAGGTCATTCAAGTACGCTTGGGTGCTTGACAAACTCCAGGCCGAGCGTGAGAGAGGTATCACCATTGATGTTTCCCTCTGGAAGTTCGAGACCACCAAGTACTACTGCACTGTCATTGATGCCCCTGGTCACCGTGACTTCATCAAAAACATGATCACCGGTACCTCCCAGGCTGACTGTGCTGTTCTCATCATTGACTCCACCTCTGGTGGTTTTGAGGCTGGTATCTCCAAGGATGGCCAGACACGTGAGCACGCTCTCCTTGCTTTCACTCTTGGAGTGAAGCAGATGATCTGCTGCTGCAACAAGGTAAATCTCTTTATTCTTGAAAGGCCATATTACTGTGTATAGATGTTGCTACTTCGTAGCCTTATTTGAGCTTGCTATATGATCTAAGTGCTTGATTTTAACTAACATGTCCATGTTCTGTATCCATTGCTTGATTTCATATTGCTGCACACATGTGGAATGTAGTGGTCTAATTGTATGCTTGATTTGTAGTACATTTGGATATACTAGCTTCTACCTGTAGTTTTGAAAGATCCATACTAATATATGTCTGTTGTTATCTCGTACTCCCATCATTGCAGTTTTTCGGGTAACTAGTTGATTGTTCTGATGTTCTATTGTTTATTTGCTTTTGCTAAAGCACATCTAGATGTGCCATAAGCGTTGCACATCTAAGTACTATGTTATTTATTTTACGTGTTGTTCATGCTCACTTTGTGTGATCAGTGCTGTTAGTGCAATTTCATATTTGTTTATGCCTGTTTATTGTAATCATGTCTCCTGCTGTTATCTGTTGGCAATATCTTACAGTGCCATATAAGCAGTGAGTTCCATTTAACTAAAGGTGTCATTCTACTGCTCTTTTTAGATGGACGCCACCATCCCAAGTACTCAAAGGCGCGCTATGAAGAAATTGTCGAGGAGGTGTCTTCCTATTTGAAGAAGGTCGGTTACAACCCTGACAAGGTTCCCTTCGTCCCCATCTCTGGGTTTGAGGGTGATAACTTGATTGAGAGGTCCACCAACCTTGACTGGTACAAGGGCCCGACCCTGCTTGAGGCGCTTGACCAGATCAACGAGCCCAAGAGGCCCTCAGACAAGCCCCTCCGTCTTCCCCTCCAGGACGTTTACAAGATTGGTGGCATTGGAACTGTGCCTGTTGGCCGTGTTGAGACTGGTGTCATCAAGCCTGGTATGGTTGTTACCTTTGGTCCCACTGGTCTGACAACTGAGGTCAAGTCCGTTGAGATGCAACACGAGTCTCTCCTGGAGGCGCATCCCGGTGACAATGTTGGCTTCAACGTCAAGAACGTTGCTGTGACCGATCTGAAGCGTGGGTTTGTTGCATCCAACTCCAAGGATGACCCCGCCAAGGAGGCGGCCAACTTCACCTCCCAGGTCATCATCATGAACCACCCTGGCCAGATTTGCAACGGCTACGCCCCAGTGCTGGACTGCCACACCTCGCACATTGCTGTCAAGTTTGCTGAGCTGGTGACCAAGATTGACAGGCGATCTGGTAAGGAGCTGGAGGCCCTGCCCAAATTTCCTCAAGAATGGTGATGCTGGCATAGTGAAGATGATTCCCACCAAGCCCATGGTTGTCGAGACCTTTTCCACTTACCCTCCTCTTGGTCGTTTTGCTGTCCGTGACATGAGGCAAACTGTGGCTGTTGGTGTCATCAAGGCCGTGGAGAAGAAGGACCCCACTGATGCTGAGGTGCCATAAGGAAGCAACAATTTGGTATCCTAGCAGTTTTTAGTGTTTAGATGGATTCTCATAGTGAAAATGATCCCCACCAAACGCATGGTTGTGGAGAACTTGCTACTTACCCTCCTCTTGGACGTTTTTTTGCTGTTGGTGTCATCAAGGACATGGTGCAGAAGGATTGATCAAAGTTGATATCCATATCTGCGTTTCAGATACCTATCAGTTTTTAGTGTTCTCTGCTTAGATTCTTGTACATATGAAATTTTCTCGTGTGAAACTGTAATAAGTTGATGAAGTTCAGCATTGGGGGGCAATTCTTTGATCGTTTTTTTGGTTCTATGGGCGTTGTTCGTACTGGGGATATTCTAGTCGCCAGCTGTTTGCACTGCATATTGTGGCCCTAAACAATTTTTTGGCCAATATATCGATGGTTCATTTGTGTGTCCCTGTACTGCAAGATTGCATCCAGTCCCTCGCTTCTCTGATTACTGCACACAGAGGTATAATTTGGTGTTTTTTTTTTTTTTTTTTTTTTTTTTTTTTTTTGAGGATCAGCCACAAGACTTAGATAGGCCTTACAGCAAAGTTAGAGTCATCGGCTATAAGATCTAATAGTTCCGGGGGTACTCCTGCAACCATTTTGCAGTCACCAGATTTCCTCACCAGGGCCCGCCAAAGATATGGGCCGCTTTGTTTCCTTCTCTCCTCGTGGCCGACCAGGAGACTGATCTGAAAATGCCTACCTGGGATATGATGTCGTTTATGATGTGGAAAAGGTATGATCTGTCCGGGTCTTTCTCTTTTAAACGATTTATCAGGGAGAGGCAGTCAGACTCAACTGTGATGTGGCCTCGATATACCTTGCTTAGCTCCATCAGACCCATCTTCACTGCCTCCGCTTCAGCGGCTTCAATTCCTGAGCTTGCACTGATTCTACGCCCCACTGATAAAGCAACGGTGCCCTTGTGATCTCTCGCAATCATTCCCAGACAAGTAGCTCCCTTGTCCCCGACAAAGGATGCATCGGTGTTAACCTTCCAGCATCCAGCAGGCGGAGGAGACCACGACAGGATCTCCCTCGGGACTTGTTGCTGCGGTCTATTGCCAGCAGGGAAAAGACTAATTTTACCGGCTATATCTGGTTCGGGGCCCGAGGCATGCAGGATCTCCTCTTCATACTATCTCCTTAGAAAATCAGCGGACACAGAAACCGAAGCTGTCCCCTTGCCATGCACGCAGTCTTCACGTAGAAACCATGCTCTCCAAATGAGCAAAAGAATCCTATCTCTGGTTGTTTCAGAACAGGAGTCAAGAAGGCATTGCAGCCAATCTGAACCTGTATAACTGAACTCTCTTTCTGACGGAAGTGACCAGCTGTTTCTAATTTCCGATCGAAGCGCCCGAGCCTTAGTGCAGTTAACAACCGCATGGTGTTCATCCTCATCATCCTGACCACAAATGGGGCATGTGCCATGAAGTTCCAGAGTTCTGCGCTTCTTGTTTTTGGTGGTAGCCAGGGAGTTAGTGGCAATCCTCCAGTTCAAAATTTTAATTTTCTGGGGTACTTTGCCCTTCTAGACTAAATCCCAAATACTCCGGTTATTCGCCTCCCCAAAGGAACTGGATGCAACCGGCTGTCCCCTGGTCTTGATTTCCTCGGCAAGTTTATAGGCACTCTTGACACTGAAAATCCCTGAGTTCTCGTGGTGCCATGCTATGCAGTCGCTGGTTTTTTTTGCCGGGAGTTTTTTTTGCTGGTTTTTCTTTCCCCATCTTAATAAAGATCGGCTTCGGCCTTTCAAAAAAAATATTCTACAGATTTCTTCGGCATCATAGACTGGGCAGATCTGCTTGATCAAGTCCACATCCCATTCATTACTGTCCGCTTTGATTAGTTGGTTTACCCATCTGAGTCTGCAATTGCGCAGGAAAGTAGCAGCTCTTAAGCCGCTTCTTCTTGGAATCCAGTTATCTCGTTGGATACGCACACTCCTTCCATCACCTATTCTCCACACTATTCCTTCTTTTAAGAGCTCCAAACCAAACTCGATTCCACGCCAGGCTGGGGAAGCATCGGACGCAAAGACCGTGTCCAAGATATCGCCATTAGGATAGTATATTTTGATTTCAAGACTCTAGCACAAAGGCTCTCCGGATTTTGAATTAACCTCCATCCCTGTCTCGCAAGCAGAGCCTGACTAAAAGAGTGTATGTCCCTGAATCCCAGACCCCCTCCTCTCTTTGGCTTAGTCATTTGGTCCCATGTCTCCTCTGTTCGTCAGTGTCTCCCCACCGGAAGTCCCGGATGAGTTTTTCATACTTCTCACAGAAACCTATCGGCATTTTGAAAACGCCCATTGGGTAGGTAGGAAGGGATTGGGCTACCGACTTGACGTTGACCTCTTTTGCTGCAAAGGACATGTATTTTTCGTTCCAATTCTGAGCATCTCTTCGTGAATCTTTCCATAATCGGTTGGAAACTCCCATTCTTCATCCTCCCCTCCGGTGTTGGTAAGCCTAAATATTTGCTCTCAAAGGAAGCAGCAACCACCCCCAGGATATTCTTAATGTTATCTTGGCTCTCTGGCGGGCACAGTTCACTAAAGAGTAGTGAACACTTAGCAGGGCTAAGCAGCTGGCCGGTGCACTTCTGAAAGCAGTCCAACGCCTCCTTAATCACTGTAGCTTCCTGATATGTTGCTTTGAAGAAGAGGAGACTATCATCTGCAAACAAAAGGTTAGAGATCCCCGGGCTTCCACGCGCCACCTTGATGGGTGTTAACTTGCCACCATCAATCTCTTTCTTCAAGGCCGTGGAGAAGAAGGACCCCACTGATGCTGAGGTGCCATAAGGAAGCAACAATTCGACAAATGGTATCCTAGCAGTTTTTAGTGTTTAGATGGATTCTCATAGTGAAAATGATCCCCACCAAACGCATGGTTGTGGAGAACTTGCTACTTACCCTCCTCTTGGACGTTTTTTTGCTGTTGGTGTCATCAAGGACATGGTGCAGAAGGATTGATCAAAGTTGATATCCATATCTGCGTTTCAGATACCTATCAGTTTTTAATGTTCTCTGCTTAGATTCTTGTACATATGAAATTTTCTCGTGTGAAACTGTAATAAGTTGATGAAGTTCAGCATTGGGGGGCAATTCTTTGATCGTTTTTTGGGTTCTATGGGCGTTGTTCGTACTGGGCATATTCTGGTCGCCAGCTGTTTGCACTGCATATTGCGGCCCTAAACAATTTTTTTGCCAATATATTGATGGTTCATTTGTGTGTCCCCTGTACTGCAAGATTGCATCCAGTCCCTCGCTTCTCTGATTACTGCACACAGAGGTATAATTTGGTGTTGATGCCTCTGGCCTAAGTAGGTATTCCAAATTCTACCTGTTTTAGCAAATAATACCAGGTCCTTTTTGTGCATTATTATGGGAAAATATGACACGAGCAAAAAAACAGGTTTTCTTACCAGGTCCTTTTTTTTTGTATTATGGGAAAATATGGTTCAAACAAGCACGAGGAGAGATCACTAATCAGGTTGAAAGCCTACCAGCGTCATTAATCACATCTGTGCGTTGTCATCACGAAATAAAAAATCATATAGACACAGGTTAAACATCTTTTTTAATTCATAAATGTGTGTCGGACATTGTGTTTTTTTTAAAAGGGGGTATATATTAATATCAAGCAGATACCAATTACACCCCGCCTCTGCACCAACAAGATGCCTAAAAGCATCCAGGATGCACACAGCCAAAAAAACAAAATGAAAAAAGAAGAAAAAAGACCCTGCCACGGTGATCAATCACCCGCAGTAGTAGCACTCTAATCACCACCAAAGACAGCACCCGGACTACAAAGAAGGTTCTCCACAAGCAACGCCTACAGGAAAGAAACAATGCATAAGCGTTGTCGTTGCCCGATCAAAGATCGTAGGTTTTCACCCTGGAGAAAGACCGCGTTCTCAAAAACAATGCCTTCAACAAGGCCACTGCCAGGCACAACCATTAAAGGCCAGACCTTGGGTTTTCACCCTGAAATCACGACTCGGTACTCAAAGGAGCACCACCAACAAAGAAGTCCTCCAATGCTGCCGCCCCTACTTTCGAAGGCTACTACCACAAGTCACGTACCACCAGGCTCACAGGAACTCGTGCCCAGTCTGGACGGGAACATATCCCGCAAGCCAAGTCTGAACAACTGCCTGTGAAGCAAAATCTTCATCGCCTTCACGACCCCGCCATCGCCGCTTGCAGTTCCTCCAATCACGCCATGGCATTCTCCGCATGTGTTGATCCCTTGGAAATCTTGATGCAGACATGTCCCAAGGTGTCAACAAAAACAGAGCTTCGTGATACTCGGTGAAGCTAGTTATGCTGTTATTCCGGTTGCACACGACTGGCCCCAATCCAAACAAGGTGTCCAAAGAGCGTCATATACGCCAGTCCTTGGGTTCCTTCGAAGGAGAAGTCCGGAACTCGCCGATGGCCAGATCAAAGACGATTGATCACATGCAGAACGGTGACTTCGCGCGAAGACCACTAGGGCCGCGCACATCAGCTCCGCGCCGGCACCCAACCGCGCCGCCGTACAGCCATGGGGTGCGCCGTCGACGGATCTGAGCGGGAGCCAAGACCCGCAACCCGCCTTCTCCACCCGCCATGAACAACCCCCTCACGGGAAGATGACTAGGATCGAAGAGAGAAATCCTCATGAAAATCCTTCAGTGGTCACCACAATTTGCAGCTCGAGTGATTGGCCGATGCCGCCAGATAGGTCTGAATAAGAGATCCTCCAAAATCAAACCCGTGACGATGGCTACAGCCAAACCAAAGACGCATCGGAGATGGTTGCATGTCGCCGCCACAGATCTAACACGCCACAAACCGCCGCCCATCCCTCCAATGCCGCAGCCTCAACTCGCGGATCGGCATGGAACCACCGGGAGCCCCGTTGCGCCATGCATAGAGGAGGCCGCCACAAACCCAAATCGGGCAGCAGCAGGCCAAGAGCTGATGCCCCAACCAACACACGCATCAGCCATCGCGAGATCTGGACGAGACGGCACCAACGCGCGCGAGAAGAAAGGTCTCGCCGCCACCAGCCGCCGGTGGGCTTTGCCCGTCGACGTGCGCCGGTGGCGGCGAGGGAGGGATGGGAGGAGGGGTTGGTAGCGGCGGGGGCGCGGGGATCCGCCCGAGTCGCCTCCTGGGGAGACGACGCGGGGGCTGGGGTGATATCTACTAACTTATGTCGGACATTGTGTATGTGATTCCATCCATGTAGTGACAAAATCAATTGGCTTCCGCTTCTTTCCTTTTTTTTGATTTAAGAAAAGTCTTTGGATGCGTTTGGTTGCCTGCATACTTTCCAAACATGCCCATGCAAAAAATCGCGTTTGGTAGCATACTTGAGGACCTAGCTTGCACATGCATGGACCTTAAAAGCAGCCACAACATGGCTCGCTAGGAACGCTCGAATCGGCCATTTCTATTGAGCCAGGCTAAGTCGGGCTAAAAAAGGCAAACGACGTGCGCGGCGGTGCGGGGGGATCGGGCGAGGAGACGGCGGGAGGCCAAAATATGCCGGCACCGGATGGCGCTAAATCTAGGCTCACTCCCCCATTACTCGCTCACCTCTTGCTCTAGGACTATCCCTTCCTCAGTTCTTGGCATCGACGGCGGCGGCGACTCAGATCTGCGCAAGCGGCGACAAAACTAGCATCACTCACCAATGGGAGGAGCTGCTTCTCCCCTTCTTCTTCTTCGCCTCCGTCTCGTCCTTCTCGTCTCAGCCATCCCCCCACCCCGGTCCTCCTTGTCGACTCGGAAGCTGGTAAGCATACAACCCCTCTCCTCTGTTCATTCGCTAGGCACGGTGTTGGTTAGATTTGGTCGTTGCTTACCGATACATCGATGTCTAGGAGGGTCTGGATGAACGGACGAAGTTGGTAATTCAGTCAGCAACACTCATAGTAGTGATTCGGGCATGGATGATGTTCGTTTACCAGAGAGCAGTTCATCGTAGTGAAAAACCTGTCATTAGGTGTGGTCCACTGTTCATCCAAGATAGGGAGAGGGTCGTCAATCTGAACTACATCTACAACGGCAACGACGTAGAGGCCATGAACATCCTTCGAATGCGCCAAGCACCATTTGCCATGCTTGTGAAGACCTTTAGGAAAAGGGGTTACAAGAAGATAGCATCCACATGTGACGCCCCCGACTCAATCGTGCACTAATCATACACGCAAATGCGCACGATCAAGCTTAGGGACTCACGGGAAGATATCACAACACAACTCTAGACACAAAATAAAATAATTCAACCTTTATATTACAAGCCAGGGGCCGCGAGGGCTCGAATACACAAGCTCGGGTTACACAAGCATCAGCGGAAGCATCAGAATCTGAGTACAGACGTAATTAGACAAGTTTGCCTTAAGAAGGCGAAAACAAACAACGGCTCTGATTGAAAGAGGCAAGGCCTCCTGCCTGGGAGCCTTCTAAACTACTCCTGGTCGTCGGTCTCCACGTAGTAGTAGGCTCCGTCGGGGTAGTAGTAGTTGTCGACGGAATCAGCTGCCTCCGGGACTCCGTCATCTGATCGCAGCAATCGGGTATGGGAAAAAAGAGGTGGAAAAGCAACCGTGAGTACTCATCCAAAGTACTCGCAAGACTTAAATCAGAACTGTTCTATTTGTGCATCGGTATCAAATGAAGGGGTTGTATCTGTGGACTAGACTGCAGAAATGCCAGAATAGAGAGAAGGCCTAGCCTACCGAAGACTAGCATCTTGCAGCATTAGAAGAGTGTAGATTAGTACATAATTAAAGTAGTAGCAGCAAGTATCAGAGTAGCCAAGCCTAGAGATCCTTCCTCGACTCCCTGCGAGAAAGCGATCCTGGAGCTAACATATTATTAAGCACCAAGTATCCAGTTCTAGTTGTAGTAGATCGGGATACTACTCCGAGCGTCCGTTACCGTGGACAAGATCGACGTGACGTAGTCCTACCTAGGCTCCGCAGAGAGGTCCCCGCCGGTCTACATCCTAAGTGCTCAGGGGTCTTGGGCCCATCGCCCTTTGCACTCCGGGTCGTTGCGCGCAGGGCGGATCCAGGCACCACCCCTCTCCTGGATGGCACCGGCCCAGCCATGCCACAATGGTGAACTGGACGTCTGTCAGAGCTTTTGGAAGAATCGTACGACGCCGAGTGCTAACTCGCGTGGTGGTTAGTGCAAAAAGGCCAAAGGCCTACTCAGAACACATATCCAAACCGTTAGTGTATTGGGAGCTCGCCGAGACAAGCAGAGAACCACGATCATGTGACCCCGTCGCCCCGTCTCATGGACTTGCGGCAAGGGCCAGGCCCATCCCTCTCCTGGGATGGTCTGCCTGCCCGGCTGGGCCACGTAATTATCTCGCGGGTACCCTCTCGGTCAACCCGACTTCACATCACTCGCGGGTACCCCTCGGGGTCGACCCGATTTCAACAGGGGACTGTGATAAATTCAAGGTAACCGTGTGTCCATAACATCAAGGAGGAATCCGAGGAATCACCCTTGTTGTATTCCTACTCGATGTAATCGTCAAGGTGAACTTGGAGGAATCACCCTCGAAGGGTTCACACTTGAGGGGTTGTACGACAGAGGCATCATCGGAGGTGGTGAAAGAGGAATTACCCTCGGTAACCCACAACCGACTAGCTATGCTACAGAGATATCATCCGGAGTGATGTAGGAGGAATTACCCTCGGCACTCGATAGTAGGTCTGCAGTGTCGTACAACTAAGGGGTGTGCGGTGCTGTGTCAGTCTCTGAACATCGACCACATGGATCGGGGCACTGGTAATAAAGCGGGGCAACAAGGACTAGGGTGAGGGTCACTGATGGATCACTAACCAACCTACACTAAGCATTTAGGATTGTAGGTAAGGTATCAACAGCAGTTTACAAAAACAGGCTATGCATCAGAATAGGAGCATTCAATTACAGTAGCAAATTCTAATGCAAACACGGGAGAGAAAGAATAGGTGATATAGGAATGATCAAGGGGGTTTTGCTTGCCTGGAAGCTCTGCTGAAAAGGTCTGGTCGTCAGGGGCGTAGTCGTACCCGGCAGCAGTGTCAGTCTCGGGGTCTAACGGAGAGAAGAGGGGGAAGAAACAATAAATAAAAGCAGACAAAATTAACACAGAGGCATGGCATGGCAATATGCTGTGCTGGTGGTGACCTAACGCAGTGCTAAGCGTTACTGGCGAAGCGGGAAAATATCTGGGGATATTTTCCCGGCTTTAGGCATCTGTCAAACAGATGAACCGGAGGGGAAGGTTCCATGTTTGCAGTGTTGTGAGCATGTCACAGCTACATGCATGGAGGGCATATTTGGGTTCGTCTCGTTTTTCTGATCAACTTTCATGTAGAAAACTTTTTCATCCGAGCTACGGATTATTTTCTATGATTTTTCAAAGTTTTAAACAATATTCTAAAATTCCTGGATTTAATTTTAATTCAAAAATACCAGAAAATACTTATTGCGTCAGCAGTACGTCAGGATGACGTCAGCGGTTAACTCAGCCGGTCCAGGTCAAACCTGACCGCTGGGACCCACATGTCATACACAGTAACTAATCCAGTGATTAAAATTAACTAAAAGGGATTAATTAACAGATGGGCCCCATCTGTCAGTGACTAATCTAATTAACAAATTAAGTTTATTTATAAAATGGTTAATTAAACGCGTGGGGCCCGCCCGTCAGTGGCTAAGGTTGCCCAGTCAGCACGGTTGA
Source organism: Elymus sibiricus (assembly GCA_039707655.1). Classification (NCBI taxonomy): domain Eukaryota; kingdom Viridiplantae; phylum Streptophyta; class Magnoliopsida; order Poales; family Poaceae; genus Elymus; species Elymus sibiricus. Next base: position 323,189,020 of record CM077674.1, on the reverse strand, counting down.
CTGGTCAACCCAGTCAACTGGGCCCCTGGGGTCCACTGGTCAGCGACCCAGGGAGGCCCACGTGGCAGCCACGTCAGCGGCGGCCGACGTTTAGCCGCCGGCGATGCCAGAACGCGGCGGAGGCCACTGGCCTCGTCGGATTTCAGCTATGGGCGGCCGCTTGGCACGCGGCTTGGCGCGTTGGAACGAGCGGAGCGAGCTGCGTCGTTTGGTGGCGGTGGCGTCGCCGGAGTCGGCCGGAATCGACCGGAACATCAACGGCGGGCGGCGGCCGGAATCGGGCGTGCACGGTTAAGGCGTTTCGGGGCACGGCAAAGCGAGCTAGCGGTGGCGTTGCACTGCTGGGAGCGTGCTGAGCACGTTGCCGTGCTCGGACGCGAGCTGCGGCTGCTATGGCTACGACGGCGAGCTCGACGGCGGCGGCAGGTTCGGCCATGGCGAATGCGGCGGCTACGGGCGCGGATAGGAGGGGAGAGGAGAGGGGTTTCGGGCAGGAGCTCACCGCGGAGGCGCACGAAGGCCCGGCGAGTGGACGGGAGCGGAGTGGTGGCCGGATTTGACGGAGCTCGCCGGCGAGGCAGAGGAAGAAGACGGAGTCGTGGGGCTCGATGCAGTGGCTCCCGGCTCCGTCCAGCGGCACTGGAGGGCGTAGCGGTCGACGGCGGACTCCTAGGACATGTCAGCGAGGCACGGGGAGGTCGGTGGCCGCGGGATCGACGGCGAGCGGCGACGGCTGCGTCGGGTGTGCTCGGGAGCGAGAGAGAGGCGATGGAGGAGGAGGATGAGGACGGGCGCGAGTCCCAGGGAGCCAGCGCGGCGTTCTTATCCTCTCGCCCGTGCTGTAGCGGCGCGGAGCGGCGAGCGGGTGCGGTGGCGACGGCGCGCAGCGTCGGGCGTGGGCGCGCGCTGCTAACACGGGGAGGAGGGAGAAGGGAGACGGCTGGGAGTGGGCTGGGCCGCATTGTGGACTAGAGCCCACACGCACAGCACGATGTGGCCTTTTTCCATTTCTTATTCTATTTTCTTTTTACAGAACGGGTTTTGCAATAATTGAGCTGCCAAAATGACTTTTGTAAAATATGGAAATTGACCACATAAATACATTATCATTTCCTGCACTGCCACAAAAAGTTTGGGAAAAGTTTGAATCGAATTGGATTTTTCATAAAAGAAATGGCATTTTAAAATGCTGAAATAGCACTGTTTTATTTGGTATAGCCCATTTTAGCATTGAGGTGATATTGTTTTCCTTAACAAATAATTGTTATAGAATATTTGCTAAATGACGAACTATATTTCAGCAACTTTTGTGCAACTTCAAATTTCACTTATAATTTGAATTGAATTCAGTGGTGGAATTTGAAATGAGATATGAATCCAATGTGATCAAGCATTGCAAAAAACTTGACTTAGCATTAACATGATGGATTACTGTAGCTCATTACACAGGGGTGTTACAATTCTCCTCATCTAAAAGAAATTCTCGTCCCAAGAATTCAGGAGGTAGAAGGGAAAACATCAGGATATTCTTCACGAAGTCGATCCTCGCGTTCCCAAGTGGCTTCATCTTCAGTATGATTCGACCACTGCACTTTAAGGAACTTGGTTGTCTTCTGACGTGTCCGACGTTCAGCTTGATCAAGAATGTGGATCGGATGCTCCTTATAAGAGAGATCATCTTGCAGTTCAAGCATCTCATGATCCATTGCACGGTGCGGATCCTTGAAGCAACGACGAAGTTGCGACACATGGAAGACGTCGTGGAGGTGAGAGAACTGTGGAGGCAACTCCAATTTATATGCCACATACCCACGTCTGGCGAGAATGCGGAAGGGACCAATGTAGCGAGGAGCTAACTTGCCCTTGATTCCGAAGCAATGAGTGCCCTTCATAGGAGTGACACGCAGATAAGCTTTCTCACCAGGTTGATAGATCGATCCCCAGTGTTTACGATCATAATTGTTCTTCTGGCGAGACTGAGCCACCTTGAGATTTTCTCGGACAATACGGATTTGCTCTTCAGCTTGTTGGATAATATCCGGACCAATGAGTGGCCGTTCCCTAGTTTCTGACCAATTCAGAGGGGTTCGACACTTATGTCCATAAAGTACCTCGAAGGGTGCCATCTTCAAGCCTTCATAGGAGTGACACGCAGATAAGCTTTCTCACCAGGTTGATAGATCGATCCCCAGTTTTTACGATCATAATTGTTCTTCTGGCGAGACTGAGCCACCTTGAGATTTTCTCGGACAATACGGATTTGCTCTTCAGCTTGTTGGATAATATCCGGACCAATGAGTGGCCGTTCCCCAGTTTCTGACCAATTCAGAGGGGTTCGACACTTATGTCCATAAAGTACCTCGAAGGGTGCCATCTTCAAGCTAGCTTGATAGCTGTTGTTGTACGAAAATTCAGCATGCGAGAGAGATTCCTCCCACTTCTTGCCAAATGAGATGACACAAGCACGCAGCATATCTTCCAGCACTTGATTAACTCGTTCAACTTGGCCTTGGGACAGTGATAAGCAGAGTTCCGGGTTATATGAGTTCCCATAGCTTCTTGGAAACTTGCCCAGAACTTTGAGGTGAAGAGGCTGCCACGGTCTGAACTAATTTCCTTCGGGATACCGTGGAGTGACACAATTCTGGAGATATACAGATCTGCTAACTGACTAGCAGTGATTATCTCCTTGACTGGCAGGAAATGTGCAACTTTGGAAAGTTGATCAATGATGACAAGAATAGCATCATGACCCTTTTGTGACCTGGGAAGGCCAGTAATGAGGTCCATTTGAACCTTATCCCATTTCCATTCAGGAATAGGAAGCGGTTGCAGAATTCCAGCAGGCTTCTGATGTTCCACCTTGACGCGACGGCAAACGTCACATTCGGCAACATAGCGAGCAATGTCTTGCTTCATTTTACACCACCAGTACCTTTGACGGAGGTCGCGATACATCTTGGTACTACCCGGATGAATAGACAGTGGTGTATCATGTGCCTCCTTCATAACCTTGTCGGTCATCAGTTCGAACCGGGGTACTACAATGCGATCCCTGAAGTACAAGGTTCCGTCTTCAGCAAGCGAGAAATCTCTGGCCTTTTCAAGGACAAGATCCCTTTTCATCTGATCAACTTCAGCGTCCTTTTCTTGCGTAGACTTAATGGCTTTCTCAAGATTTGGCTGCAGAACAAGGGTATTAAGAGAACCCTGTGGAACGATGTGGAGGTTCAACTTGCGAAGTTCTTCATAAAGAAGGGATTGAGCTTGCTGAATCATGAGGTTGTTGCAGTAAGATTTGCGACTCAAAGCATCGGCCATCACATTAGCTTTGCCAGGGGTATATGAAATACCGCAGTCATAGTCTGTAATTGCTTCCATCCATCTCTGCTGATGGAGATTCAAATCCGGCTGAGTAAACAAATACTTCAGACTTTGATGATCCGTGTAGATCTCACATCGATTACCAAGAAGGTAATGTCACCATAACTTCAGTGCATATATAACTGCAGCAAGTTCGAGATCATGAACTGGGTAGTTCTCTTCATGAGGACGCAACTATCACGAGGCATAAGCAATCACTTTGCGCTCTTGCATTAGGACACAACCTAATCCTTGATGAGAGGCGTCGCAATAAATGACGAATTCCTTGCGAGAATCCGAAGGAGCAAGCACTGGTGCAGAAGTCAACTTGTCCTTGAGAGTTTGGAAACTTTCCTGACATTTGTCTATCCACTCAAACTTAATACCTTTGTGAAGCAGATCAGTCAGAGGCTTGGCAATCTTGGAAAAATTCTCGACAAAACAGCGGCAATAGCTTGCAAGTCCGAGAAAACTTCTGACTTGCTTAACAATCTTCGCAGGAGTCCAGTCAAGAATAGCCTGAACTCATTCTGGGTTGACAGCAATGCCATCCTTGGAAATCACATGGCCAAGGTAGGTCACTTCAGATAACCAGAATTCACACTTGGAATATTTGGCATATAGCTGATGCTCTCGAAGCTTTTCCAGTATAAGACAAAGATGTTCAACATGTTCTTCTTTATTCTTGGAATACACCAATATATCATCCAGATAAACCACGATGAATTTGTTGAGGTAATCCATGAAGATATAATTCATCAATCGGGAGAACGTTGCTAGAGCATTGGTTAAACCAAAGGACATGACAGTGTACTCGTAAGAACCATAGCGAGTGACGAAGGCTGTCTTCGGAATGTCCTCTTCACGAACTCGGATCTGGTGGTATCCCAATCGCAAATCAAGTTTGGAGAATACTGAGGAACCAGCAAGTTGATCATACAGATCGTTGATTCTGGGAAGCGGATACTTGTTCTGAATTGTTGCTTAGTTGATAGGTCGATAATCTTGAACCAACCGATTCATACCATCTTTCTTCTTAACAAAGAGAGAAGGTGCTCCCCAAGCAGAAGAACTGGGGAGAATGAAACCCTTGCGAAGTGACTTGTCAATTTCCTCCTTAAGTTCAAGGAGTTCATGTGGCGGCATCTTGTATGGACGCTTCGCAATAGGAGTAGTGCCTGGTTTCAAGTCGATGACAAACTCGACAGCTCTAGCAGGGGGTATTCCTGGAAGTTCTTCTGGAAAGACATCTTGGAATTCACGAACAACTGGAATGTTCTCTATGCCCTCAAGAGGTGAAGCATTCAATGCATTCAAAGCATATATCTGGCTCTCGGCATTCTGGATTATCTGGGCTGAGTAGTTGATCACCTGGCCAGAAGGGTGTGTGAGCTGGACTGTCTTGGCGGCACAGTCGATCAAAGCACTATGGGCTGTCAACCATTCCATACCAAGAATGATGTCTATGTTTGAAGGTCTGAGCACAAAGAGAGAAGCCGGAAAAAGTAGGCCGCCAATCTCGATTTGATTGTGAGGGCTTACCATTGTGGTTTGCCACTTGGATCCCGGAGATTGAACCGCTAAAGGAGTGGACAAATTCTCCATGTCTAACCCATGCAACCGAGCAAATTGTTGGGACACAAAGGCATGCAATGCTCCTGAATCAAAGAGAACAGAGGCCGGCACTGAATTAACGCGAAGGGTACCCATCACAATTTTGGGGGCCTCACGAGCTTCTTCGATCTTGACATGGGCGACCTGACCACAACTCATAGCAGGTGGCCTGGCACTGCTTCTTCTATTAGGATGGTTTCGACGGCCCTTCCTACGGCCAACAGGAGGACGTGATGCATTCTGCGACTGACCCTAACGACAGTTGAGAGCAAGGTGCCCTGTCTGTCCACACGTGCGGCACAAACCATCATTATGGGGAGGAACCATAGCATTGAGCTGTCCACCCTGAATCGTTAGCTATCTCGGCGGCGGAGGTAGACGAGGTGCGACGTAAGACGGCCTTGGTGTTGGAGCAGGTCAGTGATAAACATTGTGGGGAATCCAGACTTGACGTTTCTGAGCAGGCTGGCCCGAGGATGGTGATGGGGATACGTACCTAGGGTAGGGTTATAGGCCTGACCTACATATCCTACCCAAGGACACTGCCCCAGAAAGCTTAAGGGCTACAAGGAAGTCTCCGACTGAAATAGCGAAGAAGCATAAGTCACTCGACAATATACACTCGGAGATGCCTTTCACTCGACGGTTATCTTTCACTCGGAAGAATCTGAAGACAGTCGACCGCAGGAGTCCAGAAGCCACCCCAGGGAGGCTAACGGGCAAGTATTCATCAAGATCATTAACAGCATTTATGGTGTACGTTACCAGTAACGTACACCTCTTTATGACCACGATTAAACCCCTTAATGCCGGACGTTATGAGGGGTAGCGCACTCTATATAAGCCACCCCTCCTCGCTGGTAGAAGGGTTCGCAACCTTTTGTAACACAACACACATATTTCACTCGACAGAGTAGAGAGCTCTCCGGAGCACTGAGACGTAGGGCTGTTACCTCCACGAGAGGGGCCTGAACTCATACATCTGTGTGTACAACCTCGCCGTAGCTAGGACTCTGCCCTCTCCATTCGTACCCCTACCTTCTACTGTCAGGCTTGTTCCCACGACAGTTGGCGCCCACCGTGGGGCAGGCGTCTAAGCGACTTCCGGCGAGTTTGCATTTTTTCTCCTTCGTCATGTCTTCCGGTGATGATTTGTTCCTGGGCCGCGAGATCCGTCTCGGAGCGCTCACCTTCATCGCCGACGATTCGGCATGGCTCCAGGAAGCGCCTTTGGATGTGGAAGCGCTCCCGATTCGCGGGGCGACGCACTTCTGTGCAAGCTCCTGCGGCGTTCTTCTCCTTCAGTCGTCGACTCCGTGTGTGTCGGCTCTCCCTGCTGTTCATCGTCGCAAGCGATCCGGTCGCTCGCGGCTACAGCGTTGGGTGCGGCACGCGGCGGCACGCCAGGTTTCGTCCCCGCAGATTGCGGCCATCGAGCCCGCCGAGTCACTTCACGGCGTGTTCGACTCGGCGTCGGATCGGTCCGACATCCCTTCCGAGTGCGAGAGCTGCGACCCTGCGGCAGAAGTTTTCATGGCTGGCTCTCATCAGAGTCCGCCGCCCGGCTTCAACCACTCCAGGCGTGAGATTGGTGGAACGTCGAATGATCAGCAGCGCCGGGATGAGGATGTTCTCCGTACTCCCATCGTCGGTACGACCGCTGAGGCCCAGGCCATGGAGGCTACACGCCTTCGGCTCATAGAGATGCAGGAGGCACTCGACGAGCGTGCTGGGCAGCGTCCACCACGTCCCAATCGACAGCAGCGACAGTTGTTTCCGAGTAGATCTCGAAATAACGTCGAGGTATTTCGTACTCCAGTTTTAAATGTTGCAGCAGCTGCTAGAATTGCAGAGTCTATTCAACCGTCACGATCAGAGGCTGGTAGAGGTCTGCAGCAGATCAAGACATTGCTTGAGGCGGCGCAGCACCAGAACGCAGCTGTTTCTCAGTCGCAGAACAGGTTACATGGCAATTCTACCAGGGCAGAAACAGTTCAGTCGGCTCACAGTCCTGGGTCACCTTCGCGTCGCAGAGGCGGAGAATACCGTGAAGACCGGTACAGAGATCAGGGGCGAGATCAGTCTGCTCCCCGTTATCACCGTGATGACCGCCGTCGAATGTTTTCTCCTCCGCGGAATGGTTCTTATGTGTCCCGGCACAATGATGATAGGCGCCCGTTCGGTGATGAGCGGAATCCCGGATTTGACGCAAGGGATGTCCTTGCTCAAAGGAGGGTCGACAGGGGCAGAGCCCACAGAGATGGTCATAACAGAGATTATCCGAGTGGAAGCAGTGCTGTTGTTTCTGGGCCCGAGTGTTTTAGCAGAGCCATTCGCTCTGCAGAGATTCCCCCCAACTTCAGGTTGGCGGCCGGGATTGGCAAGTTTTCTGGCGAGTCAAAGCCTGAAACCTGGTTGGATGATTACCGAGTGGCTGTACAGATTGGTGGAGGTAACGACAACATAGCCATGAAGCATCTGTCCTTGATGTTGGATGGTTCGGCCAGAGCTTGGTTAAATCGTTTGGCTCCCTCTAGCATCTATTGCTGGGAAGATTTGGCCCGAGTGTTTATCAGAACTTTTGAAGGCACTTGTAAACGTCCAGCTGGTTTGATTGATTTGCAGCACTGTGTCCAGAAGCCCAATGAAACCTTGCGAGATTACATTCAGCGTTGGTCCACCTTGCATCACACGGTGGAGAATGTTTCCGAGCATCAAGCTGTTTGTGCCTTCAAGGCTGGGGTTAGATACAGAGAGCTCTATCTGAAGTTTGGTCGCACCGGTGACATTTCTATGAGCAAGATGATGGAGATTGACACTCGGTACGCCAATGGAGAAGAAGAAGACCGCCTCCGAAGCGGTAAAGCCAAAATAGTCGACAATGATGCAGGTGGGAATTCCAGTCGGAAACAAAAGCGCAAAGCTGATCCCCCTGCTCAGGCAGAAGCAGCCGCCCTGGCGGCACAAGGCAAGAATAAGGGAAAGTCCAAGGCTAAGTTCACCCCAAAGAAGTCAAAGAATCAGTCGGGTACTGATGTTTTGGATTTACCATGTGCAATCCACACGAGGAAAGATGAAGAAGGCAATTTGATATTGCCGAAGCATACCACTCGACAGTGCCGTTTGTTGATCCAGTCATTCAAAGAGAACCAGTCGAGTGAGAAAGACCCTGAGAAAGAAGATGAAGAGGAAAAGGAAGAGTTCCCTGAAGTCAATGCCACCTTGTTGATTTTTGCTGATGTTGAGAGTAAGAGTCGACTGAAAGTTATCAACAGGGAGGTTAACATGGCGGTTCCTTCTACCCCCACATATCTCAAGTGGTCTCAAACTGCTATCACTTTCAGTCAGTCAGATCACCCTGTGCACATTGCTACCCCCGGGCGGCAAGCGCTGGTGGTAGACCCAGTTGTGGGGGGCACTCGACTCCGCAAAGTTTTGATGGATGGCGGGAGCGGTCTGAACATCCTGTATGCTGATACCCTTAAGGCAATGGGCATTCCGATGTCCCGGCTCAGTGAAAGCAACATGCAGTTTCATGGAGTAATCCCTGGGAAGAAGGCCCGTTCACTCGGCCAGATAGCATTGGATGTGGTGTTTGGTGATGACAAGCACTTTCGCAAGGAAAAACTGACGTTTGAAGTGGTAGATTTCCAGAGTGCCTACCACGCCATCCTTGGTCGACCAGCTTATGCCCGTTTCATGGCCCGACCATGTTACGTGTATCTCAAGCTGAAGATGCCTGGACCAAAAGGCGTGATCACAGTCACTGGCAATCGACAAAGGGCTGAGGAGTGCCTCCAGCAGGGCTCCAAGATCGCCGACCAGCAGATGGCTATGGTTGAGTTGGAGGAATACAAGAAAAATGCTGATCCTGCCGACCTGTTGCGTGCTAAGAAGCCCGCTTCTGAGTCAGCTTTTCAGTCGGCGGGAGAGGTGAAGAAGGTGCACATTCACCCGACAGATCCGACTGCTGCCCCGACCAACATCTCAGCAACACTCGACAGCAAATAGGAAGCCGAGCTCATCCAGTTCCTCCGTGAGAACTGGGACATCTTCGCATGGAAGCCCGTTGACATGCCTGGTGTTCCCAGGGAACTGGCTGAGCACCGTTTGAGAGTTGATCCGAAGGCCAAGCCTGTGAAGGAGCATTTGCGTCGGTCAGCAACAGAGAAGCGAAAAGCAATCGGCGAAGAGGTGGCTCGTCTCTTGACGGCCAAGTTTATACGTGAGATTTACCACTCCGAGTGGTTATCAAACGTTGTCATGGTCCCTAAGAAAGACAAGTCTCTTCGCATGTGTATTGATTTCAAACATATCAATCGGGTCTGCCCGAAAGATCATTTCCCGCTCCCCCGCATTGATCAGATTGTCGACTCAACTGCGGGATGCGAGCGTTTATCTTTTCTTGATGCTTATTCTGGCTACCATCAGATCCGTCTGTTTGGTCCAGATGAAATAAAGACAGCCTTCATCACCCCTTTCGGGTGTTTCTGTTATATCACCATGCCTTTTGGTTTGAAGAATGCTGGCGCTACTTTCATGCGCATGATTCAGAAGTGTTTGCTCGATCAGATCCCTCGAAACATCGAAGCTTATATGGATGATATCGTGGTCAAGTCTCGCAAAGGTTCCGACCTGTTGTCTGACTTGGCTGAAACATTCGCCAATTTGAGGAGATATGATATTAAGTTAAATCCGACTAAATGCACTTTCGGCGTTCCTGGTGGCAAATTACTCGGTTTCCTCGTTTCCGAGAAAGGAATCGACGTCAACCCTGAAAAGATCGGCGCCATCGTCCGAATGAAAAGCCCTGAGCGTGTGCACGATGTCCAGAAGCTTACAGGTTGCTTGGCAGCATTGAGTCGATTCATTTCTCGTCTCGGTGAGAAGGCACTGCCTTTATACCGACTGATGAAAAAGTCTGATACATTTGAGTGGACTCCAGAAGCTGAAGCAGCGTTTGTCGAGCTCAAAGCCCTGCTTACCACCCAGCCGGTGCTTGCTGCTCCGCACAGCAAAGAGCCATTGTTATTGTACATCGCGGCCACTAATCAAGTCGTCAGTACAGTACTAACTGTCGAGCGAGAAGAAGAAGGCAAGGCTTACAAAGTTCAACGCCCGGTCTATTATATTTCTGAAGTGTTGACTCCGTCGAAGCAAAGATATCCACATTACCAGAAGCTCGTGTATGGTATATATCTGACTGCAAAGAAGGTAGCACACTATTTTCAGGATCACTCCATTTCAGTCGTCAGTGATGCTCCGTTGTCTGAAATTCTCAATAATCGAGACGCGACTGGTCGAGTGGCCAAATGGGCTATTGAGCTCCTTCATCTTGATATCAAGTTTGAGGCGAAGAAAGCAATCAAATCTCAAGCGCTGGCTGATTTCCTCGCCGAGTGGATTGAGCAACAGCAGCCAATCCAACTTCACTCGGCACGCTGGACCATGTTCTTTGATGGTTCAAAGATGTTGAATGGGTCTGGTGCTGGCGTCGTTCTGGTATCCCCAAAAGGTGATAAGCTCAGTTATGTCTTACAGATTCACTTTGATTCCTCCAACAATGAAGCTGAATATGAAGCACTTTTGTATGGATTGCGTATGGCCATTTCACTCGGCGTCCGTCGCCTGATGGTATATGGCGATTCTGATTTGGTGGTTAATCAAGTGATGAAAGAGTGGGATGTCAGGAACCCCGCTATGACTGGATACTGCAATGCAGTAAGAAAACTTGAGAAGAAATTTGAAGGTTTGGAACTCCATCATGTTCCCCGAGTGAAGAATCAAGCAGCCGATGAGTTGGCAAAGATTGGATCCACTCGGAAACCTGTCCCCAGCAATGTATTTCTCGAACACATTCATTCTCCTTCGGTGCAAGAAGATCCTTTCACTGAAGAGCCCCCGCAAGCAAAGAGTGCTTCTGATCCGACTGAAGTTGATGTCCCAGCTGTCATTGATCTGGTCATGGAGATTTTGGTAATCACGCCCGACTGGACTGTACCATATATTGCGTACATTCTCAGAAGAGAACTCCCAGTTGATGAAGATGAGGCTCGGCAGATAGTTCGCAGGTCCAAGGCTTTCACTGTGATCAATGAACAACTCTACAGAGAAAGTGTGACTGGCGTAGCTCAGCGGTGCATTTCTCCTGAAGAAGGTCGACTGATTCTGGAGGAGATTCACTCGGGAACTTGTGGCCATCATGCGTCCTCTAGGACGATTGTTGCCAAAGCTTATCGAGCTGGTTTCTTCTGGCCACGCGCCAATGAGATGGCTAAAGATATTGTCGATCACTGCGAAGGATGTCAGTTTTACTCGAATCTGTCACACAAACCTGCGTCTGCCTTGAAGACCATTCCACTCGTCTGGCCGTTTGCTGTGTGGGGCTTGGATATGGTTGGACCCCTTAGAACAGGTCAGAGTGGGTTTACTCATTTACTGGTTGCAGTCGACAAGTTCACTAAGTGGATCGAAGCTAAACCCATCAGAAAGCTGAATGCCCGCACTGCTATCAAATTCATAAAAGAGATAACGTTCCGGTATGGGGTCCCTCACAATATCATTACAGACAATGGTTCTAACTTTGACTCGGAAGAGTTCAGGTACTATTGCTCTTCTCAAGGCACTCGGGTGGATTACGCATCTGTTGCGCACCCCCAGTCAAACGGTCAAGCTGAGCGAGCAAATGGCCTTATCCTCCAAGGATTGAAGCCTCGACTCATGCGAGATCTTGATCATGCTGCCGGAGCTTGGGTCACTGAGTTACCGTCTGTTCTGTGGGGCTTGAGGACAACTCCCAACCGGTCGACTGGACGAACTCCTTTCTTCCTTGTATATGGAGCCGAAGCCGTATTGCCAAGTGACATCCTTCACAATTCTCCTCGAGTGGATCTTTACTCTGAAGACGAGGCTGAACAAGCAAGACAGGACGGAGTGGATCTCCTGGAGGAGGAGCGTGAGATGGCCCTGATCCGATCAACTGCATATCAACAAGACCTTCGCCGCTTCCATGCAAGACATGTCAAGAGCCGTTCATTCCACGAAGGGGATTTGGTGCTCCGAGTGGATCAGCAGCGACCTCATAAATTGGCCCCAGCCTGGGAAGGCCCATTCGTCATTACCAAGGTGCTTAACAACGGGGCGTACCATCTTTTCAACTTGAAGAAGAATATTGACGAGCCACGCGCCTGGAATGCGGACCTACTTCGACGTTTTTATTCTTGATAACAGAGTTGTTTTGATGTAATAAGAGTATCCCAGACAATGTTATGGATTGAATGAAGACTCCCGCAGTCTATTGTCGATTCCGATCGCACAGATTTACATTCAAAATTTCTCCGAGTAAAGAGCAATCCTCTCTCTCGGGGGCTTAGCTGCGAATCCGTTTCGCCTAAGTTCAAAACTTTCCGAGTGTATTACATTCAATACACTCGGAGACTTAGCTGCGAGCCAGTCCTCGTCTAAGTTCAAAAATTTCTCTGAGTAAAGAGCAATCCTCTCTCTCGGGGGCTTAGCTGCGAATCCGTTTCGCCTAAGTTTAAAACCTTTCCGAGTGTATTACATTCAATACACTCGGAAGCTTAGCTGCGAGCCAGTCCTCGTCTAAGTTCAAAAATTACTCCGAGTGAAGAGCAATCCTCTCTCTCGGGGGCTTAGCTGCGAATCCGTTTCGCCTAAGTTTAAAACCTTTCCGAGTGTATTACATTCAATACACTCGGAAGCTTAGCTGCGAGCCAGTCCTCGTCTAAGTTCAAAAATTACTCCGAGTGAAGAGCAATCCTCTCTCTCGGGGGCTTAGCTGCGAATCCGTTTCGCCTAAGTTCAAAACTTTTCCGAGTGTATTACATTCAATACACTCGGAGACTTAGCTGCGAGCCAGTCCTCGTCTAAGTTCAAAAATTTCTCCGAGTAAAGAGCAATCCTCTCTCTCGGGGGCTTAGCTGCGAATCCGTTTCGCCTAAGTTCAAAACTTTTCCGAGTGTATTACATTCAATACACTCGGAGACTTAGCTGCGAGCCAGTCCTTGCCTAAGTTCAAAAATTTCTCCGAGTAAAGAGCAATCCTCTCTCTCGGGGGCTTAGCTGCGAATCCGTTTCGCCTAAGTTTAAAACCTTTCCGAGTGTATTACATTCAATACACTCGGAAGCTTAGCTGCGAGCCAGTCCTCGTCTAAGTTCAAAAATTACTCCGAGTGAAGAGCAATCCTCTCTCTCGGGGGCTTAGCTGCGAATCCGTTTCGCCTAAGTTTAAAACCTTTTCGAGTGTATTACATTCAATACACTCGGAAGCTTAGCTGTGAGCCAGTCCTCGTCTAAGTTCAAAAATTACTCCGAGTGAAGAGCAATCCTCTCTCTCGGGGGCTTAGCTGCGAATCCGTTTCGCCTAAGTTCAAAACTTTTCCGAGTGTATTACATTCAATACACTCGGAGACTTAGCTGCGAGCCAGTCCTCGTCTAAGTTCAAAAATTTCTCCGAGTAAAGAGCAATCCTCTCTCTCGGGGGCTTAGCTGCGAATCCGTTTCGCCTAAGTTCAAAACTTTTCCGAGTGTATTACATTCAATACACTCGGAGACTTAGCTGCGAGCCAGTCCTTGCCTAAGTTCAAAAATTTCTCCGAGTAAAGAGCAATCCTCTCTCTCGGGGGCTTAGCTGCGAATCCGTTTCGCCTAAGTTTAAAACCTTTCCGAGTGTATTACATTCAATACACTCGGAAGCTTAGCTGCGAGCCAGTCCTCGTCTAAGTTCAAAAATTACTCCGAGTGAAGAGCAATCCTCTCTCTCGGGGGCTTAGCTGCGAATCCGTTTCGCCTAAGTTTAAAACCTTTCCGAGTGTATTACATTCAATACACTCGGAAGCTTAGCTGCGAGCCAGTCCTCGTCTAAGTTCAAAAATTACTCCGAGTGAAGAGCAATCCTCTCTCTCGGGGGCTTAGCTGCGAATCCGTTTCGCCTAAGTTTAAAACCTTTCCGAGTGTATTACATTCAATACACTCGGAAGCTTAGCTGCGAATCCGTTTCGCCTAAGTTCAAAACTTTTCCGAGTGTATTACATTCAATACACTCGGAGACTTAGCTGCGAGCCAGTCCTCGGCTAAGTTCAAAAATTTCTCCGAGTAAAGAGCAATCCTCTATCTTGGGGGCTTAGCTGCGAATCCGTTTCGCCTAAGTTTAAAACCTTTCCGAGTCTATTACATTCAATACACTCGGAAGCTTAGCTGCGAGCCAGTCCTCGTCTAAGTTCAAAAATTACTCCGAGTGAAGAGCAATCCTCTCTCTCGGGGGCTTAGCTGCGAATCCGTTTCGCCTAAGTTCAAAACTTTTCCGAGTGTATTACATTCAATACACTCGGAGACTTAGCTGCGAGCCAGTCTCGTCTAAGTCCCAAATTCTTTCGAGTGCAGAACACCCGTTTCACTCGAGAATCAAATAAATTCGGCCAAGTCAATTGTCAGAAAGCGAAATGCGAGTAAGACTAAAATCTCCGGCGCAGCAGAAACTTGTTCGCGCAAAAGGGAAGTTCTCAGGCTTAAAGCCTGAACGAAGTTTACTCGGTTACACCAACACTCGGCATACCGAGGCAAATAAAGTTTTTACCATAAGCAAAATACCAATTTAAGCTCCAGCAGGACTTGAAGGCTCAACAAAGGTATCCAGGTCGATTCCGTCGGCGATCCTAGTGGCAGCATCGATGAAAGTCTCCATGAAATCTTCAAATTTGAGTTTCTTCGTGTTGGTCACTCGGAGATCCTTCAGTTTGTCCTCTCTAGCTTCCTTGCAATGAACCCTGACGAGTGAAAGTGCCACGTCAGCTCCACAGCGGGCAGCAGATTTCTTCCACGATTGCACTCGATTGGGAATCTCATTGAGCCGAGTCATCATTGACTCGAGGTCAGTCTGGAGAGGATCTTCAGGCCACAGTTCCTTGTCGACCTTCTCAAATGCAGCTCTCAGCCGAGTGATGAATCCTTGGACGCTCTTAAGACGAGCTTCGAGACGAAACATATTCATGGCCACGGCGTCTCCGACGAGAGACTTTGTGGGGTCCAGATTGGGTTCAATTTCTTCAGTTTCCTTTTCGAAGTCTCGACAGAATTCTACATGAAGAGAAAGTGAAAGGGTGATCATAATACCATTCTGGAAAAACCGGAGAAATTCATTCGGCAAATGAGGGTTACCTTCGAGCATGCTGAACATTTTCTTCGCAAAGTCGCCCAAGTGTTTCTCCAGAGCGGTCCTACTCTTGGTCTGCTCTTCGAGTCTTTTGATCCACTCGGATCGTTCTCCTCTTCCAGTTTACTGGCTGCTGCAAGTTTCTTCTCAGCAGCTGCAGTCTTCTCCTTCGCTTCCTTCTGAGCATCAGCAAGTGATTTGTCCTTGTCCTCAAGCGCTTTCTTCATGGTATCTAAAGAAATAGCATTGTTGAGGCGCACTCGGAGACGACGGTTTTCATCACGTACGTCTGTTCGAGTGGATTCGCTCGGTTCAAAAGATGGAAATTGAAAGTGATAATACAATTGATCAACAAAGATTACCTCCCAAAGTCTTCAGTTCGGTCTGTGCACGGTCCAGGTTGTTGTTCGTCAGTTCCAGATCCAGCAGAAGTCGGTTCTTTTCCTTCTCCATCTCGACGTACTTGGTCCCGAGCCCACAGGCTTTCTGAAATCAGCAGAAATAGGGGTTCAGTCGACATAACCATTTCTCTACTCCCGAGTGGAAAAGGTCAATTGCACTCGACTGAAAGACGGCCCGCCACCCCACCCCACAACCCTATACAAGCATCATACCATGGTTGATGGAAATGATGTCCATGAAACCTGCAGAATGGTTCTAAAGACTACTGCCCATCGTCAACGATCGACAGTAGTCTCGGGGACTACACCCAGTGGGTGCACTCAGCGTGCCCCCACTGGAAACGAAAATACTCGACCAGGTCTGGCCTGTCCGAGTATAAAAGAAAGAAGCAAGCAACCGAACATCGTCTCTATCAGACCACCGCCGAAGCAAGCACTCGACGGCGGCCTCGGGGACTACACCCAGTGGGTGCACTCAGCGTGCCCCCACTGCCCTGTCGAATGGAAACAATATTAAGACCCCCGCCGAAGCCTTCGTCATTCGATAGCGGTCTCGGGGACTACACCCAGTGGGTGCACTCAGCGTGCCCCCACTGGACCAGAAACTATTTGGTCTACTGGCGAAGAAAAACACCCCAGTGGGTGTAAAATCAAGACGGACAGGAATTCAATCGGAAATGAACTTACAATACCACTTACTCGGACGTTGGCCTGAAGCGCTGAGCTGGCATCATAGGCTAACTTGCTGGCTTCATACGCCTCCTTTGTTCGTAGCATCATCTGCCCAGCCTGGATCATGGCTTCCTTGGCAGCTCCGGTTTGGTCCTCCGGGACGTGGTACAAAGGGTATGCAGGCGTCGAGTGAATTGGTGTAGTCAATGGAGCAGCTGGAGGTGCTTGGGATTGTCCGATCTGCGTCGAAGCCACCAGAGTAGAAGTGGCCGGCGGAGCACTCGACAGCGGAATTACAAGGCTTGGAGGCGTCGCAGCACTCGTCCCACGGGGCGTCTGGATAGACGGTGGTCCCCGAGTGTCCACGCGTGGAGCCTCCGGAAGCACAGCTTCATCCTCCGCTCCCCGCCGCGGCTCTTCATCATCTTCCAGTTCGATGACTTCGTCAGCTGCATTCGACAATGTCAATTATTCTTCTAGACACTCGACAATTATTCTTCAGCAAGCAGCGTAAAGTGTGGGATTGTCATACCTCGTAGGGAGGTGGCCGCATCAGGAGTGTCTACTTCCATATGGTCTCCATCATCCCGATGGGGCGACGTTACGGAGGTAGCGGCTCTGGCAAATATATTTCACTCGGTCAACGTCAACATAAAGTTCTTCAACAGCAGAATAAGGAAAACGAACACTCACGTGGAGGCAACAGGCACGGCTATCTTGATTCAAGGCAGGGCCTTCCGAGGCTTTGGCACGTCTGGCTTGAGCTGTTTCGCAGCCTTTTCAGTCGACCCCGATGCCGCGGCACGGTCACGTTTCGGGTTCCTTGTGCTCGACGCCACTGTTTTGCTCGGGGTGACCTCCGGGTCGTTCTGCTGCCTGGCTCGACGCTCGGTGCGCGAAGGGACAGGGGCCTCCACCTCATCCTCATCCAGGTCGTCATCACTGCTCTCGGTGTCATCAGCATAGTCACCATCTGCGCTGCCGTCGACGCTTCCTTCCTCTTCATCAGGATGTTCTCCATTGGGTATGGGCGAGTACATGTTCGTAAATTCCTGCGAGGTTCAAGCTTCAAATTCAGTCGACTGAAGATTCAGTTACTCGGCAAAGTATTAAAACAATCGACAAATATGTGACTCACCAAGTTCTTTGGCGGGTTCAAAGCGGAGAAAGGCGGAATTCGTTTGGATCCTTCCGGGTTATCACAGGCTCCAGTGATGCTCCTGAGCCACTGAGAAACAGTCTGATCGGAAACTTCCTCAGGATGAGTCCGAGTGGTATCCTCAGGGCCCGAATAATGCCACATGGTGTGATCCCGAGCTTGGAGAGGCTGAATTCGCCGACTCAGAAACGTTTCAAGGAGGTCCAGACCAGTCACTCCACCGCGGATCAGTTCGGATATGGCGTTCACTAAGATCCCTACCTGGATTTTCTCTCCCTTTGTCACGTACAGTGGTTTGGGAGTAACAGGTCGATCCAAGGTGAAGGGAGGAAGCCCAGTCGACATATTTGGCGATGCGGCATCTTTGCAGTAAAACCAGGTCGACTGCCATCCCCGAACAGAATCGGGAAAGGTCATAGAGGGGAACCCACTCCTACCTCTCTTCTGAATCCCTAAGCCACCACACAGTTGAATCACATTGGTTTTGCTATCTTTGGGATTGGCTTTCTTGACAGCTTGGGATCGGACAGAGAATATGTGCTTGAACAAACCCCAATGTGGGGGACAGCCCAGGAAACATTCGCACAAAGTTACGAAGCAGGAAAGATATGCAACCGCATTCGGAGGAAGGTGGTGGAGTTGCGCTCCAAAATAGTTCAAGAAAGCGCGGATGAACAGATGGGGAGGCATGGAGAAACCTCGCTCGATGTGGGTGAGAAGCAGAACTCGCTCGCCGTCGCGTGGCTCCGGCTCGATCTCCCCCTTCGGCAACCGCCAGGAATCGGCAGCTATCAACCCGTCGACGACGAGTTTGTCCACATCTTCCGCAGTGACCGTCGATTGGAGAAAATCCCCCTGGATCCACCCCGGCGGCACCGTGGACCGAGCTCCCGACGGCTTCTTCGCCTTGGCGCCTCCCCTCTGGGCGCGCTCGAGCTTCTCCGTCTTGCCCTTCGTCATGGCGGCGGCGGTCAACGAAGCAGAGCAGGGCGGAGGAAGAAGAGGAGAGGAGTGGATTTGGGAGAAAAATACTGTGCCAGCACCGGCGTCGTCGCCTCTTATATGCACTCAAGTGAGCCACTGACCTGCGGGCCCGCCGGATCTCTGAATATCCCGAAATCAGAGGAGGAGCGGTACGTGGCGATTTGGGCGGCGCGATAATCGAGGCGTCGTTCCCGCACTTGCCTTAGCGGTTACGCCATCTCCGCTGCGCGCGCGCGCGCTCTTATCCAAATTTCGAAGCCCGCGAGGCTCGGACCCGGTGGAGCAAACTATTTCGTCAGAAGGTTTTCCAGATCACTCGGACTTGTTTTCAAGTTCAGTTTTACTCGGACTCTCGAACCAGTTTTACTCGGACCGGTTTTCAAGCTCAGTTTTACTCGGATAACTTCAAGACGGAATTGATCAGGGCAAACGGTTAAGGTTTCAATCGACGCAGATTTCGAGGAAGCCTCAAAATACACTCGGAGTTTTGGCGTCTCGTTTGAACCTGCATTGACACCTTTTACCCTCGAACCCCGATCCATTCGGGGGCTAATGATGGGGATACGTACCTAGGGTAGGGTTATAGGCCTGACCTACATATCCTACCCAAGGACACTGCCCCAGAAAGCTTAAGGGCTACAAGGAAGTCTCCGACTGAAATAGCGAAGAAGCATAAGTCACTCGACAATATACACTCGGAGATGCCTTTCACTCGACGGTTATCTTTCACTCGGAAGAATCTGAAGACAGTCGACCGCAGGAGTCCAGAAGCCACCCCAGGGAGGCTAACGGGCAAGTATTCATCAAGATCATTAACAGCATTTATGGTGTACGTTACCAGTAACGTACACCTCTTTATGACCACGATTAAACCCCTTAATGCCGGACGTTATGAGGGGCAGCGCACTCTATATAAGCCACCCCTCCTCGCTGGTAGAAGGGTTCGCAACCTTTTGTAACACAACACACATATTTCACTCGACAGAGTAGAGAGCTCTCCGGAGCACTGAGACGTAGGGCTGTTACCTCCACGAGAGGGGCCTGAACTCATACATCTGTGTGTACAACCTCGCCGTAGCTAGGACTCTGCCCTCTCCATTCGTACCCCTACCTTCTACTGTCAGGCTTGTTCCCACGACAGATGGACCAACATCTCGAGTACGCTTGAGCGAATCCTGGTATTCAGTCAGACCAGATTCAACTCGAAAAGCTTGGCTGACAAGCGTCACAAAATCTGCGCAGTCATGGGCAACAAGTGTGAGCTTTATATCAGCTTGCAGTCCTTCATGGAATTTCTCCTGCTTGCGTGCATCAGTGCAGACGTCATCTTCAGCATAGCGGGATAAATCGAGAAATTTCCTCTGATATTCATCCACAGTCATTTTGCCCTGTGTGAGTTTGCGGAACTCCTTCTTCTTCTGGTCCATCAGACCTTGAGGAATGTGCCGTGCACGGAAGGCTGACTGAAATTCCTGCCAAGTGGTTACAGTTCCAGCAGGCAGCATTCGCCTGTGGCTTTCCCACCATTGAGCAGCTGAACCCCTCAGGTGATACGTCGCATAGGTAACGTAACTGGCAGGGGCAACATTAGCAGACTCCAACTGAAAAGCAATGTCACGGAGCCAATCATCAACATCCATTGGATCAGTCAAGTTACGGAAGGTGGAAGGGTTGAGGCATACAAATTCTTGCAGTGTTATTGGGGCAGGCTGTTCATGAGCATTCTGGTTTGGAAATTGGGCCATTACCCCAGTCATAAACTGACAATTCAGCTCAAACTGCTGCATCATTGCGGCAATATAGGGTGGAGGTGGTGGATCGTTAGCCATCCTGCCAAATCAACAGGGGCAGTTTAGCAAGAACAACTGCAAGTGTAAGGAGTCATTCATGATGTAACACGGAAATGAACAAGAAGTGCATTAGATACGTATTAGTAGTCATTAAAGACATATAGATCCATGCACGGAGTTGGATACAAATGGGCAGCACGAGTTCGGAAACACTCGTAACTAGACAAACTAGGCGGCACGCAGGCACGCGGAGGAGGGATACAACAACGAGACATAGCAAAGGCTACACCAACGTCGGATAAAACCACTAGAGCGAGGAATCTGCAAGTCATAACGCAGGGTGCCCTCGATAAAAGGATCCTGCGGTCTGTGAACACTGTGAAGTAGAACCTGGCCCACAATTCGAAGAAGGGTTAATTCAGATCTCCGGGTGGATGTGATCACGAGAACCTAGAGTTAGAGTTAGTAAAAAATTTAACCCGAATAGAAGAGAGATCAGAATCCCAGAGTAAAGAAGAGGAATAAAAGATCCTAATCCCAACAATTTGCGATGTGGGCCCGTAAGCCACACAACAATGTTAGTAAAATAGTTTTTTTTCAAAGACTAGACTCAACTTCGGCCAGAGAGTTGGAAAGGGGCTTCCTACAGGCAGTCGGCTCTGATACCAACTTGTGACGCCCCCGACTCAATCGTGCACTAATCATACACGCAAATGCGCACGATCAAGCTCAGGGACTCACGGGAAGATATCACAACACAACTCTAGACACAAAATAAAATAATTCAAGCTTTATATTACAAGCCAGGGGCCGCGAGGGCTCGAATACACAAGCTCGAGTTACACAAGTGTCAGCGGAAGCATCAGAATTTGAGTACAGACGTAATTAGACAAGTTTGCCTTAAGAAGGCGAAAAACGAACAACGGCTCTGATCGAAAGAGGCAAGGCCTCCTGCCTGGGAGCCTCCTAAACTACTCCTGGTCGTTGGTCTCCACGTAGTAGTAGGCTCCGTCGGGGTAGTAGTAGTCGTCGACGGAATCAGCTGCCTCCGGGACTCCGTCATCTGATCGCAGCAATCGGGTATGGGAAAAAGAGGTAGCAAAGCAACCGTGAGTACTCAACCAAAGAACTCGCAAGACTTACATTAGAACTATTCTATTTATGTATCGGTATCAAATGAAGGGGTTGTATCTGTGGACTAGACTGCCGAAATGCCAGAATAGAGAGAAGGCCTAGCCTACCGAAGACTAGCATCTTGCAGCATTAGAAGAGTGTAGATTAGTACATAAATAAAGTAGTAGCAGCAAGTATCATAGTAGACAAGCCCAGAAATCCTTCCTCGACTCCCTGCGAGAAAGCGATCCCAGAGCTAACATATTATTAAGCACCAAGTATCCAGTTCTAGTTGTAGTAGATCGGGATACTACTCCGAGCGTCCGTTACCGTGGACAAGATCGATGTGACGTAGTCCTACCTAGGCTCCGCAGAGAGGTCCCCACCGGTCTACATCCTAAGTGCTCAGGGGTCTTGGGCCCATCGCCCTTTGCACTCCGGGTCGTTGCGCGCAGGGCGCATCCAGGTGTCGTGGGTGCAAGTATGACAGTAGTGTGTAGGGGTACGGATGAGAGGGCAGAGCCTAGCTACGGCGCGGTTGTTACACTCGCATTTACGAGTTCAGGCCCCTCAGTGGTGGAGGTAACAGCCCTACGTCTCGGTGCTCTGGAGCTTGATTACTTGAGTGTATGTGTTACCATGGATGCGAACCCTTGGAATGAAGCTGGGGGTGGCTTATATAGTGTCCGCCAGGCCTCCCATGAATGCCGCCATAACCAAGGGTTAAAGAGGGGGTTAAAGGGTGCCAGGTAACGGGTGCATTGATTACAATCAATGAGGGTGGACGCATGTCCTGACCGTTGCGCTCCTGGAGTCTCCTGGTCTCCCCGGTCGTGTGGCTGTCAGGTACTCCGAGTGAAATGAGTTGGTCGAGTGAACTGCTTCCTCCCGAGTGATTCATTGTCATCCGAGTGAATGTTAGGTTGCAGAAGTCCTGACTGCTGATCTGGCCCTGGGGTCCAGTATAAGGCACGTGGCATCCTAGGGTAGGGTTTGTAGGTCAGGCCTGTTACCCTATCCCTATTATATGTCCTCATCATTAGCCCCCGAATCGGTCGAGGTTAAGCGGGTCGAGTCAAGGCGAATTCCCAGGTGAGTTGAGCGCTACAGGGGCGCTCAAGAACTCCTACTAGTCGTTGGACGCCCTAGTCTTCGTGCGACACCTTGACGGATTCTGGACCATATGACGTCCGAGTGAAAGTCTTCATCCGAATGAAATGAGTAGTCACCATCCGAGTGAAACGAGTAGTCTCCATCCGAGTGACGGAACAGATCCGAGCGTTTATGGAATGTCTTTAAAGGCGAGCAATCGGATCGCTGGGATCCGGATCTTGCGGGATTTGAAATCAGATACGAGCGCGCGCGAATGGTTGCGACGCAGTGAGTGGGGCAAGTGGGGCGTGACGCCTCAATTTTTGCCCCGCTTTCCGCCACGTACCGCTGGATCTCCGACGGCGCGATTTGAGGGGATCTGCGGGCCCACGAATTAGCGGCGTGGATTGGGGAGCGAAGCGAGCGGCGATATAAGGAGCCATCGCATCGGAGAGGGAGAGAGAACCAGATCCCTTCTCCCCCATCTCTTCCAGTCCTCCAATCTTCTCTCCTGCTTCCCACTCTACGCGAATCCACCTCGGCGCCAGAGCACTCCGTGGTGATGGCGAAGGACAAGACGGCGAAGCTGGAGCGAGCGAAGAAGGTGAAGAAAGCGTCGAGCTCTCGCGCCGGTCCGCCACGGGGATGGATCCAGGGAGATTGGCTCCCGCCGACCACCACCGCCGAAGACATCGGCGGGCTCGTCATCGACGGACTGGTGCGGGAGGGTAGCTAGAGGCTGCCGGAGGAGGGGGAAATCGAGCCTGCGCTGCGGCCGGGGGAATGCGTGCTCCTCGTCACCCATGTGGAAAGAGGTTTCTCCATGCCGCCCCATCCCTTTCTCCGCGGTTTCCTAAACTTTTTTGGCGCCCAGCTCCGCCACCTCCCTCCGAATGTTTTAGCGTACCTCGCCGCGTTTGTTTCCTTGTGTGAAAATTTCTTGGGTTGCCAGCCGCATTGGGGGTTATTCAAGCACATCTTCACATGTCGTTCTCAGTCGGTCAAAAAGGCCAACCCCGAGGGGGAGAGAACCCATGTGACCTAGCTGTCCGGCGGCTTGGGCATTCAGATGCGGGGTAGGAGCGCTTTCCCAACGATGACCTTTCCCGATTCGGTTAGGGGCTGGCAGTCGACTTGGTTTTACTGCAACGACATCCCTTGTGCCGGCTCGTCGACTGGTCTCCCCCCTTATACATCCGAGAGAGTCAATGTACCTCCATCGCTGATGGTGGACAAAGAGGAGAAGACCGATGTGGGGATCTTGGTAACTGCGGTAGTCGGTCTGATCCAGGGCGGGGTGACGGGTCTGGATTTGCTGGAGGTCTTCCTCAGTCGGCGAATCCAGCCGCTACAGGAGCGAGCTCACCCAATGTGGCAATATACTGGCGCTGATGACGCAACTCGAGTGCACCCGGAGGACATCGACGAGAAGACTGTGAAAGAGTGGCTCAAGGGTATCACCGGCACGCGCGACAATCCGCGAGGGTCGAGACGGATCCCGCCCTACGACGCCAATAACCAACCGTTGGAGGTATGACACGCATTTCCGAGTGAATTACTTATGCGCAAATTATCCGAGTGAACTGAATGATCTGACTGTCTCTGCTCTTCATGTCTTGCAGGAGTTCCAGAAGATGCTTTCGCCGGTGCCGAATGGAGAACACCTCGTCGGGGACATGGAAAGCGAACACGGCAGCGCTGAGGGCAGCTATGTGGAAGATAGTTTGGATGAAAGCGACGAATCGGAAGGGAGCGACGAGGACGAGTCTTCCCAGTCTCCAGAGTTGCGCTCTGAGCGCCGCTCTAAACAGACTCACGATCCGAGTGTTGACTCGGAGAAGACGGCGGCTCCGAGTGCTAAGGCTCCGAAGCGCACTCGGACGTCGATGCCGGAACCGACTGAGAAGACCACCAAGCAGCTCAAGGTTGCTTCCCCCAAGCCTCGGAAGGCTCTGCCTAGGATCAAGGTCACTGTGCCCGTCGCCTCAACGTGAGTGCCACGCATTTCTTTTCTGTCTTCGTCAACTTTTGGGATTCTTCTGACCGAGTGAATCTTATGAACCAGTGCTACAACCTCGACGACGTCTCCCATGCAGATTGACGGAGACCGCGTCGAAGCTGAGTCGGCAGACGCGGCCACTTCTCGGAAAGGTAACAATGACTTCATTTTTACTTCGATCTGTCATTCGACTGAAATGTCTTCATCCGATTGAATTGTGTACTGCGACTGATTGTGTCGAGTGAATGTAGTGCTTGCAGAGGTCATCCATGTC
This sequence comes from Elymus sibiricus, assembly GCA_039707655.1. NCBI lineage: Eukaryota > Viridiplantae > Streptophyta > Magnoliopsida > Poales > Poaceae > Elymus > Elymus sibiricus. Next base: position 323,164,388 of record CM077674.1, on the reverse strand, counting down.
GCGGACGACGATGGAGAGCCGCCGCGGAAGGACACTGAGAAGGGAACCGCAGCTCCGACTGCTTCTCAGACCACCACACCGAAGGCACCTCCAAGACAAGCACCTCCAGTTCCTCCTGCCCAGCCCGTGACCGTGTCCCTGGGGCAAGGCTCTTCTCAGGACGGTGCTGGCCCAGTCACAACGCCGTCGACTACCCTGGTCTCGGCTCCAACTCCTCCCGTCAACATCTTCAGTCTGTACAAGGTGCCAGAGGACCAAACTGGAGCCAGCAAGGAGGCAATGATCCAGGTGGAGCTGATGACCCAGCGACTGAAGGAGATGTGCACGGCTGGCAAGCTAGCATACGATGCCAGTGCTGCCCTCCAAGAAAACATTCGAGTAAGTGCCCTTGTAAGTTGATCTCCATGCCATTTTTCCTCTGTAGGAATTTCAGTTGGAAAATATTCGGTACACCCACTGGGTGTTGTTTTTTCTTTTGCTTGGCCGTCACTCGGATCGGGCGGACCGTTCCGAGTGGATACCGTTCCAGTGGGGGCACGCTGAGTGCACCCACTAGGTGTAGTCCCCGAGACTGCCGTCGACTGCAGACAGTCGGCGGGAGTCTTAGAACTTTTTTTTTGTGTTTGGCCGTCACTCGGATCGGGCAGACCGTTCCGGTGGGGGCACGCTGAGTGCACCCACTGGGTGTAGTCCCCGAGACTGCCGTCGACTGCAGGGAGTCGGCGGGAGTCTTAGAACTTAGAACCTGTTCTATTGCTGTTGCTGTTTTTTTTTCTTGGCCGTCACTCGGATCGGGCGGACCGTTCCGAGTGGATACCATTCTAGTGGGGGCACGCTGAGTGCACCCACTGGGTGTAGTCCCCAAGACTACAGTCGACTGCGGACAGTCGGCGGGAGTCTTAGAGTTTTTATTCGATTGCGCTCGGAGCGCGGCCTCTCACTCGGCTGGCCGAGTGTCAGGCTTGGTAGACTAGGATGCTTAGAACTGATCGAGCTTTGTCTGCTTTGAGGTTGACTATGAAGGTCAGAATATTGTTGTCTTCGATCTTCTTCATTGCCAATTCAGTTGTAAGAGAGTTTTTCAGGATCTGGTATTGGTCAAGCTTGTTCCTCCCAGGAGTGCTGATCTCTGAGCACTCGGAATATTCCTTAACATTAGCTGGCATGTTCTCTCTTGTGTTTCAGAAAACTTGCGAGCTTGGGACTCAGTACGTGTCACTGGAGAAGGAGACGGCCCAGCTCTGACTGGACTTGGAGGTGGAGAAGAGGAACACAGCGCGCGCCCAAGCGGAGGTCAAGGCCATGGGAGGTAAGCCTCGATTACTGAGCATTCTGCTTTCGCCTTTTTCCATTCTTTGAACCGAGTGACTTCACTCGAACAGATGTGCGTAGTGAAAACCATCGACTCCAAGTGCGGCTCAGAACCTCTGTCTCTTTAGAAACTATGAAGCAGGCACTCGAGAACAAGGACAACGAGGTAGCGGGGGCTCAGAGGGTGGTGAGAGAGAAGACCAAGGCCGCCGAAGAGAAATTGGCCTCACTCGAGAAGCTTGAAGGAGAGAACAAGTCGCTGAAGGCCGCCGTCACAGAGGCGAAGAAGGAAGTGGCTGAGCTCAAGAAGCAGAAGGCCGAGTGGGACGGCAAGCTCAAGGCTCAAGCGAACGCTCATGAGCAGGAGAAGAAGTCTCTGGGAGAGAAGATCGCCCAGCTTACTGAAAAGAAGAATGCTCTGGAAAAGTACATTGAAGAGTTCGCGGAGGAGATGTACACCAAGCTTGCAGGTAACCTGTAACATCCGAGTGAGTTTTAACTTATCTCCGAGTGAATTTCATGCATGTTGATCTTCAACTCTCTTCTTTTCTTGTGCACAGAGTACTGCCGAGACTTCGAGTTGGAAACTGACAGAATCGAGAGGGATCTGGACCCCTCCAGGTCACTCATTGGTGACAAGGCTGCTCTAGGCGTCTTGCGGCTTGAATCTCGCATTGAAGATGTTCAAGGGTACATCATTCGCCTGCGGGGTGCACTCGGAAGGATCGACAAGGAGCTATGGCCAGAATACACCCTCGACACCGATCTGGAAGCCATAATGACCCGCCTCAACGAGATTCCCAGCCGAGTGCAAGCGTGGAAGAAGTCAGCTGCTCGCTGTGGAGCCGATGTGGCGCTCTCTCTCGTCCGTGTGCACTGCAAGGACGCCAAGGAAGAGAAGCTGAAGTCTCTCCAAGTCGCCAACACGAAGAAGCTCAAGTTTGAGGACTTCATGGAGACATTCATAGAGGCAGCCACTCGGATCGCAGACGGCATCGACCTGGACTCCTTCGTCGAGCCAGCCAGCCCCTCAGGGGCATGAGAAAACTTTAAGCTCTACCCATTAGCCTCGGTATGCCGAGTGGAACTGTATTCGTTAAACTCTTTCGGGCTTCAGGCCCGCGTACTCGTATTTGCTTTTGAACTTCTGGAGTTATTCGAATGCTTTCCTTCGAGTCTTTTGAGTCTTTGGAGTGGGTTTTAACTTAGGCAAAAGCTGGTTCGCAGCTAAGCCCCCGAGTGAGTGAGACGCTCTTCACTCGGAGTAGAGTTTTTAACTTAGGCGAAAGCTGGTTCGCAGCTAAGCTCCCGTGTGAGAGGGATGCTCTTCACTCGAAGTCGTTTTTTAACTTGGGCGAAAGCTGGTTCGCAGCCAAGTCCTTGAGTGAGAGGGATGCTCTTTACTCGGAATAGGTTTTTAACTTGGGCGAAAGCTGGTTCGCAGCCAAGCCCCCGAGTGAGAGGGATGCTCTTCACTCGGAGTCGATTTTTAACTTGGGCGAAAGCTGGTTCGTAGCCAAGCCCCCGAGTGAGAGGGATGCTCTTCACTCGGAGTAGGTTTCTAACTTGGGCGAAAGCTGGTTCGCAGCCAAGCCCCCGAGTGAGAGGGATGCTCTTCACTCGGAGTCAATTTTTAACTTGGGCGAAAGCTGGTTCGCAGCGAAGCCCCCGAGTGAGAGGGATGCTCTTCACTCGGAGTAGGTTTTTAACTTGGGCAAAAGCTGGTTCGCAGCCAAGCCCCCGAGTGAGAGGGATGCTCTTCACTCGGAGTAGGTTTTTAACTTGGGCGAAAGCTGGTTCCCAGCCAAGCCCCCGAGTGAGAGGGACGCTCTTCACTCGGAGTAGGTTTTTTAACTTGGGCGAAAGCTGGTTCGCAGCCAAGCCCCCGAGTGAGAGGGATGCTCTTCACTCGGAGTAGCTTTTTAACTTGGGCGAAAGCTGGTTCGCAGCCAAGCCCCCGAGTGAGAGGGATGCTCTTCACTCGGAGTCATTTTTTAACTTGGGCGAAAGCTGGTTCGCAGCCAAGCCCCCGAGTGAGAGGGATGCTCTTCACTCGGAGTAGATTTTTAACTTAGGCGAAATCTGGTTCGTGGCTAAGCCCCCGAGTGAGAGGGATGCTATTCACTCGGAGTAGATTTTTAACTTAGGCGAAATCTGGTTCGCGGCTAAGCCCCCGAGTGAGAGGGACGCTCTTCACTCGGAGTAGGTTTTTTAACTTAGGCAAAAACTGGTTTGCGGCTAAGTTGAAGGGCGTACACCCACTGGGGGTTGTAAGCCAGAGAATGCGTACGAGTGAACTCAATGTGGAACTGGAAAAGTCATGCTTTTATTCATCAAACATCACTCGAGTGCTTTTATTACATCTCAACATCAAGTATAAAAATGTCGAAGCAAGTCTGCATTCCAAGCGCAGGGCTCGCCTGCTTGCTTTAGAAGGTTGTATAGATGGTATGCTCCGTTATGTAGAACCTTTGACACGATAAAGGGACCTTCCCACGCAGGAGCAAGCTTGTGAGGTCGCTGCTGATCCACTCGGAGCACAAGATCTCGTTCTTGAAAAGTCCGACTTCTGATGTGTCTGCTGTGAAAACGTTGTAGATCTTGCTGATAGGTGGCCGAACGGATAAGAGCCATCTCTCTCTCCTCCTCCAGGAGATCAACCGTGTCTTGCCGCACCTGCTCTGCTTCAGCTTCGGAGTACAGTTCCACTCGGGGCTAATTGTGGAGCAGGTCACTCGGCAAGACGGCTTCAGCTCCGTAGACCATGAAGAAGGGAGTACGATTGGTAGAGCGATTGGGGGTCGTCCTCAAGCCCCAAAGAACTGATGGCAACTCGGTGACCCAGGCCCCGGCTGCGTGCTCCAAATCGCGCATGAGTCGTGGCTTTAACCCCTGAAGGATCAGTCCGTTTGCTCTCTCAGCTTGTCCATTCGACTGCGGGTGCGCCACAGAGGCATAGTCGACTCGGGTGCCTTGGGCGGCACAGAACGCCCTGAACTCTTCTGAGTCGAAGTTTGAACCATTGTCAGTGATAATGCTGTGGGGCATGCCATATCTGAAGACTATCTCCTTCATAAACTTGATCGATGTACGAGAGTCTAGCTTCTTGATGGGTTTGGCTTCGATCCACTTAGTGAACTTATCGACTGCAACCAGCAAGTGGGTGAACCCACTCTCCCCTGTCCGGAGGGGTCCCACCATGTCGAGTCCCCAGACTACAAACAGCCAGACGAGTGGAATCGTCTTTAGAGCAGACGCAGGCTTGTGCGATAAGTTTGCATAGAAGTGGCACCCGGCACAGTGTTGGACTATCTCCTGCGCAGCTTCATTGGCACGTGGCCAAAAGAAGCTAGCTCGGTAAGCTTTAGCCACGATTGTCCGAGAGGACGCGTGGTGTCCACAAGTTCCCGAGTGAATCTCCTCCAGGATCAATCGACCTTCTTCCGGAGAGATGCAGCACTGAGTCACACCGGTGACGCTTTTTCTGTATAACTGATCGCCCATCACTGTAAAGGCCTTGGACCTGCGAACAATCTGGCGGGCCTCGGCTTCATCTTTTGGAAGTTCTTGTCTGAGCAGGTATGCAATGTAAGGCACTGTCTAGTCGGGCATGATTGCTAGGATCTCCTTGACCAAATCAATGACTGCCGGAACCTCGACTTCAGTCGGATCGGACGGACCGACCACTTGCGGGGGCTCTTCCGTGAAGGGATCTTCTTTCACCATCATAGAACGTAAATGCTCGAGGAACACATTGCTGGGTATGGATTTCTGAGTGGACCCGATCTTTGCCAGATCGTCTGCCTCCTGATTCTTGGCTCGGGGGACGTGATGCAGCTCCAGACCCTCAAATTTCTTCTCTAACTTTCTCACCGCGTTGCAATATCCTGTCATAGCAGGGCTTCTGATATCCCACTCCTTCATCACTTGATTCACAACTAGATCCGAGTCCCCGTAGACCATCAGGCACCGGACGCCGAGTGAGATGGCCATACGTAGACCATGAAGGAGCACTTCGTACTCGGCCTCATTGTTGGAGGAATCAAAGTGAATCTGTAGAACATATCTGAGACGATCGCCCTTCGGAGACACTAACACAACTCCAGCTCCTGAACCATTCAGCATCTTGGAACCGTCAAAGAACATGGTGCAGTGTTCCGGGTGACTCTGAGTCGGTTGCTGCTGTTCTGTCCACTCGGCTAGGAAATCGGCTAATGCTTGGGACTTGATCACCTTTTTTGCCTCGAACTTGATGTCCAGGGGCAGTAGCTCAATAGCCCACTTCTCCACTCGACCAGTCGCATCCCGATTATTCATGATCTCAGACAGCGGGGCGTCGCTGACGACTGACACGACGTGCTCTTGGAAGTAATGGGCTACTTTCTTCGTAGTCAGATAGATGCCATAGATGAGCTTCTGATAATGAGGATATCTCTGCTTGGACGGAGTCAGGACTTCAGAAATGTAATAGACTGGGCACTGAACTTTGTAAGTTTTGCCCTGTTCTTCTCGCTCGACGGTGAGGACGGTACTGACAACCTGACCAGTGGCCGCAATGTACAGGAGCAACGGCTCGTTGCTGTTCGGAGCGGCGAGCACCGGCTGGGTGGAAAGCAGGGCTTTGAGCTCAACAAACACTTTTTGTGCTTCAGCAGTCCACTCGAACGAATCAGAATTCTTCATCAATCGGTACAGGGGCAGTGCCTTCTCACCGAGACAGGAGATGAATCGGCTCAGAGCTGCGAGGCAACCCATGAGCTTCTGTACATCATGAAGCCGTTCTGGACGTTTCATTCATACAATCGCCCCAATCTTCTCGGGATTGGCATCTATCCCTCGTTCGGAAATGAGGAAACCGAGTAACTTGCCCCTAGGAACTCCGAAAGTGCATTTCGCCGGATTCAGCTTGATATCATACTTTCGCAGGTTTGCGAAAGTTTCAAATAAGTCAGCCAGCAGGTCAGAACCTTTTCTGGACTTGACCACTATGTCATCCATGTATGCCTTGATGTTCCGACTGATCTGTGTGTGCAAACACTTCTGAACGACGCTCATGAAAGTGGCGCCATCATTTTTAAGACCGAATGGCATGGTAATATAGCAGAAACACCCGAATGGGGTGATAAAAGCCGTTTTTATTTCATCTGGCCCATACAGTCAGATCTGGTGGTACCCGGAGTACGCATCCAGAAAAGACAATCGCTCACAACCCACGGTGGAATCTATGATTTGATCTATGCGGGGGAGCGGGAAATGATCCTTGGGGCAGACCCGATTGATGTGCTTGAAATCGATGCACATTCGGAGAGACTTATCCTTCTTAGGGACCATGACGACGTTGGCGAGCCACTCGGAGTGGTACACCTCACGGATGAACTCGGCTGCAGGAGCTGAGCAACTTGTTCGCTAATGGCCTTCCTCTTCTGTGTAGCAGAGCGACGAAGATGCTCCTTCACAGGTTTTGCCTTCGGGTCGACTCGCAAACGATGCTCAGCCAGCTCCCTGGGTACACCCGGCATGTCGGATGGCTTCCATGCGAAGATGTCCCAGTTCTCACGGAGGAACTGGATGAGTGCTTCTTCCTATTTGCTGTCGAGTGTCGTTGAGATGTTGGTGGGCGCTGCATTGGAATCTTCCGGATGGATGTACACAGGCTTCGTCTCGCCCGCCGACTGGAACGCAGACTCTGCAGCTGGTTTCTAGGAGCGTAGCAGATCACTCGGATCGGCATTTTTCTTGTATTCCTCCAACTCCACCATAGCCATTTGCTCATCAACAATCTTGGACCCCTGCTGCAAACATTCTTCCGCGCATTGCCGACTGCCAGTGACTGTGATCATGCCTTTGGGGCCTGGCATGTTCAGCTTAAGGTACACATAACATGGGCGGGCCATGAAACGTGCATAGGCTGGTTGACCAAGGATGGCATGATAGGCGTTGCGGAAGTCGACCACTTCAAAGGTAAGCCTTTCCTTCCTGAAGTTCTTGTCATCTCCAAAGACTACATCCAGGGCGATCTGCCCGAGTGACTTTGCTTTCTTGCCGGGTATCACTCCGAGGAACTGCATACTGCTTTCACTGAGACGGGACATCGGGATGCCCATCCCCTTCAGGGTGTCAGCATAGAGTATGTTCAGTCCGCTTCCACCGTCCATGAGGACCTTTTGCAACCGAACGCCTCCCACGACCGGATCCACCACCAACACCTGCCGCCCAGGGGTGGCAATGTAGGCCGGGTGATCCGACTGATCAAAGGTGATCATCGGAGTCTTCGACCAGTTCAGAAACTTCGTCGTCGCCGGCATAGCCATGTTCACTTCTCGGTTGATAACCTTCAACCGGCTCTTGCTCTCTACATCTGCAAAGATCATCAGGGTTGCGTTGACACTGGGAAAAGCTTCATCTTTGTCTCCATCATCAGCATCTTCTGGGCTCTTCTCACTCGACGGACCTTCTCGGAACTGCTGAATCAACAATCTGCACTGTCGAGTGGTATGCTTGGGCAATATCAGATTGCCCTCCTCATCTTTTCTGGTGTGAATGTGGCATGGCAAATCAAGGACATCCTGGCCCAACTGATCTTTCTTTTTCTTCGGGATCCACTTTTCCTTAGCCTTCCCCTTGTTCTTGGCTTGACCGGCCAGTGCGGCAGCCTCGGCCTGAGCCGAACCTTCAGCCTTGTGCTTGGCTTCCGACTGGGGTTACTGTTGCCGGTGTTGGGCTCACTGGTTTTCCCCTTGCCATTACGAAGACGGTCTTCCTCTTCTCCGTTAGCGTACCAAGTGGCAATCTCCATCATTCGGCTCATGGTCAAAGATCCCGACCGACCAAATTTCAGGATGAGTTCTCTATATCTGACTCCAGCCTTGAAGGCGCAGACGGCTTGATGCTCCGTGACGTTCTCAACCACATGATGCAAGGTTGTCCACCGCTGAATGTACTCCCTCAAGGTTTCATTCGGCTTCTGCACACAATGCTGCAACTCAGTCAACCCGGCCGGGCGTTTGCACGTGCCCTCGAATGTTTTGATGAACACTCGGACCAAATCTTCCCAGCAGTATATACTAGCCGGAGTGAGTTGGTTGAGCCAAGCCCAGGCGGACCCTTCCAGCATCAAGGGTAAATGCTTCATAGCCACATAGTCATTTCCTCCTCCAATCTGCACAGCCACTCGGTAATCCTCTAACCAAGTTTCTGGCTTGGACTCGCCGGTGAACTTACTTACTCCAGCCACCAACCTGAAGTTGGGCGGGATCTCTGCGGCCCTGATTGCTCTGCTGAAACACTCGGGCCCGGAGATGAAGGCTCCACTTCCACTCGGACGATCTTTGTCCAAATTTCCTCTAAGAGCTCTGCCTCTGTCGACCAGGTTCTAAGCGAGTACGGATCTCGTGTTGAAATGTGGATCGCAGAGGTCGACTGGTTCTCTCTGGTGATAACCGTCACCATAGCGGGGAGGGCTGGCCCTCCGATCATTGTCGTAAGGACGCCTGGCATCGTACGGCCGGGGTGCGTACGAGCCATCCCGCGGAGGGGGCGACTGCATACAACGACGATCATCTTGATGCCGCGGAGGCGTATTTTGACTGCGACCCTGCCCCGAGTACTGGTCTCGGAGGGGGTCTCAGTCATTTCGCCGCAGAGGCGAGTGTCTGTTTCTCCTCGGGGACACCAGGCTGTGGGCCGACTGGACGGTGTCAGCCCTGACGGATCTGCTATGAATCCTGTTGCGCGACTAGGACACCGCTGAATTCTGCTCTTCAGACGCTTTGAGTAAGGCCCGGATCTGCCGTAGACCCTCTCCCGCCTCAGATCTGGACGACTCGATGAAATCTTCTATCCGAGTGGCTGCCGCCAAATTCCGAATGGGAGTGCAAAATACCTGGAAGTTCTGCTGCGGGTCACTCGAGAACAATTGCCGCTGTCATCGACTGGAACTAGGCTGATGCTGTTTTTGGGCTTGATCGTCGAGTGATTTCTGGAGCGCTTCCAGACGATTGCGCTCAGCCAAGTTGGCCTGGCGCACGGCCTCCAAAGCCTGAGCCTCGGGGGTCATCCCAACGACGGGCGTCTGGAGGGTTTGCTCATTTTTGCGCTACTACTCCTCCCTCTGCTGCCGAGTGAGAGGTCGGGGATAGTACTCGTCGTTGTGACGGTCTCTGCCACCGCCAAGATCAGCGCGCGACGGGTCACCAGTCTCCGTGCCGCCGCGGCCGTACCCAGGCGGACTGGGCGGGGAGTCGGCCATCAGCACCTCTGCAGCAGGATCGCTGCTCTCGCACTCGGATAAACTTTCCAGGTGTTCGTGCAAGGAGGCAAATAGATCGAAGATGGGCTCGTCGGGCTCGATCGCCGCGACTTGCGGGGCTGCAGCCTCAAGGGCCACCGCGTGCTTGATCCACCATTGAAGCCGCGAGCGTCCGGAATGCTTGCGACGGCGGTTGGTGAAGCGAGGAGACGCCGACTAGTACGGAGTCGACGGTTGACGAAGAAGAAAGCCGAAGGCACTCGCGCGGAAGTGCGCTGTGCCGCGGACGGGTAACGCCTCGACATCCAGCAGGGCTTCCAAAAGCCATGCTGAATCATCGGCGATGAAACTCAGGACGCCGAAACGGATCTCGCTGCCCAGAGTCAGTCCGCCGCCGAAAACCATGGTGATGATGGGAAAATCGCAACTACGCCGGAAGTCGCTAAACGCCTGCCCCACGGTGGGCGCCAGCTGTCGTGGGTGCAAGTCTGACAGTAGTGTCTAGGGGTACGGATGAGAGGGCAGAGCCTAGCTACGGCGCGGTTGTTACACTCGGATTTACGAGTTCAGGCCCCTCAGCGGTGGAGGTAACAGCCCTATGTCTCGGTGCTCTGGAGCTTGATTACTTTAGTGTATGTGTTACAATGGATGCGAACCCTTGGAATGGAGCTGGGGGTGGCTTATATAATGTCTGCCAGGCCTCCCATGAATGCTGCCATAACCAAGGGTTAAAGAGGGGGTTTAAGGGCGCCAGGTAACGGGTGCATTGATTACAATTAACGAGGGTGGACGCACGTCCTGACCGTTGCGCTCCTGGAGTCTCCTGGTCTCCCTGGTCGTGTGGCTGTCAGGTACTCCGAGTGAAATGAGTTGGTCGAGTGAACTGCTTCCTCCCGAGTGATTCATTGTCATCCGAGTGAATGGTAGGTTACAGAACTCCTGACTGCTGATCTGGCCCTGGGGTCCAGTATAAGGCGCGTGGCATCCTAGGGTAGGGTCTGTAGGTCAGGCCTGTTACCCTATCCCTAGTATATGTCCTCGTCACCAGGCACCACCTCTCTCCTGGATGGCGCCGGCCCAGCCGTGCCGCAATGCCGAACTGGACGTCTGTCAGAGCTTTCGGAAGAATCGTACGACGCCGAGTGCTAACTCGCATGGTGGTTAGTGCAAAAAGGCCAAAGGCCTACTCAGAACACATATCCAAACCATTAGTGTATTGGGAGCTCGCGGAGACTAGCAGAGAACCACGATCATGTGACCCCGTCGCCCCGTCTCATGGACTTGCGGCAAGGGCCAGGCCCATCCCTCTCCTGGGACGGTCTGCCTGCCCGGCCGCGCCACGTAATTATCTTGCAGGTACCCTCTCGGTCAACCCGACTTCACATCTCTCGCGGGTACCCCTCGGGGTCGACCCGACTTCAACAGGGGACTGAGATAAATTCAAGGTAACCGTGTGTCCATAACATCAAGGAGGAATCCGAGGAATCACCCTCGTTGGATTCCTACTCGATGTAATCGTCAAGGTGAACTTGGAGGAATCACCCTCGAAGGGTTCACACTTGAGGGGCTGTACGACAGAGGCATCATCGGAGGTGGCGAAGGAGGAATCACCCTCGGTAACCCACAACCGACTAGCTATGCTACAGAGATATCATCCGGAGTGATGTAGGAGGTATCACCCTCGGCACTCGATAGTAGCTCTGCAGTGTCATACAACTAAGGGGTGTGCGATGCTGTGTCGGTCTATGAACATCGAACACATGGATCGGGGCACCGGTAATAAAGCGGGGCAACAAGGACTAGGGTGAGGGTCACTGATGGATCACTAACCAACCTATAATAAGCATTTAGGATTGCAAGTAAGGTATCAACAGCAGTTTACAAAAACAGGTATGCATCAGAATAGGAGCATTCAATTACAGTAGCAAATTCTAATGCAAGCACGGGAGAGAAAGAATAGGTGATATATGAATGATCAAGGGGGTTTTGCTTGCCTGGAAGCTCTGCTGAAAAGGTCTGGTCGTCAGGGGCGTAGTCGTACTCGGCAGCAGCGTCGGTCTCGGGGTCTAACGGAGAGAAGAGGGGGAAGAAACAATAAATAAAAGCAGACAAAAGCAACACAGAGGCATGGTATGGCACTATGATGTGCTGGTGGTGACCTAACGCAGTGCTAAGCGTTACTAGCGGAGCGGGAAAATATATGGGGATATTTTCTCGGCTTTAGGCATCTGTCAGACAGATGAACCGGAGGGGAAGGATCCATGTTTGCAGTGTTGTGAGCATGTGACAGCTACATGGAGGGCATATTTGGATTCGTCTCGTTTTTCTGATCAACTTTCATGTAGAAAACTTTTTCATCCGAGCTACGGATTATTTTCTATGATTTTTCAAAGTTTTAAACAATATTCTGAAATTCCTGGATTTAATCTTAATTAGAAAATACCAGAAAATACTTATTGTGTCAGCAGTACGTCAGGATGACGTTAGCGGTTAACTCAGCCGGTCCAGGTCAAACCTGACTGCTGGGACCCACACGTCATACACAGTAACTAATCCAATGATTAAAATTAACTAAAAGGGATTAAGTAACAGATGGGCCCCATCTGTGAGTGACTAATCTAATTAAGAAATTAATTTTAATTATAAAATGGTTAATTAAACATGTGGGGCCCGCCTGTCAGTGGATGGGGTTGCCCAGTCAGCATGGTTGACTGGTCAACCCAGTCAACTGGGCCCCTGGGGTCCACTGGTCAGCGACCTAGGGAGGCCACGTGGCAGCCACGTCAGCGGTGGCCGGCGTTTAGCCGCCGGCGACGCCAGAACGCGGCGAAGGCCACTGGCCTCGTCGGATTTCGGCTACGAGCGGCCGCTTGGCGCGTTGGAACGAGCGAAGCGAGCCGCGTTGTTTGGTGGCGGTGGCGTCGTCGGAGTCGGCCGGAATCGACCGGAACATCAACGGTGGGCGGCGGCCGGAATCGGGCGTGCACTGTTACGGCGTTTCGAGGCACGACAAAGCGAGCTAGCAGTGGCGTTGGACTGCTGGGAGCATGTTGAGCACGTTGCCGTGCTCGGACGCGAGCTGCGGCTGCTGTGGCTACGACGGTGAGCTCGACGGTGGCGGCAGGTTCGGCCATGGTGAATGCGGCGGCTACGGGCGCAGATAGGAGGGGAGAGGAGAGGGGTTCCGGGCAGGAGCTCACCGCGGAGGGCGTAGCGGTCGACGGCGGACTCCTAGGACATGTCGGCGAGGCGTGGAGAGGTCGGTGGCCACGGGATCGACGGCGAGCGACAACGGCTGCGTCAGGTGTGCTCGGGAGCGAGAGAGAGAGGCGATGGAGGAGGAGGATGAGGACGGCTGTAGGGGAACGCATCAGAAAACAAAAAATTTCCGACCTACGCACCAGCCCAGGACCACTATGGAGACTGCATACAAGGTTTGATCTTTTCATTACCGACTCGTAGCGCAGCGGAAGTAGAGTCGATGACGATCGGCGGTGCAGATCCCCGCAGCTAGGATTTTACAACCTCCCAACCGCGAGGATGTTCTCCCTCGTCTGCCCCTCGGACAGCTCTCCGGCAGGCAGTCGGACAGTCCCTCGGACGGTGTCACGGACAGCCCTTCGGGAGGACGCTCGAAACTCAGACGGTCACTCAGACAGCACTTCGGGAGGACCCTCGAAACTCGGACAGCCCTTCGGGAGGCACTCTCGAACTAAGACCGAAACTACGATCTCTCTACGGAGTTGCACACATACGGTGTCATCTATCCGGCAGGGCTTCGCCGTCTAGAACTAGTTCCCACCGGAACCCAGACAGCCTTTCGGCTCTACGAAACTCTTTTCGTGGGAGGGAGAGAAGAAGCCAGATCATGCATGGCACTTGTATGTGAGAAAGGAGTGAGTGTGGAGAGCTCCTCTCCACCTCTATTTATAGGAAAACCAAGGGGTAGGAATGGTACACAAAAAATACCAAAATACCCACACTTTATGTCACACATAAAGGGCATAAAGGGCATAAAAGGAAGGCAAGTGGAGTAGCTCCACATGGCTGCCATCCCTTGGTGGGACCCCCCCAAAAGGGGTTCCTTAGTCCCTAAGTCCTTCTAGAAGCCTTTTGGGAAAAGCCCTAAAAGATGGCTTTCCATAAAGTAACCCAAAAAGCACTTTCACTATTCACGAAAACATTTTTCCGCGACCATTAAATCCGAAAATATTTCTGTAGGTCTTAGAACATTTCCAGTACCCACTAAAATAATTTGGGACGCATTCCAAAACAATTCCGGATTAGTGATTTTCATCTGCGAAAAGCAAACAAAGCGGTTCCGGCAGCTCCGGAGCATTTCCGGGTTTTTTCTCTGAAAAATCCTAGAAGTTTCCAGAACTATTCTGGCACCTTCCAAGAATTTCCAGGCGTGTGCCGAAACCAATTTGACTTAATGGTATACCCTGAAACAACTTTTCAGTTTTACCGAAACTATTCCGGTGTTCTCTCTTTGGAACTTTTCCGTTGTCTCCGAAACTTTTCCGGTGACTTTCTCTCAGACTCCCTATCTAGTATTCAGCAGATAGATGACCCTTAAGCGTGTGACCCTATAGGTTCGGTGAAGTATAGACATGATCGGAACACTTTCCGATCAATGATCAACATCGGAGCCGTGGACACCCATATTGACCCCTATACCCACACGAATAAATATTCGAGTGAACCTCCAGTTGCCGTGTGCTATTCTTGTTGCTTTGCGATATGTTACAAATACCCGAGGTGAGATTTATCGGCATCCCCGTGGATCAACAACTTGTCCACTATGCCAGTTACCTCGTTACCAGTTTTTGTTCTCTTTTCTCGTTCCCGTGTTCCGACATCCCTGTGATCAAATTACAATGTCTGGCCATACGATGATGGATACCATAACACCGAGAGGGCCCAGAGATATCTCTCCATCGTCAGAGGAGCAAATCCCAGTCTTGAGCTATCAAGTTACTTGACATACTTTCCCATGAACCCGTAAGCAGCCGTAATAGCCACCCAGTTACGGATGACGTTTAACAAACCCCAAAGTTCATGAATCAAGCATGCAGAAACTCGATACTCTCATGGTCTAAGGAATTATGCAAACGTAAAATTTTCTGTGTTATTAACCATTAACTTGTGACGAATGTATCTCATAGCATAACATCAATTTGGGTCGATTCAACACAAGTGTTCTCCTATCATTGTGCCCTCAAAGATGCCGGCATAGTCATGCCCATGATCAGGAAAACAGAACCATCATGCAACACTTGAGCTAGTCTTAGAGGCCAGACTAGGAATACATTTTACCATTTATTATTCCACACATGCATATGAGTCTTCCTCCGAGCCTCGTGGTTATTGTAAACTCGAGAACCATAGCAGTTATAGCATGGAACATAAACATAGTTATGAACATGGAGATAAACAATAACATTTATTATTGCCTCTAGGGCATATCTCCTACAGACTCCCACTTGCACTAGAGTCAATAATCTAGTCAAATTGTAATGCACTTTACACCTATGGCATACCGGTGTAAAAATGCTTCGCTTGTGGTATAGCCTGATGTCCAACGGATCTGACAACTTCAGCTCCGTGTGTATCTTTGCATATCCTTGCGTTTTCACGCTTTCACAAAATTCATATTTTGTGTGGACTTGGCTTTGTATATATGTGAATCACAGGTCAAACCTTGATTCCTCAGACTGAGCTATGGAGCAACTATCTGCAATAGTGTCCCATTGACCAAAGCCATCTTGGAACCATACTAAGTTCATGAATGAACTATATGATTCAACATCTTCTTTGTCGCTTCCAAAGCGTCAACATACTTAGCCATTTGTTATAGAATTCGCCACAGTAACCTGTTTGGAACAATTTCCAACTACCGTGCCACCATATTGTGTATTACACAAAACCCTTAACTTAAATCGAAAATCGCATGGAGCATTGATGAAGACTGTATCGATGTAATTACTTACAACGAGCACTTCATAATCTCTGCTTGCGAGAAAACATGTCATCAGTGCTACTTTAGTACTTAATGACATTTTTCACTGTTGTCCCATGATCAGTACTTTGATCACTTTGGTATCTATACTCGCAACAGCTTTGGGAGTATCGGACATATCTGGTTGTTTTACATACCATGGAATACATGATTAATCCAAACACAAGAGTGTGTGGAATCACCATCATGTATTTTGCTCATCAGTGTTTTGGGACACCGAGTCTTGCAAAACTCTTTCCATGTGACTTCGGCAAGAATCACTCCTTGGCGTTCTTATGCTAAATGGTTTTAGCATCTTGTCAATATGTATTTTTGGCTTTAGCCCTATTAGGCAATTCTATCTCGTAGATAGATATGCCTAATATCAAGGCTATTTAGCCCAAGAACTTCATCAAAAAACTATTTTCAATGAAGTCCTAATTCGTGTCAAGAAATTGATATTATTTCCAATCAACAATGTTTCAAGCACACAAAGTTTTTAGAAATATTATTATGCTCCCACTTACTTTCTTGTAACCACAAGCATCTTTGTTATCCATTGATGAAATCAAACTCTTTTGACTATTTCATCGAAATGAAGATTCCAACTCCATTTTGCTCTCTTCTGCCCATTGCTGGAACTCTGAAGTTTGCATACTTACTAGCATCCTCTGGATTGACAAAATACTTCAGACTGTATCACATGCAAGTCCTAGGTTGCATTTCCATCACATGGAAATCCTTTTGGCATCCATGTATCATATCTCAAGATTGAAATATGTATTAATTGCTAGTTTAACCCGATCTGACTTTAAGCATCGCTATGGTGAGACAACCTCATCGTAGTCAACTCCTTGAACTTGTTATTGCAACAAGTCGAGCTTTATGGATAAAACATTTTATCCACATCAGTTTATAGTTCCATTAATGTTCGTTAGACTCTAAGTCTTCCGAAGGGTTTATCAAGATATAATCTTGAAACATTTATATGGAAACTATCTCGGATTATATTGGCATTTAGCCAATTCCGGAGTCAGGGCCCATCAACGCTTCCTTGTGTATCGTAGGTATACTGTTGTCTAACAACAATATCTCGCTTGCGCACCTGAGAGGTTCGCACGAGTTTTGCCTACGTGGTTCAGTTGCAAGTTCGACCGAAGTCCATACATCTCATGTAGAGGCTTCCGTATCAGTCGCTGTAGGAAACTCTGGAATTACTTCCAAGGTTTCTTTCCTTTGATCTGATGACGAAGATACTGTTATCTTGTCAAGTCACACTGTCCTCCCACTCACCTTTTTGCACGAAACATTTTCTTCAAAATCACACCGTTCTTTGTGGCAAACATTTTTGCCTCGGTACAGTGAGGGAGGAATACCCAATAAATTAGGATAACCTACAAAGTAGCACTTGTCTGATTTGGAATAGGTTTGTAAATATTTTACACAAGCCCCATATTCCAAATGTTAAGAAAAGACATAACATGGTTGGGTGTACCATACCATGGAGTCATTTCAACAGATCTGATGGTGCTCTTTTCAGTGTAAAAGCCGCAGTCTCTAAAGCATTACTTTAAAAGGGATAATGGTAAATTGATTTATGTCATCTTTGAACTTACCATGTCATAAATGGTTTGATTACATCTTCACGGATATTCCACTCACAGTGGTGCTCCGTGAGGTGTAAGTTATGAAACTCTTTTCACAACTCATCAGACATTCGCTAAACTTGTAACTCAAATATTCCTTTCCGCAATCAAATTGCAGAAACATAATTATCTTGTTACATAATTTCTACTTCATATTGAAAACCTTTTGAATGATTTCAAAAGATCCAAACTTATGTGTCATCAAGCAAATATCCATATATCTACTTGAGTCATTTTTGAAGATAGACAAATCCACTGCCAGCAATAACCTTTATCGGACTACATACATCAAAATGTATGATCACCAATAAGTTCGTTGCTCATTCCTTATGGCATGTGAACGGTATTTCAGTCACTTCACTTTTCATAGGAAAGTTGCAAGTGTCAGATGATTCATAATCAAATGACTTCAAAAATCCATCATAATGGAATTTCTCCATGCGGGTTTCTCCAATGTGACCAAATGCAGTGCCAGACATATGTGGTATTCTTTTAGTCTTGCGACATTTAGCATCAGTGTTATGGATGTATCATATTACCATCAATATTCATAACATACATCCCATCCACGATGGAAGCATGGCCCTTATGTTATTCATGATTCTGAACAACAATTGTTCTTTTATGAACAACACTCTTGCAACAAACATTATGCAAATGGGCTAGAGTGTAAAAAACTCTAAAATGAATTATGAAAGTAAATACAGAGGTAATGTATTATTATCAATATTCATAACATACATCCCATCCATGATGGAAGCATGGCCCTTATGTTATTCATAACACCGAACATCAAAAGTTCTCTTATGAACAACCTTCTTGCAAGATACTTTATGCAATGGGCTAGAGCCTGTAAAACTCTAAATGTATTATGAAAATAAATACAGACGGTAATACACCGATGGAAGGTATAGTAACATTTACTATATTCCCCGCGCGTATCTAAACCTCATTCCGGCAAGTCTTTTAGGCCGTAGTAGTTCTTGCATTGAGTCGCAACAGAATGCAATCGAGCGGGTATCTTTGTGATCAACTCACAATACCCAAGAATTAGTGATTAACATGTTTAATCATAATTCCCAAGAACTATTTCTTTTGACCAGCCTTCTATACATCAATAGCTTGTATGACTTTCATACATGAGCTGGATATTCCAGTCTTCTCTCTTTTTGCCTTTATACTTCTAACAGTTTTACTTCCAATAATTCTCCTACTCTCAGAAGAAGCACCAACTTGAAGAGTGGCGTCAGCCCCGGACTTCCTAGGTGTGTAAGCATACTAACACCCTTCGGACATTTCCTTTCTCTTAAGTTGTTGTTTTATTCACCTTCATCATATGATAGGCGTTCTTCTGGATCCCTCTCTCATCAGTCAAATGCCCAGTAAACACTTTACTAATACTTTGCAAAACAAACATTTGCTTTGGATATCACATATCTTTTAGCCTTTGTTTGTGTCTGAAAATGATTTTTAGTTCCATGAATATCACATAGCTATCCCAAAACTTTTGAAGTTCGGGTCTCATGGAAGCAAACATATTGCACTTGACCGTAACGGAATTCTAGCTTTTGGATCGAAGGACGAGAGTCTTATCATCCATAGCATTAGCGGGAGAATACCGGAAGCATGCGATAGGACAAAGTCCTTCTCAGCACTTTTGAGGACAATCCTCACATTACGTTACCAACCGTAAAGTTTTAACCAGATATATAACAGCTATTCAATTTTAATAGGGAAGGTGGAAACGCGAGCCATTATTCTACAACTATTTTGCAAATCACACTTAGACAGTGTTCATAATTAATTTCACTAAGAATTAAACAAGTTAATTCTACAATGCGCTCCCACTCAAATCAATATCTCTCATAATTGATTTTGAGTGATTCAAGATCCATATTGAAATTCAACGCCAAGGATGTATCCATCTCAAGTGACGAGAATTGCAATCGGTAGGCCAACTTGCCAATCACATATCTATGTGACTCTTGTTCATCTTTCGATGGGCGTGTTCCGAGCTCAGGACGATCCTCCGGAACGTCAAGACAACCAAGTGATCTCGCTGCGAGGTCTCAACTCACCCGCCTCACACTTCTCTAATCGTTCGTACCCATGTATCCATGTGATACCCCGAAGAGATAGATGCCGTGACGGTGCTACACTTGGGAGAACACTAACTACTTGATATTTTTGTGAGAGATCACCCTAATAAAAGCGTCTACCGCGCAATCAAGAAGGGTGCATCATAAGGGATAAACATCTCAGGCAATTCATAATAGCATGATATGGTATAGCCCTTTCTGACGGAGAAGGCTTTAATTTCTTCGTCTTCGGCATTCGCGTCGGTGTTCACCTTTGCGAAGATTGCCACCACCTTGTCGATGGACCAGATGATATTGCTATCTCTATAGCTAATAAAATAATGCATTACAACAAGGTTGACACGCAGGTCATTTAAAGTGACAATCATATGGCTCCAGCCATCATGCCGAATCATGACTCGCAGGTCATGTTAATTTTACATCATATAGTCATCTCATACATAATCAAATTAATATGAGAACTGCTATACCACATCACATGCACATCTTATGTCATCCTGCAAAACCAAGTTAGACGCCTCTAATCGGTTTATGCAAAATTTGTTTTACGTGGCTTCTAAGGTTTCAAAGCAAACCGAAGCTACCAACGTCCATCAAAAAGTATGATTATTCAAGTCGCTAGATTAACAATGCGGGGTGTATGAAACATGAGATAAAAAAATCTCGAGCCCCATACTGAACTTCGTCATACGCATGACCGCCGTGCAGATCATATCTGCATTGCCCTTTTGTCTACGAAATTTCATCTTTCTCTCTAACTATGGTGGAATTCAACGAACTGTTAGCACTTCGTTGATCAATCAGGATCACGGATTGCCAGAACTTTGAAACTCCACCATGCTATTATCAAGATCAGAAATATGCAAATTCCAGGGAAGCAACAAGAACATTGGGTAACAGATTTCATCTGCGACCCGCACAAATAATTATCAGCAATAGAACTCATCTACTACAAATTATATTGTGCAACACCCATACATCTCTATGTATTCTAGATCGTAACCTGCATCTACGCATAGCACGGCTCATGATGCCACTGTAGGGGAACGCAGCAGAAAACAAAAAATTTCCGACCAATGCACTAGCCCAAAACCACTATGGAGATTGCATACAAGGTTTGATCTTTTTGTTACCGACTCGTAGCGCAGCGGAAGTAGAGTCGATGACGATCGGCGGTGCAGATCCCCGCAGCTAGGATTTTACAACCTCCCAACCGCGAGGATGTTCTCCCTCGTCTGCTCTTCGGACAGCCCTCCGGGAGGTAGTCAGACAGTCCCTCGGATGGTGTCACGGACGGCCCTTCGGGAGGACGCTCGAAACTCGGACGGTCACTTGGACAGCCCTTCGGGAGGACCCTCGAAACTCGGACGGTCACTCGGACAGCCCTTCGGGAGGCACTCTCGAACTAAGACTGAAACTATGATCTCTCTACGGAGTTCCACACATACGGTGTCATCTATCCGGCAGGGCTTCGTCGTCCAAAACTAGTTAACACCGGAACCCAGACAACCTTTCGGCTCTACGAAACTCTTTTCGTGGGAGGGAGAGAAGAAGCCAGATCATGCATGGCACTTGTATGTGAGAAAGGAGTGAGTGTGGAGAGCTCCTCTCCACCTCTATTTATAGGAAAACCAAGGGGTAGGAATGGTACACAAAAAATACCAAAATACCCACACTTTATGTCACACATAAAGGCCATAAAGGGCATAAAAGGAAGGCAACTGGAGTAGCTCCACATGGCTGCCATCCCTTGGTGGGACCCCCCCAAAAGGGGTTCCTTAGTCCCTAAGTCCTTCTAGAAGCCTTTTGGGAAAAGCCCTAAAAGATGGCTTTCCATAAAGTAACCCAAAAGGCACTTTCACTATTCATGGAAACATTTTTCCGCGACCGTTAAATCCAAAAATATTTCTGTAGGTCTTAGAACATTTCCAGTACCCACTAAAATAATTTTGGACACGTTCTGAAACAATTCCGGATTAGTGATTTTCATCTGCGAAAAGCAAACAAAGCGGTTCCGGCAGCTCCGGAACATTTCCGGGTTTTTTCTCTGAAAAATCCCAGAAGTTCCCAGAACAATTCTAGCACCCTCCAAGAATTTCCAGGCATGTGCCGAAACCAATTTGACTTAATGGTATACCCTGAAACAACTTTTCAGTTTTACCGAAACTATTCCGGTGTTCTCTCTCCGAAACTTTTCCGCTGTCTCCGAAACATTTCCGGTGACTTTCTCTCAGACTCCCTGTCTAGTATTCAGTAGATAGATGACCTTTAAGCGTGTGACCCTATAGGTTCGGTGAAGTATAGACATGACTGGAACACTTTCTGATCAATGATCAACATCGGAGCCGTGGACACCCATATTGACCCCTATACCCACACGAATAAATATTCGAGTGAACCTCCAGTTGTCGTGTGCTATTCCTGTTGCTTCGCGATATGTTACAAATACCCGAGGTGAGATTTATCGGCATCCCCTTGGATTAACAACTTGTCCACTATGCCAGTTACCTCGTTACCGGTTTTTGTTCTCTTTTCTCGTTCCCGTGTTCCGGCATCCCTGTGATCAAATCACAATGTCTGGCCAGACGATGATGGATACCATAACACCGAGAGGGCCCAGAGATATCTCTCCATCGTCGGAGGAGCAAATCCCAATCTTGAGCTATCAAGTTACTTGACATACTTTCCCATGAACCCGTAAGCCACCGTAAAAGCCACCCAGTTACGGATGACGTTTAACAAACCCCAAAGTTCATGTATCAAGCATGAAGAAACTCGATACTCTCATGGTCTAAGGAATTATGCAAACGTAATCTTTCTCTGTGTTATTAACCATTAACTTGTGACGAATGTATCTCATAGCATAACATCAATTCGGGTCAATTCAACACAAGTGTTCTCCTAACATTGTGCCCTCAAAGTTGTCGGCATAGTCATGCCCATGATCAGGAAAACAGAACCGTCATGCAACACTTGAGCTAGCCTTAGAGGCCAGACTAGGAATACATTTTACCGTTTATTATTCCACACGTGCATATGAGTCTTCCTCCGAGCCTCGTGGTTATTGTAGACTCGAGAACCATAGCAGTTATAGCATGGAACATAAACATAATTATGAACATGGAGATAAACAATAACATTTATTATTGCCTCTAGGGCATATCTCCTACAGACGGGCGCGAGTCCCAGGGAGCCAGCGCCACGTTCTTATCCTCTCGCCGGCGCTGTAGCGGCACGGAGCGGCGAGCGGGTGCGGTGGCGACGGCGCGCGGCGTCGAGCGCGGGTGCGCGCTGCTGACACGAGGAAGAGGCAGAAGGGAGACAGCTGGGAGTGGGCTGGGCCGCACTGTGGACTAGAGCCCACACGTACAGTACGCTGCGGCCTTTTTCCATTTCTTATTCTGTTTTGTTTTTACAGAAGGGGTTTTGCAATAATTTAGCTGCCAAAATGACTTTTGTAAAATATGGAAATTGACCACATAAATACATTGTCATTTCCTGCACTGCCACAAAAAGTTTGGGAAAAGTTTGAATCGAATTGGATTTTTCATAAAAGAAATGGCATTTTAAAATGCTGAAATAGCACTGTTTTATTTTCTATAGCCCATTTTAGCATTGAGGTGATGTTGTTTTCCTTAAAAAATAATTGTTATGGAATATTTGCTAAATGATGAACTATTTTTCAGCAACTTTTGTGCAACTTCAAATTTCACTTATAATTTGAATTGAATTCAGTGGTGGAATTTGAAATGAGATATGAATCCAATGTGATCAAGCATTGCAAAATAACTTGACTTAGCATTAACATGATGGATTACTGTAGCTCATTACACAGGGGTGTTACACCACACCTCTGTGGAAGAGCAAGTTGCCATGTTCCTTCATATCGTCGGTCATAATCAAAGGTTCGAGGTTATTCACAACACATTCAGGAGATCCAATGAGACCATTTCACGGTATTTCAAGCAAGTGTTGTATGCTATTGGGGAGCTCAGAGGAGAGATGATCAAGGCACCAACCGTGAAAACTCCGCACAAGATTCGCACGAGCCCAAAATGGTATCCGTATTTCAAGATGAGCATTACTCGTATTTCATGCCATAACATGCTTGTAATGTTGCCATACAACCATAAGAATACGTTTTCATGCCATCACAGGATTGCATTGGCGCCATAGATGGTACTCACATCACTGCTAGAGTACCAAGGACACAAGTTGCATCATGCAGAGGTAAACCCTAGTTTATGCGCTATTCCGTAAGGGACTGATTTGGATCCATATGTTTCATGCTATGGTTAGATTTATCTTAATTATTCTTTCATAGTAAGAACAACACCCTAGCACCGGTCTACCCATATATCAAATTATCAAAGTAGTGAACGCGAATCAACTAAACATGATAAACGTGACTAGATGAATTCCCATGTGTCCTCGAGAACGCTTTGCTCACTATAAAAAGTACTTTCGGCTTGTCCTTTGCTATAAAAAGGATTGGGCCATCTTGCTGCACCTTTGTTACTATTGTTATTTTTTACTTGTTACGAATTATCTTGCTATCAAACTATCTGCTACCACTACTTTCAGTACCTGCAAACAATAACTTACTAAAAACCGCTTATCATTTCCTTCTGCTCCTCGTTGGGTTCAACACTCTTACTTATCAAAAGGACTATGATTGATCCCCTATACTTGCGGGTCATCAGTTAACAACTATAAATAACACACAGAGATACACAGTGCCATGGTGACTGCGGTGGATGTGGCGACGATGCAACCTACTAGTTTGCCGGACCGCCACGGCCACCGTCCATTGCGTCCGACGCCAGTGCGGCCAACTAGTTGCTTGCGTCGTCGCCTGCTACTTGTAGTCTGCGTTGGTGAAAGGATCGAGATGGACCTAGAGGGGGGGTGAATAGGTACAAACACAAATTTTAATGTTACTTAGCAATTTTAGGCAATAGTGCGGAATATGAAGGTGAGCCTAACAATTGCTAAGGTGATTCTAGTGCTAAGCAAGGTGACAATAATACAACAAGTAATGGATAGGCAAGCACAATATAATGCAAGTAAAGACTAAGAGACAAAAGACCACAAGTAGGGAGTTAGGGTTAGGGATAACCGCAACTCCGAGAGACGAGGATGTATGCCGATGTTCACTTCCTTGGAGGGAAGCTACGTCACCGTTTAGAGAGGTGGATGTTACCACGAAGGCACACCAATGCCACGAAGTCTGACCCTATTCTCTCTTTGAGATATCACCACGAAGGCGATTCTCAACCACTAGTGGTAGACCTTGGGGTGGTCTCCAAACCCTCACAAACTTTCCGGGGGTAATCACAATGAAACGATTCCTCTCCGAAGAACTCCTACCGCCTAGGAGTCTCCAACCTCCAAGAGTAACAAGAATGATGGGGAAAGCTCAAGACTTGCTCCAATCACTAATGCCTTTGGACAAGAGAAGGGGAAGGAGTGGATCTATCACTTGATTGGACAACTTCTTGCGGATTCTCTCAAATCCCTTCGGGATCTAGGATTTGGTGTATGAGGTTGTGAGAGAGAGTGAAATGTGTTCTAGGGTTAGCTCAAAGTGAATGGTCAACCATATCCCGTGGTGGGAAAAGGCTATATATAGTGATAGTGCTCATAAGCCCATTGATGTGTAAGACTGCATCGGGCCGGACATCCGGCCATTTGAAATGAACAAACAAACGTAAACAGAACAGAGCAAAACCAGAGAACCCGGACATCCGGACCCGGACCCAGACATCCGGCAGCCCACGAGGTGCCGGACATCCGGTGGAGGGGCCGGACATCCGGCGAGTGAAAACACAGGCAGGGTCAACTTACTCGATAGGAAGGGCCGGAAATCCGGGGGGAGTCCCGGACGTCCGGATCAGAGGAAAGCCCGGACATCCGGCCGTGTGCCGGACATCCGGCGAGTGAACACCGAAAACCAGACAACCTACTGGATAGACTGAGTTGGATTTCTGGGGGAGGCTCGGATATCCGGCAGGGGGGTCCCGGACATCCGGTCTCGGGGCCGGACATCCGGCCGCTGGGGACAGAGAGAGACAACCTTCTCTGTGATGTGTGAGCCGGATTTCCGGCAATGCCCCGGACATCCAGCAGCCCCAGCAAACCACACAAATGAGAGAGAGAGAGAGAGGGAAAAACTATGTGAAAAATATATAAGCCACTTTTGACTAAATAAGATGGTCACTTTTCGGAGATGTGGCTAGATAGAAAACGACGGAATTTGCTATGACTTGAGCATGTCTTTCACTAACCCTATCGATCCCCTCTTAATAGTGCGGGATCCCTATACTCAAGAAAACAATATGAAAACTTGTCAACCTCTTATATCCACTTTCTTGAGTCCTATCCATCGCATATCCTTGATCCACACACACGGTCACACGGAGACTAATCACCTGAGATTCACTTGACAAACATAATTAGTCTCCTACATGTAAATTGTCATCAACATCAAAATATGATGTAAGGGCATGATTGCACTTTCAATCTCCCCCTTTTTGTTTGTTGATGACAATCATACACGTAGTACAACAAAAATTGCAATGTAGTATTTAAGGATACATTTCATATGGTTACTTTGATTTAGCTCCCCATTAATGTGTGCAGGTGTGGATTATCAATAATTCAATGCACATGTATAAAGTGTTTGCGCAAAGGAGAGTATTTGAACTATTTGAACCATACACAAGCCATAGTCAACCCATTAACACAAACCCACAAGATAGAGAGACATGATAGTATATAAAATAACACATGAGATACATCATACCATAATCTCACAATTAGAGTCTCACAACCAAGTTTAAGCATAACACAAATAGATAGTTCAACGATAGCAAAGCAACCATAGAGCTCAACATCTAAGGTACTACTTCTCCCCCTTTGATAGCAACAGGCAAAAAGGGCAAAGAGGAACATAAGCGAAATCACTCCTGGCGGATGTCATCATCATCGAACACCCCATCAAGGAACTCGGCGTACTCATCGCGAGACGGGAACCCGAAGGAGGAGGTGGACGGTGCAGGGGGAATGGGATCATCCTCGCTCACCGGACTGCCACGGTCGCGAAGCCGCTGCTTGAGCTGATTCTTGGAGAGGATGAGGCGCTTCTGAACATCATGGTTTTGCTGACAGTTAAAGGTGATAGCCTTCATGATGGCAGACTGAGCTTTGCTCATGAACGAGGCAAAGCGTCCACGAGGCTCAGGCCGAGAGGTAGAAGCTATAGGTGCCCTCTTGGGCTTGTGCTGGGTAGAGGCAGAGACATGGGGAGTGGCAGCCCCACCCATGTGAGCAGGAGGTCACCACATGGAATGCTCGACCGTCTTGACAACTTCAAAGTCGGCGGTGTGATCAATTAGCGCCTGAATGTATGGAGCATGAGGAAATTGGCGCGACTGCAAAAAGCTGGACAAGCAGATCTCATGCCAAATATAATGTGTTGTGTCAAGGGGCTCTGTGGGCTGAGTGTGCATGCGCACCATGAGATCAATGCAATAGCTGCGAGCTCGAGAGCGGTCTCCTTTCTTGGGATAAAGAGTGTGAAGCACACACTGAAAGAGCATGAAGAATGGAGACCGAAATATGGATACCTCGTTGGGTGGATACTCGACCTCCTCCTCGGTGAGCTGGCTGGTAGGTTTGACAAGAGGCAGACAAGCATCAATACCCATAGGCTTATGCTCTGGATTATCACTATGGATCTTGTGGCCGGCACCGGAGAAACCCAAAATCTGAACAAACCTATCATAGGTGACACTCAGCTGAACGTCATCGGTCATCCAAGTGAGAGTGTAGTTTGGTCCAAAGAAACACGTGGCGTAGAACTGAAAGATGGTACCTTCATTCCAATCACACTTGAAGGTCATTGCCGGACCAAGATCCATGGCGTCAATAATCTGGACAATATTGTGTGGGAAGAGCTCGGGATGGGAGCGTATGTAGGGCAAATCCACATAGCGATGAGGTGCCAGACCACGATTGCGAACCAAACTCGTGTAGATATCCTGCTGCATGCGAGTACGAAACCGACGGTCCTCAGCATCAGCCGCCATCTCAAACTGATTGACATCCCGCTTGAACTCAAGATACAGACCCGCCCCCATATTCTTGAAGTTGTGAATGGGGCGATCTCCAGAGTCAGGCATCTCCATGGAAATGTGACAACCATGAGAGGCAGGCATAGCAGAGCCCCGCACTGGAGGCACGGGTGCACTCGGGGCCCGCCGTGTTCCTGGCTTAGACTGACCAATGGGACGCTTGGGAACACGGTCCTCCTCTGCCTCCACAATATAATCCTCATCATCC
This sequence comes from Elymus sibiricus, assembly GCA_039707655.1. NCBI lineage: Eukaryota > Viridiplantae > Streptophyta > Magnoliopsida > Poales > Poaceae > Elymus > Elymus sibiricus. The sequence continues at coordinate 323,136,740 of CM077674.1, read as the reverse complement.
GGATCAGAGGCATCGGAGGGAGAAGCGCAATGCTTCGGATGGCTGCCACTGGGCTTAGTGGTGGTCTTCTTCGTAGGACGGACGTGCTCTTCAGAATCGGTGGAGCCCTGTCGGCGAGCGACTGAAAATGACAGGAAGATGGGACACGATGAGTGGAATACATAGATGGTATGGACATGGATAACACAAAATAAACAAATGAAAATGTTGACATTTTGTCCATGGACATAGGGCAAGCCTAGGGTGAGGGCAAAATTTCAACATGACCAAGGTGTATTTCGTGACCACGAACTAAGAGTGGAATTGACACGGGCCGGCAATGTGAGAGATGGAGATACACATTATATGAGCATATACCTAGATGCACAAGAGTATCTAGAAAAGATGAACCTAGGTAAAAACGAACGAGGCCAAAGAAATGGAGATGATGCATACCACGGGAAGACCGTCCCCCTCGGGGGTCATTGCTCGCGTGCTTGGTCCTAGCCATCATCGAGCGCCCGGCGAGCCGCGAGCAATCCAACACCAAAACGGCCGTCCACCCGGGCAGATCCCACACCAAACCAAAAATGGCTTGGAGGAGATGGTAGATCGGGGGAGGAAGAAGGTGTGGGAGAGAGATTGGGGGTAGGGGGCGAGGAAGATGGCCGGGGCGGCCGGAGCCGAGGTCAGGGCGGCGCCGGCGGCGCAGACTGGATGGGGGCACGGGGGAAGAGGGGAAAAACTGCCCCGAACCCTTGGCCGCCAGGCTATATAGGAGGGCGACGGGCCGGACATCCGGGGTAATACCCGGACATCCGGCGGCTGGAGCTGGGTTTCTGAGAAGACGGGCCGGATATCCGGCGAGGAGGCCGGATGTTCGGCGACTATGGCAGTGAGCAGATTGGAATAGGCCGGAAATCCGGGGAGAGACCCAGATGTCCGGCGGCTTGGGCAGTGAGCAGTAACCAGAGACAGAGGGAAACCAATGATATATGTATATATATAGTAGAGAGAGACTCCGCCAAGGAGATTTTCATATAGAAGAGTACACTTATGGAATAAAGATATATATATCGATGTAATCAACAGAAGGACTCTAGACGGGTTCAAAACTTTTAATCAAACACGATGTAGTCCTCAAGGAGGAGGGCAGTGACCAAGATCATCATGTGTGAGCATATGTGGCATGACACCGCGAAGAATTAATCCTTGGGTCCATAATCACTACTCCATCATTTAAAGCACCAAGGTTGTAAAACTCATGGCAACTTTGAGAGTGTGTGTTCTATTTATGCATTGTTATAGGGACAAGAAGATTCATGAATTGAATTTCTCCCCCTAAATATATGCCTACATCTAGACAAGACATGAAGTAAAGGTATGCATGGGTACATGATTTCACATAATGTTGTCAAGCTCTAAGATACCAAGTTCATGCCTTAGTTGGCAAAACCTTGCTTCATCCAAAGGTTTGGTGAAAATATCAACAAGTTGCATATCCGTACCAACATGAGCAATATCAATGTCACCTTTTTGCACATGGTCTCTCAAGAAGTGATACCTAATGTCAATATGCTTGGTGCGAGGGTGATCAACGGGGTTTTCGGCGAGCTTGATGGCACTTTCATTGTCACATAGAAGAGGCACATGTCTATAGGCAATACCATAATCCTTCAAGGTTTGCCTCATCCATAGCAATTGCGTTGCACAACTTGCGGTTGCAATATATTCGGCTTCGGCGGTGGAGAGGGAGACACAATTTTGCTTTTTCGAGGACCAACTTACCAAAGACCATCCAAGAAATTGGCATGCACCGGAGGTTGACTTCCGACCCACTTTGTCTCCGGACCAATCCGCATCCGTGTACCCATTGAGATCAAATTTAGCATCCTTGGGGTACCATAGGCCCAACTTTGGGGTGTGAATAAGGTATCTAAGAATATGCTTAACCGCCTTATGATGACTTTCCCTAGGGGAAGCTTGAAATCTAGCACATATGCCTACACTTAACATGATGTCCGGTCTAGATGCGCAAAGATAAAGCAACGAACCAATCATAGAGCGGTAAAGAGATGGGTCGAACGGGATACCGTTTGTGTCGTCATTAAGAACAATTTTGGTTGGCATGGGTGTCTTGCATGGACTCGCATCGGTCATTCCGAACTTCTCAAGTAGGTCCTTGAGGTATTTGGTTTGGGACAGGAAGATACCTTCTTGAAATTGTTGAATTTGAAATCCGAGAAAGAACTTCAAGTCCGCATTAAGTGACATCTCAAACGTCTTTGTCATGGAGGCCGCAAACTTCTTGCACAAATGAATGTTAGTAGAACCAAAAATGATGTCATCTACATAAATTTGACATAAGATCAAATCACCTTTTTCCCTCTTAGTAAAAAGAGTGGGATCGATCACCCCTCTCACAAAACCATCATCGAGTAGAAACTTCTTAAGATGATCATACCAAGCACGAGGTGCTTGTTTGAGGCCATACAAGGCCTTGTGAAGTTTATACACATAGTCTTTGTGATTGGGGTCAACGAAACCGGGTGGTTGTGATACATATACTTCCTCTTGTAGAGGATCGTTAAGGAATGCACTCTTCACATCCATTTGATGTAAAGTGAAACCATTGAAAGCAGTATAAGCAAGTAAAATGCGAATAGACTCAAGACGAGCAACGGGAGCAAAGGTCTCATCAAAATCCAAACCTTCAACTTGTGAGTACCCTTGTGCCACTAACCTTGCCTTGTTTCTAATGATTACTCCATTCTCATCTTGCTTGTTCTTGAAGATCCATTTTGTACCAATGACATTGTGTTCCTTGGTTGTTCTTTTGACTAGAGACCACACCTTGTTGCGTTCAAAACTGTTCAACTCTTCTTGCGTAGCAACGAGCCAATTGTTGTCTGTCAACGCATCTTGTACCTTGAGTGGCTCAACACTAGAGACAAATGAGAAGTGAGCACAAAAGTTTGTCAATTGTTTACGAGTGACTCTACATTCCGATATGCCGGTAAGAATTTGGTCAACGTCAACGCGACCGTCCACTTGAGGCATGATGGAGGTTAAGGTTTCACGAGGTTCAACTTCGTTTCCATCATCAACATCTTCAATATATGGATCGTTGATGTGTGGTGGAAGATCTTCTTCTTCATGTTGCATTTGTTGAGGTTCACCATCGTTATAAGGTTCATCATCATCAATAGTTGCATGTTCTTGTTCTTGCTCTTGATGATGATCTTGTTCTTGAGCTTGATCATGGTGAGGGTCTTGTTCTTGTGTTTGAACAACGGGCTCCTCTTGAGCAATGGGATCTTGTGATGGTGTGGTTTGATTATGAGTGAAGCTCGCGTCTTCTTCCTCATCATCATGAGGTTCTTGTTCCATTGGAAGAAGAGCACCAACACCCATGGTCAAAATATCTTGAGAAGGATCTTCATCACCTACATCACTTAGATCAACTTGCCCCTCATGGGAGCCATTAAATTCATCAAACACCACGTCACAAGTTTTTACAACACATCCATTGGATTTGTTGTAGACTCTATAGGCGTGAGAGTTTGATCCATAACCAACAAATATACCCTCAATTGTTTTGGATTGAAATTTTCCTAACCGTTCTCTCTTGTTGAGAATGAAGCACTTGCATCCGAATACACGGAAGTACTTGACATTGGGCTTGTTTCCGGTTAGGAGCTCATATGGGGTCTTGTCTATGATCTTGCGGAGGAAGAGCCGGTTTGATGCATGGCATGCGGTGTTGACGGCCTCGGCCCAAAAGCTATGTGGTGACTTGTACTCATCCAACATGGATCTTGCCATTTCCACAAGAGTGTGGTTCTTCCTCTCGGCTACACCATTTTGTTGAGGAGTGTAGGGTGCGGAGTATTGATGCTCAATCCCCTCATCACTAAGAAATTCTTCCAAGGTGTAGTTCTTGAACTCAGAGCCATTGTCACTTCTTATTGCCAAGATTTCTTTATCAAATTTGCATTGGGCTTGCTTGGCAAAATCAATGAAGGTGATCTTCGTCTCGTCCTTGGACTTGAGGAAAAACACCCATGTGTATCTTGAATAGTCATCAACAATAACAAGACCATACTTCTTTTCACCAAGACTATCCCATGAAGGAGGCCCAAAAAGATCCACATGAAGGAGCTCCAAAGGCCTTGAGGTTGATACGATATTCTTGGGTGGGTGCTTTGATTGATGTTGCTTCCCGTCTATGCATGCACTACACACACGATCTTTCTCAAAAGAGACATTGGTTAGTCCAAGAATGTGATTACCCTTTAAGAGATCTTGAAGATTTCTCATGCCGACATGGGCTAGCCGGCGATGCCATAGCCACCCCTTGTCAGCCTTGGCCATTAGACAAGTTGCATGGAATGTGCTCTCTTTCGAGAAAGAAACCGTGTAAAGGTTGCCATCCAACTCTCTAACAAAGGCCACTTCGAGAGTATCTCTCTTAAAGACTTTCACATCCGTTAGTCCAAATAGTGTATCATAACCAATGGAAGCCAATTGACGAACGAAAAGCAAATGATATTTAAGGGATTGGACAAGCATGACATTTGCAAGGGACATGTCATTTGTGATAGCCACCTTGCCCAACCCAAGTACCTTTCCTTTTGATCCTCCACCAAACACGATGCTCATAAATGGTTGAATAGCTTCCATGAAGTCAAAGAGCAATTTGCTATCTCTGGTCATATGATTGGTGCATCCACTATCGATCACCCATTTGACTCCACCGGAGAAGGCAACCTAAACACAATTTATGACTTGGTTAGAGGCACCCATTTTGCAATGGGACCTCTCAAGTTAGTAACAAGGGTCTTAGGGACCCAAATAGCATAGAACCGAAAAGCATTACGAGGACCAACAAATTGAGCATAGACCTCTCCATCCTTTGTCTTACGAAGCACATAGGATGGAGGCATGAATTCCTTCGGCTTGTTGGGAGTGGGCATACCCCTAGTGGCCTTCCCACTCACAACCTTGTCAACTTTGCCTCTTCCTTTCTCCTTGTGCCCTTCACACACAAATGTCTCCTTGATAGGTGTGGTGCACTTTTGAGAAGACATTTTCTTCTTGCTTGTGCTTGGGTCAAACCCAAGCCCTTCCTTGGCAACCACTTCATTGTGGTGACTCAACACCTCATTAAGGTTCTTTTGTCCTTGGGCACAAGTCATGAGCCCTCTCTCAAGTTGAGCTTTTAGAGAGCGATTCTCCTCAAGAATAGATGCTAGATCACCACTAGAATTAGTAGTACAAGCATCAACATTTATAATAGGTGAGGAGTAAGCCTTTGCAAGAGTTTCAAGATAAGTAAGTTTGAGTTTCTCAAAACTCTTTGTAAGGAGAGTGATCTCTTCTTCCTTAGTCTTGAGAGACAAGGATAGAAGCTCACAATCCTTAGAAAGAGTAGCATGAGACTCTTCAAGCTTACTCTTATCATTCATCAACTCCTTGCAAGAGCTCTTAGCCTTTTTCAAGGAGGCAAGTTTCTTATCATGCTTATCAAGGTTTGCACCAATTTTTAAGCACAATTCATCATTTCGTGCTTCCTCATATTGGACTTTCCGCTCAAGGATCTCACATTTTTCCTTTTCCTCGGTAACGAGGGTTTCGAGTTCCTTAATGGTGACAGTGTGCTTACTCACCACCTCCATAAGCATACGAAACATAGTGAGCTTCTTTCCTTTAAGGGAGCACATGAACTTATCAATTTTGGCAACCATGGGATCATTCATATCATCATCATCATCAATGTCCTCCGCATCAAGATATTCATCACTAGGAGTAGGAGGAGTGAAGAGAGGAGGATTTGAACAAGGGGTTACCTTAACCTTATCGGAAGAAGTTTGTTGCTCACCGTCCTCCATCACGGCCTTCGCCATTAGACACTTGTGAGCGTTGCCCTTGTAGTCTTTCATGTAGTTGTAGGTGACAACATCACCACTCTTGTTGACTAACCTCAAAGTGTTTTGAGAATCTTGGGCTACTCCGGCAACACCACTAACATCATCGGGATCGGACTCTTCTTGAGCAACCATTGCCTTTCCATCTCTCTTCTTGAGCTTGGAGTTCAAAGGATTTGGCAGCTTCTTCTTTACAAAGGTCTTGGGAAATCTTGGTCTATCTTCTCTCTTCTCATAGGGGCACTCATTTGAGAAGTGGTTGGTCTCTTCACAATTGTAGCAAGTTCTCACTTTCTTCTTTGGGAATCTTCCCTTGAATTTTCCTGCGTTAAACTTCTTGACAAAGAGGGCAATATTTTCATATGATGGGCTCTCATCTGAGTCAATCTCATCACCTTCTTCATCATCATCATCTTCTTCTTCGTCACTTTGCTCTTCCTCATACACATGCTTGGCCTTCAAAGCAAGATTAGTCTTTGGTGATGAGCTACCATGCATGGCAAGATGTTTTGTAGCATTAGCCTTGGATTCCTCAAACAATTGGAACGTGGAGATGATATCATCGGGAGACATTTCCTTGAATCCATATTGGTGCCTTATGTCCCACACCATTTGGTGATGATAAGGAGCGAGAGCATTGAGCAATTTGTCCACAAGAAACCGCTTGGTCAAGTTGAATCCATCTTGGGTCTTGTCACAATCATAAGACTCAATGTCAGCGGCGAGAGTCATGAGGCGCTCAAGAAGATGCTTGGGGGATTCACCTTTCTCCATACAAAAATATTGCAATGCTCCTTTGGCAATTTCATATTGAGCAAGCCGGAGAGTGGAGGTACCGGTCTTGGTCATCACAATGCTATCCCACAATTCCTTGGCATTTGTGATGTGAATGTACGGTCTCTTCTGCTTGTCTGTCATGCCCTTCCTTATAAGCATGATCGCGGTGTCATTGCAATGCTTGTCATATGCTTCACCCAGCGTGAGATTCTTCGGGTTGACTAGGTTGTAGCCGTTCTCCATAATCTCCAGCATCTCATCGTTGGCGAACCTAAGATGGTCCTGCATTCCAACTCTCCACAAGGAAAAATCGGCAGTGTCATCAAGCAAAGGAGGCTTACCCCCAGGGTTATACTTTGCTTTCTCCACTTTAGATTTTGCATAAAGCCATGACACACCAGAGGTATCACTAGCCGGAGGTTGTTGGCCCAAGGGAGAATGATTCGCATTTGGTCCCGGAGCCACACTACCTGAATTACCAGGTGGTGTGGGATTCGAGGTTAATGCGGTCAACCTCAATTGGACCAAGGCCTCAATGGAGGCATCATGCTCCTCCTTCTGCTTAGCAAGGGCCCGTTCCAAATCCTCAGAAGTGAAGGACTTGGGCTCTTCTGAAGAAGAGGCATCCTTCACTTCAGGATTTGCATCCACGGGGGTCCCATCAGGGTTCATCTCACTCTAGGGCGGTTAAGCCACAAGAATAGAGCACGAGGCTCTGATACCAATTGAAAGGATCGAGATGGACCTAGAGGGGGGGTGAATAGGTACAAACACAAATTTTAATGTTACTTAGCAATTTTAGGCAATAGTGCGGAATATGACGGTGAGCCTAACAATTGCTAAGGTGATTCTAGTGCTAAGCAAGGTGACAATAATACAACAAGTAATGGATAGGCAAGCACAATATAATGCAAGTAAAGACTAAGAGAAAAAAGACCACAAGTAGGGAGTTAGGGTTAGGGATAACCACAACTCTGAGAGACGAGGATGTATGCTGATGTTCACTTCCTTGGAGGGAAGCTACATCACCGTTTAGAGAGGTGGATGTTATCACGAAGGCACACCAATGCCACGAAGGCTCACCCTATTCTCTCTTTGAGATATCACCACGAAGGCGATTCTCAACCACTAGTGGTAGACCTTGGGGTGGTCTCCAAACCCTCACAAACTTTTTGGGGGTAGTCACAATGAAACGATTCCTCTCCAAAGAACTCCTACCGCCTAGGAGTCTCCAACCTCCAAGAGTAACAAGAACGATGGGGAAAGCTCAAGACTTTCTCAAATCACTAATGCCTTTGGACAAGAGAAGGGGAAGGAGTGGATCTATCACTTGATTGGACAACTTCTTGTGGATTCTCTCAAATCCCTTCGGGATCTAGGATTTGGTGTATGAGGTTGTGAGAGAGAGTGAAATGTGTTCTAGGGTTAGCTCAAAGAGAATGGTCAACCATATCCCGTGGTGGGGAAAGGCTATATATAGTGATAGTGCTCATATGACCGTTGATGTGTAAGTGACTGCGTCGGGCCGGACATCCGGGCCAAGGGCCGGACATCCGGCCATTTGAAATGAACACACAAACGTAAACAGAACAGAGCAAAACCAGATAACCCGGACATCCGGACCCGGACCCGGACATCCGGCAGCCCACAAGGTGCCGGACATGCGGCGGAGGGGCCGGACATCCAGCAAGTGAAAACACAGGCAGGGTCAACCTACTCGATAGGAAGGGCCGGAAATCCGGGGGGAGTTCCGGACGTCCGGATCAGAGGAAAGCCCGGACATCCGGCCGTGTGCCGGACATCCGGCGAGTGAACACCGAAAACCAGACAACCTACTGGATAGACTGAGTCGGATTTCTGGGGGAGGCCCGGATATCCGGCAGGGGGGTCCCGGACATCCGGCCTCGGGGCCGGACATCTGGCCGCTGGGGACAGAGAGAGACAGCCTTCTCTGTGATGTGTGAGCCGGATTTCCGGCAATGCCCCGGACATCCGGCAGCCCCAGCAAACCACACAAATGAGAGAGAGAGAGAGGGAGGGAAAAACTATGTGAAAAATATATAAGCCACTTTTGACTAAATAAGATGGTCACTTTTCGGAGATGTGGCTAGATAGAAAACGACGGAATTTTCTATGACTTGAGCATGTCTTTCACTAACCCTATCGATCTCCTCTTAATAGTGCGGGATCCCTATACTCAAGAAAACAACATGAAAACTTGTCAACTTCTTATATCCACTTTCTTGAGTCCTATCCATCGCATATCCTTGATCCACACACACACGGTCACACGGAGACTAATCACCTGAGATTCACTTGACAAACATAATTAGTCTCCTACATGTAAATTGTCATCAACATCAAAATATGATGTAAGGGCATGATTGCACTTTCAGTTGGTATTTCCCCGAAGAGGAGAGGATGATGCAGTACAGTAGAGATAAGTATTTCCCTCAGTTAAGAACCAAGGTTATCAATCTAGTAGGAGAACCAAGCAAAACTCCGTTAAAATGCACCTGCACACACAAGAGCAAACACTTGCACCCAACGCAAATAAGGGGGTTGTCAATCCCCTTAGCGGTTACTTGCAAGGATTAAATCTTATAGAGGTAAATAGCTAAACTAAAATACTAATTAAAATAAAATTAAATAAATTGCAGCAAGGTATTTTTAGGTTTTTTATATGATTAAGATAGACCCGGGGACCATAGTTTTCACTAGAGGCTTCTCTCTTGAGCACATAAGCATACGGTGGGTAAACAAATTACTGTTGGGCCATTGACAGAATAGCAAGTAATTATGACGGATTCATGGCAATGATCATGTATTAGGCATCATGTCCGAGATAAGTAGACCGACTCCTGCCTGTATCTACTACTATTACTCCACCCATCGACCGCTATCCAGCATGCATCTAGGGTATTAAGTATGAAACAGAGTAACGCCTTAAGCAAGATGACATGATGTAGAGAAGAAAATTCAAGCAATATGAATAAAACCCATCTTTTTATCCTTAATGGCAACAATACAAGTATGTGTCATGTCCCTTTCTGTCACTGGGATTGAGCACCGCAAGATTGAACCCATCACAAAGCACCTCTCCCATTGCAAGATAAATCAATCCAGTAGGCCAAACTAAACCGATAGATCGGAGAGAAATACAAAGCTATAATAATCATGCATAAAAGAGTTCAGAGATGACTCAAATATTTCTCATGAATAATCTGATCATAAACTCACAATTCATCGGATCCCAACAAACACACCGCAAAAGAAGATTACATCGGATAGAACTCCAAGAACATCGAGGAGAACATTGTATTGAAGATCAAAGAGAGAGAAGAAGCCATCTAGCTACTAGCTATGGACCCCGTAGGTCTGTGGTAAACTATTGACACATCGTCGGAAGGGCAGCAAGGTTGATGTAGAAGCCCTCCGTGGTCGATTCCCCCTCCGGCAGAGTACCGGAAAAGGCCTCCAGATGGGATCGCGGAAGAACAGAGGCTTGCGGCGATGGAAAGGTTTCTTCTTCTGGCTCTCTGGGGGTTTCCCAATATTTTTGAATTTATAGAAGTGGAATTAGGTCAAACGGAGTCACGTGGGCCCCACAAGGCAGCACGGCGTCCCCCCCTGGGGCGCACCCTGGTGCCTTGTGGAGCCTACGTGAGGCTTCTGGCCTCCTGATACGTCACCAACGTATCTATAATTTTTTATTGTTCCATGCTGTTATATTATCAATCTTGGATGTTTTATTTACATTTACAAGCAATTATATATCATTTTCTGGGACTAACCTATTAACTTAGTGCCCAGTGCCAGTTGCTATTTTTTGCCTGTTTTTGGTTTTCCAGAATATCAGTACCAAACGAAGTCCAAATGCCATGAAACTTTTTGGAGATTTTTTTTCTGGACATAACAAGTACTGGAAGCTTCGGGAGGGGACGAGAAGATGAAGCAGTGGCCCACGAGGCACCACGGCGCGCCCCGGGGGGGCGCCCTGGTGGCTCGTGGGGCCCACGCAGCTCCGTTTGACCTAATTCCACCTCTATAAATTCTCTAAAATCAGGAAACCAACAGAGGAGTCCATGAAATACTTTTTCCGCCGCCGCAAGCTTCTGTTCTCGAGAGATCCCATCTGGGGGCCTTTTCCGGCACTCCGGCGGAGGGGGAATCGATCACGGAGGGGCTCTACATCAACCTTGCTGCCCTTTCGATGATGCGTGAGTAGTTTACCACAGACCTTCGGGTCCATAGTTAGTAGCTAGATGGCTTCTTCTCTCTTTTTGATCGTCAATACAATGTTCTCCTTGATGTTCTTGGAGTTCTATCCGATGTAATCACTTTTTGCAGTGTGTTTGTTGGGATCCGATGAATTGTGAGTTTATGATCAGATTATCCATGAATATTATTTGAGTCTTCTCTGAACTCTTTTATGCATGATTATTATAGCATCGTATTTCTCTCCGATCTATTGATTTGGTTTGGCCAACTAGATTAATTTATCTTGCAATGGGAGAGGTGCTTTGTAATGGGTTCGATCTTGCAGTGCTCAATCCCAATGACAGTAGGGGACATGACACGTATGTATCGTTGCTATTAAGGGTAAAAAGATGGGGTTTATTCATGCGTGAGTTTACTTTGTCTACATCATGTCATCTTGCTTAAGGCGTTACTCCGTTCTTTATGAACTTAATACTCTAGATGCATGCTGGATAGCGGTCGATGTGTGGAGTAATAGTAGCAGATGCAGGCAGGAGTCGGTCTACTTGTCTCGGGCGTGATGCCTATATACATGATCATTGCCTTGGATATCGTCATGATTATTTGCTTTTCTATCAATTGCCCAACAGTAATTTTTCTACCCACCGTATGCTATTTTCAAGAGAGAAGCCTCTAGTGAAAACTATGGCCCCCGTGTCTACTCCTATCATATATTAAAAATCCTAAAAATACCTTGCTGTACTTTTCCTTTATTTATTTTATTTTGTATTTTAGTTCAATCTATCTATCTATCACCATACAATTTAATCTTGCAATTAACCGCCAAGGGATTGACAACCCCTTGTTTGCGTTGGGTGCAAGGATTTGTTGTTTGTGTGCAGGTACTGCTAACGAGGTGTTGCATGATTCTCCTACTGGATTGATAACCTTGGTTTAATAACTGAGGGAAATACTTCTCTCTACTGTACTGCATCATCCCTTCCTCTTCGGGGAAAAACCAACGCAGATCACAAGTAGCACCTCCTCCCAAGGCTTCCTAGGTTTCTTTTGTCCAGAAAAAAATCTCCAAAAAGTTTCGTGGCATTTGGACTTCATTTGGTACTTTTTCTCTGAAAAGCCAAAAACAAGCAGAAAACAGCAACTGGCACTGGACACTAGGTTAATAGGTTAGTCCCAAAAAATGATATATAATTGCATACAATTGCATATAAAAACATCCAAGATTGATACTATAATAGCATGGAACAATCAAAAATTATAGATACGTTGGAGACGTATCAAGCATCCCCAAGCTTAATTCCTGCTCGTCCTCGAGTAGGTAAATGATAAAAACAGAATTTTTTATATGGAATGCTACCTATCATGTTTCATCATGTAATCTCTCTCTCTTACGGTGTGAATAATAAGATCCGAATGATTCAAAGAAATAGTCTATAATTTGATATAAAGACATCAATACTCAGGCATACTAATAAACAATCTTGTCTTTCAAAATAAAAATGCTAAAGAACGTTATCCCTACAAAATCATATGATCCTGTCATGCTCCATCTTCTTCACACAAAGTATTTATCATGCACTACCCCGGTTTTAGCCAAGCAATTGGTTCATACTTTTTAACGCGCTTAAGCTTTTTCAACTCCCACGCAATACATGAGCGCAAGCCATGGATATAGCACTATGGGTGGAATAGAGTATGGTGATAGAGATAAATAGGAGAAGTCAAAAAATGGAGAAAGTCTCACATCAACGAGGCTAATCAACGGGCTATGGAGATGCCCATCAATTGATGTCAATGTGAGGTGTAGGGATTGCCATGCAACGGATGCACTAAGAGCTATAAGTGTATGAAAGCTCAACACGAAAACTAAGTGGGTGTGCATCCAACTTGCTTGCTCATGAAGACCTCGGGCATTTGAGGAAGCCCGTCATCGGAATATACAAGCCAAGTTCTATAATGAAAAATTCCCACTAATATATGAAAGTGACAAAATAGGAGACTCTCTATATGAAAAACATGGTGCTATTCTGAAGCACAAGTGTGGAAAAGGATAGTAATAATGTCCCTTCTCTCTTTTTCTCTCATTTATTTTTTTCTTTTTTTTCATGGCTCTTTTTCACCTCTTTTTTTCTTTTTCTTTTTTCTCTTTTTTTCTTTTTTTGAAATATTTTTTTTATTTTTCGTCCGGAGTCTCATCCCGACTTGTGGGGGAATCATAGACACCATCATCCTTTCCTCATTGGGGCAATGCTCTAATAATGATGATCATCACACTTCTATTTACTTATAACTCAACATTACAACTCAATACTAGAACAAAAATATGACTCTATATGAATGCCTCTGGCAGTGTACCAGGATGTGCAATGATGCTAGCGTAACATGTATAATAATGATGAATGGTGGCTGAGCCACAAATACTATGTCAGCTATATGATCATGCAAAGCAATATGACAATGATGATGTATGTCATAAAAAATGGAACGGTGGAAGTTGCATGGCAATATATCTCGGAATGGCTATGGAAATGCCATGATAGGTAGGTATGGTGGCTGTTTTGAGGAAGATATAAAGAGGCTTATGTGTGATAGAGCGTATCATATCACGGGGTTTGGATGCACCGGCGAAGTTTGCACCGACTCTCGATGTGAGAAAGGGCAATGCACGGTACTGAAGAGGCTAGCAAATTGCGGAAGGGTGAGAGTGCGTATAATCCATGGACTCACATTAGTCATAAAGAACTCACATACTTATTGCAAAAGTCTATTAGCCCTCGAAGCAAAGTACTACTACGCATGCTCCTAGGGGGGAGGTTGGTAGGAGTTAACCATCGCGTGCCCCCGACCGCCACGCAAAGGAAGACAATCAATAATAAATCATGCTCCAACTTCCTAGCATAACGACAGATCATACGTGCATGCTTCGGGAATCACAAACCTTAACACAATTATTCTTACTAAACCACAATTATCTACTAATACCTCCCACATATTACCATCTTAATATCGCAAAACTATTGCAAGGAATCAGATTATCATATTCAGTGATCTACATGAAAGTTTTTATTATATCCCTCTTGAATACCTATCATATCAGGACCAAATTCATAACCCGTGCATATTACCATTGCTATCATGAGACTCTCAAAAAGATATAAGTGAAGCATGAGAGTGCAATTATTTCTTTACAATATCATCACCGCCGTGCTCTAAAAGATACAAGTGAAGCACTAGAGCAACTGCCTAACTCAAAAGATATAAGTGAAGCTCATAGAGTATTCTAACAAATCACGAATAATATGTGTCCCTCTCAAAAAGGTGTGTCCAGCAAAGATGATTGTGACAAACTAAAAAGCAAACAAAAGCAAGCAAACTATTTCACAAGACGCTCCATGTAAAACACATATCATGTGATGAATAAAAATATAGCCCTAAGTGAGTTACCGATAGATTGTAGACAAAAGGGGGGATGCCTTCCGGGGCATCCCCAAGCTTAGGCTCTTGCCACTCCTTATTCCTTTGTCCATCGTAGTCTCACCCAAAACTTGAAAACTTCAGCACACAAAACTCAACAGAAACCTCGTGAGATCTGTTAGTATAACAAATAAATCTTTGACTTTAGGTGCTGTAGTAAATTGATTCATTTTTAATATTGGCATAATGATACTGTACTCCAACTTCTCCATGACTCATATCTGTGACACCCTAGTTTTCGCTCCTTGGTTTTTTTTCCTTCGCGGGATTTGACTCCCGTCTTTTTTCGATGTTATCGGATTTTCTCTCGCTCTTGGGTATATGAAGATGGTCATTTAGCCTTGCCTTTCCTATCCAACCCAAGATTCTCTCCAGTACAACCTTGCCACCCAAGATATATTCTCAAGATTTTGCCACCGAAACCCTACCTTCCGAGTCACCGGAAGGGAAACCCTAATTCCTTCCGTTACAAAGGAACCCCAATTTTCCTTTGATCTTTTGCCTCCCAAACTTTTCCCAGTGATCATCCTATATCTATAAACCATGGATATGCAAAAACATTGCCAAGTCATTTGCAATATTTTTCATTTAAAATTAATTCCTTTTTCTGCCAGTTAAGGGAATTAAATCCAGGAAAATATCTATCCATCTCCAAAGTTCATGAAAACTTGTGGAGATATTCTTTGTGATCATGTTGAGCTCTCATAAAAATATTGGCCATAATTAAATAAGGAAAATTGCCTTTTTCCTATTTAAAGCCAATATTGCATTCTGGGCACTTTCCAAAGGAGCTACCATTTTGGTAGCCAGGAAAAATCCCAAATAATTTGTGGAGCTTCTTATATCCATATCTTCACCATTTCCATCAAGAACCCAAGTTCCATAGTTCAAATTTTGAGCACATCTTCCAGTTCTTGTTTCTGGATTTATTTTGAGGTTGTGAAGCAACTATATTTTATATTGCTTCAAAAATTCTCAAATTAATCCAGGACCTCAAATTCCCTATATGATGTGATTATGAATAAATTCACATCATTTTGTCTAGCCAATTTCTCCCAAAAATTCCATCAAGTTTCTGTCCAGATTCTAGCTCTGTGAAGGAAGTACCATTTTGGTATATCCAAATGAGCTCAAATTTTCCCAGTACCTCCATATTTCCAAATAACCTCTCTCCACAAAAATTCAGCTCATTTCACCAAGCCAGTTGAGCACAACATCAAAACCCATTTTCTGGACCAGAATTTGCATTGCAAAGGAAGTGCATGCAAAACTGGTCCAAATGGCCTAAAACTTTGCCAGCATATACACCTTCCTACCCTATTTCGTTGTGACAAAGTTTCAGCCTCATAACCTTATCCATTTCTCCACAAGAATCTGTCCAAGTTTTATGTCAGAACCTTTGTGAGCTCCAATCAGTCAACTCCTGCCTCCACTTCCCTCCAAACCCTCACAGGTCAACTCACTGACCACTGATGCATCTATTTGACATGGCCTGGAGTCCAATAGGCGCTCTGGATGCGTGGTGCCTGCGGTGACCACGAGTTGGCCACGCCAAAATGGCGCTCTGCTCGATGAACCGCGACGGACAGCAAGCTCCAGCCGGCCATGGCTCGTCCGGGCATGTCCAACCGCTCCCCTGCGTCCGCGTGCACCCCCTCCAGCACCTTCCCCCTCCCCTTTCTTTCTCCCCACGCCACGGCAGCTCCGCCGCATTGTGCGCCCGTGACGCCATCGTCGTTTCCTCTCCTGTCTCTTCCTCCTCGAGCTCTCCCGAAGCTCCTACGAGCTCCTCCGCTCTTCCGGGGACCTTGCCGACGTCTCCCCCTCCCTCCGCGTGTCCCGGAGCTCCAGTAAGTGGCTAAGATCGCCGCCGTGGCCATGCTCATCCCCTCCGCCTCGGCCAGCTATAAAAGCCGCGGCCCGAGCCCCTCCCAGAGCACCCACACCACTCCAGCACCCTCCTCTCTCCCCTAGCCCTTCTCCAGTTCGAAGACTCGAGCTCCCGTGGTCAATCCCTCTCCCATGGCCGCCATGACAATCGCCGGCCGCCACCAAAATTCGAGCGCCATGGCCGTCTCCGGCTTCGCCCGAACCCATCCCCGCGCGCGCCGTCCTCCGGCGATCCCGCCCATCCATTTGACCGCCCCGGAAGACCCCCAGGTCGCCGGAACCCCATCGGGGCCGCGCCTACTGCCACCGCACGCCGCCACTCCACCAGCTCCCCTCTGCCGCCATGCGACCTACCCCCGGATGTGGTGCTCGCCGGCGCACCAATCCATGGCCTCGCCCACCCAGGAGGCTCACCGGAGAGTCGCCGGCCACCGGAGCCGAAGCCCTCTGTGGCTGCGTCGGGGAGAAGGGAGGAGGAGGAAGAGGGAGAGGGAGGGAGGAGAGAGAAGGCCGTGGGGCCCGGCTGTAAGTGACTCCGCCGGCGGGCACTGCAACTTAAGTGGAGACGTACTTCGCTATATGCGCTTTCTATTTGTGAAAACGTACTCTTGTGCTGCTTCAGGCCAAAATGCGTTTTCCCTATACTGAAAGCGTATTTCCAGAAGTATGCCTTCTTTATTCAGCCGCCGGCCGAAACCCTTAGTTTGCGGCCGTTCATCAGTTAAGGGCAGAGACGAACACAGTTTTATTTGTTTTCTGCCTAAACAACGAACGGCCACAACTTTTCGCTCGTAACTCCGATTCAGGTGAATCCAACGCCCACGCCTTCAGTTCATAATGTTTCCACACTGTGAAAATGACCATTTTGCCCTTGCCCTTCTATCAGCCCCTCCGAGAGGGAATCCTTTCCGGCAAATTTTCTGCGAGGGGACCACACTTCTCTCCGGTGAATTCATCGACCCCCAGGCAAGCCGACCATCTGATATGTGCCCTAAAGCATTGCTCTGTGCTATTCTTGCATGTTTAAATTAATATGCTTATGCTGGTATGCGTAGAGGTGAGCTGTATGTGACGCTGATGAACCCTTGCCTGCCTTTCTATGATGACGGCACCACGCCTGTGTTCTGAGCTGCTTTCGGCCGTCCGGGGTGGATGCCGACTTTATGTTCTCTTTTCAACTGTTGGCTGTGTTCTGAGCTGCTTTTCGGCCGTCTCGGACAGCTGTTGAATTTCTTTCTGTAGCGGTAACCCTATGCTCTGAGCTGTTTTTCGGCCGTCTTAGGGGACCGCTACACTCTTTTTATCAACACCGTCTCATGTTCTGAGCTGCTTTTCAGCCGTCTTGAGCCGGGGTTGAGTTATTCCAGTAATGTCCCAGATCTGAGTTGTAAAGACCATTCTGGTGGCTACTGGTTTATTTGCCGGTTTCATGCAAGGGTTCAGATGGTTGTCACTTACAGCTAAGACTTGTAAAGTAATTAAACTCCTACTAGGTTGAACTTGCTATTTACATTACTCGTTAATGCTCGTCTTGTTATTGCACTAGTGACTCGTATGTAACAATATGGAGATAGGTTGTTATGTTTTCATCATGCATTATTGTGGTTATCACAATGATTAAGAAATGTGACTTAATAATGACAACCTCCTCCGTCGGCTGGATCGAGTCATAGTGCCACCTATCCGGACTTATCCGTGCAGCCACATTTGCCGGTATGGGATGGCCTTGACTTGGTCTAACCTCATGCTCTTTTACCGGTACCACCAAAGAGGGAAGGTTATGCGCGCGTGCTACCCTGGCCCGGTAGGCGGCGATAACCTTGTGAGCCCAGTTGAGTTATATGGATCCAGGTCCCCGTTTGGGACAGTTTTGTTTGGCCACGACGGTGGCAGGTGTCACGGGGTGACACAGGGGCCACCCAGGACATGACCCTGGGAGGGTATGATTGTCGGTGGTACGGTAGAGGAGTCACGGGTTAGGCAAGTTTCGTTGGAGCAGCACCGGTCCACCCGAATGGGAACATGTACTAAGTACGAGGCCGGGAGCTCCATGGTGTGGGTAAAGTGCGCAACCTCTGCAGAGTGTAAATCTATTCGAATAGCCGCGTCCTCGGTCATGGACAGTTCGTACTAGGCCACTATTTGGTCTGTGTCGAGTCTGGAGGAACAAACTATATAATGTTATTGCTAAGATTGAACCAGAGAATGGTAAGGTTTATTAGACTTGCTTTACGGATGCATGGACATCAGATGATGTCAGGGGTATAAAGGTTAGCCATGTGATGGCTATGAGCTAAAGGGTCGGATGACCACGAGACTTGGATTGGAGTTGGATCGGATTTGGTGTGGATCATGACATATTCGGAGTATGGATTATTTCCTTGATATGTTCTACTTTATTAGTTATCATGCTGAATAATCCTATTATAACCTGATAACTTATATTGCTAGCTAGTTATGCCATGCCATGATAATTAATGTTGCCCTAATAATTGATGCATGCTTGAATGCCATGGATTGCTTTGCTTGGTGTATATGTTGGTTTGGTTTGCTTGCGAGTACATTCAAAAGTACTCAGCGGCCTTCAATGTGGCCAGGTTCACCTAAGGATTCGACGACCCCTAGCGAGGAGCTCGAGTGTTCGCAGGCTAGAAGAGTAACCCAGTCAGATCCCTGTGGATTGGAGCCGCACCAAGACCCTGCTGCCTTAGATAGAGCTTTTTCCGCTGCCATCACCCTTGTAATATATCATGTAAGACTTATATATCCATTAATAGAAATGCTTGTGTTCATGTTACTTGTTGTAAAAGCGCATGCCAGAGTGATTTTCCTGGGCTGCTATGTGCGGCGACCGTCTGGCTACAGTGGTATTCAGGCGGGGCGCCACAACGGATGGTATCAGAGCCAGGCTGACTATAGGTTACCCTAGCCAGACTTCATTGCGTCTTGATCAGTAGAAAGCCCAGATGGATGTCAGCCATCTTTGCCAGACAGGCACATCTACTATTGATCATAAGGCAACCCCATAGATTTTGGCTCCATCAGACCTCAACTCTCGTGGCCTTGCCTCCGATGTGAAAAGTCCGCACCAGGCATTGACCCGTGAGCCCAGAACCCCTAGGTAAACCAGATATCCTTACCTTGCTTGCTAGCCATGGCCTTTCTCTTCTCAAATCTAGTTTCCTTTGGGAAACGCCTGTAAATTCCATCTTTTCCTGATAGCCCTAGGATCGCTGACTAAGCCACTTTGGCTATGGTCGTGCATCGAGTTTGATGTTCCCTAAGGAAGTAGTAGAAGCTTGACACCAATTGCTACCAGGGGCATTGTGTGGTTTTGCTTATAAGTCCTTAGAGGTGCATCGAGTGCGCTATAATAGTTATATTAGTGAATCTTCGACCACATGTGTAAGATCCGCAAAAAATTGAGCTTTATTTGCTTTTTCGCGGTTTTGCTTCTTTTGTCGGTTCCGTTCTTTTGCTCCGACTGGATCCATCCGCAAGAGCTGCCTAAGAAGACCAAAGCACAACTCGGATAATGCCCAATAGTCCAACTCAGTCAGTTCAAGTCAAGCACATGATACTCAAAGCAGCAACACCGGATCTGTCAAGAATGAAGAACGGGTCAGAAGCAGAACCGGAGTATAACCGACAAGGCCAGACTATATCTAAGAGAGTTTGCCTCGGAAACAGATCACACTACAGGAACAAGTGAGATGAGCTACCAAGAATGGACACCAGTAAGAGCAAAATATTCCATCCTCGATACAAGGATTATTTCAGTTAGTGGGGTGAACCTTGAGTCTTTCCCAATGAACTCAAGAATTATTTACCGCCCACAGAAGACATATTTCAAGAATGCGAATGAGCCGAGAGCAACAACAAAACCCTGGTATGTTAATACAAATTTCAGAATACTTTGGAATTTACCGATGCATACATAAGATTTTGAGCATGGTGAACAAGGTCTGCGAGAAATATGGATAAGTTCACGGTTGCCCAGAATCAATGAGAATTCCAAACACGTGGGAGTTCAGCTAAACCAAATGGAATTATCCGCCAATTGCTTACTACCGGCAACACTTGGTTTGAATACAAAGGGTATTTTGAGTTAATTACCAACATAAAGTCTGCATCAGTTGTGCAACCTTTATAGTAACAATGAGCAGACCAGCAGAAGGACTAGCGGTGTGCATGACCAGCAAGATATCTTCAGTCAGGATGTGGCCTATACCAAGTTGTGGCTTCACTATGGGTAAATTCCGGATACTTTGGTAGGAAGCCAGAATCCGCCACAGGTCCGACCACATATCACAGTGAAAGGCTTCTGGTAGAAGAAACCCAGCCTTCCTCCGCAAGCTATCGGAAGGAGCTTACGACGCAAGACTCCCAACCTTCCTCGCTACACCACTGGTGGAAAAATCTTCTGGGGTACGACACTCCCATCTTCCTCAGCGTGCTACCGCGGAAAGCTTCCAGCATAAGGCACCTGACCTTCCGCAGTAAGCCACATGAAGGAAAGCTTCTAGGGTACGATACCCAGCCTTCTTCGGCACGCTACCTTGACAGAAGCTTCGAGCATAAGGTATTCAACCTTCTTCAGCACGCCAACGTGCCCACAACAATCTTGTCAGAAGCATGAACTAGTTCAGACACACGTCCGCCTCCGAGCTCAATTGATTATGAAAGGATCTATCCCACCTCTGCATATGTTGTGAGCACACAGTCCAGTGGATCAGTTCATGTGAGCCACTCGTATACGGGAATAACTGTGTTCATGGAAACATTGTCCCCATACTTCAAAGAAGGATATGAACACATCAACCCCTACGAGATATGCAAGAGTAAGTTATGATACGACCAAGGAGCCGTGTTGGCAGGTCATGACAGCTCCACAAACAGGAACCCTCGGGAATAAAGGAGTTTTGGATAAACAATCTCCGCAACGGTCAATGAAGTAAAACTTCACGGACGAGGTGATATTGCCAACCCATATCAGACTCTTGCATATACGGCCACAACAATGCAGCCAGCATGCCATACTCATCATGAATATGGGCCATCAACCAAGATAGGAGATTACCGCCTATGATTACTTTGTGATCGTGCCCGACATTTCAGTTGGGAACCTCCTGAGAACGAAGTCAGAATGCAAGTGACAGGAAGAAAGCATCCATATAGAACCCACAGCCAGATTGAGCATTCTGACAAGGCAAAAAGAGAGCCACTCCTAGCCACTCCAGGCCCTACGAGCACGTGAGTCCGGTACCCAAAAAGAATGTCTCGCCCTTGGCAGTCAGTGTACGAAGTATCGCAATAAAACCCGAAGCAGCTAGTCCCAGGCCATGGAAACCAGACTATTTGTCGATACTCGGAGCTACACACCCACCCCAGCCAACAAACTACCAGCACAAAGGGTTTGCCTGACAAGAAAGAGAAGGATTCAATGCAGCCGTCTGAAAAAGACAGCACCTGAGCCATCAAAAGAGGCAGTTAAAAATGTCAGTAAACCAATGAAGACAAGATAGCTGATGGATCCAAGTCGCACTCAGGTAAGTCCCCCTTAGCCGGGAGGTAAGCCCGGAAATCTCGAGGACGAGATTTTCTTAAGGGGGGTAGGTTTGTGACACCCTAGTTTTCGCTCCTTGTTTTTTTTTCCTTCGCGGGATTTGACTCCCGTCTTTTTTCGATGTTATCGGATTTTCTCTCGCTCTTGGGTATATGAAGATGGTCATTTAGCCTTGCCTTTCCTATCCAACCCGAGATTCTCTCCAGTCCAAGCTTCCCACCCAAGATATATTCTCAAGATTTTGCCACCGAAACCCTACCTTCCGAGTCACCAGAAGGGAAACCCTAATTCCTTCCGTTACAAAGGAACCCCAATTTTCCATTGATCTTTTGCCTCCCAAACTTTTCCCAGTGATCATCCTATATTTATAAACCCTGGATATGCAAAAATATTGCCAAGTCATTTGCAATATTTTTCATTTTAAATTAATTCCTTTTTCTGCCAGTTAAGGGAATTAAATCCAGGAAAATATCTATCCATCTCCAAAGTTCATGAAAACTTGTGGAGATATTCTTTGTGATCATGTTGAGCTCTCATAAAAATATTGGACATAATTAAATAAGGAAAATTGCCTTTTTCCTATTTAAAGCCAATATTGCATTCTAGGCACTTTCCAAAGGAGCTACCATTTTGGTAGCTAGGAAAAATCCCAAATAATTTGTGGAGCTTCTTATATCCATATCTTCACCATTTCCATCAAGAACCCAAGTTCCATAGTTCAAATTTTGAGCACATCTTCCAGTTCTTGTTTCTGGATTTATTTTGAGGTTGTGAAGCAACTATATTTTATATTGTTTCAAAAATTCTCAAATTAATCCAGGATCTCACATTCCCTATATGATGTGATTATTAAAAAATTCACATCATTTTGTCTAGCCAATTTCTCCCAAAAATTCCATCAAGTTTCTGTCCAGATTCTAGCTCTGTGAAGGAAGTACCATTTTGGTATATCCAAATGAGCTCAAATTTTCCCAGTACCTCCATATTTCCAAATAACCTCTCTCCACAAAAATTCAGCTCATTTCACCAAGCCAGTTGAGCACAACATCAAAACCCATTTTCTGGACCAGAATTTGCATTGCAAAGGAAGTGCATGCAAAACTGGTCCAAATGGCCTCAAACTTTGCCAACATATACACCTTCCTGCCCTATTTCGTTGTGACAAAGTTTCAGCCTCATAACCTTATCAATTTCTCCACAAGAATCTGTCCAAGTTTTATGTCAGAACCTTTGTGAGCTCCAATCAGTCAAATCCTGCCTCCACTTCCCTCCAAACCCTCACTGGTCAACTCACTGACCACTAATGCATCTATTTGACATGGCCTGGAGTTCAATAGGCGCTCTGGATGCGTGGTGCCTGCGGTGACCACGAGTTGGCCACGCCAAAATGGCGCTCTGCTTGATGAACCGCGACGGACAGCAAGCTCCAGCCGGCCATGGCTCGTCCGGGCATGTCCAACCGCTCCCCTGCGTCCGCGTGCACCCCCTCCAGCACCTTCCCCCTCCCCTTTCTTTCTCCCCACGCCACGGCAGCTCCATCGCATTGTGCGCCCGTGATGCCGTCGTCGTTTCCTCTCCTGTCTCTTCGTCCTCGAGCTCTCCCGAAGCTCCTACGAGCTCCTCCGCTCTTCTGGGGACCTTGCCGACGTCGCCCCCTCCCTCTGCGTGTCCCGGAGCTCCAGTAAGTGGCTAAGATCACTGCCGTGGCCATGCTCATCCCCTCCGCCTCGGCCGGCTATAAAAGCCGCGGCCCGAGACCCTCCCAGAGCACCCACACCACTCCAGCACCCTCCTCTCTCCCCTAGCCCTTCTCCAGTTCGAAGACTCGAGCTCCCGTGGTCAATCCCTCTCCCATGGCCGCCATGACCATCGCCGGCCGCCACCAAAATTCGAGCGCCATGGCCATCTCCGGCTTCGCCCAAACCCATCCCCGCGCGCGCCGTCCTCCGGCGAGCCCGCCCATCCATTTGGCCGCCCTGGAAGCCCCCCAGGTCGCCGGAACCCCGTCGGGGCCGCGCCAACAGCCACCGCACGCCGCCACTCCACCAGCTCCCCTCTGCCACCATGCGACCCACCCCCGGATGTGGTGCTCGCCGGCGCACCCATCCATGGCCTCGCCCACCCAGGAGGCTCACCGGAAAGTCGCCGGCCACCAGAGTCGAAGCCCTCTGTGGCTGCGTCGGGGAGAAGGGAGGAGGAGGAAGAGGGAGAGGGAGGGAGGAGAGAGAAGGCTGTGGGGCCCGGCTGTAAGTGACTCCGCCGGCGGGCCCCACAACTTAAGTGGAGACGTACTTCGCCATATGCGCTTTCTATTTGTGAAAACGTACTCTTGTGCTGCTTCAGGCCAAAATGCGTTTTCCCTATACTGAAAGCGTATTTCCAGAAGTACGCCTTCTTTATTCAGCCGCCGGCCGAAACCCTTAGTTTGTGGCCGTTCGTCAGTTAAGGGCAGAGACGAACACAGTTTTATTTGTTTTCTGCCTAAACAACGAACGGCCACAACTTTTCGCTCGTAACTCCGATTCAGGTGAATCCAACGCCCACACCTTCAGTTCGTCAAGCCCGTTACGATGGTATCATTTTCATAATGTTTCCACACTATGAAAATGACCATTTTGCCCTTGCCCTTCTATCAGCCCCTCCGAGAGGGAATCCTTTCCGGCAAATTTTCTGCGAGGTGACCACACTTCTCTCCGGTGAATTCATCGCCCCCCAGGCAAGCCGACCATCTGATATGTGCCCTAAAGCATTGCTCTGTACTATTCTTGCGTGTTTAAATTAATATGCTTATGCTGGTATGCGTAGAGGTGAGCTATATGTGACGCTGATGAACCCTTGCCTGCCTTTCGTTGATGACGGCACCATGCCTGTGTTCTGAGCTGCTTTCGGCCGTCCGGGGTGGATGCCGACTTTATGTTCTCTTTTCAACAGCTGGCCGTGTTCTGAGCTGCTTTTCGGCCGTCTTGGACTGCTGTTGAATTTCTTTCTGTAGCGGTAACCCTATGCTCTGAGCTGTTTTTCGGCCGTCTTAGAGGACCGCTACACTCTTTTATCAACACCGTCTCATGTTCTGAGCTGCTTTTCAGCCGTCTTGAGCCAGGGTTGAGTTATTCTAGTAATGTCCCAGATCTGAGTTGTAAAGACCGTTCTGGTGGCTACTGGTTTATTTGCCGGTTTCATGCAAGGGTTCAGATGGTTGTCACTTACAGCTAAGACTTGTAAAGTAATTAAACTCCTGCTAGGTTGAACTTGCTATTTACATTACTCATTAATGCTCGTCTTGTTATTGCACTAGTGACTCGTATGTAACAATATGGAGATAGGTTGTTATGTTTTCATCGTGCATTATTGTGGTTATCGCAATGATTAAGAAATGTGACTTAATAATGACAACCTCCTCCGTCGGCTGGATCGAGTCATAGTGCCACCTATCCGGACTTATCCGTGCAACCACATTTGCTGGTATTGGACGGCCTTGACTTGGTCTAACCTCGTGCTCTTTTACCGGTACCACCAAAGAGGGAAGGTTATGCGCGCGTGCTACCCTGGCCCGGTAGGCGGCGATAACCTTGTGAGCCCAGTTGAGTTATATGGATCCAGGTCCCCGTTTGGGACAGTTTTGTTTGGCCACGACGGTGGCAGGTGTCACGGGGTGACACAGGGGCCACCCAGGACATGACCCTGGGAGGGTATGATTGTCGGTGGTACGGTAGAGGAGTCACGGGTTAGGCAAGTTTCGTTGGAGCAGCACCGGTCCACCCGAATGGGAACATGTACTAAGTACGAGGCCGGGAGCTCCATGGTGTGGGTAAAGTGCACAACCTCTGCAGAGTGTAAATCTATTCGAATAGCCGCGTCCTCGGTCATGGACAGTTCGTACTAGGCCACTATTTGGTCTGTGTCGAGTCTGGAGGAACAAACTATATAATGTTATTGCTAAGACTGAACCAGAGAATGGTAAGGTTTATTAGACTTGCTTTACGAATGCATGGACATCAGATGATGTCAGGGGTATAAAGGTTAGCCATGTGATGGCTATGAGCTAAAGGGTCGGATGACCACGAGACTTGGATTGGAGTTGGATTGGATTTGGTGTGGATCATGACATATTCGGAGTATGGATTATTTCCTTGATATGTTCTACTTTAGTAGTTATCATGCTGAATAATCCTGTTATAACCTGATAACTTATATTGCTAGCTAGTTATGCCATGCCATGATAATTAATGTTGCCCTAATAATTGATGCATGCTTGAATGCCATGGATTGCTTTGCTTGGTGTATATGTTGGTTTGGTTTGCTTGCGAGTACATTCAAAAGTACTCAGCGGCCTTCAATGTGGCCAGGTTCACGTAAGGATTCGACGACCCCTAGCGAGGAGCCGGAGTGTTCGCAGGCTAGAAGAGTAACCCAGTCAGATCCCTGTGGATTGGAGCCACACCAAGACCCTGCTGCCTTAGATAGAGCTTTTTCCGCTGCCATCACCCTCGTAATATATCATGTAAGATTTATATATCCATTAATAGAAATGCTTGTGTTCATGATACTTGTTGTAAAAGCGCATGCCAGACTGATTTTCCTGGGTTGGTATATGCGGCGACTGTCTGGCTACAGTGGTATTCAGGCGGGGCGCCACAATACCCCCCGATACGATCCATAGATTCATCAAAATAAGCAAACTATGCAACAAAAACAGAAACTGTCTAAAACAGAATAGTCTATAAAGATCTATTTAAAAGCCATACTTTTGTAACTCCAAAAATTCTGAAAAATTAGGAAAACGTGGGCAATTAACATACCAATACTATGTAAAAATTTCGGATTTTTCTGACGCTCCAGTACAGAACCAAAATTCCAGCACTGGACGCAAAACTTTCTGTTTTCCAAACATCATCAATTATACTATCTTCCAAATCATCCCAAAGGCATTACTTGGCACAAACACTAATTCAAACATAAAAACATAATCATAACAGAAGCTATAATCATGCAAACACACAAGAACTTATTTTATCCATTGGGTTGTCTCCGAACAAGCTCTTTCTTTATAGCCATTAAGATAGGCTTGAGATTTCAATGATGCTCTCATGAAATATAATAATAGAAACACAAAGAGAGCATCATGAAGCATATGAAAAGCACACTTAAGTCTAACATACTTACTATGCATAGGCATTTTATAGGAGAACAAATTATCAAGACAAGCAATCTGTAGCATATGCAAGGAAGAAGAACGGAGCATTATCAATTTGAACTTCAAGAGAGGTAATTGAGTAACATGAAAATTTCTACAACCATATTTTCCTCTCTCGTAATAATTATATGTAGGATCATAGTCAAATTCAACAATATAGCTATCATATAAAATATTCTCTTCATGATCCACATGCATAAAAGTTTTATAATCTTCCAAGATAGTGAGATTAACATCAACTAAAGTCATGACCTCTCCAAGCCCACTTTTATCAAAAATTTCATAAGATTGAACACTCTCCAAAGTAGTGGGATCATTATTACCTAAAGTTGACACTCTTCCGAACCCACTTTTAATAGTATTGCAAATTTTATTATCAATAACATATTCATCATGAGGCTTAAATAAATTTTCAAGATCACAAGAAGCATCATCACCCCAATCATGATCATTGCAATAAGTAGTGCACATAACAAAATTTTCATCCCCAAGCTTGTAGATTTGCATATCATTAGCACAATTGACATTAATAGAATTTATAATAGCATCATTGCAATCATGCTTTTCATTCAAGGCGCTATCAAGTATGGGTGCTATAGCAATAATTTCATTTTTAACATACGGAACTATAGCAAGTTCATTTCTATAAGCATCATAAATATTGGCATCCTGGCCATAAGAATAGCAAGCATCACGTTCATCAAGAGGGGATAATTCAATCAAATCAACGGAATCATAATTATCTATAGATTTATCCATATCATTATTCTCTTCCAAAGCAGTAGACATTCTCTTAATAAATTCTTTAACATAGGCATTAGGAGCATAGTTTTCATAGCAATATTTAAGTATGTCAAAATTTTCAGATTTGTAGAGAGTAACATCATACTTTTCAATAAAAGAAGCAACTTCATAAGCACCCTTAAAAAGCAACAAATTCTTCAATTTGTTCGATATCATAGTAATTATAAACACCCTTGGCATAAGAAGACAAGATTTCATTATCATTAAACTCACATAGGTAGGGAAGGTGTTTTTTTAGGGTTCTTAGAGCAACAAGTAAAATCATAAATTTCACATAGATTCCAAGCATAGCATAGCAAACAATTTATTTGACGCCATAAGAGTCTCCCTTTTTGAGACAAACGGTGACGCACAAAATGAGCATGCTCATTTAATGATTTTCCCTCAACTAAACTAGTGGGGGTTTCAGCACGAGCACAAATGGATCGAAGATGATCCAAGTAGAAAACTTTAACTGGATCCATAGTATCTTATATTTTTGCTTTTACTTTCTGTTCTTGTGTGTTCGACATGAAGGCAATAAAAGCAAGCAAACAAGTAAAAATATTTTTGTGGTTTTGTAAAATATTTTAGAAGTGCGGGAGATGAAAAGGAGAGGCAAATACAAATAAAAGGTAAATAAAGTAAATGCAAGTGAATGATAATTTGTGTGAAGGTACTTGGTAATTTTGATGATGTCTCCCCGGCAACGGCGCCAGAAATTCTTCCTGCTACTTGTAGTATGCGTTGGTATTTCCCCCAAGAGGAGAGGATGATGCAGTACAGTAGAGATAAGTATTTCCTTCAGTTAAGAACCAAGGTTATCAATCCAGTAGGAGAACCAAGCAAAACTCCGTTAAAATGCACCTGCACACACAAGAGCAAACACTTGCACCCAACACAAATAAGGGGGTTGTCAATCCCCTTGGAGGTTACTTGCAAGGATTAAATCTTATAGAGGTAAATAGCTAAACTAAAATACTAATTAAAATAAAAGTATATAAATTACAGCAAGGTATTTTTAGGTTTTTTATATGATTAAGATAGACCCGGTGACCATAGTTTTCACTAGAGGCTTCTCTCTTGAGCACATAAGCATACGGTGGGTAAACAAATTACTGTTGGGCAATTGACAGAATAGCAAATAATTATGATGGATTCATGGCAATGATCATGTATATAGGCATCACGTCCGAGACAAGTAGACCGACTCCTGCTTGTATCTACTACTATTACTCCACCCATCGACCGCTATCCAGCATGCATCTAGGGTATTAAGTATGAAACAGAGTAACGCCTTAAGCCAGATGACATGATGTAGAGAAGCAAATTCAAGCAATATGAATAAACCCCATCTTTTTATCCTTAATGGCAACAATACAAGTACGTGTCATGTCCCTTTGTCACTGGGATTGAGCACCGCAAGATTGAACCCATCACAAAGCACCTCTCCCATTGCAAGATAAATCAATCTAGTAGGCCAAACTAAATCGATAGATCGGAGAGAAATACAAAGCTATAATAATCATGCATAAAAGAGTTCAGAGATGACTCAAATATTTCTCATGAATAATCTGATCATAAACTCACAATTCATCGGATCCCAACAAACACACCGCAAAAGAAGATTACATTGGATAGAACTCCAAGAACATCGAGGAGAACATTGTATTGAAGATCAAAGAGAGAGAAGAAGCCATCTAGCTACTAGCTATGGACCCATAGGTCTGTGGTAAACTACTCACACATCATCGGAAGGGCTGCAAGGTTGATGTAGAAGCCCTCCGTGGTCGATTCCCCCTCCGGCAGAGTACCGGAAAAGGCCTCCAGATGGGATCGCGGAAGAACAGAGGCTTGCGGTGGCGGAAAGGTTTTTTCTTCTGGCTCTCTCGGGGTTTCCCAATATTTGTGAATTTGTAGAAGTGGAATTAGGTCAAACGGAGTAACGTGGGCCCCACAAGGCAGCACGGCGCCCCCCCTGTAACATCCCCATGTATTAGCTACAGTGATCACCCCTTTTGATAATGCCAAATCATCATGATTAACAGTGCTTGGTCATCATTTGGATCATATCTCATTTCAAATTCCAATTCAAATTGAGAATTCAAATTTAAGGTGAATTTAAAAGTTGTTCAAATCCAGGAACTAAATAGTTCATAATATTGCAAATATTCCCAAAGCAATTATAAAAATAAACTCAACATTAATTGGATTATTTAAATGACTCTAACATCATGAAGCAGTACCAAAACAGCAATGTTAATCCATTTTTAATTAATTAAAATTCAAATGAAATCATTTTGCATTCAAACCTTTTTCTGGCAGTGTTAAATATTGCATATTATTTGTTGAGTCAAGTCACATATTTTAGAAAACTCAAATTGTGGCTAAACTATTTACAAAACAGAAACAAAAATAGAAAATAGAAAAAGAAAAGGGAAAAATAGAAAAAGGCCTGCTCTAACTGGGCCTAAGTCAAACTAGACGCAGCCCAGCCCAACTAGCCTTCCCCTACCTCGCGTTGTTCACCCGCGCGCGCGCTGTCGCCGCGCCCGCGCGCCTGAGCCTGCCCCCCCCCCCTCTCTCCCTGGTTGACAGCGGCCTCGCCCTCCGTGGAGGATAAGGGCAGAGCCCCCCGCACCCCCTGGCTCCTCCCTCGCCACTTCTCTCCCTCTCTCCCTCCTTTCCCCACCGCACCCGAGTGCGGCCATGGCGGCGCCTCCATAGATCACGCGGCCACCGTGCCCCGTTCACCTCCCCGACGTGTCCACCGTGCTCGCCGTCGTTGCCTACGTCGACCACGTCAACTGGAACGAGACGGGAGCCACCGCATCGCCTCCACGCCACCTTCTTCCTCCTCGGATCCCCGCCGCTGTCGTCGTCGTCTCCGGCCGCTCCGCGCCTCCCCGAGCCCACTGCCCGTCCCTATAGCATCGCAGTGAGCCCCGCCTCGCCTCCCCACTCTTTCCTGACCCGCGCTCGACCCATAGCTACCGTCCATTTCGTGCCCGAGCTCGCCGCCGCGCGAGCTCGTCGCCGGCAGCCGTCCGATGACCAAATAGCCCCACGCCAGTGCCCATTTAGCTCGCCTGCGCACGTAGATCTTTCCTGCCCCGCTGGTTCGAGCCGTTATGCGCTGCTGCTGCTGTTTCGCTGCTCGCCCGAGATCGCCACCGCCTCCGCTCATCGCCGGCGACCATTCCGGCCACCCCATGGCCAACCACCATCACCGTTCGACGCGCGGCAGAGTGCCCGTTCGAACAATCTAAACCGTGGCCTCGGAGACCCTCTGTACGCGTTTTCCGGCGAACTCCAGCGAAGTTCTGGCTATCGCCGCCGTGTTTTGCCTTGCCGGCGCTAACTGCTGACCTGGCGCTGACGTGGCTCCCCCTGAGTCGATGACAAGTGGGCCCAGTGGGTCCCGCTGGCCGGTTGACCCGGTCAACCCGCTGACTGGGCGGCCCCGTGTCACTGACATGCGGGCCCCGCCTAACTTAAACATTTTTATTAACAAATTAAAAGCTAATTATCTGTTAATTAAATTAATTACTAATTAGACACTGACCAGTAGGGCCCACCCTCTAATTAATCATTAATTAGTTTAAGTTAATCCTAATTAGCTACTGTGCCACTGACCAGTAGGTCCCACTGGTCAGGTTTGACCAGTCAACCGGCTGGGTTGACTGCTGACGTCATCATGACATTCTACTGACGTCACCTATCACTATTTTGGATAATTCGAATTAAATAATTCCAGAAATTCCAGAAAATGATTAAAACTTTGAAAAATCATATAAAATAAATAGTAACTCGGATGAAAATAATTTACATATGAAAAATGATCAGAAAAATATGAAGAATCTGAATATGCTACCCCCATACCTGCCACACCCCTCTAACATGATGAACATGGAACTTTCCCCTCCGATTCATCTGTCTGACAATTGCCCGGAGCTGGTAAAACACCTTTAGATGTTTTCCCGCTCCGACTAACTTGCGTAGTACTGCATTAGGGCACTCCTCGAATAATGTGTTGCCATGCCATGCATCTGTGATTGCATTTGTTGCTTGTATTTATTGTTTCTTCCCCCCTCTTCTCTCCGGTAGACCCCGAGACCGACGCTACTGCCGAGTACAACTACGCCCCTGACGACCAGCCCCTTTCAGCAGAGCTTCCAGGCAAGCAAAACCCCCTTGATCATTCCTATATCGCCTATACCTTCTCCCTCATGCTTGCATTAGATTTTACTACTGTAATTGCTTGCTCCAATTCTGATGCATAGCCTGATTTCTTCGCCTACTGGTGATACCTACCTGCTGTCCTATGATGCTTAGTTAGCTATGATGTTGATCCATCTGTGGCCCTTCACCTTGTCTGTATGCCATGCTTGTTATCGGGCCGTGATCACTCTGGGTGATGATCACGGATATACTTTCATTACTGCAATACTTATAAAACTCTGTTGTTACTTTACCTGTCATCCTAAACTGCTTAGAATAGGTTGGTTAGTGATCCATTGGTGACCCCTCACCCTTGTCCCTGTTGCCCCACTTTGTTACCAGTGCCTCGATCTTTGTGATCGATGAGTAGAGACCGTCACATCACCGCACACCCCCTTAGTTGTACGGCTCTGCAGGGCTACTATCGAGTGCCGAGGGTGATACCTCGTACTGCACCCCTGATGATATCTCTGTAGTATAGCACATCGGTGGTGATTGCAGAGGGTGATTCCTCGCTTTCCCCTTCCCGATGATGACTCTGCCGTGCAACCCCTCAAGTAGGAAACCATCGAGGGTGATTCCTCCTGGTTCTCCTTAACGGATTACATCGAGCAAGAATCCAT
The DNA here is from genome assembly GCA_039707655.1 of Elymus sibiricus. Taxonomy (NCBI): domain Eukaryota; kingdom Viridiplantae; phylum Streptophyta; class Magnoliopsida; order Poales; family Poaceae; genus Elymus; species Elymus sibiricus. The sequence continues at coordinate 323,104,085 of CM077674.1, read as the reverse complement.
CAAGGGTTATTCCTCGGGTTCCCTTGATGTTTTGGACACACGGTTACCATGACTTGTACCTCAGACCTTTGTTACAGGCGGGTCGACCCCGAGGGGTACCCGCGGGGAAATGTGAAGTCGGGTTGACCTGGAGGGTACCCGCGAGATAATTACGAGGCACGGCCGGGCAGGCAGAGACTGCCCTAGAGAGGGATGGGCCTGACCCTTGTTTCACTTCCTCGAGACGGGACGACAGGAGTACTGATCGTCACCGCGAGCTCCCAAACATGCATAACGGATTTGGGTATTTGATCTGAGTTGGCTACGTGCCTATACGCACTACCACCACGTGGGATAATGGTTATGGGACCCTCTACGTCATATGTATCAGCCGAAAGCTCTTCAGATGTCACAGCTCAGAGATGCGGGCTGATTGTTGGGGTGGGCTGGTTACGTCACTTGTGTATACAGTGTTGCGCCTGGGCCCCGACCACCCACGCAATGTGCAGGAGTGCAATGGGCGATGGCCCAAGACCCCTTCGCACTTAGGATTTAGACCGGCGTACTGACCTCTCTGCTGAGCCTAGGTAGGACTGCGTCGTGTCGATCACCCGAGGCCGGGTATTACCCAGCAAGTGTGTCCGGCCAGATGTGATCGAGCGTGTTGGGTAACCGTAGTGCACCCCTGCAGAGAAGTTATCTATTCGAATAGCCGTGTCCACAGTAACAGGACGCTCAGTGTTGTATCCCGAACTACTACAACTTGAACTGAATACATGTTACTTTAACTGTAAGCTCCGGGATCGCTTTCTCGCAGGGAGTCGAGGAAGGATCTCTGGGCTTTGCTATTACATGCTTGTTACTTTATAATATGCTAATCTGCACTCTTCTAATGCTGCAAGATGCTGAAGATGCTAGTCTTCGATAGGCTAGGCCTTCCCCCCCCCCCTGTTCTGGCATTTCTGCAGTTTAGTCCAAAGATATAGCCCCATTCCTTTGATACCGATGCATACTTAGCATAGATCTGATGTCAGTCTTGCGAGTACTTTGGATGAGTACTCACGGTTGCTTTGCTACCCTTTCTCCCATACCCGATTGCTGCGACCAGATGACGGATCCCAGGAGCCAGCTGCTACCGCCGACGACTGCTACTACACTTCCGGTGGAGCCTACTACTACGTGGAGACCGACGACCAGGAGTAGATTCGGAGGCTCCCGGGCAGGAGGCCTGCGCCTTTCCGATCAGTGTCGTTGTTATGCTAGCCTTCTTAAGGCAAACTTGTTTAACTTTGTGTCTGTACTCAGATACTTTTGCTTCCGCTGATGCTTGTATGACTCGAGCTTATGTATTCGAGCCCTCGAGGCCCCTGGCTTGTAATATAAAGCTTGTATGACTTTATTTGTGTTTAGAGTTGTGTTGTGATATCTTCCCGTGAGTCTCTGATCTCGACCGTGTGCATTTGCGTTTATGATTAGTGCACGGTCGAGCAGGGGCGTCACAAGTTGGTATCAGAGCCGACTGCCTGTAGGAAGCCCCCTTGCAATTCCTTGGTCGATGTTGAGTCTAGTATATGAAAAACTATATTTTACAAACATGGCTGTGTGGCTTACGGGCCCACGTTGCCAATGCGTGGTATTAGGATCTTTTATTCCTCTTCCTTACTCTGGGATTCTACTCTCTCTTCTATTCGGGTTAAAAATTTACTAACTCTGACTCTAGGTTCTCGTAATCACATCCATCCGGAGAGCTGGATTGTCTGCAATTAATCCTTTCCATTGGTCTATTTAATCTGATCATCACATTTTCTTTTCCATTGGTCTGTTTAACCTTTCTGGTAATCTAGCTTTTATCTGTGCAGTGATAATTCCCTGCTTAAGCCAACACCCCCAATTGATTGTCCTCTGACTTGCCTTGCTGTCGTGACCGTGTAAGATGTCACTGCCTTCCCACTCTTAATCCACACCCACTACAGTTCCACAGGATCAAAACCTGACTCTCCTATATATCCTTTACCCGTGCAGGACTCAGATGCCTTCAGGTATCGATTGGCCTGCTGTTGGAGGTCACACACCTGCACGTGGACCTCTTCTCCCAGTTTGAGATCGGGTTCTGCATCAGAGTAATCACGGAGCACAAGACCTTTCTGCCATGGACACTCATCGTCCGCACCTGCAGTTACCTGGTTTCAGTAGTTTTCCCCGACGTTGATATGGCCTTTGCTATGTCCCGTTGTTGTATTCCCTATCGCGTGCCTGCGCGCCGCCTAGTATGTCTAGCTGTTTGGATTTCCGAACTTATGTTGTCCGTATGTAACCGACTTTGTGTATGGATCTGTATGTCTTAATTGACTACTGTTATGAATCTATTGCACTACTTGTTCATTGTCGTGTTACATCATGTTTATCTCTAAACACTTGCGGTTGCTTTTACTAAACCACCCCTTGTTAAATCTTTAGCAGGATGGTTAGATCCACAGGTCGTGGTCGTGGCCGTGGTGCCAACGATCCACCCCTGCCAGACTATATGGCAGCTATAATGCAGCAATTCGAGCTGAACCGCCAGTTCATGGTCGGGATCATGGCTCAGTTTCCAAACCAGAACCAGAATGCTCAGAATCAGCAACCTGCCCCAATAACTCTGCAGGAGCTTGTGCGTCTCAGCCCTACTGTTTTCCGCAACTCTGAACAGCCACTGGATGCTGATGACTGGCTTCGCGACATCGCCTTCGAGATGGAATCTGCCAATGTCGCCCCTGACAACCTCGTCACCTTTGCGTCCTACTTCTTGAAGGGTCCCGCTGCTCAATGGTGGAACACCCACAGGCGTTCACTACCTGCTGGGACAGTCGTTACCTGGATCGAGTTTCAGACTGCTTTCCGTGCCCGCTACATTCCTCAGGGAATCATGGACCGGAAGAAAAGAGAGTTTTGCAACCTCACTCAGGGCAGTAAGATCGTCGAAGCTTACCAGTGGGAATTCTTTGAATTATCCCGCTATGCTGAAGAAGACATTGCTACTGATGCCCGCAGACAAGAAAAGTTCCGTGACAGACTTCACCCAGACCTCAAGGTTGCACTTGCCGTTCATGACTTCACCAACTTCGCCACCCTGGTGAACAAGGCTATCCAGGTTGAGACCGCTCAGATGGAACACAAGAATGCCATCAAGCGCCACCATGACGTTGGCTCATCTTCGGGCTCGTCATCACAGAAGTGCCGTATCTGGATTTCTCACAGCATGTACCATCCAGCTGCACCTCCTCCACCACTGGAGCAGCCAAGACCTCAGGTTCCACTGCTTTGAGCTCCTGCTCCCCGTCCTGATAATGGGCTCTGCTTCAAGTGTGGCCGTCCAGGTCATCGTTCCAGAGAATGCCCTCAGAATCAGAATCAGAATCAGCTTGCACTTCCCTCTGTTGGCCGTGGTAACAATCAGCCTCGCAACAATAATGCCAGACCTTCTTATGGTCGTGGTCAAGCTAACCATGTTGATCTGAATGAAGCTCAAGATCAGCTTGCTACTGTGAACGGTACTATCCTTGTTCGCTCAGCACCACCTCCTGTTTTAATTGATTCAGGAGCATCGCATTCAATTTATGCTAAAATCCTTTGCATTTACGCATGACATTAGATGTGAACCGTTGCACAATCCGTTAATGGGAAATTCTTCCGCGGGCCCATGCCAAGCCTCCTTGGTATGAATACCCCGACCTTTCCCTTCTACCTCCTGAATACTCGGGACGAGAATTTCTTTTAGAGGAGGAGAATTGTAACATCCCCATGTATTAGCTACAGTGATCACCCCTTTTGATAATGCCAAATCATCATGATTAACAGTGCTTGGTCATCATTTGGATCATATCTCATTTCAAATTCCAATTCAAATTGAGAATTCAAATTTAAGGTGAATTTAAAAGTTGCTCAAATCCAGGAACTAAATAGTTCATAATATTGCAAATATTCCCAAAGCAATTATAAAAATAAACTCAACATTAATTGGATTATTTAAATGACTCTAACATCATGAAGCAGTACCAAAACAGCAATGTTAATCCATTTTTAATTAGTTAAAATTCAAATGAAATCATTTTGCATTCAAACCATTTTCTGGCAGTGTTAAATATTGCATATTATTTATTGAGTCAAGTCACATATTTTAGAAAACTCAAATTGTGGCTAAACTATTTGCAACACAGAAACAAAAATAGAAAACAGAAAAGGAAAAGGAAAAATAGAAAAAGGCCTGCTCTAACTGGGCCTAAGTCAAACTAGACGCGGCCCAGCCCAACTAGCCTTCCCCTACCTCGCACTGTTCACCCGCGCGTGCGCTGTCGCCGCGCCCGCGCGCCCGAGCCTGCCCCCCCCTCTCTCCCTGGTCGACAGCGGGCGCGCCCTCCGTGGAGGATAAGGGCAGAGCCCCCCGCACCCCCTGGCTCCTCCCTCGCCACTTCTCTCCCTCTCTCCCTCCTTTCGCCACCGCACCCGAGTGCGGCCATGGCGGTGCCTCCATAGATCACGCGGCCACCGTGCCCCGTTCGCCTCCCCGACGTGTCCACCGTGCTCGCCGTCATCGCCTACGTCGACCACGTCAACTGGAACGAGCCGGGAGCCACCGCATCGCCTCCACGCCGCCTTCTTCCTCCTCAGATCCCCGCCACTGTCGTCGTCGTCTCCGGCCGCTCCGCGCCTCCCCGATCCCACTGCCCGTCCCTACAGCATCGCGGTGAGCCCCGCCTCGCCTCCCCACTCTTTCCTGACCCGCGCGCGACCCGTAGCTACCATCCTCTTCGTGCCCGAGCCCGCCGCCGCGCGAGCTCGTCGCCGGCAGCCGTCCGATGACCAAATAGCCCTGCGCCAGTGCCCATTTAGCTCGCCTGCGCGCGTAGATCTTCCCTGCCCATTTGGTTCGAGCCGTTACGCGCTGCTGCTGCTGTTTCACTGCTCGCCCGAGATCGCCACCGCCTCCGCTCGTCGCCGGCGACCATTCCGGCCACCCCACGACCAACCACCATCACCGTTCGACGCGCGGCAGAGTGCCCGTTCGAACAAGCTAAACCGCGGCCTCGGAGACCCTCTGTACGCGTTTTCCGGCAAACTCCGGCGAAGTTCCGGCCGTCGCCGCCGTGTTTTGCCTCACGGGCGCTAACTGCTGACCTGGCGCCGATGTGGCGCCCCCAGAGTCGATGACAAGTGGGCCCAGTGGGTCCTGCTAGCCGGTTGACCCGGTCAACCCGCTGACTGGGCGGCCCCGTGTCACTGACATGCGGGCCCCGCCTAATTTAAACATTTTTATTAATAAATTAAAAGCTAATTATCTGTTAATTAAATTAATTACTAATTAGACACTGACCAGTAGGGCCCACCCTCTAATTAATCATTAATTAGTTTAAGTTAATCCTAATTAGCTACTGTGCCACTGACTAGTGGGTCCCACTGGTCAGGTTTGAGTAGTCAACCGGCTGGGTTGACTGCTGATGTCATCATGACGTTCTGCTGACGTCACCTATCACTGTTTCGGATAATTCGAATTAAATAATTCCAGAAATTCCAGAAAATGATTAAAACTTTGAAAAATCATATAAAATAAACCGTAACTTGGATGAAAATAATTTATATATGAAAAATGATCAGAAAAATATGAAGAATCCGAATATGATACCCTCATACCTGCCACACCCCTCTAACATGATGAACATGGAACTTTGAAACTTTCCCCTCCGATTCATCTGTCCGATAATTGTCCGGAGCTGGTAAAACACCTCCAGATGTTTTCCCGCTCCGACTAACTTGCGTAGTACTGCATTAGGGCACTCCTCGAATAACGTGCTGCCATGCCATGCATCTGTGATTGCATTTGTTGCTTGTATTTATTGTTTCTTCCCCCCTCTTCTCTCCGGTAGACCCCGAGACCGACGCTACTGCCGAGTACAACTACGCCCCTGACGACCAGCCCCTTTCAGCAGAGCTTCCAGGCAAGCAAAATCCCCCTGATCATTCCTATTTCGCCTATTCCTTCTCCCTCTTGCTTGCATTAGATTTTACTACTGTAATTGCTTGCTCCTATTCTGATGCATAGCCTGCTTTTGTAACCTGCTGTTGTTACTTTACCTGTCATCCAAAACTGCTTAGAATAGGTTGGTTAGTGATCCATTGGTGACCCCTCACCCTTGTCCCTGTTGCCCCGCTTTGTTACCAGTGCCTCGATCTTTGTGATCGATGAGCAGAGACCGTCACATCACCGGACACCCCCTTAGTTGTACGGCTCTGCAGGGCTACTATCGAGTGCCGAGGGTGATACCTCGTACTGCACCCCTGATGATATCTCTGTAGTATAGCACATCGGTGGTGATTGCGGAGGGTGATTCCTCGCTTTCCCCTTCCCGATGATGACTCTACCGTGCAACCCCTCAAGTAGGAAACCATCGAGGGTGATTCCTCCTGGTTCTCCTTAACGGATTACATCGAGCAAGAATCCATCAAGGGTGATTCCTCGGGTTCCCTTGATATTTTGGACACACGGTTACCATGACTTGTACCTCAGACCTTTGTTACAGGTGGGTCGACCCCGAGGGGTACCCGCGGGGAAATGTAAAGTCGGGTTGACCTAGAGGGTACCCGCGAGATAATTACGAGGCACGGCCGGGCAGGCAGAGACCGCCCTAGAGAGGGATGGGCCTGACCCTTGTTGCACTTCCTCGAGACGGGACGACAGGAGTACTGATCGTCACCGCGAGCTCCCAAACACGCATAACGGATTTGGGTATTTGATCTGAGTTGGCTACGTGCCTATACGCACTACCACCACGTGGGATAATGGTTATGGGACCCTCTACGTCGTATGTATCAGCCGAAAGCTCTTCAGATGTCACAGCTCAGAGATGCGGGCTGATTGTTGGGGTGGGCTGGTTACGTCACTTGTGTATACAGTGTCGCGCCTGGGCTCCGACCACCCACGCAACGTGCAGGAGTGCAACGGGTGATGGCCCAAGACCCCTTCGCACTTAGGATTTAGACCGGCGTGCTGACCTCTCTGCTGAGCCTAGGTAGGACTGCGTCGTGTCGATCACCCAAGGCCGGGTATTACCCAGCAAGTGTGTCCGGCCAGATGTGATCGAGCGTGTTGGGTAACCGTAGTGCACCCCTGCAGGGAAGTTATCTATTCGAATAGCCGTGTCCACGGTAACAGGACGCTCAGTGTTGTATCCCGATCTACTACAACTTGAACTGAATACATGTTACTTTAACTGTAAGCTCCGGGATTGCTTTCTCGCAGGGAGTCGAGGAAGGATCTCTGGGCTTTGCTATTACATGATTGTTACTTTATAATATGCTAATCTGCACTCTTCTAATGCTGCAAGACGCTGAAGATGCTAGTCTTCGATAGGCTAGGCCTTCCCCCCTGTTCTGGCATTTCTGCAGTTTAGTCCAAAGATATAGCCCCATTCCTTTGATACCGATGCATACTTAGCATAGATCTGATGTCAGTCTTGCGAGTACTTTGGGTGAGTACTCACGGTTGCTTTGCTACCCTTTCTCCCATACCCGATTGCTGCGACCAGATGACGGATCCCAGGAGCAAGCTGCTACCGCCGACGACTGCTACTACACTTCCAGTGGAGCCTACTACTACGTGGAGACCGACGACCAGGAGTAGATTCGGAGGCTCCCAGGCAGGAGGCCTGCGCCTTTTCGATCAGTGTCGTTGTTATGCTAGCCTTCTTAAGGCAAACTTGTTTAACTTTGTGTCTGTACTCAGATACTTTTGCTTCCGCTGATGCTTGTATGACTCGAGCTTATGTATTCGAGCCCTCGAGGCCCCTGGCTTGTAATATAAAGCTTGTATTATTTGTGTTTAGAGTTGTGTTGTGATATCTTCCCGTGAGTCTCTGATCTCGACTATGTGCATTTGCGTGTATGATTAGTGCACGGTCGAGCAGGGGCATCACACCCCCCCCCCCGGGGCGCGCCCTGGTGTCTTGTGGAGCCTACATGAGGCTTCTGGCCTCCTCCCAAGGCTTCCCAGGTTTCTTTTGTCTAGAAAAAAATCTCCAAAAAGTTTCGTGGCATTTGGACTTCATTTGGTACTGTTTCTCTCAAAAGCCAAAAACAAGCAGAAAACAGCAACTGGCACTGGGCACTAGGTTAATAGGTTAGTCCAAAAAAATGATATATAATTGCATACAATTGCATATAAAAACATCCAAGATTGATACTATAATAGCATGGAACAATCAAAAATTATAGATACGTTGGAGACGTATCATCGCCACTGAGAAAGTTCGCGTGGAGGGACAAACAGAGGAGAAAAATGCAGTGCGAACGCCATGGCAGCATCAATGTAGTAGGACGATGGAGAGGAGGCCGAAAGGAACGATGTCGGGATGGCACCAGTGTAGTAGGATACCGCGAGGAGGCCTAGAGGAACCACACCGATGATGGCGTCAGTGTAGTACGATGCGGGCGAGGAGGCCGAGAGGAACAACACCGACGATGGCGTCAGTGTAGTATGATGCGGGCGAGGAGGCCGAGAGGAACCACGCCTGCGGTGGTGACAGTGCAGCAAGACGTAGGAGAGGAGGTCGAGAGGAACAACACCGGTAGTGGTGCCGGTGTAGTAGGATGCAGGAGAGGAGGCCGAGAGGAGGATTAGAAGGGATGAAGGAGATTAAGGAGTGTCATTAAAAACATATCACCCATATGCATATGTACAGTTCGTGAGGAGGATGTAGATATACTCGTCTACGATCGTCGAAACAGAAAACGTGGAATACGAAAGTCGTGTGGAACTGAAGATGAAGCTACTGGTCAAAGGAAATTTCAAACGGTCAACTGAGTGCGACGAATTTGATAAAATTCATTCAGAATAGCTTGAAACATGAAAATGAACTTGAACATCTACAATGGATGAAACTATGAACCGATCGCCTGAATGGAACCACAACATCGGAGTGCTTCTTTTTCGTGTAGACCTTACCTCAAATAGAAGCATTGTTGTGTTGATTAGAAGGGACTAATAAGTGGACAAGATTAGGAGTTAAACAAATAGACCATGTGCAACTTCACAACTTCACGTACACCCATATATGAGACAAAACGAGGCTGCATCACTAGACCAACCCACGTGCGCTCGGCCGCATCCCTTGAGCCTGGCTCGCTGGAAACTGCGGATTTGAGCGTTCCTAGTGAGACAGGCCCAGAGATGCTTTAAAGTTCGTGCTATGCAGGCCCAACAGTGAATGCTGGCAAGCAAACGGGCCAAATTCTTCCCGCGTGGGCCAGGTTGAGGTGTATGCAAGCTACCAAACATGTCCAAGGTGTACAATGGGGAGTAGCTATCAGCGAAAAATGAGATGAGGAGCCGGAGGTTGGGCGGTGGTGACGTGCGTCGCAACCTGCAGGGACATCTTATTTTTCTAGGGGTCGAACCGTCTAGGTTAAATTTATGAGGTGACAATATCCGTGCACATAGACAACCACCAGACACACTCTTAATTTCAAGTGACCAAAGTATGTCTCCAATCACGCAACTACACAGTGTTTGGTTGTATACACAAGATATGATTAAAAGTTAACAGCTACACATAACACACAGAGTTACACAGTGCCATGGCGACTGCGTTGGACGGTGGAGACGACGCAACCAACTAATTTGCCGCACCGCCGCGGCCACCATCCACCGCATCCGACGGCGGAGCGGCAAACTAGTTGCTTGCGTCGTCACCAGAGAGAAATTTCGCCCGGAGGGACGAACAAAGGAGAAAAAATACAGTGCGAACGCCATGGCAGTGTCAGTGTAGTAGGACGAGGGAGAGGAGGCCGAAAGGAACGACACTGGGGACGGCACCAGTGTAGTAAGACGCCGCGAGGAGACCTAGAGGAACAACGCCGATGATGGCGTCAGTGTAGTACAATGCGAACGAGGAGGCCGAGAGGAACAACGCCAACGACAGTGTAGTATGATGCGGGCGAGGAGGCCGAGAGGAACCACGCCGGCGGTGGTGACAGTGCAGCAAGACGTAGGAGAGGAGGTCGGGAGGAACAACGCCGATAGTGGTGCCAGTGTAGTAGGACGCGGGAGAGGAGGTCGAGAGAAACAACGCCGACAGTAGTGCCAGTGTAGTAGGACGCAGGAGAGGAGCCCGAGAGGAGGATTAGAAGGGATGAAGGAGATTAAGGAGTGTCATTAAAACATATCACGCAATTGATGTACAGTTCGTGAGGAAGATGTAGATCTACTAGTCTATGATCGTCGAAACGGAAAATGTGCAACATGAAAGTCGTGTGGAACTGTGAGATGAAGCTACTGGTCAAAGGAAATTCCAAACGGTCGACTGTGCGCAACGAATTTGACAAAATCCATTCAAAATAGCTTCAAACATGAACATGAACTTGAACATCTACAATGGATGAAACTAGGAACCGATCGCCTGAATGGAACCACAACATCCAGGTGCTTATTTTTCATGTAGACCTTACCTCGAATAGAAGCACTGTTGTGTAGATTAGAAGGGACTAATAAGTGGACAAGATTAGGAGTTAAACGAACAGATGATGTGCAACTTCATGTACACCCACGTATATGAGACAAAACGAGGCTGCATCACTGGACCAACCCACGTGCGCTCGGCTGCATCCCTCGAGCCTGACTTGCTAGAAACTGCCGATTCACCAAAAAAGGGTTTCCTCCCACTTTATATTATAAAGCAACCATCACCGATTACAACCGAGAGACCAATACAAACACACACCACCACCGCACGCAACACACACACCCAAGTCAAGATACAAAGGTGCCGGGCACCGACACACCACCCCACCGACAACCAAGCAAACTACAGATGAACAGGAAGACCGCTTCGAGCCGACGGAGACCTCCACCATGAGCATCCACAATAGAGAGGTGAGCCGGACAACAACCAAGCCAGGACTCCAACGCGGTGCCTCCCAGAAGGGTACGACCATGGATAGCCACCATCGCCCGATCTCGAAGATCAGGTTTTCACCCGGAGCAAGACTACGGGAGTGGGAACACCACGATGGAGCCTTCAGGAAGGATACGGTGTCAACGGCTGCCACCATCGTCGGCCAGTCAAAGGACTGGGCAAGTGGTGTACCCCGGCGCTCACACCCCTCCGTCGCACCCTAACTCCGTCAACCACCCGCAACCACGCCACCCGCGTGGCCATGGTTGCCCGCCCGCACCTGAGACGCACGCTCTGCCCCCAAGCGCCGCGCCTCCCGCCGCCAGAGCCGCCACCCTGCAACCAGACAACCCCGAGACCCCGAAACTGCCGATTTGAGCGTTCCTAGTGAGACAGGCCCAGAGATGCTTTAAAGTTCGTGTTATGTGATACGTCTCCAACGTATCTATAATTTTTGATTGTTCCATGCTATTATAGTATCAATCTTTGATGTTTTATATGCAATTATATGCCATTATATATCATTTTTTGGGACTAACTTATTAACCCAGTGCCAGTTGCTGTTTTTTTGCTTGTTTTTGTCTTTTCAGAAAATCATTATCAAAAAGAGTCTAAACAAGAAAAAAACTTTGAATTAATTTTTTTGGACCAGAAGAGACACACGAAGCTTCGGGAGAAGACCAGAGGAGCCACGAGGGATCCACAAGCTCGGAGGGCGTGCCCTGGGGGGTAGGGCGCACCCCCCAGGCTTGTGGGCCCCTCGTAGCCCCTCCTGACCTAATTCCAGCTCTATAAATTCCCAAATATTCCCAATATACCAGAGAGACAGAAGAGAAAACCTTTCCGCCGCTGCAAGCCTCTGTTCTTCCGCGATCCCATCTGGAGGCCTTTTCCGGTACTCTGCCAGAGGGAGAATCGATCACGGAGGGCTTCTTCATCAACCTTGCTGCCCCTCCGATGATGTGTGAGTAGTTTACCACAGACCTACGGGTCCATAGCTGGTAGCTAGATGGCTTCTTCTCTCTCTCTTTGATCTTCAATACCATGTTCTCTTCGATGTTCTTGGAGTTCTATCCGATGTAATCTTCTTTTGCGATGTGTTTGTTGGGATCCGATGAATTGTGAGTTTATGATCAGATTATTCATGAGAAATATTTGAGTCGTCTCTGAACTCTTTTATGCATGATTATTATAGCTTTGTATTTCTCTCCGATCTATCGATTTGGTTTGGCCAACTAGATTGGTTTATCTTGCAATGGGAGAGGTGCTTTGTGATGGGTTCAATCTTGCGGTGCTCAATCCCAGTGACAGAAAGGGACATGACACGTATTTGTATTGCTGCCATTAAGGATAAAAAGATGGGGTTTAATCATATTGCTTGAGTTTACTTTGTCTACATCATGTCATCTTGCTTAAGGCGTTACTCTGTTTCATACTTAATACCCTAGATGCATGCTGCATAGCGATCGATGGGTGGAGTAATAGTAGTAGATGCAGGCAGGAGTCGGTCTACTTGTCTCGGACGTGATGCCTATATACATGATCATTGTCATGAATCCGTCATAATTATTTGCTTTTCTATCAATTGCCCAACAGTAATTTGTTTACCCACCGTATGCTATGTGTTCGAGAGAGAAGCCTCTAGTGAAAACTATGGCCCCCGGATCTACTTTTATCATATATTAAAATAAAAAATACATTGCTGCAATTTATTTACTTTTATTTTTTATTTAGTATTTTAGTTTGTGCGCTCGGCTGCATCCATCGAGCCTAGCTCAGTGGAAACCACCTATTCAAGCGTTCCTGGCAAAACAGGCCCAGAGATGCTTTAAAATTCATGATATACAGACCCAACAGCAAACGGGCCAAATTCATCATGGGCAGGCCTAGTTTTATACGGTGGGGGAGGCTATCAACGAAAGATGAGATGGGGGAGCCGGAGGATGGGCGGTGGTAACGTGTGTCGCAACCTGCAGGTACAGCTGATTTTTCTAGAGGTCGAACCGTCTAGGTTAAATTTATGAGGTGAGAATATCCGTGCACATATACAACCACATATGAGGTGAGAATATCCGTGCACATATACAACCACCAGACACACTCTTAATTTCAAGTGACCAAAGTAACATTCAGTAACATGAACTACTCTAAATTAATAATTTTGGCAGCGACAGATTACTTAGAATTACTCGTATCTTTACGGGAGAACATAAAGAGTGAATAATGGCAGCCAGCTTCATCAACCATCACTATCCATCTTCATGTGCTATCCAGTCTCTGGATGTACACATATGGTAATATGGACTGATCAACTTGCAGCAGGCTGCAGTCACATGCAAAAGAAAGACATGTAGACATTCAGTTAGGGTAAAATTAAATATAGTATATGCCACTGCTATTTTTAGCACTTCAAAGAAATAAGTTGGACACAACCTGAGGAAAGAATGCAGCAATTGTTGGACAAAAATAAATAACACTAGTAAGCCTGAGTAACCACTGTTGCATAGGACTGCAGACGTTATTGAAGAACAAATGGACATGCTATGCAGGTACAACATGACAAATGAACAGAAGAAAAGAAGGCTACTCCATTATACATAGAACACCGCAGCAATGGTACATTTCACTTGCAAAAACTTAAAAGGAACCATTAGAAGAAAAAACGGATTTAATCCATTATACATATGACCAAGATTCAAAATAGTTTTAGAGCCCTCCTTTTCAGTTTAGAAGTACAGTTCTCCATTTTCACAATAAGCGAGGGTAGATGGAAATGGTATCATATACTTTTCAAACATAGTGGCCAAATTAAATATTACGTTAACATTGTGTAAAACTAAAATAAACCAAAAGGTATACATTCTTAAAAGGTTTGCCAATTAACAAGTAGATATATATTCTTAAAAGGTTAACTAAGTTGATTCCTTAGCAATTGTTCATTGCCCATCTTTCTTTAACAGGCCTTAATTTTTGGGAAGAATTAGGCGTGATGGAAATGTTAGGGCAATCCTAATCAGATCCAGTCTCAATCTTCAGATTACAGACTTTCCTGCTGAGAAAAACCTATGGAATCTGATGAGAACATCATGATAGTTGGTAGTTAATTCCAGCCCGAACAACTCAATCATATATGCCACTGAATGCTCAGATTCAATTTACAACTTGCTTGCAGGGAAGAACCTATGGAATCTGATGAGAAACTGATGATAGTAATTAATTCCAGCCTAAACAACTCTCTCCACCACATGCAAATCACCATTCCATGGGAATTCAGGCAAATCAACAATACACACAACAAAGCTAACTGTAAATGAGCTGCTTCTAACAACTATATGTGCTAGTCACTTGTGAAGCATAACCGGCATGGTGTAATCAGGAGGACACATGTCCAACTCGAGATCAAGAAACCCATATGAACACATAAATCTGCAGCGAACGATTCGTAGTGAGATTACAGTGGGTCGGCAGGGCAATCAAGGGATTATGTTAGATCTTTAGGTAGAAGCCATTGATGGGGTGGTGCTGCAGATCCAGGAACAAGACCACCTCCAGGGCAGCATCGAGGATAAGGATGGCTGGTGAGGAATGTAGTGGTAGCAGTGGCAATGAGGGAGGCGGCCATGCCAACAGTGGAAGTGGAAAATGTCACAGGTAGCAGAGGTCACAGCCAATGTTCAGGAATCGTTAACTGGTAACAGGAATCGTTAACTGGTAACTGCTCGGTCAACTGGGGGGTAGGGGATTAATCGGCGAATCGACCAATAAATCAGTTAAACGGCTACTCGGTGACCCTTCAAGCAACTATTAATCAGCCAGTGAACTGATCAATCAGACGATTTTTTGAACAGTGATCACACTAATGCAGTCAACGACGACAGCACGGTTCTAAGTTCTACCTTCTGAACTCTTGCGAGCTACACGGGTTCCCAATTTACAAGTTAAGGCAGCCCACCTGAAACAGCTTGCACTGTGTGTTTGCACCACAAGCATGTGGGGTGTGCTTGCAGGGTGAGCTAGTGGTTTAGTGGGCAGGCACGTCCCACTTGCACCCCTGGACATTTCATTCTAATTGATTACACGAATACTAGTATTCATAGGCTATGGAAATAAAAGATAATTGTTGTCCTACACCATAACCTAAATATGGCT
Source organism: Elymus sibiricus (assembly GCA_039707655.1). Classification (NCBI taxonomy): domain Eukaryota; kingdom Viridiplantae; phylum Streptophyta; class Magnoliopsida; order Poales; family Poaceae; genus Elymus; species Elymus sibiricus. Next base: position 323,089,035 of record CM077674.1, on the reverse strand, counting down.
ATGTTATCTACGATGTGCCGTAGGTGGTCCGGTCTAATGAAGACAGAACATTCCTGTTCTGAGCAAGAAAAGAAAAACAATTCTCAACAGCCCAGCAAAAATATGTCCTCTTTAGGGGTGGTTCATTTCCCAAATATTACACCTGTGTTAAACCATAATAGAGCTGTACATTGTTCTGATGTGCTCATGAACGCAAAATTCTGCCTGAAGGCTGATGGGGAAACTCCACGAGCATAAGCAAGCCTCATGGATGCCTGCTTCATTATATGAGAAGTGGACTGGTCTGAAACAAATGAACAGTCTCTAATGAACAGTTTTTATTGATTGAGTCCCTTCATACCCTCCCTGTCATATAGTCTGGTCTATTTGAACTGATAGACTGTGGTCAGTAATGTGGGTGAGTTAACAGAAACAGAAAGAGAGGGATTTAAATTCCTGGTAAACAAAAGGCTACATATAACAGATCCAATGCAAATATGGGATCTTATTACCGGATAAGCCTTTAGGCCCTGCTTGGATTAGGGGTATTTTTGTGTGCGCACATGAAAAATACCCCCAATCCGAGCAGAAAATGTTTTATGAGCGCAAGTTTACCGGCGCCAGTGAATGAAGACCAAGGATGGTACCGGACAGACATCCTTACAGCTACACGGACTCACCGGCGCCCCAGGCCAACCATATCCCTATTCCCTACCAAGAACAACCTCTTCTACCGAAAAGAAGTAAAGACATGTGTGTGGCAAGGATCCTAATTAATTTGATCAGCTTTCAGGAATCGAATAAAAACACCTTTCAGGAATCAAAATAGCAGAATTAGAAGTTCTTACCGAAATCGGTTGAGAAACTAGATGTGCCGGCTGCGTCGAAGATCTCGATCCGTGGACGAACCTCTAGGACCAGAGTCAATGACCAAGGGAGGGGTCAGTCCGGGATCTTCCAAGGGTGGCGGCGCATACGGTCTAGTATAGCGGATGTGCCTGGCCCAGAAGCGTGCCCCGTACACCGTGGCGGCAGTGCTCAGGCCCGCGAGCGCGGAGATGCCGACGGCGCGAGGTCCACGACCGACTGGCAGGCACATGCCGGTGGCGAACCCGGGAAGGACGAAGCTCCAGAAGTCGTCGTTCTTGCGCGCCGAGACCATCGCGAAGCGGAAGGCTTCTATGAGGCCGCAATAGGCGGCTAAACTACCGCCAACGCGGGGCGCGCTTATGCGGACAGCCTGAGCGCCGGCGGCGAGGCGCCGGCCATTGGGCGAGTTGTGAAGGCCCTTGATGAAGTGGTACGGGGAGCCGCCTATGGCGCCCAACGCGAAACCCAATCCAGCCGAGTCGATGATGCAATCCGGGAACAGCATGATATCCGGGTGAGGCATCTCACGGCGATGGCGGCGGCGGGCGGCGCGGCGTGAAAAGCCTAATGTCTAACTGCGAACCGCTAAGGGTTCAGATTAATGCTTTTTTTATAGGCAAGGTTCAGATTACTGTTTTTTCTTTTTTGAGAAAAGGTTCAGATTACTGCTAGTTTGCATCTACTCCATACGGGCCGGCATGGCATGGCCGGCCTACAAAAAGGCCTGACGCGGCACGACCAGCCCGAAGGCCTGGACTCGAGGATCGACCTAGCACGCGACTTAAAAAGGCTGGCTCAGTCTCTCGGAGGTGCTTATAGGGGTAGGGTGTGCGTGCGTGCGTTCATAGGTGTGAGTGTATGCGCGTGTATATGAGCGCTTGCGTCTGTACTGTGTTAAAAAAAAAAAGGCTGGCTCAGCCGGAATTTTCTATTGGCCGCTCATTATGGCAAACTGCCGCAGCGTCTATATCTCACATTAAGCGAGACGAGAGGGAACTCTCGTTGAAGGTTTTCTCTCCTTCTGCGTCGATTCCTGGTCTCCAAGCAGATCACTGGAGGTGCTAGCCACTCCGCCCAGGTCCCTCTCGTGGTAAGTTGTAGGGGCGCGTCCTATCTGAGGATATTCGAGCTGGTTTTTTTTTCTTTTTTTGTTTTCTTTTGTTGCTTTTACTTTTTCTTCTCCATTTTTGTTTCATTCATTCTTGCATTTTATTTCTTTGTTTTTTTCATTTTCATGTTTATTTTGTTTATTTTACTTCTTTTTTGGGTTTCTTTGTTCTTTTGGATATAATTTTACATTTTTTTAGCATGCCAACAACATTTTTCTAATACATGTCTAAAAAATTTCCAATGAAAATTAAACATTTTTGTAATACCTGGTCAACATTTTTCTATACACATTTTAACATTTTTCAAATACAAGATTAATTTTTTTTAATACATGGTCAACATTTTTTCTATAATTCTTACTATTTTTTAAATGCTTGATTAAGAATTTTCAAATAAAAAGATAAAAAAAATTAATACATGGTCAAAAAAATTCTTTATACATTCAACATTTTTCAAATGCTTGATTAACATTTTTCAAACACTAGTTCAACATTTTTCTAAATGCTTGATTAACATATTTATACATGATCAAAAAATTTCATTGTTTTTTCGGTACATGGTCAACATTTTTTCTATACACATTTAACATTTTCCAAATGCTTGATTAACATTTTTCAAATATTTGTTCAACTTTTTTTGAATGCTTGATTAACATTTTTATATACATGATCAAAAAAAATCATCATTTTTTAATACATGGTCAACATTTCATTTTCCAAATGCTTTATTAACATTTTTCAAATACTTTTTCAACATCTTTTTTCAAAATGCTTGATTAGCATTTTTATATACATGATAAAAAAATCGTTATTTTTTAATACATGATCAACAATTTTTTTATACACATTCAACATTTTTCCGAATGCTTGTTCAACACTTTTCAAATACTTGTTCAACATTTTTCAAATACTTGTTCAACATTTTTCAAATGTGTTTTGTAGAGTGTTTTTTGTAATATATATATGTAGAATATTTAAGAGTATAAATAAAAGTACAAAAATAAAGCAAAAAATGGTAACAGAAAACAGAAAAAAAAGAGGCCTTGCCCTGCCGCAGTGTGGGCCGGCCCATCTCGCTCCCCATTCAGCGAGTCGGAAGCTGGACTCGCTGAAGGCGAGATATAGGGGCGCTCGCAAACTGCCGGCGCTTCGCACAGGGCGAGCGACCGAGTGACGCTTTTTGGGCTGGCCCACTTATGTTGATAGCTTAGGAACTGCCCAATCCGGTTTTGTGAACCTTCTAGAAGGTTCCCTCAACCAGGTTTTTATTTCTTTTATCGGTTTTCCGCTTTTTTCACTTTTCTGTTTCTTTTCTTTTCTTATTCCGTTTTTTGTTTCTTTTCATTTTTTTCTGTTTCTTTTTCTTTTTCAAGTTTATTTTTCTTTTCCAAAACATGTTCGCAGTTTTACAAAATGTTTAGGATTTTCAAAAAAGCAAAGAAATGTTCGGATTTTTTCAAAAAATGTTCGTGCTTTTTAACATTGTTTCATAATTTCCAAAAATACATGAAAGTTTCAAAAAATGTTCGTACTTTTCAAATTTTGTGCAAAATTTCAAATATGATTCATATTTTTGTTCATAAATTATTTTTGAAGAATGTACGTGTTTTTTAAAAACTGTTCAGAATATGAAAAACTGTCGCTGTTTTCAAATGATGTTCGCATTTTGAAAAAATGTTTGAGAATTTTAAAAAATGTTAGTGCTTCTCAAAAATTGTTCAACAATATAAAAAAACTGCTCCCATTATAGAAAAACTGTTCAGAATATGAAAAACTGTCTCACAAATTCAAATATTATTCGTGTTTTCAAAAAATGTTTGAGAATTTCAAAAAAAATCGTGCTTTTCAAAAATTATTCAACAATTCAAAAAATATTCCCATTATCAAATTTTGTTCTCAAAATTCAATAAATGTTCGAGTTTTTAAAAAATGTTCGGGAATTTCAAAAAATGTTTGCGCTTTTCAAAATTTGTTCCCATTATCAAATTTTTGTTCTCAAAATTCAATAAATGTTTGCGTTTTCAGTAAATGTTCAGGAATTTCAAAAATTGTTTCTGTCGAGAAATGTTCATGCTTTTTATTTTATTTTTAAAATTTGAAAATTTGTCCGAGTTGTTCAAAAATTATGACATTTTCAAACATTTCTCGTTGTTAAAAAAAATCACAAATTCCAAGGAAAGTTTGAAAAAATTCAAAAAATTGTCTGGATTCTGCCTTAGAATTAGTTCTTATACTTGTACGCTCCCCTTTTTGCACCAACGCTTGTTAGATCCATTGGTTAGCTTCTCTCCTACACAAGATGGAGGTCCAGAGTTCGAATCCTAGCGAGACTTTGCATGCTTCCTTTTTTTAACATCGTTGCACTACTGTACAGGCAAACAAGCGTGCTCGCTACTGCGCCCACTATTGGGCAGGCCCAGTCGGGGGGTCTGTGCATGCGTCGCGTGGCTGTTTGATGCAAAATGCGTTGAATAGGAGCTCCAGGCTCAGCCCGACACGACTGCCGGCTGGCACACACTAAAAAGGCCCAAACAACACTAAAAAGGCCAAAATCTTTCTATATATATATATATATCTATCTCTCTTTATATATATAACAATCCAAATGCAAAGAGGTGGTTATGTGATCTCCGGGACTCATTATCATATGCTCAATTTGTCAAATTGGTCGTGACTTTGTGGGCAATATGGACTGCCCGAAGGAAAGCTATTCATGAAAGTATATTCCTAAGCCCCATGGCTACTCATTTGTTCGTTGAGCGGTGCATGAATGAACTTGAGTCTATCAACGCAATGCTGACAACCTCGACACCTAGGCCTGCTATCCGAAACACAATTGCACATCCCTCGTGGAAGCCTCCGGACGAAGGATTTTGCAAAATTCATGTGGATGGGGGTCTGTCACATGATGGCAATGTTGGAGCTTCGGCTGCTATATGCAGAAACCAAGATGGTAGTTAGCTAGGGTCCTCATCTCTTGTTCTCCACGGTACCACCAACCCAGCAACTTTGGAGATGCTTGCTTGTCGTGAAGCATTGGCCTTAGCAGAGGATCTCTCTCTATCTAAGATCGTTATTGCATGTGATTGCAAGTCTGTGGTTGATAACATTATGTCGGGTAGAGAAGGCAATTATGAGGCTATTGTTAAAGAATTTAGAACTAGAGCTAGTTTTTTCGTTAGTTGCCTAGTTACTTTTGAAGGTAGAGCATCAAATGGTAAAGCCCATAGTCTTGCCAAACACTCTGCTATGCTTGATCAGGGTTGCCACTTGTGGCTTATCCATCCTCATGACCATCTTGTATTCCTTTGAACATTTTTATGGATCAATAAAGTGTTGGCAAATCTCAATATATATACATACACATAAACACTATTCTAATCACGGGATCAGAATAATATTCTAATAACTAGTCGACCCGTCGTAGTAGTAGTTGAACTGCACCCAGGGGCAGGTTGAACTTCTGCAAACATTGTCCAAATGGGGCTTGCGATATACCGCAAGAAAGCTGTGGACACAGGAATCACAACCTATGTTGAAGTTTTTGCAAAATCTACACGGTTTAAGAGCAGTTTTGCAAACCATTTTTCTTCATCCACAAAAACATGAATCGTATTTTCAAGCTTATTTCTAAACCGTTTATCAGAATAAGGCAAATGATACGGGGTTGGAAAGCTGCTGCAAATCCGCTCATTACACATATAGAAAGTTTTCCCAGATTTCCTACGGTTAAAGAGCAATTTGAAAAATGACGGGATTTCTCAAACCGAACAGCCGAGCTCGTATTTTTGGCGTCATTTGAAAACTGCTAATCCGATTGATTCAAATGATATGGTGTTGGAAAGATTATGAAATTGCACTTCTTTTTCATATAGAAAGTTTGTTCCAATTTTATACGGTTTGAAAGTAATTTAAAAAACGGTCGAAGTTCAAATGAGATCGTATTTTCGCGTTCATTTCTCAACGGTTTGTCGGAGTGCAGCAAACGATATGGCGTTGGAAAGCTTGAACAAATGTGAAACATTTTTTGTATATAATGTTTCCCCCAGTTCTTTACGGTTTTAAGTTAATTTTGAAAATGGTTAAAATCGTTTTTGGGCGTCATTTTTTCAAAATTTATCGGTACGTGCCAAATAATATACCGTTGGAAAGCTATCAAAAAATGTGAATTTTTTTTCATATAGAGAGGTTTCTCTAATCTAGCTGTTCTGAAGTAATTTTGAAAACGGCGAGATCATGCATGCTGCCTTCATTGCTAAAACACAGTCTTCGAAAACGCAGTGCGTGAAGAAGTTGAACTTCTGAGGCGGGTGTGTTCGAACTTCAGTTTGTTTTCTTGTGTGTTATTTTTTATCGTAACTCCTCAACCACTAATCGGAATTAAGCAAATGATATATCAATAGAAAGCTGTTGAAAACGGGCAACTTTTCCGCGTTGAGTATTTTTTTGCCAAATTCACGACGGCTTAGGATATTGTTTTGAATACGTAAAAACTAGTTTTGAATGGTATAGATGAAACTTTTAAGCCGTTTATCGGAATAGCATGTATCATATACTGTTGGAAAGCTTATGAATAGGAGTAACTTCTTCATGTAACATTAAAAAAAATCGTCGCCGTTTGCGATAGCAATTTTTAAATTGCCAAAAACAACTTCATTTTTGTGTGTGTTTTTGGAACATGTAAATGAACAATGGACTTCTCGCACAAGAATTTTTTAACTGTGCCGGGAGGAGAATGCGAACTTCTTCAGTAAACCTTTTAGGCTTTCAGTATTGTACTCTTTAATTCACATCTGAAACGCAATCCGTGCAGTAGTTGAACTGCTCGCTATTGTCACTTCGAACTCCGGTCATGTTTGAACTTCTAGTTTTTTTATTTTTGAGTAAAGAATTGTTTTTTCAAAATTCATCGTCGTTTAACGGATGAAGAATTGCACAGCTATTGTCATTTGGAGAGAGTTTGAATAGGAGAAACTTTTGCATGTAGAGAGTTTTTTCAAAATTCATCGTCGTTTATGTGTTGTTTCTAAAAATGCCAAAAATGACGTTGTTTTTTTACATGTAAATCCTAGGTTTTAATAAACTTCAAACTTCTGTGTTATTTTAATTTGAACTTCACATTTTTTTAATTTTGAGTAAAGAATTGTTTTGGATTTTTATATAAACAACAAATTTGACCGTTTGTTCAATTTGAACTTCATAGTTGTTTCTTTAATAACAAGGGATATCTGAGTTTTTTTAATAACGGTAAAAATATTACATGTTTTTTGAACATGTAAATCATAGGTTTTAATAAACTTCAAACTTCTGTGTTTCTTTCATTGGAACTCCATATCTTTTTTTATTTTTGAGTAAAGAATTGTTTTCTATTTTTAAATAAACATCGAATTTGACAGTTTTTTCAATTTGAACTTCATGGTTGATTCTTTAATAACAAGGGATATCTGAGTTTTTTAGTAACGGTAAAATCCTGGATTATGTTAATAAACATCAAACCACTTTGTTATTTTAGTTTGAACTTCTAGTTTTTTTTTAAAGGGAAAATCTATGTAAACTTTTTTAGTTGTTCTTTTATATTAATTTGAACTTCTTCATTTTATTGTTTAGCAACGAGAAAAAATCTGAGTTTTTTATAAATTTCGAACTTCTGTGTTATTTTAATTTGAACTTCTTAGTTCTATTCTTAGAAAACAAATGGTTTTTAAATAAGCATCAAACATTTTTTTTTAAAATTGAACTTCATACTTTTATTTGTCATAGAAACGAAAAGAATTTGAGTTTTTCATATACATCAAACTACTATGTTATTTTAATTTGAACTCCTAGATTTTATTTTTTTAGTAACAAGGAAAATCTGAGTTTTTTTATAAATATCGAGCTGCTCTTTTTTTGTAATTTGGACTTCTTGGTTTATTTCTTTTAGTAACGGAAAAATCCTAGTTTTGTAATAACTATTGAACCGGTCCGTTATTTAAATTTGAACATCTATAGGTTTTTTATTTAGAAACGGTGAAAATCATTTTTATGAATTTTCAACTGCTCTATTTTTAAAATTTTGAACTACTTGTTTTTTATTTACAAACGGTGAAATATCCGCTTCAAAGTGCTCTGCTATTTTTGAACTGCTCTGTTATTTTTGTTTGAACTTCTTATGATCTTCCCGTCAGCAGATTTGGATTTTCCAATTTTATAAATTTCTCAACCTACCATTTTTGAACTTACCAAAAAAATAGCTTTTTCTGTGAATATACTACTTGTTCTATACACTAACTTCAACGGTGAAGGTTTTGGACTTCTCCTTCTTTTCTATACTACTATTAAACAATCAAACATATTCATCGCTAAGTGCACCCAGCCTAACCTACACAAAACACCACAGAAGAATTACAGCCTTCCGATCAGATCACGTAATTTCATCTAACCATCAAGATTACATCAACCCACATCCAAAACTGCGTTTAGCATTTTGTTCCGGCGGACGAAAACTCTGTCGAACCCACGCTCCGCGTCCAGCCCAAATACATCGCTTCGCTAACCAAGGGAAACCCGATTGCAAACAGATAGTACCTGATTGCAGGCGAGCGATATGGTCAACGCTTGGCTACGGCGGCACCTCGATGCAGGGAACGGTGATGGCCAAGGCGTGGACTACGGCAGGATGGCGTGGATCTGGCCGATGGCTGCCGGATCGGGTCAGACCATGAGCAGCTCCGGGGAGTCGGAGCGGCGGCGGCTTAGCTCCATGGCCTGCTGCAGTTCCATGGAGAGAGAACTTCGAAGGTGAGGAGATAGAGAGGAACAGAAGGAAGGGAGAGGAGGAAGGGCAGGGGCGCGGCCACATCCATCTGCCCCACCGCCACGACCTCGCCCCCCATCTCCCACGACCTCATGTCTCCTCCTCGCCTCCTCCACTGGATGCCGCCGGGCGAATCTCGGACTGCGTTGCCGACGGCGGGGCTCCTCTCCTCACCAAGCAGCGGCGTCGGCACAGGATGAAGCGGGCTCAGCCTCCGTCGGCGGACACGGGGTCCTTTTCCTCCCTCTAGCTGCGGCGGCGTGGGCGCGGGACGCAGCGGGCTCGGCCAGCAGCGGAGTCCCTTTCTTCCCTCTACTAGCGGCGGTACAGGATGCAGCGGGCGGCAATGGACGCGACGTTCCCTCAGCGGCACCCCCGTCCACATCGCACCCTCCCTCGGCAGCGCCTCCATTCTACGAAGTCGAGCCAGCGGGCGTCGCCCACATCGCCGAGCCCCGATCCCTTCCTCCCATATCGCCGAGCATCGCTTCCATCTGTCGATAAGTGGTCTGCACTTCTGAATTCTCAACACCATTGTGCCTGATTAAATAGCCAGTTCTTCTTCAGGTAAGATTTGGAAATCTGTATTACACTAATTGGTTAAAGCAAATCATCCACCTTCCATACCTGAACTGATTCTTCTTTCTTCGGTTCTGTCTTACAAAGTTGTACCACGTTAATTGGTTGAAGCAAGCAGCAATCTGTACCATATAATTACAAGGGTAGGATGCATCAATATCCGATCTGGGTTGTTAGTGTCTGCTGATTCATGGCTTGACATTCATCACTTTGACAATCGTCTTTGGTTAGTATGAATTACAGTTGATTTGAAATGAATGCCTAATCCAATTTTACATGTTGGCAAGGCTTCTGGTGGAAGGACGTAGAGAAGCTGGGCACGACCAGTTGCACGGAAGCTGGAGAAGGCTGCAAGGGAGGTGGTGGAGAAGGTGAAGATATCTTGTCCTATGGAAGATCGAGGTAACCAGGTCAGATGTACCATAGGCTTTATTTCCTTAGAACGACCATTTCTGTAATTTTCTATTGACATATACCGTATGAAATGGGGGCTTCAAAGTACAAGCATCATATCACTTGGGCATGAAATGGTTCCAGAAACCAAAAGCTTGTTGTAAATTATAGCAGTTTTCTATCATTTTATTGTAATGCCTAATGGCTTCAGATCCTATTTGAATCACAGTAAAACTGTAGCGGAAATAGAAGTATCACATCGCCAGGGCATGAAATGTTCACTGTTATGGTAAATGTACCCCGCTGTACTATTTTGCAATGCTTGAATACTTACAATACAAATTTTTTGTTGTAATTTTTGAATGCTTATCAATAGTGTATGTGTGATTCCGCATCGCTAACCGAACAAGTAGATGAGATAGATGAGATTAAAAGGGAATGGAATTATGGAGGTGACAGGAGTGATATGAGAACAAAATAAAGCCTGAAGGTGAATGTAATTAAATAGATATCTAATTATGTTTTCAAACAAGTAGACTCCATCGGCATTTGATCTCTCCAAATAATCGCACATGTAGGATTGCACCTTCAGTTGCTACATGTGAATTGAAACAGATATGTGTATTCAAATTTTAAATTCTATTAAGACATGCATTGCACATGCATACTAGCTGCTCGGACTCGCTCCGATGAACAAGCCGCTCTTCCAGCACTGTCGGAAATAAGTCACAAGGCACTCTCCCATGACAATGAAGAGGCAAGCATTCCATATGCCTGCAATAGTTGCAACCCACACGACACGAGGTACATGTCATTGAAATTGTAAAGCTACCGGGGCTGCCGCCCCAACATCCAATGCTCCAACATGCCTTGTGCACTCAACGGGTACCGCTTCTGGGTCGTCACCCCGACATGCCTCTACAGATACGTGCGTTGCACGTGCATACTTACTAGTGATGTTAAAAATATCCAACGGTGTTTTTTTATGATCGTGCACTTACTTTAACTTTTGAGAACTGCTCTATTTTTCTAATTTGACATTCTTGGTTTTGTAATAAACATTGAACTTCTCAATTATTTAAATTTGAACCACTAAGTTTTTTTAGAAACTTGCAAAATGCATTTTTTATAATTTCTGAACTGCTCCGTTATAATTTTTGAACTAGGAAAATCGTGATTTTGTAATAAACATTGAACCGCTCCATTATTTAAATTTGAACTTCCCCATAATTTTATTTTTAGAAACAAGAATAAACGGATTTTTGTATAAAACATCGAACTGCTATGTTTTTTTAAAAAAATGGTACTGCTTGATTTTATTTTTAGAAACAAGAAAAAACTGATTTTTTGTATATAAAATTGCACCTCTCTGTTTATTTAATATGAACTTCTTTGCTTTGCATTGAACTTTTCTTTCTTTTTTGGATTTCTTTGGTTTGTCTTTTCCATGTTTTTGCATTTTGAAAATGCCAACTTATCCACATTTATTCTTTTGAACTCCATTTTTCTTTTCTTTTTTTGTCTCGAGTTAGGGAACATTTTTTGATAAACTCATTTGACATTTTTTTCCATGATGTACATGAACTCCTTTTTTCACATTGTGATCTTTTTGTCATTAAAAGGAAAAATATGATGCTAATGTAACTAAGTCCAATATAAAATAAATAGGTGAAGAACACCTCCACCAACATTTTTGCACACATCAAAAATCACATAAAAATTGTCAAAGTGCCAAAGTTTCAAAAAGTTAACTAAGAAAATGCCCACATTTTTCAGTAATGTGCCGATCTGAACACATATGAGTTATTTTCGTATACATGAGTCAAAGTGCAGCCATGTTTTTCAGTTAGCGTCACAAATTCAGCAAGTTAAACTCACAAGATGCTTACAATTCTCAGTTTGTGCCACATATGAACACTTAGGAGTTCCTTTTCGCACGATCAGTCAAAGTGCAACATGCTTTTTCAGTAAAGTGCCATAGTGCACACACCACTTTTAAATTCTACAAAATTCATGTAAACTGGGAACAATTTGTTTTCACTGAACCCACAATCTAAACTGCTGCAGGCCTGCAAAACAATCACAAACACAACATCTGCAATCTACTATAGTTTTTCTTCTTTCTTCTCTAATATACATTGGACTGCTGCAAGAGATCAGAAGAAATGTACAGTGCTAGACATTAGTGCCTTGGTCGCCGACGCGCAGGAGCAGGGGGTCCAGGGTGGTAGCGTCGTGTAAGGCGGGGAGAGGCAGGCAGGCGACCGGGGACGATAAGATGCAGCTAATGACCCACAAGTATAGGGGATCAATCGTAGTCCTTTCGATAAGTAAGAGTGCCGAATCCAACAAGGAGCAAAATGAATTGATAAGCGGTTTCAGCAAGGTAATCTCTGCAAGTGTTGTGAAGTAGTAGTAACAGATAGTTTGATAGCAAGATAATTTGTGGCAAGTAACAAGTAACCAAAGTAACAAGGTGCAGCAAGGTGGCCCAATCCTTATATTGCAAAGGACAAGCCGGAAGTTCTTATAGTGAGCAAAGCGTTCTCGAGGACACATGGGAATTTCATCTAGTCACATTCATCATGCTTAGTTGATTCACGTTCTCTACTTTGATAAATTGATATGTGGGTGGACCGGTGCTAGGGTGTTGTTCTTACTTGAATAAACAACCCACTTATGATTACCCCCTCTCGCAAGCGTCCGCAACTACGAAATAAGAATTAAGATAAATCTAACCATAGCCTGAAACATATGGATCCAAATCAGCCCCTTACGAAATAGCACATAAACTAAGGTTTAAGCTTCTGTCACTCTCGCAACCCATCATCTACTTACTACTCCACAATGCGTTCTCCTAGGCCCAATCATGGTGAAGTGTCATGTAGTCGACGTTCACACGACACCACTAGAGGAGGAACAACATACACTTCATCAAAATATTGAACGAATACCAACTTCACATGATTACTTATAACAAGACTTCTCCCATGTCCTCAAGAACAAACGGAACTACTCACAAATCATATTCATGTTCATGATCAGAGGAGAATAATATATGATTAACAATCTGAACATATGATCTTCCACCAAATAAACCAACTAGCATCAACTACAAGATGTAATTAACACTACTAGCAACCCATAGGTACCAATCTGAAGTTTTGAGACAAAGATTGAATAAAAGAGATGAACTAGGGTTTGAGATGAGATGGTGCTGGTGAAGATGTTGATGGAGATGAGTCCTCCCATGATGAGAGGAACGTTGGTGATGACGATGGCTTCGATTTCCCCCTCCCAGAGGGAAGTATCCCCAGCGGAATCGCTCCGCCGGAGAGCAAAAGTGCTCCTGCCCAGGTTCCACCTCAAGACGGCGGTGCTTCTTTCCGAAAGTCTTCTCTTGACTTTTCCTAGGGCAAATGGCTTCATATAGGAGAAGGAGGGCCACGAAAGCCTGCTGGTGGGTCCATAAGCTCACATGGCGCTCCCCAGGGGGCGCGCCACCTGAGCTTGTGGCTCACTGGGGGGCCCCTCTTGGTGATTCTTCTTCCAGTATTTTTTATTAATTCCAAAATAGATCTCCATAAATTTTCAGGTCATTTGGAGCTCCGGAGAATAGCAATCTCTGCTGTGGCTCTTTTTAGGTCTAGAATTCTAGCTGCCGGCAGTTTCCCTTTCATATAAATCTTGCATAATAAGAGAGAAAAGGCATTAGAATTGCATCATAAGGTGAAATATTGACCTAAAACATTATAAATAACAGGAGGAAAACATGATGCAAAATGGACGTATCAACTCCCCCAAGCTTAGACCTCGCTTGTCCTTAGGCGAATGCCAAACTCGATAATCATGACCACATGTTTATAGAGAGAGGGAGCCAACCGACTGGGTCAGAATACGTCCTGTTCATCAGAGCCAACCGGCTGGGTCGGAACAGCCGAAACGGGTCCTGTTCATCGACCCCCCACCGGGTAGGGGTATGGCGTATCGCAAAACGGACGAAACAAAGTTTTGTTCAACCGCCTACGGTCGAACGGGGTCCTGTTCATCGAGAGGGGTCTGGCGTACTGCAAAACAGAGGAAACAGAGTTCTGTTAGACCGCCTACGGTCGAAACGGGGTCCTGTTCATTGGGAGGGGTCTGGCGTACCTCAAAACGGAGGAAACGGTGTTCTATTGAACCACCGATGGTCGAAACGGGGTTTTGTTCATCGGGAGGGGTCTGGTGTACCGCAAAACGAAGGAAACAGACTTCTCTTCAACCGCCTACAGTCAAAATGGGGGTCCTTTTTCATCGGGAGGGGTGTGGCGTACTACGAAATGGGACTCCACGGGCTACTGTTCATCCACCGTCTACTTCCAACCGCGCCTCCACGGGCTACTATTCATCCGCCAACTACCTACTGCCTCCACGGGGTCCTGTTCATCCACCCTCAACCGGCTGGGGTGTGGCGTACCGCGACACGGCCTCCTCTGGGTCCTGTTCATCCAGGGCCAACCGCCTACTACCACGGGTGCCTGTTCATCCAACCCCCACTGGCTGGGGTGGGGCGTACGAGCGGGCGACAACAATGGGAACTATTCATCCACAGCCAACCAACCGGCTAGGTCAACTCACCACGTCTCGCGCAAGGGGCTTGATCGATGCAAGTCTCGACTCATTCTATGTATCGCGCGCACGGCAGCAACGGGCACTGTTCATCGAGAAACAACCAACCGGCTAGGTCAACCCACGTCTCGCAACACATTGATCGATCGGGCCAAAAAAACTACCTACGTGCACGAGTCTCGCTCGCATCGATTCAGTAAGCAGCGAAAGGATCGATCGCTCGGGTTTAGTTAATAGCGAAGGGATCGATCGGCTTCAGTTAGCAACGAAGGAATCGCTCGGATTCAGTTAGTAGCGAAGGGATCGATCGCTCGTGGTCAGTATGTAGTGCGAGGGATCGATCGATCGCTCTAAGAGAACGCCTCGTTCGGGTTCAGTTAGCGAACACGGCTCGCACACACGCGTGCGTACGAGAGAAACGCGCAAACCACCACATCGCTCAGCCCCGACCAGCCACCGATTGCCCACCCTAACCGGGAAATCCCTGAAAATTTTCTCGCCCTCACTTCTACCACTATTTTTTACGTCATGGACGGCCTAAACAATGTCATGCAGGTCCGCCTCCGGCCCGCCCAGGATGAAAAGCCCATTTTCTGTCATAATTTTTTGTCATAGAAGTAGGATCCCATCACATCTATGATGATACGTGTTTTTGTCACAATTATCATCATGGAAGTGTCACAGGACCAAGGTGTCAAATGAACTATCAAGTGATCTTAGCAATTTCATCACCACCTCACGGTCGGTGATGTCAGTGCTGCCAAGAGCTTGAAGCTCATTGGAGATATCAGTGAGGCGATCGAAGGTTTGCTGGATATTTTCATTGTCGAGTCTTTTGAAGCGGTTGAAGAGATTGCGAATAACATCAACTCGGGAGTCACATTGAGTTGAACCCCCTCGTTGACTTTGGACATCATATCCCAGATAAGCTTCGAGGTTTCCAAAGCACTCACTCTGCCATGCTGCCCACATATGATATTCTTTGCTTGAGAATCGAGTTGCTTGAATCTCTTCACGTCAGTAGCATTAAAACACTCGGTTCCATGAGGGGAACATCATTCTCGACGAGAAACCAGAGATCGTTGTCAATAGCCTTAAGATGCATGCGCATCTTATACTTCCAGTAGGGGTAGTCGGTGCCATCGAATATAGGGCACGCAGCGGAGACCTTGATCATACCCACCGTCGACATAACTAAAACTCTGGGTGGTTAAACCAAAATCACACAAAACAAGGGAGTACCTTGCTCTGATACCAATTGAAAGCGCAGGTTATCAACCAAGGGGTGAATGGGAAATTTTTAGAAATTCGTCAAAGTCAGGAGATTTTGACGAAAATCAGGGTGACAAAATAGAAACAGTAGAGAAGCTAATTCATCACAGAGAAGTAAAACGGGCATACGAGATAGATGTGGATGAAGAACATGCAATCATAGATACACACATCAGTAAACATGATGAGCTGAGGAAATGAAAGGCATCATGATGAAAGTCTTCAGTTCAAATTCTTCAGAGTGCAGAACACAAATTCTTCAAATGCAGATGTACTAAAAGTAAAAGGGTTGAGGAATTTGAAACCAGAATTGCTCGGTGATGACACGGTGATTTGGTAGACCAGTTCCAGTTGTTGTATCAACTGTACGCCTGGTTGAGGCGGCTTGAGATTCAACTCAGAAGACACTTAGTCCTCACCGTATTCCTCTTGAGCTAAGGTGACGGTGTCCTGGACTAGGGTGTACTAACCTAGTCGGCCTGTATTCCTCAGGCCGGATGAATGGGCTCTCATTCCTATCAAGGTGGACTCCGGAAGATACACGCAAGAGAAGAGGTCAAGACCTCATCTACCGAAGACTTGGCGCGTACTCCAGAGACTCCTCCTACCGCCTCCATACCTAGATATCGACCTTGTAATCCTAGATACCCTTTCCGATGTGTATATAAGCCGAAGGGTTTAGCCCGTAAAAGGGACCTCAACACAATCTCATTCACCTAGCCTGAGGACTAGGTCATACGATCTCAAGGTAGATCAACTCTGTACTTGATACTTCTCCATCAATATAAACAAGAGCAGGACGTAGGGTTTTACCTCCACCAAGAGGGCCCGAACCTGGGTAAACATTGACTCCCTGTTCCTATTACCATCTATCCGAGATCCACAGCTCGGGACCCCCTACCCCGAGGTCTGCCAATTTTTACATCGACACTGGTGCTTTCATTGAGAGTTCCGCTGTGAGATCAAAAAAGGATCGATGGGATCATCGGCTTATAACCCCGATCTCGCGGGCACGATTCCCGCACCTGAAGCTTCTGTCACAGAAGCACCCTTCCTTCCTCATGAATCAGGAGTGATCCACGACTCCTTCCCAGCTCCGGCCGACCACCCCTTCAAGGACGAAGGGCCGAAGTATCTTCTGGAAAGCGATTCAGACGGCGACCAGCCAGCCACGGCCGATGAACCTGATCTTCGAATCGGTTCGGCCGGGCTGACAAACGTAGGCCTGTCACGGGATGAAGATACCAAGGCCTCGAGCCTGCGGTCCATAGAGATCGAAAACCCACCCACCTCCCACATCGAGTATTGCCCCGATTACTTGGGGCCTCCAGGCATGTGGGATTTAGCCTACGTGCAACAATTCCCCGATGAATCAATCAGACAGTTCTGGGCCAGGTTCTTGTCGATCAAGGACAAGATACCAAACTACCAGGATGCAGATATAATAACAGCTTTTCAGCGCGGATGCAAGGATAAAGGTGTCTCGAACGCCCTCGCCCACCACTGCGTACAAACCATCTCGGAGTTGTCCGACCTGGTGTCTAAATTCTGCACCATCGAGGACGCTTGGATTGCCAAGAAGAGCACAAATTCGATCTGTGAGCGCAAGTTAAAGCGAGAAAGACCCACACTTCAATGTGCACCCCGCGCAGGGACCGTACCAACCAAGCAACCTCAAAAAAAAAGAAAACCTCTGCCCTCCCTAGGACCACCCTCGATGGTCTCCTGGATAAACCATGTCTGATACATGCTGTTTTGCTCAATTCCTGCCCAACTCACAGTCTGCGCGACTGCTGGGTAGTGAGGCAAGTGGCAAATCGAGGACCCGCCCTCCTTACGGGCACCCCCTGTCACGCAAAAGAAGCCTCGGATGAGGACGAGGTCATGATGATCTATGAGACCTTTACATCCAACAACCAGCGCAAGCGGGCCCTGCGAGAAATCAACTCCATCCGTCAGGTACCAACTCGGGGAGCGTGGATAGACACGCCCATCACCTTTGATCATAACGATCAGCCGAGGTCCACCCCGAACAGGTGCCCCGCCGCCCTGGTCCTTGACCCAATCGTGGGCAGTTGCCGTCTTCGAAAAGTATTAATGGACGGAGGCAGCAGCTTAAATTTGATATACGCAGACACTGTGGACAGAATGCAAATCGATAAATCGCGCATCGAACAGAGCAGCACCACCTTCAAAGGCATTATACCTGGGCAAGAGGCACGCTGCAGTGGAAAGATAACCTTGGACATGGTCTTCGGAACTACAGATAATTATCGATCTGAAGAGATTACGTTCCACATTGTCCCGTTCAGGAGTGGATATCACGCCCTCCTGGGACGAGACGCCTTCTCCAAATTCCAAGCAGTACCGCACTACGGCTATATGAAGCTCAAAATGCCGGGCCCGAACGGGATAATCACCGCCTCAAGCGACCCCGACAGAGCACTCATGGCCGAAAATAAGACGGCGTCACTCGCCCTCGAAACCCTGTCCGAAGCCCTCGCGGACAAGGAACTAAGTACACTACGAGCCGAAGTCGATCGAGATGATATCATCCTCGATAAATGGCCGAAGTCCACCTCATTCAAGCCGGCCGACAAAATAGTCAAATTCCAGGTACACCCCACGGACCCAGCTAAAACGACATCCATAGGGGCAAACCTCGACCCAGAAATTGACAAGGCTCTACGAGGTTTTCTTAAGGAAAATTGGGACATATTCGCTTGGCACCCTTCGGACATGCCGGGAATACCCCGCAGGCTTGTGGAACACAGCCTAAACATATTGAAAGGCTACAAACCCGTCAAGCAAACACTTCAGCGCTTCCTGGAACCCAAGCGTCAAGCAATGGGCGAGGAACTGGCCAAGCTATTGGAAGCCGGATTCATCTGAGATATAAAACACCCCGATTGGCTTGCCAACTTGGTCATGGTACCAAAGAAGGATAGGTCCTGGCACCTATGCGTCGATTTTAAAGACCTCAATAAAGCATGCCCCAAGGACCCTTTTCCTCTACCACGAATTGACCAAATCGTGGACGCCACCGCCGGGCACGACTCGCTGTGCTTTTTGGATGCCTACTAGGGATACCATCAGATTAAGATGAAGGAATCTGATCAGGTAGCAACAACATTCATCACACCTTACGGGCCGTTTTGCTTCAATACAATGCCCTTTGGATTAAAGAACGCCGGCGCCACATACCAGCGCATGATTCAATCATGCATGGAAAAACACATCGAGAAGACTGTTGAGGCCTACGTCGATGATGTGGTTGTCAAAACCAAACACGTCGAACAATTGGTTGACAATCTCCATGACACATTCGCCAGCTTACGGGGGTATCAAATTAAGCTCAACCCAGAGAAATGTGTCTTCGGAGTACCTGCCGGTAAACTCCTCGGCTTCATCATATCTAGCCGGGGTATTTAGGCCAATCCGGCGAAAATAAAAGCCTTCGACCGCTTAGAGGTACCAACAGAGCTCAAACATGTACAAAAATTGGCCGGATGCGTAGCGGCATTGAGTCACTTCATATCAAGACTCGGGGAAAAAGCCTTACCTTTGTACAGACTCTTAAAGCAGACAAAAACCTTCAAATGGACCGAGGAGGCCGTAGCAGCTCTGGAAGGCATCAAAGCTCTCCTTGCAACCAATCCTATCCTGGCAGCACCTGGCATATGCGAGCCAATGATATTATACATCTCGGCCACAAACCAAGTGGTCAGCGCAGTACTCGTGGTCGAACGAGACATGGAAGGTCACAAGTTTCGGGTACAAAGGCCCGTGTACTACGTCTCCGAGGTCCTAACCCCGTGCAAGACACGCTATCCCCACTATCAAAAGATAGCTTATGTAGTCTTCATGGCATCTCAAAAACTTCGGCACTACTTTCAAGAGTGCTCGGTAACTGTGGCATCCGATGTCCCATTAAGCTACATAATTAACAACAGGGATGCAACGGGGCGTATAGCAAAATGGGCCATAGAACTCCTACCATTTGAAATAACTTACCGACCACACCGAGCTATTAAATCTCAGGTGTTGTATGACTTCGTGGCCGAATGGACGGAGGCCGAGCTCCCTCGAGAATATAGCACTTATTCACACTGGACCATGTATTTTGACGGTTCCAAAATGCTTGCCGGCCTAGGGGCTGGCATAGTGCTAACCTCACCCACTGGGGACGGTATTCGATATGTATTGCAAATTATGTACACCGACTCCAATAATGCGGTGGAATATGAAGCCTTGTTGCACGGACTCCGGATAGCAGCCTCCATGGCTGTCCAACGCCTGGAGGTCCGAGGTGATTCCAACCTCGCCATCTCACATGTCAATGGCGAATTCGACACAAAGGACCCAAAGATGACAGCCTACCGGAATGCCTTCATGCGAATCTCGGCCAGGTTTGAGGGGCTGGAATTTCATCATATACCCCGAGATAGCAACCAGGCCGCAGATATACTCGCCCGAATGGGCGCTAAGAGGGAAAAAGTCACGGATAACACCTTCCTCGAATGGCTCTTTAAGCCCTCCGTAGTCTGGCAAGACGACACGGGGACGTCGGAATCAAACGACGCTGGACAACCTACCTCTCCCGAAGATGACGAGGGGCTGGATATAGTGGGTGGCTCAGCTGTTCAGAAAATAGCCTCCGCGCACGAAGTTATGGCAGTCATTGCACCATGGACCGAGCCGCTCCTCGCATACCTGTTCCGCAAGGAGCTCCCCCAAGACCAAACCGATGCACGCCGGATTGTAAGGCAATCTAAAGCCTACAAGGTCCATGAGGGAGAACTCTATAAGATAAGCACCACGGGCGTCCTCCAGCGATGCATCTCCGAAGAGGAAGGGTGATTATTACTTCAGGAGGTTCACTCCGGAATGAGCGGACATCACGCCGCTGCTCGGACCTTGGTTAGGAAGGCCTTTTGAGCTGGTTTTTACTGGCCAATCGCGGGCGCTGACGCCGCTGCGTTAGTACAGCGCTGCCCCGGCTGCCAGGTATTTGCCAAACAAAGCCACATGCCCCCTGCGGCTCTCCGCACAATCCCTATCACTTGGCCTTTCGCGGTCTAGGGGCTAGATATGGTCGGCCCACTCAAGGGCGGATCATGGTGGACAAGTTTACTAAGTGGATCGAAGCAAAACCAGTAACTTCGGCCGGCGCAGTTCATGTACTGGAATTCATATCAGGGGTAGTGCATCGTTATGGTATCCCCCACAGTCTCATAACAGATAACGGGACAAACTTCACGGCCAAAGAAGTGAAAGCATGGTGCGCCAAAATGGGCATTAAGCTCGACTACGCATCCGTATACCACCCGCAGTCAAACGGGCAAGTAGAATGCGCCAACGGACTAATCCTTAGTGGCATCAAGCCTAGGCTAGTTCGCTCCCTTAAGGGGGCCGATTGCAAATGGGTAGAGGAACTTGACTCCGTCCTATGGGGTCTGCGCACCACACCAAACAGATCCACTGGGTATACTCCATTTTTTATGGTGTACGGCACTGAGGCAGTGCTCCCCTGCGATATCATACACGATGCACCTCGGGTACGCACGTACGAAGAGCGGGAGGCCGAGCTAGATCGGCAGGACGCCTTGGACGCCCTAGAGGAGGAACGCAATGTTGCTCGGGCATGGTCTGCCATTTACCAGCAACAAGCTCGCCACTATCATAGCAGGGAGGTCCACGCAAAGGACTTCAACAAAGGAGACCTCGTCATGCGGCTTCATCCGGAGAAGCAGACGCATAAGCTCTCCCCTAAGTGGGACGGGCCATTCATCATCGACCAGGTCCTCACAGGAGGTGCGTACCGGATTCAAGACCCAGAGGATGGGCGTCTAGAACCCAACCCATGGAACGCGGCGCTACTCCGACGTTTCTATGGTTGAAGCTCCAAGAACTACTCACCTCTGTACATACACCATCCTGCCTTCCTTTTTTGTCTTTCTCTTCCTTTCTTTGTCTCTCTTAAAAGACTTTGGAGGCATCCCTTGAGGGGCCCCGAGGAACAAAATCAGTACCGCGTGTTCTTTTCAAAACACGCATTATTCCACCTCTTACATACTACTGTCTATCAAGCCATAATATGCATCGATTTGACTTAAGATTTGGCCAAGCTGGGTTGCCCGGCTCCTGTGCTTGCCCCTTACGTTCCCGATCTTTCGGCTAAGAGGCAAAGGGAGCACCGCTGTGATTGTTACTCCCGGGTCATCCGACGCAGTACCTGATGACACACAAGTATAGGGGATCAATTGTAGTCCTTTCGATAAGTAAGAGTGTCGAACCCAACGAGGAGCAGAAGGAAATGACAAGCGGTTTTCAGCAAGGTATTTTCAGCAAGCACTGAAATTATCGGTAACGAGTAGTTTGATAGCAAGATAATTTGTAACAAGTAACAAGTAACAATAGTAACAAAGGGTGCAGCAATATAGCCCAATCCTTTTTGTAGCAAAGGACAGGCCGGAACGATCTCTTATAGTAAGTAAAGCGTTCTCAAGGACACATGGGAATTTCATCTAGTCACTTTCATCATGTTTGTTTGATTCGCGTTCGCTACTTTGATAATTTGATATGTGGGTGGACCGGTGCTTGGGTGCTGTTCTTACTTGAACAAGCCTCCCACTTATGATTACCACCTCTCGCAAGCATCCGCAACTACGAAAGAAGAATTAAGATTACTCTAACCATAGCATTAAACATGTGGATCCAAATCAGCCCCTTACGAAATAGCGCATAAACTAGGGTTTAAGCTTCTGTCACTCTAGCAACCCATCATCTAATTACTACTCCACAATGCATTCCCTTAGGCCCAAAGATGGTGAAGTGTCATGTAGTCGACGTTCACACGACACCACTAAGGGAATCACAACATACACATCATCAAAATATCGAACGAATACCAAATTCACATGATTACTTATGACAAGACTTCTCCCATGTCCTCAAGAACAAAAGTAACTACTCACAAGACATAAACATGTTCAAGATCAGAGGGGTATTGAATAGCATAATAGATCTGAACATATAATCTTCCACCAAGTAAACCAACAAGCATCAACTACAAGATGTAATCAACACTACTAGCAACCCACAGGTACCAATCTGAGGTTTTGAGACAAAGATTGAATACAAGAGATGAACTAGGGTTTGAGATGAGATGGTGCTGGTGAGGATGTTGATGAAGATTAGTCCTCCCACGATGAGAGGATCACTGGTGTTGTCGATGACGACGATTTCCCCCTCCCGGAGGGAAGTTCCCCCGGCAGAATCTCTCCGCCGGAGGGCAAAAGTGCTCCTGCCCAAGTTCCACCTCAAGACGGCGGCGCACCATCCCGAAAGTCTTCTCTATACTTTTTTAGGTCAAATGCACTTATATACCAGAAAATGGGGGCCAGAAGTGGGCCAGGGGCCCCACGAGGTACCAGGGCGTGCATGGGGGGGGGGGGTGGCGCGCCCTGGTGCCTCGTGGGCACCTGGGTGGCCCCCTCTGGTACTTTTTGCTTCCAATATTTTTTATATATTCCAAAATAATTCTCCAGAAAATTTCAGCTCATTTGGGGATATGCAGAATAGGTATCTTGACAGAGCTTTTTTCAGGTCCAGAATTCCGGCTGCCGGTATTCTCCCTCCTTGTGTGAATCTTGCATATTAAGAGAGAAAAGGCATTAGAATTGCTCCACAAAGTGTTATATTGATTAAAAACACTATAAATAACAGTAGTAAAACATGGTGCAAAATGGACGTATCAACTCCCCCAAGCTTAGACCTCGCTTGTCCTCAAGCAAAAGCCGATATCGATAATCATGTCCACATGTTTAGAGAGAGAGGTGTCGATAAAAACAAAATACGGACATAAAGCATCATGATCATTATTATAACAGCAATATTTATCATCATGAACTTCTCATGAGCAAGTAACAATTCATGACAACAATGGAGTATAAGGCATAAACTTTCTTGAAAACTAACAAACTATGTTATTAGTCAACCATGCAATTGCAATTCATCATATTTTCAGGAAGGGTCTCATGTAGGAGCTATTTAGAAAGTCCACATACTCAACCATCATTTAGTCTTCTATGATTGCTAACACTCACGACATATATATGGAGCAAAAGTTTCAGCCAGACACATAGAAAGATAGGGGCTTGTGAATTTGCCTCCCAACTAATTCACCTCAAGGGTGATGTCAACAATAATAAATCATGATCACTTACATCCAACTGGATATATGTGCCTAGATCTTTCCCCACCACATGATGCTTGCAAAAGAGAAAAATAAAAAGGAAGTAGAGGAGAACACTATTGACTCTTGCATAAAAAGTAAATACATAAAAGTAAAGGATAGGCCCTTCGCAGAGGGAAGCAGAGGTTGTCATGCGCTTTTTGTTGTTGGATGATAGAGCTCTTAATGCAAAGGAACATCACTTTATATTGCCCCTTGTGATAGCAACCTTTATTATGCAGTCTGTCGCTTTTATTTCTTTGCCATCACAAGTTCGTACAAAGCTTATTTCCCTTACAATAAAAGTTCAGACATATTTAGAGGTAATGTTTATTGCTTTTTGCACCGATGACAACTTACTTGAAGGATCTTATTCAATCCATAGGTAGATATAGTGGACTCTCATGACATGAACTAGGTTTAAGGGTTTTGGATGCACAAGTAGTATCTCTACTTGGTGCAAATTTTTGGCTAGCAAAGATATTGGGCAAGCACCACATGTTGGAGGATCTATAACAATATAACTTCTATGTGAATATGAACAAACATAATTCATTACGTTGTCTTCCTTGTCCAACATCAACAATTTGACATAAAATACTTGATGGGGGCTCACAATCATAAAAGATGTCCAAGATAGTATATTTGCATGTGAATCTTCTCTTCCCTTATTTATTCTTTCATGAATTGCATCATTGACTAATACTATGTTTGTTAACTTCCAATAAATTTTACCACTTATACTTTTCTTTATGTAATGTCATTACTTTCCATAAGATTAGCATATGATCTTTTTCATTATTTTCATTGCTAGAATTGGAACATGAAAGTAAAGAAGCAAAAACTCAAACTACTCTTTATTATATAACTCTCAACTCGATTACATAGATGGATAGATCACGAAGCTAACACTCAAAAATAGATCATACTAAACTTTTATTCAACTAGATCATGAAATAGCTAAGGATCAAACTAAAAATAGGTAATGATAATAAAAGTGATGGTGATACGATACCGGGGCACCTCCCCCAAGCTTGGCGCAAGCCAAGGGGAGTGCCCATACCCATGTGCTCAAGTGTCCTTCTTCGGTGATGATGGTGGTGATGAAGTAGGCTTGTCCTTCAAAACATTCACTAAGATGTCCTTCAAACTCTGTATTTCCCTGGACAAATCCTGAAGCATGGCGGTGTTCCTTTGTACTTCAACCATGATATGTTTATTCTCTGGCCACCATGAGCCCTTCCCTGCATCATTCTCGCTTGGACGGGAGATATCCCAATTGGAAGGTATGTGCATACGAGGGGTGTTTTCAACACCATAATTGTGAACCAAATTATGAAAATTGTTCCGATGAACCTGTGTAAGGGCCTCCTAGGAGGAAGCCCTCCTTGCACCTCTGGATTCCCAAGGCCTGAAGTGCTTCGTACGGCTTGGTGCGGGTTCGGAATTGTGGAGATGACGGCAAGGGTTCCCCTCCCAGAGGCCGGAGGGTGGACCTTAAGCGAATCTCCATCATCTTCTTCCATGGTAACCTCTCCTTCCCCCTCTCGCCTGAGCTCCATCTGTAGCAACCAAGCATCGTCCCCCACATCGTTTGAGGAAGAGGAAGACATGATGTCTGGCTTCGAGATCTGGCAGAAAATAGCACAAAAGAAGAACAGAGGAGATTTCTGCGATACGGTGGTCAAAACGTCTGGAAGTATATATAAATATTTTTTTATCTTGCAAAACAAGTAATCCAGAAGAAAAACGGAGTCGGGAAGGCACACGTGGGGCCCATGAGGTACCAGGGCGCGCCTGGGGGGGGGGGGGGTGGCGCGCTCTGGTGCCTCGTGGGCACCAGGTGGGTCCCCCCGGCTGTTTCTTATTTTTGTATTTTTCTAAATATTCCAAAACTGACAGAAAATATTTTTATGGAATTTTTGGAGTCGGTTTACTTACGGTATCACATACCTCTTCCTTTTCAGTGTTCTGGAGTATTCCGGAAGGTCTCTCTTATGTATTCCTCCGGTGTAATTGTTTCAATAATATTAGTTTCAACATTAATGGGGGTACCTGAAATATAATGCTTAATTCTTTGCCCATTCACCACTCTCGGATTAGTGCCTTTGGAGTTGTTTATTTTGATGGCTCCAGAGCGATAAACTTCTTTGATGATATACGGTCCTTCCCATTTAGAGAGGAGTTTTCCTGCAAAGAATCTCAAACGAGAATTGTACAATAGAACTTGCTCACCTACTTTGAATTCCTGTTTCTGAATTCTTCTATCATGCCATCGTTTAACTTTTTCTTTAAACAATTTGGCATTTTCATAAGCTTGGGTTCTCCATTCATCTAATGAGCTAATGTCAAATAACCTCTTTTCACCGGCAAGTTTAAAATCATAGTTTAGTTCTTTAATTGCCCAATATGCTTTATGTTCTAACTCAAGAGGTAAATGACATGCTTTTCCATAAACCATTTTATAAGGAGACATACCCATAGGATTTTTATAAGCAGTTCTGTAAGCCCATAATGCATCGTCAAGTTTCTTAGACCAATTCTTTCTAGATCTATTGACGGTTTTCTGCAAAATTAATTTTATTTCTCTATTGCTCAATTCAACTTGACCACTAGTTTGAGGATGATAGGGAGATGCAATTCTATGGTTGACATCATATTTAGCAAGCAATTTACGGAATGCACCATGAATAAAATGTGAACCACCATCAGTTATTAAATATCTAGGGACTCCAAACCTTGGGAAAATAACATCTTTAAGCATTTTAATAGAAGTGTTATGATCAGCACTACTAGTTGGAATAGCTTCTACCCACTTAGTAACGTAATCAACAGCAACTAGAATATGAGTATACCCATTGGATTTAGCAAAAGGTCCCATATAATCAAATCCCCAAACATCAAATGGTTCAACAGCAAGTGAATAATTCATAGGCATTTCCTGACATCTACCAACATTACAAATTCTTTGACATTCATCACAAGAGGAGACAAACTTACGAGCATCCTTGAAAAGAGTAGGCCAATAAAAACCAGATTGTAATACCTTGTGTGCAGTTCTGTCTCCCGCGTGGTGTCCTCCGTAAGCTTCGGAGTGACACTTCCGTAGGATTTGTTCCTGTTCATGCTCAGGTATACAACGTCTAATAATACCATCTACTCCTTCTTTATAAAGATGTGGGTCATCCCAGAAGTAATGTCTTAAATCAAAGAAGAACTTTTTCTTTTGCTGGTATGTGAAACTAGGTGGTATATATTTAGCAACAATGTAATTAGCATAGTCTGCATACCAAGGAGTATTACGAGAAGCATTTATGACAGCTAATTGTTCATCAGGAAAATCATCATTAATAGGTAGTGGGTCATCAAGAACATTTTCTATTCTAGACAAATTATCTGCTACGGGATTCTCAGCTCCCTTTCTATCAATAATATGCAAGTCAAATTCTTGTAGCAATAGAACCCACCTAATGAGTCTAGGTTTAGCATCTTTCTTTTCCATAAGATATTTAATAGCAACATGATCAGTGTGAACAGTTACTTTAGAATCAACTATATAAGATCTGAATTTATCACATGCACACACGACTGCTAGAAATTCCTTTTCAGTAGTAGCATAGTTTCTTTGTGCACTGTCTAGAGTTTTACTAGCATAATGGATAACATTTAATTTCTTATCAACTCTTTGTCCTAGAATAGCACCAACAGCAAAATCACAAGCATCACACATAATTTCAAAAGGCAAGTTCCAATCAGGTGGTTGAACAATAGGGGCAGTGGTTAAGGCTTTCTTAAGTGTTTCAAAGGCTTCTAGATAATCATCATCAAAAACAAATGGAACATCTTTTTGCAAAAGATTGGTAAGAGGCCTAGAAATTTTAGAGAAGTCTTTAATAAATCTCCTATAGAAACTAGCATGACCAAGGAAACTTCTTATACCTTTAATATCTTTAGGACATGGCATTTTCTCAATAGCATCAACCTTAGCTTTATCAACTTCAATACCTCTTTCAGAAATTTTATGTCCCAAGACAATGCCTTCATTTACCATAAAGTGGCACTTCTCCCAATTCAAGACAAGATTAGTTTCTTCACATCTCTGCAAAACTCGATCAAGGTAAGCAATCATCAAAAGAAGTTCCGTAAACGGAGAAATCATCCATGAAAACCTCAATAATCTTTTCACAAAAGTCAGAGAATATAGCAGCCATACATCTTTGAAAGGTAGCAGGTGCATTGCATAAACCAAAAGGCATACGTCTATAAGCATAAGTTCCAAAGGGACAAGTAAAGGTGGTTTTCTCTTGATCGGGTTGTGATACGGGTATTTGAGAAAAACCAGAATAACCATCTAGGAAACAAAAGTGTGTATGCTTAGACAATCTTTCTAACATTTGATCAATAAAAGTTAAGGGGTAATGATCTTTTCTAGTAGCTTTGTTTAATTTTCTAAAATCAATTACCATCCTATAACCAGTTACAATCCTTTGTGGAATGAGTTCATTTTTATCATTAGGAACAACGGTAATACCTCCTTTCTTAGGGACACAATGAACGGGACTTACCCATCTACTATCAGCTATGGGATAGATTATACCTGCTTCCAGAAGTTTTAATATTTCAGTTCTTACCACCTCTTTCATCTTAGGATTTAATCGTCGTTGGTGGTCGACAACTGGTTTAGCATCAGGCTCCATATTAATCTTGTGCTGACATAGAGTGGGACTAATGCCCTTAAGATCATCAAGAGTATATCCAATAGCGGCTCGGTGCTTCCTTAGAGTTTTTAGTAACCTCTTTTCTTCGTGCGCTGAAAGGTTAGCACTAATAATAACAGGATATATCTTCTTTTCATCAAGATAAGCATATTTCAATGTATCAAGCAATTGCTTCAATTCAAACACAGGATCACCTTTAGGTGGAGGAGGGCCTCCAAGAGTTTCAATAGGCAAATTATGTTTAAGGATAGGTGGTTGATCAAAGAACATCATATCTATTTCATTTCTTTCATTCAGATGCATATCGTTTTCATGGTCTAGCAAATATTGTTCTAACGGATCAGTAGGAGGTACGGCAATAGAAGAAAGACCAATAATTTCATCTTTAATAGGCAATTCTTTATCATGAGGTTGTCTACGAAACTTAGAGAAATTAAACTCATGAAACATACCACCAAAATTAACGCTAACAGTTTCCTTAGCGCAATCAATCTTGGCATTAACAGTGTTCAAGAAAGGTCTACCAAATATAATGGGACAAAAATCATCTTGTGGAGAACCAAGGACTAGAAAATCAGTAGGGTATTTTATTTTTCCACACAAGACTTCAACATCTCTAACAATCCCAAGTTGTGTAATGGTATCTCTGTTTGCAAGCTTAATAGTAACATCAATGTCTTCTATTTCAACAGGTGCAATATCATGCATAATTTCTTGATATAAGGTAAACGGAATAGCATTCACGATAGCACCCAAATCACATAAGCCATGATAACAATGATCTCCTATTTTAACTGAGACAATAGGCATGCCTACAATGGGTCTATTTTTATCTTTAGGATCAGGTTTAGCAATTCTAGCTGCTTCATCGCAGAGGTAAATAACATGCCCATCTATATTATCAACCAAGAGATCTTTAACCATAGCAACATTAGGTTCAACTTTAATTTGTTCAGAGGGTCTAGGTGCTCTAATATTACTTTTGTTAACCATAGTTGAAACTTTAGCATGTTCCTTAATCCTAACAGGAAAAGGTGGTTTCTCAATATAAGCGGTAGGCACAACTAGATCAGCATGGTAAACAATTGTTTCTTCTTTAACACTAATAGGTTCCTCACTCTTTTCTTTAACAGGGGGATAATATTTAAACCACTTCTCCTTAGGGAGATCAACATGATTAGCAAATGATTCACAAAAGGAAGCTACTATCTCAGAGTCAAGTCCATATTTAGTGCTAAACTTATGAAAAGCATCGGTGGCCATAAAAGATTTAACACAATCGAACTCAAGTATTATACCTGACTCATTACCTTTGTCGAGTTCCCAATCTTCAGAGTTGCATTTAATTCTATCCAAAAGATCCCATCTGAATTCAATAGTTTTCTTCATGAAGGAGCCAGTCGAAGAAGAATCAAGAGTATTTTGATTATCATGAGAAAGCCGGGCATAAAAATTCTGTAAGATAATTTCTTTTGAGAGCTCATGATTGGGGCATGTGTACATCATGTACTTAAGCGTCCCCCAAGCTTGAGCGATGCTCTCTCCTTCACGAGGCCAAAAATTATATATATAATTCTGATCACGATGAACCAAATGCATAGGATTAAATTTCTGATGGAATTCTAGTTTCAATCGATTCCAGTCCCATGTATCAGTATCATCACATAGCCTATACCATATTAGTGCTTTTCCCTCCAAAGATAAAGGGAATACTTTCTTCTTAACTCCATCTCCAGATATACCTGCAAGCTTAAACAATCCACAAATTTCATCCACATAGATCAAGTGCATATCAGGATGTACCGTTCCATCTCCTGCATAAGGATTAGCTAGCAGTTTCTCTAACATGCCCGGAGGAATTTCATATTCAATATCATTTTCAATAGGTGCAGTAGGTTGAGGGGCAACTCTTGGTGTTTCCGGTCGAGGTGAAGATACCCCGAACAAACCCCTCAAAGGATTACTTTCCATAGTGACAAGTGACAGTAAATTTCAGCACGTAATATAAATGTTTCCTTACCAAATTCCACTCACCAAAGGCGCTTCACTCCCCGGCAACGGCGCCAGAAAAGAGTCTTGATGACCCACAAGTATAGGGGATCAATCGTAGTCCTTTCGATAAGTAAGACTGTCGAACCCAATGAGGAGCAGAAGGAAATGACAAGCGGTTTTCAGCAAGGTATTTTCTGCAAGCACTGAAATTATTGGTAACGAGTAGTTTGATAGCAAGATAATTTGTAACAAGTAACAAGTAAAAATAGTAAAAAAGGGTGCAGAAATATAGCCCAATCCTTTTTGTAGCAAAGGACAGACCGGAACGATCTCTTATAGTAAGTAAAGCGTTCTCAAGGACACATGGGAATTTCATCTAGTCACTTTCATCATGTTTGTTTGATTCGCGTTCGCTACTTTGATAATTTGATATGTGGGTGGACCGGTGCTTGGGTGCTGTTCTTACTTGAACAAGCCTCCCACTTATGATTACCCCCTCTCGCAAGCATCCACAACTACGAAAGAAGAATTAAGATTACTCTAACCATAGCATTAAACATGTGGATCCAAATCAGCCCCTTACGGAATAGCGCATAAACTAGGGTTTAAGCTTCTGTCACTCTAGCAACCCATCATCTAATTAATACTCCACAATGCATTCCCTTAGGCCCAAAGATGGTGAAGTGTCATGTAGTCGACGTTCACACGACACCAATAAGGGAATCACAACATACACATCATCAAAATATCGAATGAATACCAAATTCACATGATTACTTATGAAAAGACTTCTCCCATGTCCTCAAGAAAAAAAGTAACTACTCACAAGACATAAACATGTTCAAGATCAAAGGGGTATTGAATAGCATAATAGATCTGAACATATAATCTTCCACCAAGTAAACCAACAAGCATCAACTACAAGATGTAATCAACACTACTAGCAACCCATAGGTACCAATCTGAGGTTTTGAGACAAAGATTGAATACAAGAGATGAACTAGGGTTTGAGATGAGATGGTGCTGGTGAAGATGTTGATGAAGATTAGTCCTCCCACGATGAGAGGATCGCTGGTGTTGTCAATGACGACGATTTCCCCCTCCCAGAGGGGAGTTCCCCCGACAGAATCTCTCCGCCGGAGGGCAAAAGTGCTCCTGCCCAAGTTCCGCCTCGAGATGGCGGCGCACCATCCCGAAAGTCTTCTCTATATTTTTTTAGGTCAAATGCACTTATATACCAGAAAATGGGGGCCAGAAGTGGGCCAGGGGCCCCACGAGGTACCAGGGCGTGCATGGGGGGTGGCGCGCCCTGGTGCCTCGTGGGCACCTGGGTGGCCCCCTCTGGTACTTTTTGCTTCCAATATTTTTTATATATTCCAAAATAATTCTCCAGAAAATTTCAGCTCATTTGGAGATGTGTAGAATAGGTATCTTGACAGAGCTTTTTCAGGTCCAGAATTCCGGCTGCCGGTATTCTCCCTCCTTGTGTGAATCTTGCATATTAAGAGAGAAAAGGCATTAGAATTGCTCCACAAAGTGTTATATTGATTAAAAACACTATAAATAACAGTAGTAAAACATGATGCAAAATGGACGTATCAGTACCTCAGACGGACAAAGCCGAAAGCTAGCATTCTTAAACGCACAAATTGGTCGGCCATGACATAGAAATAAAGTGGAGGGGGTCTCTCAAACCCCGACGAGGGGCTTCACCCCCGAGGTCACTCGTCTTCGGACATATGTGTTCGACACAGCTATCCGAGGAAAGGAACTGTTGGAAGAACTATTTTCCTTGGAAGATGTTTCTTACATTAAATAGTAATGTAACATAACTCTCTGCCTCACTCTTGTCGCTCGCACCGTATAGCCGGATTGCCTCGTCTCCTGAAACATCTGTTCCGTTCACTTCGGACAGTAGTAAGAAGACACTCCTCGGTCACTGATCGAGGAGGTAGAAGCCGATGGCTGGTTGACAGAGTTTACATGCGCAGATTGAATAATGACGTAAAGTACTTTGATACATAGAGTCATACATTATCGTTTCATTCCACTTGGTCTAACCCATTTATCAAGACGTTCAAGGTGCAGTCCTTTTGCGACGACCGAGCGGTAGGCATAACGTTCTCGTATACGAGACTAGTGGGTATTTCCTCCCCGTCCGGACCCTTTGGCCCTACCTCGGCCAGGTGCGCCGTATCAACCTCCGTATACCGGGTCTTGACCATGGCCCATGCCTCCCTCACTCCTTCCCAGCAAGCAGACACCTTCCATGCCTGGATCCGACGCCGAGCTCGCCGCATATGTTCAGCTAGGACGGCCATGTCTTCGGGCCATAACGCCTTGAAGACTTCCTTCATGGATTTCCGTGCACTTTTGTGCACCTTGGCTAGCTGGGTTGCTATGTCTTCAGGAACCGGACCTCGGTCAACAAGGGGTCGGCCGGACAGCGAAGCTGGCAGAAAAGCATGTATTAGCCTGCTAAAATATCTCGGCTGAGCCCCCAAACTCAAGCAATGATTCTTGAAATAAAAACTTACCACAAATCGTCTCATCGGTTCGACGATTCTTGGCTTCGGCGGCAGCTAGTTGAGCTTTTAAGCTCTTAATCTCGTCTGCCTGACGGGCGTTTTCAGCCCTTAGCGCGTTAACGCTATCCACCCTTTGAGTCACCACATGTTGATTGGCCTGGCGCTGCGACTCCGTATATAGCAAATCTCCGCGGGCCTGCTTGAGATCTCTCTCAAGATTACTAATGGCTTCCGCTGGTACATCGGATTACGCTGTCTGGGGATTTCGCTAATTAAGATTCCCATATACAAGACAAAGCACTTACTGTGCACCTCTCGGGTGAACTTTTTCACCTGTTCCACCTCGGTCAAGGCAGCCTCCAACTTCCTCTTTGCCTGGGAAAGAGCCTCGGATAGCTGTTCATTCCTCGCCCGTGCACCCTACACAAAAAAGTCCCACAACTTCTTCAGGGTAAAGTCAAGCCTCGCTACGGGCATTGTTGACCGTATCAAGCCTTAGGGGCTACTACCATTGTGGACAGTATGAACAAACAGAGACATAAAAGAAATCTTCGAGATAAAATGAGCTCGGGTTGGACTTTACCCGCAACCCTTGCGACAAAACATCTAGTGATTGATCGAAAACGGCGCGGGTCGCCCCGAGGTACGCATCCACCGAGCTGAGAGCATTGACTCCTGATCCGAGAAGGCCAGACTCCTTAGAGAGGTCTTCCACCGCCGATAATTCACGGCACACTGGATCTCGAAAGGAGTAGCCGAGCTGGTCTCGGAGTCCTCGGGCTGGGGGATTTCAAGAGCGGCTCCCGTAGTTGGGCGCGCTTCTGCTTCCTTGTTTGACATGGCCACCCCCTCGGCCCTCGTGCTCGCCGCCACAACGAAAGAAGGCCGCCTATGAAATGATCAAAAAGGGTCAGAGATTGAGACGATGTTTCAGCAAAATATAGCAATCATACGTCACCTGGTGATTGAGGGAGCACTTTTAACCGTTTCCATGACCTCGGCCAGACCTTCCTCCGCCTCCTGCGGGCGGTTCCCTTGAGGAGCCGTCTCTCCTCGTGAGCATTTCGAATGTTGTCCCTTCAGAGGAGAAGTCAGGGGACCAGGGGCTTGGGGACGAGGGGCTCGCTTTCGATTAGAGGAAGAGGGCATTACCGATGAAGCCGGCCTCGTCCCTGGCGCGTCCGGGGTGACGACAACCCTGGAGCCGTCAAGGCACTCCATATAAAATTTCCTCCCCTCATAGATAAGAGCTAGATCCTCGTCCTCGTGAAAGAGGGGGTCTTCCGCTCGTTGGTGTGTTTCCGGCTCGGGCGCCGGGCTATTTAGAGCCTCCATCCGACGCCTCCATCTCTGCTCGAAACCAATAAAAAGATCGGTCAAATGGATTGTCTACCGAAAAAACAACTCGGGTGAGCAAAATAAAGCGGAAGAACTCACTATGTCGGCCGGATTGTAGTAGGACAGCCCGTCTCGGAACTGACGTCGGGCAAAGTCCTCCGCCGCTCCTTGGTAGATACCGGCCATTACTGTCCCGAAGGCCGGCTGGTCAAAGAAACTTTGCCGAATTGATCGGGAGCAGTCTTCGGTTCCATTGTACACGCACAGCGGGTGAGGGCGCAGCCAAAGTGGTTGGACTCTTCGGTCTATCGCCGTGGCCATTACGTCTATCATGGTAAGGCTTGTCCTTACCAGCTGCTTCACCTTGGCAGCCAGCTTGGTCACCTCGGCACCACCTTCTGGGACCATACCCTGTGGCCTCCAGCTATATCACCTCTTTGGTGGCTTCGAAGAGAAAGGGGAAAGCCCTGGCCGAACTGGGTCTGGGAGGGGGACATTGTCTATGTAGAACCACTCTGTTGGCCAGACGTCGGTATCCTCCTGAGGTGTGCCTGGCGGGTATTCAGTCCCCTCGATTCAACAGACTTCGGCCGCTCCAACCTCGTAAAGCCTTTCGGCGGAAGAACAGGGCACTACGCAGAAATACCTCCTCCAGAGTCTGAAGTGCGCTTCGCACCCGAGATGCATCTTGCATAGGGCGACGTACCCCGCAATGTGCAGAATCGAGTTGGGGGTAAGGTGATGGAGCTGCAGCCCGTAAAACTCTAGCAGGCCTTAGAGGAAAGGGTGAATTGGAAATCCTAAACCGCGCAACAGGAAGGAGATGAAGCATACCCGTTCATCCTTTTGAGGGAGGGGAAATTCTCTACGTGCACCTGCCCATTGATGGATGTTAAGCCCGGGTGGGTCACTGTCAGATCTGAATCCGGCAGGTACCCTTGCCAGGCCAGACGCTCCAGTTGGAGACGCGAGACGGCGCAACTGCCCCAATCGCCCCAGATGGGGCCATGAGGGCGCCTTGAAGAACCTGCGTCGCTCGCCATGGGAAACCCTCAAGGATGGACTTGGGAGGAAGGGGAGTGCTTGTGCGGTTCGCTTGAAAGGAGGATTGGGGGTTTGTGATAAATCCGCATGTCCGACTCGTGAACAAAAAGGGGGAGGAGACCGATGCTTCGACGTTTCACCATAAAGCTGACCCACTTCCCCGTAAGACACGGTTCCCCAAAGGTCAAAAAGCTGAAGCCATGCGTGGCGGGGCTGGGCCCACTCGGCGGGATTGTCAATCTTTCCGAGGTCTGTTTGAAGATAAGATGAGGAGATCATGTACTAAACTTGCCTGCCGAGCCAAAGACTTCGGAACCGAAGTCCAAGAGTGCCGTCCTCGGCGTCGGAGGCCAGTTCAGGGGCTACTGATGGTGTCCTAGACTAGGGGGTACTAACCTAGTCGGCCTGTATTCCTCGGGCCAGATGAATGGGCTCTCATTCTTGTCAAGGTGGACTCCGGAAGATACACGCAGGAGAAGAGGTCAAGACCGCATCTACCAAAGACTTGGTGCGTACTCCAAAGAGTCCTCCTGCCGCCTCCATACCTAGATACCGACCTTGTAATCCTAGATACCCTATCTGGCATGTATATAAGCCGAAGGGTTTAGCCCATAAAAGGGACCTCAACACATTCTCATTCACCTAGCCTTAGGACTAGGTCATACGATCTCGAGGTAGATCAACTCTCTACTTGATACTTCTCCATCAATATAAACAAGAGCAGGACGTAGGGTTTTACCTCCATCAAGAGGGCCCGAACCTGGGTAAACATTGTCTCCCTGTTCCTGTTACCATCTATCCGAGATCCACAGCTCGGGACCCCCTACCCCGAGGTCTGCCTGTTTTTACACCGACATAAGGTCACCGAGACCCCGCCCAATCACTCGTGGTAAGTCTTCAAGGTAGACTTGCAAAACCTTCACAGACTCGTTCAGTGGAACTCCACAATTTCCTCTTGGGTGCTCAGAACATGACACCTAACCGTCTGGAAGAATTACAGTCTTCAAAGGTAACAGGCGTCGGATCACACAGGTCAATCTCTTCAATGATGCTCAGTCACTTTGGCTCTGGTTGGGTTTTTCCTCACTTGGGTTTTCTCAAAGTCGTCAGAGGATGCGTTGCTCTCAAATGACAAGTGTCAATCTCTCTCTTGGAGCAGCTAACCAACAAATGGTTGTGGGGGGTGGCTATTTATAGCCAGGGCAACCCGACATGGAATGTCATAAATGCCCGTCGGATAAGGATCCACTTGATAGCTGGATAAGGATCCACTTGATAGCTGGCACTAGCATAACAACGGTCGGAAATTTGAACTATCAATTTCGTCGGGGCACTCAATTTCCTCACGGTAGGAAAGCCGCACTAGCAAAATCCTAACTCTTCAGTCAGACCAATTTTGTCAACGACAAGAAGAACTTCGTCTCTGTCGCTGAGGAACTCGACTGCACTGCAAGAGATTTCCAAATTCTTAACTCGAAGAAACAGGTAGGTGTGGGTTTTGAGCATCACTTCGGAAATACGCCTATGTATCACCTAGACCCCCTTTAACAGTACAGTGTTTCCTATGACTCAAATAAAGAAGAAAAGAAACTACAAAAACAAAGTCTTCAATCTTCTAGTTCTTCACTTCAATTTCTTCAAAGGATGCACCAAATTCTTCACTTGAAGAAATACATTTTTAGGGGTCATCTTTCATCGGTTAAACCAAATCTTCAGGGACTATATCTCCTGTGTACACTAGTAAACACATTAGTCCCTTAACCCATTTGTCTTCAATACTCCAAAACCACTAAGGGGGCACTAGATGCACTTACAAATTTACCTTTTGAAATTATGTGTGATGCTAGTGATTACGCTGTTGGTGATGTTCTTGGTCAAAGAGTTGATAAGAAATTGAAGGTTATTCATTATGCTAGTAAGACCTTGGACACTGCTACTACTTGTGATAGGCGTTGGGATTTCCCCGAAGAGGAAGGGTGATGTAGTATAGTAGCAGATAGTATTTCCCTCAGTTAAGAACCAAGGTTTATCGAACCAGTAGGAGACACCAGACAAACAATGTAAGAGGTACCTGCACACACATAAAGCAAATGCTTGCACCCAACGAAGGCAAGAGGGTTGTTAATCCCCTTGTACTCGCCAATTGCAGGTATTAAATCTGATAGTGGTAGATAGATAAAATAAAATAAAATAAAAAGGAAATAAATTGCAGCAAGTATTTTTAGAGTTTTAGTAAATATGGAAGATGGATGGACCCGGGGGGGGGGGCATAGGTTCACTAGAGGCATCTCTCTCATAAGCATAGCAATGGTGGGTAAACAAATTACTGTTGGCCAATTGATAGAATAGCGCATAGTTATGATGATAATTCATGGCATGATCAATATATAGGCATTACGTCAGTTATAAGTACAACGACATCCATCTGCATCTAATACTATTACTCCATGATAACCCACAAGTATATGGGATCGTTTGTAGCCTTTTTCGATAAGTAAGAGTGTCGAACCCAACGAGGAGCTAAAGGTTATCGACCACCGATACAACTCTACGCACACCAATGTTTGCTTTACCTAGAAACAAGTAAGAAACTACTTTGCGAGATAATAAAAGTTAATTAGTTTAGTAGAAAGCTTTTGTAGAACAATGAGAAAGATTGTCCATAGGCAATTGAATATGACACGCGTAATACTTATTATATGCAATGAGGGAGAGGCATACGCTAACATACTTTCCGTACTTGGATCACATGTTCTTATGATTGGAACTCTAGCAACCATCCGCAACTACTAAAGCTCATTAAGGTAAACCCAACCATAGCATTAAGTAACAAGTCCCCTTTACTCCCATACGTAACAACCCTCTTACTCGGGTTTAAGCTTCTGTCACTCTCGCAACCCACTATAAGCGAATCATGAATGTATTGCAACACCCTACAGTGATATTCCCACACGTTTGCACATCACGGAGGGCACCATATAGGACATCACCATATTAACATACAACTCATATCAATCACACCATACCACAATTAACCCGTAGGACAAAAGAAATCTACTCAAACATCATAGGATGACAACACATCATTGGATAATAATATGTGGCTTAAAGCACCATGTTTAAGTAGAGATTACAGCGGGAAAAGAGAGGTTACACCGTTGTAAGGAGAGAGGGAGAGTTGGTGATGACGGCGGCGAGGTTGTTAGTGTAGATCGCCGTCACGATGATTCCCCCGGGGGCACTTCGGCGCCATCGAGAGAGAGGGGGAGAGAGCCCCCCACCTTATTCTTCTTCCTTGGCCCCCCTCCTAGATGGGAGGAGGGTTTCCTCTCTGGTCCTTGGCCGCCATGGCTCCTGAAGGGTAGGAGCCCCTCCGAGATTGGTTCTCTCTCTTTGTTTCTTTTCTGTTTCGCGTTCCTGTTTTCTGGCCCTTCACCATTTCTTATATTCCCGGAGATCCGTAACTCCGATTGGGCTGAAATTTTGAGGGGATTTTTATCTGGATATTAGCTTCCTTGCGGCCGAAGGATACCCCCAACCGACCTTCGAGGTGGTCACAAACCTGCATGGCGCGCCCTAGGGCAGGGGGCGCATCTTGTGAGCTTGTGGGGCCTGTGAGTCGCCCTTTCTATTGATTCTTGCGCCAAAAAATCCCATATATTCCATATCACCATAACTATTTATAGTGATTGGACTTCGTTTGATATGGATTTTATGCGAAATACAAAAACATGCAAAAAATAGGAACTGACACTGGGCACTAGATCAATATGTTAGTCCCAAAAACAATATAAATTGTTGCCAAAAGTATGTGAAAGTTGTAAAATAATGACATGAAACAATCAAAAATTATAGATACAACGGAGACGTATCAGCATCCCCAAGCTTAATTCTTGGTTGTCCTCGAGTAGGTAAATGATAAAACAAGATAATTTTTTATGTGTAATGCTACCTAGCACAATCTTGATCATGTAATCTAATCATGGCATGAATATTAAGATACGAATGATTCAAGGCAATAGTCTATCATTTGACATAAAGACATCAATACTCAGGCATACTAACAAACAATCATGCCCTTCAAAATAAAGAGTGCTAAAGAATGCTATCCCTACAAAATCATATAGCTTAGCATGCTTAGTATTCCTAGAACAAAGATATTAATCATGAACTACCCTGATGACAAGCCGAGTAATCAAATCATACTTTTTCTCACTTCAACTTTTTCAACCTTCACGCAATACTTGGGCGTGAGCCAAGGACTTGGCACTTTGGATGGCAAAGAGAATGATGATGGGGGTACAAGAGAAGACAAAAATATAAGAAAGTCTCACATCAACGCGGCTGATCGTTAGGCAATGGAGAAGCCTTACAATCGATGTTAATGTGAGGAGTAGGGATTGTCATGCAACGGATGCACTAGAGCTATAAGTGTATGAAAGCTCTTTATATGAAACTAAGTGGGTATGCATCCAACTTGCTTGCTCATGAAGACCTCGAGCATTTGAGGAAGCTCATCATTGGAATATACAAGCCAAGTTCTATAATGTAAAATTACCACTAGTATATGAAAGTGACAAATCATGGAGACTATCTATATGAAGAAGATGGTGCTACTTTGAAGCACAAGTGTGGTAAAAGGATAGCAGTGCGCTGATGACCCACAAGTATAGGGGATCAATCGTAGTCCTTTTGATAAGTAAGAGTGTCGAACCCAACAAGGAGCAGAAGGAAATGACAAGCGGTTTTCAGCAAGGTATTCTCTGCAAGTACTGAAAGTAGCGGTAACAGATAGTTTTGTAGCAAGGTAATTCGTAACAAGTAACAATAGTAACTAAAGTGCAGCAAGGTGGCCCAATCCTTTTTATAGCAAAGGACAAGCCGAAACGGTCTCTTATATAAAGCAAAGTGCTCTCGAGGACACATGGGAATTATCATCTAGTCACTTTCATCATGTTTATTTGATTCACGTTCGCTACTTTGATAATTTGATATGTGGGTGGACCGGTGCTAGGGTGATGTCCTTACTTGGACAAGCATCCCACTTATGATTTCGCAAGCATCCGCAACTACGAAAGAAGAATTAAGATAAATCTAACCATAGCAGGAAAGATATGGATCCAAATCAGCCCCTTACGGAATAACGCATAAACTAGGGTTTAAGCTTTTGTCACTCTAGCAACCCATCATCTACTTATTACTCCATAATGCCTTCCCTTAGGCCCAAGTATGGTGAAGTGTCATGTAGTCGACGTTCACATGACACCACTAAAGGAAGCAACAACATACATATCATCAAATATCGAACGAATACCAAATTCACATGATTACTTATGACAAGACTTCTCTCATGTCCTCAAGAACAAAAGTAACTACTCACAAATCATGTTCATGTTCAAGATCAGAGGAGTATTGAATATCATTAAGGATCTGAACATATAATCTTCCACCAAATAAACCAACTAGCATCAACTACAAGATGTAATCAACTAGCAACCCACAGGTACCAATCTGAGGTTTTGAGACAAAGATTGAATACAAGAGATGAACTAGGGTTTGAGATGAGATGGTGTTGGTAAAGATGTTGATGAAGATTGGTCCTCCCATGATGAGAGGATCGTTGGTGATGTCGATGGCTTCGATTTCCCCCTCCCGGAGGGAAGCATCCCTGGTTGAATCGCTTGTATTTTTCTAGGGTAAATGGCTTCATATAGCAGAAGGAGGGGGCCAGAGGCCAGCTGTGGGCCCCACAAGGCATCAGGGAGTGCCTTGGGAGGGGGGGGGGTAGGCGCGCCCTGTTGCCTTGTGAGCAGCAGGTGGCCCCCTCTGGTATTTATTTGTTCCAGTATCTTTCATATATGCAAATAAAAAATCCTCGTGAAGTTTCAGGTCATTTGGAGCTCTGTAGAATAGGTATCTCCGTTTTAGCTTTTTAGGTCCAGGATTCCAGCTGCCGGTAATCTCCCTGTCCAGATAAATCTTGCAATTTAAGAGAGAAAAGGCATTAGGATTGCATCATAAAGTGCAATAATGACCAAAAACATTATAAATATGAGTAGGAAAACATGATGCAAAATGGACGTATCAACTCCCCCAAGCTTAGACCTCGCTTGTCCTCAAGCAAAAGCCAAAATCGATAATCATGACCACATGTTTAGAGAGAGAGTGGTGTCAATAAAACAAAATACGGACATGAAAGCATCATGATCAATACTATAGCAGCAATATATCATCATAAAACTTTCCATAAACTAGTAATAATTCATCACAATATCGAAGTATAAAGTATAAACTTTCTTGAAGACTAACAAACTATCTTCTTAGTCAATGAAACAATTACATTTCATCATATTTTTAGGAAGAGTCTATATAAGAGATTTTGTCTAGCAAGTTCACATACTCAACTATCATTTAGTCTTCTATGATTGCTGACACTCACGGAATATTTATGGAGCAAAAGCTTCAATCAGACACATAGGAAGATGGGGGTTTATAGCTTTCACCTCCCAACCAATTTACCTCAAGGGTAATGTCAACAATAATAACTCATGATTACTTACATCCAACTAGATATATGTGCTAGATCTTTCCCCACCACATGATGCTTGCCAAGATAAAAATAAAAATAGAATAGAAAAGAACACTATTGACTCTTGCATAAAAGTAAATACAGAAGATTAAAAGATAGGCCCTTCGCAGTGGGAAGCAGAGGTTGGCATGCGCTTTTTATTTTTGGATGTGAAAACTCTTAATGTAAAGGAACGTCACTTTATATTGTCCCTTGTGATAGCAACCTTTACTATGCAGTCTGTCGCTTTTATTTCTTCACCATCACAAGTTCGTACAAAGCTTATTTTCCCTTACAATAAAAGTTCATACATATTTAGGGGGAAATTTTTATTGCTTTTTGCACCGATGACAACTTACTTGAAGGATCTTATTCAATCCATAGGTAGATATAGTGGACTCTCATGACATGAAACTGGGTTCAAGGGTTTTGGATGCACAAGTAGTATCTCTACTTAGTGCGGATTTTTGGCTAGCAAAAGATAGTGAGCAAGCACCACATGTTAGAGCATCCATGACAATATAACTTCTACGTGAATACAAGCAAACATAACTCATTACGTTGTCTTCCTTGTCCAATGTCAATTCTTCGACATAGAATATTTAATGGGGGCTCACAATCATAAAAGGTGTCCAAGATAGTATATTTATATGTGAATCCTCTCTTCCTTTATTAATCTTTCATGAATTGCATCAATGACCAATGCTATGTTTGCCAATTTCCAATAAATTTTATCAACTATACTTTTCTTATGTAAAGTCAATTACCTCCCCAAGGGATTAGCATATGATCTTTTCATTCTTTTCTTGCTAAGATTGAAACATAAAAGTAAAGAAGCAAAACTCAAACTACTCTTTATTATATAAATCTCACACACAATTACATAGATAGATAGATCATGAAACAAGCACTCGAAACTAAATCATACTAAACTTTTTATTCCTCTAAATCACGAAATAACTAAGGATCGAACTAAGATAGATAATGATGATAAAGGGTGATGGTGATATGATACCGGTGCACCTCCCCCAAACTTGGAACAAGCCCAGGGTGGTGCCCATACCCGTGTACTCAAGTGTCTGTCTTCGGTGATGGTGGTGATGAAGTGATTCTCTTAGCGATGATTCCCCTAAGGGTATGAATTTCCTCCTTAAGCTCAATGGCCTCCTTTTTAAGATCCGCATTCTCCTTGCGGAGCTCGCTTGTAACATTGGATACACCATCCTCCAGGGGATGGGTTTTGGTGGAGGAAGAGGAAACAGCCGCCTGCACACGGCGATAAGGGGTAAATCGAGTATTGGTGGGTTTAACCTTATTCGGTAAACTAGACTTTCTGAACTCCACATGCATATCTCCTGGCTGGGGCAAAGGATCTTCTTCCTCTCTTCACTCGATGATTTCATCCCCTTTAGATCAGCATCCTCCTCCTCATCGGTTGTCCATCCATAGGGATCAATATCCCCATAGATTCTAGGGTCTGCGATAAGGTGCGAGACATAGCTTTCCCTGTCTGAATCTTGAGATGACATGGTGCCTGGCCTTGAAGATCTGACAGAAAAACAGCCCAAAATAAGAACAGAGGAGAAACTTGCGATATGGTGGTCAAAACATCTGGGAGTATATATAAAGAATTTTTATCTTGCAAAACAAGTATACGAGAGGAAAACGGAGTCGGGAAGGCACACGAGGGGGCCACAAGGCAACCCGGCGCGCCCTGTTACCCCGTGACCTCCTCGTGGGTCCCCTCGGCTGTTTCTTATTTTGTATTTTTTCTAATATTCCAAAATGGACAGAAATAATTTTTATGGAATTTTTGGTCGGTTTACTTACAGTATCACATACCTACTCCTTTTCTGGGTTCTGGAGTGTTCCGGAAGGTCTCTTTTATGTGTTCCTCCGGTGTCATTGTTTGAATAATATTAGTTTCAACATTAATGGGTGTACCTGAGATATAATTTTTAATTCTTTGCCCATTAACCACTCTCGGATTAGTGCCTTCGGAGTTGTTGATCTTGATAGCTCCGGAGCGATAAACTTCTTCGATGATATATGACCCTTCCCATTTAGAGAGGAGTTTGCCTGCAAAAAAATCTGAGACAAGAATTGTACAATAGAACATGCTCTCCAACTTTGAATTCCCGTTTTTGAATTCTTTTATCATGCCATCTTTTAACTTTTTCTTTAAACAACTTAGCATTTTCATAGGCTTGAGTTCTCCATTCATCTAGGGAGCTAATATCAAATAACCTCTTCTCACCGGCAAGTTTGAAATCATAGTTAAGTTCCTTAATTGCCCAATAAGCT
This sequence comes from Elymus sibiricus, assembly GCA_039707655.1. Lineage (NCBI taxonomy): Eukaryota > Viridiplantae > Streptophyta > Magnoliopsida > Poales > Poaceae > Elymus > Elymus sibiricus. The sequence goes on along the minus strand of CM077674.1, from coordinate 323,044,701 downwards.
TTATGTTCTAATTCAAGAGGTAAATGACATGCTTTTCCATAAACCATTTTATACGGAGACATACCCATAGGATTTTTATAAGCAGTTCTATAAGCCCACAATGCATCATCAAGTTTCTTAGACCAATTTTTCCTGTATCTATTAACGGTCTTTTGAAAAATTAACTTTATTTCTCTATTACTCAATTCAACACTAGACTGAGGATGATAAGGCGATGCAATTCTATGATTAACATCATATTGAGCAAGCAGTTTACGGAAAGCACCATGAATAAAATGTGAACCACCATCAGTCATCAAGTATCTAGGGACTCCAAACCTCGGAAGTATAACTTATTTAAGCATTTTAATAGAGGTGTTGTGATCAGCACTACTAGTTAGAATAGCTTCTACCCACTTAGTAACATAATCAACATCAACTAGAATATGTGTATACCCATTGGATTTAGGAAAAGGTCCCATATAATCAAAGCCCCAAACATCAAATGGTTCAATAACAAGTGAATAATTCATAGGTATTTCATGGCGTCTACCAACATTACCAATTCTTTGACATTCATCACAAGAAAGGACAAACTTACATGCATCTTTGAAAAGAGCAGGCCAATAAAAACCAGACTGTAATACCTTATGTGAAGTTCTGTCTCCCGCATGGTGTCCTCCGTATGCCTCGAAGTGACACTTCCGTAGGATTTGTTCCTGTTCATGCTCAGGTACACAACGTCTAATAACACCATCTACTTCTTCTTTATACAAATGTGGGTCATCCCAAAAGTAATGTATTAAATCAAAGAAGAATTTTTTCTTTTGCTGGTATGTATAGCTAGGTGGGATATATTTAGCAACAATGTAATTAGCATAGTCTGCATACCAAGGATTAGTACGAGAAGTAGAAGCATTTATAACAGCTAACTGCTCATCAGGAAAACTATCATTAATAGGAAGTGGGTCATCAAGAACATTTTCCATCCTAGACAAATTATCTGCTACAGGGTTCTCAGCTCCCTTTCTATCAACAATATGCAAATCAAATTCTTGTAGTAGAAGAACCCATTTAATCAGTCTAGGTTTAGCATCTTTCTTTTCCATAAGGTATTTAATAGCAGCATGATCGGTGTGAACAGATACTTTAGAATCAACAATATAAGATCTAAATTTATCACATGCAAACACAACTGCTAAAAACTCTTTCTCAGTAGTAGCATAATTTCTTTGAGCACTGTCTAGAGTCTTACTAGCATAATGAATAACATTCAATTTCTTATCAACTCTTTGACCAAGAACAGCACCAACAGCATAATCGCTAGCATCACACATTATTTCAAAAGGCAAGTTCCAATCAGGTGGTTGAACGATGGGTGCAGAAATTAAGGCTTTCTTAAGTATTTCAAAGGCTTCTACGCAATTGATAACCCACAAGTATAGGGGGCTAATTGTAGCTTTTTTGATAAATAAGAGTGTCGAACCCAATGAGGAGCTAAAGGTAGAATTAATATTCCCTTCAAGTTCTATCGACCATCGATACAACTCTACGCACACTTGACGTTTGCTTTACCTATAACAAGTATGAAGCTAGAAGTACTTTGTAGGTGTAGTAGGATAGTTTGCAAGAATAAAACTAGAAGTACTTACTGAGAATAAAACTACGAGTAATTTGCAAGATAATAAAAGTTAGTTGTTTAGTAGAAAGCTTTTTGTAACACAAGAGAAAGATTTGTCCATAGGCAATCGATAACTAGACCGGTAATCATTGTTGCAATTTTATATGAGGGAGAGGCATGAGCTACCATACTTTCCGTACTTGGATCATATGCACTTATGATTGGAACTCTAGCAAGCATCCGCAACTACCAAAGACCATTAACGTAAAACCCAACCATTAAGTATCAAGTCCTCTTTACTCCCATACGCAACAACCCCCTTACTCGGGTATGTGTTTCAGTCACTCACGCCACCCACTATAAGCGAATCATGAACGTATTGCAACACCCTACAGCGGGAATCCCTCACGCTTGCGTGACACAGAGGGCACCATAGGACAGCACCAAAATAAAACATACAACTCAAACCAATCACGATCATCAATCAACCCACAGGACAAAACAAATCTACTCAAACATCATAGGATGGCCACAAATCGTTGGATAATAATATGTAGCATTAAGCACCATGTTTAAGTAGAGATTACAGCAGGGAGAAGAGGTGTTACACCGCTGCATAGAGGGGGAGAGAGTTGGTGTTGACGGCGGCGAGGTTGTTGGTGTAGATCGCCGTCACGATGATTGCCCCGGTGGCGTTCCGGCGCCACCGGGAGAGAGGGGGAGAGAGCCCCCCTCCTTCTTCTTGCTTGGCCTCCCCCTAGATGGGAGGAGGTTTTCCCCTCTGTTCCTTGGCCTCCATGGCACCCTGAGGGGCGGGAGCCCCTCCGAGATTGGATCTCTCTCTCTGTTCTCTTCTGTTTCGCGTTCCTATTTTCTGGCCTTTCACCGTTTCTTAAATTCCCGGAGATCCGTAACTCCGATTGGGCTGAAATTTTAACACGATTTTTTCCAGATATTATCTTTCTTGCAGCGAAAGAAGGGCACCAACCAACCTACGAGGGCCTCACGAGGCACCACGGCGCGCCGCCTTGCGTTGATTCCACCTCCCAAAAATCACATATATTCCAAAATAATTCTCCGTAAAATTTTATTGCATTTGGACTTCGTTTGATATGGATTTTCTGTAAAACAAAAAACAAGCAAAAAACAGGAACTGACACTGGGCACTGGATCAATATGTTAGTCCCAAAAATAATATAAAATGTTGCCAAAATTATATGAAAGTTATAGAATATTGGCATGAAACAATCAAAAATTATAGATACAATGGAGACGTATCAGCATCCCCAAGCTTAATTCCTGCTCGTCCTCGAGTAGGTAAATGATAAAAAAAGATAATTTTTGATGTGGAATGCTACCTAGCATAATCTTGATCATATAATCTAATCATGGCATGAATATTAAGACACGAGTGATTCAAAGCAATAGGCTATAATTTGATATAAAGACATCAATACTCAGGCATCCCAACAAACAATCATGTCTTTCAGAATAAAAATGCTAAAGAACTCTATCCCTACAAAATCATATAGCCTTGTCATGCTCCATCTTCTTAACACAAAGTATTTATCATGTACTACCCCGGTGTCAGCCAAGCAATTGGTTCATACTTTTTAACGCGCTTTAGCTTTTTCAACCCCCACGCAATACATGAGCGCAAGCCACGGACATAACACTATAGGTGGAATAGAATGATGATAGAGATTAATAAGAAGAAGTCAAAAATGGAAGAAAGTCTCACATCGACGTGGCTAATCAACGGGCTATGGAGATGCCCATCAATTGATGTCAATGCGAGGAGTAGGGATTGCCATGCAACGGATGCACTAAGAGCTATAAGTGTATGAAAGCTCAAACTGAAAACTAAGTGGGTGTGCATCTAACTTGCTTGCTCAAGACCTCAGGAAATTGAGGAAGCCCATCATCGGAATATACAAGCCAAGTTCTATAATGAAAAATTCCCACTAGTATATGAAAATGAAAGCATAGGAGACTCTCTATATGAAAAACATGGTGCTACTCTGAAGCACAAGTGTGGTAAAGGATAGTAACATTGCCCCTTCTCTCTTTTTCTCACATTTCATTTTTTTGTTTTCTCTTTTTTTTTTCTTGGGCTCTTTTTGGCATCACTTTTTTTCTCTTTTTTTTATTTTTTTATTTTGTCCGAAGTGTCATCCCGACTTGTGGGGGAATCATAGTCTCCATCATCATTTCCTTACTGGGACAATGCTCTAATAATGAATAATGATGATCATCACACTTCTATTTACTTACAACTCAAAAATTTACAACTCGATACTAGAACAAAGTATGACTCTATATGAATGCCTCTGGCAGTGTACCAGGATGTGCAATGATCTAGCGTAGCAAAGATATCAAAAAACGGACAAGCCATGAAAATATCATGCTAGCTATCTTACGATCATGCAAAGCAATATAACAATGAATGCTCAAGTCATGTATATGATGATGATTGAAGTTGCATGGCAATATATCTCGGAATGGCTATGGAAATGCCATAATAGGTAGGTATGGTGGCTGTTTTGAGGAAGATATAAGGAGGCTTATGTGTGATAGAGCGTATCATATCACGGGGTTTGGATACACCGGCGAAGTTTGCACTGACTCTCGAGGTGAGAAAGGGCAATGCATGGTACCGAAGAGGCTAGCAAATTGAGGAAGGGTGAGAGTGTGTGACACCCTGGTTTTTGGCAACTTTTTCTTTTCGAAATCTTTCTGGCTTTATTTGCAATTTGGATGGATTTTGAACCTTTTCAGTTGACTTTGGACTTATGAATTCCTCTGATTGATCCAGAGCCCTCAGTATCTGGCCATAATCTTGTCACTCACCTTCTGGATCAATTTCCAATTCTTTATCTTTCCCAAATATTCATTTTCTTCCTTTGGGAAAATCTGTCATCACTATGGGTTACAAAGCAACCTATAGTTCTGTTGATCAGAAAAATCCCAAATTAATCCCAGACCTTCTTGTCATCATCTAATCCCACAATCTTCAAAAACATCTCATGGTCCAGTACAAGATTTTGTCCAGAAAACTCCATTTGCTCTCTAGACAGTACTGGTCATTTGGGAAGGAGCTCATATTTTCCCTACTCAGTTAATTCCCAGGAAATTCCCTGAGATATTAGGGAACCTATCTTTCCACAATATCCAAAAATATCATCTTGTCCAGTACAAATTTTCACCAGCAATATTCTGCCATGTTTCTGTCCAATTGGAACCTCTGTGAAGGAAGTATCAGCTAGAGGTATCCAATTGAGCTGAAATTTTTATGGCATCTTCTCCTCACCAAATAACACCGCCACACCAAAATTCAACTCCAGAAGATCACCCAGATGAGTGCTACAAGCTCATCTAGGTTTCTGGTTCAGTACAACAGTTGTACATGAACTACCTTCAATTCTTGATGAAATTCTTCCAAATTTGGTCAGGTTGGAGTCCTTCCAACATAGATCACCCCAGATATTTCCTTTGGCTCCATCCCCAGCTCACCTCTTCTCTAGATCACTCTCAAGTTTGCTGTCAGAAACTGTAGCTGAAGCTACACTTCGGCTCAGAGTGAACCTAGCCAAACCAAGAGTGCAGAGGGGCTAAATGATCAAAGTAGAAGGCACCGGACATGATGCGCTGGACTTGGACAGCCTCGAGACATCACTTCCCGTGGTGAGCACGGTACTCGCATGCCAGTATGCGTGCTCTGCACCTCGTCGGCGACGACCGAGGTCATTCCAGTGACCTCTCGCTGCCATTTCATGTCCTGAGGTGCCGACATAGCCGCTGCCGTCCATGTAGCCCTCTCCCGATCCTTCTCCTCGCCGGAATTGCCCTCGACGGCCGCCACGGCACCCGGGCACTGTGCCGCCCGTGGCTGCACTATGACCCGCGGCGCGTCTTCTTCCTCCGCTAGCTTCCACCGCTGCATTTACTCCTCCCTGCCCTCTCCCGTCTCGTCGCCCATGCCCGGCCAGCCAGCTAGGCGTCCACAAGCCGGCGACGTGGCCCGAGTCCCGGCCGTTCCAGAGAGATCGCCCGAGCTCGCCTCCTGCCTATAAAAGGCCATGCCAGCCCCTCCCGAGCTCCTCACCCCACTCCTCCACCTCCTAATCGCCCTCCCGAGCAGCGAGCCATGGCCGAGAGGCCCTCTGGCCTCGAACCTCACCGGAGATCCGCCGCCACCCAAGCTCTGCCTCCCCGCCGTTCCACTTCTCCCCGAGCTCCACTGACTCCGCCATCGAGCTCAGCTCATTCCACTGATTGCGCCCAAGCTCTTTCCCGGTCGAATCGCTGCCGGAAGCGCCGTCTCCGATGACACCCGAGCGCCGCCGCCGCCGGAGAGGAAGGGGACGACGTCGTCCGGCCACCGTTCGCCAACCCACGGGTACGTGCATGTTCATCTCGAAGCGCTCGATCCATTCCCGTAGTCGCTGGACTCTGCCGCCGCCTGTGTCGCCGGCGACCATCGCCGGAGTGCCGCCTCTCTCTGTTTCCCTCCTCCCCCTTTTAAATCCGACAGCGGGGCCCGCTCGTCAGTGGCTTACCGAAGCAGTAAGTGGAGCCGCCCGGGCAGATTACGCCTTCGACGTGGCCCGCTGTGGATTTTCTGTTTTTCTGATAATTTCTAGAGTTGACCAGGAACTTTGACCGTTCATAACTTTTTATCCATAAGTCCAAATCAATTGATTCTTTTTGCTCTGGGTTTGACTTGAGCTCCTCTCTTTGCTGGAATAATTTGGTATTTTTCCCATGTTCACAGAATTTCTGGTGCACAAAATAGTAATATGTGACATTTTCAATTGCTTTTAAAAAATATTTTCAGAAGGAAATAACTTTGGATTTGAAGCCCAGGGGTTTGTGGACAACCCAACAGAGCAAGGCAAGCCATGTCATCCATTGCATGAAGCATTTCAATAGTGTTGGTTATTTAATTGAATTTTATGCATTATTTTAATATGTGATAATCCATAGTAATTTATTTACTTGCATAGCTGTTGCCATGTTGATTTACTTGCTAATACATATCCATACTGATTAAATTCCTAACAATACTAAACTTAGTTGGTTGATCAAGAGCCACCTACCCGGACTTATTCGTGCAGCCACATTTGCCGGTATGGGACGGCCTTGACTTGGTCTGGCTTTGTGCTCTTTTATCGGTACCACCAAACTAGGGAGGGTTATGCGTGCGTGCTGCCCTGATCAGGTAGACGACGATAATCCTGTGAGCCCATTTGAGTTATTTTGCCGGCGTCCCCGTTTGGGACAGTTAGTGGCCACGACGGTGGCAGGTGTCACGGGGTGACACAGGGGCCACCCAGGACATGACCCTGGGAGGGTATGATTGTCGGTGGTACGATAGAGGGGTCACGGGTCAGGCAGGTTTCATTGGAGCACCACCGGTCCACCCGAATGGGATCACGAGGCCAGGTACTCCATAGTGTGGGTAAAGTGTGCAACCTCTGCAGAGTGTAAAACCTATTCGAATAGCCGCGTCCACGGTATTGGATAGTCCGTTTAGGCCTCTCTAGGATGGTCAACCGTGATAAAGATAATAATGATGGAAGAACTTGTCTTATTTTTGGAAGTGCTCTGTGGCTTGTGAGCATTCCGAGGGTTGTGGGACAACCCAGATGAGAGTAAGTTGGTACTAGGTACCAGTAAGTGAGCAACCTAATCCTTTAATCTGTTAATTGCCATGCTATTGTTTGCTGCATTGTTTTGGTTGCCATGAGCTTGCGAGTACATTCCAAGTACTCACCTGGCATATCATGCCAGATGCAGGAGAAGCCGAGGACGGAGGTCCCGAAGGTTCGTGCTACGCTAACTAGGCCGTGTCCACAGCAGTGTCCCTGTGGATGGAGTTTCCGCGCTATGTTCCGCTACGCCGTAGTCTACCAAGTAGTATCGAGGCCCTGCTATGTTCCATAAATAATGTAGATATTGTCATTGCACTTGCAGTGCTTCTGGCCTCGCTATCATGTAAATTATGAGCTTGTATTTGAGATATTGCAATAAAGTTCAGTTCAGTTCTGTTCCAAGTTGTTGTGTGTTTCCAGAAGACATGATCTCTGGGTTGGAAACACTGGTAAACCGGTCCTCTGAGCCGGGGTGCCACAACGCTTGGTATCAGAGCCGCGCTGACTGTAGGACACCCTAGTTAACCCTACGCTAGAACCGCGAGTAGTTTAGAGTCTTGGGATGTGCCTTGCTTGCTGCATCTGGTTGTTGCATTTGATTGCTACATTGCATGGCATGCATATAGTTTTTATTGTGCTAACCGCTGGTTTGATGAGTGTAGATGGCACCAGTTCCGTACCACTACAATCATGAGCCGGCACCGTTCACTTTTCCAGTACTACTTCGTAGCGTCTGGCTTCGGCTGTATCCCAACGGCGAAGACCCAGTGTTCCAGGTGTTCCGAGAGAAGCTTGCTGGTTCAGTATTCGAGTATCACGCGGAAGCCTTTCTCACTACGAGTTCAGATATTGGCAGCTACTCCCGTTCTTCCAAGGGCGGAACTGCTTCTACTCTGGAGTTGGCGATCTAGTTTGCTGCGATGGAGGCTCTCACTGACTTGCGCTTCCACGAGGTCGAGATGCAGACTCACCCAGGTTTCTTTCACTACCCCACCCTGTCGCCTATGATAGGGCGAGTCCTTTTCGCACCCGTTGATCCGGCGAGTGATCGTGCTACTGGTGTTTTATCTCGTTATCTGAACGCCAGTTACCATATGATCACTTCTCTAGCCAAGGAGCTGACTTCTGCTCGCGAGGCACTCCATTTTCACCCATGTACACCCCACCCGTTCCACCTTCCGACACTCCTTCTAGCTCGTTCGGACCGCCAGGCTTTTCGTCTGGTAGCCGACGTGAGACCCCGGCAGAGTGGGCCTCACTCCTAGCTACTCCAGCTGCTCCGATGCTGCGACGTCGTGTTTCTTCTCCTTCGGTGGGGGAACCATCCCGTCAGCGTCGTCGCGTTTCCTTTGATCCGGAGGCCGAGGTTCACATCATCAGCTCAGATTCCGAGACAGAGTCTGACGACGAGGAGTCTTCAGTTTAACAGTGTTCGTGCCACCGGCGTCACTAGAGCGGAGGCTTGAGTCTCAATGCATGCATCATAGCATTCCTGCATATGTCAACTGCCGTATGAGCAGTCTAGTTATGATCATTCCCCTACTAGCTTGTCATGTATGATGTTGGGTTGCCTTGTATAATTATTTGGTTTGCTTTTTCCTCTTGTTATTTGGCTTCTTTTTCTGGTGTCATATTGCCCTGCTTTCCCTTATGAATATGGCTCATCGATTCGGCATTTTGCTATGGGAACAAATTTAGAATGAAGAGGTGTAGTACTCAAGGCGGCGATGGAACTCCCGTTCGTCGATCCGCCAGACAGGCAGGACAGCCACCAGAAGATTTGCCACGTCCACCCCCACAGTCACCAACCACTGATCAGATTATGAGAATGTTTGAAGAGAAAAGGAACCAAGATCTCATGGAATTTCTGAAAAGTATGCAGGCTATGGTGGGTCAGAACAACCATAATGGGACACACTCTAAGTTGTCTGATTTTCAGCGTACCAAACCACCCAGTTTTGGTCAAGCTGTGGATCCGATGGAAGCTGATGACTGGCTGAGGACCATGGAAAAGAAATTGGAAATAGCCCGCTGTGATGAGGCAGACAAAGTTCCTTTTGTTACTCACTACCTGGAGGGACCGGCAGCTATATGGTGGGACAATACAAAAATGTTATGGCCTTCTGGAGAAGATATTTCTTGGGAAAAATTCAAAGAGGTATTCCGCAAGTATCATATTCCTACTGGCATAATGAAGGTGAAGCAGAGGGAATTTCTTGCTCTTACTCAAGGGAACATGTCAGTGGGTGAGTATCTGAACAAGTTCAATAATCTGGCACGGTACTCTACCCATGACGTGTCCACCGAAGAAAGAAAGATTGACCAATTCTTAGGAGGGCTGAATCACACCCTCCGCTGTCAGCTTTGTATGCTGGACTTTCCTGACTTCCAGACTCTGGTAAACAAGGCCTTCATAGCTGAACGAGAGCATAAGTCAGGATATAATGATCACAAGCGGAAGTTTGAACCCAAGAAGGACAACCGTGAGCAGTTTGTGCAGAAGCCGCGTATCTGGCAGCCAAGTTCATCTGAGTACAAGCCTGCCTGGAACAATGGCAACAACAACAACAAGCCTGTCAGCCAGGACAAGACCTTCGGCAAACAGCCAGTGCTGGAGGATTGCCGCCGCAACAACACATGCTTTACTTGCGACCAGAGCAGGCACTACTCCAAGCAATGCCCCACAAGAAATGGGAAGCCACCATCCGACTTCAAGCCACAAGTCAACAGTGTTGGACACCGCCCCAATCCTAACTTCTATCGCGGCCAAGTCCATCATATCTCCGCCGAGGAAGCCCGCGAAGCACCAGATGTGGTCCTTGGTATGTTTTCTGTTAACAACATACCTGCAATAATTTTATTTGACTCTGGGGCTTCTCATTCATTTATTTCGCGGAGCTTTGCCACGTTGCACAAATTTTCTCCGTCCCTTTTGGACAAAATCATGGTGGTACAATCCCCTGGCTCCATGCTCAGAACAAATGTGATATACAAGAATCTGGAAATCTTGATACACGATGTGAAGTTTCCAGCCACTCTAGTTGCCATTGAATCCCCTGGACTGGATATAATACTGGGAATGGATTGGTTGGTACCACACCAGGTGTGTATCAACTGTGCCACCAGGAAGGTGACATTGGTTAACCCGGCAGGCCAAACAGTGCAATTCACTGCGAGCAGAGTGATGTCAAAGAAGGGAATGGCATTCAAAGCCACAGCTACAGACATAAGTCTGATTCCGGTAGTCAGTGAATTTCCGGACGTATTTCCCGAAGAGATACCAGGAATGCCACCTGGTCGGTAACTAGAGTTTGCTATTGATATTGTTCCCGAAACTGCTCCAATCTACAAGAAGTACTACCGCATGCCTTCCCCAGAGCTGGTGGAACTAAAGAAACAGTTGGATGAATTATTACAAAAGGGTATATTCGTCCAAGCACCTCGCCATGGGGGTCACCCGTGCTGTTTGTTAAAAAGAAGGATGGCAGCTTACGAATGTGCGTAGACTATCGCCAACTGAATGAGGTCACCATCAAAAATAAATATCCGCTCCCCCGCATTGATGATCTGTTTGACCAGTTGAACGGAGCCCGGGTATTCTCCAAGATTGACCTCCGAACGGGGTATCATCAGCTAAAAATCAGGAAAGAGGATATCCCCAAGACAACCTTTACTACCAGATATGGTCTGTATGAGTTTACAGTCATGTCATTCGGGCTGACAAATGCTCCTGCATATTTCATGAGCATGATGAATAAAGTCTTCATGGACTTTCTGGACAAATTTGTGGTAGTATTCATCGATGATATTCTCATCTACTCCAGAGATGAATAGGAGCACACGCAACATCTCCGTACTGTCCTGGAAAGACTAAGGACCCATCGCTTGTATGCCAAATTCAGCAAATGCGAATTTTGGCTAAGAGAGGTGGGATTTCTGGGGCATATTCTGTTAGAACAAGGTGTGGCTGTCGACCCCAGTAAAGTGACCGCTGTATTAAACTGGAAGACCCCAGCCACAGTAACGGAAGTCTGCAGCTTTCTGGGATTGGCAGGCTACTACCGTCGCTTCATCGAAGGCTTCTCAAAAATAGCCAAGCCATTGACAGAACTGTTGAAAAAGAACCACAAATTTGCCTGGACGGAAGAATGTGACAGCAGTTTCATGGAATTAAAGATGAGGCTAACTACAGCTCCTGTCTTAGTTCTTCCAGACATTCGCAAGAGCTTTGACATATATTGCTATGCTTCCAGACGAGGAATCAGCTGCGTTCTAATGCAAGAAGGAAAGGTTGTAGCATACGCATCCAGCCAGCTATGACCTCATGAAGAGAACTACCCCACTAATGATTTGGAATTGGCAACCGTGGTTCATGCATTAAAAATTTGGAGGCATTATCTCATTGGGCAGCGATGTGAAATATACACGGACCATAAGAGTCTCAAGTATATTTTCACCCAACCTGACCTGAATCTCAGGTAGAGAAGATGGCTTGAATTGGTCAAGGACAATGACCTTGGGATTAATTATCATCTGGGAAAAACCAATGTGGTCGCCGATGCCCTCAGCAGAAAGCAAGGTACCCTAAATGCACTAATGGAGGGAATGCATCCGAGGCTACGAGAAGAGTTTGCTAAGCTGAATATGGTGTTATGCGGCCCAATTAGCCCGGATACAATGGAAATTACTCCAACGCTTATGGAAGAAATTAAAGCAGCCCAGAAATCAGACCAAGAAATACAAGAGATCAAGGAATGCATTCCGCTAGGAAAGGTCAAGTCCTTCCGAATTGATGACCAGGACACTGTATGGTTTGAAAACCGAATATGTGTGCCTGATCAAGACAACTTGAGAGAGCAAATACTCAGAGAGGCACATGAATCTGCGTACTCTATCCATCCGGGAGGAACAAAAATGTACCAGGACTTGCGAGAAACCTTTTGGTGGCCAGGAATGCGAAGGGACATTGCATACTATGTCGCCTGTTGTGACATCTGCAACAGAGTCAAGGCTGAACATCAGAAACCCGCTGGGCTACTGCAACCCTTACCAGTTCCCTAGTGGAAATGGGATGACATATGCATGGACCTCATTGTTGGACTACCCAAGTCCACAAGAGGCCATGATGCTATCTGGGTCATCGTGGACATACTTACGAAAGTGGCTCACTTCCTTCCGGTAGTCAACGCGAATCAACTCGCACAGCTCTATATGTCCCGGATAGTCAGCCTTCACGGAGTACCCAAGTCTATCACATCCGATAGAGGCTCCCTGTTCACCTCAGCATTTTGGCTGCGACTGCACCAAGCCCTGGGCACTGTGCTAAAGCATAGTATGGCATATCATCCACAGACAGATGGGCAGACAGAACGTGTGAACCAAATATTGGAAGATATGCTTCGGTCCTGTGCTGTCACCAATGGACCCAAATGGGAGGATAGCCTACCCTATGCAGAATTCTCCTACAATAACATTTATCAGTCAAGTCTCAAAATGTCACCATTTGAAGCTTTGTACGGACGGAAATGTCGCACTCCTTTGAATTGGTCTCAGACAGGAGACAGCCGTATCTTCGGCACGGATTTGATGCTCGAGGCTGAGAAACAAGTCAAGGATGTTCAGGAGCGTCTTCGAGCAGCCAAGTCTCGTCAAAAGAGCTACTACGACCCGAAGCATCGGGAAGTAACGTTTGAGCCCGGAGAATATGCTTATCTCCGAGTTACCCCCATGAAAGGAATAAAAATGTTTCATACCCAAGGAAAGCTTGCACCGAGGTATATCGGGCCCTTTCCGGTTATGACCCGAAGAGGCAGAGTGGCATATCAGCTAGAGTTACCACCGGAGCTGTATGACGTTCACGATGTTTTCCACATATCACAGCTGAGAAAGTGCATTGCACCCCCGATCAAACAGGCAGATATGAGTGAGCTAGAGTTGACCAAAGATTTGACTTACGAGGAAAAACCTGTCAGAATTTTGGATGAGATGGAAAGAACTACCAGGAGTAAGACAATCAGATTTTATAAGGTGTTGTGGGATCATCATACTGAGGATGAGGCTACCTGGGAAAGAGAGGATTTTCTGAGATCAGCATATCCACACTTGTTCCCTGAGCAACCGAATCTCGAGGACGAGATTCATTCTAAGGGGGGTAGGTTTGTGACACCCTGGTTTTTGGCAACTTTTTCTTTTTGAAATCTTTCTGGCTTTATTTGCAATTTGGATGGATTTTGAACCTTTTCAGTTGACTTTGGACTTATGAATTCCTCCGATTGATCCAGAGCCCTCAGCATCTTGCCATAATCTTGTCACTCACCTTCTGGATCAATTTCCAATTCTTTATCTTTCCCAAATATTCATTTTCTTCCTTTGGGAAAATCTGTCATCACTATGGGTTACAAAGCAACCTATAGTTCTAGTGATCAGAAAAATCCCAAATTAATCCCAGACCTTCTTGTCATCATCTAATCCCACAATCTTCAAAAACATCTCATGGTCCAGTACAAGATTTTGTCCAGAAAACTCCATTTGCTCTCTAGACAGTACTGGTCATTTGGGAAGGAGCTCATATTTTCCCTACTCAGTTAATTCCCAGAAAATTCCCTGAGATATTAGGGAACCTATATTTCCACAATATCCAAAAATATCATCTTGTCCAGTACAAATTTTCACCAGCAATATTCTGCCAAGTTTCTGTCCAATTGGAACCTCTGTGAAGGAAGTATCAGCTAGAGGTATCCAATTGAGCTGAAATTTTTATGGCATCTTCTCCTCACCAAATAACCCTGCCACACCAAAAATCAACTCCAGAAGATCACCCAGATGAGTGCTACAAGATCATCTAGGTTTCTGGTTCAGTACAACAGTTGTACATGAACTACCTTCAATTCTTGATGAAATTCTTCCAAATTTGGTCAGGTTGGAGTCCTTCCAACATAGATCACCCAAGACACTTCCTTTGGCTCCATCCCCAGCTCACCTCTTCTCTAGATCACTCTCAAGTTTGCTGTCAGAAACTGTAGCTGAAGCTACACTTCGGCTCAGAGTGAACCTAGCCAAACCAAGAGTGCAGAGGGGCTAAATGATCAAAGGAGAAGGCACTGGACATGATGCGCTGGACTTGGACGGCCTCGAGACATCACTTCCCGTGGTGAGCACGGTACTGGCATGCCAGTATGCGTACTCTGCACCTCGCCGGTGACGGCCGAGGTCATTCCAGTGACCTCTCGCTGCCATTTCGTGTCCTGAGGTGCCGACATCGCCGCTGCCGTCCACGTAGCCCTCTCCCAATCCTTCTCCTCGCCGGAATCGCCCTCGACGGCCGCCACGGCACCCGGGCACTGTGCCGCCCATGGCTGCACTGTGACCCGCGGCGCGTCTTCTTCCTTCGCTAGCTTCCACCGCTGCATTTACTCCTCCCTGCCCTCTCCCGTGTCGTCGCCCATGCCCGGCCAGCCAGCTAGCCGTCCTCGCGCCGGCGACGTGGCCCGAGTCCCGGCCGTTCCAGAGAGCTCGCCCGAGCTTGCCTCCTGCCTATAAAAGGCCATGCCAGCCCCTCCCGAGCTCCTCACCCCACTCCTCCACCTCCTAATCGCCCTCCCGAGCAGCGAGCCACGGCCGAGAGGCCCTCTGGCCTCGAACCTCGCCGGAGATCCGCCGCCACCCAAGCTCTGGCTCCCCGCCGTTCCACTTCTCCCCGAGCTCCACTGACTCCGCCATCGAGCTCAGCTCATTCCACTGATCGCGCCCAAGCTCTTTCCCGGTCGAATCACTGCCGGAAGCGCCGTCTCCGATGACACCCGAGCGCTGCCGCCGCCGGAGAGGAAGGGGACGACGTCGTCCGGCCACCGTTCGCCAACCCATGGGTACGTGCGTGTTCATCTCGAAGCGCTCGATCCATTCCCGTAGTCGTCGGACTCCGCCGCCGCCTGTGTCGCCCGCGACCATCGCCGGAGTGCCGCCTCTCTCTGTTTCCCTCCTCCCCCTTTTAAATCCGATAGCGGGGCCCGCTCGTCAGTGGCTTACCGAAGCGGTAAGTGGAGGCGCCCGGGCAGATTACGCCTTCGACGTGGCCCGCTGTGGATTTTCTGTTTTTCTGATAATTTCCAGAGTTGACCAGGAACTTTGACCGTTCATAACTTTTTATCCATAAGTCCAAATCAATTGATTCTTTTTGCTCTGGGTTTGTCTTGAGCTCCTCTCTTTGCTAGAATAATTTGGTATTTTACCCATGTTCACAGAATTTCTGGTGCACAAAACTGTAATATGTGACATTTTTAATTGCTTTTTAAAAATATTTTCAGAAGGAAATAACTTTGGATTTGAAGCCCAAGGGTTTGTGGACAACCCAATAGAGCAAGGCAAGCCATGTCATCCATTGCATGAATCATTTCAATAGTGTTGGTTATTTAATTGAATTTCATGGATTATTTTAATATGTGATATACCATAGTAATTTATTTACCTGCATAGCTGTTGCCATGTTGATTTACTTGCTAATACATATCCATACTGATTAAATTCTTGACAATACTAAACTTAGTTGGTTGATCAAGAGCCACCTACCCGGACTTATTCGTGCAGCCACATTTGCCAGTATGGGACGGCCTTGACTTGGTCTGGCTTTGTGCTCTTTTATCGGTACCACCAAACTAGGGAGGGTTATGCTTGCGTGCTGCCCTGATCAGGTAGACGACGATAATCCTGTGAGCCCAGTTGAGTTATTTTGCCGGCGTCCCCGTTTGGGACAGTTAGTGGCCACGACGGTGGCAGGTGTCATGGGGTGACACAGGGGCCACCCAGGACATGACCCTGGGAGGGTATGATTGTCGGTGGTACGATAGAGGGGTCACGGGTCAGGCAGGTTTCGTTGGAGCACCACCGGTCCACCCGAATGGGATCACGAGGCCAGGTACTCCATAGTGTGGGTAAAGTGTGCAACCTCTGCAGAGTGTAAAACCTATTCGAATAGCCGCATCCATGGTATTGGACAGTCCGTTTAGGCCTCTCTAGGATGGTCAACCGTGATAAAGATAATAATGATGGAAGAACTTGTCTTATTTTCGGAAGTGCTCTGTGGCTTGTGAGCATTCCGAGGGTTGTGGGACAACCCAGATGAGAGTAAATTGGTACTAGGTACCAGTAAGTGAGCAACCTAATCCTTTAATCTGTAATTGCCATGCTATTGTTTGCTGCATTGTTTTGGTTGCCATGAGCTTGCGAGTACATTCCAAGTACTCACTTGGCGTATCATGCCAGATGCAGGAGAAGCCGAGGACGGAGGTCCCGAAGGTTCGTGCTACGCTAACTAGGCCATGTCCACAGCAGTGTCCCTGTGGATGGAGTTTCCGCGCTATGTTCCGCTATGTCGTAGTCTACCCAGTAGTATCGAGGCCCTGCTATGTTCCATAAATAATGTAGATATTGTCATAGCACTTGCAGTGCTTCTGGCCTCGCTATCATGTAAATTATGAGCTTGTATTCGAGATATTGCAATAAAGTTCAGTTCAGTTCTGTTCCAAGTTGTTGTGTGTTTCTAGAAGACATGATCTCTGGGTTGGAAACACTGGTAAACCGGTCCTCTGAGCCGGGGTGCCACAGAGTGCGTATAATCCATGGACTCACATTAGTCATACAGAACTCACATACTTATTGCGAAATTTTATTAGCCCTCGAAGCAAAGTACTACTACGCATGCCCCTAGGGGGGAGGTTGGTAGGAGTTAACCATCGCGCGCCCCCAACCTCCACGCAAAGGAAGACAATCAATAATAAATCATGCTCCAACTTCTTAGCATAACGAGAGATTATACGTGCATGCTTCGGGAATCACAAACCTTAACACCAATATTCCTACTAAACCACAATCATTCACTAGTACCTCCCACATATTACCATCTCTATATCTCAAAACTATTGCAAGGAATCAAACATATCATATTCAGTGATCTACAAGTTTCAGGTAGGATTTTATGACTAACCATGTGAATGACCAATTCCTGTTGACTCTCTAAATAGATATAAGTGAAGCAAGAGATTTTAATTCTTTCTACAAAAGACCATTCTCTAATAAATATAAGTGAAGCACAAGAGCATTCTACAAATAACGGTTTTCTATATGAAGAGAAACAGGCAATCCAAACTTCAAATGATATAAGTGAAGCACATGAAGCATTCTATAAAGTCATACTCAAAAGATATAAGTGAAGTGCAAAGAGCATTCTATAAATCAACCAAGGACTATCTCATACCAGCATGGTGCATAAAATAAAAAGGGAAAAATAAACACAAAAGATGCTCCAAGAATTTATGCATATCATGTGAACAAAACAAAAACCGAGACATACCGATAATTGTCGAATAAAGATGGAATGCCTTCCGGGGCATCCCCAAGCTTAGACGCTTGAGTCTCCTTGAATATTTACTTGGGGTGCTTTGGGCATCCCCAAGCTTGAGCTCTTGCCTCTCCTCATTCTTCTCATATCAATACATCCTCGATCTTTGAACACTTCATCCACACAAAAGTTAACAAAACCTTCATGAGATCCGTTAGTATAATAAAGCAAATCACTACTTTAAGTACTGTTGCAAACCCATTCATATTTTATTTTTACATTATACCGACTGTATTCTAACTTCTCCATGGCTTATACCTTCCGATACAATCCGTAGTTTCATCAAAACAAGCAAAACAATGCATCAAAAACAGAATCTGTCAAAAAACAGAACAGTCTGTAGTAATCTGAACATTGACCATACTTATGTAACTCCAAAAATTCTGAAAAATTAGGACAATTTTTTTTTTGCATAGAAGTACTGTGTAAAAATTTCAGAATTTTTGCATGTTCCAGTAAATAAATGTAAATTCACGCACTACGGCAAAAGTTTCTGTTTTTGCACTGCACATACCAAACAAGCAATTTAAACATCCTAACGGTAAATCTTGGCACATTATTTTTATAATACAATGTATTTGTACAAGGGGATAATTATTTTTGTTGAAAAGTTTCTGTAATTCAAGATTCACAAAGTTTCCATAGGCATGAACAAAGTTCAAGGAGCTCCCCCACTTCAACGGTGCTCGTCTTTCTTACTTTCACTTTCCTTTTTGAAAAGTTTTAGGTTCCCCTCTATATTTTTTTTGTTTTTAAACTCTTTAAAAGCACACAACATAATAAAATGACTCTCTAAAACTTCCGGGTTGTCTCCCAGGCAGCGCTTTCTTTAAAGCCATTAAGCTAGGCATAAAGTGCTCAAGTAATCGATCCACCAGGATCCCAAGGTATATCAAAGCCAATTTTAATTAACAATGATTTGTAATTTAGTAGTGAGTACCAAGTAATATATATCATGTAACAACTAAGTCTAACTCTCTTCCTATGCATCGACATGTTATAAAAGAACAATTCGTGCACATCAAGTAAAGGCCAATGCATATCATAAGTAGTTTCTTGCAATTTTATCGTATTGGAAACATAGAGAGGTAGAGATGTAGTTCCTCTCTCACAATAATTGCAAGTAGGAGCAGCAAGCACATGCATATTATATTCATCAAAATCATCATGTGTAGTAGTAAAATGCAACCCATCAATATGATCCTTAATAAGCACAAACTTCTCCGATATAGTGTAGTTGGGAGAATTCAAAAAGATAATAGGACTATCATGTGTGGGTGCAATAGCAACAATTTCATTCTTAATATAAGGAACTATAGCAAGTTCATCTCCATAAGTATAATTCATATTGGCATCATGGCCACAAGCATAGAAAGCATCAATTTCAGCAAAAAGGGATATTTCAAACGAATCCAAGGGATCATAACAATTATCATAACATTCATCCTTCGGTAAACACGAAGGGAAATTAAACAATGTATGGGATAAAGAGTTACTCTCATCAGAAGGTGGGCACGGGTGATCAATCCGCTCTTCCTCCTTTTGCTCTTCGCTCTCCTCCTCAATTTTTTCATCTAATGAGCTCACAGTGTCATCAATTTCTTCTTCCATAGATTCCTGCAAAATATTAGTCTCTTCTCGGACAACGGAGACTTTCTCAATAAATTGATCAATATAGGCATTGTATTCATAATTCTCATAGCAATATTTAAGTATAGCAAAATTTTCAGATCGGTAAACAACATCATCATAATTTTCATACTTTTCAAACAAAGATTCAATTTCATAAGCACCCTTAAGAGCAACAGATTCTTATATTTGTTCCACATCATAGTAGTCATATATACCATTAGCATAAGAAGCCAAGGTTTCATTATCATTAAATTCACATGAAAAGGGAAGGTGTGGAGCCTTCATCCTAGAGCAGCAAGTATAATCATATCTTAAGCATAAATTCCGAGCATACCAATGCAAATAATAAATTTGATCCCATAAGATTTTCCCTTTTTGAGACAAGCTATAATGCCTAAAGTATTCCCGTTGATCCAAAGTAACTCCCATTATCAAGTTGAATGGAGTTTTATCAGGATTATCAAAGTAGTATTTAATGTTTTCCACATAACGAGCATCGAGGGTTTTAGGAGGTTCCCCATCTCCATGAGTAGCAAGTACAACTATTTTTTTGGTGTTTCGTGTTCCATATCCATAACTAAAGATATAAAACAACTTAGAATAGAAAATGAAATCTACTTAGTGATAAAGCAAACAAGCACACACGAGAATATCAACCCACGCTATTGCTCCCCGGCAACGGCGCCAGAAAAAGGTCTTGATAACCCACAAGTATAGGGGATCAATTGTAGCTTTTTCGATAAATAAGAGCGTTGAACCCAACGAGGAGCTAAAGGTAGAATTAATATTCCCTTCAAGTTCAATCGACCATCGATACAACTCTACGCACACTTGATGTTCGCTTTACCTATAACAAGTATGAAGCTAGAAGTACTTTGTAGGTGTAGTAGGATAGTTTGCAAGAATAAAACTAGAAGTACTTACTAAGAATAAAACTACGAGTAATTTGCAAGATAATAAAAGTTAGTTGTTTAGTAGAAAGCTTTTTGTAACACAAGAGAAAGATTTGTCCATAGGCAATCGATAACTAGACTGGTAATCATTGTTGCAATTTTATATGAGGGAGAGGCATGAGCTAACATACTTTCCGTACTTGGATCATATGCACTTATGATTGGAACTCTAGCAAGCATCCGCAACTACCAAAGATCATTAAGGTAAAACCCAACCATAGCATTAAGTATTGATACGTCTCCGTCGTATCTATAATTTTTGATTGTGTCATGCCAATATTCTACCACTTTCACATATTTTTGGCAACATTTTATATTATTTTTGGGACTAACATATTGATCCAGTGCCCAGTGCCAGTTCCTGTTTGTTGCATGTTTTTTGTTTCATAGAATATCCATATCAAACGAAGTCCAACTGAAATAAAATTTTATGGAGAATTATTTTGGAATATATGTGATTTTTGGGTGGTGGAATCAACACAAGGCGGTGCTCATGGGCCCCACGAGGCACCAGGGCGCGCCAGGGGGGGCCCGGCGCGCCGTGGTGCCTCGTGAGGCCCTCGTAGGTATATTGGTGTCCTTCTTCGACCGCAAGGAATCTAATATCTGGAAAAAAATCGTGTTAAAATTTCAGCGCAATCGGAGTTACGTATCTCCGGGAATTTAAGAAACGGTGAAAGGCCAGAAACCAGGAACGCGAAACAGAAGAGAACATAGAGAGAGATCCAATCTCGGAGGGGCTCCCGCCCCTCCGCCACCATGGAGGCCATGGACCAGAGGGGTAACTCTCCTCCCATCTAGGGGGAGGCCAAGGAAGAAGAATAAGGAGGGGGGCTCTCTCCCCCTCCCTTCCGGTGGCGCCGGAGCGCCGCCGGGGGAACCATCGTGACGGCGATCTACACCAACAACTTCGCCGCCGTCAACACCAACTCTCTCCCCCTCTATGCAGCGGTGTAACCTCTCAATTCCCGCTGTAATTCTCTACTTAAACATGGTGCTTAATGCTACATATTATTATCCAATGATTTGTGGCCATCCTATGATGTTTGAGTAGATTCGTTTTGTCCTATGGGTTGATTGATGATCGTGATTGGTTTGAGTTGTATGTTTTATTTTGGTGATGTCCTATGGTGCCCTCCGTGTTGCACAAGCGTGAGGGATTCCCGCTGTAGGGTTTGCAATACGTTCATAATTCTCTTATGGTGGGCGGCTAGAGTGACAGAAGCTTACACCCGAGTAAGGGGGTTGTTGCGTATGGGAGTAAAGAGGACTTGATACTTAATGCTATGGTTGGGTTTTACCTTAATGATCTTTGGTAGTTGCGGATGCTTGCTAGAGTTCCAATCATAAGTGCATATGATCCAAGTACGGAAAGTATGTTAGCTCATGCCTCTCCCTCATATAAAATTGCAACAATGATTACCGGTCTAGTTATCGATTGCCTATGGACAAATCATTCTCTTGTGTTACAAAAGCTTTCTACTAAACAACTAACTTTTATTATCTTGCATATTATTCATAGTTTTATTCTCACAAAGTACTTCTATTTTTATTCTTGCAAACCTATCCTATCACCTACAAAATAGTTTCATACTTGTTCTAGGTAAAGCGAACGTTAAGCGCGCGTAGAGTTGTATCGGTGGTCGATAGAACTTGAAGGGAATATTAATTCTACTTTTAGCTCCTCGTTGGGTTCGACACTCTTATTTATCGAAAAAGCTACAATTGATCCCCTATACTTGTGGGTTATCAAGACCTTTTTCTGGCGCCGTTGCCGGGGAGCAATAGCGTGGGGTTGATATTCTCGTGTGTGCTTGTTTGCTTTATCACTGAGTAGTTTTTATTTTGTGCTCTTGTTTTCTATCTTTAGTTATGGGTAGGAAACGTAAAATACCAAAAAAAATAGTTGTACCTGCTAAACCAATGGTTGAAGAACCACCCAAAATCTATCATACTGCTGAAGCTTTCTACTGGGATCATCTTCGATCCCTACGTGCTCATGCTGAAAACCCAACTAGCCTAGTTGAGGGAAAATCATTAGATGAGCATGCTCATTTTTTGTGCGATACCGCTTATCTCAAAAAGGGAAACTTTTATGGCATCATATTAATAGTTTGAATTGCTATGCTTGGAATTTATGTGAAATACATGATTTACTTGTTGTTCTGAAGACCCTAAAAAACATCTTCAGTATCAATGTGATTTTAAGGATAATGGAATCTTATCTTCTTATGCCAGAGGTGATTATAGTTACTATGATATTGAACAAATAGAAGAATTTGTTGCTTTTAAGGGTGCATATGAAATTGCTTCTTTGATTGAAAAGTGTGATGCTACTCTTTACAAATCTGAAAGTTTTGCCATACTTAAATATTGCTATGAAAACTATGCTTCTAATGCTTATGTTAAAGAATATATTGAGGACACCTCCGCTGTCCAAGAGGAGACTAATATTTTGCAGGGATCTATGGAAGAAGAAATTGATGACACTGTGAGCTCATTAGATGAAAAATTTGAGGAGGAGAGCGAAGAACAAAAGGAGGAAGAGTGGATTGATCACCCGTGCCCACCTTCTGATGAGAGTAACTCTTTATCTCATACATTGTTTAATTTCCCTTCGTGCTTACCGAAGGATGAATGCTATGATGAATGCTATGATCCCTTTGATGCGTTTGAAATATCCCTTTTTGATGAAATTGATGCTTGCTATGCTTGTGGCCAAGATGCCAATATGAATGATGCTTATGGAGATGAACTTGCTATAGTTCCTTATGTTAAACATGAAATTGTTGCTATTGCACCCACACATGATAGTCCTATTATCTTTTTGAATTCTCCAAACTACACTATATCGGAGAAGTTTGTGCTTATTAAGGATTATATTGATGGGTTGCGTTTTACCGTTGCACATGATGATTTTGATGAATATAATATGCATGTGCTTGCTGCTCCTACTTGCAATTATTATGAGAGAGGAACAACATCTCCGCCTCTCTATGTTTCCAATACGATAAAATTGCAAGAAACTATTTATACTATGCATTGGCATTTACTTGATGTGCATGAATTGTTCTTTATGACATGCCGATGCATAGGAAGAGAGTTAGACTTCGTCATTGCATGATATATATTGCTTTGTGATCACTACTAAATTACAAATCATTGTTAATTAAAATTGGCTTTGATATACCTTGGGATCTGGGTGGATCAATTACTTGAGCACTTTATGCCTAGCTTAATGGCTTTAAAGAAAGCGCTGCCTGGGAGACAACCCGGAAGTTTTAGAGAGTCATTTATTTCTGTTGAGTGCTTTTATAAAGTTTCAAAACAAAAAAATATAGAGGGGAACCTAAAACTTTTTCAAAAAGAAAAGTGAAAATGAGAAAGACGAACACCGTTGAAGTGGGGACGTCCTTGAACTTTGTTCATGCCCATGGAAACTTTGCAAATCTTGAATTACAGAAACTTTTCAACAAAAATAATTATAACCTTGTACAATTCCATTGTATTATAAAAATAATGTGCCAAGATTTACCATTAGGATGTTTAAATTACTTGTTTGGTATGTGCGGTGCAAAAACAGAAACTTTTGCTGTAGTGCATGAATTTACATTTTTTACAGGAACGTGAAAAAATTCTGACTTTTTTACACAGTACGTCTATGTAAATTGTTTATTTTGTACTAATTTTTCAGAATTTTTTGAGTTACAGAAGTATATGTACCATCTGCATCTTTACAGACTGTCCTGTTTTCACAGATTGCTGTTATAGTTTCGTTATTTGCGTATGTTTGAAATCTTGTTGAGCTCCGTTGACTTGAGAGCCATAGAATTGTGATATAATACAGTGGGTAATGTTTGATTATAATTATACAATAATGTTACAGCAGGACATGATGGGATTTGATGTTATATGTACTAACCCCGCTAATAAAAAGTTCGGTTAAGTTTTGTGTGGATGAAGTGTTCGAAGTTCGAGGAGGTATTGATATGAGAAGAATGAGGAGAGGCAAGAGCTCAAGCTTGGGGATGCCCAAGGCACCCCAAGTGAATATTCAAGGATACTCAAGCGTCTAAGCTTGGGGATGCCCCGGAAGGCATCCCATCCCATCTTATAGAATGCTCTTTGCACTTCACTTATATCTTTTGAGTATGGCTTTATAGAATGCTTCATGTGCTTCACTTATATCATTTGAAGTTTGGATGCCTATTTCTCTTCATATAGAAAACCGTTATTTGTGTAATGCTCTTTTGCTTCACTTATATTTGTTAGAGCATGGTCTTTTGTAGAAAGAATTAAACTCTCTTGCTTCACTTATATCTATTTAGAGAGTCAACAGGAATTGGTCATTCACATGGTTAGTCAGAAAATCCTACATAAACCTTGTAGATCATTGAATATGATATGTTTGATTCCTTGCAATAGTTTTGCGATATGGAGATGATAATATATGATTTATGCTAGTGTGACGCCCCCGACTTAATCGTGCGCTAATCATACACGCAAATGCACAGGATCAAGCCTAGGGACTCACTTGAAGATATCACAACACAACTCTACACAAATAAAATCATACAAGCTTTATATTACAAGCCAGGGGCCTCGAGGGCTCGAATACATAAGCTCGATGTCATGCAAGCATCAGCAAAAACATTAGATATCTGAGTATAGATATAAAAGTAAAACAGATAAGCCTTAAACAGGAGGGGCAAAACAACGACACAGATCGAAAAGGCGCAGGCCTCCTGCCTGGGAGCCTCCTAACTACTCCTGGTCGTCGGCGGTCTCCATGTAGTAGTACGCTCCTCCAGAAGTGTAGTAGTAGTCATCGGCGGCTGGCGCAGCTGGCTCTGGGGCTCCATCATCAGGTCGCAGCAATCGGGTATGGGGAAAAGGGGAAGCAAAGAAACCGTGATTACTCATCCAAAGTACTCGCAAGACTTACATCAGAACTATTCTAAATATGCATCGGTATCAAAGAAAGGCAGTATATGTGGACTGGACTGCAGAATGCCAGAATAGAGGGGAAGGCCTAGCCTATCGAAGACTAGCGTCTTGCAGCATTAGAAGAGTGCAGGTTAGCAACATATCATAAAGTAACAAGCATGTTGTAGCAAAGTCTAGAGATCCTTTCTCGACTCCCTGCGAGAAAGCAATCCCGGAGCTTACAATTTATTAACAGGTAACTAGTTCAAGTAGTAGATCGAGATACTTTACTGAGCGTCCTGTTACCGTGGACACGGCTATTCGAATAGATAATCTTCCCTGCAGGGGTGCACTACTGTTACCCAACATTCTCGATTAACTCTGGCCGGACACACTTTCCTGGGTCATGCCCGGCCTCGGCTGATCGACACACCGCATCCCTACCTAGAGCTCAGTAAAGAGGTCCCCGCCGGTATACATCCTAAGTGCTCAGGGGTCCTGGGCCCATCGCCTCTCGCACTCCGGGTCGTTGCGCACATGGTTAGATCCAGGCACCACCTCTGTCCTGGATGGCGCCGATCCTGCCGTGCCGCAATGCTGAACTGGATGTCTGACAGAGCTTTCGGCTGATACATATGGTGTAGAGGGCCCCACTAAACCATTATCCCGCGTGGTGGTAGTGCGTATAGGCCAGTGGCCAACTCAAACCAAATACCCAAATCGGTTAAGTGCATTGGGAGCTCGCGGAAACGAGCAGAGATCCACGAAACATGTGGCCCCGTCGCCCCATCTCGTGGACTTATGGCAAGGGCTCAGAATGCCCGGCCGTGCCACGTAATCATCTCGCGGGTACCCTCATGGTGAACCTGACTGCACATCCCTCGCGGGTACCCCTCGGGGTCGACCCGACTTTATTCCGTATTTGTAGTAAAGTCAAAGTACCCGTGTGTCCAAAGCATCAAGAAGGAATCCGAGGAATCACCCTCGTTGGATTCCCACCCGATGCAACCGTCAAGGTGAACCAGGAGGAATCACCCTCGATGGTATCCACACTTGCGGAGTTGCACGACAGAAGCTTCGTCGGAGGTGGTGAAAGAGGAATCACCCTCGGTAACCCACTACCAACTAGCTGTACCACAGAGGCAACATCAGGAGTGAGATAAGAGGTATCACCCTCGGCACTCGATGGTAGCTCTGCAGAGTCGAGCAACTTAGGGGGTGTGCGGTGATGTGCAGGTCTCAGCCCGTCGATCACATCGATCGGGGCACTGATAGCTATGCGGGGCAACTAGGTCAAGAAAGAGGGGACTCAGATGGTTTATCAACCAACCTATACTAAGCAGTTTGGATAGCAGGCAGGTATCAATAACAGTTACAAAAACAGGCTATGCATCAGACTTAGGATCAATCAATAAGCAGTAGCAAATTCTAATGCAAGCAGGAGGGAGAAGGAATAGGTGATATAGGCATGCGTCAAGGGGGGTTGCTTGCCTGGTTGCTTTGCGGCAAAAGAGGGGTCGTCGGGGATGTAGTCGGTCTCCGGAGCTGTGTCGGTCTCGGAGGCTATCGGAAAGAAGAGGGGGGAAGAAACAATAAATAAAAGCAAATACAAGCAATACAGATGCATGGCATGACGATAGGCAGTGTTAGTGGTGACCTAATGCATTTGCTATATGCCGCCGACGAATCAGGAAAATATCTGGGATATTTTCCCGGCGTTTAGGCGGTTTTCAAGAAACTAAACCGGAGGGGAAGATTCCATGTTCAGATAGATAGGAGTGATGGTCAAGCATTTTGACCACGTATTCGGATTTGTCTCGTTTTTCTGATCAACTTTCATGTAGAAATTTTTCGATCCGAGCTACGGTTTATTTTCTATGCTTTTTCAAAGATTTAATCATTTTCTGGAATTTCTGGAATAATTTAAATTATTTAATTCACATTATCCAGAACAGTGGCTGGTGACGTCAGCATGATGTCATAGTGACGTCAGCGGTCAAACCCAGCTGGTCAGGGTCAAACCTGACCAGTGGGTCCCGCATGTCAGCGGCTCTGAGCTAATTACGAATTAGTTTAAATTAAATAGGGTTAATTAGTAGCGTGGGGCCCTACTGTCAGAGTCTATTTAGTCTAACAAATTAAGTTTTAATTAAAAACGGGTTAATTAGCTTGTTAACAGTGGGGGCTCCACATGTCAGTGACTGACCGGTTGACCAGTCAACTGGGCCACCAGTCAGTGACTGGGCCTGCCCAGTCAGCCTGTTGACTTAGTCAACGGGTCAACTGGGTCCCCAGACCCCATTAGCAGCGACTCGGGATGGGGCCCAGAGGTTGGCCACGTCGGCGGCGTCGCCGGAAAAATCTCCGGCGAGCTCCCGCGGCGGCGTTCTCGCCGGAAGCGCTCGGAAACGTGGCACAGAGAAACTAATCGAGTGCGAAAGGGCTCTCTCGAACGGGCACACTGAGCCGCGTCGAATGGTGGTACTCACGCGGGCGGCGGTGGTCAGGAACGGCGGCGATGGTGGCTACATGCGGCGGCCGGAGTTCGGCCATGCGGCAAACGGCGCCGGAGCTCAAAATCGAGCTCGGGCTAAGGGGAAAAAGATGCGCGTGTGCTCACAGAGGTGGATGCCGAGCTCGGAGAGGCGCGGGGAAGATGGCATGGAGTAGATCGACGACGGGAGACACGCGGTGGCCAACGGGGAAGAAGGGCGCGATCCAGCGGTGCGGTGGCTCCGAGCTCGAACGCGTCCACGTAGTCGACGCAGGCGGTGCTCCCGATGCTGTATCAGGCAGTGGGGAGTACGGTGGCTGCGAGAACGGAGGGGTCATGGCGGTGGCGGCCGAGCTCGGTGGGGCTTCCAGATCGAGAGGTGAGTAAGAGGAGGGGGAATGCGGGGTAGGGTTAGGTCGGGGGTAGCTGGGGGTGGTCCTTATCCATGCCGGGGGCGATCGGATGCTCGACGCGTGCTCCATCGCCGGTGGGAGCGCGCGCGCGGCGACACGATGCGGGAGCAGGTGAGGAGGAAGACAGAGGCGTGGTGGGCTGGGCCTGCTCCTGTGGCCTAAGGCCCAGTGGGCAGTGTCTCTTTTCCTTTTTTTTCTTTTTTTTCTTTCTCTATTTTTCATTTTCAGTTACTGTTTTGTCTTTTGTTTTGACTCCATAGTACTCTTATAAAATGTGAGACTGGTCCCAATAAATGTTTTGCAATATTCCTCACTGCCCCAAAAAGTTTGGTGAGAGTTTGATTATATTTGAATTTGATTTAAATTAGAAGTGGATTAAATAGGCTGATTTGGTACTATTTTAAATAGGTTAGGGGCATTTCAATAATTCAAATAATGTTGATCTTATTTTATAATTGCTTTGGGAATTTTTGCAATATTATGAACATTTTTGTTTTGTTGTTTGGATAACTTTTAATTCTGACTTTATTATATATTTGAATCAGAAGTTGGATTATTCTTAACTGTTTTTATAGGGCTTAATGATGATGACTTGGCATGACTAATTAGCATAACTACTATTTAGTAATCTGGGGATGTCACAAATCTCCCCCACTACAAGAAATCTCGTCCCGAGATTTAAGAGGTGGAGGTAAAGGGTATCTTCGGGATCAAGGATGTACAGGAGAGTCAGGTTTCGATCCTGTGGAATTGCATTGGGTGTGGGTTAAGAGTAGGGAGGGCGGTGACATCTTGTGCGGTCACGACAACAAGATGTGTCAGGGAAAGTCTGTCAGCTATGTCGACAACAACGTCGGTACCAAGGGCGGGGAACGAAGAGATCCATTTTCCTGCTCATTAAAACGAGGCGGACCAACAGGCAAGGTTCTCGTCCATCGGTGGTTACCGGAATGTCATCAACAATAGTGACAATGTTTTATTTGGGGGTGTTGACTTAAGCAGGGAATTATCACTGCTCAGATAAAAGCTAGATTACGAGAAAGGTTAAACAGACCAATGGAAAGGATAATGTGATGATCAGATTAAACAGACCAATGGAAAGGAATAATTGCAAACAATCCAGCTCTCCGGGTGAATGTGAGCACGAGAACCTAATGTTAGAGTCAGTAAAATCATTTAACCCGAATAGAAGAGGATTCAGAGTCCCAGAGTATGGAAGAGGAATAAAAGATCCTAATACCACCCATTGGCAACGTGGGCCCATAAGAGCATCTCTAGCCATTTGCCTCCCCAGGAGCCAATTTTTCGTCTGCTTGGGGTTGTGCCAGCGGAAATTTTAGCGTGGGGGTAAAAAAATTTCCCAGTCGCGCCCCCCCAGGCCACCCCATCCAGGTCGCGCTCGCCGCCCAGGCCGCGCCCGCGCTCGCCGCCCAGGCCGCGCTCACGGTGCCCTCCTTCCACGCCGCCGTCCTCCTCGCCCGTCCACGCCCAGGCTAGCGAGGCTGGTCCGCTCATCGAGGCGGCGCTGCAGGTCGCCATGGCGCGCCTCGAGGAGGAGTTCCGCCAGCTGCTCATCCGCGGGACCGCGTCGCTCGCCCCCGAGGACCTGCACGCCGTCCCGTCCGTGCCGTCCGTCTGCGAGCACGGCGGCCACCCCCTCTGCGCCGGAAACTCCGACGGGCGGTTCGCCTGCGCCACCTACGACTGCGGCTCGGGCGCCGTGGAGTGTGCGGGCGGGGGCGCCGCCCCCCCTTGCTCGCTGGCGAGGGCGGCCCGAGGAGCACGACGAGGGCTAACGTGCACACGGCGAAGGCGTCGGCGGGATTTGGTGGGGAGAGAACGAAAAGAGAGGGCATGCAAGTGGGTGGGACCCGGAGAAAAAGGGAGGAGAGAGGGAGTGGGAGGACGACTGTGGGCCAAATGCATGCAAAATCTTCTCTCTCCGCCCCCAAGTGGTCCCCGATGGGCTGGGTTTGGCCTGAGAGTGCCGACGCTAGTTTTGGCCAAATCCGGCGAAAATTCAGAGTCTGGGGGCGCGGCTGGGACGTTTTTTTACCGCCGGCGATTAAAAAGTGGTCCTGGGGGGCTTCCTGGGGGGACGGCTGGAGATGCTCTAAGCCACGCAGCCATGTTAGTAAAACAGTTTTTCAAGGACTAGACTCAACTTCAGCCAAGGAGTTGGAAAGGGGCTTCCGACAGGCAGACGGCTCTGATACCAACTTGTGACGCCCCCGACTTAATCGTGTGCTAATCATACACGCAAATGCACACGATCAAGCCTAGGGACTCACTTGAAGATATCACAACACAACTCTACACAAATAAAATCATACAAGCTTTATATTACAAGCCAGGGGCCTCGAGGGCTCGAATACATAAGCTCGATGTCATGCAAGCATCAGTGAAAGCATTAGATATCTGAGTACAGATATAAAAGTAAAACAGATAAGCCTTAAACAGGCGGGGCAAAACAACGACACAGATCGAAAAGGCACAGGCCTCCTGCCTGGGAGCCTCCTAACTACTCCTGGTCGTCGGCGGTCTCCATGTAGTAGTACGCTCCTCCAGAAGTGGAGTACTAGTCGGCGGCGGCTGGCGCAGTTGGCTCTGGGGCTCCGTCATCTGGTCACAGCAATCGGGTATGGGGAAAAGGGGAAGCAAAGCAACCGTGAGTACTCATCCAAAGTGCTCACAAGACTTACGTCAGAACTATTCTAAATATGCATCGGTATCAAAGAAAGGCTGTATATGTGGACTGGACTGCAGAACGCCAGAATAGAGGGGAAGGCCTAGCCTATCGAAGACTAGCGTCTTGCAGCATTAGAAGAGTGCAGGTTAGCAACATATCATAAAGTAACAAGTATGTTGTAGCAAAGCCTAGAGATCCTTTCTCGACTCCCTGCGAGAAAGCAATCCCGGAGCTTACAATTTATTAACAGGTAACCAGTTCAAGTAGTAGATCGGGATACTTTACTGAGCGTCCTGTTACCCTGGACACGGCTATTTGAATAGATAATCTTCCCTGCAGGGGTGCACTACTGTTACCCAACACGCTCGATTAACTCTGGCCGGGCACACTTTCCTGGGTCATGCCCAGCCTCGGCTGATCGACACACCGCAGCCCTACCTAGAGCTCAGTAGAGAGGTCCCCGCCGGTCTACATCCTAAGTGCTCAGTGGTCCTGGGCCATCGCCCTAATCACTCCGGGTCGTTGCGCACATGGTTAGATCCAGGCACCACCTCTGTCCTGGATGGCGCCGATCCTGCCGTGCCGCAATGTTGAACTAGACGTCTGACAGAGCTTTCGGCTGATACATACGGTGTAGAGGGCCCCATTAAACCATTATCCCGCATGGTAGTAGTGCGTATAGGCCAGTGGCCAACTCAGACCAAATACCAAATCCGTTAAGTGCATTGGGAGCTCGCGGAAACGAGCAGAGATCCACGAAACATGTGGCCCTGTCGCCCCGTCTCGTGGACTTACGGCAAGGGCTCAGAATGCCCGGCCGTGCCATATAATCATCTCACGGGTACCCTCATGGTCAACCCGACTGCACATCCCTCGCGGGTACCCCTTGGGGTCGACCCGACTTTATTCCGTATTTGTAGTAAAGTCAAAGTACCCGTGTGTCCAAAGCATTAAGAAGGAATCCAAGGAATCACCCTCGTTGGATTCCCACTCAATGCAACCGTCAAGGTGAACCAGGAGGAATCACCCTCGATGGTATCCACACTTGCGGAGTTGCATGACAGAAGCTTCGTCGGAGGTGGTGAAAGAGGAATCACCCTCGGTAACCCACTACCAACTAGCTGTACCACAGAGGCAACATCAGGAGTGAGATAAGAGGTATCACCCTCGACACTCGATGGTAGCTCTGCAGAGTCGAGCAACTTAGGGGGTGTGCGGTGATGTGCAGGTCTCAGCCCGTCGATCACATCGATCGGGGCACTGATAACTAAGCGGGGCAACTAGGTGAAGATAGAGGGGCCTCAGATGGTTTATCAACCAACCTATACTAAGCAGTTCGGACAGCAGGCAGGTATCAATAACTGTTACAAAAACAGGCTATGCATCAGACTTGGGATCAATCAAAAAGCAGTAGCAAATTCTGATGCAAGCAGGAGGGAGAAGGAATAGGTGATATAGGCATGCGTCAAGGGGGGTTGCTTGCCTGGTTGCTCTGCGGCAAAAGAGGGGTCGTCGGGGATGTAGTCGGTCTTCGGAGCTGCGTCGGTCTCGGAGGCTATCGGAAAGAAGAGGGGGGAAGAAACAATAGATAAAAGAAAATACAAGCAATACAGATGCAGGGCATGACGATATGCAGTGTTAGTGGTGACCTAATGCATTTGCTATATGCCGCAGACGAATCGGGAAAATATCTGTGATATTTTCCCGGCGTTTAGGTGGTTTTCGGAAAATTGAACCGGAGGGGAAGGTTCCATGTTCAGATAGATAGGAGTGATGGTCAAGCATTTTGACTACGTATTCGGATTCGTCTCGTTTTTCTGATCAACTTTCATGTAGAAAGTTTTTCGATCCGAGCTACGGTTTATTTTCTACGATTTTTCAAAGATTTAATCATTTTCTGGAATTTCTGGAGTTATTGAAATTATTTAATTCACATTATCCAGAACTGTGACTGGTGATGTCAGCATGATGTCATAGTGACGTCAGCGGTCAAACGCAGCTGGTCTGGGTGAAACCTGACCAGTGGGTCCCGCATGTCAGCGGCTCTGAGCTAATTAGTAATTAGTTTAAATTAAATAGGGTTAATTAGTGGAGTGGGGCCCTACTATCAGTGTCTATTTAGTCTAACAAATTAATTTTTAATTAAAAACGGGTTAATTAGCTAGTTAACAGTGGGGGCCCCACATGTCAGTGACTGACCGGTTGACCAGTCAACTGGGCCACCAGTCAGTGACTGGGCCTGCCCAGTCAGCCTGTTGACTCAGTCAATGGGTCAACTGGGTCCCCAGACCCCACTGGCAGTGACTCGGGATGGGGCCCAGAAGTCGGCCACGTCGGCGGCGTCGCCGGAAAAAGCTCCGGCGAGCTCCCGCGGCGGTGTTCTCGCCGGAAGCGCTCGGAAAGGGCTCTCTCGAATGGGCACACTGAGCCGCGTCGAATGGTGGTACTCACGCGGGCGGTGGTGGTCAGGAACGGCGGCGACGGTGGCTACAGGCGGCGGCCGGAGTTCGGCCATGCGGGAAACGGCACCGGAGCTCGAAATCGAGCTCGGGCTAAGGGGAAAAAGATGTGCACGTGCTCACAGAGGTGGATGCCAAGCTCGGAGAGGCGCAGGGATGACGGCATGGAGTAGATCGACGGCGGGAGACGCGCGGTGGCCGACGGGGAAGAAGGGCGCGATCTAGCGGTGCGGTGGCTCCGAGCTCGAGCGCGTCCACGTAGTCGACGTAGGCGACACAGGCGGTGCTCCCGGTGCTGTATCAGACAGTGGGGAGTACGGTGGCTGTTGGGGATATTCACCAGCAAGGAGACCCGGCAGAGTGTTAACCCGGCCATAATGCGAGCTTAGCGGGCCAACTCAATGCGGGGCTGAAGTCTCTATATGGGCCGGCTTAGCAAGGCCTAGTAAGGATAGGCCGGCTTACATAATGGGCCGGCTCACGACAAGTCAGATGGCAAGGAGAGCCGTCTTGGAGAACAAGTAGGAAAGAATAATGAGACGGGTCAAAGAACGACTCGGACTCTCATGTAATCTAGGGTTCCACCTGTGTATATAAAGGGGATCACCTATACGAAAAAGACTAAGATGCAATCCCTCAAAAGCTAGGTTAGCGAATCCGCATCCTTGTAATCGAGACTCACAGCAATATAGACAAGCAGGACGTAGGCTTTTACCTCCACCGTGAGGGGCCGAACCTGGGTAACCCGGCGTCTTCTCGTTCCCGCTCAACCCCGCTAAGCTTCCACGTTAGTGCGATGGCTTCATCTCTAAGTCCTTCTACTAGGACATCTGTCGCGACAAAACCACGACAGTTGGCGCCCACCGTGGGGCTCACGCACGGTGGAGTTGAGTTCTTAGCGGGATCCCTTCCAGGGTTCAGGAAGTATGCGGTTGGCATGATGACCAAGAGCTGCCGCGGGAAGTTCTACATCGACGATTCATACTGGGGCCCCGACGCCGACTCAATCGAGTACGGGTACCGGGTCCCCTTCGGCAAGATCCATACCTTCATCGGCGTGGTCGGCGAGCCGGCCGCCGGGTTGGAGAGCATCGCTGGTGTCTAGTCAGCGCGCCGGGTTGGTCAGCTCCTGGCGAGACCCGGCCCACGTCAAGCCGGCCAAAGTCACGCCTTCGTGGGCTTCACCCAAGGAGTGGCCCTGTCGGAGAACTCCCTGTCTCAGGACGACATGATGATCCAATCTGATGGCGAGTCCTCGATGGGGGAAACTGAGTCAATTCTTCCGCTGCATGATGGCAGGCTGGGGCACACGAACGACGTCTTCTCGGAGAGCCCTGATCCGCCTTGCTTCATGGCGGTGTACATGGCGGGTAGGCAAGATCCAGCGCGAGACCCGGCCAATCCGACGGCGGGACAGAACAACCTCCTGGCCGGCTGAGAAGGAGCCGGCGCCTCGGCCTCCGGCTCTCAGAAGACCGAGGTTCAGGCACTCGCGGACTTGATGACTACGCTGGCGACCCTGTTGGCTGAGCCGGTCACTGCAGAGAATGCAGTGGTGCGCAGCACGGAGATCACGAAGTGTCGCGAGGAGATGGCCAAGATCCAAGAGGACATCAACGCAGAGAATGCCCGCATGATACAGGAGCAGGCATAGATCACCGCGGAGAGGCAGCGCCTTGACGAGGAGACACAGTACCTGAGCCGCCGGCAGGCTAAGTCAGAGCTTGTTCACCGGAGGCGTCGCCAGAGCCGGCTTCCAGCTAATCTCGAGCCGACTCAGCTGTTCACCACGCCACCGGCTCCGACGAACCTGGGGGCTGGAGTTATCCCCCCGAGAGAGCCGCTGCTATAGCAGCCTATTCAGCAGCGAGAGCTGGCCCGACTTCGTACACCAGATCAGCAGCAGCAGCCGCCGTCTCACCGGTTCCAAACCCCAATTGGACACTACTCCAACCCGGTGGATAACGTGCTAGCAGCAACCCACAATTTGGCAGCCATTCCGATTGAGGGGGACGGCCCGATTCAGACAGAGGCCAGGAACGCCATTGCGATGCTCAAGACGGCAGTGGTGCAGCAAGCCAACTACTCGCATAGCCAGCATCGGCTTCACTCAACCCCTCATCAGAGCTGCTCCAGGAGTCAGCGCCCTGAGTCGCCCGCAGTCTCCAGCAGCGCGCACCGCCGGAGGGCCGCCCAACCACTGGCGGAGCAGCCGCAGCCCAGGATCCCGCAGGACGTGGCAGACACAGCTTGGATTCTGCGAGCATGGGAGGAAGAAAACGCGCCCGCAGGGAACAACCCGCCGGTGCACGTTAGCACGCCGGCGCGCGTTAACCCGCCGCCAAATACTAACCCTCCTGGAGCGCATCGTGCGCCCGAGACAATCTGGCTTGACGGTCGGCCTGAGAGTGCTTCGAGCCGCCTGGTCGTGACTCCCTGCTTGGTGCCAGCGCTGCTAGAGGCGCGCATACCCCCAGATTTCAAGGGGCCTCGCAAGGTTCCTAATTACACAGCAAATTTAGAGCCTACGGAGTGGGTTGAGAGCTATGAGCTGGCAATGGACTTGTTGGGCGCGACCGAGTCAGTCCTGGCGCGTTACTTACCGCTGATGTTGGAGCGTCCTGCGCGCACCTCGATGAAAAACTTACCGGCAAATTCTATCAACACCTAGCAGGATCTGAAGGAGCACTTCATCAAGAACTTCCAGGGGACCTGCAAGAGGCCAACCACAATTTTTGATCTTGAGCGTTGTGTCCAGCACAAGGACGAGTCGGCGCACCATTGGGCTTTCCGGGTTGCAGAAGTTATGCACAGTTCCGATAGCATCTCGGCGGCTCAGGCAGTGCTTGTTCTGGAACGAACATGTAAGTTCCAGCCGCTGGTCCAGAAGCTTGGGCGGCTCAAGCGAAAGGTCCAGGACATGGGAGACCTCATGGATGTCTTAACCCGGTACGCGGAGTCGGATAACACCAAGGATCCGTTGTCGGACGAGGAGAAATCTAACAAGGGAAAGAAGGCTAGCGGTAAGGGTCAGCAGCAGAACAACGGCAATGGTCAGGGCAGCAATGGTGGAAAGCGCAAAGGCCCCGATGGTAACTCTGACTTGGTGGCACGAGAACGGAGGGGTCATGGCGGCGGCGGCCGAGCTCGGTGGGGCTTCCAGATCGAGAGGAGAGTGAGAGGAGGGGGGATGCGGGGTAGGGTTAGGTTGGGGGCAGCTGGGGGTGGTCCTTATCCACGCCGGGGGCGATCGGATGCTTGACGCGTGCTCCATCGCCAGCAGGAGCGCGCGCGCGGCGACACGGTGCGGGAGCAGGTGAGGAGGAAGACAGAGGCGTGGTGGGCTGGGCCTGCTCCTGTGGCCTAAGGCCCAGTGGGCAGTGTCTCTTTTCCTTTTTTTCTTTTTTTTCTTTCTCTGTTTTTCATTTTCAGTTACTGTTTTGTCTTTTGTTTTGACTCCATAGTACTCTTATAAAATGTGAGATTGGTCCCAATAAATGTTTTGCAATATTCCTCACTGCCCCAAAAAGTTTGGTGAGAGTTTGATTATATTTGAATTTGATTTAAATTAGAAGCGGATTAAATAGGCTGATTTGGTACTGTTTTAAATAGGTTAGGGGCATTTTAATAATTCAAATAATGTTGATCTTATTTTATAATTGCTTTGGGAATTTTTGCAATATTATGAACATTTTTGTTTTGCTGTTTGGATAACTTTTAATTTTGACTTTATTTTATATTTGAATCAGAAGTTGGATTATTCTTAACTGTTTTTATAGGGCCTAATGATGATGACTTGGCATGACTAATTAGCATAACTACTGTTTAGTAATCTGGGGATGTCACAGCTAGTGAGTGATATGGATCAAGGAGATCCAAAGGGGTTTAGGCCCGATCTTTCACGGCAATCAAAGAACAACAGCAGGATCACAAACAAGAGAACTCAATCTGAAATAGATCAAACTGATTTCCCTCAATATCTCGCACTGGAACTGACCTAGATCAACTCCCACGCACAGCAACACATCAGATCAACACGATCAGCAAGCACAAACACCAATCGATACTCGCAATAGGCCGCCCATCCGGGAGGAACCTGTTGATAACTCTTATCTTATCTTTCTTGTCTAACCCTCAAACGGAGGTAGGGGAAAAGTATTTATAACCTAACACGAAACGAAAGGGTACACGGGCTGCAAAGCCCAAATCCTGCGCGCAGGCAGATAAGCGGTACTACCACTATAGCAAGCGGTACTAACGCTATAAGCGGTACTACCGCGGCACTACCGCTCCACTTCCGTTGGGGATCGCCTGGACTCCAGAAGTATTTCGTAAGCGGTACTAGGAACGGTAGTAGAAAGCGGTACTACCGCTTCAAGCGGTACTACCGCTCTGGAGGGCGGTACTACCGCCCTGGGAACCCTGCAGGTCTTCCAGGTCTTCCTCCTCTCCCTGCTGCAATGCCTCTGGAGGTGTTCTGAAGGTGGGCTTCACTGCATCTGCATGAGGAATTGCAAAACAAAAGGATCCAAACTTCAAAATATCAGGAGGTGGTAAAATTATAGGAGCAATAGATATCCTCCCCTCATCATCCCCCCCAACTTGAGAGGAAACCGTCCTCGGTTTCGCCTTAATGTGTTGGACCTTCGTCTTCATAGGAAGCACATCCACTTTGATATCCTCGTCAAGCATAGGCTGCAGCACATGACACTTCCCCTTATGCCACAAGGAATAAACATTGGATCTTCCTTCATGAGTGGAACGCCTATTAAATTGCCACGGTCGGCCCAGCAGCACATGACATGCTTCCATAGGTAAAACATCACAGACCACCACATCCTCATAAGTACCTACGGAAAAGGTCAGACGCACCTTATGGGTGACCTTCAGCTTCCCTGAATTATACAACCACTCAACACAATGTGGTTGCGGGTGCTTCCATGTAGGCAATGAGAGAGAATCCACCAAACTCTTGCTAACAATATTGGTGTAACTGCCACCATCAATAATCAGCTTGCAAGCGGTGTTCTTGACTGTGCATTGGGTCTGAAAAATATTCTAGTGCTGCCCTTGCCCTGCTATGCGATCTTCTGGCACACGCTGCACCATCAAGTTAATGCAATTAGGGGCAACATCCTCAGGGTACACATCAACGGTGTCCTGGTCCTTAGACTCCTCACTAGATGAATCAGCAACCTTCTCATCGCTACTGGCAGAAACATATCCATCTTGGGTGAGCATAACCCTTTTTGTATTAGGGCAATCACGCCTCAAGTGTCCGCGGCCTCCACAAGTGAAACACTCTATACCAGCGGTGGACCGAGTAGACGCAGCTTTAGACACTCCTGATTTTGGCGCCTGATCATCAGAAAGATTGTTGGAGCGTGTAGAAGGTGCCGGTTTAGCACTAGACCCAGCAGCCTCGGTAGGGGAATAACGCCATGTGTTCGTGGCTGCAACTTGGCATCGTTTGAGTTGTTGCTCTGCACGCTCAGCTTGGTGCACAAGATCTTGGATGTTGGAGTAGACCACCATCTCCACACGATCCTGCACCTCAACATTCAGCCCATGAAAGAACCGAGACATAATGGCCTCCGGGTCCTCAGTTGTTCCTGTACGGATCATCAACAACTCCATCTCTTTATAATATTCATCCACTGATTTATTACCTTGAGTGAGCCGCTGCAATTTGTGGTACATATCACGCTTGTAATGTTCAGGAACAAAACGACGTCGCATGAGTGCTTTCATACGTCCCCACGACATTGGGCGAGTCGGCATACGCAGAATTTGACTCCACCAAATCAGTACGTAACCGGTGAATTCAACGGCAGCAAGTTGAAGTCTCTTCTCTTCACTATAATGGTGGGTAGAAAAAATCTGATCCATACGCATCTCCCACTCCAAATAATCATCCGGACCACGGTCACCGGAGAACGGAGGAATGGACAGTTTGACACGGCCAATACCACCATCATCCATAGGAACACGAACCGCCTGACCAAACGTATTACGATTAGCGGTCAGAGCACGATGAGCACCGGCAAAACGGCCATCAAACTGTCGCCGCTGTGGTGCATAATCACCATCATCCTCAAGGTCTCCAGCAGCAGGTTGTGCAGTAGCCCCGTGTCGGCGAACATGATCATCAGCATGGCGGCGTAGCAGTATGTCACGAGGTTGTGCAAGAGGGGGCGGCTGCACCTGTGCACGAGGAACAACATCTCCCAAAGCATCAATCCGGGTCGACAAGCCGGCAATTAGCACGGCCAAAGAATCATGGCTCTGTTGAATGTAATCACACGTACTCTTAAAACCAGCCCGGACATTAGGGGGCAAATCGTCAGCAAAGACAGGACGTACAAGATCCGCTTTCTTCGCACCAGCAGCTACGGAATTCGATCCATCAACGGAATTCTCCATAGATCACAATCAACCTCAGCAGATCAATCTCAGCAAAACTCAAAAGCAACAAAGCAATCTCGCCGTGAGAAACCTAGCAAAATCTGATACCAAATGATATGGATCAAGGAGATCCAAAGGGGTTTAGGCCTGATCTTTCACGGCAATCAAAGAACAACAGCAGGATCACAAACAAGAGAACTCAATCTGAAATAGATCAAACTGATTTCCCTCAATATCTCGCACTGGAACTGACCTAGATCAACTCCCACGCACAGCAACACATCAGATCAACACGATCAGCAAGCACAAACACCAATCGATACTCGCAATAGGCCGCCCATCCGGGAGGAACCTGTTGATAACTCTTATCTTATCTTTCTTGTCTAACCCTCAAACGGAGGTAGGGGAAAAGTATTTATAACCTAACACAAAATGAAAGGGTACACGGGCTACAAAGCCCAAATCCTGCGCGCAGGCAGATAAGCGGTACTACCGCTATAGCAAGCGGTACTACCGCTATAAGCGGTACTACTGCGGCACTACCGCTCCACTTCCGTTGGGGATCGCCTGGACTCCAGAAGTATTTCGTAAGCGGTACTAGGAACGGTAGTAGAAAGCGGTACTACCGCTTCAAGCGGTACTACCGCTCTAGAGGGCGGTACTACCGCCCTGGGAACCCTGCAGGTCTTCCGGGTCTTCCTCCTCTCCCTGCTGCAATGCCTCTGGAGGTGTTCTGAAGGTGGGCTTCACTGCATCTGTATGAGGAATTGCAAAACAAAAGGATCCAAACTTCAGAATATCAGGAGGTGGTAAAATTATAGGAGCAATAGATATCCTCCCCTCATCAGTGAGTAATTGTGATTTAGTAAGAATATTGGTGTTAAGGTTTGTGATTCCCTATGCATGCACGTAAAGTCAATAGTTATGCAACGAAGTTATATCCTACTTATGGTGCATTATTCAGTGTTAGTTATTCTCAATGCATGCTTATGACCGTTTTTGATTTCTGGTTGGTTGCTTCTCAATCTTTTTGCTAGCCTTCATCTGTACTAAGCGGGAATGCTGCTTGTGCATCCAACTCCTTAAAACCAAAGTTGTGCGAAATGAGTCCAGCATATCTAACCTATATGCGGTATTTCAATGCCGTTCCATGTAAATTTGCATGTGCCAACTCTAATTTTTCAAAATAATTTTCCATTTTGTGTGCCCTTATCGCTCATGGAGCGGCAGGGGGTGGCCAATATTTTCCATGCTATGTGTGTTATTCTCACGATGAGTGTTTATTCACTTGTCATTGCAAGAGAGAATGGCTGGTAATAGGGATGCCCAGTCCCACAATGAATCAAAAATTAATAACAACAAAATTCCTTGGAAAGTGTTGGTATGGAGGGCACCCGTGGATACGGCTAGCCATCGATTGTGAAAGAATGGTGGAAAGGAAATAAACTTTACTTTCTGTTTGGGAACCGCCTATAATGTGTCTAGCATGGAAGATATTGGGAACTCTCGGTCGTTTTCGTTGACAGGAAAAGCATGCCTCTCAAAATAATTTTATCTCTCTAATTTAAGCTTTGAGCTCTGGCACCTCTGCAAATATATGCTTTCCTCTGCGAAGGGCCTATCTATTTTACTTTTATGCATTTTTATGTTTATTGAGTCTCCATCTTCTCTTATAAAGCACCAACTGGAGAGCACTATTGTCATACTTGTGCATTGGGTGTAGTTAATGTTGAGTGTGCTTCATGAATGGATCAATGACTGAGCATAATGGGCTAGGGATAACTTTCTTTAGCGTTGATATTTTGAAAGACATGGTTGTTTGTTAGTATGCTTGAGTATTGATGTCTTTATACCAAATTATAGACTATTGCTTTGAATCACTCGTGTCTTAATATTCATGCCATGATTAGATTATATGATCAAGATTATGCTAGGTGGCATTCCACATCAAAATTTATCTTTTTTTATCATTTACCTACTCGAGGACAAGCAGGAATTAAGCTTGGGGATGCTGATACGTCTCCGTCGTATCTATAATTTTTGATTGTTTCATGCCAATATTCTACCACTTTCACATATTTTTGGCAACAATTTATATTATTTTTGGGACTAACATATTGATCCAGTGCCCAGTGCCAGTTCCTGTTTGTTGCATGTTTTTTGTTTTGCAGAATATCCATATCAAACGAAGTCCAAATGCAATAAAATTTTATGGAGAATTATTTTGGAATATATGTGATTTTTGGGTGGTGGAATTAACGCAAGGCGGTGCTCGTGGGCCCCACGAGGCACCAGTGCATGCCAGGGGGGGCCCGGCGCGCCGTGGTGCCTTGTGAGGTCCTCGTAGGTCGGTTGGTGCCCTTCTTCGGCCGCAAGGAAGCTAATATCCGGAAAAAATCGTGTTAAAATTTCAGCGCAATTGGAGTTACGGATCTACGGGAATTTAAGAAACGGTGAAAGGCCAGAAACCAGGAACGCGAAACAGAAGAGAACAGAGAGAGATCCAATCTCGGAGGGGCTACCGCCCCACCGCCCGCCATGGCGGACATGGACCAGAGGGGGAACTCTCCTCCCATCTAGGGAGGAGGCCAAGGAAGAAGAAGAAGGAGGGGGGCTCCCTCCCCCTCTCTTCCGGTGGCGCCGGAGCGCCGCCGGGGGAAGCATCGTGACGGCGATCTACACCAACAACTTCGCCGCCGTCAACACCAACTCTCTCCCCCTCTATGCAGCGGTGTAACCTCTCAATTCCCGCTGTAATTCTCTACTTAAACATGGTGCTTAATGCTACATATTATTATCCAATGATTTGTGGCCATCCTATGATGTTTGAGTAGATTCGTTTTGTCCTATGGGTTGATTAATGATCATGATTGGTTTGAGTTGTATGTTTTATTTTGGTTCTGTCCTATGGTGCCCTCCGTATCGCGCAAGTGTGAGGGATTACCGCTGTAGGGTTTGCAATACATTCATAATTGTCTTATGGTGGGCGGCTAGAGTGACAGAAGCTTACACCCGAGTAAGGGGGTTGTTGCGTATGGTAGTAAAGAGGACTTGATACTTAGTGCTATGGTTGAGTTTTACCTTAATGATCTTTGGTAGTTGCGGATGCTTGCTAGAGTTCCAATCATAAGTGCATATGATCCAAGTACGGAAAGTATGTTAGCTCATGCCTCTCCCTCATATAAAATTGCAACAATGATTACCTGTCTAGTTATCGATTGCCTATGGACAAATCATTCTCTTGTGTTACAAAAGCTTTCTACTAAACAACTAACTTTTATTATCTTGCAAATTATTCGTAGTTTTATTCTCGCAAAGTACTTCTAGTTTTATTCTTGCAAACCTATCCTATCACCTACAAAATAGTTTCATACTTGTTCTAGGTAAAGCGAACGTTAAGCGCGCGTAGAGTTGTATCGGTGGTCGATAGAACTTGAAGGGAATATTAATTCTACCTTTAGCTCCTCGTTGGGTTCGACACTCTTATTTATCAAAAAATCTACAATTGATCCCCAATACTTGTGGGTTATCAAGTATCAAGTCCTCTTTACTCCCATACGCAACAACCCCCTTACTCGGGTATGTGTTTCAGTCACTCACGCCACCCACTATAAGCGAATCATGAACGTATTGCAACACCCTACATCAGGAATCCCTGACGCTTGCACGACATGGAGGGCACCATAGGACAACACCAAAATAAAACATACAACTCTAACCAATCACGATCACCAATCAACCCATAGGACAAAACGAATCTACTCAAACATCATAGGATGGCCACAAATCGTTGGATAATAATATGTAGCATTAAGCACCATGTTTAACATGAGATTACAGTGGGGAGAAGAGGTGTTACACCGCTGCATAGAGGGGGAGAGAGTTGGTGTTGACGGCGGCGAAATTGTTGGTGTAGATCGCCGTCACGATGATTGCCCCAATGACGTTCCGGCGCCACCAGGAGAGAGGGGGAGAGAGCCCCCCTCCTTCTTCTTGCTTGGCCTCCCCCTATATGGGAGGAGGTTTTCCCCTCTGGTCCTTGGCCTCCATGGCACCCGGAGGGGCGGGAGCCCCTCCGAGATTGGATCTCTCTCTCTGTTCTCTTCTGTTTCGTGTTCCTGTTTTCTGGCCTTTCACCGTTTCTTAAATTCCCGGAGATCTGTAACTCCGATTGGGCTGAAATTTTAACATGATATTTTTCCAGATATTATCTTTCTTGCGGCGAAAGAAGGGCACCAACTGACCTACGAGGGCCTCACGAGGCACCACGGCGCGCCGCCTTGCGTTGATTCCACCTCCCAAAAATCACATATATTCCAAAATAATTCTCT
The DNA here is from genome assembly GCA_039707655.1 of Elymus sibiricus. Classification (NCBI taxonomy): domain Eukaryota; kingdom Viridiplantae; phylum Streptophyta; class Magnoliopsida; order Poales; family Poaceae; genus Elymus; species Elymus sibiricus. The sequence goes on along the minus strand of CM077674.1, from coordinate 323,000,752 downwards.
GTAAAATTTTATTGTATTTGGACTTCGTTTGATATGGATTTTCTGTGAAACAAAAAACAAGCAGAAAACAGGAACTGGCACTGGGCACTGGATCAATATGTTAGTCCCAAAAATAATATAAAATGTTGCCAAAATTATATGAAAGTTGTAGAATATTAGCATGAAACAACCAAAAATTATAGATACGACGAAGACATATCATCAATCATCATCAAAAACAAATGGAACATCTTTTTGCAAAATATTAGTAAGAGGCCTAGAAATTTTAGAGAAGTCTTTTATGAGCCTTATATAGAAACCAGCATGACCAAGGAAACTTATACCTTTGATATCCTTAGGACATGGTATTTTCTCAATTGCATCAACTTTGGCTTTATCTACTTCAATACCTCTTTCAGAAAATTTATGCCCAAGGACTATACCTTCATTCACCATAAAGTGCCACTTCTCCCAATTTAAGACAAGATTATTTTCTTCACATCTCTGCAAAACTTGATCAAGATTGCTTAAACAATCATCAAAAGAAGTTACGTAAACGGAAAAATCATCCATGAATACCTCAATAATATTTTCACAAAAGTTAGAGAATATAGCAGCCATACATCTTTGAAAGGCAGCGGGTGCAGTGCATAAACCAAAAGGCATACGTCTATAAGCATAAGTTCCAAAAGGACAAGTAAAAGTGGTTTTCTCTTGATCTTCTTTTGATATAGGTATTTGAGAAAAACCAGAATATCCATCTAGGAAGCAGAAGTGTGTATGCTTAGATAATCTTTCTAACATTTGATCAATAAAAGGCAAAGGGTAATGATCTTTCCTAGTATCTTCATTAAATTTCCTGAAATCAAATACCATCCTTTAACCAGTTACAATTCTTTGTGGGATAAGTTCATTTTTATCATTAGGAACAACAGTAACGCCTCCTTTCTTAGGAACACAATGAATAGGACTTACCCATCTACTATCAGCTATAGGATAAATTATACCTACCTCCAGAAGCTTTAATATTTCAGTTCTTACCACATCCTTCATTTTAGGATTCAGACTGCGTTGATGATCAACAACGGGTTTAGCATCCGGCTCCATATTAATCTTGTGTTGACATAAAGTGGGACTAATGCCCTTAAGATCATCAAGAGTGTATTCAATAGCTGCACGGTGCTTCCTCAGAGTTTTAAGTAATCTCTTTTCTTCATGCTCTGAAAGGTTAGCACTGATAATAACATGATATATCTTCTTTTCATCAAGATAAGCATATTTAAGTGTATCAGGTAGTTTCTTTAATTCAAACATAGGATCACTCTTAGGTGGGAGAGGATCTCCAAGAGTTTCAATAGGAAAATTATGTTTAAGGATAGGTGTTTGTCTAAATAATATGTCATCTATTTCATTTCTTTCGTTCATATGCATATCATTTTCATTGTCTAGCAAATATTGTTCTAAAGGATCAGTAGGAGGCACATCAATCGAAGTAAGGCCAATAATTTCATCTTTATTGGGTAATTCTTTATCATGAGGTTGTCTATGAAACTTAGAGAAATTAAACTCATGAGATACTTCACCAAAATTAACACTGGCCGTTTCCCTATTACAATCAATCTTAGCATTAACCGTATTCAAGAAAGGTCTACCAAATATAATGGGACAAAAATCATCTTGTGGTGCTCCAAGAACAAGAAAATTAGTAGGGTATTTGATCTTACCACACAAGACTTCAACATCTCTAACCATCCCAAGTGGTGAAATAGTATCTCTGTTTGCAAGCTTAATAGTAACATCAATATCTTCGATCTCAACAGGTGCAATATCATTCATGACTTCTTGATAAAGAGAAAATGGAATAGCACTTACACTAGCACCAATATCACATAAACCATGATAGAAATGATCTCCAATTTTAACAGAAATAACAGGCATGCCAATTATAGGTTTATTTTTATCTTCGTTTTCTGGCTTAGCAATTCTAGTTGCTTCATCACAAAAATATATGACATGTCCATCAATATTATCAACCAAAAGATCTATAATCATTGCAACATTAGGTTCCACTCTAATTTGTTCAGAGGGTTTAATTGGTTTAATATTACTCTTATTAACCACAGTTGAAGCTTTAGCATGTTCCTTAATCCTAACAGGGAAAGGAGGTTTCCCAATATAAGCAGTAGGCACAACTGGATCAACATTATAAATGATTGTTTCTTCTTTAGCTATAATAGGTTCTTCCTTTACTTCAATAGGTGGATGAAACTTAAACCATTTCTCCTTAGGGAGATCAACATGAGTAGCAAATGATTCACAAAATGTAGCTACTATCTCAGAGCCAAGTCCATATTTAGTACTAAACTTATGAAAAGCATCGGTTTCCATAAAAGATTTAACACAATCAAACTCAAGTTTTATACTTGACTCTTTACCTTTGTCGATTTCCCAATCTTCAGAGTTGCGTTTAATTCTTTCCAGAAGATCCCATTTGAATTCAATAGTTCTCTTCATAAAGGAACCAGTAGAAGAGGTATCGAGCATGGATTGATCATTATGAGAAAGCCGAGCATAAAAGTTTTGTATAATTATTTCTCTTGAGAGATCATGATTGGGGCATGTGTGCATCATATACTTAAGCCTCCCCCAAGATTGAGCAATACATTCTCCTTCATGAGGCCAAAAATTATATATATAATTCTAATCACGATGAACCAAATGCATAGGATAAAATTTCTGGTGAAATTCCAGCTTCAACCGGTTCCAATCCCATGTTCCGGTATCATCCAATAGCCTATACCATGTCAATGCCTTTCCCTCCAAAGATAAAGAGAATACAACTTCTTAACTCCATCCTCGGATAAAGCTGCAAGCTTAAACAATCCACATATTTCATCCACATAGATCAGGTGCATATCATGATGTATTGTTCCATCTCCTGCATTAGGATTAGCTAGCAGTTTCTCTAACATACCCAAAGGAATCTCATAATAAATATTTTCAGTAGGTTCAATAGGTTGAGGGGCAACTCTTATTGCTTCCGGTCGAGGTGAAGATACCCCGAACAAGCCCCTCGCAGGATTATTTTCCATAATGACAAGTGATAACCCACAAGTATAGGGGATCGCAACAGTTTTCGAGGGTAGAGTATTCAACCCAAATTTATTGATTCGACACAAGGGGAGCCAAAGAATATTTGCAAGTATTAGCAGTTGAGTTGTCAATTCAACCACACCTGGAGACTAAATATCTGCATCAGAGTGATCAATAGCACAATAGTATGATAGTTTGATAGCAATAGCAATAATGGTAACAGTAGCAGTAACGGTAGTAGCAATAGTTTTGTAGCAATTGTGACAGCAGTAGCAATAGTAGTAACTTAGCAAAGAACAATATGTGAAAAACTCGTAGGCATTGGATCGGTGATTTATGTTGGATAACATTCATCATGTAACAGTCATAACCTAGGGCGACACAGAACTAGCTCCAATTCATCAATGTAATGTAGGCATGCATTCCGTATATAGTCATACGTGCTTATGGAAAAGAACTTGCATGACATGTTTTGTCCTACCCTCCCATGGCAGCGGGGTCCATAAGGAAACTAAGGGATATTAAGGCCTCCTTTTAATAGAGAACCGGACCAAAGCATTAACACATAGTGAATACATGAGCTCCTCAAACTACGGCAATCACCGGAAAGAATCCCAATTATTGTCACCTTGGGATGCGGATCATAACACATAGCAGGTGCGTATAATTTGCAAGATCGGATCAAGAACACAAATATATTCATGAAAACATAAAGGGTTCAGATCTGAAATCATGGCACTCAGGACCTAGTGACAAGCATTAAGCATAGCAAAGTCATAGCAACATCAATCTCAGAACATAGTGGATACTAGGGATCAAGCCCTAACAAAACTAACTCAATTACATGATAAATCTCATCCAACCCATCACCGTCCAGCAAGCCTACGAAGGAATTACTCACTCCCGGTGGTGAGCATTATGAAATTGGTGAAGGGTTGGTCATGACGATGCCGGAAGATCCCCCTCTCCGGAGCCCTGAACGGACTCCAGATCTGGCCTCCCGATGAAGAACAGGAGGTGGCAGCGGCTCCGTATCGTGAAATGTGATAAAACTTCCTCTCTTATTTTTTTCTCTGGAATTGTGAATTTATAGGCTTGGAATTAGGGTCAGCGGAGCCACATGGGCCCCACGAGGTACCAGGGCGCGCCTGGGGGTGGCGCGCCCTGGTGCCTCATGGGCAACCAGTGGCCCCCCTCCAGTAGGTATTGGCTCTAGTATTTTTTATTTATTCCATAAAAAATCTCCAAAAAGTTTCATCCAATTCCAAGAACTTTGATTTCTGCACAAAAACAACACCATGGCAATTCTGCTGAAAACAGCGTCAGTCCGGGTTAGTTCCATTCAAATCATGCAAATTAGAGTCCAAAACAAGAGCAAAAGTGTTTGGAAAACTAGATACGACGGAGACGTATCAACTCCCCCAAGCTTAACTCATTGCTTGTCCTCAAGCAATTCAGTTGACAAACTGAAAGTGATAAAGAAAAACTTTTACAAACTCTTTTGTTCTTGTATCTGTATATATGCTTAAATAATACCCAGGTTTTCAGCAAAGATTATAACTAACCATGCAAATGATAACTCTTAAAAAATCATATTCACTCATATCAATGGCATAATCAACTAGCGAGCAATAATAAAATATCTCAAATGCCAACACTTTGTCAAAACAATCATGATATAATATGACAACATGGTATCTCGCTAGCCCTTTCTGAGACCGCAAAACATAAATGCAGAGCACCTCCAAAGTTCAAGCAGCGACTAAACATTGTAATTCATGGTAGAAGAGATCCAGTCATGATGCACACAACATTAACTATACACAATGCATGAGAATGACAATAGTGCTCTCAGGACTGGTGCTTGTTTGAGAAGGTGATGACTCAACAATAAAAGTAAAATAACATAAAAGTAAATAGATAGGCCCTTCACAGAGGGAAGCAGGGATTTGCAGAGGTGCCAGAGCTTAGAGCTTAAATCAGAGATAAATATAATTTTGGGAGGTATGCCTTTCCTGTCAACGTCACGACCAAGAGTTTTCAATATCTTCCATGCTAAACAAATTAGCGGCAGTTCCCAAGCGGCAAAGTAAAGTTTACTCCCCCTCCACCAACAATCACAAGCCATGGCTAGCCGAATCCTCGGGTGCCCTCCATACCAACAACTTTCTGGGGGAGTTTTTTTTTATTTGCAATTTTAATATGGGACTGGGCATCCCGATTACCAGCCCCTCTCATGTAAGGACGAGTGAATAAACACTCATCATGAGAATAACCCGCTTAGCATGGAAGATATTGACCACCCCCTATCGCTCCATGAGCGGTACGGGCACACAAAACAGATGTTCATTTGAATATTTAGAGGTGGCACATGCAATTTACTTAGAACGACAGAGTAATACCGCATATAGGTAGATATAGTGGACTCATCTGGAATAACTTCGGTTTAAGGATTTTGATGCACAAGCAGTATTCCCGCTTAGTACAGGCGAAGGCTAGCAAATAGGTTGAGAAGCAACCAACTAGAGAGCGAAAACGGTCATAACCATGCATTATGAATAATCAACATTGAATACTAGCATGAGTAGGATATAATCACCATGAACATAAATATCGTGAAGGCTATGTTGGTTTTGAATCAACTACATGCGTGAACATGTGCCAAGTCAAGCCACTTGAAACATTCAGAGGAGGATACCATATCATCATACTACATCACAATCATTTTAATGCATGTTGACACCCAAGATAAATCATTATCCACTCCTAGCTACTTAAGCATGGCATGAGCAACTATAATCTCTAATTGTCATCATAAACATGTTTGATCATAATATGCTGAATCATGGATACCGAGTTAAACATATTTACAAAAACGAAAACAAGTTGAGTTCATACCCGCTTTCCCTTGCCACAGTCACTTCATCAAATTATCGTCATTATTGCCTTTCACTTGCACGACCGAATGATGTGAAAATAATAATAGTACAAGAGTGCTATGGACTAAGCTGGAAGCTGCAAACATTTTATTCAAAGGAGAAGACAAAGTAATATGGGCTCTCTGTTAGAATAACAATAAAGCATATGAGAGCCACTCAACATTTTAGTCGTGGTCCTCTCCTTACAATGACTCAACAAAAGAAAAGAATTTTAGAGAAACACACTGAAATATTTTTGGAGTTTTTAGTTTTTCTGAAGAAAGCAAATTAACGAAGGAAAAAAAAAACGGGAAAAACTATTTACACGGGAAAGCTCCCAACAAGCAAAAGAAGAAACGAGAAATCTTTTTGGGTTTTCTTTTACTACTACGAATTAACTAGACAGGAAAGAAGCTACAACTAATTAAACTAGAAAGAAAAACCGAAAAGAAATAAGAAATATTTTTGGATTTTCTCAAAGTTTTTCAAACACACAAGAAGAAAGAGAGAAAATAAAACTAGCATGGATTATACAATGAAAAAGTATGAACACCGACAATTGGAATGCAATGTGTGAACATGAATGCAATGTCGGTGAGAGATACGTACTCCCCCAAGCTTAGGCTTTTGCCTAGCTTGGTCTACTGCCATGGTTGTCCCGGATAATAATTGAAGTGGTAGCTCGTAGAGGCGTTCTGAGCCGCCTCCTCAGCCAAACGGGCAGCCTCAACTACCGCCTTGTATTCGTGCACCTCGCTCTCCAATAGAAAATATCTCCGTTTGTTCTGAAAATCAAAGAGGGCAGGAGTAGGCAAAACAACATTCACAGAGCGATTTTTATTAAAGACTAAGTTGTATTCATATCCGTGTGCGTCACATTTTAAAAACTTATGTTCTCGCATTGTTTCGAAATTCAAATATTTATAAGGTAAAAGGGGATCATTAGAAGAGGGCGAGACCCCTAGCCTTGCAGCTACACGGGAGGCATAAATTCCTCCATACAAATGTCCACTACCCGCGTTATGCTGCAGTCTACATGCAACAATAGCCCCCAGATTATAATGCTTGCTACCGGTCAAAGCTGTATGGATAAGACTCAAATCAGGGGCGCAGAGCGTACTGCAGTCTTGCTTGCCAACAATGCATTTACCATTGAAAAGTGCAAAATACCGAATAGCGGGAAAGTGAATGCTAACTATTCTGGCCTATGTAACTCCCCTATCCTCACCATTGCAAAGGCTATTAAGAAACGACTCACATTCAGATGTTAGTGGTTCATCTAACGAACCGCAATATGGAATTTTGCATGCATCACAAAACTCTTCTAGAGACATAGCATAAGATCTGTCATAGAGATGAAATAAAACTCTAGAAGTGCGCGGATGATATTCAAAGTTTTGAGTAAATGAATGAGTGAGGTTGTAATGCTGGGGTGGCTTATCTGCGATGAAGGCAGAGAGCTCGGTGTTGTGAATATATTGGTCAAATTCCTCCTGGATGCCTGCACCTAGCATGAACTCGTTACACGACCATCTACATGATTTTGCTTCGGCACCTTGCACCGAGCTTGCCCTTGGTTCAACGTATGATTGGCGTGCGGGGCTTTCACTTGCTGATGCATCGGAGGACCTCCTCCTTGAGGAACTCCTTCTGAAAATGTTCATCTTCCAAGTAGCAATCCCCCAAAATAGTTTCGGAAATGAAGCTTCGAGCAAAGAGATAAAAAATCTCAGGTTTGGGAGCAAGAACACGAGAGAGAGAGCTACCAGGAATTTTTGCTAGAGGTAAGAGACGAAGTGGGCTGAAGGGATAAGTGAGGGGGTCCCTATGGGGCCCATGAGCCACCTGGGCGTGCCAGGGGGGTGGCGCGCCCTGGTGCCTCGTGGGCACCTGGGGCACCCCCCTGGCATGTCTCCAGTGCCAAAAATTCTTAAATATTGCATAAAAATTCATGTCAAAATTTTATTGCATTCTGAGCAATTTTATTTCTGGGCACTTTTTTATTGCACGGATAATTCAAAAAACAGGATAATCATGGCATTTTATTGTATTAAACTAAAAATAACAGAAAACAAAGAGTGGGTATAGAAATTTGTGCTTACTAAATTCATCGACCACATGGCCCTCAAAAAGAATCCATTAATAAGGTTGATCAAGTCTTATTAACAAACCATTTTCGAGTAACATGAAACCGAAGAATTTTCGTATAACACTAAGTTACCTCAACGGGGATATGCATTTCCCCAATAATAAGAGTTTCATATTTCTTTTTGACAGTAGGAAGAGGGACTTGAAAACTTCCAACAGTAATTGTCGGAAACTTTTCAATAATATGAATACCATTTACTTGAAATTGTTTCTTCGGAAAGTGCACCGTATGTTCATTACCATTGATATGAAAAGTGACCTTGCTTTTGTTGCAATCAATAACAGCCCTGCAGTATTCAAAAAGGGTCTACCAAGGATAATCGACATGTTGTCATCCTCGGGCATATCAAGTATAACATAGTCTGTTAAGATAGTAACATTTGCAACCACAACGGGCACATCCTCACAAACACCGATAGGAATGCCAGTTGATTTGTCAGCCATTTGCAATGATATTTCAGTGGGAGTGAGTTTATTTAAATCAAGTCTTTTATATAAAGAGAAAGGCATAACACTAACACCGGCTCCTAAATCACACAAAGCAGTTTTGACATAATTTTTTTAATGGAGCATGGTATAGTTGGTATTTCTGGATCTCCTAGTTTCTTAGGTACTCCGTCCTTAAAAGAATAATTTGCAAGCATGGTAGAAATTTCAGCTTCAGGTATCCTTCTTTTATTTGTGACAATGTCTTTCATGTATTTAGCATAAGGAGTCATCTTTAAAATATCAGTCAAACGAGCACGCAAAAAGACTGGGCTAAGCATTTCAGCAAAGCGTTCAAATTCTTCCTCATCTTTTTTCTTAGATGGTTTAGGAGGAAAGGGAAGGGTTTTTGAACCCATGGTTCTCTCTCTCTCTACCATGTTTTCTGGCAACGAAGTCTTTTTATCATGATGTTTATTTTTAGGAGGTGGGTTATCAAGATCAACAGCAGGTTCTGTTTCAACATCATTGTCAGGTTCTTTATCATTATCTGGTTGAGCATCCACATGAGCATCATCATTATCTTTATCATTATAACTAGGTGGTTGTTCATTGCCAGATTGTGTTTCAGCATCGGAAATAGAAACATCATTATTATCCTCCAAGGGTTTTTCTACCACAGGTTCACTAGAAGTATGCAAAGTCCTATCATTTTTCTTTTTAGATGGACTAGGTGCATCAACATTAATTCTTTGAGAGTCTTGTTCAATTCTTTTAGGGTGACCTTCAGGATAAAGTGGCTCCTCTAGTCATTACTCTAACAGCATGATCATTCATATTGTTATTCATTTCATTGAGCAATTCACTTTGAGATTTAGCAACTTGTTCTAACTGGGTTTGAACCATAGATGCATGTTTACCTACACCTTTGACATCATTAGCAATTCTAAACAACAAGTCACTCAAGCGATCAATCATGTAGGAATTTCGTTTCAATTGTTTCATAACATTTGCATTGAAATGATCTTGCTTAATAATATAATTATCAAATTCATACAAGCATTGACTAGGAGGTTTGTTATAAGGAATATCACCTTCATCAAACTTTATAAAAGAATTTACCTCTACTACCTGTGGCGGTGTGTCTAGACCATGTATTTCTTCAATAGGTGGCAAATTCTTAACATCTTCAGCTTTAATACCTTTTTCTTCATACATTTCTTTGCTTCTTGCATATCTTCAGGACTGAGAAATAAAATACTCCTCTTCCTCGGAGTGGGTTTAGGCGGTGGTTCAGGAAGTGTCCAATCATTATCATTCTTCAATATATTATTCAATAGCTCCTCAGCTTGTTCAATAGTCCGTTCCCTGAAAACACAACTCGCACAACTATCTAGGTAGTCCCTAGAAGCATCGGTTATTCCATTATAGAAGATATCAAGTATTTCATTTTTCTTAAGAGGATGATCAGGCAAAGCCTTAAGTAATTGGAGAAGCCTCCCCCAAGCTTGAGGGAGATTCTCTTCTTCAATTTGCACAAAGTTAAATATTTCCTGTAAGGCAGCTTGTTTCTTATGAGCAGGAAAATATTTTTCAGAGAAGTAATAAATCATATCCTGGGGACTACGCACACAACCAGGAGCAAGAGTATTAAACCATTTCTTAGCATCACCCTTTAATGAGAAAGGAAACAACTTAAGAATATAGTAATAGCGAATTTTTTCCTCATGAGCAAATAGGGTGGCTATATCATTTAATTTAGTAAGGTGTGCCACAACAGTTTTAGTTTCATAACCATGAAAAGGACCAGATTCAACTAAAGTAATTAACTCAGGATCCACAGAGAATTCATAATCCTTATCAGTAACAAATATGGGAGAGGTAGCAAACTTAGGATCATATTTCATTTTCTCCCTCATAGATTTTTCTTTCATTTCAGCAAACAATTTTATAACCTCATCTCTATCATTACAAGCAAGAATGGCTCTAGCCGTCTCTCTATCAAAGCAATGTCATCAAGTGATTCAACTCTAGTAGGAGAGCTAGGCATAATAGGTGAATCATAATTCTCAAGAGTTTCAACATTTTCAGCATTCTCAATTTCTTTAGCCTTAGCAAGTTGTTCATTAAGGAATTCACCAAGTGGCACAGTATTATCAAGCAGAGTACTAGCATCATCAATAGTTTCATTCATAGCAGAAGTAGTATCATCAATAACTTGTGACATATCAGAATTAATAGCAGGTGGTGGTGTTGCAAGCTTACTCAAAACAGAAGGTGGATCAAGTGCAGAGCTAGATGGCAGTTCCTTACCTCCCTTCGTCGTAGAGGGAACGATCTTGGTCTTAGCGTCTTTCAAATTCTTCATAGTGATCAACAGATATAAATCCCAAGTGACTCAACAAATAAAGCTATGCTCCCCGGCAACGGCGCCAGAAAAAGGTCTTGATAATCCACAAGTATAGGGGATCGCAACAGTTTTCGAGGGTAGAGTATTCAACCCAAATTTATTGATTCGACACAAGGGGAGCCAAAGAATATTTGCAAGTATTAGCAGTTGAGTTGTCAATTCAACCACACTTGGAGACTAAATATCTGCAGCAGAGTGATCAGTAGCATAGTAGTATGATAGTTTGGTAGCAATAGCAATAATGGTAACAGTAGCAGTAACGGTAGTAGCAATAGTTTTGTAGCAATTGTGACAACAGTAGCAACAGTAGTAACTTAGCAAAGAAAAATATGTGAAAAACTCGTAGGCATTGGATCGGTGATTTATGTTGGATAACATTCATCATGTAACAGTCATAACCTAGGGCGACACAAAACTCGCTCCAATTCATCAATGTAATGTAGGCATGTATTCCGTATATAGTCATACGTGCTTATGGAAAAGAACTTGCATGGCATCTTTTGTCCTACCCTCCCGTGGCAGCGTGGTCCATAAGGAAACTAAGGGATATTAAGGCCTCCTTTTAATAGAGAACCGGAACAAAGCATTAACACATAGTGAATACATGAACTCCTCAAACTACGGCAATCACCGGAAAGAATCCCAATTATTGTCACCTTGGGGTATGCGGATCATAACCCATAACAGGTGTGTATAACTTGCAAGATCGGATCAAGAACACAAATATATTCATGAAAACATAAAGGGTTCAGATATGAAATCATGGCACTCGGGCCCTAGTGACAAGCATTAAGCATAGCAAAGTCATAGCAACATCAATCTCAGAACATAGTGGATACTAGGGATCAAGCCCTAACAAAACTAACTCGATTACATGATAAATCTCATCCAACCCATCACCGTCTAGCAAGCCTACGAAGGAATTACTCACTCCCGGCGGTGAGCATCATGAAATTGGTGAAGGGTTGGTGATGACGATGCCGGAATATCCCCCTCTCCGGAGCCCTGAACGGACTCCAGATCTGGCCTCCCGATGAAGAACAGGAGGTGGCTACGTCTCCGTATCGTGAAACGTGATAAAACTTCCTCTCTTATTTTTTTCTCTGGAATTGTGAATTTATAGGCTTGGAATTAGGGTCAGCGGAGCCACGTGGGCCCCACGAGGTACCAGGGCGCGCCTGGGGGGTGGCGCGCCCTGGTGCCTCGTGGGCAACCAGTGGCCCCCCTCCATTAGGTATTGGCTCCAGTATTTTTTATTTATTCCATAAAAAATCTCCAAAAAGTTTCATCCAATTCCAAGAACTTTGATTTCTGCACAAAAACAACACCATGGCAATTCTGCTGAAAACAGCGTCAGTCCGGGTTAGTTCCATTCAAATCAGGCAAATTAGAGTCCAAAACAAGAGCAAAAGTGTTTGGAAAAGTAGATACGGCGGAGACGTATCAACAAGTGACAATAAATTTCAGCACGTAATAAAAATGTTTCCTTACCAAATTCCACTTACCAAAGGCGCTTCACTCCCCAGCAAAGGCACCAGAAAAGAGTCTTGATGACCCACAAGTATAGGGGATCAATCATAGTCCTTTCGATAAGTAAGAGTGTCGAACCCAACGAGGAGCAGTGTAACACCCCTATGTAATGAGCTACAGTGATCCACCATATTAATGACAAGTCATCTGAGATTTGCAATGATAAACATGTTGGATAAATACCTCATTTCAAATTCTGCCACTGAATTCAAATTCAAATGCAATTGAAATTTGGAGTTGCACAAAAGTTGCTGGAAAAATGTTCATCATTTAGTAAATAATCCAAAACAAATTGTTGTTCAGGAAAACAACATCACCAAGTTGCTAAGATGAGCATTAGCATTTATAACAGTGCCAAACCAGCAATTTAATTTGCAAATTCAATTATGAAAAATGCAAATGAATTCCCCTGGGCTCCAAAATAATTCTGGCAGTGCCTAAAATTGCAGAGAATATTTTGGGCCAAGCTCCACATTTTTCTAAAATGGATGGGTAGCCCATTTATTTATTTTCCCCTCTCTGTTTATTAAATAAAAGAGAAAAGACAGAAAAGGGAAAAATCAGAAATTTACTTGTTACTGGGCCGGGTCAGCCCAGCCCACCTCACTGTTCTTCTCACCTGCTCCCGCCTTCGTGGCGCCGCCGCCGCATTTGGCGCGTACGGCGCCGCCCGCAGCCAGCCACCACGACGGGGCAGTTGGGCGACAGGATAAGGGCGCCCGAGCCCTTCCCCCCTGGTCGCCCTCGCCTTTCCTCCTCCCTCTCCTCCACGCGCTCGCTCCTCCCTCTCCTCTGCTCGCCGAAGCCAAACAGCGCCATGGACGGGCTGCCGGCGTAGGCACGGCCACGGTGCCTCCCTCGCCTCTCCGAGCTCTCCATAAACACCGCCGTCGACCTGTCCTTCTTCGCCTCTAACGCAATCGAGGCGGAGGCCGCGACATTGGCCGAATCGAGCCGGAGTCCGCCGCGGATCACCGGAGCTCCGCCGCACCATACGTCGCCGACCCTGCGCTACAAATCCGCCAAGGGCCACCGTGAGCCGCTGTGGTGAGCTCCACACCTTCTCCCCTCTCTTTCTGCTCTCCTACGCGCCCGGAGCGGCCGGTTCCGCCATTACCGTAGCTCTGCTCCGGCGACGAGCTCGCCACCGTCGCCATTAGCCCCTGCCGCGGCCAAATGAGCAAGCCAGCGTGCTCGGGGTAACCTCCTGGTGCCCCTTGTGGTTTTAGAACACGCGCTAACCAACCGAAACGCCGAGCGTGCTGAGTCCCAAATTTCGGCGCCGCCTGTCGTCGTCGTGGAGCTCGCCTCCGACCACCTTCGCTCATTCCGACGCCGGGAATTGACGCGGGGTGGACTGCTCGTTCGAACGCCGCAAAAATCACGCGATTTGGTCCCCTGTAGGGCAAATCCGAGCTTCGCCGGCGTTCGGCCGCCGCGCGGAGCTCGCCGGAGCCTGTTCCGGCGCCGGCGCTGAGCTGGCCTGGCGTGGGGCCCGCCCAAGGTCACTGCCATGTGGGCCCCTGGTCGCGGTTGACCGCGTTGACCGCGGTCAACGGTCTGACGTGGCGCCTACTGCCACTGACGTGTGGGTCCCCCGTGTCAGCACTTTAATTAGTGGCTAATTGCACTTAATTAGTTAACCCACTGTTTAACTAGGTCACTGACAGGCCGGGCCCACTGGTTAATTAACTCTGTTGGTTTAATTTAATTAACCACTGATTAACCCCACTGAGGCTGACAGGTGGGTCCCACCTGTCTGTTTGACCAGTCAACTGGTCAGCCGACGACTGACGCAGTGATGACGTCAGCATGACGTCATATGCCTTTTCTGGAATATTTGTTAATTTAAATAATTTCAGAAATAGTTTAAAACTTTGAAAAATCATAGAAAAATAACCGTAGCTCGGATCGAAAAACTTTCTACATGAAAGTTGCTCAGAACGACGAGACGAATCTGAATACGCCATCCGTTTATCTGTCACATGCCCACAACCATGCAAACATGGATCCGTCCCCTCCGGTTCAATATACCGAAGTCAGCCTAAACGCCGGGAAAATATCTCAGACATTTTCCCGTTTCGTCTGCGACATGTAGCACTGCATTAGGTCACCACTAACATTGCATACAGCCATACCATGCATCTGTGTTGCATTATTTGCCTTTATTTATTGTTTCTTTCCCCTCTCTTCTCCGATAGCCCCCGAGACCGACGCAGCTCAGGAGACAGACGACACCGCTGACGATCCCTCTTTTGCCGCAGAGCTTCCAGGCAAGCAACCCCCCCTTGACGCATGCCTATATCACCTATTCTTTCTCCCCCCTGCTTGCATTAGAAAATTGTTGTTGCTACTGTTTTATCCTATTCTGATGCATAGCCTGTCCTTGTAACTGTTATTGATACCTACCTGTTATCCAAAATGCTTAGAATAGGTTGGATGGTAGTGAACCATCTGTGGCCCTCTCTTCCTTGCTGTAACTACCCCGCTTTAGTACTTGTGTCCCGATCGATGTGATCGTCGGGCTGAGACCAACATAGCACCGCACACCCCTAGTTGCTCGACGCTGCAGAGCTAACATCGAGTGCCGAGGGTGATACCTCTTATCTCACTTCCGACGATGCCTCTGTAGTACAGCTCGTCGGTTGTGGGATACCGAGGGTGATTCCTCTTTCACCACCTCCGATAAAGCTTCTGTCGTGCAACCCCGCTTGTGTGAATACCATCGAGGGTGATTCCTCCGGGTTCACTTTGACGGGATCATCGAGTGGGAATCCAACGAGGGTGATTCCTCGGGTTCCTGCTTGATGTTATGGACACACGGTTACTTGCACTTTATTACTGCTGTTACTGGATAAAGTCGGGTAGGCCCCGAGGGGTACCCGCGAGTGATGTGTAGACGGGTTGACCATGAGGGTACCCGCGAGATGAATACGTGGCACGGCCGGGCATTCTTAGCCCTTGCCGTATGTCCACGAGACGGAGCGACGGGGTCACAGGATCGTGAGTCTCTTCTCGTTACCGCGCGCTCCTAATGCACTAAGGGTTAGGATATGTAATCTGAGTAGGCCTCTGGCCTTTTCACGCTAACCAACACGTGGGAATAATATGGGTACTCGGCGTCGTATGTATCAGCCGAAGCTCTTCAGACGTCAGCAGTTGAGCGGCGCGCGCCGGGTTGGTCTGGTAAAGCCTGCGCTTGTATTAAGGGGGCTAGGACTGCTCACCGGCCGCGTACGCAACGCGCAGGAGTGCAAAGGGCGATGGGCCCAAGACCCCTGAGTGCTTAGGATGTAGACCGGCGTGCTGGCCTCTCTGTTGAGCCTAGGTAGGGCTACGACATGTCGATAGTCCGAGGCCGGGCATGGACTGAGCAAGTGTGTCCGGCCAGAGTCATCGAACGTGTTGGGTAAGTTGGTGCATCCCTGCAGGGAAGTATATCTATTTGAATAGCCGTGTCCACGGTAACAGGACGCTCGGAAAATATCCCAATCTTCTACAACTAGAAATGGGTTAAATGTATTGGCTCCGGGATTGCTTTCTCGCAGGGAGTCGAGGAAGGATCTCTGGGCGATGTTGATACTTGTTGCTACTGTTATATTTATGTACTAATCTGTACTCTTCTAATGCTGCAAGACCCTGAAGATGCTAGTCTTCGATAGGCTAGGCTTTCCCTTCTATTCTGGCAATTCTGCATATCAGTCCACATATACAGCCTTCCTTTGATAATGTTGCATATTTAGAATAGATCTGATGTAAGTCTTGCTGAGTACTTTGGATGAGTACTCACGGTTGCTTTGCTTCCCTTTTTCCCACATACCCATTTGATGCGACCAGACAATGGAGCCTCGGAGCCAGCTGCCCCAGCCGCCGACGACGACTACTACCAGTACTACCCCTCTGGATACTACTACTACGAGGAGCCCTCCGACGACCAGGAGTAATTAGGAGGCACCCAGGCAGGAGGCCTGCGCCTTTCGATCTGTATTTTATTTTGCCCCGCCTTCTTAAAGGCCTATCTGTCTAACTTTGTGTCTGTACTCAGATACCTGATGCTTCCGCTGATGCTTGTATGACATCGAGCTTTTGTATTCGAGCCCTCGAGGCCCCTGGCTTGTAATAATAAGCTTGTTTTATTTTATTTGTGTCTAGAGTTGTGTTGTGATATCTTCAAGTGAGTCCCTAGGCTTGATCGTGTGCATTTGCGTGTATGTTTAGTGCACGATTAAGTCAGGGGCGTCACAAGCAGAAGGAAATGACAAGCGGTTTTCAGCAAGGTATTCTCTGCAAGTACTGAAAGTAGCGGTAACAGATAGTTTTGTAGCAAGGTAATTCGTAACAAGTAACAAGTAACAATAGTAACTAAAGTGCAGCAAGGTGGCCCAATCCTTTTTATAGCAAAGGACAAGACGGAACGGTCTCTTATATAAAGCAAAGCGCTCTCGAGGACACATGGGAATTATCATCTAGTCACTTTCATCATGTTTCTTTGATTCGCGTTCTCTACTTTGATAATTTGATATGTGGGTGGACCGGTGCTAGGGTGCTATCCTTACTCGGACAAGCATCCCACTTATGATTTCGCAAGCATCCATAACTACGAAAGAAGAATTAAGATAAAATCTAACCATAGCATGAAACATATGGATCAAAATCAGCCCCTTACGGAATAACACATAAACTAGGGTTTAAGCTTCTGTCACTCTAGCAACCCATCATCTACTTATTACTCCACAATGCCTTCCCTTAGGCCTAAGTATGGTGAAGTGTCATGTAGTCGACATTCACACTACACCAGTAAAGGAAGCAACAACATACATATCATCAAAATAGCGAACGAATACCAGATTCACATGATTACTTATGACAAGACTTCTCCATGTCCTCAAGAACAAAAGTAACTACTCACAAATCATGTTTATGTCCAAGATCAGAGGAGTATTGAATATCATTAAGGATCTGAACATATAATCTTCCACCAAATAAACCAACTAGCATCAACTACAAGATCTAATCAACACTACTAGCAACCCACAGGTACCAATCTGAGGTTTTGAGACAAAGATTGAATACAAGAGATGAACTAGTATTTGAGATGAGATGGTGCTGGTGAAGATGTTGATGAAGATTGGTCCTCCCACAATGAGAGGATCGTTGGTGATGTCGATGGCTTTGATTTCCCCCTCCCGGAGGGAAGTATCCCCGTCGGAATCACTCCGCTGGAGGGCAAAAGTGCTCCTGCCCAAGTTCCGCCTCGAGACGGCAGTGCTTCGTCCCGAAAGTCCTCCTCCTATTTTTCAAGGGTAAATGGCTTCATATAGCAGAAGGAGGGGGCCAGAGGCCTGGTGTGGGCCCCACAAGGCATTAGGGCGCGCCCTGGGGGGTAGGCGCACCTTGGTGCCTTGTGAGCAGCAGGTAGCCCCACTCTGGTATTTCTTTGTTCCAGTATTTTTCATATATTCAATAAAAAATCCTCATGAAGTTTCAGGTCATTTGGAGCTCTGTAGAATAGGTATCTCTGTTGTAGCTTTTTCGGTCCAGAATTCCAGGTGCCGGTAATCTCCCTCTCCAGATAAATCTTGCAAATTAAGAGAGAAAAGGCATTAGGATTGCATCATAATGTGAAATAATGACCAAAAACATTATAAATATCAGTAGGAAAACATGATGCAAAATGGACGTATCATGCGCCCCCTCTCTCTTTTTCTCTCATTTTTTCTCTTTTTGGCTCTTTTTGGCCTCTTTTTTTCATTTTTTTATCCTCACAGGAGGGGCAACACTCTAGAATGCATCACACTTCTATTTACTTACAACTTGATAAACTGAAAGAGTATGACTCTATATGAATGCCTCTGGCAGTGTACCAGGATGTGCAATGATCTAGCGTTACATGTATAACAATGATGAATGGTGGCTGTGCCACAAATATCATGTCAGCTCTATATGATCATGCAAAGCAAAATGACAATGAATGCTCAAGTCATATGAATAGTAATGGTGGAAGTTGCATGGCAATATATCTCGGAATGGCTATGGAAATGCCATAATAGGTAGGTATGGTGGTTGTTTTGAGGAAGGATATAATGATGCTTATGTGTGATAGAGCGTATCATATCATGGGGTTTGGATGCACCGGCGAAGTCTGCACCAAGTCTCGAGGTGAGAACGGGCAATGCACGGTACCGAAGAGGCTAGCAAAATATGGATAGGTGGAAGTGCTTCAGTCCAAGAACATCACATTAGTCATAAAGAATTCAAATACTTATTGCAAAAGTTTTATTAGCCCTCGACGCAAAAGCATGACCTTTCACACCCCTAGGGGGATAGATTGGGAGGAAAAGACCATTGCTCGTCCTTGACCTCCATTCATAAGGTAGAAACTCAATAATTATCAACTAATACACCCTGGTACACATGCTCCAACTTCATCGCAAAAGTAGAGGCTATACGTGCATGCTTCAGGAATCACAAACTTTAACATCGATATTTTTAATAAACCATGATTATCAACTAATACACCCACATATTACCATCTTAATATCGCAAAACTATTGCAGGGAATCAAACATATCATATTCAGTGATCTACAAGTTTTATGCAGGATTTTATGACTAACCATGTGAATGAATCATGTCTACTATGCAACCTTTATTCTTGTAGACGTTGTTGGGCCTCCAAGTGCAGAGTTTTGTAGGACGGTAGCAAATTCCCCTCAAGTGGATGACCTAAGGTTTATCAATCCGTGGGAGGCGTAGGATGAAGATGGTCTCCCTCAAACAACCCTGCAATCAAATACAAGAAATCTCTTGTGTCCCCAACACACCCAATACAATGGTAAATTGTATAGGTGCACTAGTTCGGCGAAGAGATGGTGATACAAGTGTAGTATGGATAGTAGAAATAGGTTTTTATAATCTGAATAAATAAAAACAGCAAGGTAACAAGTGATAAAAGTGAGCACAAATGGTATTGCAATGCTTGAAAACAAGGCCTAGGGTTCATACGTTCAGTAGTGCAATCTCTCAACAGTGATAACATAATTGGATCATATAACAATCCCTCAACGTGCGATAAAGAATCACTCCAAAGTTCCTATTAGCGGAGAACATAAGATGAAATTGTTGTAGGGTACGAAACCACCTCAAAGTTATCCTTTCCGATCAATCTATTGAGCCATCCCTATAAGTGTCACAAACAGCCCTAGAGTTCGTACTAAAATAACACCATATGATACGCATCAACCAACTCTAATGTCACCTAGATACTCCAATGTCACCACAAGTATCCGTGAGTTGATTATTCGATATGCATCAAACAACTTCATATTCATAATATTCAATCCACACAAAGAACTTCAAAGAGTACCCCAAAGTTTCTATCACAGAAAAGAAGATGAAAACGTGCAACCAACCCCTATGCCTAGATCACCGCAAGGTCACGGGAATCCGCGAGTTGATCACCAAAACATACATCAAGTGAACTAATAGAATACCCCATTTTCACCATGGGTATCCATATGTAAGACATACCTCAAGTGTTCTCAAATCTGAAATATTCAATCCAACAATAACGAAACCTCAAAGGGAAAGACTCAATTCATCACAAGAAGATAGAGAGGGAAGAAACACCATATGATCCAACTATATTAACAAAGCTCGCGGTACATCAAGATCGTGCCAAATCAATAACACGAGAGAGAGAGAGAGAGAGAGAGAGAGAGATCAAACACATAGCTACTGGTACATACCCTTAGCCCCGAGGGTGAACTACTCCCTCCTCGTCATGGAGACCGCCGGGATGATGAAGATGGCCTTCGGTGATGATTCCCCCCTCTTGCAGGGTGCCAGAACAGGGCTCCAGATGGTATTTCTTTGGTACAGAGGCTTGCGGTGGCGGAGTGGAAGTTCTAGGTTTATTTCTGGGGGTTTCTCTATTTATACGATTTTTCAGCGTTGGAATCACGCAAAAAGGAGTTACGAGGGGCCCACAAGGCAACAGCACACGGCCCCCCAGGACACGCCGTGATATCTTGTGATCTCCTCGTGAGGCTTTTGGTCCTTCCATGAAGCTTCGAGGGTCTCTTTTGGTCCAAAAAAATTTGTCAAAAAGTTTCGTCCAATTCCGAGAACTTTTATTTCTGCACAAAAAACAACACCACGGTAGTTTTGCTGAAAACAGCGTCAGTCCGGGTTAGTTCTAATCAAATCATACCAAAACCATATAAAATTGTTATAAACATGGCATGAATACTTCATAAATTATAGATACATCGGAGACGTATCAGCATCCCCAAACTTAATTCCTGCTCGTCCTCAAGTAGGTAAATGATAAAAGAAATAATTTATGAAGTGTGAATGCTAGCATAGTGCATAAGTTTGATCAATAATAATTGCAATCACTTTTTCTAGCATCAATATATATCATAAATAGTAGCTCATCTTATAAATCTCATCATGATAAAGTAGCAACTAATTCACATGTTATGGTTCAAACAATGCATTCTGTTGAAACTTAACAACCTATGTTCTTAGTCACCAAACAATTGCAATTCAATTTATCTTCAACAGAGTCTAAGTAAGAGCTCCACATACTCAATTATCATATAGTCTTCTATGATTGCTAATACTCAAAGCATATTTTTAGAACAAATAGCATCCATCGAACACAGAGAAAGATTGGGGCTTGATGTTTCGCCTCCCAACTCATTTATCATAGAGATAATTGTAAACAATAATAAATCATGATCAAATATATTTGAATGGCTATATGTGCCTGGATCTTTCCCCACCACATGATGCTTGCCAACTAGAGAATAGGTTGGAATAAGAAGTTGACTCAAAAAAAAAATAACATGAAAGTAAATAGCATAAAAGTAAATAGAATGTCCCTTCGCAGAGGGAAGCAGGGATTTGCAGAGGTGCCAGAGCTCATAGCTTAAAATAGAGATGAATACATTTTGAGTGGTTTGCCTTTCCTGTCAACGTCACGACTAAGGTATTCAATATCTTCCATGCTAAACACATTATTGGTGGTTCCCATCAGAAATGAAAAGTTTAACTCCCCCTCAACCATTCAAACACAAGCCATTTTTTTCTCGAATACACACGAGTGTGCGTATCATTCATTAAAGAAGGAGGGGAAAAGAATCCCAAAACTCCACATTTTTACAAGGTATTTACACGTGGGTCTTCGCCCACCACCACCATATATATGAAAGCTGACTACTCCTGTTCTGCCCGCACTTGAGCTGCCACAGAAAAGCCTTCGTCGTCGCCTTCTATTAAACCAGCCGTTCTCCATAGTTTTCCTTCCACTTCAATGCGTTGTGTAATCCACTAAATGGACGGAGATGCTCCATTAAAGACGATGTCGTTTCGATGCTTCCACAACATCCACATACCAAGCAGGCATTTTGCCCTTGTCGATCGCCTGCTTTCATTTCTGCTCTCTTGCTTGATGCACCACTCCCCCAAAGTTTCCTTATCTATAGTCTCAAACTCCGGTCTGCCAGTAACTACACTGAACCAGTGCCAGACTTGCTTCGCGAACACACAGTTTATCAATAGATGATTCATGGTTTCATCATGCTGATCACAAAGCGGGCAAGCATCTTGGTGTGGCAGTCCCCGTCTAGCTAGTCTGTCCGATGTCCAACACCGGCTTTTAATTGTGAGCTAGGCAAAGAAACGGCATTGCAAGGGCACCCTTGATTTCCATGTGAATGCTGCCGTAGACGACACCTCCAGACCCATGAATTTTGCCGCATAGCTAGAGCGCGCCAAGAACTACCCCTCCTTTTCCCATGACCACGCTATCGTGTCTTCCACATTCTCGTCCAGTTGCACGGCTGTGATTCTTGGCCACAAGTGGAGGAACTCATTGAGTGCTCCTTCCTCAAGGTCCGGTCCAATGTCTCCAGCCCAAGTATTGTTCTGAACTGCATCCGCGACTGTTCAGGTTTTCCTAATTCTCCTCGATATCCTCTTGTATATTTCAGGAGCTAGCTCACAAATTCTGAAACCCTCCATCCATCAGTCCTCCCAGAAGTGAGTTTGTTTACCGTTTCCGATCATAGCCCTAGCAGTCGCATGGAACAACGCCATCGACTCCGTCGGCACCCTTATTGCAAACTCCGACCATGGCTTTGTTTTGTCCGCTCTTTGCATCCACAGCCATCGTGCTTGGGGCGACTTGTTTAGCCATGCCAAGTTGGGGATGCCCAGACCGCTAGCCCATCTCAGGCTACACACCAGCTCCCATGCAACCGCGCAATTACCACCATTTGCATCCCGCTTCCCGCACTAGAGGAAACCGCGGCAGATTTTGTTCAGCGCCGCAATAATTCTTGGAGGTAGATCGAGCACCGTCATTGAGTGTATAGGAATGGCGCACAATACCGAAGTGATCAAGATCAGGCGCCCACTTTTGGGCATCATCGCTGCCTTCCAAGTAGGGAGGCAGCCTGCAAGGCGATCCACTAAACCTTGAAGCTGCGCGGCCGTCTGTTTATGTAGGGTTAAAGGCTGCCCCAAGTAGGTGCACGGAAAGCTCGAGCTCGTGCAACCCATCAGTGCACCAATCATATCCATCATCTGTTGAGAGCATCTTATTGGTACTGCCATGCTCTTCGTCATGTTCACCACTAGGCCCGATGCCTCGCCAAACAATGTCAATATGGCATGGCACGTCCCCGCCTCCAACTCTGTCGGTCTGAAGAAGACCATCACATCATCTGCAAATACAAGCCATGGCTAGCCGAATTCACGGGTGCCCTCCAAACTTTCAACTTTCTAGGGGGAGCTTTTGTTTTATTATATATATTTTCTTTTTGATTGGCGGGACTGGGCATCCCAATTACCAGCCTCTCTCGTGCAATGACAAGTGAATAAACACCCATCATGAGTATAACCCGCTTAGCATGGAAGATACTGACCGCCCCGTCGCTCCATGAGCGGTACGGGCACACAAAACAGATGTTTATTTGAAGGTTTTAGAGATGGCTCATGCAAATTTACTTGGAACGGCACAGTAATATCGTATATAGGTAGGTATGGTGGACACTCATGGAAGAAACTTGGCTCAAGGATTTTTGGATGCACAAGTAGTATTTCTACGTTGTACGAAGTTTTGGCTAGCAAAAGATCCTAAGCAAGCACCACATGTTAGAGGATCCATAACAATATAACTTCTATGCAAATATACCCAAACATAACTCATTACATTGTCTTCCTTGTCCAACTTCAACTAATTTGCTCAAGTTTGAAAATAATTAATGGGTATTCACAATCATAAAACATGTCCAAGATAATATATTTGTATGTGAAATTTCTCTTCCATATACTAATCATTCATGAATTGCTTGTATGACCAATATTGTGATTGTCAAATTTCAATAGATTTTACTTTCTAAACCCAATGTGAAATATCACTAAGCATATAGAACATATATAATGTCAGATTTATGATATTCACTTCATTCAAACATTTACTCAAAGGATATAAGTGAAGCACAAGAATGAATGACAAACTACTCCAAAAGATATAAGTGAAGATCAATGAGTAGTCAAACAAATAAGTAGCTATGTGAAGACTCTCTCAAAATAAAGATTTCAGATCTAAGTATTTTATTCAAACAACAAAGAAAATGAAAATAAAAGGACACTCCAAGAATAGCACATATCATGTGAACAAGTAAAAACATAGGCTAACCGATAGGTGTTGATGAAGAAAGGTGGGATGCCCACCGGGGTATCCCCAAGCTTAGTTGCTTGAGACTTCTTGGAATGTTATCTTGGGGTGCCTTGGGCATCCCCAAGCTTGAGCTCTTGTGTCTCCTTAATTCCTCTCATATCATGGCTTCTCCTAAATCTTAAAACTTCATCCACACAAAACTCAACAAGAAATCGTGAGATAAGTTAGTATAAATCAACTCAAAACCTTAACATTCTCTACTGTAGAAAATCACTAAAATTATAATTAAACATTGCATACTGAATTCGTCTGCATATTTAATACTCCTATCCACAAATAGAAACATTAAATAGGCAAACATATGCAAACAATGCAACTATAACATCAATCTGCCAAAAGAGAACAGTCTGTAAAGGGGGAATACAAATTCATACTTCGCTAACTCCAAAAATTCTAAAAAAATACCACGTGATAGAGAACTCATGCATTCTTACTGTGTAAAAATTTCAGATTTTTATCATGTTCTGACAATTCACAAAAAATCAGGACATAACAGAAAACTTTCTGTTTTCAAACAGCAACACATAAACTTGCAAACTGAGCATGGTAAAGGCTATAACTGGCATTTTATCGAACTAAAAGATAAAAAACATGATTATTGATGATAGAAAGCAAAGAAAACTAAAATAAAATGATGCTCCAAGCAAAACTCATATTATGTGATGAATAAAAATATAGTTCCGAGTGAGGTTACCGATAGTGTTGAAGACGAAAGAGGGGATGCCTTCCGGGGCATCCCCAAGCTTAGACGCTTGAGTCTTCCTTGAGTATTACCTTGGGGTTCCTTGGGCATCCCCAAGCTTAGGGGTTTTTTCGCTCCTTATTCTCCTCATATCGATATCTCATCCAACACTTGAAAACTTCAATCACATAAAACTAAACGGAACTCCGTGAGATAGGTTAGTATGATAAAACTAAATCATCCACTTAGGTACTATCAAGACAAGATTCGTAATTTTTCTCACATAATTCCTACTATATTCTATCATTTCCACAATTTATATTACTAAATATAAGATATGGAAACTCTAAAACAAGCAAACTATGCATTGAAAACAGAATCTGTCAAAAACAGAACAACATGTAGTGAGCGAATTAAAAAGCATACTTCTGTACCTCCAAAAATTCTGAAAACTTAGTAAAACGTAAAAAATTTGTAACCAAATAATGTTTAAAATTTTTAGAATTTTCTCATGCTCCAGTACAGAATAGAAATTCTAGCACTGGACAAAAAAGTTTTTGTTTTTGCATAGAATCAAATCAACAAGTATCCACACTATCCCAAAGGCTTTACTTGGCACATTATTGAAAGAAAACATATAAAACATGATTAATACAATATCTTAATCATGTGGACACACACAAACAGTAGGGGTAAATATTGGGTTGCCTCCCAACAAGCGCTTTTCTTTAAAGCCTTTTTAGCTAGGCATGATGATTTCAATGATGCTCACATAAAAGTAAAGAATTGAAAAATAACGGGAGCATCATGAAGCATATGACTAGCACATTTAATCCTAAACCGCTTCCTATGCATAGGGATTTTGTGAGCAAACAATTTATGGGAGCACGAATCAACTAGCATAGGAAGGCAAAACAAGTATAATTTCAAAACTTTCAACACATAGAGAGGAAACTTGATATTATTGAGATATGTAGAAGCGTATATTCCTCTCTCAAAATAATTTTAAGTAGCATCATGAATGAATTCAACAATATAACTATCACATAAATCATTCTTTTCATGATCCACAAGCATAGAAATTTTATTACTCTCCACATAAGCAAATTTATTCTCATCAATAGTAGTGGGAGCAAATTCAATGAAATAACTATCATATGACACTTGATTGGCATAATCCAATTGAAAATTAAAATCATGATGACAAGTTTCATAGTTATCATTATTCTTTATAGCATACATGTCATCATAATACATAGCAACTTTGTTGTCATAATCAATTGAAGCCTCTTCCGGAATAGTGGAATCATTACTAAATAAAGTCATGACCTCTCCAAATCCACTTTCATAATTATGGCCATAAGATTCAACACCCTCCAAAATAGTGGGATCACTAGTACCTAGAGTTTACACTCTTCCAAACC
Source organism: Elymus sibiricus (assembly GCA_039707655.1). Classification (NCBI taxonomy): domain Eukaryota; kingdom Viridiplantae; phylum Streptophyta; class Magnoliopsida; order Poales; family Poaceae; genus Elymus; species Elymus sibiricus. Next base: position 322,974,391 of record CM077674.1, on the reverse strand, counting down.
CACTTTCATCATTGTAATCATCATAAATAGGAGGCATGCTATCATCATAATAAATTTTCTCATCAAAAGTAGGGGGACTAAAAAGATCATATTCATCAAACAAAGCATCCCCAAGCTTATGGCTTTGCATATCATTAGCATCATGGATATTCATAGAAAGCATACTAACAACATTGCAATCATGCTTATCATTCAAGGATTTTATGCCAAACATTTTATTGAATTCTTCTTCTAACACTTTGGCACAATTTTCCGATCCATCATTTTCAAGAAAGACATTATAGAGATAAAGCATTTGAGGCAACCACAACTCCATTTTTTGTAGTTTTCTTTTATAAACCAAACTAGTGATAAAACAAGAAACTAAAAGATTCAATTGCAAGATCTAAAGATATACCTTAAAGCACTCACCTCCCCGGCAACGGCGCCAGAAAAGAGCTTCATGTCTACTATGCAACCTTTATTCTTGTAGACGTTGTTGGGCCTCCAAGTGTAGAGTTTTGTAGGACAGTAGCAAATTTCCCTCAAGTGGATGACCTAACGTTTATCAATCCGTGGGAGGCGTAGCATGAAGATGGTCTCTCTCAAACAACCCTGCAATCAAATACAAGAAATATTTTGTGTCCCCAACACACCCAATACAATGGTAAATTGTATATGTACACTAGTTCGGCGAAGAGATGGTGATACAAGTGTAGTATGGATAGTAGAAATAGGTTTTTATAATCTGAATAAATAAAAACAGCAAGTTAACAAGTGATAAAAGTGAGCACAAACGGTATTGCAATGCTTGAAAACAAGGCCTAGGGTTCATACTTTCAGTAGTGCAATCTCTCAACAGTGCTAACATAATTGAATCATATAACAATCCTCAACGTGCGATAAAGAATCACTCCAAAGTTACTATTAGCGGAGAACATAAGATGAAATTGTTGTAGGGTACGAAACCACCTCAAAGTTATCCTTTCCGATCAATCTATTGAGCCATCCCTATAAGTGTCACAAACAGCCCTAGAGTTCGTACTAAAATAACACCATATGATACGCATCAACCAACTCTAATGTCACCTAGATACTCCAATGTCACCACAAGTATCCGTGAGTTGATTATTTGATATGCATCAAACAACTTTAGATTCATAATATTCAATCCATACAAAGAACTTCAAAGAGTACCCCAAAGTTTCTATCAGAGAAAAGAAGATGAAAACGTGCAACCAACCCCTATGCCTAGATCACCCCAAGGTCACGGGAATCCGCGAGTTGATCACCAAAACATACATCAAGTGAACCAATAGAATACCCCATTGTCACCACGGGTATCCATATGTAAGACATACATCAAGTGTTCTCAAATCTGAAATATTCAATCCGACAATAACGAAACTTCAAAGGGAAAGACTCAATTCATCACAAGAAGATAGAGAGGGAAGAAACACCATATGATCCAACTATATTAACAAAGCTTGCGGTACATCAAGATCATGCCAAATCAAGAACACGAGAGAGAGAGAGAGAGATCAAACACATAGCTACTAGTACATACCCTCAGCCCCGAGGGTGAACTACTCCCTCCTCGTCATGGAGACCGCCGGTGATGATTCCCCTCTCCGACAGGGTGCCGGAACAGGGCTCCAGATGGTATTTCCTTGGTACAGAGGCTTGCGGTGGCGGCGTGGAAGTTCTAGGTTTATTTCTGGGGGTTTCTCTATTTATAGGATTTTTCAGCGTTGGAATCACGCAAAAAGGAGTTACGAGGGGCCCACAAGGCAACAGCACACGCCCCCCCAGGCCGCGCCGTGATACCTTGTGACATCCTCATGAGGCTTCTGGTCCTTCCACAAAGCTTCGGGGGTCTCTTTTGGTCCAAAAAAATCGTCAAAAAGTTTCGTCCAATTCCGAGAACTTTTATTTCTTTACAAAAAACAACACCACGGTAGTTCTGCTGAAAACAGCGTCAGTCCGGGTTTGTTCTAATCAAATCATACCAAAACCATATAAAATTGTTATAAACATGGCATGAATACTTCATAAATTATAGATACGTTGGAGACGTATCAATGACCAATTCCTGTTAACTCTCTAAATAGATATAAGTGAAGCATAAGAGTTTAATTCTTTCTACAAATGACTCGGCCAAGCTCTAACAAATATGAGTGAAGCAAAAGAGCATTCTACAAATAACAGTGTTCCAAATGTAGAGAAACGAGCATCCAAGCTTCAAAATATATAAGTGAAGCACACGAAACGTTCTATAAAGCCATACTAAAAAGATATAAGTGACGTGCAAAGAGAATTCTATAAATCAACCAAGGACTTTCTTATACCATCATGGTGCATAAAAGAAAAGGAAAAAACAAATACAAAAGATGCTCCAAGAATTTGCGCATATCATGTGAACAAAACAAAAACCGAGACATGCCGATAATTGTCGAGGAAGAAAGATGGGATGCCTTCCGAGGCATCCCCAAGCTTAGACGCTGGAGTCTCCTTGAATATTTACTTGGGGTGCCTTGGGCATCCCCAAGCTTGAACTCTTGCCTCTCCTTATTCTTCTCATATCGATGCCTCCTCGGTCTTCGAACACTTCATTCACACATAACTTAACCGAACTTTTATTAGTGGGGTTAGTACATATAACATCAAATCCCTTCATGTCTTGCTGTAACAATATTGTATAATTATAATCCAAACATTACCTACTACATGCTAACACAATTCTAATGCTCCCACATCAATGGGGCTTGGCAAAATTGCAAACATAAGCAGATAAAGAAACTATAATAGCAATCTGTGAAAACAGGACAGTCTGTAAAGATGTAGATGGTACATATACTTCTGTAACTCCAAAAATTCTGAAAAATTAGGACGTAATAAAAAATTTGCATATAAGTACCGTGTAAAAATTTCAGATTTTTGTTTACGTTCCAGTAAAATATCAAAATTCAAAGACTACAGCAAAAGTTTCTGTTTTTGCACAACGCATACCAAACAAGCAATTTAAACACCCTAAAGGTAAATCTTGGCACATTATTTTTATAATGCAATGGATTTGTACAAGGGGATAATTATTTTTGTTGAAAAGTTTATGAGATTCAAGATTCACAAAGTTTCCATGGGCATGAACAAAGTTCAAGGCATGCTCCCACTTCAACGGTGCTCGTCTTTCTCACTTTCACTTTTCTTTTTGAAAAAGTTTTAGGTTCCCCTTTGTATTTTTTTTTTGTTTTTAAACTTTTTAAAAGCACACAATAGAATAAATTGAATCGCTAAAACTTCCGAGTTGTCTCCCAGGCAGCGCTTTATTTAAAGCCATTAAGCTAGGCATACAGTGCTCAAGTAATCGATCCACCCGGATCCCAAGGTATATCAAAGCCAATTTTTAATTCAGTAGTGAGCACAATGCAACATATATCATAGAACAACGGAGTCTAACTCTCTTCCTATGCATCGTCATGTCATAAAAGAACAATTCATGTGTAACACCCCTATGTAAATGAGCTACAGTGATCCATTATGTTAATGCTAAATCAAGTTGAAATGCATTGCTTGAACACAGTGGAATCATATCTCATTTCAAATTCCTCTCTAAATTCAAATTCAAATCATAAGTGAATTTTGGAGTTGCACAAAAGTTGCAGGAAAAATGTTCATCATTTAGCAAATATTCCAAAACAATTTATTGTTCAAGAAAACAACATCTCCACCATGCTAAAATGAGCATTAGCATTTAAAATAGTGCTATTCCAGCAATTTAAAATGCAAATCCATTTATGAAAAATGCAAATGGATTCACCTTGCTCCCAAAATATTTGTGGCAGTGCCTAAAAAATGCAATGGATTTTTGTGGGCCAGCTCCACATTTTTTCTAAATCATTAGGTGGCCCCAAATAATCTTTTACTGCCTCTGTTTTAAATAAATGGAAAAGGCAGAAATGAAAAAGGGGCTGGGGCCTTACCTGGCGCGGCCCAGCCGGCCCACCTTGTGTCCGCCGCCCGACGCCGTCGCCCTTCTCGTTACCGGCCACCCCCACTCGAACCAACGCCACAGGGCGACGCGCGATGCTCCCCTCGTTCGAAAGAACCCAGTCGCGCCGCGAATGAGCCACTGTGGGCGATTCCCGAGCCTCGCCAGCGAAGAACCGCCGCGGGAGAGCTCGCCGGGGCTGTTCCGGCGCCAGCACCGACGTGGCGCCCACGTGGCCGTGCCTGGGTCACTGGCAGCTGGGTCCCGCGGGCCCAGTTGACCGGGTCAACGCTGCTGACATGGCAGCTACTGCCACTGACAGGCGGGCCCCGTGCTTAATTAATACAATTTTTAAAATAAACTTAATCTGTAATTAGATTAGTCACTGACAGTGGTGCCCACCTCCCTAATTAACTCCGGTTTAGTTAAAATTAACCCTGTTAAGCCCACTGTGTATGACAGGTGGGTCCCAGCCGTCAGGTTTGACCTGGAACGGCTGGGTTGACTGCTGACATCACTGTGACATCATGCTGACGCAATAAGCTATTTTCTGTTATTTTCAAAATTGATTTAAATTTCAGAAAATGCTAAAAACTTTGGAAATTCGTAGAAATTCAACCGTAGCTCGGATCGAAAAACTTTCTACGTTAAAGTTGTTCAGAAAAACAAGACGAATTCGAATATGTGGTCAAAATGCTTGACCATCTCTCCTATCTATCTGAACGTGGAACCTTCCCCCCCGGTTCAGTATTCCGAAATCTGCCTAAACGCCGGGAAAATATCCCAGATATTTTCCCGCTTCGTCTGCGACATGTAGCACTGCATTAGGACACCACCAGCACTGCATACCATCGTGCCATGCATCTGAGTTGCATATGTTTGCTTTTATTTATTGTTTCTTCCCCCTCTTCTTATCCGATAGCCCCCGAGACCGACGTAGCTCAGGAGACCGACGGCACCACTGACGATCCCTCCTTTGCCCCAGAGCTTCCAGGCAAGCAACCCCCCTTGATGCATGTCTATATCGCCTATTCCTTCTCCCTCTTGCTTGCATTAGAATTGCTACAGCTACTATTCTGTATACCTACTCTGCTGCATAGCCTGTCTTTGTAACTGCTTTTGATACTTTACCTGATATCCTAAATGCTTAGTGTAGGATGGTAGTGAACCATCTGTGGCCCCTCTTCTTTGTCTTAGTTGCCCCGCTTAGTTTCCAGTCCCCGATTGATGTGATCGATGGGCTGAGACCCGCACATCACCGCACACCCCCTAAGTTGCTTGACTCTACAGAGTTATCAACGAGTGCAGAGGGTGATACATCTTATCTCACTCTTGTTGTTGACTCTGTAGTACAGCTAGTTGGATGTGGGTTACCGAGGGTGGTTCCTCTTTCACCACCTCCGAGGAAGCTTCTGTCGTGCGACCCCGCAAGTGTGAAGACCATCGAGGGTGATTCCTCTGGGTCCACCTTGACGGGTACGTCGAGTAGGAATCCAACGAGGGTGATTCCTCGGATTCCTTCTTGATGTTATGGGCACACGGTTACTTTGACTTTATTACTGTTACGGGTTAAAGTCGGGTCGACCCCGAGGGGTACCCGCGAGTGATGTGGAGACGGGTTGACCATGAGGGTACCCAGGAGATGAATACGTGGAACGGCCGGGCATTCCTAGCCCTTGCCGTAAGTCCACGAGACGGGGCGACGGGGTCACATGATCGTGAGTCTCTGCTTGTCACCGCGAGCTACCAACACACTAAGGGTTAGGATATGTGATCTGAGTAGGCCTCTGACCTTTTCGCGCTAACCAGCACGTGGGAATAATATGGGTACTCGGTGTCGTATGTATCAGCCGAAGTTCTTCAGACATCAGCGATTGTGCGGCGCGCGCCGGGTTGGATTGGGAACGCCCGCGCTTGTATTAAGGGGGCTAGGTCTGCTCCCAGCCGCCCACGCAACGCGCAGGAGTGCAAAGGGTGATGGGCCCAAGACCCCTGCGCACTTAGGATGTAGACCGGCGTGCTGACCTCTCTGTTGAACCTAGGTAGGGCTACGACGTGTCGATCAGCCGAGGCCGGGCAAGGACCGAGCAAGTGTGTCCGGCCAGAGGTAATCGAGCGCGTTGGGTAAGTTGGTGCACCCCTGCAGGGAAGTATATCTATTCGAATAGCCGTGTCCATGGTAACAGGACACTCGGAAAGTATCCCGATCTTGTACAACCAGAACTGGTTTAATATATTGGCTCCAGGATCGCTTTCTCGCAGGGAGTCGAGGAAGGATCTCTGGGCATGGTTAATTGTACTTGTTGCTACTACTATATTTATGCTAATTTGCACTCTTCTTATGCTGCAAGACGCTGAAGATGCTAGTCTTCGATAGGCTAGGCTTTTCTCTCTATTCTGGCATTTCTGCAGTCCAGTCCACTGTTACAGCCCTTCTTTGATACCGATGCATAAGTAGAATAGATCTGATGTAAGTCTTGCGAGTACTTTGGATGAGTACTCACGGTTGCTTTGCTTCCCCTTTTCCCATATACCCGATTGTTGCGACCAGATGACGAAGCCCCGGAGCCAGCTGCGCCAGCCGACGACTACAATACTACCCCTCTGGTGGAGAGTACTACTACGTGGAGACCGCCGACGACCAGGAGTAGATAGGAGGCACCCAGGCAGGAGGCCTGCGCCTTTCGATCCAGTGTTTTATTTTGCCTTGCCTTCTTAAGGCCTATCTGTTTAACTTTATGTCTGTACCCAGATATCTAATGCTTCCGCTGATGCTTGTATGACATCGAGCTTATGTTTTCGAGCCCTCGAGGCCCTGGCTTATAATATAAAGCTTGTATGACTTTTATTTGTGTTTAGAGTTGTGTTGTGATATCTTCAAGTGAGTCCTTAGGCTTGATCGTGTGCATTTGCGTGTATGATTAGTGCACGATTAAGTCAGGGGCGTCACAAGTTGGTGTCAGAGCCGACTGCCTGTAGGAACCCCCTTTCCAACTCCTTGGCCGAAGTTGAGTCTAGTCCTTGAAAACGGTTTTACTAACATGGCTGTGTTGCTTACGGGCCCACGTCGCCAATGGGAGGTATTAGGATCTTTTATTCCTCTTCTTTACTCTGGGACTCTAATTTCTCTTCCTTTCGGGTTAAATGATTTTACTAACACTGACATTAGGATCTCGTAATCACATTCACCCGGAGAGCTGGATTGTCTGCAACTAATTCTTTCCTTTGGTCTGGTTAATCTGATAAACACCTTTTCCTTTCCATTGGTCTGTTTAACCTTTTCTTTCCAAGTTATCTTATGCTTCTCACACTGTCGTTTGACATTCTGCACTCCTTATTTCAGATGCGTCCCGCAAGACAGCTTGTGCGTCAGACCATGGCTCGTGATGCGACTGGGTTCCCTGCCATTTTGGTCGATCTCTTGACCAGGTTGGGATATCGCTCGTATCCCGAGTACACTGTTTACGAGGATTATCATGAGTTCAACCAGGAGCAGTACCATGCTGAGGTTCGCATCTTTGATCGGCAGAACAACTCCATCACTGAGTTGCACACCTTTCATGGTGTTGGAGTGACTGTTGATATGGCCGTCCATGATGCTGCCTATACTGCTATTGCCCGTCTCCGTGTAGAGCACAACAGTCACTTGGAGGAGACTGCTTTCAGATACATCCCGTATGCTCCTGCTGGGGATGAGACTGGATACTACACTGCTGTCTGTACTCCTTACGTGTTGCGTCGCTATGACCCGCAGGTTTTGGTACAGTACACTCAGGCTCTGGACTGCACTGCTCGAGCTCTTGCTGTCGAGTAGTACGCCACTCGTGCTCGTCTTTACGATGCTCTGACACAGTTGCTACCAGCAGTCAGTGCACGGATGCACCCAGAGTATATTCTTTACCCGCGCAGGATGGAGTTGCCACCAGGTCTTGAGTGGCCTGCTGTTGGAGGTCTTACCCTTCCCCGTGGTCCTCTTCTTCCAGTTCGGGACCAGGTTCTGCAGCAGAGTGTTCACGGAGCGCAGGATCCCTATATTGAGGGTACCCTGCATCGTCACCTGCAGCTGCCTGGCTTCAGTGGTTTTCTCCGACGTTGATGTAGCATATCGCTATGTTGCATTGTTGTATCCCTCCACCGCGTGCCTGCGTGCCGCCTAGTTGTCTAGCCTTCCTTTTCGCTGTTGTAACGCTGGCCTGTAACCGAATCGATGTATGGATCTGTACGTCATGTTTGACTATTGTGTTGTATCTATTGCACTTCCTTTGTTGTGCATGTTACATCATGAATGATTCCATACACCTGCAATGCTCGTTGCTAAATTACCCCCTGTTAATTTTTAGCAGGATGGTTAGACCCGCAAGTCGTGGCCGTGGTGCCAACAATCCACCACCGCCCGACTATATGGCTGCAATGATGCAACAATTTGAAATGCACCGCCAGTTTATGCAAGGGTTGATGGATCAGTTTCCTCGTCCCAATGCCAACCAGCAGCCAGCCGCAATCACTTTGCAAGAATTTGTGTGCCTGAACCCAACCATCTTTCGCAACTCAGTTCAGCCGCTTGATGCTGATGACTGGCTCCGCGACATCACCTTTGAGATGGAGTCAGCCAATGTGGCCCCTGCCAGTTATGTCACGTTCGCATCATACTTCCTGAAGGGACCCGCAGCACAATGGTGGGACACTCATAGGCAAACCTTAGCCGTTGGAGCTATCATCACCTGGGGGGAGTTCAAAGCTGCTTTCTATGCCCGTTATATTCCTTAGGGAGTCATGGACCGGAAGAAGCGTGAGTTTCGTAATCTCTCTCAGGGCAGCAAGTCTGTGGAAGCTTATCAGCGGGAATTTCTGGAATTATCTCGCTATGCCGAAGACGACATTGCCACAGATGCACGCAGACAGGAAAAATTCCATGAAGGGCTCAACCCTGACATCAAGATGGCACTCCTAGTCCACGACTTTGCTGACTTCGCCACCCTGGTGAACAAGGCCATTCAGGTTGAGACTGGTTTGAAGGAACACAAGGGCACACTCAAGTGCACCCGTGACGAGGGCTCATCTTCAAGCTCGTCATCGCGGAAGCGCCGTATATGGATCCCTCACGGCATGTATCACCCAGCTGCACTTCCTCCACCGCCGGGGCAGCCTAGGCCTCAGGCTCCACCGTTTCGAGCTCCTGCTCCCCATCCTAATGATGGGCTCTGCTTCAAGTGTGGCCGTCCAGGTCACCCTGCTAGAGAATGCCCTCAGAATCAGAATCAGCTTGCACTCCTTTCTGTTGGCCGAGGTAATGGCCGTGGTAACAACCAGCCCCGCAACAACAATGCCAGACCTTCTTATGGTCGTGGTCAAGCTTACCATGTTGCTCTGAATGAAGCTCAAGCCCAGCCTGCTACTGTGAAGGGTATTCCTCTTGATTAATTCAGCATCAGCTTCTGTTTTATTTGATTCAGGAGCATCGCATTCATTTATGCTAAAGTTTTGCATACATGCATGGCATTAATTATGAGGAGTTCAAAACGTCCCAGTCGTTCGCGACTTTCACGATGTACCACCGGAAGAAAATTCCAGGAATACCCCGATCTTCTTCCTTCTACCTCCTAAATTCTCGGGACGAGAATTTCTTTTAGAGGAGGAGAATTGTAACACCCCTATGTAAATGAGCTACAGTGATCCATTATGTTAATGCTAAATCAAGTTGAAATGCATTGCTTGAACACAGTGGAATCATATCTCATTTCAAATTCCTCTCTGAATTCAAATTCAAATCATAAGTGAATTTTGGAGTTGCACAAAAGTTGCTGGAAAAATGTTCATCATTTAGCAAATATTCCAAAACAATTTATTGTTCAGGAAAACAACATCTACACCATGCTAAAATGAGCATTAGCATTTAAATTAGTGCTATTCCAACAATTTAAAATGCAAATCCATTTATGAAAAATGTAAATGGATTCACCTTGCTCCCTAAATAGTTGTGGCAGTGCCTAAAAAATTCAATGGATTTTTGTGGGCCAGCTCCACATTTTTCCTAAATCATTAGGTGGCCCCAAATAATCTTTTACTATCTCTGTTTTAAATAAATGGAAAAGGTAGAAATGAAAAAGGGGCTGGGGCCTTACCTCGCGCGGCCCAGCCGGCCTACCTCCTGTTTCTCCTACCTGCCCCACCCCCGTGTCACCGCCGCCATGGCCGCGCTCGCCACCACCGCCCGCAGCTCGCCACCGTGACGGAGCAGGTGGGCTGGGGATAAGAACGGCGCCCGTCTACCCCCCTTGGACGCCATCGCCACTCTCCTCTCTCTCTCTTTCTCGCACTCGCTCGCCTCTCCTTCCCTCTGCCCGAGCGACACCGTCGATGCGCCGCTGCCACCTCCGCCGCCACCGGCACCCGTTCGTCCTCCCGAGCTGTCCACGGGCTCCGCCAACCTCCGCCACTTCGTCCGGTGCCCTCTGCTGGAGCCAGGGACCGCCGCAGCTGCCGTTTCGACCTCGACCGCATCTCCGGCCGCCGCTTCTGCTCCGACGAACCTCGCCGCCCTGCTGCTACTAATCTATCGCCGGACCCCCCTTGTCTCCACACAGTGAGCTTCGCCTCCCCTCTCCCCGTCCGTGCTCCATTTCCGCAGCTGTAGTTAGCCATGCGCGACGCGCCGCCCTTGCCGTGCTCTGGCTCCGCCGTCGAGCTCACCGCCGTCGCTCTGTTGCACCTCACGCCACCGAGCTCCTGGAGGTCCCGCTCATCGCGTGCGTGCGCCAGCTCGACTCGGGTGAGCTCATATGTCGAACCCGAGCAGGGCCAACTCTGTCCGCCGCCCGACGCCGTCGCCCTACTTGTTACCGGCCACCCCCGCTCGAACCAACACCACAGGGCTACGCGCAATGCTCCCCTCATTCGAAAGAACCCAGCCGCACCGCGAATGAGCCACTGTGGGTGATTCCCGAGCCTCGCCGGTGAAGAACCGCCGCGGGAGAGCTCGCCGGGGCTGTTCCGGCGCCGGCGCCGACGTGGTGCCCACGTGGCCATGCCTGGGTCGCTGGCAGCTGGGTCCCGCGGGCCCAGTTGACCAGTTGACCGGGTCAACGCTGCTGACGTGGCAGCTACTACCACTGACAGGCGGGACCTGCTACTTGTTGCTTGCGTTGATATTTCCCCGAAGAGGAAGGGATGATGCAACACAGTAGAGATACGTATTTCCCTCAGTTATGAATCCAAGCTTATCGAACCAGTAGGAGAATCACACAACACCTCGTTAGCAGCACCTGCACACAAACAACAAATCCTTGCACCGAACGCAAACGAGAGGTTGTCAATCTCTCGGCGGTAAATTGCAAGATTAAATTGTATGTGATAGATAGATAGATTGAAACAAAAATATAAAATAAAATAAATAAAAGAAAATAGCAGCAATATTTTTAGGGTTTTAGTAATATGATTTAGATAGTCCCGGGGCCATAGATTTCACTAGAGGCTTCTCTCATAGAAATAGCATACGGTGGGTAGACAAATTACTGTTGGGCAATTGATAGAAAAGCAAATAATCAGGACGATATCCAAGGCAATGATCATGTATATAGGCATCACGTCCAAGATTAGTAGACTGACTCCTGCCTGCATCTACTACTATTACTCCACACATCGACCGCTATCCAGCATGCATCTAGTGTATTAAGTCCATAAGAACGGAGTAATACCTTAAGAACGATGACATGATGTAGACAAGATAAACTCACGTATGAATAAACCCCATCTTTTTACCCTTAGTAGCAACGATAAATACGTGTCATGTCCCTTTCTGTCACTGGGATTGAGCACCGCAAGATCGAACCCACTACAAAGCACCTCTTCCCATGGCAAGATAAATCAATCTAGTTGGCCAAACCAAATCAATAGATCGGAGAAGAAATACGAGGCTATAATAATCATGCATAAAAGAGTGCAGCAAAGACTCTAGTAATTTCATGGATAATCTGATCATAAACTCACAATTCATCGGATCCCAACAAACACACCGCAAAAAGAGTGATTACATCGGATAGAACTCCAAGAACATCGAGGAGAACATTGTATTGAAGATCAAAAAGAGAGAAGAAGCCATCTAGCTACTGCCTATGGACCCGAAGGTCTGTGGTAAACTACTCACGCATCATCGGATGGGCAGCAAGGTTGATGTAGAACCCCTCCGTGATCGATTCCCCCTCCGACAGATCACCGGAGAAGGACCCCAGATGGGATCTCTCTGGAACAGAAACTTGCGGAGGCGTAAAAAGTATTTCGTGGACTCTCCTGAGGGTTTCTAATTTTTCTGGAATTTATAGTGCTGGAATTAGGTCAAACGGAGCTGGGTGGGCCCCACGAGGTACCAGGGCGCGCCTCCCCCCCGAGGCGCGCCCTGGTGCCTCGTGGCCCACCGCTGCATCTTTTGGCCCTCTCCCGAAGCTTCTAGTGTATATCTTGTCCAATAAAAAATCTCCAAGATTGATATTATAACAACATGGAACAATCAAAAATTATAGAGACGTTGGAGACGTATCAGCACCCCCAAGCTTAATTCCTGCTCATCCTCGAGTAGGTAAATGATAAAAACAGAATTTTTGATGTGGAATGCTGCCTAACATATTCATCACATATTCTTTTCTTTTGTAGCATGGACATTGGACTTGAATGATTCAAAGCAATAGTCTATAATTTGACATGAAGATATAAATACTCAAGCATGCAAACAAGCAACCATGTCTTTCAAAATATCATTGCTAAAGAAAGTTATCCCTAGCCCATTATGCTCAATCATTGATCCATTCATGAAACACACTCAAATATTAGCTACACACAATGCACAAGTATTACAATAGTGCTCTCTAGTTGGTGCTTTTGTAAGAGAAGATGGAGACTCAAAGTAAAAAAAAAATTGCACAAAAGTAAATAGATAGGCCCTTCGCAGAGGGAATCAGAGATTTGCTAATGTGCCAGAGCTCAAAGCTGAAATTAAAGAGATAAAAATATTTTGAGAGGCATGCTTTTCCTGTCAACGAAAACGACCGAGAATTCCCAATATTTTCCATGCTAGACACATCATAGGTGGTTCCCAAACAAAAAGTAAAGTTTATTTCCTTTCCACCATTCTTTCACAATCCATGGCTAGCCGTATCCACGGGTGCCCTCCATACCAACACTTTCCAAGGAATTTTTTTTTATTAATTTGATTTCATTGTGGGACTGGCATCCCTATTACCAACCATTCCCTCGTGCAATGACAAGTGAATAAACACTCATCGTGAGAATAACACACCTAGCATGGAAAATAATGGCCACCCCCTGCCGCTTCATGAGCGGTACGGGCACACAAAATTGAAAATTATTTTGAAAATTAGAGTTGGCACACACAAATTTACTTGGAACGGCATTGAAATACCTCATATAGGTAGATATAGTGGACTCATTTGGCACAACTTGGGTTTAAGGAGTTTGGATGCACAAGCAGTATTTCCGCTTAGTACAAATGAAAGCTAGCAAAAGATTGAGAAGCAACGAACCAAAAAACGAAAACTATCATAAACATGCATTGAACACAACTAACACCGAATAATGCACCATAAGTAGGATATAATTTCATTGCATAACTATTGACTTAATGTGCATGCATAGGGAATCACAAACCTTAACACTAATATTCTTACTAAATCACAATTACTCACTAACATGACTCACATATTATCATTTCCATATCGCAAAACTATTGCAAGGAATCACACTTATCATATCCAATGATCTATATGAAAGTTTTTATCTATATCCCTCTTGAATATTCATCACTTTGGGACCAACTTCATATCTTGTGCAAATTACCGTTACTATCATCAACTCTCAAAAGATTTAAGTGAAGCATGAGAGTGCAAATATTTCTTCAAAATTTCAATCTTATCAATTCTCAGAATAATATAAGTGAAGCATGAGAATTCATTTCTTCAAAATTTTAATCTTGTCAATTCTCAAAATAATATAAGTGAAGCATGAGAATTCATTTCTTCAAAATTTTAATCAACTCTCAAAATAATATAAGTGAAGCATGAGAGTTTATTTCTTCAAAATTTAGCCACCACCGTGCTCAAAAAGATTTAAGTGAAGCACTAGAGCAACTGCCTAGCTCAAAAAAATTAAGTGAAGCACATAGAGTATTCTAACAAATGATGATGAACGTGTGGCTCTCTCAAGATAGGTGTGTTCAGCAAAGATGATTGTGACAAACTAAAAAGCAAACAAAGCAAAGACTCATATAATACAAGACGCTCCAAGCAAAACACATATCATGTGACGAATAAAAATATAGCTCCAAGTAAAATTACCGATGGTTGGTAGAAGAAAGAGGGGATGCCTTCCGGGGCATCCCCAAGCTTAGATGCTTGAGTCTTCCTAGAATATTACCTTGGGGTGCCTCGGGCATCCCCAAGCTTAGGCTTTTGCTACTCCTTATTCCTTCATCCATCGTGATCTCTCCCAAAACTTGAAAACTTCAATCACACAAAACTCAACAAAACCTTCGTGAGATCCGTTAGTATAACAAAATAAATCACCACTTTAAGTACTGTTGCAAACCCATTCATATTTTATTTTTGCATTATACCTACTGTATTCTAACTTCTCCATGGCTTATACCCCCCGATACAATCCATAGTTTCATCAAAACAAGCAAGCAACACATCAAAAACAAAATCTGTCAAAAACAGAACAGTCTGTAGAAATCTATTTAAAAGCCATACTTCTGTAATTCCAAAAATTCTGAGAAATTAGGAAAACGTGGGAAATTCATATACCAATACTGTGTAAAAATTTCAGATTTTTCTGACTTTCCAGTACAGAAAAAAAATTCCAGCACTGGACGCAAAACTTTCTGTTTTCCAAACAGCATCAATTATACTATCTTCCAAATCATCCTAAAGGTTTTGGCACAAACACTAATTAAAAACATAAAAACACAATAATAACAGTAAGATAATTGTGAAAACACACAATAACAGAAACAAAAGTTAAAAATTTATTTTATTCATTGGGTTGCCTCCCAACAAGCTCTTTCTTTATAGCCATTAAGATAGGCTTTGAGATTTCAATGATGCTCACATGAAAGATAAGAATTGAAGCACAAAGAGAGCATCATAATACATATGACAAACACATTTAAGTCTAACATACTTCCTATGCATAGGCATTTTATATGCAAACAAATTATCAAGACGAGAAATATCTAGCATATGCAAAGGAGAGGAATAAAACATTGACAATCTCAACATAACGAGAGGTAATTTAGTAACATGAAAATTTCTACAACCATATTTTCCTCTCTCATAATAATTACATGTAGGATCATAATAAAATTCAACAATATAGCTATCATATAAAATTTTCTCTCCATGATCCATATGCATAAAATTCTTATAGTCTTCCAAAATAGTGGGATTAACATCAACTAAAGTCATGACCTCTCCAAACCCACTTTTATCAAAAATTTCATAAGATTGAACACTCTGCAAATATGTGAAATTATTTTTACCTAGAGTTGACACTCTTCCAAACCCACTTTCAATATTATTGCAAACATTATTATCAATAGCATATTCATCATGAGGTTTAAATAAATTTTCAAGATCATAAGAAGCATTATCACCCCAATCATGATCATTGCAATAAGTAGTGGATATAACAAAATTATCATCCTCAAGCTCGTAGTTTTGCATATTATTATCACAATTGACATTAATAGAATTTATAATAACATTATTGCAATCATGCTTTTCATTGAAGGAGCTATTATGAATCACTTTATAAATTTCTTCTTTCAATACTTCGTCACAATTTCCCGGTTCATGATTTTCAAGCAAAACTTCATAGAGATAATCAATTGCACTCAACTCACTAGCAATTGGTTCATCATAATTGGATCTTTTGAAAAGATTAGCAAGTGGATGAGGATCCATATCGATAGATTTCTAGCAAGCGAAGATGCAAGCAAATAGAAGGCACATGGCACACAAGCAAAGATAGCAAACGAGCAAAAAGGCAAACGGAAAATATTTTTGTATTTTTGTGAAAATGTTTTAGAAGTGGGGGAGATGAAAATGAGAGGCAAATGGCAAATAAAATAAATGCCAGGAGATGAGAGTTTATGCAAAGGTACTTGATAGATGTTGATGATGTCTCCCCGGCAACGGCGCCAGAAATTCTTCCTGCTACTTGTAGCTTGCGTTGGTATTTCCCCGAAGAGGAAGGGATGATGCAGCACAGTAGAGATAAGTATTTCCCTCAGTTATGAAACCAAGGTTATCGAACCAGTAGGAGAATCACAAAACACCTCGTTAGCAGCACCTGCACACAAACAACAAATCCTTGCACCCAACGCAAACGAGAGGTTGTCAATCTCTCGGCGGTAAATTGCAAGATTAAATTGTATGTGATAGATAGATAGATTGAAACAAAAATATAAAATAAAATAAATAAAAGAAAATGGCAGCAATATTTTTAGGGTTTTAGTAATATGATTTAGATAGACCCGGGGGCCATAGATTTCACTAGAGGCTTCTCTCATAGAAATAGCATACAGTGGGTAGACAAATTACTGTTGGGTAATTGATAGAAAAGCAAATAATCATGACAATATCCAATGCAATGATCATGTATATAGGCATCACGTCCAAGATTAGTAGACCGACTCCTGCCTGCATCTACTACTATTACTCCACACATCGACCGCTATCTAGCATGCATCTAGTGTATTAAGTCCATAAGAACGGAGTAATGCCTTAAGAACGATGACATGATGTAGACAGGATAAACTCACGTATGAATAAACCCCATCTTTTTACCCTTAGTAGCAATGATACATACGTGTCATGTCCCTTTCTGTCACTGGGATTGAGCACCGCAAGATCGAACCCACTACAAAGCACCTCTTCCCATGGCAAGATAAATCAATCTAGTTGGCCAAACCAAATCAATAGATCGGAGAAGAAATACGAGGCTATAATAATCATGCATAAAAGAGTGCAGCAAAGACTCAAGTAATTTCATGGATAATCTGATCATAAACTCACAATTCATCGGATCCCAACAAACACACCGCAAAAAGAGTGATTACATCGGATAGAACTCCAAGAACATCGAGGAGAACATTGTCTTGAAGATCAAAAAGAGAGAAGAAGCCATCTAGCTACTGCCTATGGACCCAAAGGTCTATGGTAAACTACTCACGCATCATCGGAAGGGCAGCAAGGTTGATGTAGAAACCCTCCGTGATCAATTCCCCCTCCGGCAGATCACCGGAGAAGTACCCCAGATGGGATCTCTCTGGAACAGAAACTTGCGGTGGCGTAAAAAGTATTTCGTGGACTCTCCTGAGGGTTTCTGATTTTTCTGGAATTTATAGTGCTGGAATTAGGTCAAACGGAGCTGGGTGGGCCCCATGAGGTACCAGGGCATGCCACCCCCCCTGGGGCGCGCCCTGGTGCCTCGTGGCCCACTACTGCATCTTCTGGCCCTCTCCCAAAGCTTCTAGTGTATATCTTGTCCAATAAAAAATCTCCAAAAAGTTTCGTGGCATTTGGACTTCGTTTGGTATTGATTTTCTGTAAAACAAAAACAGGGTAGAAAACAGCAACTGGCACTGGGCACTAGGTTAATAGGTTAGTCTCCAAAAATGATATATAATTGTTGTAAATGATTATAAAAACATCCAAGATTGATATTATAACAGCATGGAACAATCAAAAATTATTGATACATTGGAGACGTATCAGGCCCCGCGCTTAATTAATCCAGTTTTTAAAATAAACTTAATCTGTAATTAGATTAGTCACTGACAGTGGGGCCCACCTCCCTAATTAACTCCGGTTTAGTTAAAATTAACCCTGTTAAGCCCACTATGTATGACAGGTGGGTCCCAGCCGTCAGGTTTGACCTGGAACGGCTGGGTTGACTGCTGACGTCACTGTGACATCATGCTGACGCAATAAGCTATGTTGTGTTATTTTCAGAATTGATTTAAATTTTAGAAAATGCTAAAAACTTCGGAAATTCATAGAAATTCAACCGTAGCTCGGATCGAAAAACTTTCTACATGAAAGTTGATCAGAAAAACGAGATGAATCCAAATATGTGGTCAAAATGCTTGACCATCACTCCTATTTGTCTGAACATGGAACCTTCCCCTCCGGTTCAGTATTCCAAAATCTGCCTAAACGCAGGGAAAATATCCCACATATTTTCCCGCTTCGTCTGCGACATGTAGCACTGCATTAGGACACCACCAGCACTGCATACCATCGTGCCATGCATCTGAGTTGCATCTATTTGCTTTTATTTATTGTTTCTTCCCCCTCTTCTTATCCGATAGCCCCCGAGACCGACGCAGCTCAGGAGACCGACGACACCACTGACGATCCCTCCTTTGCCGTAGAGCTTCCAGGCAAGCAACCCCCCCTTGACGCATGTCTATATTGCCTATTCCTTCTCCCTCTTGCTTGCATTAGAATTGCTACAGCTACTGTTCTGTATACCTACTCTGTTGCATAGCCTGTCTTTGTAACTGCTTTTGATACTTTACCTGATATCCTAAATGCTTAGTGTAGGATGGTAGTGAACCATCTTTGGCCCCTCTTCTTTGTCTTAGTTGCCCCGCTTAGTTTCCAGTGCCCCGATCAATGTGATCGACGGGCTGAGACCCACACATCACCGCACACCCCCTAAGTTGCTCGACTCTACAGAGTTATCAACGAGTGCCGAGGGTGATACCTCATATCTCACTCCTGTTGTTGACTCTGTAGTGCAGCTAGTTGGATGTGGGTTACCGAGGGTGGTTCCTCTTTCACCACCTCCGACGAAGCTTCTGTCGTGCGACCCTGCAAGTGTGAATACCATCGAGGGTGATTCCTCCGGGTCCACCTTGACGGGTACGTCGAGTGGGAATCCAACGAGGGTGATTCCTCGGATTCCTTCTTGAAGTTATGGACACACGGTTACTTTGACTTTATTACTGTTATCGGTTAAAGTCAGGTCGACCCCGAGGGGTACCCGCGAGTGATGTGGAGACGGGTTGACCATGAGGGTACCCGCGAGATGAATACATGGCACGGCCGGGCATTCCTAGCCCTTGCCGTAAGTCCACGAGACGGGGCGACGGGGTCACATGATCGCGAGTCTCTGCTTGTCATCGTGAGCTACCAACACACTAAGGGTTAGGATATGTGATCTGAGTAGGCCTCTGGCCTTTTCACGCTAACCAGCACGTGGGAATAATATGGGTACTCGGCGTCGTATGTATCAGCCGAAGTTCTTCAGACATCAGCGATTGAGCGGCGCGCGCCGGGTTGGACTGGGAACGCCCGCGCTTGTATTAAGGGGGATAGGTCTGCTCCGGGCCGCCCACGCAACGCGCAGGAGTGCAAAGGGTGATGGGCCCAAGACCCCTACGCAATTAGGATGTAGACCGGCGTGCTGACCTCTCTGTTGAACCTAGGTAGGGCTACGACGTGTCGATCAGCCGAGGCCGGGCATGGACCGAGCAAGTGTGTCCGGCCAGAGTTAATCGAGCATGTTGGGTAAGTTGGTGCACCCCTGCAGGGAAGTATATCTATTCGAATAGCCGTGTCCACGATAACAGGACATTCGAAAAGTATCCCGATCTTCTACAACTAGAACTAGGTTAATATATTGGCTCCGGGATCGCTTTCTCGCAGGGAGTCGAGGAAGGATCTCTGGGCGTGGCTAATTGTACTTGTTGCTACTACTATATTTATGCTAATCTGCACTCTTCTTATACTGCAAGACGCTAAAGATGCTAGTCTTCGATAGGCTAGGCTTTTCTCTCTATTCTGGCATTTCTGCAGTCCAGTCCACTGTTATAGCCCTTCTTTAGTACCGATGCATAAGTAGAATAGATCTGATGTAAGTCTTGCGAGTACTTTGGATGAGTACTCACGGTTGCTTTGCTTCCCCTTTTCCCATATACCCGATTGTTGCGACCAGATGACGAAGCCCCAGAGCCAGCTGCGCTAGCCGACGACTACTACTACTACTACCCCTCTGGTGGAGAGTACTACTACGTGGAGACCGCCGATGACCAGGAGTAGATAGGAGGCACCCAGGCAGGAGGCCTCCGCCTTTCGATCCAGTGTTTTGTTTTGCCTCGCCTTCTTAAGGCCAATCTGTTTAACTTTATGTCTGTACCCAGATATCTAATGCTTCCGCTGATGCTTGTATGACATCGAGCTTATGTATTCGAGCCCTCGAGGCCCTGGCTTGTAATATAAAGCTTGTATGACTTTTATTTGTGTTTAGAGTTGTGTTGTGATATCTTCAAGTGAGTCCTTAGGCTTGATCATGTGCATTTGCATGTTTGATTAGTGCACGATTAAGTCGGGGGCGTCACATCATGCACACAAAGAAAAGGCCAATGCATAGTATAAACAGTTTCTTGCAATTTTATTGTATTAGAAACATAGAGAGGTGGAGGTGTGATTCCTCTCTCATAATAATTGCAATTAGGAGCAGCAAGCACATGCATATTATATCCATCAAAATCATCATGTGTAACGATAAAACGCAACCCATCAATATAATCCTTAATAAGAGCAAACTTCTCCAATATAGTGTAGTTAGGAGAATTCAAAAAGATAATAGGACTATCATGTGTGGGTGAAATAGCAACAATTTTGTTCTTAACATAAGGACCTATAGCAAGTTCATCTCCATAAGCATCATTTATATTGGCATCATGATCACAAGCATAGCAAGCATAAGTTCATCAAAAATGGATATTTCAAACGAATCCGAGGGATCATAGCATTCATCCTTTGGTAAGCACGAAGGCAAATTAAACAATGTATGAGTTGAAGAGTTACTCTCATTAGAAGGTGGGCACTAGTAGCTAATCCTCTCTTCCTCCTTTTGTTCTTCGCTCTCCTCCTCATCTTTTTCATCTAATGAGCTCACAGTTTCAGCAATTTCTTCTTCCATAGATTCGTGCAAAATATTAGTCTCTTCTTGGACAGCGGAGACTTTCTCAATAAGTTCATTAATATCGGCATTGTATTTATAATTTTCATAGAAATATGTAAGTATAGCATAATTTTCAGATCTGTAAAGAGCATCATCACAATCTTCATACTTTTCAAACAAAGATTCAATTTCATAAGCACCCTTAAAAGCAACAAATTATTCTATCTGTTCCACATCATAGTAATCATATATACCATTGGCATAAGAAGCCAAGGTTTCATTATCATTGAATTCACATTGAAAGGGAAGGTGTGGAGCCTGCATCTTAGAGCAACAAGTATAATCATACATAGAGCTTATATTCCAAGCATACCAACAAAATATTTTAATTTGATCCCATAAGTGTTTCCCTTTTTGAGACAAGTGATAATCCCTAAAGTATTCCTAGTGATCCAAAGTATCTCCCATTATCAAGTTGAATGGGGATTTATCAAGATTGCCGAAGTAGTATTTAATGTTTTCCACATAACCAACATCGAGGGTTTTAGGGGGGGTCCATGATACGTCTCCAACGTACCTATAATTTTTTATTGTTCCATGCTGTTATAATATCAATCTTGGATGTTTTTATAATCATTTACAACAATTATATATCATTTTTGGAGACTAACCTATTAACTTAGTGCCCAGTGCCAGTTGCTGTTTTCTGCCCTGTTTTTGTTTTACAGAAAATCAATATCAAACGAAGTCCAAATGCAACCAAACTTTTTGGAGATTTTTTATTGGACCAGAAGAACACTAGAAGCTTCGGGAGGAGGCCAGAAGCCCTCTGTGGGGCCCACGAGCCACCAGGGCGCGCCCCAGGGGGGGTGGCGCGCCCTGGTGCCTTGTGGGGCCCACTGAGCTCCGTTTGACCTAATTCCAGCACTATAAATTCCAGAAAAATCAGAAACCCTCAGGGGAGTCCACGAAATACTTTTTACGCTGCCGCAAGCTTCTGTTCCAGAGAGATCCCATCTGGGGTCCTTCTTCGGTAATCTGCCGGAGGGGGGAATCGATCACGGAGGGGCTCCACATCAACCTTGCTGCCTCTCCGATGATGCGTGAGTAGTTTACCACAGACCTACGGGTCCATAGTTAGTAGCTAGATGGCTTGTTCTCTCTTTTTGATCTTCAATACAATGTTCTCCTTGATGTTCTTGGAGATCTATCTGATGTAATCTCTTTTTGCGGTGTGTTTGTTGGGATCCGATGAATTGTGAGTTTATGATCAGATTATCCATGAAATTATTTGAGTCTTTGCTGCACTCTTTTATGCATGATTATTATAGCCTCATATTTCTTCTCCGATCTATTGATTTGGTTTGGCCAACTGAGTTGATTTATCTTGCCATGGGAAGAGGTGCTTTGTAGTGGGTTCGATCTTGCGGTGCTCAATCCCAGTTACAAAAAGGGACATGACACGTATGTATCGTTGCTACTAAGGGTAAAAAGATGGGATCTATTCATTGGGTTTATTAATTCGTGAGTTTTTCTTGTCTACATCATGTCATCGTTCTTAAGGCATTACTCCGTTCTTATGGACTTAATACACTAGATGAATGCTGGATAGCGGTCGATGTGTGGAGTAATAGTAGTAGATGCAGGCAGGAGTCGGTCTACTAATCTTGGACGTGATGCCTATATACATGATCATTGCCTTGGATATCGTCATGATTATTTGCTTTTCTATCAATTGCCCAACAGTAATTTGTCTACCCACCGTATGCTATTTTCTCGAGAGAAGCCTCTAGTGAAAACTATGCCCCCCGGGTCTATCTAAATCATATTACTAAAACCCTAAAAATATTGCTGCCATCTTTCTTTATTTATTTTATTTTGTATTTTTGTTTCAATCTATCAATCTATCACATACAATTTAATCTTGCAATTTACCGCCGAGAGATTAACAACCTCTCGTTTGCGTTGGGTGCAAGGGTTTGTTGTTTGTGTGCAGGTACTGCTAACGAGGTGTTGTGTGATTCTCCTACTGGTTCGATAACCTTGGTTTCATAACTGAGGGAAATACTTATCTCTACTGTGCTGCATCATCCCTTCCTCTTCGGGGAAATACCAACGCAAGCTACAAGTAGCAGTCCCCATCTCCATGAGTAGCAAGTACAACTATTGTTTTTGGTTTTTCGTGTTCCATATCCATAACTAAAGATATAAAACAACTTAGAACAAAAAATAAAATCTACTTAGAGATAAAACCAACAAGCGCACACAAAAATATTCACGCCACGCTATTGCTCCCCGGCAACGGCGCCAAAAAAGGTCTTGATAACCCACAAGTATAGGGGATCGTTTGTAGCCATTTTCGATAAGTAAGACTGTCGAACCCAATGAGGAGCTAAAGGTAGAATTTATATTCTCTTCAAGTTCTATCGACCACCGATACAACTCTACGCACACCAATGTTTGCTTTACCTAGAAACAAGCAATAACTACTTTGCAAGAATAAAACTAGAAGTACTTTGCGAGATAATAAAAGTTAATTAGTTTAGTAGAAAGCTTTTGTAGAACAATGAGAAAGATTGTCCATAGGCAATTGAATATGACACGCGTGATACTTATTATATGCAATGAGGGAGAGGCATACACCAACATACTTTCCGTACTTGGATCACATGTTCTTATGATTGGAACTCTAGAAAGCATCCACAACTACTAAAGCTCATTAAGGTAAACCCAACCATAGCATTAAGTAACAAGCCCCCTTTACTCCCATACGCAACAACCCCTTTACTCGGGTTTAAGCTTCTGTCACTCTCATAACCCACTATAAGTGAATCATAAACGTATTGCAACACCCTACAGCTGTAATCCCACACGCTTGCGCGACACAGAGGGCACCATAGGACAGCACAATATTAACATACAACTCATATCAATCACACCATATCACAATTAACCCGTAGGTCAAAAGAAATCTATTCAAACATCATAGGATGGCAACACATCATTGGATAATAATATGTGGCTTAAAGCACCATGTCTAAGTAGATATTATAGCGGGGAAAGAGAGGTTACACCGTTGTAAGGAGAGAGGGAGAGTTGGTGATGACGGCAACGAAGTTGTTAGTGTAGATCGCCGTCACGATGATTCCCCCCGCGGCACTCCGGCACCACCGGGAGAGAGGGGGAGAGAGCCCCCTCCTCCTTCTTCTTCCTTGTCCTCCCACTAGATGGGAGGAGGATTTTCCCTCTAGTCCTTGGCCGCCATGCCTCCCGGAGTGTAACACCCCGATTTTTGGCCCTTTCTTTTTCTTTTGGTTTTATTTGGTTCTCGCTCTGGTTTTCTTTTTGGAGCAGTTCTTTGGACTTAAAGCCTGGGAGATCTCCATTTCCTTCCATCCCAAGTAGTGCTTCATCCTTGCATCTTTTCCAAGATCATGAATATTTCCATTCTAACCCTATCCCAAAGTCCTTTTCTTAGGGAATATTCCTTTTCTTAGTAATGGAATAATCCTGTTTGACCTAGGTTGTGAGGCAACCTATATTTCTACCTTGTATTTAATTGCCACAAAATTCCCATAAATCATTTGGATTATATCTTCTCCAAATGTGCCAAGACATTTCCTTGCCTAGTTCAAAAATAATTCAGCAATATTCATTTTCCATTCTGTCCTGAGTAGCACTTTTGTGAAGGAAGTGCTATTTATCTTTTCTATATTACCCTCTAAATTTTTGTGCATCCTCTCATGCGCAAATAAGGGTCTTATACCAAAATTAAGCGTTATTTGCCTAGCCAAACTCCCTGAGCAAAATTCCAAAGTTCCTATCCAGTGGAAACATTTGTGAAGGAAGTGCTAGCTAGGAATATTCAAATGAGCTGAAATTTTGCAAGATCATTCATAAGCTCAAATAATTGCTCTCCACCAAATTTCTCCTCTTTAACATCATATATGTGAGCTCAACATCAAATCTTTGTTTCTGGTGATATTTTCAGTTTGTGAAGCAACTACAGTTTTTATTGCTTCATAATTTCTGAAAATTTACCCCAGCATTCTTATCCTTATTAAACATCACTCCACCAAATTTGAGCACATGTCATCAAGCCAATAATTCCCAGTAATTTTTCTAAGTTTCTGGCCAGAGGAGTCCATTGTGAAGAAAGTACCATCTTGGCTTGGCCAAATGATGTGAAATTTTTACTGTAGCTTCTTATATCCAAATCATAGTCCTATGCCAATTTTCAGCCCAAAACAATACCCCATGTGAGTGCTACTTCCTGATCAAGTTTCTGGACCAGAAATGCAGTTGCAAAGCATCCACCCTCAAACCTGGTCCATCTAGCCTCGAACTTTGCAATCCTGTAGTCCTTCTAACCCCAAATCTTTGTGAAAAACTATTTTACCATTCTACCTCTTGAGTTGACCTCAGGACGTTGCAAAAGTTTGTTGCTGCCAACTTTGGGCGATGTGCCTGATCACCCCAAAAGCTCTTTTGTTGATCTATCACCACAAAGTGTCTACTCTATGGATGGACTTGTCACTGGACAGGCTTGTCTGGGCTTAGTCGTCGCGCCCGCGCTCGTGCACGCGGTGACTGCGCCACTGGCATGCCCAGTGCGCGTGCGCTGGCTGCAGTACGCGTGCTCTGCGCCTCGGCCCCGCCCGACCACCGTCCAAACCCCCTCCGTTCGCCACCTAGCTCTACCGCAGCTCTTCCCCAGTTCCTCCTCGCCGTCCTGGTCCGTTCTCCCCCACTAGGAGCTCGCCGGAATGAGCCAAACGCCCGAGCGCATGCGGGAACAGTGGCCGCGCGTGCCTAACTGCCCCATCCGCGCGTGCCCTGCTCCTCCTGCCTCCCCGCGTGCTGGCCCGCTTCTCAGCCTCTTCCTCCTCCGCTGTCCGAGCTCGCTGTTGCAGCCGCTGGTGCTTGTCGCCTTGCCGGAGTTTGCTCTTCTGGCCGCGGCGGCAACCGGCCCGAGCCCTCCTTCCCCGCCTATTTTAGAAGCCCCGAGCTCGCCTCTCCTCATAAACCATCACCTCCCTCTCTCAATCACACCACGAGCAAAGAAATCGAGCTGCAGGCTCCTTCTTCCTCCCCTCCGGCAGCCTGTTCAGCCACTAAGCCTTCTCTGTGGGCAGCTCCCTCTAGTGCCTCTCCGACCGAGCCAAGCCCACCTGGGAGCTCCCCTTCTTCCCTAGTCCTCCTCCGCAACTCGCCCGAGCTTATCCTCGCAGGAGTCGCCTAGCTCGCCGACGCCCGTGGCTTGCAGCCGCCGGAGACGAAGACGGCGACGCCGTCCGGCCACCTCTAGCGGAGCCACGGGTACGAGCAACTCCGTCTCGGTCCGCCCGATCCATCCCCGTCGACGCCCAGCCCCTCCGTGGTCTCCTCGCCGCCGTTTCATCGCCGGTGAGCCCGCCGTCTCTGCCTCCTTCTTTTCCCCCTTCAAATCGAACCCCAGGGGCCCACGGGTCAGCGACTCCAGCCGCGCCAAAGCGTTTTGTTAGTGCAGGCGTATTCCTAAAATACGCCTTCGACGTCACCCCTCCAGAGATTTTCTGGAATTTCCAGACATTCATTTTAAATCCAGTTTGACTCAAACTTTGACCATGAATATCTCCTAAACTACAAGTCCAAATGAACTGATTCTTTTTGCAGTGTTTCTCTTTTGAAATCCTCTATTTTCTGGTAGAATTTGGTATTTTTATCTTCTGTCTAGAATTTCTGGACAGAAGTATTTGCTTTATGGTATATTCTTAAATGCTTGCAAAATATTTTCAGAGTGGTTGTGGTGAGTTGGTGAAGACCAGGAGCTCTTCCCCTCTCTTTTGGAGCAAGGCAAGCCACACCCTCCATCTGCATGATTGCAATGCAATGCATGGTTTATTTGAATTAAATTTGCTTAATATTGCATTATTTAGAAATGATTTATTCATGGCATTATGATTGGATATATGTGAGTTGGTTACTGCCATGATGATGCTTGGATCTCTAGGACTTATATTTTGAAGAGTGTGGATGATGTGTTACTTTGGGATTTCTAGTAGCAGTAGTCATGCTTATTTTCATAGTCATATTGAATATTGTGCTAATAATATGGATATATTTTATGCTTTGGATTTTGGATGGATATTGCCATGATTTGAATCATAGGTTGATATGTAACATTGGAGTAACCGTTCTATCACATACCTATCTTGGGGATAAATTCCGTCATTCCGTTGGTCAGGTGCCACCGAATCGAGCTCACCAGTGTAGCCACACTTGCCTGGATGGGAAGGCCCTAATTCGGTCTATTGTCATGCCTCTCGCCGGTGCCTCCAACTAGGGAAGGTTATGTGCTCGTGCTGCCCTGGCCCGGTAGGCGGTCATAACCTTGTGTGCCCAAGTTGTGTTGTACCCGGGTGTCCCCGTGTGGGACAAGATTGTTGTGTTTGCCACGATGGTGGCAGCCACAGAGGTGGCGGATGTCACATGTTGACATCAGGGGCCACCCAGGACATAGCCCAAAGGGGAGTTTGTCGGGAGTGGCCGGGAGTGTGTCATGCAATAGATTGGTTTTGTCGGAACATCGTTGCTCCACCCGAATGGGAGCACGAGGCCATGAGTTCCGTAGTGTGGGTACAGTGTACTAACCTCTGCAGAGTGTATAATCTATCGATAGCCGCATCCTCGGTCATGGACACAGTTCGTTGTAGGTCACACCATTCGATCAACACTCACAATGACGGAATGACTTATATTATGATTTAAAGTTGTATGTGAGCAAATAACAGTTTGGCAGGCTTTTGACGATGAGGTTGGGATGATCTTGAGGTTGATCATCGGGTTATGAGGTGATCATGTGGTGGTCACGAGGATGTATTAATCACAAAGTGATCAAGTGGATATGTTGCTTGGCCAGGTAGCCAAGAGCAAGATGGTTCCTTGCGAACCAAGATGATGGTTCACCAGTGATTCTATCCTTACCTTATTACTTGAGTAATATTTACTTCCGCCTCATAGTAGTTAGTAATAAGTGAACTTGTAAATGCTATGTTGTTGTTTGGACTAGATGCTTTTGGTTGTTGTGAGCTTGCGAGTACATTCAAAGTACTCACCTGGCTTATCATGCCAGTTTGCAGGTGATGCTGTGATTGATTGCTTGTCGTGGATCCCGTTCGTGCGAGCTAGGCCGTGTCCTAGCCAGAGTCCCTGCGGAGTGGAGTTCACCATCGTTCCGCTGCTACGAGTTGTTCCGCTACTAGCATAGAGCTACCTTAGAAGGCGTAGTGTCGCCGTGTGGTGTAACCTTTGTAATAGCAAACCTTTGTACCTTATCTCCTGTAATAAAGGCTGATTTGTTATATGCCATGCAGTGCCGTATTCCAGAAGACATTTCTGGGCTGGAATACGGGGCATTCCGGTCCCTCTGAGCCGGGGTGCCACAACTGTTGGTATCAGAGCAGGTTTGGCTGTAGGACACCCTAGTCAGCGCGAGCATTAGAAACCGGTAGTATAGAGTCCTGGTTGCTTGTTGCATTTGGTTGCCGCACTTGGTTGTTGCATAGCATGCATATAGATTCCGTCTTTCTTCTGACCACCTATTCCATGAGTGTAGATGGCCGCCCTTCCTATTGAGTTCAACGCAGCCCCTGCACCGCTCAGCTTCGCATCCCTACTTCGCGATGCATGGCATAGTCTCTATCCCAATGGAGAAATGCCACGGTACCAAGTTTTTGAGATGCAACTTGGAGGCGGATTATTGGAGTATTATGCCCATGTTTTTCTGGAAGCCAAGATCCCCATCGGAAGATGTACCTACAGATTCCATGGCGGATATGGTGCCACTCCAGATCGCACAGTTCAACTCGCAGCCCTGGCGGGAATCACGGGTGTCGGTACCAAAACCGGCAGATCTTGGGTAGGGGGTCCGAACTATGGGTCAAGGAGCAGATGGTAACAGAGAGCGTAGAGACAGAGATTTACCCAGGTTCGGGCCCTCTCGAGGAGGTAAAACCCTACGTCCTGCTTGATTGTATTGATGTGATTGTATGAAGGTTACAGAGTTGATCTACCTCGAGATCAGATGGGCTAAACCCTAGATTATGAGTCTTCTCCCTACGTTCTAAACCTCCTGGTTTATATCGACACCAGGGGGCCCTAGGGTTACATATGGTCGGTTACCATCAGGGATAAACATGCCGGTTACGCCATCTATTCCTTGGAGGAGACGCCAAGACTTCAGAGATTTCCTTCTATCATACGGGGTCGTCCACAATCCAGCCTTCCATCGACGTGTAGAGAGCGGCCCACCAGTTCGGCCCATGAGAGATAGGCCGGCAGCCCGAGTACCCCCTAGTCTGGGACACCCTCAGTAGCCCCCGAACTAGTCTTCAAAGCCGAGGTAGATGCCGAACACCATTGGCTTCGTGGACCAGTTCACTTTCCTCCATGGCTCTGGTAACAGGCCTGTATCACTCCGAGTTGTATTTTCAAGCATTATCCGGTCATGTATGCGCCGAACTGTATCTTGGTAACGAAGTATAATAATAACTTAGCCACGAAGGCTAGCCGCTTCGGCATGATCAATGTTCTCATCTGACAACTTTTACCGAAGGGTCACATCTTGCCACGACCGCAAGTTGGTTTATGACAAACTCGATGCGCGGTTCGAGGTTGTTCTCATTGGCACGTTCCATCGATATGGAGATCGTGTCCTGTTTTCAAGGGATATAATCAATAATCCGCCTCACCCCACGCGCGCATAATGGCACGGTTATACGGGGAAGCGGCGAGGACTGCGGCGCAGTAAAGGGACCGTGGGTTTTACAGCCCATAAAAGGGGCACAGTCCTTGTTTCGGTCGCACGCTCTCATTCTCCCCTTTCGCCATTGCTTTCCCCGTCTCCTGAGCTCCAACACCCAGATCTGCTCTCCCTCCCAAGAACCTTTCCATCCAACCGCCTAATCCGGCAATGGCGGGTTCTGGGTCCAAGGGCAAGTGGGAGGCGTCCGTCGTCACCGAAAGCGCCATCATGGAGTTGAAGGGCGCGGGATATCTCCCCGCCGACGTAGCCCACCGTGCTCCAGAGGCCGGCCAGGCCGTCCCCACGCCACGACCGGGCGAAAGGGTGGTGTTCGTCCCCCACTTCCTCCGAGGTTTAGGATTTCCCCTTCACCCCTTCGTCAGGGGTCTTATGTTCTTTTACTGGCTTGACTTCCACGATCTCGCGCCGAATTCCTTCCTACATATCTCGGCCTTCATCATCATCTGTGAAGCCTTTATCCGGATCCGGCCACACTTCGGCCTATGGCTGAAAGTCTTCAACATCAAGCCGAAGATCATCGACGGCCAACAAGCGGACTGCGGGGGTGCTATGGTCAGCAAACTCCCCCGAGTGGAATGGCCAGAGGGCACCTTCATCGAGACCGTCAAGGTTTGGCAGAGGGAATGGTTCTACATCACCGAGCCAAGGAGCGCGGGTTGGGGGGCGATTTCGGCCTTCCGATCCGGACCCCCTACGAGGTTGGTCTCATGGACCAAGAAAGGCCTCGACTGGGGGGTAAACAAGGAGGTGGAGCAACTACAACAACGAATTGCCAAGATGATAGGGAAAGGCGTCGAGCTGCCCAACGTGGTCCTGATCATGCTCGGCCGTCGAATACTCCCATGCCAGGATAGGGGCTCCCCCATGTGGGCCTACAAGCCCGAAGACCCGGCCACCGTGCGTAACTTCTTCTGCACCACCCACGCCCAGCTATGGAGAGCACTGTTCAAGCCACAGAAGGACTGGCCGGCCGAGGGAGAGGACATCGGACTTGACGCCGCAAACCCCCCACGGGAGGTATGACTAAGTTTGTTCTTGTATCCGAACTATTTCCCTTTAATAAGGTACTCAGTCTTCTTGACTTCTCATCCACAGAAATGGCTGAAGAAGGCCCAACGGATTGACAGTCCAGCACCGCTACCAAAAGGACCCAGGAAGCCCCTCCTGACGGCCATGTTGGCCGTGGAGCCGTACGAGGTGCCGGAAAGGAAGGAGAGGAAGAAACAACAAGGGGAGGCCAGAGAGAGCCTCCGCTCCCGAAGACCCCCGG
This sequence comes from Elymus sibiricus, assembly GCA_039707655.1. Lineage (NCBI taxonomy): Eukaryota > Viridiplantae > Streptophyta > Magnoliopsida > Poales > Poaceae > Elymus > Elymus sibiricus. The sequence goes on along the minus strand of CM077674.1, from coordinate 322,943,365 downwards.
GTGCTAGATCCGGGGACACCAATGCTCCCTCCACGCAAGAGGAGGACAAGGAGCAAGGAGAGGACGGGGAGGAGGACGATTCCTCCCGAACAGGGAAGAGGGTGGCGTCCGAGGATGCCGAGGAGGAGCCTCCTCGACCCCCTCCCAAAAGACCGCGCAAGGCCAAGGTAGCCTTGTCCGGCGATAGCTCGGCTTCTGCCGAGGACTCTGAGGCCTCAGTAGAGGTTCCTCAGAAAATTCCCAGGGCCAGGCCGCAGGCCCAAAGGTATGCGCTCTAGCGACTACCTGACCGTCTTTAGCCGAACTGGGCTGATACTGATCAAGTTTCCATGTGCAACTTTGCAGTCCGCTGCGCGATCTCCCCGCCGACCGAGTTTCGGAGGGGGATTCTCCACCAGCGGCGCTAGCGGAGAGCGGCACTGGATCCCGCGCCTCGCCTTCCCCAATCGTGAAGGAAACCGAGGAGGTCCTGTCGAGGAGGACTCCTCCCATGCCACACACAGGGGAAGGGGGCGATACTATCATGGCCGAGGTGAATGCCTCGGTCGCCGAAGACCAAGAGGGGAGGGCCCCTCTGATGAACGAAAGGGAGGAGCTTGGACGAACCGAGCTCTCTCCGAGGACCACTCCAGAGATGTCAAGGCGTCTCGAGTCCGGTGCTCCGGACTTGGAGAAGGAAGGAGCCGGAGTACCACTGCCACCCCCGCCTGCCCAAGAGCAGGCATCAACCAGGTGGCCGGACGAGATGGAGGACGATGTAACCAGCTCCTCCATCGCCGAAGAGCACCGTGCACTTATGGGCGCGGTGTTACAGAGTATTCGGTCCGTGGATAACGGACTAAAGGAGGCTTTTAGTGACCTTCTGACCGGCTTCAAGGTGAGCAAACTAATGCTTTTTCCTTAGGAAAATTCGTTTGTGCAAATATATAGCCTCATACATAGTAGCCCTCGAGACTCTGACCGGTTGAGCAAAGCCGGTTGGAGGATCAAAAATCGACATCTCGGATACTAACGGGTGCAGAATAATGCGCAGGCATCATCCTCGGCCGCAGCTGCCAACGCCGAAGAGTTGGCCGAGCTGAATCGGAAGCTAAAGAGCTCCGAGGACGACCTGAGCCTGGTGAACAAGAGGTTCGACGAGGCGCAAGGTAAGGCCGAGTTGTGATAGTGAATACAGCCGTAGATTTGTAAGCAGTGTTCGATGTATCCTAACGGAGATAACCGATTGAACTGCAGCTGCCACCGCGGAGGTCGAAAGCCTCAAGGCCACACTGAGGACAGCTCAGGCGGACGCGGCAACGCAAAAGTCGGCAGCCGAACAGGCAGCTACCGAGCTGGCGGCGCTGAGAACCACAAGTGAAAAGCACGAGGCCAGGGTGCTGGAAGTGCAGCAGGAGCTCGGAGATGCCGTCACAAGGTGTGAGGCCCTCGAGCAAAAGAATAAGGAGCAGGCCGCCGAGCTGACCTCGTTGGCAGCGGTGGCTAAGGAAGCGCGGACAGAAGCGCGCGGTTATCAAGAAGAGCTCCGCCAAGTCAGGCTGATCGCGGACGGTAAGCCGTACTTGTTACAATGTGTCTTTGGAGGTAACAGGTTCGCGTCGCTCATGCGGGTATGGCGTTCCGCAGGCGCCTTTGCGGACCTGCCGAAGAGTGCGGCGGATGCGGCGAGGTTCGTCGCCGGCTAGGAGGGTTGGGCCGAGCAGAGGCCTTTCTGGGCGCAATTTCAAGCGCCCGAACACCCTCCCCTCCTCAACAACCAGATGAAACAGCTAATGGAGCTGCATCGGATGGCGGAGCCGGTGATGAAGGACCTCTGCGTCAAACTATGGCCGTTGGAGCCGCTGCCGAGCAGCTGCTTCGGTCTGGTGCAGAGGCTGTTCGGCGCTCCTGCACAGGTCGATGCCTGGAAGCGCTCCACATGTCTCGAGGGTGCTCGGATGGCCTTCGGCAAGACAATGGTACATTGGCCGAAGCTAAAACCCACTGAGATAGCCACCGGACCTCCGCCGCCAGGGAAAGAGCATAGGCGTCCCGAGCAGTACTTTCCAGCCGTGATGGATGGTGCTCGGGCAGTAGATGCCCAATGCCCAAAAGATGTAATTTATGAGTAGATGTAGTTTCCTTGTAACCAGGGAGTTGAAACTGTTGCTTTATTGTAGTGCAAGTGATCGGCTATGAATATAGTGCCGGATTAATTTTGGCTCCTGTGCGGCCGATTTGAAACTGAAAGTTACCAGTCGTCGGCTTCAGCCCCCTGGCAGATACTGCATGGGGTGTTTTCTCGTAATACGTGAACCCTTAGCCGACGTCTCGGTGCCCGGGGGCGGTTGTATGTACGGAAAACCAGGCAATCAGACTATGTGGTTTTAGTGCTTTCACTTAACCAGAGGAGCTTGACGGTGGGGGCCGGTGACGAGCCCCCGGTGTTTGTGATATTCGGACGAGCCGCGGTTGATACCCTCATCACATGGTTTCTGTGACAGAGAACCCTTCGTATGACACGGACTAACCTCCAACAATTTTAGGCTAACGCCAGTCATCGGATCGCCGACCAGTTCTCGCTTATTGGGACAGTCAGTTTTCGGCTTTCTCCACTGAGGTACTTAACCAGGCGAGCTAGAAGTACAATCGCAGTGGTTCTCCCTTTACCCTCTTAGCCGAACAGTGCGGAATGTAAGAGGGTAAACACAGGAGCCGGGCAACCCAACTATTGACCAAAGACGCAATTCGGAACTGATTCATATAATGCAATATCCGTGACACCGAGCACACGAATAAAAAGAGAAGTGCTGGTATATAGTTTTAAGGCAAGATCTATGGTCGAGCCCCCGGTCTATTAGCCGGTTTAAAATAAATGTATCGTGATAGTTGACTTCGGTGGAAAAAGGCAGAAAGGAATATGCAACGTGAATGACTGCACGAGTATACCATAATAAAGTGGTCTTTGCTTCCTTTAAATGTGTGACGTCCAACCGTACAATCCGTATTGCCGAAGTAACTTGAATAGATACTTTAAAAGAATGTATATATTGAGAGTAAAGGTTTACACAGGGCTTCCATGAGTGGTTTGACGTCCCTACTACGCCCTGCTGCACGTCTGCGCCTTTGCTCGTCAAGAAGCTGTCGTGGAAGCGAAGCTGTCCGCCGTGTATTCGGCGTAAGTAGTAATCTTTGGCGGGCGAGCCCTTGAAAAAGGGTTTTGGGAAGTCGCCATGGTATATTAGCTGGACGCTGATCGGGCCCTAGATGGTGCCCATTGTTGATGTCGATTCGAAGACATTTGGTGGCCATTGGTCGATCGAACCGAGCTCTGGACCTTTTGTTTGTTGTGTCCCCACAACTTCCCATGGAATTTTGAGCGCGAAATTGTGCACTCGAGGTACGTATTTCGCGACTAGGTGGGCCGTGCTGTGGGGCGCGTATCCCTATTTGGGTGGAGCATGAGAGCGCGCTGGGACCAAGGCTGCAGCTTGGGAGCGTTTGCATGTGTCCGGTGTCTTGACAGTGGACTGGGATTGCGACGCCTCTTCGGCAGCTTGGACTTCGGCGGCGAGAGCCGCAGTGTGTTCCTCTGTTCGGAGCGAGCGCTCGGTATTACCTTTAATGGTAATAATGCCCCTTGGTCTTGGCATCTTCAACTTCAGGTACGCATAGTGCGGGACGGCGTTAAAGCGAGCGAAGGCGGTCCGTCCGAGGAGTGCGTGATAACCACTACGGAAAGGAAGGATATCGAAGATCAAGTCCTCGGCGCGGAAGTTGTCGGGCGAGCCGAAGACTACTTCCAAAGTCACGGATCCCGAGCAGCATGCCTCGACGCCAGGTATTACACCTTTAAAGGTGGTGTTGCTGGGTTTGATCCTTGACGGGTCGATCCCATCTTCCTCACTGTATCTGCGTAAAGCAGGTTAAGACTGCTACCTCCGTCCATCAGGACTCTAGTGAGGTGAAATCCGTCTACGATGGGGTTGAGTGATCTCGACGGTCGAAAGTGATCGGGCAAGCCGACCAAGGGTTGAATTTCGGGGCTACCGGCTCTAAGGCGTAAACATCCCGAAGCGCGCGTTTCCGCTCCTTCTTTGGTATATGCGTGACATAGATCATGTTCACGGTTTTGACCTCCGGAGGGAACTGTTTTTGGCCTCCATTGTTCGGCCCGCGAGGTTCGTCGTCGTCCTCACTGCGGGGGCCATTGCCTTGTTCTTCGGCTGTGGCCTTGCCGGCTTGCTTGATTACCCAACAGTGACGGTTGGTGTGGTTAGCTGGCTTGTCGAGGGTGCCGTGAATCTGGCAGGGCCTATCCAATATTCTGTCCAGCGCAGACGGGCCATCTTGGTTCCCTTTAGAGGGTTTTCTCCGCTGTCCCGATTTCGAGCTGCTGAATCCGGCGTTCACCGCTGCATCATTGGCTTCACCGACGTTGTTTGAGTGTCGGCGCTTGTTGTTCCTATTGCGCCGGGGTTTGCCATTCCCGTCCCAGGTCTCTGAAGTACCGGGGTCTTCGGGGTGGTTGCTTCAACGAGCTAACCAGCTATCCTCACCCACGCAAAAGCGGGTCACGAGAGAAGTAAGGGCCGACATTGTTCTTGGCTTGTCTTGGCCGAGCTGGCGAGCGAGCCACTCGTCCCTGATACTGTGTTTGAATGCCGCAATTGCTTCGGCGTCCGGACAGTCGACGATCTGGTTCTTCTTGGTCAAGAACCGGTTCCAAAATTGCCGGGCTGACTCTCTGGGGTGTTGGATAACATGGCTCAGGTCATCGGCGTCCGGTGGTCGAACGTAGGTGCCCTGAAAGTTAGCTCGGAATGCATCTTCGAGTTCCTCCCAGCTCCCGATGGAGTTTTCGGGTAGGATGTTCAGCCAATGCCTGGCCGGTCCCTTAAGTTTCAGTGGTAAGTACTTGATAGCATGGAGATCATCTCCTCGAGCCATATGAATGTGGAGAAAAAAATCCGCAATCCACACAGCTGGGTCAGTTGTCCCATCATAGGATTCTATATTAACGGGTTTAAACCCCTCGGGGAACTGATGCTGCATCACCTCGTCAGTAAAACACATTGGGTGTGCGGCGCCCCTGGCCCGGGCCGCATCGCGCCGAAGATCAGTTGTCATCTGGGCACGGTGCTGATCCTGAGCCCTGTCGTTTCTATCGCGCCAGGCCTGGTGTCCGTCCCATCCAGCGGGTGCGTATCCTGTGGGTCCATAGATGGACCTCGACTGAATCGCTCGTGTGTTCAGGTCGTGGCGCAGATCGTATTGGTCATCCGGTTGAACCGGGTCTTTGCCTGCTCGGCGAGAAGGCACGAGTGGGTATTCGGCTTCCCTGGCCGTCCTATCCCGTCCTCGAGGGGGCACGGGTGGGAGTTTGGCTTCTCCGGCCGCTCTATTTCGTCCTCGAGGGGGCGCGGGTGGGTATTCAGCTTCTCCAGCCGTTCTATCTCGTCCTCGAGGGGGCGCGGGTGGGAGCTCGGCTTCCACAGCCGGCCTATCTCGTCCTCGAGGGGGCCGGTCAGGCTGGTCTGCGTAAGTTCGTCTGGGAGGTACGGGCTCGAAGGCCTCATCCTCGAAGTCTGGAAGGAGGCGCCGCCGCGGGTAACTCCTATATTGGCCCTGACGTTGATCGTCGAGGCCTTCTTCGGCGGCTAGGACCATCGTCCATCTATCGTTGAGTGTATCCTGCTCGGCCCTGAGCTGTTGTTGTTTCATATTTAAGCTTCGGGCAGTGGCAATAAGTTGCCGTTTGAATGTTTCTTGTGCCAGGGGATCCTCTGGGATGATAAAGTCCTCGGGTCCGAGGCTATCTTCCTCTTCGGATGGGGGGAGGTAATTACTGTCCTCGGAATCGTCGAGGTCATTGGGGTCACCCTGGTCCTCATGCCCTTCAGGGGTGTCAGGTTGTTGCTCGGGCGCGTTGTCGCCGAGCTCCCCCAAATTATCCGGAGTCTCGTTAGCGCCGGTGTCGTTTGTGTCTGTGTGATTTTCCTTGCCCTTCCCCCGCCCTCTGGCTCGCCGTCGTCGGTGTCTGGGCGGGTCTTCGGTGGTGTCGTCGCCGCCTTTGTTGGTTGTGTCACCGTCCTTCACAGGGGTGTCAACCATGTAGACGTCATAAGTGGAGGTGGCGGTCCACTTTCCGGTTTTTGTAGTGGCAAGGAAGGTGTCCGTGGAGGGCGGGACGTCCATGTCCTCGTCCATGTAGTCAGCCTCCTCGGAGGCGTAGTCCAGCATGTCGGTTAAATCTTCGACAATAGCTACCAAGTGGGTGGTGGGTGGGACGCAAAATTCCCGGCGGCCGGCATCCTGTCCGACCTGCTCCTGGTCCGAGGACGGGCCGTCCGGGATATTTATCATTCGGATCCGGTCTAGCATCTCGCTTAAAATCGAAGAATCTACCGGATCTACGTTTGGACGGTCCCTGGAGTTGAGCTTCGGCGCCTCGTTAACGGGAGTGTGCTCGGCCAAGGGTGACCCCTGGTTCTCCGGCACCGGGGTTGGAGCCAAACTCAAGGTCAGGTCCGATCTGAGGCCCGCCCCGAGGACTGGGGCGGGGAAGGGATCCGAAGTCAAGGCCTCGGGGTTGGTGGGTTCCTCGGGTGAGGCCGAGAACCCAGTGAAGATCAGATCGCCTCGAGCGTCGGCGACGAACTGAAGGCCGCCGAACCTGATTTCCTGCTCGGGGGCGAAGTTGCCGACCTGGTCGAGGTGACCGGTCGGATCGGCGTATAACACGATGCTGCCGAACGCGAAGAGCTGGCCGGGGACGAAGATGTCCCTGCTACGAACTCCGTCGCTGAAGAGAACTGCTGTCCGAGGACGATGATATCCCCGCTGCAGATTCCATTGCTGAAGAACTGTCCGGGGACGGCGAGCCATTGATACTTGGCGACCCACGACGGGACTCTCAATGAAAGCACCAATGTCGGTACCAAAACCGGCAGATCTCAGGTAGGGGGTCCGAACTATGGGTCAAGGAGCAGATGGTAACAGAGAGCGTAGAGACAGCGATTTACCCAGGTTCGGGCCCTCTCGAGGAGGTAAAACCCTACGTCCTGCTTGATTGTATTGATGTGATTGTATGAAGGTTACAGAGTTGATCTACCTCAAGATCAGATGGGCTAAACCCTAGATTATGAGTCTTCTCCCTACGGACTAAACCTCCTGGTTTATATAGACACCAGGGGGGCCCTAGGGTTACATATGGTCGGTTACCATCAGGGATAAACATGCCGGTTACGCCATCTATTCCTTGGAGGAGACGCCAAGATGTCAGAGATTTCCTTCTATCATACGGGGTCGTCCACAATCCAGCCTTCCATCGACGTGTAGAGAGCGGCCCACCAGTCCAGCCCATGAGAGATAGGCCGGCAGCCCGAGTACCCCCTAGTCCGGGACACCCTCAACGGGACTTCGTCATCAAGAACTGGTGATGCAAGAAAACCGTGCTTACTCCTACTACCCTACCTTAGCCGAGAACCCCAGGCGGATCAGGTCCCCTCCACACGCCCTGATAATGATGTGGCCATTCCGTCCATGTCTTGCTTCACGGCAGCCAGGAGACTACTCGGTGCTGCAATGGTTTCGCACCTATTGCCTCCTCCCTCGACTTCTGCACCCCCAGCATCAACGGCTCCACCCACCCCTCCACCAGCCGATTCGTCAACCACCCAACTTTAGTTTGTTCGTAGTGCAGTAGTACCCGTTTAGCTCATATTGCATCAGTGGTAGTAGCATGCTTATTGTGATGAGTACTGAGTAGTAATTAATGCAGAGTCTCTTATGGATGCTTATATGTCTGTTATGTACCGTTGTTCGATTGGTTTGTTCCCTTTGGTTTCTCTTTTGGGCCTTTGGTGTTACCTTATTTTCCCCTTACGAAAGTTGCTCATCATTCACCTTCGGACCCAAAGAGGAAATGAGTATCTCAGTTATTTGCAAGCTCAGCTAAATAGTACGTCAATCCCAGTTGACTGCAATATATTGGAAGATAAATGATCAACACCAAATTTACAGCAGTTGTGCAAGCTTTACAGTAGTGATGATCAAGCCAGCGGGAAGACAAGTCAAGTGCAGGGTTAACAATCTGTTTTTCCAGCGAAGGTATGGATATATATAAAGTATTATTTCAGCCCCAGGTGGAATTGGAGAAATGTAACCCTACGCAAGAAAGACAGAAGGGGGCTAAGAGTTCAACTTTCCACTAGAAAGATAGACATGCAATGCTTCTCGTACACATAACCAGCATATGTTATGGGTATAATATACAGGATTCAGTCCGCGGATCATAGTATGAATCTTCGGGTGTAATGAGCTCAACCTTACCCCACACGGTACCAGAAGAAGCTTATGATGCAAGTCTACTCAAGTTTCCTCTGTGCAACATATGAACAGCTTCTGGCCCAAGATACCCAGTCTTCCACAGTAAGATATCCTGATGCAAGCTTCTAGCATAAGGAAATGAATCTTCCCCAGTAAGCAACCCAAGGAGAAGCTTCTTAGGCACGGAACCCAGCCTTCTCCAGCACGCTACCACGACTACAGCTTCAATAGTAAGGTATCCAGCCTTTTTCCAGCAAAGCAATCCAGTTTTCTTCAGTACGGCATTACACACCGTCATCAGTATTGCTACAAGATATTACATAGTAAATCGACAGTATAAGGCAACTTCAGAATTTGGTTCGCAACAACATTGGCAGAAGTCAGTCAGGACATAGGTCTGCTCCAGAAACCCTGTATAACTCCAGATTTCCGAATAAATGGGGAACATGCACCTCAAATCATGCAAGTCACTTATACAAGGATATCACTCTGTTCACATATATGTACCAAAAGAAGGTCAGGATGCAACAACTCCATAAATCATGACAGGAAAGGCAAGGTCAGACGTACATTTCATGGGAAGCAACAAATGGTGAGGCAGATAAGCCTGAAACAATGGTTTGGCAACAACTACAAAGGTCAGTTTTTCAGCACCGAAACGGGGAGTATCACGTACTCTTGTTGCAACCTGGCTTGGTCAGCCTGAATAACGCCCTCTGTACCAACTATATGGTATGAGAATTCGCTTCATACGCAAGAACAAGGGATGATAATAAAATATTGCACCAACAACAACTATGGTCCCAAGGAGAACCAAGAATAAATAAATGAGACCCAGCACTTTTTGTGAGACATTCTGACACAGAAAGTACTGACAATCAAGGAGTAAGACCAACAGCAGAAATGGGATACTTACCTCGTGACCAACAGGGTCCAGGTACCCAAGTCAGATTGAGAACATGGTTCCATAAAGAGCAACATGGACGTGCACTCCGAGGTCTATCCTGTTCCATAAGGGTCTCACGATAATTTGTTTGGCCGGTTATGCCTGTGTAGAAGGGTCAGTATGACATATCCAAGTCTGTCTCATCAATTGCAAGAACTCCTCAGTCGCGTCAGCACGGTGACCACCGCAACCAGAATAAAGTATCTCACCACCCTATAACACGGGTAACAATATGGGTAAGACAATGCTCAGATCGGATGCTTTTAATGGTAGAACTGAATACAAGGACAACTGGACACAAGAAATATTTGCCCGATAGCGCAACCTTCAGTCAAGACTTGAGATGCTATGATTTGCGACCTAGAAGCTCAGGCGGAGAGACGAATCTAGATACCACGGTATCATTCGCGGGCATTCGGGTCTCGTTAAAAGAACAACTATGATTCTCAGCAATGATTGAACCAGGAAGATACACATCTATTTGAGCAAACCAAGGGAAGAGATACAAAGGTTTCGTGTGCACGGGAAATTTATTCTCCATATGTTATTGGCAGACAGGAACCCCGCTAAGTCAACATAAAGTTTGACGTATGAGAAAAGATTGGTCAGAAAGTGAAGTCAATCATCTCAGAGGCAGAAAATCTGATCATGGGTAATTCTAAGGGAACAATATACAAAGGAGAAAGGACTCCCGAGTTGGAAACGGTTTCCTCAAGTCATAGTCATATTTGTTCCCTGAGCAACCAAATCTCGAGGACGAGATTTTTGTAAGGGGGGTAGGTTTGTAACACCCAGATTTTTGGCCCTTTCTTTTTCTTTTGGTTTTATTTGGTTTTCGCTCTGGTTTTCTTTTTGGAGCAGTTCTTTGGACTTAATACCTGGGAGATCTCCATTTCCTTCCCTCCCAAGTAGTGCTTCATCCTTGCATCTTTTCCAAGATCATGAATATTTCCATTCTAACCCTATCCCAAAGTCCTTTTCTTAGGGATTATTCCTTTTCTTATTAAAAGAATAATCCTGTTTGACCTAGGTTGTGAGGCAACCTATATTTCTACCTTGTATTTAATTCCCACAAAATTCCCATAAATCATTTGGATTATATCTTCTCCAAATGTGCCAAGACATTTCCTTGCCTAGTTCAAAAATAATTCAGCAATATTCATTTTCCATTCTGTCCTGAGTAGCACTTTTGTGAAGGAAGTGCTATTTATCTTTTCTTTATTGCCCTCTAAATTTTTGTGCATCCTCTCATGGCCAAATCAGGGTCTTATACCAAAATTAAGCGTTATTTGCCTTGCCAAACTCCCTGAGCAAAATTCCAAAGTTCCTGTCCAGTGGAAACATTTGTGAAGGAAGTGCTAGCTAGGAATATTCAAATGAGCTGAAATTTTGCAAGATCATTCATAAGCTCAAATAATTGCTCTCCACCAAATTTCTCCTCTTTACCATCATATATGTGAGCTCAACATCAAATCTTTGTTTCTGGTGATATTTTCAGTTTGTGAAGCAACTACAATTTTTATTGCTTCATAATTTCTGAAAATTTACCCCAGCATTCTTATCCTTATTAAACATCACTCCACCAAAATTGAGCCCATGTCATCAAGCCAATAATTCCCAGTAATTTTTCTAAGTTTCTGGCCAGAGGAGTCCATTGTGAAGAAAGTACCATCTTGGCTTGGCCAAATGATGTGAAATTTTTACTGTAGCTTCTTATATCCAAATCATAGTCCTATGACAATTTTCAGCCCAAAACAATACCCCATGTGACTGCTACTTCCTGATCAAGTTTCTGGACCAGAAATGCAGTTGCAAAGCATCCACCCTCAAACCTGGTCCATTTAGCCTCAAACTTTGCAATCCTGTAGTCCTTCTAACCCCAAATCTTTGTGACAAACTATTTTACCACTCTACCTCTTGAGTTGACCTCAGGACGTTGCAAAAGTTTGCTGCTGCCAACTTTGGGTGATGTGCCTGATCACCCCAAAAGCTCTTTTGTTGATCTATCACCACAAAGTGTCTACTCTATGGATGGACTTGTCACTGGACAGGCTTGTCTGGGCTTAGTCGTTGCGCTCGCGCTCGTGCACGCGGTGACTGCGCCACTGGCATGCCCAGTGTGCGTGCGCTGGCTGCAGTACGCGTGCTCTACGCCTCGGCCCCGCCCGGCCACCGTCCAAACCCCCTCCGTTCGCCACCTAGCTCTACCGCAGCTCTTCCCCAGTTCCTCCTCGCCGTCCTGGTCCGTTCTCCCCCACTAGGAGCTCGCCGGAACGAGCCAAACGCCCGAGCGCATGCGGGAACAGTGGCCGCGCGTGCCTGACTGCCCCATCCGCGCGTGCCCTGCTCCTCCTGCCTCCCCGCGTGCTGGCCCGCTTCTCCGCCTCTTCCTCCTCCGCTGTCCGAGCTCGCTGTTGCAGCCGCTGGTGCTTGTCGCCTTGCCGGAGTTTGCTCTTCTGGCCGCGGCGGCAACCGGCCCGAGCCCTCCTTCCCCGCCTATTTAAGATGCCCCAAGCTTGCCTCTCCTCATAAACCATCACCTCCCTCTCTCCATCACACCACGAGCAAATAAATCGAGCCGTAGGCTCCTTCTTCCTCCCCTCCGGCAGCCTGCTCAGCCGCTAAGCCTCCTCTGTGGGCAGCTCCCTCCAGTGCCTCTCCGGTTGAGCCAAGCCCACCTGGGAGCTCCCCTTCTTCCCTAGTCCTCCTCCGCAACTCGCCCGAGCTTATCCTCGCCGGAGTCGCCTAGCTCGCCAACGCCCGTGGCTTGCAGCCGCCGGAGACGAAGACGCCGACGCCGTCCGGCCACCTCTAGCGGAGCCACGGGTACGAGCAGCTCCGTCTCGGTCCGCCCGATCCATCCCCGTCGACGCCCAGCCCCTCTGTGGTCTCCTCGCCGCCATTTCATCGCCGGTGAGCCCGCCGTCTCTGCCTCCTTCTTTTCCCCCTTCAAATCGAACCCTAGGGGCCCACGGGTCAGCGACTCCAGCCGCGCCGAAGCGTTTTGTTAGTTCAGGCGTATTCCTAAAATACGCCTTCGAAGTCACCCCTCCAGAGATTTTCTGGAATTTCCAGAAATTCATTTTAAATCCAGTTTGACTCAAACTTTGACCATGAATATCTCCTAAACTACAAGTCCAAATGAACTGATTCTTTTTGTAGTGTTTTTCTTTTGAAATCCTCTATTTTCTGGTAGAATTTGTTATTTTTATCTTCTGTCTAGAATTTCTGGACAGAAGTATTTGCTTTATGGTATATTCTTAAATGCTTGCAAAATATTTTTAGAGTGGTTGTGGTGAGTTGGTGAAGACCAGGAGCTCTTCCCCTCTCTTTTGGAGCAAGGCAAGCCATACCCTCCATCTGCATGATTGCAATGCAATGCATGGTTTATTTGAATTAAATTTGCTTAATATTGCATTATTTAGAAATGATTTATTCATGGCATTATGATTGGATATATGTGAGTTGGTTACTGTCATGATGATGCTTGGATCTCTAGGACTTATATTTTGAAGAGTGTGGATGACGTGTTACTTTGGGATTTCTAGTAGCAATAGTCATGCTTATTTTCATAGTCATATTGAATATTGTGCTAATGATATGGATATATTTTATGCTTTGGATTTTGGATGGATATTGCCATGATTTGAATCACAAGTTGATATGTAACATTGGAGTAACCGTTCTATCACATACCTATCTTGGGGATAAATTCCGTCATTCCGTTGGTCAGGTGCCACCGAATCGAGCTCACCAGTGCAGCCACACTTGCCTGGATGGGGAGGCCCTAATTCGGTCTATTGTCATGCCTCTCGCCAGTGCCTCCAACTAGGGAAGGTTATGTGCTCGTGCTGCCCTGGCCTGGTAGGCAGTCATAACCTTGTGTGCCCAAGTTGTGTTGTACCCGGGTGTCCCTGTGTGGGACAAGATTGTTGTGTTGGCCATGACGGTGGCAGCCACAGAGGTGGAGGATGTCACATGTTGACATCAGGGGCCACCCAGGACATAGCCCAAAGGGGAGTTTGTCGGGAGTGGCCGGGAGGGTGTCATGCAATAGATTGGTTTTGTCGGAACGTCGTTGGTCCACTCAAATGGGAGCACGAGGCCACGAGTTCCGTAGTGTGGGTACAGTGTAATAACCTCTGCAGAGTGTCTGAACTATCGATAGCCGTGTCCTCGGTCATGGACACAGTTCGTTGTAGGTCACACCATTCGATCAACACTCACAATGACGGAATGACTTATATTATGATTTATAGTTGTATGTGAGCAAATAACAGTTTGGCAGGCTTTCGATGATGAGGTTGGGATGATCATGAGGTTGATCATTGGGTTATGAGGTGATCATGTGGTGGTCACGAGGATGTATTAATCACAAAGTGATCAAGTGGATATGTTGCTTGGCCAGGTAGCCAAGAGCGAGATGGTTCCTTGCGAACCAAGATGATGGTTCACCAGTGATTCTATCCTGACCTTATTACTTGAGTAATATTTACTTCCGCCTCATAGTAGTTAGTAATAAGTGAACTTGTAAATGCTATGTTGTTGTTTGGCCTTGATGCTTTTGGTTGTTGTGAGCTTGCGAGTACATTCAAAGTACTCACCTGGCTTATCATGCCAGTTTGCAGGTGATGCTGTGATTGATTGCTTGTCGTGGATCCCGTTCGTGCGAGCTAGGCCGTGTCCCAGCCAGAGTCCCTGCGGAATGGAGTTCACCACCGTTGTCGTCGTTCCGCTGCTACGAGTTGTTCCGCTACTAGCATAGAGCTACCTTAGCAGGCGTAGTGTCGCCGTGCGGTGTAACCTTTGTAATAGCAAACCTTTGTACCTTATCTCCTGTAATAAAGGCTGATTTGTTCTATGCCATGCAGTGCCGTATTCTAGAAGACATTTCTGGGCTGGAATACGGGGCATTCCGGTCCCTCTGAGCCGGGGTGCCACACGGAGTGCAGGAGCCCCTCCGAGATTGGATCTCTCTCTTTGTATCTCTTCTGTTTCGCGTTCCTGTTTTCTGGCCCTTCACCATTTCTTATATTCCCGGAGATCTGTAACTCTGATTGGGCTGAAATTTTGAGGGGATTTTTATCCAGATATTAGCTTCATTGCGGACGAATGAAATCCCAAACCAACCTTCGAGGTGGCCACAAGCCTGCCCAGCGCGCCTAGGGTAGGGGCACGTCGTGTGAGCTTGTGGGGCCTGTGGGCCACCCCTTCTATTGATTCTTGCGCCAAAAAATTCCATATATTCCATAAAATATCACTGTAACTTTTTATAGCATTTGAACTTCATTTGATATGGATTCTCTGTGAAATACAAAAACATGCAAAAAAACAGGAACTGGCACTGGGCACTAGATCAATATGTTAGTCCCAAAAATAATATAAATTGTTGCCAAAATTATGTGAACGTTGTAAAATAATGACATGGAATAATAAAAAATTATTGATAGGACAAAGATGTATCACTCCACCCCAAGATCTCTATCCAGCATGCATCTCAAAGTATTAAGTTCATAACAAACAGAGTAATGCTTGAAGCATGATGACATAATGTAGACAAAGTAAGATAAAATAATATGTTCGAACCCTGTCGTTTTACCCTTAGTAGCAACAATACAAATACGTGCCTTGCAACTCCTCCTGTCATAGAGTAAGGACACCACAAGATTGAACCTACTACTAAGCACCTCTCCCACTGAAAATAAATCAATCTAACTGGCCAAAAGAGATACATAGATCGGAGAGAAATACAAGGTTGTAAAATCACACATAGATAAATCCCAGAATAGACTCAAATAATTTCAATGAATAATCTAATCATAAACCCACAATTCATCGGATCCCAACAAACACACCGCAACAGTTTACATCGGATTGATCTCAGATGAGATCGTTGTACTGAAGATCAAAAGAGAGAAAGCCATCTAGCCACTGCTATGGACCCGTAGGTCCTGTGGGAATTACTCACGCACCATCATGGAGGCAGCAAGGTCGATGAAGATTGCCTCCCCAATGGTTTCCCACTCAGGCAGAGTATCGGAAAAGGCCTCCAGATGGGATCGCAGAAGAATAGAGGCTTGCGGTGGTGGAAGAATTGTTTCGGGACCTCTCCTGAGGGTTTCTGGATATATGGGAATTTATAGGACTAGAATTAGGTCAAACAGAGCCATAGGGGGCCACAAGGCACCTGGGCACGCCCTAATCCCCAGGGCGCGCCCCCTGCCTTGTCGCTCCATCGTGAGTCTTCTGGCCTCAAGCTTCCAGGGTCTGTTTTTGTCCAGAAAAAGTTTTCAAAAAGTTTCATCGTGTTTGGACTTCGTTTGGTATGGATTTTCTGGAAAACCAAAAACATGCAGAAAACAGGAACTGACACTAGGCACTGAGTTAATAGGTTAGTCCATAAAAACAATATAAAATGGCATATAAAGCATACAAGATTGATAATATAAGAGCATGAAACAATCAAAAATTATAGATATGTTAGAGACGTATCAATTAGAGATGATGGAGCTGGATCCCATAAAGCTCTAGAAGACCCCTAAGGAAGGGGTGGATTGGGAAATCAAGACCCCAGAGGAGAAAAGGGACGAAGCAGACTCGCTCCTCCCCGTAGGTGTTGGGTAGTTGTCATTGAGCACTTTCTTATCTATAGTCACTGGCCTAGGGCGGGCAGGTCCAAATTCTGGATCTAGTAGATACACTACAAAAAAAGACACATCCGTGACATTATGGCCCAAACGAAAACTTTTTCTGTCATGGTTGTGACACTTCTATGACGATGATTGTGACAAAAACTCGTATCATCATAGATGTGGTGAGCTCCTACTTCTATGACAAAAAATTATGACAGAAAATGGGCTTTTCGTCCTGGGCGGGTCAGAGACGCACCCGCATGACATTCTTTGCGCCGTCCATGATGTAAAAAATCATGGTAGAAGTGAGGGTGAGGAAATTTTCGGGAGTTTCCCGGTTACGGTGCGCACTCGGTGGGTGGTCGGGGCCGAGCGATCACAGTGGTTTGCGCGTTTCTCTCATACACACATGTCTGCGAGGCATTCGCTACCTGAACCCAAGCGAGCTGTTCGCTTACTGAACCTGACTGATTGGCGCAGTAGCTATGTACTGAACACGAGCGATCGATCCCACTACGCACTGAAGCCGATCGATCCCTTCGCTGCTAACTAAACCCGAGCGATCCCTTTACTGCTAACTGAACCCGAGCGATCCCTTCGCTGCTAACTGAACCCGAGCGATTCCTTCGCTGCTAACTGAACCCGTTCGATCCTTCTCGCTGCTTACTGAAGTCGATCAAGCCCTCGTGCGAGACGTAGCTAGCTGGTGTTGGGTTGCCTCTCGATGAACAGTGCCCGTTGCTGCCGCGCGCGCGATACACGTAGAATGAGTCGAGACTTGCATCGATTGAGCCAGTTGGTTGGTTGTGGATGAACAGTTCCCGTTGCTACCGCCCGCTCGTACGCCCCACCCTAGCCGGTGGGGCTTGGATGAACAGTACCCCGTGTTAGTAGGCGGTTCGCGCTGGATGAACAGGACCCTGAGGAGGCCGTGCCGCGGTACGCCATAACCCAGCCAGTTGGGGGTGGATGAACAGGACCCCGTGGAGGCTGGATGAATAGTAGCTAGTGGAGGCTGGAGGAAGTCGACGGTGGATGAACAGTAGTCCGTGGAGTCCCGTTTTGCGGTACACCACACCCCTCCCGATGAATAGGACCCTGTTTCGACCGTAGGTAGTTGGGGAGAAGTCCATTTCCTCCGTTTTGCGGTATGCCACAGCCCTCCCGATGAACAGGACCCCGTTTTGACCGTAGGCGGTGGGAGAGAAGTCCGTTTCCTCCGTTTTGCGGTACGCCAGACCCCTCCCGATCAACAGGACCCCATTTCGAGCGTAGGCGGTTGAACAGAAGTCTGTTTTCTCCGTTTTGTGGTACTCCAGACCCCTAGCTGATGAACCGGACCCCGTTTCGGCTGTTCCGTCCAAGCCTGTTGGCTCCCGATGAACAGGACGCATTTCGACCCAGTCGGTTGCCTTCCGATGAACACGATGCTATTTCTCCGTTCTGACCCAGCCAGTTGGCTGTCGATGAATAGGAGTGTAGGATCGAAGTATGTCTACCAGAGGGGGGGGGGGGTGAATGGGAGTTTTAAATTTTTCTCGGAAATATTAAAACTCTCGGAACCTAGCAGAGGAACGAATGAAAAAAGACAGTAAACAGTGAGCGAATACAAACTACCGAATGGAAACTAACAATATCTACCGAGGTAAATCACATGATTGAAATATGGCATGTCACAGTTCGAATGTAAATAAGGTAGCAGAGATGACCAGTGATGCTCGATGGCGACAAGATGTTCGGTAGACCTGTTCGCCCTTCTACACAAGGACTACGTCTGGTTGGAGGGGTTGTGATTTAACACAGAAGATAAACTCTCTTCGCCCTTTTCTCCTCGACAATTGGTTCGTCAACCAATGCCGATTACTCGTGGTAGATGCTTGAAGGCAATCTCCGAACCTTTACAGACTTCTTCTTCGAGAACAACAATTACTCTTGGTCTCTGAAGAGATTGACACCTAACCGTCTAGAGAGTTTGCAGCTCTCAAGAGTAATAGGCGGAGCGTACTGGACTTAGATTCTAGTGATGCTGAACCACTATCTAATTTTTTGGCTCTAGGGTTTTCTCTCAGTGGATTTTAAACTCAAATCTCTCGGAGAGGAGTTGCTCAACAATCTTCTCAGAATCAAACGGAGCAGCCACCGGACAACGCCGGCGCGGGGTGGCTATATATAGCCGCAGCCTTCCCTGATGGGAAATGACCATTTTGGACACTCGGTCCAGCCAATGGCCAACCGACACGTTCACAACGGTCGGATTTTGGAGCAACGGTAACATTACTTGTGGTGCAAGTAATGCTAACTCCTCGGTCAGAGACAAATCTCTCGCAGTGAAGAAGATCACAGTCTCTTGCTGGCAAGTATTTGCTCGGAACACAAAGAGATTTCTCTCGCATCTTTCATAGGATTTGGGTTTAGCATCAGAGAATCAAAGCTTCGAACGCTACACCCCTCTTAATAGTACGGTGGTCCTGTGACTCAATAAGAAGAAAAGAAATAATGAAAAGAATGCTACATCTTCTCTTCGTCTTCAATCTCCTCGGCTGTAGTGACTTCCAACGGACAGGTACAGAATCAAATGCTTCACGTTAGCAATTTTTGTGGGGTTACTTTTGTCGTCATAACCTTCAGTGATAACATTCACTGCTACGCAGGGGATATTCTTCGGAGTTGTGAATCCAAACTCCTCTTAACTCCAGGGACCTGTTACTCTGTGTGCACTAGCAAGCACATCAGTCCCTCACTGTTTGTCAACAATCTCCAAAACATAAGGAGGCAAATTATTGCACCAACAATCTCCCCCTTTTTGGACGATTGATGACAAAACAGATAATCATCAAAGTGAAGATAGATAAGTGTAAAATGAAACAAACAAGAGTGATTAAGAGTTACTTGCTCGAATATGAAATGAACTCCCCCTAAATGTATGCAGGTACGAAAGATATGAGATAGATTCTCCTGCAATAATTGAAGTATATGGAGGAGATTTCAATCATTCGAGACATTTGATTCGCACTGATGAGATATAATCCATCGAGATCTTAGTGCAATCAAAGATAACTTCCGATAATGATTCCACCTGCAAGACAAATACTTCGAGAGAAATGGTGCAACAGCAGGGGTTATTAACATTACAGCACAGAAGTTAAACGAGTTTTACAACATAGTACGAATAGGACAAGACCAAAAGTTGCAAACTCGAACGAAACCAAACTCAAATGAAACACCAAAAGCAAATCTATCGAGACTCGATGTAATTCTCCCCCTATTTGTCAACAAGTGTCAAAAAGGTGACGAATAACATGAGTGAAAAAGCGCAGATCTTGGATCAATCCGTGGCATCTCCAGATGAGCTGTCCAAGGTGATTTCCTCTTCGGAGGAGACCGGAATGGCTTCGTCTTCAGCAGCAATAGATTTTCCGTCAAGAATAAGAGCTCGGGGCTGAGCAGACGAAGGAATAGCTGGAGTGACCACAGGAGGAACACGAGACTGCACATTGCCTTCGGGAGGTTTCTCTGTTGGTGATGTGGCTTCAGATTCATCAAGTAATTTACGCAGCTTGAGATGAAGAAGATCAGCTGTAGGCTCACGAGAAGGTAGAGAAGGAGTCCTGTCTTGAAAATCTTCGATAGTGAAGCCTTTGTCAATGTAGTCATAGAGCTCTTGGAGATTGACATTCAGGAGTTGTTTCTCGGTAAAGAACTTGCGAAGCAATTTCCAGAGTCTCTTCTTATTTTCATCAGCTATCAGATGCATTATCCTTGTGCGATTGTTAAGTTCATTCAGCTCGGAGGCGAAATGTTCTTTCTCGCGTCGATCCTCAGCGATATGCTGCAGCAGCAGTTGTTGAGTGCGCAAACTCACTTCAAGATGCGACGGAGGTTGAGGCAAAATCTTTCGGTCGCGCTGAGGCAGACGAGGCCCATCAAATTGCTTGTGATAATCGCGGGAGCTTGAAGCAGGCGACTTGCCCGAAGAAATATCTTGCATAACTTGTAGAGTATCGCAAACTGGAGGAATGAAGCTTTTGTGGCTTTCTTTCGCAAGATACACTGTGCGCATGGCATGATCAACAACTTTCTGGATCCATGGCGCAAACACTTTGATGCAAAAGGGATATTGAGCAGAATCCTTCAGAATGCGTAGGAACATGTCTTCCACATCGAAAATGTATCGCTCAGAGATTGCATATATTGCATTGCGAAGAACATCTGAGATGGACTTGTCCGGATTCATACCAGCCAATGGGCAAGTGGTGTATGAGAGCATATGGAATAGCGTCTGATTGTCGAATGATAAATGCTCAGGACGAGGAGGACCAGTGTAATCATGAATCTTTTCGGGATCCATTGTGCATCGAAAAAGTTCATCTGATATAACATCAATGTTGTGAACTTGAATGTTAGTGTTACTGTGCTCAAAGCGAGGGAAATGGAAGTGCGAGACAAAATCTGTTGAAGTGCACTTGATGCGTTTTCCTTCGGTCATCCATTCCATAATCCATTTTGAGCTATCTTTTTCATCACCAGAGATGTACAATGTTGCATAGAATTGAAGAATAATTTCTCTGTTCCACGGGTGCTCGAACTCAATGACTTTTGTGAGGCAGAAATCATCCAGATCCCGAAGTAATTGATTGAAATAGCCTATATTTTGCATGGCAGGAACGTCCAGAAATTCATGAGGAAAAATCTTCTTGCTCTCATAAAGGACCCGAGAGTAATAAATAGCTTGTTCCTTGGTCCAGAAGCGAGGCGATTCAGAGGTGCGCGGGCCATCATACGGACTGGCCTGAAAGAATTTTGGATGCACATTCCGATTAAAAAGCGGTCCTTTTGCGCCTGCGCCTGTCGAGAACAATGGCAATTCTTCACGGGGATATGGATATTTGAGTTCTTCTTCAGGAGAAAGAAACTCATCACCATAAACAACTGAGTCAGACCGGCGGGCAGAGACAGATTTGCGCTCGGAGGGACCAACATCTGGCATCCGTGCGACTGTATCGATGGATAACTTGAGTGGAGAGGGAGTGTGAGGCACAACAGATGGTGCAGCAGGGGCGCTTGGCACTGGCGCAGGTTCATCAACTTTGGGCACCGAGGCCGAAACATCCATTGGAGGAGGCTGAGACTGTTCCACAGTAAATTGTTTTTGCTCGTCGACAGATGGAACTGGGACTTGTGACGCTTCATGAGCTGGAGAGGCATGGGGTTCGGAGCGAGGAATTTCACCTTCCTCTGAAACAATGTGTTGCGAGGGAATTTCAGCCCGAGCAGGAGAGGCCACAGGCACTGATTCAGTTGGCCTTGGCGAGGGAGGAGCATCCGAGTCCTTAACAGGTGGTGGCGAAGGAATAGTAGGCTCAGGAGATTTTTCTTTCTGAGACTGAGCATCTTGACGGACAGGCGACGGTTCCTTTGGAACAGGAGGTACATTTTTCTTCGCTATTTTCTTTCATTGTTTGATCTTTTGCTTCGCAACTTGATCAATATGCCCCTTGACCAGATCATTGTAGCCAGTGACTTTGGCTTGATGTTCATCACAAATTTTCCGAACAATTTCATCGAGATCTGTGTGAAAGCGCAACCTTCGGTTACGTAGAAGACTCATGGCTCGGTTGATATCCTTGTAGGAATCTTTGAGTGTGTTGATGATAAACTTTGATGAGGCAGTTTTCATTCGCTCATTAAGATCCATTAGTTCGGCAGAGAGAGAATTAATCTCGACTGCATCATCTCTTAGTTCTTGCACTACAGAAGTTGCTTGAGTAATAACTTCGGCAGGGATTGGCAAAGATGCCACCTCTCCATCGAAAGGGTTCTCCACAAACTTATCGAGCTGCTCCATGATGAATATGTGATCATAATAATGAGGTGCATCTGACTTGGCAGAGGTAGCAGTGTGAACAGGAACAGAAACTTGCTCGGAAGGCGGCTTGGAAGCTAATGGTTGAGTCAGTGTAGGTGCAAATTTAGCAACCTTTTCCTTCGGAGCAGAGGATTGAGTAGCATCTTGCTCGGTAGGTGCCTTGATTTTCTTCATTTCAGGTTTGGGAATGTTTTCACCAGGCTTCGCAGCATTCACTGGAGCATCAACTACAAAATCCTTCAAGTTAATTGCATCTGGATGAGGAGTTGTGTTCACGTGCTGTTTCATGGTGACAGTGGTAGCTGGCGTTTTTCTGGCAGGCATCTTCTTTGATGGGGCCAGATTGACCCGAAGATCAGGCAGCACGGCGGAAGTGGTAATGTTCACATCCTCACTGAGAGTAGCAGCAACCTCTTCTTTGGTGAGCAGAGGATCATCTTCATCAGCAGAGGAATCATCCATATTTTCTTCATCTGCTGCCACAACCTTTTTCTTCTTCGGTGCACGCTTTCTTTTCGAAGCAGCAACATTGGGATCATGCTTATGTTTGGTGCGTCCTTCAGACATCCCTTCGGCCTTTTTCTTTTCCACATCATCTTTGAGAAGACGAAGGTTTTCAGCTTCACGAGCCTTTTTCTTTTCAGCCCTCTCAGCTCTTTTGACGGCATTGCGCTGACGCTTAGCGAGCTCATCGGGATATGAGGCAGGAGTGCGAAGGGAAGACTCATGAGCATTTGCCGGAGGAGGAGGTCTCTCTTGAGGTCCATTAGACTTGATTAGAGAAAGTTCTCGGCAGTCACCCCACGGTGGATGGAATGCAAAGTTCTCAGCAAAACGAGGGGCCACGAACTCATAATTGAACCATTTGCGCACCCAGTGGCGTCGAATCCATTGATGTCGTGTATCTCGATCGTGCTTTGATTCGCCAGGAATTGTGTTGTATCGATCATGAGAGATATATTCTGCTGTGTTTGTGAGAGCCTGTCTCCCACCTCTCTTCTTCTTCGGAGCAGTTTCTACTTGCTCGTCGGCATTCTGGTCGGTCCTTTTTCTCTTGCTGGTTGATGGGCCTACCATTGGGTCCTTAGCATTCGGAGCTTTTGATTCATCAACAGTGCCCAATACAATATCATCTCTGTCAGGCGGGCTACGCTGAGCTGAATCCGCAACGGACTGCATTTTCCCTAACTTGGTGATGTGCAGCAGCTACGGCGGCGCGGAGACGAAGATGATCCGCGGCGGCGAGGAAGGACTTCGGTGACCTCTTTCCGGCAGGGAAGCGGCGAAGATGGTCGGCGTCGTCGAGCTCGAGGAGGAGCTGTGCGGTAGGGCTTCGGAGAGTGGCGATGGTGGAGACGCGAAGTGAAACAAGGAAGGGGGCGGCGCAGTTTATATATGCGAGGGGAAAATGACCGCACCCTGAATCTGATCGGACGGACGGAGTTAAGGGACGCTTTCTCTTCAACGGATAGGATAATCTGGCAGTTGATGATGAGCACGTGGCAACCGTCATCAAAGAACGTGGTCCAAACCTGGGCGGGAAACCCCAAAGTTTGGACGGCTTTCGCCAAAACAGATTAACTTCGGACCGAAACTTTAACGTGGTCAAGGACACTAGATAAAGTTTCGTTCACAGATGAAATTTGTGCATTCATAACAGATCAGCATAGACTGGAAGAGATAGAATAGAGGGAAAACAGGGTCCTAGGCATTTCACTCAGACGAAGAAACACAAATACCCGAAAAACAAGCTATGAGTGAAATGCATTCGGACAAACACGAAAGGTTTCAAGTGCAATTCAGCGAAGAGAAATTGTGGTGGCGTTACCCACCGTATAAGAACTGTATGACCCCGAGCGTCGCACAATTATCGTGGCACCCGGTAAGTCTAGTTCTTCGTTAATGTATTCACTCTCAGAAAGAAAATTTCACTTTGTCGAAATTTTCAAACTTTTCGAGTGTTATGCACCCATTCCTTCAAAGATGTGGAAGTGTTGGTACGGGTGTCAAGTCCAGCTTACTGCATGTTGCGGAATCTAGGATATTTAGCTCACACCGGAACGCACAGAATCTTTTCTCATCGAGAGGCTTGGTGAAGATATCGGCGAGATTTTCTTCGGTATTAACATGACTGATAACAATATCTTCCCGAGCAACATGATCACGTAGGAAATGATGTCTGATCTCAATATGCTTGGTGCGAGAGTGCTGCACAGGATTATGTGCAATTTTGATCACACTCTCATTATCGCACAATAGAGGGATCTTCTTGACCTTGATGCCATAATCCTTCAGAGTCTGCTTCATCCATAATAACTGAGTACAACAAGCACCAGCAGCAATATATTCGGCCTCAGCCGTAGAGAGTGAGACACAATTCTACTTCCTTGACGACCAACAAACCAATGATCTACCGAGGAAATGGCATGTCCCCGAAGTAGATTTCCTGTCAACACGGTCACCTGCATAATCTGAGTCTGAATAGCCAACGAGGTCAAACTGTGCTCCCTTAGGATACCATAAACCTAAGGTGGGGGTGTGAGCCAAATATCTCAGAATACGCTTAACCGCTTGGTGATGCGATTCTTTCGGTGCAGCTTGAAAACGAGCACACATACAAACACTTAACATAATATCAGGTGTGGATGCACATAAGTAAAGCAAAGAACCAATCATCGAACGATAAGCTTTCTGATCGTAATCTTTACCGTACACATCTGCGTCAAGCTGGCCATTTGTGGGCATGGGGGTTTTGTAACCCTTCTGTTTGCAATCTTGCATTTTGAACTTCTTAAGATAGTCTCTTAGATACTTCTCTTGAGATATGAAAGTTACATTGTCCCGTTGACGAATTTGCAGTCCGAGAAAGAACTTAAGTTCACCCATCATGGACATTTTATACTTCTCGGACATCATTCGCCCCAATTCCATGCTGCAAGCATTGTTAGTACAACCGAAAATAATACCATCCACATAAATTTGACACACGAATAGATCGCCATCAATAGCACGAGTGAAAAGAGTGGAATCAGTGGATCCAGGCTTGAACCCTTTGTCGAGCAAAAACCTCTTTAGACTGTCATACCAAGCTCGAGGAGCTTGCTTCAACCCATACATCGCCTTTTTCAACCTGAAAACTTTGTTAGGAAACTGAGGATTTTCAAAGCCAGGTGGCTGCCTAACATATACTTCCTCATCAATTTCACCATTGAGGAAGGCACTTTTCACATCCATTTGATAAAGCAGAATATCATTGTAATTTGCATAAGCGAGAAGAATACGAATTGCCTCAAGGCTAGCAACAGGAGCATATGTTTCACCGAAATCAATACCTTCTACCTGTGTATACCCTTGAGCAACAAGACGTGCTTTGTTTCTCACACCAATGCCATTTTCATCTTGCTTATTTCGGAAAATCCATTTTGTGCCGATGATATTGTGCTTCTTAGGATTCGGTTTGTCAACCAATTCCCACACATCATTCAATTCGAATTGCACCAACTCTTCTTGCATGGCATTCATCCAATCGGGATCATTCATAGCTTCTTCATACTTGGTAGGTTCTGTCAATGAGACGAAAGAGAAGCTGCCACAGTAGTTAGCCAAACGAGTGCGAGAGCGAGTTGTGGGTCGGTAACCTGGATTCTCGAGATCTTCGAGGATTAATGCAGGGTCATCTCGATTTGCCACTCGTGGGTGAGGATTTCCTTCAATATGATCATTTTCATTTTCCTCATCATCATCATCATGATTGGCATGAGTATCGCCATTTTCATCATGATTGCCATTTTGATCGGCACTTGCATTCGCATTTGGGTTGCCATTTGTGTTTAGAGTGGCATTTGCTTCGGCAGTAGCTTGGCGTGTTCGTCGAGCTATGGGAGCATCATCATCGGAAGACTCAGGTACATTTCCTTCGACTGGCCTGACATCCCCAATAGCCATTTGCCGAATAGCATCCGAAATCGGAGGTTCATCTATCACATTAGGTAGGTGCTCCTTTTGGGAGCCGTTAGATTCATCAAACCGCATATTTACCGTTTCCATAACTTTCCCGTGGTGAGAGTTATAGACACGATAAGTATGCGAGTTCGAGCCATAACCAAGAAGAAAACCTTCATGTGCCTTGGGAGCAAACTTGGAATTATGATTCATGTCACGAATATAGCAAGGTGCACCAAAAACACGTAAATAAGAAACATTCGGTTTCTTGCCAGTGATAAGTTCATATGAAGTTTTCTTAAGGAATTTGTGAAGATAAACACGATTCACAACATGGCAAGCAGTATTAATAGCATCAGCCAAGAAACGAATAGGAGTTTTATACTCACTGAGCATTGTTCTTGCCATTTCAATAAGAGTTCTATTCTTTCGCTCAACAACTCCATTCTGTTGGGGAGTGTATGCGGCAGAGAATTCATGAGTGATACCATTTTCATCGAGAAAGTCTTCGATATGAGTATTTTTGAACTCAGTACCATTGTCGCTTCTGATATGCTTAATTCGCACTTCATATTCATTTTCAGCCTTCTTGGCGAATCTTTTGAAGATGTCTTGGGTGCAAGTTTTGTCTTCGAGAAAGAATACCCAAGTGTATCGAGAAAAATCATCAACGATAACCAGACCATAATGACTGCCTCCGAAACTTGCATAGTTTTGAGGCCCGAATAAGTCCATATGAAGAATTTCCAATGGTCTAGTTGTGGTCATGACAGTTTTTGATGAATGATGCTTCTTGGCCAATTTGCCAGCCTCACAAGCAGCATAGAGACGATCCTTGTCGAATTTCACATTAGGAATACCACTGAGATGATTTTTCTTCACAAGAGTCTGCAAGTTTCTCATACCTGCATGACCAAGTCTTCGGTGCCACAGCCATCCTTCGGTTGCTTTTGCAAGCAAACAAGTTCGGACTGAGGGACCCTTAGAGAAATCCACAATATATAAATCACCTTTTCTATTTCCTTCGAACACGAAGGAATCGTCAGTGGCCATGAAGACAATGCATTTGGATTTAGAAAATAGAACTAGCATGCCTAGATCACAAAGCTTGCCAACAGACATAAGATTGAATCCAAGAGACTGAACAAGTAAAACATCATCAATGTTCTTGTCCTTGGATATAGCAATTTTACCTAACCAAAGTACCTTTCCTTTGTTGTTGTCGCCGAAAGTAATGTACTTCTCAAATGAAGCAGTTAAGTTGGCGACGACAAACAACGACTTGTCTCCGGTCATATGACTAGTGCATCCACTATCCATTATCCATTCGGTACACCCGGAGACATAGTCCTTTTATTTCAAAGCTTTGGCCATGAAGCACTACGCAGGAGACTCGTTGTCGCTCGAATGATTCTCGAAGAAGTTCGATGCTGGAGCGGAGCCACATGCTATGCCTGCCATGCCGGAATCGGAATCCTCCTCTGATTCAGCAGCCTCTTCGGCGTCAGAGGATGCTTCTTCTTCGGAATCCATTTCCTTGCAGATGTACGCCTTGGCCTTGCGTGAAGTGTTCTTGCGGTTGGACGAGGACTTGGAGGGATTCTTCGAGGAAGATCTTGACGAGAGCTTGGAGGAATCCTTCTTCTTGAAGAACTTCTTCGTTTTCTTCTCATCATCGGAGTCGTAGCTTTTGCTCTTGCTTTTGCCATGGTTTCCTGAATCATATCTTCCACTTGCACGGATTTCATCTTCCCAGAGAGGGCAGTCCGAAATGAAATGACCTGGCTTTTTGCACTTGAAGAAGGTGTAGTCTCCTGTTGGCTTTGATGAAGATCTGGAGCCGCCAGAGTTAATGGATCCTTTCTTCTGAAACTGAGTTTTCTTATGAAGGCGCTGGAATCTTTTCGTGATCAATGCGAGATCCTGGCTGATTCTTTCGGTGTCATCTGAATCTTCATCGGCATTTCCTTCTGAGGAAGAGTCAGCTGTAACCTTGAGGGCATGACTTTTGCGGTGACTTGAGCCATAGAGATCTCTTTTCTCTTCTTGTTCTTCGTGTGTGTTCAGCCTTTCCATGATATCAGCAGAGTCGAGGACTTTGAAATCAGCTCGTTCCCGAATCATTAGAACAAGAGTGTCGAACGAACTATCAAGGGATCTGAGCAACTTCTTCACAACTTCATGATCAGTGATGTCTTTAGCGCCGAGACCTTGTAGCTCGTTTGCAATGTCACTCAGACGATCGAAAGTTTGCTGACAGCTTTCATTCCCAAGTTGCTTGAACCTATTGAACTTGGCCCGAAGTGTATCAATGCGAGCTTCTTTCTGAGTTGAAACACCCTCGTTTATCTTTTCGAGAATGTCCCACAATTCCTTTGCAGTTTCACACTGACGGTAGCGAAGAAATTGAGCACGAGAGAGATGGCCACCAATTTCATCTTTAGCTTGAGCATCCATCTGAATGAGTTTCTTCTCGTGGTCAGTGGGGACCTGGGGCACTTCAACTGTGAATCCATTCTGCACCACATTCCACATATCATCATCAATAGCTCAGAGACAGATGTTCATCTTCTCCTTCCAGAAGGGGTAGTCCGTCCCATCAAAGATGGGAATCTTGAGGTGCGACTTGTAGCTCACTGAAGACATACTTAAACTCCAAGGTGGTTAGACCAAAATGAGAAGAGTCAAGGAGTACCTTGCTCTGATACCAATTGTAGGATGGAAGTATGTCTACCAGAGGGGGGGGGGTGAATGGGAGTTTTAAATTTTTCTCAGAAATATTAAAACTCTCGGAACCCAGCAGCGAAACGAATGAAAAAAAAACAGTAAACAGTGAGCGAATACAAACTACCGAATGGAAACTAACAACATGTACCGAGGTAAATCACATGATTGAAATATGGCATGTCACAGTTCGAATGTAAATAAGGTAGCAGAGATGACCAGTGATGCTCGATGGCGACAAGATGTTTGGTAGACCAGTTCGCCCTTCTGCACAAGGACTACGTCTGGTTGGAGGGGTTGTGATTTAACACAGAAGATAAACTCTCTTCGCCCTTTTCTCCTCGACAATTGGTTCGTCAACCAATGCCGATTACTCGTGGTAGATGCTTGAAGGCGATCTCCGAACCTTTACAGACTTCTTCTTCGAGAACCACAATTACTCTTGGTCTCTGAAGAGATTGACACCTAACCGTCTAGAGAGTTTGCAGCTCTCAAGAGTAATAGGCGGAGCGTACTGGACTTAGATTCTAGTGATGCTGAACCACTATCTAATTTTTCGGCTCTAGGGATTTTCTCGGTGGATTTTAAACTCAAACTCTCGGAGAGGGGTTGCTCAACAATCTTCTCAGAATCAAACGGAGCAGCCACCAGACAACACCGACGCGGGGTGGCTATATATAGCTGCAGCCTTCCCTGATGGGAAATGACCATTTTGGACACGCGGTCCAGCCAATGGCCAACCGACACGTTCACAACGGTCGGATTTTGGAGCAACGGTAACATTACTTGTGGTGCAAGTAATGCTAACTCCTCGGTCAGAGACAAATCTCTCGCAGCGAAGAAGATCACAGTCTCTTGCTGGCAAGTATTTGCTCGGAACACAAAGAGATTTCTCTCGCATCTTTCATAGGATTTGGGTTTAGCATCAGAGAATCAAAGCTTCGAACAGTACACCCCTCTTAATAGTACGGTGGTCCTGTGACTCAATAAGAAGAAAAGAAATAACGAAAAGAATGCTACGTCTTCTCTTCGTCTTCAATCTCCTCGGCAGCAGTCACTTCCTTCGGACAGGTACAGAATCAAATGCTTCACGTCAGCAATTTTTGAGGGGTTACTCTTGTCGTCATAACCTTCGGTGATAACATTCACTGCTACGCCGGGGATATTCTTCGGAGTTGTGAATCCAAACTCCTCTTAACTCTAGGGACCTGTTACTCTGTGTGTGCACTAGCAAACACATCAGTCCCTCACTGTTTGTCAACAATCTCCAAAACATAAGGAGGCAAATTATTGCACCAACAAGGAGCCGTTGCTGCCGTCCAGTGCAGCCATACGTATGCGCGGCTCTGGCCATACGTATGCGTGAGTAGGCGTTTGAGACCCCGCCCGTATGTACGTACGTCACCGTATTTTTTGTCGTGTGGCTATACGTACGTGTACATGATTTAAACGGGGCTGCCTTGTAACACCCCGATTTTTGGCCCTTTCTTTTTCTTTTGGATTTCTTCGAAAATTTTTTGGAGTTCTTTTTCCGTGGCTATGTGGTCTTGAAACCTTGGAAGATCTTCTCTCCTGCCACTTCCTAGTGGCTTGTCATTCTCAAATCTATCCCAAGGCCATGTCATTTCCATCTTAGCCCAACCCTAATTTTTATTTCTTGGGAATATTCCTTTTTCTATTAAAGGAATAACCCTGTTTGCCCTAGGTTGCGAAGCAACCTATATTTCTGTCATTTCAAAAATTCCCACAAAATTCTCATAAATTATTTGGATCATATCTTCCACAAATATGTCAAAACACATCCTTGCCTAGTTCAAAAATAATTCAGGAATATTCATTTCCTATTCTGTCCAGTATGGCACTTTGTGAAGGAAGTGCTATTTCTCTTTTCTTGATTGCCTTCAAAAATTTTGTGCACTCTCTCATATCGAAATTATTGCCTCATGCCAAAATTCAGCCTCATTTGCCTAGTAAATCTTCCTTCGAAAATTTCCAAAGTTTCTAATCAGAGAGAAGCTTTGTGAAGGAAGTACTAGGTAGGCTTATCCAAATGAGTTGAAATTTTGGTAGATCATTAATATGCTCAAAGAATTACTCTCCACAAAATTTGAGATCCATCCAACTATCTATGTGAGCACACTTTCAAATCTTGGTTTCTGGTGATAATTTCAGTTTGTGAAGCAACTATATTTTATATTGCTTCAAAAATTCTGAAAATAATCCAGCACCTAAACATCCCTATATCCATTGATCATGACAAAATTCACATCATTTTTCCAAGTAATTTTCCCCACAAAATTCCCCCAAGTTTCGGTCCAGTGAGGAGCATTGTGAAGGAAGTACCATTTATACTTATCCAAATGGGATGAAATTTTTATGGTGCCTTCATATGCCCAAATGATCATACGCCACCAAATTTCAGCTCAACCAAAGCATCCATGTGAGTGATACTTCATGATGTAGTTTCTGGACCAGTTTTTGCAGTTGTAAAGCAACTATGTAAAATGGTGGTCCAAATCTCTTCAAAATCCACAGGATCATAGTCGTTCCTACTCTAAACCCCTGAGACATCCTGGTTAGCTCTTATCCCCTCTAATTTGATCACTATTTCATGCCTAAGTTTGCAACAGCAAACTTCAGTCGATCACTCCCATCAGCTCACAGTGGTTTTCTTCGATCCATCACCTCAGGAGGGACCCACTTAGGAAGGACTGCATGCTAGACATCTTGTGGTTGGCTAGAATGCACCGCGTGCGCCTGTGCACGCGGTGACCATGCGGCCTGGCGCGCCAAAAGTGTGCTCTGGACTTCGGGACCCCTCTGCCGCCGCCCAAACGCCGTCCTCGCGACACCGCGGCATGTCCACTACGTTGCCCTCACTCTCCTGCCTCCACGCGTACCCTCTGGACCCCTCTCCCCCTCCTCTTTCCTCTCCGGCGAGCCACGCCGCCCCGGGATGACCGTGGCCGCCGTCACCTTGCCCTTGTCATCTTCCTCCCCGTAGCATCTCAGCACCGAATGAACCCCCCTTGACCTCTCTCCCCCTCTGCGCGTGCGCACGCGCACGCGGTCGTGCCAGGGGCATCAACTTCGCGCTCCCGTCGGCATCCGGTGAGGGCATCAGTGCCATGGCTATTTAAGCCCACCCGAGACCCTCCTCTCCTCACCACCTGCCTCCTCTCCCACCTAGCACCCCCCCTAGCCACTCGAACGAGCTCGAGGAGCTCTCTCTCCTCCGCATGGTCGCCACTGCCGCCGCTCGGCTCCACTTAAATTCGCGCAATGCTGGCCTCCCCACTCCCTCCTGAACCCACCAGGGTTCTTCCCTAGCCTCCCCGAAGCTTCCCCAATCCCCAGCCCCTCCTCCAGTGGCCCGTGGCCGCGAGCTCACTGGTGCCCGACGCCGCCGCCCGCCGCGGCCGATGGTACGCTCGCCGGTGCCCTCTCCGGGGTCCGTGCTACCCCTGGACGGGTGCACCTCGGCGAGACGAGCACGCCGGTGGCCGGAGCTGCCGGTAGTCACCGCCGAATGCCACTGCTCCCTCGACCAGGCACGGGCGCGAGAGGAGGGAGATGAACCTGCAAGTGGGCCCCGCCTGTAAGCCTCTCTGCGCTGACCAGCCGGGCCGTTGACCCACTTAAGTGAAGGCGTATTCTGCGGAATACGTCTTCCTACTCCGAAGACGTACTCTGGTGATTCTTTGGGCTAGAGTGTGTTTTCTCTGTTGGAAAGCGTAATCTCAGAAATACACTTTCTCTTTTTCAGCCACCGGTCGAAACGGTTAAATAGCGGACGTTCGTCCGTTAAGGCCAGAAATGAATATTTTTATTTAATTTTCTGCCTAACGAACGAACAGCCGTAACTTCGCGACCGTGACTCCAATTCAGGTGATTCCAAAGCCCACGATCTCAGTTCGTCAAGCCTGTTCTGTTGGTACCATTTTCACCATGTTGTAACATTCTGAAAATGACCATTTTTCCCCTGCCCTTATTCAGCCCCTCCGAGAGAGAACTGTTTCCGACAAAATTTTCCGCGAGCCTCTCACACTTCTTCCCGGTGAATCCTTCATCCCCAGGCAAGCCACGACAGCCACTTGCATGATGGCACTGCAGTAGCCATGGTTTCCACTTGAATATTTAATAATTGTTTGCGCATTTAATTATTTTGTGAATGCTTGTGAATCCGTGTCTATGCTTATGCCATGTTCATTTTCATCTCGTAAGTAAAATGATTAATTGCTAATGTTATTTTTATCATGATTTATTCTTGTAATCATTTCAGGTGCTAGTGATAATGACATGCTCATATGAATCATTAGGGATTGATATGGAAATACTTGTGATGTTCATGATCCTCTTTATGCCATGCTCATTTGCATCCCGTAGACTAAATGAGTTATCATTGTTGATGCTATGTTGTTAAATGGTTATGTTGCCCATCCATGGTTACACTGATATCATGCTCATGTGCATTGTTATTTCATTATGTTGTTGTGACTCAGCTCATCACCATTCAAGTTGAACCTGACATTAATCAAACTTGAACAAATATGTTGGTTGAGTCATGGTGCCACCGAATCGAGCTCACCAGTGCAACCACACTTGCCTGGATGGGGAGGCCCTAATGCGGTCTATTGTCATGCCTCTCGCCGGTGCCTCCTACTCGGGAAGGTTATGCGTACGCGCTACCCTGATCAGGTAGGCTACCATAAGCCTTGAGGACCCGAGTTTTATGTTACCGAGGTCCCCGTTTGGGACGATGTTTATGTTTGGCCATGATACGTCCATTTTGCATCATGTTTTGCTACTGTTATTTATACTGTTTTGATCAATATAACACTTTGTGGAGCAATTCTAATGCCTTTTCTCTCTTAATATGCAAGGTTTACACAAAGAGGGAGAATGCCGGCAGCTGGAATTCTGGACCTGAAAAAGCTATGTCAGAGATACCTATTCTGCACATCTCCAAATGAGCTAAAATTTTCTGGAGATTTATTTTGGAATAAATAAAAAATTCTGGAATCAAAAAGTACCAGAGGGGGCCACCCAGGTTCCCACGAGGCACCAGGGCGCGCCACCCCCCCAGGCGCACCCTGGTACCTCGTGGGGCCCCTGGCCCACTTCTGGCCCCCATTTTCTGGTATATAAGTGCATTTGACCTAAAAAAATAAGGAGAAGACTTTTGGGACGGTGCGCCACCGTCTCAAGGCAGAACTTGGGCAGGAGCACTTTTGCTCTCCGGCGGAGAGATTCTGCCGGGGATACTTCCCTCCGGGAGGGGAAAATCGTCGCCATCGACATCACCAGCGATCCTCTCATCGTGGGAGGACTAATGTTCATCAACATCTTCACAAGCACCATCTCATCTCAAACCCTAGTTCGTCTCTTGTATTCAATCTTTGTCTCAAAACCTCAGATTGGTACCTGTGGGTTGCTAGTAGTGTTGATTACATCTTGTAGTTGATGCTTGTTGGTTTATTTGGTGGAAGATTATATGTTTAGATCTATTATGCAGTTCAATACCCCTCTGATCTTGGACATGATTATGATTTGTGAGTAGTTAGTTTTGTTCTTGAGGACATGGGAGAAGTCTGGTCATAAGTAATCATGTGAATTTGGTATTCATTCGATATTTTGTTGATATGTTTGTTGTTGATTCCCTTAGTGGTGTCGTGTGAACGTCGACTACATGACACTTCACTATCTTTGGGCCTAAGGGAATGCATTGTGGAGTAGTAATTAGATGATGGGTTGCTAGAGTGACAGAAGCTTAAACCCTAGTTTATGCGCTATTCCGTAAGGGGCTGATTTGGATCCATATGTTTAATGCTATGGTTAGAGTTATCTTAATTCTTCTTTCATAGTTGCGGATGCTTGCGAGAGGGGGTAATCATAAGTGGGAGGCTTTTCCAAGTAAGGGTAGCACCCAAGCACCGGTCCACCCACATATCTAATTATCAAAGTAGCGAACGCGAATCAAACAAACATGATGAAAGTGACTAGATGAAATTCCCATGTGTCTTCGAGAACGCTTTACTTACTATAAGAGATCGTTCCAGCTTGTCCTTCGCTATAAAAAGGATTGGGCCAACTTGCTGCACTCTTTATTACTATTGCTACTTGTCACTTGTTACAAATTATCTTGCTATCAAACTACTCGTTACCGATAATTTCAGTGCTTGCAGAAAACACCTTGCTGAAAACCGCTTGTCATTTCCTTCTGCTCCTCGTTGGGATCGACACTCTTACTTATAGAAAGGACTACGATTGATCCCCTATACTTGTGGGTCATCAAGACTCTTTTCTGGTGCCGTTGCCGGGGAGTGGAACGCCTTTGGTGAGTGGAATTTGGTAAGGAAACATTTATATTACGTGCTGAAATTTACTGTCACTTGTCACTATGGAAAGTAATCCTTTGAGGGGTTTGTTCGGGGTATCTTCACCTCGACCGGAAACACAAATAGTTGCTCCTCAACCTACTGCACCTACTGAAAATATTGCATATGAAATTCCTCCGGGTATGATAGAGAAACTGCTAGCTAATCCTTATGCAGGAGATGGAACAGTACATCTTGATATGCACTTAATCTATGTGGAAGAAATTTGTAGATTGTTTTAGCTTGCAGGTTTATCCGGAGATGGAGTTAAAAATAAAGTATTCCCTTTATCTTTGGAGGGAAAGGCATCAATGTGGTATAGGCTATGTGATGATACTGATACATGGGACTGGAACCGATTGAAACTAGAATTCCATCAGAAATTTTATCCTATGCATTTGGTTCATCGTGATCGGAATTATATATATAACTTTTGGCCTCGTGAAGGAGAAAGCATCGCTCAAGCTTGGGGGAGGCTTAAGTACATGATGTACACATGCCCCAATCATGAGCTCCCAAGAAAAATTATCTTACAAAATTTTTATGCTCGGCTTTCTCGTGATAATCAAACTACACTCGATTCTTCTTCGGCTAGCTCCTTTATGAAGAAAACTATTGAATTCAGATGGGATCTTCTGGAAAGAATTAAATGCAACTCTGAAGATTGGGAACTCGACAAAGGTAATGAGTCAGGTATAATACTTGTGTTCGATTGTGTTAAATCTTTTATGGCCACCGATGCTTTTCATAAGTTTAGCACTAAATATGGACTCGACTCTGAGATAGTAGCTTCCTTTTGTGAATCATTTTCTACTCATGTTGATCTCCCTAAGGAGAACTGGTTTAAATATCATCCCCCTGTTAAAGAAAAGACTGAGGAACCTGTTAGTGTTAAAGAAGAAACGATTGTTTACCATGTTGATCCAGTTGTGCCCACTGCTTATATTGAGAAACCACCTTTTCCTGTTAGGATTAAGGAACATGCTAAAGTTTCAACTGTGGTTAACAAAAGTAATAATAGAGAACCTAGACCTTCTGTACAAATTAAAGTTGAACCTAAAGTTGCTATGGTTAAAGATCTCTTGGTCAATAATATAGACGGGCATGTTATTTACTTCTGTAATGAAGCAGCTAGAATTGCTAAACCGGATCCTAAAGATAAAATCAGACCCGTTGTAGGCATGCCTGTTGTCTCAGTTAAAATAGGAGATCATTGTTATCATGGCTTATGTGATTTGGGTGCTAGTGTTAGCGCTATTCCGTTTACCTTATATCAAGAAATTATGAATGATATTGCACCTGTTGAAATAGAGGACATTGATGTTACTATTAAGCTTGCAAACAGAGATACCATCACTCCACTTGGGATCGTTAGAGATGTTGAAGTCTTGTGTGGAAAAATAAAATATCCTACTGATTTTCTAGTCCTAGGTTCTCCACAAGATGACTTTTGTCCCATTATATTTGGTAGATCTTTCTTGAACACTATTAATGCTAAGATTGACTGCGCTAAAGAAACTGTCAGTGTTGATTTCGGAGGTACATCTCATGAGTTTAATTTCTCCAAGTTTCGTAGACAACCTGATGATAAAGAATTGCCTAGTAAAATGAAATTATTGGTCTTGCTTCTATTGCCATACCTCCTACTGATCCGTTAGAACAATATTTGCTAGACCATGAAAACGATATGCATATGAATGAAAGAAATGAAATAGATAAGATGTTCTTTGATCAACCACCTATCCTTAAACATAATTTGCCTGTTGAAACCCTTGGAGGCCCTCCTCCACCTAAGGGTGATCCTGTATTTGAATTGAAGCAATTGCCCGATACATTGAAATATGCTTATCTTGATGAAAAGAAGATATATCCTGTTATTATTAGTGCTAACCTTTTAGCGCATGAAGAAAAGAGATTACTAAAAACTCCGAGGAAGCACTCATATTTTAGTTGATGATCTTAAGGGCATTAGTCCCACTCTATGTCAGCACAAAATTAATATGGAGCCTGATGCTAAACCAGTTGTCAACCACCAACGACGATTAAATCCTAACATGAAAGAGGTGGTAAGAACCGAAATATTAAAACTTCTGGAAGCAGGTATAATCTATCCCATAGCTGATAGTAGATGGGTAAGTCCCGTTCAGTGTGTCCCTAAGAAAGGGGGTATTACCATTGTTCCGAATGATAAAAATGAACTCATTCCACAAAGAATTGTAACTAGTTATAGGATGGTAATTGATTTTAGAAAATTAAACAAAGCTACTAGAAAAGATCATTACCCCTTACCTTTTATTGATCAAATGTTAGAAAGATTGTCTAAGCATACACACTTTTGTTTTCTGGATGGTTTTTCTGGTTTTTCTCAAATACCCGTATCACAACCCGACCAAGAGAAAACCACCTTTACTTGTCCTTTTAGAACTTATGCTTATAGACATACGCCTTTTGGTTTATGCAATGCACCTGCTACCTTTCAAAGATGTATGACTTCTATATTCTCTGACTTTTGTGAAAAGATTGTTGAGGTTTTCATGGATGATTTTTCTGTTTACGGAACTTCTTTTGATGATTGCTTAAGCAACCTCGATCGAGTTTTGCAGAGATGTGAAGAAACTAATCTTGTCTTGAATTGGGAGAAGTGCCACTTTATGGTGAATGAAGGCATTGTCTTGGGGCATAAAATTTCTGAAAGAGGTATTGAAGTTGATAAAGCTAAGGTTGATGCTATTGAGAAAATTCCATGTCCTAAAGATATTAAAGGTATAAGAAGTTTCCTTGGTCATGCTGGTTTCTATAGGAGATTTATTAAAGACTTCTCTAAAATTTCTAGGCCTCTTACCAATCTTTTGCAAAAAGATGTTCCATTTGTTTTTGATGGTGATTGTCTAGAAGCCTTTGAAACACTTAAGAAAGCCTTAACCACTGCACCTATTATCCAACCACCTGATTGGAACTTGCCTTTTGAAATTATGTGTGATGCTAGTGATTATGCTGTTGGTGCTATTCTAGGACAAAGAGTTGATAAAAAATTAAATGTTATCCATTATGCTAGTAAAACTCTAGACAGTGCCCAAAGAAATTATGCTACAACTGAAAAAGAATTTCTAGCAGTTGTGTTCGCATGTGATAAATTCAGATCTTACATAGTTGATTCTAAAGTAACTGTTCACACAGATCATGTTGCTATTAAATATCTTATGGAAAATAAAGATGCTAAACCTAGACTCATTAGGTGGGTTTTACTACTACAAGAATTTGACTTGCATATTACTGATAGGAAGGGAGCTGAGAATCCCGTAGCAGATAATTTGTGTAGAATGGAAAATGTTCTTGATGACCCACTACCTATTAATGATGAT
The DNA here is from genome assembly GCA_039707655.1 of Elymus sibiricus. Taxonomy (NCBI): domain Eukaryota; kingdom Viridiplantae; phylum Streptophyta; class Magnoliopsida; order Poales; family Poaceae; genus Elymus; species Elymus sibiricus. The sequence goes on along the minus strand of CM077674.1, from coordinate 322,905,206 downwards.
TTTCCTGATGAACAATTAGCTGTCATAAATGCCTCTCGTAATACTCCTTGGTATGCAGACTATGCTAATTACATTGTTGCTAAATACATACCACCTAGTTTCACATACCAACAAAAGAAAAAGTTCTTCTTTGATTTAAGACATTACTTCTGGGATGACCCACATATTTATAAAGAAGGAGTAGATGGTATTATTAGACGTTGTATACCTGAGCATGAACAGGAACAAATCCTACGGAAGTGTCATTCCGAGGCTTACGGAGGACACCATGCGGGAGACAGAACTGCACACAAGGTATTACAATCTGGTTTTTATTGGCCTACTCTTTTCAAGGATGCTCGTAAGTTTGTCTTATCTTGTGATGAATGTCAAAGAATTGGTAATGTTGGTAGACGTCAGGAAATGCCTATGAATTATTCACTTGCTGTTGAACCATTTGATGTTTGGGGATTTGATTATATGGGACCTTTTCCTAAATCCAATGGATACACTCATATTTTAGTTGCTAATGATTACGTTACTAAGTGGGTAGAAGCTATTCCAACTAGTTGTGCTGACCATAACACTTCTATTAAAATGCTTAAAGAAGTTATTTTCCTGAGGTTTGGAGTCCCTAGATATTTAATGACCGATGGTGGTTCACATTTTATTCATGGTGCATTCCGTAAATTGCTTGCTAAATATGATGTTAACCATAGAATTGCATCTCCCTACCACCCTCAAACTAGTGGTCAAGTTGAATTGAGCAACAGAGAAATAAAATTAATTCTGCAGAAAACCATCAATAGATCTAGAAAGAATTATTCTAAGAAACTTGACGATGCATTATTGGGCTTATAGAACTGCTTATAAAAATCCTATGGGTATGTCTCCTTATAAAATGGTTTATGGAAAAGCATGTCATTTACCTATTGAGTTAGAACATAAAGCATATTGGGCAATTAAAGAACTGAATTATGATTTTAAACTTGCCGGTGAAAAGAGGTTATTTGATATTAGCTCATTAGATGAATGGAGAACCCAAGCTTATGAAAATGCCAAATTTTTTAAAGAAAAAGTTAAAAGATGGCATGATAGAAGAATTCAAAAATGGGAATTTAAAGTGGGTGAGCAGGTTCTATTGTACAATTCTCGTTTGAGATTCTTTGCAGGAAAACTTCTCTCTAAATGGGAAGGACCGTATATCATCGAAGAAGTTTATCGCTCCGGAGCAATCAAAATAAATAACTCCGAAGGCACTAATCCGAGAGTGGTGAATGGACAAAGAATTAAGCACTATATTTCAGGTACTCCTATTAATGTTGAAACTAATATTATTGAAACAATTACACCAAAGGAATACATAAGAGAGACCTTCCAGAACACTCCAGAACCCTGAAAAGGAAGAGGTATGTGATACGGTAAGTAAACTGACTCCAAAAATTCCATAAAAATATTTTCTGTCAGTTTTGGAATATTTAGAAAAATAAAAATATAAGAAACAGCCGGGGGGACCCACCTGGTGCCCACGAGGCACCAGGGCGCGCCACCCCCCGTAGCGCGCGCTGGTACCTCGTGGGCCCCACGTGAGCCTTCACGACTCTGTTTTTCTTCTGGAATACTTGTTTTGCAAGATAAAAAAATCTTTATATATACTTCCAGACGTTTTGACCACCGTATCGCAGAAATCTCCTCTGTTCTTGTTTCGTGCTATTTTCCTGGCAGATCCGAAAGTATGTCGTCTCAAGACTCAGATGGGGAGAGCTTCGTGTCACACTATGTTGCAAACCCAAAGATCTATGGGGATATAGACCCCTATGGATGGTCCAATGAGGAGGAGCAAGACGCCAACATAAAGGGGATGGAAGGCACGAGTTTGGATGAAGACGATGCCCCTCTACCTCAACCTGGAGATATGCATGTGGAGTTCAAGAAGTCGAGCCTCCCAAACACAGTAAACAAGTCTAAGATCCAATTTATTCCGTCCCATTTTCTGCAGGAAAGCAAGGAGGCATTATGTAAAAAGATATTGAAGCTTGAGCAAGAAGTCGATGATTTGAGGGAGGAAAATTTCATCCTCAAACGTAAGCTGGATAAGCTTGCCACACCATCACCATCATCACCGAAGAAGGAGACTTGAGCACACGGGTACGGGCACTCCCCTTGGCTTGTGCCAAGCTTGGGGGAGGTGCCCCGGTATCGTATCACCATCACTTCTATTATCATTACCTATTTTTAGTTCGATCCTCAATTATTTCGTGATCTAGTTGAATAAAAGTTTAGTATGATCTATTTTCGAGTGTTAGCTTCGTGATCTATCTATCTATGTAATCGAGTTGAGAGTTATATAATAAAGAGTAGTTTCAGTTTTTGCTTCTTTACTTTCATGTTCCAATTCTAGCAATGAAAATAATGAAAAAGATCATATGCTAATCCTATGGAAAGTAATGACATTATATAAAGAAAAGTATAAGTGGTAAAATTTATTGGAAGTTAACAAACATAGTATTAGTCAATGATGCAATTCATGAAAAAGTTAATAAGGGAAGAGAAGATTCACAAGCAAATATACTATCTTGGACATATTTTATGATTGTGAGCCCCCATTAAGTATTTTATGCCAAATTGTTGACATTGGACAAGGAAGACAACGTAATGAGTTATGTTTGTTCATATTCACATAGAAGTTATATTGTTATAGATCCTCCAACATGTGGTGCTTGCCCAATATCTTTGCTAACCAAAAATCCGCACCAAGTAGAAATACTACTTGTGCATCCAAAACCCTTAAACCCAGTTTCATGTCATGAGAGTCCACTATATGCACCTATGGATTGAATAAGATCCTTCAAGTAAGTTCTCATCGGTGCAAAAAGCAATAAAAATTGCCTCTAAATATGTATGAAACTTTTATTGTAAGGGAAAATAAGCTTTGTACGAACTTGTGATGGCAAAGAAATAAAATCTACGGACTTCATAATAAAGGTTGCTATCATAAGGGGCAATATAAAGTGACGTTCCTTTGCATTAAGAGCTTGTGCATCCAACAACAAAAAGCGCATGACAACCTCTGCTTCCCTCTGCGAAGGGCCTATCCTTTACTTTTATGTATTTACTTTTTATGCAAGAGTCAATAGTGTTCCCCTCTACTTTCTTTTTATTTTTCTCTTTTGCAAGCATCGTGTGGTGGGGAAAGATCTAAGCACATATATCCAGTTGGATATGAGTGATCATGAGTTATTATTGTTGACATCACCCTTGAGGTGAATAAGTTGGGAAGCGAAATCACAAGCCCCTATCTTTCTATGTGTCTGGCTGAAACTTTTTGCTCCATATATATGTCGTGAGTGTTAGCAATCATAGAAGACTAAATGATGGTTGAGTATGTGGACTTGCTAAATAGCTCCTACATGAGACCCTTCCTGAAAATATGATGAATTGCAATTGCATTGTTGACTAAGAACATAGTTTGCTAGTTTTCAAGAAAGTTTATGCCTTATACTTCATTATTGTGATGAATTGTTACTTGATCATGAGAAGTTTATGATAATAAATATTTCTGTTATAATAATGATCATGATGCTACTATGTCTGTATTTTGTTTTTATCGACACCTCTCTCTCTAAACATGTGGACATGATTATCGATATCGGCTTTCGCTTGAGGACAAGCGAGGTCTAAGCTTGGGGGAGTTGATACGTCCATTTTGCATCATGTTTTTTTACTATTATTTATAGTGTTTTTGATCAATATAACACTTTATGGAGCAATTCTAATGCCTTTTCTCTCTTAATATGCAAGGTTTCCACAAAGAGGGAGAATGCCGGCAGCTGGAATTCTGGACCTGAAAAAGCTATGTCAAAGATACCTATTCTGCACTTCTCCAAATGAGCTGAAATTTTTTGGAGATTTATTTTGGAATAAATAAAAAATTCTGGAATCAAAAAGTACCAGAGGGGGGCCACCCAGGTGCCCACGAGGCACCAGGGCACGCCACCCCCCCAGGCGCGCCCTGGTACCTCGTGGGGCCCCTGGCCCACTTCTGGCCCCCATTTTCTGGTATATAAGTGCATTTGACCTAAAAAAATAAAGAGAAGACTTTTGGGACGGTGCGCCGCTGTCTCGAGGCGGAACTTGGGCAGGAGCACTGTTGCTCTCCGGCGGAGAGATTCTGCCGGGGATACTTCCCTCCGGGAGGGGGAAATCGTCGCCATCGACATCACCAGCGATCCTCTCATCGTGGGAGGACTAATCTTCATCAACATCTTCACCAACACCATCTCATCCCAAACCCTAGTTCATCTCTTGTATTCAATCTTTGTCTCAAAACCTCAGATTGGTACCTGTGGGTTGCTAGTAGTGTTGATTACATCTTGTAGTTGATGCTTGTTGGTTTATTTGGTGGAAGATTATATGTTCAGATCTATTATGCAATTAAATACCCCTCTGATCTTGGACATGATTATGATTTGTGAGTAGTTACTTTTGTTCTTGAGGACATGGGAGAAGTCTTGTCATAAGTAATCATGCGAATTTGGTATTCGTTCAATATTTTGATGATATTTATGTTGTTGATTCCCTTAGTGGTGTCGGGTGAACGTCGACTACATAGCACTTCACCATCTTTGGGCCTAAGGGAATGCATTGTGGAGTAGTAATTAGATGATGGGTTGCTAGCGTGACAGAAGCTTAAACCCTAGTTTATGCGCTATTCCGTAAGGGGCTGATTTGGATCCATATGTTTAATGCTATGGTTAGAGTTATCTTAATTCTTCTTTCGTAGTTGCGGATGCTTGCGAGAGGGGGTAATCATAAGTGGGAGGCTTGTCCAAGTAAGGGCAGCACCCAAGCACCGGTCCACCCACATATAAAATTATCAAAGTAGCGAACGCGAATCAAACAAACATGATGAAAGTGACTAGATGAAATCCCCATATGTCCTCGAGAACGCTTTACTTACTATAAGAGATCGTTCCGGCTTGTCCTTTGCTATAAAAAGGATTGGGCCAACTTGCTGCACTCTTTATTACTATTGCTACTTGTCACTTGTTACAAATTATCTTGCTATCAAACTACTCATTACCGATAATTTCAGTGCTTGCAGAAAACACCTTGCTGAAAACCGCTTGTCATTTCCTTCTACTCCTCGTTGGGTTCGTCATTCTTACTTATCTAAAGGACTACGATTGATCCCCTATACTTGTGGGTCATCAGGCCACGATGGTGGCAGCCACAGAGGTGGCGGATGTCACGAGTTGGCATCGGGGTCACCCAGGACATAGCCCAAAGGGGAGTTTGTCAGAGTGGCCGGGAGAGTGTCATGCAATAGATTGGTTTTGTCGGAATGCCGTTGGTCCACCCGAATGGGAGCATGAGGCCATGAGTTTCGTAGTGTGGGTACAGTGTACTAACCTCTGCAGAGTGTATAATCTATCGATAGCCGCGTCCTCGGTCATGGACACAGTTCGTAGTAGGTCACACTATGGGTTAACAGTAATAATAATCTGAATAATAACAACCCCTGTTCGATGAGGAAAGAAGTTGGTTGATCTTTATGTGGTCACGAGATGATCACGATGGTAGTCTTGATGATGGTTGATCATGAGGTGATCGTGTGATGATCACGGCGGTAAGAAAGATTGATACCTATGGTGGCTATGAGATGACCTCCGAGAAGAGTAAGTTGGTCCAAGGGACCTTAAACGTCGACCCCCCCTTGCATGCTAGAGCTAGTATCATCTTGTTAATATCATGAATCATATATACATGCCATGCTCATGTGGTTCTAGTAGTATCATGCTCATCATTGATGATTAACCTGTAAATGCCATGCTGTTGTATGTCTTGATTGCTTTGGTTGCTGTGAGATTGCGAGTACATTCAAAGTACTCACCTGGTGTGTCATGCCAGATTGCAGGTGATGCCATGATTGATTGCTTGTCGAGGATCCTGAGGTTGCGCTCTAGGATACGTCCCAGCTAGAGTCCCTGCAGAGTGGAGTTCATCACAGTTGTCGTTGTTCCGCTGCTAGAATTTATTCCGCTTCGAGGTGTTCCGCTGCTAGCATAGAACTACCTGAGCAGGCGAAGTGTCGCCGTGCCCCTGTAACCTTTGTAATATTGGACCCTTGTACCCCGAGTATTTTTTAATAAAGAGCTGATTTGTTCTATGCCAAGCAGTGCCGTATTCCAGAAGACTTGATCTTTGGGCTGGAATACGGGGTGTTCCGGTCTCTCTGAGTCGGGGTGCCACAACGATTGGTATCAGAGCAGGTCTGGCTGTAGGACGCCCTAGTCAGCGCGAGCGCTAGAAACCGGTAGTATAGAGTCTAGACGGTTTGTTGCATTTGATTGCTGCATTTGTGTGTCGCATAGCATGCATATAGACTTATTACCCCCTCTGGTCCTTTTTACTCTGCATATTAGGTTTGTCTGAAGTCAAACTCTTCAAAGTTTGACCAAGTTTATACCAAAAAATATTAACATTCACATAACAACACCAATATCATTAGATCCATCTTGCAATATATTTTCATATTATATTTATTAGGTATTATAGATGTTAATATTTTCTAATATAAATTTGGTCAAACTTAGCAAAGTTTGACATCAGACAAATCTAATATGCGGAGTAAAAAGGACCGGAGGGAGTATATTGTCGTTAACGATCTTATCTTGTGAGTGTAGGTGGCATCGGTTTCGATCCACTACATGCACCCTCCAGTTGTGCACACTTGCTCGTTGGTGTTTGGTGTCATCTCTGTCCCATCGGAGTGATGCCGAGGTACCTAGTGGTGTCGATCACTTGCAGGATTGATGCACATGTATCACACCAATATTTATTCTCTTCATCCCCACCTATCGCTTCGGTGGTTGACATGTTTCCACCCCGGATCTGGCCATCCAACCCGCCGCTTTGGCAACACTTACTGGTCTTTGTTACCAGAAAAGGGCAATGTCAGCAAGACCATGTTTTCCACTGCTATCCTACCTTATCACCCATTCCCTAGACGAGTACGGGTCCCTTCCATACGCTAGATGATGATGTGGCCATGACATCCGTGTTCCGATACATGATCACCGAGTCTGTCCTCACCCTTGAGCCCACCCAGATTGTGGCACCCCAGCTCAGAGGGACCGGAATGCCCCGTATTCCAGCCCAGAAATGTCTTCTGGAATACGGCACTGCATGGCATAGAACAAATCAGCCTTTATTACAGGAGATAAGGTACAAAGGTTTGCTATTACAAAGGTTACACCGCACGGCAACACTACGCCTGCTAAGGTAGCTCTATGCTAGTAGCGGAACAACTCGTAGCAGCGGAACGACGACAACGGTGGTGAACTCCACTCCGCAGGGACTCTGGCTGGGACACGGCCTAGCTCGCACGAACGGGATCCACGACAAGCAATCAATCACAACATCACCTGCAAACTGGCATGATAAGCCAGGTGAGTACTTTGAATGTACTCGCAAGCTCACTACAACCAAAAGCATCAAGGCAAAACAACAACATAACATTTACAAGTTCACTTATTACTAACTACTATGAGGCGGAAGTAAATATTACTCAAGTAATAAGGTAAGGATAGAATCACTGGTGAACCATCATCTTGGTTCGCAAGGAACCATCTTGCTCTTGGCTACCTGGCCAAGCAACATATCCACTTGATCATTTTGTGATCAATACATCCTCGTGACCACCACATGATCACCTCATAACCCGATGATCAACCTCAAGATCATCCCAACCTCATCATCGAAAGCCTGCCAAACTGTTATTTGCTCACATACAACTATATATCATAATATAAGTCATTCCGTCATTGTGAGTGTTGATCGAATGGTGTGACCTACAACGAACTGTGTCCATGACCGAGGACGCGGCAATCAATAGTTTATACACTCTGCAGATGTTAGTACACTGTACCCACACTACGGAACTCATGGCCTCGTGCTCCCATTCAGGTGGACCAACGACGTTCCGACAAAACCAATCTATTGCATGACACCCTCCCGGCCACTCCCGACAAACTCCCCTTTGGGCTATGTCCTGGGTGGCCCCTGATGTCAACATGTGACATCCGCCACCTCTGTGGCTGCCACCGTCGTGGCCAACACAACAATCTTGTCCCACACGGGGACACCCGGGTACAACACAACTTGGGCACACAAGGTTATGACCGCCTACCGGGCCAGGGCAGCACGAGCACATAACCTTCCCTAGTTGGAGGCACCGGCGAGAGGCATCACAATAGACCGAATTAGGGCCTCCCCATCCAGGCAAGTGTGGCTGCACTAGTGAGCTCGATTCGGTGGCACCTGACCAACGGAATGACGGAATTTATCCCCAAGATATGTATGTGATAGAACGGTTACTCCAATGTTACATATCAACCTGTGATTCAAATCATGGCAATATACATCCAAAATTCAAAGCATAAAATATATCCATATCATTAGCACAATATTCAATATGACTATGAAAATAAGCATGACTACTGCTACTAGAAATCCCAATGTAACAAATCATCCACACTCTTCAAAATATAAGTCCTAGAGATCCAAGCATCATCATGGCAGTAACCAACTCACATATATCCAATCATAATGCCATGAATAAATCATTTCTAAATAATGCAATATTAAGCAAATTTAATTCAAATAAACCATGCATTGCATTGCAATCATGCAGATGGAGTGTGTGGCTTGCCTTGCTCCAAAAGAGAGGGGAAGAGCTCCTGGTCTTCACCAACTCACCACAACCACTCTAAAAATATTTTGCAAGCATTTAAGAATATACCATAAAGCAAATACTTCTGTCCAGAAATTCTAGACAGAAGATAAAAATACCAAATTCTACCAGAAAATAGAGGATTTCAAAAGAAAAACACTGCAAAAAGAATCAGTTCATTTGGACTTGTAGTTTAGGAGATATTCATGGTCAAAGTTTGAGTCAAACTGGATTTAAAATGAATTTCTGGAAATTCCAGAAAATCTCTGGAGGGGTGACGTCAAAGGCGTATTTTAGGAATACGCCTGCACTAACAAAACGCTTCGGCGCGGCTGGAGTCGCTGACCCGTGGGCCCCTGGGGTTCGATTTGAAGGGGGAAAAGAAGGAGGCAGAGACAGCGGGCTCACCGGCGATGAAATGGCGGCGAGGAGACCACAGAGGGGCTGGGCGTCGACGGGGATGGATCGGGCGGACCGAGACGGAGCTGCTCGTACCCGTGGCTCCGCTAGAGGTGGCCGGACGGCGTCGGCGTCTTCGTCTCCGGCGGCTGCAAGCCACGGGCTTCGGCAAGCTAGGCGACTCCGGCGAGGATAAGCTCGGGCGAGTTGCGGAGGAGGACTAGGGAAGAAGGGGAGCTCCTAGGTGGGCTTGGCTCGGCCGGAGAGGCACTGGAGGGAGCTGCCCACTGAGGAGGCTTAGCGGCTGAGCAGGCTGCCGGAGGGGAGGAAGAAGGAGCCTGCGGCTCGATTTCTTTGCTCGTGGTGTGATTGAGAGAGGGAGGTGATGGTTTATGAGGAGAGGCGAGCTCGGGGCTTGTTAAATAGGCGGGGAAGGAGGGCTCGGGCCGGTTGCCGCCGCGGCCAGAAGAGCAAACTCCGGCAAGGCAACAAGCACTAGCGGCTACAACAGTGAGCTCAGACAGCGGAGGAGGAAGAGGCTGAGAAGCGGGCCAGCACGCGGGGAGGCAGGAGGAGCAGGGCACACGCGGATGGGGCAGTCAGGCATGCGCGGCCACTGTTCCCGCATGCGCTCGGGCGTTTGGCTCATTCCGGCGAGCTCCTAGCAAGGGAGAACGGACCAGGGCGGCGAGGAGGAACTGGGGAAGAGCTGCGGTAGAGCTAGGTGACGAACGGAGGGGGTTTGGACGGTGGCCGGGCGGGGCCAAGGCGCAGAGCACGCGTACTGCAGCCAGCGCACACGCACTGGGCATGCCAGTGGCGCAGTCATCGCATGCACGAGCGCGAGCGCGACGACGAAGCCCAGACAAGCCTGTCCAGTGACAAATTCATCCATAGAGTAGTTACTTTGTGGTGATAGATCAACAAAAGAGCTTTTGGGGTGATCACGCACATCGCCCAAAGTTGGCAGCAGCAAACTTTTGCAACGTTCTGAGGTCAACTCATGAGGTAGAATGGTAAAAGAGTTTGTCACAAAGATTTGGGGTTGGAAGGACTACAGGATTGCAAAGGTTGAGGCAAAATGGACTAGGTTTGAGGGTGGATGCTTTGCAACTGCATTTCTGGTCCAGAAACTTGATCAGGAAGTAGCACTCACATGGGGTATTGTTTTGGGCTGAAAATTGGCATAAGACTATGATTTGGATATAATAAGCTACAGTAAAAATTTCACATCATTTGGCCAAGCCAAGATGGTACTTTCTTCACAATGGACTCCTTTGGCCAGAAACTTAGAAAAAATACTGGGAATTATTGGCTTGATGACATGGGCTCAAATTTGGTGGAGTGATGTTTAATAAGGATAAGAATGCTGGGGTAAATTTTTAGAAATTATGAAGCAATAAAAATTGTAGTTGCTTCACAAACTAAAAATATCACCAGAAACAAAGATTTGATGTTGAGCTCACATATATGATGGTAAAGAGGAGAAATTTGGTGGAGAGCAATTATTTGAGCTTATGAATGATCTTGCAAAATTTCAGCTCATTTGAATATTCCTAGCTAGCACTTCCTTCACAAATGTTTCCACTGGACAGGAACTTTGGAATTTTGCTCAGTGAGTTTGGCTTGGAAAATAAAGCTTAATTTTGTCCTAAGACCATCATTTGGGCATGAGAGGATGCACAAAAATTTAAAGGGCAATCCAGAAGAGATAAATAGCACTTCCTTCACAAATGTGCTACTCAGGACAAAATTGAAAATGAATATTCCTGAATTATTTTTGAACTAGGCAAGGAAAGGTCTTTGCACATTTGGAGAAGATATAATCCAAATGATTTATGAGAATTTTGTGGGAATTAAATACAAGGCAGAAATATAGGTTGCTTCATGACCTGAGTCAAATAGGGTCATCCCTTTAATAAGGAAAGGAATGTTTCCTAAGGAACGAATTTTGGGATTGGGTTAGAATGGAAATATTCATGATCTTGGAAAAGACGCAAGGGTGAAGCACTACTTTGGAGGGAAGGAAATGGAGATCTCCCAGGTTTTAAGTCCAAAGAACTGCTCCAAAAAGAAAACCAGAGCCAAAATCAAATAAAACCAAAAGAAAAAGAATGGGCCAAAAATCGGGGTGTTACAAACCTAGCCCCTTACAAAAATCTTGTCCTCGAGATTTGGTTGCTCAGGGAACAAATATGACTATGACTTGAGGAAACCGTTTCCAACTCGGGAGTCCTTTCTCCTTTGTATATTGTTCCCTTAGAATTACCCATGATCAGATTTTCTGCCTCTGAGATGATTGACTTCACTTTCTGACCAATCTTTTCTCATACGTCAAACTTTATGCTGACTTAGCGGGGTTCCTGTCTGCCAATAACATATGGAGAATAAATTTCCCGTGCACACGAAACCTTTGTATCTCTTCCCTTGGTTTGCTCAAATAGATGTGTATCTTCCTGGTTGAATCATTGCTGAGAATCATAGTTGTTCTTTTAACGAGACCTGACTGCCCGCGAATGATACCGTGGTATCTAGATTCGTCTCTCCGCCTGAGCTTGCAGGTCGCAAATCATAGCATCTCAAGTCTTGACTGACGGTTGCGCTGCCGGGCAAATATTTCTTGTGTCCAGTTGTCCTTGTATTCAGTTCTGCCATTAAAAGCATCCGATCTGAGCATTGTCTTACCCATATTGTTACCCGTGTTACAGGGTGGTGAGATACTTTATTCTGGTTGCGGTGGTCACCATGCTGACGCGACTGAGGAGTTCTTGCAATTGATGAGACATACTTGGATATGTCATACTGACCCTTCTACACAGGCATAACCGGCAAAACAAATTATCGTGAGACCCTTATGGAACAGGATAGACCTCGGAGTGCACGTCCATGTTGCTCTTTATGGAACCATGTTCTCAATCTGACTTGGGTACCCGGACCCTGTTGGTCGCGAGGTAAGTATCCCGTTTCTGCTGTTGGGCTTACTCTTTGATTGTCAGTACTTTATGTGTCGGAATCTCTCGCAAAAAGTGCTGGGTCTCATTTATTTATTCTTGGTTCTCTTTGGGACCATAGTTGTTGTTGGTGCAATATTTTATTATCATCCCTTGTTCTTGCGTATGAAGCGAATTCTCATACCATATAGTTGGTACAGAGGGCGTTATTCAGGCTGACCAAGCCAGGTTGCAACAAGAGTCCGTGATACTCCCCGTTTCGGTGCTGAAAAACTGACCTTTGTAGTTGTTGCCAAACCGTTGTTTCAGGCTTATCTGCCTCACCATTTGTTGCTTCCCATGAAATGTACTTCTGACCTTGCCTTTCCTGTCATGATTTATGGAGTTGTTGCATCCTGACCTTCTTTTGGTAGATATATGTGAACAGAGTGATATCCTTGTATAAGTGACTTGCATGATTTGAGGTGCATGTTCCCCATTTATTCAGAAATCTGGAGTTATACAGGGTTTCTGGAGCAGACCTATGTCCTGACTGACTTCTGCCAATGTTGTTGCGGACCAAATTCTGAAGTTGCCTTATACTGTCGATTTACTGTGTAATATCTTGTAGCAATACTGATGACGGTGTGTAATGCCGTACTGAAGAAAACTGGATTGCTTTGCTAGAAAAAGGCTGGATACCTTACTATTGAAGCTGTAGTCATGGTAGCGTGCTGGAGAAGGCTGGGTTCCGTGCCTAAGAAGCTTCTCCTTGGGTTGCTTACTGGGGAAGATTCATTTCCTTATGCTAGAAGGTTGCATCAGGATATCTTACTGTGGAAGACTGGGTATCTTGGGCCAGAAGCTGTTCATATGTTGCACAGAGGAAACTTGAGTAGACTTGCATCATAAGCTTCTTCTGGTACCGTGTGGGGTAAGGCTGAGCTCATTAGACCCGAAGATTCATACTATGATCCGCGGACTGAATCCTGTATATTATACCCATAACATATGCTGGTTATGTGTACGAGAAGCATTGCCTGTCTATCTTTCTAGTGGAAAGTTGAACTCTTAGCCCCCTTCTGTCTTTCTTGCGTAGGGTAACATTTCTCCAATTCCACCTGGGGCTGAAATAAAACTTTATATATATCCATACCTTCGCTAGAAAAACAGATTGTTAACCCTGCACTTGACTTGTCTTCCCACTGGCTTGATCATCACTACTGTTAAGCTTGCACAACTGCTGTAAATTTGGTGTTGATCATTTATCTTCCAATATATTGCAGTCAACTGGGATTGACGTACTATTTAGCTGAGCTTCCAAATAACTGAGATCCTCATTTCCTCTTTGGGTCCGAAGGTGATTGATGAGCAACTTTCGTAAGGGGAAAATAAGGTAACACCAAAGGCCCAAAAGAGAAACCAAAGGGAACAAACCAATCGAACAACGGTACATAACAGACATATAAGCATCCATAAGAGACTCTGCATTCATTACTACTCGGTACTCATCACAATAAGCATGCTACTACCACTGATGCAATATGAGCTAAACGGGTACTACTGCACTACGAACAAACTAAAGTTGGGTGGTTGACGAATCGGCTGGTGGAGGGGTGGGTGGGTCCGTTGATGCTGGGGGTGCAGAAGTCGAGGGAGGAGGCAATGGGTGCGGAACCATTGCAGCACCGAGCAGTCTCCTGGCCTGGGTCGCGTCCCGAACTAATTCCGCAATCAGCATATACTCGGCTGCCATGAAGCGAGTCATGGACGGAATGGCCACATCATCATCAGGGCGTGTGGAGGGGAACCTGATCCGCCTGGGGCTCTCGGCTAAGGTAGGATAGTAGGAGTAAGCACGGTTTTCTTGCATCACCAGCTCCTGATGACGAAGACCCGTGATTCCTGCCAGGGCTGCGAGTTGAACTGCGCGATCTGGAGTAGCACCATATCCGCCATGGAATCTGTAAGTACATCTTCCGATAGGGATCTTGGCTTCCAGAAAAACATGGGCATAATACTCCAGTAATCCGCCTCCAAGTAGCATCTCAAAGACTTGGTACTGTGGCATTTCTCCATTGAGATAGAGACTATGCCATGCATCACGAAGTAGGGATGCGAAGCTGAGCGGTGCAGGGGCTGCGTTGAACTCAATAGGAAGGGTGGCCATCTACACTGAGGGAATAGATGGTCATAAGAAAGACGGAATCTATATGCATGCTATGCAACAACCAAGTGCAGCAACCAAATGCAACAAACAACCAGGACTCTATACTACCGGTTTCTAACGCTCGCGCTGACTAGGGCGTCCTACACCCAGACCTGCTCTGATACCAACAGTTGTGGCACCTCGGCTCAGAGGGACCGGAATGCCCCGTATTCCAGCCCAGAAATGTCTTCTGGAATACGGCACTGCATGGCATAGAACAAATCAGCCTTTATTACAGAAGATAAGGTACAAAGGTTTGCTATTACAAAGGTTACACCGCACGGCGACACTATGCCTGCTAAGGTAGCTCTATGCTAGTAGCGGAACAACTCGTAGCAGCGGAACGATGACAATGGTGGTGAACTCCACTCCGCAGGGACTCTGGCTGGGACACGGCCTAGCTCGCACGAACAGGATCCACGACAAGCAATCAATCACAACATCACCTGCAAACTGGCATGATAAGCCAGGTGAGTACTTTGAATGTACTCGCAAGCTCACAACAACCAAAAGCATCAAGGCAAAACAGCAACATAGCATTTACAATTTCACTTATTACTAACTACTATGAGGCGGAAGTAAATATTACTCAAGTAATAAGGTAAGGATAGAATCACTGGTGAACCATCATCTTGGTTCGCAAGGAACCATCACGCTCTTGGCTACCTGGCCAAGCAACATATCCACTTGATCACTTTGTGATCAATACATCCTCATGACCACCACATGATCACCTCATAACCCGATGATCAACCTCAAGATCATCCCAACCTCATCATCGAAAGCCTGCCAAACTGTTATTTGCTCACATACAACTATAAATCATAATATAAGTCATTCTGTCATTGTGAGTGTTGATCGAATGGTGTGACCTACAACGAACTGTGTCCATGACCGAGGACGCAGCTATCGATAGTTTATACACTCTGCAGAGGTTAGTACACTGTACCCATATTACGGAACTCATGGCCTCGTGCTCCCATTCGGGTGGACCAACGACGTTCCGACAAAACTAATCTATTGCATGACACCCTCCCGGCCACTCCCGACAAACTCCCCTTTGGGCTATGTCCTGGGTGGCCCCTGATGTCAACATGTGACATCCGCCACCTCTGTGGCTGCCACCGTCGTGGCCAACACAACAATCTTGTCCCACACGGGGACACCCGGGAACAACACAACTTGGGCACACAAGGTTATGACCGCCTACCGGGCCAGGGCAGCATGAGCACATAACCTTCCCTAGTTGGAGGCACCGGCGAGAGGCATGACAATAGACCGAATTAGGGCCTCCCCATCTAGGCAAGTGTGGCTGCACTGGTGAGCTCGATTCGGTGGCACCTGACCAACGGAATGACGGAATTTATCCCCAAGATAGGTATGTGATAGAACGGTTACTCCAATGTTACATATCAACCTGTGATTCAAATCATGGCAATATCCATCCAAAATCCAAAGCATAAAATATATCCATATCATTAGCACAATATTCAATATGACTATGAAAATAAGCATGACTACTGCTACTAGAAATCCCAAAGTAACACATCATCCACACTCTTCAAAATATAAGTCCTAGAGATCCAAGCATCATCATGGCAGTAACCAACTCACATATATCCAATCATAATGCCATGAATAAATCATTTCTAAATAATGCAACATTAAGCAAATTTAATTCAAATAAACCATGCATTGCATTGCAATCATGCAGATGGAGGGTGTGGCTTGCCTTGCTCCAAAAGAGAGGGGAAGAGCTCCTGGTCTTCACCAACTCACCACAACCACTCTAAAAATATTTTGCAAGCATTTAAGAATATACCATAAAGAAAATACTTTTGTCCAGAAATTCTAGACAGAAGATAAAAATACCAAATTCTACCAGAAAATAGAGGATTTCAAAAGAAAAAATACTGCAAAAAGAATCAGTTCATTTGGACTTGTAGTTTAGGAGATATTCATGGTCAAAGTTTGAGTCAAACTGGATTTAAAATGAATTTCTGGAAATTCCAGAAAATCTCTGGAGGGGTGACGTCGAAGGCGTATTTTAGGAATACGCCTTTACTAACAAAACGCTTCGGCGCGACTGGAGTCGCTGACCCGTGGGCCCCTGGGGTTCGATTTGAAGGGGGAAAAGAAGGAGGCAGAGATGGCGGGCTCACCGGTGATGAAATGGCGGCGAGGAGACAACAGAGGGGCTGGGCGTCGACGGGGATGGATCGGGCGGACCGAGACAGAGCTGCTCGTACCCGTGGCTCCGCTAGAGGTGGCCGGACGGCGTCGGCGTCTTCGTCTCCGGCGGATGCAAGCCACGGGCGTCGGCGAGCTAGGCGACTCCGGCGAGGATAAGCTCGGGCGAGTTGCGGAGGAGGACTAGGGAAGAAGGGGAGCTCCCAGGTGGGCTTGGCTCTGCCGGAGAGGCACTGGAGGGAGCTGCCCACAGAGGAGGCTTAGCGGCTGAGCAGGCTGCCGGAGGGGAGGAAGAAGGAGCCCGCGGCTCGATTTCTTTGCTCGTGGTGTGATTGAGAGAGGGAGGTGATGGTTTATGAGGAGTGGCGAGCTCGGGGCTTCTTAAATAGGCGGGGAAGGAGGCCTCGGGCCGGTTGCCGCCGCGGCCAGAAGAGCAAACTCCGACAAGGCGACAAGCACCAGCGGCTGCAACAACGAGCTCGGACAGCGGAGGAGGAAGAGGCTGAGAAGCAGGCCAGCACGCGGGGAGGCAAGAGGAGCAGGGCACGCGCGGCTACTGTTCCCGCATGCGCTCGGGCGTTTGGCTCGTTTCGGCGAGCTCCTAGCGGGGGAGAACGGACCCGGGCGGCGAGGAGGAACTGGGGAAGAGCTACGGTAGAGCTAGGTGGCGAACGGAGGGGGTTTGGACGGTGGCCGGGCGGGGCCGAGGCGCAGAGCACGCGTACTGCAGCCAGCGCACGCGCACTGGGCATGCCAGTGGCGCAGTCACCGCGTGCACGAGCGCGAGCGCGACGACTAAGCCCAGACAAGCCTGTCAAGTGACAAGTCCATCCATAGAGTAGTCACTTTGTGGTGATATATCAACAAAAGAGCTTTTGGGGTGATCAGGCACATCGCCCAAAGTTGGCAGCAGCAAACTTTTGCAACGTTCTGAGGTCAACTCATGAGGTAGAATGGTAAAAGAGTTTGTCACAAAGATTTGGGGTTGGAAGGACTACAGGATTGCAAAGGTTGAGGCTAAATGGACTAGGTTTGAGGGTGGATGCTTTGCAACTGCATTTCTGGTCCAGAAACTTGATCAGGAAGTAGCACTCACATGGGGTATTGTTTTGGGCTGAAAATTGGCATAAGACTATGATTTGGATATAATAAGCTACAGTAAAAATTTCTCATCATTTGGCCAAGCCAAGATGGTACTTTCTTCACAATGGACTCCTCTGGCTAGAAACTTAAAAAAATTACTGGGAATTATTGGATTGATGACATGGGCTCAAATATGGTGGAGTGATGTTTAATAAGGATAAGAATGCTGGGGTAAATTTTCAGAAATTATGAAGCAATAAAAATTGTAGTTGCTTCACAAACTGAAAATATCACCAAAAACAAAGATTTGATGTTGAGCTCACATATATGATGGTAAAGAGCAGAAATTTGGTGGAGAGCAATTATTTGAGCTTATGAATGATCTTGCAAAATTTTAGCTCATTTGAATATTCCTAGCTAGCACTTCCTTCACAAATGTTTCCACTGGACAGGAACTTTGGAATTTTGCTCAGTGAGTTTGGCTTGGAAAATAAAGCTTAATTTTGTCCTAAGACCATCATTTGGGCATGAGAGGATGAACAAAAATTTAGAGGGCAATCTAGAAGAGATAAATATCACTTCCTTCACAAATGTGCTACTCAGGACAGAATTGAACATGAATATTCCTGAATTATTTTTGAACTAGGCAAGGAAAGGTCTTGGCACATTTGGAGAAGATATAATCCAAATGATTTATGAGAATTTTGTGGGAATTAAATACAAGGCAGAAATATAGGTTGCTTCACGACCTGAGTCAAATAGGGTCATTCCTTTAATAAGGAAAGGAATATTTCCTAAGGAAAGAATTTTGGGATTGGGTTAGAATGGAAATATTCATGATCTTGGAAAAGACGCAAGGGTGAAGCACTACTTGGGAGGGAAGGAAATGGAGATCTCCCAGGTTTTAAGTCCAAAGAACTGCTCCAAAAAGAAAACCAGAGCGAAAACCAAATAAAACCAAAAGAAAAAGAAAGGGCCAAAAATCGGGGTGTTACACAGATGCAACCGGTGCTGAGCTAGTGCTTGGTGTAGCTCTGTTTACACCAACCTCTCCACACGTTGATTCACTTTCGTGCACACCGTCATAGCATGCTAAATCGTAGTACCGGAGTTTCCTCGAGAATTGTGTGCTTAAGTAGGCATGCATAGTGAGGTGAATAGCTGTGATATGTGATGTTGCTTGTATGAAATCTTAATGCTTTGTGTTCTTTTGTTTCAGTCATTTCTTTTGTTTCTTTCTTTGGGCCTTCGGTGTTACCTTATTTCCCCTTCTGAAAGTTGCTCATCAACCGACACCGGACTCGAAGAATCAGTGAGGCTTTCAAATATTTTGAAGCTCAGCTAAACAGTATGGAATTATCAGTGGACTGCATTGTATTGGGAATATCTGGTTGAATGCAAATGATATTCTGGATTGACTATCAGCATCAAGCCTACCTCAGTGTGCAACCATCACGGCAGTAATAATTAAACCAGCTAGAAGACGATTTGTGCCCAAGGCCAACTGTGTATTTCGAGACAAAGAAGGAACATCAAGGGTACGTATATATGGCATTCAGTCAGCATATCACAGTGAGAAGCTTCTGGTATAAGCAACCCAGTCTTCTTCCGCAAGCTACCAAAGAAGCTTATGACGCAAGATTCCACAGTCTTCATCAGTACGATATGTGGATAGCTTCCAGTGTAAGATACTCAGTCTTCTTTGGTAAGCCACAGCAGAAAGCTTCCGGCATAAGGCACCGAATCTTCCTCAGTAAGCAACCAAGGGAGAAGCTTCTGAAGCATAGTACCCAGTCTTCTTCAGCAAGCTATCCTGGCAAAATCTTCGAGCATAAGCTATCCAGTCTTCCTTAGTATGCTACTCTCACATAGCTTCCAACACAAGCTATCCAGTCCTCGTCAGTACCGCACTACCAACAGTTATTGTCATTGGTACAAGATATTACACAGTGAGTTGGCAGCATGTGGCAGTACATCTCAAGGGTCAATCCCACAATAGTTTGGTCAAAAATACAAGCTAGTCAGGACACAAGCATCTGCCTCAGAAATCAAATGTCCAGCCACACATACTTCCATATATTGTGAGCATGCAGTCAAGGCCATGCAAGCCACTAATACGATGATGCAAGCACGGTGAGAATCTGACAACCACATGAGTATGCAAAAGGAAGAAAGCCAGTTATACACCTCAGTGGGTTGCAAGGACTGACAAGCTATGAAGTAAGACAATCTGGAACCACAATCTGGACAGTGGATATCAAGGCCAGCTTCCTCACACCCGACAAAGTGCTATCATTAACCTCTGTCACTGTCATGTATGATTAACCGCAACAGTGAGCTCTATACAAGTAACTGTGAACCGGGTTTCTTACCTTTCCTGGTAACGGCACCACGCCTGTGTTCTGAGCTGTTTTCGGCAGTCCAGGGTGGATGCCGACTTTATATTTCTCTTTTCAACAACTGGCCGTGTTCTGAGCTGCGTTTCGGCCGTCTCGGGCAGCTATTGAGTTTCTTTTTGTAGCAGTGACCCTATGCTTTGAGCTGTTCTTCGGCCATCTTAGGGAACTGTTACATTCTTCTTATCAACACTGCCTCATGCTCTGAGCTGCTTTTCAGCCGTCGGGAGCCATGGTTGAGTTATTTCAGTAATGTCCCAGATCTGAGTTGTAAAGATCGTTCTGGTGGCTACTGATTTATTTGCCGATTTCATGCAAAGGTTCGGATGATCATTGCCCTACAGTTAGAGCTTGAGAGATGATAAACTTGCCAGTCAAGCATTGTTGCACGATCATAAGAAAAGGATAAGGATAAGGTATGCTTGCCGGAATATTGCACCTGATAGTATCTATGGTCACACGAAGGATTGAGGACATATATGGCCAAGCTCTTTCAGTAAAAGATTCAGAAAAAGGGAACAATAATGAAGGAGCAAGACCGGCAATACAGGTATGAAAATCGTTGCAGGAACAACACGGTACGGATACCCAAGACAGTATGATTCCATATCAATCACCAAGGATATACACCCAAGAGGGTTATGATTCTCAGCATTGTTTCGAACCAGGAGGACATGCACCTACTTGAGTAACCCGAGGCAATGATTAAAGGTTTCATGCCCACCGAGGAAATTTGTACACAACTCCATTGACTACTATCGGTGTTGGATGGAAGAATGTCACGTCAATTGGAAATCACTCCAGTACTTGCGAGAAGAGCACATATTTCAGTCATGATAATATATCAAACAAGCAGCAGACATAAAAGAGTTGAAGTCAGAGTAAGGATGAACATATGAAGGAAGACCTGTCAGAATGTTGGGTACGGTGAAGCAAACCACCTCCGAGCAAGGTAATCAGATCATATGAAATTCAGTGGGAACATCATATGAAGGAAAAAGGATACCCAAGTTGGAAACGGTTTCCTTAAGTCAGAATATTCATACTTGTT
Organism: Elymus sibiricus; assembly: GCA_039707655.1. Classification (NCBI taxonomy): domain Eukaryota; kingdom Viridiplantae; phylum Streptophyta; class Magnoliopsida; order Poales; family Poaceae; genus Elymus; species Elymus sibiricus. The sequence goes on along the minus strand of CM077674.1, from coordinate 322,884,235 downwards.
CCCTGAGCAACCAAATCTCGAGGACGAGATTTATCGTAAGGGGGGTAGGTTTGTAACACCCCGATTTTTGGCCCTTTCTTTTTCTTTTGGATTTCTTCAAAAAAAAATTTGGAGTTCTTTTTCCAAGGCTATGTGGTCTTGAAACCTGGGAAGATCTTCTCTCCTGCAACTTCCTAGTGGCTTGTCATTCTCAAATCTATCCCAAGGCCATGTCATTTCCATCTTAGCCCAACCCTAATTTTTATTTCTTGGGAATATTCCTTTTTCTATTAAAGGAATAACCCTGTTTGCCCTAGGTTGTGAAGCAACCTATATTTCTGTCATTTCAAAAATTCCCACAAAATTCTCATAAACTATTTGGATCATATCTTCCACAAATAAGTCAAAACCCATCCTTGCCTAGTTCAAAAATAATTCAGGAATATTCATTTCCTATTCTGTCCAGTATGGCACTTTGTGAAGGAAGTGCTATTTATATTTTCTTTATTGCCTTCAAAAATTTTGTGCACTCTCTCATATCCAAATTATTGCATCATGCCAAAATTCAGCCTCATTTACCTAGTAAATATTCCTCAGAAAATTTCCAAAGTTTTTGATCAGAGAGAAGCTTTGTGAAGGAAGTACTACCTAGGCTTATCCAAATGAGTTTAAATTTTGGTAGATCATTAATATGCTCAAAGAATTACTCTCCACAAAATTTGAGCTCCATCCAACTATCTATGTGAGCACACCTTCAAATCTTGGTTTCTGGTGATAATTTCAGTTTGTGAAGCAACTATATTTTATATTGCTTAAAAAATTCTGAAATTAATCCAGGACCTAAACATCCATATATCCATTGAGCATGACAAAATTCACATCATTTTGCCAAGTAATATTCCCCACAAAATTCCCCCAAGTTCCTGTCCAATGAGGAGCATTGTGAAGGAAGTACCATTTATACTTATCCAAATGGGATGAAATTTTTATGGTGCCTTCATATGCCCAAATGATCACACTCCACCAAATTTCAGATCAATCAAAGCATCCATGTGAGTGCTACTTCATGATGTAGTTTCTGGACCAGTTTTTGCAGTTGTAAAGCAACTATGTAAAATACTGGTCCAAATCTCTTCAAAATCGACAGGATCATAGTCGTTCCTACTCTAAACCCCTGAGACATCCTGGTTAGCTCTTATCCCCTCTAATTTGATCACTATTTCATGCCTAAGTTTGCAACAGCAAACTTCAGTCAATCACTCCCATCAGCTCACAGTGGTTTTCTTCGATCCATCACCTCAGGAAGGACCCACTTAGGAAGGACTACATGCTAGACATCTTGTGGTTGGCCAGAATGCATTGCGTGCGCCTGTGCACGCGGTGACCACGCGGCTTGGCACGCCAAAAGTGTGCTCTAGACTTCGGGACCCCTCTGCCGCCGCCCAAACGCCGTCCTCGCGACACCGCGGCATGTCCACTTCGTTGCCCTCACTCTCCTGCCCTCACTCTCCTGCCTCCAGCACCGAATGAACCCCCCTAGACCTCTCTCCCCCTCTGTGTGTGCGCACGCGCACGCGGTCGTGCCAGGGGCATCAACTTCGCGCTCCCGTCGGCATCCGGCGAGGGCATCAGTGCCATGGCTATTTAAGCCCACCCGAGACCCTCCTCTCCTCACCACCGGCCTCCTCTCCCACCTAGCACCCCCCTAGCCACTCGAACGAGCTCGAGGAGATCTCTCTCCTCCGCATGGTCTCCACGGCTGCCGCTCGGCTCCACTTAAATTCACGCAATGCTGGCCTCCCCTCTCCCTCCTAAACCCACCGGGGTTCTTCCCTAGCCTCCCCGAAGCTTCCCCGATCCCCAGCCCCTCCTCCAGTGGCTCGTGGCCGTGAGCTCACTGGTGCCTGACGCCGCCGCCCGCCGTGGCCGATGGTACGCTCTCCTCCGCCCTCTTCGGGGTCCGTGCTACCCCTAGACGGGTGCGCCTCAGCGAGACGAGCACGCCGGTGGTCGGAGCACGGCGAACGGTGGCCGGAGCTGCCGGCAGTCGCCGCCAAACGCAAAACGGATGTTTATTTGAATGTTTAGAGGTGGCACATGCAAATTTACTTGGAGCAGCAGAGTAATACTGCATATAGGTAGATATAGTGGACTTATCTGGAACAACTTTGGTTTAAGGATTGTGGATGCACAAGCAGAATTCCCGCTTAGTACAAAGTGAAGGCTAGCAAATAGGTTGAGAAGCAACCAACTAGAGAGCGAAAACGGTCATGATCATGCATTGAGAATAATTAACATTGAATACTAGCATGCGTAGAATATAATCACCCTAAACATAAATATCATGGAGGCTATGTTGGTTTTGAATCAACTACATGTGTGAACATGCGCCAAGTCAAGCCACTCAAAACATTCAGAGGAGGATACCATGTTAACATACTACATCATAACCATTTTAATGCATGTTGACATCCAAGATAAATCATTATCCCCTCCTAGTTACTTAAGCATGGCATGAGCAACTATAATCTCTAATTGTCATCACAAACATGTTTACTCATAATATGATGAATCGTGGATACTGAGTTAAACATATTTAGAAAAACAAAAACAAGAAGAGTTCATACCAGCTTTTCCTTGCCACAGTCACTTCATCAAATCATCGTCATTATTGCCTTTCACTTGCACGACCGAATGATGAGAAAATAATAGTAGTGCAAGTGTGCCGTGGACTAAGCTGGAATCTGCAAACATTTTATTCAAGGGAGAAGACAAGGTAATATTGGCTCTTCGTTAGATCAACAATAAAGCTTATGAGAACCACTCAACATTTTCATCGTGGTCTTCTCCCTACTACGACTCAATGAAAAGAAAAGAAATTCAGAGAAACACACTGAAATATTTTTGGAGTTTTTAGTTTTTCTGAAGAAAGCAAATTAAAGAAGAAAAACGAAAAGCGAGAAAACTATTTACACAGGAGAACTCCCAACAAGCAAAAGAAGAAACGAGAAATCTTTTTGGGTTTTCTTTTAATATTACGAACTAACAAACAAGAAAGAAAAACCGAAAAGAAGCAAGAAATATTTTTGGGTTTTTGAAGTTTTTCAAACACAAGAAGAAAGCGAGAATAAAACTAACATGGATATACAATGAAAAAGTATGAACACCGACAACTGAAATGAATGTGTGAACATGAATGTAATGTCGGTGAGAGATACGTACTCCCCCAAGCTTAGGCTTTTGGCCTAGCTTGGTAATCACCACCCGTAGTATCCATCAGGACCGGGCGGATAGTACTGGGGCGGAGGTATCTGAGGGTCCCACTGCTGGACCTCGTTCTCCGCTGCTGCCAGCTCATTCCTGTAAGCTGTGATGTCTGCTGGCATGATGGTGTATCCATTCCTGGCATGAGAGTCAAACAAAGAAGGTGCAGGCAACGGAATAATTTCACGAGTTGTCTTGCTAAAAACCAGGTTATAACGAATATATTGAGGAGGTTCAGGTTCATCAATAAAGTGGTGATCGATCATGCACTGTTGGTCTAAATAAACCTTGGGCAACAAGTGGTCATTTGGGCGGATAGCAACATTAAAATGTTTCGCAAGACGCGAAGCATAAATACCGCCATGGATTTTACCCTTAGTTCTGTTGGTGTGTAAACGGTGTGCAATGATAGCTCCCAAGCTAAAAGTGTTATCACCGTAAATAGCACGGCGCAAGATGGCGAGGTCAGGGGCACTGAGCGTACCACCTTCCTCCCTGGTAGTCAAACATTTCCCTATGAATAAAGCAAAGTAGTGCACAGCAGGAAAATGTAAGCTAGTAACACGGGCCTTTGAAACGCCCCTAAATTCCCCCACAGTCAAAGTGCGAAGGAAGTCCTCGAATTCCTCAGGCCGAAGCTCCCTCAAATCCCCATCAGAAGGGATCAAGCATATCTCACAAAACTCATCTAGCGTTAACTCATGATGTTCAGCATATAAATCGAAACGCACCATGGGGACATCGAGCCTATGCATAAAATAAAAAATTTACAGAAAGGAATTTGTAAGGATGTAGTGCTGGTCACACTCATCTGCGAGGAAGTTGGTCAACCTGGCGTTCGCAACAAATTGAGCGAACTCCTGACGGAACCCGGCTTCGTTCATGAAGGTGTTGTGCGGCCACTCGCACGGTCGGACCTCCGTCCTTCGCGGGATGTTAAGGTCGTGGTCATGGTCATCCTCAAGGGCACCCTTGGAGCTCCGACGCAACAAACTCCTCCGAAGAAAGTTCATTTTTCCTAAGAACAAATTTCTGAAACAATTTGGACCACAAAAAGACGTTAACGAAACTTCACAAGATTGATAGCAACTACTCATACAAGTGCCTAGAGGCCATATCAAGCATTCAAACTACTTAGAACTCAAAGAAATTGGCATGCAAGCTCATTTTCAGTAGCACCAATAGCAGCAATTTATGCAAAATATAATCCACTAAAGCAAAAACTAATTGGAGCAATGGGAGAGTCACATACCAAGGAGCAATCCCTCAAAACAGTTTCGAAAACGGAGCTCCGAGCAAAGAGATCGAAAATCTCAGGTTTGGGAGCAAGAACACGAGAGAGAGAGCTACTGTGATTTTTTTCTGGAGGTAGGTGATGAAGTGGGCTGAATGGATAAGTGAGTGGGTCCCTGTGGGACCCATAAGGCACTTTGCCGCGCCCGGGGGGGTAGCAGCGCCCTGCTGCCTTGTGGGCAGCAGGTGCACCCCCTGGGTTGTTTTCAGTGCCAAAAATTCTTATATATTCCAGAAAAAATCATGTCAAAATTTTATTGCATTCTGAGCATTTTTATTTTTTGGTCATTTTTATTGCATGGATAATTCAGAAAACGGGATAATCATGGCATTTTATTTTATTAAACTATTAATTAATAGAGAGCAAAAGGTAGGTACAGAAAGTTGTGCTTACTAAATTCATCGACCACATGCCCTTCAAAAAGAATCCATTAATAAGGTTGATCAAGTCTTATTAACAAACTATTCTGAGTGACATGAAACCGAAGAATTTTCGTATAACACTAAGTTACCTCAACGGGGATATGCATCTCCCCAACAATGAGAATTTCATATTCCTTTTTGACAGTAGGAAGAGGAAATTTGAATCCCCCAATAGTGATTGTCGAAACCTTTTCAATACAATTGATACCATTCACTGAAGTTTGTTTCTTTGGGAAATAAACCGTATGCTCATTACCATTGACATGAAAAGTGACCTTGCTTTTGTTGCAATCAATAACAGCCCCTGCAATATTCAAAAAGGGTCTTCCAAGGATAATCAACATATTGTCGTCCTCGGGCATATCAAGTATAACAAAGTCCGTCAAGATAGTAACATTTGCAACAACAACGGGCACATCCTCGCAAATTCCAATAGGTATAGCAGTAGATTTATCAGCCATTTGCAAAGATATTTCAGTAGGTGTGAGTTTATTCAAATCAAGTCTTCTATATAAAGAGAAAGGCATAACACTCACACCGGCTCCCAAATCACATAAAGCAGTTTTGACATAACTCCTTTTAATGGAGCATGGTATAGTAGGTATTCCCGGATCTCCTAACTTTTTAGGTACTCCACCCTTAAAAGAATAATTTGCAAGCATGGAGGAAATTTCAGCTTCAGGTATCTTTCTTTTATTAGTGACAATATCTTTCATATATTTAGCATAGGGAGACATTTTCAACATATCAATCAAGCGAGTGCGCAAAAAGACAGGTCTAAGCATTTCAACAAAGCGCTCAAAGTCTTCAACATCCTTATTTTTAGATGGTTTAGTGGGAAAAGGCATAGGTTTTTGAACCCATGGTTCTCTTTCCTTTCCATGTTTTCTAGCAACAAAGTCTCTTTTATCATATCTTTTATTCTTAGGAGGTGGGTTATCAAGATCAACAGCAAGTTCTATTTCTATATCATTATTTGGTTGAGCATCAACATGAACATCTTCATTTTCATTACCATTCTCATTATCTCTAGGTGTATGTTCATTACCAGATTGTGTCTCAGTATCAGAAATAGAAACATCATTTTGATTCTCAGGAGGTTTTTCTATCTCAGGTTCACTAGGAGCATGCAAAGTCCTATCATTTTTCTTTTTCTTTTTCTTCTTAGGTGGACTAGGTGCATCAATATTATTTCTTTGAGAATCTTGTTCAATTCTTTTAGGATGACCTTCAGGATACAAGGGCTCTTGAGTCATTCTACCTCCTCTAGTAACAACTCAAACAGCATGGTCATTCTTTTTTTTATTCATCTCACCTAGCAAATCATTTTGTGACTTAGCAATTTGTTCTAGCTGAGTCTGAACCATAGAAGCATGTTTACTCAAGCATTTAACATCATTAGCAGTTCTAAACATCAAATCACTCAAGCGTTCAATCATGATGGCATTCCATTTCAGTTGATTGCTAACATACAAATTAAAGTGTTCCTGTTTAATGATGTAATTATCGAATTCATATAGGCATTGACTAGCAGATTTATTATACGGAATATCACCTACATCAAATCTAGTGAGAGAATTTACCTCCACTACCTGTGTCGGGATGTCAAGACCATGTATTTCTTCAATAGGTGGTAAGTTCTTAACATCTTTAGGTTTAATACCTTTTTCCTTCATAGATTTCTTAGCTTCTTGCATATCTTCAGGACTGAGGAATAGAATACCTCTCTTCTTCGGAGTTGGCTTAGGTGGTGGTTCAGGAAGTGTCCAAGCATTGGCATTTGTCAACATATTATTCAATAACACTTTAGCCTGTCCAACAGTTCGTTCCCTGAAAACACAACCAGCACAACTATCTAGGTAGTCCCTAGAAGCATCGGTTAGTCCATTATAAAAGATATCAAGTATTTCATTCTTCTTAAGAGGATGATCAGGCAAAGCATTAAGTAATTGGAGAAGCCTCCCCCAAGCTTGAGGGAGATTCTCTTCTTCAATTTGCACAAAGTTAAATATTTCCTGTAAAGCAGCTTGTTTCTTATGAGCAGGAAAATATTTTTCAGAGAAGTAATATATCATATCCCGGGGACTACGCACACAACCAGGAGCAAGAGTATTAAACCATTTCTTCGCATCACCCTTTAATGAGAAAGGAAACAACTTAAGAATATAGTAGTAATGAATTGTCTCCTCATGAGCAAATAAAGTGGCAATATCATTCAACTTAGTAAGGTGTGCCACAACAGTTTCAGTTTCATAACCATGAAAAGGATCAGATTCAACCAAAGTAATTAACTCAGGATCGACAGAGAATTCATAATCTTTATCAGTAACAAATATAGGAGAGGTAGCAAACTTAGGATCGTATTTCATTCTCTCCCTCATAGATTTTTCTTTCATTTCAACAAGCAATTTTATAACCTCATCTCTATCATTACAAGCAAGAATGGCTCTAGCCGTCTCCCTATCAAAGACATGTTCATCAGGTGATTCAACTCTAGTAGGAGAGCTAGGCATAATAGGTGAATCATAATTCTCAAGAGTTTCAACATTTTCAGCATTCTCAATTTCTTTAGCTTTAGCAAGTTGTTCATCAAGAAATTCACCAAGTGGCACAGTATTATCAAGCATAGTACTACCATCATCATAAGTATCATTCATAGCAGAAGTAGTATCATCAATAACTTGTGACATATCATAATGAATAGCAGGTGGCGGTGTCACAAGCCTACTCAAAACAGAAGGTGAATCAAGTGCGTAGCTAGATGGCAGTTCCTTACCTCCCATCGTCTAAGAGGGAACGATCTTGGTCTTAGCGTCTTTCAGATTCTTCATCGTGATCAACAGATATAAATCCCAAATGACTCAACAAATAGAGTTATGCTCCCCGGCAACGGCGCCAGAAAAAGGTCTTGATAACCCACAAGTATAGGGGATCGCAACAGTTTTCGCGGGTAGTATTTCACCCTGATTTATTGATTCGACACAAGGGGAGCCAAAGAATATTTGCAAGTATTAGCAGTTGAGTTGTCAATTCAACCACACCTGGAGATAAAATATCTGTAGCAAAGTATTTAGTAGCACAATAATATGATAGTTTTGATAGCAGTAGCAATAGTAACACTAGTAACGGTAACAGTAACAGTAGCAGTTTTGTAGCAAGTGTAAAGCAGTATTAACAAAGTAACTGAGCAGAAACCAATATGAGAAAGTCGTAGGCATTGGATCGGTGATGATAATTATGTTGGATGATATTCATCATATAACAGTCACAACCTAGGGCGATACACAATAGCTCCAATTCATCAATGTAATGTAGGCATGTATTCCGTATGTAGTCATACGTGCTTATAATAAGAACTTGCATGACATCTTTTGTCCTACCCTCCCGTGGCAGCGGGGTCCTTAAGGAAACTAAGGGATATTAAGGCCTCCTTTTAATAGAGAACTGGAACAAAGCATTAGCACTTAGTGAATACATGAACTCCTCAAACTACGGCAATCATCGGAAAGAATCCCAATTATTGTCACCTTGGGGTATGCAGATCATGACACGTAATAGGTGCATATCACTTGCAAGATAGGATCAAGAACACAAATATAATCATGAAAACATGAAGGGTTCAGATATGAAATCATGGCACTCGGGCCCTAGTGACAAGCATTAAGCATAGCAAAGTCATAGCAACATCAATCTCAGAACATAGTGGATACTAGGGATCAAAGCCTTAACAAACTGACTCGATTACATGATAAATCTCATCCAACTCATCACCGTCCAGCAAGCCTATGAAGGAATTACTCACGCCCGGTGGTGAGCATCATGAAATTGTTGATGGAGGATGGTTGATGAAGATGACGGCGTCGAATCCCCCTCTCCGGAGCCCCGAACAGACTCCAGATCAGCCCTCCCGATGAAGAACAGGAGGTGGCGGCGGCTTCGTATCGTAAAACATGATGAAACTTCTTCTCTTATTTTTTTCTCGGGGAAAGAGAATTTATAGCGTTGGAATTAGGTCAGACGGCCGCCTGTGGGCCCCATAAGGCACCACAGCGCGCCCTAGGGGGGTTCGCGCCCTGCTGCCTTGTGGGCAGCAGGTGGCCCCTCTTCTGTTGATTCTTGCGCCAATAATTTTTATATATTCCATAAAAATTCTCCAAAAAGTTTCGTCCAAATCCAAGAACTTTGATTTCTACACAAAAACAACACCATGGCACTTCTACTGGAAACAGCGTCAGTCCGGGTTAGTTTCATTCAAATCATGCAAATTACACTACTGGAATCTGGCAATTTTCCATCTGTCCCCTCTTTGCCGTCTGCCAGCTGACGGCAAAGAGCCTATTTGCCGTCTGCTTTCGAAAAGCAGACGGCAAAGAACCAGCTGATGGCAAAGAGAGTCTTTGCCGTCAGCTGGCTCTTTGCCGTCTGCTAGCTGACGGCAAAGAGGCCAATGGCAGACGGCAAAGAGGCCCGTGGGCCCCAGGGGGGCTCGGCGCTGGCTAGGTCACCTCTTTGCTGTCTGCTAGCAGACGGCAAAGAACGGCCAGGCAGACGGCAAAGGAGGGATGCGGGGCCCACCAAAGCACGGCGTGGTCTAACCTAACGGCTGGCCTCTTTGCCGTCTGCTAGCAGATGGCATATCCATCTTTGCCGTCTGCTAGCAGACGGCAAAGGAGCGATGTGCCTTAACGGCTAGCCCGCGCACGCCAGGCCCCCACTACCTCACTCTCCTCCCCCGTACCCCTCTCTCGCTCGCTCCCTCCGCCGCCGTGCCCATCGCCACCGCCGACCCGCCGCTCCGCCGCCCCGCGTCGCCGGCCCCCGCGCCCCGCCGCCCCTCCCCCCGCGCCCGGCCGCCCCTGCCCCCTGGCCCCGCGCTCCGCCGCCCCTGCCCGGCGGCCTCCTCTCCTCACCGCCGGCCGCCCCCGCCCGGCGGCCTCCTCTCCACGCCGCCGGCAGCCCCCGGCCGCCCCGGAGCTTCACCCCCGCCCCTCGCCGCCCCCGCCGCCCCCTGGTGAGTGCCCCACCCCCGTCTTTTTTTTGTTTTTTTCTGTTAAATTAGTTAGTTAGTTTATTAGGTAGAAAAAACTTAGATAGAAAAGAATAAAAGAAAAAAACTTAGAAGAAAAAGAAGAAAAGAAAAAACCTAGAAGAAAAAACTTAGAAGAAAAAACCTAGAAGAAAAAAAAAGGAAAAAAAAGGAAAAAGAAAAAAGGAAAAGAAGAAAAAATAAGAAGAAGAAGAAGAAGAGGAGGAGGAGGAGAAGAAAAAAGATGAAGAAGAAGAAGAAAGAGGAGAGGAGGAGAAGAAGAAGAGGAAAAAGGAAATGAAGAAGAAGAAGAAGAAGAAGAAGAAGAAGAAGAAGAAGAGGAGAAGAAAAAAGAAGAAGAAGAAGAAGAAGAAGAAGAAGAAGAAGAAGAAGAAGAAGAAGAAGAAGAAGAAGAAGAAGAAGAAGAAGAAGAAAAGGAAGAAAAGGAAGAAGAGGAAGAAGAAGAAAAGGAAAAAGAGGAAAAAAAGAAGAAGAGGAAGAAGAAGAAAACGACACCCCGACCCCGACACGACACCCCGACACCCCGACCCCGACACGACACCCCGATACCCCGACCCCGACACGACACCCCGACACCCCGACAGCCCGAGACCCCGACACCCCACACCACGACACCCAGACACGACACCCCTGACACCCCGACACCCCGACACCCCGACCCCGACACGACACCCTGACCCCGACCCGACACCCCGACACCACGACACCCCGACACCACGACACCCAGACACGACACCCCCGACACCCCCGACCCCCGACACCTCTTCGGCCTCCTGTTGACCGAAAAGGTGCTCTTCGGCCTTCCAGAGGCCGACGGGGTCATATATTTGTGAATTATGAGTTAGGTCATATATTTTCTGATTTTGTTATGAAAAACATCATATATATTTGTGTTGATCGGGTGGATTTAAATGTGCAGTTGTTTCGTCGCTGCGAGGGTCTGGTGTTCGATGACCTCCTCGTGCGTTCGATGAGCTCCGCCCCTGCGTTCGTGGGTGAGCACAAATGACATCTCCTCCTCCCCCCTTCATTTGCTCTGTTCCGGTCTTCGTGCCGATGAAACTTGCTAGCTATAGGTGTCTTCAATCATCAGTATGCGTGACCACTATGCGTCTCCCGTTCGAAAGGGTTACATCTATAAATATGCATGCATTTGCATATTTATAACCGTGATTCTTTCGAATTGTCCAACGTTATCCATGGACAGCCCGAGTATGTGTAGATTGGGTTCGTTTTCCCATGCTCTGCTTCGGATCCGATGCAGAATTTCGTCAGTGCCTCCCTGTGGTTCTCCGGGTACACATCCTCTCTGCTTATTGCCGAGACGTGTATCAGGAGAACAGCGGGGAGGTGCTGCCGAAATTTTGCGTCGGATTAGGAGCAGAGCATGGGAAAACAAACCCAATCTACACATACTCGGGTGGGATTAGGACCTATCTTTACCTATTAGCGTCTAGGTTGCATGGACGTAATAAAACTGACAAACTCCATTAACTGATGAATATGGTTTGCTGAATTATGTATATATTTCTTGTGTGTCCAGTAGCTAGGCAAGATGAGTGATCGTGCATGGATGTACACCGGTCACACTAGTCAGAAAGACAGGACCGATGAATGGTTAACAAAAACCAAGGGGTTTGTGAGAGCCGCATTTGCAAATGGCCAGAGAAAAACCTGGTGCCCCTGTGTCCGGTGCGACAACTATAATAAGAGGACAGAGCTTGAAATGAGTAAACACCTGCAGAAGTGGGGTTTTACGCCTGCTTATACGGTCTGGACATTTCATGGTGAGTCTGCCCAATGTGCCAAAGCTGAGGTGGGCCGTCGTCGCATCGACGAGCATGGTACCGGGATCGAAGACATGGTGGAAGACTTTGATGCTTCTCGGGATTCGGACGATGAGATGGAGGAATCTGCAAAGGCCTTCAATGATATGTTGGAGTCTTCAAAACGTCCTCTCCACGAGCACACTGAGCTTTGTCAGCTGGATGCCATCGCACAAGTAATGGCTCTGAAGGCTCAATTCAACTTGGGCAGAGAATGCTACGATGCGATGATGACACTATTTGGACGCTTTCTACCGAAAGGCCATGTAATGCCTGCAAACCTATACCAGTCGGACAAAATCCTCCGTGTACTTAAGATGCCCTATGAGAAGATAGATGCCTGTGAGAATGGATGTGTACTTAAGATGCCCTACAAAGCACCCATTTGGATGATCCCGATGTCTATATTACGGCTCAACAGGCAACCCAAGTTTTCTATCTACCGTGGGCCTGTCAAAGTGATCCAAATCTCAATGGTTGGGATGTCATTTATGAAGTGCCGCCACATGTTAGACCACCTCCCCCCAATGAAGAGGATTATGAACCTCACATTAACCCAGACACATATGAAGGAGAATTCTTCCAAGAAACACGTCTTTCCAAAAAACGTTTCAAGAACCGCTCTAGTTCACCCCAGAACATTGAAGTAGACAGCGACAGTGAATCCGACTTCACCCCTGAGCCGGAACAAGAAGAGCCGGAACAAGAAGAAGTTACTACTGCGGATGACCTGTCAATGCTTGACCGATTACGTAAAGGAGGCCTTCCACATGTTGATGCATTTATTGATGATGATGATGAGCATGTCATTACAGATAGTGATGATGATGATGCATTAATTGACCCCGGAGCATATATAGACGATGAAGATTAATATTAGTTCATGTCAGGTATTCAATTATTATTATGTACATATATATTATTAATTAGTTCATGTTAGGTATTCCATTTTTTATTATTCATGTCGGTATTAATTTTTTTTATGTTGTACTAATTTCGTTTACTCTTTGTCATGGCAGGTGTTGAAAGATGGTGGGCGCGGGTCCGGAGCGCTTCGAGGCTCCTTCTTCGTCGGCGCGTGGTGGGAGGGGTTCCATTCCACCCGTACCTCTCCGCCGAGCGTTGTTGGACAGTATGAGGACACCGCCCGGCCCTTCTTCGTCGGCGACGGTGCCCACCGGGGGACGAGGTCGGGGAGGGAAGAAGAGAGGAAGTAGATCAGGACGTGGCCGCGGGAGAGGAGGTAGGCATGCTCGTACGCCTTCCTCGCCGCCACCCCCAGCTGATTCACCCGAGCACGTGACTGCTAGGGTGGACCCGTCCGAGGAGGAGGCTACGCGGACTCTGGTCCACGAGCCTCGGGTCGACGGGCCTTCGGCCGACGAGACTTTGGCCCACGAGACTCCGGACCAGGCTACGTCCCAGGAGACGTCCGGATGGGGTACCTGGCTGGATCCGCCTGCGGGGCCGAGTGGCCATGCTGATGGTGGCGGGGATTCGGCTGATAGCGAGGGCGAGGTGGTTGAGGGGGCCACCGTCTACCAGCGTGGTTGTACACGGCTCCCGACCGTGCCGACCGTGCCGGCGACCCGCGAGCAGAGGTGGTTGATTTTCCCTGATGGGGAGAGGTAAGTGCATTTACTCTTTTTGTACCTTTTGCCTTCACGTTTCTTCAAATATCTAATGCGTTGGCCTTGTCATACTGCAGGGGTTGGGACCATCCTCCGGATGTCCACAGGCCCAACCCCGTCCTTGGTGTGCTTTGCCGGCAAAACTTCCCGGGGTTTGTCACGTTGCCCGGTGAGGGTCAGGTTCCACAGCTAGGATTGAGCTGGGAGCACTACTTGGCTGCCGCGGCCCCGCCGGAGGAGATGATCAATGGTGTCTTATGCCACATGAGGGCAGAGATGGTGATCAGAAAGTTTTGGGTAATTTCTCCTTTACACAATTAAAAATCTTCAAATAGCTAGTTATTGTACTAATCAATGTTGTCTCGTTTGATTGCAGACCTTCTACAGGTGTGAGGAGGGATACGAGGAGGCCGCGGCACAGGTTATCGATGCCGCGTGCAAGCGCCTACTACAAAACTTACGGCACGAGGCTCGAGTGCAGGCTGTTCGAGACTACTACGCCTCGCGTGGTATTAAGAAGACCAAGCAGGCGTGCCGTGAAAAGTTTCTGAAGAAGGAGAAGTACATGACGGTAATTACCTATTCTTAAGGCCTTGTACTTAGTTTCCTTGAATTGATTCGTAGGCTTAGCGCTCAAGTTTCTCTTTACTAACTTAGGTGTCCCCGAGATGGTGTGTGGATCAGATGGATTGTTGGGAGGTGTTGGTGGATGAGTGGTGCTCAGACCAATGGCTAGCCCTCCACAACAATGCCAAGGACCGGCGTGCCCAAATGGAAGATGTGCCACACCATCAAGGCAGCGCCAACTTATATCAGTTCGGGCGGAACTGGGTATGTGGTTTGCTTCATGATTCATGCAATTCAATCTTCATGCTAGCTTGAGCCCTTTAATTACTAATTTACTCTGTTCCTCTCTTTTAGGGGCGATACAATAAGGCGGAGGTGCCAGAGGTGTACGACCTCTATGCCATGGCCCATACTGCCTCGTACAAGAAGGTCAAGGCATTCTCTGCGTCTGACCTCGATCATCCAGAGAGCTTCACCAACATCTCCTCGCAGAACAAGCTCGTGAGGTACAGAGATGAGGGGAAGGCGAGGAAAGGGGAGGACTTTAACCCGAGCCAGGGTCCCATTGATCCAGAGCTGGTGATGATATCTGTTGGAGATGGACTTATACGTTGTCCTAGCACTCTCCCGGAGATCAAGGCGCGCCAAACGAGCTCCGCCCCTGAGATAAGGCCTCGTCCACGGCCAATGGAGCTCGCCATCGAGGTTAGTTATACGGACTCAGATTTCTTTCCTCTCCATTACATTGTGTGTGCGTCTGCTCGATGATTACAATGCTAACGAGGAGTGGTGTTGCAGGCTGCTATTCAGAAAGAGAGAGAGAAAACCCAGGCGCTTCTCCAGGAGAGGGACCGGCAGGCGGCGGAGAAGGAGCGGGAGTTGGAGGAGAGGACGGCTAGGATGTTGGAGGAGGAGAGGGCACGGAATGACATGGCGAACCGGGCCATGTACGAGCTCCTCGTGGTAAGTTTCTTCTGCATATTAGCCAAATCATGCACTTAATGTTCGTTTCATTACTAACTAATATGACTGACTCGTCAAAACCAAATGTGCAGTTTGTGTGCAAGATGACCGGTCAGACCCCTCCGCCGATGCCAGTCATTGCTCCGGGGACCACGGTGAGTTTCATTTGAATGGTCATTAGTTACTAGTCTTAACATTTGAGTGTCATCATGCTAACGAGACATTGCAAATGATCTTTGGTGCAGCGTAACTCCAGACAAGCATCGCACGATCCTTCTCCAGGTGCTACCGGCACGAGCACCCCCGATGCTTCAGCTCCGTGATGACGGTAAGTTTTCTCTAGTGTTTTGCTTAACAAATGCATAATGACCTAGACTTAGCTTTATTTCCTCCAATATGCTTACCATAATGACCTAGACTTAGCTTATTTTCCTCCAAAATGACATAATAAGCTTACTTAGCTCCAAAATGATCCATTTTACCTAAGTTAGCTCTAAAATGACCTAAGTTAGCTCTAATATGCTAAGTTAGCTCTAATATGCTTAGTTACCTAAATTTGCTCAATAATGACATATACTTAGCCTATTTTCGTCCAAAATGACATAATAAGCTTACTTAGCTCCAAAATGATCCATTTTACCTAAGTTAGCTCCAAAATGACCTAAGTTAGCTCTAAGTTAGCTCTAATATGCTTAGTTACCTAGGTTAGCTCAATAATGACCTATACTTAGCTTACTTATGTCAAAAATGGCATAATATGCTTAGTTAACTCAAAAATGGCATAATTACCTAGGTTAGCTCAATAATGACCTATACTTAGCTGATTTAGTTCATTTATGACATAAGTAGCTTACTTAGCTCATAAATGGCATGATAACCTTGCTAAGCTCATAAATGTCATATACTTAGCTTACTTAGCTCATAAATGACATGATAACCTTGCTAAGCTCATAAATGTCATATACTTAGCTTACTTAGGTCAAAAATGGCATGATAACCTTGCTAAGCTCATAAATGTCATACTTAGCTTACTTAGCTCATAAATGGCATGATAACCTTGGTAAGCTCGCATTGATGGAGTGATTCTTTTTTACTTTCTTATTCTTCTTCTTCTTCTAGTCTTCTTCTTCTTCTTCTAGTCTTCTTCTTCTAACTTTCTTATTTCCCATTTTGCAGATTTCATTCACTTCACGGAAGCTTGCATTGATGGAGTGCTTCTTTTTACTTTCTGTTTTGATTTTGTACCTTTGAACAATGTGGAACTTGCTATATGGATGAAACTATTGTAATATGTATGGATGGAACTATGTATGTGGAACTTGCTATGTATGTATGGATGAAACTTATGTGTTGGATATCTCATATATTTGCTGTGAAAATGCTTGGATATAAGAAAAAACAGAATAAAAAGAGGCAATGCAGTCTCTTTGCCGTCTGCCACCGACGGCAAAGGGCTCTTTGCCGTCTGCCGCAGACGGCAAAGTGGCCACGTGGCAGCAACCTGTGAGCACTGGGGCTGACCCATTTGGTCACTTTGCCATCTGTGGCAGACGGCAAAGGATGGCGTGCTTTGCCGTCTATGGTAGATAGCAAAGAGGTGGCAGCGGCAGACGGCAAAGAGCGGGGAGGGTGACGGGTCTGATGACGTCATGAAGTAGACGGCAAAGTGGAGGGCACGTTTGCCGTCAGCCGGCAGACGGCAAAGCCTCCCATTAGACACCTAACGTGGCTAACGTCTATCCTTTGCCGTCAACTTTCTTTGCCGTCTGCTTGCCCAGGAAAGCTGACGGCAAATGACTTTGCCGTCCGCTGTTTGAAAACAGACGACAAAGAAGCTCTTTACCGTAACTTACAGTGCCGGCCATGTTTGCCGTCTGCGGCTGACGGCAAAGACCTTTGCCGTCAGCTTTCTGGTCCTTTGCCGTCTGCCATGGCAGACGGCAAATCAGCTGATTCCTGTAGTGTTAGAGTCCAAAACAAGAGCAAAAGTGTTTGGAAAAGTAGATACGACGGAGACGTATCAACTGCCATTGCCGGAGAATAACAGAAGGTGTGGGTGAGTACAGGTATGACCTGGCCACCGGTGGGAGTAGGGTGGGGCGGCGAGGCCTGCGCGGCAGCACAGTCGGCCATGGGAGGCAGAAGCAGGCGCTCCCGCCGGCAATGGTTTTAGGCTTTTGGCGGCTGGAGCAACAAGATCAGAGATTGAAGAAGTAGGATGGCCGTCGGATGTCAATCCAACGGCTACAGTTGTCAGAATAGTTTATTGACTTTTCTTTTTGACCATTAAATCGTTTTGTTGACTAAATGGACAATGCCTTGCTTAGGCTTCGTCCTCGTGGGCCAACATTTTTTTTGAGAACTCCTTGGCGTGGGCCAAAAAGTCAGCTTCGAAAGCTCTTGCAGACATGCAGCCCATTTATTTAGTTTTTACAGCCCATTTGATTTTGTTATCCAATACATCGATTTCCTGGGCTGGGTAAAAAAACTAATAGCCTATTTACTATTTCTGAGAATTTACAACCCATTTGATTATTTTTTCGAATACATCTATTTACTGGGATGGGTGAAAAAATAATATTGTGGACACGCAACCCATTTATTATATCTGTTAGTTTACAACCCATTTGCTTTTAGTAGAAATATACCCATTTTCTGGGATGGGTGAAAAAACATGTTGGTCTGGACAGAGCATTTCCTATAAAAATTTAATTCTGAGCTAGGAATTTTATTGAAAAACTTTAAGTTGGGCTTGGCATTCTTGTATAAAAATAGAAATGAGTTGTGCATTTTTTTTATAAAAAAACATAGGCTGGACTACGCTTATTTTAGTTCAAAAGAAAACCTGGGCTAGCACGCGTCTTTCGGCCCAGTTGCATTGCTGATGTTCAACAAACAAGGCCTATGTAGTACCGTACAACTTTATGTAGGTACTCCCACATTCAACGACACTTGAAATGGCCCAAACAAGGCTTGTGTACATTTTTTTAAAGTCACTGAACTCAAATTTTAAGTTAAGAAAAAATGTAGAGTCCAGTGAAACCTAATTAAAAGTTGTCACGAGCGAAGAAATAATGCAGCGGGACCCACTTGTTAGCGGGAGAGAGAGAGAGAGAAACCGACCGGTCGATGCTCGTGCATACATCTTTCAGCCATATGCATTGCTGATGCTCGGTACAAACTTATATAGTTGACACAATCATATACAACATCATAGCACATTGAGCTTGCATACAAAAATTTCACGCGGGCGACACAATAGGGGTGGAAGCAGTGGATCGCTACGGGTAGGGCTATCTTGAAACCAACAAACTCGTACATCACCGTTCATCGTATTGATCAATGATGTGGAAATATCTTGAATGTTGTGCAAAGAAAACAGACAGACAAACACAATAAGCTCTGCTAGCACATTAAGTTGACGTACACCCATTCCGAAAAAAATCAGGTACAAAAATAGAACAGGTCATAATCAAATGTACTGGCACATCAGAGCTTGACACCTATTGCTCGGATATAAGTAGTATCTGAGAAGATTCAGTTGTTACCTCAAATTAGAGCACATCCAGGTAGGCATCCCGGCCTCTTCTCCCAAAGAAGCAGTGGCCTCCGCTGCACAATGGAGTAGGCCCCGTGCCATCCATCGTTCCAAGCAACACAGGGAAAGTCTGAGGTTGACTCTTGTAATGGACGTCGTCGACGGACCCCGCCACCAGCCGCGGCGGCAGGACTTCGATTGATGGATTGACGACTTCTTCGACATGCACGAAGACTCGATATAGGTACATACCTAACGTGATCTGCGGCGGCCTTCGTGGCGACGAATAGTACAACCCCGGTTCCTGCACCGGTATCTCAACACCAATCACCTTCGGTATGGTGGACAACTTCTTCATCCATGCCATAACCGTCAGAGCCCAGCTGTCTGGAGGAACAAACATACTTAAGAGCTCACCTCCTAGGTCGTTGATAAGCTCATTCATGGACTCGCTATTCCAAGCCCGTTGAGGCATGCCTTGGAAGGTAAGCTTTGTTAAAAACTCAAGCTCAGAGGGCACCGAGCCCCATCCTGGGTGCCACCGATCGAAGCTCACCAGCGCGCCATCGTAGAACAAACGCCGGGAAGATTTGAACACACGACTGCAGTCGAAAGTTGTCCAGAACCTGACAAAAAATCAGCCTGTGGCAGACAGACTTCGATGAGCAAGTCACTTATTTGGATGATGTGCGCAATGCCAAGAGCTTTGACCAGGTCGTCCGGCGAGACGGGAGGCCGGTCGCCGTTGTTGGTTACCATCAGCACTTTGCCGGCAAACTAGTCGTCAAGCACCGCCATGCCACTGTTGAGCGACAGCATGTAGCGCCTGAAGGCAGGACGGACCTCAGGATCTCCGGCTGGGAAATCCGCGTTGACCGGCGACATGATAGTGCGCTTGAGTACCGGGAGTAGAGGAGGCCGATTTGGGGGAACTGGAGTAGGAATCAAGATTCCAGAGGTGGGGGAGGGGCGGGGGGTTCGGGATGAAAAGGTATCATGAATTTCGAACGCGCGCCAGTACGCTCTTGCCGCGCAAGCGCACGAAAACACTGGTGGAGCCCACATGTTGGACTAATTTTTTTTGTTTTTTGAGCGCCCGACATCAGAGTTCATAATTGGCCTGTTTGGCATTGCGTTACTACTCGGCCCATATTCAACGACACCTCACATGGCCCAAACAAGTGTAGATCATCGAAAAGTCACTGAGCTCAAATTATAACTTGAAAAAAGGATATATACACTGAACACTAGAGAATGGTGATGCCCCCATTTATCACATCAGCTGTTTGAAACAAAAAAAAGTTCAAAACAACAATATATACAACATGCAAACACTAACTAGCATCTACTACTTACATAAAGAGCGAGACATGAAAGTTCATAGGTCTTGCTAAACCACCAAAACACACCCATCTGAAGTTCTCAGACTCTCGTGATCCAGACACATCCATACACAAATCACAAAGTTCTAAACAGAGCGAACTAGTACATAGTAAGAGTGACATAGACAAGGATGACCAAATTACAAGGAGTCTGCATAACAAAAGAGAACATCACCCATCCAGAACGAGCAGCTAAGACAGCAAGTCATTCAAAGAGAGATGATCCAGCGCCATAATAATTTGCAGCTCCCCTTCAGCCACCAGTGATTCGTATACACCAGGACTCCACCCTTTCGATGCAATAGCCCCATTACCTACCAACCTCAAGGCTTGAACCACATCACCGCCTTTCGGTGTTGAGACATCCAAGGATCAAAGTTAATCCAGAGGCCTTTCTCAGGCTACATGCTGTATCGTTGACAATCTGGGGCGGCTGATCCCGTA
Source organism: Elymus sibiricus (assembly GCA_039707655.1). Classification (NCBI taxonomy): domain Eukaryota; kingdom Viridiplantae; phylum Streptophyta; class Magnoliopsida; order Poales; family Poaceae; genus Elymus; species Elymus sibiricus. Next base: position 322,863,878 of record CM077674.1, on the reverse strand, counting down.
GACCAGTTCACCGTGTACACACAGTTTTCCCTAGCAAATAGAGCCTCTTTGCCATCAGGATCCTTGAAGGTGATCTCCTGGTTAATCGGATAATTGAGTCCGAGAAACAGAGAGTGTGAAGCAAGGCTGTTTACCCGCCTCCAACTCAAAAATCCTGAAGGCCCCAACAAGTTGGTATCCTGCTCATAGACGTAACAACCATTCTTCGGATACTCACGTATTTCATGCTGCTTGTACACAGTGGGTTTTTTGCAATATAAACTTGTCGGCTGATGCGTGCGAATGATCATCAGTCTTTCGCCGTCATCTGATCGAGTGAGGAACTAGTTGTGCTTCCCTATTTTTGGCAAAGGTGGTGTGATTACAAAGGGCAGGAGCCGTATGGACACTGCAACATATCAAAAAGGAGACAAAAAGGACAGACATTGTTACTGTAAGATCAACATTGTTTAGAGTATGAGTAGGATAATGTAAGAAACAACATTGATCTGTCCCTGTTGGAACTAAGAGGAAAACAGAGGGAAATGTATAATGTGGTCGAAAATATAGTAGTACTATGCATGGTTATGGTTATACTCATGTTATCTCGCAGTTGATTCCTCAGAGGAAACTAATATAGCCATGCATGTTATGTAGTCATGTTCTGTTCTCACAAATAAATTCTTCAGAGGAAACTAACACACCATCCATTGTTATATACTCATGTTCAGTGTGCAAATTTTGTGAGGATAATATTCTAGCCATTGATTGCTGAAGGGCGAATATAGGCATGTAGACATGGTAAGCATGACAGGATTTCACTACTTCCAAGTATAGAGTTTTCCATATGCACTTTTACTTCCCTACTAATGTATGGTTAGATGAAATCAACAGTGTTATGCATGTTTCTAAATCATGAAAATGAGGAAACTAACATGGCTATTGATACACACTCATATTTAGTAGTATAAAGATTACTATAAAGTTAGGAGAATATCCATATCTTCCTAACCGTTTGATTATTCAAGGGTACAAATTGGATGTATAGACATGGTCACGATCACATGATTTAACTACTTCCAAATATAGAGATTACCATTTGGACTTCCAAATCTCCCTATTTTATTTCCTGATTTACTGTGTCTCTAATACATTGCCATAGTTCTACTCAAATTCTACTGTAACAGGGATATGTCAATCATCACAAAAGTTCAAACAATGTCATGGCGTTACCATTAAAATCAGACGAAAACAACTTACACGAGGCGTCCCAGCAATAAGTGGTGCCATCTGCATTATCGATCGTGTAGATGATGTCATTGTGTTCAATAGCATCACAGAACTGTGGATCACCATCGATGCTGCTCTTCGAGGGGAGTAGTGTCCACCTATAGTCGGCACCGCCGCAAAGATAGGCGACTCCGTGGTCGAACAAGGTAATTAGCTTGAAGTCTGTGTAATTTCCATATGTCGTGGGCACTTGGCAGATTACAACCTTCAGCAAAACAAGGTTCGTCTAGCTGACTTGGTAATCTACAGGAAGTGGGCCGCGACAGCAAATCCCTATATGATCCAAGGGAGGAAGGATAATCTCATAGGAGGTGTCACTACTAGGAAAAAGCTTATAGGTAGAACTTTACCAATAGCGCGTGTATGGACCACCGCGCTATTGCTACATACTAGTAGCGCTGGGATAAAAATGCACTGCTGGTATAACTTAGCAGCAGCGCTGGTTATGCTCGGTGGCGCTACTGTTAAGTGTGCCACACCACACCCCCAGGTTAATTCATAGTAGTAGCGCTTGTGAAACACCCAGCGCTACTGTTAGTGCCACAGCTGTAGCGCCTGTTATAGATAGCGCACTACTGCTATTTGTTCTGCGTGTAAGCTTGTGGGCCCCTTTAGCAGTAGCACGCGTTGCAACCCAGCGCTACAGCTAGTGCAAGTACCAGTAGCGTGTGTGTGTATGGCCAGCGCTACTGCTATGGTCGCCAGCCAAAATATCTACCACCTTTTCACCCTTCTTGTCCCTCCCCCTTGCTTTCTCCCCCCCTCTTCTTGCACTTGCTTATTGGTTCTTCCTTTCAATGCTCCCCCTCCTCCCTCTCTCTTCTTTGCCCCTCCACCCCTTCATTAATGCCCTCCCTCCTCCCTCTCTCTTTCTTTGCCCCTCCACCACCTCCATTAATTAATGGCCTCCCTCCTCCATCTCTCTCTCTCTTTGCCCATCCACCAATCTCCACTAGCTAGCTCTCTCTCTCTCCCTATTAAGAGCTATATGTAGGTACCTCACTATCTAGATCTACTAGCTTATTAAGAAGGTGCTCGATATCCCTCTCGACACATAGGTGAGCAAAAAAGAGTTGTGCAAGAATGGAAATATGTGTGTGTGTGATAGGACCGAAACTATATATGCGCGATATGAATATACCGAATTGTGTGTGGCATGTGAGTTTCCTATATTGTGTATTTGTTGAAATGTGGGTGACATGAGTTGCCGATGTTTTGCCGAAATGTCGATTCAATTCCGTTTCGGCGAATTTCGGGCAAACTCAATATGTCCTATGTTTAGGGAAGGTCATGTCGAATTTTTGTATGAATTTGATCCATGCATGCGTACGTGGTTATAATTCTTTTGCTCCGCGCATGCAGGTGATCATGAAGGTCAATGGAAGGATGGTGGAAAGATAGTGGCAATCCGCGGTGGACGACATGTATGAAAAAAGACTGAAGGATGTTTTATGTCCGTGTCGAAAATGCAAAGGAGGAGTCAGGCTCGACCCCTTTAAGGGTGGTAAATTCAAGGCACACCTGCTCATGCATGGTTTCATGGATGGCCATGCTTGGTGGATAAGTGAAGATGATGATGATGAGGACGTCGACGGGGCAGGAAATAACGACATTGGGCCAGACGAAGAGATGACCGATTATGGGCCCGAAGAAGAGGGCCTTAGAAATGGTGATGGCAAAGAGGCAGTACAAGGCGGAGAAGACGCGGAGACGCCGCAGCCTTCGTCGCTACTAAGTCCAGCCATGCGGGACCCGCATGTTTGAGACCTGCTTCGCAAGGAGACGACTAGCGACAGAGCTACTTCTAGAGAGGAGGCCAAACTGGCGCAATTGGAGGTAGACTCGATGACTCCATTGTATGATGGTTGCGATCCCGAGGTGACCCGCTTGAGTTTCACGCTAGAACTTCTAAAGATGAAGGCAAAAAACAAATGGACGGATGCAAGCCTGGATGAGCTTCTGAAGTATCTAAAGAAGGTTCTTCCTGCGGGAAGCCTGTGTCCTACTAGTGTCGAGGAGGCAAAGAAAATCGTGTGCCCTCTTGATCTGTCACACATTAGATATCACGCATGCATCAACGATTGCATCATATATCGGAACGAGCACACGGAAAAAACCATCTGTCCAAAGTGCAATGCTTCACGATATAAGAAGGCCGGAAAGAAAGCTCCACAGAAAGTTGTATGGTACTTTCCGATCACTCCGCGTCTGCAGCGGTATTTCGTAGATCCTAAGGAAGGAAAGCTTATGCGCTGGCACGCGGAGAGGGTGAAGCCAGATGACGGAGATGATCTGAAGATGAGACAACTCGCAGATGCTAGCCAGTGGAGAGCATTAAACGCTGAATTTAAATTTTTCGCAGATGATGCAAGGAACATTGTGCTTGGCGCTAGTACTGATGGCATGAATCCGTTTGGCAACCAGAACACCAATCATAGCACATGGCCCGTGTTTGTATGGATGTACAACCTCCCCCCTGGAAGTGCATGAAGGAAAAATACATACACATGACTATGCTTATTCAAGGGCCGAGACAACCGGGAAATGATATAAATCTGTATCTCGGGTTACTGAAAGAGGAGCTACAGACCTTATGGACAACGCCGGCCAAGACATGGGATGCAAGCAAAGGAGAGTATTTCTACATGAGAGCCGCGCTGATTACGACGGTGCAGGACTATCTCGGTTACGGCTATATCTCCGGCCAGGTGTGCCACGGATATTGCGGATGCACCAGGTGCATGGATGATACAACTTCTCAGCAGCTATCGAAAGATGGCGGGTCTTCGAAAATCGTGTACATGGGGCATCAAAGATGGCTCGAGAAGGATGACCCGTGGAGAAAGCGTGGAGATATATTCAATGGTAAGGCTGAGCATCGAGGTCCTCCACGTAAGCGTAGCGGTGCCGAAATATATGAGTTATTGAAGAACTGGGAAGAGTGCCCCTCGCTGGGAAAGACGAAGAAAAATGCGCCTGAGCCGCTGCTGAAGGTATGGAAGACGAGGTCTATTTTCTGGGACTTAGAGTACTGGCCCAAACTCGACACGCCTCATAGCCTTGATCAAATGCATATCACGAAGATTATCCTCGAGAGCTTGCTTGGAACATTGATGAACATGACGGAGAAGACCAAGGATGGGCCGAAGGCAAGAAAAGACTTGGAATTTTTGAATATCAGGAAAGATCTCCAAATGCCCGGTAAAAAGTCGTCGGAGGAGACGGAGACGGAGTCAGAGACGGAAGATAGGGGGAAAAAGTAAACAAGAAGGAAGAACAATATTGCCCCCCCTCTTGCTTCACCTTACATCCGAAGGAGGTCGATCAATTGTTCAAGTGCCTTGCCGGAATCAAAGTTAGTTCCGGATACTGTGGGAAGATTAGCAGATATCTGGACACCAAGAAAAAAAGGTTCAGCGGGATGAAGTCTCACGACTGTAACGTGATGATGATGCAGTTACTCCCGGTTGCACTTAGAGGGATTATGGACACACACGTCCGTGAGACGCTTACTGACCTATGCCACTTTTTTGATGCTATCTCTCGAAAGTCGATCAGTGTCAAGCAACTCCATAGGCTACAGGAAGAGATCGTTGTCATACTAAATGAGCTAGAGATGTACTTCCCGTCCGCGTTCTTTGATGTCATGGTGCATCTATGTGTGCACATCGTGGACGAGATCATCGACCTAGGGCCGACATTCCTGCACAGCATGATGCCGTTCGAGAGGATGAATGGGGTCATCAAAGGATTCGTTCGTAACATGTTCCGTCCGGATGGAAGCATAGCCCAGGGATATCTGACCAAAGAGTGCATCTCTTTCTGCGAGAGTTATCTAGGCACCGGAGACCATGTTGTTGGTTTGCCCGTCAGCAAGCACTGTGGAAGGCTCGAAGGCGAAGGTCATACCAATGGTCGGAGGGATGTGAATGTGTTCCGCTCGGGCCAACAAAACGACTTTGACAGGGCAAACTTAGTAGTGCTACAACACCTAGATGTGCTAGAAGATTTCGTGACACTGCACAAAGAGAACATCGCAAAGAACTACCGTGACCGAGGGGTGCACAGGACGGACGCTGAAGTTATTAGAGAGCACAACTCCACTTTCTTGCGTTGGTTCAAAGAGCGAGTTCTGGCTAATCCCTCGGAAGAGGGCTGTCCGGACGGAACGCTCATATACGCCTTAGCACATGGCCCGTCGGTCAACCTCGCGACTTATCAAGCATACAATATCAACGGATACACGTTCTACACGGAGGCCAAAGATATAAACAGTGATAACCAGAACTCAGGGGTGACGATGGAAGCCATGACCGGGAACGTAATTGAAAGATATTACGGAAGGGTCGATGAGATCTGGGAGCTTGACTACTCTGGATTGCATAGCGCGACGATGTTCCGTGTCAGATGGGCTAAGAACGTACAAAGAGAAAACCAACATTTCACTACCATGTGTATACCTGACTCCGATAGCGGTACCGTCAACGCCACCGCCAAAAATGAGCCATGGGTACACGCTAAACATGTGACACAATGTTTCTTCATAACCGACCCGAGCAATCCCAGCCGTGTTGTCGTTTGGAGAGGCAAAAGGAGCATCGTCGGAATGGATGGAGTCGCCAACGAGGAAGACTACAACCAGTACGGTGACCCGATGAGGGAAGATGATGCTGATGACGATGAAACATACGTCAAAAGAAGGATGAAGACTACAGTACCTACGAAAGATCGTACTCCCTGGAAAAGGAAAAGTCACGACCATGGGCTCAATTATTCGAGAACGAACAAAAGAGGAAAGAAGAAGATCAGTCTGAAGCATCGTCGACCAAGCTGACAAACTATCATAATTTGTCTATATCTATTTTGTATACGTACTTAACACCGTTAGTGGTCAATTGTTGTAATATATATATATATATATATATTATGCACTAATTGTATCCGGAGGGTGTGTTATTAGTCCATAAACAGACCTAACCCTAACCCCTGCTACAACTTACAACAAGGAAAGGAAAAAGAAAGAGAAAAATGAAAAAGAAAAATGAAAGAAAAAGAAAGAGAAAAAGAAAAAGAAATCTGAAAAGAAAAATGAAAAAGAAAAAGAAAAATGAAAAAGACTAGCAGTAGCGCTTTTTATAGGACAAGCGCTATAGCTAAACTGGCCACAGAATTTAAAAAATAAAAAATAAAAAACTAGCAGTAGCGCTTGTTTTCCTAAGACGCGCTATAGCTAACTTAGCTATAGCGCGTTTTTACGACGAGCGCTATAGCTAAGTTGGCTATAGCCCCGGCCCTGTCCAGCCCCCCACGCACTCCTCTCTCTCTCACTCTCGATCCCCCTCGCGCGATCTCTCTCCCCAGCCCACGCCGCCGCCGACGAGGCACACCGGCCGGCCTCCTCTGCCCCGGCCCCCTCTGCCCCGGCCACCCCGACGCCGACCCCCGACCGGCCTCCTCTGCCCCGACCCCGACGCCGCACCCGCCCTCAACCCCGACGCCTGCCGGCCTCCTCTGCCCCGGCCCCCTCTGCCCCTGCCTCCTCGAAGACGAAGGCCAGGATCTTCTTCTTCCACGACAACCGCCCCTCGAAGCTCACGCACTCGGTTCGGCCTGATTTGAGGTACCATTCGTCCATTCCCCAATTCCCCAATTTTCGATTTAGGTTTTGCGACGACGGCAATCTTCATCTTTTGAATGGGTGCACCGAGCATTAGTAGATAGATGATAGATAGAACAATTTAATGGGGAGGACAGCTAGTTGCATGAGTAAGAAATTTCGTTCGGATTAATTAAAAAAATGTTGATGTTACTATTGAAATCTCAAATACCAGTTGCTGTTGCTGCAAACTAGTTCTTTCGTTCACATATTCGTCGTGATTGCCATTGGAACTAGTTTTCTGTAAAAAAAAATGTCGACTCGCTTCCTTGTCTAATTTCAACATAAATTCTTGTTTAGCTTGTATAATTTCAAATTGATGCTGTCCAATGCATCATTGCAATATATATATGGTGATGTGTAGTATTTTTTATAGCATGCATCAATTGTAGATGGTCAAGAAGATGAACAAAAGAAAAAGGATGGTTATGTTTTTGTCACACTTGCTGCAATAGTGCACTTTGCATTGGATGTTGCTGTCCAAATGAAAATGAGGATGTTGCTGTTAACTTGCTGTCCATTTTAAATGAAAATGAGGATTTTTAAATGTAAATGAAAATGAGGATGTAAATGAAAATGAAAATTTTCTTGTGAGGGCTGCATCTCCGTGATTGTTAGTGAAATGCTACTCCAGCACATAGTGCTTATTGTCATTTGCAGGGAAACCGATTCCGAGTGGCCTATGTTTTGCCGGAAATGTTGATTCATTTCCATTCCGGCAAATTTCAGGCGCTCTATATGTGCACTTTCTAGCATAGGTCATGCCGAAATTTTCCGTGAATTTCGGCATGACTTGTGCTAGAAAGTTGGACATATCGAGTGCTCGAGATTTGCCGCCACGGGAATGAAACGACATTCAGGCAAAACAAAGGTCACTTTTTTTTGTCATTATTCACTTTATTATATAAAGCTCGATAATTAAACGACTACGACATTGAACCCTATCTAGGAAACATGACCGACAATGATGAGGCCGGAGGTTCTCACACACAAGAAGGACAAGCACACACCTACCTCGACTTTCTTGCGGCTCGGGAGAAACAAGGGTGGCAGGACCCCCTTGTCATGACGGACGACGACGGTGGTGGCGCCGGCGCCGACACTGATGCCACCAACACCGGAACTGAGACGGGCCCTGATGATGTTGCTAACGACAGCACGGAAGGTGGGACCTCCCAAGCCAGTGAAGGAAAGAAGGCAAAGAGGGCACGACACCCAAATGAGCTCAGCACCGGAAGACTGGTGGTCACGGCAGTGAACCCCGGCGACTTCGAGCCTGTAGAGCCGCGGGAAGTGGTAGCGTGTTACGGCAACCAACTAGCATGCATCATACGGGATACCGCAAACATCAACACCACAAAAATACGGAAGAATGAACATTTGAAGCAGCTGCTCCTAACTAGGTTGCAGGCAAGATTCCTGTTCCCCGGTCGGAATGACGACGTTGACCCATGGAAAGATGATGCCATGAAAAAAATCAACAACAAAGCCCTAGGGAAGTTCAGCAACGCATTGAGCGCCTGGAAAACTAGGGTGAAAAAGGCGATTGAAGTAGACCATGAAACCTACGCCGAGATTTTTGCAGACAATCCGACAATTACGCTAGAGGACTTTGAAAAGTTCAAGGCGACTTGCAATGAAGAAGCTGCCAAGGCCAGGTCGGAGAGAGGCAAGCAGCTGCAGGCAAAGAACATGGGGAACCACCGCCTCGGAAGTCATGGTTACACGGGAAAGAGGACCGTGTGGGCTAAGGAGGACGCGGAACGTGAACGTCTGGGGATCCCAGACCCCTTGGCTGAGTTCACCGACCAGCAGGAGCACGACTTCATCAGGGCCCGATTCAAGTGGGACCCCATAAAAAAGATTTTTTTCACCGACAGGCCGACTAGGCAATTCATGAGATTACTGGTAATTATCCTTTGACCACCTTATATATTAGCTTCCGATCAATGAAGTCTACTACATTTTAGTCACATTCGAAAACGATTCACGCTCCATTTTGCAGAGAGAGCAACACAAGATTGCGGCCGAAAGTGACTCGTCGACTCAGTCGACTCAGTCGTCGGCGAAGTACAAGTGGGACACCCCTTTCAACCGGGCCATGAACGTAATGATGGGACACCCGCCGGGCCAGCGGCCGCAATATGGACGTGTGCACGGCGCCGGAGACGGCGCCACGTGGAAGTACTATTATGGCGAGGACCCCGAGGCCAAAAGACAGAGAAATAAGTTAAGTCAAGTGACTATCGACGAGAAGGTGGCGCGGGCGATCGAGAAAACAAAAGCTGATACAGTCTGGGAAGCGGTAGCTGCCTGTAGAAATGATATGGCAGCTGCCTTTACAAGCTTGATTCCAAGTGTGGTCAGCTGGTTGCAACAAAATCCAAACGCGGCACCAACTGATTTTCCCATGCCCAGCTTCACCGGGAGCAACTCAATGAACACCACACCCACACCCGTACCTGATATGGCAACCGCACCCGCACCTACTCTAGCACCTGCTCCCGCACCCTCTCACAGCAGCCCTAGCTCCGTCTCTGGCTTGAATGTCGGGCCGTCAACATTGGCTGAGCTCGATGCCCTCACGGTAAATACGCTTCACACCCTCATCAACACAACTAATTAATCTTCAGTTCCCGTTCTTTTTGGATCTCTGACGCCGCACACGTACATGTCTTCGCAGGCCGACTCCACTCCGTGCACCCTCCTTTACCACATGAAGGGCAGGTTGGTGGATGTGGGGAAGGGTACTATAGTGAAGCCCAAGGATCGATTGTTCCATAGCCGGCAGATGCCTGATAATGCCTTAAGGGTCTCTGTGGCGAGTGTGAAAGCGGGCTATGAGGGTTTTCCTCGTCCCATACAAACCAGTGGAGAGGATGACGAGACCCCCACGCAGCTTGGCCAATGCAAAAATTGGCCGATCCTGTGGCCGAAGAATCTTCTTCGTGTGGAGGTGGCCGGGAGCACACCAACGGGACCTCATCAGAAGGCAGGTATGACCACAACCCCACCTACACAACTACAACAACCATCGTCTGTGCTGCTGGGTGAGATCGAGAGAAACGAGGAAGGAGGGCCAACCGTTCTGGCGGATGATGACATCGGCCCCATGGAAGAGGATATGGATCATGACATGGAAGTGGATGACCCTCTCCAGTATCTCAATACCGGCTTTGACCACGAAGTAACGATGAGTCAACCATATGAGATGCATGGTGTACCAGAGACGGAACGTCCTCGGGAGTGCAAGAAGTCTTTGTTCATGCAATCCTCGCAGGACACGCCTCCAGATGCCGGTTCCACCCAAGCTCAACTAATTAGCCAGAGGCGTTCAATGCTGAGCCCGGCAACACTAGGGGGGTGGTCAGGGAGGGTCTGACAGACCCACCAGCACCTGAGCCCACCAAGAAGAAGCAGAGGAAGAAACTGATGAGAAAAGGCAATAAAGCTGCCAATGTTGCTTCTAGCAGCCAGCCGCCTCCGCGGACCAAGGTTGACAGTGTACCGATGAAACATGTGCCATTACTCCATCTTGCGGGAAAGCCAATGGTACCGGCGGATGCGCTAGCTGCCATAACAGGGGATCTCAGGAGACTCCATGACCATGTGCTATCGACAGAGAGAAGCCTCCTCGCCTCGGATGATCCAGGATACCCACTTTATACGGTTAGGGTGCCGTGCAGTGGCAAGATGTACGTCAGCACATGCCCCGCGGACCTGTTCTTCCTGCGATTTGATTACATCTTCGAGATGTTTCAAATGAGGAGACTCGATTTTACGTTCGTCCGCCTGTATGCGCTGCACATGAACTACATTGTCAGGAGAGAGCAAATCACTGGTCTTGCGGTCGCAGACCCATACTACATGCATGAGGGCTTCTTGTCAATCAACGAAGCCAACCGTCAATATGCGAGGGAGTACATCGAAGAATTCTTGGTCATCAATAAGGACAAAGAAAAGATTCTCCTACCTTATCATCCCGGGTAAGTCATCCGCGGATAGCCACTATAACACATACATCCTTTCGTGCATTTCAATAATTACTTTGCACGCATGGAGGCTAACTTGATCGTGTATTTTGCGCAGCGGGGGGGGCGGGGGGGGGGGGGGGCGGGGGGGGGCTTGCCATTCTCATCATTCTTTACTCGCGTTTCTCCCACGCTCTATATTTGGACCCATTGAAGAACATAGAGAAGAAAGATTACACACACATAAAGTATGTTCTGGACAGAGCTCTCATGGGCTTCAGCATGCGGGGTGGCTACATCCAAGTCAAAAAAACAAGTAAGGCCGGGCTGTGTTTCGGCCATAAGACTGACTTCTGTTGCCTCCAGCGACCGTCAACAAGTGAGAATGATGGATTCTACGTCATCCATCTAATGATGGAGTACAGAAGGGATGTGCAATCACTTTGCATGACATCTTCATCCGGCGATGCCCATATCCGGAGATGGGCCGAAGCCTTTGGAACCGTGCTGGATAATCAACTTTGAAATGATTTCTACCGGATCCAGCAGGAAATTGTGTCCATCATCATGAAAGACGTCCTCGAAGAGAATGGGATGTTCTACAATGGCCCAATATCACGAGCTGACGTCCGAACCCGCATAGCCCTACAGCGTCAGGACATGACGCCTTTCACTAAGCTTGGGTGCATCCTCCCGGATATGGCCGGATGGGAAGAGTGCACTGCTTGAAGACAATGTGTCTGTTTAGTTAGTTGTTACTTTCTGTACGACGAAACTTTTGAATGTCTCTGTACGACGAAACTATTAGATGTAAATGCTGCTGCGCTAGTTAATTAGTTTCGGTACGATGAATTTCATTAACTATGTTTACTATACGTTGCTTCTATTTCATAATTGTTTCTCTCCACATGCTGACGTAACTTACGCTGCATATTATATTTCATTGAATTCGCTTGATGATATATGTGCATCTCTGACAGGTATATAGATCAACGATGGCGAGGAAGTGGTATGCCGTGTATGTAGGGCATGTTTCGGGTGTGTACGATGAGTGGCCAGAGTGTCAGGCCCAAGTGTACCGCTTCCCGGGCGGAAGCCAGAAAGGGTTTGATAGCAGAATGGAAGCCGAAGCTAGTTACTTGAGATTCATAGCGCAACAGAGGATTCAGAACCGGTGCCGCAAAAACTACTACATAATCCCGCTTTTGCTCATCGTGATCGCTCTTCTCTTCTATGCGATCATATCATAGTGTACATAGATGATGAAACATGAGTATGTGACCATGTTGTTGCATGTATCCGAGACTTCTAATAACTTGTATCGCTATTTTGAGACATGTGTTCGCCGATGAATGATGATGATGATATGAGATGAGACTTTTAATAACTTTTGCTTATCGATGCCGACGATTAGACAATATAAGGTCTTACATATTTTTCAATGAATATGCATGTTGTTATTGTATAAAAGCTGTATTTGTTTAAATACATCATAAAAACACAGAAAAAAACATAAAACATTAGCAGTAGTGCGGGGCCAAGGTTTACCAGCAGCGCGCTTTTAACAGTAGCGCTTTTCTTATACACGCGCTGCAGATAAGTAGTAGTAGCGCTTGCTGAAAGCACGCTACTACTAAGTTAATTTACCAGTAGCGCTGGTCAAAAAGAGCGCTACTGCTAAAAATTAGCTGTAGCGTTGTACCAGTAGTGCGTGTACCAGCGCTACTGGTAAGGTTTTCCCTAGTAGTGTGTGGACGTTCACGAGCACCCACTTATTTCGGTATTCTCCGACGGCAGCCATCCAGTGGGAGTTCATGCCGACCCAGTACATACCTGACAAGAAGTTTCGGGTGATGGTGGTCGGATCGAAGTCGAGGGGCATGATGTGCGCCACCGTATCATGGTGAGCACGCCATCCCGCAACATCAGATAGCAGCAAGCAGGGTGTCATGCAAATCTCAGGCCTCGCTTCGACGATGGCCATGTGCAGGTCCCTCGAGCATGCAGCCAGCCGCACGGCGCTGGACATATCCATACGCAAACAACAGAGGTGGAAGATGTCCATGGGGAGATCGCTCCAGCCGTGGCTCATACGGATGCTGCGTGGTTCGGGTTCGGCCATGGTGGAGTTTGGAAGGTGGGGTTTTTTGAGGCTTGATTTACGGGGGAGAAGGCTCCCAGTGCTGGAGCGGCTAGCAAGTAGAATAGTGGTACTGGGGGAGGCGAGTGAGGCGAGGGTATGCGGGGGCATTGTGAGATGAAGAAGAGTGACCTCAGGATCTCCGTCGAGATGGAGATGGAGATGGAGATGGAGTGGTGCTAGGGCAGAGGGAGACGAGGCGAGGCATGCATGCTATACAGCGCCGGTGACAGTGACTGCACAGGGTGAGGCTGACTTTGGTAACCCGAACACGCCGCCTGGATTAGGTTCACCTCGGGCACAGGGTCTTGTCACTTCACTGTGAGGACCGGATGAATAATATTTTGACCAACAAGTACTACACCTGTAGTACTACTAGTACTAGTAACATAGTAGTATATCGGAAAGAGGTTGTGCTAGCATGCCTCTGGGTTCACTTCATCCTCCAGGTAGCATCCATATTGCAAGCAAACCAAAATTTTCGTGCATGCAGAAGCGCGAAGAAGGCTTTTTTTTTTTGAGGATAACCACATATTCCTTAACCAGAAAAGGTTACACACATAGCACAAACGCAAAATCGTTGAGAACCACCAGAAGAAGGCTTGGGTTCTCGAACTCTGTGCCATGTTCTCTAATAACGCACATGAACTGTCTATTGCCCCCCCCCCCAAAATGTCTCGGGAATTAGAGCAAAGTGTAACGGGAAATGCCAAACCGATACGTGTACGTGGAGTAGAACTACAGTATGGGAAAAAAACTAAAACAAAATGGTTAGCTCTGCGGGTATTCAAACGCAGAAGTTGTGTGTCGCATGCACGCGCCAATATCCATCCGAACCGGCACCTACTCGCATAGGCTTTTTGTTTGGCAGGCTGGTCTACCTAGCCGTCTAATCAACTGCCTGCATGCCACTTCTCCATTAATTCTCCATCGGGAACCGATTTTCCTCGGCTTCTTCACCTCTCCTTCATTTGCATTCAAACCCCACTGGATTCACACTGTTTTAACCTCTTCACATACCTCTGAAACCCCTTTAAATAATCATCTTCTTCCACTCTGTTTAACCACCATCTTCTTCCACTCTGTTTAGCCACCTAATCCTAATACTCCAAACCATAGCCCTCCGGTCCGGCGGTTCCAAATGGAGAAAGAGATCTGTATGCAGGTTTTTGGCGTCAAACATGTGATCAATGAAGGCTCATTGAGGATAGCCGCCACCGTCACCGACCACGCAAGGGTTGTTCGGGAGTGGATCAACAATGTATCCAACTCCCTCAAAAATGCGGAGATGAAGATCATTGGTCTCGACGCAGAGTACACCACACGTGTCACTAGGGAGATTCAATGTGCCATCGTCCTTCAGTTGTGCCTTGGAGATGAAGTTTTGGTGTATCACATCCTGCACGCACCCTCCATACCAGGTGAGCTCCATGATTTCTTGTCTCGGGAGGACATATTCTTCTGTGGAGCAGCCATCGAAGGGAACAAAGAAAAGCTGGCGCCGTACAACCTTCATGTGAAAAAGACCACCGACCTACAATCCAAGATTCCTGTAGAGGGTTGTAACAAACCAACACCATCCTTATTCGACATAGCAAATTATGTACTCGGGACAAAGCTTGACAAGGGCGACGACACACTAGAATTAAGGTTGTCTGTATGGGAGATTTATCCATTGACCTATGAGCGGATAAAGTATGCAGCCCTCGCTGCCCGTGTGAGTTTCGAGATAGCTGCAAGGTCGAAGGAGGTTGTAGCGAAGCCGTCCTCCACAGAAAATGAGAACAATAAGAAGAAGAAGAATAAGAAGAAGAAGAAGAAGAAGAAGAAGAAGAAGCAGGGCACTATAGATGGATGAACTATTTCCTCTCTTGTTCGTAAAAAAAAATATATTTCCTCTCTGTATATATGGATAGATGATTTATTTCGCTGGTGTGCATGTCTTTCGAACAAATGTAGTAGTGTAGGTCCGCTTGAATATAATGAAGTATTTATCCGCCTAGTTTTCTCTCCTACTCCTTGCAATGATCAGTATGCAATGCATGTGTCAGACGACATGACAGCTTGTCCATGGACGTTGAACTATGGCGACCATCATGTTTCCACCACTGCTACACGTGATTCCCACGACGCCGCTCGAACCCACAACACCACGTCCCCCGACGTGCGCCTCACCCCCTCACGGCCCCACTGCCCCTCCGCCGCGTGCGCCGAGAGGGGAGTGTATCTGCTGCACCCCCACCGTGCTCATCTACCACACCTTTAAATGCTACAGTGATATAAGATTCCGAGCCATTGGATCGTGGATCGAGTGGCCAGCATCGGTCAGTGCGAGTTTTGCAGAAAACTCCCAAACTTTTTCGAAATGGCGTTTTGGTCCATATCCTGAGATGTTGTCCATTGGATCACAGATCTAATTTCCTTGGTGCGTCCATATCACGGTAGCATATAAGGTGCGGTAGCACCAGATATTTTCCCACTCGTTCCAAACTCGAGATTTGTTTCTTATTTTTTTCTAACATTTTGAAACGCGGCACGGCATCCGGTGCACCTAAGCCTCTGAAAAAATATTGGAGTGCACTCTAAAGATCTTTATATGCTTGAGAGCAACTGTGCATGTGGTATCTTCTATTCCTAAATATCTATACAATGAATTATCTATTTTCTTTCCTAGCCATGTAACCATGCCACATAAGCTAGGCATGCATGCAATCCATATATTGCGTTATTCTCCAGCATGCAATGCTGCCACATCATCTATTCATGTCCGTTAGTCATAGGTTGTTTTTTGCATTAGTCTTAAATCCTTCACATTTTGTTAGAAATGACATTCTTTTTAAGTAGTCATATGATTAATCCAAATATTCATGTTCCGTACAACTAAACTCCAAAGGTCCACCGGAGCCGAGGCAGAGGACGTAGGACGGGCGCGCTGGAGGAGTTGTCCTAGGAGGAGGAGAGATCGAAGGGTAATCTTGCACGTCGGCCGCCACCTGCATATCAGCGCGGGACTCCTCGAGCGCCCACTGGAGCTCGCGCTCCTCCATGGCACGGCGGAGTCACTGGATTTTCTTGAACCACGATGGACACCATGTAGTACTCCTCGTCGCTGGGGGTGCGGTGCTCGCGTCCTGACTCCTGGGGTACTGTCTGGAGCAGGCGCTCATCCACCTCGTGAGCGGCGAGGATGCCATGCTCGCGGCCGTGCTGTTGGAGAACACGCTCGTGCGCCTGAGTGGCGAGGATGCGATGTTCGTGGGCGTGCTACCGGAGCACGCGCTCGTCCACGTCGACAGCGGCGAGGATGTGATGCTCATGGGCATGCTGCTAGAGAACGCGCTCATCCACCTTGTGAGCGGCGAGGACGCGATGCACCTCCTCGTGACCGACCAGGGCGTGCTGCTGGAGCACGCGCTCCCCCTCGTGGCAGACGAGGACGAGCTGCTGGATCACATTGTCCTCCGCGTTCATCGAGGACGCGCGTTGCCAGTGAGGGCGCGCTACTCGTGGCCGTCGAGGGCGTGCTCCACCTCGGCGAGGTCGGAGACTCTGTCGTCTTCCCAGGCCGCGGCGCCGTCCACTTAGGCAACGAGTGCGTGCTCCGATGGGTGTTGTGTCCGTATGGGAGCTTGGAGCTACAGTACTAATGGGGGTGGGGTTGACCTTTTTGTGGTTACACTTACACATCGTCTGACCGACAAAAATAGAATCTCAAGTAGCACAATATGTTGGAACGTGTCGGGGGCTGGCTAGTATGTAACATCCCCATGTAATAGCAACAGTAATCACCCTTTTTGATAATGCCAGGTCACCATGATTAACCATGCTTGATCATCATTTGCATCATATCTCATTTCAAATTCCAAATCAAATTGAAATTCAAATTTAAAGTGAAAATTAAAGTTGTTCCAAATTGGAAACTAAAATGTTCATTAAATAGCAAATAATCCATAACTAATTGTGTAAAGAAAAACAACATCACCTAAATTACCTAGATGACCCTAACATCATCAAAACAGAACCAAACAGCAATATTCAATGCCTTTTTATTTAATTAAAATTCAAATGAAATCGTATGGGCTCCAAACCTTTTTATAACAGTGCTAAGTATTTCACTGTATTTATTGAGCTAAGTCACATATTTTACAAAACTCAAGTTGGGGCTAAACATTTGGCAAAACAGAAACTGAAAACAGAAAAGAAAAAAAAAGATAAAATAGAAATAAAAACAAAAGACCCCCCTACTAGGCCTCGGCCCAGCTGGTCACTAGGCCAACCAGGCCGGCCCCTCCCAGGCCTATAACCCCCCTCCAGGGGGTAGCCACCCCGAAACCCTAACCCCACGATCCCCACTCTCCCCTCCCCCGATCTGGATCGGGCGCCGCCCGACGCCGCCTCACCGCCGTTGCCTCCCCGTCTCCCCCTCACCGGCCTCCCTCGCGCCTCGCCGCCCCCTCTCCCCGTCAACGCTGGTGAGGCCCCGGGCCTCCCTCGCTCGCCTCCGCCTCGCCTCTGTGCCCGCCCTGCACCGCGCGCTCGCCAGCCCCGCCTCGTCTGACTCCCGCTGTCGCCGTTGCGCCGCGCCGCTCGACCGCGCCGGCCACGCCTCGAGCCGTCCACCGCCCTCCCCTGGCCGTGACCCACTGCCCCTCTCCATCGTCTGCGCCATACCGTCCGCTCGCACCGATGCCGCGCTCCGCTCGCCGCTGCCCTCGCTGTTGTGCGCTGCTGCTGCTCTGCTGCCGCGCCCGCCCCTGCTGCTCGCGCAATGCCGCCGCCTGCCGCTGCTGCTGCTACAGCAGCAGCTGCTTCTCCCCGCTCTCCCCCCTCGCTCGCCGTCGCCCGCCACCTGCTGTTGCTGCTGACCAGCTTCGCCGCCCCTACCCCGCCATGGCCTCCCCACCCTCCGCCGGCACCACTTGCCGCCGACCCGCTCCGGCCGAAGCCCAGGCCACCGCCGCCGTGCCCTCTGCCCGCTCCCCCGTGTGCGTTCGTGCACTGGCGGGGGTGGCCAGGGGAGCCACTGACCACAGGGGCCCATCCCCTGTATTTTGTTAAAAATAAATAAATAAAAGAATAGATAGAAATAAATAATAATAAAAGTAATTAATTAATTAATTAATTAATTAATTAATTAATTAGTGGTTTAATTAATTAAATTAAACTTAATTAGCCTAATTACCTAGTTAGTTAATTAAACTGTTAGGATTAATTAAAACAGAGAATGATAGGGGGGGCCACCCCTGTTGACCAGTCAACTTTGACTGGTCAACTGGGACCCCCTGGACCCACATGTCAGCCCCTCTGGTACACTTTTGTGTACCCAGAGCTGGGTGCACATAGCATTTTGCTATTTAAATTTCGAATTAATTTAAATAATAATAATATTAGAAGTCATTTAAAACTTTGAAAATTAATATAAAATAAACCGTAACTCGGATGAAAATAATTTATATATGAAAAATGATCAGAAAAATGTGAAGAATCCAAATATCCTATCCACATACCTGCCACACCCCTCTAATATACCGAACATGGAACTTTTTGCCCGTATTCGATAGATAAATAGTACATAACTTTAATAAAATAAATCCAAATAAATTCCTAAATTAACTAAAGCAATTAGATAGGCATTATATCACCTCTGCATATCATTTAGGCATGTCACGCATCCCTATTGCATTATTGCCGTGTATTTATTGATTCTTCCCCCTCCTTCTCTCCCAATAGCCCCCGAGACTGCCGACGACACTGGAGTGTACGACGACGTCGCCGACGACCAGACCCCTTCAGCTGAGCTTCCAGGCAAGCAAAACCCCCTTGATCATCCTGATATCGCCCATTCCTTCCCTCTTATGCTTGCATTAGTATTGCTTCTGTTGTTGCTCCGATAACTCCGATTCTGATGCATAGCCTGATTTTGACGTCTGTTATTGATACTCTACCTGCTGTCCCATGATGCTTAGTTAGCTTTCTATTGATTCATCGGTGGCCTATGCCCCTTGTCCGTATGCCATGCTTGACATCGGGCCGTGATCACTCTGGGTGAGGATCATGGAAATGTTTACATTGCAATACTTAAACTGTTAAAGTCGGGCTGGCCCCAAGGGTGCCCGCGAGAGAATAACATCAAAGACGGGTCGGCTCCAGGAGCACCCGCGCGTCATGTATTACCAAGTCGGAGCGACAGGAACCCTGTTCATCTCTGCGAGTTACTAAATACGCCTAACGGATTTGGGTATTTGATCTGAGTTGGCTACGTGCCTATACGCACTACCACCACGTGGGATAATGGTTTAATGGGGCCCTCTACGTCGTATGTATCAGCCGAAAGTTCTTCAGACGTCACAACTCAGAGATGCGGGCTGGTTGGGGTGGGCTGGTTACGTCACTGGTGTATTCAGTGTCGCGCCTGGGCCTCGACCACCCTCGCAACGTGTAGGAGCGCAAAGGGCGATGGCCCAAGACCCCTTCGCACTTAGGATTTAGACCGGCGTGCTGACCTCTCTGCTGAGCCTACGTAGGACTGCGTCGTGTCGATCTCCCGAGGCCGGGCATTACCCAACAAGTGTGTCCGGCCAGATGTGATCGAGCGTGTTGGGTAACAGTAGTGCACCCCTACAGGGAAGTTATCTATTTGAATAGCCGTGTCCACAGTAACAGGACGCTCAGAGTTGTATCTTGATCTGCTACAACTACAAATGGATACCAAGTGATTGCTAAACTGTTACTACTGCTCTCGGGATCACTTTCTCACTGGGGAGTCGAGAAAGGATCTCAGGGCGCTGCTATTATATAACCACTATTATATGATACTGTGTTCTACCCTCTCCTGATGCTGCAAGATTGCTTCAAGATGGTAGGCTTCGATAGGCTAGGCTTCTCCCCCTCTATTCCGGCATTCTGCAGTTCAGTCCAAAGATGTAGCCCCATTCCTTTGATACCAATGCATATTTAGTATAGTTCTGATGTCTATCTTGCGAGTACTTTGGATGAGTACTCACGGTTGCTTTGCTATTCTTTTCCCCATACCCGTTTGATGAATTCAGTCGATGGACCCCCAGAGCCAGACGCCACCACAGGAGACTACTACCAGGAGAGTCCCGGAGGCACGTACTACTGGGTTGAGCAAGCCGACCAGGAGTAGTTCGAAGGCTCCCAGGCAGGAGGCATGCGCCTCTTCGATCAGTGTCGCTGTTTGTGCTAGCCTTCTTAAGGCAAACTTGACTAACTATGTCTGTACCCAGATATTATGGTTTGTATGACTTATGTATTCGGGTCCTCGTGACCCCTGGTTTGTAATATGAGATTTATGTTTAAATTTGAGTTTAGAGTTGTGTTGTGATATCTTCCCGTGAGTCTCTAATCTCGAGCGTGCACGTTTGCGTGTTTGATTAGTGCAAGGTCGAGCAGGGGCGTCAGAATTTGTATCAGAGCCGCTGCCTGTAGGAAGCCGCCTTCCGATTCCTTGGTCGAAGTTGAGTCTAGTCGTTGAAAAACTATTTTACTAACAGTGCTGTGTGGCTTACGGGCCCACGTTGCACATGGATGGGATTAGGATCTTTTATTCCTCTTCCTTACTCTAGGATTCTACTCTCTCTTCTATTCGGGATAAAATTTTACTAACTCTGACTCTAGGTTCTCGTGATCACATCCACCCGGTGCTTTGATTATCTGCAATATTACTTCTTGAATGCATAATGCAAGATCCAATCACTCTCATTTGACACTTTTGTTAACAGCAATGCCATCCTTGCCCCCCTCGCTGATTTCTGTTATCTTCAACAACATCCTTGACTTCCTGTCAACACCAACTTGGTCATGTTTTGGTTATACCTTGGGTTCCTTGCCGTTCTTCAAATTGTTCCTTGTGTATTTCTTGTGATCTATATGATCTACACAGTAATAATTCCCGGTTTACGTGAACACCTAGGTGTACAACTCAGTCAGTAAAACCCTGTTACCATTGCTGTTAACCCAGAACGAGTTCAGGCTATTCTTGACTGGACTCCCCCGAAGAATGTAAAGCAAGTCAGAAGTTTTCTCGGTCTTGCCAGCTATTGCCCCCATTTCGTCGAGAACTTCTCCAAGATTGCAAAACCACTGACTGATCTACTTCACAAAGGCGTTAAATTTGAGTGGACGGAAAAGTGCCAAGAAAGTTTTCAGACACTCAAAGACAAGCTGACATCTGCCCCAGTGCTAGCTCCCCCTGATTCTCGAAAGGACTTTGTGATATATTGCGACGCATCCCGTCAAGGATTAGGCTGTGTCCTAATGCAAGAGCGCAAAGTGATTGCTTATGGCTCTCGTCAATTGCGTCCTCATGAAGATAAGTATCCAACACATGATCTCGAATTAGCAGCAGTTATCTATGCTCTAAAACTGTGGCGACATTACCTTCTCGGTAATCGTTGTGAGATATACACGGACCACCAAAGTCTGAAGTATCTGTATACTCAACCAGATTTGAACCTTCGTTAACAAAGATGGGTCGAGACAATAGCCGACTACGACATGGATATTTCTTATACCCTTGGCAAGGCTAATGTAATGGCCGATGCTTTCAGCCGCAAGTCTTATTGCAACAACCTCATGGTTCAGCAAGCGCAACCTCTTCTCCATGAAGAGCTTCGCAAGTTAAACCTTCATATTGTTCCACAAGGTTATCTCAATACTCTGGTTGTTGAACCGGACCTCGAGTGCAACATCAAGACGAGGCAGAAATATGACTCTGAAGTCGAGAAGATTAAGAAATACCTCTCCAAGGGAAATTCTTCGTTCTTCCATGTTGATGATAATGGTGTCTTATTCTTCAAAGGCCGCCTAGTGGTCCCCAGAAAGCATAATCTGGACTCTCGTACGGATGTCATGAAAGAAGCACATGACACCCCTTTGTCTATCCATCCCGGTAGTACTAAGATGTACCAAGACATTCGTCAACGGTACTGGTGGCCTGATATGAAGCATGACATTGCTCGCTATGTGTCTGAGTGTGACGTTTGCCGTCGCATCAAGGCAGAACATCAAAGGCCTGCTGGACTTCTGCAACCACTTACTATTCCTGAATGGAAATGGGACAAAGTCGAAATGGATTTCATTACTGGTTTTCCCAGATCGCAGAAAGGTCATGATGCTATCTTTGTTGTCATTGACCGATTCTCCAAGGTTGCTCACTTTCTGCTAGTCAAGGAGACAATCACTGCTAGTCAGTTAGCAGACCTGTATGTTTCCAGAATCGTGTCGCTACATGGTGTTCCGTTGGAGATCAGTTCAGACCGTGGCAGCCTCTTTACCTCAAGATTTTGGAACAGTTTCCAAGAAGCTATGGGAACTCATCTGTCCTTTAGCACCGCTTTTCACCCTCAGTCCCAGGGACAAGTTGAACGAGTCAATCAAGTGCTTGAAGATATGCTTCGAGCTTGTGTCATCTCGTTCGGTAAGAAATGGAAGGAATCTCTCCCATATGCTGAATTCTCATACAACAATAGCTATCAGGCTAGTCTGAAGATGGCACCATTCGAAGTTCTCTATGTACGTAAGTGCCGAACCCCTCTGAATTGGTCAGAAACTGGGGAACGATCACTCGTTGGACCGGACATTATTCAACAAGCTGAAGAACAAGTCCGTATTGTCCGTGATCATTTGAAAGCTCCTCAGTCTCGCCAGAAGAGAAACTCTGATCGAAAACACCAGGTAATGGTCTATCAACCTGGCGAACAAGCTTACCTTCGCGTCACTCCGATGAAAGGCACCCATCGATTTGGAATCAAGGGCAAGTTAGCTCATCGCTACATCGGCCCGTTGCGTATTCTCGCCCGTCGGGGAGAAGTGGCATATCAATTGGAATTGCCGCCGAACCTTTCTTTAAGTGCATGATGTCTTTCATGTGTCGCAACTCCGTCGCTGCTTCAAGGATCCTATCCGAGCAGTGGATCATGAAATACTTGAACTACAAGAGGATCTTTCTTATCAAGAGTATCCGATCCGCATTCTTGATCAAGCTGAACGTCGAACCCCTCAGAAGGCAATCAAGTTCCTTAAAGTACAGTGGTCGAATCATTCTGAAGATGAAGCCACTTGGGAACGCGAGGATCATCTTCGTGAAGAGTATCCTGCTCTTTTTCAGCCTACCTCTTAATTCTCGGGATGAGAATTTCTTTTAGAGGAAGAGAATTGTAACATCCCAATGTAATAGCAACAGTAATCACCCTTTTTGATAATGCCAGGTCAGCATGATTAACCATGCTTGATCATCATTTGCATCATATCTCATTTCAAATTCCAAATCAAATTGAAATTCAAACTTAAAGTGAAAATAAAAGTTGTTCCAAATTGGAAACTAAAATGTTCATTAAATAGCAAATAATCCATAACTAATTGTGTTAAGAAAAACAACATCTCCTAAATTACCTAGATGACCCTAACATCATCAAAACAGAACCAAACAGCAATATTTAATGCCTTTTTATTTAATTAAAATTCAAATGAAATCGTATGGGCTCCAAACCTTTTTATAACAGTGCTAAGTATTTCACTGTATTTATTGAGCTAAGTCACATGTTTTACAAAACTCAAGTTGGGGCTAAACATTTGGCAAAACAGAAACTGAAAACAGAAAAGAAAAGAAAAAAACAAAAAAAAACAAAAGATAAAATAGAAATAAAAACAAAAGACCCCCCCTACTGGGCCTCGGCCCAGCTAGCCACCAAGCCAACCAGGCCGGCCCCTCCCTGGCCTATAACCCCCCTCCAGGGAGCAGCCACCCCGAAACCCTAACCCCACGATCCCCACTCTCCCCTCCCACGATCTGGATCGGGCGCCGCCCGACGCCGCCTCACCGCCGTTGCCTCCCCGTCTCCCCCTCACCGGCCTCCCTCGCGCCTCGCCGCCCCCTCTCCCCATCAACACTGGTGAGGCCCCGGGCCTCCCTCGCTCGCCTCCGCCTCGCCTCTGTGCCCGCCCTGCACCGCGCGCTCGCCAGCCCAGCCTCGCCTGACTCCCGCTGTCGCCATTGCGCCACGCCGCCCGACCGCACCGGCCACGCCCCGAGCCGTCCGCCGCCCTCCCCTGGCCGCGACCCGCTGCCCCTCTCCGTCGTCCGCGCCGTCCCGTCCGCTCGCGCCGACCCCGCGCTCCGCTCGCCACTGCGCTCGTTGCTGCGCGCTGCTGCTGCTCCGCTGCCACGACCGTCCCTGCTGCTCGCGCAACGCCGCCGCCTACCACCGCTGCTGCTACAACAGCAGCTGCTGCTCCCCGCTCTCTCCCACCTCGCTCGCCGTCGCACGCCACCTGCTAACCGGCTCCGCCGACCCCTGCCCCGCCATGGCCTCCCCACCCTCCGCCGGCACCGCTCGCCGCCGACCCGCTCCGGCCGAAGCCCAGGCCACCGCCGCCGTGCCCTTTGCCCGCTCCCCCGTGTGCCTTCGTGCACTGGCGGGGGTGGCCAGGGGAGCCACTGACCACAGGGGC
This sequence comes from Elymus sibiricus, assembly GCA_039707655.1. Taxonomy (NCBI): domain Eukaryota; kingdom Viridiplantae; phylum Streptophyta; class Magnoliopsida; order Poales; family Poaceae; genus Elymus; species Elymus sibiricus. The sequence continues at coordinate 322,839,370 of CM077674.1, read as the reverse complement.
CCATTCCCTGTATTTTTTTAAAAAAAAAATAAAAAAAGAGAATGACAGGGGGGCAGAGAATAGTCGACTTTAGACTGTTAGGATTAATTAGACTTTAAAAATAAATAAAAAAAGAGTAATAATAAAAGTAATTAATTAATTAGTGATTTAATTAATTAAATTAAACTTAATTAGCCTAATTACCTAGTTAGTTAATTAAACTGTTAGGATTAATTAAAACAGAGAATGATAGGGGGGCCCACCCCTGTTGACCAGTCAACTTTGACTGGTCAACTGGGACCCCCTCGACCCACATGTCAGCCCCTCTGGTACACTTCTGTGTACCCAGAGCTGGGTGCACATAGCATTTTGCTATTTAAATTTCGAATTAATTTAAATAATAATAATATTAGAAGTCATTTAAAACTATGAAAATTAATATAAAATAAACCGTAACTCGGATGAAAATAATTTATATATGAAAAATGATCAGAAAAATGTGAAAATCCGGATATCCTATCCACATACCTGCCACACCCCTCTAACATACCGAACATGGAACTTTTTGCCCGTATTCGATAGATGAATAGTGCATAACTTTAATAAAATAAATCCAAATAAATTCCTAAATTAACTAAAGCAATTAGATAGGCACTATATCACCTCTGCATATCATTTAGGCATGTCATGCATCGCTGTTGCATTATTGCCGTGTATTTATTGTTTATTCCCCCTCCTTCTCTCCCGATAGCCCCCGAGACTGCCGACGACACTGGAGTGTACGACGACGTCGCCAACGACCAGACCCCTTCAGCTGAGCTTCCACGCAAGCAAAACCCCCTTGATCATCCTGATATCGCCCATTCCTTCCCTCTTATGCATGCATTAGTATTTCTTCTGTTGTTGCTCCGATAACTCCTATTCTGATGCATAGCCTGATTTTGTCGTCTGTTATTGATACTCTACCTGCTGTCCCATGATGCTTAGTTAGCTTGCTATTGATTCATCGGTGTCCTATCCCCCTTGTCCGTATGCCATGCTTGACATCGGGCCGTGATCACTCTGGGTGAGGATCACGGAAATGTTTAAATTGCAATACTTAAACTGTTAAAGTCGGGCTGGCCCCAAGGGTGCCCGCGAGAGAATAACATCAAAGACGGGTCGGCTCCAAGAGCACCCGCGCGTCATGTATTACCAAGTCAGAGCGACAGGAACCCTGTTCGTCTCTGCGAGTTACTAAATACGCCTAACGGATTTGGGTATTTGATCTGAGTTGGCTACGTGCCTATATGCACTACCACCACGTGGGATAATGGTTTAATGGGGCCCTCTACGTCGTATGTATCGGCCGAAAGTTCTTCAGACGTCACAGCTCAGAGATGCGGGCTGGTTGGGGTGGGCTGGTTACGTCACTGGTGTATTCAGTGTCGTGCATGGGCCCCGACCACCCTCGCAACGTGCAGGAGTGCAAAGGGCGATGGCCCAAGACACCTTCGCACTTAGGATTTTGACCGGCGTGCTAACCTCTCTGCTGAGCCTAGGTAGGACTGCGTCATGTCGATCTCCCGAGGCCAGGCATTACCCAGCAAGTGTGTCCGGCCAGATGTGATCGAGCATGTTGGGTAACAGTAGTGCACCCCTGCAGGGAAGTTATCTATTCGAATAGCCGTGTCCACGGTAACAGGACGCTCAGAGTTGTATCTTGATCTGCTACAACTACAAATGGATACCAAGTGATTGCTAAACTGTTACTACTGCTCTCGGGATCACTTTCTCGCTGCGGAGTCGAGAAAGGATCTCAGGGCGCTGCTATTATATAACCACTATTATATGATACTGTGTTCTACCCTCTCCTGATGCTGCAAGATTGCTTCAAGATGCTAGCCTTCGATAGGCTAGGCTTCTCCCCCTCTATTCTGGCATTCTGCAGTTCAGTCCAAATATATAGCCCCATTCCTTTGATACCAATGCATATTTAGTATAGTTCTGATGTCAGTCTTGCGAGTACTTTGGATGAGTACTCACGATTGCTTTGCTATTCTTTTCCCCATACCCGTTTGATGAATTCAGTCGATGGACCCCCGGAGCCAGACGCCACCAGCGATTAAAATAAACACGTCAATGCATTGTGTTTAAAATAAATAACCAATGGCACAAAATTACATATTTACAAGAGAAATACATAGTCTGAGCGTTTGCTCCGTTTTTATGAACGCGCCTCAGTTACACCCGTATGATCGGCCGCGCCCGTGTGATAGTAACAAGTTATCGGTGCATCATCCGGGTTATTGTCTTTTTTTCTGGGGTCGACTTCATACGAGTTATTGCCAACACGTGCGCCGTGTACACAGTCACGCATCACCGGCTTCCCACTAGCACTGTCCAAAATTAGATACGGATGATCCCGTGGGCGGCAAAATCTCCCGCCTATTTCTAAAATTTCCGTGACCTAGTTTGGAGCATGTGAAATTTCCTTTTTGTCCTTGGTGCAAGGAGAACAACACGGCCCTCATTTACATAATAGGTCGGGGTTGCTTTGGTAACTTCCGGTCCCCCCACCACACGGCACCCCCATTTCCTCTCCCCTCCCGCAAAAACGACTACTCCACAGCACCAGAGCATCTTACAGCACGTCGTCCATACTTCATCGACGATTCTACCCCCTTCCCTCTCAAAACCTTAGACTACTCATCCACTGGCGTACCAGAGCCTATTCACTACCGACGTCGTCCACCTCGCCGGATCTGCTTCTGTGGCCGCATCTACCCCTCCCACCTCCCCTAGAAACCGTAGACTGCTCATCCACCACTGTACCACAGCCCATTCAGTGCCGCCCTTGTCCACCACGCCGGATCTGCTTCACCGGTGCTCTCATCAACCGCAGCGCATCTGCAGCGGCTCCTTCCTACACCGCACCGGAGTCGCTTCGTCCACACCCCCGGAGCCAGCTCACTGACGCCCCGTCGACGGCCTCAGATCCGCTTCGTCGACACCGTCCTCAACCCTACCGGAGCCGCTTCGCCAACACCATCCTCAACCCAACCGGAGCCGCTTCGCCAACGCCCAAGTCCACGGCCTCAGATCCGCATCGTCCACCCTACCGGAGCAGCTTCCCGACGCCCTCGTCCACGGCTGTAGATCTGCATCGTTGACACCATCCTCAACCCTACCACCGAAGCAACTTCACCGACGCCCTCGTCCACGGCCTCAGATCCGCTTCGTCCATACCGTCGTCCACACTACCGGAGCCGCTTCACAAACACCTTCATCCACGGTCCTAGATCTCCTTACCGGACCCCGACAGCCACCGCAACGTCATCACCCTTGATGTTTCTAACCTGGTTCCCACCGTCTGGCACAATGCCAAGCACCCGCCGCGACCTAGGTACTTGTCACCTTTAAACCCGTCCAGCATCACCTGCCAGATGTACTTCAAATATACTAACAGGTCGCTGTTACATGTTATAGAGCTGGGAAGAGCCACAAGGACGATGTTTCTTCTAGATCTAACACCTTGGCCAACCAAACTCTTGGACTGAAGCATTGCTATGATCTTGTAAGTGCGTCTCTCTCTTGTATTGTTGTGTGCCTGCCAGCGTGCTTTGCTAGTATTTTTGACCAGTAATCCCTTTGTGTAGCCAATGATTACCACTATTGGCTGCTAAATTAGAGATATAGACGTCATACATTACACAAAGTCATAGGTGGCATGAAGGAATGCCGGTGCACTAAATTAGGCTCCCTTAGAGTGCCTCCAAGTCCAGTACGCAGAGTCATGGCTAGTTTATGCGACACACACAATCGTTAATTTGTGGTTTAATTATGTGCAAGGGATATGCAATGTATTATCATGTAGAGATGTCTCAAATTAGCTGTGTCAACTTGCAGATGGGGCGCGGCAATGAAAAAGTACAAGATTTCTTAGTACAAGATGTATGGGGCATTTTCATGGAACATCGCAAAAAAATGAGGGGCAGCGGTGAGCCTATACAGCGTGGTATGGTAAGTCACTCCATTGCAATCATCATGACATGTTCTTTGTTTGGCATTACTGCTAGTCAGGGTTCTTAGGGCCAATTATTTTGAGTTATCCTATGAAAATAAGCTCCTGTGAATATAAGCTCGAGATAATAAGCCAACCAGTTCCTTTCATTGCCTTCTTTTTCAGCTTGTCTATTGTATGATCAGTGAAAAGTCTATTGCATTATATTTTGTCATTTTGCTGCCCATATGAAAATAAATTTGACTTGCAAACATCACGAATTGAACCCATAGCAATAATTAATATGATAGGAAAACATACCATCAATATTTGTTCAAAATGCAAATACAAAGTTACCATCTACTTGGCACAATCTACTTTGGTCAATGTCTTCCAAACAAAGGATAATTGCCTAAATTTATATGATTAATCATTATCTATCAAAATTCCATGGTCCAAGTGGCTGGTTTTTATTATATAGCAGCACCACCTGAAAGCATCATATAGCAGCAGCAGCTCATAGCAATTCATCATATAGCAGCAGCAGCAGCTCATAGCAACTCATCATATAGCAGCAGTAGCAGCAGCTCATAGCAATTCATCATATAGCAGCAGCAGCTCATAGCAATTCATCATATAGCAGCAGCAGCTCATAGCAATTCATCATATAGCAGCAGCAGCTTGCTACTTGTAGTCTGCGTTGGTATTTCCCCGAAGAGGAGAGGATGATGCAATACAGTAGAGATAAGTATTTCCCTCAGTTAAGAACCAAGGTTATCAATCCAGTAGGAGAACCAAGCAAAATTCCGTTAAAATGCACCTGCACACAAAAGAGCAAACACTTGAACCCAACGCAAATAAGAGGGTTGTCAATCCTCTTAGCGGTTACTTGCAAGGATTAAATCTTATCGAGGTAAATAGATAAACTAAACTACTGATACGTCCAATTTGCATCATGTTTTGCTACTGTTATTTATAGTGTTTTTAATCAATATAACACTTTTTGGAGCAATTCTAATGCCTTTTCTCTCTTAATATGCAAGATTCACACAAGGAGGGAGAATGCCGGCGGCTGGAATTCTGGACCTGAAAAAGCTATGTCAGAGATACCTATTCCACACATCTCCAAATGAGCTGAAATTTTCTGGAGATTTATTTTGGAATAAATAAAAAATACAGGAAGCAAAAAGTACCAGAAGGGGCCACCCAGGTGCCCACGAGGCACCAGGGCGCGCCCCCCCAGGCGCGCCCTGGTACCTCGTGGAGCCCCTGGCCCACTTCTGGCCCCCATTTTCTGGTATATAAGTGCATTTGACCTAAAAAATTATAGAGAAGACTTTCGAGACAGTGCGCCACCATCTCGAGGTGGAACTTGGGCAGGAGCACTTTTGCTCTCTGGCGGGGAGATTCTGCCGGGGATACTTCCCTCCGGAAGGGGGAAATCATCGCCATCGACACCACCAGCGATCCTCTCATCGTGGGAGGACCAATCTTCATCAACATCTTCACCAGCACCATCTCATCTCAAACCCTAGTTCATCTGTTGTATTCAATCTTTGTCTCAAAACCTCAGATTGGTACATGTGGGTTGCTAGTAGTGTTGATTACATCTTGTAGTTGATCTAGTTGGTTTATTTGGTGGAAGATTATATGTTCAGATCCAATATGCTATTTAATACCCCTTGCATCTTGGGCATGATGATGATTTGTGAGTAGTTACTTTTGTTCTTGAGGACATGGGAGAAGTCTTGTCATAAGTAATCATGTGAATTTGGTATTCGTTCGATATTTTGATGATATGTATGTTGTTGATTCTCTTAGTGGTGTCATGTGAACATCGACTACATGACACTTCACCATCTTTGGGCCTAAGGGAATGCATTGTGGAGTAGTAATTAGATGATGGGTTGCTAGAGTGACAGAAGCTTAAACCCTAGTTTGTGCGCTATTCCGTAAGGGGCTGATTTGGATCCATATGTTTAATGCTATGGTTAGAGTTATCTTAATTCTTCTTTCGTAGTTGCGGATGCTTGCGAGAGGGGGTAATCATAAGTGGGAGGTTTGTTCAAGTAAGAACAGCACCCAAGCACCGGTCCACCCACATATCAAATTATCAAAGTAGCGAACGCGAATCAAACAAACATGATGAAAGTGACTAGATGAAATTCCCATGTGTCCTCGAGAACGTGTTACTTATTATAAGAGATCATTCTGGCTTGTCCTTTGCTATAAAAAGGATTGGGCCACCTTGCTGCATTCTTTGTTACTATTGCTATTTGTCACTTGTTACAAATTATCTTTCTATCAAACTACTCGTTACCGATAATTTCAGTGCTTGCAGAAAATACCTTGCTGAAAACCGCTTGTCATTTCCTTCTGCTCCTCGTTGGGTTCGACACTCTTACTTATCGAAAGGACTACGATTGATCCCCTATACTTGTGGGTCATCAAGACTCTTTTTTGGTGCCGTTACCGGGGAGTGAAGCTCCTTTGGTGAGTGGAATTTGGTAAGGAAACATTTATATTACGTGCTGAAATTTACTGTCACTTGTCACTATGGAAAGTAATCCTTTGAGGGGTTTGTTCGGGGTATCTTCACCTCGACCGAAAACACCAAAAGTTGCTCCTCAACCTACTGCACCTACTGAAAATATTGAATATGAAATTCCTTCGGGTATGATAGAGAAACTGATAGCTAATCCTTATGCAGGAGATGGAGCAATACATCCTGATATGCACTTGATCTATGTGGATGAAATTTGTGGATTGTTTAAGCTTGCAGGTTTATCCGGAGATGGAGTTAAGAAAGTATTCCCTTTATCTTTGGGGGGAAAGGCATTGACAGGGTATAGGCTAAGTGATGATACCGATACATGGGACTGGAACCGATTGAAACTGGAATTCCATCAGAAATTTTATCCTATGCATTTGGTTCATCGTGATCGGAATTATATATATAATTTTTGGTCTCGTGAAGGATAAAGCATCGCTCAATCTTGGGGGGAGGCTTAAGTACATGATGTACACATTGCCCAATCATGAGCTCTCAAAGGAAATTATCTTATAGAATTTTTACGCTTGGCTTTCTCATGATAATCGAAATACTCTCGATTCTTCTTCGACTGGCTCCTTTATGAAGAAAACTATTGAATTCAGATGGGATCTTCTGGAAAGAATTAAATGCAACTCTGAAGATTGGGAACTCGACAAAGGTAATGAGTCAGGTATAATCCTTGAGTTCGATTGTGTTAAATCTTTTATGGCCACCGATGCTTTTCATAAGTTTAGCACTAAATATGGACTTGACTCTGAGATAGTAGCTTCCTTTTGTGAATCATTTGCTACTCATGTTGATCTCCCTAAGGAGAAGTGGTTTAAATATCATCCCCCTGTTAACGAAAAGATTGAGTAACCCGTTAGTGTTAAAGAAGAAACAATTGTTTACCATGTTGATCCAGTTGTGCCTACCGCTTATATTGAGAAACCACCTTTTCCTGTTAGGATCAAGGAACATCCTAAAGTTTCAACTTTGGTTAACAAAAGTAATATTAGAGCACCTAGACCCTCTGAACAAATTAAAGTTGAACCTAATGTTGCAATGGTTAAAGATCTCTTGGTTGATAATATTGATGCGCGTGTTATTTACTTCTGCAATGAAGCAGCTAGAATCGCTAAACCTGATCCTAAAGATAAAAACAGACCCGTTGTGGGCATGCCTATTGTCTCAGTTAAAATAGGAGATCATTGTTATCATGACTTATGTGATTTGGGTGCTAGTGTGAGTGCTATTCTGTTTACCTTATATCAAGAAATCATGAATGATATTGCACCTGCTGAAATTGAGGACATTGATGTTACTATTAAACTGGCAAACAGAGATACCATTACACCACTTGGGATCGTTAGAGATGTTGAAGTCTTGTGTGGAAAAATAAAATACCCTACTAATTTTCTAGTCCTCGGTTCTCCACAAGATGATTTTTGTCCCATTATATTTGGTAGACCTTTCTTAAACGCTGTTAATGCCAAGATTGATTGCGCTAAAGAAATTGTTAGTGTTGATTTTGGTGGTATGTCTCATGAGTTTAATTTCTCCAAATTTTGTAGACAACCTCATGATAAAGAATTGACTAGTAAAGATGAAATTATTGGTCTTGCTTCTATTGCCGTACCTCCTACTGATCCGCTAGAACAATATTTGCTAGACCATGAGAATGATATGCATATGAATGAAAGAAATGAAATAGATAGAATGTTCTTTGATCAGCCACCCATCCTTAAACACAATTTGCCTGTTGAAATTCTTGGAGGCCCTCCTCCACCTAAGGGAGATCCTGTATTTGAATTAAAGCAATTGCCTGATACATTGAAATATGCTTATCTTGATGAAAAGAAGATATATCCTGTTATTATTAGTGCTAACCTTTCAGAGCATGAAGAAAAGGGATTACTAAAAAATCTGAGGAAGCACCGAGCTGCTATTGGATATACTCTTGATGATCTTAAGGGCATTAGTCCCACTCTATGTCAGCACAAAACTAATATGGAGCCTGGTGCTAAACCAGTTGTCGACCACCAACGACGATTAAATCCTAAGATGAAAGAGGTGGTAAGAACTGAAATATTAAAACTTCTGGAAGCAGGTATAATCTATCCCATAGCTGATAGTAGATGGGTAAGTCCCGTTCATTGTGTCTCTAAGAAAGGGGATATTACCGTTGTTCCTAGCGATAAAAATGAACTCATTCCACAAAGAATTGTAACTGGTTATAGGATGGTAATTGATTTTAGAAAATTAAACAAAGCTACTAGAAAAGATCATTACCCCTTACCTTTCATTGATCAAATGTTAGAAAGATTGTCTAAGCATACGCACTTTTGTTTCCTAGATGGTTATTCTGGTTTTTCTCAAATACCCGTATCACAATCTGATCAAGAGAAAATCACCTTTACTTGTCCTTTTGGAACTTATGCTTATAGACGTATGCCTTTTGGTTTATGCAATGCACCTGCTACCTTTCAAAGATGTATGACTGCTATATTCTCTGACTTTTGTGAAAAGATTGTTGAGGTATTCATGGATGATTTCTCCGTTTACGGAACTTCTTTTGATGATTGCTTAAGCAACCTTGATCGAGTTTTGCAGAGATGTGAAGAAACTAATCTTGTCTTGAATTGGGAGAAGTGCCACTTTATGGTGAATGAAGGTATTATCTTGGGGCATAAAATCTCTGAGAGAGGTATTGAAGTTGATAAGGCTAAGGTTGATGCTATTGAGAAAATGCCATGTCCTAAAGATATTAAAGGTATAAGAAGTGTCCTTGGTCATGCTGGTTTCTATAGGAGGTTTATTAAAGACTTCTCTAAAATTTCTAGGCCTCTTACCAATCTTTTGCAAAAAGATGTTCCATTTATTTTTGACGATGATTGTCTAGAAGCCTTTGAAACACTTAAGAAAGCCTTAACCACTGCACCTATTGTTCAACCACCTGATTGGAACTTGCCTTTTGAAATTATGTGTGATGCTAGTGATTATGCTATTGGTGCTGTTCTAGTATAGAGAGTTGATAAGAAATTAAATGTTATCCATTATGCTAGTAAAACTCTAGACAGTGCCCAAAGAAATTATGCTACTACCGAGAAAGAATTTCTAGCAGTTGTGTTTGCATGTGATAAATTCAGATCTTACATAGTTGATTCTAAAGTATCTGTTCACACTGATCATGCTGCTATTAAATATCTTATGGAAAAGAAAGATGCTAAACCTAGACTCATTAGGTGGGTTTTATTGCTACAAGAATTTGACTTGCATATTATTGATAGAAAGGGAGCTGAGAATCCCGTAGCAGATAATTTATCTAGAATGGAAAATGTTCTTGATGACCCACTACCTATTAATGATGATTTTCCTGATGAACAATTAGCTGTCATAAATGCTTCTCGTAATACTCCATGGTATGCAGACTATGCTAATTACATTGTTGCTAAATACATACCACCTAGTTTCACATACCAACAAAAGAAAAAGTTCTTCTTTGATTTAAGACATTATTTCTGGGATGACCCACATCTTTATAAAGAAGGAGTAGATGGTCTTATTAGGCATTGTATACCTGAGCATGAATAGGAACAAATCCTACGGAAGTGTCACTCCGAGGCTTACGGAGGACACCATGCGGGAGACAGAACTGCACATAAGGTATTGCAATCTGCTTTTTATTGGCCTACTCTTTTCAAGGATGCTCGTAAGTTTGTCTCATCTTGTGATGAATGTCAAAGAATTGGTAATGTTGGTAGACGTCAGGAGATGCCTATGAATTATTCACTTGCTGTTGAACCATTTGATGTTTGGGGATTTGATTATATGGGACCATTTCCTAAATCCAATGGGTATACTCATATTTTAGTTGTTGTTGATTACGTTACTAAGTGGGTAGAAGCTATTCCAACTAGTAGTGCTGATCATAACACTTCTATTAAAATGCTTAAAGAAGTTATTTTCCCAAGGTTTGGAGTCCCTAGATATTTAATGACTGATGGTGGTTCACATTTTATTCATGGTGCATTCCGTAAATTGCTTGCTAAATATGATGTTAACCATAGAATTGCATCTCCGTATCATCCTAAAACTAGTGGTCAAGTTGAATTGAGCAATAGTGAAATAAAATTAATTTTGCAAAAAACCATCAATAGATCTAGAAAGAATTGGTCTAAGAAACTTGACGATGCATTGTGGGCTTATATAAGTGCTTATAAAAATCCTATGGGTATGTCTCCCTATAAAATGGTTTATGGAAAAGCATGTCATTTACCTCTTGAGTTAGAACATAAAGCATATTGGGAAATTAAAGAACTCAATTATTATTTTAAACTTGCCGGTGAAAAGAGGATATTTGATATTAGCTCATTAGATGAATGGAGAACCCAAGCTTATGAAAATGCCAAATTGTTTAAAGAAAAAGTTAAAAGATGGCATGAGAGAAGAATTCAAAAACGGGAATTCAAAGTGGGTGAGAAAGTTCTATTGTACAACTCTCATTTGAGATTCTTTGCAGGAAAGCATCTCTCTAAATGGGAAGGACCGTATATCATCGAAGAAGTTTATCGCTCCAGAGCCATCAAAATGAACAACTCCGAAGGCACTAATCCGAGAGTGGCGAATGGGCAGAGAATTAAGCATTATATTTCAGGTACCCCCATTAATGTCGAAACTAATATTATTGAAACAATTACACCGAAGGAATACATAAGAGAGACCTTCCGGAACACTCCAGAACCCTGAAAAGGAAGAGGTATGTGATACGGTAAGTAAACCGACTCCAAAAATTCCATAAAAATATTTTCTGTCAGTTTTGAAATATTTAGAAAAATACAAAAATAAGAAACAGCCGAGGGGACCCACCTGGTGCCCACGAGGCACCAGGGTGCGCCACCCCCCCTGGCGCGCCCTGGTGGCTTGTGGGCCCCACGTGAGCCTTCCCGACTACGTTTTTCTTCCGGATTACTTGTTTTGCATGATAAAAATTCTTTATATATACTCCCGTATGTTTTGACCACCGTATCGCAGAAATCTCCTCTATTCTTGTTTCGTGCTATTTTCCTGGCAGATCCGAAAGTATGTCATCTCAAGACTCAGATGGGGAGAGCTTCGTATCACACTATGTTGCAAATCCAAAGATCTATGGGGATATAGACCCCTATGGATGGTCCGAGGAGGAGGAGCAAGATGCCAACATAAAGGGGATGCAAGACGCGAGTTCGGATGAAGACGATGCCCCTCTACCTCAACCTGGAGATATGCATGTGAAGTTCAAGAAATCGAGCCTGCCAAACACAGTAAACAAGGCTACGATTCAATTTATCCCGTCCCATTTTCTGTAGGAAAGCAAGGAGGCATTATGTAAAAGGGTATTGAAGCTTGAGCAAGAAGTCGATGATTTGAGGGAGGAAAATTTCATCCTCAAACGTAAGCTGGACAAGCTCGCCACTTCATCACCACCATCATCTTCGAAGAAGGAGACTTGAGCACAGGGGTATGGGCACTCCCTTTGGCTTGTGCCAAGCTTGGGGGAGGTGCCTCGGTATCGTATCACCATCACTTTTATTATCTTTGCCTACTTTTAGTTCGATCCTTAGTTATTTCATGATCTAGTTGAATAAAAGTTTATTATGATCTATTTTCGAGTGTTAGTTTCGTGATCCATCTATCTATGTAATCGAGTTGAGAGTTATATAATAAAGAGTAGTTTGAGTTTTTGCTTCTTTACCTTCATGTTTCAATCATAGCAATGAAAATAATGAAAAAGATCATATGCTAATCTTATGTAAAGTAATGACATTACATAAAGAAAAGTATAAGTGGTGAAATTTATTGGAGGATAACAAACATACTATTAGTCAATGATGCAATTCATGAAAGAATTAATAAGGGAAGAGAAGATTCACATGCAAATATACTATCTTGGACATCTTTTATGATTGTGATCCCCCATTAAGTATTTTATGTCAAATTGTTGATGTTGGACAAGGAAGACAACGTAATGAATCATGTTTGTTCATATTCACATAGAAGTTATATTGTTATATATCCTCCAACATGTGGTGCTTGCCCAATATCTTTGCTAGCCAAAAATCTGCACCAAGTAGAGATACTACTTGTGCATCCAAAACCCTTAAACCCAATTTCATGTCATGAGAGTCCACTATATCTACCTATGGATTGAATAAGATCCTTCAAGTAAGTTGTCATCGGTGCAAAAAGCAATAAAAATTGCCTCTAAATATGTCTGAACTTTTATTGTAAGGGAAATAAGCTTTGTACGAACTTGTGATGGTAAAGAAATAAAAGCGACAGACTGCATAATAAAGGTTGCTATCACAAGGGGCAATATAAAGTGACGTTCCTTTGCATTAAGAGCTCTTGCATCCAACAACAAAAAGCACATGAAAACCTCTGCTTCCCTCTGCGAAGGGCCTATCTTTTACTTTTATGTATTTACTTTTTATGCAAGAGTCAATAGTGTTCTCCTCTATTCCTTTTTATTTTTCTCTTTTGCAAGCATCATGTGGTGGGGAAAGATCTAGGCACATATATCCAATTGGATATGAGTGATCATGAGTTATTATTGTTGACATCACCCTTGAGGTGAATCAGTTGGGAGGCGAAAATATAAGCCCCTATCTTTCTATGTGTCTGGCTGAAACTTTTTGCTCCATATATATGTCGTGAGTGTTAGCAATCATAGAATACTAAATGATGGTTGAGTATGTGGACTTGCTAAATAGCTCCTACATGAGACCCTTCCTGAAAATATGATGAATTGCAATTGCATTGTTGACTGAGAACATAGTTTGTTAGTTTTCAAGAAAGTTTACGCCTTATACTTCATTGTTGTGATGAATTGTTACTTGCTCATGAGAAGTTTTATGATAATAAATATTGTTGTTATAATAATGATCATGATGCTACTATGTCCATATTTTGTTTTTATCGACACCTCTCTCTCTAAACATGTGGACATGATTATCGATATCGGCTTTCGCTTGAGGACAAGCGAGGTCTAAGCTTGGGGGAGTTGATACGTCCATTTTGCATCATGTTTTGCTACTGTTATTTATAGTGTTTTTAATCAATATAACACTTTTTGGAGCAATTCTAATGCTTTTTCTCTCTTAATATGCAAGATTCACACAAGGAGGGAGAATGCCGGCAGCTGGAATTCTGGACCTGAAAAGCCTATGTCAGAGATACCTATTCTGCACATCTCCAAATGAGCTGAAATTTTCTGGAGAATTATTTTGGAATAAATAAAAAATACAGGAAGCAAAAAGTACCAGAGGGGGCCACCTAGGTGCCCACGAGGCACCAGGGCGTGCCACCCCCCAAGCGCGCCCTGGTACCTCGTGGAGCCCCTGGTCCACTTCTGGCCCCCATTTTCTGGTATATAAGTGCATTTGACCTAAAAAATATAGAGAAGACTTTCGGGATGGTGTGCCGCCGTCTCGAGGCGGAACTTGGGCAGGAGCACTTTTGCTCTCTGCCAGAGAGATTCTGCCGGGGATACTTCCCTCCGGGAGGGGGAAATCGTCGCCATCAACACCACCAGCGATCCTCTCATCGTGGGAGGACCAATCTTCATCAACATCTTCACCAGCACCATCTCATCTCAAACCCTAGTTCATCCCTTGTATTCAATCTTTGTCTCAAAACCTCAGATTGGTACCTGTGGGTTGCTAGTAGTGTTGATTACATCTTGTAGTTGATGCTAGTTGGTTTATTTGGTGGAAGATTATATGTTCAGATCCAATATGCTATTTAATACCCCTCTAATCTTGGGCATGATGATGATTTGTGAGTAGTTACTTTTGTACTTGAGGACATGGGAGAAGTCTTTTCATAAGTAATCATGTGAATTTGGTATTCGTTCGATATTTTGATGATATGTATGTTGTTGATTCTCTTAGTGGTGTCATGTGAACGTCGACTACATGACACTTTACCATCTTTGGGCCTAAGGGAATCCATTGTGGAGTAGTAATTAGATGATGGGTTGCTAGAGTGACAGAAGATTAAACCCTAGTTTATGCGCTATTCCGTAAGGGGCTGATTTGGATCCATATGTTTAATGCTATGGTTAGAGTTATCTTAATTCTTCTTTCGTAGTTGCGGATGCTTGCGAGAGGGGGTAATCATAAGTGGGAGGTTTGTTCAAGTAAGAACAACACCCAAGCACCGGTCCACCCACATATCAAATTATCAAAGTAGCAAACGCGAATTGAACAAACATGATGAAAGTGACTAGATGAAATTCCCATCTGTCCTCGAGAACGTGTTACTTATTATATGAGATCGTTCCGGCTTGTCCTTTGCTATAAAAAGGATTGGGACACATTGCTGCATTCTTTTTTACTATTGCTATTTGTCACTTGTTACAAATTATCTTGCTATCAAACTACTCATTACCGATAATTTCAGTGCTGCAGAAAATACCTTGCTGAAAACCGCTTGTCATTTCCTTCTGCTCCTCGTTGGGTTCGACACTTTTACTTATCGAAAGGACTACGATTGATCCCCTATACGCGTGGGTCATCAACTACTAATTAAAATAAAAGTAAATAAATTGCAGCAAGGTATTTTTAGGTTTTTTATATTATGAAGATAGACCCGGGGACCATAGTTTTCACTAGAGGCTTCTCTCTTGAGCACATAAACATACGGTGGGTAAACAAATTATTGTTGGGCAATTGATAGAAAAGAAAATAATTATGACGGATTCATGGCAATGATCATGTATATAGGCATCACATCTGAGACAAGTATACCGACTCCTGCCTGCATCTACTACTATTACTCCACCCATAGACCGCTATCCAGCATGCATCTAGGGTATTAAGTATGAAACAGAGTGACGCCTTAAGCAAGATGACATGATGTAGAGAAGCAAATTCAAGCAATATGAATAAACCCCATCTTTTTATCCTTAATGGCAACAATACAAATACGTGTCATGTCCCTTTCTGTCACTGGGATTGAGAACCGCAAGATTGAACCCATCACAAAGCACCTCTCCCATTGCAAGATAAATCAATCTAGTAGGCCAAACTAAACCGATAGATCGGAGAGAAATACAAAGCTATAACAATCATGCATAAAAGAGTTCAGAGAAGACTCAAATATTTCTCATGAATAATCTGATCATAAACTCACAATTCATCGGATCCCAACAAACACACCGCAAAAGAAGATTACATCGGATAGAACTCCAAGAACATCGAGGAGAACATTGTATTGAAGATCAAAGAGAGAGAAGAAGCCATCTAGCTACTAGCTATGGACCCATAGGTCTATGGTAAACTACTCACACATCATCGGAAGGGCAGCAAGGTTGATGTAGAAGCCCTCCGTGATCGATTCCCCCTCCGGGAGAGTACCGGAAAAGGCCTCCAGATGGGATCGCGGAAGAACAGAGGCTTGCGGTGGTGGAAAGGTTTTCTCTTCTTGCTCTCCGGGGGTTTCCCAATATTTGTGAATTTATAGAAGTGGAATTAGCTCAAACGGAGTCACGTGGGCCCCACAAGGCAGCACGGCGCCCCCCTGGGACGCGCCCTGGTGCCTTGTGGAGCCTCTGTGAGGCTTCTAGCCTCCTCCCAAGGCTTCCCAGGTTTCTTTTGTCCAGAAATAAATCTCCAAAAAGTTTCGTGGAATTTGGACTTCCTTTGGTACTGTTTCTCTGAAAAGCCAAAACCAAGCAAAAAAACAGCAACTGGCACTGGGCACTAGGTTAATAGGTTAATCCCAAAAAATGATATATAATTGCATACAATTGCATATAAAAACATCCAAGATTGATACTATAATAGCATGGAACAACCAAAAATTATAGATACGTTGGAGACGTATCAAGCATCCCAAGCTTAATTCCTGCTCGTCCTCGAGTAGGTAAATGATAAAAATAGAATTTTTGATGTGGAATGCTACCTATCATGTTTCATCATGTAATCTCTCTCTTACGGTATGAATAATAAGATCCGAGTGATTCAAAGCAATAGTCTATAATTTGATATAAAGACATCAATACTCAGGCATACTAATAAACAATCATGTCTTTCAAAATAAAAATGCTAAAGAACGTTATCCCTACAAAATCATATGATCCTGTCATGCTCTATTTTCTTCACACAAAGTATTTATCATGCACAACCCCGGTTTTAGCCAAGCAATTGGTTCATACTTTTTAACGCGCTTCAGCTTTTTCAGCTCCCACGCAATACATGAGAGCAAGCCATGGATATAGCACTATGGGTGGAATAGAGTATGGTGATAGAGATAAATAGGAGAAGTCAAAAAGTGGAGAAAGTCTCACATCAATGAGGCTAATCAACGGGCTATGGAGATGCCCATCAATTGATGTCAATGCGAGGAGTAGGGATTGCCATGCAACGGATGCACTAAGAGCTATAAGTGTATGAAAGCTCAAACTGAAAATGAGTGGATGTGCATCCAACTTGCTTGCTCATGAAGACCTCAGGCATTTGAGGAAGCCCGTCATCGGAATATACAATCCAAGTTCTATAATGAAAAATTCCCACTAGTATATGAAAGTGACAAAATAGGAGACTCTCTATATGAAAAACATGATGCTACTCTGAAGCACAAGTGTGGAAAAATATAGTAACATTGTCCCTTCTCTCTTTTTCTCTCATTTTTTTATATATGGCTCTTTTTTTTAGGACTAAAGTAAACAGGCTTACTCCAGTGGGGGGATACATTCAGAGAGCATTAAGCTCCTTAAACCGCCGGGAACATTTGCAATTAGGAAGAGGTCTCCTGCTCTCCTAGCTTCTGCTGCAAGTTCGTGTGCCAGGGAATTTCGTTCCCTAGCAGTGTGCTTCACCTGATGGCTGGCAAAGTTCGCGAGGGCCGCTCTTATATCCATGATCAGTCCATAGCAAGCTGACCTGTTCTGGGCACCTTCCTTGAGGTCGTCAGCTAAAACCTTGCAATCTGTTTCCACTAAGACATGGCCATTATACCTAGCTGCCAATGCATGCAAGCCCATCAACATCGCCTTTCCCTCAGCCTCATGTGCACATGTTGCAGGAGCTAGCTTCCTGGCCACCGATAGGTACACTTGCCCCTTGTGATCCCGCGCTACTGCACCTCCCCAACACTGTCCGCTGTCAGGTAAAAAAGACGCATCTGAATTTAGTTTAGCAGTACCCCTCATCGGTGCAGTCCACTGTATTTTTAGACTCGCCTGATCCCCTGGGCAGTGTTTGATCCCTATCCCGCATCCTTTTCCATCAAATGCCGGTTCAGTAACTGCTGCATTGTTCCATTCATTCTTCAATCTCGACAAAAAAGAAGCAGATGCTATGATCGGCTCTTTGCCGTCGCCATGCACGCAGTTATCCCGCAGATGCCAGCATCTCCAAAGCAGCAATAGAATATTTGCACGCACATCCTCTGAAACCGTGCTCAATAGGACCTGCAGCCAGTCCTCTCCAGTGTTCCAAAACTGATTTTCTGCTGGCAAATCCCATTCCTCTCTCATTTTGTGTCTCAGTGCTCTGCTCTTAGTGCATCTAACTACTGCATGAAATTCATCCTCTTCCCCACACCCGCAAATGTCACAAGTAGCATCAAGGGTGATCGTGCGCCTAAACTTATTTTTCTTTGTAGCCAGGGTGTTTGTGGCTACCCTCCATCCGAAAATTCTCACCTTCGGTGGAACGTCAGCCTTCCAAATGAGGTCCCATATGCTGCGATTATCTGGGTCATTCGTCGAGCTGGAGGGTTCCAACACCGACTTATTCTTGATGGCCGCCGCCAGTTTATAAGCACTCCTGACCGAGAATATCCCATTCTTTTTAGGGTGCCACGCAATGCAGTCCTTCGCGTTCGACCTTGGGATAGATATCCTACATATATCATCCGCGTCAAATGAGTGGAAAGATTGCCTGATGAGTCCAACATTCCATTCCTTCCTATCTGGGTACATGAGTTGATTGACCCACCAGAGACGCGATCTCCTTATGAACGAGGCTGTCGTTAGGACCTCATTTCTCGATATCCACTGGTCACGCTGAATCTGGATATCCTTTCCATCTCCCACCCTCCATATGATGCCCTTCTTCAGAAGCTCCAGTCCCGCCTCAATACCTTTCCACACGGGTGAAGAATCTAAAGCAAATACAGTGTCCAACAGGTTACCATTAGGATAGTATTTAGATTTAAGCATGCGAGCACATAGGCTGTCCGGATTCTGAATAAGTCTCCATCCTTGCTTTGCCAGTAGGGCGATATTAAACAGGTGCATGTCCCTAAACCCAATTCCTCCCGCCCTCTTAGGCTTTGTCATGCGCTCCCATGACATCCAGTGAACTTTGCGATGTCCATTCTCGTCCCCCCACCAGAAATCCCGGATCATCTTCTCATACTTCTCGTAGAAGCCCATAGAGAGGAGAAACACTCCCATAGTGTAGCAAGGGAGGGCTTGTACCACTGATTTCACATGTACCTCTTTGGCTGCATATGCCATGAATTTTCGGACCAATCATTGCATCTCTTCCCGAGCCTGTCCATAATGGGTTGGAAGCACTCGTCTTTCATCCTACCCTCTGGAGTTGGGAGACCAAGGTACTTGCCCTCGAAGGCCGTGGACACCACCCCTAGAGTAGCCTTAATTTCCTCTCTGGTTTCCACCGGGCACACCTCACTAAATAGAAGCGAACACTTGCTTTCGCTCAACAGCTGCCCCGTGGCCCTCTGAAAAGAGGTGAGGATCTTTTTTACTGTGACAGCCTGGTCCATCGTGGCTTTGAAAAAGAGAAGACTGTCATCTGCAAAAAGGAGGTTAGAGATTCCGGGGTTGTTCCTTGCAATTTTCAGCGGTGTCAAGTTCCCTTGTGCAATCTCTATATTAATCAGCTTCACTAATCCGTCCGTGACAAACAGGAATAAGTAGGGGCTGAGTGGGTCTCCCTGGCGCAGCCCTCTTGTGGGTACAAAGGGTTCAAGCAACTCACCATTGCACCGAACCGAATATCTAACCGAACGCACACATTGCATTATCCACCCCGTCCACTTCTGACTGAAACCCGTCTTCAGCAACACCCGTTCAAGAAACTCCCAGTCCACCCTATCATAAGCTTTGGCGAGGTCAAGATTGTATGCACAACGGGTATTCTGCGGTTGCTTACTGTGTTGAATCTTATGGAAACACTCAAAGGCAATGGTCGCATTGTCCGTGATCAATCTTCCAGGGACGAAAGCACTCTGTGTTTCTGAAATGATCTCATTCAAATAAGGCCGCAAACGGTTGACCAGGCACTTAGATATCACCTTGTAAAGTACATTGCACAGGCTTATCGGGCGATAGTCTTTGAGGATCTGTGGGTCTTTGCTTTTAGGAATCAGCACTATCACCGTGTCATTCAAACCTTCTGACATGATTCCGGTGTCAAAAAATTCTAGCACCCCACTCACTATATCCTCTCTCAAGACCTCCCAGTTCCTCTGGAAAAAACGAGCAGGGAAGCCGTCGGCTCCCGGAGCCTTGAATGGACCAATTTGGAACAAGGCGTCATTCACCTCTACTGTAGAGAAAGATCTGGTAAGATTTAGATTTATGTCATCCGAGATTTTTCTCTCAATGTGATCCAAAATTTCCTGTGGGAACACCTCATTTTCTTTTTCATACAAAGCTCGAAAGAACTCCCTTGTCATCTCCTGTATCTCTTTTTCCTCTTCTTTCCACACTCCCGAGCTATCCTTTAACTTAGTGATGTCATTCTTCTTCTTCCTCCATGTGACTTTCCTCTGAAACCACTTTGTGTTCCGGTCTCCCTCTCTCAAATAGGTTGCTCTGGATCGCTGCCTCCACATAAGTTCTTCCCGTAGAAGTAATTCATCCAATTCTACAGAGCACTTATTGATTGATTTCTGCTGTTCCACGAGTATGGCGCATTCCAAAGCATGCTGAGCTTGTTTCTGATTTCCGCCGTCTGTTTAAGTACAGAACCAAAGTCCCTTTCGGCCCAACCCCTTAGCTCTTTTTGCATGCTCACTAGCTTCTCTATAACTGCCTCCAGGTTCGCTGCAGGTCCATCTCTCTTCCAGGAGCTGTCGATCGTGGACTGTAGGGATCCGGCTCGCTCCCACATGTGCTCGTACCTGAAAACCTTTTGCTTTCTGTCACCCTTCGGTCTCCATTCTTTCCTTTGGCCAAAACGGACAAGCAGCGGCAAGTGGTCTGACCTTGAGGAGCATATGTGTTCCACGGTGGCCTTTTTGAAATAGTCTGTCCATGCGGGACTAGCCACCCCTCTGTCAAGTCTGGCTCGGACGTTTTTGATTCCTTCTTGCTTATTGTTAAAAGTCTAGCAAGGACCTTTGAAGCCAAGATCAAACAGATTACAGTCAGACAATACATTGCGAAACTTTTCCATGAGCCGTTCCGATCTCTTTGAAGATGATAAGTGTTCTGTTTGCCACATCGCCTCGTTGAAATCACCCAACATCAGCCAAGGAGCACTTGAGTTGCATTTTATTCTTCTTAGTAATTCCCACATGTGGTGCCTGTCACTTGCTTTTGGTTCACCATATACAAAGGTACACCGCCATTGCATGCTAGAAGGGTTTAAACGGACCAACACATCAATATACCTCGGGCCAACGGCAAGCTTTATTACTTCGACACTTTCATCATAGAAGAGCGCAATACCCGCACCTTTGCCTATGCCAGGCTGCGTGATACAATGCTTGAGGCCAAGCCTCCACCTTAACTTATTGACATACGAGTTGCCTTGCCGCGTCTCAGAGAGGAACACAAGCTTGGGCTTGTAAGTGTGCACCAAACACACTAGCTCCTGAACTGTCCGGGGTTGCCCTAGACCCCGGCAGTTCCAGCTTAAGACCGTCATGGTCCCTGACGGGCACCGCCATTAGCGCCCGTCAGTAAGCCGGCAGCCCCATGGCCGGTCGCTTCCAGCCACCTGACACACCCGTGTTCTCTTTCGCCCCTCTGCCCGTGCCCCTAGCCTTCTATTTCTGTTCTTTCTCAAACTCCCCGGACCCTCTCCCTTTGCCTCCCTTAACTGCATCCCCATGACTCCCTCTTTTCCCTAATACAGCCAGTTTATCCGCAGAGTCATCCCCCTTAGCTAACGCCTGCAGGTTGCCTTGCACCCCCTCCTGATGGATTTTATCTTCAGGCTGCGTCTTTTTAGGCGCTTCATTCTTCCATGTGGGTACCTATCCTTCCGTGTTAAGCATATCTGGACTCTCCACCTGCACACGGGCGACATCTGCAGCAGGTTCAGAATGGCCTCCCGCCCCCAGTGCTGCGGACGCAGTGGTGACGCCGTCAGTAGTCAGCGCGCCCTGGGTCATCCCGGGGGGCACCAACTCTGTCGCAGCCGGGGTCGGGGCACCCATTTGTTGCTGGCTAGATTGGGTCGCGGGCTCGAAACCTGGAGGAAAGTCGAGGTTCTGTCCCTCGGACCCGGTACCAGCAGTAGGGTTGTACAGGCAGAGGCCTTTGTTGTTGTCGATCCCTCCGCCTGCATTCTCCTTTGCTGCCTCTGTAGGAGGGTTAGCTATGTCCCTCTGCACCTGCCAGCCCGCTCCTACCTTGACAGTGTCGATTTTGATGGCACTGACGGCTTCAATCGCTGCCTGCACCAGCGGATTGTTGAGAACCTCTTCAGGAATCTCCCTGTACCTCGCAGCCGGCAGTCCCCCTGGTGCTGTTTTTCATATCTCTGTTGCCTCGGGCTAAAAGAGGAGGAACCGCCTAGCACTGCTACCCTCTGGCACCACAAATCCCCCTCTACTGCTACTTCTTTTGAAAGGGAAGGCACGCAGCGCTGCCGAGAATCTCATCTGTTGGAGATCTGCGGACAACTTACATTCGCGTTGGGCATGCCCTAGGTACCCACAAAAGCAACAGAAACGAGGGAGCCTCTCGTATTTTACATTGAGGAAGTACACTTCATTCTCCACATGATCATGAAATTCTAACTGACTACGAAGAGGCTCATCTACATCATGTTTGACCCAAATCCGGATAGACTCTCCCCACATCCTCCCTTCCCTGTCCGAGTCCACCTCAAGTACCTCACCAAGTTTGGCACCGATTTCACGGGCCACATTATCGAAGAACATGATCGGGGGGGCATCGAAAATGCGCGCCCAGATCGGCATGTGGGCAACTTCCACGTCACCTAGCCTGGCGCTCCCGTCCACCGCCACCATCAGGAACGGGTCACCCCGGTGAGTCCAGGGCCCGTTGTTGAGGATGAAGCGCCGATCACCTTCACGCTCGAATTCAAGGAGGAAGCGGTTGTTCTTGAGTGGTGAGTAGTTGAGGCGCCCCCTCAGCGCCCACCTATTCCTCAGCTCCTGGAAGATCCCCCCGACGCTGAAGAGCTGCACCGAGAAGAACAATCCGATGGCGAGCCACCGTGATCTCATGGGAGCCCTCTCCTTTGACAGGTTCAGGGAAACCACATTTGGGGCCTGAACCTCCATACTGACAGGGAA
The DNA here is from genome assembly GCA_039707655.1 of Elymus sibiricus. NCBI lineage: Eukaryota > Viridiplantae > Streptophyta > Magnoliopsida > Poales > Poaceae > Elymus > Elymus sibiricus. The sequence goes on along the minus strand of CM077674.1, from coordinate 322,816,364 downwards.
AACAGGCGCAACAACATCACCGGAGCCACCATACCTTGCTTCCTGGGACGCGAGTTCTCCCTGCCAGACGGGAGTACGCGGGAGATCAGCACGGCCATGGGACGGGCCGCTGCGCTCCATGGGCCGGCTCCCCTGCCCGAGCTTGCCGTTCGAGGCAACCTCCTCGTCCTAGCTCATCGGCTCCTTGCTCTTCCCTTTCTCCTGGTTCGCCATGCCAATGGTTTCTTCAGTGGTGGATGGGAGTGTTGAGATCTGAGGGCCTTCCCCCCTCTTGAAATGGATCTTTATACCACCTAGACATGTCCATTCCTTCGGCAATCCTTCCATAGGGGATGATACGCTTTGATTCCTTGCGCCAGAATGCTCATGTAATTCCGGGGGATTTGGGCACCGACCTCCTCCTTTATTCGGAGGATCGGCATGACTTGATTCTTCTTGGATACATACCTTGGTGCCCAGATCTCTTTCCCGAAGTCTGTTCCCCAAGTCCACTCTCATCTGCTCTACCTTTTCCTTGATCCTCGCAATCCCCTGATCTAGATCACCTCGACGGGCAGCCATTTGTTTTTCCGCTATCGCCTTCCTTTTCAACGCATAAGCTCTCACAGAATTCCGGGCTTTGATCCATGTTTCCCTCAGCCCAAGCGGATCCTCCCTTCCACAAGAATGCCAATCACCACTCGCGATCTTTCCCACTCTCTCAATCTCATGATCTCCCACACCAGGTTCGGCTGGATCAACTCTCCCCGACGATCGCCTCGGGGTCGCCCCGATAGGCCTCCCGGTAAACACGCTCATTACCTCAGTTTTCCTTGCCCGCTCGCCTCTCTTTCCCAAGCGACCTTGATACGTGTAGAGACCGGACGTATATATGGCTCTTTTTAGTCTCTTTTTTTCTCTTTTATTTTTAAATCTCTTTTTTTCTTTTTCTTTTTTTTCGTCCAGAGACTCATCCCGACTTGTGGGGGAATCATAGTCACCATCATCCTTTCCTCACTGGGACAATGTTCTAATAATGATGATCATCACACCTCTATTTACTTACAACTCAACATTACAACTCGAAACTAGAACAAAAATATGACTCTATATGAATGCCTCTGGCAGTGTACCAGGATGTGCAATGATGCTAGCGTAACATGTATGACAGTGATGAATGGTGGCTGAGCCACAAATACTATGTCAGCTATATGATCATGCAAAGCAATATGACAATGATGATGTATGTCATAAAACGGAACGGTGGAAGTTGCATGGCAATATATCTCGGAATGGCTATGGAAATGCTATGATAGGTAGGTATGGTGGCTGTTTTGAGGAAGATATAAGGAGGCTTATGTGTGATAGAGCGTATCATATCACGGGGTTTGGATGCACCGGCGAAGTTTGCACCGACTCTCGATGTGAGAAAGGGCAATGCACGGTACCGAAGAGGCTAGCAAATTGTGGAAGGGTGAGAGTGCGTATAATCCATGGACTCACATTAGTCATAAAGAACTCACATACTTATTGCAAAAATTTATTAGCCCTCGAAGCAAAGTACTACTACGCATGCTCCTAGGGGGGAGGTTGGTAGGAGTTAACCATCGCGCCCCCCCGACCGCCACGCAAAGGAGGACAATCAATAATAAATCATGCTCCAACTTCCTAGCATAACGACAGATCATACGTGCATGCTTCAGGAATCACAAACCTTAACACAATTATTCTTACTAAACCACAATTATCTACTAATACCTCCCACATATTGCCATCTTAATATCGCAAAACTATTGCAAGGAATCAAACTTATTATATTCAGTGATCTACATGAAAGTTTTTATTATATCCCTCTTGAATACCTATCATATCAGGACCAAATTCATAACCCGTACATATTACCATTGCTATTATAAGACTCTCAAAAAGGTATAAGTGAAGCATGAGAGTGCAACTATTTATTTAAAAATATCATCACAGCCGTGCTCTAAAAGATATAAGTGAAGCACTAGAGCAACTGCCCAGCTCAAAAGATATAAGTGAAGCACATAGAGTATTCTAACAAATCACGAATAATGTGTGTCCCTCTCAAAAAGGTGTGTTCAGCAAAGATCATTGTGACAAACTAAAAGGCAAACAAACTATTTCACAAGACTCTCCAAGTAAAACACATATCATGTGATGAATAAAAATATAGCTTCAAGTGAGTTACCGATGGATTGTAGACGAAAGAGGGGATGCCTTCCGAGGCATCCCCAAGCTTAGATGCTTGAGTATTCCTTGAATATTACCTTGGGGTGCCCTGGACATCCCCAAGCTTAGTCTCTTTCCACTCCTTATTCCTTTGTCCATCGTAGTCTCACCCAAAACTTGAAAACTTCAGCACACAAAACTCAACAGAAACCTCGTGAGATCCATTAGTATAACAAACAAATCTTAAACTTTAGGTACTGTAGTAAATTGATTCATATTTAATATTGGCATAATTCTACTGTGCTCCAACTTCGCCATGACTCATACCCCCCGATACGATCCATAGATTCATCAAAATAAGCAAACTATGCAACAAAAACAGAATCTGTCTAAAACAGAACAGTCTGTAAAGATCTATTTAAAATCCATACTTCTGTAACTCCAAAAATTCTGAACAATTAGGACAACGTGCGCAATTCATATACCAATACTGTGTAAAAATTTCAGATTTTTATGACACTCCAGTACAAAATTAAAATTCCATCACTGGACGCAAAACTTTCTGTTTTCCAAACAGCATCAATTATACTATCTTCCAAATCATCCCAAAGGCATTACTTGGCACAAACACTAATTAAAACATAAAATCACAATAATAACAGAACCTATAATCATGCAAACACACAAAAACAGTAGGTAAAGGCAAAATTTTATTTTATTCATTGGGTTGCCTCCCAACAAGCGCTATTATTTTATGCCCCTAGCTAGGCATAATGCATAGTTTCAAGTATTGTCATCCTTCCAGTTGATTCCATAGGTGACCCTCATAATGGATTCATAAGGTGCTTTAATTCTCTTCCTAGGGAAGTGTTACATCCCTATCTTTTGTGTAAATTGAAATCTCATATTACCTTCTTTCGTATCAATAATAGCACCAATAGTTCGAAGAAAGGGCCTACCAAGTATTATGGGGCAAGAAGGATTGCATTCAATGTCAAGAACAATAAAGTCCACGGGCACATAATTTCTATTTGCAATAATAAGCACATCATTTATTCTACCCAATGTCTTTTTAATAGTGTAATCCGCAAGATGCAAATTAAGGGAACAAGGATCTAAGTCTGTGAGACCTAGCACATCACACAAAGACTTTGGTATAGTGGAAACGCTAGCACCAAGATCACAAAGAGCATTACATTCATAATCTTTAATTTTTACTTTAATAGTGGGTTCCCATTCATCTTGTAATTTTCTAGGAATTGATACTTCCAACTCAAGTTTTTCTTCATGTGCTTTCATCATGGCTTCTACAATATGTTTAGTGAAAGCTTTATTTTGTTCATATGCGTTTGGTGAATTAATCATGGATTGCAACAAGGAAATACACTCAATTAAAGAACAACTATCATAATTAAAGTCTTTGTAATCCAAATTAGTGGGTGCATTGCTATTTAAAGTTTTAACCTCTCCAAACCCACTTTTTTCATTTTTATGATCAAGATTATCACCCTTCAAGCAAGTGGGACTCCTTCTTTCTAAAGTTGAATCTTCTTCAGTCCCTTTTTCATCAAGTTTTATGTTATTAAATAAAGATTAAATAGGAGTGACTCCAATCATTTTAATATCTTCATCATTATTACGATAGAAACCGGGTGGAATCGCTTTTTCTAGAAATTCCCGCTTAGCTCTCAACCTAGCGGTCATTTCTTTAGTTTCATTAATGGAGACATAGATAGCTTTAATAGACTCATTTATATCATACTTAGATGGCAAAATTTTAGTTTTGAGATTTTCCACATCATGAGAAATTCTATCCATGTTCCTAGCCAATTCATTAACTTTATTCAATTTTTCCTCTATCATAGCGTTGAAATTCTTTTGGGAACTAATAAATTCTTTAATATTACCTTCAAGATCATAGGGCATCCTATTATTATTATTATAAGAATTACCATAAGGATTGCCATAATTATTAGAGGAATTTCCAGGAAACGGTCTAGCATTGAAATTACCCCTATCAGCATTGTTGTAGAAATTATTTCTAGAGACAAAATTCACATCAATAGCATTATTACTTTGCTCAATCAAAGTGGACAATGGCACATAATTAGGATCAATGTGAGCATTTTTACTAGCAACCAATTTCAATAAAGCATCCATCTTATCACTCAAAGTATTAATTTCTTCAACAGAATTTACCTTCTTACCAGTTGGAGTTCGTTTAGTGTGCCATTGAGAATAATTTTCCATAATATTATCAAGAAGTTTTGTAGCTTCTCCCAATGTAATTTCCATAAAAGTGCCACCTGCGGCAGAGTCTAACAAATTTCTAGAGACAAAGTTTAGTCCCGCATAAAAATTTTGTATGATCATCCATAAAATCAAACCATGAGTTGGGCAATTCCTTATCAGTAATTTAATTCTCTCCCAAGATTATGCAACATGCTCATGCTCGAGCTGCTTAAAATTCATAATTTGATTTCTCAAAGAAATAATCTTAGCGGGAGGAAAATACTTAGTAATAAAAGCATCCTTGCACTTATCCCAAGAATCAATACTATTTCTAGGCAAGGATGAAAACCAAGTCTTAGCACGATCTCATAGTGAGAATGGAAATATTTTAATTTGACAATATCATTATCCACATCTTTCTTCTTTTGCATATCACAAAGTTCAACGAAAGTATTTAGATGGGATGCGGCATCTTCATTGGGACTACTAGAAAATTGTTCTTTCATAACAAGATTAAGAAAGGCAGCATTAATGTCACATGACTCCGCACTAGTGGCGGGAGGAGCAATAGGAGTGCTAATAAAATTATTATTATTACTATTGGAAAAGTCACACAATTTTGTATTTTCTTGAGACATCGCGACAAAGCAAGCAAACTAGCAAACAAGCAAATAAAATATTTTTGTGTTTTTGTAAAAAAATATTTTTAGAAGTGGGGGAGATGAAAACGAGAGGCAAATTCAAATAAAAGGTAAATAAAGTAAATGCAAGTGAATGATAATTTGTGCGAAGGTACTGGTAATTTTGATGATGTCTCCCCGGCAACGGCAGCATAAATTCTTCTTGCTACTTGTAGTCTGCGTTGGTATTTCCCCGAAGAGGAGAGGATGATGCAGTACAGTAGAGATAAGTATTTCCCTCAGTTAAGAACCAAGTTTATCAATCTAGTAGGAGAACCAAGCAAAATTCCGTTAAAACGCACCTGCACACAAAAGAGCAAACACTTGCACCCAACGCAAATAAGAGGGCTGTCAATCCTCTTAGCGGTTACTTGCAAGGATTAAATCTTATCGAGGAAAATAGATAAACTAAACTACTAATTAAAATAAAAGTAAATAAATTGCAGCAAGGTATTTTTAGGCTTTTTATATTATGAAGATAGACCCGGGGAGCATAGTTTTCACTAGAGGCTTCTCTCTTGAGCACATAAACATACGGTGGGTAAACAAATTACTGTTGGGCAATTGATAGAAAATCAAATAATTATGACGGATTCATGGCAATGATCATGTATATAGGCATCACGTCCGAGACAAGTAGACCGATTCCTGCCTGCATCTACTACTATTACTCCACCCATCGACCGCTATCGAGCATGCATCTAGGGTATTAAGTATGAAACAAAGTAACGCCTTAAGCAAGATGACATGATGTAGAGAAGCAAATTCAAGCAATATGAATAAACCCCATATTTTTATCCTTAATGGCAACAATACAAATACATGTCATGACCCTTTCTGTCACTGGGATTGACCACTGCAAGATTGAACCCATCACAAAGCACCTCTCCCATTGCAAGATAAATTAATCTAGTAGGCCAAACTAAACAGATAGATCAGAGAGAAATACAAAGCTATAACAATCATGTATAAAAGAGTTCATAGAAGACTCAAATATTTCTCATGAATAATCTGATCATAAACTCACAATTCATCGGATCCATATGTTTGATGCTATGGTTAGAGTTATCTTAATTCTTCTTTCGTAGTTGCGGATGCTTGCGAGAGGGGGTAATCATAAGTGGGAGATTTGTTCAAGTAAGAACAGCACCCAAGCACCGGTCCACCCACATATCAAATTATCAAAGTAGCGAACACGAATTGAACAAACATGATGAAAGTGACTAGATGAAATTCCCATGTGTCCTCGAGAACGTGTTACTTATTATATGAGATCGTTCCGGCTTGTCCTTTTCTATAAAAAGGATTGGGCCACCTTGCTGCATTCTTTGTTACTATTGCTATTTGTCACTTGTTACAAATTATCTTGCTATCAAACTACTCATTACCGATAATTTCAGTGCTGGCAGAAAATACCTTGCTGAAATCCGCTTGTCATTTCCTTCTGCTCCTCGTTGGGTTCGACACTCTTACTTATCGAAAGGACTACGATTGATCCCCTATACATGTGGGTCATCAACTACTAATTAAAATAAAAGTAAATAAATTGCAGCAAGGTATTTTTAGGTTTTTTATATTATGAAGACAGACCCGGGGACCATAGTTTTCACTAGATGCTTCTCTCTTGAGCACATAAACATACGGTGGGTAAACAAATTACTGTTGGGCAATTGATAGAAAAGAAAATAATTATGACGGATTCATGGCAATGATCATGTATATAGGCATCACATCTGAGACAAGTATACCGACTCCTGCCTGCATCTACTACTATTACTCCACCCATCGACCACTATCCAGCATGCATCTAGGGTATTAAGTATGAAACAGAGTGACGCCTTAAGCAAGATGACATGATGTAGAGAAGCAAATTCAAGCAATATGAATAAACCCCATCTTTTTATCCTTAATGGCAACAATACAAATACGTGTCATGTCCCTTTCTGTCACTGGGATTGAGAACCGCAAGATTGAACCCATCACAAAGCACCTCTCCCATTGCAAGATAAATCAATCTAGTAGGCCAAACTAAACCGATAGATCGGAGAGAAATACAAAGCTATAACAATCATGCATAAAAGAGTTCAGAGAAGACTCAAATATTTCTCATGAATAATCTGATCATAAACTCACAATTCATCGGATCCCAACAAACACACCGCACAAGAAGATTACATCGGATAGAACTCCAAGAACATCGAGGAGAACATTGTATTGAAGATCAAAGAGAGAGAAGAAGCCATCTAGATACTAGCTATGGACCCGTAGGTCTGTGGTAAACTACTCACACATCATCGGAAGGGCAGCAAGGTTGATCTAGAAGCCCTCCGTGATCGATTCCCCCTCCGGCAGAGTACCGGAAAAGGCCTCCAGATGGGATCGCCAAAGAACAGAGGCTTGCGGTGGTGGAAAAGTTTTCTCTTCTTGCTCTCTGGGGGTTTCCCAATATTTGTGAATTTATAGAAGTGGAATTAGCTCAAACGGAGTCACGTGGGCCCCATAAGGCAGCACGGCGCCCCCCGCTGGTGCGCGCCCTGGTGCCTTGTGGAGCCTCTGTGAGGCTTCTGGCCTCCTCCCAAGGCTTCCTGGGTTTCTTTTGTCCAGAAAAAAAATCTCCAAAAAGTTTCGTGGAATTTGGACTTCATTTGGTACTGTTTCTCTGAAAAGCCAAAAACAAGCAAAAAACAGCAACTGGCACTGGGGACTAGGTTAATAGGTTAGTCCCAAAAAATGATATATAATTGCATACAATTGCATATAAAAACATCCAAGATTGATACTATAATAGCATGGAACAATCAAAAATTATAGATACGTTGGAGACGTATCACAGCTCATAGCAATTCATATAGGAGATCAGAATGAAAATTTGGCAAAAATTAGAGGAGAACCTCACCTTGTTGGATGAGCTCATCCCGCAACACCACCTCATGGCCACGGCCTAGGAGGAGGGGAGGGGGAACGTCTCGTGGTGTTCTCACGGCAGATGCCATAAGATGGCTAAAGAGGTTGGGTTACGAGAGGACACCGGTGGATTCCGGAGGCGAGGTTGGCACGCGCAAGTGCGGGACACGAGACGTACCCAGGTTCGGGGCCCTCTGGAGAGGTAACACCCCTAGTCCTGCCGAATGGTGTATGGAAAGCACAAGGGCTACAAGGTTGCTCCTGGAGCTGTGTGTGTAGTGGAGGGTGATGCCAACTGAGATCAACCGAGATCCCAGGCTAAGAGAGAGTGAACCCCTCTACACGGAGGCCTCCCGGGGGGTCTTATAGCTCGACCCCCCAGGGTTACAATGGTAAAGTTGCACAGGTGCGGGGCCCTGGTGTCATTGTCTAGGAGCCGGCGGTGGGGGTCGCCGGGTGCGCCGGGTCTGTTGGGTGCGCCGGGTGCGCCGGATCCGCCGGGTGCGCCGAGTCCACCGGGCATGGGTCCGGTCGGCAGCGAGGCACTATGGTAGGTTTTGTCGCACGTCAGAGGGCGGTCGGTGCCGCCTAGCAACAGGATCGCGCCGCCCGACACCGCCCGCTCCGGGCGGGGGCGCAGGGTGCACTGTAGTCATGCCCGCGTGGGTCGGCGCCAAGGAGGGGGCGCTGTTGCCATGCTGGTCTTGTCGTGAGGGCTTGCCTCCTAGTGGCCAGCCGGATTGGGCCAGCCGGCCAGGCCGGGTCGCCAAGCCGAGCCGGCTCGCGCTGGGGAGCCGGCGCGTAGGTCAGCCGGATTGACGGGCCTGCCCTGCCCCGATGTTTTTTTAAAAAGAAGGGGGATCCGGGCTCCGTGGCCTACCCGGGGGTCATCCCCCCGACAGTAGTCCCCGAAGCTGTGAATGTTCGCCGGCTTCAGGCAGGGGGGCCTTCGCAGCTTACCCCCCTGAGGAGTCGATTTGTCGATGAAGTGCTGGAGTCTGGCTGGGCGGCTCCATCCGTGCGCGTGTCGGCAACGCGGCAGCGGACGCCGAGAACACCCGCTGGGTGCCGGCTTCCGGAGACCGGGTCGCGGCACCCCGGCCTGGGCGGGAAACAGAAACGTCCGTCAGACGAGTTTTGTTTTGCACGACAATTCGCGCCCGCCGCAGCTCGACGGACCGCCATGTGCTGCCTTGCGGCGGGCGAGGCCTGCCAGCCCACGCGCGCGACGGGACGTGACTGTGGACCGGGCCCGCCACGACGCGCCCTCGGCCCGCGCGCGAGGGATTTACTGCGGTGACCCTTGGCGGTTGCGCTTCCCCGTGTAGTAAATGCATGTGGGGAACGTGCGCGCACAGTGCGGGGGAGTGGGGATCGTGGGCGCAAACGATCCCACTCCCCCACGATCTATTCGTGGTTATAAGTGAGAAGGGGAGAGTGCGGCGGAAACATTCCCGCACACACTCTCGCCCCTCACTTCTCCTCTGCTCCTGCTTCTCCTCCGCCGTGACCGAGCGAAACGCTGCCGCCGTGTGCTTTGCTCGCGCCCATCACCGCGCACTGCGACCAGAGGCCCGCAGCATGCAGCTCTCCTTTCCTCCTCCTCTTCACCATCGCATCTCGACGCCCGTAGAGCTCTCCAATGGCGCTGCAGAAAGGCTCTTGGTAGGGCTCCATTACGACCGAGGACAACATCCGGTACCTCCGCCGTATGAAGCGGCTGCCGCCGGCGGAGGCACTGCTCGCGCGCGCGCCGGGCCCGGAGAGGGTGCCGCGGCCACAGGCGGGCGAGCACATCGTCTTCGATTCTCACTTCGAGCGCGGATTCGGCCTCCCCGCGAGTCTTTTGTTTAGGAGATTCCTTGACTTCTTAGGGCTGCAGCCGCATCACCTCGGCGCCAACGCCGTGCTGCAGGTTGCCGGCTTCGCCACGCTCTGTGAGGGCTACCTCGGCCTGCTGCCGACTGTGGAGCTGTGGGGGAAGATGTTCTTCCTCAAACAGCAGGGGGCGACGGCTGGCGCCATGTCCGACTGCGGGGCAGTGGTGGTCACCGGCCGGGTGAATGGGCCGTTTCCCAAGTTGCCGCTTGAGGACTCAGCCAAAAAGTGGCAGACGACGTTCTTCTACGTCCGGAACGCTGACCCGGCGGTGGACGTCATCAACATTCCGCCTTACGTCGACGCGCCGCCGCTCGAGAAGCCGAACTGGGGCTACTACCCCAAGAAGCCGCCGAAGGAGATGGTGAACATCTGCCGCCGGGTCGGGGAGATGACGGATCACGAGGGGCTGAAGCCGGTCGACCTCATCGCGGCCTTCATCGCCTGCCGGGTGCTGCCGCTCAGCGCCGGGCACACCGGATCTGCGAAATGAGCGGCCGGCATGATCCGACCCGGATGTCGACCAAGGAGCTGACGCCGGCCGGGATCGTCCAGCGGGTGAACTTCATCTCCAAGGCCGGGTTGAAGGAGGAGGGGTGGAGCTTCGGGAAGGAGCCTTATCACTGGGAGAACCCGGCACTGGCGGTGAGTCCCTGGTCCTTATTTTTTGCCGCTTCGACGTTATTCTTGTGTCCTGACGTCGGAGCTAGCCTGCAGCTATTCGCCAGCCAGCGGAATCACGACGGGCCGAACCCCCAGATCCTGCTGGCCGACCTGCCTGGCTCGGACGTGGAGGAGGCCGGCGCTGAGGCGGAGGAGGGGGCGGTCGAAACGCGCCTGGCCGACGCCGCGGCCGGCGGGTCGCGGAATGCGGGTAAGTCTTCGCCCTCAGAACATCTGCGCGACTCGCCGGACGACGATGAAGAGGGCCTGACCGGTGCCGACGGTGCAGTGCCCTCGGCTGGAGAGGATGCCAGCGTCGATCCCCCAAGACGGCTGCGGAAGATGGCCGGCGCCGGGCCGGCACGCGCGGCAGCGTCTATCAGCCGGCCGCATGGGAAGGAGGTGGTCGAGGCGAGGCCGGCCGCGAAGCGCCCGACGGCGGTGGGGCCGGCGCGCGAGAGGGCCGTTGTGAAGAAGAAGCATCAGCTCGCCCCATCCGTGGGGGAGAGGCGGGAGGTCCCGACGGTCATTGGGTAAGTGTCTCTTGTCTTCTTCTGGTCTTTTGCTTGTTTCTTGTCCATGCCTTTATTGTGACAAACTTGCTGTGTACAGGTCCGCCCTTGACTTGGCGGTGATGGCCACGGAGGCCGCAGCGGGCGAGGCCATCTAGAGGAAGACCCGGAGCAGCGCCGTCGACCGCGAGCCGGCAAGGACCGCGGAAGAGGATCTCGAGGCTCGCCAGCCCGACCAGGGTCCTGACGCGGCGATGCGCGCCGCCTGGCGGGATCGGTAGGAGGCCGAGAAGGAGATGGCGGAGGCCTCGGCCCGGGCGTGGGAGAGGGCCTCCGTGAAGCAGGCCTGGACCACCGAGGACCCGGCCTGGCCGGAGATGGAGAGGGGCTCGGCACCGGCGATGGCGATCATCGGGCCGCAGCCGGAGGGAGCGGGCGAGCCGGCAGGGCAGACGGAGCCAGCCGATGGCGAGTCGGACGTCGACGAGAATATCGTCGTGGACACGCTGCCCCGGGCCAACCCGGCTGGAGAAGGCGAGGGCGGCGGAGAGAGGTGCGAGGCGGACTCCGCACCGTCCGGCCGAGCGCAGCCGACGCCGGCCCCGGAGGCCGCGACCGGCGACGTCGGCACCCTGGTGGTCGTGCCGCCCCAAACCGCCACGAACTCCGAGCGGCCAGGCGGAAGCGGACCCAGCGCTGGGACCGCGATCCAGCAGCCGTGGGCGAGCTCCAACGAGGTCGTGGTCGGGCCGCGAACCCGGGAGGATGACACGGCGGATGCCTTGCGCTCGTAGCTTCGTGGTCGGAGCGAGCGCCTGCAGGCCTTCGTCCGGGAAGAGCAGGAGGTGGCGCAGAGGGTGGAGCAGGCGATCGCAGTAAGTTTTCACTCTTTGCTTGCCTTCGTTGTTGAATCAGTGGGGGTGCGCCAGTGCACCCACTGGGTGTAGCCCCCGAGGTTCGCCCGGGCTGTGGAGCAGCCGGGTTGAATCTTATAGCTTGTCTTTTGTATTTTTCTAATCCTCTATCTGCACGCAGCATCTGTACGACCTGCGGGCCAGCGCGTATAACCGGCTCCGGGAGCGGTTCCGTGAGGCCAAAGCCCAGCTCGCCGCCAAGGAAGAGGAGCTGTGCCTGGCTCAAGGTACGTCTTGCATTCTCCAGTGGGGGCGCGCCAGCGCACCCACTGGGTGTAGCCCCCATGATTTGGGCCGGACTGCGAAGCAGCCGGGTCGAATCTTATAGCTTTATCTTCTTCTAATCTTTGCTTCTGGCATCTGACTTGGGACTTCGTCACGCAGCCGCCATGGCCGAGGTGCCGGGTCTCCGAAGCCGGCCTGCGGCGCGATCTTGCAGTTGCCGACCGCGACAGCCTCCGGACCGAGGTGGACCGGTTGGAGGCCGAGAAGGCCAAGGTGGAGGATGCCCACCAGGCAGAGCTGGGCCGGCAGGCGGAGGAGCGCGGCAAGGGGGCCGAGGAGCTGGCGGACGCCAGCAGGAGGATCGCCCAGCTCGAGAAGGATCTCGAGGCCCAGGCTCGCGCGTCGGCCATACAGGAGATCGGGATGCTGGGCGAAGCGCAGCACCTCGACGAGACCTTTGCCCGTAAGTGCTTATCTTTTCCTTGGTCCGGCCGGCGTAGCCGGTAAGTTGCTTTTTCTGACTGATTTGTTTCCTTCCTTTGCCAGGAGTCTTCCCGGAGACGCAGGAGGCGGCCGATGCGGCTGTGTATGCCCACCGGGCGGACCTGTGCGCGACAGGGGCGGAGAACGACGTTTACGCCGCCTGGAGCCTCTCGGAGATCGCCCTTGCCTGCGAGGCCCGTCTTCGAGCCGTGGAGGGGCACATGAACCGCCTGTTCGAGGCCGGGTTGAGCATGGCGAGCGGCCTCTGGCTGAGTGCGATGGTGCCGAACAGCGTCACCCGGTTGGCGCGGTGGCTGGAGGCCGGCGTGGAGCGGCTCGGCGCGTGGAGGGCCTCCGCGGCCCGGGCCGGCGCGGAGACGGCGCTGCGCTTCGTCGTGTCCTGGTATCCGGGCATGGACCTCGACCGCCTGGCAGCGCAGCGGGCCGGCGCAGAGGACGACTTGGTGGCGAGGGCGCAGCGGATCGCCGGGCGGGCCAGCTATCTGGCGTCGTTTGCTCCATACGACGAGTTCGTCCTGGAGCGGATGGAGGACGGCGAGGAGCTCCCCGCCGACGAGTTCGGCCTGGTGCTGAACGACCCGGACGGCAGCTCGGCCGAGACGGGGGCCTATGCCGACGACGAGGCCGACCCGGAGGACGATTCCACGACCGAGAGGCCGGGGAGCACAGGGCCCGACCCGGCGACCGCGTCCACCTCGGCCGGGCCGACGCCGGCCGGAGACGATGCGGGTGCCGCTTAGGATTTTTTCTTTTTATATTCAGCTTTCCTGTACTTGAACCCGGTTAGGTAGCAGGTCCACCCACTGGGGGTGTAGTTACATGTAATGAACTGGTGGCTGAAGGCCCTTGCTGTAATCGGGATGGTTTGGAGGGCTGAAGCCGGCTGGTGGCTGCGTTTGCTGAAGCGTTGGAAGCCCTCGCACTTGAGGACCAGCCCTTCGGCATCTTGCAGGGCCGTGGGCTAGTAGAAGCCATGGTGGAAAGCCTTGGCCACCAGGGATCTCGAGGTGGCGTGGTGCCCGCACTCGCCCTGGTGGATGTCGAGGAGGATCTCGATCCCTTTGTCCTGCTCGACGCAGCGCTGGAACACGCCAGTCGTGCTGCGCTTGATGAGCTCGTGGTTGATGATGCCGTAGGCGGACGCTTGCTGCTGCACTTGCCGGGCTTCGGTCTCGTTGCTGGGGAGGTCACCGTCTTGCAAGAAGGCGAGGATCGGCTGAGCCCAGGACGGCGCCGTCACCACGGTGAGGACGGCCACCGGGATGGGATCCGGGCCGGCAGTCCCCGAGCCGGAGCCGGCAGTCCCCGAGCTGGAGGCGGTAGTCCCCGAGCCAGAGCCGGCAGCCCCCGAGCCGGACACGGCAGCCCCCGAGCCGGAGCTGGCACTCCCCGAGCTGGAGCCGGCAACCCCCGAGCTTGGGCCGGGAACTCCAGGGTCGGGTGGGGGCGTGTCGGGGGCATCCGGGACGAAGATGGATTCCGACTCGGGAGACGGCTTGATGGACGGCTTCCGCAGGTGCTCGAGGGAGACGCCGGATGGGATGGCTTGTCGGGTGGAACCCACTTTGGCCAGGGCGTCAGCTGCTTCGTTGTCCGCGTGTGGGACGTGGAGGAACTCGCAACCGTCGTACCCGCCGGAGAGTTGCTGGACCAGGAAGCGGTAGCTGGCCATGTTGGCGTCTTTGGCGTCCCAGTCGCCGGAAACTTGCTGCACCACCAGGTCCGAGTCGCCGTAGCAGAGGATGCGCCGGATGCCGATCTCCCTGGCCAGCCGGAGGCCGTGCATGAGAGCTTCATACTCGGCAACGTTGTTGGAGGCGGCGAAGTGAATTTGCAGCACGTACCGCAGCCGGTCGTTCTTGGGAGAGGACAGCACGATGCCGGCTCCCAAGCCGTTGCGCATCTTGGAGCCGTCGAAGTGCATGCGCCAGTGAGTCGACTCGGGCGCCGGCGGCAGGTACTGGGTCTCGGTCCAATCGACGAGGAAGTCGGCCAGTGCTTGGGACTTGATGGTGGTGCGGGGCTCGTAGAGGATCGTGTGGCCGGCTAGCTCGATGGCCCACTTGGCCACCCGGCTAGAGGCATCCCGGCAGCCCATGATCTCGCCGATGGGGGCCGTGCTCACCACGGTAATGGTATGCTCCTGGAAGTACTGCCTCAGCTTCTTGGCGGCGAAGTACACGCCGTAGCACATCTTCTGGTAGTGGGGGTAGTTCTGTTTGGAGGCGGAGAGCACCTCGCTCAGGAAGTATACTGGTCGCTGGACCGGCTGCACCTTGCCCTCCTCAAGGCGCTCGACGACCAGCACCATACTGACCGCACAGGAGGTGGCGGCGACGTACAGCAGGAGTGGCTCTTTCTCAGCCGACGCGGCCAGGACGAGCGCGGTGGACAGCATGCGCTTGAGGTCGCGGAAAGCCTCGTCCGCTTGGTCGCTCCACTTGAACGCCGTTGTCTTCTTCATCAGCTGATACAGGGGCAGGGCCCTCTCCCCCAGCCAGCTGACGATCCTGCTGAGGGAGGCCAAGCAGCCGGTGAACTTCTGGACGTCGCGCAGCCGGGTCGGCTTGTGCATGCGCTCGATTGCCTTGATCTTCTCCGGGTTGGCCTCAATGCCGCGTGCCGAGACGAGGAAGCTGAGGAGTTGGCCAGTCGGCACGCCGAAGATGCATTTCTTCGGGTTGAGATTGATCTGGAACCGGCGCAGGTTGGCGAAGGTCTCTTTGATGTCGACCAGAAGCATGAGGTGCTGCTTGGTCTTCACCACGATGTCGTTGACGTCGACGTGCACATTTCTGCCGAGTTGGGGCAGCAGGCATTTCTGCATGCAGCGTTGGAAGGTGGCGCCAGCATTCTTCAAGCCAAACGACATGGTGATGTAGCAATATGCCCCAAAGGGCGTGATGAAGGACGTCTTCAGGGCGTCGGCCGGGTCCAGCTTGATCTGGTGGTAGCCCGAGTAGGCGTCCAGGAAGGACAGGAGCTCGCAGCCGGCTGTGGAGTCGATGACTTGGTCGATTCGGGGCAGAGCGAACGGGTCTTTGGGGCATGCCTTGTTCAGGCTGGTGTAGTCGATGCACATGCGCCAGGTGCCATTTTTCTTCAGGATGAGGACTGGGTTGGCCAACCACTCGGGGTGGAACACTTCCATGATGAACCCGGCTTTGAGCAGCCGAGCGATCTCTTCACCAATGGTTCTTCGCTTCTCCTCGGAGAAGCGGCGTAGCGGCTGTCGGACAGGCTTGGCGTCCTTGCGGACGTGGAGTTTGTGCTCGGCGAATTCCCTCGGGACACCCGGCATGTCTTTGGGAGACCATGCGAAGATATCCTGATTCTCACGGAGGAAATCGACGAGCTCGCCTTCCTATTTGCTGTCGAGGCCGGTGCCCACGACGACGTACTTGCTGGAGCTGGCGTCGGCCGGGTTGAGCGGGACCCTCTTCGTGTCCTTGG
The DNA here is from genome assembly GCA_039707655.1 of Elymus sibiricus. NCBI lineage: Eukaryota > Viridiplantae > Streptophyta > Magnoliopsida > Poales > Poaceae > Elymus > Elymus sibiricus. The sequence continues at coordinate 322,800,227 of CM077674.1, read as the reverse complement.
CCGGCTTGAAGGAGGCCTCGTCCACCGACTTGGGCGGAGTCGGCACGGCCGGCTGCGCGCTAGCCAGCGCCACGATCCGGTCGAGCTGGCGCCTCTCCTCGGCGATGACCAGCGACTCGGCCAGCTGGGAGCCGGCTTTGGCGCACTCGAGAGATTTCTTGTAGTCGCCGATGACGGTGATGAGGCCCTTGGGACCCGGCATCTTCAACTTCAGGTAGGCGTAGTGGGGGACCGCCATGAATTTGGCCATCGCGGGCCGGCCCAGCAGCGCGTGGTAGGGGCTGGCCAGGTCCACCACCTCGAACCAGATCGGCTCGCGGCGGAAGTGGCTGCTGGAGCCGAACAGGACGTCAAGCCGGATCCAGCCATTCGGAGAGCAGGAGAGGCCCGGCACGGTGCCGTGGAACACCGTCCGGGTCGGCTCCAGCTGTCACACCTCGATGCCGAGCTTGGTCATGGTGTCGCGGTACAGGATGTTGATGCTGCTGCCGCCGTCGATCAGCACCTGCGAAAAGCGGCAGGTGCCCTTCTCGGAGACGAAGGTGGGGTCGAGCACGAGGGCATAGCCACCCGGCGTGGGCATGACGGCCGGGTGGTCCTCCCGGGTCTAGCTCACCGGCCGGTCGGACCAGTGCATGTACTGGGGAACCGAAGGGACGACGGCGTTCACCTCGGCCGCGTGCTTGCGCTTGGCGTGCTTGTCATCCCCTTCGCTGGTGAAGACGACGTAGGACGCGTCCTGGTGCGGGAAAGGGTTGTCGGCGAGGGCGCCGAGTGGCGGCGCAGGCGGCGGGAGCGGTGACTGCTGCGGGCTGGCTCCGGGTGGCGGGGGCGGAAGGTTGCCCTTCAGCAGGAGCTGGGTGAAACTGCACTGCCGGAGCGTGTGCGTCGACGGCTTCATGCCGCTGTGGTTTTTGCAAGGGGCGTCGAGCATCTGCTCGAAGGTCAGCTTGGGCTGCCAGGCGGCCTTGCCGGTGCACGGGCGCTGGCTGGAGCCTTGTTCAGCCGGCTGCTCCCCTTCCACCGCGGCGACCTGCCGGTTGTCGTAGCGGGGCGCTTGCTGGTTGTTCCTGCGCTTGCCATTGTTGTTATTGTTGTTGTTGTCCTGCCAGCGCGGATTGTTGTCGCCAGCCGGCTTGGGGGAGCCGGTTGGGCCGGGAGGAGCTTGTCGTCTGCGTCGATCGTGATCTTCACGTTCATCGCGGAGTTGGCAGTAGCATACTTGTCCGCCACAGCCATGAGCTCCGCCAAGGTCTCCGGCTCGTCGCACACCAACCGGTGCTTGACCAGAGTGTCGTCCAGGCATCCGTCGATGAAGTACTGGATGGCCTGGACCTCGTGGACCCCCTCGCAGGAGTTGCGCAGCTCCATCCACCGCGTGAGAAAGTCGCGAAGAGGTTAGCCCGGCTTCTGGACGCACATGGAGAGCTGGCGAGGCTTGCCGGGGCGCTTGTAGGTGCTGCTGAAGTTGCGAATGAACGCGTCTTCGAAATCCAGTCAGGAGTTCACGCTGCCGGCTCGGAGGCTGTTAAGCCATGTCCGGGCCGAGCCGGGCAGCATGAGGGGAACGTATCGCACGGCCACGCGCCGGTTGCCGCCGGCTATGCCTACAGCCATGGTGTAGTCCGTCAGCCAGTCCTCTGGCTTGGTGGCGCCGGTGTACTTGGGGAAGTCGTGAGGCAGCGATAAACCTTTAGGGAAGGGCTCTCCGCGAATGCCGGGGGCCAAAGCATGTCGGGCCGACAGAGCTCTCCTACTCCAGGACTGTGGAGCGCGCCAGCCGGTCGATGCGTTGGCGGGCGTCGCTTTCGTCGTAGGGCTCGCGGGGGCCGAGACGGTCGGCCACGGGACCGCGGGGACCGATCCGGTCCGCAACGGGACCGCGGGGTGCAGGGGCTTCCGAGGCCGGCTCGGGCCGCCGAGCCGGCTGCACGGGGGGTTCCGGCGGCTGAACCCGGCCGTGTCCGGCCATCTCGCCAGCGTTGCCGTCTCCAGCGGTTGTGGCACGATTGTGCCGGCTCCGACCGGATCGGTGCCGGCCGGAGCGGCTCGCGCTTGTGGCGTGGGAGGACGTCTGCTGCGCGTCCCGGAGGGCCCTCTCCGGGTTCCCGGCTTTTCCTGAGGCGGAGGCGGATGGCTGGGCCGGGTTGAATCGCTGCTGTTGCTCGTTTGCCGCGGCGATGAGGTCACAGATGCGATGCTGCTACTGCAGCAGCTCCTCGCCCTCCAGGAATTCGAGATCCGCCATGGCCACTTGCGCCGCGCGCATGTTCTTGATGGGGGTGTCATAGACGGGCCAGCCTGCGCCTAGCGCACGGCCGATTGCGCCCCCGCGAATCCACACCTCCGCGACCCGGCTGGGCTCGGCGGCGGCCGGCGTGAAGCCGTGGGTGCTGTCGTACTCTCGCTGGGCGGACTCCAGCCGGCGCCGAGTTGCCGCGAGCTCCGTGGCCTCGACCAGCAGGTGCTGGCGGTCCTCGTTGAGCTCAGCCGCTGCAGCGGCCTTGTCGGCGTCGGTCGTGATGGGGGCCCGTAGGCTCCGGATCGTCTCGTGGAGCGGGTCGGCCCGTCGTGGCGGGGCCGCAGTCGCGGCGGCGGCAGCCGAAGCCGCGGCAGCGGCAGCCGCGGCGGCCTTCTCCTTGCCGCGCGGGGAGCCGGAGCTCGTGCCGATGGTCAGCACCTCCGCGCGGGCGTAGAGAGCCGCGACATCGTCGGAGACAGCGCAGGCAACGGGAACGGGGGAGCCGGCGAAGCTGTGTACCTCGCTGGGGAACACGTCGGGGACGAGTGCGACGAAGACGCGCTGTGCGCCGAAAGGGACGACGGGGCAGCCTGCGGGGCAGGCGGCGTCCGCGCTCGGCGCAGCACTGCAGCCGGCCGGGTTGGCCGTGCGAGGCGCGCGGACCAAGCCGTGCACGATGCGCTCGCCGGAGCTGGTGAAGGGCCTCGTCCGGAACTTGACTCCGGCCGGCGCCGCGAGCAGCCCCACGGTGGGCCCAACTGTCGTGGTGTTCCCACGGCAGATGCCATAAGATGGCTAAAGAGGTGGGGTTACGAGAGGACACCGGTGGATTCCGGAGGCGAGGTTGGCACGCGCAAGTGCGGGACACGAGACGTACCCAGGTTCGGGGCCCTCCGGAGAGGTAACACCCCTAGTCCTGCCGAATGGTGTATGGAAAGCACAAGGGCTACAAGGTTGCTCCTGGAGCTGTGTGTGTGGTGGAGGGTGATGCCAACTGAGATCAACCGAGATCCCAGGCTAAGAGAGAGTGAACCCCTCTACACGGAGGCCTCCCGGGGGGTCTTATAGCTCGACCCCCTAGGGTTACAATGGTAAAGTTGCACAGGCGCGGGGCCCTGGTGTCATTGTCTAGGAGCCGGCGGTGGGGGCCGCCGGGTCGCCGGGTCCGTTGGGTGCGCCGGGTGCGCCGGATCCGCCGGGCGCGCCGAGTCCGCCGGGCACGGGTCCGGTCGGCAGCGAGGCACTGTGGTAGGTCTTGTCGCTCGTCAGAGGGCGGTCGGCGCCACCTAGCAACAGGATCGCACCGCCCGACACCGCCCGCTCCGGGCCGGGGCGCAGGGTGCGCTGTAGCCATGCCCGCGTGGGTCGGCGCCAAGGAGGGGGCGCTGTTGCCATGCTGGTCTTGTCATGAGGGCTTGCCTCCTAGTGGCCATCCGGATTGGGCCAGCCGGCCAGGCCGAGTCGCCAAGCCGAGCCGGCTCGCGCTGGGGAGCCAGCGCGCAGGTCAGCCGGATTGAGGGGCCTACCCTGCCCCGATGTTTTTTGAAAAGAAGGGGGATCCGGGCTCCGTGGCCTACCCGGGGGTCATCCCCCCGACAGAACGAGGGGCCTTCTGCCGGAGTGGGGCGTCGGCCGTAGTTGGGCGGCAGCCGGCGGAGTGGAGCGTTGGACAGACCATAGAGGAGTAGTTGCTGGGGACCAGCAGAGTGAGGGGCAGCGCTAGAGGGAGGAGCTGCCGGGGAGATGGAGCCCTACCCACAGGCCATGGAGCCTCGCCGGAGAGAGCATCGTCGAGGAGCAGGGCAGATGGGACCGGTGGTGGCGGCTCACAGGAGGAACTCTAGCGTTGCAGGCAGGGGATCGAGGTAGAGGGAAAGGGAAGAGGAGATGCGGGCGGGCAGGGGAACGGACCTGAGAAGTGGCAGTTTCAGTGTGATATGGGCAAACAACAGAGTCATTTCGCTACACCCCTTCAATTTTAAGTGAGCTTCTATGGGAAGCAACCCCCTTCCCCCAAGATTTTTCTCATTGTGAAGGAATGGATCGTGGAAATAAGTTAAGCCCAAGCCCATAACTCAAAAACGAGTTCTTTAGAGCTTTTATGGCTTATTTTGACAATAAGCTCTCAAAAGGTGGAATAGAACTGGCCCTTAACCTGCAATTCAATTGTGCATGCAATGATGAATCACTCCTGCCTGCTAGAGTGTAGATTTAGGCATCATACATGGCATAACCTAATACATGTGCATTTCATTATAGAATCTGAAATATGCAATGTTTATGCTAGTTCGTACGTTGCACATGATGTTTAAATGCCTCCTAAATCTGGTCAGTCAAGTGATGGTCTTTAAGCCTCCTTCTATGCTTGTTTTCTTGATATTTAATTCAGTGTTGTGCAAGATTTGCTCACACATGTGTTCAATTGCTTGTTTGTATCAGCCAACCATACTAGAACTGTTTGCTTTGATTACTTGCTGTTCATGACCTAACGGAGCTTGTCAATGATTTAAACACTAATGGCTGCTGTAGTGGGGGCTTGTATAACTCATAGGTGACATACATAGTGCACACATAGTAAATGCTCATTTGAGTGTGTGCTAGAGATGTGGCATGTTTCCTTATGTGGTGTCGTTTTGTTATAAACTCATGCTTTGGTGTTGCCCAGAGACAGGAAAGTATGCATATTTATCTTCCATGTAAGGAGACCTATAACTAGTTTGTGTCACCTTGCAGAGGGGGTGCAACGAAGCAAAGATTCAGGATTTCCAAGTACAAGATGTTAGGAAGGAGTCTTTCAAGAGAAGGAGGAGCAGCACTGAGCATGTACAACTGCTACTTGTAGCTTGCGTTGGTATTTCCCCGAAGAGGAAGGGATGATGCAGCACAGTAGAGATAAGTATTTCCCTCAGTTATGAAACCAAGGTTATCAAACCAGTAGGAGAATCACACAACTCCTCGTTAGCAGTACCTGCACACAAACAACAAACCCTTGCACCCAACGCAAACGAGAGGTTGTCAATCTCTCGGCGGTAAATTGCAAGATTAAATTGTATGTGATAGATTTATAGGTTGAAACAAAAATACAAAATAAAATAAATAAAGAAAGTTGGCAGCAATATTTTAAGGGTTTTAGTAATATGATTTAGATAGACCCGGGGGCCATAGTTTTCACTAGAGGCTTCTCTCGAGAAAATAGCATACAGTGGGTAGACAAATTACTGTTGGGCAATTGATAGAAAAGCAAATAATCATGACGATATCCAAGGCAATGATCATGTATATAGGCATCACGTCCAAGATTAGTAGACCGACTCCTGCCTGCATCTACTACTATTACTCCACACATCGACTGCTATCCAGCATGCATCTAGTGTATTAAGTCCATAAGAACGGAGTAATGCCTTAAGAACGATGACATGATGTAGACAAGACAAACTCACGAATTAATAAACCCAATGAATAGATCCCATCTTTTTACCCTTAGTAGCAATGATACATACGTGTCATGTCCCTTTCTGTCACTGGGATTGAGCACCACAAGATCGAACCCACTACAAAGCACCTCTTCCCATGGCAAGATAAATCAACTTAGTTGGCCAAACCAAATCAATAGATCGGAGAAGAAATACGAGGCTATAATAATCATGCATAAAAGAGTGCAGCAAAGACTCAAATAATTTCATGGATAATCTGATCATAAACTCACAATTCATCGGATCCCAACAAACACACCGCAAAAAGAGATTACATCGGATAGATCTCCAAGAACATCAAGGAGAACATTGTATTGAAGATCAAAAAGAGAGAAGAAGCCATCTAGCTACTAACTATGGACCCGTAGGTCTGTGGTAAACAACTCACGCATCATCGGAGAGGCAGAAAGGTTGATGTAGAGCCCCTCCGTGATCGATTCCCCCTCCGGCAGATTACCGGAGAAGGACCCTAGATGGGATCTCTCTGGAACAGAAGCTTGCGGCGGTGTAAAAAGTATTTCGTGGATTCCCCTGAGGGTTTCTGATTTTTCTGGAATTTATAGTGCTGGAATTAGGTCAAACGGAGCTTTGTGGGCCCCACGAGGCACCAGGGCGCGCCACCCCCCCTGGGGCGTGCCCTGGTGGCTCGTGGGCCCCACAGAGGGGTTCTGGCCTCTTCCCGAAGCTTCTAGTGTTCTTCTGGTCCAATAAAAATCTCCAAAAAGTTTGGTTGCATTTGGACTTCGTTTGATATTGATTTTCTGTAAAACAAAAACAGGGCAGAAAACAGCAACTGGCACTGGGCACTAAGTTAATAGGTTAATCTCCAAAAATAATATATAATTGCTGTAAATGATTATAAAAACATCCAAGATTGATATTATAACTGCATGGAACAATCAAAAATTATAGATACGTTGGAGACGTGTCAGCATCCCCAAGCTTAATTCCTGCTTGTCCTCGAGGAGGTAAATGATGAAAACAGAATTTTTGATGTGGAATGCTGCCTAACATATTCATCACATATTCTTTTCTTTTGTAGCATGGACATTGGACTTGTATGATTCAAAGCAATAGTCTATAGTTTGACATGAAAAAATAGATACTCAAGCATGCTAACAAGCAGCCATGTCTTTCAAAATATCAACGCTAAAGAAAGTTATCCCTAGCCCATTATGCTCAATCATTGATCCATTCATGAAACACACACGAATATTAGCTACATCCAATGCAAAGTATGACAATAGTGCTCTCTAGTTGGTGCTTTTGTAAGAGAAGATGGAGACTCAAATAAAATAAAAATTGCATAAAAGTAAATAGATAGGCCCTTCGCAGAGGGAAGCAGAGATTTGTCAAATGTGCCAGAGCTCAAAGCTGAAATTAAAGAGATAAAAAATATTTTGAGAGGCATGCTTTTCCTGTCAACGAAAACGACCGAGAATTCCCAATTTTTTCCATGCTAGATACATCATAGGTGGTTCCCAAACAGAAAGTAAAGTTTATTTCCTTTCCACCATTTCTTTCACAATCCATGGCTAGCCGTATCCACGGGTGCCCTCCATACCATCACTTTCCAAGGAATTTTGTTGTTATTAATTTTGTTTTCATGCAGGAATGGGCATCCCTGTTACCAACCATTCCCTCGTGCAATGACAAGTGAATAAACACTCATCGTGAGAATAACACACCTAGCATGGAAAATAATGGCCACCCCCTGCCGCTTCATGAGCGGTACGGGCACACAAAACAGAAAAATTATTTTGAAATTTAGAGTTGGCACACGCAAATTTACTTGGAACGGCATTGAAATACCGCATATAGGTAGATATAGTGGACTCACATGGCAAAACTGGGTTTAAGGATTTTGGATGCACAAGCAGTATTTCCGCTTAGTACAAATGAAGGCTAGCAAAAGATTGAGAAGCAACCAACCAAAAAACGAAAACGGTCATAAACATGCATTGAACATAACTAACACCGAATAATGCACCATAAGTAGGATATAATTTCATTTCATAACTATTGACTTAACGTGCATGCATAGGGAATCACAAACCTTAACACTAATATTTTTACTAAAGCACAATTACTCACTAACATGACCCACATATCATCATCTTCATATCGCAAAACTATTGCAAGGAATCACACTTTCCATATCAAATGATCTATATGAAAGTTTTTATCTATATCCCTCTTGAATATTCATCACTTTGGGACTATCTTCATATCTTGTGCAAATTACCGTTACTATCATCATCTCTCAAAAAGATTTAAGTGAAGCATGAGAGTGCAAATATTTCTTCAAAGTTTCAATCTTAACAATTCTCAAAATAATATAAGTGAAGCATGAGAATTCATTTCTTCAAAATTTTAATCAACTGTCAAAATAATATAAGTGAAGCATGAGAATTTATTTATTCAAAATATAGCCACCACCGTGCTCAAAAGGATTTAAGTGAAGCACTAGAGCAACTGCCTAGCTCAAAAAATTTAAGTGAAGCACATGGAGTATTCTAACAAATCATGATGATAAACGTGGGGCTCTCTCAAGATAGGTGTGTTCAGCAAAGATGATTGTGACAAACTAAAAATCAACCAAAGCAAAGACTCATATAATACAAGACGCTCCAAGCAAAACACATATCATGTGACGAATAAAAATATAGCTCCAAGTAAAATTACCGATGGTTGGTAGAAGAAAGAGGGGATGCCTTCCGGGGCATCCCCAAGCTTAGACGCTTGAGTCTTCCTTGAATATTACCTTGGGGTGCCTCGGGCATCCCCAAGCTTAGGCTTTTGCTACTCCTTATTCCTTCATCCATCGTGATCTCACCCAAAACTTGAAAACTTCAATCACACAAAACTCAACAAAACCTTCGTGAGATCCGTTAGTATAACAAAACATATCCCTACTGTAAGTACTGTTGCAAACCCATTCATATTTTATTTTTGCATTATACCTACTGTACTCTAACTTCACCATGGCTTATACCCCCCGATACAATCCATAGATTCATCAAAACAAGCAAGTAGTGCATCAAAAACAGAATCTGTCCAAAACAGAACAGTCTGTAGAGATCTGAATTATGGTCATACTTCTGTAACTCCAAAAATGCTGAAAAATTAGGTTAATGTGGGAAATTCATATACCAATACTGTCCAAAAAATTCAGAAGGATCTGACGTTCCAGAGAAAAAAAAATTCCAGCACTGGACGCAAAACTTTCTGTTTTCAAGCAGTATCAATTATACTATCTTCCAAATCATCCTAAAGGCTTTACTTGGCACAAACACTAATTAAAAACACAAAAACACTATCATACCAGTAGCATGACAGTAAAAACACACCATAACATAAACTTATAACAAAAATTTATTTTATTCATTGGGTTGCCTCCCAACAAGCGCTATTGTTTTATGCCCCTAGATAGGCATAATGCATAGTTTAAGTATTGTCATCTTTCAAGTTGATTCCATAAGTGGCCCTCATAATGGATTCATATGGTGCTTTAATTTTCTTCCTAGGGAAATGCTCCATACCTTTCTTTAATGGAAATTGAAATTTTATATTCCCTTCTTTCATATCAATAACGGCACCTATAGTTCGTAAGAACGGTCTACCAAGTATTATGGGGCAAGAAGAATTGCATTCAATATCAAGAACAATAAAATCAATGGGCACATAATTTCTATTTGCAAGAATAAGCACATCATTAATTCTTCCCTAGGGCTTTTTAATAGTAGAATCCGCAAGATGCAAATTAAGGGAGCATTCATCTATATTGGTAAAACCTAGCACATCACATAGAGATTTTGGAATTGTGGAAACGCTAGCACCCAAATCACATAAAGCATTGCATTCATAACTTTTAATTTTAACTTTAATGGTGGGTTCCCATTCATCATATAATTTTCTAGGAATCAAAATTTCTAGTTCAAGCTTTTCTTCTAACGCTTTCATCATGGCTTCTATGATATGTTTAGTAAAAGCCTTGTTTTGCTCATAAGCATTGGGTGAATTTAACATGGATTGTAACAAAGAAATGGACTCAATCAAAGAACAATTATCATAATTAAAATCTTTGTAATCCAAGAGAGTGGGCACATCGCTATTTAAAGTTTTTACCTCTCCAAACCCACTTTTAGCAATTTTCTTATCAAGATTTTCACACTCCAAATTATGGGGACGCTCTTTAGCTAAAGTTGACTCTTCTTCAGTCCCCTTTTCATCAAGTTTAATTTTGCTAAACAAAGAATCAATAGATGAAACACCAATCATTTTAATATCCTCATCATTACTATCCTCTAATGATTCCGGCTTAGCTGCCATTTGATTTACTAGCGTAGCCTGTGCATCAGAAAGATTTTCTAGTAAATTTCCAGTAAGGGAAAATTGGGATTGAAGGCTAGCAACTTCTTTGCTAACATTATCAAGTTGTTTGGCAATAGCATGCAATAAAATAGAGTGTTCTTTGAGTTCCTCAGTAAAAAAATTGTTGTGCTCAAACTGCGTAGTCATGTAATCTTTAGTATTTTTCTCAATTTCAGACAAAATTTTATAATAGGAACTATCATGATAATTCTCTTGGGGAATCATGATTAAGCAAACAAGATAGCAATCAAGCAAACGAGAAAAAGGCAAACGAAAACTATTTTTGTATTTTTGTAAAAACATTTTAGAAGTGGGGGAGATGAAAACGAGAGGCAAATGCAAATAAAGTAAATAAAGTAAATGCAAGGAGATGAGAGTTTGTGCAAAGGTACTTGATAGATGTTGATGATGTCTCCCCGGCAACGGCGCCAGAAATTCTTCCTGCTACTTGTAGCTTGCGTTGGTATTTCCCCGAAGAGGAAGGGATGATGCAGCACAGTAGAGATAAGTATTTCCCTCAGTTATGAAACCAAGGTTATCGAACTAGTAGGAGAATCACACAACACCTCGTTAGCAGTACCTGCAAACAAACAACAAACCCTTGCACCCAACGCAAACGAGAGGTTGTCTATCTCTCGGCGGTAAATTGCAAGATTAAATTATATGTGATAGATTGATAGGTTGAAACAAAAATACAAAATAAAATAAAGAAAGAAAGATGGCAGCAATATTTTTAGGGTTTTAGTAATATGATTTAGATAGACCCGGGGGCCATAGTTTTCACATGAGGCTTCTCTCGAGAAAATAGCATACGGTGGGTAGACAAATTACTGTTGGGCAATTGATAGAAAAGCAAATAATCATGACGATATCCAAGGCAATGATCATGTATATAGGCATCACGTCCAAGATTAGTAGACCGACTCCTGCCTGCATCTACTACTATTACTCCACACATCGACTGCTATCCAGCATGCATCTAGTGTATTAAGTCCATAAGAACGGAGTAATGCCTTAAGAACGATGACATGATGTAGACAAGACAAACTCACGAATTAATAAACCCAATGAATAGATCCCATCTTTTTACCCTTAGTAGCAATGATACATACGTGTCATGTCCCTTTCTGTCACTGGGATTGAGCACCGCAAGATCGAACCCACTACAAAGCACCTCTTCCCATGGCAAGATAAATCAACTTAGTTGGCCAAACCAAATCAATAGATCGGAAAAGAAATACGAGGCTATAATAATCATGCATAAAAGAGTGCAGCCAAGACTCAAATAATTTCATGGATAATCTGATCATAAACTCACAATTCATCGGATCCCAACAAACACACCGCAAAAAGAGATTACATCGGATAGATCTCCAAGAACATCAAGGAGAACATTGTATTAAAGATCAAAAAGAGAGAAGAAGCCATCTAGCTACTAACTATGGACCCGTAGGTCTGTGGTAAATTACTCACGCATCATCGGAGAGGCAGCAAGGTTGATGTAGAGCCCCTCCGTGATCGATTCCCCCTCCGGCAGATTATAGGAGAAGGACCCCAGATGGGATCTCTCTGGAACAGAAGCTTGCGGCGGTGTAAAAAGTATTTTGTGGACTCCCCTGAGGGTTTCTGATTTTTCTGGAATTTATAGTGCTGGAATTAGGTCAAACAGAGCTCTGTGGGCCCCATGAGGCACCAAGGTGCGCCACCCCCCCTGGGGCATGCCCTGGTGGCTCGTGGGCCCCACAGAGGGCTTCTGGCCTCCTCCCGAAGCTTCTAGTGTTCTTCTGGTCCAATAAAAAATCTCCAAAAAGTTTGGTTGCATTTGGACTTCATTTGATATTGATTTTCTGTAAAACAAAAACAGGGCAGAAAACAGCAACTGGCACTGGGCACTAAGTTAATAGGTTAGTCTCCAAATATGATATATAATTGCTGTAAATGATTATAAAAACATCCAAGATTGATATTATAACTGCATGGAACAATAAAAAATTATAGATATGTTGGAGACGTATCAACAACCAGTTATGGTAAGTCACTGTATTACAATTACCAGGACATCCTATTTGTCTGACATTGTGCTTTCGTAGGGTTCTTCACCTGTAACCCAGTCATTGGGCCATTGATTAATACTCCCTCCGCTCACTATTATAAGATCAGATGTTCTCACTTTTTCCTAAATCAGATGTATGTAAACACATTTTAATGTGTTTGTTCACTCATTTTAGTACGGATGTAGTCTACATTTAAATATCTAAAACATCTTATATTAGTGAACAGAGTGAGAAACTCCTTCCTGCTATGGTAGAGTTCTCGATGTCATAAATGTCATAACCAAATGCATGTTCACATCATTAGCCTCCCTAACATTACTAGGATCTTGAGTACATACTAGTCGAGATACTTCATAGGGGGCAAACAATGTTACATTACTTGTTCCATTATATTGAAGATACATCAGTTGATTCAAATGTAGCCAGGCCAAGGATGTTATTGAGGTGTGCAGGTATGCATGCTGCCAACACAACAGTTCAATTGCTTGTTTGCTTCATGCAAAATTGCTCTTTTCAATTGCTTTATTTGTCCTCAGTTAATTAGATGCCCAAACGATGCTGCCTCATGTAGGGTACTTGTTGTAACACCCCAGATATTAAGCCACAGTAACCTCCCACTGATAGAGCCAAGTCACTTTGATTAACAATGCTTGATCAACATTGATTCATATCTCATTTCAAATTCCACCTCAATTCAAAATTCATTTAGTAAGTGAAATTTTAAAAGCTGCAAACTTGCAAGAGAAATAGTTCATCTTTTAGCAAATAATCCATAGATAATTAATGTTACGGAAAACAGTGTCACTGGTTTGCTCATTTGGAAGTTGTCATCCAAAAAAACAGTACCAAAACAGCAATAATTACGCCATTTCCATTTATACAAAATTCAGATGAAATCATTTATTCCTCAAACTTTTTGAGGCAGTGATGAATATTGCATAATAATTTATGGAGACAAGTTCCACATTTAATAAAAGTCAATTGCTATTGAATTTAATCGCAAACGGTGCAGAAAGAATATTACAAAAAGGGAAAATAAAAGTGCCAAGGCCCCACTGTGCACTTGGGCTCTAGGTCAACAGTACCTAGCCCAGCCCACCACCTCACCTCTCCTTCTTCCTCTGTACAGGGAGACAGTGTGCGTGCGTGCCACGCATCCGCGCTCGCTATGGCCATCGGATGGCCGACGTGCGTCGTTACAGTGCTCCTGGGAGGGGATAAGGCCACCCCGACCCCGTAGACAAACCCTAGGCCAACCACTCTTCCTCCCTCGCTCGTCCCGTTCCGTTCCTCACGCCGAGCTCGCTGCCCTCCATGGCCGCCGTCGTCGTCGCGGCCACCGACCTCCCCGCCGCCTAAAAAGTTGTCCAGGAGGACCGCCACCCCCGACTTCATCCATCCTGGGCATCAAATCGAGCGGGGCCGCCCCATACGCTCGCCATCGAGCTCGTTTTCGTCGCGGACATCGTCGTCGTTCGTCGTCATTTGCCGCCGTTCTGGTCCGTCCCCGGCCTCCCCGACCACGTCCCCGGCTCCATGGTGAGCTTCTCCTCCGGATCCCCCTTTCCTCCGCCTTGATTCGGTCGTCGTTTGCCATCCCCGAGCACATCCGAGCTCGCGCGTATGCGTATCTACGTGCGTGCGTGAGCTGCTACCCCTGTGTTCTGCTTGCTGTCTACTGCTGCTCCTGCCGCTACTTGCTACTGCTGCTCTTTGCAGCCTGCTGCCGCTGGACTACTGTTGCTTGCTGCTGTGCCCAGCTGATGCCGCCGCCGCTGCAGCCTACTGCTGCTGCCGCCGCCGCTGTCTACTGATGCTGCCGCTGCTGCTGCCCCGCACCCGCCCGTGCTCGCCCGGCTCCGCCCTCAGTCAGCTGCTCCCCGCGTGTTGCTGCTGGCCATGGCCACCGTGGCTCTGCGCCCGTGCGTGCTGGCCATGGCAAGCATAACCGTGGCACAGCCACTGCACATGTGGCCGGCTGGCTCTTTGCATTTGGGGCCGCCCTGTTAGTTTAGGTTAATTAATTATTAGTGGTTAGGTTAGTTGCTACTCTATGACAGGTGGACCCTGCTGATAATTAAAAGTTAAATGAAATTAAAAAAATACCTAAGTCTATGATATGCGGGACCCGCCATTACTATTCACTGGTTGACCAGTCAAACGTTGACTAGGTCAACTCTGCCACTGGGCCCCACTGTCATACACATGGCTAGCCCCCTAGTAGGTGTAAAAAGTATTATGTCTATTTATTAATTAAAAGAAATAGATAAGAGAAATTTTAGAAAATGATTAAATCTTTAGAAAAACATAGAAAATAAACCGTAAATCAGATGAAAATAATTTATATATGAAAAATGATCAGAAAAATCCAACGAGTCCGAATATGTCATCTGCATGCATGTTAGAACCCTCTGAATAGGAGAACCTATAACTTTAGGCCTGTTTCTGATAGATGAATAGTGCCTGACCTCCGGTAAATAATTCCTAAATTAACTAAAATGGTTTAGGGATGTATTAGGTCACCCCTGCATTGCATATTGCCATGTCATGCTCTGTGAGTGCATTTGTTTGCTATGTATTTATTTGTTTCTTCCCCCTCTTCTCTTCGGTAGACTCCGAGACCGACGTTGCCCCTGTGATCGACTGCGTCACCGATGACCCTTCCTCCTTTTCAGCAGAGCTTCCAGCCAAGCAAAACCCCCCTTGATCATTCCTATATCGTCCATTCTTTCTCTCCCCTGCTTGCATTATATTTTGCTACTGAAATTGATTGCTCCTATTCTGATGCATAGCCTGATTTTGTAACCTGCTGTTGATACTTTACCTGTTGTCCTAAATGCTTAGTATAGGCTGCTTAGTGATCCATCATTGGCCCCACACCCTTGTCCTTGTTGCCATGCTTTACTACCGGATGCTTCGATCAACGGGATCGATGTGCAGAGACTGAGCACAGCACCACACAACCCCTTAGTTGTACGACTCTGCAGAGCTACTATCGAGTGCCGAGGGTGATACCTCCTACCTCACTCCTGATGATATCTCTATAGCGTAGCTAGTCGGTTATGGGTTACCGAGGGTGAATCCTCTTTCACCCCCTCCGATGATGCCTCTGTCGTACAACCCCTCAAGTGTGAACCCATCGAGGGTGATTCCTCCGAGTTCACCTTGACGGTTACATCGAGTGGGAATCCATCGAGGGTGATTCCTTAGATTACCCCCCTTGATGTTACGGAGACACGGTTACCTTTATATGTTGCCCCCATGTACTGTTACTACGGGACTGAAGGGACAGGCGGTACCACCCCGGTAGAGGTGGACCTGAGTTCCCGACAGTCTCTTGAGAGTCGGATTGTGATGCCCCCGGCCCGACCGTGCGCTAATCATACACGCAAATGCACACGATCAAGCCTAGGGACTCACTGGAAGATATCACAACACAAATCTAAACACAAATAAAAGTCATACAAGCTTTATATTACAAGCCAGGGGCCTCAAGGGCTCGAATACATAAGCTCGAGTCATACAAGCATCAGCGGAAGCGAAAGTATCTGAGTACAGACACAAATTTAAACAAGTTTGCCTTAAGAAGGCTAGCATAACAGCGACACTGATCGAAAAGGCGCAGGCCTCCTGCCTGGGAGCCTCCGAATCTACTCCTAGTCGTCGGTCTCCACGTAGTAGTAGGCTCCACCGGAGGTGTAGTAGCAGTCGTCGGCTGGAGCAGCTGACTCCTGGGATCCATCATCTGGTCGCAGCAATCGGGTATGGGGGAAAAAAGTAGCAAAGCAACCGTGAGTACTCATCCAAAGTACTCGCAAGACTGACATCAGAACTATACTAAGTATGCATCGGTATCAAAGAAATGGGGCTATATCTTTGGACTAAACTGCAGAAATGTCAGAATAGAGGGGAGGCCTAGCCTATCGAAGACTAGCATCTTCAGCGTCTTGTAGCAGTAGAAGAGTGCAGAGTAGTAGTATAACATAATGTAACAAGCATCTAGTAGCAAAGCCTAGGGATCCTTCCTCGACTCCTTGCGAGAAAGCGATCCCGGAGCTTACAATTAATTAACATGTATCCAGTTCAAGGTGTAGTAGATCGGGATACAACACTGAGCGTCCTGTTACCGTGGACACGGCTATTCGAATAGATAACTTCCCTGCAGGGGTGCACTACTGTTACCCAACACGCTCGATTAACTCTGGCCGGACATACTTTCCTGGGTCATGCCCGGCCTCGACTGATCGACACACCACAACCCTACCTAGAGCTCAGCAGAGAGGTCCCCGCCGGTCTACATCCTAAGTGCTCAGAGGTCATGGGCCATCGCCCTGTGTACTCCGGGTCGTTGTGCGCAAGGTGGATCTAGGCACCACCTCTGGGGCGCCGATCCGACCCGGCCACAATGCTGAACTAGACATCTGACAGAGCTTTTGGCTGATACATACGGTGTAGAGGGCCCCATTAAACCATTATCCCACGTGGTGGTAGTGCGTATAGGCCAGTGGCCAACTCAAATCAAATACCCAAATCCGTTAGCGAATTATTAGGAGCTCGCGGTGACGATCAGTACTCCTGTCGCCCCGTCTCGAGGAAGTGCAACAAGGGCCAGGCCCATCCCTCTCTAGGGCGGTCTCTGCCTGCCCGGCCGCGCCTCATAATTATCTCGCAGGTACCCTCCAGGTCAACCCGACTTCACACCTCTCGTGGGTACCCCTCGGGGTCGACCCGACTTTAACACGGGTCTGAGATAAATGCCCAAGTAACAGTGTGGCCATGACATCAAGGGGGAAAATCCGAGGAATCACCCTCGATGGATTCCTACTCGATGTATCCATTAGGGAGAACCAGGAGGAATCACCCTCGATGGTTCCCATTTGAGGGGTTGCACGACAGAGTCATCATCGGGAAGGGGAGAGCGAGGAATCACCCTCTGCAATCACCATCGATGTGCAGTACAAGGTATCACCCTCGGCACTCGATAGTAGCCCTGCAGAGTCGTACAACTAAGGGGGTTGTGTGTGTGGTGATGTGACGGTATCTGCACATCGATCACAATGACCGAGGTACCAATGACAAAGCGGGGCAATAGGGACAAGGATGAGGGGTCACTGATGGAGCACTAACCAACCTATTCTAAGCAGTTTAGGATGACAGGTAAAGTAACAACAGCAGGTTACAAAAGCAGGCTATGCATCAGAATAGGAGCAAGCAATTACAGTAGCAAAATCGAATGCAAGCATGAGGGAGAAGGAATAGGCGATATAGGAATGATCAAGGGGGTTTTGCATGCCTGGAAACTATGCTGAAAGGGGATGGTCGCCAGGGGCGTAGTCGTACTCGGCAGCAGCGTCGGTCTCGAGGTCTACCGAAGAGAAGAGGAGGGGAAGAAACAATAAATACAAGCAACAAATGCAATCACAGATGCATGGCATGGCAGCACATTATTTGAGGGGTGCCCTAATGCAGTACTACAGAAGTTAGTCGGAGCGGGAAAACATATGGAGGTGTTTTACCAGCTCCGGACATTTATCGGACAGATGAATCGGAGGGGAAAGTTCCATGTTCATCACGCTAGCGGGGTGTGCCAGGTATGTGGGTAGTATATTCGGATTCTTCATATTTTTCTGATCATTTTTCATATATAAATTATTTTCATCCGAGTTACGGTTTAATTTATATGATTTTTCAAAGTTTTACTGAATTTTTGGAATTATTTTAATTATTAAATCCGAATTATCCAAAACAGTGTAATGTGATGTCAGCATGACGTCATCATTGCGTCAGCGGTCAAACCCGGCTGACCAGAGTCAAACCTGACCGGTGGGTCCCACTGGTCAGTGACACATTAGATAATTAGGGTTTATTTAAACTAATTATAGATTAATTAGGCAGCGGGCCCCATCTGTCAGTGACCGTTTAAATTAACAGATTTAATTAACTAATTTATTATTTATAAAATGATTTAATTAAAGCAGGGCCCGCAAGTCAGTCACACGGGGCCGCCCAGTCAGCAGGTTGACTTAGCCAACCGGGCCACGGGACCCACAGTCAGCGGCACAGGGGTGGGCCCCAGGCGGCCACGTCAGTGCCAGGTCAGCTACGGCTAGTAATCGGTGGCGAGCGAGGAGGAAAGGAGCGGCGGCTTACAGCGGTCATGTAGATGAGCTTAGCGGGCGCGGGGAAGGCTCGAGGCGGCGGAACGGCGACGGCGATCACCGGACAGAGGCAGAGAAGATGGCGGCGATGTCGACGGAGGAGGGCCTCCCGGCTCATTCCGGTCGGCGTAGCCGACGTAGCCGAGGGAGGGGAAGCCGGTGGACACGGTGCGGCGACGAGAGGGAGGCGGTGGCCGCGCGATCTAGGGAGGCACCACCATGGCTGTGCTCGGGTGAGGGTGGAGAGGGCGAGGGAGAGGGAATGAGGCTGCTAGGGTTTGTCAGAGGGGTCGGGGAGATCTTTATCCACGTGGGGAAGCCACGGGATGGTCGACAGCGTGGCGAATCGGCGTTCGGACGGCGTGCACACTTCGGCCGCGCCATGGCTTCTGCCCAGCGAGAGGAAGGAGAAGGCCTCGCTGGGCCAGGCCAATTTGCACTGTGCACTGGAAGCCCAAGTGCACAGTAGCCCGTTTCCTTTTTATTTTTCTTTTCTTTTGTTTTATTACTTTCCTCTCTTTGCAAAATGTTTAGCCAACACTTCACTTTTGTAAAATATGTGACTTGGCCCTAATAATACAATGCAATAATTGGTACTATCTTAAAAAGGTTTGGAGGCCTAATAATTTCATTTGAATTTTATTTAAATGGAATGGGTTTAATTAGTGTTGTTTTGGTACTGTTTCATGATGTTAGAGTCATTTAAATAATTCAATTAATGTTGACTTTATTTTTATAATTGCCATGGGAATATTTGCAATATTGTGAACTATTTAGTTCCTGGATTTGAACAACTTTTAAATTCACTTTAAATTTGAATTGGAATTTGAAATGAGATATGATTCAAATGATGATCAAGCACTGTAATTAATGATGATTTGGCATGATTAACAGATGATCACTATGCTTAATACATGGGGATGTTACAATTCTCCTCCCCTAAAAGAAATTCTCGTCCTGAGAATTCAGGAGGTAGAAGGAAGAAGGTCGGGGGTATTCATACCAAGGAGGCTTGGTATGGGCCCGCGGGAGAATCTCCCATTAACGGATTGCGCAACGGTTCACATCTAATGTCATGCGTGAATGCAAGGATTTTAGCGTAAAATGAATGCGATGCTCCCGAATCAATTAAAACAGGAGGTGGTACTGAGTGAACAAGGATAATACCGTTCACAGTAGCAAGCTGATCTTGAGCTTCATTCAGGTCAACATGGTAAGCCTGACCACGACCATAAGAAGGCTTGGCATTATTGTTGCGAGGCTGATTGTTACCACGACCAGCAGAGGGAAGTGCAAGCTGATTCTGATTCTGAGGGCATTCTCTGGATCGGTGACCTGGACGGCCACACTTGAAGCAGAGCCCATCGCTGGGACAGGGAGCAGGAGCTCAAAACAGTGGAGCCTGAGATCTTGGCTGCCCCGGCGGCGGAGGAGGTGCAGCTGGATGGTACATGCTGTGAGGAATCCAGATATGGCGCTTCTGCGATGACGAGCCCGAAGATGAGCCAACGTCATGGATGCGCTTGATGGCTTTCTTGTGTTCCACCTGAGCGGTCTCAACCTGGATAGCCTTGTTCACTAGGGTGGCGAAGTCGGTGAAGTCATGAACGGCAAGTGCAAGCTTGAGGTCTGGGTGGAGTCCATTATGGAATTTCTCCTGTCTGCGAGCATTAGTATCAATGTCTTCCTCAGCATAGCGAGATAATTCAAGGAATTCCCGCTGATAGGCTTCGACAGTCTTATTGCCCTGAGTGAGGTTGCGAAACTCTGTTTTCTTCCGGTCCATGATTCCCTGAGGAATGTAACGGGCACGGAAAGCAGTCTGAAACTGGATCCAAGTAACGACTGTCCCAGCAGGTAGTGAACATCTGTGGGTGTCCCACCATTGAGCAGCGGGGCCCTTCAAGAAGTAGGACACAAAGGTGACAAGATTGGCAGGGGCGACATTGGCAGATTCCATCTCAAAGGCGATGTCGCGAAGCCAGTCATCAGCATCCAGTGGCTGTTCAGAGTTGCGGAAAGTAGTAGGGCTGAGTCGCACAAACTCCTGCAGAGTTATTGGGGCAGGTTGCTGATCCTGAGCATTCTGGTTCTGGTTTGGAAACTGAACCATGATCCTGACCATGAACTGGCGGTTCAGCTCGAATTGTTGCATCATAGCTGCCATATAGTCTGGCGGGGGTGGATCGTTGGCAGCACGGCCACAACCACGACCACCGGGTCTAACCATCCTGCTAAAGATTTAACAGGGGGTAGTTTAGTAAAAACCACTGCAAGTGTTTAGAGACAAGCATGATGTAACTCGACAGTGAACTAGTAGTGCAATAGATTCATAACAGTAGCCAATTAAGACATACAGATCCATACACAAAGTCGGTTACATGCGGACAACATAAGTCCGGAAATTCAAACAGCTAGACATACTAGGCGGCGCGCAGGCACGCGATAGGGAATACAACAACGGGACATAGCCAAGGCTACATCAGCGTCGGGGAATACCACTGAAACCCGGTAACTGCAGGTGCGGACGATGAGTGCCCACAGCAGAAAGGTCCTGTGCTCCGTGACTACTCTGATGCAGAACACGATCTCGAACTGGGAGGAGAGGTCCACGTGTGGGTGTGCGACCTCCAACGGCAGGCCAATCGATACCTGCAGGCATCTAAGTCCTGCGCGGGTAAAGGATGTACTCTGGCTGTATCCCTGCACGAACAGCTGGCAGCAACTGTGTCATAGCCTCGTAGAGGCGTGCGCGAGTGGAAAACAACTCGACGGCAAGAGCCCGGGCTGTGCGATCCAGAGCCTGAGTGCACCGAATCAAAACCTGCGGGTCGTATCGACGTCGCTCGTAAGGCGCACAGATAGCTGTGTAGTATCCGGTATCATCTCTAGCAGGGGTATACGGGATGTATCGGAACTCGGAGTCATCCAAGCGACTATGCTCGCCATGAAGACGTGCGACAGCAGAATGGGCAGCGTCATGGACGGCCATATCAATTGTCACGCCGATACCGTGAAAAGTATGCAACTCAGTGTCGGAGTCGTCCCGCTGATCAAAGATACGTAGATCGGCATGGTACTGCTCCTGGTTGAACTTGCGGAAATCCTCATAAACCATGTACTCGGGGTACCAGCGATAGCCCAATCTGGTCAGGAGGGCGATCAGGATAGCTGGAAAACCAGTCGCATCACGAGCACAAGTCCAAAGTACGAGTTGCGTCGTGGGACGCGGCGGGAACAAGCGATCCATCTGAAACAGAGGAAATTTCAACATTGTCAAATGACAGTGAGTGAATTCTTGCGTCGTGTATTTAAGGAAGTAATTTGCAGATAATCGACGCTCCGGATGGACGTGATCACGAGAACCTAGAGTCAGAGTTAGTAAATTTTTAACCCGGATAGAAGAGAGAGTAGAATCCCAGAGTAAGGAAGAGGAATAAAAGATCCTAATACCACCCATTGGCGACGTGGGCCCGTAAGCCACACAGCCATGGTAGTAAAGCAGTTTTTGGAGACTAGACTCAACTTTGGCCAAGGAGTTGGAAAGGGGGGTTCCTACAGGTAGTTGGCTCTGATACCAACTTGTGACGCCCCCGGCCCGACCGTGCGCTAATCATACACGCAAATGCACACGATCAAGCCTAGGGACTCACTGGAAGATATCACAACACAACTCTAAACACAAATAAAAGTCATACAAGCTTTATATTACAAGCCAGGGGCCTCGAGGGCTCGAATACATAAGCTCGAGTCATACAAGCATCAGCGAAAGCAAAAGTATCTGAGTACAGACACAAATTTAAACAAGTTTGCCTTAAGAAGGCTAGCATAACAGCGACACTGATCGAAAAGGCGCAGGCCTCCTGCCTAGGAGCCTCCGAATCTACTCCTGGTCGTCGGTCTCCACGTAGTAGTAGGCTCGACCGGAGGTATAGTAGCAGTCGTCGGCGGGAGCAGCTGACTCATGGGATCCATCATCTGGTCACAGCAATCGGGTATGGGGGAAAAGAGTAGCAAAGCAACCGTGAGTACTCATCCAAAGTACTCGCAAGACTGACATCAGAACTATACTAAGTATGCATCGGTATCAAAGAAATGGGGCTATATCTTTGGACTAAACTGCAGAAATGCCAGAATAGAGGGGGAGGCCTAGCCTATCGAAGACTAGCATCTTCAGCATCTTACAGCAGTAGAAGAGTGCAGAGTAGTAGTATAACATAATGTAACAAGCATGTAGTGGCAAAGCCTAGGGATCCTTCCTCGACTCCTTGCGAGAAAGCGATCCCGGAGCTTACAATTAATTAAAATGTATCCATTTCAAGTTGTAGTAGATCGGGATACAACACTGAGCGTCCTGTTACCGTGGACACGGCTATTCGAATAGATAACTTCCCTGCAGGGGTACACTACTGTTACCCAACACGCTCGATTAACTCTGGCCGGACACACTTTCCTGGGTCATGCCCGGCCTCGGCTGATCGACACACCACAGCCCTACCTAGAGCTCAGCACAGAGGTCCCCGCCAGTCTACATCCTAAGTGCTCAGAGGTCTTGGGCCATCGCCCTGTGTACTCCGGGTCGTTGTGCGCAAGGTGGATCCAGGCACCACCTCTGGGGCGCCGATCCAACCCGGCCACAATGCTGAACTGGACGTCTGACAGAGCTTTCGATTGATACATATGGCGTAGAGGGCCCCATTAAACCATTATCCCAAGTGGTGGTAGTGCGTATAGGCCAGTGGCCAACTCAGATCAAATACCCAAATCCGTTAGCGAATTATTAGGAGCTCGTGGTGACGATCAGTACTCCTGTCGCCCCGTCTCGAGGAAGTGCAATGAGGGCCAGGCCCATCCCTCTCTAGGGCGGTCTCTGCCTGCCTGGCCGCGCCTCGTAATTATCTCGCAGGTACCCTCCAGGTCAACCCGACTTCACACCTCTCGCGGGTACCCCTCGGGGTCAACCCTACTTTAACACTGGTCTGAGATAAATGCCCAAGTAACAGTGTGGCCATGACATCAAGGGGGGAAATCCGAGGAATCACCCTCGATGGATTCCTACTCGATGTATCCATTAGGGAGAACCAGGAGGAATCACCCTCGATGGTTCCCATTTGAGGGGTTGCACGACAGAGTCATCATCGGGAAGGGGAGAGCGAGGAATCACCCTCTCCAATCACCATCGATGTGCTATACTACAGGGATATCATCAGGAGTGCAGTACGAGGTATCACCCTCGGCACTCGATAGTAGCCCTACAGAGTCGTACAACTAAGGGGGTTGTGTGTGTGGTGATGTGACGGTATCTGCACATCGATCACAATGACCGAGGTACCAGTAACAAAGCAGGGCAACATGGACAAGGATGAGGGGTCACTGATGGATGACTAACCAACCTATTCTAAGCAGTTTAGGATGACAGGTAAAGTAACAACAGCAGGTTACAAAAGCAGGCTATGCATCAGAATAGGAGCAAGCAATTACAGTAGCAAAATCTAGTGCAAGCATGAGGGAGAAGGAATAGGCGATATAGGAATGATCAAGGGGGTTTTGCAAGGCTGGAAACTCTGCTGAAAGGGGCTGGTCGTCAGGGGCGTAGTCGTACTCGGCAGTAGCATCGGTCTTGGGGTCTACCAAAGAGAAGAGGGGGGGGAAGAAACAATAAATACAAGCAACAAATGCAATCACAGATGCATGGCATGGCAGCACGTTATTCGACGGGTGCCCTAATGCAGTACTATGCAAGTTAGTCGGAGCGGGAAAACATCTGGAGGTGTTTTACGAGCTCCGGACAATTATCGGACAGATGAATCGGAGGGGAAAGTTCCATGTTCATCATGCTAGAGGGGTGTGGCAGGTATGTGTGTAGGATATTCGGATTCTTCATATTTTTCTGATCATTTTTCATATATAAATTATTTTCATCTGAGTTACGGTTTAATTTATATGATTTTTCAAAGTTTTACTGAATTTCTGGAATTATTTTAATTATTAAATACGAATTATCCAAAACAGTGTAATGTGACGTTAGCATCACGTCATCATTGCGTCAGCGGTCAAACCCGGCTGACCGGAGTCAAACCTGACCAGTGGGTCCCACTGGTCAGTGACACAGTAGATAATTAGGGTTTATTTAAACTAATTATAGATTAATTAGGCAGCGGGCCCCATCTGTCAGTGACCGTTTAAATTAACAGATTTAATTAACTGATTTATTATTTATAAAAACGATTTAATTAAAGCGGGGCCGCAAGTTAGTGACATGGGCCGCCCAGTTAGCAGGTTGACTTAGTCAACCGGGCCACGGGACCCACAGTCTGCGGACAGGCGTGGGCCCCAGGCGGCCACGTCGGTGCCAGGTCAGCGCCGGCCACCGGAGTTACTCCGGCGAGCCCGAGCGCGGCGACGAACTCCGGCGACCCTGGAATTCCGCTGTGGTGGTCCAAAATGGACGCGGCCGGGCTCTCTGGAACGTGCTCTCAGCCGCGCGTCGGATGGTGGCGGTCTCGGCGGCTGGGGTGGCCGGAATCGGGCGGGGCGATGATGGCGGGCGGCGGGGTTCTTGCGTGAGCTACGGGGACGGCGATGCGGCGTGCTATCGAGCAAATGGGGAGGCTAGGGAGGATCCACTCAGTGCGGCGAGTTTAACAGGCACGAGCCCGTGACCGAATGGTCACCGGAATGATGCCGGCGACGAGCTCCGCGGCGGAGGGCTCGGGTACATCGGGGATGGCCGCTACGGCTAGTAATCGGTGGCGAGCGAGGTGGGAAAGGAGCGGCGGCTTACAGCGGTCCTGCAGATGAGCTTAGCGGGCGCGGGGAAGGCTCGAGGCGGCGGAACGGCGACAGCGATCACCGGACAGAGGCGGAGAAAATGGCGGCGATGTCGACGGAGGAGGGCCTCCCGGCTCGTTCCAGTCGGCGTAGCCGACGTAGTCAAGGGAGGGGAAGCCAGTGGGCACGGTGCGGCGACGAGAGGGAGGCGGTGGCCGCGCGATCTAGGGAGGCACCGCCATGGCTGCGCTCGGGTGAGGGTGGAGAGGGCGAGGGAGAGGGAGTGAGGATGCTAGGGTTTGTCAGAGGGGTCGGGGAGATCTTTATCCACGCGGGGAAGCCATGGGATGGTCGATAGCGCGGCGAATCGGTGTTCGGACGGCGTGCACGCTTCGGCCGCGCCATGGCTTCTGCCCAGCGAGAGGAAGGAGAAGGCCTCGCTGGGCCCAGCCAATTTGCACTGTGCACTGGAAGCCCAAGTGCACAGTAGCCCGTTTCCTTTTTCTTTTTCTTTTCTTCTGTTTTATTCCTTTCCTCTCTTTTGCAAAATGTTTAGCCAACACTTCACTTTTGTAAAATATGTGACTTGGCCCTAATAATACAATGCAATAATTGGTACTGTCTTAAAAAGGTTTGGAGGCTTAATAATTTCATTTGAATTTTATTTAAATGGAATGGGTTTAATTAGTGCTGTTTTGGTACTGTTTCATGATGTTAGAGTCATTTAAATAATTCAATTAATGTTGACTTTATTTTTATAATTGCCTTGGGAATATTTGCAATATTATGAACTATTTAGTTCCTGGATTTGAACAACTTTTAAATTCACTTTAAATTTGAATTTCAATTTGAATTGGAATTTGAAATGAGATTTGATTCAAATGATGATCAAGCACTGTAATTAATGATGTCTTGGCATGATTAACAGATGATCACTGTGCTTAATACATGGGGATGTTACACGGGTTGACCTGGAGGGTACCCGTGAAATAATTACGTGGCGCGGCCGGGCAGGCAGAGACCGCCCTAGAGAGGGATGGGCCTGGCCCTTGTTGCACTTCCTCGAGACGGGACGACAGGAGTACTGATCGTCACCGCGAGCCCCCAACACATTAACGGATTTGGGTATTTGATCGGAGTTGGCCACTGGCCTATACGCACTACCACCACGTGGGATAATGGTTTAGTGGGGCCCTCTACGCTGTATGTATCAGCCGAAAGCTCTGTCAGACGTCCAGTTCAGCATTGTGGCCGGGTCGGATCGGTGCCCCAGAGGTGGTGCCTGGATCCACCTTGCGCACATCGACCCGGAGTGCAAAGGGCGATGGCCCAAGACCCCTGAGCGCTTAGGATGTAGACCGGCAGGGACCTCTTTGCTGAGCCTAGGTAGGACTACGTCGTGTCGATCAGCCGAGGCTGGGCATGGCCGAGAAAAGGGTGTCCAGCCAGAGTTAATCGAGCGTGTTGGGTAACAGTAGTGCACCCCTGCAGGGAAGTTATCTATTCGAATAGCCGTGTCCACGGTAACAGGACGCTCAGTGTTGTATCCCGATCTACTACAACTTGAACTGAATACATGTTACTTTAACTGTAAGCTTCGGGATCGCTTTCTCGTAGGGAGTCGTGGAAGGATCTCTGGGCTTTGGCATTACATGCTTGTTACTTTATAATATGCTAATCTGCACTCTTTTAATGCTGCAAGACGCTGAAGATGCTAGTCTTCGATAGGCTAGGCCTTCCCCTCTATTCTGGCATTTCAGCAGTTTAGTCCAAAGATATATCCCCATTCCTATGATACCGATGCATACTTAGTATAGTTCTGATGTCAGTCTTGCGAGTACTTTGGATGAGTACTCACGGTTGCTTTGCTACTTCTTTTCCCCCTATACCCGATTGCCGCGATCAGATGGCGGAGCCTCGAAGGCGGCTGATTCCGCCGACGACTACTACTACCCCGCCGGAGCTTACTACTACGTGGAGACCGACGACCAGGAGTAGTTTAGGAGGCTCCCAGGCAGGAGGCCTTGCCTCTTTCGATCAGAGTCGTTGTTTGTTTTCGCCTTCTTAAGGAATCCTTGTTTAACTTTGTGTCTGTACTCAGATACTATTGCTTCCGCTGATGCTTGTATGACTCGAGCTTATGTATTCGAGCCCTCGAGGCCCCTGGCTTGTAATATAAAGCTTGTATTATTTTATTTTGTGTCTAGAGTTGTGTTGTGATATCTTCCCGTGAGTCCCTGGGCTTGATCGTGCACATTTGCGTGTATGATTAGTGCATGGTCGGGCCGGGAGTGTCACACTTGTATAACTATTAGTTGACATAATTAAATGCCTTACCATTTTATTACTCTAGCGAAGTGTGCCTGAAGCTTTGAAGTCCATTAACCAACTATTACCGCATGAGGCTCACAATCTAGTTTATACGAGGCTAATGATTGCATAGTTTTGCTTGCTGTAGTAGGTTTGTGTGAATCTCTCTGCAGTTCATTATGCTCCCTAAGACTCTTTTGAAACATGGCACACAATGTTCCAGCTAGTTAATACGAGCTACACAATGGCTAATTGCTTGCTTACTCATACGCAAGATATAGCTAATGTTCAGTAGCTGCACGTGGTTTAAATTTGTAACATGTCTGTGTTTTGGATTTGGCCCCAACATCATGCTCCTTTGGTGAGCTAAGAGAGATTTCTGTATGCGGCCTGCACAGACTACCATCTTTATACTTTTTAAAATATCACCTGCTTATGCTTCATGACGTGTGCATTATTGTTAGTCCTGTTTTGCCATGTACAAGATAGTATGTTGCTCGCTTCACTGTTGTAACTATATTTTTTCTGTAGTCATGTGTACTTATAGAAACATTTCAGGATAAAGTGACATCAACACAAAGCTCTCAGAGCAGTGTGGCATGGCCGTTACCAAATTATTATGGATTGGAATTGGAATGTGCTGATGTTCTAGAGCATCAACTAGAGGCAGCAAGACAGCGTGCATATGAGTCTCAAGATTTAATCAACATGTTGAGATTGGAGGTGCAGACAAAAGATGCAATAGTCAAAAAATGAAACAAGAAGTTGAGGAAACCATAAAGAAAGTGGAGATTTTGCAGACTGGAATTTGTGCTATCTGAATCCGGCTAATTCTATTTTCTGAAGAGATTATAGTTCAAATGGTAAGTTGTGTTAATGGTAAGTTGTGTTGATGCGCGTCCATGATGTATGAGTTGTATGTGCCTAGTGTATGTAATTTGCTGTTTGTTTACGCTTTATTATCACTGTTGGCGAACTATGATGCCCAGTGGATGTAATCTGCTGTAATTTCTTTATTGTATAGTGTAGGCTTATTCTTTGTTTCTATGCCTTAATCTCTTTATTGTATAGTGTAGGTTTTTTTAGGCGATTGTAGAGTAGGATAATTCTTTGCTATTATATAAGCTATCGTTGAAATGGGGTCCAACAGGCCCAATCTACGTGGGCCCATAATTGCTCGGATGGTCCAATCTACGAGGCCCATTACAATCATGGGCCATGATACGTCTCCAACGTATCTATAATTTATGAAGTATTCATGCCATGTTTATTATAGTTTTGTATGATTTTAGTGCACTTTTATATGGCTTTTATATGATTTTTATGGACTAACATATTGACCTAGTGCCCAGTGCAAGTTGTTGTTTTCTGCTTGTTTTTGGTTTTCCAGAAAATCCATATCAAATGAAGTCCAAATGCAGCAAAACTTTTTGACGATTTTTTCTGGAAGGAAATAGACCCAGGAAGCTTCGGGGAAGCAGCAGAAGAGCCACAGGGGCCCCACGAGCCACCTAGGCGCGCCTGCCCCCCCCCCCCCCGGCGCGCCCTGGTGCCTCGTGGGCCCCCTGTGGCACCTCTTCGCCTGATTCCAACGCTGAAAAATCATATATATTCAGAAACCCCCGAAAGTTAAACTAGATGAGTTTTTACGCCGTCGGAAGCCTCTGTACCTCCACGATCTAATCTACAGCCCTTTTCCGGCACCCTGCCGGAGGGGGGAATCATCACCGGAGGCCATCTTCATCATCCCAGCGGTCTCCATGACGAGGAGGGAGTAGTTCACCCCCGGGGCTGAGGGTTTGTACCAGTAGCTATGTGTTTTATCTCTCTCTCGCGCGTTCTTGATTTGGCACGATCTTGATGTACCGCGAGCTTTGTTAATATAGTTGGATCATATGGTGTTTCTTCCCTCTCTACCCTTGTTGTGATGAATCGAATATTTTCCCTTTGAGGTTTCGTTATTGTCGGATTGAATATTTCAGATTTGAGAACACTTGATGTATGTCTTGCATATGAATACCCGTGGTGACAATGGGGTATTATATTGATTCACTTGATATATGTTTTGGCACTCAACTCGCGGATTCCCGCGGTGACATTGGGGTAATCTATGCATATGGGTTGATGCACGTTTTCATTATCTTTTCACCGATAAAAATTTTGGGGTGCTCCTTGAAGTTCTTTGTGTTGGATTGAATATTATGAATCTGAAGTTGTTTAATGCATATCGTATAATCAACTCACGGATACTTGTGCTGACATTGGAGTATCTAGGTGACATTAGGGTTGGTTGATGTGTATCATATGGTGTTATTTTAGTACGAACTCTAGGGCTGTTCGTGACACTTGTAGGAATAGCTCAATAGATTGATCGGAAAGAATAACTTTGAGGTGGTTTCGTACCCTACAACAATTTCTATCTTATGTTCTCCACGAATAGGAACTTTGGAGTGATTCTTTGTCGCACGTTGAGGGATTTTTATATGATCCAATTATGTTAGCATTGTTGAGAGATTGCACTAGTGAAAGTATGAACACTAGGCCTTGTTTCTAAGCATTGCAATACTATTTGTGCTCCGTTTTATCACTTCCTACCTTGATGTTTTTATATTTTTGGATTACAAAAACCTATATCTACTATCCATACTACACTTTTATCACCATCTCTTCGCCGAACTACTGCACCTATACAATTTACCATTGTATTGGGTGTGTTGGTGACACAAGAGATTTCTTGTATTTGGTTGCAGGGTTGTTTGAGAGATACCATCTTCAACCTACGCCTCCCACGGATTGATAAACCTTAGGTCATCCACTTGAGGGAAAATTGCTACTGTCCTACAAAACTCTGCGCTTGGAGGCTCAACACGAGTCTACAAGAATAAGTTGTGTAGTAGACATCAGGCCATCTCGTGGCAGAAATGGATTTGGGGCTCGAATGTTGGCCCATCGTAACATGGGCTCTTACCAGGCCGTTAACAGGCCGAAAGCTCGATAGGGCCGCTATAATGAAAACGAGCCCACGGGCCACTAGCAGGCCGAAATGATCGTTAGGTGAGTCTTGGCCCATTTCCATGTCAGGCCGTTAACATGCCGAAAGTCAATCGGGCCATAAGTTGGCCCATATACAAAATGGGCCTTTAACAGGCCGAAAGTCATGTCGGGATGGAATTGGGCCATGGTGAACATGGGCAGCTAAGAGGCCGAAAGTCAGGTCGGAATGTAAATGGCCCAACTACGGTGTGGGACGTTAACAGGCCAAAAGATACATCGGACTGGAAGTTGGCCCAAATCGCTAATGGGCCGCTAAAAGGCCAAAATACGTACCGCCAGGAATTTGGCCCATGCCTCTAATGGGCCAAAAGACGTACAACCTAGAAATTGGCCCATCTTTGTAATGGGCCTCTAACAGGCCGAAAGAACCTCGTGCGGCAAATGAGCCCAGAGACATAGCGGGCTGTTGACGGGCTGGAACAGACGATGGGCCACAAAGGTGTCAAATCGTTAACGGGCCGAATTGGTAGATCTCGTATGGGCCGTTTTTGTAAATGGGCCAGACGAAAGTAGGCCGTAAATGGGCCGGCCCGCTTACTTTGACTGGGCCGGCCTTTTTAGCTAAATGGGCCTGTTTTGGGCCGTGCCACGTGTCACTGTTCCATAGGCGCGTCTCGTCCATTGGATGGATGGCATCTGTCGCGACGTCGAGAAGACACGTGGATCCGCTGGCCAATGAGAATTTTACACGTGGAAAATCCCCATTGGTCAGGGCTGTTAACGGGTTAACGGATCCAAAACCGGACTCAATAGCTTAACGTCGACCCGTTACGGTGGAAGCCACGTGTCGGTCACCCTTGACGAAAACACTTCCATGACGCGACATTTATCGTCATGGAAGTGGACACTTCCGTGATGATAATTTCAGTATTGTCATGGAACACTTCTACGACAGCACAGGTATGACTATCTTGATTTTGTCATAAAATCGTCACGGATGTACATGCATGACAAAAAACGTGACCTGCTGTGACAAAGGCGTGTCATCACGGAAGTGTTTTTTCTGGTGATACCCCTGAGTGGCAAGCCGATTCAATTACGCTCGGGTAACCGAGTAGCTCTTCCAGTCTCCTTTGAGGGGGCCGTTTGGGCGCATCGACGAGCCGGGTGCGTTTGCCATTGTTGGAGCTCTAGAAACGGTAATAGGAGGGAGAGTTTTCATAAAGGCGAGGAAGAAGCATGTGGGGTGAAAGGAAAATTTATTTCCCCTGTCGCCTTTTATCCACCGTGATAAGACGGGTCGCGATGGGATGCTTGAGTCCCCGATAGTTAATCCGCGTGTTCCCCGGGTATTATGCCTTGTTTTGGAGCGCTGATCGAGGGAAGAATAGTTAAAAACACCGTTAAAAGTAGATCTTCGGGCCCACTACGACTCCTTTTTAGCGGGTATGTCGAGATGTGGGACCACAAAACTGCCAAAGGTCACCTAGAATCCTCGGAGAGTAAAACTTCGCCTATAAGGAATCGACCTCGGACGATTGTTTTCAGACTCAACAAAAAGGTATATATATCTTAAAGGGTCTCGTTGAAAGACGCCGTGATATTCGAAGTATATCAATGTTCGGATCCGCACATGAATGACCGGAAGACCGATGACCGAGTATCAAAGGATGACTTCGGATCCAAATAGATCCTCGGATTTAAAAGAAAGCAACATGGAACTCGTCTACGAAGCCGAAGACCACAAGAATAAAGTTGTCCCGAGGAAGGAGCCAATGTCGTCGGCTTGAAGAACAGTTCAGGGGCTACTGACGGTGTCCTGGACTAGGGTGCACACCACGTCGACCCGCCATTCGTGGGCCGGGCCGAGGACCCACCGACAACTGAAGAAGGGGCCACGTATGGCCTGGCCCTCAGTGTACTCCAGATGGAATCCTCCGAAGACTTGGCATATACTTCAATGCCTATTTGAATGATTGACATGTTATCCATAGGAGTAGCCGACGTACTTGTAACCCTAGATACCCCCAGTGCCTATATAAGCCGAGGGGCTTAGTCCGTAGAGGCAAGGTTTTTAGAGGTTAGAGCTCACACATATGATCTCGAGGTAGATCATCCTATACTTTGTACCCCATCCACAATTAATATAACAAGAGGATGACGTAGGGTTTTACCTCTTTGAGAGGGCCTGAACCTGGGTAAATACCATGTCTCCTTACTTCATGTTATCATCGTGCCAAGATCACCAGCTCGAGACCCCCTACCCGAGATCCGCCGGTTTTAGCACCGACACATGGAGCTCGTCGAGAGATGCCCTCTTTTTTTCTATTTTTCAAAGAGAGGGAGAGAGAGCAAGCGAGAGAGAGAGAGAGAGAGAGAGAGACAGTTTGGGGGCTATGGTTAGAGTACCAAGCAAAATATGGGTCCCTCAAATTAGGAAGGTTCCCAGAAAGGAGTTTGTGGGGTGGAGGAATTTAAGGCTATGGTTGGACTTGCTTTAAGAGTCTTGGATTTTATGGGAAAGAAAAGGGCATGTGGAGGAGATGGTTGATAGTAGTGAGAGGGACGACGATAGTGCATATGGTAGATATGTAGGGTGATTTGAAAGATCGCCACCGGGACTATTTTTGTTGTAATTTGTCGAAATTAACACTATACTGATTAAGGAACAAATGAAAACACATTTCATGTTTCTTGGCATCATATAGTAAATTAATAAATATAGGTGAACAAAAATTTAGGAAACAAGTTTCGCCAAGTGGTTAATGAAATCTTTTGGTAAGACACTCCATATGGAGATAGGGGCAAAATTGGTAAGTGAGATGGGGTTGCTAAGGCATTTTTGACAATTAAATTGTATTGTCGCATCTTTATACAATCTCGCATTATGAAAGTAACTTCTTTTAACAGTTCAAGTGTCCAATCTAAAAAAAATAGTTTTGAAAGTCTGAATTTTCCAATGTTGAGAAAGATTTCAATTTTACGTAGCCGCGAGCCACGAGAGAGTGTAACAGTAAAAAAATGCAAATATGTGATTAAACTACTTAGGTGAAGGTGATGGGTACATGATTTTTTACTGTTTCATTCTTTTGGCTGTTAGTGATGAGAATTTCTACTTCTTGATTTTTTTAGGGGAACCTTATTCTTGGAATTGAAAGTTAAATTCTTAAGGGCATTGGACAAATTTATTTTTTAGCACAAGGCTTGTAAATTCTCAGATAGGACTCTACGTGTAACACTCATTTCTACACGTAGGCCTTCCACTATGTATTCGGTGCCATATTACTGAAAGCATGCCACGTACGCGTCGATGCCAGATGATAAACTTTTGGCACCGTATCACAACATGATATAATTTGGCACCGCTACGCACACAGACCCACATGCATAAACAAACCAATCAACCCAACCACCAGAGTCTTCCTCTTCCTCATTAAAAAACCCTACCAGCATCTCATTCGCACGGGCTCTTCCCCACTTTCTCCGCATCGTTTGCAGGCCGTAGGGCAAAAAAACTTCCAATCCAATTCAAGCGGATCGATCTCTTTCCTCACATCCTCTTCTTGATTCAACATCCGCCCATCAAATCCATGTCAGATGGAGGTTCTGCGGCCGAGGAATTGGGGCGGGCCATCACCGGGCGGAGGCTGTGAGCGGGGCGACATCGCAACGGAGGTTGCCGGTGTCGGGCTGCTCAAAGGCGTGGTCGTAGGCGGGTCTAGCTCACGTCTGGGGACGGAGGTCGCAACCAGAGGGTGGTGGTCGCGAGCGGCCCGATCTCGCGACCGAAGGCAAGGCCGAGCGAAGTAGGTGGCGGTGGAGCCTAGGAGATCGACGGGGTGCACAACGGTGCCATGCAAAGTCTAGCGGCGACGACAGGACGAGGTGAAGGGGAGTGACCGAACAAGGCGCATGGGACGGTTGGCCAAAAGGAATAACCCGCGGGCCTCCGAAATTTTCATTTTCTTTTTCGCGGGAAGCAACTTGGAAAATCTGGAATGCCCGCGCGCTTTGCTAACATTTCGACTTTCGCTGCGGCAAACTCCTTTTTTTAGGGAAAAAAATTCAAAACATTAATACGGATGAGTTATCCACTTTATTTATTTTTCTTTTTGCGAAATTAACAGAAAAAGAAAATAATGCAATCCGGTGAGAAACATACCTTTTGAAAAGCTTATTCTATACTTATATTTTCTTTAATTCCTATATTAATTCAAAACATTAATATTAAAAATACATTAATTACCCCTATTAGATTCCATTAGTGCATTAAGAATATACTATGGTATACTATTTGTTGTTCTACGAGCACCATTAATCTCAGTCAAGGTTGACTAGCTTTCATCATCAACTTGGTCAAATATCAACTTGAGATTTGCGCTCTTTTTATAAGTCTCAAAGAACGAAATGCTTATTTGGAGGAAGAGAACCGTGTTCTTTGCAAGAGCTTCACTAACAAACCACCTTCATCATCTAAGGATTAAGCCTGAGTATAGGGTTATAAGGCACCATCCTAAGCCTGTTTCAAACTTGGGGAGGAGTCGCGGTATTTTTCATCATCATTATTTTTTTGTTAACAGAATCTTTACTCATATCTTGGTCCAGAGAAGTTTATAGTTCGAAATACTAGTTGCAAAGGGTTCTATTAGCTCCTTCATAGCAATATCAATGTATCTTTTGGTGTGAGACTATATAATAAAAAGATGTCATGAGACTTTTTTTGCTTTTCGTTATTATATATTCTAATGCTGCAATTCAGCCATATAGAATGGCCGTCCTTGGGCCACCAGTTGTGGTGGTGTGTTGGAGTCGGACAGCAGTCGATCATCATAGCCGCTCCAAAGCAGCCACCATGGATGAGCTATATCTTGATCTAGAACTCCATCTTTTCCCCACTTTGTGTTTGCCACTACCACAACCTTCGAAGATCGGGAAGGAGCGGAGCACCTCTACTCCTCTAGAGCATGAACCAATCGAGCTTATTGAAGGAGATTCCATCGACGATGCGCTTCGCAGTAGCTGGCCAGCAACCAGTACCACGAGCATCTCTGAGCCACCAGCCACTCCTCGGACACGACGGCAACACGCTTCACTTCGGCAAGACGCCATGTGTCACCACGACGGCAACACACTCCACTTCGGCAAGCAGCCATGTGCCACATGGTGACAACGAAACCTAAACATAGACAATGTATATACAAGACTTCGTTGAGCGTACCTTTCCCTTCTCTGCTGGTCGGAGAAAACAAGGGATTGAGCTAGGGACGACGACTTCTCGACTCACAATGGGCTCTCACCTAATGATACTTTGTAAGTGCACATTTTCAAACATGTCATTTTGAAAAACCATCATATTTGTATTGTTTTGGATCACTTTTTAACCATCCAATTAATGAAAAATAATAATGCACTTACAATAGCAGTGCTAGAACCTAGTTGTTGGAAATTTACTTGTACATAAATTATCTGCAATATAAGCATCGGTCATTCTACATGTTTATTGTTGTCGTCCATTGAAACATATCACCGAGGGTGAAAATCCACCGTCGGTTATTACTATCACCCGTCGGCCATTTCCCCACATAGCCGAGAGTTTTATTTTGACATTCGGCTATTAAATTTCACCGTCGGGTATCACATGTAATCCCTGAGGGTATAGCCATAACCGTCGAATATTACAATGAACCGTCGGGCATTATATTGGATATCCGAGGGTTGGATTTCCCCGTCGGGAAATATAGTGCACCGTCGGTTATTACCAGGCATATATGTGAGTTGACAAAAACCGTCGGCCACTACCACCACCGTCGGTTATTACAGTAAAGGCCGACGGCCCTTCGGCTATTATATTTCACCGTCGGAAATATGGGGATTTCTAGTAGTGATTGAGGGCTGCCTTCCCTTTATTTTTAACGGGCGACTCAGCCCTGGCAGGGATCTTTGTTAAGACTGAAGAGGTTCCCGGTGGAGCATTATGATGTTCACCGGTCACCATTACTTAGTCTTGGGCCTTCTCAATAGGCTGTTCTTCAGTTAAATCTTCCTTCTCCCGATGGACAGGAGAAGGGGCATGAGCCAGGCTCGCGGTAGTATCTTGGGGCGGCGGGTCGCTCTGGAAAGCCGGCTCATCCAGAATATCTGGGTTAGCT
Source organism: Elymus sibiricus (assembly GCA_039707655.1). Lineage (NCBI taxonomy): Eukaryota > Viridiplantae > Streptophyta > Magnoliopsida > Poales > Poaceae > Elymus > Elymus sibiricus. The sequence goes on along the minus strand of CM077674.1, from coordinate 322,763,702 downwards.
GCTGCGTCTTCTTGAGGACCTGTTTGAACGACAGGGTCAGATGACCCGGCGGCGGTCTTCTTCTTAATGGCCTATGCGCTATACAAGAAACACAGAGTCATTCAGTTAAAGGATAAGAGCAAGAGTCCTTGTGTAATCAGGTTGTTTACCCAGGATTGATGTTGAAGGCTGGCGCCTGAGTGGCGCTTGATTCATCCGAAGAGGGAGATGTTAGATATGCCGAGTCGTTCAGATGCAGGGGCTCTTTGAAACGACTGGCGTGTGGAAGAGAGTGAGTTGGGCTGAGAGGCGCCTCTGTCCGTGCTCTCTGTGCTAGCAGCTCATTGTCTAACCCGCCGCTCAGCTCTCCTTCACTGCTTCGGGTCTTCCGTTTAGAAGTCCCTGTGTGCCGCGCTTTCTTCAAAGAAAATTGTGGGTCTAAGTGAGCATCTCGATGTGAAAATGGAACTTTTCGGACTATAACCCGGAATTTCTTTCGAACGGGTATCGGTGAGTCAGAATCTAAAGAGATCAGTGTTACCTCTGGCTCGCCGGCGTGACTGCTTTCAGCCTGTTCCTGTGAAGAGGTGGCGTCAGTAAGTTGGTTAAACAGACGGCCAAGGGAGTCAAGTTCTACCTCTTGGTCTTCATCGTCTTCTGGGTTCTCCTCGCTATCTTCTCGAGGTGGAGTGGGGTCTTGAAGTTTGACCCGCCACCAGTCAGCATTTTCCTGTACCAGGACGGGTTGACAATGTTATGACAAAGATAAAACAGCATTAATAAAATAAAGGGCGACAAAAAGACGGCTTACCTCGGTTGCCGGGTTATTCATGCAGAAGGGAGCAAGTCCCACAAGCTTAATATCCTTTCTCGTGTCACCAAGTAGCTTCTTGGCAAATTTTATGACCTCCTTCTCCATGAGGTTGACCCGGCTAAATTGGAGTGAATCTTCTGGTTCGCCAAAGTAAGTGTGCATAAGTCGGGTCCTCAGGCTCAGTGGTTGGAGACTCCACTCTACCCAGGTCCGGGCTAGGTCAACACTGGTGAGGCCATGGGTAGTCAAAGCATTTATCTTTGAGGACAAGGGCTCCAGTGTTTTCTTATCCTCTTTGGAGGCGAAGCCCGGGAAAACTATATCAGTGTCGAGCCGGCTTGCTCTATAACCCGGGAGCGGGTGTTGCCCTTCTGGAGAAGTATCCTTGCAGTAAAACCAAGTCTTATACCATCCTTTGGGATGGCTTGCTAGCTTGGCTTCGGGGAAAGCGGTGTTTTTCCTCCGCTAAATGGTGACTCCACCAAGTTCTAGGCTTGGTCCATCCTTGTGCTCTGTCTGGTGGTTCAAGTAGAAAAACTCCCAGAACAAGCTGATGGACGGCTCAAGCTGTAGATAAATTTCGCAGAAAACTTGGAATTGACACAGATTGAAAATGGAGTTGGGGGCCAGATCTTGAGGCCTGATGTTGAAGAAATGAAGTACATCTCTGAAGAACTTTGAGCCGGGGGGACAGAAGCCTCTCTCCAGATGTTCAGCAAATACAATGATTTAATTTTGATCTGGTTGAGGATGGATTTCCTCCTCAGGAGCCCGCCATCCAATTGCTTCTTTAGCTGGCAGGAACCCGGTGTCCACTAAAACTTGCAGTCTGAGCTCTGTCATGGTGGATTTTGCCCAGTTGACATACTTAACTTTGGGAGCCATGGATTTAGCTGCGAGAGAAGTATAAAAATATCATGAGCCGGCAGTTCAAGGATTTTACCGGGTTAACGTAAAAGAAAAATATGAGCCAGCAGTTAAAATGTTCGCCGGGTCACAGGAAAGAATGCAAGTATATCCCGGGTCAAGACTTCACGCATAAATTAGGCCGGTCTTTATAGAATGCAAAAAAATTACAAGTGTTGGAGGTGATCTGACCTGTGAGTCAGCAAACAAGTTTCATATGGATTAAGGAATTCAGCAGATCTGAAAAATGGCTTAAAATAAGAGGATAAAACCTATGTGTGTTCTTCAAAATATGAGATGAGTTACAGTGGGGATTTATTTGGAGCAAGATAATAGATCTGCAAAGCACAGGAAGTACGGCGGACTGATTCTACGAACATCAACGGGTGTTCTTGGATCTATAAACTACCAGTGTGATGAACTACGAAGAACGGTGGAGGAACAAGCGACAATGGCGAAAAGAGAAAAGGGGACTTACAGATGCCGATGAGGAGTCCTTGTGGTCTTCGAGTACGGTGGAGGCGGCCGCGCGAGTAGGACTGGATGCACTCCGGCGACGGGGAGATGGCCCGGACGACATGGCCTTCGGTGGCTCCGGCGAGTTCGAAAGGGCGCGGCGGCGTTGGAGAAGCAGAGGTGGAAGATGAGTACAGAGCAGTGGAAAGAGAAGGGGGAAGGGCGTCGGCCTATTTATAGGCGCGGCGGACCCGAAACGGCATGCACGGAGCCCGAGGTGGCGTAGTTAACAGTGGCTAAAAAGGCTCCTCAATTTTCGTGCCTGACAAGACGATACGAAACCACTAAAAGATTTGTTGTGATGTCATCCCGGATTTTGCGGAAATTGGATGTGACGTCATGAGGAAAGTCATTTGAAAACGCTAAGTCTGAGGGTAAAGAATGACCTGGCGGTTTGCTTAAGCCGGGAAAATTATGTCTGGAAGCGAAGATGCTCCAAAGGCCGGCTTGAGAAACAGTTTCAGGGGTACCTTTTTCCTATTAATATTTCGTTTGTTTTTCAGGATGGAGTGTTTGACATGAATGAATTCAAGTCAAGCTGAGGGCTAATGTTGGGGATATTTCCCGACGTGTAGACCCGGCAGAAGGATGACCGGGCCATAGAGCTGAAGGGCTCTGCGGGGCATCTCACTGCTGGGCCTTGGAGATACCAAGCGGGCCGGCTTAATAGGAGGCCCGGTGAGAAGAGGCGGCTCGGTTTACGGGCCGTCTTAAGAAGAAAGATAAGACAAGGAAGATTATCTTGGAGAATAAGTAGAATAATAGTAAGATACGAGGTAAGCCTACAACCCGGACTCTCATGTAACCCTAGGGCTCAACCTATATATAAAGGGGGCGCCTACGGTAGAAAGACTAAGTTGCAATCCCTCGAGAGCTAGGTTAGCAAATTTGCACCCCTGTAATTGAAATCCAAAGCAATACAATCAAGCAGGACGTAGGCTTTTACCTCTATCGTGAGGGGCCGAACCTGGGTAATCTCGTGTCTTCTCGTTCCCGATCAACCCCGCTAAGCTTCCACCTTTGTGCGATGGCCTCATCTCTAAGTCCTTTCACAAGGGCATCTGCCGTGTCAAAACCACGACAATAGGGTTCTGGTTTTCACCAGTAATTACCATCTCAACTTGAGTCGGCTCAGTGGGTCTCTCCTGATCCGACTCGGTAGGCTTGTCCTGATCAGCCAGGGGAGGAGATGCGCGAGCAGGGCTCGTCATAGAATCATGGTGGGGCGGCTCATCTTGAATGGCCAGCTCATCTGGAATGACAGGATCGTCTGTAGGTGCTTCATGAGATGGACCTTCTGTCCCAAGAATAGGGTCAGATGACCTAGCAGCGGTTTTCTTCTTAATAGCTTTGGTGCTGAACAAACAAGGAGTCATTTAGGCAGTGATGGAAAACATAAGTATAAGATGGAAAGGTAAATAATGTGTTATTCCCACGGTTGATGTTGAAAGCCAGGGCCTGAGTTGCGCTAGACTCATCTGACGAAGGAGAGGTTAAGTATGCCGAGTCATCGCGCACAAGGGGCGCTTTGAAAATCCCGACTTGCGGAAGAGAAGCAGTAGGCCTATGAGGGACTTCAGAATGAGCCCTTCGAGCGGGCGGCTCATCTGGAAGCCTGTCACTTAGTTCCCCTGTGCTACTCCGAGTCTTCCATTTGGAAGTGCCCGCGTGCTGTGTTTTCTTCAAAAGAAATTGTGGATCCAAGTGAGCGTCTAGATGTGAGAACGGGACTTTGCGGACTGCAACCCAGATTTTTGTTTGGACAGGCATGGTTGAGTCGGAATCAGAAGAAATCAGGGTCACCTCGGGCTCGCCGGCATGACTGGTTTCAGCTTGTTCCTGTGAAGAGTCGGCATCAGCAAGTTGGTTAAATAGACGACCAAGGGAGTCGAGTTCTACCTCTTGATCTTCTTCATCTTCCAGGTTTTCATCGTCATCTTCCCGAGGGGGTGTGGGGTCCTGAGGTTCAACTTTCCACCAGTCGGCATCTTCCTGCATAGTGACAGATTAATAAGTTTGTGACAAAGGCAAGGCAGTACAAGTAAAACAAAGGAAAAACGATAGGGGCGGCTTACCGCAGGCGCCGTGTTGTTCATATAAAAGGGAGCAAGTCCCACGAGCTTAATGGAGTCCTTTGTCTCACCAAGAATCTTCTTGGTGAATTTTATGACATCCTTCTGCTGGAGGTTGACCCGGCTAAATCGAAGCGAGTCTTCTGGCTCACCTGAATAGGTGTGCATAAGCCGGTTCCTCAGGCCCAGAGGTTGGATACGCCAGTCAACCCAGGTCTGGGTCAAATCAACACCGGTGAGGCCATGGGCAGTCAAAGCATTTATCCTGGAATATAAGGGTTCCAGAGCCTTCCTTTCTTCCTTGGAGGCGAAACTCGGGAAGAAGATGGTGGCATCAAGCCGGTTTTCTCTATAACCCGAAAGTTGGTGTTGTTCATCTAGGGAGGTGTCCTTGCAGTAGAACCAAGTTCTATACCATCCTTTAGGGTGGCTTGCCGGCTTGGCTTCTGGGAAGGCTGAGTTTTTCCTTCTTTGAATGGTGACACCACCAAGTTCTAGGCTCGGTCTGCCTTTGTGTTCTATTTGGTGGTTCAAGTAGAAGAACTCTTGAAACAAACTGATGGACGGCTCGATTTGCAGGTAGACTTCGTAGAAAACTTGGAATTGGCTCAAGTTATGAATAGAGTTGGGGCCCAAATCTTGTGGTCTGATAGCGAAGAAGTGCAATATGTCCCGGAAAAACTTAGAGCCTGGGGGACAGAAACGTCTGTCCAGATGGTCAACAAATAGGATGATCTCGTCTTGAGCTGGTTTTGGATGAATTTCTTCTTCGGGGGCTCGCCATTCAATTTTTTCCTTCGATGGAAGTAACCCGAATTCTACTAAGGCCTGCAATCTGAGCTCTGACATGTTGGATTTTGCCCAGTTAACGATCTTGGTCTTGGGAGCCACGGACTTAGCTGTAGAGGAAGTAGTACAGTAATGTAAGCCGGCAAAATTCAGAGGATTGCCGGGTTGTTATAAAGCAAAAAATAAGCCGGTATATTCCCGGGTCATGACCTCCAGGACAGGTTAGGTGGGTAATTCCTAAAGTCATGGTTTCTTACAAGTGATATAAGTGGCCTGGATTATAAGTCGGCAAACAGTTTTCAAACAGATCACAAGATTGTTTGGATCTAAGAAATGGCCTAAAATGAAAAATTAAGTTTAGGTCTGCTTTTCGTGGATATGGAGGAGTTGCAGTAAGATTCAGTGAAGCAATGAGGTAGAACTACAAAACAAAGAAGATGCTGTGGAGCTATCCTATGGTCTAACAAATGAGGAATCAAAGACATTTTAGATCTACGGCAGCCATGGCAAAGAACTACGATGAACTAGTAGCAATGGGGGGAAGAACTTATGGATCTGGATGTCAAGGCTTGGGATCTTCGGGTGTCATGGATGCGGCCACACGGTGTTGGATGGACTCCGGCAACGATGAGAGGACGCATCTGGTGCTGTCTTCGGCGGTGATGAGCTCAGGATAGCGCGGCGGCGGCGGGAGAAGAGGAGAAGATGAGTAGGAGTGGTAAAGGGTGACGCTGGGGGGGGGGCGCTGGCCTACTTATAGGCGTGGTGGAACCCGAAACGGCAGGGGTGGAGCCCCAGGCGGCGTAGTAAATTTTGGCTAAAGGACTCCTCGATTTTCATGCTTGACAAGACAATACAAATCCACTCAAAGATTCACTATGATGTCACCCCGGATTTGCGGAAGTGGATTGTGATGTCATGAAGAAAGGTAGTGAGAGGATACCAAGTCTGCGAAGGGTGGATGACCCGCCCAAATGGTTGAGCCGGCAAATGTGTCTGCAGATGAAGGATGCTGAAGAACCGGCTTAAGAGGCAGATTCAGAGATGAAAATTCTTCGCAGATTATTCGCTTTATTTTGTTTTTTTTTCAGGATGGAGTTTAGCATGGGAGACCCGGCAGGAGGAATGACCCGGCGATAGAGCTATAAGGCTCAGCGGGTTATCTCATTGTTGGGCCTTGAATGAAGTTACATAACGGGCCGGCTCAACGGAGGCCCGGGGGAAAGAGGCGGCTCAGTGTCTTGGCCGACTTTGAGAAGAAGAATAAGACAAGGAAGATTACCTTGGAGAACAAGTTATTTAGAATAAGAGTAGGATACGGGTTAAGGTTACAACCCGGACTCCCATGTAAACCTAGGGCTCACCCTGTTATATAAAGAGGAGCGCCTAAGGCAGAAAGACTAAGTTGCAATCTCTCGAGAGCTAGGTTAGCGAATTCTCACCCCTATAATCGAGATCTAAAGCAATACAATCAAGCAGGACGTAGGCTTTTACCTCCATCGTGAGGGACCGAACCTGGGTAACCTCGTGTCTTCTCGTTCCCGATCAACCCTATCAAGCTTCCACCTTTGTGCGATGGCCTCATCTCTAAGTCCTTTCACAAGGGCATCTGCCGTGATAAAACCACGACATGCCCGGTTACTTCTGCGTGCGCTGTTGCAGCAGGCGCTGTCAGATCTGGGAATCTGTGGCTGAGATCTCGCGGAGAGATTTTGCCCACGGTATAAAATTCGTGCGGGGCAGGGTAATTCCCAGATCCCCTTTTCTCCTCGCGCTCTCCGCTCTCCTCTTCCACCCGCTCCTCCACTCCGAGCACTCAGGCGAGCGGCACCATGGTGAAGGAGACGACGGCCAGGTTGGAGAGGGCGAAGAAGGCGGGGAAAGGCGCGTCTTCGAGCGCCGGTCCGGCGGCGGGTCGCGTTAAGGATGGCAATGGGTAGGATATGGGGCGGGTAGGGCAATACCATACCCATACCCGTGTAGTCAATGGGTACAAAATTCTACCCATACCCGTACCCATGGGTATGAAACTTTACCCATACCCATACCCGACGGGTACCCATACCCATTGGGTACCCAACGGGTTGATCAAACAATACACAAGTTATTCACAATTTTACATTCACCGATAACACATTTGACAAAAAAAAATCATTTATCTCGACTCAATAACATATAGATGAGTACATGACAATTATGTCAATTTAAATTGAAAATTGGTGACAACTTTAACATAGGTTCACAAGCTCACGACACACTTCACCAAATATCCGACAAGTAACAAATAAAATCATCCAGAGAATCCATCAGCCAACACAAACGGCAGCTAGCACAAACTAGAGTATGTTGGAGCTCCATGGGTAAGGTCCACATGTCAGTATAAATGGGTAGGTTATGGGTATATCCATTGGTACAAGGCTATACCCGTGCCCTACCCATGACTTAACGGGTAGGGTATGGTTACTACCCATGGGTATTAAATTGTGCCCATACCCTGCCCATGCGGGTATGGTATCCGCGGGTACCCGTACCCATTGGTAAAATTGCCATCCTTAGGTCGCGTCCAGGGGGACTGGATCCCGTCGCGGGTGATGGAGGGCCGGCTGAAGGAGCTGGAGGCGGACGGGCTGATCCCTGTGGGAGGGTGGAGAGTGCCCGAAGCGGACAAGACGGAGCCCGTGCCGCGCGCCGACGAGCGGGTCCTCCTCGTCACCCACATAGAGCGAGGTTTTTCTATGCCCACGCACCCTTTCTTCCATGCATTCTTGGATTTCTTCGGGGCGCAGCTTCACCACCTCCCACCGAATGCGGTGGTTTACTTGGCGGCGTTCGTCTCGTTGTGCGAGAACTTCATCGGCTGCTACCCCCACTGGGGGGCTGTTCAAGCACATCTTCACCTGTTGATCGATGACGGTGAAGAAGGATTCGCCGAGAGGGGAGAAGACCAACGTGACCCAGCAGTGCGGGGGGTTGGGCATCCAGCTCAGGGGGCATTCGGTCTTCCCCAAGATGAGCTTCCCCGACTCCGTCAAGGGCTGGCAGGACAGCTGGTTCTATTGCAAGGACGTGTCGAGTGAAGGGAATCCGACTGGGCTCCCGCTGTACACGGCAGCGAGGGTTGCCGCTCCGTCGTCCCTCATCGTGGCCAAGGAGGAGAAGGTGGAGGTTGGGATCCTGGTGGATGCCCTGGTAGGGGTGGTGCGTGCGGAGTTGACGGGATGGACTTGCTGGAGGCGTTCCTCAGTCGGCGCATCCAGCCGCTGCAGGACAGAGAGCACCTGATGTGGAGGTATGAAGGGTCGAATGACCCCACCTGAGTGCTCCCTGGTGACTTGACTGAGAAGGTAGTCGAAGAGAAGATCAAGGCGATCACCTCCGCGCGTGACAATCCGAGCGGATCCAGAAAAGTGCCTCGTACGACTTGGAGCACCCTACTACTTGTGGACTGCGTTGTTATTTCCCCGAAGAGGAGAGGATGATGCAGTATAGTAGAGATAAGTATTTCCCTCAGTTAAGAACCAAGGTTATCACTCCAGTAGGAGAACCAAGTAAAATCCCGTTAAACGCACCTGCACACACAAAAGTAAACACTTGCACCCAACGCAAATAAGAGGGTTGTCAATCCTCTTAGCGGTTATTTGCAAGGATTAATTCTGATAGTGATAGATAGATAAACTAAAATACTAAATAAAATAAAAGTAAATAAATTGCGGCAAGGTATTTTTGATTTTAATATATGATAAAAGTAGACCCGGGGGCCATAGTTTTCACTAGAGGCTTCTCTCTCGAGCACATAGCATACGATGGGTAAACAAATTACTGTTGGGCAATTTGAAAGGATCGATATGGTTGACTAGAGGGGGGTGAATAGGCAACTACCAATTTTTAGCTTTTGTTAACAAATTAGGGTTAGCAACAAAGTAGGTTGTCTAGATGTGCAACTAGGTGAGCAACCTATATGATGCCAACAACAACAACAACACAAGCAAGCAAAGCACAAAGTAAAGGTAAGAGATAACCACAAGTGGAGCCGGTGAAGACGAGGATGTGTTACTGAAGTTCCTTCCCTTTGAGGGGAAGTACATCTCCGTTGGAGTGGTGTGGAGGCACAATGCTCCCCAAGAAGCCACTAGGGCCACCGTATTCTCCTCACGCCCTCACACAATGCGAGATGTCATGATTCCACTAGTGGTGCCCTTGAAGGCGGCAACCGAACCTTTACAAACAAGGTTGGGGCAATCTCCGCAACTTAATTGGAGGCTCCCAACACCACCACGGAGCTTCACAACAATGGAATGTGGCTCCGAGGTGACCTCTTCCGTCTAGAGTGCTCAAACACCCAAGAGTAACAAAATCCACACAAGAAAGTATGGGGGAATAAATTTCCTTTGGTGGAAGTGTAGATCTAGGTCTCCTCCTTCAATCCCTAGCAAATCAACAAGTTTGAGTGGCTAGAGAGAGAGATCGGGCAAGAAAGCTTGAATGGCATCAATGGAGGAGAGAGAGAGGCAAGAGGTAAAAAGGTAGGTGGAAGAACCACCTACTTATATAGTGTCCCCCAGATCGAACCGTTACAGCCTTTTTTACACTGCAGCGGTACAACAGCTTGAACCACCGGTACAACCGGAATTCACGGGTTCACACTGCAGAAGTGCCCCAAGCGGTACAACCGGTGGAGCCATCAGTAGTACCGGTCGGCCGGAGCCAACCAGTAACTACCGCTCCACCACCGCCCAACAACCGCTTTACATACAGATGGGAGTCACCCCATAGCGGTGGTTAGGGCGGTGGTTGTGCCGGTGTAACCGCCAGACCAGCGTTCGCGTGGTGGCTAAGTCCGGGGCGGTACTACCGCTCCAGACACCGGTAGTACCGATTCGCCGAAGCCGTCCGGGAACTACCGGGCCACCACCGCCCAGTCACAGCTCCACTACAGAAGGGATTCCGGTAGTGGAGCGGTGCAGGGCCGGAACAACCGGTCAAGCGGTACAACCGCTTTTACAAGCGGTACAACCACTTGGCACTAAAAACACTGCCACAGAAAGACTTTGAGGACCTCCTCGAACGAAAGGATATATAGTGGGTGCAACAGAATGTGTACGTGCATCCGGGTCCCTGACAGCACTGTGGCTGGCGCCTTCCCTGGAAGTACGTTTTCCTGAACAGAAAACGAATTCCCACCTGAGTACGCTTTCTCCGATTGAAAGCGCCTCAGAGCCAAATACGCTTTTCTCAACCGAAAGTGCAGTCGGCCGGGGCGTCTCCACTTTAGCTGACGTGGCGGCGGCTGCTGTCACCGCCAGCTGGGCCCCACGCAGCACTCTCTCTCCTCCCTCCCCTTTTCTTCTTCCTCCTCTCCTCCTGCCCGGCAGAGAGCAGCAACGGCTGCGGCCTTGCCGGCGCCGGCGACAGGAGACCCCGGCGAGCTCGGGCGCCACCAGGGATGGATGCGCCGCTCCACCCCGCGCCCGTGGGTGGTGACGAGGGCACCGGGGTTGGCCGGAGTTGGCCGTGACAACGGCGGCCGAAGGCGGCGGCTCCGCGGTGGGGGAGGTGTTCCAGTGGCCGGGGAGACTGGGAGAGGGGGTGGGGATGGTCTACGGCAACCGGGGAGCTCAGGGGTGAGCTCAGTGGAGGCGGGCAAGGCCGGTGGCGGGGGAATTTGAGAAGGGGGTCAGCGACGGCCATGGCAACAGAGGGAAGCGAGGAGAGCTCCTCGAGCTCCAATGACTGGCCGGGGAGGAGTCTAGGAGGGCGGAGAGGGGCTGGGTGAGGTGTGGGTGCTCGGGGAGGGGCTCGGCCGCAACTATTTATAGCCAGTCGTGGCGAGGGATAAGATCGGCCGTCGTGGCGTCCTTAGCCGCGCACTGGAGCTCGCGGTGAGCAGGCGCTGGACGCACGCGGTGCCGACCTGACGGCGCCAGAGGGAGGCGACAACTCGAGGAGGAAGCAGCCAGGGAGGGAGGCGACGACTCGAAGGTCACGGGTGAACAGAGCGGTGGCGGCACTCGCCGTGGCGTGGAGAAGAAGAAAGAAGAGGGGAGAAGCTGCGGGAGAGAGGCAGGTGGACGGTGGGGAGCTTCTGGACATGAATGGACAAGCGAGGACTGGTCGGAGACGACTGCACAGAGCTGGCAGCGCGCAGAGCGCCGTTTCTGCACGGCCGCTGCGTGGTCACCACGTGCACTACGTGCTCCAGCGCGTACCTGCTTGTCACACCATGTCAACTAGACTCCCCACTGCTCAAACGGATGGGAGTAGCCACTGGAGGGGTTGGGAGGGATCTAGATAGATCACAAGGATCCAGAACAGCTTCTGGACAGAAACTTGGGGAGGAAGCTATGGTCAACCAGAGGTAGAAAAGAGCTAGAAAAGTCGTCACAGGGAAATTTGGTAGGAAGGACTAGGTGCTTGCAAAAGTTGAAGGCATTTGGACAAAGTTTGAATGCACTTCCTTTGAAATGCTAAATTTGGTCCAGAAACTGAATCTTGAAGATGCACTCATATGGCTTGGTGGAATGAGCTGAATTTTGGTGTAGGTTGATGATTTGGAGATATGAAGGTACTGGGAAAATTTCAGCTCAATTGGAAATGCCAAAGTGGGACTTCCTTCACAAAGCTTGGATCTGGACAGAAACTAGATGGAAGTTTTGGGAGAAAATGGCTTGGTAAAATGATGTGAATTTTTGCATGATCACATCATATATGGAATTTGAGGTCCTGGATTAATTTTAAGATTTTTGAAGCAATATAAAATATAGTTGCTTCACAACCTCAAAATAAGTCCAGAAACAAGAATTGGATGATGCTCTCAAAATTTGATCTGTGGAACTTGGGATCTTGATGGAAATGGTGAAGATATGGATATGAGATGCTCCACAAATTATTTGGGATTTTTCCTGGCTACCAAAATGGTAGCTCCTTTGGAAAGTGCCCAAATTGCAATATTGGCTTTAAATAGGAAAAGGCAATTTCCCTTATTTAATTATGGCCAATATTTTTATTGGAGCTCAATATGATCACAAAGAATATCTCCACAAGTTTTCATGAACTTTCGAGATGGATAAATATTTTCCTGGATTTAATTCCTTTAACGGACAGAAAAAGGAATTAACTTTAAATGAAAAATATTGCAAATGACTTGGCAATATTTTTGCATATCCAGGGTTTAAAAAGATAGGATGATCACTGGGAGAAATTTGGGAGGCAAAAGATCAAAGGAAATTGGGGTTCCTTTGTAACAGAAGGAATTAGGGTTTCCCTTCCGGTAACTCGGAAGGTAGGGCTTTGGCGGCAAAATCCGGAGAATAAATTTGGGATAGCAAGGTTGGGTTGGAGAGAGTCTCTGGTGGGATAGGAATGGCAAGACTAAATGACCATCTTCATATACCCAAGAGCGAGAGAAAATCCGACAACATCGAAAAAAAAGACGGGAGTCAAATCCCGCAAAGGAAAAAAACAAGGAGCGAAAACCAGGGTGTCACAAACCTACCCCCCTTAAGAAAATATCGTCCTCGAGATTTCCGGGCTTACCTTCTGGTTAAGGGGAACTTACCTGTGTACGACTTGGATCCATCAGTTGTCTTGTCTTCATTGGTTTACTGACCTTTTTACTGCCTCTTCTGATGGCTCGGGGATTGTCTTTTCCAACGTCTGTATTGAATCCTTCTCTTTCCTGTCAGGTGTACCTTTTGTCCTGGTAGCCTATTGCTTGGTGGGGTAGCAGTAGTACCGACAAATAGCTTGGTTTCCAGGGCCTGGAGCTAGCTGCTTCGGATTTTATTGCGATACTTCGTACACTAATTGCCAATGGCAAGTCATCTTTTCTTGACACAGGGCTCATGTGCTCGTATGGCCTCGAGTGACTGGGGATGGCTTTCTTTCAGCCTGACTGTGCGTTCTGTACGAGGTGTTCCCTTCTGTCTCTTGCATTCTGACTTCGTCCCTAGGTGATTTCGAACTGAAATGTCGGGCCTGCTCACATAGTAATCATAGACAGTAATCTCTGAGATGGCTCTACCATATATAGCCTCTGTGGTCCTTGCTATGACCACTAAGCTGACATAGTATGGCTATTATTTCGTGCATTCTTCGGAGCACAACCTCTGATCTTGGCTGATGGCCCGTATTCACGATGACATGCTGGCTGCATTGTTGTGGCCGTATATGCAAGAGTCTGACAAGGATTGGCAATATCGCCTTGTCTGTGGAGCTTTACTTCATTGACCGTCGCGGAGATTGTTTATTGAAGACTTCCTTGTTCTTGGGGTTCCTTGTTGGGGAACTTGTCATGACCTACTATCATGGCTCCTTGGTCATATCCCAGCTTGTTGGGCTGGTATTCACAATTTACTCTTGCATATCTCGTAAGGATTGCTGTGTTCATATCCTTTTTTGAAATATGGGGCCAATGTTTCTCCAAACACAGCCATTCCTGTGTACGAGTGGCTCGCATGAACTGATCCCCTGGACTGCATGCTCACAACATATGCAGGGGTAGGATAAACCCTTTCATAATCAACTGAGCTCTGAGGCGGACGTGTGTCTGGGCTAGTTCATGCTTCTGACCAGATTGTTGTGGGCACGTTGGCGTGCTGAAGAAGGTTGAATACCTTATGCTCGAAGCTTCTGCCAAGGTAGCGTGCCGACGAAGGCTGGGTATCGTACCTCAGAAGTTTCCCCTCATGTTGCTTACTGCAGAAAATCAGGTGCCTTATGCTGAAAGCTTTCCGCGGTAGCGGGCTGAGGAAGATGGGAGTGCCGTATCCCAGAAGATTTTCTCACCAAGTGGTGTATCAAGGAGGATTAGGAGTCTTGCATTGTAAGCTTCTTCCGATAGCTTGCGGAGGAAGGCTGGGTTGCTTATATCAGAAGCCCTTGTCTGAAAAGGTCCTGTCGGTCATGCACACCGCTAATTCTTCTGTTGGTCTGATCATTGTTGCTGTCAAGGTTGCACAACTGATACAGACTTCATGTTGGTAATTAATTTGGAACACCCTTTGCATTCAAACCAAGTGTTGGCGGTAGTGAGCAGTTGACGGATAATTCCCTTTGGTTTAGCTGAGCTTCCAGGTAGGTGAAATTCTCATTGATTCTGGGCAGCCGTGAACTTATCCATATTTCTCGCAAACCTTGTTCACATGCCCAGAAATTTTTGTATATGCACTGATAACTTCCCAGAATATGCTTTGGAATTCGTATTAACATACCAGAGTTTTGTTGTCACTCTCGGCACCTTCACATTCTTGAAACATGTCTTCTGTGGATAATAAATAATTCTGGAGTCCATTGAGAAAAGACTCAAGGTTCACCTCACTGGCTGAAATAATCCTGGTGTCGAGGACGGAATAATTTGCTCTTACTGGTGCCCATTACTGATAGCTCATATGGCTATTCTTTTGTGATCAATTCTGAGACAAACTCTCTCAGGCATATTCTGACCTTGTCTATAGCACGTAGAGTATGTTTCTGACCCATTCTTCTTTCTTGACAGATCCGGTGACCATGTTCTGAATATCGGGCAGTTGACTTGGCTTGACTCTTACTGAATTTGGATTATTGGGTATTATCCAAGTTGTATGTTGGTCTTCTTGTCGCCACTTGCTTATGGATCCAGTCGAAGCGGCAAAGCGGAACCGACAAAAGAAACAAGAACCGCGAAAAACAAAAAAGCAAATAAATCTCAAATTTTGCGGACCTTACACATGTGGCCGAAGATTCACTAGTATAACTAGTATAGCGCACTCGATGCACCTCTAAGGATTTAGAAGCAAAACCACACAATGCTCCTGGTAGCGATTGGTGTCAAGCTCCTACTACTTCCTTAGGGAACATCACACTCGACGCAAGACCATAGCCAGAGTGGCCTAGTCAGCGATCCTAGGGTTGTCGGGGAAAGATGGAATTTATAAGCGTTTCCCGAAGGAAACTGGATTTGAGAAGAGAAATGCCATGGCTAGCAAGCAAGGTGGGAATATCTGGTTTACCTAGGGGTTAAGGGCTCACGGGTCGTTGCCTGGTGCGGGCATTTCATCCCGAAGACAGAGACCACGTGAGTTGGGGTCTGATGGAGCCATAAACCTATGGGGGTTGCCTTATGATCAATAGTAGCCGTGCCGGTCTGGCAAAGATGGCTGAAATCCATCTGGGCTTTCTACTGAACACAAGACAATGAAGTCTGGCTAGGGTAACCTACGGTCAGCCTGGCTCTGATACCATCCGTTGTGGCGCCCCGCTTGAATACCACAGTAGCCATACGGTCGCCGCACACGCCAGCCCAGGAGATCACTCTGGCATGCGCGTTTACAACAAGTATCATGAACACAGACATTTCTATTAATGGGTATATAAGGCTTACATGATATATTACAAGGGTGATGGCAGCGGAAAACCTCTATCTAAGGCAGCATGGTCCTGGTGCGGCTCCATCCACAGGGATCTGACTGGGTTACTCTTCTAGCCCGCGAACACTCTGGCTCCTCGCTAGGGGTCATTGAATCCTTAGGTGAACCTGGCCACATTGAAGGCCGCTGAGTACTTTTGAATGTACTCGCAAGCAAACCAATCCAACATATACACCAAGCAAAGCAAACCATGGCATTCAAGCATGCACTTGCTATCTTAACAGTATTAACTATCATGTTATGATAGGATTATCTAGCAAGATTAATCATCTAGCAACATTAATCATCATGGCATAGCAGGATTATCTAGCATGATAATTATTGGAGTAGATACAGTAAGGTAACACATATCAAGCATAATTCATACTCCGAATATTCTCACGATCCAAGTCTGATCCAAACCTTGCGGTCATCCAACCGCTCATCTCATAGCCATCACATGGCTAGCAATCAGACCTCTGACATCATCTGATGTCCATGCATCTGTACTGCAAGTCTGATAAACCTTACCATTCTCTGGTTCAGTTTTAACAATACATTATATAGTTTGTTCCTCCAGACTCGACACAGACCAAATAGGGGCCTATACGAACTGTCCATGACCGAGGACGCGGCTATTCGAATAGATTTACACTTTGCAGAGGTTGTGCACTTTACCCACACCATGGAGCGCCTGGCCTCGTACTTTAGTACATGTTCCCATTCGGGTGGACCAGTGCTGCTCCAACAAAACCTTGTCTATTGCCTGGCACTCTTACGGTCCCTCCGACAATCATACCCTCCCAGGGTCATGTCCTGGGTGGCCCCTGTGTCACCCCGTGATACCTGCCACCGTCGTGGCCAAACAAAACTGTCCCAAACGGGGACCTGAGCTCAAATAACTTAACTGGGCTCACAAGGTTATCGCCGCCTACCGGGCCAGGGTAGCACGCACGCATGACCTTCCCTAGTTGGAGGTACCGACAAGAGGCAGGACAATAGACCAAGCAAGGGCCTCCCCATCCAGGCAAATGTGGTTGCACGGGTAAGCTCGGATAGGTGACACTATGACTCGATCCAGCCGACGGAGGAGGTTGTTATTATTAAGTCACATTCTTTAATATTGCAATAATAGTAACCATGCATGATGTAACAATTATGAAAGCATAACAACCTATCTCCATACAATATCACAACGAGTCATTAGTGAAACAATATTGAAATGGCAAGTTATCACTTTAGAAGTTCTAGCTGTAAGTGACGACCATCTGAACCCTTGTATGAAACCGGCAAATAAACTAGTTGCCACCAGAACGGTCTTTACCACTCAGATCTGGGACGTTACCGGAATAACTCAACCCCGGCTCAAGACGGCTGAAAAGCAGCTCAGAGCATGAGACAGTGTTGATAAAAAGAATGTAGCGGTTCCCTAAGACGGCCGAAAAGCAACTCAGAGCATAGGGTCACCGCTACAGAGAGAAATTCAACAGCTGTCCGAGACGGCCGAAAAGCAGCTCAGAACACGGGCCAGTTGTTGAAAAGAGAACATAAAGTAGGCATCCACCTCGGACGGCCGGAAGCAGGTCAGAACACAGGCGTGGTGCCGTCACCAAAGAAAGGCAAACAAGGGTTCGCTGGCGTCACATACAACTCACCACTATGCACACAAGCATAAGCATATTAATTTAAACACGCAAGAATAAAATAGAGCAATGCTTTAGGGCATATATCAGATGGTCGGCTTGCCTGGGGGTCGAAGAATGCATCGGGGAGAAATGCGATCAGCTCGCGGAACGATTCGCCGGAAAGGGTTCCCTCTCGGAAAGGCTGGAAAGAGGGCAGGGGCAAAATGGGCATTTTCAGAAAGTGTCAACATGGTGAAAGTGATGTCATCGGAACGGGCTCGACAAACTGAAGAAGTGGGCTTTGGAATCACCTGAATCGGAGTTGTGAGCGAAAAGATATGAGGGTTTGACTGCCAGGGACTGATCTGCGAGAAAAATAATTGCATCCGGGTCTCTGATAGCACTGTGGCTGGCGCCTTCCCTAGAAGTACGTTTTCCTGAACAGAAAACGAATTCCCACCTGAGTACGCTTTCTCCGATTGAAAGCGCCTCAGAGCCGAATACGCTTTTCTCAACCGAAAGCGCAGTCGGCCGGGGGCGTCTCCACTTAAGCTGACGCAGCACTCTCTCTCCTCCCTCCCCTTTTCTTCTTCCTCCTCTCCTCCTGCCTGACAGAGAGCAGCAACGGTTGTGGCCTTGCCGGCACCGGCGACAGGAGACCCCGGCGAGCCCGGGCGCCACCAGGGATGGATGCGCCGCTCCACCCCGCGCCCGTGGGTGGTGACGAGGGCACCGGGGTTGGCCGGAGTTGGCCGCGACAACGGCGGCCGAAGGCGGTGACTCCGCGGTGGGGGAGGTGTTTCAGTGGCCGGGGAGACTAGGAGAGGGGGTGGGGATGGTCTACAGCGACCGGGGAGCTCAGGTGTGAGCTCAGTGGAGGCGGGCAAGGCCGGTGGCGGCCATGGCAACAAAGGGAAGGGAGGAGAGCTCCTCGAGCTCCAATGACTGGCCGGGGAGGAGTCTAGGAGGGCGGAGAGGGGTTGGGTGAGGTGTGGGTGCTCGGGGAGGGGCTCGGCTGCGGCTATTTATAGCTAGCCGTGGCGAGGGATAAGATCGGCCGTCGTGGCGTCCTTAGCCGTGCACTGGAGCTCGCGGTGAGCTGGCGTTGGACGCACGCGGTGCCGACCTGACGGCGCCAGAGGGAGGCGGCAGCTCGAGGAGGAAGCAGCCAGGGAGGGAGGCGACGGCTCGAAGGTCACGGGCGAACAGAGTGGTGGCGGCACTCGCCGTGGTGTGGAGAAGAAGAAAGAAGAGGGGAGAAGCTGCGGGAGAGAGGCAGGTGGACGGTGGGGAGCTTCTGGACATGAATGGACAAGCGAGGACTGGCCGGAGACGACTGCACAGAGCTGGCAGCGCGCAGAGCGCCGTTTCTGCACGGCCGCTGCATGGTCACCACGTGCACTACGTGCTCCGGCACGTACCTGCTTGTCACACCATGTCAACTAGACTCCTCACTGCTCAAATGGATGGGAGTAGCCACTGGAGGGGTTGGGAGGGATCTAGATAGATCACATGGATCCAGAACAGCTTCTGGACAGAAACTTGGGGAGGAAGCTGTGGTCAACCAGAGGTGGAAAAGAGCTAGAAAAGTTGTCACAGGGAAATTGGGTAGGAAGGACTAGGTGCTCGCAAAATTTGAAGGCATTTGGGCAAAGTTTGAATGCACTTCCTTTGAAATGCTAAATTTGGTCCAGAAACTGGATCTTGAAGCTGCACTCATATGGCTTCGTGGAATGAGCTGAATTTTGGTGTAGGTTTATGATTTGGAGATATGAAGGTACTGGGAAAATTTCAGCTCAATTGGAAATGCCAAAGTGGGACTTCCTTCACAAAGCTTGGATCTGGACAGAAACTAGATGGAATTTTTGGGAGAAAATGGCTAGGTAAAATGATGTGAATTTTTGAAATGATGTGAATTTTTGCATGATCACATCATATATGGAATGTGAGGTCCTGGATTAATTTTAAGATTTTTGAAGCAATATAAAATATAGTTGCTTCACAACCTCAAAATAAGTCCAGAAACAAGAATTGGATGATGCTCTCAAAATTTGATCTGTGGAACTTGGGATCTTGATGGAAATGGTGAAGATATGGATATGAGATGCTCCACAAATTATTTGGGATTTTTCCTGGCTACCAAAATGGTAGCTCCTTTGGAAAGTGCCCAAATTGCAATATTGGCTTTAAATAGGAAAAGGCAATTTCCCTTATTTAATTATGGCCAATATTTGTATTGGGGCTCAATATGATCACAAAGAATATCTCCACAAGTTTTCATGAACTTTGGAGATGGATAAATATTTTCCTGGATTTAATTCCTTTAACGGGCAGAAAAAGGAATTAATTTTAAATGAAAAATATTGCAAATGACTTGGCAATATTTTTGCATATCCAGGGTTTAAAAAGATAGGATGATCACTAGGAGAAAGTTGGGAGGCAAAAGATCAAAGGAAATTGGGGTTCCTTTGTAACGGAAGGAATTAGGGTTTCCCTTCCGGTAACTCGGAAGGTAGGGCTTTGGCGGCAAAATCCGGTGAATAAATTTGGGATAGCAAGGTTGGGTTGGAGAGAGTCTTTGGTGGGATAGGAACGGCAAGACTAAATGACCATCTTCATATACCCAAGAGCGAGAGAAAATCCGACAACATCGAAAAAAAAGACGGGAGTCAAATCCCGCAAAGGAAAAAAACAAGGAGCGAAAACCAGGGTGTCACAGATGCAAACATGATAAGATTCAATTATCCTATACCAAGCATCTTTTGAATTTTCTCCTTGTTTCTATTTGAAGTAAAGAACTTCAAAGTCCGGAGATAAAGGAGGGATGGTAAAGCTAGTCATAGTGATGAGGCAAACAAGCAAACAAGCAAAGAAAAATATTTTTGTGTTTTTGTAAAATATTTCAGAAGTGGGGGAGCTGAAAACAAGAGGAAAATGCAAATAAAAAGGCAAATAAAGTAAATGCAAGTGGATGATAGTTTGTGCGAAGGTACTTGGTAATTTTGATGATGTCTCCCCGACAACGGCGCCAAAAATTCTTCCTGCTACTTGTAGACTACGTTGGTATTTTTCTGAAGAGGAGAGGATGATGCAGTATAGTAGAGATAAGTATTTCCCTTAGTTAAGAACCAAGGTTATCAATCCAGTAGGAGAACCAAGCAAAATCCCGTTAAACGCACCTGCACACACAAAAGCAAACACTTGCACCCAACGGAAATAAGAGGGTTGTCAATCCTCTTAGCGGTTATTTGCAAGGATTAATTCTAATAGTGATAGATGTATAAACTAAAATATTAAATAAAATAAAAGTAAATAAATTGTAGCAAGGTATTTTTAGTTTAAATATATGATAAAAGTAGACCAGGGGGCCATAGTTTTCACTAGAGACTTCTCTCTTGAAGACATAGCATACGGTGGGTAAACAAATTACTGGTGGGCAATTGATAGAAAAGCAGATAATTATGATGGATTCATGGCAATGATCATGTATATAGGCATCACGTCCGAGACAAGTAGACCGACTCCTGCCTGCATCTACTACTATTACTCCACCCATCGACCGCTATCCAGCATGCATCTATTGTATTAAGTATGAAACAGAGTAACGCCTTAAGCAAGATGACATGATGTAGACAAAGTAAACTCAAGCAATGTGATTAAACCCCATCTTTTTATCCTTAATGGCAACAATACAAATACGTGTCATGTCCCTTTCTATCACTGGGATTGAGCACCGCAAGATTGAACCCATCACAAAGCACCTCTCCCATTGCAAGATAAACCAATCTAGTTGGCCAAACCAAATCGATAGATCGGAGAGAAATACAAAGCTATAATAATCATGCATAAAAGAGTTCAGAGAAGACTCAAATATTTCTCATGAATAATCTGATCATAAACTCACAATTCATCGAATCCCAACAAACACACCGCAAAAGAAGATTACATCGGATAGAACTCCAAGAACATCGAGGAGAACATGGTATTAAAGATCAAAGAGAGAGAAGAAGCCATCTAGCTACTAGCTATGGACCCATAGGTCTGTGGTAAACTACTCACACATCATCGAAGGGGCAGCAAGGTTGATGAAGAAGCCCTCCGTGATCGATTCCCCCTCCGGCAGAGTAGCGAAAAAGGCCTCCAGATGGGATCGCGGAAGAACAAAGGCTTGCGGCAGCTGAAAGGTTTTCTCTTCTGTCTTTTTGGTATATTGGGAATATTTGGGAATTTATAGCACTGGAATTAGGTCAGGAGGGGCTACGAGGGGCCCACAAGCCTGGGGGGCACGCCTACCCCCCTGGGCGTGCCCTCCAGGCTTGCCGCCTCCTCGTGGCTCTTTTGGTCTTCTCCCGAAGCTTCGTGGGTCTCTTCTGATCTAGAAAAAATTAATCCAAAGTTTTTTTTCTCGTTTGGACTCTTTTTGATAATGATTTTCTAAAAAGACAAAAACAAGCAAAAAACAGCAACTGGCACTGGTCACTGGGTTAATAGGTTAGTCCCAAAAAATGATATATAATGGCATATAATTGCATATAAAACATCCAAGATTGATACTATAATAGCATGGAACAATAAAAAATTATAGATACGTTGGAGACGTATCACACCTGCCCGTAGATGTAAGTTTGTCCTTCATCCGAGTGATTTCAGTAGTGATTCTTTCGTATAACTGACTCTAGTTTCAACATGTGCCTTTCTTTCAGCAGAGCTTTCAGAAGATGATCTCACAGAACCCAAGTGTTGATCACGACCCGGAGGACGTGATGAGTGACACCGAACAGCAGTACCTGCGAAGATGACGACGACGGAGAGGAGGAGGACAGCGACGAGGACACCGAGACCGAGGAAGGCGAGGATGCAGAATCCTCTCCATCTGGGGGAGGTCCTAAGGAGCCCCGCACCAAGGCACAGCATGATCCGAGTGCTCGAATGGGTGGAACCCAACCGACGAGTGGTTCTAGGCCGACCGCCGCGACCCCCACAACTCGTGGGGCAAAGCGCGGGCAAATCAGATTGACGGAGTCGCCTGAGAAGCAGCTCAAGCAGCCTAAGCTTACCACCACGAAACCCCGAAAGGCCGCTCTTTCCAAGATCAAGGTGACAGTGCCCGTGGCATCGACGTAAGTGTTGAGTGTTAATCTCTTCTTCCGAGTGAGTTTTTGTTGACCAGTAACTAGGTGGCTTCATGAGTGCAGGAATGAGACGTCCACCACATCACCGGACTCGGATGCTCCTGAGAAGGCGCAACCTGAAGCCCAGGCCACGGCTGCTGCAACTTCCAAAGGTAACGTCTGGTCTGTTTGTGTCTATACTCGGACGCTTGTTCGTTTAGCGAGCTGATCTTCAGATGACTGCAGCTCCGAGTGAAGTCATCCATCTTGATGACGATGACAAAACTGACCCGCCGAGCTCAGGAGCTGGTGAGAAGGTCCCGCCAAGTGGCGACATCGTCATGCAGGAGACTGTCGGTGGCTGAGTGGAAAAGATCTCGCCCGCCAAGGTCTTCACCAGGACTGCTTCGCCAGCCAAGGGTGCTGCAAAGGTGACTTCCATGCCTCCACTAGCACCGACCTCGGACCCTGCTCCAGTCACCTTGTTCTCGTTGCAGAGGGTCCCTGAGGACCAGGTGGGAGCTAGCAAGGAGGCCTTGCTCCAGGTCGAGGTGGTGTACGACCGGCTGAAGGAGGCATACAATGCCAGCGAGGCCTTGAAGGCCAACGTCCGAGTAAGTGCCGTAGTAAGTACTTTGGTGTCTTTTAAATTTCCGTTTGTTTTCTCAATAGTGATTCACTTTCTGTCAGTGGGTTTGCGCAGGGCACACCCACTGGGTGTTGTTTGTTTGATCCA
This sequence comes from Elymus sibiricus, assembly GCA_039707655.1. Taxonomy (NCBI): domain Eukaryota; kingdom Viridiplantae; phylum Streptophyta; class Magnoliopsida; order Poales; family Poaceae; genus Elymus; species Elymus sibiricus. The sequence continues at coordinate 322,740,772 of CM077674.1, read as the reverse complement.
GTGGGGGCACGCTGAGTGCACCCACTGGGTGTAGTCCCCGAGACTACCGTCGAATGGAATCAGTCGACGGGAGTCTTAGAACTCTTTATTTTTGTCATTTCCACTCGGATTGACCGGGGTCTCTGCCAAATGTTTCTGTTCCAGTGGGGGCACACTGAGTGCACCCACTGGGTGTAGTCCCCGAGACTGCCATCGATTGCAGGCAATCGGTGGGAGTCTGATAGAACATGCAAAAAAAAATTTAGCTCATCAACACGAGTCATTCTCCAGTGAGGGCACGCTGAGTGCACCCATTGGGTGTAGTCCCCGAGACTACTGTCGACTGGAAGCAGTCGGCGGGAGTCTTAGATTTATTCATTTGATTGCACTCGGAGTGCGGCCTCTCACTCGGCCGGCCGAGTGGGAGGCTTGGTAGACTAGGAGGCTTCGAACTGGTCGAGCTTTGTCTACCTTGAGGTCGACTATGAAGGCCAGAATATTGTTATCTTCGATCGTCTTCATTGCCGACTCAGTTGTAAGAGGGTATTTCAGGATCTAGTACTGATCGAGCTTGTTCCTCCTTGAAGGAGGTAGCTTGTTATTCCAACAGACTGATAATTTGCTTTGTTTTGCAACAGAGGGCTTGTGAGCTTGGCTCTCACTATGCTGCCTTGGAGAAGGAAGTGCTGCAACTCCGAGTGGACTTGGACGCGGAGAAGCATAAGAGCAGCCATCTAGAGAAGGAGAAGAATGCCCTGGGAGGTACGTTTCGCTGCTCAACTATTCGCTGAGTCATAATTTTCTTTAGATCTGAGTCAATTCGCTTCAACAGATGTCCATGGCGAGAACGCCCAACTTGTAGTGACGCTGAGGACTTCTATTTCTTTGGAAACTATGAAGCAGGCCCTCGAGAACAAGGACAAGGAGTTGGCTCTCACGCAGAAGGAGGCCAGGAGCAAGACCAAGGCTGCCGAGGAGAAACTGGCTTCGGTCAGCATCCTCGAAGAAGAGAACAAAACTTTGAAGGTCGCTGCTGAGGCGGCGAAGGGCGAGATCGCTGAGCTGAAGTAGCAGTACGCCAACTGGGAGAACAAATACAATGCTCAGGCGAGTGCCTTCGAAGAGGAGAAGAAATCACTGGATTCTCATATCGCGAAACTCCTCGAGAAGAAGGCGGAACTTGAGCAGTACATTCAGGATTTCAGCGAGGAAATGGGCAAGATGCTTGAAGGTAAGCGATGCTGCCGAGTGAACTTCCTTTACTTCTGAATCTGTTGTAAATGCTGATTTCAAACTTTTCCTCTCGGCAGAATTCTGCTTTAACTTCGAGCTGGAGACGAATCGAGTCGAGAAGGATCTGGATCCCTCAAGACAGCTCCTCAAGGACAGTGCTGCCATGACCATTCTTCGTCTGGAGGAGCGCCTCGAGAGTGCCGTGGGGTACATCATCCGACTGAGATCCGCCTTGTCCAAGATCGACCAAGAACTGCTCCCGGGCGAAGAGCTTCAGAACGACCTGGAGTCCATGATGACCCGACTGAAGGAGATCCCAACTCGAGTGCAAGCTTGGAAGAAGTCTGCTGCCCGCTGTGGTGCCGACGTGGCGCTCGCACTCGTCCGTGTCCACTGCAAGGACGTGGACGAGGAGAAGCTGAAGTCGCTGAAGGTTGCCAACAAGAAGAAACTTAAGTTTGAGGACTTCATGGAGACATTCATCGAGGCTGCCACTCGGATCGCGGACGGCATTGACCTTGATACCTTCATCAACCCGGCCAGTCCTCCCGCGGAGTAGTGATCAGAAAACACTTAAGCTTTGATTTGCCTCGTAATGCCGAGTGGTTGGTGTAACCATAACACTTTAGCGGGCCTCGGGCTCATGTACTTTGCTTTTGCTTGCAGTATTCGAACGGATCAGAGTTTACTCGGTTATTTGGATCTTTGTTTCTTCTAACTTAGGCGAAATCTGGTCCGCGGCTAAGCTCCTGAGTGTGGAGCGTGTCCGCACTCGGATGGTTTTTAACTTAGGCGAAATCTGGTTCGCAGCTAAGCCCCCGAGTGTGGAGCGTGTCCACACTCAGATAGTTTTTAACTTAGGCGAAATCTGGTTCGCAGCTAAGCCCCCGAGTGTGGAGCGTGTCCGCACTTGGATAGTTTTTAACTTAGGCGAAATCTGGTTCGCAGCTAAGCCCCCAAGTGTGGAGCGTGTCCGCACTCGGATAGTTTTTAACTTAGGCAAAATCTGGTTCGCAGCTAAGCCCCCGAGTGTGGAGCGTGTCCGCACTCAGATAGTTTTTAACTTAGGCAAAATCTGGTTCGCAGCTAAGCCCCCGAGTGTAGAGCGTGTCCGCACTCGGATAGTTTTTAACTTAGGCGAAATATGGTTCGCAGCTAAGCCCCCGAGTGTAGAGCGTGTCCGCACTCGGATAGTTTTTAACTTACGCGAAATCTGGTTCACAGCTAAGCCCCCGAGTGTGGAGCGTGTCCGCACTCGGATAGTTTTTAACAAGCAAAATCTGGTTCGCAGCTAAGCCGATACACCCACTGGGGCACTGGGGGTGCGTGTTTTAGTTTTTGAATGCTATTAGTCACCGGAGTGAAAATACGGTACTGGCCCAAATTAGACAAAATACAGGAAAATTAAGACTTTTATTCATCTAATTTCATTTGGAAAACTATTACAATGGGAACAAATTTATTCTAAGTGAAGAATTTGCGGAGCAGATCCGCATTCCAAGCTCGGGGCTCTTCTTCGCTTTTAGCGAAGTTCTAGAGTCGATAGGGTCCGTTGTTTAGTACTTTTGATATCGCAAATGGCCCTTGCCATGGGGGTGCCAGCTTGTAACATTTCTGCTGATCCAGTCGGAGAACTAGGTCACCTTCTTGGAAAGCACGCCCCCTGACGTGTCTATCATGATAGCGACGCAGGTCTTGTTGATACGCAGTCGTCCTGATAAGGGCCAATTCGCGCTCTTCCTCCAGTAGGTTGAGACCATCTTGATGTGCTTCCTCAGCCTCCGCCCTCCGAGTATAGATCGACTCGAGGGGAGTTGTGGAGCAAATCACTCGGCAGGACGGCCTCAGAGACATACACCAAAAAGAAGGGAGTGCACTTCGTGGACCGATTCGGGGTCGACCACAAGCCCCAGAGGACTGATGGCAACTCTGTGACCCAGGCTCCCACCGCATGCTTCAGGTCACGCATGAGACATGGCTTGAGCCCCTAGAGTATCAATCCATTCATCTGTTCCGCCTGTCCGTTCGACTGAGGGTGCGCCACGAAGGCGTAGTCTACCCGAGTGCCCTGGGAATAGCAAAACTCGCGGAATTCGTCTGAGTCAAAGTTCGACCCATTGTCCATGATGATGCTGTGGGGGACTCCAAACCTGAAGATTATCTCCCTGATGAACTTGATTGCAGTCAAAGAGTCTAGCTTCTTTATAGGCTTCGCTTCGATCCACTTGGTAAACTTATCCACTGCCACCAACAGATGTGTGAACCCGCTGGCCCCGGTCCGGAGCGGACCGACCATGTTGAGTCCCAAGACTGCGAATGGCCACGCGAGTGGGATTGTCTTCAGCGTGGACGCTGGCTTGTGCGACTGGTTCGCATAAAAACGACACCCGACACACTAGTCGACGATATCGCGAGTGGCCTCATTGGCTCTGGGCCAATAGAAACCTGCCCGGAATGCTTTGACGACCAAGGTCCGAGAGGAAGCGTGGTGACCACAGGCTCCCGAGTGAATCTCTTGCAGGATTGTTGCCCTTCCTCCGGCATGATGCAACACTGAGTGACACTGGTGGCACTCTTCTTATAGAGTTGTTCTCCCATGACAGTGAAGGCTTGTGATCGGCGGATGATCTATCGATCTTCCTCTTCGTCTTCGGGGAGTTCCTGCCTGAGCAGGTATGCGAGGTACGGCTTGGTCCACTCGAGAGTGATGACAAGCACCTCTTGGACCAAATCGACCACCGCTGGGACGTCAACTTTAGTCGGATTTGACGGCCCGACTGGTTGTGGGGGCTCCTCCACAAAAGGATCTTCCTTGATTGTGGGCGAGCGCAAGTGTTGTAGGAACACATTCTTCGGGATTACTTTTTGAGTGGAACCAATATTGGCCAAGTCATTAGCCGCTTGGTTTTTGATTCGTGGGATGTGATGGAGCTCCAGTCCTTCAAAGTTCTTCACCAGCTTTCGGACGACATTGCAGTAGCCTGTCATAGCTAGGCTCCGGATGTCCCATTCCTTCATCACTTGGTTCACCACCAGGTCCGAGTCACCATAGACCATCAGTCGGCAGATCCCAAGGGAGATCGCCATGCGCAATCCATGCAAAAGGGCTTCGTATTCTGCCTCATTGTTTGAAGAGTCAAAGTGGATCTGAAGTACGTAACTGAGCCTATCGCCTTTGGGGGACACTAGGACAACACCAGCCCCCATGCCATTTAACATCTTGGAGCCGTCGAAGAACATAGTCCAATATTCGGGAACACTCGGGGCCCGCTGTTCCTATTCAATCCACTCGACTAAGAAATCCACAAAGCCTGCGACTTGATAGCTTTCTTAGCCTCAAATTTGATGTCCAAAGGGAGGAGTTCGATGGCCCACTTGGCCACTCGGCCCGTGGCATCTTTGTTGTTCAAGATCTCCGACAGGGGAGCATCACTTATCACCGTGACCGAGTGATCTTGAAAGTAATGAGCCACCTTCTTCGCTGTCAGGTAAATCCCGTACACCAGCTTCTGGTAGTGTGGATATCTTTGGTTGGAGGGGGTCAGAACTTCAAAAATGTAATATACTGGCCGCCGGATCTTGAAGGCTTTGCCTTGTTCCTCACGCTCCACGGTGAGCACAGTGCTGACAACTTGGCTCATGGCCATGATATACAAGAGCAAGGGCTCTCGGCTGCCCGAAGCAGCAAGCACCGACTGGGTGGAAAGCAGGGCTTTGAGTTCTTAGAACGCGGGCTGCGCTACTGTCGTCCACTCGAACTTCTCTGAATTTTTCATGAGTCGGTAAAGTGGTAGGGCCTTCTCACCAAGTCATGAAATGAATCTACTTAGAGCTGCCAGACAGCCCATGAGTTTCTGTACATCATGCAGACGTTGCGGTTGCTTCATTCGGACTATGGCGCCGATCTTCTCGGGGTTAGCGTCAATCCCTCGTTCGGAAACAAGGAAGCCAAGTAACTTGCCTGCGGGCACCCCGAAAGTACATTTGGCAGGATTGAGTTTGATGCCGTATTGGCGCAGGCTTGTGAAGGTTTCGGCGAGGTCTACCAGGAGGTCAGAACTCTTCCTAGACTTGACCATGATGTCATCCATATAGGCCTCCACGTTCTGACTGATCTGCTTCTGTAAGCACTTCTGGATCATGCACATGAAAGTTGCCCCGGCATTCTTCAATCCGAAAGGCATTGTGGTATAACAGAAACACCCAAATGGGGTGATGAATGCAGTCTTTATTTCATCCGGACCGTACATTCGGATCTGGTGGTACCCGGAGTACGCATCCAAAAACGATAGGCGCTCGCACTCTACTACTTGTAGACTGTATTGGTATTTCCCCGAAGAGGAGAGGATGATGAAGTATAGTAGAGATAAGTATTTCCCTTAGTTAAGAACCAAGGTTATCAATCCAGTAGGAGAACCAAGCAAAATCCCGTTAAACGCACCTGCACACACAAAAGCAAACACTTGCACCAGACGCAAATAAGAGGGTTGTCAATTCTCTTAGCGGTTATTTGCAAGGTTTAATTCTGATAGTGATAGATGGATAAACAAAAATACTAAATAAAATAAAATTAAATAAATTGCAGCAAGGTTTCTTTGGTTTTAATATATGATAAAAGTAGACCCGGGGGGCATAGTTTTCACTAGAGGCTTCTCTCTTGAACACATAGCATACGGTGGGTAAACAAATTACCGTTGGGCAATTGATAGAAAAGAAAATAATTATGACGGATTCATGGCAATGATCATGTATATAGGCATCACGTCCCAGACAAGTAGACCGACTCCTGCCTGCATCTACTACTATTAGTCCACCCATCGACCGTTACCCAGCATTCATCTAGGGTATTAAGTATGAAACAGAGTAACGCCTTAAGCAAGATGACATGATGTAGACAAAGTAAACTCAAGCAATATGAGTAAACCCCATCTTTTTATCCTTAATGGCAACAATACAAATACGTGTCATGTCCCTTTCTGTCACTGGGATTGATCACCGCAAGATTGAACCCATCACAAAGCACCTCTCCCATTGCAAGATAAACCAATCTAGTTGGCCAAACCAAATCGATAGATCGAAGAGAAATACAAAGCTATAATAATCATGCATAAAAGAGTTCAGAGAAGACTCAAATATTTCTCATGAATAATCTGATCATAAACTCACCATTCATCGGATCCCAACAAACACACCGCAAAAGAAGATTACATCGGATAGAACTCCAAGAACATCGAGGAGAACATGGTATTGAAGATCAAAGAGAGAGAAGAAGTCATCTAGCTACTAGCTATGGACCCGTAGGTCTATGGTAAACTAGTCACACATCATCGGAGGGGCAGCAAGGTTGATGAAGAAGCCCTCCATGATCGATTCCCCCTCCGGCAGAGTACCGGAAAAGGCCTCCAGATGGGATCATGGAGGAACAGAGGCTTGCGGCGGCAGAAAGGTTTTCTCTTCTGTCTTTTTGGTATATTAGGAATATTTGGGAATTTATAGCGCTGGAATTAGGTCACGAGGGGCTACGAGGGGCCCACAAGCCTGGGGGGCGCGCCTACCCCCCTGGGCGCGCCCTCCAGGCTTGCCGCCTCCTCGTGGATCTTCTGGTCTTCTCCTGAAGCTTCGTGGGTCTCTTCTGGTCCAGAAAAAATTAATCCAAAGTTTTTTTCTCGTTTGGACTCTTTTTGATAATAATTTTCTGAAAAGACAAAAACAAGCAAAAATCAGCAACTGGCACTGGGTTAATAGGTTAGTCCCAAAAAATGATATATAATGGCATATAATTGCATATAAAACATCCAAGATTGATACTATAATAGCATGGAACAATCAAAAATTATAGATAGGTTGGAGACGTATCAAGCATCCCCAAGCTTAATTCCTGCTCGTCCACGAGTAGGTAAATGATAAAAACAGAATTTTTGATGTGGAATGCTACCTATCATGTTTCATCATGTAATCTCACTCTTACGGTATGAATAATAATTTACGAATGATTCAAAGCAATAGTCTATAGTTTGATATAAAGACATCAATACTCAGGCATACTAATAAACAATCATGTCATTCAAAATTAAAATGCTAAAGAAAATTATCCCAACAAAATCATATAATCCTGTCATGCTCCATCTTCTTAACACAAAATATTTATCATGCACTACCCCAATGGCAAGCCGAGCAATTGATTCATACTTTTTAACGCGCTTCAGCTTTTTCAACCCCCACACAATACATGAGTGCAAGTCATGGATATAGCACTATGGGTGGAATAGAGTGTGGTGGTAGAGATTAATAAGGGGAAGTCCAAAATAAGAAGATAGTCTCACATCGACGAGTCTATTCAACGGGCTATGGAGATGCCCATAAATTGATGTCAATGCGAGGAGTAGGGATTTCCATGCAACGGATGCACTAAGAGCTATAAGTGTATGAAAGCTCAACATGAAAACTAAGTGGGTGTGCATCCAACTTGCTTGCTCATGAAGACCTCAGGCATTTTGAGGAAGCCCATCATCGGAATATAAAAGCCAAGTTTTATAATGAAAATTTCCCTCTAGTATATGAAAGTGACAAAATAGGAGACTCTCTATATGAAAAACATGGTGCTACTTTGAAGCACAAGTATGGAAAAGGATAGTAACATTGCCCCTTCTCTCTTTTTTTCTCATTTTTTTGTGGGCTCTTTTTGGCCTCTTTTTTTTCCTCACTGGGACAATGCTCCAATAATGATGATCATCATACTTCTATTTACTTATAACTCAAAAACTTATAACTCGAAACTAGAACAAAAATATGACTCCATATGAATGCCTCTGACGGTGTACCAGGATGTGCAATGATACTAGCATAACATGTATAAAAAATGATGAATGATGGCTGAGCCACAAATACTATGTTAGCTATATGATCATGCAAAGCAATATGAAAATGACGATGTGTGTCATAAAAACGGAACGTGGAAGTTGCATGGCAATATATCTCGGAATGGCTATGGAAATGCCATGATAGGTAGGTATGGTGGCTGTTTTGAGGAAGATATAAGGAGGCTTATGTGTGATAGAGTGTATCATATCACGGGGTTTGGATGCACCGGCGAAGTTTGCACCAACTCTCGATGTGAGAAAGGGCAATGCATGGTACCGAAGAGGCAGAATTGCGGAAATGTGAGAGCGCGTATAATCCATGGACTCACATTAGTCATAAAGAACTCATATACTTATTGCGAAAGTTTATTAGCCCTCGAAGCAAAGTACTACTACGCATGCCCCTAGGGGGATAGATTGGTAGGAAAAGACCATCGCTCATCCCCGACCACCACTCATAAGGTAGACAATCAAGAATAAATCATGCTCCAACTTCTTAGCATAACGACAGATCATACGTGCATGCTTCGGGAATCACAAACCTTAACACCAATATTCTTACTAAACCATAATTATCTACTAGCACCTCCCACATATTACCATCTTAATATCGCAAAACTATTGCAAGGAATCAAACTTATCATATTCAGTGATCTACATGAAAGTTTTTATTATATCCCTCTTGAATACCTAACATATTAGGACCAAATTCATAACCCATGCATATTACCATTGCTAATCATTAGACTCTCAAAAAGATATAAGTGAAGCATGAGAGTGCAACTATTTCTTTAAAATATAACCACCGCCGTGCTCTAAAAGATATAAGAGAAGCACTAGAGCAACTGCCTAGCTCAAAAAATATAAGTGAAGCACATAGAGTATTCTAACAAATCACGAATAATGTGTGTCCCTCTCAAAAAGGTGTGCTCAGCAAAGATGATTGTGACAAACTAAAAAGCAAACAAAAGCAAACAAACTATATCACAAGACGCTCCAAGTAAAACACATATCATGTGATGAATAAAAATATAGCTCCAAGTGAGTTACCGATAGATTGTAGACGAAAGAGGGGATACCTTCCGGGGCATCCCCAAGCTTAGACGCTTGAGTCTTCCTTGAATATTACCTTGGGGTGCCTTGGGCATCCCCAATCTTAGGCTCTTGCCGCTCCTTATTCCTTTATTCATCGTGGTCTCACCCAAAACTTGAAAACTTCAGCACACAAAACTCAACAGAAACCTCGTGAGATCCTTTAGTATAACAAACAAATCTTAAACTTTAGGTACTGTGGTAAATTGATTCATATTTAATATTGGCATAATGCTACTGTACTCCAACTTCTCCATGACTCATACCCCCCGATACGATCCATAGATTCATCAAAATAAGCAAACTATGCAACAAAAACAGAATCTGTCTAAGACAGAACAGTCTGTAAAGACCTGAATTCACGTCATACTTCTGTAACTCCAAAAATTCTGAAAAATTAAGACAACGTGGGCAATTAATATATCAATATTTTGAAATACATTCAGAAGGTTCTAACACTCCAGCGAAAAACCAAAATTCCAGCACTGGACACAAAAGTTTATGTTTTCAAACAACATCAATTATAAGGTAGCATCGTAATAAGCATGAAAGGAACAATGGATACACAGGCAACTCTTGTTTTTTCTAATGTCAGAAAATGTCAGGTATATTTTCCTCAGTTTACAGTGTGACTCAGCAAGCCAAAGGTAGATGGATATACAAAAATACAACAGAATAAGAATGGCATCAACACAAATTGTAGTGCTTTTTAAAACAAAATAGCATACATAAATGTGTATACATGAGAAGAAATGCGGTCTGCGTCATATTAACGTCCTTCTCCTTAATACAAAAATGTGTGTTTGAGAAAAAATGAACAATGAGGTGCATACATGAGAAGAGAACATAGTTGCACGGTATCACCATTTTCAAACAAACATATTAGATGCCCTGGATGAATTGGAAATATTCAGTTCTGCTCTAAAGTAAGACAAGGAAAGAGACTATGCCTGAGTCTTGTTGATGGAAGAACCATGCGTGCTTCCAAGATCATAAAGGAAAACCTGCCCATCATTTCTAAACTGCGGAACGAAAAGAAATCAAGAAAATATTATATATTATCATTGTGTAGTCCTGAATTCTTGGATCCTATTATCACCATCTCTGGTTCACAAACAATAAATAATTGTCACATGTCCACAAAACTGGCACTCAGAGATTATAAATAATATAATGATAGATAATAAAACAAAGTGAACAATTGCTCATAAGAGAAAACTTTATGTAGTGACACATATAGTTCATGGCATACTTATGCAAGAATATCAATTGCAGAACTTCAATAGAGTTAACCAAGTGCATATACTTTGTGACCTCTGCCAAAACAACATGTACAATGCACTACAAGGTCGCCTACCTCGTGTAGTTGCTGTTGGTGCCGTCGGGCGTTGGTGTCCCGGTACTCGACGGTTGTGATCCTACCTCTAATAAGCCTGCACAAGAACATCGCTGTCCTCAGGACAGAGGGATGATCTGGCCGTCGAAGACGAGGAGGAGAGAGGCGTCTGCTTGGACAGCGAGCCCTATTAGCAATAATAGTTTAGGCACTGAATCAAACAGTTAGCAATAGTCTAAGAGTTTAGGCACTATTAGCAATAATCTGAACATGTAGAGGAAAACCTAGTACGTAACTAAGATGCAACGTCAATGACAGGTACTGAACCAGAACAATCAACAAGAAGTGGTACTGAACTAGAACAATCAACAAAAAGTGGAAAATGCACAGGCTTCCTACAAGGACTCACCTTGAAGCTAACGCCTTGCAGTACAAGTTTGTCCCCAAAAGGACTTATGCACATCCACAATCTGTCTCCCCAAATCCGAGTTCTTAGACAAGCTAGAATCCTGCACCACGATCAAAACAAAAGCGGTTTTGCTACAACTCAGCTAGCTGAGTTTTAATTTGGTCTCATTCACGACCCAAGCCATTGGATATAGTTGCATCACGATTCGTGCAGTTGTCTCAGCGAATGTTGTTTGCGGCCTGTCGTGGCCCTTTTTTCGTTTCGGGTGCTATTTAATACGCACTAGCGGCCCATCCCGGCCTCCTGATATGAGCGGTATCCACGCTGCCTGCTTTGTTTTTTTTTTCTTACGCTACAAACGCTGTCTTTGTTGACTTTTCATTCATTTGTTCTTCCCTTTTTTTTCTACCGGTAGCGAGTGAAACAAGAAGAGAGCCGCACATCACACAAGCTTGTCTTTTCTTTTTATTATTTCATATTCATATTCTTTTTCTTTTCTCTTCTTATTCTCTTTTCTTTCATATATTTTTCTATTCTCCTAGTTTATGACTGATGCTTTTTTAAAAAAAATGCGTTGACCGTCTGATCTAAAGGCGTGTAGATTTGTGTGATTTTTTTATTTGGTGTGCTGCAGGTTAGATAGTCTGCGGATAATGCGGGTTAGTTGTATGTCCATCACTAGACATGTCACTGCAAACATTGTAATCCGGCTATGACCGAACTAGCCAAAATGTGACTGCGACAGAGGGCGAAAAGACGTTGTCAGGCCAGTTGCATGTCCACCACTAGAGACACAATGGTAGGCATTGCAACTCGACTACAATTGCACGGGGCACAAATCGAGTGCGACTGGTGTGGGAAGGGAGGTTGTCGAGCCAGTTGCATGTCCACCACTAGGGATGCAACTACAAATGTTTGTAATCCGATTGCAAGTGGGGTCTGGAAGGGAGTTGTCGGGGCCAGTTGCATGTCCACCGCTAAACATGCAACTGCAAGCGTTGTAATCCGACTGCAACTGGAGAGCCAAAATGTGACTGCAACAGAGGGTGAAAAGACGGTGTCGGGCCAGTTGCATGTCCACCACTAGAGACACAATTGCATGCATTGTGACTCGACTGCAATTGCATGGGGCATAAAACGACTGCAATAGGTATCGGAAGGGGGTTGTCGGGCCAGTTGTATGTCCGTCACTAGACATGCAACTGTTGTTGGAAATATGCCCTAGGGGCAATAATAAAATGGTTATTATCATATTTCCCGTTCATGATAAATGTTTATTATTCATGCTAGAATTGTATTGACCGGAAACTTAAATACATGTGTGAATGCATAAACTACACCGTGTCCCAAGTAAGCCTCTACTAGACTAGCTCGTTGATCAAAGATGGTTATGATTTCCTGACCATAGACATGAGTTGTCATTTGATAGCTGGATCACATCATTAGGAGAATGATGTGATGGACAAGACCCAACCGTAAGCTTAGCATTAGATCGTATCACTTGAGTTTATTGCTATAGCTTTCTTCATGTCAAGTATCTGTTCCTTAGACCATGAGATCGTGCAACTCCCGGATACCGGAGGAATACTTTGTGTGCTATCAAACGTCACTTCGTAACTGCGTGATCATAAAGATGCTATACAGGTATCTCCGAAGGTGTCTGTTGGGTTGGCACGGATCGAGACTGGGATTTGTCACTCCGTATGACGGAGAGATATCTTTGGGCCCTCTCGGTAATACAACATCGTAAAGAGCTTGCAAGCAATGTGGCTAATGAGTTAGTCATGGTATATTGTATTACGGAATGAGTAAAGAGACTTGCCGGTAACGAGATTGAACTAGGTTTGGAGATACCGACGATCGAATCTCGGGCAAGTAACATATCGCCGGACAAAGGGAATTGCATACGGGATTAACCGAATCCTTGACATCGTGGTTCAACCAATAAAAAATCTTCATGGAATATGTAGGAATCAATATGGGCACCCAGGTCCCGCTATTGTTGGTTATTGACCGGAGAGGTGTCTCGGTCATGACTACATGATTCTCGAACCCGCAGGGTCCGCACGCTTAACGTTCGATGACGCTAGAGTAGTATTGGGATATGTATGTTGGTGACCAAAGGTTGTTCGGAGTCCCGGATGAGATCCTGGACGTCACGAGGAGCTCCGGAATGGTCCGGAGGTAAAGATTTATATATAGGAAATCCTGTTTTGGGTTCCGGAAAAGTTCGGGGTCCGGGGGACCACCAGTGGGTCCCATCACTCTCAGAAGCTAGCATGGGCTGAGGGGAGGTGCCCTGGCCTAGATGGGCCAGGCGCACCAGCCCCCCCAAGGTCCCATGCGGCTAGGGAGAAGAGACCCAGAGGGGCAAGACACCTAGGAGGTGCCTTGGGGGGGAGAAATCCCATCTGTCGTACGGGAGAGGGACTCCTCCCACCCTGGCTGCACCCCTCCTTGGAGGATGGGCTAAGGGCTGCGCCCCCTGCCCATACACCTATATATAGTGGAGGGAGAGGAGGGTAGCCGCACCCTTGTGCCTTGGCGCCTCCCTCCCTCTCTCCCGCTACACCGTTTCTTCCTCGGACGGTTTTTTGGTAGTGCTCGGCGTAGCCCTGCTGAAATTACTCCACCACCATCTCCACCACGCCGTCGTGCTGGTTGAGATCCCATCTACTTCTCCTCTCTCGCTTGCTGTATCAAGAAGGAGGAGACGTCATCGAGCCGCACGTGTGCTGAACGCGGAGGTGCCGTCCGTTCGGTACTTCATCAGATTGGATCGCGATTGGATCGTGAAGAGTATGACTACATCAACCGCGTTATATACGCTTCCGCTTACGGTCTACAAGGGTCTGTAGACACACTCCCCTCTCGTAGCTATGCATCTCCTAGATTGGATCTTGGGTGTTTCGTAGGAATTTTTTTGATTTTCATGCTTCGTTCCCCATCAGTGGCATCATGAGCTAGGTCTATGCGTAGATGTGTATGCATGAGTAGAACACAAAAGTTGTGGGCGTTGATGCTCAAATTGCTTACCTCTCTTGTCTTATTTGGATTCGGCGGTATTGTGGGATGAAGCGGCTCGGACCAACTTTACATGTCCTCGCACATGAGACCGGTTCCACCGACTGACATGAAACTTGTTTTGCATAAGGTGGCTAGCGGGTGTCTGTCTTTCCTACTTTAGTTGAATCTAATTTGACGAAGGCGGTTCTTGTAGAAGGTTAAAAGGCAACTTGATTATCACCGTTGTGGCTTTGTGTAGGTAAGAACGGTTCTTGCTAGTTACCCATAGCAGCCACGTAAAATTTGCAACAACAAAGTAGAGGACGTCTAACTTGTTTTTGCAGGGCATGTTGTGATGTGGTATGGCCAAAACATGATGTGATATATGTTGATGTATGAGATGATCATGTTTTGTAATAGGTTCACGACTTGCATGTCGATGAGTTCGGAAACCGACAGGAGCCATAGGGTTGTCTTTAATTTATTGTGTGACCTGCGAGTCAACTGTTAAATGCCATATATTTGCTTTACTTTATCGCTCTGTGTTAGCAATAGTCATAGAAGCAATAGTTGGCGAGACAACCACGTGACGACACGATGATGGAGATCATGGTGTCATGCCGGTGACGATGGAGATCATGCCGGTGCTTTGGAGATGGAGATCAAAGGCACGAGATGATAATGGCCATATCATGTCACATATATATTGATTGCATGTGATGTTTATCTTTTTATGCATCTTATTTTGCTTAGGACGACGGTAGCATTATAAGATGACCCCTTCACTTAATTTCAAGAAATTGTGTTCTCCCTAAGTATGCACCATTGCGAAAGTTCGTCGTTTCGAAGCACCTCGTGACATCGGGTGTAATAGACTCTTCGTTCACATACAACGGGTGTAAGCCAGTTTTTACACATGCAGAATATTTGGGTTAAACTTGACGAGCCTAGCATGTACAAACATGGCCTCGGAACACAGGAGACCGAAAGGTCAAACATGAGTCATATAGTAGATATGATCAACATGGAGATGTTCACCATTGATGACTACCCCATCTCACGTGATGATCGGACATGGGTTAGTTGATTTGGATCATGTATCACTTAGAAAAATTGAGGGATGTTGATTTAAGTGGGAGTTCATTAGTAATTTGATTAACTGAACTAATTATCATGAACTTAGTCTTAATTGTCTTTGCAAAATTTATGTTATAGATCAATGGCCCGCGCTGTAGTTCCCCTGAATTTTAATGCGTTCCTAGAGAAAGCTAAGTTGAAAGATGATGGAAGCAACTATGCGGACTGGGTCCGTAACTTGAGGATTATCCTCATTGCTGCACAGAAGGCTTATGTCCTTGATGCACCGCTAGGTGACGCACCCCTCCAGCGTCGTCTGTGGATGTTGTGAACGTCTGGCAGGCACGTTCTGATGACTACTCGATAGTTCAGTGCGCCATGCTTTACGGCTTAGAACCGGGGCTCCAAAGACGTTTTGAGCACCACGGAGCATATTAGATGTTCCAGGAGCTGAAATTGGTATTTCAAGCTCATGCCTGGGCCGAGAGGTATGACATCTCCGACAAGTTCTTTAGCTGTAAAATGGAGGAGAACAGTTCTGTTAGTGAGCATATACTCAGAATGTCTGGGTTGCACAACCGCTTGACTCAGTTGGGAGTTAATCTTCCAGATGACTCGGTTATTGACAGAATTCTCCAATCACTGCCACCAAGCTATAAGGGCTTTGTGATGAACTATAATATGTAAGGGATGGAGAAAACGCTTCCCGAGCTCTTCACGATGCTTAAGGCCGCGAAAGTAGAAATCAGGAAGGACCATCAAGTGTTGATGGTTAATAAGACCACTAGTTTCAAGAAGGGCAAGGGAAAGAAGGGAAACTTCAAGAATGGCAAGCCAGTTGCCGCTCCAATGGAGAAACCCAATGCTTGACCCAAACCCGAGACTGAGTGCTACTTTTATAAGGGGAACAGTCATTCGAAGCAGAACTGCCCCAAGTACCTAGCAGATAAGAAGGATGGCAACGTCAATGTAGGTATATTTGATATACAAGTTATTGATGTGTACCTCACTAGTGCTCGTAGTAGCGTCTGGGTATTTGATACCGATTCAGTTGCTAATATTAGTAACTCAAAGCAGGAGCTACAGAGTAACAGAGACTAGCTGAGGGCGAGATGACGATGTGTGTTGGAAGTGTCTCCAAGGTTGATATGATCACCATCGGCACGCTCGTAATACCTTCGGGATTAGTATTAAACCTAAATAATGGTTATTTGGTGCCTGCGTTAAGCATGAACATTATATCTGGATCTTGTTTATTGCAAGACGGTTATTAATTTAAGTCAGAGAATAATGGTTATTCTGTTTATATGAGTAATATCTTTCGTGATCATGCACCCCTTGTGAATGGTTTATTCTTGTTGAATCTCGATCGTAGTGATACACATATTCATAATATTGATGCCAAAAGATGCAAAGTTAATAATGATGGTACCACATATTTGTGGCACTGCCGCTTAGGTCATATTGGTGTAAAACGCATGAAGAAACTCCATGCTGATGGACTTTTGGAATCTCTTGATTATGAATCATTTGAGACATGTGAACCATGCCTCATGGGCAAGATGACTAAAACTCCGTTCTCCGGAACAATGGAGCGAGCTAGTGACTTATTGGAAATAATACATACTGATGTATGCGGTCCGATGAGTGTTGAAGCACGCGGTGGATATCGTTATTTTCTTACCTTCACAGATGATTTGAGTAGATATGGGTATATTTACTTAATGAAACACAAGTCTGAAACATTTGAAAAGTTCAAGGAATTTCAGAGTGAAGTGGAAAATCATCGTAACAAGAAAATAAAGTTTCTACGATCTGATCATGGAGGTGAATATTTGAGTTACGAGTTTGGTATGCATTTAAGACAATGTGGAATTGTTTCACAGCTCACGCCACCTGGAACACCACAGCGTAATGGTGTGTCCGAACATCATAATCGTACTCTATTGGATATGGTGCGTTCTATGATGTCTCTTACCGATTTGCCACTATCATTTTGGGGTTATGCATTAGAGACAGCCGCATTCACTTTAAATATGGCACCATCTAAATCCGTTGAGACGACACCGTATGAGTTATGGTTTGGCAAGAAACCTAAGCTGTCGTTTCTTAAAGTTTGGGGATGCGACACTTATGTCAAAAGGCTTCAGCCTGATAAGCTCGAACCCAAAGCGGAGAAGTGCGTCTTCATAGGATACCCTAAAGAGACCATTGGGTATACCTTCTACCACAGATCCAAAGGCAAGATCTTTGTTGCCAAGAATGGATCCTTTCTAGAGAAGGAGTTTCTCTCAAAAGAAGTGAGTGGGAGGAAAGTAGAACTTGATGAGGTAATTGTACCTTCTCTCGAATTGGAAAGTAGCACATCACAGAAAGCAGTTCCCGTGATGCCTACACCAACCGAAGAGGAAGCTAATGATGATGATCATGAAACTTCGGATCAAGTTACTACTGAACTTCGTAGGTCGACCAGGGTACGTTCCGCACCAGAGTGGTACGGTAATCCAGTCCTGGAAGTCATGTTGTTAGACAACGGCGAACCTACGAACTATGAAGAAGTTATGATGAGCCCGGATTCCAACAAATGGCTTGAGGCCACGAAATCCCTGATAGGATCCATGTATGAGAACAAAGTATGGACTTTTGGTGGACTTGCCCGATGATCGGCAAGCCATTGAGAATAAATGAATCTTTAAGAAGAAGACAGACGCTGATGGTAATATTACCGTCTATAAAGCTCGACTTGTCACAAAGGGTTTCCGACTAGTTCAAGGGGTTGACTACGATGAGACTTTCTCACCCGTAGCGATGCTTAAGTCTGTTAGAATTATGTTAGCAATTGCCGCATTTTATGATTATGAGATCTGGCAAATGGATGTCAAAACGGCATTCCTTAACGGGTTTCTTAAGGAAGAGTTGTATATGATGCAACCAGAAGGTTTTGTCGATCCTAAGGATGCTAACAAAGTATGCAAGCTCCAGCGATCCATCTATGGACTGGTGCAAGCATCTCGGAGTTGGAATATTCGCTTTGATGAGGTGATCAAAGCTTTTGGTTTTATACAAACTTACGGAGAAGCTTGTATTTACAAGAAAGTGAGTGGGAGCTCTGTAGCATTTCTAATATTATATGTGGATGACATATTGTTCATTGGAAATGATGTAGAATTTCTGGAAAGCATAAAAGGGTTGTTTGAAAGGAGTTTTTCAAAGGAAGACCTGGGTAAAGCAGCTTACATATTGGGCATCAAGATCTATAGAGATAGATCAAGACGCCTAATAAGACTTTCACAGAGCACATACCTTGACAAAGTTTTGAAGAAGTTCAAGATGGACCAGTCAAAGAAAGGGTTCTTGCCTGTGTTGCAAGGTGTGAAGTTGAGTAAGACTCAAAGCCCGACCACGGCAGAAGAAAGAGAAAGGATGAAAGTCATTCCCTATGCCTCAGCCATAGGCTCTATAATGTATGCCATGCTGTGTACCAGACCTGATGTGTGCCTTGCCATAAGTCTGGAAGGGAGGTACCAAAGTGATCCAGGAGTAGATCACTAGACAGCGGTCAAGAATATCCTGAAGTACCTGAAAAGGACTAAGGACATGTTTCTCGTTTATGGAGAGGACGAAGAGCTCGTCGTAAAGGGTTACGTCGATGGTAGCTTTGACACAGATCCGGATGACTCTAAGTCTCAAACTGGATACGTATTTATATTAAATGGTGGAGCGGTCAGTTGATGCAGTTCCAAGCAGAGCGTAGTGGAGGGATCTACATGTGAAGCGGAGTATATAGCTGCTTCGGAAGCAGCGCAAGAAGGAGTCTGGATGAAGGAGTTCATATCCGATCTGGGTGTAATACCTAGTGCATCGGATCCAATGACTATCTTTTGTGACAACACTGGAGCTAGTGTCGTTGCCAAGGAGCCCAGGTTTCACAAGAGAACCAAGCACATCAAGCGCAGCTTCAACTCCATTCGTAATTATGTTAAGGATGGAGACATAGAACTTTGCAAAGTACATATGGATCTGAATGTGGCAGACCCGTTGACTAAACCTCTTCCACGGGCAAAACATGATCAGCACCAGGACTCCATGGGTGTTAGATTCATCACTATGTAAACTAGATTATTGACTCTAGTGCAAGTGGGAGACTGTTGGAAATATGCCCTAGAGGCAATAATAAAATGGTTATTATCATATTTCCCGTTCATGATAAATGTTTATTATTCATGCTAGAATTGTATTGACCGGAAACTTAAATACATGTGTGAATGCATAAACTACACCATGTCCCTAGTAAGCCTCTACTAGACTAGCTCATTGATCAAAGATGGTTATGGTTTCCTGACCATAGACATGAGTTGTCATTTGATAACGGGATCACATCATTAGGAGAATGATGTGATGGACAAGACCCAACCGTAAGCTTAGCATTCGATCGTATCACTTGAGTTTATTGCTATAGCTTTCTTCATGTCAAGTATCTGTTCCTTAGACCATGAGATCGTGCAACTCCCAGATACCGGAGGAATACTTTGTGTGCTATCAAACGTCACTTCGTAACTGGGTGATCATAAAGATGCTATACAGGTATCTCCGAAGGTGTCTGTTGGGTTGGCACGGATCGAGACTGGGATTTGTCACTCCGTATGACGGAGAGATATCTTTGGGCCCTCTCGGTAATACAACATCATAAAGAGCTTGCAAGCAATGTGGCTAATGAGTTAGTCACGGTATCTTGTATTACGGAATGAGTAAAGAGACTTGCCGGTAACGAGATTGAACTAGGTATGGAGATACCGACGATCGAATCTCGGGCAAGTAACATATCGCCGGACAAAGGGAATTGCATACGGGATTAACCGAATCCTTGACATCGTGGTTCAATCGATAAAAGATTTTCGTGGAATATGTAGGAATCAATATGGGCATCCAGGTCCCGCTATTGGTTATTGACCGGAGAGGTGTCTCGGTCATGACTACATGATTCTCGAACCCACAGGGTCCGCACGCTTAACGTTCGGTGACGCTAGAGTAGTATTGGGATATGTATGTTGGTGACCGAAGGTTGTTCGGAGTCGCACGTGTGCTGAACGCGGAGGTGCCGTCCGTTCGGTACTTCATCAGATTGGATCGCGATTGGATCGTGAAGAGTACGACTACATCAACCGCGTTATATACGCTTCCGCTTATGGTCTACAAGGGTATGTAGACACACTTCCCTCTCGTAGCTATGCATCTCCTAGATTGGATCTTGGGTGTTTCGTAGGAAATTTTTTGATTTTCATGCTTCGTTCCCCATCAACTGCAAGTGTTGTAATCTGATTGTAACTAATGTCGGAAAGGAAGTTGTTGGGTCAGTTGCATGTCCACCACTAGAGACGCAACTGCAGGCATTGTGACTCGACTGCAATTGCAAGAGGCACAAAGCGACTACAACTGGTATCGGAAGGGGGGTTGTCGGGCCAGTTGCATGCCATCACTAGACATGCAACTGCACGTGTTGTAATATGATTGCAACTGGGGTCGGAAAGGGAGTTGTCGGGGTCAGTTGCATATCCACCACTAGACATGCAACTGCAAGTGTTGTAACCCCGACTGTAACTGCACGGGCAACTACAACTGGGGTTGACCTATTTTTTTCCTATTGGTTGCATGTGACGCACCCATGCGCAATTGCAATAGTCGCAACATGTATGCAATTGGCGTGGACCTATTTTTTCATACTAGTCGCACGTGCGTGAGTTTCACGCGACGCACCCATGCACAGTTGTAGCCGTCAAAACTCGTATGCAACTGGTGTCAATCTAATTTTTTACTAGTGGCATTAGCGCGAGTTACACGCGACACACCTATGCGCAATTGCAACCGTCGCAACAAGCCTGCAATTGGTATGACTGACTTTATTTTATTTTTGAAAAAATCCTTGCCTGCGCCTTCACGCCAATAATCTGTGTGCAACTCTTGGCCCGTTTTTTTTTTGACTTATTCCTATCACTCGCATGTACGCTCCGCATGCAACGATCTTTTCCATTTGCGCCCTTGCCATTAGCTTGTATATTTTCAAGAAAATTACCATTTCTGAACATCATTCATTTTCTGGAGTATATTATTATTCAACCCTTTTATGCAGCCCAACAATAACAAAAACATTATTGTCGTCTAGTGTACACTTCTAGTTTTCGTGCCAGTGTACTCTTGGGCTTTTCTTACTCCTCTACTTTTTCGGTTCTGTAAAAGCCAAAAAAATGATAAAAGAAGAGGACAACAATAAACAACAGCAAGACCAACATGCAATTTGGAAGAGCCTAGAAACAAGTTTGGCCGGGGGAGAGAACCCAGCGACAAGCTGTGGAAAACAATTGCCTCAAAAAAAACTGTGGAAAACAAAGATATGACATCATCAGGTGAATGAGACCAAATTATATCTCATCTAGATGAGTTCTAGCAACTTCCAAACAAAAGGTCATTCATCAAGCTGAGCAGAATTGGAAACAAGCAAGACATGAATACCAGAGTAGCAGACGGGGCCAAATCTGATAGAAAAAACACCACTGCCTCCATGGAGAGGCGTCGGCTGCCTGCGCCCCTATGATGCCGGCGGCGACTGCAACACTTACCTCGTCAGCCGCGTTGCTCGCGCAGGTCGAGCCCGCCCAGATCACACACCACCACGGCACCGCCCACCAGTTTTACAGATCACGCCCGCTCGCCGCGACGCCAGATCGTGCCCAGCCGCCGCCCGTGACTTAGCCTCGCCCTCTCCGCCCGCAACACTGTCACGCTGGCTCCTGCATAGCCCACCGGCTCCGCTCTGCTCTGCCGTGAGGGCCGCCCCGTCTGCTCCCGTGACAAGCTGATCTGGTCCGCCGCCGTCGGCCGCTGCTGCTCCTCCAGAGCCGGTCGCTGCTGCTCTCCATGAGCCCATCGTCCACCGCGCATCTCTCCTCAAGCGGTTGCCTCAGTGAGAGGATTTTTCATCAAAAAGGACCACCTGCCCAGTCAAATTGTCAAAAAAGACCACCTGGGAACGAAAATGTCAAAATGGACCACCTGCACCGTGGCGGCAAGTGCGCCAGCCGACACGTGGCACCTGCCGCCATAGTATCTGGTGGCAGCACCTGCCGCCACCGGCTCAGGCGGCAGCCTCAGCAGCACAGAATTTCGGCCGATGGCGCACGCGAAAACGGAACGGGCTGGGGACGTGGCACCTGCCGCCACGCCCCCTGGCGGCAGCTTGTGCTGCTTTTCCGCGCGAAACGTCAGGTCTGTTGGTTGGCCGAGATGCCTCTGCCGTTTTGTTTTTTGTGCAACCATCTCTCTCTCTTGTTGCCCTTCTCTGTCTGCTCTCAAGTCACCAAAACACATAGGAAGAAAAACTAAATAGCCATTTTGACTCGCGATTTTGGGCGATTTAGAGTTGGATTTTGAAGATGTTGAAGTTGAAGAAAAGATACATCAGGGTAAGATCTATCCATTTTTGTTGGTTTTGTTCACATACATGCTATATTTTTTTTGTTTGATTAGTCCCTAAATACATATTCTCTGCTGTTTTATACATTAGTTGAGCACTCTATGAAGTCATTTGGAGCATCTGGACTAATCCTAAATACATATCCTCTACTGTTTTATACATGAGTTGAGCACTCTGTATTTAGTTGATTGAGTTGAACTAAACACCTCAGTCCTGAGCACAGGGCAACGAGAGAGAGAGATGGGTGCACAAAAAGCAAAACGGCAGAGGCATCTCGGCCAGCAAGGCGTCTGCCACCCTACGAACCAACAGACCCATCGCTAAAAGCAGCACAGGCTGCCGCCAGGTTGCGTGGCGGCAGGTACCACGTGGCCAACCCATTCCGTTTTCGCGTGCGCCATCGGTCAAAATTATGTGTAGCTGAGGCTGCCACCTGAGCCAGTGGCGGCAGGTGCTGCCGCCAGATCCCGTGGCGGCAGGTACCACGTGTCGGCTGGCGCTCCTGCCGCCACGATGCAGGTGGTCCTTTTTGACATTGTCGTCCGCATGTGGTCTTTTTTGACAATTTCACTGAGCAGGTGGTCCTTTTTACGAAAATTTTAGTGAGAGAGAGGAGGAGGAGATGTGTGTGAGGAGGAAAAGGACTGGTTTCATGAGGAGCGAGGCAACTGCGAAGCTTCCTCGAAATTTTCTCTCGCTCGCTTGCTTTAATTGGGGATGACGTGGACCAACAACACCCAGCGACAAAGAGCCAATCAACAACGAGCATGCGAACAGTGCACCTCTGCCAATGTGGATGCAACGAGAAGGCGCCATTGTCCAGACGCTTATTGGTTTGGGCACTGATAGGCGCCGGCAGACCGGCCCAAAATTTGGCCGGTCGTCGCGCAGCCCTTGGATACGTCATTCCCGAGCCGTCAGATGAGCCCCACCTTCGTCCTCGTTTCATACCCCGTTGCAGGAAAAAATAAATCGCGTCAACGCGCACGACGCGGTGTGGATGTGGGGGGAGACCAACAGCGAGCACAGCCGGCCCCGCCATGAACGCGCACTGGCCGACCTTGAAGCACCGCTGGCCCGTCCACCCCGCCGCCGCCCTCGCGATGCTCGCCGCTGCTTGCAGCACGGGTGTTGCCCCCGATTCCAACACGGCGCGATGCCCCTGGATCCGGTGTTCGCCGTCGTTTGCAGCCTCCCGACGGCCAGTTGTAGCTATTCGACCAATGGTTGTAGCATCTCGCCGGTCACCTGGACCTTGTCTTCGCCCCCGTCGTAGTTTCCGGCGGTCAGTTCCAGCAAGTCTGGTGGCGTCGCATGGCCGTCCGACGCTGGTGCTGGTTCCAGCAAAGGTCGATGCCCGGTGTAGCAGATTATGTCGCTGGATGCAGCTCCGCCGCGCTGACGGTCGTAGTCGATAGTTAACTGGTTCGAGCAAACAATGATGCCGAATGTAGCAAAAATCGATGCGGGATGTAGCAAAAATACCGGGGTTCATTTGAGGTGCTGGCTCCAGCAAAAACGCATCGACGCATCGCCGCCGACATCAGCAAAAGAAAGCCTCGCCGTTGCCACCATTGACTTGGGGGTTGCAGCTTTTTTAACCACGATTCCAGCACTGCCGCTTGGTGGTTGTAACTTTTCTGCATCTCTTCGCCGGCGGAGTAGAGCACCGTTGCAGCATCTCGCGGCCGTGGTTCCAGCTTTTCCCGCGGCCGGTTCCAACAAATTTCACCACGGTTGAAGCTTTTCAGCACCTCCCTAGCCCCCGGGTTGGTCGAGCACCGTTGCAGCATCCCGCGACTATGGCTCCAGCTTGCTCGCGTCCGGTTCCAGCAATTTCCTGCCACGGTTGTAGCTGCAACCTCGGCCAGTTCCAGTGCGCGATCACCGCGTCTCCAGCATCCCGGCGAGTTCGTCCAGCTGCGGTGGTTGTGAGTTCCAGCAAACCAGCCGCGTCGGTGACGATGGTAGAAAGAGAGAGATGCATTTTTGGGGGAGATAAAAAATAGGTGGAGGAGAGCGCCCCTTGCGTGTGAACAGATAAGGCAACGATTGACCGGTGGGTGGGTCCAAGCGCTACGCGAGTGAGCGACCGGCCCAATGGTTCAGCCGACGCGCCGAGTGGAAAAGTTTCCCTATTGGTTTTGATGCTAATACCAGCGACGACATGTACACACGCATAACAGTAGTGGCATGGACGCACGCGCAGCGCTCTCGCTCGTGAGGCCCGAGTGCGCCTGCCACTCCTCCGCTCGCTAGAGATCCTGGCGCGCGTGCCCGGGGTCGCCGACCTCTTGCGGTGTGTCGCCACGCGCAAGCGCTGGGTCGCCCTTGTCACCGAGTCGTCCTTCATGCGCCACCGCAGGCCAGATTGCGCTTGCCACTGCTTCCTCCCTCGTCCGGGAGCGGTGCCACGTCGGGGAAGGTCCGTCGTCTCGAGCTTCATCCACGCGCGATGGTAGGGAGTAGGTTCTCAGCCCCGGCCGTCCCCTGCCCCAGCTCCTTCGTCCCGGGCGCCGATGGCCTCTTCGACAACCGCGTCATGTCGCTCGTGTCGCACCATGGCATCCTCCCCGTGTGCTCCGGCGGCGGTGTGGAGGCGGAGCCCAGCGTCGACCGCCTTGCCGTCTGCAATCTACTCTTCGGCGCATGCCAGATGCCACGTACTCCGAGAGAACATAGGCGTACCCGTGTTTTTCCTAAATGCTGAGACTGGTTCTTCGATTCTTCACGGCGCGCAGTCCACAACGGCAAGGAATACGACAACGAATGAAGCTCTCCATGGGAGCAAGCGCTTGTAGGTTCGAAGGTCCCAAGGAGCTTCCCAAGATGATGGACACAAAGAGTTCGATGCTCATGGCGGCAGCAGGCGCTCTGCTCGATCAGGTGGATCCACTGTTAGTATCAAGGAGATGATCGGAAGAGGAGAAGCCATGTTTGCAATGGAACAGGAAAAGACTCCACTAAACATACATAATGGTCGACATTTAAGGATTTAACCTGATTCATATTCATTTACCCGTAAAGGAAGGTTCATTCAATGTATCATACTCCCTCCGTTCACTTTTATAAGTCGTTTTAGACAAATGAAATTGAGCTGTTTTGCACAATGTCTGAAACATCTACAAAGCCTTATAAAAGTGAACAGAGGGAGTATAAAAATGGATTTATATTACGATTCACAAAATGATTAAACATGCCAAGGTCGGGTGGCGCGTGGCTTGCCACACTCGAAATCTAGTGATACTTGAAGGCTGCGTAGGTCTGGATTATGGTAGAGACACTAGAGACGAAGGAGACCAAGGTCAGCAACTCGGCGAGTGGTTCATCTGCACGTTGGCCCACATGACGTAGAGTGGGTGGCAGCTCCGCTCCTGCAGCTTCTCCAGCAGCACGCACAGGTAGCTCGTCCCCAGCAGCTCGCCGCCGGCCGCCATCTCGCTCGCGGCGCCCATCTCCCGGAAAAATCTTGCCACCGCCTCCTTGGTTTCGTTGCCCGCGCCGCCGTGCTGCAGCACCACCTCCGCCGCCGCCAGCACCCCCGCATCCTCCGCCGACTGCACCATCTTCGCCATGAAGCACACGTACGCCGACACGTCTGTCGGCGTCCACGTCGACGTCGACGCCGACGCCGACCGCTCGAACGCCATCAGGTTCAGCAGCAACGGCGCCGTGCGGAACTCGATCCGGAGCTGGGGAGGTGGAGCCGGTCCTCGTGCTGTCTCAGCTTCACGGCGAGCGGCACGGGGCCCAACACCGACGCGATGCCGGCCACCGCCTTGCTCCCGCTACCGCCCCGCGCCTTCTTGAACTGAACACCCATCCGCTTCAGGTCGCTTGCTGACGGCACGTCCTCTCGCCCATAGGTCAGGCTCCATTTTTTGTCCTTCGGGATGGGATACAGCAGCGGCACGAACAGCAGCAGCGCGAGGCGGCGCAGCAGCCGTCCCACCTCATGTGCCGTCTCTATCACCGCGCCGCCCTGGATGGCACGGGGCGGCGGCTCCCACCGGGTCCGCGCCGCGGTGATCATCTGGTGGAGCAGGTGCAAGATGTGGGAGACCTCCTCGGCCGCCGCCAGCACCTCGCTCATGTCGCGGCCTTTCTCGCCGGCGAGGTAGTACAGCACGAGCTTCACGAGCAGCACCGGCGTGGGGTAGCCGGTGGCCTCGAACTCCGGCAGCTTGGTGCTGGCGATGAGATCAACGAGTACGAAGAAGGGCATCTGGTTCTCGGTGAGGATGAGGTCGACGGAGAGCTGCGCGGGGCCGAAGGGCGTGGCGTGCAGCAATGGTTCCTCGTGGCCGGTGGCGACGTTGATGAGGTGCTCGATGATGAAGCAGCCGTCCAGCACCATCATCCGGATGAAGTCATCAGCGATTCAGCGGCAATGTCGACGACCTCCTCCCCGACGTACATTGCCCGGGCCTCCTGCTCGCGGGCGGCGACGACGCGGATGTACTCCTGGATGACGGCAAGGTGGTGCGCCGGGTCTGGCTGGCCGCGGGAGATGAGGCTGTTGAGGTCCGCAAGCTTGATCCGCTAGGCGGGGCGGAGGCGCTGGTCCTCACGGCTGTGGAGCGGGCCAATGGCAACAAACCCCAGTGTGTAATTGTTGGCGTTGTTGTCACGGAGGTGGACGGGGACGCGGGACAGCCAGTGGCGGCTCGCCGTGGCCCGGTGCTGCTCCTCTGCCGCCACGCCCTCCTGCATCCGCGTCAGGCTGCGTGCCAGAAATTCGACCTCCAGCTCCGTGATGTCACTATAAGAAATATGCTAGTTTGCAACCATCAATATTGGTCACTGAATGGTCACTGTTTTCCATTTTTGACTTTTTCTGACCAAAAACAGTTGGTCAAAAGCTGGCCGTCTTTAATGAAACTTAACGACCTTCTTTGTGAAATGGTCGTAGAAGGTTACGACCAAAATAAAGGTCGTTGATTCTACGACCAATTGTTTTGGTCACTGGCAGTCTGCCCAGACCACGTCAGATCCAACGTGGCAAGCTGACGTGGCAAAATTACGACCAAACGAAATGGTCGTTGATTAGAATCAGCCCGGTCCAGTTCGGTGCTTTACATCGGCCAAGCCCAACAATTCAGCCCATTTAATATATTATTTTCCTGTTAATTTTGGTTAGCTACATGGGCCTGGCCCAACATTTCAGCCCGTTAAATGCCCCTTTGTGTTTTTAGCTACATGGGCCAAGCCCAACTGTTCAGCCCGTTAATTTTTATGCACGTTTGGCCTTTCAAGAATATAGGTACTATTTTGTGCAGCCCATTTCTGGTTTACATTCAGCCTTTTTATACAGTCAAATAATAATTCAATCTTGGAGTTGGTCCAGTACTCTTTTCAGCCCATTCACATATACTTGGCCCATATTCATACAGATGATTCTCCTTTATGATAAATTTTGCAAATAATTTCATAATTCAGCACTAAATATGTTTACATCACAGGCCATAAAGCCCTACAAAATAGTATCACTTGTTCCTATACAAAACTATCAAATCATACGTACAACAAAACAGAATACAAAAAAATTAGTTCATCAAAAATAAATTTTCTTCCTCTTCCATCTCCCATAACACACAACACCTGGCATTGGAAGGATCAGCCATTAGAAGCACACACTATGAAAATTACGACAACACTAATATTTTTTATATTACCATAACAAACAGAAATGTAATCTGATTGCATAAGACATATGGCATTATCAACAAGGCAAAGCAAAATTTACAGTGCCCGCTCAGGAATAAGGCAAAGCATATTTTACAGTGCGAGCTCAGGATGCTACCATGCACACTCCAACAAAAACTAAACGGTGGGCAAGAGAGCAGGACACTACTATACCTGGAAATGCTGCTAGCCATCGACAAAAGTAAGTTGGTCGGAGCCGAAGAGGGATTTGCTAATGGAGCAAACCATGCGGACGAGGATGAGGTAACCAATGATCTTCTCCTGGTTCTTCTTGATCTTGTCCTTGAAGTTCTTCCGCTCCAGGTTGTGCTGCTGCAACTCGTCCTACACCGCCCAGAAACAAACAATTCAGATCAACAACTGCATAGATCATCCCTTGTTTGCTTATCTAGACCAGACACTACTGCTTGTTTGCTTATCTAGACCAGACACTTGTGAATATAGCAAATGCAAAAACAATGTAAATGGTAAACAACACTTGAGAATATAGCAACAGATTAAGAGCATATTGTTCAGCATCACACAGATAGTAGCACAATGCTACAGGCAACTATTAGGATAAAGTAGAGCTTCTAAATTACATAGTCAGATATGAAGGACCAATCAAACTATTCCGAAAAAGATAAGTTACAGAGCAATCATGCATTGACCATCCTACTAGTAGCAAGGACATAAAGATAATCACTTAACAAGCAGTACGAACATGAGTAAATCACATACCGAAGTGCAATCTAATATCCCAGCTGCCAAAACACCATATCAAGATTCCGTACAGACCGAAAAAGAGCATGCGCTGTAGGACATATAAATATACCATGAGCATTATTCCTATAAGGGAAATCCCTGTAAATATTACAAACATGCCACTGGGTACTAATCAGCCAGTGTAGTGTCATGGCTACCCGAGGAATCACCTAAACACACGGCCTCGAAGAGGATGGCCAGCGCTGCCTGCACTAGAGTCACCATGTTTCTTGTAATTCCATCAAGACAAATACAATCAGTATCAGGATCAAAGGTTCAGAACAAGAATAGTGAAGGCGTTTATGCTATAAACAACAAGGAGATGATGCAAACTCTAACGAAGCAGGCATAGAGTAACAACAGCTCCATTACACTTAAGCTGCTGCTACCTGCATATACTAAATGGAACCAGAAACAGGCATAGAGCTATACAGTTAAGTAAGCATCCTTGGTTGTACAAATAAGTGGAGAGAACAATAAAGAGCTATAGAGTCTAGAATTTCTGTTGAGAAACAGTAACTTGATGTAAAGTCGCTTGAAAACAGAAAACACCTTACAAGCTTGTGAAGCTTACCATGATTTCAAAAGCATGGGTTATGTAATCTTTTATGCCATCCTCCCAAAGTTTGGCTGGATGATTTAGCAACTGTAGTTGTACCCAGCTGCTCAAAATATAAACATATAGATGAGTGTCTCTCACGTGTCACCAGAGGCAAATAGCGATACACATAAACGAATGAACAGGGGCATATTCTACAGCAAGATGAACCGACAGAGATATATCTTGTAGCCTACAACAATCATGTTAGAAACCATAGAGATACAGTTACAAGGCTCGCACCGAAACAAAAAAATTGTATAGTGGCTTAAAGTAAATTAGTGGACAAAAATTTCAGACTGCATATGAAGCATTCTCCATGGACAGAAATTTCATGCTTTCTTAACATTTCCATTAACAACAAATTGATACACCAGACAATGCTATCAGGTATCAGAACAGCATAGATGCACACAACACAAACAAGAGTATATAACCACACACACGGCAAGTAATTCTACAAGATTGTTAGCACAAGTCTGGATTCAGTCATCGAGAGTGACATATAATGCTTTTCCTAGCAAGATTTCTAGCTTTGGTGGCAGCCAATTTCAAGGAACCTGCAAGGCCAAAGAGGAGCAAAACACTTTTTACATATACAGTGGTATATGTTCCTTAGTTACAGTAAGATTTCAATTGGAAAACATATTTTAGACATTTAACAGAAAAATCATATAGATATACGTTGACAATAGAGGAGCAAAACACTTTTTACATCATACAAATTCTCATACCAATGCCATAGAAAAATAGATTACCTAGCAATACCAAATTCTACTACCTTCAGTGCTGCAATCTTAAAGGAAAAACTTACTGCTACCAACGGTCAATTTCATTCAGTGGTCTATGAGCCTATCGGCGATGAAACTCTACACAACATTTAGGTTGCCACTGATGATAAATGAATCATAGGTTTCAGAACTTTCAAATACAAATGTTGTTGGTTTGTATCGACAAAACAATATGCTATGCAGTATGCACAAAAGATTTCAAAGCAATGTTAAACAAAGATCTATGCAACCTTACAATTATAGTAGAGTAAACATCAGCACTTTGATATTCAATGATCAAACAAACATGTTAATGGAGCATAAATGTACCTGCACAGGGGATGTAGCTCGACTCTAGCCATGTTGGGAGCGTGCAGGGCACAAGAAAACTAGAGGGGCACAGGGTTTGATTGCCGGCTCTTTCTGGAAGATGTACACACAGGTTAAGTGAAACCCAAGGCACTCCAAGCTACAGGGACGTGTTCAGATTGGAGTAGCCCCAAACTGTGACAAACTAAACTAGCAGATTGGATTGGATTGGAACTTAAAAGTCCTATTGCAAGCAAGGAATGTAGGACGGAGGGGTCACCTGACATGTTGAACTCGATGCTGCAGCAGCCTGGGGACGTGGTGGTACAGATGGTAAGGAAGAAGAGGAGCAGAGCAGGCCCTTTGTGGCCGGCTAGATGCGCCCCTCCTTCTCCTGCTCCTCGAGGATGGGTGACCTGCAGGAACAGAAAGGAATAGAAGGTGAGGTGAGGTGGGGTGAAGAGGAAAGGGTGGGGTGGCGGTTGCTGCGGATCCCGACGAGGATGGAGGGGAGAGACCTACCGGAGCCACGCCGCTGTTGGAGTCGCCCGAGACCCTAGCCGCGGGAGAGGGTAGGGGCCACGCCCGGCGGATCTGTACGGAGAGGATGAAGGCCCGGAGCGAGGGGAGCATGGGGTCATCTTGCGTGCCGGTGGAACTCGCCGGAATCCGCCGAAGTGGGCGGCGGCGGTGGCATGGAGTGGGGTGGGAGAGAGATGGGTCGCGACTCATGAGAGAGAGGAGGTGCGCCCCTCCTGCCGTTGTCACCGTCCCGTCCACGCCCATGGTGACCTGCCGAAAAGGAACACGAGATGAGGTGAGGTGAGGAGAAGATGGTGCACGAAGAAGGAGGGGAGGGGCTTACCTCATTCGCCGGAGACACGGCGGAGACAAGCCGGCGATGCAGTGGTGGAGGGGCTTGGGTGAGTAGTAGAAGCCGTGAGAGGCAGATCTGGCTGGACAAAAGGGAGCAGTGGAGGCAGTGGAGCTCGGATCTCGCCGGACGGGAGGGAGGAGCGGAGCGTGGGGGTCATGTTGATGTGCTGGGCGTCGTCAATTCCTGCCTTAGGTCGCCGGGATCGGGCGCCGGATGTGGCGGCGGTGGCAAGGGAGGAGCAGAGCGCTAGGGTTCGCGCGCGAGAGGGAGGAGGGCCCGAGGACTTGGGTGGGGTTTGCTGCGGTGGGTTGGATGGATGGATGGATGGACGGATGGATAGACGTATCGATGGATGTATGGATGGACAGATGTTTGCCATGTCATCGATCCATGCCCAACTGATTCCACCAATCAGAATTAAGCTTATGTAATTTTGTTTTTTAACTTTTGTTTCTCATATTTTTTACCCACTTATTCCGGGTAAACATTCAACATATTACCCTCTTATAGTTTGTTAAAATGACCGAATATTGTGCACATGTGTGTATCTTGGGATGACAAACAATGTTGCCAAAGGGAATTCACATTTTCTTTGCACAAAAAATCATTTTCTATTTTCGGAGTGCCAAAATTCGGTTTTTTGTGAAGAACCTACCAAATCTTTGTTGCAATTTTTTTTTGTGATATCATATTTTGCACAAGTTTGCATCTTGGAATGACAAACTATGTTGCCTAAGGAAGTTTTCATTTTCTTTGCATGAAAATTTCATTTTTCATTTTTTGAGTGCCCAAAATGAGTTTTTTTGTGAAGAACCTACCAAATATTTGTTGCAAAATGGGACCAAATCATTTTTCTAGAATATTAGGTCATATTTAATGTACAATTGACCAAATGGTTGGGAGTCAAATGCTTTTGATCCACCTCTGGTGGAAAAGACAAATTTCCGCCAATTCGG
Source organism: Elymus sibiricus (assembly GCA_039707655.1). NCBI lineage: Eukaryota > Viridiplantae > Streptophyta > Magnoliopsida > Poales > Poaceae > Elymus > Elymus sibiricus. The sequence continues at coordinate 322,708,352 of CM077674.1, read as the reverse complement.
TAGGAAGCGGGTCAAATTTGAACTACAGCTGCCTCATAGTTTGCTCTTTATTTTTTCCAAAAATCATTTCTAGGTACATAAGTATCTATTTAATAACAGAAATTCCAAAAGTTTTGCAAGATTCAACCCCTAGCTACGAACGGTCATGCCCGCCGTTTTGACCGCATTTTGAAACGGGCATAAGAAATTAAAAAAATTAAAAAATGGGAAACCTTCGCATTGTGCCATTATATGTGACCAAGTTTCCAGAAAAAATAACAAACTTGGACTACGGCAAATGTCTTAAAAAAGTGTTCTCAGAAACGAGCTATCATGTATGAAGATCCATGGCTTTCAAGGCAAATGGCCAATGTTATGGCAACATTCATGTTATAGTTTGTTCAAATGATATCATATTTTTACACAAGTTTGCATTTTGGAATGACAAACAATGGTGCCTAAGGAAGTTTTCATTTTCTTTGCACGAAAAATCCATTTTTCATTTTTCGAGTGCCCAAAATGAGTTTTTTTAAGGACCTACCAAATATTTGTTGCAAAATTGGACACAATAATTTTCTAAAATATTAGGCCATATTTAATGTACAATTGACCAAATGGTTGGGTGTCAAAAGCTTTTGATCCACCTCTCATGAAAAAGACAAATTTCCGCCGATTCAGTAGGAAGCGGGTCAAATTTGAACTACAGCTGCCTCATAGTTTGCTCTTTATTTTTTCCAAAAATCATTTCTAGGTATATAAGTATCTATTTCATTAGAGATAATCCAAAAGTTTTGCAAGATTCAACCCCTAGCTACGAACGGTCATGCCCGCCGTTTTGACCGCATTTTGAAACGGACACAAGAAATTCAAAAAAAATCAAAAAAATTGAAAACCTTCGCATTGTGTCATCATATGTGACCTAGTTTCCAGGAAAAATAACAAACTTGGACTACGGCAAATGTCTTAAAAAAGTGTTCTCAGAAACGAGCTATCATGTATGAAGATTCATGGCTTTCAAGGCAAATGGCCAATGTTATGGCAACATTCATGGCATAGTTTGTTCAAATGACATCATATTTTGCACAAGTTTGCATCTTGGAATGACAAACAATGTTGCCTAAGAAAGTTTTAACTTTCTTTGCACAAAAATTTCATTTTCCATTTTTTGAGTGCCCAGAATGAGTTTTTTTGTGAAGGACCTACCAAATATTTGTTGCAAAATTGGACCAAATAAATTTTCTAAAATACTAGGCAATATTTAATGTATAATTAACCAAATGGTTGGGTGTCAAAAGCTTTTGATCCACCTCTCGTGAAAAAGACAAATTTCTGCCGATTCAGTAGGAAGCGGGTCAAATTTGAACTATAGATGCCTCATAGTTTGCTCTTTATTTTTTTCCAAAAATCATTTCTAGGTACATAAGTATCTATTTAATAAGAGAAACTCCAAAAGTTTTGCAAGATTCAACCCCTAGCTACGAACGGTCATGCCCGTCATTTTGACCGCATTTTGAAACGGGCATAAGAAATTCAAAAAAAAATCAAAAAAAATGAAAATCTTCACATTGTGTCATTATATGTGATCTAGTTTCTAGGAAAAATAACAAACTTGGACTACAGCAAATGTCTTAAGAAAGTGTTCTCAGAAATGAGCTATCATTCATGAAGATCCATGGCTTCCAAGGCAAATGATCAATCTTATGGCTACATTCATGGCATAGTTTGTTCAAATGATCTCATATTGTGCACAAGGGTGCATATTGGAATGACAAACAATGTTGCCTATGGAAGTTTTCACTTTCTTTGCACGAAAATTTCATTTTCCATTTTTCGAGTGCCCAAAATGAGTTTTTTTGTGAAGGACCTACCATATATTTGTTGCAAAATTGGACCAAATCAATTTTCTAAAATATTAGGCCATATTTAATGTACAATCGACCAAATGGTTGCGTGTCAAAAGCTTTGATCCACCTCTCGTGAAAAAGACAAATTTCCGCCGATTCAGTAGGAAGCGGGTCAAATTTGAACTGCAGCTGCCTTATAGTTTGCGCTTTATTTTTTCCAAAAATCATTTATAGGTACATAAGTATCTATGTAATCAGAGAAACACCAAAAGTTTTTTAAGATTCAACCACTAGCTTGGAACGGTCATGCCCGCCGTTTTGACCGCATTTTGAAATGGGCATGAAAAATTCAAAAAAAATCAAAAAATTGGAAAACCTTCGCATTGTGTCATTATATGTGACCAAGTTACCAGGAAAAATAATAAACTTGTAATACAGCAATTGTTTAAAAAAAGTGTTCTCAGAAATGAGCTGTCATGTGTGAAGATTCATGGCTTTCAAGCCAAATGATCAATCTTATGGCCACATTCATGGCATAGTTTGTTCAAATGATCTCATATTGTGCACAAGGGTGCATCTTGGAATGGCAAACAATGTTGCCTAAGGAAATTTTCATTTTCTTTGGACGAAAATTTCATTTTCCATTTTTCGAGTGCCCAAAATGAGTTTTTTTGTGAAGGACCTACCATATATTTGTTGCAAAATTGGACCAAATCAATTTTCTAAAATATTAGGCCATATTTAATATACAATTTACCAAATGGTTGCGTGTCAAAAGCTTTGATCCACCTCTCGTGGAAAAGACAAATTTCCGCCGATTCAGTAAGAAGTGGGTCAAATTTGAACTGCAGCTGCCTTATAGTTTGCTCTTTATTTTTTCCAAAAATCATTTATAGGTACATAAGTATCTATTTAATCAGAGATACATGGTGTGGTGGCGAGACGTCGAGGTTTGGACGGTGGTCGAGGGCGCCAACTCCAGAGCGCGTAAACTGGCATGCCAGCTGCGTGGTCACCGCGTGACCGTGGCGTTGCCACGCGTTCTGGGCGGCCTAGGCATGTCTGGTGGGTTGGGAACTCCCCCGGTAGGTGTTAGGAAGAAGAATACAACAGAAGAATCTCGCGAGGAGACTGAACTAAGCTCAAACATGAATTAGCAGCCAAGTGTTTGATTAGCGGTGGGGGCAATTCACATGGCCAATGGGCCTGAGTTTTGACTGAGGATGATCATCTACTAAGGAGACTGTCTTGGCAAATTTGCAGCTCAAATGGAGGAGCCTAGGTGGCACTTGCTTTGCAAAGTACCACACTGGACAGAAATATGGATGTTGAAACTGGGCTCAAATGAATGAATGGATTGAGCTGAAATTTGGTGGAGGATGGTCATTTGGGCATAGGAAAGCACTGTGAAAATTTGATACCATTTGGACATGCCAAAGTGGTACTTCCTTCACAATGCTCTTCTCTGGACAGAAACTTGGGAAAATTAGTGAGAGAAATTGGCTAAATGAAATGAGCTCAAATTTGGTGGAGGGAAGTTATATAGGTATGAACATGCCCTGGTAAAGTTTTAGCAATAATTAAGCAATATAAAATATAGTTGCTTCACAAACTGAAAATATGACCAGAATAAAAGATTGGATGATGAGCTCACATGGATTGCTGGATAGAGCTAAAATTTTGTGGAGAGTGATGATTTGAGTATATGGAAGATTTGGAAAAATCTCAGATCATTTGGATAAACCTAGCTAGTACTTCCTTCACAAAGCTTCTCTCTGGATAGAAACTTTGGAAATTTTCTGAGGAAGATTTACTAGGAAAATGGATCTGAATATTGGCATGTGGCAATTATTTGGATATCGAAGAGTTCCCAAAAAGTTTGAGGGCAATAGGAGGGGTCTAGATAGCACTTGCTTTGCAATGTGTCAATCTGGACAGAAAATAGAAATTGAAGCTGGACTCACATAGATGATTGGATTGAGCTCTAATTTGGGGGAGGATGATAATTTGGGCATATGAAGGAACTGTAAAATTTTCATACCATTTGGATAAATAAAAATGGTACTTCCTTCACAATGCTCTCCACTGAACAGAAAATTGGGAAAAATATTGAGGGCAATTGGCTAAATTAAATGAGCTAAAATTTGCTGGAGGGAGGTTCTATGGGCATGGTCATGTCTTGGCAAATTTTCAGCAATTATAAAGCAATATAAAATATAGTTTCTTCACAAACTGAAAATATTACCAGAAACAAAGATTGGATGGTGAGCTCACATGGATTGTTAGATGGGGCTCAAATTTTGTGGAGAGATATGATTTGGGCATATAGAATATGTGGCAAAAATTCAGCTCATTAGGATATGCCTAGCTAGTACTTCCTTCACAAAGCTTCTAGCTGAACAGAAAATTTGGAAATTTGCTGAGGAAGATTTACTAGGAAAATGGAGCTGGATTTTGTCATGAGGCAATGATTTGGATAGGAAAGAGTGCCCAAAAATTTTGAGGGCAATCAAGAAAATATAAATAACACTTCTTTCACAAAGTGTTGTTCTGAACATAATGAAAATGAATATTCCTGAATTATTTTTGAACTAGGCAAGGAAGGTTTTTGACATATTTGAGGAAGATATTATCCAAATAATTTATGAGAATTTTTTGGGAATTTTGGGAATGATAGAAATGTAGGCTGCTTCACAACCTATGGCAAAAATTGACACATGAACATGACACATAGGCAAAAATTGACACATGGACATAACACATAGGCAAAACTGATGAGGTGGCACCTAGTCATAGCAATGCACCACAATTTACAAGGCTATGACCATCTATATTGGTCGTGATCAGCTAGAAATAAGGCAGCGGACCAGTGCTGTCTGCTTTATGACCATTTCGTGTAAGGAAATTACGACCTTTCTGACCAAAATTGTCGTTATGGTTTAGGGTTTGGAGCCCCTCGAACAGCTTATGACCAATTGGTCTCAAATGGTCGTAGATTTATGACCAATTCTTCCAGGGTCACTGAAAGAAGGTCACAAGTTGACATATTTCTTGTAGTGTATCGCCGCCGCTGCCGGCCATGCCTCGACCTCAATCTCTAGGAATCATCGTACGTCCGTGGTAATGGTAGATGATGGAACAGTGCACGTGCCGTGTCACGATCACCATGAACTGCATGTCCGGCTACATATAGTGGAAAAACGAATGCCAGCTTGGAGACTATGGTGAGATGGACACGCAAGAATAAATGTGAGAGAATATGATCCCTTCCCTCCATGATGTATGCTTACATACATACAAATATATACGTAGCTTCACTAGTAGAAAACAGGGAATTAGTCCCGGTTCGTAAGGGCCTTTAGTCCCGGTTCTGCAACCGGGACTACGCAATCGGGACTAAAGGCCCCCACTTTTAGTCCCGGTCATGTTACGAACCAGGACTAAAGGGGCTCCACGTGGCCGCTGTGGGGCGCCCAGGCAGGAGGACCTATAGTCCCGGTTGGTAACACCGACCGGGACTAAAAGGCATCCACGCGTCAGCACCTGCCAAGCGCTGGGGTTTTAGTTTTTTTTTTAAATGAGGGGTTTAGGGTTTTGGAGGGTTTAGGGGTTTCATATTGTGTTTCCCCCTTTTCTTTTTGTGTTTACCATTCAATTCTTTTACATTTAGGATTTTCGTTTTTATTTTACGTTTTCCATTCAACTCGGCGCTAGCTACTACATATAGCAATGAAGGAACCATTACACAAATCGTCATGAATATAGAGAGAAGTGACCTCTCTTTCTCCGTGCTTGGTCGAACAACAAGTTTTCGTATATCTATTCGATGCTACTACGTATATTACACGTTCATGCATATATACAATGTAACATCTCTTACGATCCCTAATATCTAATTACCAACATTCACATCCAATTCTCGATGGTATACTCCGGTTTTAGCTATGATCTCTTGAAGGAAGAATCCCGCCAATTCCTCTTGAATTGCTCATATGCGAGCCTTTGGTACGAGATCGTCCCGCATCCGTTGGATCTAATTTAAAGAAGGGGGTCTATATATATATATATATATATATATATATATATATATATATATATATATATATATATATATATATATATATATATATGAATTAAACTCAACACAATTGATGGTAATAAAATAAAATTGTTAATATTGTTTACGTACTTCAAGTTGTTGTAAATTTCTGTCAGTCTCACTGGTCGTCATGCGAATGAACTCGCAAACGATGTATCCACATAAACTAGTCCCCCTTTCCTACCTCAAGCACTTTACGAGAGTAGAGTTCAATCAAAATAATAATCAAGCATGATAATGGTATTGAAATTAACTAGAATCAAAGAGATGCGCGGACCTAGCTAGTACTACTTACCGTGAGTTGTCGAAATTGCAGCTCCTCTTTCCATTCACCCCTAGCCTTCTTGGTGAACCGTTTCCAAACCCTGCCCGGCAAAGAAAATAAATAAAGGAGTTCTTAATTACTTGATATCAGGAAATGAACGAAAGTTGCCGATATAGTGCGATAATGATTGAAATTACCTCTGGAGCATATCACGCAGGTCCGCCCACATCTTAGGGTATTTACGTAGCGAGTCCATGACAAGTACGCTTCCTGAGTCAACCCGAATGACTAGCAGAATAAAGTGGAACCTACGCACGCAGCATAACTCATCAATTACACTTTAAGGCTTTAATTCCCGCAATGATATAGTTGCTCCCTTGCTTTGAGGCTTCCAAGTACCAGTCATGCAATCTTCGCATCATCGTTGGTAGATGCGGGAGCTCCTCAGGTCTGACGAGAGGCTTCCCGTGCTCGAATTTAAAGGCTAACTCAGACATTTCGAACTGTACCTCATCGCCTAAGTAATCACCAAGAGTGAAACCAGGATCAGCGGCCGCTACCCCCGGATCATTAGCGCTATCGATAAACACATTGAGCGGGGGGCACGATTGGTTTTTCTGTTCGCCGAGCTGGGGAATTGTTTTCCCCCTTGCACTACTGCTACTTCTCGACCGCTGCTGTGGATCTCTATATGACTTTACAATAGAGCGGTCATAGTTTGATAGCAGCGGAGGCGGCGGTGGTTTTGTAAGGTTTTCCAGCAAGCGCCTCGCTTTTACCGGATCTATTTTCTCCGTTGGATCTGGACGGGTCGGTGCAAGCTGGCGTTTCACGTCGGCAGCCACGAACTCCTTGGTTTCCTACTCAGTCATGTAATATGGTAACTTGGCAGGAGCCTTCTTGATGCTACCTGCTCTGGATTTCTTCGCTGTTGTACTACTAGCCGCTGGAGCGGCGGCGGATCTTTTCGGCCGGTTCTGAGGCGGCGGAGGAGGCGGAGTCAGCTGACGCAGCGGATTCTGTTGAGGGGCCTCCTCCGGCGGAGTCCGCTGACGCGGCGGAGACAGCTGAGGCGATGGAGTGTGCTGACGCGGCGGAGACGGCTGAGGCAGTGGAGATAGAGCTGGACTATGAGGAGTCTACTGAGGGGCCTCCTTCGGCTGAGTCTGCTGACGCGGCGTCCAGTATGGAAGCACGATGTGTTCCTTTCTCCATAGAATGGTAGTCCTTATGGCATCTCCCAAATGAGTCTCCCCTTCACCTGTAGGGTACTCAAGCTCCAGCTACTCAAATCCGTTGGTAACTTCATCCACCCCGACAACAGCATAGCCATCTGGAATCGGAGAGCAATGGTAAGTTCCATCAGGTACACGAGGTAAGGCATAGCCGACCGCCACCTTCAAGGTTATGTTCATGCATTTCGCATGTAGATCACAATGTTCCCTCTCCGTGATATCATCCACGGGGTAGCGATCAGGAGCCGTGATATCATCTATGGGCGGCCGAACGAGCTGCGTGGAAGCCATGCTGCTTTTCCGCTGAGATGGTGGGGTAGCTCCGTGGGAAGTATCGAATGAAGGATCTTCGTGCCACTGAGATGCCGGTAGCTCGCTGGCTGTTAAGTGCCTCTATTCGCTTCTCCTGCAACGCTAATCTTTCTTCTACCTTCTACAGCTGGTCTGCATCCTCTTTCTTCTTTCTCCCTCGGCTTCTATAAGTGTCTCTACTGTCGGGAAACCCAACATTCCACGGAACAGAGCCTGATGTGCCTCGTGTTCGTCCAGGGTGTTCAGGATTCCCGAGGGCGCGTGACAGCTCGTCCTTCTCTCTGTCGGGATGGAACTTCCCTTCATGCACGGCCTGGATTGCATCCTGAATGTTTTTGACGGGTGTTGCAAGTTGAGCTTTCGTATAAACACACTTCCCTGTTTCTGGGTACAAAGTTCCCCCATGCCCGAAGAACCAAGTCCTTGCCCGTTCGGGCCAGTTCAATGTCTCTGGATGGATCCCTTTATCAAGCAGGTCGTTCTCAGCTTCGTCCCACGTATGCCGGGCAACCTTGTAGCCACCTAACCCCGTAACATGGTGATATTCCTTCTTTGCAGCATTTTACTTATTTATCAGTGACCTTTTCTTACCTTTCTCCGATGTCTTGTACGCCACAAATGCAGGCCAGTGATCTTTCATCTTCTCATATTGACCGGTGAATATTGGAGTCTTCTCTTTCAGGACAAACTTTTCGTGCAATCTTTTCTTCCAGCTCTTGAATTGTTCGGCCATCTTCTTAAGAGCCCACGCCTTGACTTTTCGCTCTACAACATTGCTATTTGGATCCACCTCTGGCGGTAGGCTGAAATTTGTCATGAGCGTATTCAAAAGCTCATCTTTGGATCTATCGTCGACATAAGAAACTCCATCGTTCGCCGTTGGATTATTCCATTCTTGAATGCTGATCGGGATGCTGTCCCTAACAACAACTCCGCACTGACTTATAAATTGGTCTGCGGTCCGCTTGGGAGCAGTCGGTTTGCCATCTGCAGCGATTTCTTCGATCGTGAACTTTTCATTCTCGCCCAACCTTTTCTTCGGGCCTTGTCTCTTTATAGAAGGTTGGCTCGATCCGGAGGGCTAAAAGAAGAAAGAAGCGTTAATATATGTACATACAAATCAATTAATGCATCTAGTCAGCAGGCTTAATTAATATACCTCGCCGGACTTTGCAACAGTTAAGGCTCCAACACCGCCGGAGCCGTCATCTTCTCCCTCCATTCGATCACCGGAGCCATCATCCTCTCTTCCCTCACCATCGGAGTCGTTGAGAAACTGTGAGGTGCTATCATCACCTCCGTCGCGGATTATATCCCCCAACATCTCTTCTTGTTCTAAGTCTCTGTCGTGTTCCATAGTTTCTGCAAATATTACAACATGGCAATATACAACCATGAGAGATAAGCTGTTTTTCAGACTTAATGAAATCTGGGAATGCAAAACAGTAACATTATGATGACAACTTGAGAGCAAGATTGACTCATGCTACAACAACTTTACATGGCAACCAAGGGCATGGCATCAAAGTACACATTACATAGACCAAATCACAAGAAGGAATCATATGCATATGAGCAATGGATTAGTGGCAAACATCATGCAAAGTTGACAAGTTTTATAACAGTCTATTTCAGACTTAGCAGTTTTTCAGCAAGTGTAAAACAAATTCACATAATATCACTAATACATCTCGAATAATCCAGTTAATGCAATAATATTATCATATAATATCACTAATACATCTCGAATAATCCAGTTAATGCAACAATAATATCACATAATATCACTAAACATCTCGCCCAATCAAACTGGACGTCGACTCCCGGTTCCTGAGCCGTGGGCGGTGAACACCCAAAGAGAAGGAACCATCACAGGATCATAGCTCGAGTGAGATCCCTGAAGAAACTGCCAGGTATTGGAGAAGCTATCGTCCAACGCAACCATGTAGCGACGGACGTGCTTGTCCTCCTCCCTAACACGGCGACGTACCACCCTCTCGGGGGCCGGCTCCCTCTGCACCGATAGTGGCCCACGCGACCGCCACCAAAGAAGCTCCGGGTCGACGACGAGACCCCGATTCCTCACCAAGCTGCGCGCCCCGGAAGGTAGCACCTCCCAGTGCCAGCCGACGGAGCCCAGTCCCGGACATGGCGCCTCTCAAACTGGTTGTCGCCACCGAGTCGACGACGAGGATGCGGGCCGGGCATCGTCGCCGAGAACAAATTCCTATGAAAACAAATACACGATTTCTATATATTTCTTTTTTTCTCTCACCACATGTCTATATTTTTTATACACCTATCAAATACACGATTCACATTTTTGAAATCTAGTGACAAACAAAAAGAAGAGGAGGTGAAGGGGGATTCGTAGCTCACCCTCGGCTGTAGAGGAAGTAGTTGATCAGCGGAGGGAAGATCGGGGACCAACAGCTCCGACGTCGATAAACACTCCTCGGAGATGCAACACCACAAATTTGTAAATTGTACCGATTTAAAAGTTTAGACCATCACATATCATATACTCCCTCCGTCCGGAAATACTTGTCACCGAAATGGATAAAATGGATGTATCTAGAACTATAATACATCTAGATACATCCATTTCTCGGACAAGTATTTCCGGACGGAGGGAGTAGCTTTTAACAACATCTCAAATTGCAAAATAAGCTTCATCATCAATTATTCATGTCGATCGTCGGGGACGACTCCTTCGGCAAAATTGCACAAAATAATTTAAAACTATTACAAATAGCAAAGAAAAGACTAAAACAAAACTATAAGTAAAACAGTACTGTTTTGCCTCAAACCCTAATTTAAATATGAGTACGAAATATTTTCATAATAAAATTTGCCCAAAAACAATTCTTTTAATGGCATTTTCAAGCTCTGAAATGCTTCTGTTGTATTGAAACTAATTCAAATAAATTTTATAAAATTGCCACAAAAATTTGGGAGACCCTCTTAGGCCTATAGTTTACTTTTATGCAAAAATCCATCCAAGTCTTTTGAAAATTTTGACCATAGCACCATCTTTTCAAATCTGGTCCAGACCCAGCTTTTAACTACAGCCCATTAAATAATGCTCAAAAAATTCTCAAAATTTTCCACCTTATAGTCCTTCCTAGTAAACCCTTAAGTCCAGAAGATTAGCCCCAATTGCATCTCTTAAGTTCATCAAATTATTCCCTCTAGTTTTGGTTCAGAACTGAAATCCAACAAAACTTTCACTTGCAAGTTTCTTCTTTGGTCCATCCAACCCTACCATCATCTTTATCATCTAATGAAGCATCATCCTGGTAATTTTCACAGCCAACAAAATCTCCTAGGTAGTCCTAGCATTCTGTCAAACACCTTGTGGGCATGACAGAAACTTGGCATCTCTCTAGATTGCATTTGGCACTTGCCCCTCTTGCCAAACCATCATGTCCAGCATCCCTAGGAACTAGTAAGCAACCATCCTGCTAATTTATAGCTCATTTGGGTCCCCCTAGTTGCCATTGGCATTTTGTCGAATGCACTGTGTGCATGCTCTGGGCATGGCCAGAGCACCCGCGTTGCACCGTCGACACCCAAGCCCTGTTGCTCCTCTGCCATGGCTCACCGACCGGGCGGCGTCGGGGTCGGCGTCGGCGTCGGCGGCGGCCAGCAGGGGGGATAGGAGGAGGAGGGGATCGGGGCGGTGCTCACAGCGAGGAGGCGAGGAGCGGGGGCGTCGGGGCAGGGCGTCGGCGAGGGCGTCGCGGAAGCCTGGCGGCGGCGTGCGGTGGTTCGGCGTTGGTCCAGAGGCGCGCGCGAGAGAAAGAAGATTGGGAAGGAAGAAGGCCGGGGCGCGCGGTTAATATACCTCGAGCTTTAGTCCCGGTTGGTGGCTCCAACCGGGACTAAAGGCCTACCTTTAGTCCCGGTCGGAGGCACCAACCGGGACTAAAGCTCGTTTTTGGCAGCCAAATGGGCGCGAAAGGTCAGGCCTTTAGTCCCGGTTGGTGCCACCAACCGGGACTAACCTGGATTTTTAAAGCTTTTAAATGGTGTTTTAATCAAAATAGATTATGTTTTTTTTAGTTTTATACCTTTTTCCTTTGTTTTAATTATTTTAGTTTATGTTTTCTTGTTATTCTTTAGCCAAATTATATTATGTTTCGGTTAGTCAACATGAGGATATTTTAAATAGGTGTTTTAAAATTATTTTAATGTTTTGATTTAATTCTTTTTGCTATTAAAGTTTTTAACAAAAAATACTTTATGAAAATTTTAGTTGGATAAATTTTATATAATTTTAAGTTAATATTATTTTGATCATAACTAGAGTTTTATAAAAACTTTTTAGTTGATTCTTTTTGCTATTGAAGAATATTATAAAATACTTTTTGTTAACCTAATAATGTTATATTTTCTTTGATGTTAAGTTATTAGTTTAGTATTTTGTTTTGTTTTCTATTTGCTTTTTCTTATTGTTTTCTTTATTGCTTTATTCATTGATTGTATTTTGATTGCTAGAATGATTGCTAGAGTGAATGCTTATATGAATGCAATGTTTGATTATATAGATTTTCATCAAATAGTGACAAAAAGTTCTATCAAGTTATTTTTCATAGGTACCATTGCCGCAACATTTCGCATTGATAGGCCAGCATCAGGTGGTGGTTTGTCAATATGTTTTTGAAAATATGACACAAGGCGATCAATGCTGTCAAAATCTTTCTTCCGGAATCTAAAGCCCAACGTACTCATGATGTGGGTTTGTACTCCTGATGTAAGATAATATAAAGGTGCCTGGATGTTCATGAGATATGCCTACATATTTGTACAAGGAAAGAAACATACATTTACCAAAAATTAAAACAGATGCCAATCTTGCCAGTTAATACATCGCCTTCATGTAACTGTAGTGATTCTAGATCAAAGCCATCATCAGAATAGTTGTGGAGCATAACTATGTCCTTAGTTTCACCAGAAAGCAACCAGAACTCCTCTCATCTGGACTTGGCTCAGCATAAGGGGTCCTCCGATCAGAGAAACCACACAGTAGGGGTGGAATCTTGCAAAACTTGGGATTTTCCAGCTATAAGTCCAGAAACTCACTAGAGAGAAAGTCTTCACTTTTTCTTCGCGTGTGTCCCTTGCTTATTGCGCCGTAACCATGGATAATCTTCATCATTTAACAGGATGCTTGGGTCAGTCTTCACTGTGAAGGGAGGAATTTCATCAAACTTTTCATAATCTTCCGACTTGTCTGTCTTGTCCTCCACTCCCACGATGTTTCTTTTCCCTGAAAGAACTATGTGGCGCTTTGGCTCATCGTATGATGTATTCGCTTCCTTATCTCTTCTTCTTCTCGGTTTGGTAGACATGTCCTTCACATAGAAAACCTGCGCCACATCATTGGCTAGGACGAATGGTTCGTCTGTGTACCCAAGATTGTTGAGATCCACTGTTGTCATTCCGTACTGCGGGTCTACCATTACCCCGCCTCCTGTCAGATTGACCCATTTGCACCGGAACAAAGGGACCTTAAAATCACGTCCATAGTCAAGTTCCCATATCTCCTCTATGTAACCATAATATGTGTCCTTTTCCCTATTGGTGTTTGCTGCATCAAAGCGGACACCACTGTTTTGGTTGGTGCTCTTTTTATCTTGGACGATCGTGTAAAATGTATTCCCATTTATCTCGTACCCTTGGAAAGTCAATACAGTCGAAGATGGTGTCCTGGCCAACAAGTACAGCTCATCTCCAACAGCGTTGTCATTCATGAGATGTGTTTGCAACCAACCGCCAAAAGTCGCCATGTGTGTACGTTTAATCCAGGGGTCAGACTGCTCCGGGTTCTTGGAGCGTACAATATCCATGTGTTCCTCGATATACGGGGCCACCAAGGTAGAACTTTGTAGAACTGTGTAGTGTGCTTGAGTGAAAGAATGCCCATCCCTACATATTATTGCTTTCAGTCCTAGCGTGCCTTTTCCACTCAGTCTCTCCTCATGCCGCGATTGAGGAACACCAATAGGATTAAGGTCAAGAATAAAGTCAACAAAACTCAATAACCTCATTTGTTTCATGGCCCTTGGAGATGCTTCCTTCTGGCATAGCACGGTTATGAACATATTTCTTTAAGACTTCCATGAACCTCTCAAAGGGGAACATATTGTGTAGAAATACAGGACCCAGAATGGCAATCTCTTCGACTAGGTGAATTAGGACGTGCGTCATAATATTGAAGAAGGATGGTGGGAACACCAACTCGAAACTGACAAGACATTGGACCAAATCACTCTGTAACCTTGGTAGGATTTCTGGATCGATTACCTTCTGAGAAATTGCATTGAGGAATGCACATAGCTTCATAATGGCTAATCGAACATTTTCTGGTAGAAGCCCCCTCAATGCAACCGGGAGCAATTGCGTCACAATCACGTGGCAGTCATGAGACTTTAGGTTTTGGAATTTTTTCTCTGCCATATTTATTATTCCCTTTATATTCGACGAGAAGCCAGACGGGACCTTGATACTGAGCAGGCATTCAAAAAAGATTTCCTTCTCTGCTTTGGTAAGAGCGTAGCTGGCAGGACCTTGATACTGCTTTGGATGCATGCCGTCTTTTTCGTGAATACGTTGCTGGTCCTCCCGTGCCTCCGGTGTATCTTTTGTCTTACCATACACGCCCAAGAAGCCTAGCAGGTTCATGCAAAGATTCTTCGTCACGTGCATCACATCGATTGCAGAGCGGACCTCCAAGACTTTCCAATAGGGTAGCTCCCAAAATATAGATTTCTTCTTCCACATGGGTGCGTGTCCGTCAGCGTCATTCGGAACAGATTGTCCGCCAGGACCCTTTCCAAAGATTGCTTTTAAATCCTTGACCATATCAAATATATCATCACCAGTATGATGGACAGGCTTCTTCCGGTGATCTGCCTCACCTTTGAAATGGTTGCCTTTCTTTCTTAAGGGATGCCTGCTCGAAAGAAATCGACGATGTCCCAGGTACACATTCTTCTTACATTTGTCCAAATATATACTTTCAGTCTCATCTAAACAGTCCGTGCATGCATTGTATCCCTTGTTTGTCTGTCCTGAAAGGTTACTAAGAGCAGGCCAATCATTGATGGTTACAAACAGCAACGCTCGTAGGTCAAATTCCTGCTGTTTGTGCTCATCCCACACACGTACACCTTTGATATCTCACAACTGTAAAAGTTCTTCAACTAATGGCCTTAGGTACACATCAATGTCGTTGCCAGGTTGCTTAGGGACTTGGATGAGCACTGGCATCATAATGAACTTCCGCTTCATGCACAACCAAGGAGGAAGGTTATAGATACATAGAGTGACAGGCCAGGTGCTATGATTGCTGCTCTGCTCCCCAAAAGGATTAATGCCATCTGCACTTATACCAAACCATAAGTTCCTTGCGTCATCTGCAAACTCCGGCCACTTTCTCTCGATTTTTTCCACTGCGACCCATCAGCGGGTACTCTCAACATCCCGTCTTTCTTACGGTCTTCTTTGTGCCATCGCAACAACTTGGCATGCTCTTTGTTTCTGAACAGAAGTTTCAACCGTGGTATTATAGGAGCATACCACATCACCTTGGCAGGAACCCTCTTCCTGGGTGCTCGCCCTCAACATCACCAGCGTCATCTCGTCTGATCTTATACCGCAATGCACCGCATACCGGGCATGCATTCAAATTCTCGTACTCCTCACCGCGGTAGAGGATGCAGTCATTAGGGCATGCATGTATCTTCTGCACCTCTAATCCTAGAGGGCAGAGTACCTTCTTTGCTTCGTACGTACTGTCAGGCAATTCGTTATCCTTTGGAAGCTTCTTCTTCATTATTTTCAGTAACTTCTCAAATCCCTTGTCAGATAAACCATTCTCTGCCTTCCATTGCAGCAATTCCAGTGTGGTACCGAGCTTTGTGTTGCCATCTTCGCAATTTGGGTACAACCGTTTTTTGTGATCCTCTAACATGCGATCGAACTTTAACTTCTCCCTTTCACTTTCGCATTCTCTCTATGCATCAACAATGACCTGGCGAAGATCATCAGCAGGCACATCTGGTGCCTCTTGATCTTGAGCTTCCTCCGTTGCAGTATCACCGTATTCAGGGAACATAGGATAGTTGTCATCATCCTCTTCTTCTTCATTGTCTTTCATCATAACCCCTCTTTCTCCGTGCTTGGTCCAACAATTATAGTGGGGCATGAAACCCTTCTTAAGCAGGTGGAAGTGAAGGGTTTTCGAGGAAGAGTAATCCTTCGTATTCTCACAGACAATACATGGACAATACATAAAACCATTCTGACTGTTTGCCTCAGCCACATCGATAAAATTATGCAGGCCCGTAATGTACTCGGAAGTGCGTCGGTCACCGTACATCCATTGCCGGTTCATCTGCATTATATAATTAAGTATATCAAAAACCATTACAGAATATCATGAATAGAGAAATGACCAAATTAATACAAGTTCATCATCACATTAAAACCAAAGTACAGTAGTGATCAAATGTTATTACTGCAAAAATAAATACATAAAGTTCATACATAGTTCTCATAAAACAACATACAACTATGTAAAACATTTAAATGCAACAACAAATGCGATCAAAATCGCAACTAAGGTAACAATTGATCCAACAGCATAATGATACCAAGCCTATTTATCAATGGCATATTTTCTAATCTTTCTAATCTTCAAGCGCATTGCATCCATCTGGATCTTGTGTAGATCGACGACATCGGCAACACGCAACTCCAATTTCAACTTCCCTTCTTCAATTCTTTTCAATTTTTCTTTCAAATAATTGTTTTCTTTTTCAACTAAATTTAACCTCTCGACAAGAGGGTCGGTTGGAATTTCTGGTTCACATACCTCCTAGATAAAAACATCTATGTTAAGTTGGTCGGCATAATTGTCATAAACACTAAATGAAACAAATAGTTATAAAAGATAATATACCACATCCGAATCATAGACCGGACGAGAGCCGACGGGGGCGGATACCAAAACCATGGCACTATATAATAACAAACAATAATACAAGTAAGAAAATTATACAAGTAGCTATCTAAATCATACAAGTAAGAATTTTTTCTTTAAAAAAAAGATAAGAACAAGAGGCTCACCACGATGGTGCCGGCGACGAGATCGGCGCGGGCGATCGACGGCGGTGAGGACGGGGACGGGGACGGGACAACACCCTACACATGTGCAAACTAACAAGTTAATTTGAGCTCAAATTATGCATCTAAATCAAATAAACTCCCACATACACTCCTCCACTAAAACCCACAAACCACTCTACGTCTAGAGCATATGAAATGAGCTAAACTAGCAGTGAGAGATAAAAGGATGAAGTTGCTAACCTTTTAGAACACTTGGATAGTTGGTGCACCGCCAAATCTAGACAAATCTTGGGGAAAATGAAGCTTGGAGGTCGAGCTTGGAGGAAGAACAGAGAAGAAAACTTAAGTGTGCCTCGAGCATTTCATCGAACACCTCATGTGCATAAGAAGTGAGAACAGAGTAGCGCACACACCCCTCACCTTCTACGGCCAAAAAACAGAGGAGAGGGCGGCCAGGGGCGAGGATATATATAGGCATCTTTTTAGTCCTGGTTGGAGACACCAACCGGGACTAAAGGGGTTGCGCCAGGAGCGAGGCCCTTTAGTCCCGGTTGGTGTCTGGAACCGGGACTAAAGGTCCCAGTCGAACCGGGACTGATGCCTGCCGAGGCCCGGCCGGCGTTCTAGCCGCTCGAACCGGGACTGATGCTCACATTAGTCCCGATTCGTAACATGACCGGGACTATTGGTCTGATCTGGCCAGAACCAAAGTCCTGTTTTCTACTAGTGCTTCCGTTATTGATAAAGATGACGCGGGGAAAAGTGAACAGAATGCTAATTCTTTGCTTTACTTGTACATGCAGATCATACGAGATTCATTCATCGTTTCTGTGCATGCAGTGCCAACTTTGTTATTCCAATTAGGTTACATACATCTCAATTAGCGAGCGGCGTTATGCCGGACGAGCTCGCCTGCTCATGCTCCTGGTATGCAGGCGAATGGAACAACGTCGCGTGGCAGGTTGGAAATGCAGATTTCGTATTAGAGCAAGTACAATAAGCTTATGTAAGCGGGCTATAAGAGTTAAAATATTATATTTCTGCTAACATGGAGGGGAGAGAAGAGGAGAGAAAGAGGAGCCGGCTACAGAATAAGAGCCAGCTGCAACACGTGCTCCTAGGCACTATGTGAGAGTGGGACGTGGGCCATGCATTAATGAAGTAGTACATCTTTACATCTAACTATTGTACATGCCGGCTATAACTTTGGTTATAGATAACATGTCATCAGCATAGTCATCAACTGGCTGTACTATTAACCATGCTCTTAGCGCAGGAAACGGCGGACATACCGTAGTGGGACCGTATGCTCGGCCTGACGGAACGATGCATTGACGTGAACGAATTCCACCATGATGTATGGGTGCACTGGTGGTACAGGTCCTACAGAACAAGGTGTGCCATTCACGAATCACGGTGTTAGTCCAACAAGTGGCGGGGCCGTTTAATACGACACCACGGGTTGACTGGACTTTTTTCTGTATCCCCTCCCTCTAATGCATGACTTAGTTACATTTTTTTTGATAGCTTGCCGCCTCGTAGTTAATTACATTTGGTGCATGAACTTGCACTCTATGAATAGATTCATACATACATTTGAAAAATAACACAACCCAACCCTACAACTTGTATTTCGAGTATGTTTGACTACATTTCCGTTGTTTCCGTCTACTAGTTACTCTCGATCCGACAACTTCAGAGAACCCAGTTGGCCCGAAAGTGCCACGTTTTGAAGCAAAATGGCTTAAAGATGCAAGGTTCCAGGAAACTGTCGAAGAAGCCTGGGCAGAGGCAAATGATACTTCTCATATTGGTAGTTTGGCGGATAAACTTGCTTTTATTCACCCTCGTCTGCATCGCTGGGACAAAACGGTTCTGAAGAGTTCAAAGAAAAGAATGCGAGGGGTTCAGATAGAGCTTGAAAGAATAACGAGACAGGAGATGTCTGACGAGAACTTGGCTCGACAGAGGGAGTTAGCACTGGAAGTAGAAAAGTTATTGGAAGAAGAGGAGATGTACTGGGCTCAACGTAGCTGCATCAGCTGGTTACGTTATGGTGACAGAAATACAAATTGCTTCCAAAACTAGGCGTCGGCTAGACGGAAGAAAAATAGAATAGATAAATTACGAGATGAATCAGGTATTTGGAGAGAAACTACTTCTACTCTTAACCCATTCATCTCTGGTTATTTTGCCGGGCTGTTCTCAACAGAAGTAGATGATCCAGACCCGGAGCTTCTTAATAAGGTACAACCGAGGGTTTCTCAAATAATGAATGATGCGCTTGTACATGAGTATACAGCGGAAGAGGTAAAAAAATGCGTTGTTCTCGATAGGTGATTTAAAAGCACCGGGCACTGACGGGTTGCATGCAATATTTTTTTTAAAGTGTTGGCATTTCTTAGGAGAGCAAATCACAATGGAAGTGTTGAATGCGGTCAATAACAAAGTGATTCCAGAGGGATGGAATGATACAGTCATTGTCCTTATTCCTAAGGTGGATAATCCTGAACTTATTTCCCAGTTCCGGCCCATTAGTCTGTGTAATGTGCTTTACAAAATTATTTCAAAGATGATTGCCTTCCGTCTGAAAAGAGTACTTGATGATATTATCTCACCAGTTCAGAATGCTTTTGTTTTGGGCCGGCTAATTACCGACAACATTCTGGTGGCCTATGAGTGTATTCATAAAATAAAAAAATGTAAGAAGGCTAAGACAGGATATTGTGCGGTCAAACTAGACATGCACAAGGCCTATGATCGAGTAGAGTGGTGTTTTCTGGCTAAGATGATGAAAAGGCTTGGATTTCATGACGATTTTGTGAATCTGATCATGGCTTGTGTTGGATCAGTAAGATATAGGGTGAGGTATAATGAACAGGAGACGGATGGTTTTGTGCCCACTAGGGGGCTCCGGCAAGGAGACCCCCTTTCACCATATTTGTTTTTAATATATGCAGAGGGTCTTTCAAGTTTACTAGCTCACAAAGAGGAGGTTCATGGCATTGAGGGGGTAAGGGTGTGCAGAGATGCACCATCAGTTTCACATCTGTTATTTGCCGATGATTCACTAATCCTTATGAAAGTAGATATGACTAATGCAACCTCATTGAGACAAGTACTTGATCAATATTGCGCTAGTTCTGGACAATTGGTGAGTGCAGCAAAATGCAGTATTTTCTTCAGTCCTTGTGTGGATGTGGATCTGAAGGCCAATATATGCCAAATATCATGACAGAGTCTTTATCTGATAGATATCTTGGACTTCCTGCTTTGGTTGGGGCAAATAGGAGTGATATTTTCAGCTACTTAATTGAGAGGGTGATTGCTCGGCTTCAGGGATGGAAGGAGAAATGGTTGTCTTTGGGTGGTAAGGAGATTCTACTAAAAGAAGTGATTCAGTCCTTGCCGGTTTTTGCTATGGGAGTTTTAAAAATACCTAAGAATGTCTGTAAGGAAATCAATGATGCGATGTGTAACACCCCAAAAATTTAACCACATTTTCATTAAGTAAAATTTGGCCAGAAATAATTTTTTTAATTATATTAGGTCTTTTATTAATTTCAAAGTATTTTCTGTTTTCTGTTTTTCAAAATTCTTCCCTCCATATAGGAAATTTTGGGCAAATATTGTGGGCTTTGGTAGTTTTCTTAAATCAATTCTTTTATATTTTAATAACAGTAGGAAGTATTTTCATAATAAAATTTGCCCAAAAATAATTCTTTTAATAGCATTTTCAATACTTGAAATGCTTCTGTTGCACTACAACTATTTTAAATAATTCTTTAAAAATTCCACAAAAATTATGAGGGATCATATGATGCCTATAGATCACTTTTATGCAAAAACCCAACTTGGTCTTTTGAAATTTTTGAGCAAAACATCCTCTTTTTAATTCTGTCCCATTCCTAGGTTATAACTGCAACCTTAATTTTTCTTGCTCCAAAAATTCTGAAATTATTCCCACGTATAGTACTTCCAACCAAACTCTTAAGTCCATAATCTCAGCTCCATTTGCATTTTGGAAGTCCACCAAATAAATCCTCCAAGTTTGGGTCCTGAATTGAAATTCTCCAAAATTTGCACTAGCAAGTTTTGCTTTTTACAGAACCAACCACACCATCATCCTTATCCTCTAAGGAGACACCATCCTAGCAAATTTCACACTCAGCAAAGATCCCTAGGTGGCCCTAGCATTTCATCAAGCAGTTCCTGTGCATGGCAGAAATATGCAACCTCATGAACTTGCACTGGGGATTTGCTTTTCTGGCCAAACTAGCATGTCCATTAGCTCTACCACACCCAAGATCCTAACCCTGGATAGTGGCACTAGGAGCAGAGCCCCCTAGGTAGCGATGGCATTTGGTCGAGCACGTGGTGTGCGTGCTCAGAGGGCGGCCAGAGCGCGTGTAATGCAGCCACTGGCATCGAGCTGCTGCCGCGCCCCTGCTGCTGCCCTCGCTCGCCCTAGTCTTCCGCTAGATCACCCCGTCCACCCTGAGCCCTGCCGACACTCTCCCTTGGCCGCTAGCGCCGACCATCACCGCCCACCGCCGTCATTCATCGCTGCTGTCTCTGCCACGGCTCTGCCAGGACACGCGGCTCGCCCCGAGCCAGCCAGCCCCCCCGGCGTAAATATGGACGGCCACCGCCCTCGCCTAACCACGCCGACCCAACGGTCTCGTCGCCGACCACTATTTGCCATAAATGGCCACCGCCGTAGTCTGTTGCGACAGCAACCCACAGCACCGACCTTCCCCTCCTATAAATGGACCCTCCCGAGCTCGCTGCGCTCTCCACCACCTCCTCTCCTGTGGCACCCCGGCTCAGAGGGACCGGAACGCCCCGTATTCCAGCCCAAAAATGTCTTCTGGAATACGGCACTGCTTGGCATAGAACAAATCAGCTTTATTACAATTGATAAGGTTACAAAGGTCTACTATTACACTAGTTACAATGGCATGGCGACATTACGCCTGCTAAGGTAGTCCTATGCTAGCAGCAGATCAACTCGTAGCAGCGGAACGACGACGACAGTGGTGAACTCCACTCCGCAGGGACTCTGGCAGGGACACGGTCTAGCTCGCATGACCGGAATCCACAACAAGCAAACCATCACAACATCACCTGCAAACTGGCATGATAAGCCAGGTGAGTACTTTGAATGTACTCGCAAGCTCACAACAACCAAAAGCATTAAGGCAACACAACAACATAGCATTAACATGTTAACTTATTACTAACTACTATGAGGTGAAGAAAAATATTACTCTAAGCAATATAGTAAGACTAGAATCTCTGCTGAACCATCATCTTGGGTCACATGGACCACCATATTCTGGGATACATGTCCCAACATATCATCTTGATCACCTCGTAATCAAAACCTCCCTGTGATCACCTCCGGACCACAACACAATCCGATGATCATACTCAAGATCATCTTGATGCCCGCGATGAACTCCTGCCAAACCGGTACTTGCTCGATATGACTATAAATCATAATATGAGGCATAATATAAGTCATTCCGTCATTGTGAGCGTTGATCGAACGGTGTGACCTATAACGAACTGTGTCCATGACCGAGGACGCGGCTATCGATAGTTTGTACACTCTGCAGAGGTTAGTACACTGTACCCACACTACGGAACTCATGACCTCGTGCTCCCATTCGGGTGGACCAACGACGTTCCGACAAAACCAATCTATTGCATGCCACTCTCCCGGCCACTCCCGACAAACTCCCCTTTGGGCTATGTCCTGGGTGGCCCCTGATGTCTCTCGTGACACCCGCCACCACTGTGGCTGCCACCGTCGTGGCCAAACATAAACAGTCTCGTCCCAAACGGGGACACCCGGGTACAACACAACTTGGGCACACAAGGTTACGAACGCCTACCGGGCCAAGGCAGCGCGAGCACATAACCTTCCCTAGTTGGAGGCACCGGCGAGAGGCATGACAATAGACCGAATTAGGGCCTCCCCATCCAGGAAAGTGTGGTTGCACTGGTAAGCTCGATTCGGTGGCACCTGACCAACGAAATGACGGAATTTATCCCTAGGATAAGTTTGGGATACAACTGTCACTCCAATGTTCATATCAACCTGTGATATAAATCATGGCCATATCCATCCAAAATCCAAAGCATAAAGTATCCATAACATTAGTATGAACTCCGAGAGCATACTATTCAATATGACCAAGAATAAGGCATGACTACTTCTATGAGAAATTCCGAAGTAACAAGTCATCTTCCCTTTTCAAAATATAATTCCTAGAGATCCAAGCATCCTCATGGCAGTAACAAACTCACATATATCCAATCAAAAAGCCATGAATAAATCATTTCTAAATAATGCAATATTAATCAAATTTAATTCAAATTAACCATGACATTGCATTGCAATCATGCAAATGGAGGGTGTGGCTTGCCTTGCTCCAAAAGAGAGGGGAAGAGCTCTTGGTCTTCACCAACACACCACAAACACTATGAAAATATTTTTGCAAACATTTAAGAATATACCATAATGCAAATACTTCCGTCCAGAAATTCTAGACAGAAGATAAGAATACCAAATTCTACCAAAAATAGAGGAGCTCAAAATAAAAATAGCGCAAAAAGAATCAGTTCATTTGGACTTGTAGTTTAGGAGTTATTCACAGTCAAAGTTTGGTCAAATCTGAATTTAAAATTAGATTAAACCGATTTTCTGGAATTTCCAGAGGGGCTGACGTCGAAGGCGTAATGTGGGGTTTACGCCTCCACTTAAAACGCTTCGGCGGGGCGGGGTGAGGCTGACGGGTGGGGCTGAGCAGTCAGTTTTAATGAGAGAGAGGAGGGAACAGAGAGGAGGCAGCTCACCGGCGGCCGTTCGCCGGCGTAGAGACGTCGGCGGAGCTGGGAGAGGGTGGGGATGGAACGGGCACTCGACGGCGCACCCGCCTGTACCCGTGGCTCCTCAAATGGTGACCGGATGACGTTGTTCCCTTCGTCTCCGGCGGCGATGGGCTACGGGCGTCGGTGAACTCGGCGATTCCGGCGATGAGCGGCTCGGGATGAAGGCTGAGGAGGGCGAGGGGAGTGAGAGGGGCTCGGTGGTGGGCTCAGCTGATGCTGGGGTGGCTCGGAGTGAGCTCGAGGAGGAGATGCCCGAGCGGCGGGGCGTTGGCCGGAGAGGAGGAAGAAGAGGGCTCGGGCTCTAGCTAGCGGCTCTGGACGTCGATTTGGTGAGGGAGAGGAGGAGTGGTGAGCAGAACCGCGGTCGGGGAGGGCTTATATAGACGGGAGAGAGATTCCAGACCGGATGCCGCCACGACCCGATGGGCGAGCTCCGGCGAGAGTTCCGAGCACGCGCGCGAGCTTTGCGGCGATGGGAGAGAGGCTGAGCGGCGGGCCAGCGACGCGGTATGGCCACAGTGTTGTCACCGCATACACGGCCGCGGAGAGGGCACGTAGGCAAGCACCCCATGTCCACAGCGTTGTCCACCCATCCTATAGTCTCCCTGATAAGATAGATCGATCAGAAGCGCTACGGTAGATGGGATGCACCAAGAATTTGTTACTGTAGTCAACTTGGATTGGATGTTGTGGTCGAGCTACTTGACCATAGGACCAGAGGGGATCTCTCCAGGGTTTAGGATGGGAAGGACTACAGTCCTAGGAATTTTTAGATGGTTTGGACAAGTTTTGAAGATAGTTGCAATATAACTTCCCAAAACAGTAAAGAAACTAGATCAGGAAGATGCACTCACATGGAGTGTGGGGTTGAGCTGAAATTGGGTATAGGATGATGATTTAGGACCATGCAGGGACTGGCAAAATTTCATGCCATTAGGAGATACCTAGATGGTACTTCCTTCACAAGGGTCCTCTCTGGACAGAAATTTGGGGAAATATTGCAGGGCAAATGTCTTGGCAAACGAATGTGAAATTTGGCATGCACAAAGGATATATGGATCTTTAGACCCTGGATTAATTTCAGAATTTTTGAAGCAATAAAAAATGTAGTTGCTTCATACTCTGAAAATTTGGCCAGAACCAAAGATTGGAAGGTGTGCTCACATAGATGGTTGGAGGGAGCTAAAATTTGGTGGAGGGGGATGATTTGAGCATATGAATGTCTTGGAAAAATTTCAGCTCAAAAGGATACACCTAGCTAGTACTTCCTTTACAAAGCTTCTCTTAGGGCAGAAACTTTGGGAATTTGCTGAGGAAGATTCACTAGGCAAATGGAGCTAAATTTTCTCATGAGGTAATGATTTGGATGGGAGAGATTGCTCAAAAGTTTTGAAAGCATTCAGGAGAATATAAATGGCACTTCCTTCACAAAGTGCCAAACTGAAAGAATGGAAAAAGGAATATTCCTGAATTATTTCTGAACTAGGCAAGGAAGGGTTTGGACATATTTGGGGATTATATGACCCAAAGAATTTATGAGAATTATTTGGCAATTTTTGGAATGACAGAAATATAGGTTGCTTCACAACCTAGGTCAAATAGGGTTATTCCTTTAATAATAAAAGGAATATTCCCTAAGAAAAGAATTTTGGAAAATGGGATAGAATGGAAATGGCATGATCTTGGGAAAGATGCAAGGATGAAACACTACTTGGGAGGGGAAGAAATGAAGATCTCCCAGGTTTCAAGTCCAAAGAACTGCTCCAAAAGAAAACTAGAGCAAAAACCAAATAAAACCAAAAGAAAAAGAAAGGGCCAAAAATTGGGGTGTTACAAACCTACCCCCTTACAAAAATCTCTTCCTCGAGATTTGGTTGCTCAGGGAACAAATATGGCTTAAGGAACCGTTTCCAACTCAGGCGTCCTTTTCCTTTGTATATTGTCCCCTTAAAATTTCCCATGATCGGACTTTCTGCCTCTGAGATGATTGGCTTCACTTTTTGACGAGTGTTTCTTCACACGTACACTTTGTGCTTGGATGGGTTCTTGTCCGCCGATAATACCCTGAGGACAAATTTCCTGTGGACACAAAACCTTTGTACTTCTTCCATGGGTTTGCTCGACTAGATGTGTGTCTCCCAGATTCAAACAATGCTGAGCATTATGGTTGTTCTCTTAACGGGATCTAACCATCCGGAGATGATACTGCGGCATCAGGATTTGCTTCTGGGGCTTGCAAATCTCAAATCGTAGCATTTCGGATCTGGACTGATAGTTGCACCGCCGGGAGAATATTTCTCATGACAAGTTGCCCTTGTACTCAGTTCCATCAGTGAGAGCATCTGAGCTGAATAGTGTGCTTGATTTTTACCCATGCTGCCGGTATTGTCATTGGTGTTGATAGGTCATGAGGTATTGCAACACGGTTGCTGAGGCCAACATGCTAAAATGACTAAGGAATCTTGCATCTGATGAGGTATTGCCACACGGTTGTTAATAATTCTTTCACTCTGACCCTTCTAACCATTTGTAACTGAACAAACTGGTTACCGTGCCGTAAGGTCCTTATGGTATGTCCATGTTGATCTTTATGATCTCCATCTGATGCGAATATCTAGATCATGTCGGTCGTACAAGAATTATCATGCTGTTGTTGTTAGCCTTATTCCTTGACTGCCAGTATTTTCTTTATCTGAATCCCTTGCAGAAAGGGCTTGGCCTCATTTATTTACCCACAGTTCTTCTTGCGACCACAGTTGTTGTTGATGCAACATTTCATTATCATCCCTTGTGTCGGATATAAGCGAGTTCTCCATACCATATAGTTGGTACAGAGGACGTTATTTGAGCTGATCAGGCAAGGCTGTAACAAGAGCCTGTAATACCACCCCCTTCTGGTGATGAGAAGCTGGCTTTTGAAATTGCTGTCAAAACTGTTGTTTCAAGCTTGTCTGCTTCACCATTTGTTGATTCACATGTGAGGTGTCTCTGATTTTGCTTCTTCTGACCCGAATTATGGAGTTGGTGCATCTTGGCCTTCGTTGGGTAGGTTTATGTGATCAGAGTTGTATCCTTGTATAAATGACTTGCATGATCTGGGGTGCAGGCTCCTTAGTCATACGAAAGTCTGTGGTTATTTACAGGATTCTCGGAGTAGGTATATGTCCTGACTAACTTCTGTTGAAATTGTTGCAATCCAGATTCTGAAGCTGCCCTAGACTGCCAACTCACAGTGTCATATCATGTAGCGGTACTGATGGCGGTGTGTAGTGCCGTACTCAAGAAAACTGGATTGCTTGCAGAAGGAGGCTGGATACCTTACTCTTGAAGCGTTAGTCGAGGTAGCGTGCTAGAGAAGACTGGGTCCCGTGCCTGAGAAGCTTCTACTCGGGTTGCTTACTGGGGAAGATTCATTTCCTTATGCCAGAAACTTTCGCCGGGGTAGCTTGCTGTGAAAGACTGGGTATCTTGGGCAGGAAACTGTTCATGAGTTGTACAGAGAAAACTTGAGGAGACTTGCGTCATAAGTTTCTGCCGGTACCGTGTGGAGGAAGGCTGAGCTCCTTGCACCAGAAGATTCATACTGCGATCCGTGGACTGAATACTGCATATATATCCATAACATTTCTGATGCTGGTTATGTGTATGAAGAGAATTGCCGGACTGTCTCTTTAGCTGAAAGTTGAACTCTTAGCCCCTTCTGTCTTTCTTTCGTAGTACACATATTTCCAATCCCACCTGTGGCTGACTTGTTTTCCTGCTAGCTTGATCATTGTTGCGATCAAGGTTGCACCACTGATGTAGGCTTAATGCTGATAATAAATCCAGACTATCATTTAGATTCCCAATATAATGCAGCCAACTGAGAGTGCCATACTGCTTCATTGAGCTTCCAATAGATTGAGATCTTCATTGCTTCTTCAGGTCCGAAGGTGATAAATGAGCAACTTTCACAAGGAGAAATAAGGTAACACCAAAGGCCCAAAAGAAGCAACAAAGAAGAACAACATCAATCGAACAATGACACAAAACAGGCACAAAGCATTCATAAGCGATACTACATTCGTTACTACTTAGCTCCAACCACAACATGCACGCTAATACAACTGATGCAACGTGGGCTATTTGGATACTAATGCACTACGAACAAACTAAAGCTGGGTAGCTGGCGAAGCAGCTGGTGAAGGGGTGGGTGGAGCAATTGAGGCTGAAGGTGAAGGAGTCGAGGAAGGAGGCAATGGGCGTGGAGTCATTGCAACACCGAGCAATCTCCTGGCCCGGGTCGCGTCTCGGACGAGCTCAGCAATCAGCATGTACTCGGCCGTCATGAACCGGGACATGGCGGGGATTGCCACATCATCATTAGGACGAGTAGATGGGAACCTGACTCGCCTAGGGTTCTCGGCTATGGTAGGGTAGTAGGAGTAAGCACGGTTTTCTTGCATCACCAGCTCTTGATGACGAAGACCCGTGATTCCTGCCAGGGCTGCGAGTTGAACTGCGCGATCTGGAGTGGCACCATATCCACCATGGAATCTGTAGGAACATCTTCCAATAGGGATCCTGGCTTCCAGAAAAACATGGGCAAAATACTCCGATAATCTGCCCCCAAGCTGAACCTCAAACACTTGGTACCGCGGCATTTCTCCATTGGGATAGAGACTATGCCACACATCGTGGAGCAGGGACGCGAAGGTGAGCGGTGCAGGGGCTGCATTGAACTCAATAGGAGTGGTGGTCATCTACACTCATGGAATAGATGGTTAGAAGAAAGACGGAATCTAGATGCATGCTATGCAGCAACCAAGTGCACCAATCAAATGCAACAAACAATCAGGACAATATACTACCGGTTTCTAACGCTCACGTTGACTAGGGCGTCCTACAGCCAGACATGCTCTGATACCAACAGTTGTGGCACCCCGGCTCAGAGGGACCGGAACGCCCCGTATTCCAGCCCAGGAATGTCTTCTGGAATACGGCACTGCTTGGCATAGAACAAATCAGCTTTATTACAATTGATAAGGTTACAAAGGTCTGCTATTACACTAGTTACAATGGCACGACGACATTACACCTGCTAAGGTAGTCCTATGCTAGCAGCGGATCAACTCGTAGCAGCGGAACGACGACGACAGTGGTGAACTCCACTCCGCAGGGACTCTGGCTGGGACACGGTCTAGCTCGCATGACCGGAATCCACAACAAGCAAACCATCACAACATCACCTGCAAACTGGCATGATAAGCCAGGTGAGTACTTTGAATGTACTCGCAAGCTCACAACAACCAAAAGCATTAAGGCAACACAACAACATAGCATTAACATGTTAACTTATTACTAACTACTATGAGGTGAAGAAAAATATTACTCTAAGCAATATAGTAAGACTAGAATCTCTGCTGAACCATCATCTTGGGTCACATGGACCACCATATTCTGGGATACACATCCCAACATATCATCTTGATCACCTCGTAATCAAAACCTCCCTGTGATCACCTTCGGACCACAACACAATCCGATGATCATACTCAAGATCATCTTGATGCCCGCGATGAACTCCTGCCAAACTGGTACTTGCTCAATACGACTATAAATCATAATTTGAGGCATAATATAAGTCATTCCGTCATTGTGAGCGTTGATCGAATGGTGTGACCTATAACGAACTGTGTCCATGACCGAGGATGCGGCTATCGATAGTTTGTACACTCTGCAGAGGTTAGTACACTGTACCCACACTACGGAACTCATGACCTCGTGCTCCCATTCGGGTGGACCAACGACGTTCCGACAAAACCAATCTATTGCATGACACTCTCCCGGCCACTCCCGACAAACTCCCCTTTGGGCTATGTCCTGGGTGGCCCCTGATGTCACTCGTGACACCCGCCACCACTGTGGCTGCCACCGTCGTGGCCAAACATAAACAGTCTCGTCCCAAACGGGGACACCCGGGTACAGCACAACTTGGGCACACAAGGTTACGACCGCCTACCGGGCCAGGGCAGCGCGAGCACATAACCTTCCCTAGTTGGAGGCACCGGCGAGAGGCATGATAATAGACCGAATTAGGGCCTCCCCATCCAGGCAAGTGTGGTTGCACTGGTAAGTTCGATTCGGTGGCACCTGACCAACGAAATGACGGAATTTGTCCCCAGGATAAGTTTGGGATAGAACTGCACTCCAATGTTGATATCAACCTGTGATATAAATCATGGCCATATCCATCCAAAATCCAAAGCATAAAGTATCCATAACTTTAGTATGAACTCCGAGAGCATACTATTCAATATGACCAAGAATAAGGCATGACTACTGCTATGAGAAATTCCGAAGTAACAAGTCATCTTCCCTTTGCAAAATATAAGTCCTAGAGATTGAAGCATCCTCATGGCAGTAACAAACTCATATATATCCAATCAAAAAGCCATGAATAAATCATTTCTAAATAATGCAATATTAATCAAATTTAACTCAAATTAACCATGACATTGCATTGCAATCATGCAAATGGAGGGTGTGGCTTGCCTTGCTCCAAAAGAGAGGGGAAGAGCTCCTGGTCTTCAACAACACACCACAAACACTCTGAAAATATTTTTGCAAGCATTTAAGAATATACCATAATGCAAATACTTCCGTCCATAAATTCTAGAAAGAAGATAAGAATACCAAATTCTACCAGAAAATAGAGGAGCTCAAAATAAAAATAGCGCAAAAAGAATCAGTTCATTTGGACTTGTAGTTTAGGAGTTATTCACTGTCAAAGTTTGGTCAAATCTGAATTTAAAATTAGATTAAACCGATTTTCTGGAATTTCCAGAGGGGCTGACGTCGAAGGAGTAACGTGGGGTTTACACCTCCACTTAAAACGCTTCGGCGGGGCGGGGTGAGGCTGACGGGTGGGGCTGAGCCGCCAGTTTTAAAGAGAGAGAGGAGGGAACGGAGAGGAGGTGGCTCACCAGCGGCCGTTCGCCGGCGTAGAGACGTCGGCGGAGCTGGGAGAGGGCGGGGATGGAACGGGCACTCGACGGCGCACCCGCCTGTACCCGTTGCTCCTCAAATGGTGACCGGATGACGTCGTTCCCTTCGTCTCCGGCGGCGATGGGCTACGGGCGTCGGCGAACTCGGCGATTCCGGCGACGAGCGGCTTGGGATGAAGGCTGAGGAGGGCGAGGGGAGTGAGAGGGGCTCGGTGGTGGGCTCAGCTGATGCTGGGGTGGCTCGGAGTGAGCTCGAGGAGGAGATGCCCGTGCGGCGGGGCATTGGCCGGAGAGGAGGAAGAAGAGGGCTCCGGCTCTAGATAGCGGCTCTGGAGGCCGATTTGGTGAGGGAGAGGAGGAGTGGTGAGCAGAACCACGGTCGGGGAGGGCTTATATAGACGGGAGAGAGATTCCAGACCGGATGCCGCCACGACCCGATGGGCGAGCTCCGTCGAGAGTTCTGGGCACGCGCGCGAGCTTTGCGGCGATGGGAGAGAGGCTGAGCGGCGGGCCAGCGACGCGGGATGGCAGAAAGCATACGCGGGATGGCAGAGCACGCGCGGTCGGCCACTAGCGCACTGTGTGCGCGTGTCCGGCGATGGTAGAGCCGCCATGGCGCGAGGAGAGGGAAGGGAGGAAGGGGCGAGGGGGGTTAGCCGGCCAGGTGGACGCCGGAGAGGGAGTGCGGCGCCCCTGGACGCGCGGACGCGGCCGAATAGAAGCAGCCCGCAGCTCGGCGACACCCAGAGCGCGCTCGCTGCATGCAGAGCATGCGCGACCGCGTGGCCACAGTGTGGTCACAGCGTACACGGCCGCGGAGAGGGCACGTAGGCAAAGCACCCCATGTCCACAGCGTTGTCCACCCATCCTATAGTCTCCCTGATAAGATAGATCGATCAGAAGCGCTACGGTAGATGGGGTGCACCAAGAATTTGTTACTGTAGTCAACTTGGATTGGATGTTGTGGTCGAGCTACTTGACCATAGGACCAGAGGGGATGTCTCCAGGGTTTAGGATGGGAAGGACTACAATCCTGGGAATTTTTAGATGGTTTGGACAAGTTTTGAAGATAGTTGCAATACAACTACCCAAAACAGTACAGAAACTAGATCAGGAAGATGCACTCACATGGAGTGTGGGGTTGAGCTGAAATTGGGTATAGGATGATGATTTAGGACCATGCAGGTACTGGCAAAATTTCATGCCATTAGGAGATACCTAGATGGTACTTCCTTCACAAGGGTCCTCTCTGGACAGAAATTTGGGGAAATATTGCAGGGCAAATGTCTTGGCAAACTAAAGTGAAATTTGGCATGCACAAAGGATATATGGATCTTTAGACCCTGGATTAATTTCAGAATTTTTGAAGCAATAAAAAATGTAGTTGCTTCATACTCTGAAAATTTGGCCAGAACCAAAGATTGGAAGGTGTGCTCACATAGATGGTTGGAGGGAGCTAAAATTTGGTGGAGGGGGGTGATTTGAGCATATGAATGTCCTGGAAAAATTTCAGCTCAAAAGGATACACCTAGCTAGTACTTCCTTTACAAAGCTTCTCTTAGAGCAGAAACTTTGGGAATTTGTTGAGGAAGATTCACTAGGCAAATGGAGCTGAATTTTATCATGAGGTAATGATTTGGATGGGAGAGATTGCTCAAAAGTTTTGAGAGCATTCAGGAGAATATAAATGGCACTTCCTTCACAAAGTGCCAAACTGAACAGAATGGAAAAAGGAATATTCCTGAATTATTTCTGAACTAGGCATGGAAGGGTTTGGACATATTTGGGGATTATATGACCCAAAGAATTTATGAGAATTATTTGGCAATTTTTGGAATGACAGAAATATAGGTTGTTTCACAACCTAGGTCAAATAGGGTTATTCCTTTAATAATAAAAGGAATATTCCCTAAGAAAAGAATTTTGGAAAATGGGTTAGAATGGAAATGGCATGATCTTGGGAAAGATGCAAGGATGAACCACTACTTGGGAGGGGAAGAAACGAAGATCTCCCAGGTTTCAAGTCCAAAGAACTGCTCCAAAAGAAAACCAGAGCAAAAACCAAATAAAACCAAAAGAAAAAGAAACGTCCAAAAATTGGGGTGTTACACCTCCCTCCCTGGCTCTCTCCTGGCCGAAGCCCTCGAGCTATCGCACATCAATTTCTCCCCACCGTCGCCATTGCCCCGCCTCGGCCTTCCATCCATTCGAGCCACGCCAGCCACCTCCACCTCACCTAGCCCCACCCCTCGACCTCCACCAACACCACAGAGACCTCCCGAGCCTCATTTTTCTCTGGGGATAGCCAGAGCCTCGACCCCATCATCACCCAAGACCGTGCCCCGCCTCCGCCAATGCTCTGCTCAATTCCGAGCTCGCCGGCGTCCATATCCACCACCATCGGGTGCGGCACCTCCCCCTGAACCCATCCATATGCCGAGTGTCGCCGGAGATGCCCTACGGCACCGGCAATCGGCCGCTGATGCTGCCACTGTTTCACCGATCAGCGCCCGCGTGAGGTAGGGGACAAACCCGACAGGTGGGTCCCACCTGTCGGTGAGTCACCCTTCCTCTCCAGTAGCGCATCTCTGCAGGTGCGCTTTCCCTGCGGGTGAAATGTACTCCAGTGAGTATGCCTTCGATGCCACCGTCTCCCCCGCGTGGCTGCGCCTCTGGGCTCGGCCCAATGGCGTCGTTTAACTAGGCCTCGCCCGGTGCACGCCTCTGCCAGCCCGTCACGTTGCTTTTCTGTCATTTTTCTTTTACCCAGAGACATAAAAATTTCCACAAAATTCATTTGAAATTCAAATGCAACGATTCAAATCTATAGGGACTCATAAAATTGTTTTATATTTAACTAGCCATAGTGAACATCTTTCCTATGGCTAATTTCTGTCTGATCTAATTAATAGGTCATTTTCTTGTATAAGTCAACTTATAAAATCCATAGAATACTCACCTCAAATCCAAATCCAGTGAAACCAATTTATAAATGCTTTTAAAATCATGCCTCATTTAATAGGTGCTACAACTCATTTTTATAAAATGTTTTCTGTAAAAATTCTTGCATATCCATTATTTCCTTAATTCCTCCTAATTTGAAATGTTCAAAAAGTATTATTACTCAAGATCTAG
Organism: Elymus sibiricus; assembly: GCA_039707655.1. Lineage (NCBI taxonomy): Eukaryota > Viridiplantae > Streptophyta > Magnoliopsida > Poales > Poaceae > Elymus > Elymus sibiricus. Next base: position 322,674,462 of record CM077674.1, on the reverse strand, counting down.
TAGGATCACCTTGATTATTTTTCTTATAACCAGAGAGGTACTAGAAAAGTGAAATTCTTATTTTTAGAGCAACTTTTTTGTACTGTTTTAAATTTATGTGATATTTGCAATATTTGAAAAATAGGGAAAAAGGAGGGAAGATAAAATTTTCAAAGTTTTGGAGTGCAGCCAATCCTTCTGCATGCTTAAGGCAAGCATCTTGAACACTTGATATGGTGAATGCATGGTTGGTTGTTTGCAAGAATAATTGAGCCATGGGTATGTTGAATTCAAATAAAATTAGCATGTTGCTATTTTTGCATGCATGATCCCTTGATAATATTTTTATTTTGTTCAAATATGAATTATGTGTGAGCATGGTTATTTTCACCTGTCACATATGCCATGTTGGTCCTGACTAACCTGCAAGAAAGAATCAGTCATGAGAAAAGTGACCGTGAGACTAAAATCACGTTGTGACGAGAAATCACGTTGGGACATGCCAGATGGTGACCCTGTTGAGTACTACTAAGAAAATTTATTGTGCTAATCACTGCAGGAAATATAAACCTCCTGAGTCGACCGTAGATCGAGTCTTGTTCCGGTAACCCCCATACTTGTTTTGTGCCACCACTTGTCCCTGCCACAGGTAGGGTACGGTTCAGTAAGTTGTTAACCCCTTTCATTGCAAACACCATATAGAGAGGCCATGGTGAAAGATACCAGCCTCTGGTAGGCATGTCACCTAGTCAGGGGCATGGGTGTATCCGGCTGGGCCGAGAGGGGGGCACCCCTTGTAATCCGCGCGTTAGAAATAGTGATCCCATGCTATTCGAGACGATGGTCTCCACGTCTTAGAGTTTTTCTTGAACGATGCTTTGGTGATTCCTGGCATCCGAAAAGTTAATCTGGTGTGTGCTGGTCAGGTGTGTTTTCAACCCAAAGACCGTAATGTGAATTAGTCAGCGTCTCGATGTTGGCTAAAGAAATCCTATACACGTGGGTAAAGGGTACACCCTCTGCAGAGTTAAACCTATTCGAATAGCCTTGTCCGCGGTTAAGGACTACAGTCTGGGTTGGTCAAGTGTCGGTCTTAGTGTCGGTCTTCGGAGGAAATAATTAAAATTGGGCATGATTTATTTTGCAAGATAGTTATTGTCACTACTGATGCCAGCATGAATATTATTGTTATCATGGATATTATTGTGGACTAACTCTGTTCTTCTATGTGAAATTCTAAGTATCACTTGGGATGGCTAGTCCACCTGGATACTCAGTTTTATTTTATTTTCTGAGTATCACTTGGGATGGCTAGTCCACCTGGATACTCAGTTTTATTTCCTTTTCTTAGTATCACTTGGGATGGCTAGTCCACCTGGATACTCAGTTTTATTTTCTTTCTGAGTATCACTTGTGATGGCTAGACCACCTGGATACCCAGTTTTATTTTCTTTTCTGAGTATCACTTGGGATGGTTAGTCCACCTGGATGCTCAGTTTTCTTTTCTTTTCTGAGTATCACTTGGGATGGCTAGACCACCTGGATACCCAGTTTTATTTTCTTTCAGAGTACCACTTGGGATGGCTAGTCCACCTGGATACTCGGTTTTATTTTCTTTTCTGAGTATCACTTGGGATGGCTAGTCCACCTGGATACTCATTTCTTTTCAAGACCTCTCGAGGTGTCGCATTCAGACACCCGTTTGTCATTTCTCTTCAAGACCTCTCGAGGCAGCGCTTTTAGACACCCGTTTAGCATTTTTCTTGGAATTTCTCGGGCAGTCCAATGCCCGATGTTCCATTTTATTTTCTTGGTTTATTACTACGGTAATATATTTATTCATCCGCACTGTATTAATATTTATCATGCCATGCTTTAATATCGGTCAGCATATGCATATAATTTAGTCCATCATGGTCATATGCACTCTGTTACTTTCGGTATATCTTTTGTTCATGATGTTTGCGAGTACATTCCAACATACTCACTGGCTTGTCCCTGGCTATTTAATTGGCCAGGTCAGGATTTCGACGAGGAGTACTACAATGACGTCCATGCGGACTAGGAGCCTAAGATAGCAGCCACGCGAGATAGGAATTATCCCGGTCAGCCATTCCTGTGGGATTGGAGCTTCCACCAGAATTGGAGATCCGCTACCCGCTTCCGCCATCCGCTGTTAGAAATCATTGTTGTATCATTAGACCTTTATGGTCTTGTATTCAATTCTTGTAATTGCTTGGTAATCTGTATCAAGGACGTGTCCACCAGTAAAAATGATCTTGGGGCTGGTGACGACACGAGGGGTCATTTGCTGGGATATTGTGTCCCGGAAATCCGGCCCCGACACGATGGCTAGTTTTTGGTGGGGGGATGAAGATGATCATAAAAAGATGCATTGGTGGGCTTGGTGGCGCATGTGTATTCCCAAAAAGGAGGGTGGCATGGGATTCAGAGATCTCCATGATTTTAATCTAGCTATGTTAGCTAAACAATGTTGGAGATTAATCACTAACCCAGATACTCTTTGTGCAAGGGTGCTCCGAGGTAAGTATTATCCGGATGGGAATTTAGTTAAGGCAGGCAACAAAAAAGGTTCTTCTTTCATGTGGCAAAGTGTGGTGTCAGGACTGCAGGTATTTTTGAGAGGTCATATTTGGCGAGTCGGAACAAGAGCTAACATAAATATTTGGGAGGATTGTTGGATTCCTTCTAGCCCGACACGTAAAGTTATGACACCGAAAGGTCACATACTTCTGTCTAAAGTTGACGAGCTTACAGATCCTTACTCTGGCGCCTGGGATGAAGCTTTAATCAGACAAAATTTCTCTCAGCTTGGCTTTGCAGAAACTATAGTAGTTGGGGCGTGGTACATTTGATGGCAAAGGAGAGAATCCGTGAAAGGAAACGCAGTGTCTTCCCCGGGGAGGATGGCTTTTGCTATAAATGCAATTACATCTAATTTTGCAGCAGTTTCAGGAGTGCCACAACCACATAAAATATCATGGACCAAGCCAAACAGGGTCAGTTATAAGATGAACATTGATGCATCATTCTTTGATGATGGATCAGGGTCGGCAGCAACAATTCTTCGGAATCATAAAGGAGAAGCTTTGGTGGGAGGTTCTTGGGTTCTTGATAATCTACTTGATGCAACCACAGCTGAAGCTATTGCTATGCAAAAAGGGCTTATGTTGGTAGAACAGCTTGGTTGTTCCGGAGTGGTGATGGAATCAGACTCTTTGGAACTTGTTCAGGCTTGTAATGGCATCATTGAGGTTTGGAGCCCCTACGCAGCAATACTTGTAGACTGCTTTCAGATAGCTCATAGAATTGGTGCAGTGAGTTTTATCCACTGTCCCAGGGATGCTAATATGGCAGCACACAATTTGGCGAGGCAGGTTTATGATTCTAAAATTGTAGTAAATTGGGAGGGTGATGCGTCGAGTTTCATTATCCCAGACATTGTTCTTGATGTAACCGTCATTTGATTTTGATAAAGTGTGCCCAAGGGCATTCCTCTCAAAAAAAAATCAGCTGGCACATGCGTAATACTTATGTGTGGGACCCACCTGTCAGTACCAACGAAAGAAAGAGAAACATTATATAAAAATAAAGTGATAGCCGCTGCACCACCTGATATTTTCTGTTAATAGTGGAGAAATACGTTACTTATACTTTTTAGAAGAATAATTGATTTGGAACCAAAATACATGTTGCATCAAGGTTTGAACATGGTTTTTTTCTTCTTGATTTTGGTATTTTTCATTCGATTGAAAAAAAAGTGATATTTTATTTAGGATTCGAACTCAAGAATGTCGCACGCGTCAGGCAATAGTCACTGCACCACATGCTATTTCTTGTTAATGTTAGAGAGATACTGTTATTTATATATTTTCTCAAGAAAGTTGATTTGAATCTGAAATGTGCGTTGCACGGGGTTTACTGTGTGAGTGCGTCTCTCAACACCATTTTTCCTGGTTGACCTGTTATGAAACTTTCCGTGAGCCCCGAATATTTTTGACATCGTTCAAAAATAAATAAATTTTTAGAAGTTGCTCATATGCACATGTTTTCACATAACAACTTTTGTCCAAGTGATAAGGTGTCAGCCATGACAACTCATATGCAAAAAGTAGCCTTTTTAGCGTTGAATAACTCTTAAAAAATGGATGAGGTGCGTTAGCGGCATCTCGAACCCGCACCCTACATGTGCTAGATCATGCGACATAGTTTGTTAGCGGCATCTCGAACCCGCACCCTACATGTGCTAGATCACGCTCCCGTCGCCACTGGCCAGTGGCCCAATGGCACAGAGGGCATGGCAGAGGAGCCGCTTCCCGCTGCAAGACGCCCCCGCCGCCGCTGCAATTAGTTTTATTCATTTAGTTATTTTAGTTCGATCGTGGTATGAATGTAAAGTCACAGTCAGACTAAATGAAATCTATGGTTTGATCGATTGATCGTTCTGCTAGAGCCCTATCAAATTAAATGAAATAATTCATCAAGCGACATGTATTCCTTCTCATCGCAAACATTTCATATTAAATACGCGCGTCAATTCAAAATACTTGTAGGGCGCGAGCAGGTCCCTTGTTCCAGCACTAGGCGATACAACTATTTATCCACGCATTTAATTATTACTAGTTATCCGTCATGGTCACGTTTTTTTTCCTATACTTGTAAAATACTACTACTCGTAGTAGGTGAAACTGGTGCCGTAACTTGTGAGCGCGTCCAGATACGGTCAACGGCATGGGGCATCTGCCCCGGGTGGCGCACCATGTTTACTGGCTCGCGTGTTCTTCGTGTTTGCCCGTGCGTCTAAACGTAGAAGGGCATAAAAGAGAGAGAGCAGACATGGGACCCACCAGTAAGTGGCTCAACGAAGGGGAGTAGTACGTGCTGATGAGCCGGTCCCACTAATCTACTAAAAGTAATATAAAAACATGTTATCCATTAAAGATACAACAAACAAGCATTGCTATTATGTTGGCTAATGACGTGCGCCTGGAAGGACCTAGTCGATCCTCGTCCTTTTCATTTTTAATTTATATGGGTCCAAATTTGTTCCATGACAGGTGGGTCCCCCGGTGTGTAGTTTGTAGCATTTTAATTTATGGGTCCCCCGATGTGTAGTTTGTAGCATTTTAATTTATGGGTCCCCTGGTCGATAGATGGAGAGGTAGCGTTTATGTGTGGGAGAGACGGCGCGAGAAAGCGAGGTCAATCGAGACATAGATAGATAGAGAGATAGGGTGAGTGTGGCCCCACATTCGGTCAAAAGAGATATATGCTCTGCAAAGATATCGTGCGATCGAGCTTTTGGGGAGGGTGAGGGCTATAAGAGATATCTTGAGAGATTTACCTACAAAGACAATGTGCGTGACAGAGTATACAGAGTGTGGATCGAGGCCCAGCAGGGAGATGTATTGTTTGTGTGTGAGAGAAAGCAAGGTCAATCGAGACATAGATAAAGAGAGAGAGAGAGATTGAGCAAGTGTGGGCCGCCATGTGGTCGAAAGAGTGAGAAGTACGGGTTGGAGAGAGTGACCTAGATAGATAATGTGCGTGAGAGAGTATATAAAATATGTAGAACTAGGCCCAAACAAGGAGATATATCATTTGTGTGTGAGAGAAAGCGAGGTCAATCGAGACATACATAAAGAGAGAGAGGGGGGAGATTGAGCGAGTGTGGGCCGCCAAATGGTCGAAAGAGTGAGACGGCTTGGTGAGAGTGAGCTAGATAGAAAATCTGCGTGACAGAGTATGGACTGTGTCGATCGAGGCCCAAACAGGGAGATATATCGTTTGTGTGTGAGAGAAAGCGAGGTTAATCGAGACTTAGATAAATAGATAGAGAGATGGAGAGAGAGAGAGAGATTGAGCGAGTGTGGGCCGCCGTGCGGTCGAAAGAGTGAGATGGTGTGGAGAGAGTGACCTAGATAGACAATGTGCGTGTGTGTGCGGGAAAGGGGGGTCTAGAGAGGCAATGTATGTATATGGCGAGAGATGGTGGGAGGGAGAGAGAGAGATCTCGACATGGAGTGCAATGGCGGATGTGTGAGAGAAATATGTTTGTTGAGAGAGTGGGGGGAGGGGGTTGTGTATTTGAGAGAATTAGAGATCGAAACATGGAGAAAAAGAATGAGCAGGTGTCGGAAACCAATAGCTCTATAAGGTGGTTAAGAGGGGAAGATTGATCGATAGAGGAAGTATGTAGTGTGTGTGCCAGGAGGGGGGGTTAAACACAACTTTTGAATGTAGATAATAATAGACTTAATATTGACATTTCAATGTAGTGTACATTGTAAAATTTGAATTGAGGACCATGCATATGGCTTTTGTAATTATTTCAAATTCGTGCCATACATGCATGGTTTGGAAAAGTTGATGCACTAATACTGACTCGATTGTTGTGGTATTTTGTATGTGTGTGGTCATATGCTTGAATACATCCAAAGTTTTCTCACCACCGTAGTGTATCTTATACATATGAATTTGCATTTAAAAACTTAGCGTGGATACCACAAAATGCGAAATCCACGTTAGAATTGGAGATCGCTATGTCACAAACACACTCTAATTCAAAGAACTCATCATTAATTAATTAATCTTATCTCGTTTTGAAGGACTAATTATTTGCAAGGAAAACACGGGCATGGTAATACATACAGGTTCATTTGCCAATGAAAAAATGATTCGTTTGCATTCTCAAATGTAGGCGCACCAGGTAGACCACGGTCGTGTCGTGGTGGTGGCGTGTGTCGTACGGACGTTAAAAACTACGCGCCTCCCTGTTTCGGATTAAAATATCTAGCGGCCCGAATTTCAGCCCTGCAAAATCCCCCTTCTCCCCCGCCCCCTTCCGCGCCCAGAGTGCTCAAATCCCTAATTCGCCGCCATCGAAGCAAAATTGGAATTGCCCCTCGTCTCGTCTTGTTCCCCACCTCTGTACCGGACGACGATGACGAAGATGACGGTCGCGCTGCACCACCGCATGGGAGCTGCCTCATCTATGCCCTCGTCCACCGCACCGGTTGGTCCACCGACAACGTCGGCCGCCGCAGCCGACACACTTCACAGACAGCGACTTCCACCGCATCAGGTCTGCTTCACCGACGCCGGCTTCCACCTTACTGGGGCTACTTCACCGAGCACATCGTTGCACCTCCACCCGCCTGCTGGTGCTTCACCAATGGCCTCGTCCACCGCATCGTATCGCTCCGCCGCCACTCAAGATCTGCTTCCGTAGGCGGCCAGCCAACGCAAGCGCATCACCCTAAACGGATCTGAAGTGACCCGCACTCTAGGCAAGTATGCCCAAACGCCGGCCCGAACTAGGTATCCACATATCACAGTGTTGTGCACTGTTTCGACAATGCTTGGATATCCTTTTACTGCTCTCTTAGCTTATACGCCTATGCAACTCTGACTTCAACTCTTATTTCTTCTGGAGCTATCATCTGAAACAAGCAAAACCATTTTTTAGGGAAGCATGACGGTGCTACGGGATCTAGTACACATCCTGCACGCTCATATAACCTTGTAAGTACTTGTCCTCCGGTACAACAAGAAGGTCGATTCCTCTTATTAGATCAACCATTTGCCGTGCCAAATATGCAGAGGGGGAAGGAAGGAGTATAGGGCCTGCACATCCAAGCAAGTGGTAACATGGACTTCTTCATGGAACATCCCAAGCGCAAGCAGAGCTGCAGTGAGCATGTACAGCGAGCTAGCGTAAGTCCCTGCATTTCATTTAATTCGTACTAGCCTGTGTGTATGATTGGGGTAGTGAAATGTATTCCAGTGGCGCTTTTGATTTACCCACATAATGGTTGAGTTGCTTGTGTTTATGAACTGAGTTGGCCAATAATGAGAAGGATGCCAATCTTTTCATCCTATTGTAGATTGCTTAGATCTCGATATGCCAAATATAATCGCATGAATTATACAGTAAAAGCCAATGTGGTGTGTATTGTTACAACTAGTCTAACAACATGTCCTCATATAATATAACAAGGTCGCACCATCTTATCAGATTAACCATTCGACTTACGAAAATGCAGTGTGGGAAGAAAGGAATATTAGGACTGCGTATCCAAGCAATTGATGTCATGGACTCCTTCGTAGAACCTCATAAGCGAAAAAGAAGTTGCAGTGTGCCTGTACAAAGAGCTAGCGTAAGTTCAGTTATCTGCTTCTCAGAATTTTAGTTAGTCATTGATTATAAAATTGTTCAATTATCTTGGTTGCCTTAATTTAGTTTGCTACTGATTACATAATGCCATAGCCTATTAATCCTATTATAGACTGTGCCTATCTATGTGTTTGTTACTTATTGTTTATAGAATTGCCTGTTTGCCTGAACTTCAGTAGCTAGTTAAGCACGTAGATAGCTGGTCATATCTACCTCTAGGGTGCAACAAAATTCATGTGTAATTTACCTTCTGATACCCTGTTTGTTTATCTGGTTTGCTGTTATGACTTCTAGCACTAGTAATGTTTGCATGTTCATGGAGAGACAATTGTCAGGTTTATATGACGGACACCGTCTTTTTAACTTATATATATATGTGTCAGAATCATTTTGCTTACATGAATGAAATTTAGAGATGTTTGTGTTGCTGGTAAACTCTACCGACTTGTTACTTTAATACGTTGCCAAAAACTTGTTAGTTTTACTAGTTCATGTGTAATTAAATACGTTGCCAAAACTGGTTAGTTTTACTAGTTTGATGTTAGTTTTTTATGGCTCTTGCAACACTTTATTTATGCTTGCTAACTATCAAGTTTTCAGGATCCAATTGAAACTCCGATGGCACAACAGGTATGTTTTGAAAAACTTTCTTGTCTAACTGGTTTGCTATTGTAACTTGATGCTCTAATCATGTTACCAACTTCCAACATCTCAGGATCCAATTGGAACTCCAATTGCACAACAGGTACATTTTCAAAAACTTATTTGTGTAATAGGTTTGCTGCTATAACTTGTTGCTCTAATCAAGTTACTGACTACTCAACTTTTCAGGATCCAAGAGAAACTCCAATGGCACAACAGGTCCCTTTTGTAAAACATGTTTGTTTAACTGCTTTGCTGCTGCAACCAGTTGCTCTAATGATGTTAATAACTTATACTTTTCAGCATCCAATCGAAACTCTTTAATTCCTTGTTTGTTTAAGTGGTTTGCTGTTCTAACTCCCAGTTGAGATGTTTTGCTAACTTCAACTTTTCTGAATCCAATCGGAACTGTAATGGCAAAACAGGTTAGCCCAAGATCTAAGAGCGAGGTCCCCATAGACGTTGTATCATCCCAGAGCAGTGGCACCGGCCCAACCGTGCATCATGAATTGCCAACTGTTGATGCTCTAGAGGCTAAACTATTGGTAGAAAGAGAGTCTGCTTCTGCACTTAGAGATGAAGTTGACATGTTGAGGAAGCAAACAGCACAATCAGAAGCAGTACTCACAAAAACCATTAAATATTTGGTGGATTTCACAACGAAGCAAGCTGAGACTGACCGCATTGTTAAGGTCCTTGAGGAAAAAGGGAAATTAAACCACCCCCATTGGTAAATCATAGGTGAAATGTTTTTTCCATCGTTGAATGACCTTTGAGTTGTTTGTTCATGTAATAGATTGGAACCATTTGTTTTAGAGATCATGTAATAATTGTTTTTTGTCTGTATTTTTTTTTGAGCACCAGTCTGTAATAATTGATAAGTTCATGAGACATTTCATTTTTTTGTTGAGGCAAAGACATTTCATTTTGTTTGCTATGCTAGACCTACAAAATATGCCAATAGGGCTGATTGTGCATTCATAAAAAACAGTAGTATAGATGGGCCATAAGTGGCACGCATCTGAAAGGGCCAAGATGATGTACTAGCTTTGGTACAAAGAAAGATGCTCTTCTAGCCAAAAGCAGTACAGCGGCCTGGCTTATGTATGTTAGTTCATATTATTGATCGATATACTCTATATGTGGTCATATGTCTGTTAGTTTTCTATATTATTGGTTGGTTGGCTCAATATTTTGAATTTTGATGGCTTCTGAAATTCATATCTAAATGGGAGTACACTATATGCTACTTGTGTCATACATGTTACACTTGAGTTGAACATAAAGTGGTTTCAAATATTTGTATTCACCTTAAACTGGATTCAACCTTCTGAATTCGAGTATCATGGCATTTGTAAATCATATTCATATATAAAGTTGGAATACATCTTTGTTGTGCTTTTGACTATATATAAAAAACATAGAATGATTTATAAAGATTCGTAATCGAATACAAAATGGATTCAAATTTAGTTCCCAGGGTAAACGTCAATGCTTATTCTCCCAAAATTCGAAAGAAGCGGCAAAACACCCACTCCCACGTCGGCTGCCCGGAACCAGTTTTTGGGATATGGAAATTACTGTCTACCCCTGACACGCACAACCTATCGGCCCGATTTCCACTGCTCTAAATAGGGGTAGGTTTGTAACTTCACTTAGACGTGACACGACCGCCTCTCACCCCATTCAGACACGGTGGGTGCCAAACGTGGCGGCAAAGCACATTTGATTCAAGCTCGTCCCAAAGACCTCTCTCTCCCCCTCCATTTCCCCATTCATACACGGTGGGCGGCAAAACAAACTCTCCTCGGCTGAAATCGAGCTAGGCAAATATTTTAAGTAGGGGCAGGTTTGTAACTTCACTCATATGTGACACAACCGCGCTACCTGTTAGCCCCGTTCATACACCGTGGGCGCCAACCGTGGGCACCAAAACACCCTCTCCTCGCCCGAAATCGCTCTCGGCAAATATTGGGGAGATACGAGATTACCGTCCTATCCCCAAGCGATGAGACGTCTGAAATTTTAAACGGGGGCTAAGTTGGTAACTTCCCCATATTTCATACAAGCGCATCCCAAAGACATGGTTCCCCCTACCCCTCTCCCTCCATTTTCCCATTCATACACCATCGGCGCCAGAACACCATCTCCACAGCAGCCTCCTCCGTCCGCCCTCCTCCACCATGCCGGAGCGCCTACCCAGACCGCGTTGTCCACTGCAAGAGATCGACGTTCCTCATCCACGGCGCCGGACCAGGAGCCTTGCATTGTGACCTCTCGCGTCATCCGCGCCGTCGTCCACCTTGCTGGGGCCGCTCCCACGACCTTCTCGTCCACCGCAACGGGACTTATCCCCTGATGCCTTCGTCTACCATCGCAGATCTGCTTCCACGCCGCCGATAGCCATCGCACCCCCAATGCCTACATGGCACCGCAAGAGAGGTGGTACTCTGTCATATCTGCTCAACCTTTTGATCTCAACCAGAAAATAGCTCATCACTTGTTTACTGTACTTTCTTTTCAGCTCTTAGAATCTTAGTTGTTAGTTCAACGCAAACATTGGTTGCTAAGTAGCCTTTGTGCGGTTTGCAGCTTCAGATCTGCCATGGCACAGTCATAATAGGGTTTAATTGATCATGCTTAGGGTTTCCCCCCTTTTTATGATCACTCTACGATCAACCTACGTGCTTCGTGTCATAATAGCACTGCTCCACCCATCAAGCTAAACAAGCTTAAATGTTCAAATACGAATCTAATATGGTGTTGATATTAGTAAAACAGAGTCGTTTAATTGGTCAGCTAAGTGTTCCTAATTTAGTTTCGAAATGCATGTGCCCCGCTGGGGCGGATCTACAGGGTGGCCAGCGTGGGTCGCGGCCCAGCCTGGGATTTTGGGTCGGCTTGTATACCATAAGAGATTAGAACATGGTCAACCAGCCAATGCCTTTGCTAAAAAAAAGCCAATGCCTCTAGACCCCGATTCCCCTCTGTTCGGCTCCGCTCCCGATCTCTACTCGCCACCAGCCGCCTGCCTCGCTGGCGACTTGCCGTGGCCGGACGCCATGACTTTAGGAGGAGACGCCGAACTAACAGGAGGTCAGGAACCGCTCGCCCAACAGCGTCACCGCTGCCCGGCCGCGCCGGCGTGCCTAGCTTCCCAGTCCGCTCAGGGCTCAGGCGTGCAGCACCCACTCAGCCAACCCGATTTATCCTGAGATACGCCGTCCTCAACACTCAGCAGCCACTTCCCATCACCCATTTTCTAATTGATTCATTACTCATTAGGCAGGAGTGCAGGACTGTCATTAGGGTTTGTTATGTACTGAGTGCTATCTACATTTAATGGTTCAAATGTTTCAGTAATCTTTAGTACTATAGAGTTGACATGGTATCAAAATTCCTCGCCTAGGAACAAACTCTAGTCATGTTGCATTATTATTCATAGTGACATTGACCCAGATTACTACCGCAGGCCAGGTTTGTTGACAATTTTACTAGTCTTTGTTACTCATTCGATATGATATCCAATTATTCACTTCGATTAAGTGCTAGCCCAACTTCTTGATTCAGATTTTGGACGGTCTCTTACTGTAGTTACGATTCTGCATACTTGTCCTAGTAAGCTCACAAGTAATGATTGATTCACTAGCTCTATGCTTGCCTTGTCATATTTGTTGTCAATATTTTTTTAGGGTGGACCACCCTGTTTCAAAATCCTGGAACCGCAGACATGAGTGAATAGTATTTCTCTGTGTGATCTCTTCCACCATGTGTGGGCAACGAACACTGCATTGTATAGAAATAAAAGTGTTATATCCACCTTGTACATAGACTACGATCTTTTACATGGAATACAATCTGCCTATGTGCTTTCTGTCGCACTACCAGCACTCCACCCTGGAAGCTAAACATTATGCCACTCATAATTCCAAAGTTTATTTGTTCAAATACGAATTTGATATGATGCTAATGTTCCTACTTTAGTTTTGAAATGTGTGTCCGCCCCTTATAAAGACATAAGAGGTTTGTATTTCTGTGTGTTGTCTGATCAGCATGGTTGGGGGATGAACGTTGTATACGCAGGGGTTTGTAGGGAGACACTATTGGAGTAGAATCCGCAGTGCATTCCAAAGATAATCTGACTACTTTTTATGTTTTTGTGAATCTCAGATACTGAACATCATCATAATGATTATGAGCTTGTGCGCATGAGAAGAATAAAGCAGAACAATGACATGGCTATCAAACTTGGCATTAAGGGACTGAGATCCAGTCTGGATGCAATGGAATGCACACGCTCTCCACCTACAGATTCGTGTTCAAAATATGATCCTAACAATGATTCTGAGCTAGAGGGAGACCTAAGTCAATGTAGCTCCCTAGTGGAGGAGTCAGAGGCAGATGCCCTATCTTATTCACCCATCAAGGTGCTTGCTCTAACTTGGCAAGGTTATATTGGTCGCACATATCTTGCAAATGATGCTTTGCATTGCTTCTACTTTGTTGCACCGCCATTTTCTTAGTTTACACATCATATATGTGAATATGCCATGCCTATCCATTTTTAGTACATATTCCATCTGCCATCATACCATATTTGTCCATTCAAATGTGGTTCTTATGTATCAAACATTGAAAAGGAAGAGGGCGATTGCTGATCGCGATGGAGCACGGACAATGTATTTGGAAAAGGTAGTGACACCTGATAAATCAAATAGCCCATTAGGTGTAGTGGCAATATCACCAGACCCACAAAACACAGCCCCAACTCTAGCTGACTCTACTCCTACCCCACTGACCATCTCAGATACCCCAACTCAGCAGACCCCAACTGCAGCAAAAAGTATGACGATGCCAGTTGACATAGCACCAGCTCTACGACGCAAAACCCCCATTCCAGCAAAGAGTACACCAACTCCAGTTGCCAAATCCCTTTTCGAACCGGAAAGAGCCCCAATTGCAGCAAATAGGACCCCTATTCCACTTCTTCCCAGTTTAGAAGACGAAGCTTTTATTGTTGTCAGGAACTTTGTGCGCATCTTTCCTTCATGGAAAGATTATACTACAGACAAACAACAATTTCCAATCTTCCTCCGCAACTTACGTGTAAGTAATGTACTAATGTTATTCATGGTAATTAGTGCATATGTTTCTACTGACAGAACACAAAAGATTTCCTTCTTTTAAATAGGCGAGGACCAAACTGGATAGTCAAGACGAGCAAAGCTTGGTTCTGCTTTTCAAGCACGCTTTGAGGAAGTATCGTTGCTACCTGAGGCAAGCACACTTCGATGGCAAGCCTCTAAATGAAATTTCTGTAAAGTCTCCGGTGCTTCATTTACTAGACAGTGACTGGAATAATCTTGTTACACACTGGTCTCGTCTGCAGCGTAAGGTACTGTCTATGATATCACATCACAATTTGAACTACATTTCTGCATGTGCCTTACCGTCTCACTTGTACGAAAACTGTTTGCAGAAGAATATCCATTCTCAAGGGACCACAGGATCTCGCAACTATACTGCACACTGCATTGCTCTTGTGAGTACCTCTTGCCCTGTATCACCATACTTACTTTCATAGCTGGCTGATTATGTAGCATCACTGCACATGTTAGCCTCCTTATCCTCCATTTGGTGGACATTATAAGATCCATATTGACTCTTACATAATTTAGAATCAATCCTATGCTTCTGAAGAAGTTTAGCTCTGCAGTCCTCTTGTAAGAACCGAACATCTTGTATCACTGTACCTACATTAACAGCTACTCCATCCGTCCCATAATATAAGAGCGTTTTGTACACTACACTAGTGTACAAAACACTTAAATTATGGGACGGAGTGAGTAGTTCATTGTGTTGCATTACTCTGCATCTTATCTCCCTCGTCCACCATTTCCTAAAAATTATCAGATCTATACTTAATCTTACCAAAAAGTTGAATACACAGACAATGCCAGTGCAGAAATGTAACCCATTGCTCTTGTCAGTACATTTTGTCCTGTAACGCTGTACTTACATGGATAGGTAGTTGATTATGTAGCATCACTCTGCATCCATTATCCTCTATCCCTTCCAGTATTATCATACCAATAATTACTCTCTACAAAATGTAGAGTACAGGCAATGCTTATGAAGAAGTTTCTGTGCTGAAATTCTTGAGTTATCCCTCCCTTGACATGGAGAAGGGCATTATAGAGCCGGTGTTAACTGTGAATGTAAGTTCGTCCTTCTAAAGCCTTTATCATCAACTGCTGTTTAATTTGCTCATACTCCCTATCGTAAACTGCTGTTTAGTTTGCTGTTTCTATCAAAATGCATGTTCACAACAACTGCAAGTTTCAAGTTTTAGTCGTGAAACCAAATTTCTTATTCATACCATGCACATTATTGAATACAAATCCATTGATTTTCTTTAGCCCTGCATGTATGCTTGTGTTATTGATCTATAATCCAGTGTGTGGAGAAGCTACCCACATTTACACCTTGTCATTTCTTGCTTTGTCTTAACTGATCTGGCTGATGATATGAACATGGCATGCACGTTAACGAAAAGAGATACAATGATTTTCTTTTGCCCTGCATCTATGCTTGTGTTGTTAATCTGTAATCCAGTAGTGTGGTAAAGCTCCCCGCATTATGAACAATGCCAAATTATGCTCTTGACATTTTGAATTATCTCTTTATTTTCTAATATGAAACTTGTGGCACCCCGGCTCAGAGAGACCGGAACACCCCGTATTCCAGCCCAGAGATCAAGTCTTCTGGAATACGGCACTGCTTGGCATAGAACTAATCAGCTCTTTATTACAAATAACACGGGTACAAGGGGCACGGTGACACTTCGCCTGCTAAGGTAGCTCTATGCTAGCAGCGGAACATCTCGAAGCGGAATAAAATTCTAGCAGTGGAACAACGGCGACGGTGATGAACTCCACTCCGCAGGGACTCTGGCTGGGACGTATCCTAGAGCGCAACCTCGGGATCCTCGACAAACAAGCAATCACGGCTTGACCTGCAATCTGGCATGACACGCCAGGTGAGTACTTTGAATGTACTCGCAAGCTCACAGCAACCAAAGCAATCAAGACATACAACAGCATGGCATTTACAGGTTAATTATCCAGGATGAACATGATACTACTAGAACAACATGAGCATGGCATGTACATATAATTCATGATATGAACATGATGATACTAGCACTAGCATGCAAGGGGGTCAACGTTTAAGTTCCTTTGGACCAACTTACTCTGGTCGGAGGTTATCTCGTAACCACCATAGGTATCAATCTTTCTTACCGTCGTGATCATCACATGATCACATCATGATCCACCATCATCATGAATACCATTGTGATCATCTCGTGACCACATAAAGATCAACCAACTTCTTTTCTCATCAAACCGGGTTGGTTATTATTCAGATTATTGTTACTGTTGACTCATAGTGTGACCTACTACGAACTGTGTCCATGACCGAGGACACGGCTATCGATAGATTATACACTCTGCAGAGGTTAGTACACTGTACCCACACTACGGAACTCATGGCCTCGTGCTCCCATTCGGGTGGACCAACGATATTCCGACAAAACCAATCTATTGCATGACACTCTCCCGGCCACTCCGACAAACTCCCCTTTGGGCTATGTCCTGGGTTACCCCGATGCCAACTCGTGACATCCGCCACCTATGTGGCCGCCACTGTCGTGGCCAAACATAAACATCGTCCCAAACGGGGACCTCAGTACCATAAAACTCGGGTACTCAAGGCTTATGGACGCCTACCTGATCAGGGTAGCGCGCACCCATAACCTTCCCTAGTAGGAGGCACCGGCGAGAGGCATGACAATAGACCGCATTACGGCCTCCCCATCCAGGCAAGTGTGGTTGCACTGGTGAGCTCGATTCGGTGGCACCATGACTCGGCCAACAGATTTGTTCAAGTTCGATTAATGTCAGGTTTAACTTGAATGGTGATGAGCCGAGTCATAATAAAATGATAATGCATATGAACATGAAATCAACATAACACATGGATGGGAACATAACCATTTAACAACATAACACCAACAATAATAAATCATTTAGTCTAGGGGATGCAAATGATCATGGCATAATGACGCTCATGAATATAACAAGTATTTGCATAACCAACCATCACTATGCATGTGAGCATATCATTACCACTAGCATCAGAAATGATTACAAGAATGAAACATGATAATGATAACATTAGCAATTAATTATTTCACTTACTAGATGAAAATGAACATGGCATAAGCATGGACATGGATTCACAAGCATATTCGAAGCATTCACAAAATAATTAAATGAACATACAATTATTAAATATTCAAGTAGAAACCATGGCTACTGCAATGCCATCATGCAAGTGGCTGTTGTGGCTTGCCTGGGGATGAAGGATTCACCGGGAAGAGGTGCGATGAACTCGCGGAAAGAATCGCCGGAAAAGTTTCCCTCTCGGCGGAGCTGTTTTAAGGGCAAGGGAAAAATGGTCATTTTCATAGTGTGACAACCTCATGAAAAGGATACCATCGGAATGGGCTCGACGAACTGAGATCGTGGGCTTTGGAATCACCTGATTCGGAGTTATGGTTGCCGAGATACGGCCGTTTGTTCGTTAGGCAGAAATCGAATAAAAATCTGTCCATTTCGGCCCTTAACGGACGAACGTCCGCAAATTAGAGGTTTCGGCCGGCGGCTGAAAAAGAGAAAACATATTTTCATAAATACGTCTTCGCTGTAATGAAAGCGCATTTCTAACAGAAGACACAGCAGAGTACGCTTTCAGTTAACCGAAGACGTACTTCTCCAAAGTGTGCTTCCACTTAAAATCATGCGGGCCCGGAGTCAACGCGGCTGAGTCACTTACAAGTGGGGCCGAGGGGAGGCAGGGTCCACCGGGCTGGTCAACTCCTTCAACCTCCCGCTCGCCCGCGATGCAGAGGAGGGCGCTCGACGCCGGCGGCCGTCCCGGCGACCTGGGCCGTCTCTGGCGACGTCCAGCCTACCGGCTAGCTCGGCTCGCAGCAGCGCATCCACCCAAGGAGAAGACGGAGCTCGGGGAGGGCGGGAGCTCATGCTGCCTCGACAATGGCGGATGGCGGCTCGGGCAGTTTCGGGCACGGCGTCTGTGGTGGCGTAGGTGAGGAGCTGGGGGTATGGGAAGGTTCGCCGTGCTCTAGGTGGTCCTCTGGTGGTGGCTAGGAGGGGAGGGGAGCTCGGCATTGAGCGAATTTAAGCATGGCCGAACGGCGGCCATGGTGGCTATGGCGGCCGAGGAGGGCGGCTCGAGCTCGAATGAGTGGCTGGGGTGGGCTAGAGGAGAGTGGTGAGGAGGCTTGTGAGGTCGGGAGGTCTCGGGGGTGGCTTAAATAGCCAAGGCGGGGATGCTCTCGCCGGACGACGACGGGAGCTTGCGGTTGATGCTTCTGGCATGACCGCGTGCACGAGCACACGTGCGGAGGGGGAGAGAGGTCTAGGGGAGGTGCATACAGTGTTGGGATGCTACGGGGAGGAAGAAGACAAGGGCAAGTAGACGAGGGTCGCGGGCATCCTGGGACGGCGTGGCTCACCGGAGAGGAAAGAGGAGAGGGGGAGGGGTCCAGAGAGGTGGCATGGACGCAGGAGAGTGGGTGAAGTGCAGAGGACATGGCGTGGTGGCGGGAGCTCGGCGTTTGGGCGGCGGCAGAGGGCCCCGACGTCCAGAGCGCGCTTTCGGCATGCCAGACCGCATGGTCACCGCGTGCACAAGCGCACGCGGTGCATACTGGTCATCAACAGCATGTCTAGCATGTAGTCCTTCCTAAGTGGGTCCTCTCTGAAGTGATAGATCGAAGAAACACACTGTGGTCTGATGGGAGTGATCAGAGAAAGTTTGATGTTGCCAACTTAGGCATGATGTTGTGATCAAATTAGAGGGGATAAGAGCTAACCAGGATGTCTCAGGGAATTAGGGTAGGAAGGACTATGATCCTGTGAAAAATGAAATGATTTGGACCAGTATTTAATATAGTTGCTTCACAACCACATATTCTGGTCCAGAAAGAAGATCATGAATTAGCACTCACATGGAGTATTGGATTGGGCTGAAAATTGGTAGAGGGTGATGATTTTGGCATATGAAGGCACCATAAAAATTTCATACCCATTGGATGAATAAAAATGGTACTTCCTTCACAATGCTCCACACTGGACAGAAACTTGGGGGAATTTTGTAGAGAAAATGGCTTGGAAAAATGATATGAATTTTGGCATGCTCAAAGGATATATGAATATTTAGGTCCTGGATTAATTTCAGAATTTTTGAAGCAATATAAAATATAGTTGCTTCACAAACTGAAATTCTGACCAGAAACCAAGATTTGAAGGTGTTCTCACATAGGTTGTTGGATGGAGATGAAATTTGCTGGAGAGTCATTATTTGATCACATGAATGATCTCCCAAAATTTCAACTCATTTGGATAAGCCTAGCTAGTACTTCCTTCACAAAGCTTCTCTCTGGACAGAAACTTTGGAAATTTTCTGAGGAAGATTTACTAGGCAAATGAAGTTGAATTTTGGCATGTGGAAATTATTTGGATATGATAGAGTGCCCAAAATTTTTGAGGGCAATAAAGAAAATATAAATAGCACTTCCTTCACAAAGTGCCATACTGGACAGAAAGGGAAATGAATATTCCTGAATTATTTTTGAACTAGGCAATGATGGGTTTTGACATATTGGCCATAGCACAAGTACATCTCGGTGCCACCGAGTCGTGCGAATCGGTAAGACCGAAAGTAACGTCTCAGTGAAACCCTAGCATCTCGGAGCCACCGAAACCCATCTCGGTCAGACCGAAATGGCGTACCATGTCTCTGTAGTGTGCTTCGGTGTCACCGAGATTACCAACTCGGTCCATCCGAACTGCATTCTGTGAAAACCTAGAACTAAAGTTTGAACTCATTTTTTATGAAAAACAATCTGCTTTTTGTGATGACTCATCTACTCTACCCATACCTATCTATTCACAGGGTCAGCTCAGCACAATGTCTGATGTCAGTGACAGTCAAAACAGGTCAGAGCAGCATGAAGAGCAAAGTGAAGGATCAAGCCATAATGAAAGTTACTATGAGGGAGAGAGAAGCTCTCCAGATCTTCCTAAAGCTGCAACCAGAACATGGAAGAAGAAAACCTCAGATAGTGAGGATGAGGACTTTGTTGCAAGTGAAACTGCACAAAAGAAGAAGAGAGTAGTGCTAGCTAAGGAGTACAGCACAAAGCCTACTTCTGTCAAGGAAAGAACAGCTATGAGGAAAGTACCTCAGAAGACTATGAAAGAGCCTAGTGAGGCAGCTGCAGGTGCCAAGAAGAAAAGAGTAAGGAAATCTTTTGCCCGAGTGATTGGCAGACCTACTATGATGATTGATGAGGAAGAAGAAGAGGAGGAAGAGCCAGCTGCTGCACCCCCTGCAAAAGCACAGAAGCTCATGTCTGATGCTATCAAGACTGCTGCACCTCCCAAGTCAAAGCCTAAGGCACCAGCACCCAAGAGATCAACCAGAAACATATCTGCTGCAGAGAAGAACAAGGCCCCAGTGCCTGAATCAACTGTTGATGAAGAGCCTCTAGTGCTCAGAAAATTGAAGCCCAAGATACCAGAACATGACAACGCACACCCAATAGCTGAGAACATGATGTTGAGAAAGGACAAAGGACTGCGTCAATGGAGATTGTCAGATCCTTATGCTATCAGAAGGAGGACTGCTTGTGATTATCGTTTTCACACCCGTGAGCAACAGGATTTCTATGAGACAGTATTGCTTGACAAGAAGCCCATAGTCAGTGACATGAGATGGGTGGACTGGGAATACATTAATGAGAACGAGGATTATTTCCCCCATGTGCATGAAAGCTTCAGAATTGCAGGTGTTGATGAATTTGTTGGGAAGAAATTGACTAAGTGGAAAGACGAGATGGCCATGCAATTCTACTCCACAGCACATTTCTATCCAGATGGTCGCATAGTGTGGATGACTGAGGGCATTAGATATCAATCAACTATTTCTGAGTGGGCAAATCTTCTTGGTGCACCCAAGGAAGAAGATGATGATTATGATGTTTATGCCAAGCTCAAGTTTGATCACAATTCTATGAAGAACATGTACACTGCTATTCCCCAGGAGGATCTTGAGACTCACAAGCTTGGATCAGTGAAGCATTTGCTACCAGGTCTGGCCACCTCAAACACTATACTGTGGTACACTCTGCTACCCAAGTCAGGAGATGATAAGATGATTCGTGGCCACTCCATCAACTTGCTGCATTTATTCGATACACCTCAGAAATTCAAGGTGATGAGCCTGATAGTCGAGACTATCAAGAGGACAGCAGCAGATCAGAAGAGATCGTGTGGTTATGCTCCACATATTCAGTTGTTGATCAAATCCAAGGTTGGAACCAGCACGTATCTTCTTGATCGAGAGCATTTGCCGCTCCGTCCAGATTTTGAGGACAATGTCATAGTGATGGATCCTTCGCATCCCACTTCTGCCCAAGCTCAAGAGGAAATCGGCAAAGCACAGGAAGCGAAAGCAGCTCAGGAAGCAGCAGCTCCCAATGCTCCAAATGCGAATCTCAAGACACCAAAAGACCAAATGCAATATCTGCTTGAAGCCACTCTGAGGATTGAGCGAAGTCTGGCCAACCTCACCCAGACCCAGGCTAGTTTTGAGCGGATTATTGAGACAAAGTTTCATGACTTGGATGTCAAAGTGACTGAGATTCAGACTTCAGTGGAACAGCTGCAAGGAGATGTCGATGTTGTCAAGCTTGCCAAATCAGATGACAGTGAAGATGAGAGACCGACTACAGAGCAGTTTCAGTCAGTGCCTAGGGCTGCCAGGTCAGCTGCGATACCAGTTGTGGATCCACGGACCACAGTATCTGCACCAGCCGCCACAGCCACAGTGCCACAGCAGGTCTCCACTCCTCCAGTCCAGCAGTCGTCAGCAGAAGCATTCGCGGACGCTCTCATCTCAACGCCGTCTACGCACACCGGAGCCGCCAGCAGGAGATCGCCTTCGGAGGATTGTGCCTAGAGAGCCGACTAGTGCTATACGATTCGAACTTTTTGGTACTAGTTGCCAAAGGGGGAGGATTTGTATAGATCATAGGCTTCGAGAGAGAGAGTTTCTTTTTTTTGATTTGCTTCGAGAGTTTCTTTTGCTACTTGTTTGCTACATGTTTGATCGTTTGTTGATACTCTTTGTTATGTGTGTGCCTGCTACAATATTCTGTCATTTATACTTGTGAGATACGATGGTGATTGATCATATTATGCCTATTGTGATATTCCATGTTTATCTCTACTATTATCTTGTATGATCAATTACTTATGTTGGTGATGCGTGCCTATTATTCCAATCATATCATTTTACGCGCTCCACCAAGATGTATGTGACATGGAAGAGTGACCCATGAGCCCAATCGATTGTGCATTTGCATTCAAACGCAAATTTTTAATAATGCACAAATTTAGGGGGAGCTCTTGCTTATCACATACTTCTCAAAGCGACGATGTATTTCATTTACTTAATCATCTGTCAAAGCTTTGATCTATATGTTGTCATCAATTACCAAAAAGGGGGAGATTGAAAGCACATTTGCTCCCTTGGTGGTTTTGGTAATTCATAACAACATATATCTCATTGAACTAATATCCATTCAAGATTAAGATTTCAGGATGTTCAATGATTGGCATGGCATGGACTAGAGATGTGGACCCCTCAAAATGCTAAGGACAAGAATTGGCAAAGATCAAGATTCTACATTTTTGGTTTAGTGATCCAAGATCACATTGAGTCCATAGGAAAGCCAATACTATTAAAAGGGGATGAGGTGTTGCTTAATAGTCTTTTTGCTCAAAGTGCTTAGTGACAGCATTCCTAAACCCTCAACCACTCACCTTACCCAAATATGTCCAAAACCCAAACTCCAACTCGGCCCCACCGAAATTTCCAATCCGGCCTCACCGAGTTCATCCAAGACTTAGCCACTGCCAAACCCTAACAAATCGGATCCACCGAAATGGATCTCGGTCCCACCGAGATGGCCTTGCCAACTCTCTGTAATCGTTTGCATTCACTTCGGTCTCACCGAGTTTGCAAATCGGTCTCACCGAGATGGCTTGCCAACTCTCTATTGCCTTATTGCTTCACTTCGGCCCTACCGAGTTGATGCAATCGGTGCCACCGAGATGAGGATTGCCCTAGCCATTGCACTTCGGTCCATCCGAGTTGTTCGTATCGGTCCCACCGAGATTCCTAAAGTTCATATCTTTTACACAGTTCGGTGCTACCGAGATTATCGTTTCGGTGCCACCGAGTTGGATCAAAAGTGTGGAACGGTTGGATTTTGTGTGGAGGCTATATATACCCCTCCACCCCATCCTTCTCAGTAAGGGAGAGCCATCAGAACGTGCCTACACTTCCAACATACATTTTCTGAGAGAGAACCACCTACTCATGTGTTGAGATCAAGATATTCCATTCCTACCATTTGAACCTTGATCTCTAGCCTTTCCCAAGTTGCTTTCCACTCAAATCCTTCTTCCACCATAGCCAAATCTGTGAGGAGTGATTGAGTGCTGGGAAGACTATCATTTGAAGCACAAGAGCAAGGAGTTCATCAACAACACACCGTCTATTACCTTTTGGAGAGTGGTGTCTCCTAGATTGGTTATGTGTCGCTTGGGAGCCTCCAACCAGATGTGGAGTTGAACCAAGAAGTTTGTAAGGGCAAGGAGATCGCCTACTTCGTGAAGATCTACCCCGAGTGAGGCTAGTCCTTCGTGGACGTAAGCCATGGTGGAATAGGAAAGGTTGCATCTTCGTGGACCCTTCGTGGGTGGAGCCCTCCGTGGACTCGCGCAGCCGTTACCCTTCGTGGGTTGAAGCCTCCATCAACGTGGACGTACGATAGCACCACCTATCGGAACCACGCCAAAAACCGCCGTGTCTTCATTGCGTTTGAAATCTCCTACCCCCTCTCTACATACATATGCAATTGCTTACATTCCGTTGCTATACTCTTAGAATTGCATGTGTAGGGTGATGCTTGACATGTACTATTGCTAAAATCTGCCTACAACTAAAATCTGGGAAAAGGTTAAGTTTTATTTGGTCAAGTAGTCTAATCACCCCCCTCTAGACATACTTTCAATCCTACAAGTGGTATCAGAGCTTTGGTCTCTGTAAGCCTTGATTTCCATAGCTTTGGTGATCATAGCCTTGGTTTCACAACCTAGGAGAGTATGGCGTCTAGTGAGGGTAACTATCACCGTAGAGGTCCATATTTTGATGGTACAAACTTTGCTAGTTGGAAACATAAGATGAAAATGCATATTCTTGGTCATAACCCTGCCGTTTGGGCTGTTGTTCGTGTTGGCTTGCAAGGTGACTTCTTTGAGGATGGCAAGGAACCGGATCGTGAGGCAACCTCGGAAGAATTGAAGATGTTGCAATACAATGCTCAAGCTTGTGACATTCTATTCAACGGTTTATGTCCCAAAGAATTCAACAAAATTAGCCGCCTCGAGAATGCAAAGGAAATTTGGGATACTTTGGTTGATATGCATGAGGGTACCGAGTCCATCAAGGAATCTAAGTTGGATGTGCTCCAAAGTCAACTTGATAAGTTCAAGATGAAGGATGCTGAAGGAGTCGCAGAGATGTACTCTAGGCTTGCTCTCATCACAAATGAGATTGCCGGCTTAGGAAGTGAAGAGATGACCGACAAATTCATCATCAAGAAGATACTTAGAGCTTTGGATGGAAAATATGATACCGTCTGCACATTGATCCAAATGATGCCAAATTACAAAGATCTCAAGCCCACGGAAGTCATTGGAAGGATTGTCGCTCATGAAATGTCGCTCAAGGACAAAGAGGAGCTGCACAACAAGTCAAGTGGTGCTTACAAAGCCTCAACCGATGCTCCAACAACTTCAAGTGACCAGCTAGTATCCAATGAAGAGATTAGCCTAATGGTGAAAAGGTTCAACAAGTTCTACAAGAACAAAGGAAAAGAAAGAAGCTCTAGCTCAAGACATTATGAGAGAAGATCATCAAGTCGTGACCGTAATTGCTACAATTGTGGAAAGCCCGGACACTACTCAAATGAGTGTATGGCTCCCTACAAGAAAAGAGACAAATCACCAAGAGGAAGACATAGAAGAGATGAATCACCTCGTAAGGAGAGAAGGAGTAGAGATGATTATTATGAACGAAGACACTCTCGAAGAAGCAAGGATTCGGAGAGGAAGGACAAGTCATCAAGGAGCTACACAAGAAGAAGACATCAAGCTCATGTTGGTGAATGGATTTCCGGCTCCGACTCCGACAACCACTCCGAGAGAAGTTATCACTCCAACTCCGACTATAGTCAAGATGAAGGTGTTGCAGGACTTGCACTTGTGTCATCCAACTCCTACGATCTATTTGACTCACCAAATGAAGGAATTGGAAGATGCTTCATGGCAAAAGGCCCTAAGGTATCACACCCCGAGTATCTTTATTTTAATAGTGATGAAGATGATTTGCTTGGTGATGATGATTTACTTGTTGATAGGGCTAGTGATGTGAGCTATAATGAAAATGCTAGTAATCATGATAGTCAAGAGGAAACGAGTGACAATGCTATGAAGGATATTGAGCGCCTAACTAAAGAACTAAATGCTCTTAAGTTAGCTCATGAAACAACTCAAGAGGATCATAGAGAACTTCTAAGAACTCATGAGAAGCTACGCTTCGAGAAGCTAAATTTAGAGCAAGAGCATGAGTTTCTTAAAGCTATCAATGACGATCTTCGAAAGAAGAGTTCTTCATATCTTGCCAAGCGTTTACTCTTGTCTACCTTTATGCCACAAGTTAAACCTAAGCAAACTAGCAACAAGGGTAAAAATGGTTCTACCTCTAGTAGTAACAATAACAATGCTAAATCCAATATTGTTGCTTCTAGTAGTTCTATTGATTCCACTAATGATTCTCTTAGCCAAGTTACACTTGAGCAAGAAAATATGCTATTGCAAGGAATTATAGAAAAATATGTCTACAAGAGCCTTGCCGGGAGTAAACAATTTGAGGAAATTGTACGCAAGCTAGGAAGGCATCGGAAGAACCAAGGTGTTGGTTTTGAACGAAAGTTCAATGCCGATGGAGTTGAATGGGAAGAAGGTCAATACCCCAAGATGAAGTTTGTTCCTCAACAAGAGAAGTATGACCCTACTTCCTTCAAGGGAACACAAGATCAAGAAGACCTTCCACCACAAGACCACAAGCTAAAAGGCAAGGACAAGCTTCAAGAAGAGATTGATTCATTTGAAGAAGCTCCTCAAGCCATGGTCAAGTGGGTTCCCAAGACTTCATCAAGTTCTACTTCATCAAGTGCTACTACAACTCCAAGGATTCCCATGAAGTTGATGTGGGTCCAAAAGAAGAAGAACTAGAGAGTTCTTGAGGGTGACTCCGCCAACAAACTTCACTCATATTCTTTATGGCAAGGACTTGTGCAACCAACTTCCACATTTTGCACTAGTTCATGGAGTCACAAACCCTTTTGTTGGTAAGGCAAGGGACAAGGTAATCAATGCATTCATGGACATCATCATATGTGTATTTCACTCTATGTCTATGGATATCCTTGTATGTTCCTTGTGTGGGACTAACCCATGTAGGTATTGAAAGCACATAACTCCAAAGGATTGCTCCCAACTCTTGATGGTCTACATCAACATTGAGCATCCACATCTTCAACATCTACATGAAGTCATCATCGACAAAACCCAAGGTTAGTTCAACCCTCTTAGGGGGGATATCACATCTAGGGGGAGCTTTGCTCTAAGCAATTGAGCTAAAGCAACTCTAATGGTGTGAACACATTAATGCTTTATGTAAAAGTGGTAACCCCACTTGTGCTTAAACGATGAGTATGACCTATGATCAAATGTTCTCATTTGGCTCCTAAGTCAATATACTCATATATAGATGACCTAGTCATCGCCATTGCTTGATAGATGCTAGAATTGGTTGTGCATGTTTGACACATATTTCATTTGCTATCTTATTGTGTGAGCACGTTGATTTGCATGTTTTCATCATTCGAGGACATCCATTTATTGTTTTGATTGTCTTGGTTTTTCTGGCCAAGTGGATGTACAAGAATGCCTAAGAACCTTCTCTAGCTATCTATGCTTTCTTGTCTCAAATTCTATTCTTGCTGCATCACAAAAATTGAACAAGTCATTTTCGGACCCTCTGGGTGAGGAGCACTCGGAGCCACCGATCTGAAAGGGCTGAACCTCCAAAACCTTCTAATTGATTTCGGTCAGACCAACCCACTCAAACTCGGTCGAACCGAAAGCATTTAGATTGATCTAGGTTTTCATCTCGGTGCTACCGATTAGACCAACTCGGTCGGACCGAGTTGCTGTAACTGCAAGCAGTTGCACGTCTCGGTGCTACCGATTTGTTCCACTTGGTGCCACCGACAGCACATGGGTATATATATCTAGCGGCTCGTGCGGTTGAAAATTTCTTCAAACGTTACGCGCCCACGCCCCATTGCTGCCGCCCCTTTGGTCTCCGGATCGTTGCCGTCGTCGCCTGTGCGCCCTCGCCGCAGGACTCCGTCGCCGTCAACGGTAATCTCCACCGCCGTTGCCGCCGTAGAGGAACTCCACCGAGTTAGGGTGAGTTTCGATCCCTTTCGCGCTTCCCTTTTCCGATTCAATGCACGATTGGATAGCCTGTAATCTTGCCACAAATGCAATTCACTTTCCACCAGATTAGTTCGTTTGAACGAGATTCGAGCAAAAAATTTAGGGTTAGGTTTCCGCCGAATGCATCTCGGACCGACCGAATAGGAATTTTCGGTCCCACCGATTTGGCCCTGGCCATAGCACAAGTACATCTCGGTGCCACCGAATCGTGCGAATCGGTAAGACCGAAAGTAACATCTCAGTGAAACCCTAGCATCTCGGAGCCACCGAAACCCATCTCGGTCAGACCGAAATGGCGTGCCATGTCTCTGTAGTGTGCTTCGGTGTCACCAAGATTACCAACTCGGTCCATCCGAACTGCATTCTGTGAAAACCTAGAACTAAAGTTTGAACTCATTTTTTATGAAAAACAATCTGCTTTTTGTGATGACTCATCTACTCTACCCATACCTATCTATTCACAGGGTCAGCTCAGCACAATGTCTGATGTCAGTGACAGTCAAAACAGGTCAGAGCAGCATGAAGAGCAAAGTGAAGGATCAATCCATAATGAAAGTTACTATGAGGGAGAGAGAAGCTCTCCAGATCTTCCTAAAGCTGCAACCAGAACACGGAAGAAGAAAACCTCAGATAGTGAGGATGAGGACTTTGTTGCAAGTGAAACTGCACAAAAGAAGAAGAGAGTAGTGCTAGCTAAGGAGTACAGCACAAAGCCTACTTCTGTCAAGGAAAGAACAGCTGTGAGGAAAGTACCTCAGAAGACTATGCAAGAGCCTAGTGAGGCAGCTGCAGGTGCCAAGAAGAAAAGAGTAAGGAAATCTTTTGCCCGAGTGATTAGCAGACCTACTATGATGATTGATGAGGAAGAAGAAGAGGAGGAAGAGCCAGCTGCTGCACCCCCTGCAAAAGCACAGAAGCTCATGTCTGATGCTATCAAGACTGCTGTACCTCCCAAGTCAAAGCCTAAGGCACCAGCACCCAGGAGATCAACCAGAAACATATCTGCTGCAGAGAAGAACAAGGCCCCAGTGCCTGAATCAACTGTTGATGAAGAGCCTCTAGTGCTCAGAAAATTGAAGCCCAAGATACCAGAACATGACAACGCACACCCAGTAGCTGAGAACATGATGTTGAGAAAGGACAAAGGACTGCGTCAATGGAGATTGTCAGATCCTTATGCTATCAGAAGGAGGACTGCTTGTGATTATCGTTTTCACACCCGTGAGCAACAGGATTTCTATGAGACAGTATTGCTTGACAAGAAGCCCATAGTCAGTGACATGAGATGGGTGGACTGGGAATACATTGATGAGAACGAGGATTATTTCCCCCATGTGCATGAAAGCTTCAAAACTGCAGGTGTTGATGAATTTGTTGGGAAGAAATTGACTAAGTGGAAAGACGAGATGGTCATGCAATTCTACTCCACAGCACATTTCTATCCAGATGGTCGCATAGTGTGGATGACTGAGGGCATTAGATATCAATCAACTATTTCTGAGTGGGCAAATCTTCTTGGTGCACCCAAGGAAGAAGATGATGATTATGATGTTTATGCCAAGCTCAAGTTTGAACACAATTCTATGAAGAATATGTACACTGCTATTCCCTAGGAGGATCTTGAGACTCACAAGCTTGGATCAGTGAAGCATTTGCTACCAGGTCTGGCCACCTCAAACACTATACTGCGGTACACTCTGGTACCCAAGTCAGGAGATGATAAGATGATTCGTGGCCACTCCATCAACTTGCTGCATTTATTCGATACACCTCAGAAATTCAAGGTGATGAGCCTGATAGTCGAGACTATCAAGAGGACAGCAGCAGATCAGAAGAGATCGTGTGGTTATGCTCCACATATTCAGTTGTTGATCAAATCCAAGGTTGGAACCAGCACGTATCTTCTTGATCGAGAGCATTTGCCACTCCGTCCAGATTTTGAGGACAATGTCATAGTGATGGATCCTTCGCATCCCACTTCTGCCCAAGCTCAAGAGGAAATCCGCAAAGCACAGGAAGCTAAAGCAGCTCAGGAAGCAGCAGCTCCCAATGCTCCAATTGCGAATCTCAAGACACCAAAAGACCAAATGCAATATCTGCTTGAAGCCACTCTGAGGATTGAGCGAAGTCTGGCCAACCTCACCCAGACCCAGGCTAGTTTTGAGCGGATTATTGAGACAAAGTTTCATGACTTGGATGTCAAAGTGACTGAGATTCAGACTTCAGTGGAACAGCTGCAAGGAGATGTCGATGCTGTCAAGCTTGCCAGATCAGATGACAGTGAAGATGAGAGACCGACTACAGAGCAGTTTCAGTCAGTGCCTAGGGCTGCCAGGTCAGCTGCGATACCAGTTGTGGATCCACGGACCATAGTATCTGCACCAGCCGCCACAGCCACAGTGCCACAGCAGGTCTCCACTCCTCCAGTCCAGCAGTCGTCAGCAGAAGCATTCGTGGACGCTCTTATCTCAACGCCGTCTACGCACACCGGAGCCGCCAGCAGGAGATCGCCTTTGGAGGATCGTGCCTAGAGAGCCGACTAGTGCTATACGATTCGAACTTTTTGGTACTTGTTGCCAAAGGGGGAGGATTTGTATAGATCATAGGCTTCGAGAGATAGAGTTTCTTTTTTTTGATTTGCTTCGAGAGTTTCTTTTGCTACTTGTTTGCTACTTGTTTGATCGTTTGTTGATACTCTTTGTTATGTGTGTGCCTGCTACAATATTCTGTCATTTATACTTGTGAGATACGATGGTGATTGATCATATTATGCCTATTGTGATATTCCATGTTTATCTCTACTATTATCTTGTATGATCAATTACTTATGTTGGTGATGCGTGCCTATTATTCCAATCATATCATTTTGCGCGCTCCACCAAGATGTATGTGACATGGAAGAGTGACCCATGAGCCTAATCGATTGTGCATTTGCATTCAAACGCAAATTTTTAATAATGCACAAATTTAGGGGGAGCTCTTGCTTATCACATACTTCTCAAAGCGACGATGTATTTCATTTACATAATCATCTGTCAAAGTTTTGATCTATATGTTGTCATCAATTACCAAAATGGGGGAGATTGAAAGCACATTTGCTCCCTTGGTGGTTTTGGTAATTCATAACAACATATATCTCATTGAACTAATATCCATTCAAGATTAAGATTTCAGGATGTTCAATGATTGGCATGGCATGGACTAGAGATGTGGACCCCTCAAAATGCTAAGCACAAGAATTGGCAAAGATCAAGACTCTACATTTTTGGT
Organism: Elymus sibiricus; assembly: GCA_039707655.1. NCBI lineage: Eukaryota > Viridiplantae > Streptophyta > Magnoliopsida > Poales > Poaceae > Elymus > Elymus sibiricus. The sequence continues at coordinate 322,643,586 of CM077674.1, read as the reverse complement.
TTAGTGATCCAAGATCACATTGAGTCCATAGGAAAGCCAATACTATTAAAAGGGGATGAGGTGTTGCTTAATGGTCTTTTTGCTCAAAGTGCTTAGTGACAGCATTCCTAAACCCTCAACCACTCACTCTACCCAAATATGTCCAAAACCCAAACTCCAACTCGGCCCCACCGAAATTTCCAATCCGGCCTCACCGAGTTCATCCAAGACTTAGCCACTGCCAAACCCTAACAAATCGGATCCACCGAAATGGATCTCGGTCCCACCGAGATGGCCTTGCCAACTCTCTGTAATCGTTTGCATTTACTTCGGTCTCACCGAGTTTGCAAATCGGTCTCACCGAGATGGCTTGCCAAATCTCTGTTGCCTTATTGCTTCACTTCGGCCCTACCGAGTTGATGCAATCGGTGCCACCGAGATTAGGATTGCCCTAGCCATTGCACTTCGGTCCATCCGAGTTGTTCGTATCGGTCCCACCGAGATTCCTAAAGTTCATATCTTTTACACAGTTCGGTGCTACCGAGATTATCGTTTCGGTGCCACCGAGTTGGGTCAAAAGTGTGTAACGGTTGGATTTTGTGTGGAGGCTATATATACCTCTCCATCCCATCCTTCTCAGTAAGGGAGAGCCATCAGAACGTGCCTACACTTCCACCATACATTTTCTGAGAGAGAACCACCTACTCATGTGTTGAGATCAAGATATTCCATTCCTACCATTTGAACCTTGATCTCTAGCCTTTCCCAAGTTGCTTTCCACTCAAATCCTTCTTCCACCATAGCCAAATCTGTGAGGAGTGATTGAGTGCTGGGAAGACTATCATTTGAAGCACAAGAGCAAGGAGTTCATCAACAACACACCGTCTATTACCTTTTGGAGAGTGGTGTCTCCTAGATTGGTTAGGTGTTGCTTGGGAGCCTCCAACTAGATGTGGAGTTGAACCAAGAAGTTTGTAAGGGCAAGGAGATCGCCTACTTCATGAAGATCTACCCCGAGTGAGGCTAGTCCTTCGTGGACGTAAGCCATGGTGGAATAGGCAAGGTTGCTTCTTCGTGGACCCTTCGTGGGTGGATCCCTCCGTGGACTCGCGCAGCCGTTACCCTTCGTGGGTTGAAGCCTCCATCAACGTGGACGTACGATAGCACCACCTATCGGAACCACGCCAAAAACCACCGTGTCTTCATTGCGTTTGAAATCTCCTACCCCCTCTCTACATACATATGCAATTGCTTACATTCCGCTGCTATACTCTTAGAATTGCATGTGTAGGGTGATGCTTGACATGTACTATTGCTAAAATCTGCCTACAACTAAAATCTGGGAAAAGGTTAAGTTTTATTTGGTCAAGTAGTCTAATCACCCCCCCCCCTCTAGACATACTTTCGATCCTACAGAAGTCCAATCTCTAATGAAGATCGCAGAGAACTCCAATGAGAACCTCATTGCTAAACAGCTAGAGCTGGAAGATATGACCGACATGCTAGGCCATTCTCACTGCCTTGCTCAGCTGCTTGCGTAGCAGCTCCCGCGCAAGGCTAACATTTCTTGATTCTGCTTCTTGGTTCAGTATTATTTTGTTGCGCTGCAATGGCAGGGCTTTTGATGCCCTGGTTTTGTAATCTGCTTCTTGGTTGCGCCTTATGTTCACTGGTGGCGAACTTTGATGCCCAGTGGATGTAATATGCCCTATTTCCTTTATTGTATAGTGTAGGTTTATTCTAAGTTACTATGTCGTAATTTCTTTATTGTATAGGGTAGGTTTTTCTTAATTCCTAGTTACCGTATATGTCATCATTCGTTATCAGAAAAAGGGTGAAATTTTGATTAATGCGAATGGGCCAAAACATGCGCCTCTAACGGGCCTTCATTTTAGTGGGCCATAAATGGGCCGGCCCGCAACAGGCTTTACTTGGGCCTGCGTGGACCTGTCATATGGGCCCTTCATGGACACGGTATGCCTAGGCCCATAACTCACATGGGCCTTTTGTGGGCCAAAGTTTAGTTGGGCCCATGTAGCTTTGGGCCATTAACAGGCTGAATATTCTGCTGGCCTGTTATGGCCCAAAATACACCATGGGCCTTTAGCAGGCCGAAAGCATGTTGGGCCTCAATTTTCATGAGTCGTCCACGTGCCTTTAGCAGGCTGAAATATACCTCGGGCCATTATTGGCCCAGTTACATGACGGGCCGTTAGCAGGCCGAAACATATCTCGAGCCTTGGTTGGCCCAATCATATCATGGGCCTTTAGTAGGCCGAAAGCTTAGTAGAGGACGAACGGGCCGAATTGTACGACGGGCCTTTAACAGGCTCAAAGTCAGGTTGGGCTGGAATGTTGCCACCTAGATCACGGGCCATTAAGGGGCTGAATGTCGCTTCGGACCATATATGTCCCACATGCAGCACGGGCCATTCGCAGGCCGAAAGGCACACCGGGCTAAAATGGGCCAATTTCTACGTCGGGCCTTTAACAGGCCGAAAACTCACTGGGCCGTAATGGGCCCAAAGACTGAGCGAACAATTAACGGGCCTGATCTGGCGTTGGGCCGTAAATGGGCCATGTTTAAGCAGGCCGTTAGTGGGCCAGCCAACTAGTACCTGAGTAAATCTTATGGGCCTCTGACTGGGCCGGCCTTTTAAACATAAATGGGCCACTGTTGGGCCGTGCCACGTGTAACATCTCCATAGGCCCGTCTCGTCCATTGGGGGAATGACATCTGTCACCACGCCGAGCTGACACGTGGTTACTTCGGCCAATGAGAATTTTACACGTGGAAAATCCCCATTGGTCCCAGCTGTTAACAGGTTATCGGATCCAAACCGGAACCCGATAGCTTAACGACGACCCGTTACGGTGGATGCCACGTGTCGGTTACCATTGACAAAAACACTTCCATGACGTGACATTTATCGTCATGGAAGTGGACACTTCCGTGATGATAATTTCAGTATTGACATGGAACACTTCTACAACAGCACAGGTATGACTATCTTGATTCTGTCATAAAATCGTCACGGATGTACATGCATGACAGAAAATGTGACCTACTGTGACAAAGACGTATCATCACGGAAGTGTTTTTTTTGTAGTGTTCTTGGTCCGTGTTACCGTATGTCTTGGTGAGATGCCCTATCCCACCGACTCAAAGTGTGTGTGGGGGGGGGGGCACTACTTCGCACCTGAAACTCCGTGTGGAGTCAGGGATGTCCGGTTAATTTGCAAGGCACACATGTGCCACATCATAATTGTGAATTGGGTATTTAAATATCACACCACACACACACACACACACACACACACACACACACACACACACACACACACACACACACACACACATATATATATATATATATATATATATATATGCCGCACACGGTCCACCTTTGATCGGAAGCGAAAGGGGGGTTTGACCATGATGGACTCCTATAGGTTTTGTGTTACGGTATGGTGACATGTCAGACCTAGCTATTTGGGGGCATGCGTTCATAGCTAGGATTCCCCTCCCGCCGACACGAAGTGTGTGTGTGGGGGGGGTGGCGGACTAGAAATAATGTGCGCTTTGTGAGACAGGTGCCACATCAAAGTTGTGCATTGTGTATTTGAACATCAAACCACCCTTTTCATACATATATTTGGTCCACATGCAAGTGTGTTCGTGTTCTGACCCTTTCCCGCGTTTTTTTTTGCCAAATTTATAAACAGCAGACGAGCCGGATTCGATTGGGGACGCAACAGACACGGTTCCCTCAGACTACCCATGTGCCACGCTCGTACCCCTGTTACTCACATCAGCACAGTAGATTGGGGTCCACGAGGCTTCCCTCCCAATCTCAAAAATATCTACCCGCCTGGAGGGTTTTTCTGTTTGATAGCACACGATTACTATGTTTCGACCGTGTGCGATGTTCGTTGCTCCCGCTCTCGAAAATATCTACCCACCTAGAGGGTTTTTCTGTTTGATAGCACACGATAATTATGTTTTGACCGTGTGTGATGTTCATTGCTCCCGCTCTCAAAAATATCTACCCACCTGGAGGGTTTTTCTATTTGATAGCACACGATAATTATGTTTCGACCGTGTGGGATGTTTGTTTCTCCCGCTCCCGCATGCTTCCCTCACAATCTCAAAAATATCTACCCGCCTGAAGGTTTTTTTTGTTTCATAGCACACGATTATTATGTTTGGACCGTCTGCGATGTTTGTTACTCCTGCTCTGCTTCAATCCCTTGATCCAAATTTTCAGTACCCCTGGCATTTTACTCCCGCCTAGTAAAATTTTCAGTAGCCGCGGCATTTCCTCAAACACCACCTTGGCCCCCCTCCACACGCACACCCCAAAACCTTCACTCACACACACACACACGCCACCCATCCCTCGCTCGAACCCTAGCTAGGTCGCCGCCGCCGCCGCGCCGCCTCCATCGTCAGCCTCTGCCGGTATGCCCGTGCAGGTTACCCACCGATCTACATACCCTCGCCGCCCTGAGTTTCTTAGATGACGCCTGCGAAACGCCCCCTTTCCCACAGATCCCCATCCCCACCCCCCCACCCCCACCCCCACTCCAGAACGTCGCAGCCTAAGCCCGGCTACGCTTCCCGGGGAGCTCGAGGAGCGAATGGCCCAAAAGAGGTTTATCGCGGCCTCTTCACCCGACGTCGGCGAGGTGGCCGCCGAGGAAGCTGACGACGATGATTGGCCGCATGCTTTCAATTAGCGGGCTAGAGTATTCTGGTATGTCACGGACGCCGGCTATGACATCGAGGTCGTCGACAGCGACGGATTGACGCGGGCTATGTCACAGGTTAAGTTGCCCATCCCCAACCCCTCGGGTTCAACCACCGTTGATCTCATCGATGGCCCTGCCGCTGATCTCCTCTGGCTCGTTGTCAACAATTTGCCATTCTTCATCACCATGGAGCCCCTTTTGTCATTTCTGAAGGACACGTTCTGCGACGCTGGCTTGGGATCCTCAGCTGCCAAGTCAGACCTCATCGACGGCGACCACGAGGAAGGCACCCTCTCCGGCTCTTCCAAGGGGAAAGAGCCCATCTGCGACATCAGGGAGGGCACCCTACAGCCGTGCTCTTCCAAGGGGAAGGAGCCCATCTGTGACAACATGGAGCGCACCCAGAGTCCGTGCTCTACCAATGGGAAGGCACCCATCTGTGACAAGTGAGGAAACCCATGATTTGTTTTGCCGTGCCTCTTCACAGGGGGAATCCCATGATTTGTTTTGTCGAACCCCTTTTGTAGTGAGAATATGTCCAGTTTCAATTGCTATATTTGGTTGTTTGCAGTATGCCTTGTTTATTTCAGTTATTCACAATGTGATGCTCTATATGTGCAACTATTTACTATGCGGTACAATTTCATCAATACCTGTTCAACGACCATATTTGTTTCTTGTTAAGCCTGGTGTAGGTAATACACCCCCTCTTTTTCACATTGTGATGTTCAATTATACAATTTGAAGTTTAAGCACAAGCTACGTGATACGTCCATTTTGCATCATGTTTTGCTACTGTTATTTATAGTGTTTTTAATCAATATAACACTTTGTGGAGCAATTCTAATGCCTTTTCTCTCTTAATATGAAAGATTTACACAAGGAGGGAGATTGCCGGCAGCTGAAATTCTGGACCTGGAAAAGCTATGTCAGATATACCTATCCTGCACATCTCCAAATGAGCTGAAATTTCACGGAGAATTATTTTGGAATAAATAAAAAATACTGGAAGCAAGAAGTACCATAGGGGACCACCCAGGTACCCACGAGGCACCAGGGCGCGCCACCCCCCGCCCCCCCCGGCGCGCCCTGGTGGCTCGTGGGGCCCCTGGCCAGCCTCTGGCCCCCATTTTCTGGTATATAAGTGCATTTGCCCTAGAAAAATATAGAAAAGACTTTCGGGACAGTGCGCCGCCGTCTCGAGGCAGAACTTGGGCAGGAGTACTTTTGCTCTCCGACGGAGAGATTCTGTCGGGGATACTTCCCTCCGGGAGGGGGAAATCGTCGCCATCGACATCACCAGCGATCCTCTCATCGTGGGAGGACCAATCTACATCAACATCTTCACCAGCACCATCTCATCTCAAACCCTAGTTCATCTCTTGTATTCAATCTTTGTCTCAAAACCTCAGATTGGTACCTGTGGGTTGCTAGTAGTGTTGATTACATCTTGTAGTTAATGCTAGTTGGTTTATTTGGTGGAAGATTATATGTTCAGATCCAATATGCTATTCAATACCCCTCTGATCTTGAACATGAATGTGATGTGTGAGTAGTTACTTTTGTTCTTGAGGACATGGTAGAAGTCTTGTCATAAGTAATCATGTGAATTTGGTATTCGTTCGATATTTTGATGATATGTATGTTGTTGATTCTCTTAGTGGTGTCATGTGAACGTCGACTACATGACACTTCACCATCTTTGGGCCTAAGGGAATGCATTGTGGAGTAGTAATTAGATGATGGGTTGCTAGAGTGACAGAAGCTTAAACCCTAGTTTATGCGCTATTCCGTAAGGGGCTGATTTGGATCCATATGTTTCATGCTATGGTTAGAGTTATCTTAATTCTTCTTTCGTAGTTGCGGATGCTTGCGAGAGGGGGTAATCATAAGTGGGAGGCTTGTTCAAGTAAGAACAGCACCCAAGCATCGGTCCACCCACATACCAAATTATCAAAGTAGTGAATGTGAATCAAACAAACATGATGAAAGTGACTAGATGAAATTCCCATGTGTCCTCGAGAACGCTTTGCTTATTATAAGAGATTGTTCTGGCCTGTCCTTTGCTACAAAAAGGATTGGGCTACCTTGCTGCACCTATTGTTACTATTGTTACTTGTTACTTGTTACAAATTATCTTGCTATCAAACTACTCGTTACCGATAATTTCAGTGCTTGCAGAAAACACCTTGCTGAAAACCGCTTGTCATTTCCTTCTGCTCCTCGTTGGGTTCGACACTCTTACTTATCAAAAGGACTACAATTGATCCCCTATACTTGTGGGTCATCAAGACTCGTTTCTGGCGCCGTTGCCGGGGAGTGAAGCGCCTTTGGTGAGTGGAATTTGGTAAGGAAACATTTATATTACGTGCTGAAATTTACTGTCACTTGTCACTATGGAAAGTAATCCTTTGAGGGGTTTGTTCGGGGTATCTTCACCTCGACCGGAAACACAAATAGTTTCTCCTCAACCTACTGCACCTACTGAAAATATTTACTATGAGATTCCTCCGGGTATGATAGAGAAACTGCTAGCTAATACTTATGCAGGAGATGGAACGGTACATCCTGATATGCACTTGATCTATGTGGAAGAAATTTGTGGATTGTTTAAGCTTGTAGGTATATCCGGAGATGGAGTTAAGAAGAAAGTATTCCCTTTATCTTTGGAGGGAAATGCATTGATATGGTATAGGCTATGTGATGATACTGATACATGGGACTGGAACTGATTGAAACTAGAATTCCATCAGAAATTTTATCCTATGCATTTGGTTCATCATGATCGGAATTATATATATAATTTTTGGCCTCGTGAAGGAGAAAGCATCGCTCAAGCTTGGGGGAGGCTTAAGTACATGATGTACACATGCCCCAATCATGAGCTCGCAAAAGAAATTATCTTACAGAATTTTTATGCTCGGCTTTCTCATGATAATCAAACTATGCTTGATTCGTCTTCGACTGGCTCCTTTATGAAGAAAACTATTGAATTAGATGGGATCTTCTGGGAAGAATTAAACGCAACTCTGAAGATTGGGAACTCGACAAAGGTAATGAGTCAGGTATAATACTTGAGTTTGATTGTGTTAAATCTTTTATGGCTACCGATGCTTTTCATAAGTTTAGCACTAAATATGGACTTGACTCTGAGATAGTAGCTTCCTTTTGTGAATCATTTTCTACTCATGTTGATCTCCCCAAGGAGAAGTGGTTTAAATATCATCCCCCTGTTAAAGAAAAGATTGAGGAACCCGTTAGTGTTAAAGAAGAAACAATTGTTTATCATGTTGATCCAGTTGTGCCTACTGCTTATATTGAGAAACCACCTTTTCCCGTCAGGATTAAGGAACATGCTAAAGCTTCAACTGTGGTTAACAAAAGTAATATTAGAGCACCTAGACCCTCTGAGAAAATTAAAGTTGCACCTGATGTTGCTATGGTTAACGATCTTTTAGTCGATAATATAGATGGGCATGTTATTTACTTTTGTGAGGAGGCTGCTAGAATTGCTAAACCGGTTAGAAATGAACGAGATATGTTAGACAAGAACAAGCCCGTAGTTGGCATGCCTGTTGTTTCTGTTAAGATTGGAGATCATTGCTATCATGGTTTGTGTGATATGGGTGCTAGTGTGAGTGCTATTCCATTTTCTTTATATCAAGAAGTAATGCATGATATTGCACCTGTTGAGATTGAAGATATTGATGTTACTATTAAGCTTGCGAATAGAGATACTATTACACCACTTGGGATTGTTAGAGATGTTGAAGTCTTGTGTGGTAAAATCAAATACCCTACTGATTTCTCAGTACTTGGTTCACAACAAGATAATTTTTGTCGCATTATATTTGGTAGACCTTTCTTGAATACCGTTAATGCTGAAATTGATTGTGCTAAAGAAAAGGTTCGAGTTAAGTTTGGTGATGTGTCTCATGAGTTTAATTTCTCCAAATTTCGTAGACAACCTCATGATAAAGAGTTGCCTAGTAAAGATGAAATTATTGGTCTTGCTTCTATTGCCGTACCTCCTACTGATCCGTTAGAACAATATTTGCTAGACCACGAAAACGATATGCATATGAATGAAAGAAATGAAATAGATAAGATGTTCTTTGATCAACCACCTATCCTTAAACACAATTTGCCTGTTAAAACTCTTGGAGGCCCTCCTCCACCTAAAGGTGATCCTGTGTTTGAATTGAAGCAATTGCCTGATACCTTGAAATATGCTTATCTTGATGAAAATAAAATATATCCTGTTATTATTAGTGATAACCTTTCAGCGCATGAAGAAAAGAGACTACTAAAAACTCTAAGGAAGCACCGAGCTGCTATTGGATATACTCTTGATGATCTTAAGGGCATTAGTCCCACTCTATGTCAGCACAAAATCAATATGGAGCCTGATGCTAAACCAGTTGTCGACCACCAACGACGATTAAATCCTAAGATGAAAGAGGTGGTAAGAACCGAACTATTAAAACTACTGGAAGCAGGTATAATCTATCACATAGCTGATAGTAGATGGGTAAGTCCCGTCCATTGTGTCCCTAAGAAAGGAGGTATTACCGTTGTTCCTAATGGTAAAAATGAACTCATTCCACAAAGAATTGTAACTGGTTATAGGATGGTAATTGATTTTAGAAAATTAAACAAAGCTACTAGAAAAGATCATTACCCCTTACCTTTTATTGATCAAATGTTAAAAAGATTGTCTAAGCATACACACTTTTGTTTTCTAGATGGTTATTCTGGTTTCTCTCAAATACCCGTTTCACAACCCGATCAAGAGAAAACCACCTTTACTTGTCCTTTTGGAACTTATGCTTATAGACGTATGCCTTTTGGTTTATGCAATGCACCTGCTACCTTTCAAAGATGTATGACTGCTATGTTCTCTGACTTTTGTGAAAAGATTGTTGAGGTTTTCATGGATGATTTTTCCGTTTACAGAACTTCTTTTGATGATTGCTTAAGCAACCTTGATCGAGTTTTGCAGAGATGTGAAGAAACTAATCTTGTCTTGAATTGGGAAAAGTGCCACTTTATGGTGAATGAAGGCATTGTCTTGGGGCATAAAATTTCTGAAAGAGGTATTGAAGTTGATAAAGCTAAGGTTGATGCTATTGAGAAAATGCCATGTCCTAAAGATATTAAAGGTATAAGAAGTTTCCTTGATCATGCTGGTTTCTATAGGAGATTTATTAAAGACTTCTCTAAAATTTCTAAGCCTCTTACCAATCTTTTGCAAAAAGATGTTCCATTTGTTTTTTATGATGATTGTCTAGAAGCCTTTGAAACACTTAAGAAAGCCTTAACCACTGCACCTATTGTTCAACCACCTGATTGGAACTTGCCTTTTGAAATTATGTGTGATGCTAGAGATTATGTTGTTGGAACTGTTCTAGGACAGAGAGTTGATAGGAAATTAAATGTTATCCATTATGCTAGTAAAACTCTAGACAGTGCTCAGAGAAATTATGCTACTACTGAGAAAGAATTTTTGGCAGTGGTGTTTGCATGTGATAAATTTAGATCTTACATAGTTGATTCTAAAGTAACTGTTCACACCGATCATGCTGCTATTAAATATCTTATGGAAAAGAAAGATGCTAAACCTAGACTCATTAGGTGGGTTTTATTCCTACAAGAATTTAACTTGCATATTATTGATAGAAAGGGAGCTGAGAATCCCGTAGCAGACAATCTGTCTAGAATGGAAAATGTTCTTGATGACCACTTCCTATTAATGATGATTTTCCTAATGAGCAATTAGCTGTCATAAATGCTTCTTGTAATACTCCTTGGTATGCAGACTATGCTAATTATATTGTTGCTAAATTTATACCACCTAGTTTCACGTACCAACAAAAGAAAAAGTTTTTCTTTGATTTAAGACATTACTTCTGGGATGACCCACATCTTTATAAAGAAGGAGTAGGTGGTATTATTAGACGTTGTATACCTGAGCATGAACAGGAACAAATCCTATGGAAGTGTCATTCTGAGGCTTACGGAGGACACCATGCGGGAGACAGAACTGCACACAAGGTATTACAATCGGGTTTTTATTGGCCTACTCTTTTCAAGGATGCTCGTAAGTTTGTCCTTTCTTGTGATGAATGCCAAAGAATTGGTAATGTTGGTAAATGTCAGGAAATGCCTATGAATTATTCACTTGCTATTGAACCATTTGATGTTTGGGGTTTTGATTATATGGGACCTTCCCTAAATCCAATGGGTATACTCATATTTTAGTTGTTGTTGATTACGTTACTAAGTGGGTAGAAGCTATTCCAACTAGTAGTGCTGATCATAACACTTCTATGAAAATGCTTAAAGAAGTTATTTTCCTGAGATTTGGAGTCCCTAGATATTTAATAACTGATGGTGGTTCACATTTTATTCATGGTGCATTCCGTAAATTGCTTGCTAAATATGATGTCAACCATAGAATTGCATCTCCCTATCACCCTCAAACTAGTGGTCAGGTTGAATTGAGCAATAGAGAAATAAAATTAATTTTGCAAAAAACCGTCAATAGATCTAGAAAAAAATTGGTCTAAGAAACTTGACGATGCATTATGGGCTTATAGAACTGCTTATAAAAATCCTATGGGTATGTCTCCTTATAAAATGGTTTATGGAAAAGCATGTCATTTACCTCTTGAGTTAGAACATAAAGCATATTAGGCAATTAAAGAACTCAATTATGATTTTAAACTTGCCGGTGAAAAGAGGTTATTTGACATTAGCTCGCTAGATGAATGGAGAACCCAAGCTTATGAAAATGCCAAATTGTTTAAAGAAAAAGTTAAAAGATGGCATGATAGAAGAAATCAAAAACGGGAATTTAAAGTGGGTGAGCAAGTTCTATTGTACAATTATTGTTTGAATTCTTTGCAGGAAAACTTCTCTGTAAATGGGAAGGACCGTATATAATCGAAGAAGTTTATTGCTCCGGAGCCATCAAAATAAACAACTCCGAAGGCACTAATCCGAGAGTGGTGAATGGGCAAAGAATTAAGCATTATATTTCAGGTACTCCCATTAATGTTGAAACTAATGTTATTGAAACAATTACACCAGAGGAATACATAAGAGAGACCTTCCGGAACACTCCAAAACCCTGAAAAGAAAGAGGTATGTGATACGGTAAGTAAACCGACTCCAAAAATTCCATAAAAATATTTTCTGTCAGTTTTGGAATATTAGAAAAAATACAAAAATAATAAACAGCCGAGGGGACCCACCTGGTGCCCACGAGGAACCAGGGCGCCCCCCCCCCCCCCCGGCGCGCCCTGGTGGCTCGTGGGCCCCTCGTGAGCCCTCCCGACTCCGTTTTCTTCTGGATTACTTGTTTTGCAAGATAAAAAATATTTATATATATTCCCGTATGTTTTGACCACCATATCGCAGAAATCTCCTCTGTTCTTGTTTCGTGCTATTTTTCTGACAGATTTGAAAGTATGTCGTCTCAAGACTCAGATGGAGAAAGCTGCGTATCACATTATGTTACAAACCCAAAGATCTATGGGGATATGGATCCCTATGGATGGTCCGCGGAGGAGGAGCGAGATGTCAACATGAAGGGAACGGAAGACGCTAGCTCGGATGAAGACGATGCTCCTCTACCTCAACCCGGAGATATGCATGTGGAGTTCAAGAAGTCGAGCCTACCAAACACAGTAAACAAATCTAAGATCCAATTTATCCCTTTCCGCCTTCTACAGGAAAACAAGAACTTACTATGTGAGAAGATAATGGAGCTTGAGCAAGAAATTAGCAAATTAAAGGAAGAAAATTATGTTCTGAAGCGGAAGCTGAAGGACAAGCTCGCCACTTCATCATCACCATCATCACCGAAGAAGTAAACTTGAGCACATGGGTATGGGCACTCCCCTTGGCTTGTGCCAAGCTTGGGGGAGATGCCCCGGTATCGTATCACCATCACTTTTATCATCTTTACCTATTTTTAGTTCGATCCTTAGTTATTTCGTGATGTAGTTGAATAAAAGTTAGTATGATCTATCTTCGAGTGTTAACTTCGTGATCTATCTATCTATGTAATCGAGTTGAGAGTTATATAATAAAGAGTAGTTTGAGTTTTTGCTTCTTTACTTTCATGTTTCAATTCTAGCAAAGAAAATAATGAAAAGATCATATGCTAATCTTATGGAAAGTAATGACATTACATAAAGAAAAGTATAAGTGGTAAAATTTATTGGAAGTTAACAAACATAGCATTAGTCAATGATGCAATTCATGAAAGAATTAATAAGGGAAGAGAAGATTCACATGCAAATATACTATCTTGGACATCTTTTATGATTGTGAGCCCCCATTAAGTATTTTATGTCAAATTGTTGACGTTGGACAAGGAAGATAACGTAATGAATTATGTTTGTTCATATTCACATAGAAGTTATATTGTTATAGATCCTCCAACATGTGGTGCTTGCCCAATATCTTTGCTAGCCAAAAATCCGCACCAAGTAGAGATACTACTTATGCATCCAAAAACCACCAACCCAGTTTCATGTCACGAGAGTCCACTATATCTACCTACGGATTGAATAAGATCCTTCAAGCAAGTTGTCATCGGTGCAAAAAGCAATAAAAATTGCCTCTAAATATGTCTGAACTTTTATTGTAAGGGAAATAAGCTTTGTACGAACTTGTGATGGTAAAGAAATAAAAGCGACCGACTACATAATAAAGGTTGCTATCACAAGGGGCAATATAAAGTGACGTTCCTTTGCATTAAGAGCTCTTGCATCCAACAACAAAAAGCGCATGACAACCTCTGCTTCCCTCTGCGAAGGGCCTATCCTTTACCTTTATGTATTTACTTTTTATGCAAGAGTCAATAGTGTTCTCCTCTACTTCCTTTTTATTATTCTCTTTTTGCAAGCATCATGTGGTGGGGAAAGATCTAGGCACATATATCCAGTTGAATATGAGTGATCATGAGTTATTATTGTTGACATCACCCTTGAGGTGAATAAGTTGGGAGGCGAAATCACAAGCCCCTATCTTTCTATGTGTCTGGCTAAAACTTTTTGCTCCATATGTATGTCGTGAGTGTTAGCAGTCATAGAAGACTAAATGATGGTTGAGTATGTGGACTTGCTAAAAAGCTCCTACATGAGACCCTTCCTGAAAATATGATGAATTGCAATTGCATTGTTGACTGAGAACATAGTTTGTTAGTTTTCAAGAGAGTTTATGCCTTATACTTCATTGTTGTGATGAATTGTTACTTGCTCATGAGAAGTTTTATGATAATAATTATTGCTGCTATAATAATGATCATGATGCTACTATGTCCATATTTTGTTTTTATCGACACCTCTCTCTCTAAACATGTGGACATGATTATCGATATCGGCTTTCGCTTGAGGACAAGCGAGGTCTAAGCTTGGGGGAGTTGATACGTCCATTTTGCATCATGTTTTGCTACTATTATTTATAGTGTTTTTAATCAATATAACACTTTGTGGAGCAATTCTAATGCCTTTTTCTCTCTTAATATGCCAGATTTACACAAGGAGGGAGATTGCCGGCAGCTGGAATTCTGGACCTGAAAAAGCTATGTCAGAGATACCTATTCTGCACATCTCCAAATGAGCTGAAATTTCACGAAGAATTATTTTGGAATAAATAAAAAATACTGGAAGTAAGAAGTACCAGAGGGGGCCACCCAGGTGCCCACGAGGCACCAGGGCGCGCCACCCCCCCCCCCCCCAGGCGCGCCCTGGTGGCTCGTGGGGCCCCTGGCCAGCCTCTGGCCCCCATTTTCTGGTATATAAGTGCATTTGCCCTAGAAAAAATATAGAAAATACTTTCGGGATGGTGCACCGCCGTCTCGAGGCATGGGCATGAGCACTTTTGCTCTCCGGCGGAGAGATTCTGCCGGGGATACTTCCCTCCGGGAGGGGGAAATCGTCGCCATCGACATCACCAGCGATCCTCTCATCGTGGGAGGACCAACCTACATCAACATCTTCACCAGCACCATCTCATCTCAAACCCTAGTTCATCTCTTGTATTCAATCTTTGTCTCAAAACCTCCAATTGGTACATGTGGGTTGCTAGTAGTGTTGATTACATCTTGTAGTTGATGCTAGTTGGTTTATTTGGTGGAAGATTATATGTTCAGATCCAATGTGCTATTCAATACCCCTCTGATCTTGAACATGAATGTGATGTGTGAGTAGTTACTTTTGTTCTTGAGGACATGGGAGAAGTCTTGTCATAAGTAATCATGTGAATTTGGTATTCGTTCGATATTTTGATGATATGTATGTTGTTGATTCTCTTAGTGGTGTCATGTGAACGTCGACTACATGACACTTCACCATCTTTGGGCCTAAGGGAATGCATTGTGGAGTAGTAATTAGATGATGGGTTGCTAGAGTGACAGAAGCTTAAACCCTAGTTTATGCGCTATTCCGTAAGGGGCTGATTTGGATCCATATGTTTCATGCTATGGTTAGAGTTATCTTGATTCTTCTTTCGTAGTTGTGGATGCTTGCGAGAGGGGGTAATCATAAGTGGGAGGCTTGTTCAAGTAAGAACAGCACCCAAGCACCGGTCCACCCACATACCAAATTATCAAAGTAGCGAACGCGAATCAAACATACATGATGAAAGTGACTAGATGAAATTCCCATGTGTCCTCGAGAACGCTTTGCTTATTATAAGAGATTGTTCTGGCCTGTCCTTTGCTACAAAAGGATTGGGCTACCTTGCTGCACCTATTGTTACTATTGTTACTTGTTACTTGTTACAAATTATCTTGCTATCAAACTACTCGTTACCGATAATTTCAGTGCTTGCAGAAAACACCTTGCTGAAAACCGCTTGTCATTTCCTTCTGCTCCTCGTTGGGTTCGACACTCTTACTTATCGAAAGGACTATGATTAATCCCCTATACTTGTGGGTCATCACTACGTTCTATGCAATTTCAACAGTACCACTATGAATGACTATATTTGCTTGTTGTTAAACCTGTTATAGCTAGCACATGCCTCTTTTAACGGTTTTTGGTTGTACGGTTGTTTGTAGTTAGCATATGTCCAGTTTCAATTGCTATTTTTGGTTGTTCTTAGTATGCTTGTTTATTTCAGTTGTTCACAATGCGATGTTCTATATGTGCAAGTATGAACTGTGCAGTTAACACACCTTTCCACTTCTTGTTTTGCTTAAATAGCGTGCTTAGACCTGCACACTGAAGCTATCATTTGGAGATTATGTTGTCCACCATGGATATATTTGGTTGATGTTTAGCCTATTCTGCTTAACATGCCTTTCGATGTACTTACACAGGACAATATTGGAAACGTCTGCTGTTTTTCATTGAGGTTAGTTTCATCCCATGGCTTATATATATACTCACTGTTCAGGATGTCGGTAGCTGTTACCATATAGGCCGGGGGCTGATAAGGGATTAATCGGCGAATCTGACAGTTAACTGAATATATCTGTAACTCATTTATCGGTAGGTTAACTAGGGACATATCTAATATATCTGAGTCTACATAGCAACATGCATTGTACTGAATGTCTAAATATGCAATCCTAGGCTACATAGCAACAAGGAAGAGTGTTACCTTAATGTTCTGATGATGTCTAGATATACATAGAAGAGCGGCAACAACAACAACAACACAGCAGCAGTTAACTGCAGTTAATCGGACGATATTTATAACAATGTAATAAACTCCCTCCGCCCCATAATATAAGATGTTAATTCATCCAATATGTGAGTATATTGGATGTAATAAGATCTTATATAATGGGACGGAGGGAGTGTTGTACTACATCATTGTGCAATTGTTGTTTAGCTTCTAATATTAACTTGGTGCTTTTAGGTACATATGTCATTGGTAAAGATCCGCGCTTCGACCCTTTTTGCATATGGGGCAATGAGATATTCATGAACCAGCATCAAGTGAGAAAACTAATAAAGATTGTTAGTAAAATGGGTCAAAAGATGGCAATTAAACTATTTGTTTACATTTTATCCAAGACAACAGTGAACTGCAGGATGGCAAGTAAGAACTCTGCAGCCTTCTTTTTACTGCCCATAATGAGTTGTGTTAGATGACAATGTCTGAATCTTTTTCCTTTGCAGTAGTTCCCAAAGCAGTTTACTCAAGATTACCTCTCAAACTACATGATTGGTGGGCATGCAAAGATTAAAGTATTTCTACCAGAACACAATGACTATCTAGATGTCCTCATGAAGACAGTGAAGGATGGGCGGTCGGCCATCACAAGGGGTAGGACTAGAGTCGTGTGTGCCTTCTGCATGGAGGAGGGCACAATATGGGCATTCCGCCTCATCTTGTTCAGCAATCAGAATGTCTTTCGCCTCATTCTTTACCGTCTTTAATAGTACAAGTATACAACCCTGGTTTATCTTTCTTTATTTGGTGCATATGTAATTCTTTTTTTATGTAACTCTTGAACATATGTACCTGTGAATCGAATAATGCATTGATTGTTGAACCTGATGCATATGAATAAAGTTATAGCCTACTTTCAAATTCAAATTCGATACAATTTTAAATAGCAGCGATTAAATTAGGGTGAAAATACGCTCTGCAGGTCATTACGACGCACACGGTCTGTAAAGCAGAACGTGTGTGATATACATCATAATCCAACACGGTTCACAGAGAGGAAACGTGTGCGACCATGCACACAGTTGCTGTTTGCAAAGCGTGTGTGATGTCAGACAATATCACAAAACGGTGCGAGCAAACTAAATGTTTGTGATAGTCGCCTTATCATACACGCTTTACAATCATGAACTGTTTCTGATGTCGTATGTATCGTAAACGTTTGCACCACAGAATAGCGTGTGCGATAGTTATCCTGTACGACACTGGTACGACAGTCCAACGTTTCGTAATCCTATCCAACACTCGGACGATGATTAACTAATCTTCTTAATTATATATCGCATACGGTTCGGGAGAAGTGAATGTGTGTGATAGTCTCCTTATCATACACGTTTTACAATCGTGAACTGTTTGTGATGGGGTGCGCATCGTAAACGTTACACCACAGAATACCGAGTGCGATGATAATGCGAGCACACACGAGTAGCAAGGATGGTGCGTTTGGGATATTTGATAGATCACAAACAGTTGTGTCACGAGTCGCGTTTGGGATAGATTGGGCATCACATACGCTTAGTTCTGCGAAACGTATGCTTGCGTGCTCCCTATCGCCGACGGTTCTGGGTCGTAAGACCCCCCTATCGCACACACAGGCAAGGCGGCGGTTTAAAACTCTGTCGTGGAAAGGGGTTAAAAACCGTTTGTATAGCAGCTCGTTGTACCAGTGCATGGCTTGTGATTGTATGGTGGAGGGGGAGTAAACTTTACATTTCCGCTTGGGAACCGCTTATAATGTGTTTAGTATGGAAGATGCTGAAAATCCTCGGTCGTGACGTTGACAGGAAAGGCATGCCTCTCAAAATTGTTTTCATCTCTGTTTTAAGCTTCGAGCTCCGGCACCTCTGCAAATCAATGCTTCCCTCTGCGAAGGGCCTATCTATTTACTTTTATGTTATTTACTTTATGTTATTTTAATTTTTTTGTTGAGTCTCACCTTCTCATTATAAGCACCAATCCTGAGAGCACTATTGTCATCCTTATGCATTGAGTATAGTTAATGTTGTGTGCATCATGACTAGATCTCTTCTACCCTGAATTACAATGTTTAGTCGCTGCTTGAACTTTGGAGGTGCTCTGCATTTATATTTTGCGGTCCCAGAAAGGGCTAGCGAGATACCATGTCATCATATTATATCATGATTGTTTTGATAAATTGTTGGCATTGAAAATATGTTATTATTGCTTTCTAGTTGATTATGCCATTGATATGATTGAATATAGTTCCTAAGTGTTATCATGTGCATGGTTAGTTCATGATCTTTGCTACATGGGTGCTATTTAAGCTTATATACGGATATAAGAACAAAAGAGTTACGAGGGGCCCACAAGCTCAGGTGGCGCCCCCCTGGGGGCGCGCCGTGTGAGCTTGTGGCCCTCTCGTACATCTTCTGGCCTCCTCACGAAGCTTCCCGGGTGTCTTCTGGTCCATAAAAAATTACCGTAAAATTTTATCGTGTTTGGACTTCGTTTGGTATAGTTTTTCCCCGAAACAATAAAATAGGCAAAAACAGAAACTGGCACTGGGCTCTAGGTTAATAGGTTAGTTCCCAAAAATGATATAAAATTGCATATAAAGTATGTCAAATTGATATAATAATAGCATAAAAGAATAAAAAAATTATAGATACGTCAGAGACGTATCACCGGGCGCCTCAAACCGGCCCCAAACGCCTGACCAGACGGACCGGTCACTGACCAGTTGAAAAAGCCGACCCAAATGAAACGCAAAACAACCAACAACATAGGATCGTCTCCTACTGGGTGAACGTTTGATACGGGCGACGATTCATCTCCAGGCGATCCGAAGAAGCTCCCCTCGGTGCTTTTCCAGCAAAAGAATGCATCGAAGTAGTAGCGTCGTATGTGTGTTGATACGTCGCAAACGTATCTAATTTTCCAAACATTTTTACTCTTGTTTTGGACTCTAATTTGCATGATTTGAATAGAACTAACCCGAACTGACGCTGTTTTCAGCAGAATTGTCATGGTGTTGTTTTTGTCCAGAAATAAAAGTTCTCGGAATGACCTGAAAATTTACGAAGAATTATTTCAGAATATATAAAAAATACTGGCGAAGAGATTTACCAGAGGGGGGCCCACCAGGCGCCACAAGCCTGGGGGACGCGGCCACCCCCCAGGGCACGCCTAACAGGCTTGTGGCCCCCTGCCAACTCCGTTTGCTCTACCTCCAACGCTATAAGTACCTATTCATGAAGAAAAAAATAAGGGAGAAAGAATCATCGCGTTTTACGAGATGGAGCCGCCACCACCTCCTGTTCTTCATCGGGAGGGATGATCTGGAGTCCGTTCGGGGCTCCGGAGAGGGGGATTCGACGCCGTCGTCATCATCAACCATCCTCCATCACCAATTTCATGATGCTCACCACCGGGCGTGAGTAATTTCTTCATAGGCTTGCTGGACGGTGATGAGTTGGATGAGATTTATCATGTAATCGAGTCAAATTGTTAGGGTTTCGATCCCTAGTATCCACTATGTTCTGAGATTGATGTTGCTATGACTTTGCTATGCTTAATGCTTGTCACTAGGGCCCGAGTGTCATGATTTCAGATCTGAACCCTTTATGTTTTCATGAATATATTTGTGTTCTTGATCCCATCTTGCAAGTTATATGCACCTATTATGAGTTATGATCCGCATACCCCAAGGTGACAATAATTGGAATTCTTTCTGGTGATTACCGTAGTTTGAGGAGTTCATGTATTCACTAAGTGCTAATGCTTTGTTTCAGTTCTCTATTAAAAGGAGGCCTTGATATCCCTTAGATTTCCTTATGGACCCCGTTGCGACGGGAGGGTAGGACAAAAGATGTCATACAAGTTCTTATTATAAGCACGTATGACTATATACGGAATACATGCCTACATTACATTAATGAATTGGAGCTATTGTGTATCGCCCTAGGTTGTGACTGTTATATGATGAATGTCATCCAACATAATTACCCATCACCGATCCAATGCCTATGACTTTCTCATATTGGTTTCTGCTAAGTTACTTTGCTACTGCTGCTACTGTTACAATCACTACAAAACTGCTACTGTTATCGTTACTGTTACTGTTACTACTGCTATCAAAATTATCATACTACTGTGCTACTAAATACTTTGTTGCAGATATTTGTTCTCCAGGTGTGGTTGAATTGACAACTCAACTGCTAATACTCACAAATATTCTTTGCCTCCCCTTGTGTCGAATCAATAAATTTGGGTGAAATACTATCCTCGAAAACTGTTGCAATCCCCTATACTTGTGGGTTATCATGTGTCGTTGAAGAGTACCGCCCACTGATGAAGATAACCACTTAGCTCCACAAGAACGCAATTCAGACTTCTCCATGTACGGCCCTGGAAACAAAACTCATTTCTTAGTCTCCATATACTCCACAAGGAGGCAACTATAACCAAGTTAAGCACAAGCTTGCTTTTATGTAGTCGCCAAAAAGCACACAACAAAACAAGAAATTTCACCGATCTGAAAGAACTCAGAGACGAAAGTCCACACACTCTTGGCTACCACACAATAAAAAAGAGATCTTGTGCCGATTCAGCCTCATTACAAAAAAGGCAAGTTGGATCATCAATAATTCTCATCTTAGTTAGATTATCCCTAGTTAGCACTTTGTTGTATACACACAACCACAAAATACATGAATGTTTTGAGGGCAAAGGATCTTCCAAAGACTGTCCCCAATGGTAGAAACCACGCCCCCAAAGTTAATAGCATTATAGAACGACCTACCGAGAAGTTTCCTTTTGGTTCAGCATCCAAACAGGAACATCAGGAGCATCAGACAAAGGAAACTTTTTAATACGCTCAATCAACTGGAACCATTTTTCATCCCAGCTTGATCTACATATCGTCTAAACAACAGCTTCAATACTTCTCCATCTCACACCTGGGAGATGGAGCAATCAGGTTGGTTGCAAATGTCAAAAAGCTCCTAAAACTTGGTTTTTAAGGAACAATCCCCAACCCAGATATCATGCCAAAAATTAATGTTTTTCCCATCCCTAACTTTCCATCGATAAAACGTTTTAGAAGCATTCAACGCCCACGTGACACTCTTCCAAAATGGAGAGCCGTTGTCAGTCTCGGACCACAAACTATCTGGGGAGTTGATGTTATATTTAAATGCCACTATCTTCTTTCAGTCATTAACATTGTTTCCAAAGAAACGTTTTTCCCATGAAGCCAACAAAGCCATGTTAAACTCTTTAATGTTGGGAACCCCAAGACCTCCAAAGTTTTTTCCCCTAGAAACCAATCCCTAATTCGCCAAAATGGTATTTATGTTGGTCCCCCAGGTTACCCTAGAAAAAATGTGCCATCTGAGAGTTGATGGCATTAATAGCCCACTTTGAGAATTTTATCATGGCCATCAAGTAAGCAGGAATACTGACAATGCAAGCACATAATAGAATCAATTTTCCTCGGTATGTTAGAGACCTACTCATCCATCCAGAGATATTTTTTATAATCCTATCAGTGATAGGTTGTAGATCTTCTCTCCTTAACTTGTCATAGTGCAGAGACACTTCTAAGTATTTGATGGAGAAGGAACCAAGTTTGCAACAAAAAAAATTGAGCAAAAGAGTTAGCTACTTCGTCCTCGATATTAATCATCATCAAATCACTCATATGAAAATTAATTTTCATACTCGAGAGATTTTTTAAACATGACAAAATCCACTTAAAGTTTATGGCCTTCTCACAAGAGTTTTCCATCGGCTGAACTGTGGTGCTCTTTTAGTCTATGTTCGGATTATGTGGATTTCTATGTCCGCCGGCTGTTGATTTCTATGCCCGTTTGTCGAATGTATATTCGTTTTGTTGATGATCTACATAGTTTAGTTTCATATTGCATGCATAGTACGGATTTAGGGTACCGGATATGAGATACACGGCTGTGGACGCGACAATTTGAGGATTGGCCGGTCACTGTCCGCGGACGCATCCGGCCGCGTCCGCGGACCTATAGGGTGCCTGATTTGGCATGCGTGGCTCATCGACACGTCTGACTGCGTCCCTATTTTCCCCATTCTCGGTTGAGTTTGAGTGAGAGCAAAGGAAAACAGAGGCTGATTTCAAGCTGAAGGAATGCGAGGAAAACTTGGAACGGGAGAGGAGAATTCCATTTTGGGCTTCTTCGAGGCAGCAGAGGCGGAACAGTGACGCGGAGCACGGCAGAGCTACACCTCAGTACCTCACCCATCTCGATCATTGACTATGTCGGCCATGGCCGTCGGCTCGTGCTTGCTTAGATCCTCCGTACTGATCGACTTGTTTAATCGCTCTCCGGAAAGCCCATCCGCATCCGCATCACCGCAAAAGAATACTAAATTCCAGCTGCGTGCTCCGGCGATGCCGCGGCGGAAGCGAAAGGCAAGAGCGACTGCGATGGCACTACATTCCGATGCTCCATCCCCTCAGTGTGTCCCGGCTCTGAGCAAATAACATAGCCACCGACCTGGAGCCAGAGCTCAGAGGACATCAAGGAAACAGTGAGCGATGGAGGCGGACGAGCTCCTGAAGAAGATACGGGTGCTGGAGGAAGGGCAGGCGGAGCTCAAGTGGGAGGTGGGCAAGCTCATGCCGGACCGCCGCGCCGCGGCCCGCCGCCGCGCCCTCCGCGCGCTGCCGCCGCAGCAGCCCTCGTCGTCGTCGCGGCGCAAGGTGCCATTCATGGTCTTTTTCCATTTTTTTTTTGCAAAGTGAAAACTTTTGCAAAAACTGCTGCAAGGTGACAGAACCTGGCAATTTGCCTAGTGCAAAGTGCATTTAGCTCTTTTTTTATTGAAATACATAGTATATCTTGATGCATGTAGTTAGTGTAGATCCCCTTCTCTCCACCGGTCAAGTTGGCTAAAGAGGCATATCAGATTCTTCATGCGATAGGCATTTCTACACACAATTGACTCTGCCACTCGGTTCTCTGAATACATGTCTTACCAAACTCTTTGTTGTTTTTGTTCTGTGATCTAGGAACCGGTATGCTGAGCATATGTATGGCTATTCTGCATCAGAGGCGGTTGGTCGGAATGCCGTTGAATTAATTGTTCACCCTACTGACTTCGATTCAGCAAAAATCGTCATCCAGAATATATTTATGGGCAAGTGTTGGAGATGGAGGTTTCCTGTTAAGAACAAAGCAGGAGAGAGGTTTTTTATTTCTGTCCACAACACCCCTTTGTACGACGACGATGGTAGCCTGGTGGGCCTCATCTGTCTCTCGCTTGATGTACGGGCATTAGAGGAGATATTTAGTCCCTCAGACTCGGCGGAATCCTATCCAAGTACAGCAAAGCCCCAGTTTCATGCTAACAACCGGCCTAAAAGTGGTTCACTAAACAACGGTTCTCTTCACTCCCAGCGACCTCTTCAATCTGCAATCACCTCCAAGATAGTAACTTTGGTAAGTTGCATTGCTGAACAACAGAAGAAATGATCTCGCTGTTTCATTTCAATGGAAACTTATCCTTTCTGGTACTTATTCTTCATTTACTTAGTGTATTATTCTCTTGTTGTTGGAATAACAACGCAGGCTACCAGTGTTACAAGTAGAGTTCGTTCTCGGATAAGGACAGGTCAGAATAGCGATAAACAGTATGGTACTGGCTGTGAGGGCCAATATTCTGAAATTGATCTCCAGGCCGAGCTGGCATCAAGTGAAGAAAACACCCCAAGCGGGGATGTAATGCATGGTGCCTTTGTGGCCCAAGAGAAATCCCTTGGCGAGTCGAGCAAAACAAGTAGTGATGATCCAGGAGAAGGAAAAGTAGGGTCCTACAAGATTTTTTGTTCAAAGGCTGAGGCATTATTGGCCAAGAAGGGCATATCATGGCCTTGGAAAGGGCATGAAAATGATGGGGGTTCTGAAAAGAATAACATGAACTCAACACAGGTGCAGGATAATCAGGAGAGTGACCAGAGTCATCAGAGAGTTCCAGTTATAGAGCCTATCATAATTACAGACTGCCAAAACAGCGAGGACACTTGGGCTAGGAAATATGAGGTCTCAGGTTCCTGGTGGGATTTCAACAAGAACAGCACGAGTAGCATGAGCAGCACTGGGAGTACTGATAGCAGCGGTATCGAGAGAGTAGATTTTGAAGCAGACTGCCTAGATTATGAGATTCTCTGGGAAGACCTAGTAATTGGAGAACAAGTAGGTCAAGGTAGTTACTTCTCCCTTTGCAATTACTCCATCTGTAGGCACTCAGATCTCTTGTTAACATGCACTCCAAAAAATTTAGGAGTAGCCATAGCTTGTAATCGTAAGAACTACTTAGGCTGTTAGTTCTTTGTCAGTAATTCCTCACTATGCATGCATCTTAATAGCTCGCAAGCGTAGTAAAAATCAGTTCTTTTCAGTAAAATTCCTCGCTCTTCATGCTTCTTAATAAAAGCTTGTGTATTATCCTCTTATCTTTGGCATAGTCCAAATCGGTTCTGTTTCTTCTAATCTTCAGGAGTCATAACAGTTCAGTTAATTTTATGATTTTACTGTAGTCCTGGTGGCGTGGATGTCTATTCTGAGATTCTGAGTTGCAAGTGTTACATTTCCACAATAGTGATGGCAATGTTTGTTCGTAAGGTTATGCATGTACTTGTTTACTGCTGAAAGTCCATGTAGATAATCACACAGAATTGTCACTAATATCCCGATTCTTAAACTGCTGTATGCAATATGGTATTGTCCTCTTTTGTAAGAAATGTACTCATTTTGGTTATTTTCATATTTGGTGCATACAGGTTGTTGCGGAACAGTATATCATGCTTTGTGGTATGGCTCGGTATGTCATTTCTGTCACATGATTATGAATGGAGCTTTACATCTTAACAATAAATCCTCAGTATCTATCAATGTTCCTGTAGGACGTGGCAGCTAAAGTATTCTCCAAGCAGGAATATTCAGAAGAAATGATAAATACCTTCAGACAAGAGGTGGACATCTATATCTACATACAATTTCTGTTGACCTTTAATTGCTCATGAATTTGGGTAATGGCAATGGAACCACACGATACCTACTGTATTATTGAGACAGATACTCCATTACAGAAATTAAGTGCAGATTGCGATTGGACTCCGACACTGATGTTCACAGAACCTACAATTACCATTTTCACTATTCTATGTTAATGTAACCATGTGGATAAATATGAAGAAAAAATATGGCATTGACAAATTAATCTTCACTTTTGTTGAATTTTTTGCGTCAATGAGTACTACATTGATAACTTTCTAAATCATGTTCTGTGATCCCTTTTCCATAGTCTGTGGCCATGACCATATTTGTGTCCTTCAAATGTGTAGGTATCATTGATGAAGAAGCTACGACATCCCAATATAATACTTTTCATGGGTGCAGTTGCTTCGCAGGAACGACTTTGTATTGTTACTGAATTTCTGCCACGGTATGCTGTATATGTTCCTACATGTTTTTCTTATCGGTACTAGTAAAAACACTTCAAAGGATTGATGGGTGGCTCAACGGCTGGCACACATGGTTCTGTAAGCAACCAACCATGTTTTATACTTCCCTCTTATTGAAAAAGTTGGGAGTGCTAATACCCCTGGTTCTTTTTGTTTGATACTAAAAACACCTCTGACATACCATGCATTGATTTTGTACTAGGTAGAGTTTTTTTACTTATTCTGTATAACACTTGACTGAGTCCCATAATGCAGCGGGAGTTTGTTTCGGTTGCTTCAAAGTAACATTGGCAAGCTGGATCCAAGACGGAGAGTTAACATGGCTATTGACATTGTGAGTGCATTTTCTCTTAACAGCTGGTTAAGGATTCAGGAAATTTCAAGCCAAATAAACTACATGGAACTTTTGAGAAATGAGCATGTTGTAGCAGAAGACCTGATAAACATTCTTCAATTGAAGATGTCAAGTATTGTTTTGAATAGATACAGAATTTACCTTTTGCAACTGCCTAAAAGCGAAGTTGAACTGCATGTAAGCTAGGCCATATCTGTAGCTTCAGTGTATGGAAGAATGAAATAAGAAAATAGGTGATATCATGTACTTGCCATCTAACATGGTATCTTGTGCTATATCACACATTATGTTTCTACGATCGTAACTGAAGATTATATCACCAAAAGTCAATCATGATTCATGTGATTATGATGTACAACATGCCAACATTGTTACCTAAACCCTCCAAAACTCATGCGTGTTCATGCTGTGGGCTCTTAACCTATGGAGATATAATTTACTTGATATTTTCTTCGCCGAGTACATATTTTTCTATGTGATTTCTTAGAAAGAATAATTTAATATTGTTGCAGGCAAGGGGCATGAATTATCTTCACAGTTCCATCCCAACTGTTGTGCACCGTGATTTGAAATCGCCAAACCTGTTGGTTGATAAGAATTGGACTGTAAAGGTAATTATGAAACTTTATTCTCCATGCTTTATGTTGTCTCTTCTCACTTGGTTCTATTAGGTTGCAGACTTTGGTCTTTCACGTCTGAAACTTGAAACATTTCTGTCAACAAAAACTGGAAAGGGAACAGTAAGTACAAGCAAAGTTAGCCTTTTGACATGGATTCTCCAGACTAACAAGATTGTCATAAACTTTAATCTAAGTACTACCTGATAATTTGGTTTCCACATCCAGCCGCAGTGGATGGCTCCGGAGATGCTACGGAGTGAACCTTCAAATGAAAAGTGAGCTCAGTGTGGAGATTCTTGAACAACAGATGTTCTTGTTACCTACGGATGATTACTGATTTCTTCCTTTTTATTAAGTATAGGTCTGATGTATTCAGCTATGGAGTGGTCCTGTGGGAGCTTGCTACTCAGAAGATCCCCTGGGATACTCTCAATACAATGCAGGTACATTTTTGCTATGTGAATTGGTTAGGTGTTAGTCTGATTTTTCGTGGTGTCTTGGAAAGTGAATGGTGAATCTTTTCCAAGAAGTGAGATCACCATTATTGCAGTTTAAGAAAGCCCTTTTGGCTTCTTCTTTTTAACGTAACAGCACAAGATTTTGCTATTAATGCCAAATCCCTAACGCCTAACGGTGCACTCCCTATGTTGCAGGTTATCGGAGCCGTGGGTTTCATGGATCACAGACTGGAAATTCCGAGCGACGTGGATCCTCAGTGGGCATCGATGATCGAGAGTTGTTGGGAAAGGTACATACCGTTTTGCAGGCTAGCGAAGGAGTACTAAACAACCGATTTCCGATCCCATTAAACCGTTATCTTTTCTGTGTGCAGTGACCCGCAGCGCCGCCCTTCGTTCCAAGAACTTCTCGAGAGGCTCCAGGAGCTGCAGAAGCAGTACACCATTCAGGCACAGACGGAGCGGAAAGCGGCTGGGAAAGGTGCTCGGAAGACGAGCGTCAAAGATGATGGCTGAGGTAGCTTCATGTTCTGATGGAGGATTATGGAGCTGCCATCTTGGGGTACAGTTTTCCATGATACTTCTAAAGAGGACTACCAGAGAGGTGGTGCATGGCTTCTCAAGTTTCTAAAGAGGACTACCAGAGAGATGCTTTGGCGTGCGGTTTGTCTCTATAGAGGACACTGGTGGCATGACATGAGACTGCCAGTCGTTTCAAGGCTAGTCCGGATTTTCACAACCTTGGCACATCTGACCATGATACGTGTTTAGATACGATTGGTCTAACAGCTAGTTGTACCTGTACCACCAAAATATGTCATGGCATGAACAACACTTTCCGCTTCGGACATGGCTTTTCTATTCCTTTTAATTTTAATTTTCGTTTTACGTTTATTTTTTTTCGTGATTTATAGTATTTTTATTTTAATGTTTTCATTTTTCTTCTTACTTGTGGTTTATTTTTTTTAATTTGAAAAATACATGAACCCTTTTTTTTAAATGTGTGAATGTTAAAAAAAACATGAACATTCGTTCAAGGTACATAAACACCTTTTAGGTTTACATGAACATTTTTTTAAGTGCACACTTTATTTATTGCATAAACACTTCTGAAATACATTATAAACAATTTTAATATGCGATAAGCATTTTTTAAAATTACTTTATGAATTGATTTTAAGCACGTGATGATGAACATTTTTGAAATACACGATGAACAATTATTTAATATTCGATGTATATATCTTTTTCATACATGATGAAGTAGTTTGGAAACTCAATGGACATTTTTTTTAATGCACATCATACATGTTTTAAATAGATAATGAACATTTTATTTAATACACAATGAAATATTTTGGAAAACATGGCGAACCTTTTTAATACGCAATAAACATTTTCCAATACATGATGAACAATTTTTTAATTCGTAATGAACCTTTTGGAAAATATGATGAATAGTTTTAATATGCAATACACCTTTTTAATATGCGATGAACATGGTTTTAATTTACAATGTACCTTTTAAAAAACACAATGAACCTTTTCATAGTACACAAAAAACTTCTTAATACACGATGAACCTTTTTAAAACACTTTATACATTTTTTTTTAGTACGTGACAAACATTTTTTAATACACAAAGCATTTTTAGAAAGTTTTCACATGTTTTACATGAAATGATTGTGTATTCATTCAAAAACTTTATATGTATTGAAAAAAGAAATGAAAAAAGTTTGGAAACACAAAATTGGAATACAGAAAAGGAAAATAGAAAGAAAGAGGGAAAAGAAACCCATAAGGCCTTGTTCGGTTAATCCTCCTCCCAAGGGGATTGAAGAGGATTGGAGGGGATTTTGACTTGTTAGGGATTTAATCCCCTCAATCCCTGCCAAATCCCTTTCATTTCCCTGTCAACCGAACAAGACCTAAAAAGGAAATATAAAATATTGGGAAAAAACTGAAACAGACCAAGGCTCGCGAGACCCAATGAAAACCGTAAGAGCTCCCCAAACACAAATCGCACATAAACCACCCAAACCTTCTTACTGGACTACGGCCTTGTTTGGTGCATGGGTGAGATATAGCATATGCGGCTAAACTATGGACTAAATTTATGGAAGAAACTTACATAGCATAATTATAAGATCACAAGATCATGTTGGAGGGGAAGGAGGCCAACATTGATACTCAGGGGATTAGTGAGGGGTTAGTGGAGGGAGGAATCCATCGGATGGTTCAGTAAAGGCGTGTTTGGATGCCCGCCAAACTAGCATACATGGGATCGATGCTGAAGAAGAAGACCCACGGGAGTGGCTTGAACTGGCCGAGGTTGCCACCGGCTTGAACTGGCTCCAAAATTCACCGCCACCGTCACTTGTCATGGGTCAAGGGTGCAGCCTGCCGTGCCCAGGTATGCAATAGTCAGCCACCGCCCCGCCTAGGTCGCCACCGCGGCCGTAGCACGCCTCAGTGCCGGCCGCCACCGCCCAGGACTGGTCGTGGTCAAGGTCGCAGCCCCCATGCCCTGGCAACCACCGCCGCCGCGGTCGTGCTCAGTCAGCAACTGTCGCGCCTCAATCACCAGCATGCCATGTCGCGCCTCACTACCCGCCACCCGCTCTGTTTAGGGTTCTTCAGTGAGAATGGGAATGGAGAAAATGAGAGACAGAGAGATAGCTGACAGGGTGCCCTTAGCCACTTAATTGACGTGGCAATCAAAACCAGGCCACATGGCCCGTTTTAGTCAAAACAAGATCCGCGTCATAGTAAAATCACCTTAAGCGTTATCAGTGACGAAAAGTATCCGGTTTAATTAGTTGAGTGACCGAGTTTTTATAGTTTAGAAGTTGAGGGGCGATTTCTAAACTTTGCTAACAGTCGCAGAGAACACAAAAATGCTGCGAGTAACCAAAGAGGCCTGAGCGTAGGAACTTTTGCCCGTCACGGACAGCCCAGGCGTGCCGGAGATTTTCTCCCGCAATGGCGCGATCGGTCTCGCCTCGCGCACGCATGGCGCACCTGCACGCACGGCTGCACCCCGTCCCCGTGTCAATGCCAGACTGCTTCGCCCATGCAGACGCACAGGACTTGGTACCCGCCAAACGCTCCCCAGCACCCGCGCTCGTCTCTTCAACTCGATCGCTCCTCTCTGCCCAACACTAATTGACCACCGATCTCCCTCTGCACTGCTGCACCGACGTACGTCCGATGCACGTGCTGGCGGCGGTCATGGGCGCCGCCGCCGCCATCGGTTGCGTGGCGATGGTGGCATACCTGTACGTCCAAAAGAGGAATAAGAAGAGGAGGAAGGGGGAGACCAGCAACGGCGAGTGGCTGCCGGAGTACCGCTCTCCCGCCCCCCGCGGCGGCGGCAGGTCGTTCTCGTTGGTCGAGATCAAGGCGGCGACCCAGAACTTCAGCGAGGCGCTGGTGGTCGGCGTGGGCAGGCTGGGGAAGGTGTTCCGCGGCGTCGTGGACGGCGGCACCGCGGTGGCCATCAAGCTGGCCAACCCGTCGCCAGGCCGGAGCGCGCGCGAGTTCCGGGCGGAGATCGAGACGCTGTCCAACCTGCGGCACCGGCATCTCGTCCCCCTCCTCGGCTTCTGCTCGGCCAAGGAGGAGACGATCCTCGTGTACCGGTACATGCCGCGGGGCACGCTGCGGGAGCATCTACGCGGCAAGAGCGGCAAGCCGGTGATGCCGTGGTGGCGCCGCCTTGACGCGTGCATGGGCGCCGCGCGGGGCCTGCACTGCCTGCACGCCGGCGGCGTCGTCCACGGAGACGTCAAGACCACCACCGTCCTCCTCGACGAGAACTGGGTCGCCAAGCTGTCGGACTTCGGCCTCTCCAAGCAAGCCACGATGAAGTCCGACGTATACTACTTCGGCGTCGTGCTCTTCGAGGTGCTCATGGCGCGGCTGGCGATGCTGCCATCCGACCAGGCCGTCGGCTTCGCTGAGCACGCGCTGGCATGCCACCGGAACGGCACCCTGCCGGACGCCGTCGACGCGGCGATCAAGGGCCAGGTCGCGCCCGAATGCCTCGAGAAGTTTGCTGGGACGGCCGTGGAGTGCCTCGCGCACCCAGGCACGGAGCGGCCGAGCATGGGCGACGTGCTATGCAATCTAGAGTTGTCAGTGCAGCTGCAGCTGCTTAATTCCAAGAGAAAGCCATGTCCGTCCTGTTGATTTTGGTGCTAAAATAGTTTTAATTTGGCATGTAAGTAAGAGTCAGAACTTAGTTGTTTTAAATTTAACTTTGAAAAAAAGGAATTGGTACCTCGCAAAAAAAGAAAAGGAATTGGTGTTTTATTACTCCCAACTTGAAATTTAACTATAACCAATAGAAAATGGGGCGGAAGCTTGTGAGCATGAACCAGCAAAGGAAACATGAGGCCTAGGTGTGTTTTATAGTTTTATTGAATACTAGATGATACCCCGCGCGTTGCTGCGGGAACTCTTAACAAATAATTTGATGTTTAAAAATATGAGAAAGTTTATGATTCATAGTATAAGTTGATGATAAAGAATTTTATTTGAAAGAAATATTATTTCGAGTAAGCATCTAATTTTTTTTTGATGAAAATACCAAAAATGGGTGTGATTTTTGTTCTGTTAATTTATTACCTTAACAATATATCAGTGAGACGATATGAGACAAAAACACTGTTGAGTAGAGACATCTCAACCCTTGGCTAAACCTAAAACAACGATAGGCACTACATTTGTGCATTCAGAAAAAAACGTCGCTCGCATAGAAAAATAAAACGTGAGTTCACTCATAATTGGATTTTCTATATAGAAAAAGAAGGTCGCTTATAAAACATCATGCCCACTGTTGATTAAATCATGCTTCTCACCAGATCAACCATGTGCAATGTACTATAGTCATTTACTACAATACACCCAGGTAGCTGTAATTATTTTTGTTTGTCTTGTCTTGCGCGCAACCATGCATGCTTCCCAATTAGGTGAAGTTTAGTTCCGTCATAAAAAAGCCTCATTAGCTTCCTCGGTGTATGCAATGGAACAAAATTTGGATTAAAAGGTCACATTTGAACAATGGATCCTTAAAAAGGATAAAAACTTGATGAGCTACCTCTTTGTACGCAATGGAATCAAATTGGGATTAAAAGGTTGCTTGGAACACTGGAGGGTCAAGTGAACGAAAGCATCTAGCACAATTGTGGCCTATGGGGAGCAAAAGAGACATGGATAGAAAGCGCAAGAGAATGGGAATGAGAAAATACAGTTGTTTTGCCTTTCAAAATCAGACGATCGCATTAACATGTGAAGTCTAATCAAATGGTTGGACGGGGACTCGAGCTAGACATCTGCAGTGGATTAGATGACGTTGAGACATATACAGATAACAAAAAGAAAACTTTGGATGACGTGGCTGCCTGAGAGTGCGTGCAAAAAAATCGTTAATGGTTATTTGTCGTAGGTTGCATGCGCATGAAGAGTTAGTGGAAGCATGTGCATGAATAGTTAGTGGGAATCATTTTTATATGGTGGACCTATTTGATGATGTGGATAAGCTGCATGCCAAGATAAATAAGATAGTGGGAATGCCTCTCTTAGGTATATAGGATTGGATGAAGAGGTCAAGGGATATGTGCAACACACCTAACCAACTTGTGTTTTACTGTTTTTGCAATCATATTCAACATCCAATATTTCATAGTGTAGATGAAGAGGTTAAGGGACCACGACTATGTCAAAGGAGGAGGAAGAAGATGATGATTTTGAAATGGCCATTGCCATGATCGTTCACGAGGACTTTTGGCGACCTAGACTAGGATCACAGTTCAACCGCTTGTACATCAAGCAGGATGGAGCAGAAGGCCATCAAACAGGCCTCATAGCCAATGCTTGGGGTACTAATTGTGAAGGTAACTATGGCAAACGGTTCATTCATAAAATTAAGTTGGGCTAATTAGATAAAGGCCACTACAATTTCACTTGCATCTTTACTCTCTTGAAAAACGCCCATGACACCTCTAAATGCCATTACGCTAAATATCAGACCAGAATGCCCCCTCAGAGAATAGCATGCACTGAAATTTTATCGGTGAAATCTTTTATAGCTTTCACGATTTATCTTTTATATAGCTTTCGTGTGTGAACTCGCAACCCCATGTTCATATGTGACTGGCAATGCATTTTACATGAAAATAGCACAGGAGCCTGGTGATTAACTCGCCGATAACACAGAAAACCAACTAGCAGAGTGGAAAAGTGGGACGTGACCGTGAGCTGAATCATCATTGGATTTAGTTCATCTACACCACGTCCCTTGGTCCCTGCACCTCAACAAGCCTGCCTCAAAGGAGCCCCTTTTGCTATCATCAAATCGTCTAATCTAAGTTTTACATCATATACACCAAGGAAAACAAAACGGTGTCGTGGCAAATGAAAGAATTGGTATATGAAGGTGTGTCAGTGCAAATCTCCCAGTCTCTGAACGAGCTGCTCATGCGCTGGTGACACCCGACATCCAGGGCACAACAACGGGGGCTCTCGGATGAGAATCTCTGTAAGACTCGGAATACTTGTCTTTGAAGTTCAGTTTAGGCTGATCTGCCTGCAAAGCATCACAAGATAATTAGACTGTGTGAAGAAGAATCAACAACTCATGTCACCTTAACAGAAAATAAAAGTTAACAATGTGGAGTACATCAGTTAAAATTTAGATGAATGATTTGACTATAGAACAAAGCCTCGTGCGTAGGTAAACATTGGCAAAAAAATACATCGGTAGTGCATATCACAAAAGTATTTGCCCAACAATGTAGCAAGAGCAGCAAAACTGCACCATACTCCAAACAATCATATGGTCACAAACCAGACTTGTGCAAGATAACAGCAAGAAATTACAACCAGTATAACATGAGAGGACAAATGGCTGTTGCCAGAACTGAAGTTTCGACAGTTTGTACAATGACATTGGGTAAACATAAAGCAATAAGTATCAGCAACATGTAAAACGGGGAATGGTGCAACCATACACCAGCACCATTTATGACATGACATGTTTTGCTGTAGATAGATTTATATTCTTTATATTTAGCCTATTAAGAATGTACCACAAACTTATCCAATGCACCATCCTAAATCATTACCGAGACTAGTTCAAAAGTTGAACACAACAAAGGGAGCTTGGCTAAAAATAAAATAAAATGCACTTGAAAGTGTACAGGCTTCAGTCAGATGCAGGAGCACAGTTGATTACAATTTCAAGAATTATAGCGGATAACTAATGTTGCTGTTTAAACTATTAGGACAGGACTGTTGAATCACATGTAGAATAGTAACCCGTGTATAAGCATGATCCATATTTTGTTTTTGTTATTCAAATCACTAACGATCATTCATAAACACTGGTTTCTCTCCCCATTCCCGTACAGTAAGGACACATGTACACACATGACCTATGTTTTGTTTCCGCTATTAAAATGACTGACAACCATTCATAAACACCATTTTCTCCCCTAATTCTATAAAGTGCTCCTAACTAAACAGCAAACTGTACCATTTCACATATACAACATTCATTAAAATATCAGATGCAGGTCCATGAAGCATGAAGAATCAGATAATTCTAACACCGCTCCGAACAAGATATGGTTAAAAATGCAAACATATAGGGCAATCAATTCAATGGTTACACACAGACTCGCAAAAAGGCAGGCGTACCTGTTTCAACCAGCACTCCTGATGTTTATGCTCATATTTATCTGGTGAATAGCAACCAAACTCTGATGGGCAATATACCCATATATTGCACTTCAATTCACCTGGCTTGGCATTCCTAGCCTGGTCTAGACATGCTTGACAACAATCAGCAGCAGATTCTTTGTGGTGCGTTAAGCCCCATTTCACAGCAGCGCCACCATAATCAGCATGTAGCTCAGTGTTGCATTGTGGATGCAAAGGTGGACCAGCTATTATTTCTTCTTCTGCAACAATTTATTTGAGACTCAATCTCTTTGAGAAATACGCAAGCTATTCTGTAACTATAATTCTAACACAATGGGTCAGACTTTGGCACCACGGATGCGGAGCTTCATGAAACATAATTAACATAGGCAATGGTAGAGAAACAACCTTCTGGTTCATTCTCAGGTTTGTCATCATGCTCGGTGTGTGGGACTTCTGGTGAAATCCAAAGACCAATATCCTCCAATAGCGCATGCCAGTTGAACTCCAGGGCTCGCTTTAACAATCCTGTAGATAAGGGTGAAACCAAACTATTACAGTTGAGAATTGTGAAACAAAAGAAAAGGAAAACCTTTAGAAGCACCCAATATGTACCAAATTATTATGAAGGAATTTGAACACATAGAAGTGAGTATATATTGTTTAACAGTAAAGCTCACATACGTGCTTCCTCACTGGAGAGGCCCAAATTTGATGAATTCTGAGTAGATGCACTTTTTGCATCTTTTAGCGTCTCAACACGCCATGATTCCAGAGCTTCTGTCATATGTTTGGGAATAGAAACATAAGCACTTCAATTTATCACTAATCAAGACAACAAATAATCCATGAACTCTATTTCTAACAGATGTAAAATAAATCCAGATCTTATATGCAGCAAAAGCAAGTAACAAACAGTAAAAAACATGAATTCACTTTTAGTGTTAATTTATAACGTCACACAGAACATAAATGGAACAAAATAATGGCAACTCCAGACAGCTGATACCATCAAGGAGACACAGACACACACAAATAGAATATACCCTTTTTTCTGCCAAACAGGTCAATCAATATGCAGCACTTGCTCATCAAATTATCGCAGCTGGCATCACTGCTAGGTTGATACACCAATTGGCCAGTCACACACACAAAAGTAAAATATATGACAAGTCGACTAAAAAGAGGGAATCGTCTCATGTGGTTGTCATATGTTCAGTTGTTTCAGTCAGGAGGGTTGCTTTTCCTGATCATGGATAGAATGTCTCAAACTTGTAGTATTCAAATCCCGCAACTCTACGCCTATCTAAGACTATAACAGTGAAAAAAAATCAACTACTACAGAAGTTCACACTTGCAAGAAAGCACTTAGCAATGCAACAGATATCTGACAAACTGGTCGAAATAAATAGTACTAATAGATATCCTCCAGACCAAAAAGTCACTTCGGTGGACGGGTGCATTGGAGCCATATATTTTGAATAGTGTTAAAATGGTATTTATGAAGTTTCAAAAATTCCAAAAATAATTCCACATGTTCATATGGATGTATGTTACACATGTGCAAATTCTGATGATGAGATAAGTAACCATGTGAGTTACACACAAATGACAAAATCGTGATTTTGGAAAGATGAACAGTACATGTATTATTCACTATTTAGAAATCATCATTTTGTCATTTTTGTATAGCTCACATGTTTACTTATTTAATCACCAAACTTTACACATGTGTAATATCGATCCATATGATCATGTAGAATTCTTTTCGGAATTTTTTGAAATTTTAAATGAGATTTTTAAACTATTTAAAATAAAGTCCTCCAATGCACCCATGTTCCAAAAATCCACTCTCTCCTCCAGACAAGCTATTCAGCCCTCTCTGAACTGAACACGACAAACGGCATGCTGGCAGAAAATAGCAGGTGTGCGTCAAGCTGTCGACCAATAACCATACAAGATAAACATACAAGTCCAAGTTATGCACACATATTATGGAATTTACAGTCAGATTAAAATTACTGGAGGAAAGTCAGGAGGTCACTTCATTCTACACAAAACAGTAGTAGTACACTACTATTGCTAATTCGAAACTAGATATGCAAATATACCTCGTTGCTGGATGGCACTGCCGTTATCCCCTAGGTTGTTCAGCCGCCCCACAAGCTCATACGATACCCTCAGCTTCAGCTCGAGAGGCAGCTCCTTCCGCCTTTTCTCCTCCCGTGCGAAAACCTTCCGCAGCTTCTTCACCTTTGGCACCCAAAAATTCCCAGGGATTAGATCGCAAAGCCATAATAACAAGTTTTACTAATCGACTATAAACACCATCGAATTCTGCAATAGGCTTTCAAGAGCGGTACCGCCTGGACGAGCTCGACGGGCTCGGCCTCGCGGCGAATCCGCTTCGACTCCTCCACCCTCCTAATCTGCTCCTCCGTGTACTGCACCACCTCAACACCTGAAAAAAAAATCGAAAAAATAACACCGAGTCAGATCGCGGATACTGCCAGAGTAGTCGCAGGCACGACGAGGGGCCGCGAGAGCGGACGCCTCACGTTTGGGCGCGGGGGCGAAGGAAGTGAGGGAGCGGAGCACGAGCAGCGCGGCGACGAGGTTGGCGAGGCAGACGGCCACGGTGATGCGCCGGTACGAGAACCACCCCGCCGCAGTCGCGTGGCCGCCGAACGACGCCGCCCGCGCTATTCCCCTCGCCATGTCGCCGCTGTCTCCGCTGCCGCCATCCCTACCGCCGACGGCGCGGCATTGCGCTCCGCCTCCTCCTCCTCCGCCGCCGCCCCGGATTCGCGAGCTCCCCGCCTCCTCGATCTCGCCCGCGGCCGCAAGAGCACGCGCCGCGCGGGCCGATACGCCGCGCGATAGCCCCGCCCCCGGCGCTCGACTGCTACAGTGCTAGAAGCTTCTGGAATCCCGGCCGGGCACGAGCCTCTCTCCGCGTTCGCTCGGGCCTTCCCGTTGCCGCAAATGGAAGTTGGGGAGGAACTTGAGGGGGGTGGAGAGATGGCATGGAAGGTGGGGGCGTGAAGGTGGTAGTGTGGGATTTTCCTCCTCTCTGGCGCGTGGGCCCCGGCACGTGACAGCGCCGTTGGGCCCAGTTGACAGAGAAAGAACTGCCGACAACGCGTAGGTTAGGGTAAAAAGGTCGAGCGGTTGTGGCAGATTTGTTGTGGTCGGTAAGATTACAGCGGATCGATGGACCTTTCTACGTGGAGGATTGCCATTGGGCACTGTAATTCTTCCAAACATAGTACGGCAAAAATGCCAGAATGTTTTTTTAGGGGAAAAATGCCAGAATGTTTTTTTAGGGGAAAAATGCCAGAATGGTTTGCTCTAATTGCAAGCAACTCTGATTCTAATTACTGACATAATAGGGCAATTATTTGTGCATCAAGCCGTGAACGTGCGTTGTCTGATGCTACTTACTTTAATTATGATTCAAATGGTCTTCGTAGGATTTTCGGAGGATTGAAATCTATAGGAACTTTTTTCCAATATCAATTGCTTGATTCATAAGGGTTCAATCCAGCAGGAATCTTTTTTCTCAAAGATTCTTTGCACTATTACATCTTACGAAGAGTCATTTATTTTCCCTGTGAGGCCATTATGCAATCAAACAAACCAGAAAAGATTCGAATGAGTATGATATTATAATCCTGCATATCTTTCTATTTCTGCATTTTTAGAATCATCCGAATTAAAAATAGGTCCTAATGTCTGGACTGCGAATTTTTGGAGGCCGAGCTCCATGGAGCCGTTTCTCAAAAAAAATTGAAAATCATATTTAAAAGTTTCAAAAAAATATCCATGGAAACTTATGTGTTTTCCACAGGAACGTGTAAAAAATCATTTGAAAATATTGTGATTTGTATGCTGTACAAAAAAGACAAAATTCTGGCCCAACAAAAAGAAAAGCCGGCTCATTTTAGAAATACATATTTGTCTTTTTTTGTACGCCATGTGTGAAAGTATAATGTTATGAAATTTTGCACATACATAGTATACATGTGTATGTATGTTCGTGAAAAAATCAAATTTTTTCGTGGTGTAGAAAATGATATGTTGAAACCGAGCTCCATGGAACTCGGCCTCCATTGGTCATTAGCGCTAATGTCTGGACCTTCATAGAAATACATAGCAAACATCCTCCTATTTTACCCCCCTCTTGTTTTGGAGAGCGACAGCAGAAAAGTTTTGATTGATGAAGCAGCATCAGGCTGATGATCAATCGGGGAGAAGTATCAATAAAGCAAAGCAGATCTTCATTTTTTTTTCTGCCAACAAATGCGGCAAGACATGGCTTTCATCAGCCCCAGACTCAATCAGAATCCAGGCAGTCAATCTGAATTCAGGCCTACCCGCAACAACCAAGGGGGCTGATCTGCCCTGCTCGCTCACCCTATAATCCCAACAACAATGCAAAACTTTGTATAATCTATATGCATCAACCTACTGACGTATCGATATTGAAAGTGTAGTTTTGCACTTGAGTTTGATTGGACCATGTGTAATCCCAGATAAAAAATGCAGGTTCTGTCCCAGCCATCCAGCCTTTCACTCATTGACATCTCTGTTCTCCGGCCGGGCTTAACACTGTGTCAGTATTTCCACGCCGTCTTCGGTGATCAGTAGCGTGTGCTCAAACTGTGCTGACAGGCTCCCATCCTCCGTCACTGCGGTCCAGTCGTCGGACCATATGATCGAGTTTGTGCTCCCTATGGTTAACATCGGCTCTGAATTGACACACGAACAGGTAGGCAAATCTGTTAGTGTTCATATACTTCTTATGAAGGCTAATGATCCTTATAAGTTATACAAGTACATTTGACTGAAGCTATGTCTACAAGGAACACAGTTCCAATTTATGAAGTAATCAAAGCTAATGTGTGCCAACCTTATCTATTTCAATCTAACACAAGCATGCAGATTCTTTAATCCCTAGCTGATTATTGAAATAAGGACACGCTATGTGCACAGACTGAGGAAAAATGTACCTATGGTAAATGTTTGGTTCAAAATCATGCGGCCCTTTTCATTATTGCCTGTAAATTCAAGAGACGTTAGTCCATGG
The DNA here is from genome assembly GCA_039707655.1 of Elymus sibiricus. NCBI lineage: Eukaryota > Viridiplantae > Streptophyta > Magnoliopsida > Poales > Poaceae > Elymus > Elymus sibiricus. Next base: position 322,603,475 of record CM077674.1, on the reverse strand, counting down.
CAGCACATATATTCCATATCTACACTGAAGTAGAGCAAATGCAATGGTTTCTCATGTCAAACTCACGGAAATGAAGCACTGCAGGCTCAGCATGAAACACTTTGCCTACCCCATGGCCCACAAATTGTTGAACTACACCATACTTGAATTTGTCTGCATGATCCCTTCAAAGTTTGAAATCTTCAGTAAGGTGGTGCGTTTGAAGAAATGACGAGGATATCCAGTAAGCACAATATATAATAATTACAGGTCTACAGAAGGAATAAGCTTTCGATTTAATTATGTCCAACAAACTCAACCAGCACTCAGTGTACTTCTATCAGCGTGTCACTGTATCGGGTACTGGCACAAAATATCAAATTCTAACAAGCCAAGTTCAGTGCAACACAAGCTAACATGGCGAGGAAAGTACGTTTAGGCCCAGTTCTTTTGGGCTGTAGCTTGTGCAGAAACAGTTTCTCCAGAGCTGCCACAGAAACTACAGTGGAAATAAGCTCTAGAGAAACGAAAATAGTTTGTTTCATGGACACAATTAATTATCGCTTTTCAAAAACAAGCAACCATTCTTATGTCCACTGTAATCGAAGTCCGAGAAAATGGGTATTGTCAAGTGATAAGCTAGATGCAGAAGATCCAAACAGCACCATTTCTAACTTTTGCCGCAGAAAGTTTCTGAAGTTCATTTAAAATATAGAATCCCCTGGTTACAGAATCAACAGACTGCAAAAGAGTAATGAGAAAAATACAAGTCTACAAGCCTCTCATTTACTTACTGAATGGTTCTACCAATGCGGTTGATCTCCACCCCAGGAGCACAGATTGATATAGCCTTGTCAAGAGATTCTTTTGTTACCTGGTTGGGAAAAAGAACATTCCGTAAAACTTTAGAAGGAAATAATGCATAGCAAAGAACCTTTAGCTTCTCTAAGAAAAACTTATGTGGTCTTATTACCATATGACTGAAAATAAAGTAACTTAGTACAGTTATATCTTTAAAGTACAAAAAAATTATGTCCAGATTGCATGGGTACTTGTTCCCCATTGTATAGCATATATATGACTGCTTAAAGATGACCACCTGTGGAAGTACAAGAGGCAAAAAAAAAAAAGGAACAAGAATAACATGGAAGAGAGTTCAGACACATAGCTAACGCCAGCAAACAGCAGGAGCTCATGCCTTCATAGACTAATGCATATTTAGTGACAGGGTATTAAACGAAATATTCTTATGGTAGAATCGAGATAACCTGAACTAACTTCTTAGCTTCATCATCAACATCGCCACAGAGAAATGTAGCAGATGTATCACCATGGTAACCCTGGAATCAAATATGCATAGACCACCAAAAACGTGATGGGTCGATTAGGTACCAACTATAACTTCAGCGTTTATTTGAAGAAAAAAAAACTACACAATACCCCATATATCCATAAACAGATGGGATTAAAGTAATATATCAACTGAATCTGCACCCGATCTAGGCTTTTCATTCTCTCATATAGAAAAAGGAATGTTAGATGTTTATTCACAAGCATGTACGAAAACACCAGAATAAAAGTATCCTCTAGAAAATGATCACAAAGGATATCTACCACAAATAAGCACTTCAGTTTCTTTCTTTATTTGCACTAACTACTAAACAATAGTCAGTCAGCAGATGTATAGATTATCTTTGGCCTACATTGAGATAGACAGTAACATCGATGTTGATGATATCGCCATCCTGCCCAAGAAAAAAAAGATTAAGATTAACTGTTAGTTTCTTGGTATGCATTCAAAGTCAATATCTCCAGACTCTGGATGGCTTACCTCAAGTGGACGAGAATCTGGTATCCCATGACAGATGCATTCATTCACTGACGTGCAGACACTCTTCGGAAATCCACAATAACCAAGGGGTGATGGGTATGCTCCATTATCTATAATCATTTGGTGCACCGCTTTATCTATCTCATCAGTTGTGATGCCTGGCTGTAAATAAGAACAGATCAATTTTTGACACTTGGGTCTTAGACCATCCTAGTGTATGGGAAATTAGAGAATAAATAGTCATGATGATACATGAAGTGTACAGAAAATCAACTGCCATACTTCCTTCAGGGCTACACACAATCACTGCTGTGCTTGAGATATAGGCCACAAGAAAAGTTCGGGACAAGGTGTCTACATTGTGTATCAGTTGTGTCCTGCACCTAACTATTACCAGAGGATGCACTTGCTTACTATGTTCTTTTCTTTTAATAAAGCATAGGATCAATGGAATAAGGTTTCCCTTGTAAATGTAATGCCCCTCCAGTTAAAAAGAATAATCAGGTACTTATGGCAATAAAAACATTACATTTACAAGTGTCCCGGCAAACTTCAAAACTTGTGCAGCAAGCTTTCCAGAAGCTCTCATGCATTCGATCCCTTTTTCATCATGTATTTCAGGTCCATTGCTCATGTGAGGTCTTTGACGAGAATTGGCATAAGGAGGCCGCTGTATATGATTGGGAATGCTTAGACGAGGAGACACTTTCCCTGGTCGTAGGCGTCTACGGATATTTTCCGTTGAATCATCCTGACTTCTGTGGAAGTCCAACAAAAAAAATTAACTTAAATGATACCTGCAAATGATGGGCACAATTGACAGGCAGAGACCAATTCAACAGTATTCTCCAATATTTCTCATTCCACGCCATACAGTACACATCTATAAGTAATATATGTAACAGGCACGGCATAATGTATGCCATGATTTTCACCATACAAACATATATGAGCAGCTTAGATTATACAGTACAAACAGGCACAATCAGTATTCCATAAGATCAGTAAACCAGGGAACTCCGTACCCGTTTATCTAACGACACTTTCAAATATTGTTTATCTAACTCTAGTACAAGTATTATCTCACTCAGTCACTTGTAGCATTCTATCCCCTGGAAATGAAAGCAAGCAATGTTTCCAGAACTGTTAACCAGAACAAGAATACCCTACTACCGTGGACAACAGAAAAGTAGAGCCATGTTGGGCTTTGTGTTACAAAATAACTTGGTGAACGACATAGTTCACCCTCTGGAGTTTTTGTTGCAAGGGGACATTATGTGCACTTTTCTATAATGATACACATGCGCTTTTCTAGCTTTGGGTGTAGCCTGGATGTTGCCTATGTTTCCCTGTTGTAAGCTGGTCTCCCAGCGATACTTAAGACTCGTTTTAAGTTTTCTCTCAAAAGTGCACCTGAAAACATCTTCCCAACATAAGTTTCGCAGATTGGCACTACATCCCTGATTGGTACTCAAGGATTCAAAACATTATATGAATGTAAATTGTGTATCAAGCTTGAACCACTACGTTCCAAACCTTCATGGAGCTAGAAATCCATGGTACTGGGGGGAAAGGGAGCCCCTGAAATCAGCAAGCAGTAAACATATCTGCCTATGTGGTCAATGCACCAAGTTGTGGTTTTGGGAACCATGTACTGGAAATAGGAAAGCAATAAACCAGCATTACAGCTATAGCTTCAGTATAGGGGTGAGTGTATCTGTGTATGCTAATGTATGTGAGCGACTTCGACTGTACTGTGTTAAAAAAAAAATTAAGCTATAGCTTCAGTTTGGAGGGCTGATCTAAAAGATGGGAAATATATGTGGTCCTCTCAAATAACCAAAATCAGCCCATTATGTGTTCATTGATGGGCTGTAGCACTATAATTATAAAGGTTTTTTTTTATCCTAATGCTAGGCATACCAGTTGCAAATGCCCACTCTATCTGCCCCAAAATAACAGCTCGCAGCTAATCTACTGTTATCATCATTATCCAATCCAACAAGCAGGGCAGGGAATGGAACAAGCAGGGCAGGGAATGGCGACCGGGAGCTCACCTCCTGTTGAAGAGGGCGTCCACCAGGCTGGAGAGCGTTCTCGTGGCCTGGCACGTCACCCGCCTGCGCCCTGCAAGAGGAGACCCGGGCCATCTTCTGAGCAAATGTTTCCCCCGGAGCTGACGCGACAAGTGTTTGAGCCGCGGCGTACCCGAAGCGCGAAGGGGAAGGGGTGCATACCTCTACCTGGGGCGGCGGTGCGGATTAGCGGCCTGGCGGAGAGCGCGCCGAGGCGGTCGCCGAGGAGGGCGCAGAGCAGGCGCGGCGACGGCGGGCTCGCCATGGCCACTGCGCCGCACGCGCTATGATATGGGACAGGGAGGGAGGAAAGCGAGAGTTGTGGTCGAGACGGATCCGGTCCAGACTAGTCGTGACGGCCAAGTCTCTCTTTTTTTTTTTTTTTTTTTTTGAGAATTCGTGACGGCCAAGTCGGGCACCCACAAAACCGAGCCGAAGCGGGCAAGACCAGACCAGACCAAACCCAAACCCCCCGTGTGCCCCACCCACCTCTCCTCCCGGAACCCCATCGCCGCCGCCGACCCTCGCCATGGCGGCGAAGCAGCCGTCGGCGGACGTGGAGGACGGGCTCCTCGCCCACCTCAACGCCAACGCCGAGATCCCCGACTCGCGCGCCTTCGCCTCCTCCCTCGGCGTCCCGCACAAGGACGTCGAGGACGTCATCAAGAGGCTCTGCGCCTTCCGCATCATCGAGAGCGCGGTACGGCACCCTCGTCCCTCTCCCCCTCCCCCTCCCCAATCCCCTCAGCTTCGCGTCGTCCCTGCCCCGAGTTGTTCCCCCGAGACCTGACGAGCCGTGCTTGCCTGCCTGCCTGCAGGACATCACCAAGGAGGCGTGGGTGCTGACCGACGAGGCCAAGGGCTACGCCGCCAGGGGCTCCCCCGAGGTGCAGCTCGTCGCGGCCATCCCGCCCGAGGGTGTCTCCAAGGCCGCGCTCAAGGTGATTTCCCTCTCTGTGCCCTTTAGGAGGTGCTCGATTCGAGTCGATAGTTTCGGTTCCGGGGATCTCTGATACTCAGAGTGCTGCATTGTAGGAGGAATCGGGGGACGTGTTCGATATTGCAATGAAGGCTGCCGCCAAGAACAAGTGGATTGGATTTGAGAAAGGGAACAAAGACCTCGTGCTGAGAATGGTATAGAGCTGAGCTCGTTTCATTTATTCTATGCGTTGTTTTCCCAGAGATATAGGACCCAGTTCAGTGTGTATTTGTATTGGAAACTTGCCTATCTACTGTTCTTTCGGGCACGATGTTTTCAATTTGCCAATGTCTGGGATGTAGATCTACTCCCTCTGTAAACTAATATAACATCTTTTAGTGATCTAAAAGATGGAGTAGAAAACATCGCCTCATCATGGTTCAACTCTTTCAATGTGCAATAGTTACATCTGTGTTCACTGAAGGTCTCTAGGCGTGCGCGCTTTTATCTGTCTTGAGCTTATTAGGCATGACATTTTGTAATTTCTTTTTGTTTTATTCAGGTTGAGGATACCAAGGATGAGTTGCAAGAGCAGCTTAAAAGACTGGAGAATGGGGAGGTTGGTGTTGCTTTATTGCTCATTGTTCCTCCCATATTTTGCATTTCCACTTGAACCATTTACTGGATTGTGTCATGGCATGGCACAATTATTTATTAGGTACAATAGCTAGTATCAAATAGTTCTTTACCCCTTCTTAAGAAAAAAGGTCTTTCATGTAGGTTATTGCTGACAAAGTAATGGATGATTTGAAGAGAAGAAAGCTTGTAACAAAAGAGTTAGTATCTGTTTCGAAGCGATCTCTTTTACAGTTTCAATTAATGCCAGCCAAGTGCAGTATCAAATAGTCGATTATCCCTAACTTCTACACCTGCGTCGCTGTTTTTCAGAAAATCTATTTGGTATTCACTGAAGAAGGGACCTGAATTTGTTGTAAAGAGAAAAACATTGACTACCGATGTGACACGAGAACATCTCAAGAGGTAATTTGATGTCACTTATTTCAAGCTAATTTCCAAAATTGAGCAGGAAACCTCTGCTTGTTGACTATAAACTATAATGTACCATGAGCAATTGAAGACTACATAGAAGACTCATCATTGTCTTTTCTCTTCTAAATAGCCCAGCTGTACTTATCCTATCTGTCAAAGGCTACATTAAACTTATTGTCATGTTAAAATCGACTTTTAAGATCTATTATGTGTGTAGTACTCCCTCTGTTAAGAAATATAAGACCGTTTAGATCACTAAAGGGAGTAGTTATCTAAACGGTCTTATATTTCTTTACAGAGGGAGTACCTATTAATGGAAACAGTAACAGACTTCTGATATATTTTCCTTTTAAATGCTTTTTCTTTCCTAAAGTGGCGACTGGAAGGATCTGGAATTTAAAGATTATAACTATGGAGCTCAAGGGCAACCTATTGCGATAGGATATAGTCAACCGTTGTTAGAGGTACTTCAAATCTTGACGGTGTTCCATTTTTTCATACAGCTTTATCTGATAAACCAGATAACTCAGAACTGTTATTCGGTGGATCTTCTTCAGATCCGTGAGGCAATCCAGAACATTTTTCTCGAGATGGGGTAGATAAAAAATATTTGGTTATGATATTCGCAATTCAAGGCAATATTTGGAAAATGGATTAATTCATTTTATTGATGTAACAGGTTCAGTGAGATGCCAACAAACATGTTTGTAGAGAGCAGGTAAAATACAAAATAAGACAAAATATTGTTTTTCTTTTTCTTCTCATACCTGTTTGTAGGCAATTTCTTGTACTGGTAGAACAATCTTCTCTACAAACTTGAAGTTATTTTAGGATTTAGGATTGATTGATCGGTGACAACACTATATGAGTATATGACAAGACAATGTAGTGTATAGCATATCACTGTTTCCTAGATAAAGATTCATATATTTATAACATTATGTATGGTTGCCTTTCTTTTGCTAGCTTCTGGAATTTCGATGCACTGTTCCAGCCACAACAGCATCCTGCTCGTGATTCGCACGATACCTTTTTCCTCAAAGGTAAAGGTTATGTTACTTCTGTTCAGCCGACAGTTGGATTTAAACATATTTAACCAATCGACTTTTTTGCAGCCCCTGCTACAACAACACAATTACCCGATGACTATCTTGAGAAAGTAAAGCAAGTCCATCAATCTGGTGGTTATGGCTCCAAAGGGTATATTCTGGTGTCTTTGCTGCAGTTTAGCCAGAGAGTTCCTAATTTGAGGTTGCTGCTGCAGATATGGTTATGATTGGAAGCGAGATGAAGCAGAGAAAAACCTCCTTCGTACTCACACAACTGCAGTTTCCACAAGGATGCTATACAAGCTAGCACAGGAGGTATAGCAATTAAGTGATGCTTATTTTATCTCTTTGTAGCTCCTAACTTATATTGTCTTAGTTTGACTAAATTAGTGGAGGTGATATCAGTTTATTTTCTCTATTCTTTTGAATGATTCCTGAGATTTTTTTCTTTGATAAACCACCATGGGTTGTTCAGAAACCTTTTGCTCCTAAGAGATACTATTCTATTGATCGTGTTTTCCGGAATGAAGCTGTGGACCGAACTCATCTTGCAGAATTCCACCAGATAGAAGATAACTGTTCTCTTGTTTCTTGTCTATGGGGTGTTCAATTGATTGATATTTGGTCCGTATCGTAGATGTCACACGCATGTAACCTTCTGCCAAGGAAGCTACTTACGATGCTTCTGATTTCAGGTCTTGTTTGTGATTATGGTTTGACGCTTGGTGATCTGATAGGCGTATTGGAGGATTTCTTCTCCAGACTAGGTGCTATGCCAAAGCCATCAACTTTGTTATAATATTTATTTATGGATCTTGCTGTTAAATTCGTAAAAACTGTACTGCCATCTGTTATTCAGTTATTCCAAGAATATTGGTGCTCCATGCCCATCTGCATAATGTGTATTAGGCTCCTTTTCTTGCATCTCTGTTTAGATTGTATTGTTTAGGTTGCCTACTGCCAAATGATTTCTTACCGTGATCCATTTAGGCATGTCTTTAATATTGCCACGTCTCCTTTTCTGGCTCTTAGGGCTCTTAGACATGACAAAGCTGCGCTTCAAACCTGCCTACAATCCATACACTGAACCAAGCATGGAAATTTTCAGGTCAGAACAACTTTGATCGCTATTGTTTTCAAGATTATTATGATCCCATGAATCATCGTTATGTTTATTTTTTTCAGCTACCATGAACGTCTCAAGAAATGGGTGGAAATAGGCAACTCAGGCATGTTCAGGCCTGAAATGTTACTTCCCATGGGACTGCCGGAGGGTGTTAATGTTATTGCATGGGGTCTTTCACTTGAAAGGTAAAATTGGCATAGTTTTCATATGAATGATTCCTTCATGTCCATCTATCTGTTAACTTGGGTACTTTTTTTCTCAAAATCTTTCACCTTCACCATGTTTTGCAACTAATGTCTCGAATGGAAGTGCAAGAGAAAAAACAAACGGGATCAGGTCCTGATTGGACTATATGCTGCTAGAAATCTTGCTTTATCCATCGAATGTCAAGAAATCTGCGTTGACCACATTTTGCTGCTCAATGCAGGCCGACGATGATTCTCGATGATATCGACAACATTCGGAACCTCTTTGGGCCAAAGGTATTGTGATTATTAAACTTTGTTCCTGCCACTAGTCTACGAGCCTGTGCTGATACATTAATTCTGATCTTTACAGGTCGACTTCAATGTCCTTAAGGGCAAACCGATTTGCCGCTTGGGGCTCAAGTGAGATAGAAAGAACTTTAGCCGGAGGTGACATGTCATGTTTGAGTTGATGAGCCACTGGATGCCAAGGATGTTTCTTTGTGGTTACACCCTTTGAAAACCACTACTTGTGCATTTAACAGAGTGCGTGCAGAAACGCACATATGCTGTACTAGCTCTGATTTGCAATTTTGAGGTGTCCATGTTCGATACTACCGTCGGTTTCACAAGGTGCACTAGAGAGTATAACTAGCCTTCACCTCTTGTACATGCACATACACATTCAGACAATCAGACGACAACAGCTAGCAAGTTCAGCTAGTCCAATTCAACTGTAATCGATCGAATTTTTATCATGGTACAACACCAGCAGCAGCTACCAAAGCTCAGATGCATAGCCCGGGCAGCGCACGCAGGATGGTGCAAGCATATATATTTGTCCACGCCTTAGTGCCGCTTGCACTCGAGTGGCCATTTTACAGCCAAGCAGACTGGCATTCAGAAGTCAAAGTTGCCGTGTTTTCCTTGCAGACTCGACCTGTTCCTCTCCGGACGTTTACCCTGCCGCTCGCCGTTACCATCGGCTCCAGCACCGACTTTAGCGGTTCTCCCTATGCCTAGTTTCGGCAAGCCTCGGTTCAGTCCGTCCAGCAAGACGCATGCTTTGCATAATTTCTACAAAGCCAGGATTTTCAGCCAATATTGAGCCAGTAAAACAATTGGAAAAGTTCAGACCAGGGCAAATACTTTGATAAAAAATGGCCAACATGTGAGCTCACTGTGTTTAGTGGTGTATTATTAAAACAATAATTTTGAGAATATACTTGTCATTGTATAAGCAATTTATCAGCTTATTTTTAACTGTCATAGCAAAAGAATCATTAACGTGGTTATCTTGAGTCAAGAGAGATTCTAGAGATGGTAAACTTTCACACTAGATGAGATCAAACCTGACTAGAAATGTAGCCACAACGTTCACATGTTCCTTGCTCTGGCATTCTTGTTGTTGTGGATATCCGGAAATTTTCGCCAGATGTTATGATGTCTAGTATAGCTCTAGGCCTGCACCATTCATCAGGACTGATTCGAGTGACTGAAACAAGACAATGATACATAATGTGTTGAACAAGGAAAAGAAACAGAGCTAGCATACACTAACACATGAAGAAATGAAAATTCAAGGAACAATCCTACTTTTGGACAGCAAAAGTCTTTACCTCATCCTTTCCAGATCTTTAATGAATTCATGAGCAAACCCACGATATGCATTTGGTGAATAGATACCTGAATTGTGATAGAGAACCAATAAGCATATTTGATTTCAATAGAAGATGGGAGCAGTGGTCAACAAAATTCTATAGATACCCCCTACCAAGTTTGGAGGAAGAAAGCTTAGCAGAACTACAATAATGTGTATGCCATTGACTACCAAATGTTAGGCACTCATTGTTGGAAATTTATGTTTGTCTCCCTGGTATCTTGAGATAATGGAATGAGGAGCTACTGTTCAACTACAGAGAGAACAAAACTGCATAAGAAATGAAACAGGAATTACATTCAGTGGAGAAGTAGTCCAGCTTTTTGAAATACGCATACGTGTCATACAGTCAAGGCTCAAATATCATCAGCACATGTTTGATGGACATAATACTAAGTTAATAACAAATTAAAACTGATTGGAATGTTTCATGTGAAGGATAAATAACAACCTCTTTTTCGTAGGTGTATTTGAAAGGCTTGCATCTTGGGATTGGTCCATCTTCACCAGTAGTTATGAAGGTGCATCTACTTAACCTAGAAGATAAAAGCATAATACCAGCTCAAAAATTGTAAAAGAGCACGAAGATAAAAATAGCATACTTTATTTATAAACCAACATTTACCTTGCAATATCACCACGTAAAATATTCAGCAAGACAGTCTCTGCAATGTCATCTGCATTATGCCTCTGCAATGTCATCTGCATTATGCCCAGTTACAATCTTATCAACCTTCAACAGAGCAGCACCCCGGTCTAGTGCCTAATAGAATTGAATGTTCATTTGATTAATGAGCATGCAGTTGCCTTACTGATAAAAGTAGTAGGTAAGAGCTACCTGACTTCGAAAAACACCACAGAAAGTACAATTGTTTTTTAGGCCAATTGCTTTCACAATATCATCCATTGTCCAATCATAGAGGTCCTTATAAGAAACTATTTTCAGCGGTAGGCCATACTGCAATAAGTGAATTGTATGGTTGAATCAGCAAGACATGAAGATGCATTGAAGTGGTAACATTAGGAAACAGAACAAGAGAGTCAGAAAACAAATAGGAAAAGAGAGCCAGAAGAGATGAATAATCAATGAACTAAACATATGCTAGGAAGCAAATATTGCAGCAGAAATATGTGTATCAGGTAAGGAGGGGAACCTGGATCTCATTCCTTTTAACAGTCTCTAGAGAGTCTGTTAGAATATCTTGTATGTATATACGGTAGAATATAAACCGTATATACGCTGTAGGGCTAGCGTGCATGTGTTGATAATTCTGTTGTAATCTTTGGTTGGTAGGTTGTTGTGATGATCCCGATCTTGTATAGCTTACTTGAGGATCAATCCACAGCCCAACCACCGATCCTGTAAACCCTAGCCGATGGCTCTATATAAACACGCAACGCGTCCCTGCTAGGCATACGCTTCAACTCCTTTTACAAGGTATTCAGAGCCTAATCCTCTAGCACATCCCAACCCATCGCCATGGCCGGTTCAAGCTCCGCCGCTGCCGCCGCCGCACCTGCACTCATCCCCATCGCCGATCGTCTCCACCGCTCCAACTTCCTGGTGTGGCGCGCGCAGGCCGTTGCGGCCATCCGTGGAGCCCAGCTCATCTCCTTTCTCGATCCAGAGAGGGAGGAACCGGCGCCCAAGCTCACCGACAAGGAGGGCAAACCTACTGGTGTGCCCAACCCGGCGTATGAGATCGCCAAGGCTCAGGACTCCCAGGTTCTGAGTTTTTTGTTCAATTCAGTCTCACCCTCTGTGATGATTCAGATCGCCCACTGCACCTCGGCGTCCGCAGCATGGACTGCAATCACGGAGATCTTCATCTCCCAGACGCAGGCACACGTGGTGAATACGAGGATCGCCCTGTCCATGACGAAAAAGGGGACCTCGACAGTCGCTGAGTACATCGGCCGCATGAAGGCGCTCAGAGACGAGATGGCCTCCGTCGGAAAACCTCTCACCGATGATGACATGGTGTCATACATCCTCGCTGGGCTCGACTTCGACTACATGGGCTTCGTCTCCTCCGTGTGCGCCATGACCGAGCCGATCAAGGTGAGCGAGCTCTACTCTCTGCTCATTAGCTTTGAGAGCAGGCTCGCCATGTTTGAAGGCGGGGGCCAGTCCTCCCACTCCTCTGCTAACGCCGCTTCTCATGGCGGACATGGCGGCTTCACGCGCGGCGGAGGCCGTGGCGGCAATGGAGGTGGCAGAGGAAACGGTGGCGGTGGCCGCGGCCAAGGTTGCGGAGGTCGCGGCAATGGAGGAGGAGGCCGCAACGATCTCCCTGAGGTCTTCTGCCAAATCTGCTCCAAGCCAAATCATACTGCCATGGAGTGCTACCGGCGCTTCGACATCGCCTTCACCAAGGAGAAAAGTGCAGGGGCCGTCAACACCAACAACCACTCCTACGGCGTCGACACCAACTGGTATGTTGATACCGGGGCGACGGATCACATTACCAGTGAGTTGGACAAGCTCACCATGAAGGAGAAGTACTCCGGCCAGGACCAAGTTAACATGCCAAATGGCGCAGGTATGAAAATTAGCCATGTCGGTCATGCTTATATTCGCACCCCTACTCGTGATCTTCATCTTAAGAACATCTTGCATGTACCTAGGGCTACAAAAAATTTGATCTCTGCTCATCGCTTGTCTCGAGATAATCATGCCTTTCTTGAAGCTCACCCTCAATTCTTTTTTCTCAAGGACAAGGCCACGAGGAAAACTCTTCTTCACGGCAGATGTAGGGGTGGCCTCTATCCTCTTTCATACGCACCTTTGAGCACGGGCAGGCAAGCGTTTGGTGTCACCAAGGTGTCTCCATCAAGGTGGCACAGCAGATTAGGTCATCCGTCTTCGAATATTGTCCAGCATGTCCTTAAGACAAACAAAATTTCCTTTTCGAATAGTGAGTTAAATAAAGAAGGAGTCTTTGATGCTTGTTAGAAAGGCAAGAGCCATCAACTCCCTTATCCCAATTCTAGTAGTGTTTCTAATGCTCCTTTAGAGCTTGTTTTCTCCGATGTATGGGGGCCTGCCCGTGATTCCATCAATAAAAAGAACTATTATGTGAGCTTCATCGATGATTTCAGCAAGTTTACTTGGATCTATATTCTTAAGCATAGATCTAAAGTTTTTAAAGTGTTTCATGAATTTCAAGCACTTGTTGAAAGGCTCTTTGATCGTAAAATTATCACCATGCAAACCGATTGGGGTGGTGAGTATGAACGATTAAATACTTTCTTTCGTCAAATAGGTATCACACATCATGTTTCGTGCCCCCATGCACACCAACAAAATGGATCAGCCGAGAGAAAACATCGACACATTGTTGAGGTTGGTCTCTCACTTCTAGCCCATGCTTCTATGCCCTTAAAATTTTGGGATGAAGCCTTTATAGCCGCCACATATCTTATCAACCGTACCCCAAGCAAAGTCATCAACTTTGGAACTCCTCTCGAAAGGTTGCTTCATGAAAAACCAAAGTATCATGCTCTTCGTGTTTTTGGGTGTGCGTGTTGGCCAAACCTTCGTCCTTTCAATGCTAGAAAGCTTGAGTTTCGCTCCAAACAATGTGTATTTCTAGGATATAGCAATCTCTGATACATCTCCAACGTATCTATAATTTATGAAGTATTCATGCCATGTTTATAACAATTCTATATGGTTTTGGTATGATTTGATTAGAACTAACCCGGACTGACGCTGTTTTCAGCAGAATTGCCATGGTGTTGTTTTTTGTGCAGAAATAAAAGTTCTTGGAATTGGATGAAACTTTTTGGAGATTTTTTATGGAATAAATAAAAAATACTAGAGCCAAGACCCACTGGAGGGGGCCACCAAGTGCCCACGAGGCACCAGGGCGCGCCACCCCCCCCCCAGGCGCGCCCTGGTACCTCGTGGGGCCCACGTGGCTCCGTCTGACCTGATTCCAACGCTGAAAAATCCTATAAATAGAGAAACCCCCAGAAATAACCCTAGAACTTTGACTCCGCCGCCGCAAGCCTCTGTACCTCCACGATCTCATCTACAGCCCTTTTCCGGCACCCTGCCGGAGGGGGGAAATCATCACCAGAGGCCATCTTCATCATCCCGGCGGTCTCCATGACGAGGAGGGAGTAGTTCACCCTCGGGGCTGAGTGTTTGTACCAGTAGCTATGTGTTTTATCTCTCTCTCGTGTTCTTGATTTGGCACGATCTTGATGTATCGCGAGCTTTGTTAATATAATTGGATCATATGGTGTTTCTTCCCTCTCTATCCTTGTTGTGATGAATCGAATCTTTTCCCTTTGAGGTTTCATTATTGTTGGATTGAATATTTCAGATTTGAGAACACTTGATGTATGTCTTGCATATTAATACCCGTGGTGACAATGGGGTATCGTATTGATTCACTTGATGTATGTTTTGGCACTCAACTCGCAGATTCCCGAGGTGACATTGGGGTAATCTATGCATAGGGGTTGATGCACGTTTTCATTATCTTTTCTCCGATAGAAACTTTGGGGTGCTCCTTGGAGTTCTTTGTGTGGATTGAATATTATGATTATGAAGTTGTTTGATGCATATCGTATAATCAACTCACGGATACTTGTGGTGACATTGGAGTATCTAGGTGACATTAGAGTTGGTTGATGTGTATCATATGGTGTTATTTTAGTACGAACTCTAGGGCTGTTTGTGACACTTATAGGAATAGCTCAATAGATCGATCGGAAAGGATAACTTTGAGGTGGTTTCGTACCCTACAAACAATTTCTATCTTATGTTCTCCGCTAATAGGAACTTGGGAGTGATTCTTTATCGCATGTTGAGGGATGGTTATATGATCCAACTATGTTAGCATTGTTGAGAGATTGCACTAGCGAAAGTATGAACCCTAGGCCTTGTTTTTAAGCATTGCAATACCGTTTGTGCTCACTTTTGTTACTTGCTACCTTGCTGTTTTTATATTTTCGGATTACAAAAACCTATATCTACTATTCATACTACACTTGTATCACCATCTCTTCGCCGAACTAGTGCACCTATACAATTTACCATTGTATTGGGTGTGTTGGGGACACAAGAGACTCTTTGTTATTTGGTTGCAGGGTTGTTTGAGAGAGACCATCTTCATCCTACGCCTCCCACGGATTGATAAACCTTAGGTCATCCACTTGAGGGAAAATTGCTACTGTCCTACAAACCTCTGCGCTTGGAGGCCCAACATGAGTCTACAAGAACAAGTTGTGTAGTAGACATCAAGCTCTTTTCTGGCACCATTGCCGGGGAGGTGAGTGCTTGGAGGTATATCTTTAGATCTTGCAATCAAATATTTTAGTTTCTTATTTTATCACTAGTTTGGTTTATAAAAGAAAACTACAAAAAAATGGAATTGAGGTTGCCTCATATTATTCGTCTTTATCATGTCTTTCTTGAAAATGATGGATCGGAAAATTGTGCTCAATTGATAGAAGAAGAATTCAATAAAATGTTTGGCATAAAATATTTGAATGATGAGCATGATTGCAATGTTGTTAGTATGAATTCTTTGAATATCCATAATACTAATGATGATTGCACTAGTCATGATAATGATGTCTCCTATAAGGATGTCAATTTTTGTGGAGTGAATTGGGAGTGCAAATGCATACCAAAAAGGGAAAATAGATTTTGTAAGAGGCATAAATATTTAGAAACTAAAGGGTTGCAAGAGAGGCTAGATGATTGTGCTGAAAGATTTAAGTTTTCTCGCCATCCTTGTGAACTTTGCAATGAACGTGGTCATTTAAATCTCCAATGCAAATTGTTTCATGATCGAATCATGTCCAAAAATTGTGATAACTTGATTACCCTTGCGCATCATAATGAACTTAGTCTGCTTCTAGGGTATGAAGAAATGAAACGTATAACTAGGGATATTCCAGAATATAATCTCAAGAGATTTCTTGATTTTGATCTGGAGGAAATTTATATGTATTGTGCGGTAAATTGCATTGAGAATCCTTATATTGCCAATTATTTAAAGACAAGAAAACAAATAGAAGATGAAGAGAATACTAATGAAGGGGAAGAGGTTTCCCAATATCCTCCTATTTTTTCTTATGATGAATCAGCTAACGAGGATGAGATTTTTATTCAACCAATCTCTTCAATAAAGTGCACGAAAAAATTGATTAAGCCCACACATGATGTGGTGAAGAGGAAGAAAAGAAGAAAGAGTAGAGGTAAAAAGGTAGCCCTCCCAAATAATGTTGCTCCTATTATTGTTGTGCCTCATGTGAGTGAATCAAAAATAATTGCGGAAGATGATATACTTGATGATGATATTGCTTCTTTGTCTTATGGTACAATGTCCGAAGGAACTATTGAGGATGATTTTATTATGCCTATTACTCATTATGATGATTATGATTGGGAAGATAATGATACTTCTTATGATCTTGAAAATCTTTATGGCACCAACTTGGAAAATTATGATGATAATTGTTATACTATTGGTGCTATTCATACTATTAATGATGAAAGTGATTATGCTTATGATATGCAAAGCCACAAGCTTGGGGATGCTATGCTTGATGAGAATGACATGTTTGAGAATTTATTTTCTGCAATTGATGTTTGTCCCAAGCTTGGAGATGCTATACTTAATGAAGATGATCCTTTTAGTCCCCCCTACTTTGAATGATCAAATTTGTTATGATGATTTCATGCCTCCTATCTATGATGATTATTGTGATGATACTTATGTCATAAAAAGTAGTGATGATTATATTTATAAAACTTGTCATGATTGCCCATTTTCTGAACATTACTCTTTTAATGTGGAAACAATTTATAGTATTCGATTTTCATATGATACTCCCACTCCTATTGATGAGAAGAAAATTGCTTGTGTGGAGAGTAATAAAAATTCTATGCTTATATATCATGACAAGAATGCTTTGTGTGATGGATATATTGATGAATCCATTCATGATGCTGCTGAAAATTATTATGAGAGAGGAACTTATGATTCATGATGCTCGCGCTATGTTTCAATTCTTTACTTTTATGCGAGCATCATTGAAATCATCATGCCTAGCTAAATGGCATTAAAGAAAAGCGCTTGTTGGGAGACAACCCAATATTTATACCTACTGTTTTTGTGTGTTCACATGATTAATCTACTGTAGTAATCATGTTTTTTATGTTTTCTTTCAATAATGTGCCAAGTAAAGCCTTTGGGATAGTGTGGATGCTTGTTGATTTGATTCTGTGCAAAAACAGAAACTTTTGCGTCCAATGCTGGAATTTCTATTCTGTATTGGAGCGTGAGAAAATTCTGAAATTTTTACACAGTATTGGGTTACAGATTTTTTTACGTTTTCCTAATTTTTCAGAATTTTTGGAGGTACATAAGTATGGTTTTTAAATCGCTCACCACATGCTGTTCTGTTTTCGACAGATTCTGTTTTTATTGCATAGTTTGCTTGTTTTAGTGTTTCCATAGCTTATATTATGAGATATAAATTGTGGAAATGATAGAATAAAGTAGGAATTATGTGAGAACAATTATGAATCTTGTCTTGACAGTACCTAAGTGGATGATTTATTTTTATCATACTAACCTATCTCACCAAGTTTCGTTAAGTTTTGTGTGATTGAAGTTTTCAAATTTTGGGTGAGATATCGATATGAGGAGAATAAGGAGTGGCAAGACCCTAAGCTTGGGGATGCCCAAGGCACCCCAAGGTAACACTCAAGGAAGACTCAAGCGTCTAAGCTTGGGGATGCCCCGGAAGGCATCCCCTCTTTCGTCTTCAACACTATCGGTAACCTCACTCGGAGCTATATTTTCATTCGTCACATAATATGAGTTTTGCTTTGAGTGTCATTTTATTTTATTGATATTTGCTTATTGTTATCAATAATCATGTTTTGTAGCTTTTAGTTCAATAAAATGCCAATTATAGCCTTTACCATGCTCAGTTTGCAAGTTCATGTGTTGTTGTTTGAAAACGGAAAGTTTTCTGTTATGTCCAGAATATTCCTAAATAGTCAGAACATGATAAAAATCTGAAATTTTTACACAGTAAGCATGCATGAGTTCTCTGTCACGTGGTAATTTTTCAGAATTTTTTAAGTTAGGTAAGTATGGATTCTTATTCACCCTTTACGGACTGTTCTATTTTGGCAGATTGCTGTTATAGTTGCATTGTTTGCATATGTTTGCGTGTTTAATGTTTCTATTTGTGGATAGGAGTATTAAATATGAAGAGGCATTTATTATGCAATGTTTAATTATAATTTTTGTGATTTTCTACAGTAGAGAATGTTAAGGTTTTGAGTTGATTTATACTAACTTATCTCACGAGTTCTTGTTGAGTTTTGTGTGGATGAAGTTTTTAAGATTTAGGAGAAACCGTGATATGAGAGGAATTAAGGAGACACAAGAGCTCAAGCTTGGGGATGCCCCGGTAGGCATCCCACCGTTCTTCTTCAATAATTATCGGTTAGTCTTGGTTGAGCCTAAGTTATTGCTTCTTCACATGATATGTGCTATTCTTGGAATGTCATTTTATTTTGTTTTATTTGATGTTTGAATAAAATACTTAAGATCTGAAATTTTTAAATGAGAGAGAGTCCTCACATAGCTACCTATTTACTTAACTACTCATTTGGTCTTCACTTACATCTTTTTGGAGTAGTTTGTCATTTACTCTTGTTCTTCACTTATATCCTATGAGTAAATTGTTGAAATGAATTGAATATCATAAAGTTGAAATTTATATGCTTCATATGCTTGTCCCATGGGGAGTAGTGACTTCACATACAAGAAGTATAAGTGGTAAAAATTATTAAAAGTTAACAAACATAGCATTGGTCACTTGAACAATTCATGAAATAATTTTGAAGGAAGAGAAATTTCACATATAAATATACTATCTTGGACATCTTCTATGATTGTGAGCCCCCATTAATTATTTTCAAGCTTGATCAAGTAGTTGACGTTGGACAAGGAAGATAACGTAATGAGTTATGTTTGTTTATATTCACATAGAATTTATATTGTCATGGATCCTCTAACATGTGGTGCTTGCTTAGGATCTTTTGTTAGCCAAAAATTCGTACTAAGTAGAGATACTACTTGTGCATCCAAAAACCCTTAAACCCAGTTTCTTGCCATGAGTGTCCACTATATCTACCTATGGATTGAATAATATCCTTCAAGTAAGTTGTCATCGGTGCAAAAAGCAATAAAAATTGCTCCTAAAAAATGTATGATCTTTTATTTCAAGGGAAAATAAGCGTTGTACGAACTTGTGATGGTAAAGAAATAAAAGCGACGAACTGCATAATAAAGGTTGCTATCACAAGGGGCAATATAACGTGACGTTCCTTTGCATTAAGGGCTTGTGCATCCAACAACAAAAAGCACATGACAACCTCTGCTTCCCTCTGCGAAGGGCCTATCTTTTACTTTTATGCATTTACTTTTATGTATTTACTTTTATGCAAGAGTCAATATTATTTCTTCTCGTTTCAACCTCAATTATTCTCTAGTTGGCAAGTATCATGTGGTAGGGAAAGATCCAGGCACATATATCCAGTTGAATATAGATGATCATGAGTTATTATTGTTGACATTATCCCTGAGATAAATAAGTTGGGAGGCGAAACATTAAGCCCCTATCTTCCTATGTGTTTGACTGAAACGGTTTGTTCTAAAAATATGCTTTGAGTGTCAGCAATCATGGAAGACTAAAAGATGGTTGAGTATGTGGAATTTTCTAGATCAAAGCTCTTACATAGACCCTTCCTGAAAATAAGATGAATTGCAATTGTTTGATGACTGAGAACATAGTTTGTTAGTTTTCAAGAAAGTTTATGGCCTATACTTTAAACATGTGAATAGCTTGCTTCTTGATCATGAGAAGTTTTATGAGATGAGCTACTGTTTATGATATATGTTCATGCTAAAAAAAGTGATTGAAATTATTATTGATCAAACTTATGCATTATGCTAGCATTCACACTTCATAAATTATTTCTTTTATCATTTACCTACTCGAGGACGAGCAGGAATTAAGCTTGGGGATGCTGATACGTCTCCAACGTATCTATAATTTATGAAGTATTCATGCCATGTTTATAACAATTCTATATGGTTTTGGTATGATTTGATTAGAACTAACCCGGACTGACGCTGTTTTCAGCAGAATTGCCATCGTGTTGTTTTTTGTGCAGAAATAAAAGTTCTTGGAATTGGATGAAACTTTTTGGAGATTTTTTATGGAATAAATAAAAAATACTAGAACCAAGACCCACTGGAGGGGGCCACCAAGTGCCCACGAGGCACCAGGGCGCGCCAGCCCCCCCCCCAGGCGCGCTCTGGTACCTCGTGGGGCCCACGTGGCTCCGTCTGACCTGATTCCAACGCTGAAAAATCCTATAAATAGAGAAACCCCCAGAAATAACCCTAGAACTTTGACTCCGCCTCCGCAAGCCTCTGTACCTCCACGATCTCATCTACAGCCCTTTTCCGACACCCTGCCGGAGGGGGGAAATAATCACCGGAGGCCATCTTCATCATCCCGGCGGTCTCCATGACGAGGAGGGAGTAGTTCACCCTCGGGGCTGAGTGTTTGTACCAGTAGCTATGTGTTTTATCTCTCTCTCGTGTTCTTGATTTGGCACGATCTTGATGTATCGCGAGCTTTGTTAATATAATTGGATCATATGGTGTTTCTTCCCTCTCTATCCTTGTTGTGATGAATCGAATCTTTTCCCTTTGAGGTTTCATTATTGTTGGATTGAATATTTCAGATTTGAGAACACTTGATGTATGTCTTGCATATGAATACCCGTGGTGACAATGGGGTATCGTATTGATTCACTTGATGTATGTTTTGGCACTCAACTCGCGGATTCCCGAGGTGACATTGGGGTAATCTATGCATAGGGGTTGATGCACGTTTTCATTATCTTTTCTCCGATAGAAACTTTGGGGCGCTCCTTGGAGTTCTTTGTGTGGATTGAATATTATGATTATGAAGTTGTTTGATGCATATCGTATAATCAACTCATGGATACTTGTGGTGACATTGGAGTATCTAGGTGACATTAGAGTGGTTGATGTGTATCATATGGTGTTATTTTAGTACGAACTCTAGGGCTATTTGTGACACTTATAGGAATAGCTCAATAGATCGATCGGAAAGGATAACTTTGTGGTGGTTTCGTACCGTACAAACAATTTCTATCTTATGTTCTCCGCTAATAGGAACTTGGGAGTGATTCTTTATGGCACGTTGAGGGATGGTTATATGATCCAACTATGTTAGCATTGTTGAGAGATTGCACTAGCGAAAGTATGAACCCTAGGCCTTGTTTTTAAGCATTGCAATACCGTTTGTGCTCACTTTTGTTACTTGCTACCTTGCTGTTTTTATATTTTCGGATTACAAAAACCTATATCTACTATTCATACTACACTTGTATCACCATCTCTTCGCCAAACTAGTGCACCTATACAATTTACCATTGTATTGGGTGTGTTGGGGACACAAGAGAATCTTTGTTATTTGGTTGCAGGGTTGTTTGAGAGAGACCATCTTCATCCTACGCCTCCCACGGATTGATAAACCTTAGGTCATCCACTTGAGGGAAAATTGCTATTGTCCTACAAATCTCTGCGCTTGGAGGCCCAACACGACTCTACAAGAACAAGTTGTGTATTAGACATCAATCTCCACAAAGGCTTCAAGTGCCTTGATGTAGCTGCTGGCCGTGTCTATATCTCACGAGACGTGATCTTTGATGAAACAGTTTTTCCATTTGCCTCTTTAAACCCTAATGCCGGAGCCCTTCTTAGATCTGAAGTTCTTCTTCTTCCTGAAAATATTCCCACTGAACCTCTTGATCATGGGGGCGAGAACATGGCTGATCACTCGGTTAATTTTCATGCAAATCCTGCTATCAATTTTGGTGGAAATCCTGTTTCTGGTCATGATTTTATGCAGCAAGAGACAAACACGGCATACGAGGAAGATTCAGGTGCTGCGCCTGACGCTGACAGCGGAGATCCTGAAACGGATTTGTCCGCACCTGGCACGCCGGACAGTGGGGTCCGCAGCACACCCACGAGCGACCGCGGTGCAGCGCACCCAGCGTCTGGTGGGCCAGCAAGCGGCGCGGCGGCCTCTGCGAGTCGCGGAGTGGAGCGGACCCCTCCACGTCCCTTCGAGCCAACTCGGGTGCGCCAAGTGGCCCAACAGGCGTCACGGGCCGACGCGGGGGTGCAGCGGGATCCCGACATCAACCTTGGATCTGCTGCGCCTGGATCGGCCGCTTCAACTGCGCCAGACAGCATCCGCCTTGGATCCTGGGCGCCAGATGCAGCTGGATCCTCTGTGCCGGAGCCATCTGCAGTTGTTCCTGTGCCTATGCAGTGCACAAGATCGCAACATGGGATCCATAGACCCAAGGTGCATACAGATGGTACGGTCAGGTATGACAAGGTTCGGTTTGTTGGCCTTGCTGCTACTGGAGAACCAACCGGCTTGCATGAAGCATTAGAAAATAAAAATTGGAAAAATGCTATGAATGATGAGTATGATGCACTTATAAAAAATAAAACATGGCATTTAGTTCCTCCTGTAAAAGGCAAAAATATTATTGATTGCAAGTGGGTCTATAGAATTAAAAGGAAGGCTAATGGAGAAATAGACAGATACAAAGCTAGACTAGTTGCAAAAGGCTTTAAGCAAAGGTATGGCATAGATTATGAGGACACCTTTAGTCCAGTTGTGAAAGCAGCTACTGTCAGACTTGTTCTGTCTATTGAAGTGTCAAAAGGTTGGAGCCTTCGTCAATTGGATGTGCAGAATGCGTTTCTTCATGGCGTTCTAGAGGAAGAGGTGTATATGAAACAACCCCCTGGGTATGAAGTAAGAGAAAGACATCACCATGTATGTAAGCTTGATAAGGCTTTATATGGGTTAAAATAAGCACCTAGAGCATGGTACTCTAGGCTGAGTGAAAAACTCCAAAGGCTTGGGTTTAAACCTTCAAAGGCCGACACTTCATTGTTCTTCTATAAGAAAGGCAAAATT
Organism: Elymus sibiricus; assembly: GCA_039707655.1. NCBI lineage: Eukaryota > Viridiplantae > Streptophyta > Magnoliopsida > Poales > Poaceae > Elymus > Elymus sibiricus. The sequence continues at coordinate 322,580,512 of CM077674.1, read as the reverse complement.
ACCATTTTTATGCTAGTATATGTTGATGACATTATTGTGGCCAACTCGTCACAGGAAGCAACTATGGCACTTCTTGAAGATCTAAGGAAGGATTTGCCTTGAAGGATCTTGGTGACTTGCACTATTTCTTGGGTATAGAAGTAAAGAAGGTAGAAGATGGCATAGTCTTAACTCAAGAAAAATATGTGTCAGATGTGTTGAGAAGAGCAGGTATGATAAATTGTAAAATTTCCAACATGCCACTCTCCACTTCAGAAAAGCTCTCCAAAGAAGTTGGTGAGCCATTGGGAGTAGATGAGTCCACAAATTACAGAAGTGTGGTAGGTGCATTGCAATACTTAACATTGACAAGACCTGACATATCTTTTCCTGTCAATAAAGTATGTCAGTTTTTGCATTCTCCTACACTTGAGCATTGGACTGCAGTAAAAAGAATTCTCAGATATCTTAGGGGTACTATGAGTACTGGACTAAAAGTCATCAAGTCAACTGTCGGTACTAAAACCGGCAGATCTCGGGTAGGGGGTCCGAACTATGGATCTCGGAGTCAATGGGTAACAAGGAACGTAGAGACAACATTTACCCAGGTTCGGGCCCTCTCGAAGAGGTAAAACCCTACGTCCTGCTTGGTTGTATTGAAGTGTTGGTATGGCAATTACAGAGTTGATCTACCTCGAGATCAGATGAACTAAACCCTAGGTGGGTATATTGATAATGGTTCTGCCCCTCTGCGGACTAAACCCTCTGGTTTATATAAACACCAGGGGTACCTAGGGTTACATATGGTCGGTTGCCACCAGGCTACGCTAAACCTTTCTTGGAGGAGACGCCAAGTCTTCGGAGGTTTCCTTCTGGAGCACAGGGTCGCTTGTAGTTCGGCCTTCCTTCGATGAATTAGGAGCGGCCCGTGAGTACGACCCATGAGAGACAGGCCGGTGGCGTGAGGACCCCTTAGTCCGGGACACCCTCAGTAGCCCCCGAACTAGTCTTCGAAGACGAGGTATATGCTGAACATTATCGGCTTTGCAGACCGGTTCCTTCCCTTCTGTGGTATTTTTGTCGGGCCCGCAATCTCTCTAGATCAAGTCCTCGAAGATTGCTTGGCCATTTTCGACCATAGGTTTCCCGGATTATGCTTTGGTTTCCAAAGTGAACAAATAACTTAGCCCCGAAGGCCAGTCGCACAAGTGTGAACAGTGACCTCATCTGACAACTTTTGCTGAAGGGTCATGACCTGCTACGACCACGAACTAGTTATGAAAACTTGATTCGCGGTTCGAGGCGGTTTCTTCATTGGCACGTCCAATCAATATGGAGATTGTGCCCTGTTTTTAAGGGATATGATCAATGATTTGTGCTATCCGATGCGCGCATAATGGCACGATTATACGGGGAAATGGCGAGGCCTGCGGCGCAGTAAAAGGACTCTTGGTCTTATGGTAGCCCATAAAAAGGAGGCGGCCACCATTTTCTTTGCACGCTCTCACTCCCACCCGCGCCGTTGCTTTCCCAATCCTCTGAGCTCCAGCGCCCAGATCCGTTTTCCCCCCTAAGAACCCCTCCGGCCATCCTCTCAATCCGGTCATGGCCGGCTCTGGGTCCAAGGGCAAGTGGGAGGCCTCCATCATCACGAAGAGCGTCATCCAAGAGCTGAAGGGGGCGGGTTACCTTCCCACCAACGTTGCTCACCGCGCTCCAGAGGAGGGCCAGGTCATCCCCATGCCAAAGCCTGACGAGAGGGTAGTGTTCATCCCCCACTTCATTCGGGGACTAGGTTTTCCCCTTCACCCCTTTGTTAGGGGTTTGATGTTTTTCTACGGGCTAGATTTTCACGATCTAGCCCCGAACTCCTTCCTGCACATATCGGCCTTCATAATCATCTGCGAGGCTTTTCTTCGGATCCAGCCACACTTCGGATTATGGTTGAAAGTGTTCAACGTCAAGCCAAAGATTATCGACGGCGCAGGTAGACTGTGGGGGGGCGATGGTAAGCAAGCTCCCTCGGGTTGAGTGGCCAGAGGGCACTCTTATCAAAACTATAAAGATCTGGCAGAAAGAGTGGTTTTACATCACAAAGCCGCGAGACGCGGATTGGGCGGAGATGTCCGTGTTCAGATCCAGACCCTCCACGAGGCTTGTTTCGTGGACCAAGAAGGGCCTAGACTGGGGGTCAGTCGAGGAGGTGGAGCAGCTGCAGAGCCAAATATCTCGGATGATCGAGCAGAGGGTGGAATTGCCCAATGTGATTCAGATTATGCTCCGTCGTCGCGTCCTCCCCTTTCAAGACCGGGCCTCTCCCATGTGGGCCTACAAACCCGAAGACCCCGCCACCGTGCTCAGCTTCTTCCGCACTACCCACACCCAGCTGTGGAAAGTGCTATTCAAGCCGCAGAAGGAGTGGCCGGCCGAGGAGGAAGACATTGGCCTCGACGCCTAAAACCCCCCTCGCGAGGTATGATAAGTTTTACTCCTATGTTCGGATGTTCCTTTTTGACAAAGTACTCAACTCTCTTTTCTCCTATCCACAGAGCTGGCTGAAGAGGGCCGAGCGAATCAACTGCCCGGCCCCGCTGCCCGAGGGCCCCAGGACGGCCTTGCTGACGGCCATGTTGGCCGAGGCGCCGTATGAGGCGCCGGAGAAGAAGAAGAAGAAGAAAGAGAAGAAGAAGGAGACCAGAGAAGGTCTCCGCTCTCGAGGACCTCCGGACACTAGATCCGGGGACACCCATGCCCCCTCCGCCCTTGAGGGGGAGAAGGGAGAGGAAGAGGACAGGGCAGAAGGCGTCTCTTCCGGAACAAGGAAGAGGGCTGCGTCCGAAGACGCTGAGGAGAACCAGCCTCCTTCCGCCCCGAAAAGGCCACGCAGGGCCAAGGTGGTCTTGTCCGACGACAGCTCAGCTTCTGCTAAGCACTCCGAGGCCTCCGACGAGGTTCCCCAGAAGACCCGCAGGGTGAAGCCGTGGGCCCAAAGGTATGTATCTTAAGATGCACCTATCCACTTTTGGCCGAACTAAGCCCGTTATTGATCGCGCGCTTGCCTTTAACACTGCAGCCCGCTGCGCGACCTTCCTACCGATTAGGTCTCGAAAGGGGACTCTCCACCAGCCGCGCTGGCGGAGAGCGGGACCGAATCGCACACATCGCTTCCCCCGGTCGTTGAGGAGGCCGGGGAGGTTCTGTCAAGGAGGGCCCCTCCTGTGTTGAACACAGAAGAAGGGGTCGACGTCATTATGGCCGAGGTGCATACCTCGGCCACCGAAGACCAGGAGGGAGGAACCCTTCTGGCGAACAAAGAGGGAGAGCTCGGGCCATCCGAGCTCTCCTCAAAAGCGGTTCCAGAGCCATTAAGGCACCAGGAGCCGACCATCCCCGTCTCCACAGGGGGAGGGGCCGAAACGTCCCCGCCACCCGCGCCTGCTCCAAGGTGAGCCTCGACTGGGTGGCCGGATGAGATGGAGGAAGCTTTAACAAGCTCCTCTATCACCAAAGAGCATCGTGCCCTGATGGGCACGGTTTTGCAAAGTCTTCAGTCCGTGGACAATGGACTGAAGGAGGCCTTCAGCAGCCTTCTGACAGGCTTCAAGGTAGGCCACGTAATGACTTTTCCTTAGAAATTTTCTTTTATATGATCATGCAACCTCATACACAGTAGCCCCTGAGCCCTATGTGAGTTTGAAAAACTCATGCGGGGGTCGAATAACTTGAAGATATAGATGGTCGCAAAGTGACCCGTAGCCCCCGAGACTCTAGCCGGATTGAGAAAGCCGGTCAGGGGATCGAAAATCAATAACTCGGGAATCTAATGTGCTTGGTCTGATGCGCAGGCGTCGTCCTCGGCGGCAGCTGCCAACGCCGAGGAGCTGGCCGAGTTGAACCAGAGGCTCAAGGCTCTGAGGACGACCTCGATCTGCTGAAGAAGCGTTTTGACGAGACGCAAGGTAAGTCCAAGCTAAACTGGTTAATACAACAGTTATTTATTAAAGGTAGGAAGTTAATCCAAACAGAATGCAACTGACATTGCTGCAGCTGCCACCGCCGAGGTCGAGAACCTCAAGGCCGAGCTTAAGAAAGCTCGGCAGGAAGCTGCAGAGCAGAGGGCTGCGGCCAAAAAGGCAGCCACCGAACTGGCCGCGGTGAACATCGTGAACCAGAAGCACGAGGCCAGGGTGTCTGAGGTGCAACAAGAGCTCAAGGATGCCATCACAAAATGCGAGGTTCTTGAGCAAAAGAATAAGGATCAGGCCACCGAGCAAACCTCACTGAGGTCGGCGGCTAAGGAAGCATGGACAGAGGCACGGGGCTGCCAGGAGGAACTCTGCCAAGTCAAACTTATTACGGATGGTAAACCGTACTTACTGCAAAGTGTCTTTGGTGGTAACAGGTTCGCTTTGCTCACGCGAGTGTGGCGTTCCCCAGGCGCTTTTGCGGACCTCCCGAGGAGTGCATCAGACGCGGCTAAGTACTTTGCATCCCAGGAGGGTGGTACCGAGCAGAGGCTGTTTTGGGTGCAGTTTCAAGCACCCGAACACCCTTCCCTCCTCAACAACCAGTTGAAGCAGCTGATGGAGTTGCATCGGATGGCGGAGCCGGCGATGAAGGACCTCTGCATCAAATTGTGGCCTTCAGAGCCGCTGCCAAGCAGCTACTTTGGTTTGGTGCAGAAGTTGTGTGACGCCACGCCCCGGATCGATTTCTGGAAGCGCTCCATATGCATTGAGGGAGCTTAGATGGCCTTTGGCAAGACCATGGTACATTGGCCGAAGATCAAGCCGACCGAGGTGGCCACTGGACCACCTCCCCCTGGGAAGGAGCACAGGCGCCCCGAGTAGTACTTTCCTGTTGTGATGGATGGTGCTCGGGCGATAGAGGCCCAGTGCTCGAAAGATGTAATTTATGAATGAGTTTAGTTTATTGTATCCAAAAAAAGTTGGAACATTTGTGCTTTACAATGCAACTGGTCGGCTTATAATGCCTTGTGTGTTTATTTTGACTCCTATGTGGCCGTTTTAAACTGAAAGTTACCAGTCGTCGGCTTCAACCCCCTTTGTAGATACTGCATGGGGTGTTTTCCCTTAACACCTTTACCCTTAGCCGACGTCTCGGTACCCGGAGGCGGTTGTGTCTAAGACAAACAAGGCAATCGGACTATGCGGCTTTAGTGCTTTCACTTAGCCATAGGAGCTTGACTGTGGGGGCTAGTGACTAGCCCCCAGTGTGTGTGATATTCGGACGTACCGAGGTTGATGCCATTATCACTTTGTTCCTGTGACAGCGAACCCTTCGTTTGACACGGGATAACCTCCATCGGTTTTTAGTTTAACACTTGTCATTGGATCGCCGACCAGTTCTCGCTTATTATGACAGTCAGTTTTCGGCTTTCTCCACTGAGATACTTAACCAGGCGAGCTAGAAGTACAATCGTAGTGGTTCTCCCTTTACCCTCCTAACCGAACAATGCGGAACGTAAGAGGGCAAACACAGGAGCCGGGCAACCCAACTATTGACCAAAGACATAATTCGGAACTAATTCATATAATGCAATATCCGAGACACCGAGGACGTGTGATGAAATTAGTGCCGGGATGATGCTTGGGGCAAGACTTATAGTCGAGCACCCGGTCTATTAGCCGATCGCATCTAAAAGAAAGAATGTATCATTATAGTTTACTTCGGCCTATAAGCGGAAAGGAAAACGCAACACGACCGACTGCAGTATGACCGGAGAAGAATGGTCTTTATTTCCTTTGAATCGTGACGTCCAACCGTACAATCCGAACTGCCGAAGCAACTTTTATAGATACGATTATCAGAGGAAAGGTTTACACAGGGCCTCCACAAGTAGGGAACGTGCGATTGAAGTCGCCGTTTGTATGTACGATGGAGGCGATAGGGTTCGGCGGACGAGCCCTTGAGAAAGGGTTTTGAGAAGTCGTCGCGAGGTACCAGCTTGACGCTGATCAGGCCCTAGATGGTGCCTGTCGTTGATGTTAATCCGAGAACATCTTTGGCCATGGCTCAGTCTAACCGAGCGCTCGACCCTTGTAACATTTGCCCCCACAGCTGCCCATGGAATTTTAAGCGCGAAATTATGCACCCGAGGTACGTATTTCGCTGCTGGGGAGGTCGTGCTGTGGGGCGCATATCCCTATTTAGGGTAAGCATGGGAGTGCTCCTGGACTGAGGCCGTAGCTCGGGCGCGTTTCCGTACGTCCAGCGCCTTGATGGTAGACTGGGCCTTCGACGCTTCTTCGGCGGCCTGGGCTTCGACAGCCAGAGCCGCTGTGTGTTCCTCAGTTCAGAGCGAGCGCTCGGTGTTACCATTAACGGTAATGACACCCCTGGGTACTGGCATCTTAAGCTTCAGATATGCGTAGTGCGGGACGGCGTTAAAGCGAGCGAACGCTGTTCGGCCAAGGAGTGCGTGGTATCCGCTGCGGAAAGGAACGATGTCGAAGATTAAATCTTCACTGTGGAAGTTTTCGGGCGGGCCGAAGACCACTTCCAAGGTCACGGTTCCCGAGCAGCGTGCCTCAACGCCTGGGATTACACCTTTAAAGGTAGTGTTACTGGGTTTGATCCTTGATGGATCGATTCCCATCTTCCTCACTGTATCTGAATAAATCAGATTGAGGCTACTGCTCGTCCATAAGGACTCTAGTGAGGTGGTATCCTTCCACGACGGGGTCGAGCACCAGAGCCGCCGTTCCTCCGTGACGGATACTGGTTGGATGGTCTCGTCGGTCGAAGGTGATCGGACAAGCCGACCATGGGTTGTATTTCGGGGCCACTGGCTCTAAGGCGTAGACATCCCGAAGTGCACGCTTCCGCTCCTTCTTGGGTATATGCGTGACGTAAATCATGTTCATGGTTTTTACCTCGGGAGGGAACTGCTTTTGGCCTCCATTGTTCGGCCCGCGAGGTTCGTCGTCGTCCTCGCTGCGGGGACCCTTGCCCAGTTCCTCGGCTGTAAGCTTGCCGGCCTGCTTGATTACCCAACAGTTACGGTTGGTGTGGTTGGTGGGCTTGTTCGAGGTACCGTGGATCTGGCAGGGCCTATCCAGGATTTTGTCCAGTGCGGTCGGGCCGTCCCGGTTCCATTTAGAGGGCTTCTTCCGCGGTTCTGATTTCGAGCTACTGAACCCGGCGTTTACTGCCGCATCGTCGGCTTCACTACCATTGTTTGCGTGTCGGCGCTTGTTATTCTTGTTGCACCGTGGTTTTCCGTTACCCTCCCGGATCTCTGAGATGCCGGGGTCATCGAGGTGGTTGCTTCTACGAGCTAACCAACTGTCTTCACCCGCGCAAAAGTGGGTCATTAAGGAGGTGAGGGCCGACATTGTTCTCGGCTTATCTTGGCCGAGCTGGCGAGCGAGCCATTCATCCCGAATACTATGTTTGAATGCGGCGATTGCCTCAGCATCCGGACAATCGACAATCTGGTTTTTCTTAGTCAAGAACTGATTCCAGAATTGCCGAGCTGACTCCCCGGGCTATTGAACAACGTGGCTCAAGTCGTCGGCATTTAGCGGCCGAACATAGGTGCCTTGAAAGTTGGCTCGGAATGCGTCCTCGAGCTCCTCCCAGCTCCCAATGGAGTTTTCGGGTAGGCTGTTCAACCAGTGCCTTGCCGGTCCTTTAATTTTTAATGGCAGATATTTAATGACGTGGAGGTCATCTCCTCGGGCCATATGAATGTGGAGAAGGAAATCTTCGATCTAGACAGCTGGGTTAGTTTGTCCCATCGTACTGTTCTATGTTTACGGGCTTAAATCCCTCAGGGAACTGATGCTGCATCACTCCATCTGTGAAACACATTGGGTGTGTGGCGCCCCTGACCCTGGCCACGTCATGCCGGAGATCGGTTACCATCCGAGCACGATGCTACTCCCGGGCTCTATCATTCCTGTCATGCCAGGCTTGGTATCCATCCTGTCCAACAGGTGTGTGTCCTCTGGATCCGTAAATGGATCTTGTCTGTGCCGTTCTGGCGTTTAAGTTGTGCCGCAGATCATATGGATCATCTGGTTGTACGGGCTCCTTGCCCGCTCGGCGAGGGAGCATAGGTGGATTTTCGGCCTCTCTAGCCGCCCTGTCCCGTCCTCGAGGGGGGCGGTCGGGCTAGTTTGCCAAAGTTCAAGGGCCTCGTCGACAAATGACAGAAGCAAACGCCGCCATGGGTAGCTTTTGTTTTGATCCTGTCGCTGATTGTCGAAGCCCTCTTCAGCTGCTAAGACCAACATCCACCTGTCATTAAGGGTATCCTGTTCATCTTTTAGTTGTTGCTGCTTCTTCTTTAGGCTTCGGGCGGTAGCTATGAGTTGCTTCTTGAACTTTTCCTGATCCTGAGGGTCCTCGGGGACGATGAAATCCTCGGATCCAAGGCTATCCTCCTCTTCGGAAGGAGGGAGGTGCTACTTGTAGCTTGCGTTGGTATTTTCCCCGGAGAGGAAGGGATGATGCAGCAGAGTAGAGATAAGTATTTCCCTCAGTTATGAAACCAAGGTTATTGAACCAGTAGGAGAATCATGCAACACCTCGTTAGCAGCACCTGCACACAAACAACAAATCCTTGCACCCAACGCAAACGAGGGGTTGTCAATCCCTCGACGGTCAATTGCAAGATTAAATTGTATATGATAGATAGATAGATTGAGACAAAAATATAAAATAAAATAAATAAAAGAAAATGGCAGCAATATTTTTAGTGTTTTAGTAATATGATTTAAATAGACCATGGGGCCATAGTTTTCACTAGAGGCTTCTCTCAGGAAAATAGCATACGGTGGGTAGACAAATTACTGTTGGGCAATTGATAGAAAAGCAAATAATCATGACGATATCCAAGGCAATGATCATGTATATAGGCATCACATCCGAGACAAGTAGACCAACTCCTTCCTGCATCTACTACTATTACTCCACACATCGACAGCTATCCAGCATGCATCTAGTGTATTAAGTCCATAAAGAACGGAGTAACGCCTTAAGAACGATGACATGATGTAGACAAGATAAACTCACGTATGAATAAAACCCATATTTTTTTCCCTTAATAGCAATGATACATACGTGTCATGTCCCTTTCTGTCACTAGGATTGAGCACCGCAAGATCGAACCCATTACAAAGCACCTCTTCCCATGGCAAGATAAATCAATCTAGTTGGCCAAACCAAATCAATAGATCGGAGAAGAAATACGAAGCTATAATAATCATGCATAAAAGAGATCAGAGAAGACTCAAATAATATTCATGGATAATCTGATCATAAACTCACAATTCATCGGATCCCAACAAACACACCGCAAAAAGTGATTACATCGGATAGAACTCCAAGAACATCGAGGAGAACATTGTATTGAATATCAAAAAGAGAGAAGAAGCCATCTGGCTACTGCCTATTGACCCGAAGGTCTGTGGTAAACTACTCACGCATCATCAGAAGGGCAGCAAGGTTGATGTAGAGCCCCTCCGTGATCGATTCCCCCTCCGGCGGAGTACCGGAGAAGGCCTCCAGATGGGATCTCTCGAGAACAGAAACTTGCGGCGGCGGAAAAAGTATTTCGTGGACTCCCCTGTGGGTTTCTGATTTTTTGGGAATTTATAGTGGAGGAATTAGGTCAAACGGAGCTCTGTGGGCCCCACGAGGTACCAGGGCGCGCCTGCCCCCCCAGGCGCGCCCTGGTGCCTCGTGGGCACCCCCTGGGGCTTCTGGCTTCCTCCCAAAGCTTCTAGTGTTTATCTTGTCAAAAAAAATCTCCAAAAAGTTTCGTGGCATTTGGACTTCGTTTGGTATTGATTTTTTGTAAAACAAAAACAGGACAGAAAACAACAACTGGCACTGGGCACTAGGTTAATAGGTTAGTCTCCAAAAATGATATATAATTGCTGTAAATGTATATAAAACATCCAAGATTGATAATATAACAACATGGAACAATCAAAAATTATAGATACGTTGGAGACGTATCAGCATCCCCAAGCTTAATTCCTGCTCGTCCTCGAGTAGGTAAATGATAAAAACAGAACTTTTGACGTGGAATGCTGCCTATCATATTCATGACATATTTTTTCTTTTATAGCATGGACATTGGACTTGAATGATTCAAAGCAATAGTCTATAATTTGACATGAAGATATAAATACTCAAGCATGCTAATAAGCAACCATGTCTTTCAAAATATCAACGCTAAAGAAAGTTATCCCTAGCCCATTATGCTCAATCATTGATCCATTCATGAAACACACTCAAATATTAGCTACATCCAATGCACAAGTATGACAATAGTGCTCTTTAGTTGGTGCTTTTGTAAGAGAAGATGGAGACTCAAATAAAAATAAAAAAATTGCATAAAAGTAAATAGATAGGCCCTTCGCAGAGGGAAGCAGAGATTTGTCAAATCTGCCAGAGCTCAAAGCTGAAATTAAAGAGATAAAAATATTTTGAGAGGCATGCTTTTCCTGTCAACGAAAACGACCGAGAATTCCCATTATTTTCCATGCTAGACACATCATAGGCGGTTCCCAAACAGAAAGTAAAGTTTATTTCCTTTCCACCATTCTTTCACAATCCATGGCTAGCCGTATCCACGGGTGCCCTCAAAACCAACACTTTCCAAGGAATTTTGTTGTTATTAATTTTTGATTCATTGTGGGACTGGGCATCCCTATTACCAACCATTCTCTCATGCAATGACAAGTGAATAAACACTCATCGTGAGAATAACACACCTAGCATGGAAAATAATGGCCACCCCCTGCCGCTTCATGAGCGGTACGGGCACACAAAAAGGAAAAATTATTTTGAGAATTAGAGTTGGCACACACAAATTTACTTAGAACGGCATTGAAATACCGCATATAGGTAGGTATAGTGGACTCATTTGGCACAACTTGGGTTTAAGGATTTTGGATGCACAAGCAGTATTTCCGCTTAGTACAAATGAAGGCTAGCAAATAGATTGAGAAGCAACCAACCAAAAAACGAAAATGGTCATAAACATGCATTGAACATAACTAACTCCGAATAATGCACCATAAGTAGGATATAATTTCGTTGCATAACTATTGACTTGATGTGCATGCATTGGGAATCACAAACCTTAACACGAATATTCTTACTAAATCATAATTACTCACTAACATGACTCACATATTATCATTTCCATATCGCAAAACTATTGCAAGAAATCACACTTATCATATCCAATGATCTATATGAAAGTTTTTATTATATCCCTCTTGAATATTCATCACTTTGGGACCAAATTCATATCTTGTGCAAATTACCATTACTATCATCAACTCTCAAAAAGATTTAAGTGAAGTATGAGAATGCAAATATTTCTTCAAAATTTCAATCTTATCAATTATAAAAATAATATAAGTGAAGCATGAGAATTCATTTCTTCAAAAATTTCAATCAACTCTCAAAATAATATAAGTGAAGCACATAGAGTATTCTAACAAATGATGATAAACGTGTGGCTCTCTCAAGATAGGTGTGTTCAGTAAGGATGATTGTGACAAACTAAAAAAGCAAACAAAGCAAAGGCTCATATTATACATGATGCTCCAAGCAAAACACATATCATGTGACGAATAAAACTATAGCTCCAAGTAAAATTACTGATGGTTGGTAGAAGAAAGAGGGGATGCCTTCCGGGGCATCCCCAAGCTTAGACGCTTGAGTCTTCCTAGAATATTACCTTGGGGTGCCTCGGGCATCCCCAAGCTTAGGCTCTTACTACTCCTTATTCCTTCCTCCATCGTGATCTCACCCAAAACTTGAAAACTTCAATCACACAAAACTCAACAAAACCTTCGTGAGATCCGTTAGTATAACAAAATAAATCACTACTTTAAGTACTGTTGCAAACCCATTCATATTTTATTTTTGCATTATACCTACTGTAGTCTAACTTCACGATGGCTTATACCCCCCGATACAATCCATAGATTCATCAAAACAAGCAAGAATGCATCAAAAAACAGAATCTGTCAAAAACAGAACAGTCTGTAGAAATCTATTTAAAAGCCATACTTGTGTAACTCCAAAAATTCTGAAAAAATAGGAAAACGTGGGAAATTCATATACCAATACTGTGTAGAAATTTCATATTTTTCTAACGTTCCAGTACAGAAATAAAATTCGGGCACTGGACGCAAAACTTTCTGTTTTCCAAACAGCATCAATTATACTATCTTCCAAATCATCCTAAAGGCTTTACTTGGCACAAACACTAATTAAGAACACAAAAACATAATCATACCAGTAGAATAATTGTGAAAACACACAATAACAGAAAAAAATATATTTTATTCATTGGGTTGCCTCCCAACAAACGCTATTGTTTTATGCCCCTAGCTAGGCATAATGCATAGTTTCAAGTATTGTCATCTTTCTTCTTCTTATCCAAAGGTGTACTTTTATCAAGGGGTTTTTCAAAGGTAATATGAAATATATCATCCATAGAAATTTTAGCATTAGCAAGTTGTCCATCTTCAAATCCCTCTTGATTACCGGCTACAATCCAAGAGTATTGTCTATTGACGCTATTGAAAACTTGTTGGATTATATTCAAAGGAGGAACTTCCTTTTTAATATTCTCATCAAAGATGTGGTAATTGCGGAAAAAATATCTTAGCAAGTAATCATTATTATAAAGGATCTCGTCTATTACCGGTTTTTCACTGTTCATACCATAGAAATCAAAGATGTCCCTAGCTTCTCGCACTATATGATCAAATTCATTCATGAGAACAAGGGTAGCTATTTTCTTAGCTCTAGGATCTTTTATAACCGGTAACTCATAAAACAATCTTTGCAAAGTAGGATGGGTGCGAATAAATCTTCTTTCAAGTTTAAGAACAAGTGCAGAAATAGCATCGGCATAATTATTAGTTTCTTTAAGTATAGGTGCATCATCAAAAGCCAAGGTCCCAATGCAATTAAAGAATTCTTGGATGACACTTTTTCCTATAACATTACCATGTCCCAACACAAAAGTTTTAGCATCAAGATTGGTAGAACTTCCCTTTTTAGGAGTTTTACCATCATTGGTTTCCGCCATGCCAAAATCACTCATGATAACAAATTTCAAGTAAACGAATAAGCAAACAAGAAAAAGGCAAACGGAAAATATTTTTGTATTTTTGTAAAAACGTTTTAGAAGTGGGGGAGATGAAAACGAGAGGCAAATAAAGTAAATGCAAGGAGATGAGAGTTTATGCAAAGGTACTTGATAGATGTTGATGATGTCTCCCCGGCAACGGCGCCAGAAATTCTTCCTGCTACTTGTAGCTTGCGTTGGTATTTTCCCCGAAGAGGAAGGGATGATGCAGCACAATAGAGATAAATATTTCCCTCAGTTATGAAACCAAGGTTATCGAATCAGTAGGAGAATCACGCAACACCTCGTTAGCAGCACCTGCACACAAACAACAAATCCTTGCACCCAACGCAAACGAGGGGGTTGTCAATCCCTCGGCGGTCAATTGCATGATTAAATTGTATATGATAGATAGATAGATTGAAACAGAAATACAAAATAAAATAAATAAAAGAAAATGGCAGCAATATTTTTAGGATTTTAGTAATATGATTTAGATAGACCCGGGAGCCATAGTTTTCACTAGAGGCTTCTCTCAAGAAAATAGCATACGGTGGGTAGACAAATTACTGTTGGGCAATTGATAGAAAAGCAAATAATCATGACAATATCCAAGGCAATGATCATGTATATAGGCATCACGTTCGAGACAAGTAGACCGACTCCTGCTTGCATCTACTACTATTACTCCACACATCAACCGCTATCCAGCATACATCTAGTGTATTAAGTCCATAAAGAACGAAGTAACGCCTTAAGAACGATGACATGATGTAGACAAGATAAACTCACGTATGAATAAACCCCATCCTTTTACCCTTAATAGCAATGATACATACGTGTCATGTCCCTTTCTATCACTGGGATTGAGAACCGCAAGATTGAACCCATTACAAAGCACCTCTTCCCATGGCAAGATAAATCAATCTAGTTGGCCAAACCAAATCAATAGATCAGAGAAGAAATACGAAGCTATAATAATCATGCATAAAAGAGATCAGAGAAGACTCAAATAATATTCATGGATAATCTGATCATAAACTCACAATTCATCGGATCCCAACAAACACACCGCAAAAAGTGATTACATCGGATAGAACTCCAAGAACATCGAGGAGAACATTGTATTGAAGATCAAAAAGAGAGAAGAAGCCATCTAGCTACTGCCTATGGACCCGAAGGTCTATGGTAAACTACTCACGCATCATCAGAAGGGCAGCAATGTTGATGTAGAGCCCCTCCGTGATCGATTCCCCCTCCGGGGGAGTACCGGAGAAGGCCTCCAGATGGGATCTCTTGAGAACAGAAACTTGCGGCGGCGGAAAAAGTATTTCGTGGACTCCCCTGAGGGTTTCTGATTTTTTTGGGAATTTATAGTGGAGGAATTAGGTCAAACGGAGCTCTATGGGCCCCACGAGGTACCAGGGCGTGCCTTCCCCCAGGCGCGTCCTGGTGCCTCGTGGGCACCCCCTGGGGCTATTGGCCTCCTCCCGAAGCTTCTAGTGTTTATCTTGTCCAGAAAAAAATCTCCAAAAAGTTTCGTGGCATTTGGACTTCGTTTGGTATTGATTTTCTGTAAAACAAAAACAGGGCAGAAAACAGCAACTGGCACTGGGCACTAGGTTAATAGGTTAGTCTCCAAAAATGATATATAATTGCTGTAAATGTATATAAAAACATCCAAGATTGATAATATAACAGCATGGAACAATAAAAAATTATAGATACGTTGGAGACGTATCAGGAGGTAGTTGATGTCTTTGGAATCGTCGGGGTCCTTGGGGTTACCCTGGTCCTCATGCCCTTCAGAAGCGTCGCGGTGCTGTTCTGGGGTGGTGTTGTCGCCGAGCTCCTCCATGTTGTCCGGCGTATCATTATCTCCGGTGCCGTTTGTGTCTTTGTTACTTTCCCTGCCCTTTCCCCGCCCCTTGGATCGCTTTCGCTGGCGTCGGTGTTTGGGCGGCTCCTCGCCGGGGTCATCGCCATCCTTTCTGGGGGTGTCGACCATATAAACGTCGTAGGTGGAGGTGGTGGTCCACTTGCCAGTGTTGGGAGTGGAAAGGGAGGGAGCAGTGTAGGACATGACGTTGATATCCTCGTCCGTGTCGTCAGCCTCCTCGGAGGCGTAGTCCGGCATGTCGGTTAAGTCTTCGACAGTGGCTACTAAGTGGGTAGTGGGTGGGACGTAAAATTCCCCGCGGTTGGCCTCAAGTCCGATCTGATCATAGACCGAGGACGGGCCATCCGCGATACTCATCATCTGGATCCGATCTAGCGTCTCGCTTAACAGCGAGAGGTCTGCTGGATCCATCCTCTGACATCTTCCGGGGTTAGCCTCCAGTACGCCTACGTCGGGGGCGCATTCGGCCAAGGCTGACCCCTGGTTCTCGAACGCTGAGATCGGATCCGAACTCAAAGCCAGATCTGAACTAAAGGCCGACCCGGAGATGGGGTTGGGGAGAAGATCCAAGGTTAAGGCCTCAGGATCACTAGGCCCTTTAGGTAAAGCTGAGAAACCAGTAAAGATCAGATCGCCCCGAGAGTCAGCGACGCACTCTAGGTTACCAAACCTGATTTCCTGCTCAGGGGCGAAACTGTCGATCTGGTCAAGGTGACCGGTCGGGTTGGCGTGTAGCACGACGCTGCCAAACACGAAGAGCTGGCCGGGGACGAAGACGTCCCCGCTGCGGATGCCGTCGCTGATGACTAAGCGAGCCATTGATCCTTGATGATCCTACAGCAGAACTCTCAATGAAAGCACCAATGTCGGTACTAAAACCGGTAGATCTCGGGTAGGGGGTCCGAACTGTGGATCTCAGAGTCAATGGGTAACAGGGAACATAGAGACAACGTTTACCCAGGTTTGGGCCCTCTCGAAGAGGTAAAACCCTACGTCATGCTTGGTTGTATTGAAGTGTTGGTATGGCAATTACAGAGTTGATCTACCTCTAGATCAGATGAACTAAACCCTAGGTGGGTATATCGATAATGGTTCTGCCCCTCTGCGGACTAAACCCTCTGGTTTATATAAACACTAGGGATACCTAGGGTTACATATGGTCGATTGCCACCAGGCTATGCTAAACCTTTCTTGGAGGAGACACCAAGTCTTCGGAGGTTTCCTTCTGGAGCACGGGGTCACTTGTAGTTCGGCCTTCCTTCGATGAATTAGGAGCAGCCCGTGAGTACGGCCCATGAGAGACAGGCCGGTGGCGTGTGGACCCCTTAGTCTGGGACACCCTCATCAACCTAGTCTCTAGTAAGTGCATTCTCAGATGCTGACTGGGCAGGTTGTCCTAATAACAGAAGGTCAACAGGTGGATTTGCTGTCTTCTTTGGACCCAATTTAATTTCATGGAGTGCACGTAAGCAGGCTACTGTGTCAAGATCAAGCACCGAAGCTGAATATAGCCCAACCACCGATCCTGTAAACCATAGCCGATGGCTCTATATAAACACGCAGCACGTCCCTGCTATGCATATGCTTCAACTCCTTTTACATAGTCGTCTCTGTAGCCTGTGATTCCCTCATCAATAGATAAAAGGAACAAATTGAGGCCATAGTTGTGATGTTTGTTTAACTCTGATAACACGTACGCAAGCACAGTTGAATCTGCATAACAGTACAAAAAGTGTTTTAATGTGATACAAGATCGAGCTGGATAAGCAAGGAATAAGCGGGCATTTCTAGAATAAGCTCATGCAACATTTGCGCCATACAGATAAGATAAATGTTTGATGCTACAAGTTGGTTTATCATATTTTTGAAATACCCATGATAAGTTGCCTTGCTATCACCCAAAAGTAACTATATTTAAAAAATTATTGCCTTAAAATATTTATCTTTGTTGCAGCGGTGAGAATGTTCAACGCAAATTTTGCAAGCACCCACCTTTTAGAAAATGCAAGGCTCTAAAGCAGAGAATAACGCCTTGCATATTGACAGTGCAAGTGATCCACAGCTCAGTTTTACAGTGTTTATCATTGATGAGCATATCTATTGCATAAAAAAGCATCTATTACGGCAATATTTATACAAGCCTGCACATACCTTTTCCACTAGAAGCTCCAATTGCCACTCGTTTGCCCGCTTTAAACAAATTATTGTCAACAATAGTTTGATGAATCTCGTCCTTGAAGATGATGTAGAAGCATTCCTTGCATATCTAAAAGCAAATATCAATGACTCCTCTATAACCATCAGATAGAAAAGTGAAAGCATTTCACAGTACTCCTAAGCCCTAGCAGCTCAAAATAAGAAGCCAATGTAAAAAAGACATAAGCATACAAATGAATTGCACGGATTGTGGTGAAACGTCACACGATCAAGCGAAAACTCTCAAGAGCACACACATTTTTTTCTATATCCGCACCCTAAAGCTGTAGCAATCCGTGGGCACCCATGCTGGGACTACCCCGAAGCATCACAATGAAGCGTACTAAAAACTCGAAGCCGGCGAGGGTTTCGGGCCGCTTGAGCGCGGCCTTCCGCTCGCCGCAGCACACGCAGAGGCGGCTCCCTGCCCTCGTCGGAGCCGCGGCGGACTGCATGGCACTAGTAGAAAATTGGGCTTTGGTTCTGGCCAGATCAGAGCAATAGTCCCGGTCATGTTACGAACCGAGACTAATGTGAGCATCAGTCCCGGTTCGAGCGGCTAGGACGCCGGCCAGGCCTCGGCAGGCATCAGTCCCGGTTCGACTGGGACCTTTAGTCCCGGTTCCAGACACCAACCGGGACTAAAGGGCCTCGCTCCCTTTAGTCCCGGTTGGTATCTCCAACTGGGACTAAAGGTTAGTCTTCAGTCCCGGTTCTAGACACCAAGCGGGGCTAAAAAGATGCCTATATATATCCTCGCCCCTGCCCGCCCTCTCCTCTGTTTTTTGGCCGTAGAAGGTGGGAGGTGTGTGTGCTACTCTGTTCTCACTTCTTATGCACATGAGGTGTTCGATGAAATGCCCGAGCCACACTTAAGCTTTCTCCTCTGTTCTTCCTTCAAGCTCGACCTCCAAGCTCCATTTTCCCCAAGATTTGTCTAGATTTGGCGGTGCACTAACTATCCAATTGTTCTAAAAGGTTAGCAACTTCATCCTTTCATCTCTCACTGCTAGTTTAGCTCATTTCATATGCTCTAGAAGTAGAGTGGTTTGTGGGTTTTAGTGGAGGAGTGTATGTGGGAGTTTATTTGATTTAGATGCATAATTTGAGCTCAAATTAACTTCTTAGTTTGCACATGTGTAGGGTGCCGTCCTGTCCCCGTCCCCGTCCTCACCGCTGTCGATCGCCCGTGCCGATCTCGTCGCCGGCACCACTGTGGTGAGCCTCTTGTTCTTATCTTTTTTTTAAAAGAACAAATTCTTACTTGTATGATTTAGATAGCTACTTGCATAATTTTCTTACTTGTATTATTGTTTGTTATTATATAGTGCCATGGTTTTGGTATCCGCCCCCGTCGGCTCTCGTCCGGTCTATGATTTGGATGTTGTATATTATCATTTATAACTATTTGTTTCATTTAGTGTTTATGACAATTATGTCGACCAACTTGACATAGATGTTTTTATCTAGGAGGTATGTGAACCGGAAATTCCAACCGACCCTCTTGTCGAGAGGTTAAATTTAGTTCAAAAAGAAAACAAGTATTTGAAAGAAAAATTGAAAATAATTGAAGAAGAGAAGATGAAATTGGAGTTGCATGTTGCCGATGTCGTGGATCTACACAAGATCCAGATGGATGCAATGCGCTTGAAGATTAGAAAGATTAGAAAATATGCCATTGATAAAGAGGCTTGGTATCATTATGCTGTTGGATCAATTGTTACCTTAGTTGCGATTTTGATCGCATTTGTTGTTGCATTTAAATGTTTTACATAGTTGTATGTTGTTTTATGAGAACTATGTATGAACTTTATGCATTTATTTTTGCAGTAATAACATTTGATCACTACTGTACTTTGGTTTTAATGTGATGATGAACTTGTATTAATTTGGTCATTTCTCTATTCATGATGTTCTGTAATGTTTTTTGATATACTTAATTACATAATGCAGATGAACCGGCAATGGATGTACGGTGACCGACGCACTTCCGAGTACATTACGGGCCTGCATAATTTTATCGATGTGGCTAAGGCAAACAAGCAGAATGGTTTTATGTACTGTCCATGTGTTGTCTGTGAGAATACGAAGGATTACTCTTCCTCGAAAACCCTTCACTTCCACCTGCTTGAGAAGGGTTTCATGCCCCACTATAATTGTTGGACCAAGCACGGAGAAAGAGGGGTTATGATGGAAGACAATGAAGAAGAAGAGGATGATGACAACTATCCTATGTTCCCTGAATACGGTGATACGGCAACGGGGGAAGCTGAAGATCAAGAGGCACCAGATGTGCCCGCTGATGATCTTCACTGGGTCATTGTTGATGCATAGAGAGAATGTGAAAGTGAAAGGGAGAAGTTGAAGTTCGATCGCATGTTAGAGGATCACAAAAAATGGTTGTACCCAAATTGCGAAGATGGCAACACAAAGCTCGGTACCACACTGGAATTGCTGCAATGGAAGGCAGAGAATGGTTTATCCGACAAGGGATTTGGGAAGCTACTGAAAATAATGAAGAAGAAGCTTCCAAAGGATAACGAATTGCCTGGCAGTACGTACGAAGCAAAGAAGGTTCTCTGCCCTCTAGGATTAGAGGTGCAGAAGATACATGCATGCCCTAATGACTGCATCCTCTACCGCGGTGAGGAGTACGAGAATTTGAATGCATGCCCGGTATGCGGTGCATTGCGGTATAAGATTAGACGAGATGACCCTGGTGATGTTGAGGGCGTGCGCCCCAGGAAGAGGGTTCCTGCCAAGGTGATGTGGTATGCTCCTATAATACCATGGTTGAAACGTCTGTTCAGAAACAAAGAGCATGCCAAGTTGTTGTGATGGCACAAAGAAGACCATAAGAAAGACGGGATGTTGAGAGTACCCGCTGATGGGTCGCAGTGGAGAAAAATCGAGAGAAAGTGGCCGGAGTTTGTAGGTGACGCAAGGAACTTATGGTTTGGTATAAGTGCAGATGGCATTAATCCTTTTGGGGAGCAGAGCAGCAATCATAGCACCTGGCCTGTGACTCTATGTATCTATAACCTTCCTCCTTGGTTGTGCATGAAGCGGAAGTTCATTATGATGCCAGTGCTCATCCAAGGCCCTAAGCAACCCGACAACGGCATTGATGTGTACCTAAGGCCATTAGTTGAAGAACTTTTACAGCTGTGGAATATAAAAGGTGTACATGTGTGGGATGAGCACAAACAGGAGGAATTTGACCTACGAGCGTTGCTGTTTGTAACCATCAATAATTGGCTTGCTCTTAGTAACCTTTCAAGACAGTCAAACAAGGGATACAACGCATGCACGCACTGTTTAGATGAGACTGAAAGTATATATTTGGACAAATGTAAGAAGAATGTGTACCTGGGACATCGTTGATTTCTTCCGACCAAGCATGCCTTAAGAAAGAAAGGCAAGTATTTCAAAGGTCAGGCAGATCACCGGAAGAAGCTTGTCCCCCGTACTGGTGATGATATATTTGATATTGTCAAGGATTTAAAAGCAATGTTTGGAAAGGGTCCTGGCGGACAATCTGTTCCGAATGACGCTGACGGACACGCACCCATGTGGAAGAAGAAATCTATATTTTGGGACCTACCCTATTGGAAAGTCCTAGAGGTCCGCTCTGCAATCGACGTGATGCACGTGACGAAGAATCTTTGCGTGAACCTGCTAGGCTTCTTGGGCGTGTATGGGAAGACAAAAGATACACCGGAGGCACGGGAGGACCAGCAACGTATGAACGAAAAAGACGGCATGCATCCAAAGCAGTATCAAGGTCCTTCCAGCTATGCTCTTACCAAAGCAGAGAAGGAAAACTTTTTTGAATGCCTGCTCAGTATCAAGGTCCCGTCTGGCTTCTCGTCGAATATAAAGGGAATAATAAATATGGCAGAGAAAAAATTCCAGAACCTAAAGTCTCATGACTGCCACGTGATTATGACGCAATTGCTTCCGGTTGCATTGAGGGGGCTTCTACCAGAAAATGTTCGATTAGCCATTGTGAAGCTATGTGCATTCCTCAATGCAATTTCTCAGAAGGTAATCGATCCAGAAATCCTACCAAGGTTACAGAATAATTTGGTCCAATGTCTTGTCAGTTTCGAGTTGGTGTTCCCACCATCCTTCTTCAATATTATGACGCACGTCCTAGTTCACCTAGTCGACGAGATTGCAATTCTGGGTCCTGTATTTCTATACAATATGTTCCCCTTTGAGAGGTTCATGGGAGTCTTAAAGAAATATGTTCATAACCGTGCTAGGCCAGAAGGAAGCATCTCCAAGGGCCACGAAACAGAGGAGGTCATTGAGTTTTGTGTTGACTTTATTCCTAACCTTAAGCCGATTGGTGTTCCTGAATCGCGGCATGAGGGGAGACTGGGTGGAAAAGGCATGCTAGGACCGAAAGCAATAATATGTAGGGACGGGCATTCTTGGGCGCAAGCACACTACACAGTTCTATAAAATTCTACCTTGGTGGCCCCGTATATCAATGAACACAAGAATATTTTACGCTCCAAACACTCGGAGCAGTCTGACGACTGGATTACACGTGAACACATGAGGACTTTCGGCGGTTGGTTGCAAACACATCTCATGGGTAACACCACTGTTGGAGATGAGCTGTACTTGTTGGCCAAGACACCATCTTCGACTGTATTGACTTTCCAAGGGTACGAGATAAATGGGAATACATTTTACACGATCGCCCAAGATAAAAAGAGCACCAACCAAAACAGTGGTGTCCGCTTTGATGCAGCAAACACCAATAGGGCAAAGGACACATATTATGGTTACATAGAGGAGATATGGGAACTTGACTATGGACGTGATTTTAAGGTCCCTTTGTTTCGGTGCAAATGGGTCAATCTGACAGGAGGTGGGGTACAGGTAGACCCGTCGTACGGAATGACAACAGTGGATCTCAACAATCTTGGGTACACAGGCGAACCATTCGTCCTAGCCAATGATGTGGCGCGGGTTTTCTATGTGAAGGACATGTCTACCAAACCGAGAAAAAGAAAAGATAAGGAAGCGAATACATCATACGATGAGCCAAAGCGCCACATAGTTCTTTCAGGGAAAAGAAACATTGTGGGAGTGGAGGACAAGACAGACATGTCAGAAGATTATGAAAAGTTTCATGAAATTCCTCCCTTCACAGTGAAGACTGACCCAAGCATCCTGTTAAATGATGAAGATTATCCATGGTTACGGTGCAATAAGCAAGGGACACACGTGAAGAAATAGTTTTATATCCCAAAAGATCCCACTCTGGGATGTGACCGGCTTCACCGCCTTCACTTTCTCTCTACTGTGAGTTTCCGGACTTATAGCTGGAAAGTGCCACTTCGGACAAACCGGAGGGAATATTTGTAAGAGCTAGCTAGGGCATTTTGGCATTTGAAACATGATTTTAGAATAATCATTTGGACATGTTTAGCAATGTTAAGTTGCTCAAATTAGAAAATGGACAGAGATGGTTTCGAGGGAATTTGATGATGTTATCTTGTTCTCCAAGCCATGAGACTTGGCAAGATCATCAAATATGGCATTTGTGACATGCTAGAATTTTAGTTATGATCAACTAAAATAAAACTATAATATTCTTCAATAGCAAAAAGAATCAACTAAAAAGCTTTTATAAAACTCTAGTTATGATCAAAATAATATTAACTTAAAACTATATAAAATTTATGCAACTAAAATTTTCATAAAGTATTTTTTGTTAAAAACTTTAATAGCAAAAAGAATTAAATGAAAACTAGGCATGTATGCTACTGTTTTTGAATCTGTTTAAAAGAAAACTAAAACTAAAATATTCTAAAAAGGTCTAAAACCAAAAACAGATTTAGTCCTGGTTGGTGCCACCAACCGGGACTAAAGGCCTCCCTTTAGTCCCGGTCCGTGCCACCAACCGGGACTAAAGGCCTGGGTTTCGCGCCCTTTGGGCTGCTGAAATTTAGCTTTAGTCCCGGTTGGTGCCTCCAACCGGGATTAAATGTAGGCCTTTAGTCCCGGTTGAAGCCACCAACCGGGACTAAATCTCGGGCTATATAAACAGCGAAATTTTTCCTCCCCCAAACTTCTCCATTGCCTCGACGCGCTGCCCCGACGCCGTCGCCGACGCCTCCTCGCTGTGAGCGCCACCCCAATCCCCTCCTCCTTCTCCTATCCCCCCCCTGCTGGGCACCAACCCCGACGCCGGCCGCCCGCGCTGCTGGCCGACCCTGACGCCAACGCCGACCCCGACGCTGCCCGCGCTGCTGGCCGACCCCGACCCCGACGCAGACCCCGATGCCGCCCGCGCCGCTCTGCTGGCCGACGCCGGCATTTTTTTTTAATTAGAGATATTTGTTTCAGATCATGTTGAGAACATAATTGATAGTTTCAGATGTGCAAAAATATCCCTGCAAAAGTGATTTTTGATCAAAGTAATTTTTATAGCATTATTCATGTTCTCAAAGTCATTGATATTATTCATGTGTAATATTTATGCAAATGTTTTATAGCATTATTCATGATCAAAGCCATTTTTTATAGCACTATTCATGATCAAAGTCATTTCATTTGTGATATTTTTGTTCCGAGCGTATGTAATGAATTTGTGATATTTTCATGTGTAATATAAATTTTTGTTCATTGAGATGAGATGAGATGGATGAGATGAGATGGAGATGGATGAGATGAGATGGAGATGGCTGAATTTTTTTGTTTGTTTTGTGTAGTTTTACTAGGTTTTTAGATACATATACTCAATGTGATAGATAGATGTCCAATGCCTCATATCGCGAACATAGTTATATTCGATAATTGATCTTCATATAAATGAAGCATAAAAGTTTAGCAAACAGTTTAGCAATCACTTAGAAATTTTCATGTTGTTGGAGTACATGTAAAAAAATTCAGAGTTGTTCATTGACTTAGAAATTTTCATGTTGTTCATTGACTTAGACATGAGGGGGGGGGGTCGATTAAACATAACCCCGATAACTTCGGTATAACTTCGACATGAGGGGGGGGGTCGTTAAAACATAACCCCGATAACTTCGGTATAATTTCGACATGAGGGGGGAGGAGTCCTCGACGATCGCCGGAGGAGGCCCCGACGATCGCCGGAGGAGTCGTCCCCGACGATTGCCGGGGGAGTCGTCCCCGACGATCGCCGGAGGAGTCATCCCCGAGGATCGACATGAATAAACTTTGTACATGTGTTTGGTGCATTTTAATGTCTATTTGCTGCTGGTATTTAAGGAATAAACTTTGTTTTACACTTGCTGAAAAACTGCTAAGTCTGAAACTGACTGTTATAAAACTTGTCAACTTTGCATGATGTTTGCCACTAATCCATTGCTCATATGCATATGATTCCTTCTTGTGATTTGGTCTATGTAATGTGTACTTTGATACTATGCCCTTGGTTGCCATGTAAAGTTGCTGTAGCATGACTCAATCTTGCTCTCAAGTTGTCATCATAATGTTACTGTTTTGCATTCCCAGATTTCATTAAGTCTGAAAAACAGCTTATCTCTCATGGTTGTATATTGCCATGTTGTAATATTTGCAGAAACTATGGAACACGACAGAGACTTAGAACAAGAAGAGATGTTGGGGGATATAATCCGCGACGGAGGTGATGATATCACCTCACAGTTTCTCAACGACTCCGATGGTGAGGGAAGAGAGGATGACGGCTCCGGTGATCGAATGGAGGGAGAAGATGACGGCTCCGGCAGTGCTGGAGCCTTAACTGTTGCAAAGTCCGGCGAGGTATATTAATTAAGCCTGCTGACTAGATGCATTAATTGATTTGTATGTACATATATTAACGCTTCTTTCTTATTTTAGCCCTCCGGATCGAGCCAACCTTCTGTAAAGAGACGAGGCCCGAAGAAAAGGTTGGGCAAGAATGAAAGGTTCACGATCGAAGAAATCGCTGCAGATGGCAAACCGATTGCTCCCAAGCGGACCGCAGACCGATTTATAAGTTAGTGCGGAGTTGTTGTTAGGGACAGCATCCCGATCAGCATTCAAGAATGGAATAAGCCAAAGGCGGACGATGGAGTTTCTTATGTCGACGATAGATCCAAAGATGAGCTTTGGAATACGCTCATGACAAATTTCAGCCAACCGTCAGAGGTGGATCCAAATAGCAATGTTGTAGACCAAAAAGTCAAGGCGTGGGCTCTTAAGAAGATGGCCGAACAATTCAAGAACTGGAAGAAAAGATTGCACGTAAAGTTTGTCCTGAAAGAGAAGACTCCAACATTCACCGGTCAATATGAGAAGAGGAAACACTACTGGAATCAGGGACTTTGCCATCTGCCAGCTCTTTGCCGTCTGCTGGCAGATGGCAAAGAGGATATTTGCCATCTGCTTTTATAAAGCAGACGGCAAAGAACATGCTGATGGCAAAGAGGCTCTTTGCCATCTGCACTTCTGTGCCGTCTGCTGGCAAACGGCAAAGAGTTCTTTGCCGTCTGCCAGCAGACGGCAAAGAACAAAGTGGGCCCCACTTGGTACTGCACTTGCCAGGTCACACCGGCCACTTCTTTGCCGTCTGCCAGCAGACGGCAAAGAGGTGAGGGGCCCCACAGTGTAACGGCGGGGACGGGCTAACGGCCCCCCTCTTTGCCGTCTGCCAGCAGACGGCAAAGAGGGGGCTTAATTTTCGCCATCCCCCCGCGCCTCCCGCCTCTCTCTCTTTCTCTCACCTCTCTCTCTCTCACACCCGCGCCCGTTCCCCTCTCTCACCGCCGCCGCCCCCTCCCCGCCCTCTCGCCACCGCCCCCTCCCCCCCTCTCTCACCGCCGCCGCCGCCCCCTCCCCGCCCTCCACCACCGCCTCACCCTCCTCACGGCCCTCCTGCCGCCGCCGCCCCCTCCCCGGCGGCCTCCTCTCCTCGCCGCCGGCCTCCTCCCCTCTCTGGTGAGCTTCCCCTGCCCCCCTTTTAATTTATTTATTTCTGTTTTTCTAATTAGATTTTTAGTTTTCTGTTTTTAGATGATTTGCAAATAGTTGTTTAGGTGTTTGGGTAAATAGGAAAAAATATTTAGACATTTAGGTAGAAAAAAAACCTAGAAGAAAAAAAAAAGATGAAAAAAAGGAAAAATAAAAAAGAAAAAGAACAAAAAATAATAAGAAGAAGAAACAGAAGAAGAGGAGGAGGAGAAGAAAAAAGAAGAAGAAGAAGAAGAAAAAAAGAGGAGAGGAGAAGAAGAAGAGGAAAAAAGGAAAGGAAGAAGAAGAAGAGGAGGAGGAGGAGAAGAAAAAAGAAGAAGAGGAAGAAGAAGAAGAAAAAAGAGGAGAGGAGGAGAAGAAGAAGAGGAAAAAGGAAAGGAGGAAGAAGAAGAAGAAGAACGAAAAAAAGGAAGAAAAGGAAGAAAAGAAAGAAGAGGAAGAAGAAGAAAAGAAAAAAAAGAGAAAAAACCCCGACCCCGACACGGCACCTTGACCCCGACCCGACAACCCGACCCCGACCCGACACCCCGACCCCGACACCCCGACCTCGATCCCGACCCCGACACGGCACCCCGACCCCGACCCGACAACCCGACCCCGACCCGACACCCCGACCCCGA
Source organism: Elymus sibiricus (assembly GCA_039707655.1). Taxonomy (NCBI): domain Eukaryota; kingdom Viridiplantae; phylum Streptophyta; class Magnoliopsida; order Poales; family Poaceae; genus Elymus; species Elymus sibiricus. The sequence continues at coordinate 322,553,718 of CM077674.1, read as the reverse complement.
CCCCGACCCCGGCACGGCACCCCGACCCCGACCCCGACCCGACACCCCGACACCGACACGCCACCCCGACCCCGACCCGACACCCCGACCCCGACACGGCACCCCGACCCCGACACCCGGACACCCCTGACACCGCGACACCACGACACCCAGACACGACACCCCCCGACACCCCGACCCCGACCCCGACCCCGACACCCTGACACCCCGACACCACGACACCCAGACACGACACCCCCCGACACCCCGACCCCGACACGACACCCCGACACCCCGACACCACGACACCCCGACACCACGCCACCCAGACACAACACCCCCGACCCCCGACACCTCTTCGGCCTCCTGTTGACCGAAAAGGTGCTCTTCGGCCTTCCAGAGGCCGATGGGGTCATATATTTGTGAATTATGAGTTAGGAAGTATATTTCCTGATTTTGTTAAGAAAAACATCATATATATTTGTGTTGATCGGGTGGATTTAAATGTGCAGTTCTTTCGGGGCTGCAAGGGTCTGGTGTTCGACGACCTCCCCGTGCGTTCGACGAGCTCCGCCCCAGCGTTCGTGGGTGAGCACAAATGACATCTCCTCCTCCCCCCTTCATTTGCTCTGTTCCGGTCTTCGTGCCGATGAAACTTGCTAGCTATAGGTGTCAATCATCAGTATGCGTGACCACTATGCGTCTCCCGTTCGAAAGGGTTACATCTATAAATATGCATGCATTTGCATATTTATAACCGTGATTCTTTCGAATTGTCCAACGTTATCCATGGACAGCCCGAGTATGTGTAGATTGGGTTCGTTTTCCCATATGCTCTGCTCCGGATCCGATGCAGAATTTCGTCAATGCCTCCCTGTTGTTCTCCGGGTACACATCCTCTCTGCTTATTGCCGAGACGTGTATCAGGAGAACAGCGGGGAGGTGCTGCCGAAATTTTGCGTCGGATCCGGAGCAGAGCATGGGAAAACGAACCCAATCTACACATACTCGGGTGGGATTAGGACCTATCTTTACCTACTAGCGTCTAGGTTGCATGGACGTAATAAAACTGACAAACTCTATTAACTGATGAATATGGTTTGCTGAATTATGTATATATTTCTTGTGTGTCCAGTAGCTAGGCAAGATGAGTGATCGTGCGTGGATGTACACCGGTCACACTAGTCAGAAAGACATGACCCATGAATGGCTAAGAAAAACCAAGGGGTTTGTGAGAGCCGCATTTGCAAATGGATAGGAAACAAACTGGTGCCCCTGTGTCGACTGCGACAACTTTCATAAGAAGTCCGAGTTTGAAATGATCAAACACCTGCAGAAGTTGGGTTTTACGCCTGATTATACGGTCTAGACATTTCATGGTGAGTCTGCCCAACGTGCCAGAGCTAAGGAGGGCCGTCGTCGCACCGACGAGCATGGTACCGGGATGGAAGACATGGTGGAAGACTTTGATGATGCTCGGGATTCGGACGATGAGATGGAGGAATCTGCAAAGGCCTTCAATGATATGTTGGAGTCTTCAAAACGTCCTCTCCACGAGCACACTGAGCTTTGTCAGCTGGATGCCATCGCACAAGTAATGGCTCTGAAGGCTCAATTCAACTTGGGCAGAGAATGCTACGACGTGATGATGACACTATTTGGACGCTTTCTACCCAAAGGCCATGTAATGCCTGCAAACCTGTACCAGTCGGACAAAATCCTCCGTGCACTTAAGATGCCTTATGAGAAGATAGATGCCTGTGAGAAAGGATGTGCCTTATTTAGGCTTGAGTATGCGGACTTGAAGTATTGTCCCGTTTGCCAGTCTTCCAGGTATGTTGAGGTAGAGAATGGTATGGGTGAGAAGAGTCAGACAAAAATCCCAGTTAATGTTCTTCGGTATATGCCAATCATACCAAGACTTCAACATCTTTTCATGGTCGAAGAGACGGCCAGACAGATGACATGGCACAAATTGGGCAAAAGAACCGAACTAGATGCAGATGGGGAGCCGATGTTGGTACACACATCGGACGCTTTTGCGTGGAAGCGCTTCGATGCAATACATCATGCTAAAGCGGCAGATCCAAGGCATCCTCAAATCGCCATAAGCATGGATGGGTTCAATGTGTTTGGTATGATGGCAGCTCAATACAGTTGTTGGCCTGTATTTGTCATTCCACTCAATCTCCCCCCGGACAGATTATGCAAAGAAAGAACATTTTCCTGACGTTGATACTTCCGGGGCCCAACTATCCGGGGAAGAATATGAATGTGTACATGCAGCCGCTTAAGGATGAACTGCAAGAAGCTTGGGATAATGGGATCAAGACATACGACGCCGCTACAAAAAAAAACTTCCTAATGCATGCGTGGTACATGTACTCGATGCATGACTTGCCGGCGTATGCGCTATTCATTGGCTGGTGTGTGCATGGAAGGTTCCCGTGCCCCACATGCAAGGCAGCTCTTGAGTTTCGTCGGCTGCAGGCGGGTGGCAAGTTTTCTTGCTTCGACATGCATAGACAGTTCCTGGATCCTCGCCATAAGTTCAGAAAAGACAAGAAGAACTTCATCAAAGGTAGAGTTGTCAAAAACTCTGCACCACCTGCGTTGACAGGCCAACAGACCCTGGATCAGTTCAACTCTCTCGAACCGGATCCGGAGCGTCCAGGGTATTTCAAGGGGTATAATTCCGAACACGCCTGGACTCACAAGACATGCTTGTGGGATCTGCCTTACTTCAAAGACCTCCTTTGCCCACACAACATCGACGTGATGCACACTGAAAAGAATGTCGGCGAGGCCCTCTTTGGTACATTGTTCGGCATAGAGGGGAAAACAAAGGATAATCCTAAGGCTAGAGTTGATCAGGAGGCTCTATGTGATAGACCGCTACAAAATATGCGACAACTGAAAGGAAAGCAGAACTGGACGAAGCCAAAGGCATGGTTCAATCTTGGAAGGCCAGCTATGAGGGAAATTATCCTGTGGATGAAAAAGGAGTTGATGTTCCCCGATGGGTATGCAGCGAATCTAAAGAGGGGAGCGAGCCTTGAAAAATTGAAAATATTTGGTCTCAAGAGTCATGATTGGCACATATGGCTTGAGCGGGTAATGCCGGTGATGTTGCGTGGCTTTATCCCTGAGGATGAATGGCTAGTACTGGCAGAGCTGAGCTATTTCTTCCGTGTTCTTTGTGCGAAAGAACTATCGCCTGGCTTGCTAGAAGAACTGGAAGAGTTGGCGCCGGAGTTGATCTGCAAGTTAGAGAAGATCTTTCCACTGGGCTTCTTTAATCCAATGCAGCATTTGATTTTGCATCTCCCGACCGAGGCACGATTGGGGGGGCCCGTGCAGAATCGTTGGTGCTACGCAACTGAGAGGATGCAGAAGACGCTTCGAGAAAAATGTAAAAATAAACGTCGAATTGAAGCATCGATGGCCGAGGCATTCATTACTGAGGAGGCGGCAAACTTCGTGACCGCACACTACGAAGCCAAAAATCGTCATTTGCATAATCCGAAGCCTCGGTACAATGCTGGCAACCCTAAAAAGGGTGGATCCAACCTCAGCCTATTCAAAGGGAAGCTCGCACCAGCCGGTGCTTATACTTCCTTATCGCTGGATGTCGACGAATGGCGGACCATTACGTTGTATATCTTGAACAACCTAACAGAAGTGCGGCCGTACATCGAGTAAGTTCTCGGTACATTGTTTCGCAACCTCTAATTCCTTTGAACTGCTCTTATTCCCGGATATTTGATACAGTCGATACGTCGCCAAATTCTCGTATGGAGCGGTGATCCAAAAGGATTCCGTCGAAGAGTATGAGCTTCTGGCAATGCATGGAGGCGGCTATCCCGGTTTCATCTCTTGGTTCAAACAAACGGTAATTTCCATTAGACCATTTCATTTCTTCGTCTAATTTCCGGCTAATGCAACAATCCTTTCGTATTAAACTTGTAGGCTAGTTCAGAGTCTATGGACGCCGAATTGAGACAAGTCGCTAATGGTTTTGACTATAAGGTCCGTTCATTTGACAAATACGACATCAACGGGTATCGCTTTCATACCTATGGCAAAGAGCTATCTATGGCCGACCGAAAGTCTACAAATTGTTGTGTCTCTGCTATCGGCGAAGGAGGTACCGAGTATTATGGAAGAGTTGAAGCAATTTATGAACTTCTATTCTATGGTGCAAACCCACCGAAAGTCGTAGTCTTCAAATGTTATTGGTTCCAGCCGAAGGAGACTAGAAGGACTCATGAACATCTAGGGCTAGTCGAAATCAAACAAAGCACCCATTTGGATGTTCCCGATGTCTATATTACGGCTCAACAGGCAACCCAAGTTTTCTATCTACCGTGGGCCTGCCAAAGTGATCCAAATCTCAAAGGTTGGGATGTCGTTTATGAAGTGCCGCCACATGTTAGACCACCTCCCCCCAATGAAGAGGATTATGAACCTCACATTAACCCAGACACATATGAAGGAGAATTCTTCCAAGAAACACGTCTTTCCAAAAAATGTTTCAAGAACCGCTCTACTTCACCTCAGAACATTGAAGTAGACAGCGGCAGTGAATCCGAGCCTGAACCGGAACAAGAAGAGCCGGAACAAGAAGAGGTTACTGCTGCGGATGTCCTGTCAATGCTTGACCGATTACGTACAGGAGGCCTTCCACATGTTGATGCATTTATTGATGATGATGATGAGCACGTCATTACTGATAGTGATGATGATGATGCATTTATTGACCCCGAAGCATATATAGACGATGATGATGCATTTATTAATGATGACGATGAAGATTAATATTATAGTTCATGTCAGGTATTCAATTATTATTATGTACATATATATTATTAATTGGTTCATGTTAGGTATTCAATTTTTTATTATGTTCATGATGATGATACACTTAAATTATATTCATGTCAGGTATTCATTTTTTTAATGTTGTACTAACTTCGTTTACTCTTTGTCATTGCAGGTGTTGACAGATGGTGGGCGCGGGTCGAGAGCGCTCCGAGGCTCCTTCCTCGGCGCGTGGTGGGAGGGGTACTTCCATCCCACCCCACCACCACCGGAGAGCGCTGGATCTCAGTATGCAGACACCGGCGGGCGCTTCTTCTTCGACCGGGAGAGGTCGGGGGGGGGGGAAGAAGGTTGGTAGAGGTGGACGTGGCGGCGGGAGAGGTAGGAAGGCTGCTACTACGCCTTCCTCGCCGCCACCCCCAGCTGATTCACCCGACCACAGGAGTGCTCCGTCTGAGATGGAGCAGCCTGAGGTGCAGCCGTCTCGGACTCCGGTCCACGAGCCTCAGGCCGACGAGCCAACGACAGACGAGGCTACGACAGACGCGCCTACGACCGACGAGCCTGGGGCCGACGAGCGTCGGGCCGCCGAGCCTTCGTCCCACGAGACTGGGGATCACGCTGAGTCGCAGCAGAACCCAGGTGCGGGCTCGTCGAGTGGCCGTGCTGAGGGTGGCTATAGTTCTGATAGCTATAGCGAGAGTGAGTGGGTTGAGGGGGGCAAAGTCTACCAGCGTGGTGGTACAAAGCTCCCGCCCACCCCGGCGATCCCCGACCAGAGGTGGTTGATTGCGCCGCAGGGGGAGAAGTAAGTGCATTTACTCTTTTTTAACCTTTTGTCTTCACGTTTCTTCGAATATCTAATGCGTTGGCATTGTCATACTGCAGGTCTTGGACACACGGGCCTGGTTGCCGCAAGCCCAACAGTGTCCTTGGCGTGATTTGTTGCCAGAGCTTCCCGGGGTGGGTCACGTTGCCCGGTGAGGGCCGGGTTCCAGAGCTAGGAATGACCTGGGAGCACTACTTGGCTGCCCCGGCCCCGCCGGGGCATAGGATCGGCGATGTCGAGTGCCACACGGTCGACGACATTGTGATCCAGACGTTTTGGGTAATTTCTCCTTTGCCGTCTACGTTGTGTTTTCTTCTTTGATTGGCAACCCTAGTGATTGTACTAATCCGGGTTTTCTTGTTTGATTGCAGACCTTCTACAGGTGTGCTGAGGGACAGGAGGAGGCCGCGGCTCGGGTTATCGACAACGAGTGCAGGCGCCTACTTCAAAACTTTCGGCATGAGGCTCGGACGCAGGCTATTCGAGACTACTACGCCTCGACTGGTATTCGGAGGAAAAAAGAGAAGTGCCGCCTCAACTATCTCAGTAAGGAGAAGTACATGAAGGTAATTACCTATTCTTAAGGCCTTGTTCTTAGTTCCTTGATTTGATTCGTATGCGTAGCGCTCAAATTTCTCTTGCTTAACTTAGGTGCCCCCGAGATGGTGTGCGGATAGGATGGACTGTTGGGAGGCGTTGGTGGATGAGTGGTGCACTACCCAATGGCGCAACGTCCACGACGGTGCAAAGGAGAAGCGTGCCCAAATGAAAGGTGTCCCACACCATCTAGGCAGCGTCAACCTACGTGGGTTTGGGGAAAACTGGGTATGTGGTTTGCTTCATGATTCATGCAAATTCATTCTTCATGATAGCTTGAGCCCTTAACTAATACTCTGTTCCTCTCTTTTAGGCGCGGCACAACAAGGCTCCAGTGCTAGAGCTGTTCGACCTCTATGCCATGTCCAATACTGCCTCGTACAAGAAGGCCAAGGCATTCTCTGAGTCTGACCTCGATGATCCAGAGAAATTCAGCAACCGCGCCTCCCACAACAAGCTTGTGAGGTACAGAGATGAGGGGAAGGCGAGGAAAGGGCCGGAGTTTAACCCGAGCCAACAACCTCTTGATCCAGAGCTGGTGATGATAACTGGTGGCGGGAGGCACCATGGCTTGTTAGCCATTGGGGATGGACTGATACGTTGTACTAGCACTCTCCCGCAGATCAAGAAGCGCCAGACCAGCTCCGATCCTGAGATAAGGCCTCGTGCACGGCCAATGGAGCTCGAATTCCAGGTTAGTTATACGGACTCAGATACCTTTCCTCCATTACATTGTGTGTGCGGCCGTCGATGATTACAATGCTAACGAGTGGTGTTGCAAGCTGCTATTGAGGCAGAGAGAGCGAAGACCCAGGCTGCTCTTGAGGAAGCAGAAGCGAGGACCCAGGCGCTTCTAGAGGAAGAGAGACGGCAGGCGGCGGCGAGGGAGAGGGAGGCGGAGGAGAGGACGGCTAAGCTATTGGAGGAGGAGAGGAACCGGAACGAGGCGGGTCAACGGGCCCTATACGAGCTCTTCGTGGTAAGTTTCTTCTGCATATTAGCCAAATCATGCACGTAATGTTCCTTTCATTACTAACTAATATGACTGACTCGAGAAAACCAAATGTGCAGAGCATGTGCGAAAAGAATGGCATGACCCCTCCGCCGATGCCAGTCATTGCTCCGGCGGGCACGGTGAGTTTCATTTGAATGGTCATTAGTTACTAGTCTTCACATTTGAGTTGCATCATGCTAACGATACACTGCAAATGATCTTTGGTGCATCATAACTCCCGACAAGCATCGACCGATGCTTCTCCGTCTGCCACTGGCGCAACCGGTCCTTCACCTACATCTAAGTGATGACGGTAAGTTTTCCCAAGTGTTTAGCTTAACAATATGACTCAATATGCTTAGCTAGCTAAAAAATGACATAACAACATTAATTAGCTCCAAAATGACCTATTTAACCTAGGATAGCTCTAAAATGACGTATACTTAGCATTTATTTCTCCAAAAATGGATTTATATGCTTAGCTAGCTCAAAAATGACATAATAACCTTAATTAGCTCTCAAATGACCCATTTAACCTAGGATAGCTCTAAAATGACCTATACTTAGCATTTATTCCTCCAAAATGACTTAATATGCTTAGCTAGCTCAAAAAGAACATAACAACCTTAATTAGCTCTCAAACGACCCATTTAACCTAGGAAAGCTCTAAAATGACCTATACTTAGCATTTTTTCCTCCAAAAATGAATTTATATGGTTAGGTAGCTCAAAGATGACATAATAACCTTAATTAGCTCAAAAATGACCTATTTAACCTAGGATAGCTCTAAAGTGACCTATATACTTACCATTTATTCCTCCAAAATGACTCAATATGCTTACCTAGCTAAAAATGACATAACAACCTTAATTAGTTCCAAAATGACCTATTTAACCTAGGATAGCTCTAAAATGACCTATACTTAGCATTTATTCCTCCAAAAATGGATTTATATGCTTAGCTAGCTAAAAAATGACATAATAACCTTAATTAGCTCTCAAATGACCTATTTAGCTCCAAAATGACCTATTAAGTCATTTAGGAGCATATTAAGTCATTTAGGAGCATATTAAGTCATTTTGGAGCATATTTAGCTCTAAAATGACCTATTTTGCTCCAAAATGACATATTTAGCTCCAAAATTACTTAATATGCTCCAAAATGACCTATTTAGCTCCAAAATGACTTAATATGCTCCAAAATGACCTATTTAGCTCCAAAATGACTTAATATGCTCCAAAATGACCTATTTAGCTCCAAAATGACTTAATATGCTTAATTAGCTAAAAAATGGCATAATTACTTATGTTAGCACAAAAATGACCTATACTTACCTTATTTTCCTCCAAATTGACATAATAAGCTTAGTTAGCTCAAAAATGGCATAATTACCTATGTAAGCTCTAAAATGACACAAATAAGGAATAAGAAGAAGAAAAACAAGGAAGAGGAGAAAAAGAAAGAATAGAAGAAGAAAGATAAGAAAAGGAAAGAATAAAAGAAGAAGAATGAGAAGGAAAAGGGTAAACACCTTCTTCTTCTTCTTCTTCTAGTCTTTTTCTTCTAGTCTTCTTTTCTTCTTCTTCTTCTTGTCTTCTTCTTGTCTTCTTCTTCTTCTAAAATGGCATATACTTACCTAATTTAGCTCAAAAATGGCATAATTACCAAGGTAAGCACAATAATGACCTATACTTACATAATTTTCCTAGGTTAGCAAAAAATGGCATACTTAGATAGGTTAACTCTAAA